>JAWZYU010000028.1:9390200-11890200 GCA_038380435.1 Ryuthela nishihirai
GGATAAATAAGAATTATTTGAACATTTAGAAAGCAAACCTTTTTCCACTTATAGATAAGGTGTTTTTATGGGGATGGGAACTAAAAAGAGTAGAAAATATAGTGTCTTGAATCAGTGGAGTAGACAGGAACAGGCAAAATTTTGAATTTGGAGAATTTGATTGTATGTTAATGAAGTAAAAATTTTACCCCAAAGAAAAATATATAAAGCAAAAAGGTTTTCTTGGCTACATCGCTGACATAATCATTATTCTAACAAAACTGCAAAAAATGAAGCTTAAATATTTATAAACAGAAAAAAAATGTGAAATACTCATAAAACATTGAATAAAATTTTAAATTAAAACTTAAAAAGTTTAAATTATGTAACACATTGCACAAAATTCTAAAATGAAAATTGGAGGTATAAAAATATTGAAGAATATATATACCCATGGTAACCAGAAGGAAATCATAAAGAAGCCCTCGGGAGCCACCGACATGGGAGCTACTATTGCACTACAGTTATCATGGGCCCTATAAAAGTTGTGCATCCGGTCCTCCCTTATCTGTGCTGTATATACAGTGGCGTAACTGGGGGAAGGAAGGGGAGCTAGACGCCACAACCCAGAGGGTGGCAAACTAGCCTTTAAGAAGCAAAATTTCCGAAACGCTTTACTTTTTTCCCATTTCAGAAATTTGTGATTTTTTACCGTTTGCTGTCCTCAGTTCAGAGGATTTCAAAATTGATGCATTGGAGTACACTGGACTAGAGGGGAAAGTAACAGTAACTCGCCCTGGTGGCAAATTACCTACTTATCCCATATGTATATAGTGTTCTCTCCTCTACAGTGCTTACCCAAAGGCCCAAAACCCCCAATGTGTTTGGAAAGTTATCTCCAGGTTAATAGTTGAGTTATTAATTCTTTGCTTCAGTTATGATATATGGCATAATTATATAAATTACGCTTTTTTTTCACTATTTTTTTCTTTAAAAGTGTTTAGGTGAGATTTCTGAAGTAGAGATCGATTTAAAAAAAATACAAAAAAAAATGAAACTAATGGATAAAAAATCTTCCTGATTCCAACAAATAATACATATTTTGAGATAATTTTCTGCATAATAATGAAGCATGATGTGATAGAAATCAAATCACAGAAGTTTATAAAGGTTGAACATTGAACTAAATTTTGGTATATGTTTTCAGAAATTTCTTGATTTTATTGAAATTTAGCAGTTCAGTCTCTAAAGGTAGATTAGACAAGAAACAAAAAAATGAATCGCAATAACTGTTAGTCAAATAAAATCTGCGGAGTTGTTAATAAGAAATCAGATCTGGTGCTTTAATTTTTAAAATTATCTTATTCTTAGCCAATCTACTTGTAAAGTAATTGAGCAATTTGTATAGTTACAAAAAGACCTAGTCACAAATTGTTTTTCTTTTAAAAATGAGTATTTTCATAAATGATGCTGCTTCAAATTTGATGTCCTGTCAGAGCATCAAAGCTATTTATATATATGAAAGCAAGGAGCAATAGATTTGAAATAGTATCTCCAGGATGCTTTTTGAACAGGTGGAAATTCTAGTTATGGTGAATCCTACATACCAATTTCTCTTATGATGCGACGGCCTCTTCTTTTATGTCTGCTTACTGCCTGTTTCGCAACTCCTATCTGAAGGCCTATCCCCCAAGGTCCAGAGGTTTGAAGTCAATTCTTTTATATTTTCCACTAAGTAATTCATCACATTTAACAGTGTCCCTCAGCCCATTATATCTTAATTAAGAATCAGCTACCAACCAACCTCGAGTCAAGATTTTGTGATAGGTCCACTGGGAAATCTCCCAGTGGTCCTTGTGGCCAGTCCAACACTAGCCACAAGTGCACCATTTTCCATTTTAAAACTTTTCAAGCCAATATTTATTTCTTTAAACTGGAAAATATTGCAGTAGATTTCATTGACTACACTGATTACAGTTTTAGTGCTGAAATCTTCGGATGAAAAATAGTCGAAACTCGTAACCTCTTATGCACGTGCATAAAACCATAAAAGGTAAACTGATTCAAATAGGGATATTTCTCAGATATCTAGAAACATTTTGAGAATATCTAGTTGATATCCTTTAAATGCAAGTGTGTGGGAAAGCATTGACTAACTTCCTTAAGTAAATATCTTACATTATTACATGCCACATACTTACCTCAAGTAAATAACTTACTTACTAATTTACCTAAGTGCTTACACAACGACAATATCTAGGAAATGCCCGAAAGATATCTAAGATGAGAAATGCATAGAGTAATTTCCCACTTATTAATGTTTCGCTTTACGACGCTTCGCTCACACGATAATTTTTAATTACCAATGCCCATTTAAGACGCAGCATTCGCTCATAAGACGGTTTTAGCGACGTGGCATTGTTGTGAATCAACCAAAGCTTCTGGAAGTGTCAAAGAGAATTAAAGGACTCTGAAAAAGCTTCACAATCTTGGATGGCATCACGACTAAAGGAGGAGAATGGAATGAAGTAAAAGAGTCTACACTTAAAGGTGTATGGAAACAATTGTCCCCCATTTTTTTGACGATTTTGAAGGATTTGAAAATCCTGTTGAGAAAGTTAATGCAAATATTGTAGGCACGGCTATGCAGTTAGAGCTAGAAGAGGAGCCTGAAGATGTTACTGACCTGCTTGAATCTCATTCTAAGTCCCTAACTAGTGAAGATCATCTTGAACTTGAAGAGCATAGGAAGGATGAACAAGACTTCCATCCTGAAGATATATTGAGCCCTGTGCCTAAAGAAAAGACTGGCAAAGAATTTTCAGAAGCTTTCAGTCATTTAGAAATTGCCATGTTAATTTTCAAAAGGTGGATCCCAATTTTGAAAGAAGCTTCAGAGTAAATTCTGGCATTTTAGATCAATAACCTGTTATATAGAAATATACAGAGAAAAGAAAAGACGATCTACCATTCAAACTTAATTAGATACATACTTCAATAAAAGACCAATATCCTCTCAAATCCTACTCAACCTTCGACATCCACTCAAAGCCCTACTCGATCATCAGCAACTACAAGAAGTCGGTCCAAATCCCCAGCAAGAAAGCGTTTAGCATTTGACGAAGACCCAGATGATCAAGAAGTTGTGTCATACCCTTCATTCTTCCTTCAATAATTTTCCGTTTCTTAATTTTACATTCGTCAGTCCCTATAAGCAAAAGAACAATAGATTGAGGATAAGTAAAGTACAGTGTTTATTTGAATTCTAAATGCTTTATTTACATCAGTTATGCACATATATGATCGCTTAAAAATGTCACAAACAACTTAAACAAAAACAATGATTTGCTATACGACGGTGGTCTGGAACCTAACGTGTCGTATGACCAGGGTATTCCTGTACATTTCACATTTTAGATATTACCCAAAACCACAACAACTTATTTGCCTTACTTAAGTAAGTAGCTTACTCATCTAAGTATTTAAGTAAGTACTTAAGTAATTGAATAACTTATTTAGTTAACTCACTTAAGTAATTAAATAATTTTCTCACCTAAATAAATAACTAACACACTTACCTGAGTAACTTGCTAACTTGGAAACAAAACTAGAGATTTTGTTAAGTCAGCAACTTATTGACTCACTAGCAAGCAAACGACTCACTTTTTACTTGCTTATAGTATTGTCAGTCAGCTACTTCTTCACTCGCATTCAGCTCTAAATATAAGTCACGGATATTGCATTTTTTTTTAACTTTTCGTGTTAATATTTATTTCTTTAACCTGGAAAATATCGTGGTAAATTTCAATGACCACAGCGATTGCAGTTTTACAGATGAATTCATACCTAAATTACAGTTAAAGGAATTCGAATATTTATAATCATGATCTTTTTAACATGACTCCATGGTTGTATAGTGCTGCAGAGGAAATGTCCACTCTGCTAATCTGATATAATTCTGTGATACTCTTTACTATAAAAGAGAAGCTACACCCAATTTTGTTTTTATGTGGTAGATAGGTTCACGAAAAATCCGTACAAAAAAAACCGTGAAAAAAAATTATAGTGCATATGAAAAAATAGAAGATTGGTTCAAGACGTAAAAACCAAGTACAAATAATAAGTGTTTTCGAACAAATCACATCAAAATTTTAATTAAATCTCTATTTGATTTTCATTCATTTAAACACATTTCTTTATTTTATAAACTTATAAAGATAATTATATGTACATATACAAAGTAAATTATCCTTCATAAAGAAAATAATATGTCCCTAATTCAAGAATACAAAAGTGCAAAAATCTATGACTTACATATGCTTATTAACTAGATTTTATTCATTGTCACTTTCTGACAATAGACGCATTCGTTTGCGTAAGACTGGAATTAAATCACTTTCATCACTTAAAACATTTTGGCTGTGGTGTTCATACTCCAATGGTGAAATGCTCTCTGTGGCATGAGGAACCAAATTATCACTTGTTTACAGTGATTCTGAAGTTTGATTAATTTTGACAACGAAGTCTGTAATCAATCATTGAGATCCTGCTTTGACTATAACTTTGTATAATTCTTAATAGCATGCCATACATGACTTCAGTTCACGTTTAAACTGCTCAGCTTATTCCATAATGGGATCATGTGTTAGAAAATGGCCTCCCAATTTACTAGCCATTTGAACCCCTTCTTTAATTAAACCCCTTCATCACCATCACTTTTTTCTTTTTCATCAGGAGTCTCAATAAAAACTTCTATTATTTCATTTTCGCTAAGAGCTTTGTCAACCAGCAATTCAACAATATTTGCAAATGATAAATCATCGAATCCTTCTCCACCAACTGAATGTGCTAAAGTGATGATATTAGGATATTCAGTCGTATTTGGGAGTTCAGAATCTTTACTCTTTACACATTCTGGCCAAATAGCTTTCCAGCATGAGTTTAAAGTTGATGGTTTTAATTCTGATAACGTCAATCCAGCATGTGTGATATCTAAAATAGAAAATTTCTTCCACACATCAATAACTGCTAGTGTTTTATCCTTATCTAGTTTATCCAAAATGTATTGAAATGTTCGTCTTACGTAGTAAGTTTTAAATATGGCAATTATACCCTGGTCCAGTGGTTGTATTAAGGATGTTGTATTAGGCAGCAAAAAACGAAATTTCGCATTTGGGTGTTCCAAAACACGATGGCCAGGCACATTGTTTATAATCAATAGAACTTTAATTTCGAGATATTTTTCCTTCAAATAGTGTTTAACTGCTGGAACAAATAATTTATGGAACCATTCATTAAAAATTTCTTTTGTAGCCCAGGCTTTTTTGTTTGCCATCCAATACACTGACAATTTATTCAAATCTACTCCTTTCATTGACCGTGGTCTTTGGGATCGATTGTTGAGCAGCGGTTTTAACATACGATCTCCTGACGCGTTGCTGCCAAAATAGAAAGGTCACACGATCCTTAGCTGCTTTAATGCCACCAACAGTTTTTTGTGATTTTGCTATGTAGTTCTACTCGGCATTCTTTTCCAAAGAAGACCAGTTTTATCTGCATTCCAAACTTGATCAGTAGTGTATCCACCATCTTGTATGATTTGGACCAATTTTGGATAAAATTCTTTAGCAGCCGGCTCATCTGCAGATGCAGCTTCACCTTTTATCTTTACACTACGAAACGTGTGTCTTTGAAGAAATCCTGCAAGCCAAACTGTACTTGCAGAAAATTCATAATTTTTGCTTAACTGAGCTGATATGGTTGGTTCCATTTCTTGTATCTACTTATATATTCGTAATGCCATCTGTTTGATGGTATTTCCGTCTAGAGGTATTCTTGTTTCCGAGTTTTCTCCTATCGATTATCTATTTCGATACAGTTTAAATCTATTTGACTAAATATATTGGAAGTAGGTTTTGTACAATTTCTCTATAAAACAGAGAAAACATCTTGTGTGTTTATGTTAGTGTAGTTTTTATTTTTGGGATTTTAGTACACAAAATGTGTATCTATAGTACATTTTCAAAGTTAATCTATCCACATTACTAGTGCCTTTTCCATATTTACTTTTACAATATCTCTCGTGTACGATCACGACTTAGCGCTCAATTTTGTTCCAGAAAGCACAGATTTTTTTAATAGTATCTTCATTTTCCTTGATGGTTCTTACGGTAGCTTCGTTCAAAACAAAATATTCAGCTATGGATGTTGAACTTTCTCCATTTGCAAGGCGATCTAAAATTTGAATCTTAGTATCCAAAGAGATAGCTTTCCGTTTCTGCTTTTCTATAGTTTAATTATCCAACATGGTGGTAAGACTTGCGAAAAATATTTGAATTGTAGTTAATAAATCAGATGATGAAAAATTGTAAATATCCTATCAGTATAATTTAATAAATTTATATTACGCACACAAAACTTCAAAAAACAAAATTATTTTCGATTTCTTCTATCAAACATCTGAACACTTCTAACTTTAAACACGAAATGAGAGACCAAAACTAACGTATGTATTGAAGAGAAAATTGAGGGGAATTCCCTGAATTCAATGTTGCACTTTATTCGAATGAAGTAGGTTTTGTACAATTTCTCCATAAAATAGAGAAAACGTGTTGTGTATTTATGTTAGTGTAGTTTTTATTTTGAGGATTTTAGTGCACAAAATGTGTATCTAAGTACATTTTCAAAGTTAAAACTACCTCGAAAAATGTGACCATGAAAGCGACATCTTTATTATAAATGTAAATTCTAGGAATTTCTTCTTGAACAGGAATATTTTTTCAGAATTAAATTCAAATGGAGATTTTTTTAAAAGGCGCCGTTTGAGCTGTATTAGATCAAAATAAAACGTGTAAAAAGGGAAATGGAATTTTTTCCTAAACGGTGTTAAATCAAAATTGCGTATAAAAAAATCCGGGTAAAAACAGTTTTGGGTTTACTTCCTTTACACTTCTTACAGTTTTCAAGAAAATGACAAGAGTAAGCATTAGTTGCATAAATTGTTTGCCCTATTCGATAAATCACCCAACGCAACTTTCTAGTACCTTTTAAGATGATATAGTTTTAAGAAAGGTGGAATGAGAGCTAAGCGAGAATTTTATTAGATTAGTATAAATGCAAAATGAATAGTTTCTTTTGAAATATTTTGTCGTTTAGTGTTCAAATTACATTGATTGAGAACACTAATGTCGGCATTTATTTTACTAGCAGTTGCCTTCCCTCAACCCAAATATTCAAAAATTATCTCAGCAGACATTAATCGTCAGTGTTTTGGACAGGTAGTTAACTTTAGTAATATAAGGCAATAGAATGAATTATTTAATTTAGTTAAAACCACAAATATTGGTCATAAATTAGCATTTTGAAGCCGATTCAAGAAAACTTTCACCACTAGGGAAAAATTTTTATATTTCATTTTTATGAGATCAAGAGCTCTGTGAAGAAATAACTATTCAGAATTCTGTACATACAGCTTCTGGAATCAATCAGTCAACTCAATCACGTAACTATACTATAGAAAGGAAACGAAATGGTGATTTATATTGCTACTAAGATACCTTTTACACAATGGTGACTTACATCGCTAGGAAACCGGTGGATTTGGTGGACAGATTACATCTATGACGTCTAATCACGTGACCAGAGTCTGGCTTAAGCAACTTCTGACGTATGCAGTGTAAAGGTAGGTGAAATGCTAATTGTGAGTAGTTATTTTGCTGAAAAGTAGCTTTTTGCAATAACGTAACTGTGACAACCATAGAGAAATTCGTTCTAAAACTTGTCAATAGCAAAGTGCCGAAAAATATCAACAAGAGAAGAAACTGCTGAAAGGATAGTTACGGCACCAATAAAGGCGAAGCTCCTTGTTTTTATGACCGGTGATTCGTTGTCCATTGGTGGTGGATTTCCATAGCCAATCAAGAAAGGACCACTACGCTTCTACCCAATGTAAGTTCGTAAACTATCTTTGATTTCGTTCATACAAAACTTAGACCACAGAGCCGCTTTATTTGAGTAGAAATACGCCAGTTCGTATTATCTTCAAACAGAATGTTATTCTGTGAAGACTTGACGAACCGATGTGTGGAGAAAATGGCGCATGACCCAATGCGTTGCTAGAGTATGTCTTGTTCAGGTCACTGCTTCCAGCACGGTAAGAGCTGGTGCTTGGTACAGTTTGATATTGTCAGACACTACAGCAAAAAACAATTAATCTTGGTTGTAACATGACAAAATATTTTTTTTAAATAAAAGATTAAAAGTATGATTATTTTCTTTTATAAGGGAAAATTACCATAGTGCTTTTTGGGTGAGTAGATGTGAAAGAAGTTTCATCACTCTTAAGGAACTGTATAATATTAAGTTATATTTTAGAAGACAAGTGACCATATTTTTTGTGCTTTCTTTCAATTCCTTGAAATATGGGTATAAATGCACTTGTCTACGAAAGCGGAATATCAACTTGTGCGCTAGTTAAACCCCAAACCATGAATACAAGGCATGCACTGTTGGGTCTACTAGATCGAAAGAATTTATTCTGATACAATAATTTGGTTAAATGTCATGACCAGATCTAGGTGGGGAGTAGGACCTTGGCCACCTCTTAAACGCAAAAAAAAAATGGAAATTTCGGAAAATGTAGATTGATACAGATTTTAATGATTTTTTTTAAATGTAGATTTAATACTTTTAGCATAAAAACCTTGCCTTTCCCCACTCACTTATATTTTACTCTGATAAAGATATCCCTTAAAATACTGCAGTAGTAATGTTCTTTATGCGAGAGTTGTTACCCTTTGGTGAATGCGAATTTTTAGATTGGCATAATTCTGCATTACTGTGGTCCATTTCTTCCACTGACCAAAAACAGTTTTCAAGCTAAACATGAGAGATTGATTCAAAAATAACTAATTTTTATATTTTTTTTTATAATTAAAATTAGAGGTATAAAATAGTAGAACTAGTTTATGGTAATCTTATAACAGTATGTTGCATTATATTGATGGAATGCGTGGCTTCTGTACATCCAATTGCAATGGAAAAACTAGTGTTTTGGCACAATAATCAATAATGTTACAAAAAGCAGTAAATATTAAAAATTCTGTAATGTAGGCAATAATAATGCAAAACTTATTACAAGTTTATTATAACGTGCAGTAAGCATATAGTGTATGACAAGCATAGTAAAAAACAGTATGTAATAACACATTCCTAAACAAGAACCTTTGTTATGCACATGAAATGTGAACAAAATATCCGTGACAACTATTTTACCTTGAGTGAATGGATTGGTATACGAGACTCACCTAATGTGGTTACTTGAAATGCAGATTTTAATTGAATTTACTAAGCAGGATTATTTCTTTACTTACCATATAAATTGTACAATATTAGAAAACAAAAAAAAACTAATGAGTTTAAAAGTGGTGGCACTTGAGTTACAGTTGATTTCAGAAAAATGGGGCCCCAACCTCCAAACTTATGTAATAATTTCTTTTTTAAGCAAATACTCATTTGGTGATATGGTGAAGTTCATGTGGATGAGAGAACGGTAGGCTGCAATTTTTTATTCCCATGAGGTGCATGAGTCTGCACATATGATGGAGGGGATGTAGGTAAGCTTTCAGTATATTGACATTAATGCTCCTGTGTAAAGCTTTGAACAGAAACATCTAAATAGGGGATGGCATTGCTATTTTCCTCCTTCATGAAATGTAGAATAGATAATGTTGACTCGTCCCCCACCTGCAACTGAGATGCTGGAATCACCCTTCACGACATGTGGAAAGAAGTTCTTAACAGCCCCAATGTCACCGCATAGTATCACTTCACTGAAGATAAAGCACTGCCTTGCTCTGAAAAGCTTTTGGAGTTTTCTCCTAAAAATGCTTACAAAACATGCAAATAGTTTGAAGGATAAAAAAAAACTAAGTTATGTTATTAATTTCTGAACGAGGTGTTTTTAATTGTCTATTTTTAGGTTCACATAAAATTTGGGACTAAAATAAAATTATGCAAAGGCAAGCATTTTGGATTTCAAAGCAGGTACACAAGTTTTATATTTAGTGTAAGACGATAGGATAATCTGGTCTGTTCAAATTAAAGAATTCGAACAGACCAAAATTATTTGTGCCCCTCATACCAGGTTTCAATTGGATTTGGTTGAACAACTGGTGATATACCAACACAGAGAAGCTTGCTGCAATGAAGAAATTTGCTATCCACCCATGGAAACTGTTCCCCAATCAGCACAGCATTGCAAAAGCACACCCACCCCCTACCTGAAGTACGTGACAGACCATGAAACCACAACTGCCTCACCTGTAGCAAACAATAAGGCACAGCTACAGAACAATGCACACAGATATAACCTCCAAAGTAGAACTATTTCCACAACTTCTAATGAATATTTTACAAGTTGAAATATGTTATAGTGACAGTGGTCGAAATATAATTCAGTGATCCATATAACAGGAAAGGACTTATTTTGCCTACTGTACAAGAAGTGACTAGAATCTCTACACTCATACATTTGCTGATCCAAAACATTTTGAATCACTAAAATGATACTAAACAACTTGGATAGTGATTAACTTTTTAATGATGCCCCTATAACTACTACAAGAACTGCAATCACATTAGTTAAAAATAGGGATACTACGAGCTCTAGGAAAATCCTTAGGAACAACACTTTTATCATGAAAAACATTTGAAATTTCAATCAGCCTTGTGGCAACAGAAACATTCCCAGCTCCAAGCATTTCAGTAATCATTTCATCTACTCATCAAGATTTATGTAGTTTTAATTTAGATATTGCCAAGTAATTTCTAGCATTGAAACCAATAATGCATTTATTCTTATTACAAACCAGAACATGGGCTTGGAAAGGCCGCCGTCCGTCGGATGGGACGTTAAGCCATGGCCTCGTGTGCGGGAGAGCCATACCCTGTGCACGTTAAAGAACACACTGGATGGCCTTGACAGGAGGCTACCATCTGTCTCCCAACAGCTGTTCCAGTGGGTTCCCTCCCCCAACCTACTCTGAGCCTTCGGGGTCGATGTGACCTGGCCATTTAGCCCATGGTGTGCAAAAAAGTGCCGCTCAGAAGTAAAACAACCCAACAAACTGGAACTAACCATATTATTTAGAACATCTCTGAAGTGTTCAACTTATATAGCCATGACAGAATCCTTACCTTCAATAGCCTTACTATGTTTATCCCTCAAATTCCTATGTGCCAGTCTGTTTCTTCCAACACAAAACATCTACCTGGGACAGCACTTTGCTGATACATTGTCTAGCTGCTTCCTCTGCTTTGTCAGTCAAGCCAAGTATTCCACTCAACATGCAACTTGAACCTTTACACATGGATTAAACTCTTGTAATACCACAAGTTGAGACTAGTAGTGTGTTGATTCAGTTTATCCTTGCAACTCTTCTTTCAGAGATAAGCTCCATTGACTTATCACTCAAATGATTTTGTCTGTGCTCCTTTTTATCCAAAAGAGTAATATTAGTTTTATGAAAGACTGTTTAGAGTGGTCCCATTCTTCCTCAGCTTCAGTAGTAAGCAAACCACAATTGTCATTATGACTAAATCTATATCTGGTTCTTTCAAACCTTCAATGTTAAAAGTAATTTTTTTAGCCTTATTTCTTTTTACATTTCTTTCTTGGAAGATATTTTTTTAATATGGTAATAGTTGGACCCAATTTTGGCTCCCCTGTATGCCATAGTAGAACTAACCCATTTGCTGTTAATAGTATATATCCATTATATTCCTATGCAATACCAAAATGAATTTTTTTTTTACCCACCAAAAATTTTGCTGAAACCCTAAAAAAAGGAAATGTTTGATGTGCAATATTAAAAGATTAAATAATTGATATTACTTATGAATCAAAATTTTCAATTAGGGATTAAAATATAACCATATTTTGCCAAATGAAAACCAATGGCACTGAGTTCTATCAAATAAAAGTTTGTTACATGGGAAATGTCAAAGACTAAAAAAATTAGTCTTCCTCAATCTTTGTTTTACCCCAACAAAGTGGAAATATGTAAATGATTGTTCAGCTACACTCTCAAACACCAGCCAAGCACAATGAGTTTATATCAAATTGAGAGTGTCATAGACTGCCCTAAATTCTGTTCCCTCTTTTATCCCTTTACTAAACGAGGAGGGAAATTTTAATAGTCGATCGTAAAGAGCTATATGCCAAATGGAAGATATAGCCTTAGACTTGAGGAATGCCATTAGACCAACCCTTCCAGTGCCCAAGACATCAGTATATGTTCACAGAATTCGAAATGCGAAGCCTAGGATGTATACAGGGTGTCCCTGAATTCATGGCTCAAACATAAGGGGATCGTAGTACACACCGAACCCACCAATATTCATCATAGAATATGCAGCCACAAACGCAGTGAGGAGTCAGAAATGAAGAACAGACACAGAGGTTTCCAGAGTGATATTTATTGGAGATCATTACAACAAATGCTCAAATGTCCACCCACCAACTTTGATACAGGCAGCACAACAGGGGAGTAACACAACAGTTGGAGTTCCTGCTCCTAAACACCAGGCTTGTCGCGCACATCGGCGGCTGCAACAGACGGGCTGCCAGATCCTCCGTGGACTGCACGGGCGTCTCATATATGACACTCTTCAAATGTCCCCACAGAAAGAAATCGATACAAGAAAGATTGGATGATCTGGGGGGCCACGGGAATGGACCACTGCGCACAATCCATGGATTCCCAAATGTGGTATGAAGATGCTGATGCATGTCCATGCTGAAATGGGCTGGTGCCCCATCGTGCTGGAACCACATACAGGCATGGAACACCCTGAAGCAATTCCGACAAAACCTGTTGCAGAAAAATACGGTACGTTCGCCCATTGAGGCAGTCCGGCAGTAGGTAGGGTCCAATTAACTAGTAATACATGATCCCCGCCCAGACATTGGCAGCGAACCGTTGCTGGTTTGAATTTGCACGTGTACCATGGGGGTTCTGGACCGCCCAAAAATGCGCATTATGGACATTCACTACACCTTCACATGAGAATGTTGATTCATCTGTAAAGAGCACATGCGTGGGGAAGTCGGGATGTGCGGCACTTTGCTGCAGGAACCACTGAGCGAAATCCATCGCCAGACACTTCCAATGCACACCCAAGCTCCAGGTGGATATCATGCTTGTACCTGGGTTATCTCACCATACGCAAGATGTCCTCACTCATAGCTGGCGTTCTGACCTTCCGACATCATGTCGACTGACGTGGAAGGTGCCTGCCTCAGACACCTGGTGGTGCAGTCATGCAAACATTTTATGATCGGGCACATGGTGCATAGGATATTGCTCACGGTAGAGCCTTTACCATTGCCCTTGGCTACACCGTACATCAGGTGCATATTGGCTTTCTCTGCATTCATAAACTGCTCCATCTCGTGTCTAGTCGATGCTGAGAATGCTGGTGTTTGGTCGATCCAGCACTTTTAAACCATGCCACCTCGTCTGCGCCTCCTACCAGCACCGGGCTGCATTTGCTGCCGCATATTCTATGATGAATATTGGTGGATTCGGTGTGTACTACCATCCCCTCACATTTGTGCCATGAATTCAGGGACACCCTGTTATTCCCTTTTTAGTACAACAAACAAAATTTATTTTTTAAAAATAAAAATTACAGTTTTAAATTTTTTTATACATTTTTTATAAAAATATATAATTTAGGCTTGATAAATAAGATTTTCTTTTTTTATATGATGCATATTTTATTAGAGTACGACTTAAATAATTTGTTAAAGCCATCTCATTGCCATTTCTTAGAAGTGATGTATGGCGAGTAGTTAGCACACTTGGCTACTGATCTAAGGGACCTGAGTTCGAGCCCCGGGTAAGGCATGGATGTTCGTGTTGTTTTCTGCTGAGGTCCTGCCATCCTCAGATCTACTGTGGCATATAAAATGACAGGCTCCTGTCACATCTCTGTGGCAAGAAGCTGCTTGAGGGGGTATTTATTTTAAAGTTTTGCCAATTTGTTAACGTTGCTCTATGTTGAAGCAATTCCTTAATTTAAACTCAGAAATTTGATTTGAACTATTAACAGATTTTTCCTTAAAGTTTTTAAAATCTCCTGATAATTAACAAAATATTGCTATTTTTAAAAATGAAAGATTTTGGAAGTAATTATGAAATATGTACCTATTTTTATCACGTTTTCAAAGAAAAAACAAGATAATAGTTTCACTTTGTCGTCTGTCTGTCTGTCTGTAGACATAGAACTTTTTTGTTTGCAGAGATAAAAAATTCTTTTTGTGTTGGATAAGTATTGATGAAATATTACAATATGCACTTTCCGAATCTCTTTCTAAGGCTAATAGTTATACCCTCTAGTGGTGGAAAATTCCAAAATTTCATACAAATATTGCAAACAATGTGTTTATGCTAGAAATTTGAAATTTTGATGGTGGAATATATGAAGGTCACGAAGTTTCCATTGCCAACAATGAATTGCCCCCTTTCCACCCAGAAGGGGTGAGAAAACACACCTTTTTAGTTTTAGCAGATAATTGTTTTTAGAAATAAATGAAAAAATTTTTTTGGATTAGATAGGAATTGATAAAATATTATGATTCACACTTTTTAAATCATCTTAAAACTGTAATTGCACCCTATAATGGTGGAAAAATTTGCAAATTCCAAAATTTCAAACAAATATTGTAAACGATGTATTTAAGCTAGAAATTTTAAATTTTGCTGGTGGAATGTGAATGCCATAATGTTTCCATTGGCAACAATGAATTGACCTCTTAGACCCAGGGTGGATGGGAAAGGACAATTTTTTTGTTTTTAGCAGATAATTGTTTGTATTTAGTGATAAATGAAATGTTTTTAGGATTAAATAGGATTTGGTAAAATATTATGATTCACCCTTTCAGAATCTCTTAAACACTATTATAATTGTGCCCTCTAATGGTGAAAAAGATTGAAAATTTCAAAAGAATATTGCAATGATGTATTAATGATAGAAATATGAAATTTTGGTTGTGGAATGTGAACGTCATGAAGTTTCCATTGGAAACAATGAAAATGAAATTTGAAAACTTTTTAATTTGATTGGTACTAATGAAATATAATTTGTATTTTTCAAATATTTAGTAGTTTTAATATACACTGGTTTCTATAAATTAAGGAAAAATGAAAAAATCACAATAATGCACCAAAAAATGTGTGATCTTCACCAAACTTGTTCACGTAACCAGTAAAGTAATGCCAAGTGAGCATACGTATGCAAATTAGTCTGGGTTGCGTCAATTTACATAATCAGATAGCGGCATAAAAACGGGTGTTTAGGAGTGGATTGTTATTTGTGTTGTAAAAGTGATTTAAAGAAATTCAAAATAGCCATTATGTACGAATGACCTCGAGACATCATTTGCCCAAATGGACTGTGGTGGAGAGCTATTGGCCGGCTCGAAGCAGACCAAAGTAAGTCAGACGTAACATGATGACTGAATGTGATTCCTTCTGTGGTCCATAGACTGTAGAATCAATTTTTTAGCACGGATTCTGCATCTCGGAGGTTTTGTCGAGGAAAGGCTAGAGTTACAAATATCTGCAATTAACAACACAAAAGAGCAGGATGCCTACTCCCTCTCAGCTATGATCCTCTCTTGCAGCAGCCACTGGGAGGGTTGTATCAGCTTTTACTGTGCATAGAAGGCTTCATGAGGGAGGTCTGTACGCAGAAGGCCAGTAATTTGTGTACCCCTCACGTCACAGGAGAGACGATTGAATTAGGCATGTACATATGTTAACTGGACAGAAGAGCAATGGAGGTCCGTACTCTTCACAGACAACTCCAGTTATTGCTTGCAGAGTGATACCAGACATTGATTGATATGGAGAGAATGAGATACCCGCTATCATTCCAGTAACATCTATCAGAGACAGTTACAGCAGAGGTAGCATGTGTGTTTGGAGTGGCATTTCCTTAAGTTGGCGCATAGACCTCTATGTGTTGATGAATGGGAACCTCAATGCTGAAACATTAGAGATTGCATCTTGGACCTTTTTTGTATGTCCTTATGCTAGTGCAATAGATGAAACATTCATCTTACAAGATGATAACTCTCAGTCACACAGAGCTTGACTAGTAGAACAATGCCTTCAAAAGGAGACCATTATGTGCATCGAATGGCCAGCTCGATCTCCCGACCTAAATCCGATTGAGCATCTGTGGGATGCTCTAGTGAGACATGTTGCTGCCCTTAACCTGCCACGTGCAACAATGGAAGAGCTTATTGCTGCTTTGAAGGAACAATGGTCATTACTCCCTTCTGAGCTGATTCACAACTTCATAAACAGCATGGAACATTGCTGTCGTCCCTGCATTGCTGTAAACACACTCCTTATTAAAGAACTTTGCCCATTGCATTCTGACACCTCATTTTTGGGCAAGTTCCTGTAAGTGTTATTTTTTGATGAAAAATGTTTCTAATGTAAAATATTTTATGCCATTCTCAAACTAGCATTGTAATTCATTTTCCATCAAATTTCATTAAAATCAGGGGCGAGGGTGGCTCAGTTGGTAGCCGCCAGGCTCGTAATTTGTAATTCCCAGATTCGAGTCCCAGCTGGGTCAGTGTTGAGATTTATCTCCGCAAAATTCCCCTCCCTGCCCACAGTCAGTAGGGGACATCGATGGGCTTGAAAAGGCTGTCTGTCTATCGGATTGGACATTAAGCCGTGGCCCCGTGTGTAGGAAAGCCATACCCTGTGCACTTTAAAGAACATGCTGGATGGCCTTGACAGGAGGCTACCATCTGTCACCCAACAGCTGTTCCAGTGGGTCCCCTCTGCCAACCTCTATGCCTTTGGGGTCCATGTGACCTGGCCATTTAGTCCTTTGTGTGCAAAAAAGTACCACTCAGAGGTTAAAACAACCCAAAACAACCCAACTCATTAAAATCATTCATATTGTTTTTTGTTTATCATATTTTTTTTTTTTTTGAGTTTTCCTTAATTTATGGAAACCAGTGTATATATCTTTACAGTTCACTGAAATTATGAAATGGTAAAGCTGTTATTGAGTTTTACAAATAATATGTATAGAATGAAAATCTGAAAAATTAGTGGTAGTTTTTAAGAGATACTGAGAGAGGTGTGGGAAATGCAACTTTTTAAATTTAAGAATTAAAAGACAAATTCTTTTACATTGTATAATTACTAATGAAATACTATTTGCATTTTTTCCATCATCTGCTAGGTCAAATTAAAACTTTAAGGAATGTAACAGTAGGTAAAGGAAAAACTTCTTTCTCTTTGAAAATGAGATTCTCATATGTGTCAGAAGTGATATTAGTCCTTCCAGTTTCAGTATACCACTGTAAAAAGTCTTGTTAAAATTAATCTGTTTCTACAATGTTCAAATTTTTTACTTTAATAAAATTCAGAATTAAATTATCTTTAATTAGGGTATATAACATGACCTATTTCTGTTGATTAGTTATTTATTAAAAATATTCTATAATTGACATGTTTTAGAACTTTGCAACAAGCCTGGACTTTTCTCAAAGAATGGTACGAAGAAAAAAAATTGCAAAATGGAAGAAATGTTTACTTTTCCATTTTTTTCTGTTATTCTGAAATAAATAGCCCTTTTATTCATGTCCATTATAATCATTTCTATTAGTGTTTTTTAAATAAATTTTTGTTTGTTGCCAGATGCTTTTTTTGTAATATAACTCTAAAAAAAGTCCTATTAAAATAAAACTTGTCTTTTTTGTTAATTAATTTTTTTTGTTATTATATCTGCCGTCCTCACAGACCTCCTACATTGGCATATAAACTGACAGGCTCCTGTCAGACCTCTGTGGCAAGCAGCTGCTTGAGGGGGTATTTTTTTTATATATATATTTTCAAAAAAAAACAAGAAATAAATGCTGATTAATTTGGCATATAACATGCTATAATTACTTTCAATTTGTTATTTGGCAAAAAAAGTTCTAAATTAAAAAAAAAAATTTTTTTTGCTGAGCATAGGGAGAAAAATAGCTTGTCCTCTGGAAGGTAACCAGTTTTTCAACCTGGACACTGAAAGGGTTAAAATCATTAATAATGCTAATAGCATGAAGTGACTTATTTACATCTTACTCATTACAATAAAGAAATAGTTGCCACCCTAGATCATAGATCGTGTCAAGCCCAGGTGCAGAAATCATGGGAAGAGTGATAAGTCATATTAGGGGAAAAAAAGACAGAGTCAACATTAGTTTAGTGGTCTTAAAACATTCTGGTGTGTTTCTGGAGAGACATGGGTTTGAATCCCACACAATGGTAAAACTTTTTTCCACTAAACCATTTATTGAAAATACCATAAATTATGACCACTCCTTTAGTCACTGAAAAATGGGGAGAGAAATTTAACAAGAATCAATCTTAGTGGGTTATAATACACTCATGGATGCAAAAATTGTCCACTTATGAAGTATGAATGCAGTAACACCAAATCCTTACTACAGGTAGTATTAAGCAGGGGCAGATCCCAAAAATGTCTTTTTTTTTGGGGGGGGGGGGGGTTCCCCCCTAATGGCACATTGTATATGAGGTAGGGCTCCTTTTCGAATTAAAGAGGTCTCCTGAAGGAAAAATGGATTTTGCAACTTTACTAGCCTTTTGGCCAAAAAACAGCTTTTATTTTTTCTAAATTCTTTTTGGACACAAAAACAATTTAATAAAATAAGATTCTACCCATCCCTCAATTTTCTCAGTAGATATGTTCCTGGTATATCACCATATATATATATAGCAACTGTACAAATCAAGACCAAGTTATGGAAAAAATGTATATTGGTTCCAAAAAAAAAACCTGCTTAGGAATAAAACGTGCATTTAAAGTTTTATTAATACATATTTATCTTGTATCCATCTCTGATTATCAACATCATGTCATTTTGTTATCAATAGAAGAAATTGAGTCGATATATTTACCTATATCATCCTTGTCAGATATATTATTAACCCATCCAATGGCCAGTCTGAAAAAATGATTTACATCCAGAGGCCAAATTTAACTTTAGAACTTTTTTGCCAAATAACTAATGAAAAGAATTATGGCATGTTATATGCTAAATTAATCAACATTTAATTCTAGATTTTCTGAAATAAAATATTTAACAAAAAGGCAAGTTTTATTTTAATAGGGCATTTTTTTTAGAGTCGTGTACTAAAAAAATGCATCTGGCAACACAAATAAATTAATAGACAAAAAATGACTATAATGCACATGAATAGAAGGGCTATTTATTTCTGAATGACAAAAATTTTCTTGTTTAAAGTAAATATTTCTTCCATTTTGTAATTTTTTTCTCTCTTACCATACTTTGAGAAAAGTCCAGGATTGTTGCAGAGTCCAATAAACAAGTCAACTTCAGAAATATTTTTAATAAATAACTAATCAACCAAAATAAATCATTATATATCAAATTAAAGAACATAATTCTGAATTTTATTAAAGTAAAAAATTTTAACATTGTAGTAACATATTAATTTTAATTACACTTTTTTACAGTGATATACCAAAAAAAGGTACGCATATATTTTATAATTACACCCAATTCTGTTTTTACACGGTAGATAAGTTTCCGAAAAAAACCACGTGAAAAATACAGTGCATATGAAAAAATAGGAGATTGGTTCCAGACCTGGAAACCTAGTAGAAATAATAAGTTTTCGAACAAATCGTATCAAAATCTTTAATTAAATCTTTATTTGATTTTTATTCATTTAAACACATTTTTTATTTTATAAACTTATAAAGATAATTATATGTACATGTATACACAGTCATATCAGAATAATATTACCACCTACTCTAATAATGGGAATAACCACCCTTGGCCGGATGACAGCGGTGAGACGACATGGATGCAGTAAGGCCCTGGAAGGTTGCCAGAGGCACATGTGCCCATTCAGACTCCAGCAGATCATGGAGGTTCCGGAGATCACATGGTTGTGGGTCAGTACGCCGAACCTGTCGATCCAAATGGTCCCACAAGTGCTCTATGGGATTGAAGTAGGGTGATTTCACCGGCCAAGGGAGAGCGGCAACATCACTGTCGTGTTCCTGGAACCAGTCGTGCACCATCTTAGCAACATGGCAGGGTGCATTGTCCTGTTTGTAGACACCATCACCACCAGGGTCAACGTCCAACATGAAGGGATGGACAGGTAGCCATTGGTGTTCAGGGACCCATCCAGTGGTCCCAGCAGTCCCAGGTCACACCAGGAAAGCATCCCCAGACACTGCCACCGCCGGCCTGTACTTGACCGACAAGTGTGTCTGGGTGTTGGTTCTCGTGTGTCTCCCACCGCCCATCACTTCTGTGGAGTAGAAACCTCGATTGGTTGAAGAAGGCAACCTTTTTTCCACTGTCCATTGATGGTAGTACTGTGCGAACTGCAGGCATCGTTGCCAATGGACCTCGGTTAATGTGGGCACCTTTATGCAGCATTGACTACGAAGACCCATGTGTAACAAGGTTTGCTCTACTGTTATCGGGAGCACGTATCTGGGTGCCCCATCATTCATTTGAGTGGTCAATTGCTGCACTGTTGCGCATCGATTGCCTTTTACCAGTCAATGGAGGTGACAACATTCTATTCTGGGGTCAGTGGCCTTTGGAGCTCCACAGTTATGATGTCTGGAGGTACTTGGTGTGCCAGCGATCCATTCTTGGTACACCCTTACTACATCACCTTGCGAACAGCCCACGAAGTTTACTGTTTCTGAGATGTTTCCACCCTTGGTGTGGGAGCCAATGATCATTACTTTTTGAACATCTGTCAAATCAATACCTCTGCCCATTGTGCTCACATTACGCTGTGATGCCCCCTCATTCACTTTTACTTTACCTTAACCAGTTTTGCTTAATTTACGTTATATTTATCATTTTGGGGATTTTTATTTCCTTTTTGGCATCACAGTGCTCGTTTCCAAGAGTTAGGTGTTGCGCAACTCCGAACTTTCGATTGTCACCCACTAAAACGCGTGCACAAGGACATGCACACTCTTGCATCATAGCTTGCACCGCTCGTCAATTTATGCAAATGTCTTTCCCGCCATGCAACATGACACGTGCAGGCTTTGTACCTCTTGCTATAACCTGAATCATACTGTGACACGTTTGACATGTTGTCACAGTAGCACAGAACATAGTAGAGAGAGAGTAGAGCACAGCACAGTTTAGAGATCAGTTTTAGTTTGGAGTTTGTTGAAGATGTTTGTAGTAAGAAAATGTAGTATCTTCTTTATTGAAGTTTTGGTGAGTGCTTTTTGGAAATAAATTGTTGTTTAAACCTTTTGAATCTTTACTAATTTTTTTCTCTTGAGCAAAGTTGTTTGTTAAAATTTTATGTTAATGCTAATCAAAACAACATTTAATATTTTTGAATTCTTACTCATTAATGCTCGCTGGTATTTCGAACCCTAATTAAACTTTATTTTTTGGCAATTTGTTAATTATTGCCTGGCGCCCTACTCATCTATCCGGAGCATGAAAATAATTGGATCAAAGGGTCCAATCTTTAAAAGTATTTCATTTCTTTGGAGCGTTACAACGCACTATGGCTCATCTGTCCTGGCTGGCTGCTTATATGTCCGTGTGGTCGACCTTGTCGTGCACTCTGTGACGCGCCTGGGCGAGTACACTGTGATTCCGTGGATGGTCATATTATTCTGATATGACTGTCTAAATTATCCTTCATAAAGAAAATAATATATCACTAATTCAAGAATACAAAAGTGCAAAAAAAATGACTTATGCTTATTAACTAGATTTTATTCGTTGTCACTTTCTGACAATAGACGCATTTGTTTGCGTAAGACTGGAATTAAATCACTTTCATCGCTTGAAACATTTTGGCTGTTGTGTTGTGTTCATACTCCAATGTTGAAATGCTCTCTGTGGCATGGGGAACAAATTATTAGTTGTTTCCAGTGATTCTGAAGTTTGATTAACTTTGACAACGAACTCTAATCAATCGTTGAGATCCAGAGTTCACTAGAGTTTTGTATAATTCTTCATAACGCACTGTACATGACTTCAGTTCATGTTTAAACTGCTATGCTCATTCAACAATGGGATCATGTTAAGAAAATGACTTTCCAATTTACTAGACATTTGAAGCCCTTCTTTAATTACACCTGCAGTGAGTGGAACCTCTTCATTACCATCACTTTTTTAACTTTTTCATCAGGAGTCTAAAGGACAACTTCTGTTATTTCATCTTCGCTAAGAGGTTTGTCAAACAGCAATTCATCAATATCTGCAAACGATAAATCATCAAATCCTTCTCCACCAACTGCATGTGCTAAAGTGATGATATTCAGTTGTATTTGGAGGTACAGGATCTTTGCTTTTTACACATTCTGGCCAAATAGCTTTCCAACATGTGTTTAAAGTTGATGGTTTTAATTCTGATAATGTCAATCCAGCATGTCTGATACAATCTAAAATAGAAAATTTCTTCCACACATCAATAACTGTTAGTGTTTTATCCTTATCTAGTTCATATAAAATGTATTGGAATGTTTGTCTTACATAGTAAGTTTTAAATGTGGCAATTATACCCTGGTCTAGTGGTTGTATTAAGGATGTCGTATTAGGCAGCAAAAAACAAAATTTCACATTTGGGTGTTCCAAAACAGAATGGCTAGGCGCATTGCCTATAATCAATAGAGCTTTAAATTCGAGATTTTTTCCCTTCAAATAGTGTTTAACTTCTGGAACAAATCATTTATGGAACTATTCATTAAAAATTTCTTTTGTAGCCTAGGCTTTTTTGTTTGCCATCCAAATACACTGGCAATTTATTCAAATCTACACCTTTCATTGACTGTGGTCTTTGGGATCGATTGATGAGCTGTGGTTTTAACATACGAAAATCCTGAAGCGTTGCTGCAAAATAGAAAGGTCACACGATCCTTAGCTGCTTTAATGCCACCAACAGTTTTTTGTGATTTTGCTATGTAGTTCTACTCAGCATTCTTTTCCAAAGAAGACCAGTTTTATCTGCATTCCAAACTTGATCAGTAGTGTATCCACCATCTTGAATGATTTGGACCAATTTTGGACAAAATTCTTTTGCAGCCAGCTCATCTGCAGATGCAACTTCACCTTTTATCTTTACATTAGGAAATGTGTGTCTTTGATGAACAAATCCTGCAAGCTAACCTGTACTTGCAGAAAATTCATAATTTTTGCTTAACTGAGCTGATGTGGTTGGTTCCATATATTCATAATGCCATCTGTTTAATGGTATTTCCATCTAGAGGTATTCTTTTTTGCAAGTTATCTTCTATCCACATTACTAGTGCCTTTTCCATCTTCACTTATACAATATCTCTAGTGTATGATGATGAATTAGCCCTCAATTTTGTTCTAGAAAGCACAGATTTTTTTAATAGCTTCTTCATTTTCCTTGATGGTTCTTACAGTAGCTTCGTTCAAAACAAAATATTTACTTATGGATGTTGAACTTTCTCCAGTTGCAAGATGATCTAAAATTTGGATCTTAGTATCCAAAGAGATAGCTTTCCTTTTCTGCTTTTGTATTGTTTAATTATCCAACATGGTGGTAAGGCTTGCAAAAAATATTTGAATTGCAGTTAATAAATCAGATGATGAAAAATTGTAAATATGCTATCAGTAAAATTTAATAAATTTATATTTCGCACACAAAATTTCAAAAAACTAAATTATTTTCGATTTCTTCTATTAAACATCTAAACACTTCTAACTTTAAACACGAAATGAGAGACCAAAACTAACGTATGTATTGAAGATAAAATTTAGGGAATTCCCTTAATTCAATGTTGCACTTTATTCGAATGAAGTAGGTTTTGTACAATTTCTCCATAAAATAGAGAAAACTTGTTGTGTATTTATGTTAGTGTAGTTTTTATTTTGAGGATTTTAGTGCACAAAATGTGTATCTATAGTACATTTTCAAAGTTAAAACTACCTCAAATAATGTGATCATGAAAACAGCATCTTTATTATAAATGTAAATTCTAGGAATTTTTTCTTGAATCATCATCATCCTCAAGCAACCATTGGCTACGGAGGTCCAACCAGACCGCGCAGTTTAATTCTCCAAGCATATCTGTCCTGAGCTACATCTGCTGCATCCGGCCACTGTACACCAATTCTAACAAGGTCCTGTTTGACATTGTCTGCCCACCGCATCCTAGGTCTCCCCCTCCTTCTGAGGCCTCTAGGCACACTGTTCATAACCCTATTCGCCAATCTATAATTATCCATACGGGCAACATGGCCAAACCAGCGGTCTCTCTCTGCACAATATGCTGCTTAAAGGAGGTTGCAGACTCCTTTGCCTAACCTCATCATTAGTTATAAAGTTAAACCACCTAATACCCAAGATACTGCGTAAGCATCTAGAATCAAAAGCATCTAGTTTCCTGTTATCTTGTTTACACAGTGTCCAAATTTCACTACCATAACTAACCCTAGAAAGAACCAAACTATTATACAGTCTAATTTTAGTCTTTAGATGTATACGCCTATTTCTCCACACTCTCCATAGATTCTTAAAAGTCACGGCAGCAATACCTATTCGTCTGTTAATCTCATGCCGCACATCACCAGTATCAGTTACGTAGCTCCCAAGGTAATTAAACTGTGACACCTGCTCAAGACTGCAACCATTCAGATTAACTGAATCACAACATGCCTGACCAATTTTCATCACTTTAGTTTTCTCTCTGTTTATAACCAAACCTACTGTACTACCAGTCACATCAACAGCTCGAATGAAAGAGTTCATCTCATCAACATCATTTGCCAAAAGGGCTAAAATCATCTGCATAATCTAAATCAGAAATTTTCGTATTTCCAGCCCATTTAAGGCCAAAAGCTTTCCCTTGAAGTGAATTTCGCATAACATAATCAACAACCAAACTAAAGAGAAAAGGAGACAAAATGCACCCTTGTCGAACACCAGAAGTAATGCTAAACCAATTGCTACAAGACTTACCAACTCTCACACACGACTCAGTGTTATTATAGAGTGCACGACTCAGTGTTATTATAGAGTGCTTCATTATGATAACTAACTTGTCTGTTATGCTATTCGATCTCACAATCAACCACAAATTATGACAATCAACAGAGTCGAAAGCCTTTTTGAAATCAACAAAGCTAGCAACCAAAGGTTTCTGAAACTCTAAACATTTCTCAAGAATCTGCTTAAGTGAAAATATCTTATCTACACATTCCCTACCACTTCTGAATCCACATTGCTCATCACGCAATTCCCTGTCAACCAGATTCTTAATTCTATTAAGCACAATCATGGAAAGAACTTTACCTGGAACAGAGAGTAGGCTGATATCCCTATAGTTATCACAAGAACTGTGATCACCTTTTTTGAAAATAGGGATAATAATGGCTCTGGTAAAATCTTTAGGAACCATGCCTTTATCATAAAAGTTATTCAAAATTTCAGTCATCCAAATGGTAACTGAAACATTCCCAGCTCCATAGTAATTTCCATTTCCAGCTCCATTTCCAGCATTTCCATAGTAATTTCATCCACCCCTGGGGATTTATGAAGTTTAAGTTTAGAAATAGCCAAACTAACTTCAGATTGTGTTATAGGGCCAACAATGAATCTATCATCATTGCAAACAATGGGAGTAGAATTAACCATATTGTTTAGAACATCACTGAAATGCTCAGCCCACCTAGCCATGACAGAATCCTCACCTTCTATAACCTTACCTCGTTTATCCTTCAATTCCTGTATACCTGTCCATTTTCTACTACACAAAACATTAACTCTCTGCTGTTGTGCTGTCTGTTTCCTCAGCTTTGTCAGACAAGTCAAAGATTCTCAGCAGCAGATAACTGATCCTTTATACGTTTATTAAACTTTCTATAATGCTTTCTATTAGGACTAGTAGGGAACTGCTTAAGGACATGCCTACAGTTTTTTTCTTTCTGAAATAAGCTCAAGTGCCTTATCACAAATAATTCTGCCTCCTCTGCTCCTTTTTTCCTAAAAGAGTACTGTTAGTTTCCAAAAGAGCCTGTTTAAAATGTACCCATTCTTCCTCAACTTCAGTAGTAAGTAAACCATGACTGTAATAATGACTAAATAATCTATCATGGTAAGCTTTGGCTATAACTGGGTCTTTCAGAGCTTCAGTATTAAAAGTAAATTTTTTAACCCTAACGCAACACTTCTTCAGTGTAAGTGAAAGACACCTTTAACAAGGTAATAGTAAACATTTAATTTCAACTCCCCTATATGACCTGGTATTCCTAACAGAACTAGCCCATTTGCTGTTAATATATAATCAATCATATTCTTATGCAGCCCATCGGGTGAAACCTATGTGTACTTATGTATGTCGCGGTGTTTGTTATAATTGTTAGTTATTCTGAATCCATTAAGTTTACTTACCTGTAGGAGACATTGCCCATTGCAGCTACCAATACCGAAAGGGCCTATTACTCCTCCCTAAAGGTCAGAGTCGGTACCAACTTTGGCATTGAAGTCACCAAGAACAAGGGTAATATCTCCTTTCTTGACATAATTCAAAATATCCTGAAGTTGTCCGTAAAACCTATCCTTCTCATCCTCATCGGCATCTTCAGTGGGGGTATAACAGCAGATAACATTCAAGTCTTTAATGCTTGTCTGAAATTTTGCTGTAAGAAACCTTTCATTAATGCACTCATATCCTAGAAGAGCATCATTAGCAAGTCTGCTGAGAAGCGGACCCACGCCTTGGTGATGCTTATTATCATTCCTCCCTGAAAAGAGAAATTTAAGGTTATTTTTAAGTATCTCACCTTTACCTGCCCATCTGGTCTCTTGCAAGCCTAGAATATCTAGGTTATAGCGCTGGAATTCCTGCATGAGGACAACAAGAGAATAATCTCTATGTAATGTCCTCACGTTCCACGTTCCTGCAGAGAGAAAATGATTAGTAGGATTATTAAAGAAATTTGGTTTATTGAGATTGGTAGGGCCAACAATATCAAACAGCCCCCTGATCGCAGGCATGGGGCAAAGACCTGTTCCTCCTCTGCTAAAGGCTGAAGTCACCGATGCTGGTAGGAACTTCAGGCACCACCTTTTCAAGTGGACTTTTTCAAGAGCCATATGGCCTGCCTGAGACACATTACTCCAGTTTAGACTTGATGATGCCCAACTAGCTAAGTAAGGTTCAGGTACCTGCGATGGCCTCTGATTAGGATTATCCACCAGCTGATATAAGGTATCCCATGCCTCTGTTCACTTAGAGCTGGCAACCCAGAAGCAAACAGAAAACACAGCAGCAGACTCTCCCTCAACAGAGGCCCACCAGTGCAGGAAGTCCAGGATCCATAATCAAGCTCAAATCCATAAACAAGTCCAGTCTAGTAGGTATAAATGGTCAGCATCAGGACCCTGTGAAGTTGACCACTCCTCAGCAGGGTTGAAAAAAAAAAAGTGGCCATAGATGACCAGATCAGTAGGCCATACTGAACTGGCAGCCCTCCCCTTCCATTCCCTTTCAAAAGAGAATATCTCTTTTGAAAGGTACTAACGGCCTGCACCACGAGAAGGTGGGGTTGGACATTAGGTGCTAGACCTGGCCGGTTCTATGCATCATCACTAGGGATTGGTACACAGCTCTTCTTCCAGTTTACGCCTAGCTACCATTTACAGGCTTGAATACAAATGTTTTTTCGGAATTAAATTCAAATGAAGATTTTTAAAAAGGCATGGCTTGAACTGTGTTAGATTAAAATAAATCATGTAAAAAGAAAATTGGAATTTTTTTCTAAACTGTGTTAAATCAGAATTGGGTAAAAAAATCTGTGTAAAAACAGACTTCGGTGTAGTTCCATTTTTAAAAACAGCAGTTTTTTTTGGTAATTGTCAGGAGATTTTGGAAACTTTTAGGAAAAATTTGTAAGTAATTGTTCAAATGAAACTAATGAGCTTAAATTAGGGGATTGCTTCAGCATAGAGTAATGTTAACAAATTGGCAATACCTGATATTGGCGGGGGTGGCTCAGTCGGTAGCGTGCCAGGCTCGTAATCTGTAGTTCCCAGGTTTGAGTCCAGGCTGGGTCAGCGTTGAGATTTATCTCCGCAAAATTCCCCGCCCTGCCCACGGTCAGTAGGGGACACCAATTGGCTTGGAAAGGCCACCGTCCGTCGGATGGGACATTAAGCCACGGCCCCGTGTGCGGGAGAGCCATACCCTGTGTACGTTAAAGAACACGCTGGATGGCCTTGACTGGAGGCTACCATCTGTCTCCCAATAGCTGTTGGGGCGGGGGTGGCTCAGTCGGTAGCGCGCCAGGCTCGTAATCTGTAGTTCCCAGGTTCGAGTCCCAGCTGGGTCAGCGTTGAGATTTATCTCCGCAAAAATTCCTCGCCCTGCCCACGGTCAGTAGGGGACACCGATGGGCTTGGAAAGGCCGCCGTTTGTCGGATGGGACGTTAAGCCGTGGTCCCGTGTGCGGGAGAGCCATACCCTGTGCACATTAAAGAACACGCTGGATGGCCTTGACGGGAGGCTACCATCTGTCTCCCAACAGCTGTTCCAGTGGGTCCCCTCCCCCAAACCTTCTCTGAGCCTTCGGGGTCCATGTGACCTGACCATTTAGCCCATGGTGTGCAAAAAAGTGCCGCTCAGAGGTAAAACAACCCAACCCAATAGCTGTTCCAGTGGGTCCCCTCCCCCAACCTTCTCTGAGTCTTCGGGGTCCATGTGACCTGGCCATTTAACCCATGGTGTGCAAAAAAGTGCCGCTCAGAGGTACAGCAACCCAACCTGATATTGCTTGTAAAAAAAAATAAAAATAAAAAAAAAATAATACCCACAGTCAGTAGAAGACACCGATGGGCTTAGAAAGGCTGCCGTCGGTTGGATGGGACGTTAAGCTGTGGTGCCCTTGTGTGGGAGAGCCATACCCTGCGCATGTTTAAAGAACAGCTGGATTGCCTTGATGGGAGGCTACCATCTGTCTCCTAACAGCTGTTCCAGTGGGTCCCCTCCCCCAACCTTCTCTGAGCCTTCGGGGTCCTTGTAACATGGCCATTTTGCCCAATGTATGCAAAAAAGTGCTGCTCAGAGGTAAAACAACCCAAATCTAAACGAAAAGGAACAGGTCAACTCGGTCATATGACAAGAATAGAAGACATGTTTTTTTTAGAGTATTATGGGGATTGGACTCTCTGCAGCTGTTAAAATTCTCTGATATAATTTTGAAGCTGAGTTAAATTTTTATATTTTTAATATTTTGCTATTTGAGATGGCTTTCTGTAAATGGAAAATTTTGAAGGAGGAAGAAATTTTTAACACTCTATTTGCCATTGATAGCACTGGGCAACAAATTTTCATAAAAGTCATGCCTCTGAGATAAAAGTAGCCATTTCTTAAAGATTTCAAGATGCTGAACACAAATATGACAATGAAAATGCAAAATTGGCTACGATTTCTGAGAAATCCGCAATAGTTTCTTATATAATAGAGTAATATGTACATAATACATGTATTGGTAAAACTCTGCTTCTTCTTTCGACGTCACTTTGCCCATCGCTTGTACAACTTCTCAGGATCATCTCTGGCGAGCGTCCAACAGTAGTCAGCCTACATTGAAGTGGATCAGTTTTCCTGGTCCACTTCAATGGCCAGTTTCTCTTCACGTAGTACAAAGTCTTTGCTTGGCTGTCCCATTTACATAAGAAACAGCAGTACTTCGTATATCCCAGCTGCAGACCCATCAATAGAGCCACTAGCTTCAAGTCACAACAGAGATGCCAGCCATACTTGCTGTACTAAAGACAGTTTGACAGCTGTTTTAGGTTGTTGTAGGTTTCTTTCATGTAGACAGTGTGTCTGACTGGAATGGAAGTCTTTCCATTATGCAGCAACACTGCCTTGACACCCAATTTTGAAGAGTCTATGAATAGTTGCCATTCTTGAAGGTTATTCTGAGGGCATTCATCAGGCCATCTACATTGGAGCAGAACACAGGGTCATCTTCCTTTCTGAAGTAAGGCGCAAACTGCTCATGACGAGTTCAAAATAAAGTCATGACATTTTCCTTGAGAAGATTCCATTGTTTAAGTCTTGATCCAAGTAACTCTGCTTTGGCCTTGGACAGCTCCAGATCACAAATAAGATCGTTCATTTCTTCGGTGAGAATGTGTGATGCAGATGACACACCGAAGGCTGCAGACAACCCGACATCGGTTCACCCTCCTCATCATCCGAATCAATGGAAAATTCTTTTGGAGGTTCGGGAACGAGAAGGCCTTTACCATGCGGAACTGGTCAGAGAGCAGATTGTATATTCGGGTACACTATTGTCTACTTCTTTTTCTTTGTGATGCCTCCAGAAACGGGTGGAATCATGCAGAAGTAGCAGTCATTTGTGTTATTGCTTGGCTCTCTCCAAACCATAGGAACAGCATCACCACTTTTTCGCCCTTCAGCCACTTTGGAAGATTTCTTGCACACAAACTGCAGAATATGTGTGGGCCCAGGCCTTGTCCTGGTCCCCGATCTTGCATCCAAAATAAAACTCGTACGCCACTTTCACTACTAGAGTGATGGCCCTTTTCTGGTTTGAAAAAGTAACAAAATGTATCTACACTATCAACAAAGTTACGAGGCATCACTACTGCTGGATTAAAACTGCAAGGAGCACGTGTTGTACTTATGACTTGGGTAAATGGGAGTTGCTCAAAAGACTTGCTCACCCTACAAGACGTCGCTTACAACTAACGATTGCATCATCTTTTGTCGTCGATTGTAAAGCTGTGATGTCATGACTCAACTACATTGCATATCTCTTGGGGTTGTGTGTATGGCCGGCTGATGTAATATGTTGCAATCTGGAGTTTAAAATACAGCGTTGCAAAATGGTTACCTGTGTACTCAATGCGGACTGAGTCAATGTGGACAGAGCCAATCGACCAATTTTATTGTCATTTTCATGTTCAGCACCTCAAAATTAGTAAAGATTGGCTATTTTCATTTCAAAGCCTTTTTGTGTGTTGTCCAGTGTCTAAGAGAATTAAATAAATTCAGATTATCTGAAGATGAGAACAAGGTTTTGATAGCAATCGGCCAAGAGTTATTCAGCTGCACTGAAAGGTGAGCAAGGAAGAATTTTTCAACTCTACAAAGTAATGATAGAGGATGAGATTTTAGTGACATTTTACAGTCCAACCAAATCACTAATGAATCAATGATCAGTTCATAGTCTTTCAATAGGATCAGAACCCTTTAGAATTTTAAAATTACTGCTGAGTGATTTTAAAATAGAGATTTGTATATAAATATAATTGCAAATTTATATATAAATATGATATATAATATAAAGATTTATATACAAATATAATATACAAATGAATTAATTATGAACAATACGAACTGATAAGTTGACCATCTAATAAAGCAGGCCATTCAATCTGTGGCTCATAAGACACACTAAACAAATATGCTGAATTTGGTTCATTTCTTCCAATTATTTGACTAAACATATTTAGGTGCATAACTAAATGTTTTACAATTCCTAATACTAATTAAAAATCTGATTTCTGTTCCCAATCAAGATAATTCCTTGTTTCCTTAAAAGTTTTTTTTTTTAATTTGATACATATTCATTTTTAAGTTGAGAATTTCCTGATGTTTCAGAATATAGTTTTTTTTTTAGTGCCTCTTCAATAAGTTTGAGTTTGGACAGTCCTGAAATAAAGAGAAACAAAATAAATATGAATCTAAATTGGGACCCTATCAATAATATTAATGAAATATGGGAATTCTTTCATTATCATCACATACCCTGTGCACGTTAAAGAACACGCTGGATGGCCTTGACGGGAGGCTACCATCTGTCTCCCAACAGCTGTTCCAGTGGGTCCCCTCCCACAACCTTCTCTGAGCCTTCGGGGTCCATGTGACCTGGCCATTTAGCCCATGGTGTGCAAAAAAGTGCTGCTCAGAGATATAACAACCCAACTCATTATCATCATCCTCAAACAGCCATGGACCAACAAGATTATGCGATATAGTTTTAAAAAACGCATCTCTCCTGAGCTACATCTGCTGCACCTCTCTGAAGACCAATTCTGAAGACTCATTATCCAAATTTTTAAAAAAGGTGATCGCAGTTCTACTGAACCACTGAAGACCAATTCTAACAAGGTCCTGTTTGACACTGTCTGCCCACCTCATCCTAGGTCTCTCCCTCTTTCTGGGGTCTCTACACACATTGTTCATAACCCTATTCAATAATCTACAATAATGAATACAGGGCGGCATGGCCAAACCAACAATCTCTCTGCACAATATACTGCTCAGAGGAAGTTGCCGACTCCTTTGCCTAATCTAATCATTTACAAAGTTAAACCACCTATGCCCATGATACTTAGTAAGCATCTAGTTTCCTGTTATATTGTTTACAAGGCGTAACTACCATAACTAACCCTAGAAAGAACCAAGCTATTATACAATCTAATTTTAGCCTTTAGAAGTATACACCTATTTCTCCACTCTCTCCATAGATTATTAAAAGTCCCAGCAGCAATCCCTGTTTGTCTGTTAATCTCATGCCCCACATCACCAGTTTCTGTTACGTAGCTCTCAAGGTAATTAAACTGTGACACCTGCTCAAGACTGCAACCATTCAGATTAACAGAATCACAGCCTGCCTGACCAATTTTCATCACTTTAGTTTTCTCTCTGTTTATAACCAAAACTACTCTACTACCAATCTCATCAACAGCTCGAATGAAAGAGTTCATTTCATCATCATTTTCCAAAATGGCTAAATCGTCAGCATAATCTAAATCAGAAATTTTTGCATCTCCAGCCCATTTAAGGCCAAAATCTTTCCCTTACCGTGAATTTCACACAACATAATCAATAACCAAACTAAAGACAAAAGGAGATGACTCAGCGTTATTATAGAGAGCTTTCATTAGGTTAACTAACTTGTCTGGTATACCATATAATCTCACAATCAACAATGTCAAAAACCTTTTTGAAATATATAAAGCTAGTAATCACAGATTTCTGAAACTAAACATTTCTCAAGAATCTGCCTAAGTGAAAATATTTGATCAATACATCCCTTACCATTTCTGAATCCACACTTCATCAATCAGTTGTCCATCAACCAAATTCTTAATTCTATTAAGTATAATCATGCAAATAACTTTACCTGGAACAGAAAGTAAACTACTTCTCCTATAATTATCACAAGACCTGCGATCACCTTTTTTAAAAATTGGGACAATGATAGCTCTAGTAAAATCCTTAGGAACAACACCTTTATCATAAAAAATATTCAAAATTTCAGTCAGCCATGTGACAACACAAATGTTCCCAGCTCTAAGCATTTCAGTGGTGATTTCATCCACCCCTGGGGATTTATGCAATTTTAATTTAGAGATAGGCAATGCAACTTCAGAATGTGATATAGGACGATCATAAAAGCCAATAATGCATCTATCCTCATTACAATGGGAGCTGAAATAATAACGTTATTTACAGCATCTCTGAAATGCTCAGCTCACCTAGCCATCACAAAATCATCACCTTCAACCACCTTGCCATACTTATTCCCTCAATCCCTATGTACCTGTCTGTTTCTTCCCACACAAAACATTAACAATCTGGTACAATCTTTGTTGTGCTGTCTAACTGCTTCCTCTGCTTTGTCAGCCAAGCTATCAAGCCAAAGATACTTATCAGCTGTTAACTGATCCTTTACATGTTTATTAAGCTAGTTGTAATGTCATCTGTTAGGACTAGTAAGGTAAATTCCTATTAAACCTCAATTTCCTTCTTTCAGAAACAAGTTCCATAGCATTATCACTCAAATAATTTTGTTTCCTATGTTTCCTTTTACCCGAAAGAATACTAATGGTTTCAAGAAAAGCCTGCTTAAACTGATCCCATTCTTTCTCAACTTCAGCAGTAATCAAACCAAGATTCTCATAATGGCTAAGTAGCCTATCATGGTACATTTTGACTACAACTGGATCTTTCAGACCTTCCCCTGTCAATGCCTCTCTCAAAAGTTCTCCCTACCTCTTTAAAAAGAAGGTAATTTTCTTAACCTTACCAGATTTTTTAAGCATCAGTTACATCAAGTCTGTAAATGGTAGCTAGGTAGTCATTGGAAGGAGAGCTATGCACCAATCCCCTGTGATGATGTATAGAACCGGCCAGGCCTAGCAACTAATGTCCGACACTGCCTTCTCGTGGTGCAGATCGTTAATACCTTTCAAAAGAGATACTCTCTTGTGGAAGTGAACGGAAGGGGAGGGCTGCCATTTTAGTGTGGCCTACTGATCTGGACAACTCTGGCTACTTTTCTTTTTTTCTATCCTGCTGAAGACTGGTCAACCACATAGGGTCCTGGTGCTCACCATATATTCCAACCTGAATGGAATTATGACTCTGAGCTTGATTATGGATCCTGATTTTGCTGCACTGGTGGGCTTCTGTGAAGGGAAAATCTTCCGCTGTGTTTTCTGTTTGTTTGTGGGTTGACAGCCCCAAGTGAATAGATTCACAGGATATGTTTATCAGCTGGTGGATAATCCTGAGCAGAAGTCATCGCAGGCACCTGAACTCTTTGCTTCTATTGGCATCGTCAAATTCTACATTGGAGGAAGTCTTCCAGTGTAGATGGCTTCAGCCTTTAGTACTGGAGGAACGGGTCTTTGCCCCATGTCTGCGATTAGGGGGCTGTTTGATATTGTCGGCATTCCCTCTCTCAATAAACATAGTTTCTTTAAACATCCCATTAACCATTTTCTCCCCATAGGTAGTTGGAATGTGAGGACTCTGCACAGAGCTTTTTCTCTTGATGTCCTCACACAAGAATTCCACCTTTATAATTTAGATATTCTCGGCTTGCAAGAGACCAGATGGACAGATAAAGGTCAGATTCTTAAAAGTAATCTGAAATTTCTCTTTTCAGAGAGGGACGACAATAAGCATCACCAAGGCATGGGTCTGCTTCTCAGCAGACACGCTAGTGATGCTCTTCTAGGATATGAGTGCATTAATGAAAGGTTTCTTACAGCAAAATTTCAGACAAGTGTTAAAGACTTGAATGTTATCTGCTGTTATGCCCCCACTGAGGATGCCGATGAGGATGAGAAGGATAGGTTTTATGAACAACTTCAGAATATTTTGAATTCTGTCAAGAAAGGAGATATTACCCTTCTTCTTGGTGACTTCAATGCCAAAGTTGGTACTGACTCTGACCTTTGGGGAGGAGTAATAGGCCCTTTTGGTATTGGTAGCTGCAATGGCAATGGGCAATGTCTCCTACAGGTAAGTAAACTCAATGGATTCAGAATAACTAACACTTATTACAAACACCGCGACATGCATAAGTACACATGGGTTTCACCTGATGGGCTGCATAAGAATATGATTGATTACATATTAATTAACAGCAAATGGGCTAGTTCTGTTAGGAATACCAGGGCATATAGGGGAGCTGAAATTGGATCTATCCATTACCTTGTTAAAAGTGTCTTGCAACTTAAACTTAAAAAGTGTTGTGCTAGGGTTAAAAAATTTACTTTTAATACTGAAACTCTGAAAGATCCAGTTATAGCCAAAGCTTACCATGATAGGTTACTTAGTCATTATGACAGTCATGGTTTGCTTACTACTGAAGTTGAGGAAGAATGGGATCATTTTAAACAGGCTTTTTTGGACACTAACAGTACTCTTTTAGGAAAAAGGAGCAGAGGAGACAGAATTTTCTGAGTGATAAGGCACTTGAGCTTATTTCGGAAAGAAAGAACTGTAGAAATATCCTTAATCAATACCCTACTAGTCCTAATAGAAAGCATTACAGAGAACTTAATAAACGTGTAAAGGATCAGTTAGCTGCTGATAAGAATCTTTGACTTGATGGCTTGGCTGACAAAGCCGAGGAAGCAGTTAGACAGCACAACAGCAGAGAGCTGTACCAGATAGTTAATGTTTTGTGTGGTAGAAAACGGACAGGTATACAGGGGTTGAAGGATAAACAAGGTAAAGTTATAGAAGGTGAAGATTCTGTCATGACTAGGTGGGCTGAGCATTTCAGTGATGTTCTAAACAATGTGGTTAGTTCTACTCCCATTGTTTGCAATGATGATAGATGTATTGGTGGCTTTAATGTTGACCCTATAACACAATCTGAAGTTTTTTTTGGCTATCTCTAAACTTAAACTGCATAAATACCCAGGGGAAGATGAAATTATTACGGAAATGCTTAGAGCTGGGAATATTTCGGTTACCACTTGGATGACTGAAATTTTGAATATCTTTTATGATAAAGGCATGGTTCTTAAGAATTTTGGGGGCGGGGTGGCTCAGTCGGTAGCGCGCCAGGCTCGTAATCTGTAGTTCCCAGGTTCGAGTCCCAGCTGGGTCAGCGTTGAGATTTATCTCCGCAAAATTTCCCGCCCTGCCCACGGTCAGTAGGGGTCACCGATGGGCTTGGAAAGGCCACTGTCCGTCGGATGGGACGTTAAGCCGTGGCCCCGTGTGCGGGAGAGCCATACCCTGTGCACGTTAAAGAACACGCTGGATGGCCTTGACGGGAGGCTACCATCTGTCTCCCAACAGTTGTTCCAGTGGGGTCCCCTCCCCCAACCTTCTCTGAGCCTTTGGGGTCCATGTGATCTGGCCATTTAGCCCATAGTGTGCAAAATAAGTGCCGCTCAGAGGTTAAACAACCCACAACCTAAGAATTTTACCAGAGCTATTATTATCCCTTTTTCAAAAAAGGTGATCGCAGTTCTTATGGTAACTGTAGAGGTATCAGCCTACTCTCTGTTCCAGGAAAAGTTCTTTGCATAATTGGGCTTAATAGAATTAAGAATCTGGTTGACAGTCAATTGCATGATGAACAATGTAGATTCAGAAATGGTAGTGGATGTGTGGATCAGATATTTTCACTTAGGTAAATTCTTGAGAAACGTTTAGAGTTTCAGAAACCTTTGGTTGTTAGCTTTGTAGATTTCAAAAAGGCTTTCGACTCTGTTGATCGTCATAATTTATGGTTGATTGTGAGAACATATGGTATACTAGACAAGTTAGTTAACATAATGAAAGCTCTCTATAATAACACTGAGTCGTGTGTGAGAGTTGATAAGTCTTGTAGTAATTGGTGTAGCATTACTTCGGGTGTTCGACAAGGGTGCATTTTGTCTCCTTTTCTCTTTAGTTTGGTTATTGATTTTGTTATGTGAAATTCATTTCAAGGGAAAGATTTTGGTTTTAAATTGGCTGGAGATATGAAAATTTCTGATTTAGATTATGCTGATGATTTAGCCCTTTTGGCAAATGATGTTGATGAGATGAACTCTTTCATTCGAGCTGTTGATGAAACTGGTAGTAGAGTAGGTTTGGTTATAAACAGAGAGAAAACTACAGTGATGAAAATTGGTCAGGCAGATTGTGATTCAGTTCATCTGAATGATTGCAGTCTTGAGCAGGTGTCACAGTTTAATTATCTTGGGAGCTATATAACAGATACTGGTGATGTGCGGCATGAGATTAGCAGACAAATAGGAATTGCTGCCAGGACTTTTAAGAATCTATGGAGAGTGTGGAAAAATAGGTGTATACACCTAAAGACTAAAATTAGGTTGTGTAATAGTTTGGTTCTTTCTAGGGGTTAGTTATGGTAGTGAAACTTGGATGCTTTGTTAGCAAGATAACAGGAAACTTGATGCTTTTGATTCTAGATGCTTACACAATATCTTGGGCATTAGGTGATTCAACTTTGTATGTAATGGTGAGGTTAGAAAAAGGAGTCGGCAACCTCCTTTAAGCAGCATATTCTGCAGAGAGAGACTCCATTGGTTTGGCCATGTTGACCGTATGGATAATTATAGATTGGCGAATAGGGTTATGAACAGTGTGCCTAAAGGCTTCAGAAAGAGGGGTGGGCAGACATTGTCAAACAGGACTTTATTAGAATTGTGTGCAGTGGCCAGATGCAGCAGATGTAGCTCAGGACAGACTTGCTTGGAGAACTAAATTGGATGGTCTGGTTGGACCTCCGTAGCCATGGCTGCTTGAGGATGATGATGCAAGACACTTTTTACCAGGCAATGGTCAGACCCAATTTCAGCTCCCTTGTATGATCTGTATTTCTAACCGAACTAGGCCATTTGCTGTTAATTGAAATATAATCTATCATATTCCTGTACAGCCCATCAGGTGAAACTCGTGTATTTATAAATGTCCCAGTGTTTTTAGTATGTTAGTTATTCGCAAACCATAAAGTTTACTTATCTATTGAAGACATCCTTATTGCCATTGGAACTACCAATGCCACAGGGACCTAAAACTCCTTCCCAAAAGTCAGAATCAGTACCAACTTGAGGATTGAAATCACATAGCTCAAGAGAAATATCTCCTTCACAGAATTCAAAATATCCTGTAACTGTATAAAACTTAACCTTTTCATTTTTATCAGAGTTCTCTGTGAGGATGTAAAAACAGATGACATTCAAGTACTTAATTTTGGTTTTAAATTTTGCTTAAGAAATCTTTTATCATTGCAGTCAAATCCTATAAGAGCATCATTGGTGTGTCTGCTGAAAAGCAAACCTATACTTTGGAGATGCTTTCCACCCTCCCTCCCTAAAAGGAGAAATTTTCTTGTCTATCTGGTCTCTTGCAAGCCTAGAATATTTAGTTATAACACCAAAATTCCTCTGTGAAGGTGTCAAGAGAATAATCTATGTAACATCCTTATGTTCACGTACTTGCAGAGAGAAAATGATTAGTAAGATTTTTAAAGAAACTAGGTTTATTGTGAGAGGTAGGGCCAATAATATCAAACAGTCCCTGATCTCAGGAATGAGGCAAAGGCCTGTTCCCCCACTGCTGCAGGCTGAAGTCGCCTATGCTGGTAGAAACTTCAGGCACCATCTTTTCAAGTGGACCTTTTCAAAAGCCATAAGGCCTGCCTGAGACACAGTTTAGGATTGGCAATGCCCAATTAGTTAAATGAGAGTTCAGGTACCCATATGGCCTCTGATCAGGATAATCCACCTGCTGATAAATGGTAGCTAGGTAGTCACTGGAAGGAGAGCTATGCACCAATCCCCTGTGATGACACAGAACCGACCAGGCCTAGCACCTAATATACAACCCCGCCTTCTCATGGTACAAGCCATTAGTACCTTTCAAAAGAGATGCTCTCTCTCATGGAAAGGAACAAAAGGGGAGGGCTCCCAGATCAGTGTGGCCTACTGATTTTGGACAACTATGACTACTACTTTTTTTTTTTTGCTACACTGCTGAGGAGTGGTCAACCACAGTGTCTTTGTGCTGATCATATAATCCTAATGGACTGGATTAAGGCTCTGAGCGTGATTATGGAGCCTGAATTTGCTGCATTGGTGGGCTTCTGTAGAGGGAATATCTTCTGCTGTGTTTTCTGTTTGTGGGTTGACAGCTCCAAGTGAATAGATTCACAGGATATGTTTATCAGCTGGTGAATAATCTTTAGCAGAGGTCATCGCAGGCACCCGAACTCTTTGCTTCTACTAGCATCGTCAAATTCTGCTTTGGAGGAAGTCTTCCAGTGTAGATGGCATCAGCCTTTAGGGGGGGGGGAACAGGTCTTTGCCCCATACCTTTGATTAGGGGGCTCTTTGATATTGTCGACATTCCTTCTCTCAATAAACATAGTTTCTTTAAACATCCTAACCATTTTCTCTCCATAGGTAGTAGAAATGTGAAGCTTCTGCACAGAGCTTATTCTCAGATAAAGATCACATTCTTAAAAATAACCTTAAATTTCTCTTTTCGGGGAGGAATGATAATAAGCATCACCAAGGCATGGGTCCGCTTCTCAGCAGACTTGCTAATGATGCTCTTCTAGGATATGAGTGCATTAATGAAAGGTTTCTTACAGCAAAATTTCAGACAAGCATTAAAGACTTGAATGTTATCTGCTGTTATGCCCCCACTGAAGATGCCGATGAGGATGAAAAGGATAGGTTTTACGGACAACTTCAGGATATTTTGAATTATGTCAAGAAAGGAGATATTACCCTTGTTCTTGGTGACTTCAATGCCAAAGTTGGTACTGACTCTGACCTTTAGGGAGGAGTAATAGGCCCTTTTGGTATTGGTAGCTGCAATGGCAATGGGCAGTGTCTCCTACGGGTAAGTAAACTCAATGGATTCAGAATAACTAACACTTATTACAAACACCGCGACATACATAAGTACACATAGGTTTCACCCAATGGGCTGCATAAGAATATGATTGATTATATATTAATTAACAGCAAATGGGCTAGTTCTGTTAGGAATACCAGGTCATATAGGGGAGCTGAAATTAGATGTTTACTATTACCTTGTTAAAGGTGTCTTTCACTTACACTTAAGAAGTGTTGTGTTAGGGTTAAAAAATTTACTTTTAATACTGAAGCTCTGAAAGACCCAGTTATAGCCAAAGCTTACCATGATAGATTATTTAGTCATTATTACAGTCATGGTTTGCTTACTACTGAAGTTGAGGAAGAATGGGTACATTTTAAACAGGCTCTTTTGGAAACTAACAGTACTCTTTTAGGGAAAAAGGAGCAGAGGAGGCAGAATTATTTGTGATAAGGCACTTGAGCTTATTTCAGAAAGAAAAAAACTGTAGGCATGTCCTTAAGCAGTTCCCTACTAGTCCTAATAGAAAGCATTATAGAAAGTTTAATAAACATATAAAGGATCAGTTATCTGCTGCTGAGAATCTTTGACTTGTCTGACAAAGCTGAGGAAACAGACAGCACAACAGCAGAGAGTTAATGTTTTGTGTAGTAGAAAATGGACAGGTATACAGGAATTGAAGGATAAACAAAGAAAGGTTATAGAAGGTGAGGATTCTGTTTCTCTCATGGCAAGATGGGCTGAGTATTTCAGTGATGTTCTAAACAATGTGGTTAGTTCTATTCCCATTGTTTGTAATCATGATAGATGCATTGGTGGCTTTAATGTTGGCCCTATAACACAGTCTGAAGTTATTTTGACTGTTTCTAAACTTAAACTTCATAAATCCCCAGGGGTAGATGAAATTACTATGGAAATGATTAGAGCTGGGAATGTTTCGACTACCATTTAAATGATTGAAATTTTGAATGTCTTTTATGATAAAGGATGGTTCCTAAGGATATTATCAAAGCTATTATTATCCCTATTTTCAAAAAAGGTGATCGCAGTTCTTGTGATAACTAAAGGGATATCAGCCTACCCCCTGTTCCAGGTAAAGTTCCTTGCATGATTGTGCTTAATAGAATTAAAATTCTGGTTGACAGGCAATTGCGTGATGAGCAATGTGGATTCAGAAATGGTAGGGGATGTGTGGATCAGATATTTTCACTTAGGCAGATTCTTGAGAAACGTTTAGAGTTTCAGAAACCTTTCGTTGCTAGCTATATTGATTTCAAAAGGGCTTCCGACTCTGTTGATCATCATAATTTGTGGTTGATTGTGAGATCATATGGTATACCAGACAAGTTAGTTAACTTAATGAAGGCTCTCTTTAATAAACATTGAGTCATGTGTGAGAGTTGGTAAGGCTTGTAGCAATTGGTTTAGCATTACTTCGTGACGTGTGACATGAGATTAACAGACAAATAGCGATTGCTGCCAGGACTTCTAAAAATCTATGGAGAGTGTGGAGAAATAGGTATATGCACCTAAAGACTAAAAGTAGACTGTATAATAGTTTGGTTCTTTCTAGGGTTAGTTATGATAGTGAAACTTATAAGCTTTGTAAACAAAGTAACAGGAAACTAGATGCTTACACAGTATCTTTGGCACTGGGTAGTTCAACTTTGTACATAACGAAGAGTTTATTTAAAGGAGTCGGCAACCTCCTTTATGCAGCATATTGTGCAGAAAGAGACTCCGTTGGTTTGGCCTTATTGCCTGTATGGGTAATTATAGGTTAGTGGATAGGATTATGAACGGTGTCTAAAGGCCTGAGAAAGAGGGAGGAGACCGAGGAATGCTGTGGGCAGAGAATGTCAAACAAGACCTTGTTGGAATTGGTGTGCAATGGCCAGATGCAGCAGAAGTAGCTCAGGACAGATATGCTTGGAGAACTAAATTGCATGGTCTTGTTGGACCTCCATAGCCCATGACTTCTTGAGGATGATGATGATGATAGAAAATAATATTGAAAGATTACTAACTAAAACACTAATTTTTGTTTTAATTTCCCTTACTAATTGCTTCCCTCTCTCTAACTACAAGCTACCCTCTATGCATTACCCAATGAACAGCCCAAAACAACCCCTACCACATATTCCTTCCATTCATACCCATCCCCTAAGACCGCACCTACCACCCATATCTTCCTCTTACACATAAAGTAATCCCAATATGTATCTAATCCTAGAGCATTAATTTTTAGGTAACCTTATTTTTTAATAACTTTACAAAGAATGGTTGAATTATCACTAATAAATTAATTGTTCCTCGTCAATCTTTAAAATATACAGTAAATGAACCTTTTTTTTTTTACTAATCCACTTGAGGGTAATCTTCAAACCTCAGTTTAGCAAAGCTGAAATTGTCTCTGCTACATGCACCCCATCTTCTTGGAAACTTATATATATCTGTATATCTACATTTTTTTTATTTTTACAACTCCCCCCTCACTAACCCCCTCCCACTCCTCCACCTCAAACACTAAAAACACTCACTGACACACCCAAAACAACCTCTACTACCTACTCCTCCCATCCTTGCTGAAGACCACCCACTCTCACCCCCAACTTTTTCTAACAAAAATCCCAGGATCTTACACTTTAACATTTGCCAGCAGTGCCATCTTAGATCCCGATATAAAATGAGTAATCACATCCAATGATGTACAAAACTCCTCTACACCCAAGGATGATGAGCACAGGGACACCTCATCGAAACGTCACACAAGTTTAAACTATTTTACCTCTTTACAAGTTTTAATGTGTATGTGTATTAAATCTGGTCTGTAAATGGTAGCTAGGTAGTCACTGGAAGGAGAGCTATGCACCAATCCCCTGTGATGATGCATAGAAAAGGCCAGGCCTAGCACCTAATGTCCGACCCCGCCTTCTCGTGGTGCGGACCGTTAGTAACTTTCAAAAGAGATACTCTCTTGTCGAAGTGAACGGAAGGGGAGGGCTGCCAGATTAGTGTGGCCTACTGATCTGGACAACTATGGCTATTTTTCTTTTTTTTCTACCCTGCTGAGGAGTGGTCAACCACACAGGGTCCTGGTGCTGACCATATAAACCTACTGGACTGGACAGATATATGGCTCTGAGCTTGATTATGGATCCTGATTTTGCTGCACTGGTGGGCTTCTGTGGAGGGAAAATCTTCCGCTGTGTTTTCTGTTTGTTTGTGGGTTGACAGCCTCAAGTGAATAGATTCACAGGATATGTTTATCACTGGTGGATAATCCTGAGCAGAAGTCATCGCAGGCACCTGAACTCTTTGCTTCTATTGGCATCGTCAAATTCTACATTGGGGGAAGTCTTCCAGTGTAAATGGCTTCAGTCTTTGGTAGTGGGGGAACGGGTCTTTGCCCCATGTCTGCGATTAGGGGGCTGTTTGATATTGTCAGCATTCCCTCTCTCAATAAACATAGTTTCTTTAAACATCCCACTAACCATTTTCTCTCCATAGGTAGTTGGAATGTGAGGACTCTGCACAGACCTTTTTCTCTTGATGTCCTTGCACAAGAATTCCACCATTACAATTTAGATATTCTCGGCTTGCAAGAGACCAGATGGACAGATAAAGATCAGATTCTTAAAAATAATCTTAAATTTCTCTTTTCAGGGAGGGACAACAATAAGCATCACCAAGGCGTGGGTCTGCTTCTCAGCAGACACGCTAGCGATGCTCTTCTAGGATACGAGTGCATTAATGAAAGGTTTCTTACAGCAAAATTTCGGAGAAGCGTTAAAGACTTGAATGTTATCTGCTGTTATGCCCACACTGAGGATGCCGATGAGGATGAGAAGGATAGGTTTTATGAACAACTTCAGAATATTTTGAATTCTGTCAAGAAAGGAGATATTACCCTTCTTCTTGGTGACTTCAATGCCAAAGTTGGTACTGACTCTGACCTTTGGGGAGGAGTAATAGGCCCTTTTGGTATTGGTAGCTGCAATGGCAATGGGCAATGTCTCCTACAGGTAAGTAAACTCAATGGATTCAGAATAACTAACACTTATTACAAACACCGCGACATGCATAAGTACACATGGGTTTCACCTGATGGGCTGCATAAGAATATGATTGATTACATATTAATTAACAGCAAATGGGCTAGTTCTGTTAGGAACACCAGCACATATAGGGGAGCTGAAATTGGATCTGACCATTACCTTGTTAAAAGTGTGTTGCAACTTAAACTTAAAAAGTGTTGTGCTATGGTTAAAAAATTTACTTTTAATGCTGAAGCTCTGAAAGATATAGTTATAGCCAAAGCTTACCATGATAGGTTACTTAGTCATTATGACAGTCATGGTTTGCTTACTACTGAAGTTGAGGAAGAATGGGATCATTTTAAACAGGTTTTTTTGGACACTAACAGTACTCTTTTAGGAAAAAAGGAGCAGAAGAGGCAGAATTATCTGAGTGATAAGGCACTTGAGCTTATTTCGGAAAGAAAGAATTGCAGGAATGTCTTTAATCAATACCCTACTAGTCCTAATAAAAAGCATTACAGAGAACTTAATAAACGTGTAAAAGATCAGTTAGCTGCTGATAAGAATCTTTGGCTTGATGGTTTGGCTGACAAAGCCGAGGAAGCAGTTAGACAGCACAACAGCAGAGAGCTGTACCAGATAGTTAATGTTTTGTGTGATAGAAAAAGGATAGGCATACAAGGATTGAAGGATAAACAAGGTAAGGTTATAGAAGGGGAGGATTCTGTCATGGCTAGGTGGGCTGAGCATTTCAGTGATGTTCTAAACAATGTAGTTAGTTCTACTCCCATTGTTTGCAATGATGATAGATGCATTGGTGGCTTTAATGTTGGCCCTATAACACAATCTGAAGTTATTTTGGCTGTTTTTAAACTTAAATTTCATAAATCCCCAGGGGTAGATGAAATTACTACGGAAATGCTTAGAGCTGGGAATGTTTCGGTTACCACTTGGATGACTGAAATTCTGAATATTTTTTATGATAAAGGCATGGTTCCTAAGGATTTTACCAGAGCTATTGTTATCCCTATTTTCAAAAAAGGTGATCGCAGTTCTTGTGATAACTATAGGGGTATCAGTCTACTCTCTGTTCCAGGTAAAGTTCTTTCCATGATTGTGCTTAATAGAATTAAGAATCTGGTTGACAGTCAATTGCGTGATGAGCAATGTGGATTCAGAAGTGGTAGGGGATGTGTGGATCAGATATTTTCACTTAGGCAGATTCTTGAGAAATGTTTAGAGTTTCAGAAACCTTTGGTTGCTAGCTTTGTTGATTTCAAAGAGGCTTTCGACTCTGTTGATCGTCATAATTTGTGGTTGATTGTGGGATCATATGGTATACCAGACAAGTCAGTTAACATTATGAAAGCTCTCTGTAATAACACTGAGTCGTGTGTGAGAGTTGGTAAGGCTTGTAGCAATTGGTTTAGCATTACTTCTGGTGTTCGACAAGGGTGCATTTTATCTCCTTTTCTGTTTAGCTTGGTTATTGATTATGTTATGTGAAATTCACTTCAAGGGAAAGATTTTGGCCTTAAGTGGACTGGAGATATGAAAATTTCTGATTTAGATTATGCTGATGATTTAGCCCTTTTGGCAAATGATGTTGATGAGATGAACTCTTTCATTCGAGCTGTTGATGAGACTGGTAGTAGAGTAGGTTTGGTTATAAACAGAGAGAAAACTAAAGTGATGAAAATTGGTCAGGCAGGCTGTGATTCAGTCAATCTGAATGGTTGCAGTTTTGAGCAGGTGTCACAGTTAAATTATCTTGGGAGCTATGTAACAGATAATGGTGATGTGCGGCATGAGATTAACAGACGAATAGGGATTGCTGCCGGGACTTTTAAGAATCTATGGAGAGTGTGGAGAAATAGGCGTATACACCTAAAGACTAAAATTGGACTTTATAATAGTTTGGTTCTTTCTAGGGTTAGTTATGGTAGTGAAACTTGGACACTTTGTAAACAGGATAACAGGAAACTAGATGCTTTTGATTCCAGATGCTTACGCAGTATCTTGGGCATTAGGTGGTTCAACTTTGTAACTAATGATGAGGTTAGGCAAAGGAGTTTGCAACCTCCTTTTAAGCAGCATATTGTGCAGAGAGAGACTCCGCTGGTTTGGCCATGTTGCCCGTATGAATAATTATAGATTGCGAATAGGGTTATGAACAGTCGTCAGAAAGAAGGCCTCAGAAAGAAGGGGAGACTTAGGATGCGGTGGGCAGACAATGTCAAACAGGACCTTGTTAGAATTGGTGTGCAGTGGCCAGATGCAGTAGATGTAGCTCAGGATAGACTTGCTTGGAGAACTAAATTGCACGGTCTGGTTGGACCTCCGTAGCCCATGGCTGCTTGAGGATGATGATGATGTATTAAATCTACTGTGAGAGACAAGGGAATTTTAACTATTGTGATGTGCATTTATGTTCACCATAGAGACCTGTGCACAACAGTCACTGGATGGGGAGTGACAGTGTGTGCAGCAGGAGGAAAGAAAACAAAAGTATTCTACATCGAGATAAGTATATGGACACTTATGATCCCTTTTTCTAGAACTTAGGAAAAACAACAGTGTTAATGGTGACCTAATTAATATTTAAAGCAGAACAGCACTGTGAAATTTATATATATTTTACAGTAAAATAAGGTACAAAGCTTAAAACTAACAGATTTACCCAGCAGTGTCAGGTCTTTAACTCAGTTAGATTAAACCATCTAAAATTATAGTAGATTTATATCATTATCTTTCATTTGTCATAAAAATAAAGTTTATTGTGGACACCTCATGAAATCCTCTTTTTTTTGGGGGGGGGGGGGATTTGTATCCTATGATATTTCCCATCTCTGAATCTTTCATTTGAGGTATAATCTTTTCTATAACTAATTTTTCCTGTTTCTTGAAATTTTCTCGAAAATCTTGAGAGAACATATGTTTATATTTAAAGTCCTAGATTCCTTGATTCTAGGATTGACCTGCTTCCATCTTATCTATCACTCTCTGCTGTATACAATCATATGTCATCTTTATGACATGACCATGCTGCCTGGAACAGAGATGTAGTGACTGCAGGCATACACTATTTTCTAATAGAAATTCAAATTTGCACTCTCATGGCTGCATTGATTAAATGTACATGTCTTTCATCTTCTACATTGCAAACCTAATTTCGTGTGATTTCCTTATGTAGATTTTGAGATAGAACAAAACCTTTAATTTTAAGCAGCAGTGTTGGTTTTGCCTAAATATGTATAAGCACTTGAAATAATTAGTTGAAAAAATTGGTTCTCCCAAGTGGAATTTGAACCCATGCCTCCCAGAAGCATACCAGGTGGCCTAACTGCTAGACCGCCAGAAGGTAAATTCTGAGAGGCATGAGTTCGAATCCCACTTGGGAGAACCAATTTTTTCAACTAATTCACATGTTTCTTATCTATAGGACTTTTTCTTGTGATACTTTATTACTGAATTGTATATAAGCGTTCTAAAGGCTGGTAGTGTGAAGACTAAATGATTTTTTATATAATTGTATAACTAATTAGTACATTGCTTGTATAAATATTGTGTTGCTACAAATGTGAATGATTTAAACTTAGATGATAATCACAATGTGAACCTTTGAGGTCAGTTTACTGCAACAAAGTTGTATTTTGCAATTTTTCCCCCATTTTGGAGGCAGTGAACTGTTATGTATGGTGTCTGATAAGAAGAGAGATTGAATATTGCCTCAAAATAATCTTAACAATGAGTAGTAAATTTCCACAGCACTAATATAGTGGCCTATACGAGGCACAGAATTTGCCATTGAATGAATAATGAAAAGTAGGGAAAATTAATATCTTTTACTAGCCACAGCTCTCACAAGACATGTATTATGCACTTTGATATTTAACAACATTACAAGCTAGAAATAGCTTTATAGTGTTTTCTGGCAATTCATCAAACTCTGAACTGTTAAATTAATGTAATTTTGAAATATGTAGTTTCAGTACTCATCCAGGGGGGTAGTATATAAACACATTTTGTTAGTGTATAATGATGTTTTATTTCACCCTCAGTGTAAATGAACTCAGGTATTGTTCTGATTGTAATCCATTATAATGAATTTTTAACACCATGGTATTTGTTTTGGACTTGGTTTAATATTACCATATTATTTTGAATAAAGGTGTATCATTCAGAACCTTTCTGTGTATTGTTACTATATACTACTTGAGACTAATGAATGTAACTGTATTTTGTATTTGAAAACAACAACTAGATAACAATTCCTACTTAAATAGATTAAAATAGTATAGAACTTTTTTTTTCACATTTCAGAGCTGGTAGATAGTGTAACAAATGCATATGGAGCAATTTCAAGTAGCAACAACTGTTGGAACTGCTACACCACAAGCCACAACACAAGTGGCAGTGTCAGGTAGTGGAGGAAATAGTGACCAAGTGGCAGTTATGCAGAGTCTGCAGTCTGCTGTACAAGTTTCTGGAGCACCGGTAGCACAATTGTCCCCACAGCCACAGGTGAGCTTATGTTTTGTATAATGCAATAAATTAACTTTTTTCTTATTTGCTTTAGTAGCATAACTAGAGTAGTAAACAAGAGTGATATGAAAAATTAAAGAATACCTTTGTTTTTTTACACAAACTATAAGTACCACCATTTTAATTATTGCTAAATAGTAACTGTATACTCCTCAGAGTGGGGTTGGCTCAGTCAGTAGCACACCAGGCTCATAATCTGCAGTTCCCAGGTTCGAGTCCTAGCTGGGCCAGCATTGAGATTTATCTCTGCAAAATTCCCTGCCCTGTTCACAGTTAGTAGGGGACACTGATGGGTTTGGGAAGACACCATCTGTCGGATAGGACATTCAGCTATAGCCCCATGTAGCCATACCCTGTGCCCTATAGCCATACCCTGTGCACATTAAAAAATGCTGTAATGGCCTTGATTGGAGGCTACCATTTATCTCCCAGCAGCTGTCCAATGGGTCCCCTTCCCCCAACCTTCTCTGAGCCTTAGGGCTCAGAGAAAGGTTAGGCTTTAGGAGTCCTTATGACCTGACCATTTAGCTCATTGTGTGCAAAAAAGTGCCACTCAGAGGAACCCAACTCTTCAGAATTTTTTGCAAATATCAAGATACTCTCCACCCATTACCACAGATTCAGTCATCACCACAAATGACAACTTTGCTAAATGAAACATCCATAAGAAGTGCTAGCAGTTGTTCATTTATTGTTGGCTAAAGGCACCAGTCCAACTGCAATCCGAAATGAATTTGTTTCTGTTTATGGGGAGAGTAGGATCATAGTCGATCACATGCAGAAATGCTATTGGCACTTTCAAAGTGAGCATGCAATGGTTGAAGGAAGGAGCAGGCATCTGAGCATCATTTACAAAATTTGTCCCATAAACTTACGCAGTTGTACTTTCCAACATATGTGTGACTCTGAAAGACCTCTATGGAAAATTTGTAGCCTATTTTGATACAGTACTGTGCGAATTAGTTGGGACAAGCGAAGCCTGGAGAACCTCTTCAATCCAACCACATCCAGCAATCCCCCAAACACCCACCCAAGGTCATGTTTTGGGGATATTTCACAGCTTCCAGGCCACAGACACTTCACCCCATTGAAGGAATGATGGGCAGAAAAAAGTACATAGGCGTTCTGGGGGCAAAAATGGTCCCAACACTGCAGAAGCTGTTTTCTAACGGCGATGGGGTATTTCAACAGGATCTGGCTCCATGCCACAATTCGAAGCTTGCTAAGAGCTTCTTTACCCAGCAACATTTGAAGGTATTGGGGTGGTCAGGAAATTCACCTGATCTAAACTCCATTGAAAATTTGTGGGCCATTATTAAAGCACGCATATCTAAGATGGATTGCACGATGAAAACCAAAATGATAGAAAGTGTCATGAAAGTGTGGTACCACAACCCTGAAATGAAGGAGATGTGTGGAAAGCTAGTGGCATCAATGGTTGAGAGAGTGAAAGAAGTAATTAAAGCTAAGGGGGGTCACATTCACTATTAACTACACTATTAAACAAATAAATATTTTAGTTGTGTCTTTGTTACTGCATTTTCCTATTGTCCCAACTAATTTGCACAGTACTGTACATATTAAACATTATGAAGATCTGAAGAATGCATCATGTACACTGTACAACACTAAAAATGTTTTGGAAATGAAAACAGCCTTTTTTTTTTACTAATTTCAAGGGGCTAAACATGATTATGACATTAAAAATTGGTGATTAACTCTAGTTTTGAAAATACAGGAGGCTGTGTCCATATAGAGTGTATACTGATTTGAGTCTTTCACATGTGTATGAAACACGAAGTGACACAATACCTGGGAGCCTACTCATCATTCAAGGCAACACATTGGGTGCATGGGTGCTATTGCATTATTCAGAAGTTACCCTTTCTCAGTTGCTTGTATCAGGTGCTATACGTGAGCGATATGCCTCGTTCTTGTGTGAACAATGCAGACCATTTTTGTTACATTTGTGGCAAAGTTACTTTTGTGTCACATAAGCGTGAAATAATCCCTGTCATCAAAAAGGTCTACCATCTTTTCTTCAGGTGTAAGAATTGAGATCAACAAAGGAACTGGTCTCCACAATAGGAAGTAATAGTTGTACAACACGTCTGCGTAGCTGGCTAAATGACAAGAGGCAGTTGATGCCATTTCTGTGATGTGGGAACCGTCCAACCACATGAGTTAATGTTACTTTTGTATGACACTTCTGCTGTAAAGTGGTATTACTAAAAAGAAAGACAATAAACTACTCCTACCATCTGCCCAGTTCCACATGGGGAAAGCCTGCCCATCTCAGGACCACCAGAATATTACGTGTGGACTCGGAGGAGGAAGAGAAGGAAGACACAGGAACATTGGAAATAGCATCTGTAGATCCCGACTTCACACCCACAACATTGGATTCACCACACAAGATCACGCAGAGCAACTTGAATGATCTTGTTAGAGATCTAGAGCTGTCAAAGAGCAAGGCAGAACTCCTAGAATCCAGACTGCAGCAGTGGAATCTCCTTGAAAGAAATATGAAACTGTGCATATTGTAGCCACCAAAAAGATCTGTAAATACCAAAAAGTACCATCAAAAAGATTACTTGGTAGGTAACCTGGTTGCTTGCAAAGATGTTGATGGTTTATTCACATTCCTCCACATGACACATACTCCAGAACAATGGAAATTATTTATAGATTCCTCGAAATTAAGTATGAAAGCTCTTCTTCTACACAATGGGAACATGTTGCCTTCTGTTCCAGTAGACCATGTTGTTAATATGAAGGAATATGACAATATGAAACAATTACTTCGATACATAAATTATGACAAATACAAGTGGCATATTTTTGTGAACTTAAAAGTCATTGATTTTTTTGCTTGGATATACAAAGTTCTGTTGCTTCCTTTGTGAATTGAATAGCAGAGACATCTCATTATGTGAAGAGGATATGGCCTTCTTGACAAGCATTGGAGCCAGGGAAGAAGAATATACAGCATCATCTGCTGGTACAATCCACAAAGATTTTATTGCCACCTTTACACATAAAATTGAGCATAATGAAGAATTTTATCAAGGCTAAGAATCAGATGCAAACTGCCTTTCTATACCTTTGATTTGATTGTGTCATCACTGGAATGGAGAGAATGTCATGCCTTCCGGCAGATGGTGATGGGCTTCTTAGGGAATTAAAACATAAAATTTCAAGGACCTTGTGGAATAACTGCTGTCCTCATATCACAAACTGGGATGTAGTATGTTTTTGAAGGTACATTTCTTAAGTTCTCATTTGGATTTCTTTCCAGAAGACTGTGGCGCTCTGAGTAACGAACGCGGGGAACATTTTCATCAGGAAATTGCTACAATAGAAAAGAGAGATTGAGGAAGTTGGAGCCTATCAATGTTAGCAGATTACTGCTGGAATGTGATGCAAGATTCTCTCAAGATTTTATTTATGAACGACAGGCGAAGAGGCGGCTGTTGCTGTAGACCAATATGCAACCTTCAGCGAACGACATAATACAGCTGAAGTGATTGTATCTCAAAATCTTTAGCCAATCAACATTTTTGTTGTCATTTTCGTTTCAGCACCTCAATTTACATAAGAAACAGCTGTTTGCAGTTCCGAAACACACCAAAGGTTAAAATTTGTTCAGTGTATATTAAGTTCAGTGTCTAGAATGCATTATAATAGTGAGGCTCCAAACAACAGACATAACAAAAGTCTGCTGACCCATCTGGCAGATACACTGTATATATCAGTTTCCAAATTTGCAATTTTTTTTAACCCTTTAACACCCAAAATGGCCGAGATTTGAAATGGACTAGTGCAAATAGTGCTATTTCATTGTCTTTTCTACCCTGTATCCTTTTCTCAGATTTCTTGGGCATTAAAGGGTATCGTCCCATGGCCGAGTGGTTAGCGTGCTTGGCTACTGATCTAAGGGACCTGGGTTCGAGCCCCGGGTAAGGCATGGCTGTTTGTGTCGTTTTCTGCTGAGGTCTTGCCATCCTCACAGACCTTCTACTGTGGCATATAAACTGACAGGCTCCTGTCAGACCTCTGTGGCAAGCAGCTTCTTGAGGGGGTATTTAAAGGGTATTGAACATTTTGTTCAAATTCAATAGTTTCTTCATAATGCTTCCATAAGGAAAATTAAACTATCTGACTGAAGAAATTACCTGACTGAAAGAAAATTATTAACCCTTTTCCCGGGTAAGACATGGACATTTCTCCTGTTTTTCTGCTAAGGTCTCACTTCCTCATAGACCTTCTACTATGGCATATAAACTGACAGATCACTGTGGCAATCAGCTGCTTGAGGGGGTATTTATTTTTATTTTAATGCCCAGGAAATTTCAGAAAAGGGTAGAGGTTATTAGAGACAAAGGAATAGCACTGTTTGGATGAGCCCATTTCAAATTTTGACTGTTTTGGGCATTAAAGGGTTAAACTAAAATACATCAAACTTTCTCTCCGTAATTATTTAATTCAGGTCTTTGTCATTGCAAAAGTTTCAGCTTTCTGAATGTTTTTGTTTTCTAATTTTTTAATGTGCCACTTTTTCAAATTTTCCCATATTTTTTATTTTTGCAAATTTGGGGAGCACTAATATTTAATATATGAAGCAACTTTTGGTGTGTGGAGACGACTAATGTTTACTACCAAATAGTATAATTCTTTTTAAGGTATTGCTAGATTTTGAACAGTAATGCAGACAAAAGAATCTAGAAAAATTTAATTTTTATTCATATTTTACCATTTTTTTTTATAAATTTTGTTTTAATGATAAAAAAATTTCATATGTTTGTGTCTGATGCTATCTCTTAAAAAATTAAAGCATTTGAATAAATAGAATTCGAAACATTATGAACAGTTCATTCATAATGTTGCAGTAATGAAAATCAAAGTATCAAAATATTCAGAAACTGAAAGAAAAAATGGCAACCTAAAATACTCAATTTCTTTCCATGTTGTTTAATCTAAGTCTGTCTTTAATTTACAAAAGTTTTCAGATTTTTGAATATATCTTTTCGAAATGATTTTTAGAATATGCCATTTTCTCAAACTTCTGCTTATTTTCATTGTTTGTGAATATTTTTGGGGCACTAATATTTAATATATTAAAGTGCACTTTTGGTGTGGACAGCTGACTATATTTTCTCCAAATAATATAATTATTTTAAGGTGTTGGCAGATTGTGAATTGTAATGTGAACAAAAAAATGTAAAAAAAAGTATGGGATGGTGGCAAGAAAATGGATTTCCAATGCAATATAACATTTGCCTCTCCATTTCACACATCTTTAAAAAATTTAATCAATAAATATCCACAGAGTTACCTGTTGACTTTATTCCTGAACACTTGCCCACATGTTTGCTATGTGTGGATACCTGTGGACCTGGAAAGGAGGATCCTGGTAGTTCTCAGAGGTCCCCATCTGTTCTCCTTAGCTCATGACTAACAGAGTCCCCTTTGGCCTGTCTTGCCATTTGGTATCATGTTCATTGTAGAACTGGGCAGCATATTCTGAGGCTGCTTCTACACACTGCTCTGGCTTCTGCTTCATGTGAAAGAGAGACACATTTACTAATTTTGTAATTTTCTCTCTTTCTTGAGGTCAGTTCGTTTCTCACACTATTTTATTTTTTCATTTATTTTGCAAGGACTTGAGTGAGTTTCTCACATTTTTCTTTTCCTTTTTGTTCTTATTTAGTTGTGAGGGTGTGGCTCACTGGCTGTGTGGGTATGGTGCCCCATTGGGCATCCCCTTGTTGGACTCCATGGTGGGTTGGAGACATTGGGCACTGAAACACCCAAACACAACCATGATTTCCATTAAAGGAAATTCATTGGCCAATGCCACCAAGAGGGCTTGTCATGAGTCATCTTCTTTGTCATTGTTGCCATTGTCACTCATGTCTGTCCCTTCGTCTCCAGGGTTCCTGATTCAACAGGTGATCAGATAATTGGGGATATGTCTCCATTTTTTATCAGTAAGAGATTGTGGAAGGTCTTGCAGGAGCACCAAATTCTGTCAAGCGCCTAAGATCTGGTGACTTGCAGGTGAAAACTGCTCAAAACATTCTGAGCTACTCTTGAATGTAACAGCAATTGATGGGGTTGCAGTCACCATCACTACACAAGATGCTTAATTACTTCTAGGGCATTATCTCCGAGTGGGACCTTCTCAAGTTTTCTGAAGAGGATATCCTCTCAGAACTTTCATCCCAGGGAGGGATAGCACTGAGTTTTGCAATGCCGTGATGGGAAATTAGTCATGCCCACACAGCTTGCCAGGGCAAACCCACCTGTGCTTGTTGTGGCAGCCAGGATCACTTTGACATACTGCTGAGACTATCCCAAAGTGACTAGAGGAGCAGGAGGTACAATGCCTCAAAACACTGAATAATGTCACTTATCCTGAGGCAAGAAAGTTCACTGTGCTACCTACTCCGCGTGGCAAGGTCTCCTATGCCAGTGCAATGATTGGAAAGCCCATCTTCACAATGGCTTCCATGACAATGCAGATATCAGCATACCACCACTTGAATCTTTCTTGCACACATCAAAGTGCCTCCTTACACAGATGATGTCGAGATTGACACTTATTTTGACTTCAACTATAGTTCCCATTCTTGCTGTGGCACCTTGCACTTCCATCCGTGGAAAGACCTCTCCTTCCCAACCACAGACTGCCAGACCTTCCAAACCCAAGGGGCCCCTACCTGGGCCTAAGAAAAAACTTTTACCCCTTCCTTGTTCAGCAGTCTCTGACCCATGTCCTTTTGACAATCCAAGGACATGGACACAGACTGCCCCATTTTTCCAAAACTGTTGCTAACAACTATTAAAATAAATTGAAAGTCGTCTGCCCAATCTCCTAAAACCTGAGACGGCCACAGTCTTACAATGGAATTGTCATGGATTCCAGAGGAATATAAATGACATCAGTGTCCTCTTGAGGGCACACAAGCCCATCTGCCTGTGCTTGCAGGAGCCGTTCTTGCAGACAGCCAACAATCCCACTCTTCGGCACATTTCTCTCATTCACTGGGATGGTCCAACTTTATGAGATATTGCTATCCTTGTGAGCAACCATTCTCCATTCCAGGTTGTACCCCTAATCACTAACTTAGAGACAGTAGCAATCTGCCTCTTTGTGGGATTTTCGTTGATGGCTCTACCACCCAGTATTGTCTGCTCCATCTACCTACCACCCAGAAGTATTTTCTTCTGGGAAGGCCTTGATGATCTTGTCTCACAGCTGCCATCCCCCTTCCTTATCGTGGGTGACTTCAACGGACAGTCTTCTGTGGGGTAATACTGACACTAACAGGAGGGGTGGGATCCTGGAGCAGTGGCTCCTACATCCATCACTCTCCCTGTTGAGTACTAGTGTCAACACCTACTTCCACTACCTGACCTGCACATTAACTGCCATTTATTTCACTATCTGCTCCTCCTTGATCCTTCCACTCTACATGGGAGGTCAAGGACAATCCATATGGAAGCACAATCTCCTCCCTATGGTATGCACCATCTCCTGTGGGGGGGGGCTTTGTAGCCCTTCACGCATCTCACGGTGGAGGCTTGATCTGGATGACTCACCAGGGTGAAAGCCTGTTTCGTTTAGCATCAGAGCCAGAAGGCATCTTGGATCACCTGCATGTCCAAGTGTGTGGGATAAAGTCCAGAAGATGGATGGGAAGTACATGTCCCACTCATTATTGATCCTGGAGCACAGTGGACAGGCAATTGCTGATCTCAAGCAATTATTGACACTAGGGATCCTCCTTCATCTCTTTTTTTTATCTTCATACTTCCCCAAGTTTCTGGCCCTGAAGAGCAAGGCTGAACACTTTCTGCTGTCTTTGCACTTTGAATGGTCTGGAACCGTACAACAGTCCATTCACAGTGGAAAAACTTCACCTTGCTCTGCATTCTTCCCGTGCATATGCTGTTGGGCCAGACAATGTCTATGTCATACTCCAATATCTCTCATCATCGAGCAAGGATCGGCTGCTCTGACTCTTCAATCATATTTTCACTGAGAAACAATTTCTGAGCTCCTGGCAGGAGGCTATCATTTTGGCTCTCCTCATGCCAGGCAAGGATCCCAAGATTCCTTCACATTATCATCCTATAGTATTGACTAGCTGTGTGAGCCTTCTTTCCAACACCCAGTGTGGCTTTCGCAGACAAAAGTCTAGACCACCTGATGTGCCTTGAATTGGCAATCAGGAATTCGTTTTTACACAAAGAGCACTCAGTGTTAATTTTCTTCAACATCGATTCTTCTTGACCTCCATAGCGTTGGCTTGAGAGTCACATGCTGATCTTCACAAACTTTTTTTTTTATCTTATGATACTTTTTGAGTTCATGTGGCAGCACTGTTGTGTCCTTTCCCTCAACACTATAGAGGGTGCAGAAGGCTGCATCATGAGTGTTATGTTTTTCATTGTCAAGATAATTTCCATTGCACAACAACTTCTTCTGACTTTAGGCAGTGCCTTCTATGTTGATGATTTTAGCATCTTTTGCTCATCATCCAGCATGAGGGTCATTGTTCAGGGCAGTGTGCAGCTGTCATTCAATCTCTCAGTTTGGGTGACAGTCAATATGTTTCGGTTGTCCGCACAGACCGCTTGTGTGTACTTTTGCCACAAGCATAATCTTCATCTGGACCCTGAGTTGTGGCTTGGGAGCAACATCATTCCAGTTGTGGTGGAGACCAAATTTCTCAGTCTCATTTTCGACCAGAAATTGACCTTTTTACCACACATATGACATCTCAGGTCCAAGTGCATGTAGTCATTGAACATCCTCAAGGTCCTCTCCTCCCTCTAATGAGGGGGGGGGAGGAGACCGATGTTCATTGCTCTGCCTCTACCATGCACTTGTCTGGTTGAAACTGGACTACGAATTTCAAGTGTACGACTCTGCTCATGATTCGGTGGCGAAGGTACTGGACCCTTTACACCTTCAGGCCCTCCATGTTTGCACGGAGGCCTTCTGCATCTCACTGATCCAGAACCTTTACATTGAGACAAACAAATCATCTTTATCTATTTGCCATCAGCAGTTGTCACTACAGTATGCAGCTAAATTGTGATCCGTGATGAGCCATCCCACTTGGGATTGCTTTTTCGGTTTGCATATCCAAGGTTACCTGTGAAACATTGACAACACTCTCAAGAGAATCTCACAGTCGACAGCTGGAACACTACCACCATGGCTTGCTGTTTTTCCTTCCTGCTACTTTTCTCTTTGCAGGCCAGGGAAGACCTTTACTCCCAACAACTCTTTGCCAGCCATCTTGCTGAACACCCAGATTTCTTTCTTGTCTTTGCAGATGGCTCAAAGTCTGGCATATCAGTGGGCTTGGCCATGGTCTGCTGTGACCTAATCATTGCAGACCAGATCCCATAGCAGTGTTCCATCTTCACTGTAGAGTTGGATGGTATCAGCTTTGCTTTAGATCATATAGTAGCTAAGCGTCATCGTCTGCTTGTCCTCTACACTGACTTGCTTAGTTCGCTACAGGCTTTGATCTCGGTGAGGCTGATGCCTGACCATGTTCTCTCCAAGAACTGTCAGCAGTTCCATTGTCTGGCAGCCATTATAACCATTCTCTCCTGCTGGGTGCCTGGACAAGTCAGGATTGGAGTAATAACTTGGCAGATGTTGCTGCCAGTTTGACCATCCCCCTATTCTATTCTCTATTGCTGGTTCCATACGTGTACTTCCAGCAGTGTTTTTTCATACTGCTCCAGGCACAGTGGCCTTACACTCAGCCAACTTTTATCTGACGAATCATTTGTAACCCCTGTTTTCAGATTTTTATGTTTTTACTGGCCATTTTACTCAACTTTGTTGCTTTTACCCTTTTATTGTTTTGACTTGTTGCTTTTATGGTTCCTATGTACCTGTATATTTTATGAGTCCTATACACCCATATTGTTGCTTATTCTGTTTTAGATTTGTTGTTTCTACACATTGTTTTTGGTTATACTTTTCTTTCTTGTGTCTTGTATAATTTCGTTCCCTATTACCCTTTCTGTGTATTTTAAAATTTGGTTGAGGGTTCTGTGAATGCACTGAATGCCAGATCTGTTTTGAGGAAACTAGAAGGCATCAGTTCTGTTGCCAGATCCATAACTGTTGTTTTATTAATGTTGCAAGAGAGTTAACAGCTGTATAGTGAAATGTGACAATACTATGAGGTTTAATAATACAATGACATCATTATAGCAAATTAGCACTCAGCAATCAATGCTGTAATGAGGGATTACTGTATTTTACCCCACCCCTCCCTTTCAGTATGTTGGCTGTGCCACTCTGAAGATGTCGACCTTTTTTCAACCTTGGTGCACCAACTTTTAGGCACTTTACCAGGATCCCCAAAGCGCAACACCTAGTGAAAAAATGCAAAATGTTCAGCAAAAATAAAGCCAAGAAATTATTCCTGCACTTCATAAATGGGACAGAAAACGCTATGAATGTGAGCAGTCAAAATCACCTTGTCTAACACTGGGTTGTGTTTTAAAGTATACCATACTGAAAAGAATTATATAAATAAAAATCATGTTTCATGTAAATATGTAATACAGGAAAAAAATTGCGTCTCAATTAATATATAATAAAATTAAGCCTCAGTTGCATAGTCAGATCTATTTTTTCACTATATCACTATAAAAAGATATTAAAATTAACATGTTTGTAAATTTGTTTGAACTTTTTTTTATAAAATTTGCAGTTAAATTCTGTCTAATTTAGTATATAACATGACCTATTTCTGTTTATTTACTTAAAAAAAAATTGAAGTTGATATGTTAATTTGACTTGTCCCACTTAGCAAAAAGTCTGGACTTTTCTCAAATTATAGTACTGAGAAAACACATTGCAAAAAGAGAGCAATTTTATGGTTTCGTGTACTTCAATGCCAGTTTTGGTATCCATTTGGGCATTGGTAGTGAAAATAATAGGAATGTTTCCTACAAGTGGGATGGGAGTTGGTTCAGTTAGCAGTGTGCCACGCTCATAACCTGTGATTCACAGTTTCAAGTTCCAATTGTGCCAGCATTGAGATTTATCTCCACTAACTGCTGAGGTCCTGCCATCTTCTCAGATCTTCTACTCTGGCATATAAACTGACAGGCTCCTGTCAGACCTCTTGTGGCAAGCAGCTGCTTGAGGGGGTATTTATATTTTTTATTTATTTAACCTCCACCCTGCCCTCAGCCAGTAGGGGACACCAATAGGTTGGTAAAAGTCACTGTCAGATGAGACTTTAAGCTGTGGCGCAGTGTGTGGAAGATCCATACCCTGTGCATGTTAAAGAATACACTGGATAGTGTTGATGGGAGGCTATCATCTGTCTCCTAACAGCTGTGCAGTGGGTTCTTACCCCCCAATATTCTCTGAGCCCTTGGATCCTTGTGATCTGTCCATTTAGCCCATTATGTTAAAAAAAGTGCCACTCAGAGATGAACCAACTCCTACAGTAATGTACTACTGCCTACAGTAGGTAAATTTAATGGTGTGAGAATAGCCACACTTACTGAAAATGCTGGGATATTTATAAATGTGAGTTTCACCTGATGGATTGCATAGGGATATGATTATGTATTAATGCAAATGAGCTAGCTTTCTTAGGAAGGTGGCCATGTGAGGAGAGCTGAAATTGTGTCTAACCATTGCCTTATTAAAAGTGCCTTGCAATTGATGCTTACGAAATGTTATGCTAAAGATCAAAGAATTACCTTTAAATGCTGAAGCTCTGAAAACCTTAGAGCAAAAGCTTGCCCTGATGGATTAGTTATTATGATTGACAGACATGGGTTTGTTTACAACTGAGTTAGAGGATGAAGGGGACCATTTCAAATAGGCTATTTTTAAAATCAACAGTACTGTTCTGGATAAAATGGAGTGTTTAAGACAGAGTCATTTGAATTACAAGGCTGTGTAGTATTTTACCAAAAGAAAAGAGTGCAAGTAAGATGAATCAACCATACTGGTTTTAACAAATAGTATTATAGAGAGCTTAATCATTTCAGTGCTTTGCCTAAGCAAAGCTCAAGCCTGGATAAAGTATGGATGTTTGCGTTGTCTTTCTGCTGAGTCTCGCCTTCCTCACATATCTTCTGTGACATATTAAACTGACAGGCAGGCTCCTGTCAGACTTCTATGGCCAGCAGCTGTTTGAGGGGTAAATATATTTATCATTAAGCTCAGGCAAAACAGAGTGACAGTTTAATTCTGAAAGCATGAGTAATCATTTCTTTTTCTTTAAAAGCTCCTCACAAGATTGCAAAACCCATAACCCTACATTTTTAAACTATTTCTCAACCCTGAAATGGTCTTTTACATTTACACTTGATTTTATTCATGCATCTGACAAAGCAATCGGTGCAATGTAGCTATTTACCTTGTTTTTTGGTTTTTCATTTTTTTGACACTTCCATCTTATTTTTATGGCTTTTTTTATTATATATTAATTACTTATCTTTCTATTGCTTTTCTCTTATCATTTGTCAGTTTGTGTTTGTCAAAACTGATCTACAGTATCTTTAAACATGTTGGCCAAACTTAATGATTTATGTGTCAAATAAAAGTTTGTGATGCAGAGGTGTTCCCCTCTTTAAGGGAAAGTATCAAAACAATTGTACCATTATGTCTTTGGAATGCAAAGGTTAAAAGTAGCAGGCTAAGCATCAAATTAAAGCTTGTGACATAGGGAGTGTCAGATTATAAAATTTCCCCCTTACACTCTCCCTCCCTCACACACATACAAAAAGGGGAGAGGGGGAAATATGGGAAGAATTATTCGATCTTTTGAATGCAAGATCCGAACTTAACAAGTTATATGTTAAATGAGAGCTTGTCATGTGGGAAGTGTTGTATGATAAATTATACCCCCCTTGCTTCCCCTCTGAAAAAGTGGAAATGTGAAAGTCATTACTCTAGTATATCTTCCGAATATGAGAGCCTACAGTTACAAGTTAGGTGTCAAATGAAAGCTCATATGAGGACATTGTATGTTACCTCAGATTATGCCCCCCATTCTCTCCCCTTAATATAGGAGGGAAGAAAGAAGGAGTGTAAATATTTTATAGCCTATGGCATTGCATCACAAGCTTCCATTTGACACATATATCATTAAGTTTGTCATGTTCAAAAGATATGGTGGAACAACTATTTTGACAAACATACAAACTGACAAACCAAAAAATGGTTGAACAAAAAGCAATAGGAAGATAGGGGAAACAAAATGAATTATAGAAGTGGTTAATAATTGGCAAATGAAAATCGAAAGCTGATCAAAATCTTTGGCTTAATAGCTTGACTGACAAAGCAGAGAAAGCTGCTAGAGAGTAACTCAATGGCAGAGTTGTATCAGATAGTAAATACTTCGTGTGAAAAAAAAAAGCAGAATGACTCACAGGGGTTGAAGGATAAGAGTGGTAATATTATTGAAGGTGAAGCTTGTGGGCGGTCTTGATGGGCGGAGCATTTCAGGAATGTTTTAATCGGTGTGGTTAGTTCTACTCCCATTGTTTGCAAAGAATATAGATCTATTGCTAACTTTAATGTTGGCTATTTATAAATTAAGACTGCACAAGTCACTACAGATTCAATGAAAATACAACTGAAATGTTTACAGATGGGAATTATTCCATTATTGCATGCTGCCTAAAATTTTGAATATTTTCTGTGATAAAAGGGATTTAATAGAAATATTATTTTTTTAAAGGGGATTTAATAGAGATATGTTTCTAGGGATTTTAATAGAGATATTATTTTCCCTATTTCTCAAGAAAGACCATTTCATTTGTGTGATGGTTAGAAGGGGCATCAGTCTATTCTCTGTTCTATGTAAAGTTGCCTACATTACTGTGCTTAATTGAATCAAACATGTGGTTGATTGAAATCTTTGGAATGAACAGTGTGGATCGAGAAATTGCAGAGATTGCATAGACACATTCTTAAGAAATGTATATTAGAATTTCAGAAAGCCCTAGTTACTTGACTCTGTTGACTCCTATGATTTGTGATTGATTGTAAAATTGTGTGACATATTGGGAAAGTTAATGTAAAGATGGTATTCTCTAATGACACAGCTATGCAAGAGTTGATGATGCTTGTAGTGATTAATTTAGCATTGCTTCTGGTTTTTGACAAAGCTGCATTTTGTCGTCTTTTCTTTCTAGTTTGGTTGTTGATTTTAAGTATTTCATTGCAAGTGGTCTTTCATTGCAAAGACTGGGGCCTCAGATGCTAGAACAGTGTTCTCAAATTGTGGTCTATGGCTGTGCACCACATGGTCCATATGCACTTTCTAGATAAAAAGCAATGAAGCAATTTTTAATCACATAATGCAAATTTAAAATATAAAATTAACTATGATTGTCAGAAATTCATGCAAAGAAAATGCATGCATGCTCTTTGGTTACATTCTTAATAAACACATTTGCATGCTCTTTAGGAGTAAGGAAAATGCTGTGATAGGTGCTGATAGCACCCATGCAATGGTCTACAGTTGCTGAAAGTTTCTAGTCTAGAGATATAAAAATATATGCCTTAGATCATACTGAGTATGTGGCCTCTTGTAATGGTACTGACTAGATGAATTCTTTCATTAAGCTATCAACGACTCTAGTTAGAGGATAAGTATAATGATAAATAGAGAACTAAATTGTGAAAATTGATTAGGTGGATGGTGCTCCAGTTCCTTTGAATGGTTGTGCTCTTGAGCAAATTTCTCAGTTACCTTGGGAATTTTGTTGCAGATACTGATAAAGTGCAACATGAAATACATAAGGAAATAGACATAACTAGTGGTATTCGAAAGAACTTTGGGAATTGTGGAAAAATAGATGTATAGTTTAAAGTAGTAGTTCCCGAGCTTTCTTTTCACGTCCCACCACAAACTATCTAGAAACTTTTTTTATAACCATGCCAGGTAAATATGAGCTTACAAAATATCATTTTGCTAGAGAAAAAAGCATTTTCAAACAAATATATATTATAAAATTCAGATCTTTAATTCTCTATAATAGTGTTAAATATTTTTTAAGCACTTCAACAAATATTCTATGCTCATCATCATCATCATCCTCAAGCAGCCATGGGCTACAGAGGTCCAACCAGACCGTGCAATTTAGTTCTGCAAGCAGGTCTATCCTGAGCTACATCTAATGCACCTGGCCACTGCACACCAATTCTAATAAGGTCCTGTTTGACATTGTCTGCCCACTGCATCCTAGGTCTCCCCCTCTTTTTGAAGCCTTTAGTCACACTGTTCATAACCCTATTCGCCAATCTATAATTATTCATACGGACAACATGGCCAAACCACCGAATGGTCACAATATATGGCACCCATGTCACAATATATGGTGAGCACCAGGACCCTATGTGGTTGACCAGTCTTCAGCAGGATAGAAAAAAAGAAAAGTAGCCATAGTTGTCCAGATCAGTAGGCCAGACTAATCTGGCAGCCCTCCCCTTCCATTCACATCCACAAGAGAGTATCTCTTTTGAAAAGTACTAACAGTCTGCACCACGAGAAGGCGGGGGTCGGACATTAGGTGCTAGGCCTGGCTGGTTCTATGCATCATCACAGGGAATTGGTGCATAGCTCTCCTTCCAGTGACTACCTATCTGCAATCTGTGAATATAATAAAATTTTATTTGGTTATGCACAAAAAATGGAAAAGTGATGTAGATTATATTTCAGATTTTACACTACTTGTAATTGACACCTAATATTTTTTTTAACACCTGAAATTCTCAGATTGCAGAATACATCCATTTGATCAGGTTGGGTTGTTTTACCTCTGAGTGGCACTGTTTTACCCACCATGGGTTAAATGGCCAGGTCACAAGGACCTTAAAAACTCGGAGAAGGTTGGGGGAGGGGACCCACTGGACAGCTGCTGGGAGACTGATAGTAGCCTTCCATTAAGGCAACCTAGCGTGTTCTTTTAACATTCCATCCAATGGACGGCTGCCTTTCCAAGCCCATTGGTGTCCCCTACTGACCATGGCAGGGAGTTTTGTGGTGATAAATCTTAATGCTGGCCCAGGTGGGACTTGAACCTGGGAACTGCAGATTACTGCACACAGCGTGGGTGCTCTGCCGACTGAGCCATTCCCACCCTTCCTTTGACCAGGAGTCGCAGAATAAGGGTTTTTACCAGCTTTTGATCCCAGTATGAAGGGGGTATGGAATTCTTGTAAGTTGAATACAATATTTAGTACCTAAATAGTGAAGTGCTAATAAGTGATACCAATGGATATTTTGAGGAATTTTCAAGTATTTATAGAGAACAGAAGTTGTTCTACATAATAAATAAAAAAAAATAAATACCCCCTCAAGCAGCTGCTTGCCAAGCATAGTGAAAATAAATCTGCCTCTTAAGTGAAATTTATTGCAATAAAAATTTATTGACCCATACTCTTAATAACAATTTTTGTAGGTTCTTAACCCTTTCAGAGTCCAGCCTGAAAAACTGGTTTACATCCAGAGGTCAAACTATTTTTTTCACTATATTTTTTAATTATAATAATTTTTTTCACTTAATAAAATATTTATCAGATGGAAAAAGTATTATTTTTTAAGTTTCAGTTATGTATTTTTATTTTTATATGTAAGAAAATTTTCAATTATTCAATTTACAATTTCTATTTTCAAAAAAATTTAAGTTTAAAAAAAAAGCAGATATTGCTGTCTTCGCTTTTCATTTCAGATTCTTTCAATGTGCATAATTGACATGGACCCTGGAAGAGTTAATCTCAGGGTACTTCAAATCATGGGTGAGGCCACACTATACAACTGTGAAGTGAAAGAGAGAGCCATCAGAAGATTGCAATTGTTCTGCTTTTCATTTGGACCTCAAGTTTGACTATCAGCCTCCTTTATCTCGATTGTAAGCCAGTTTACTTCTGCTGTCATCTGTGGGCCTGCTTTTAACAGTCCTCTTCATTCTTTATCACCTTGATTGATGCTGCTATCTAGGCACAGAGCAGGGAACCAGTATCTGAATTTGGCAAAGTCATATGAAAGAAATCTGTCTGAATCTCCAAACATCACTGCTTATCAGCTAAATCAGACTTTGGCATCTCCACTTGGAGAAAAAAAGGCATCATTCTTAGATGAGGCTTCTCCAAGCTGGTATCAAACTGAGGACCGTGAGGGAAGTCAGTAAGTCCCATGGAGAGGCAATGACTTAATCCACAACACCAGGAGGCTAGCCCCAAAGGGTGTCATTACAGTTAGGTACATATGCATTCCCTGTCATAACAACAGATTATTACAATAGGCCATAGATGTGACCAATATCTGTATCATCATATAGTGTGTGGAAGTCGCATGATAGAAATTAATATTAGCTTCCCCCAATGCTGTATGGCATTCAATGCTTTTTGGACAATGAAATTGTCCCAAAAGATATTCCAGATAATTCAATTTAAACTGACAAGCTTTTTGGTAAATATATCAGGTAAAAGAGAGATGTGATTGCTTACTGGATATAAGAAAATTCATTCCATAAGAGGCTTTCCAAAGTAATGGGTTGAGATTTTTGATATTCAGGAAAAAATTAACTGTGTTTGCATATTTCAATTATCACTGATATTTTTAATATTAGTTACATCTATTGTAATCTAGAATATTGTTATTATAGTACACTTGTGGTTGTTACTGTAGTACACTTGTGGACAATACAGCATTCTGTCAGTTTGAAAATGTAGTAGTATATTTTTAATAGTATTAAGATAAGTCAGCTTATATGTTTTTTATTTTGAAAGGGTTTTAACTTCGTGTTATAAAGTAAAACTGTGAAAAGAAACCTTTAAAATCCAATTATACCAAACTTACAGGTGCTGCAGGTGACACAAGGAGGAGGACAGTTAGTCTCAGGTCAACAAATCATGGTACAAGCCATTCCACAAGGTCAGGCAATACAGATTCAAGGGCAACCCGGACAGCAAATTCAGCAGGTAAAATATTACTTTTTTGTGTTGTTTCATTTAATGAACTACAAATTGCAGATATTCAAGGGACAGCTGGTTAACTAATGCAAGTTATTTTGCTATGATTTGTTCCCTAATGGAGACTGAATTTTGAATTATTGTTTTTGTTAATTGTGCACTTTACTAATCTCTACTTAATTTAGCATAACAGTTTTCTCTGATTGCTATTAGTCTTTAATTTTCCATTTGCCAAAAATTGTGTAGTTGTGAAACTTTAATTGCATAAATAATTTAACAGTTACATTGTAAACCATTGCTTTCCTGAAATATTTTATTAAAAGTTTATTTTCAATTGCTTCAGCTCTTGAAGTCTTATTTGACTAGAGCTGCATTATCTGAAAAAATTATTTCATTCGTAATCATCAATACTGCATAAATTTTAGTGAACTGTTACATCATCTTGTGTCACATTTGAGATTTGAGCTGGGCAACAATGGTAGGGGGCTGAGATATGGCGATCAATGAACCTCCCATCATATCCCAAATGTTTTCGATGGGCGATAGATCTGGGGAACATGCAGGCCTAGAAAGCTTATTCACATTATGTAGGCACTATTGGAATATGAGAGTCATATATGGATAGTTATTATGCTGCTGAAAAATAGAATTGGGGATGAAGCATAGAAAAGGCAGAAGCCTTTTCTATGCTTCATCCCCATTCCAGAATAGTTTTAACATAATGTCTTGCCATTAACATGTAATCAATAATGGCCAAGCATGAAAGGCTATTGTAATTGATTACTCCCCAAACCATTATTCTGAGTGTGGGCCTATTCTGAGTGTGGCCCTAATGCATGCTGGAATACCTCTGTCTATGCTGTGTCTCTAAATACACATATGGCTGTCATTGAATCCCAGACAAAAACATGATTTGTCACTAAAGACTTCAGTCTTGACTAAAACAGCTCTTTCCTGTACCACTTGCAGACAGTGATGGGAGGCATTATTGGCAGATCAGCTGATGGCGCAAATGTAGCCTTGATTCTCACAGTCATCTTCTAATTATTCTCCCTGACACAGGCACTGACAGGAATGGTGTTACAATATTCAAAATCTGGTGCCTTGTGACAGATCTGTCTTATGTTGCTGGTTTGCAGATCCATCAATCCTCCCATTAGGAATTCTGATGCCACCAGATTATTGGTGAAATGGCTGGGTACTATCTTCTACCCATTGTTACCAATTCCTACATCAGTGTGTTACTAGGCATATTACTGGATTCTCTGCTGTGCCAATCAGCTTCACCTGCAAATTTTTTACATTCGTATGTGTCACAGCTCTGCAAGTAAATCATCAGTTCAATCCATCTTTTCTTTCAAGGTGGAGAAATTTCAATGGTAAACAGTATATATATATATTCATTATTTAAAAAAATATAAAGTAAAATAAACTATTTTATTAAATAATTAAGTAGCAAAAGTTATTGTGTATCCAGCATGTCAAAAAACTTTCAAAGTTTCCTTTTTATGGTGACATGGAGTTAGTATCACTAGGTGACATTAGTATCACATATAATGTCTTAAACATTAAATTTCCAAATTGCTAGATTGTAGAAGGGAACCAATTTTGTGCTTCCTCAATAAGTCTTGATATGGGCTTCTTTTTTTTTGAGTGATATGTTAAAAGCATTGTTTATTCAGAACTAGAAGAATTCTTATTGCCTCTGGTGAATGTGGAAATCTCATAACTTTTGAACACTATTTGGCTACTGATCTAAGGGACCTGGGTTCGAGCCCCGGGTAAGGTCATGGATGTTTGTCGTTTTTCTGCTGAGGTCCTGCCATCCTCACAGACCTTCTACTATGGCATATAAACTGACAGGCTCCTGTCAGACCTCTGTGGCAAGCAGCTGCTTGAGGGGGTATTATTATTATTATTATTATTATTATTTATTATGCTGCAGGCCAACATGGACATAGGGGGAAATTGTCTTGAGCTGGGTGGCATTTGAACCCTTGACCTCCTGATGACATGTCAAGTGCTCTGACCACTGAGCTACCCACTGCCATCAGCTATGCTCTATTGTGGATGTTAAACCTCATCATTGTAGAATCAGCCATTGGTGGTTGTGTTATAACTAACTGCAAGCAGGGCCACATTTAGGCATTTTCAGGCCCTAGGCACAAAGACATATCTCTGCCCCCTGCACCCTACCTTCCTGTGTATATATACAAAGGATATATATATATATCTTAAAACCTATAATTGCATGAAAAATTGCAAAAAAGCTAAAAAAATTTATGTTAAAATGCTTATATTAGACTTAATTTCTTTTTTCAAATATATATTTTCTTGAAAATGTTTGAATCAAGTGATATTAATTAATTTAATTTTGATATATTTTCTTTTCCTAATATTGCTAGAGTATTCAATTTTTGCTCTAGGAGTGTATTTTGCATATAATTAAAATTAAAAAAAATACCTTATGTCCAATATGTGAAGTTGTGGGTCTCCCTTAGGCTAATGAATCCTCTAAATTAACTCCAACAGCCATAACCATTGTTGTGTAGCAAAGAGATGGGTTTCATTGTGCTAAGTGCATAAATGAACATTCAATAAAATCATTTGATTGGCTCAGTAATTTGTCACATTATGAAATTTAGGATTAACTGCAATTACATATTTTCTGGCCCTCTGCACCCTACATTCCTTAGTGAGTTTTTTAGATACAAAATCTTAAATACCACAAAATCAACATTTTTAGGGCCTATGATCGTTTTACTGAATATTTTGCAGTTTTACATTCCATTTTAAAAGATCCACCCAAATGCTTAAATATATATATATATTTTACTAAATATTCCCTGCTGAAATGGGCTGTGCATCTTCTGTGCCATAAAATATGATACTTTGCAGTAGATAAAATGCTGGACCATATCAAACTACAAAACCAAGGGCATATCAAACTAATACTGTCAATTGATCAAAATGGACATTGAATTTCGAATCTACAATTAACAAACAAAATTTTGTTTCTTTCCATTGGCTACCTGGTCTCCCCACATGATCTCTGACATAGCTTTATTTGAACATCCACTCAGATAGTTTAGCAAGAGACTACCTGGACTTTCCAGTTCAAGCTACAAAATAAATAAAAATAAAAATAAATAAATACCTCCTCAAGCAGCTGCTTGCCACAGAGGTCTGACAGGAGCCTGTCTGTTTATATGCCACAGTAGAAGGTCTGAGAGGATGGCAGGACCTCAGCAGAAAAACGACACAAACAGCCATACCTTACCCGGGGCTCGAACCCAGGTCCCGTAGATCAGTAGCCAAGCGCGCTAACCACTCGGCCACGGGACGGCTTATAAGGAACAATTAAAAGTTCTTTAGAATGGAGGAGTTTAAAAATTTCATAATTTAAAAATCAGTTACAAAATCATTAAAAACCTCATCTGTTCAAATCCGGCTTTAATTCGTGTCTTGGACCTTGGTAGAACAAGAAGGCATCCACTGTGTATTCGTATTCCTCATGCTAGAACAAACTGCAAGCATCATTCCTTCATAGCTGGTTGGTCAGGTTTGGAACTCTTCACCTCCTGATGTTGTAATGACCCCACCTTTATACATTTTAAATGTTCAACTAAACAAGTCGATTTATCTAAATTTTTAACACGTTTTAAGTTTTTATTTTCATATAAGTATTGTGTTTATATGTTGTCATAGTGGTCATTCATCATCATCCTCAAGCACCCATGGGCTAAAGAGATTCAACCAGATTGGGCAATTTAGTTCTCCAAGCATGTATGTCCTGAGCTGCATCTGGCCACAGTACACCAAGTCTAATAAGGTTCAGTTTCATATTCTCTGCCCACAGCATCCTAGGTTTCCCCCCTCTTTCTGAGGCCTTTAGGCTCACTGTTAAAAATTCTATTCACTAATCTATAATTATGCATACTGGCAACATGGCCAAAGCAACGGAGTCTCTGCAAAATATGCTGCTCAAAGGTGGTTGCAGACTCCTTTGCCTAACCTCATCATTACTTACAAAGTCAAACCACCTAATGCGTAAGATACTGCGTAAGCATTTTGAATCAAAAGCATCAAGTTTCCTGTTACCTTTTTACAAAGGGTCCAAGTTTCACTACCATAATTAACTCCAGAAAGTTTCTAACAATTATAGTGTCTAATTTTAGTCTTTAGGTTTACACCTATTTCTCCACATTCTACATAGATTCTTAAAAGTCCCAGCAGCAATTCCCTATTCGTCTGTTAATCTCATGCCACACATCATCAGTATCTGTTACATAATTCCCAAGATAATTAAACTGAGACAATTGGTCAAGAGTGGAACTATTCAGATTAGCTAAACCACAGCCTGCCTGACCAATTTTCATTACTTTAGTTTTCTCTCTGTTTATCACCAAACCTACTCTACTACCAATCTCATCAACAATTATAATGAAAGAGTTCATTTAATCAGCATCATTTGTCAAAAGGCCTAAATCATCAGCATAATCTAAATTGGACATTTTCAGATCTCTAGATTATTTAAGGCTAAAATATTTCCCTTTCAGTGAATTACATATAACATAATTAATAATCAAGCTAAAGAGAAAAGGAGCAAAACACACCTTTGTTGAATACCAGAAGCAATGCTATATCAATTTTTATAGAGAGCCATTATTATGTTAACTAACTTGTCTGGTATGCCATACTATCTCACGATCAAACACAAATTATGACAATCAACAGAGTCAAAAGACTTTCAGAAATCAACAAAGCTAGTAACCCAAAGGTTTCTGAAACTCTAAACATTTCTAAAGAATCTGCATGAGTGAAAAAATCTGATTACACATCCCCTGCCACTTCTGAATTCACCATGCTCATCACACAATTGTCCGTCAACCAGATTCTTAATTCTATTAAGCACAATCATGCAAAGAACTCTATCTGCAACAGAAAGTAGGCTAATACCCCTATAGTTGTCACAACTGTGGTCACCTTTTTTAACAATATAGATAATAATAGCTCTGGTAAAATACTTAGAAACAATGCTTTTATCATAAAAGATATTCAGAATTTCAGTCATCCCATGTGGTAATCGAATGGTCATTCCCAGCTCTAAGTAGTGATTTCCGTAGTGATTCCATCTACTCCTGGGGATTTATGTAGTTTAAGTTTAGAAATAGCCAAAATAACTTCAGATTGTGATATAGGGCCAATATTAAAGCCAGCAATGCATCTATCTTCATTACAAACAATAGGAGAATTAACCATATTGTTTAGAACATTGCTGAAATGCTCAGCCTACCTTGGTATGACAGAATCCTCACCTTCTATTATAACCTTATCTTGTCTATCCTTCAATCCTTGTAACTATCTTGTACAGCTTTCTGCTGTTGTGCTGTCTAACTGCTTCCTCAGCTTTGTCAGCCAAGCCATCAAGTCAAAGATTCTTATGAGCCGCTAAATGGCTCTTTGTAATGCTTTCTATTAGGACTAGTAGAGTATTGATTAAGGACATTCCTATAATTCTTTCTTTCTGAAATAAGCTCAAGTGCCTTATCACTCAAATAATTTTGCCTCCTCTGCCCCTTTTTTTCCTAAAAGAGTACTGTTAGTTTCAAGAAAATCCTGTTTAAAATGGTCCCATTCTTCCTCAACTTCAGTAGTAAACAAACCATGACTGTCATAATGACTAAGTAACCTATCATGATAAGCTTTAGCTATAACTGTATCTCAGAGCTTCAGTGTTAAAGGTAACTTTTTTAACCTTAGCACAACACAAAAAAGTGTTTAAAAAACAAAAGTTTAAGTTGCAAGATATTTTTAACAAGGTAATGGTCAGATCCAATTTCAGCTCCCCTATATAACCTGGTATTCCTAACAGAACTAGCCCATTTGCTATTAATATGTAATCAATCATATTCTTAAGCAGGCCATCTGATGAAATCTATGTGTACTTAAGTATGTCTTGATGTTTGTAATAAGTGTTAGTTAGCCTCAAACCATTAAGTTTACTTACCTGAGGGGGTGGCTCATTCGGTAGTGCACCGGACTCATAATCTGCAGGTTCCTGCTGGGTCTGCATTGATATTTATCTGTACAAACTCCCCGCCCTACCCACGGTCAGTAGGGGATACTGATAGTCTGGAAAGGCCATCGTCCATCTGATGGGATGTTAAGCCATTGCACTGTATGCAGGAGAGCCATACCCTGTGCACGTTAACGGCTAGATGGCCTTAACAGGAGACTACCATCTGTCTCCCAACAGCTGTTCCAGTGGGTCCCCTCCCCCAACCTTCTCTGAGCCTTCAGATTCTTTGTGACCTGGCATTTAGTCCATGATGTGCAAAAAAGTGCCAGTCAAAAACAACCCAACCACATTTTAAATATTTCATTGTCCGTTTTTAAAATCATTTCAACTGCTGATCATTCAGCAATGTATTATTCATGTATTGCTTACAGACGACAATTTTTATTTCATGTTTTTGTTATGTATTGAGCTGTGTTTGTGCATTTTTGTACCTTCCTCTGAATAGAAAAATAAATTTTTAGAGTATTATTTCTTGTCACTAATTACAGTAATAGTATACAGTAATAGTAGCAAATATCTAAAAGACAACTTGCTTTCCCTAAGTTAGCATTCATATTTAAATGTGCTCATAAAAATTGGTCAAATTTTGCTAAATACTCCGAAACACACCAAATAATTTCTGCATGTTCTTTATGAAATGTTTGTTTTTTCGACAAAAAGCCAGCACCTTGTGTAAGTCTCAGAAAATTTGAACTCTCAAATTCCGATAGTTTGTAAAAAATGTTTTTCCTGTACCTTAAGTCAAATATGTTTTCGGTGGGAATATAATATACATGTATAGCAATAAGCCTTCTTGTTAATTTTGCCACACCATCTATTTTCTATTATATTATATTTTCTATACTATTTCTATACTATTTTCTATACTATTATATTTTGATACACCATCTATTTTCATCAGAACTGCTCTCCATGTCTATTGATTTTTCTGAAAGTGCTTCAGCTTAGAGACTTTTGTCCTTGATGAATTCAATTTTCTAGTATTCAAAAGTTCCATGCACTGACTTGGTCTATTTTTACCTCATTTTAAAAAAAAAATAAACTAAATGTTTTTACTTTGTTGTCTGTTTGTCCATCTGTAGATGTCTATTTGTTTTTTTTTATAGACAAATTAAAAATTCTGTTTCTGTTGGATAGTTATTGATGAAATATTACAATTCTCACTTTCCAAATCACCCAAAAGTAATACTCTCCAATGGTGGAAAAATTTGAGAACTGCAAATATTTAAACAAATATTGCAACTGATATATTTGTTCCAAAAATGTTAAATTTGGATGGTAGCATATGAAGGTCATGAGGTTTGTATTGGAAACGATAAATTGCTCCCTTATACTTTGGGGTGGATGGGAAATGTAACTGTTTTAAGAGGTAATTGGAAAATTCCTCTTTTGTTGGATTGATACTAATGGAAAACTATAAATTGCAGTTTTTAAATCTTTAGGCAGCTTTAATTTGCATCATTAGAGGGGACTAAATATGGAAAAGGAAAAAGTTTTAACGAATACTGCAAGATTGAAAGAAGAAAGAAATATAATCCATTTTATGGTAGAAATTTAAAATTATGGTGGTAGAATGTCAAGAGATATTCCACTGAAAGCAACCATCTTTCCTCTTTTCTCAGAGGGGTGTGAGAAAAGCAACTTTTTTAATTTAAGGAATAAAGGACAAATAATTTATATAATTTAATTATAATAAGTAATAAGATACTACACTTTGCATTTTCACAATCATCCATTAATTCGTATAAAATTTTTAATAACTGCAAAAGTACATAAACGAAAAATTTCATTATCCTTAAAAACAAGACTCCCATATGTGTCAGAGGTGATATGGAAGGCATTCGATAAACGTCTTGGCATAATGTCTGCAGATTTGCACTTGTGCCTCAGAAGTTAACAAGCAACAACTTGTTTGAAAGCTTGTCTAAACTTGTCATTACATGTTAAAAATAAAAGCCATATCACCCTTTCTCTTCACTGGTGGCGCATAAAGTTTGGTCTACGAAATCTGTGCATTTTTGCTATGGAGCCTACTAAAGACGAGAAAACATTTTACATTTTCACAAGAATGCAGCTTGGGGGAAGAGGCAAAAGAAATTCGTGCTGATTTATCTAAAGTATATGGGGATTATGCCTCTTCGTATGGCACTATTATGGGATGGATGTGCAAATTCAGAAAAGGACAGCAGAGCTTCGAAGACCTTGAAGCCACCTGAGATCATAGATGGTGCCAACGGTTAGCCCAAAAGTCTTTGTGAAGAGTTTGGTCTTGGATTAGAGGAAAAAGGACAGAGTTGGCATTAGTTCAATCATAAAATACTCTTGCATGTTTCTGGAGAGATGCGGGTTCAAGTCCCATATGTCGGAGGTTTTTTCTGCAAAATATTTATTGAAAAAAATATATTACATATTTATTATAAAAAAAATCTTAAAATCGAGAACTTACTACTAGCTGATTTTTCTTTTTGAGCTACATGATCTATATGAAGCATAGCCATACTTCCATGTTTTCTATGGACAGAATGCATATTTGACAAGGATATCCATTGTCCTAGCTGTAATTTAGAAAATGTCCATAATTTTTTTTAAAGTTTAGTTATTTCTCATATTTATTAAAAACATTTATATATATATATATTTCCAAACTTTATTTTAAAAAACCTTTTCCTAAGCATGGGAGATTTTATCTGGCTGCCGAGTGGTTAGCATGCTTGGCTACTGTTCTAAGGGACCTGGGTTCGAGCCTCAGATAAGTCATGGATGTGTGTGTTGTTTTTCTGCTGAGATCCTGCCATCCTCTCAGACCTACTATGGCATATAAACTGACAGGCTCCTGTCAGACCTCTGTGGCAAGCAGCTGCTTGAGGGGGTATTTATTTTTTATTTTGTTTTTTTATTTCTACTACAGTTGCCCTTAAGTGGGGGGGTGGGAGTGGTTCAGTCGGTAGCGCACCAGGCTCGTAATCTGTAGTTCCCAGGTTCGAGTCCCAGCTGGGTCAGCGTTGAGATTTATCTCTGCAAAATTCCCCGCCCTGCCCACAGTCAGTAGGGGACACCAATGGGCTTGGAAAGGCCGCCGTCCGTTGGATGGGATGTTAAGCCGTGGCCCCGTGTGTGGGAGAGTCATACCCTGTGCACGTTAAAGAACACGCTGGATGGCCTTGACGGGAGGCTACCATCTGTCTCCCAACAGCTGTTCCAGTGGGTCCCCTCCCCCAACCTTCTCTTAACCTTTGGGGTCCATGTGACCTAGCCATTTAGCCCATGGTGTGCAAAAAAGTGCCACTCAGAGGTAAAACAACCCAACCCTTGAGTGGGTGGTGTGCTAATTTATTTTACAATAAAATCAAAGCCAATGCTCCATTGTTGCAAGAAATCAATATCATCAGAAGAATGTGTTGTATAGTAAATTGAAGGGTAATAGAGATTAACAATTTATCAATGTCTTAGTGAATTATTATTTTTGATTTCGACTAACTTTTTTTGCTTTGCATGTGTCTAAATTTACCTGTTTGCAGGTTTAGAATTATTCATATTTTAGATTTATTCATGCATGTTGTATATGTTTGGATTGTGACATATATTAAAAATTAAGTTTTTGTATAACAGATTTAACACAGCTGAGTTAATAACTTAATCATCCAAGCTGTTTTATTATTGTTTTAGTAAATCAAAATAGTATTTCAGTTGGTGAATGCAGAATAGTAGGGATTTGTGTTATTATTTTATATATTTTTTTTCACTTTACAATAAAACATTAATACTATTTCAAGTTAGGATGATATTTTTAATTTGTGGGCTTACAGAAAAAATTGACTATGTATATTGGCGAAACTTAGGTATTATAACCAAGGAAGGCTATTTTTAAAATGTAAAAATAAATATTGTTTGTATCTTGTCTGTCAGGTTCATACTAAATTTGACAAAATTATAAGTATTGAAAACCTGTTTTTTCATAGATTGTTTAATATTCAAATGCATTTATTCTCTATTTTTTTGACTTGATCGTTTTATCCTGTAAGCTCATGAATTGTTTCAAATTTATGTTTTTCTTCCTAATAAATTATCCCTATGTTGCTGAATAGTGCACAAAACATCCATTTATTGGTGTCAAAAAAATCCATATTTAGCTTCCTACAATTATGGTAATCCTATTTATAGAATCCAGTTTAAATTCGCTCTGACATAAACTCCTAGATATTTTATTGGATTGGTGGTAGTTGCTGTGACCTATGAAAGGATTTTGACCTGTTGCCAGCAGCAGAGAAATCCACCTGGGATTCTCTCCCGAGAATGCAGCATGGAATTACTGCTTGCTTTCATTGTGAACAGGTGTGCATTGACTCATAGAGAATACAGTGAAGAATATTTCCACTGGTGGCCTTACAAGTGTGTGCCTATCTTTAGTCTACATTTTGGGAAACATTGCTATGAGCCATACTCTTCATAAAGAGTGTTGCCAATACAGAAAGCCAGGCAATGAGCAGTCATATTTTCACATGGCATAATGTTGGACAAAACAGACTTACTGACACAAAGGTGCTGTAGATATAAAAAAAAGTTGCTCATTGTAAATGATAATACTTCATAAATACTATCTACATTGTTCAGTTTTTGGAATTTATTCATTAATCATTAATTTTTTTATAAAATTAAAAGAAAAGGTACCTATTCAATGAAGTTTAAATTAAAAATATTTTAAATAGAAAATGTGAAACTTTTCCATTATATCCCCCACTGGAATTTTTTTTAATATCATTGAGAAAGTACTTACATCTGAAGGTTAAAGTCCGGACTTAACAAACTATATTTCTGGGGCCAGAAGGTGATTTCAAGTGTGAAATATGCCTGTTCATGATTGACTACGAGTGGAAGAGGAGGGAAGCATAACAGAAAAGAACCATAAATGCTTGCAAACCTAACTCTAACATAGTCATTTTTACTGGATTGCTCCTTTTTTTTTTTCATCCACTAAGCTAATTTGCAATCTTACAAATCAGATTTGGTACCCGAATCAAATCCAATTCTAAAGTTCTAAAGTTAAATGAACATTAAAAAAATAAATATCCCATTAAGTAGCTGCTTGTCATAGAGGTCTGAGCGGAGCCTGTCAATTTACACACCATAGTAGAAAGTCTGTGAGGAAATAGTTTTAATGAATTAATGATCCCAGGTATATTTGATCAGTATACAAACACGCTAACCACTTGGCCATGGGATGGCTTAAGCAAGCATGCACGGAATATTTTTAGTTGATACTCACTTGATAGACTTTAGCAGAGCAAAGTGAAAAAATTGAACAATTTTAAACTCTCTTTTAAATCTGTATGAAATGTAACAATAAGGTAAAAAAATTATAGTTGACAAAATGATCAACAATATTTGATTGCCAAATGATTTTGAGAATGTCATGTTACTCCAAGCTTCTGCCATAACAACAGGATTGTAAGTCACAAAAATATTGGGATTGATAAGTGATGTGGACCAGACATGATTGTCATTTTTTTCAATGGATACAAAAGATCCTTATAATGTATTATTAATTACCAGTGATATCTCTCCACATGGCAACATGCCCATGTCAACTAAAATTTTTATTTGCTCTCAGTTTAGCTGCTTAGTACAAACGTTTACTATTTAGAGAGTACAGAGAAACATTAAGTGTATTGCATTGGTGATAATGGTACAGTAACCAATTTGGTTCCCGTCTGTGCATTTTCAATCAGTTCTAAATTCATTTGTCACAAAATAATATCTGCTATTATTCTTCAAAGCTGTCTGAACTTGTTTCGGGCCCCTCAAATTTACAGGCCCTAGGCCTATGCTTAGTTTGCCTATGTGTAAGTGTGGCCCTGACTGCAAGTGAAGGATCTTTTATTGCAAATCTCTCATGCTCGGGCCCATGACAAGCCACACTCCATGGGGCAATTGACTGGCATTTTTTATGAGTTATCCTCAGTTTTCATGCACAGTTTTTGGGTATCTCAAGTACATGCATCTGGTATCTGTTATGTTTAATAACATTTTATATCACAGCACTTCATAGCAACAATGTTTTGAATACTATTATGTTGCAGGTCAATGTGGGCATAGAGGAAATTTGTCTCGAGTCTGGTGGGATCTGAACCCATGATTGGCAGCTTGTAGCTCAGCTGTCAGAGCACCTGATCTGTCATCAGGAGGTCATGGATTCAGATTAGATCCCACCCAGTTGAAGACAATATTTATATATGCCCACTCTGACCTGCAGTATAATAGTGTTCAAAAAGTTGTTACTATGAAGTGCTGTGATATGTAACGTTATTAAATGTAACAGATAAAGTATACTAGATGTATGGTCTAGATATATCTAAGAACTGTAAATGAAAATTGAGGATAACTCGTAAAAAAAAATGCTAGTCAATTGTCCCATGGAGTGTGGCTTGTCATGGGCCCAAGCCTGGGAGATATGCAATTAAAGATCCATCATTTGCAGGTTAGTTATAAGGCAGCCATCAGTAGCTGATTCAACAGTGATGTGGTTTAACATCCACAATAGACAATAATTGATCAACAGCCAGTAATTCAGTGGTCAGAGCACCTGACATGTAATAAGGAGGTCATGTGTTCAGATCCCATCCAGCTCAAGACAATTTTTCCCTATGCCCACATTGAACTACAGCATAATAATGTTCAAAAAGTTGTTGATCTGAAGTGCTATGATATAAAATGCTACTACAAGTAAATGTAACAGATAAAGTATACTAAATGGGGAATCTCTTTTCAAAGAGAATAAAGTTTTTCATTTATGTACTTTTGCATTCTTTAAAAGTTTTAACTTTCCCTAAAAGATGATGAAGAAAATGCAAATAGTAGTATTTCATTAGTACTTAAATGCAATATAAAAAGTATTTGTTTTTTATTCCTTCAATTTAAAAAGATTTTCTCACACCCCTATGAGAAAAGGGGCAGATTGTTGCTGTCAGTGGAATATCTCTTCACACTCTACCACTGAAATTTCAAATTTCTATTATAAATAAATCACTTGTAGTTTAATTGCATATTGTAGTATTCATTAAAAGTTTTCTCCTTTCATATTTAGTACCCTCTACTGATGAAATTAAAACCACCTAAGGATTGAAAAAATACAAATTATTGTATTTCATTAGTACAAATCCAGCTAAAAAAGAATTTTCCAGTTATTTCTTTAAAAAAAAATAGATGCATTTCCATCTAGACACCTTTAGCTAAAATTACCTTTGGCCAAAGGGAACGCATTTTATTTATAATGCAAATACGAACTTCATAACCTTCACATTCTACTATCAAAATTTCAAATTTGTAGATAAATGGATATAGCGAGTATGCATTAGATTATAATATTCACAGTTCCAGAAAAGTTGAGACAAGCTGTGAATCTAAAAATACATTGGTTGATGCATGCAACAAATTGATGTCAACTTGGCACCAGCATTCTTTCAGAGAACAAAAAAATAATATAAGTGAGCACATATCTAGACTATACTGCTCACCACAGAACAATAGGCTCATCTACCCATCGGACATCATCGCAAACACCAAGATAAATATCTAGATAATAATTCCATCTAATTGTCTCAACTTTTGCACTAATTACAGTGATATAGAGAAAATTCAATTACAATATTCATTTAAAAGACGGTAATAAATAGGCACTTTTGATGTCGATTTCAATTTTAGAGGAAAAATTGTCTGAGCCGGGTGGGATATGAACCCACGATGTTGGACTGTCGAGTTTATCTGAGTTTATCTCAATATTTATTATCATTTAAAAGTTTACTATTTGTCAACTTTTTCCACCATTAGAGGGTGCAGTTGAAATGTTTGGGAGACCAGAAAGTGCAATTTGTAATTCATCAATACCTGTCTAGCCCAAAAGGAATTTTTAATTATCTCTAAAAGCAAACTAGTATTTCTTAAAAGAAAAAAAAGTTTCCCCCTCCCCTCCTTCCATGGGCTTAAAGGGTCAACTCATTGTTACCAATTGAAGACACAGTTATAGCTCTTTGGAGATTCAGAAAGTTTGAATTGTAATATTTTGTCAATACCTAGCACAAGAATTTAATTTAATCTCTACAAGCAAAAATAGTTTAATGTCTTCAGATAGACAACAAAGTGAAAATGCTATCTTGTTTTTTTTTTTTAAATGAGATAAAAAAAAAAATTCATAATTTGCAGCATTAAAAGAAATGAATCGCTGCAGCTATTATTAACTCTTCCCAGGTCCAGCTATTTTTTCACTCTTATCAGAGCAAAAAAAATTTTTTTAACTTTAGAACTTTTTTGCCAAATAACTAATGAAAGGAATTGTGGCATGTTACATGCCAAATTTATCAGCATTTAATTCTGGATTTTCTGAAAATAAAATATTTTAACAAAAAAGACAAGTTTTATTCTAATAGGACTTTTCTAGTCATGTAATAAAAAATGCATCTGGCAACACAAATAAAAATTTATTTAAAACACTTCTAGGCAGAAATGATTATAATGCACATGAATAGAAAGGCTATTTATTTCTGAATAACAAAAAAAAAATTCTTGTTTAAAGTAAACATTTCTTCCGTTTCGTAATTTTTTTCCTTTGTGCCATACTTTGAGAAAAGTCCAGGTTTGTTGCAGAGTCCAATAAGCAAGTCAATTTTAGAATATTTTTAATAAATAATTAATCAACAGAAATAGTTTGTTATATACCAAATTAAAGAGAATTTAGTTCTGAATTTTATTGAAGTAAAAAATTTGAACATTGTAGTAACATATCAAATTTAATTACACTTTTATACAGTAGTACACCAAAATAAGGTACATATTTCATAATTACTTCTAAAATTTTCCAATTTTAAAAATAGCAGTTTTTTGTTAAATTATCAGGAGATTTTAGAAACTTTTAAGGATAAATCTGTTGATATTTCAAACCAAACTTGCGAGCTTAAATCAAGTGATTGCTTCAATACAGAGTAGTTAACAATAATATTTTGTTTGTTAATACCATATAGTGCTTCTAAAATATGCATCAAATGAAAAAAGAAAGTATTATTTTCATTTTCAAGCTTGAATTATGTATTTTTAAAAGACGTAAGATAATTTTTAAATGGCAAATTTAAAATAAAAGCAAAGTTTCATGTGATGTACAAAAAAAAAGTCTGTAGATGTTCGTGACCCTGGAAGGGTTAAGTGTTAGACCAGACATGTTGAATATGTATGGAAATTGAATATCACAACACCAATGGCACCCACATTGAAATCTGTTGAACACAAAACAAAACTTTGAGAATTTTATGAAATTTTTATATACACAATTACTTTAGTTACTTAAATATTTAATAAAAGTAGCACTTTAAAATATGGATATTCTTTTATAATGTCCCTATATTTCACATTTCTCTATTAAATTGTCTCCATTCTCCCATGTTGTTTTGTATTAAGCCAGTTATGTTTCACAGTACAGTCGAATTTGGTTATAATGAGCATCAGAGGACTGACAAAATTCCTTTCTTAGTGATGAGTTAAATCTACCTTGTATTTTTTTTTTTAATTATCAATATCTTGATAAAAAGATAGATTCAAAAAAACAAAAGAAATATCAGAGAGAAAAAATAATATAATTACATATCTACATATTATTTGTATTAATATTCTGGTATAAACTACAATACACTTAATATTAAACACAATTTACTTGTCTGTAATTATTAAAACCATAGATTTAATACTAAACACAAATTATTTCTCCACAATTAAAAGCAATAGTAATTAATAATAAACACAATTTCAATTAGTCTTCATTTATGAATCTTAAAATTGATGTTTAAAGATTTCACTTTGATATTTCCTCAATTTCCCTTTAAAACACTCAATGCGTTACAAGTCTCATTTTCTATTTCTAACTGATTTTACAATTGTGGTAGTGTTTGGATAAAATGGGAAAGCAGGGCCAGAGTCTAGAAACTGGAGAGGTAGATAGAGTGGAGATGGACAAGGTTAGGTCATAAACCTGCCCATAATCCAATGCAAGTGGTCATAAAAGCTAAGTCACTCATTTCATTTTTGTCTATTCCAGGAATTGGGTACTATTTCCATCTATTCAAGCAATTAAGAATGTTTGCATGTTTCCATAGTTATCAAAATTTCTACAGTATATCCATGTAGTATGCTCATTATAAAAGTGAGCAATTCTGTGGAAATGCACATAAAATAATTATGGCTTTTTGCTCATTGCAGCCATGTTTCATTATTTCTGTGCTCCTTACAAACAAGTTTGACTGCATTTTGTTTCACAGTCATTGTAGCTGGATTTCTTCTAAATTATCTAGTGCTCCAAATTCAAATAAAACCATTAGGTTAATTATAGTTTCATAGATATTGAATTTGATTTAGTTCTCTTATTATGCTAGTCACTTTCTTCACTGTCATTTCATCTGTGGAGAGATAAATAAATAATGAAATAAGCTTGACGTAATGTTATCAGGAGGTCGTGGGTTCGTATCCCACCCGGCTCAAGACAATTTTTCCTCTAAGTTTTAAATCGATGCTAAAGTGCTGATTTGTTACTTGCTGTGGAGAGATTCTGTAAATTATTAATGCAGCTGTTTCTTGAGCCCAGTAGTTATATCTTGTTTTTTGGCTAATGAGGTGATCTGTTTCTACTGATGCTTTATTTATATGCATAAATGTAGTTTTGATGTTTGTCATTTCCAGAATACTGAGGTCAATTATGTTACATGGCACTGATTTCATATGCAAATGTACTTCACTGCCATGCAACCCACAATGAATTATAACTACTATTGTAATGCTCTCAATCATAAATCAATCAAATGCCAGATAACTTAAATTTTGAGTGCCATGCAATAAACTACTTGCCAAAAAGGGTTCTAAAATTCCATAAATCAATGTATGAGTGATAAATTTCACTCTTAGCAACAGTTATATCCAATAAAAATTAAATTAATATCTTTAATACTCTATGACACTCTTAAATGTTTTAAAGCACTTCAACAAAAAATTAAATGCTACTTAGTATCAAAAGTAAAGAATGAGATTTTACGTACCATAGAGGTGGGTAGTGAGAGGAACTTCAGAATTGACAGTTGATAGCAAGTGATAAGTTCATTTTACAGCTCTTGCCAGCAAGTGGAGTCACAGTAGAAGTGCAGAATGCGATATAGTATGTTGATGAGTTGGTGCTACCATAAGTATCATTAGCAATTATTAATTCTACTGCAATCATGAAACTGCAATTAAAAAAAAATTATAAGCAACCAACTCATCAGCATACTGCATTACCTTCTGCACTTCTACTGTGACTCATCACTTGTCGGCAAGAGCTGTAAAATTAATTTGTCACTCGCTATCAACTGTCATCTCTGAAGTTCCTCTCACTTATCCACCTCTGTGATATGGTACGTAAAATCTCATTCATTACTCTTGATACTAGGTAGCATAGATTTTTTTGTTGAAGTGCTTTAAAACATTTAACAGTGTCAGAGTATTAAAGATATTAATTTTATTTTATTTACTGCACTGTGAAGCTCTACTGTAATTTTTATTATGTATAATTCCTATTAAATCCAAAACCAAATGCCTTGTTACTGCTCAAGAAAAAAATTTTGAAATCAAATTTAATCCATTATTAAAATCAATTATTTAATACTGAACTCACCAATTATAGGTCATGTGTTAAATCAAACACCCATCAATCTAATCAAACACGAGCACCGGCATAACACTTCTAGATTCTACACATCATCCCATCATCATCATGCCTCTGAGCTTTACCTCTGCCAATTGGATGAAATCCAAATGATTATCACAACTCTTACTATTGAAATAACATACGTGAATTGCTGAAATGTAATTTTGTCCATCATAACTGTTTCTAAGAATAACTTATGTGGCTAGATTAATTATAATAAAGTATAAGAATTTTACCTCAACTTATTCGTGACTTTCAGTTACTGATTATTACCACTATTTAAATTGATTTGCAGAGCAAGATCAAAAGTAGATGCTAATGCAAATTTCCTATGGAGACATAGAAAGATACAGAAACAATGTATTGTTATTTGTGGTATAATTGTATGAATTATTTGGTAAAAGAAGTGTTTCCTAAAATTTTTGTAGAATTTTAGAGCAGAAAAATTTAAAACATAATATTTATTTTTTATTTTTCTTAAGAAATATTAAATTGAGGAGATTTTCCAATTATGAAGGAAGATATCAATCTGAATTTAAAGTAGATCAATTTTAGAGGAAAAATTGTCTTGAGTGGGGGGGGGATATGAACTCACAACCTCCTGATAACATCTCACGTGCTCTGGATCATTGAGCTACAAGCCACTGTTCATAGTTCGGTTAGAGGAAATCTTATCGGTGGCTGGTAGCTCAGTGGTCCAAAGAACCTAATGTTATCAGGAGGTCATGGATTTGTATCCCACTCAGCTCAAGACAATTTTCCTCTAAAATTAATCTGCGTTAAATTCAGAGTGACATCTTCCTTCATAATTGGACACATCTCTTCAATTTAATCAATTGTATACTCAGAATGTATTTGCCATCTTCATGACATACTTGTCATTGTTTCTTGAGGCTGAGAGCAGCTGGGAAATGCCTTCATGAGACACAGAGAATTGGGTACTGTAGGTAGAAAGTTCATAGCATCAGTTAGAGGAAATCTTGATCGACAGCTGGTAGCTCAGTGGTCTAGAACACCTGACATGTTATCAGGAGTTTGTGGGTTCATATCCCACCCGGCTCAAGACAAATTTTCCTCTAAAATTGATCTACGTTAAATTCAGAGTGATATTTTCCCTCTTAAGAAATATGGAAAAAGTATGTGATTGTGGAAAAGGTCTTGAGATTTTCAGTTAGGAGAATGGTTTTAGGGTTCCCTGAACTCGTAAAAGGTTATTTGTCATGCTATCTGAAAGTTAGGTCAATTTGTGCAGATTCCTAGCACCTGAATGCTTCAAGCTATTGTGCTGAATTTCCATATTTAAGGATGGTTCCACACCCTAGAAGGCAGGGCATTATGAACATGTGGCACAATAAATTGATGAATTGGAGCTATTTTCAAAAATGTCTAATGATTTTGATCAAAATTTGCATATCTATAGAGAGGTTAGTCTCATGCATTAATTGTAGACTATATTTTATGGGGGGGAAATACTGAGATGGCCATTAAAGTAAAGTTTACTTTCTTAGTAATCTTTCATTCTCGAGCACTCCACTTTATGTTCAACCGTCACAAATCTCCTAATCTTAAGTCCTACTGAAAGCTTAATTAATGAGACTCATTCTGTTATGAATATTAAATGCATTTCAGACTATGTGCTACATATTACTAGGGACTATTTGAGGACTAAATTTCATTAAAAAGCACTACTAATTCTGTCTGACACATTGAAAATATAGTATTTGGTGAAATTTACTGTGATGAAAACCAAAGATGAACAGTCATCATAACTGATGGCACTCTGTGTCATTACACTCACTGCATGTGATGTCATTTCTGAATGGCTGATGGATCAGATCTCTTACCAATCTGTATATATGAACTCTGTGATCATCTGCACCTAGATAAAAGAGGGACTAATCACCAAAGACTTATCACTCTATCTCTAGTCTGGTGCTATTGAATCACAATTGATGATGGCAGGCAGTGAGTGACAAGTAGTGTATGACATTAATGTTTTGAAAGTCATCCATCAGTGGTTTCTAAATAGCGAATAGATTGTGGTTGACCCATCTAGAGCCTGTCTTCAGACCATGAGGCCCTCTCATGGTACTTTTGTGTGCCCTGTTTGAGTAATCCTTCAATTATTGTTAACAGCACCTGCCAACTGTCATCACATCATACTCAGTATTTGCAGTGATATAACTGTTTGACCAACTAGTCTTACAATGATTTTCTCTCTCTTAAACACAATTAATTGTAATCATCACAGTTTTCTGAATAGCGAATAGCTTGTGGTTGACCCATCTAGAGCCTGTCTTCAGACCATGAGGTCCATGGTATTGTTTTTGTGGTTGCTCCATATGCTGCCCAACAGGTTGAGTGATCCTTCAATCATTGTTGACAGCACCCACCAGGTGTAACCACATCATGCTCAGTATGTGTAGTGATACAACTGTTTGACCAACTAGTCGTACAATGATTTTCCCTCTCAAACACAATCAATTATAATAGTGCTTGATACATGTTCTATCATTCTGGATATGCATTGTTAATGTCCATTTTGATCTGTGTCAATTTACCAATTGCTACTGCCACACAACACTCACCTCTTCTTTTGTCTTCACTAGCAACTGCCTGTCAGCCTCTGTCTCTGGCACTTGCATCTTGGATACATGATAATTTCTATATATCACCATACTAATAAAATGGTGAGAGATAGAGTGCTGATGAATAAATGTGATTTAATTTACATGATTATACAGTTTGGAATAAATGCTCCATTAACTACACATTCATACCTCATTACCATACACATCATTTACCTCACATTTGTAAAGGCTGCCATCTGTTGGATGGGACATCAAGCTGTGACCCCATGTGCAGGAGAGCCATACTCTGTGTGCATTAAAGAACACGCTGAATGGCCTTGGCAGGAGGCTACTGTCTGTGTCCCAACAGCTGCCCATTGAGTCCCCTCCCCCAACTTTCTCTGAATCCTTGGGGTCTGACCATTTAGCCCATTGTGTGCAAAAAATACTGCTCAGAGGTAAAACAACCCAACCTCACATTTCTTAATCTAAATGATTGCTCAGAGTAATATGATGAATACAATTTTAGTGAATTTGACAATAATAGCAACATCAAAATCTAGAGCAGTGTTTTTCAACGTTTAAATATATTTCACGATAATAGCTGTACATTATTCATGTCTAAAATTACTAAGTCTCAAAAATTAGGAGTGCAATTGCTTTTACAAATAACAAACAAGCTAGTTGTTGTTGTAATTGCTATAACACAATTTAGCTAATGTAAACTATTAATCAGTCTAAATAATACCTTATCTTCTATCTAAAGCATATCAGGCTAATTAACAATAATTATGTTTACCAAGACATACTAGGCTGGTACATCTACTTGTTTTGGCATGTTGCTACAGAAGAGGATAGTGGAACATTATTACTATAGGTGTTCATATAATGTCCTTTGATGTTCGTATTTATGGCCGAAGTTGTTACAGCAAGAAACCAGTTCGTATAATTATGCATAAACAGATGTCAGTTCAATATATTAACAGGTTGTTATCTTTGTGCTTAGTACACTGGGATGATATGTTACTTCCTTGAGGTTGATAACACAATTTGCTGGTTTATTTCTAATTACTCCAACAGTTGGTTATCCCATCATATTCCGTGGAAGCTAAAACAATTCGATCCAAACGATCATTGCACTTAACAGATATTAAATATATAACAATCCTGTGTCACATTTTATGCATAGTCATTGGCATATTTTCAAACTGTAGAGAGCAGTTGCACTATCACAAATCCTTGAGACAATTGCATACTTTTAAAACATTTAAATAGTTAAAAACAGTTGCCTAAGATATAAAAAACTAGTTTAGAAAAGTTCCATCATATCATTGCTCAAGATGATAGGAGCACAATTGGCATCAGTGCTTAGTCCCTATGTGAGCAATGCATTTTGTCGTTACTCTAGTCTATGGCATCATCAGGCTCAGTCGATGTTGGTTAAAGCATCAGTTTATATGTATCTCACTCGGTCACTCATTTGTTATTTGTAAAAGCAATTGCACTCCTAATTTTTGAGACTTAGTAATTTTAAACATGAATAATGTACAGCTATTATCGTGAAATTTATTTAGTATGATTACATAAGCTGTGTTGAATCTAATTTTTAATTTTCAACATTTCTTATGAAGTAACACTTTTTCCCCAAAAAAAATGAAATACCCCAAGTACCTAAAATTTTCGAATTCAATTTTTCTAACCGTTGCAGCAAATTTGTTTAAACATTTTAATTATAATGGGTTGTTTTTGAATGTAAAAAAATGCAAAAATAATAAAGTGCTGTAAAACTTAGAACAGAAATTCAGATATTTTAATTGTGTTCAAGTATCCCCCAGACTACTCTTGCAAACCACTAGTTGAGAAACACTGCTCTAAAGCATGTGTAGTTTCTTTTTCTGCTAAAGGACTAGAAGCTGTACTATAGAGGTAAGTTCAAAAGAGGAAAAATACCAAGTATTTTATATTGGCATAGTTACAATGTTTGAAGGTAACCAATTCATTCAAAATGCCTCATACTATGCCATTAGCTTCTTTTGTAAGATGGAAGTTGAAGTATCAGTAGAGGTAGCTTATTCCAGAAGACCGGTTCTTTAAGTTAATTTTTTAATTAAATATAACATCACTAGATTTCATTTGAATTACAATATAAACTCTATTATCCAGGATTGGATTAACCAGGATGTGGAATAATTCAGATGTTGAATAAAATAATGTATACCCAAAAATAATATGGGATATCAGAAAGCGACTGCTAAACTATTATTTTACAGCAAAGGGTTTCACGCAACACAACCCTTTTCAGCACAATTTGCCGAAAGGCAAATGAAGGGAAAAAAAGCAAACTTCCTTATCCTATTTTAATTTAATAAAGTAAGACCATGCTACAGTATTTTTTAAAATTGTAAGTTTTCATATGTTTCATATGAATAGGGGATTAATCATGAATTTGATTATCCAGATTGTTTTTCCCATTCATTCTGGATATTCAAGCATCCACTGTGTCTTGAAAATTTGATCATAAATTTAAATAAAGATATTACCCTTCCACTATCCTCATGAAATCTTCTATTGCATAACTTCAGCATTAATATTCAGGAGCACTGCTAGAGGAGATAACTTTTTAAATCCACCTCTAATCCATCATTCTATCACCTGATGAAACCACCCATATGAAGTGTGGAAATATGTCACATTTTAAAGTTGTAACTTTTTTTACTGTTAACATCTTGAGCTAAAGTTAAATTTAAATATTAAATTTTTAAATGCTTCTAATAGCAAACTGCTCACTACAGAATTGAGTAGGAAACTTCAACAGCAGTCTCAACCACGAAGTGAGTTGTAACTACACCCAGCTGTCTGCACTGCAGCATGTTTATTCAGCATGACGAAATCAATTGCAGTTACTTACTTCCACCAATGTGTTACTTGACATCTGGTCTTCTGGATACAAGTTACCTCTGCATGACATTTCAACTTCCATCTTGCATCAGAAGCTAGTGGCATAAGTCATCCAAGTGAGCCACATAATGCACTGAGCTCCAGAAAGAACTAGCCCTGCTTCTTCAGGATGAGGCAATTTCAGAGTTTAACATAATGTACAATAAAAAAATAAGTTTTTCACATTTCTTAAAAATTTTCATCTCATTTTAATAGTTGTGTTAATTTTGACCCTAGCAAAGAAAAAGAACTAAATAGTGGAGGATGTTTATGATTAATGATAATTGCTAGTAATGTTTTAAAGAGTAGAACATTTGTAATATTGGATAAAGAAGCAAAATATAAAGTCACTTTTACATTTATTAATTGTATGGTTGTTTTTTTTTTTATCAGATCCAAGTTATACCTATTGGACAGCTTCAAGGTCAACAAGGTCAGCCTCAACAGGTATGTTAATTGTTTTGATATTTAAGTTATGTATATATTAATTAGCTATGTACAAGGTGAACTTTTTGTGATGTACTGGCTCATAACTTGCAATTTGCAGGATTGATTACTTGGATACTTTTTTAGTGCTTTACAACTGGATCCATTATAAAATGTATTATATGTACTTTTTTTTTCATGCTAAGTAGCAAGCATATTATTAAATATGTGGGTTACATCTCATGAAATGTGTAATTCTATACTGTTTCACATAACAATACGACTTTTTTCACCATTTTTGATGTATTCTACATGAGCAGTATGCTCTTGCTTTTTTGTGTGACTGTTATTTTCTTTTTTAACCAAAAAAGGTACTTAGCCTTGTTAAAAACAACACTATCTATACTGCTCACAAAAATTAGGGGATATTGCTTCATATTCATTTTGAAATATCCCCTAATTTTTGCGAGCAGTGTATATTGGTGGCTTGAAAAACCAAAATTTCACAAATCCACTGATAATTTCATCTCAGGCTGATATAATGTCTTACTTCAAGTTTATTCTTTTACTGTTACAGATTAAAAATAAAAGGTAGGGAATCCCCAAATTCTATACCTGCGATTGCTTTAGTATTACAAACTACAGCTGCTTTAGTATCTTTTTACACAATTTCAATTAACATGGCATTTTTTAACCCCTTGAACCACCCTCTGAATAGTTTTATCATTTTCCAATATAGAACTTTTAAAGATTTAAGGGCATGCTTTTAGCACCCTAAGCACCTCCTTGAATGTGCTCTTGCAAGTAACTGTAGCATATATAGCAGAATAAGCCTAAATGTTTACAGCATTTAGGGAAAAAATTCTTGCAAACTATGGAAAATAGTATTTAAACAAATGTAAAACAACTTGTAGCCATCCTGATTGTTGAGTAGTTAGCATGCATAGTTACAAAGGGACATGGGTTCAAGCCCTGGATAAGACATGGACATTTCATGTGTTGTCTTTCTGTTGAGGTCTCACTTTCCTCATAGACTTCTATTGTGTATTATACTGATGAGCTCATGTCAGACCTCTGTGGCAAGCAGCTGTTTGGGGGCTGACTTATTTTATAAAACAGCTTGTGTTCAAAATAATTCCTATCAATCTTATATTAACCTATCGTGGTTTAATTTAAAGGTTGTAGTTGGAGTATCTGCATCATCAAACAGTAAAGCTGCTTAAAATTTGGGCAATTTTCTTAATAATGCACTGGATGATTAGCTTGTGGTTTATCATGAGCAATTTTTTAATATGCTTTTATTTGAAAATAGACATTCTTCAAATATTTGTAGCACATGTTATGTTTCAGCTGAATTTATTTTTGAAGTTTATGCCCATGTTACTTATGGATTACCCTTTTGTAAAGTTATATCACGTAAATTCCATGATAAGAAATAGTTTTTGTGCACTTGCATTTTCACACCAACACGGATTATTTTATAATAGTAAGGACAGTCCCATTTGTAGATGGTAATTCCATGATAAGAAATAACTTGTAATCTGTAACTTCAAAATTAATCTTTTTATAGGAAAATAAGGCTGATAATAAAGATTTTGAATATATTAAAATATTTGCTTTCAGCCATCTTCACTGAACATTTAAATAGTTGTAATATTTAACAAAAACATTTCTTGTAATAATCTTAAAAGTTAATTAAAATGAAAATAGCAGCTTGTTAATTGTTATATTAATCAGTTTCCTAATATACCTAAGCATATATTAAGAAGTTTCTACAGTGATTGTGTCAATTTGGACAATTTCAAATATATTTTGTTCTGTTGTTAAATGTTTGTTTCCATATTTCTTGTACACTGTATACATTAAAGAACACATTGAATGGCCTTGACAGGAGGCTTCCACTGTCTTCTAACAGCTTCCCCCAACCTTCTCTTAGCCGTTGGGATTCATGTGACCTGGCCATTTAGTCCATTGTGTGCAAAAAGTGCTGCTCAGAAGTAAACCAACCCAACCCCAACATGCAATTCTTAAAGCACAGAGTGAACATTGTTGAAAATCAAGATATCATACATTTGAGATATTTAGTTTTGGTCATTTTTTTCTACAAAACTTAATTCAGAAATTACATAGCTGTAAATTTGATTCTCCATTAATATAACATGAGAATGCTCATATTCCATTGGCTTTTTAGTATATATTACATTAAACAGACGTTTTTGGATCCCAAACTTAGGTTTTATTGAGATCAAGGTATAGATTATTTTTCTAAATACTAGTAATGTGTTTTTCTTTGTAATAGCAATAGTGTATACAAGTTCTTTTGACAAAATTATTATCTTCAAATGAATTAAATTTCAAAATATTTTCATAGATCATCATTCAGCAACCTCAACAGGGTCAAATATTGCAAACCTCTGATGGTCAGACTTTAGTGTACCAGCCAGTTACAGTAGATGGAACAAATTTTGTGCAAACACAGGGTGGTAAGTTTTAATTCTGTTCTATAAGCTAATGATTTAAATATTTGAGACAAAGTTATTTAAATGTACTTTGTTGACATGTATTTTTATAATGAAATTTTAGTTTTTCAACTTTTTATATGAAAAACTGCTCAAATTTTACTAAATACACTGGCAATTCATCACTGAATGTTTATATCATCATGATTATATCTTTTTATATGTGAGAATTTACCTTTTCAGTATATAACAGCTGTTACAGGATATGTAGGCGACTTATTCTTCAGAGTGCTACAACTGTACCTGTATGCATGGGCGTTCACAGAGGGGGCAAACAGGGCACTTGCCCTCCCTGGGATCGAGTAAAAAATTCCACAAATTATAATCGTAATGATTTAAACATAATTAATTTATAAACATTATGTATGTGTTTTTGTATTGATGCAATTCTGTATTCTATAATCTACTTGTGAAAAAAAACACCTAAAAATTTAAATAATTAAATAAAAATTTATTGATGTAATTATTTGTCTCCAAGCTTTGCCCCCCCCCCCCCTCCTGAAAAATTTTCTGTGGACGCCCATGCCTGTATGATTTCAGTAATTGATGATTTTTGCATGGGAGCACTGTTCTCTGTGGCTTTTATGAAGGGAAATTACTATTGTTTGTCAGTTAAATCTTAAATTAATGGAATTGTATGTATATGGTCATAACACTGGAGAATAATAAGTCTTCATACAGATCTTCTGTAGCACTTAAAGATGAGCCATGTCGCCATTTTTCATTTATGAAAAGAAAAAAGATATTATTGGGCTTTTATGTATGCAATGATCATGTTTAATGACAGCTAGAACCTGAATGATTGAAATAAACCTGATACAGATTTAGTACTTGTAGCCAGTAAAAAATTTAGATCTAAAATAATTACACAAACTTTTGCTATTATTTTTGGACAATAGAGCTATTTCCCTGAATGCATATTCTTGGTATAATCTAAGTGCAGTCATTTGGAGGTGTTACTGGAAGAACCAACTATAATAAAAAATAAAAGTAATTTCTTGTGATTATGAATTTTTTGTTTTAAATATTGAGCTGAAAAACAGAATTGTAACTTCAAAATGTGGCCAGGCTTTTTCTCAACTTGTTCAGGCAAAAAAAATAGTGAACTTTAAAATTTTTTGCCAAATAACTACTGAAAGGAATTATGGCATGGTGTATGCCAAATTAAACTGCATTTAATTCTGGGCTTTCTGAAAATAAAATATTTTACAAAAAGTTGAATAGTTTCATTTTAATAGGGCTTTTATAGAGGCATGTAGTAAAAAAATGCATCTAGCAATGCAAATAAAAATTTATTTAAAAAAAAACAAATAGACAAAAAAGATTAATGCATATTAATAGAAAGGCTATTTCTTTACATATAAAAGGTAAAATAATTTTTTTTAAATGAAAAGGTTACTCTCTTTTTCAAAAATTTTTCTTGGTACTATACTGTGAGAAAAGTCCAGGCTTTTCACCAGCTGTCACCAATCAAATAAACAAATCAACTTTAGAATTTTTTTTTAAAAATGACAATTGAACAGAAATAGGTCATGTTATATACCAAAAGAAAGGACATTTAATTGGGATTAAGAAAATTGCAAAAAAAAAAATTAAAAAAGACATATAAGTAAAATCCTATAAGCATTTTTTTAATTTCCAGGTTTTACTGTATGTTTTTTTATTTTTTTTTTTATTTTTTTTTTTTTAAATTCACTAAAAAAATTAACTTTGACATATTTTCTGAAGTATTTCACTATCTTACTTTTTCTCTTGAGCAACATGAATTAAGTTTTGATTATATTTAGATATTTAACTTGACAATCATTTTTGGATTCTTACTCATTAACGCTCGCTGGTATTTTGAACCCTAATTTAATTTATTCTATTTTGTTGACAATTTGTTAATTATTGCCTGGCACCCGTCTCAGCTATCTGGAGCATAAAACTCATTGGATCAGAAAAAGGGTCCAAACTTAAAAGTATTTTGCATTTCTTTGGAGCATTACATCAGCAACTGGAATGGGCCCGAAGACATCAAAATTGAACAGTAAAACAGTGGCGTTGGGTAGTATGGTCCGATGAATCTAGGTTCCAGTTGTTTTGTGCTGACAGGCTCGTTAGAGTGTGGTGTAGGCCCTGTGAAGCCACATACCCTTCCTGTCTGCAAAGTACTTTTCAGACTGGAGGTGACTCTTGTGATGATGTGGGGCATGTTCATGTAGTCTGCATTGGGCTCTCTCTCTGCAGCATGTACAGTTTTTTTTATTTAATTATGAATTGATGTATTTCAAATTTCAATGAATGTGCATACAGAGTCATATCAGATAATATAACTACTTACCATAGTATATGTATGGTAGGTGGTCATATTATTCTGAAACAACTGTGTATCTGGGAAATGAAAATATATGTAACTATTTTATTAAATTGCAACTTGAAACTCATTAATTAATTACATGATTATAGTTTGTTTATTCAGTCATAAGAACATATATACAATATGAAAGACATAGGACCCACAAAGCTTAGTAGCTTATCTGTAGATAATTGAATAATTTAATTAATAATAAGCAGAGCTGGATAAAATAATTTAATTTCACACGAATACTTGCTGTACATTAAAGTAATCCTGTAAACGATGCCTCTATAACCAAGAAGAGTGCAATGGGTATTACAAAAACACACAATACTCTACAACCATATGTCTGGTAACTAAACTTTTGTTATTTATTCCACTAGGTTCCTTTGATTGTCGTATCAAAGGTTATATCTTAGTTGATAGAAATAATTAAGTGACATCATGATACTTGTACATAATAGCCATTTGGCATAGATTATAATTTAAGGTGTCTTCCCCCGGTGGTGTTGGGATAGACAGAAATAATCGCCAATAGGTTGTAGAATATTGTGTGTTTTTGTAATACCCATTGCACTCTTCTTGGTTATAGAGGCATAGTTTACAGGATTACTTTAATGTACAGCAAGTATTCGTGTGAAATTAAATTAATTGAATAATACATTCATAATATATATACACATGTTCTCTCAATTAATAGTTTGTTTTTTTTTTAAATAAAATAAGACAAAATGTAAAATGCAAAAACTTCATGAAATGTACAAAATTTAACATAGTTATATAATTTATTTAAGGTAATATTTTTAATTTTTTTTTAATCTACTCTAGCTGTTAACATTTATAATTTATTTTGGATCAAAATAAAAGTGTGCAGTATTTTATAATCACTGATACATCTTTCATATTTTTTTTTTAATTTAGGTAGTTTGTAATAATTTTTAGCTTCTAATCTTGTATTTTTACTATGATCTATTTTCTTTTTAAATGTATTATCAAAATAATGTTTTAAGATTATATTATAAATACACTGCTTGACTTTGAAAGTGCCCCACCTGGGAGGCTATGTCATAAAAACATGAAAATAGAAGGGTGGGTGTGCACAGTTGAGCTATGCAAATGATGATAATCCGGAGCTAATGACGTGTGTGGCTCAAGAGATAAAAGATGCAAGAAGGAACAGGGATGGTATTGTGTTTATACAGGTGGAAGTCATGTAAACAGTTGAGATTAGATGGTTCCACTTGGAAATGGTTCAGCGAAGGCCGAAAATGTCTGTTTCACACCGTCGACAGGTTTTTCGCCATTTGGATGCTTTTGAGAGAGGAAGAATTATAGGCCTATGTGAAGCTGGATGGACTACACATAGTGTTGCTGCCCATTTCATTGGGATGCACAAACTGTTGGACGCTCTTGGCAACAGTGGCGAAATGAAGGTTCTAGCATGCATCACAGAGAGAATGGTGCCATCACGCCTTGATAGACACATTGTTCGACATGCTCGTTCGTCACCACAGAGCACTGCAGGCGATATTTGACGCACTATGTCAGCAGCCATGGATGTCTCCATAATGGCCCAAATGGTAAACCGAAGGTTGCATGATGCACACCTATGCTCTAGGCAAATGTTACGTCAACTGCCATTGACTGCAAACTATATCAGCGCTTGGTGCTGAAGTCGTGTGAACTGGGGTCATGAATGGAACACTGCTGAGTTTAGTGATGAATCCTGTTTGTCTGGGTGCTGACAATCAATGGGTCCGTGTATAGCAACAATCTGGTGAGAGGATGGATCCAGCTTTTTTCTCTTGTGACCAGCACACTGCCTGTCAGCCACTCATAATGATATGGGGTGCTATTGGATATGGCAGCAGGTCACCTCTTGTCCGCATCATGGGAACACTGACAGCTGTATGATACGTTTGCACAGTTCTGCAGTCCATTTTGTTACAGTTCCTGGGAGGTATGCAGCAGCCTATTTTCCAGCATGACAACACCCATGTACACATTGCTAGGGTCTCCAAACAATGTTTACAACATGTTCAAGTATTGCCATGGCCAGCACTATTTCCAGATTTATCCCCAATAGAAATTCTGTGGGACTACATTGGACAACGTGTGCAATCCTCTCACCAGCTGGCACAGAATCTTGATGAATTAGGGAAGCAAGTCAACGCTGCTTGGTGTGCAATTCCTCAGGACCATATCCGTTGACTGTATGACTCCATGCCACACTGTATTGCTGCCTTTATTGCCGTTCATGGCGGTGCAACCACCTACTGAGGCAGTCACATTGTGCTGTAAGTGACTGCAAATTAAATCATGGTATGCCAATATGTATTGCTATGTGTGCAATACATTTCACCCCTATCCCTTCACTCCTTCTGGGTGGGGCAGTTTCAATGTCATGCAGTGTATATAAGTTTCTGTATGATAACAAGTCCAAGTAATGTAATCTCTCTCTCTCTTAAAGTCAAATAATTTGGTCTAAGTTTTATAGGTATTATTATTTTGGCTATTACCATAAGATATAATTGATTAACATACAGATTTATAGAATAAAATGCAAGTTTTAGTATTAAATATATATCTTAATTTTTGAATTTTAAAAGCAGATTATCTGAAATATTCACATATTTTAGAGATGTGCATATGTCAATATATATATATACCTAGATATTTTATGTAATTTACATGTTCAAGTTTATAACAATTACAACCAGAGTCATTAGTAATTTTTTTTTTTCAGGACAATTTATTTTATGAGTTTTAATGAAAAAAATATCTGATTTAAACATTGGAGAATGTATTATCATCCAATTAGTTTATTATTTAAATAGATTTTCTTATGATTTATAGCCATCTTATTATTATAATATAATTGAATTTCTTCAATACTTTTATTTAAATGTTTGTTTCTGTTTATTATTAAAATATCATCTGCATATAAGAAAATATCACTTTTGAAATTGATAGATCATTTATATATACACCCAATTCTGTTTTTACACAGTAGATAGGTTCCCGAAAAAATCGTACAAAAAAAAAGTGTAAAAAGAAATATGAAAAAATAGAAGATTGGTTCCAGATCTAAAAACCCAGTATAAATAATAAGTTGTTTTCAAACAAATCATATCAAAATCTTTAATTAAATCTTTATTTGATTTTTATTCATTTAAACACTTTTTTTTTATTTTATAAACTAATAAACATAATTGTACATACATATATAAAGTAAATTATCCTTCATAAAGAAAATAATATGTCACTAATTCGAGAATACAAAAGTGCAAAAATATATGACTTACATATGCTTATTAACTAGATTTTATTCATTGTCACTTTCTGACAATAGACGCATTCGTTTGCGTAAGACGAATTAAATCACTTTCATCACTTAAAACATTTTGGCTGTTGTGTTCATACTCCAATGATGAAATGCTCTCTGTGGCAAGGGGAACCAAATTCATTGTTCCAGTGATTCTGAAGTTTGATTAGTTTTGACAACAAACTCTGTAATCAATCTTTGAGATCCTGCTTTGACTATATATTTGTATAATTCTTGATAACATGCCATACATGACTTCAGTTCACGGGGGCGGGGGTGGCTCAGTCAGTAGCGCGCCAGACTCGTAATCTGCAGTTCCCAGGTTCGAGTCCCAGCTGGGTCAGCGTTGAGATTTATCTCCGCAAAATTCCCCTCCCTGCCTACGGTCAGTAGGGGACACCACTGGGCTTAGAAAGGCCGCCATCCGTCGGATGGGACGTTAAGCCATGGTCCCGTGTGCGGGAGAGCCATACCCTGTGCACGTTAAAGAACATGCTGGATGGCCTTGACGAGAGGCTACCATCTGTCTCCCAACAGCTGTTCCAGTGGGTCCCCTCCCCCAACCTTCTCTGAGCCTTCGGGGTCCCTGTGACCTGGCCATTTAGCCCATGGTGTGCAAAAAAGTGCCGCTCAGAGGTAAAACAACCCAACCCAACTTCAGTTCACTTTTAAACTGCTCAGCTCGTTCGACAATGGGATCATGTATTAAAAAATGACCTCCCAATTTACTAGCCATTTTAAGCTCTTCTTTAATTAAACCTCTTCATCTTCATCAGTAGCCTCAAGAACAATTTCTATTATTTCATCTTCGCTAAGAGCTTTGTCAACCAGCAATTCATCAATATCTGCAAACGATAAATCATCGAATCCTTCTCCACCAACTGCATGTGCTAAAGTGATGATATTAGGATATTCAGTTGTATTTGGTAGTACAGGATCTTTGCTTTTTACACATTTTGGCCAAATAGCTTTGCAGCATGCATTTAAAGTTGATGGTTTTAATTCTGATAACGTCAATCCAGCATGTCTGATAGAATCTAAAATAGAAATTTCTTCCACACATCAATAACTGTTAGTGTTTTATCCTTATCTAGTTTATCCAAAATGTATTGGAATGTTCATCTTACATAGTAAGTTTAAAATGTGGCAATTATACCCCGGTCTAGTGATTGTATTAAGGATGTCGTATTAGGCAGCAAAAAACAAAATTTCACATTTGGGTGTTCCAAAACAAGATGGCCAAGCACAATGTCTATAATCAATAGAGCTTTAAATTCGAGATTTTTTCCCTTCAAATAGTGTTTAACTTCTGGAACAAAACATTTATGGAACCATTCATTAAAAATTTCTTTTCTACCCTAGGTGTTTTTGTTTGTTGTTTGCCATCCAATACACTGGCAATTTATTCAAATCTACAACTTTCATTGACTGTGGTCTTTGAGATCGATTGATGAGCAGTGGTTTTAACATACAATCTCCTGAAGCGTTGCTGCAAAATAGAAAGGTCACACAATCCTTAGCTGCTTTAATGCCACCAACAGTTTTTTGTGATTTTGCTATGTAGTTCTACTCAGCATTCTTTTCCAAAGAAGACCAGTTTTATCTGCATTCCAAACTTGATCAGTAGTGTATCCACCATCTTGAATGATTTGGACCAATTTTGGACAAAATTCTTTAGCAGCCAGCTCATCTGCAGATGCAATTTCACCTTTTATCTTTTCGCTATGAAACATGTGTCTTTGAAGAAATCCTGCAAGCCAACCTGTACTTGCAGAAAATTCATAATTTTTGTTTAACTGAGCTGATGTGGTTGGTCCCATTTCTTGTATCTGCTTATATATTCATAATGCCATCTGTTTGATGGTATTTGTCTAGAGGTATTCTTTTTTTGCGAGTTATCTTCTATCCACATTGCTAGTGCCTTTCCCATCTTCATTTTTACGGTATCTCTTGTGTACGATGATGACTTAGCACTCAATTTTGTTCCAGAAAGCACAGATTTTTTAATAGCGTCTTCATTTTTCTTGATGTTTCTTATGGTAGCTTCATTCAAACCAAAATATTTACCTATGGATGTTGAACCTTCTCCAGTTGCAAGACGATTTAAAATTTGGATCTTAATATCCATAGAGATAGCTTTCCTTTTCTGCTTTTGTATAGTTGAATTATCTGACATCATGGTAAGGCTTAAGAAAAATATTTGAATATTAGTTAATAAATCAGAGATGAAAATTTGTAAATTACCTATCAGCAAAATTTAATAAATTTGTATTACACACACAAAACTTCAAAAAACAAAAAAGTTTCGATTTCTTCTATTAAACATCTAAACACTTCTAACTTTAAACATAAAATGAGAGACCAAGACTAACGTATGTATTGAAGATAAAATTGAGTTGAATTCCCAGAACTCAATGTCGCCACTTTATTCCGAATGAAGTAGATTTTGTACAATTTTTCCATAAAATGGAGAATAAAATAGGGAAAACTTGTTGTGTAGTTATGTTAGTGTAGTTTTTATTTTGGGGATTTTAGTGCAGAAAATGTGTATCTATAGTACATTTTCAAAGTTAAAACTACTTTGAAAAATGTGACCATAAAAGTGGCATCTTTATTATAAATGTAAATTCTAGGAATTTTTTCTTAAATAGAAATTATTTTTGAGAATTAAATTGAAATGGAGATTTTTAAAAAGGTACGTTTGAACCGTATTAAATCAAAATAAATTGTGTAAAAAGAGAATTGGAATTTTTTTCTAAACCATGTTAAATCAAAATCGTGTAAAAAAAAATCCATGTAAAAACAGAATTGGGTGTAAATTATAAAGGACCCAGAATAGAGCGTTGATGAATTCCAAATGAAACTAATTTTTTGAGCTAAAGGAATTGCTTATTTTAGTGATAGTATATCTGTTTACTAATTAATTCCTAAACCAGTTTAATAAAACACCTCCAATTCCATAATTTTCTAATTTTTTAGGTAATAAAGAATGATCTATTGTATCAAAAGCCTTATGAAGATCTAAAAATATGGTTACCACCTTTCCCCCTTTATTCATTGATTAATTTTATCTTCAAATTTTCATAAAAGTTGAATTGCATTTTTTTCCTTTTTGGAAACCAAATTGGGTTACTATTAAGTGTGTTATGAGTTTTTGAAAACTTAAAAATAATAATATAAATATATTTTTGTAAAAAGTAGGAAGAATTTATATAGGTCTGTAATTTAGTTTAGTACCTTAAATATTGAATAAACTCGACTTTTTTTGGTATACACTAAGTAATTTCCACTTTTTAGTCAATTCAAATTTTAGAGGAGAAAGTATCTTGAGCCAGGTGGGATACAAACCCACGACCTCCTGATAACATGGTTCATGACCACACTCAAAAGTCTTTTTTTTTTTCAATTACTTTAATTTTTTTTTTTAAGTGGTAAGACAATTTTTCCTCTAAAATTTGAATTGACTCAAAAGTTGTAATGACATTTTTTGGTATACTCAGAGTGATGTAGAGGAGGCTCTACTTGATGGATCACAGCAAAAAGTGGTGAATACCTTAATAAGAACATTGGGTTGAGAATTTGCAAATAAAAAAAAATTAGTTTCAGTGCCACCAGGTGGCTTGGATGCACTGAAAACGTGGCAGAACATGCTAATTTCTCATGACATTGCAGCCAATCACACGTGAGAGTCGCATGAGGCACACTATAAAATGTGATGTCTTCCCTGTAATCACTAGAAGGAACCATGGGTATCTGCAAGAAGGACTGAGCTTTGCTAGTGAAACTCTTTTACTAAAACAGCAGTAATATCGCCATTGCATTGCTCGAATATTGTCATCTGAAAGATATAAGGAAAGGATCTTTGTCGCTAAATGGCTGAAGAATGTGATACAGAAATTCAAGAAACAGGTGAGTTGGGTGTGGCTCTGGATAGAGGCTGGCAGCCTGTTGCATAAATCAATGTGGAAGACATCACATTTACCATTGCAGAAATCCATTTGCAATTGGAGCTATCCATAGTTAGTGCAAGACAGGTATCCCAGCAACTCCAATCCATGGTCAACTGTCTGTAAAATTATACAGTCCATCCTGAAATGGTATCCTTATAAAATTCATAGCGTACAGCAGCTGCAACCATGTGACCCTGAACATTGCACTGACTTTGCTTTGCGATTTCTGGTGAGGATGCAGCTCGACAACATGTGGCCTTCGAAAGTCTTATGGACTGATGAGTTGCATTTTTCCCTACGTGTTGCAGTGAATACGCACAACTGCCAAATATGGGGACCTACATATCTGCATGATGTGCTCCTATACTCCAGCTATGTAACTGTATGGTGCAGGTTTACTGCAAACTTTATAATTGAACCATTTTTCATTGAGGAGATCACGCCTCAAAACCCCATGCATTGATCAGTGAATGGACCACGTTACACAGATCTTCTCCACCACAAGATTATTCTGGATTTGCAAGAAAGAAATTGCTTAGACTCCATAACCTTCATGAAGGATGGGGTGTCATCCCATATTGCATGTACGGCAATACAATTATTGCATACTACATTTGGTGAGAACAGAATAATTTCTCGAACATTTTCCAATGCTTGGCCACCACATTCCCCTGGCCTAAACCCATGCGATTTTTGGATATGGGGTTGTTTGAAAAGCCAAGTTTACCAAGGTAATGTTCATATATTCACATATTGAGAATCTTGATTTGTGAAATAAAAGTAATGTTTGTTCAACTTGGTATTTTCTTTATTTTAGTGCTCCCATGCCACCTAGTGGCATTAACAGTAACTATTTTTTCATTTATTTGCAAATTCTCCACCCCATATTCATATTAAGGTATCCACCTACTTGACAGATCACAGCGAAAACGCTGTGATCCGTCAAGTAGATCCTTCTCTGCATCACTCTGAGTACAGTCAGTTTAATTATAACCACCCTGTATATCATTTTCAGATCAATTCAATTGTCGTTAAACTAAGAACATTTAAAAGTCCAAAATAGCACAATAAAAGAATTAATCAATTTATTAAATCAAATACTATAGCAAATAAATAAAAGAATTAATATATAACTAGAGAACGAAAAACTTGTTTACAACTCGCGTAAAGTCTTGTTGCCAGAAAGTGAAAAGAATTAAAAATATCAGTTATAGACCACTGAATATAAAGTAACGAATGAAATAATATTGAAATGCAAAATAAGAAAACATGGGTAAGGATCTTTTATACTACAAGAAGTTCATTTTTGTCTTTTATGTGCTGAGGTATCTTCCTTCTGCAAGAACCAGCAGTAGTCACCCATCATTACTGGGTCTCACCTGCCTTGGTATATCTCTTCCATGGTTCGGATATCCTGGTGTAATCTTTCCCCTTGTTCATCACTGATAGCTCCTAAGTTCCTGGGAAAGAAGTCGAGATGTGAGTGCAAGAAATGGATCTTCAAAGACATTCGGTGGCCAAGATTTTTATAGTTTTTGAGAAGATCTTTAATGAGCTGATGGTAGTTTTCTTCTTTGTGATACTCCAGAAAACCCTGGACCACAGACATGAAGGATTTTCATGCAGCACCCTCTTTCATATTCAGTTTTTCTTTGAAGACAGTATCATTCAGTAACTTCCTGATCTGAGGACCAACAAAGATCCCTTCTTTGAGTTTGGCATTACTTAGTTTTGTAAATTTTTCCTTCAAGTGCAAAAAACCTTTACCAGTTTTCTCCATAACCTTTACAAAGTTTTTCATAAGCCCCAGTTTGATGTGTAGTGGTGGGAGCAGAATATCAGAGGGGTCAACTAGAGACTTATACTTCACATTACTCTTTCCAGGAATAAAAACATATCTTTTGGGCCAGTCTTTTGTTTTGTAGTGTACCTTTCTGGCCCTCTATCTCACAAAAACAGAAAACAGCAAAATTTTGTGAAAAGCCTCCTTGAAGCCTGAGCAAGAAAGATATGACTTTTAGGTCATTACATATTATCCACTTAAACTGGTCATATTTTATAGCAGCGAGTATTTTTTCCATGCTTTCATAAGTTTCCTTCATTCCCACAGCGTATGTCACTGGAATGGAAGGTGTTTGGTTTCCTTTATGCAAAAGGACAGCTTTTAAGATGAATTTTGATGAATCTATAGACACCATTCCTTGGAGTTGCGAGTTGTTCAAATTTTTTCCATAAGCCCTGAAATATCTGTGCCCAAACGCAAACCATCAAGCAGATAAAGCCAAATTTCTCTTTCTGAACAGAGAAACTCAGGTACCCTTGCCCAGAAGATTCCACTCTTGAAGTCTTGAACCTAAAGCCTCAGCTTGTTATTTGGAAAGTCCTAGGTCTCGAACAAAATCATTTAGTTCATTTTGCTGAATCAGATGAGGCTTGTCTAACTTTTTAGGGGTATATGTAGGATCAGGATCTGTATGTGCCTCAAAGTCTTTCTCTGATGAATGTGAATCCATCTTCTCCATGAGAAACTGGCCTTATGGCTGAAGGCACATTTGGATATTGTATTTTACTTTTGTTCTTTTTCGAAAACCCGACTCTTAGTTAAACAAAAATAGCAATCATGCAAGTGACTGGTTGGCTCACGCCAAACCATTTGGAATTGCAAAGGGCGTGGATCTTATCTTACCTTTCAACCATTCACTCAGGCCAACAAAGCACGAAATGCAGCACACGTGGAGCCCATCTCCAACATGACATCCAAAATACAAGTTGTGGGCTTTCTTCATAATCTTTGTCAAAGAATGACCCTGGGATTTTAAAATATAAATTCTACAAACATAACAAAACTTATCTGGCACATTATCACATCTGCGATGCTGCTATTCTGCCATTTAAATGCCAAAATTCACTCTTCAACATACAGCACATGTTCCTCCTACAATGAAAACAACAAGAATGACATTCTGAGGTTAGGTTTTGCTGCATGTTTTCTCCCACTTGTTAATCAGTGTTGCCAGCCACAAAAAGTAAAATATCTGGTATCCTCCCAGTTGCCTGGAGATGTTGGTATAGGAAGATCTTAATAGGAGTCAAAATGACCAATAACATAAAAAGGTGACATGCTAGCCATTTTTTAAGGCCAGATATGAAATCAGCACCTGAAAAATTGTTCATGTTATAAAAACCTTGTAAACTAGTGTTATTGTAAAGAAATCAGAAATTTGTTTAACCCATCAGCTGATGGTGGCAAAGAAAATTATATTTCCTTCTTACTAAGATGTACAAATAATAAATAGTGTTCCATTCTTCACCACTTCCAATGAAACTGATATAATAGACAGTTGCCAACGGTTTTAAGGCGAATTAGGCAAATAGACAAGAATGAAAAGCCAAGTGTGCTTTAACCAGTTCTGAATCTAGGAGGAGAAGGGGGGGTAGCATGCCTCCACCCATTAAGAATGCTTGCAGCCAGAATGGAGGTGAGGGGGAATATTTATATATGTTACATATATTTTTGAAGAAATTTTTTAAAGGTAAAAAAAAATTACACTGGAATGGCATTCTGGTTTGATCATGACCCTCCTCCCCCCCTCCTCTCCAATGCCTGATTTCAACTACTTTTCATCACAAAATGCAGTAATAAATAACTTACTTCACTACAGCTTCCATTCAACTTATGTTGGCCCCAGTAGTAAATGGGGTTCAATAAATGCAGTGATAGATCATCAGAGGTACATGACTGAAACCATAATTAAAACATGCACAATGCTTGTTTACTCATTGAGCATGCATATTGATGAGTTAGTAATCTATATGTTTAATTGATTGGTAATAATAGTATATTTTATAGCGTTTTTTTAAATAAAAATAAATTCCCCCTTTTCCCTCGAGTGGTGCTTGCCACAGAGGTCTGATAGGAACCTGTCAGTATAATATGTCATAGAGAAGATCTGCAAGTTTTGTCTGTGTTTCTGCTAAGACTCAACAGCAAGGCAATACAAAAAAAGAAAGCATTCATATCTTATTTGGTGCAAAAAATTAATTGTTTGATCTTAATGATGAGAATGCAATTATATTTGTACACATCCAATTTGCAACTACAAATTCTTAGTCATATCACATAATGCTACCACTTCATAACGAAATGCATTCTAGGCCAAAGAAATGAATGGTAAATTGATTTCTGCTTACTTTTCTGTTATAATATTTTAGTTAATAAATTATGAGAATTTTTACTAGTTGTTTTATTTATTCTAATGAATTTTTTTTTTTTTTTTTTTCAGGCATTATTCAGATTCCTGCTGTATCAGTGGCAACACCGGCACCTCAAGTAGTTCAAACAACTACCACCACTGCTGCTGCTGCAAGCCCTCAGACAATCACTATTCCATCATCAGTAGGGGTACAGCCTGGGAATATTGTTATGGTTAGTTTTATTCTTGTATACATCATGCTTGTGTAAATACAGGGGTTTATCAAAATAATGGAAAACACCATGGCAACTGGTGTACCTGCAATGCGTTGTATGCATATCACAGGGACAGGGGTATGCATCATCACCCACGATGTGAGGTATATAAAGGGGCCACAGACGCAGGTGAAACAGCTGCTGTGTTGTAATTTTCAACAGTATCAGATCTTATTTGCAAAAGGGCATGATCATTGGTGCATGTCTTGCAGGAGCTTCAGTAACCAGAACGGCAGAAATAGTAGGTGTAACACAAGGAACTGTATTGAAGATTATGACTACCTATCAAAAAGGACAGGGCATTGCCTCCAAACATGGAAATTGTGGATGCCATATGAAGTTGTCAGATAGGGATAGGCAAATGTTGGCACTGATTGTACAACAGAAGTACAAGACCATGGCACTGCAAATAGCAGCAGAGTTGAACACCAATCAGAATGATCCTGTTTCCATCATCACAGTTCGTCGGGAACTTCATTGTGCCAGTATTTATGGCTGTGGTGCAATCCACAAATCTCTACCAATATCAATGGAACAAAACATGTAAGGCGCATAAAAACTGGGATGCTAAAGACTGGCAACAGGTCCTCTGGTCTGATGAAACATGCTAAGCATTGTTTCCCACCACTGGCACAGTTGGACCTTATTTTGCAGGAAGAATGATCCCACATTCCATTATCATATGTGCATGACTTGTATAAGTCTATTCCATGTCAAATTGCTTCTGTTCTGAACTCCAGAGATGGCCTACAGCTTATTAATGAAATGTTCTCCCCAAAAAGTACACGTTTCCATTATTTTGATGAACTCCTGTATGTTATGGTGAAAGTGAAAAATATAACACATTTCACCATCAATTTATAAAATTTATAGGAGTCAGTAGTGATAAAACTATTATTAATTATAACAATTAAATATTTATTGTCTTTTAGCTTAGTGAAATAAAATTTGAAAGATGGGAATGCACAAATCAATTAGCATTTAAATGCTTAGCTAGAAATCCATAAATAAAAATTAAGATATTTATCTTTTATTTCCATGGGGGGGAAAAAACTTAACATAAATGAGAAATATCTCATTTGTAGAATGCAAAGACAAAATATAAGCAATATAAAGGCAATAGTGTATAAACTAATTTTTCAACAATACTGGATTCCTCTTTTTAATTATTTATTAAAAACACTCTCAAAGCATCAATTAAGAGATTAGGCACAAGAAGCAATAGTTATTCAATAAAGTTATGTTTTTTAAAATAAGATGAAATTATTACTTTTTGCAAAGGGAATACTGAAAACATTTCCCATTGTTTTTACAGTTGCACTTATGTGACTTGCATTTACCTTTACACATCTTTGGTATCCTCAAAAGGTGATACTAATGAACTTGGGAACAACTGCTTTATATCAAATGCCACTCTAAGCCATGGACTATCTGCAGTACTGTGTACTCTGTGCAAGTTAAAGAACACACTGGATGGCTTTGATTGGAAACTTCTTTTTGTTTCCTAACAGCTGTCCAGAAGATATGCCCTGCCCTTCTCTAAGCTCTTGGGGTCCTTGTGAGCTGGTCATTTAGCATTTACAGCCTTGTAGCAATCCTTTGATAATCACTAGCAAACACTGGTTCAAGTGAATGGCTGATGGAGTAATGATCAGTATGATATTGTGTTTAACACAAGGAAGAGATAGCAACCTGATGAATTACAGTCCCTATTCATTGGCTCTCTGTTTTGCAGCTAGAAGATTTTTTTTCCACATGCAATTCATTCCACCTTAGTCTTTTAACTTTCTCACACCCAGTGGCATTTCTGTTTTTCTTTCTGTTTATTTTAAAATTTCTATCATTTGATTGCACAGAGTAAATTGCTCTTTAACCCATTGACTTACAAATATTTTTGCAGTAACCATGCCCAGAATTACTATTTTATAAAGTGGAATTTGGCCTAATATGTATAATCTGAAATTCACCTAATTTTTTGTAATATCCAGTGCCATCAAATGTTTATAATATCTAATTATTCAATCAGAGCTAAATTTTTATTTTTACTTGCAATATGTTTAAATGATGAAAGACTTTTTGTATTATTTTGAAGATTTTCAAGGTAGAACACATTGCAATATTCAGAATAATGGAAGAAAATGCAATGCATTCGTAATAGTTCTCTTTTTTTAACACTGTCTTAGGAAGTAATTTTTATTTTAATTATTTTTTATGGGGGAGAGGTGGGAGTTGTAAAATGGGCCTTCTGTAGTCTTGATGATATTCTGGATTTTATTGATTTTTATAATGCAGCTGCATCTGTTAATTCAACTGATTCATAAAAATAATCTCTGCAAGCACTCTGCAATGGCTTATCCAATATCTGCGGAACAGTACCTTACATCATCTGTTGACAGAGAAGAGGATATTTGAAGAGATGTGCACAGCTGCTTGAATGTCTTAGAGACATTTATGTATGAATGGGCTTCATTTTCTAGCATATATGTGAGATGTAATGGAAGCCAAAGGGTTAATTTGGTGTATAACACAGTTGTGTTAGTAACCTCAAATGCTGTCGGGTCCACTTTGTTTTGCAGATGCAGTCTAGAACACATCTATCTGATATCACATTATCAGATACAGTGTAGAACATATCTAAAATAGAGTTGGTGGCTCTACACAATTCCAATATTTCTCTGGGCATTAAAGAGCATGAAACTTTCCCTGTCCTGCAAAGAAAAAAAATCACAGGATGGGAAAACATTGAGCCTTGGAGGAAGAGTCTCAGTTCTTGACTCGGCAATGCTATTGATACTAATGGCCATACCTTGTAGGTAGCCTTGGACTTGAAAAAAAAGGAATGACAGTAGTCAATTATTTAAAATATCTCCTACTTTAGGTGAAAAACAAAGTCCCAAGTGGAATGGCCCAGCAGAGATCCTAAATTGCAAGCATACTGTAAGGACAACTACTGAAATAAAGAGATGAAGTGGTTCACCAGTTTCAGCATAAAGACTGGAGCAGTGAAGTATGGAATACTAGTGGGCACACATGGAGAGCCTAATGGTAGAGAAGGTCCAACTCTCACCCCAAATAGGGCTAATACATAGACCTGGAATCCCTAATCCCAGGCTGATTCATAGGCCTGGGATCTCTAATCCAGGCTAATATATAGACCTGTGATCCACTTATCCATTTTAGACTAGACAAGTAAACTGTACAAGTAGACAAAGAATGTCAGTTTGTTATCCAGGAGAAAGAGGACTTTGGTGCAATGTTCAGTTGAACCTGAGATCACAAATGTGTAGTAAAACTGACAAACTTGGTCTTAGTGACAGTTGAGATGATGGAATCTCTGCTTTCTCAGGGTCCAGATGAAGATTGCATTTTTGGCAAAAATGCACAGTAGTAGTCTTCTATGTGGAGAACCAAAAAATGTTAACTGCTTCCCAGAGATATTGTTAAGGACTGTAGAGAATATAGTGGTAAATTTATAAACGATTTCACTGCATCATAACTCCTAAGAAAGAATAACGCTTTTTTGCCAGTTAGATTTATTTACATAAGTATTGCAATAATAATAATCCTTAAATCTAAATTATCTCTGGCCCAACAACTGTCGCATTTAAAATTTCTTATTAATTGCAGGGACTGCAGCTGATTTCAAATTTTTTAAGAATCAACTTCAATACCAAAACCGTCACTGAGCAATGAATCATCCACACTGCTGAAATGAAATTACCGCGAGCTTCTATTCGGAAAGCACGACACAACATTTACATACAAGAAAAGAAAACCTACAAACTATTGCAACTACAGTTTGCTAAAACCATTCCTGCCTCCACGCTGCATGAACTCCTACTGTTGATTCACCAAAAAACTGAAAGTGTTAAAACCCATACAACTTTAATGCATGAAAAGAAGCTAATCCAGCTAAAAATGAAATATACCCGAACCAGTAAACCTCCGGCAAAAAAAAGGCTTCCAGTCCTTTTTTTTAAAATCTTTCGTCCTGCAAATTTACATCTGAAGAAACCAACCTCCTAGAACTCAAACCCAAATTTATTTTTCCTCCATAGAAATGCCACACCCAGGAGATCATCACAGAACTGGAAGGTATAGTCAGTTGCGTACCCGAGCTAGAGAGAAATAAGCTATGGTTTCAGCTATTTAGACCACTCCACCAAATATTATCAGATCTCTTCCAGATGCTTGGCACAAACCGGGCAGCCAAGCTCCTTATTAATACTAAAAACAATCCCTCCATTCGCATACGTTCTTCTGACAAATCTGCACAACTAGTTATCCTCAATACCCCAATCTTTGAGGCAAAAATGGAACAAACTGTAGTTGAATTAAATGTTAAAGTGTTGCAGAGAGATCCCACCTGCAATCTTTCCAAAAAAGTTGGAGCATTCAAAAGCAATACCTTTATACCAGACAATCTATGAAAATTTGCATTTACACCCCTTTACCCACAGCCTCCATCCATTTTTGTTAAAATCAAAACACAGAAACCCTCACAACCCTTCCACCCCTCATATTGAAATATTGTGTACCTACATTCAACCTCGAAAAAGTGTTATCAAAATTTTTTCAAACCTTTTCTCCACAAACCACAGAACTACCTCCTCAACCACATACTTTCTCTCTAAAATCGGAAATTTAAAACATCCCCGATCATATCAAACTGTTTTCCTTTGACGTTGTCTCTCTATGCCCTAACACTCCAGTCGATCAAGCAAAAACAATTTTGATCCAAACACTGATTAACTCTGGAAATCTTAATCAAGTCCAAATTAACAAAATTTCCAAATTGTCAACCTTGTCATTGATAATAATTATTTTAAATATAATACACACCTTTTATAAGCAGCTCACTGGATGCCCCATGGGATCTCCTCTTTCAGACCTGCATAGCCTGGAAAAGCACGTGATCGATCAGCGAGCATGCAAATCTCTCTTTTGGGCCAGATTTGCAGACAATGTATTTCTCATTTGGAAACACTCTGAGCAGGAACTCGCCAAATTCTTCCAAGAACTCAATTCATTTTACCCTATCATTTCATTCACACAAGAGAGTGAGGTAGACAGAACCCTCCCATTTCTGAACCTTAATATTCGGCAAACCAACCAAGGCACTCTAACTACCAGCATTTTCCATAAAACTGATTTTTTCCCCACCCTTATTCCCTTCGATGCCTTTGCTCCCACACAATTTAAAAGTGCTTTTTTCTATTCTGCATTTTATTGCATTTTGCATGCCTGTGATTCCCCAACCATCCTCTAAAATGAAATCAGCTTTGCTTTGCCATTGGGTGCAAAGCTGGTTATACTAATATCTTTATCAACAGAATTCTTCACAAAGCTAAGCATGAATTTCACAATCGCCCTCCACCACCCCTCCAACCACAACATAACTTCACCCGCTCCATTACCTTCTCCAATATTGCACCTTTTGTTTACCACCCTCCTAAAACCATTTAATTTAAAAGTTCCGTATGAAACACCACTGAATCTGTTTAAAATTCTTAAGCTTGACAGAGATCCCATTAATCAAGCTGACAAAGGCAGAATCTACTTCATTCCTCTAACCCCCAATTCGCCCACCAATACCCCCTTTTTCTATATCAACTGCACTACACGCACCCTAAAACAAAGGATATACGAGCATAAACAGGACATTAGAAACAAAATTCCACGAACTGCCCTTGCTAAAATCATCCTTGATGGCAAGGTAGTCCCTTAGTTTGACTCCGCATTCATTGTCTCCTCCCCCCACTCCAAAACTCAAGTTACTTTCATGAAACCCTCAAAATTTTTGCCTTCTGAGACAGATGTTGCAACTTTAACACACACCTTCCTCCTGCATGATATGTGACTTCCCACCCCCATCACCAATGTCACCCTTCCTCCCCGCTGCACAGGACTAATTCGACACTTCAATTGTGCAGCATTGTTCCATTGAAGTTAGCATGTGGGAAAACTGCTCACTGCTCTGTACTCTTGCTGCTGAGAAGGGATTATATCTAAGTGACACTGGCAAACCACTGAACTGCTGCTACCTAGTGACTTTTACTCCACCAGCATGCTGAACTTCCGCTGCAAGATTTGTCAGCGAAAATGTCTTCAAGAAGAAAAGAAAAAAGTATTTTTTCTTAACCTAACCTGTCATCAACAATCCACCTCTACAAGGAACTGTACTCCACCCTGATGATGACTGCTGAGTACAGTCAAAAGCGCTTGGCCCCATGTAAATAGCACATTGCAATACTTATGTTGTTAAGGACTGTCTACAATTTTGTCCAGTGACCTAATGCTGGATGATGAGCAAAAATTAAAATCAGCATAGAGAGTATTGCCTTTAGTCAAAAGTAGGTGCTGGGTGGCAGAATTTATTTCAACAGCAAAAAAAAACACTCAAGACCTAACTGCAAAAAATTCCTTGCTCTTAGATCTTGCTTAGCACATTGCAATACTTATTTGTTAAGGACTGTCTACAGTTTTGTCCAATGACCCTAATGCTGGATGATGAGCAAAAATTGTTAAAATCAGCATAGAGAGCATTGCCTTTAGTCAAAAGTAGGTGCTGGGTGGCAGAATTTATTTCAACAACAGCAAAAAAGCATAACACTCAAGACCTAGCTGTGGAAAATTCCTTGCTCTTGGAGAAATAGCTGTGCAATATTGCTAGCATGGACATGAAAGGAAAACAAGAAGAAAATTGGTGATTAAGATAATGCTTTGTCATATGTTTTTCATTGTTGAAAAGAATTGACACCAGGCACTCTCTTTATGAAGAAATGAATGCCTGATCATCGTTTTAAGATTGACCATTGTTTGCAAAAGCCACACTTATTTATTGGAAAGAAGATTGTTGCTCTCTAAATAACAGATTAATCTGGCATTTACCATTCTTTTCAATACCTTGCACATATAGCTTGTCACTTGTGTCTTTGCACACAAAGCAGAAGGATGGTAAGAGGAACAAAGCTAAATGAATTTTTAAATATTTTCCTGGTTAGGGAAGGCCAAGACAGTCTCCTACCAAAACACTAGAAATGAATTATGTGAAGCAACCAATTCTTACTCAATCAAAAGAGATGTTGGAGCATCACATATTGGACATTGGTTGACTTGACAAAAAAAAAATTCACAGGAAGGATACAGAGTACACCACAGTTCCTCCACTTGGAATGACCTGTTGTATGGCTCCATTTCAGTGAAAAGAGCTGCTAGCATTCAGTCTTGTTGTTCATGGCCAGAAACTGGCGAATAATAAAAGAATGAAGAGATAGAGTAAAACGTTTTCTTCAGAATATTGACAATAATTGTGTGATCAACAAAATCATGTCCATTTTACTCTAATCTCAATAATATGAATAGTTCCCATATATACTGCTCACAAAAATTAGGGGATATTTCAAAATGAATATGAAGCGATGAAATATCCCCTAATTTTTGTGAGCAGTATATTTTCAAACTTTATCCCACACCATCCAAAAACATGGGATGAGGTGACTTCTACCTTAGAATTGGTCATGCAGGTGATGAAAGAAGTATACTTGATCCAAGATTTCTTCTTGCTCAGATGCCAGACATAATTCTTTAGCCTGTGTACATTTGAATGCATCCAGGTTGGAGGGTGTCAGATATCTCAGAAACAACCTCTTCTGAGCCTTGTGATCTACTGTTGACATTCTTTCCATCATGGTTTAGGAAAACGAATAGACAATGTTGAAGTCTGTTGGTGGTAAGGGCAGCTACCTGGATAATAGTCAAGTCATCTCCACCACTGCAGCTTTAATGGGTTCCTGACCCAGTGTGATTTGAAGCTAGAGGGCACCTCAGAATCGCTTGAATCAGACCATTCAAACTTCCACTGTTACATTCATGAAGAGTCCAGTCCTCCACGACAGATGCTACATATCACAGAAAGGTGATTAATTCTGCATGAATTGCCCATGGCCTTCCATGTAGAGAGTGTGGAAGCAGGAGGAAGAGAAAAGGAAAAGTTCAGTAGATGCAGTAGAGAAATTAAAATAAGTGTGGTTGTTCAGCAGGAAAAAAGATGGATTCCCAATACTGTGCTTAAATAACAGAACCTTTCTCTCATTAAGGTCAGTACTGCCCCAAAAATTACCCTATCCATTGAAATCTCCCTTAAAAGAAAGAGGGATGGTAAATGTGAGATGAGATCATCAAGGTCAGCATAAGTTGCCAATTCCATATGAAAGACAGCACAGACTATCAATAAAAATCCATGAAGCAGCAAATGCCTCTATGGTGATTGTGAGGTATGATATGGTATGGAGAATGGTGACTCTTAAGGATGGTGATACTATGTAAGTTGCACTATCTTCATCCCTGTCTGAGAAATGCCAGATTGTAAGCTATGGACAGCCTTCAAGTATGTCTCCTGCAAGCATATGATGCTGCAAGCACATGTGTTGAATGAAGGGTCTTGATTTCATCAGAATCCATGTCAATTCTACTGTAGGAGTGTGACTATCTCAGATGTTTGAGGAATGGATGAGTTCTTACTTAAAATTACCTCCGGATGCAAAGGTTTTGAAAATTGAGTATGGTCTGTGTCCACGTTTTTAGATCCATTCGAGGAAGACAAATCAGAGACTGACATTCGAGAATCCCTAATCAGAGATCACCATTCAAGAAGAGGTGGAAGTAGAAGGTTGTGAAGCAAGAATGGAGTCAGTGTTGAAGCTGGTTACGAAACACCATTTCACCTGCTCCAAGAAGTACTTAACCGTAAGTAAGAAAGACTCGGATAGGGGCATCTGATAATAATCTGCATCGTCACAGATGCCATTGGAAATGAAAATTTCATGATGGCAACATTTGCAGGAGATCCTTGCTAGGAGTGGATGGCAGGTGCAGCTAACTTACTTCTGGGTAAATAATGCTATATGCCATATTCAGACATTGTACCTCTTTCTCTTATAACAGTTGTTGAAGAAATCAGATGGTCACACAGCATCCAACTCAGCTGGGCAGTCTGGATCAGCATGATCCATGCTGCCACAGCAAACACATATTGGTGACAAGTTGTGTGAGCATGACCATACCCCTTGCACTCAAATTAGTGTAGAAGGTTAGGAATTTATGGTTATAGTGAAAATAACCTGCCTTGATGGTGGTAGTCATGTGTGACATATTGAATATTAATATTAATACCAAGTGGGTACTAACTTACCATCATGATGTGATGAAAAAGATTTCACCACATCATGTTTTGTTTGACTGCATTATCCAGGATAATGCAGTCAAACAAAACATGGATGTATAATTCTGAGCAGATCACTTCCTCAGAAAGATTGAGGGGTCTCCACTTGAATATCACACCACATGAAGAATTAAAGGATGGATAGCGAGTGAATGTAATAGGCACTCCACCATCATTATAACTTTCAGAAGCAATGTTTTGAACTCGGTCTGAACCAGCAAGTTGTCAGATCTTAGACACTTGATGGATTTTGGTGATTCCATGAAACCTTTCAAACCTTTTTGCATGAAAAAGGGGGACATGTTCCCAATCAACTGGTCACCTGTGGAATGAACCAGGAGCTATAGAATCACAGAATCAGAAAATGAGAAAGATGGATCATCACATTGGGGCCATTTAGCAACCAAGACAGAAAAATTAATTTGAAGAACTCATAGGTTAAAATAAGATTCAAGGTACCCACCACAGAGTGAGTGTTGTACCGTAAACATGTCAAGGAAACTCATGAGCATGTACCCAGACCTGAGGGTGGGGATAGCTGTTAGTAGAATGCCAGGCCCGTAATCTGCAATCCCCAGATTCGAGTCCCAGCTGGGCCAGCATTCAGATTTATCTCGCAAAACTCCCTGCCCTTCCCATGGTTAGTAGGGGACACTGATGGACTTGGAAAGGCTGCCGTCATTGGATGGGACGTTAAGCTGTGGCACCAGGTAGAAGAGCCATACCCAGTGCACATTAAAGAACACGCTTGATGGGAGGCTACCATCTATCTCCCACCAGCTGTCCAGTGGGTCCCCTCCCCCAATCTTCTCTGAAACTTTGGGATCCTTGTGACCTGGCCATTTAGCCCATTGTGTGCAAAAGAAAAGATCGCTCAGAGGTAAAACAATCCAACACTCTACCCAGACCTCAGAAAAGAATTCATTGCACAGTTCAGCACAACATGAAAATTCACTGGCTAGTTTATATGGGAGATGAGGACAGGGCATAGTATCTCGACAGTTAAGCCTGAGCACTATATATGGCCTAAAGGTTCAAGATGATTCATGCTCTTCACCACAAACAGGCTCCTGTATTGAGTGGGTCAATATTTGGGTGTTGAGGTAATGTTTACAAGATTAAATTTTTATTTTTATAATGTATAATAATTATCTCACCATGGCTTCTTCAAATGCAACAGATGATTAGATTCTCCTCAAGTATTTTTCCTCCATATAGTGCTTATCCCCCTTACTATCTAAAACAGATATATATATATATTTCAATGGATTAATTGTACTAAAAATGATAGCTTAATTCTCAACTGCATATGTGTGTTTTGCAGACCAACCCATTTTTAAAATGCATGCAACTCATTCATTAGTATGTGTAAATTTTTTGGAAAAGAAAAAAAAGTAATTCCATTTAAATGTTTAAATATTAAATATTGCATTTTTTTAAATAATTTTTTTTCTTTATATCAAATATATCCATTTCCTCAGGAATTTTCCACCATACTCTAGCTCTGCCATGTGTATAAAAGAATGTATTTTACAGCTTATCTTATCATATAATCTTTTTATAGTTCACTGATGCCTCTCCTGATACTAAAGATTGCTGAATAGTGTACTGATGAACCACAAATATCCAAGTTCCCTGTGTATTATTTGAGTTGATCCTGATCTATGGCTATTAGATGAGTTGATCTGGCCTATGTTAAATGCAGTGGTCATTTGGTACACAACAGAACATTGATATGACTTCACGTGCCTGTGTAACACTGTGATCCCTTTCTTGTAGTATCAGCCATCTACCACAATTATTCCTTACGAAGCCAAGACTCCATCTGCTAGCCATCTTATATACTCTTTAAAAATGGTTGTTTCGGGCAGTCCTGTGATTTCCATAATTTTGGCTCTGTTTCACCAGCAATATCACCTATTTTTTTAAAATAAATTTCTAGATGCTTCTGCAGTTGAAAGGTATGAAATCACTCATAATATTGGTGTTAAAATTAGAGGAATAATTGTCTTGAGCTAGATGGGATACGAACTCCTGACCTCCGGATAACTTTTCAGGTACTGTGACCATTGAGCTTCCAACAGCTGATTAAGATCTCTAGTGCCATCTTCCAGATGCTATTTGTGTGAGAAGATACTGCCTTCAAGTGACATGGGTATTTGAGTTGTGTATCAAGGTGAAATGGATGGTATCACTAAATGGAAGATAGCTTGATTGGTAGCCAGTAGCTCGGTGGTCAGAGCACTTGACATGTTATCAGGAGGTTGTGGATTCATATCCCACCTAGCTCAAAACAGTTTTTCCGCTAAATTTGCTAGTGGTGTTAAGGGGGACATCATATCTTTCAATAACACCATTTTGGAAGTTGTTTATATCTCACTTCTTTTCCATCTCATGGTTGAGTGTGGACAGTGGGTGTGCTGCTTATATTTAAAACAAGTCAGGGATCGTGTGACCTCTGCATCTCTCTCTCTCTTTTGCATAGCAATTTACGTAAATAGTGCACAATTTCTAATTTTTTTGGCTAGGCAATGTATATTTCAATAAATTTTGGATGCACAAGCCTGTAGTATACAGGGTGATTCAAAACTTATCGTTCAAATTTCGTGGGGAGTTAGGGAATACGTCAGGAAACCGATTTCACATAGAAAAGTATGTCCGCAAATATCATCTACATGAACAAAATGGACAAGTAAAGTGAACACAAGGAAACAGTACAGTTAAGTGGTAACGAATGTGACTTTTATTCCAACAAGGTAAAGTACAGGTTCACAGTAGGTGCTCAAAATTGCGACCATTTACACGGACACAGGATTCACAGCGCCGTTGCATTGACCGCCGAACATTTTCAAAAACGTCTGGCATATCACGGACAATGCCTGCGGCGGCCACTATTCGTGCAACGAGGTCCATTTCACTGTCGACGGGGGTCTCGTACACATGGTATTTCATGGCCCCCCACAAAAAGAAATCCATGGGCGATAAATCAGGTGACCTGGGTGGCCAAGCGATTGGTCCACCTCTACCGATCCATCGAGCTCCGAATGTTCGGTTCAGGTAATCACACGCAACAATTGTGCTATGGGCTGGAGCCCCGTCATGTTGATACCACATGTCTCGGCGGATATGCGCAGGAACAGTGCCCAGAAAAGTCGGTAAAACTGTCTCGAGAAATATTAGGTGTTTCCGGCCGTCCAATCGGGGTGGTAGCAAGGTCCCAACAAACAGTCACCAATGATTCCAGCCCACACATTTACGGCAAAACGATGTTGCGCAGCGTGACATCTCATACCATGCGGGTTGTCGTAAGCCCACACATGTGAATTGTGTGTATTGAACACACCTTCACGAGTGAATGAAGCTTCATCTGTAAAAAGGACAGAAGCTGGAAAACTGGGGTCCACGGCACCTTTCTGCATAAACCATTGTGCAAATTCCACATGCTTCAGATAATCGTCAGGATGCAGTAACTGCACCCTTTGCAGATGGTAAGGATGCACACGTTCCTCGTGCAGTATCCGACACACTACTGATTGAGAGACCCCAAGCTGCTGAGCAATAGCTCGTGTGCTGGTATTCGGATTATCTTCGATGGACTGTAGGACTTGTTCTGCGACGTTGACAGTCCGCGTCAGTCGTCTTCTCCCCGTATCCTGCATGTTGCTGTGCAGTGAACCACGTTCGTGCAGATTGCGATGCACACGTGCAAACATTTGATGCTGCGGTATTCTTCTGTTGGGGTATCAGTCTTCGTAAACTTGCCTAGCTCGGCGGCCGCTTTCGCCAGCTGCCCCATATGCGAGATGCATATCCGCTAGCTCTTGATGCGTAAAATGATTCTTCTTATCACTAGTAAGTCAGCTTGTACACTGATGACAGCGGGAGTGGTCGGGCGAGCTGTACACTGGTTGGGTACACACAGCGCCCTCTACATACGCATGCATACATTCTTTCCTATGTGAAATCGGTTTCCTGACGTATTCCCTATCTCCCCACGAAATTTGAACGATAAGTTTTGAATCACCCTGTAGATATTAAGTATTACAAATGCATATGAAATTGTATTTTATCCCATTAATTTTCTCTTTATGAATGTGGTAATTTTTTTTATGCTTCAGCCTAAATATAAAGCATATAATATTAAATTTGTGCATTCTTCCATGAAAAAAATGTGTAAATTTAGGAAAAATAGGGTTGAAATTAAAAAGTGATAGTTTAGAGCAGTGGTTCCCAACAGAAATGCTACTGCCCTCTAGGGGGCATTTTAGAATTTTCTGAGCGAGTTTTTCTGTGGAAACAGATTAAAGATTGCATCAAATTCTTCTTACATTATTCATGTTTTTATTTCAACAGAAAAAGGTTTTAAATTCATGGATCAAAATAATTTAATTCTGTATACTGTAAATTATTTTTCCAACTATTTTTATACAGAAAAAGTTATTTGTTTTCGTAAATGGTTGGCATTAAAAAATAGCTTGGTTGGTGAAAACTAATTTAAAATAAAACGTTTTAAAAATTGCAAGTTTTCAGATGGAGGTGACTAATAGACTGAATGCATACATTGACAAAACAAAAAAAGACCACACCCAAGTTAAAAAAGCATTGAAAAAAGCAATAAGCTACCACAGGAAAACTCACTCGGAAAATTCGAAAATGCCCTCTAGAGGGCAGTAGCATCTCTGTTGGGAACCACTGCCTCTAAACAATCGCTTTTTAACTTCCCCCTATTTTTCCTAAATTTATACATTCTTTCATGGAAGAATGCACAAATTTAATATTATATGCTTTATATGAAATATGTATTTCATGCCATTTTTCTATTATTTATTATTAGATAGCTCAAATCCTAATTTTTTTTAATTCCAGAATTCCATATAATAATACCAGAATTGTATTTTATTTATTGGTAACTGTATTTATAGGTTTTCTTCAGTTCGTTTCTGAGACATGGTCTTTCAATGCAAAAAAAGTGGGAACCTAATACAGGGTATATGAAAAATAATGGTGGTATTTCCAGAACCAATATGTTGAAAAGTAATATACATATTCGTTTTTCCAGAAACTATTCAGAAAAGTAATATTTTAACTGAAAATGCACCTCAAATGGTTTTGAATATAATTATTGAATTTCCATTTTGCAGCATTCATGATCCTGCATATGTCCAATCAGTATTTCACATCTTGCCAGATACACTGCAGCATATCTCTTGTTGCTTGCTCAGTTGCTTCTCTAATTCTGACTTAAATGACTCAGGTCTGAGATTTTGCCTATGTAAACAAAAAAAAAAGTAAAATACAAGAAAACAATCAAGGGTGATCCAATCAGGGCTCTTTGATGGCCATAGAATTAAATCATCTCTGTCAACCCATCTGTCAAGAAATATTGCACTAAGAACTTCTTAAACATCTCTTGAGAAATGTGATGCCTTTTGTGTGTTTTGGGGACAGTGCTTCTTGAAACCCTGTACTCTGGAGCTTAAGTTTTAAATGTAATAAAATTTTATGTTCAAATGGTTTCATATCTAAGGGAAACTAAAATATTTGCATGAATGAAACAAAAAGTGCTAACAAAATATATAGCTTGTTCATCAGAATAATTTTCTGCTTTTGTCTCTGGTTGTCAGCAGGTGGTACCAGGAACTGGAGGTATCCAGACTATGCAAAGGATTCCCCTTCCTGGGGCAGAATTGCTTGAAGAAGAACCTCTATATGTAAATGCTAAACAGTATCATCGTATTTTGAAAAGAAGGCAAGCTAGAGCAAAACTTGAAGCTGAAGGAAGAATACCAAAAGAAAGGAGGGTAAATTTAAAAAATCTTTTTTTTTCTGTTTTCCTATTGCTTTTGCTTGTTATTTGTTGGTTTGTGGATTTGTCAAAAGTCGTTCCGCCATTCTTTCGAATGTGACCGTCAAACTCATTATTTATGTGTCAAATGAAAGCTTATTACATGGGAAGTGTCATAGGCTATAAAAAAAATTGACTCCCAATGCATTCTTCACCCCTAAAAAAGGGGAAATATGAAAACAATTGTTCCACTATATCTTCAGCATATGAGGACCGAAAGTAACAAGCTATGTGTCAAATGAAAGCTTGTAACCTGAGAAATGTTAATAGTTCCTCCTTCTTTTCCCCCTGATAAAAGAGGAAATATGAAAATAATTATTCCCCTATATCTTCAGAACATGAAAGCCGAAAGTAATTGGTTATGCTTCAAATGAAAGATTGTGATATGGGAAATGTTACAGGTTTGAAAAATTCCACCCTCTTTCGTCCCCCCTAAAAAGGAGAAATACGAAAATTTTTGCTATATTTTCTGAATAAGGTGGTGTACAATTACAAGTTAGTTGTTAAATGAAAGCTCATATAAGAACCATGGTAGACTTATTAATAATTTTGCATGTAACAAAAAACAACTTTTTCAACACATTTGCTATATTTGTTGCTAGGATCATTATTTTGGCCCCTAGAATATGAAATGTTCACTAAATCCAGCAGCAAAGCATGAGATTGGCAGCCATTCTCATATCTTAAGGTGAAAGCAGGGCTATGTAAAAGTGTCATAAGTCGAGGATCATGTGTACACAGAATATTCCAAGTTCATTGATAAGTTTTTATGAGGAGAAGAAATGGGTATTGTTATAGTGTATATAATGCTTGTAATAATATATGTGTAGTAAGTTTTTAGAGAACTATATATTGAATTTTAGCTTACTTACTGTTCCACTCTATATCTTTCTCCTCTTTTACAACTTTGTTTAGCAGTTCTTTTTGCTAAAAGTATTTGTACTCTTTCATATCATATGCTTTTGTATTTGAAACTATATGAGTTTCATCACGTGTGGACTCATACAGTTCCATTCAATTTTACTGTCAAATGTATGTGTAGACTAGTAGATTTGGCAGGAAAGTTTTAGAGTTGGGTTGTTTAACCTCTGAGCAGCTCTTTTTTGCACACAGTGGGCTAAATGGCTAGGCCACAAGAACTCCAAAGGGTCAGAGAAGGTTGGAGTGGAGACCCAGTGGAACAGCTGTTGGAAGACAGATGGTAGCCTCTCATCAAGGCCATCCAGCATGTTCTTTAACATGCACAGTGTCTCTCCCACACATGGGGCCACAACTTGACATGTGGTGGCCTTTCCAAGACCATCAGTGTCTGCTATTGACTGTGGGCAGGGTGGGGAGTTTTGCGGAGATAAATCTCAATGCTGACCCAGCTGGGACTCGAACCTGGGAACTGCAGATTATGAACCTGGCACCATACCGACTGAGTCACCCCTGCCCCAGGAAATTTTTAGGGAACCCCCTAAAGTATTTGCATTTTGTGATGCATATGCCTTAGTTTTACAGAAAGAAAAAAATTGTATAATATTTTAAAGAACGCATTATCAAAATGTACTAGGGTTGCGAGATACTGCAGTTGGTAACACACCAAATTCATAATCCAAGACTCACAAATTCAGTCCCGACTATACCATTGTTGAAATTTTCTCTCATGCTTACAACTCAGCTGAGAAAGGGATTACTAGTAATAGGCTTGGAAAAGCCAGTTGCATTATACAAATGTTAGTCTCTGACCTCATGAAAATGAAACGAAAGAATCATATCTTTGTGCACATTAAAAATAATCTGGATAGTTTTTGATAAAAGCTCCCAACATGTCTGATCAGTCCATTTGTCGCAACCCAGTTACCACATAGTAGAGCCAAAAAATGCCACTCAGAAATAAAACAACTCGTTTTTTTTTTACCTTCATGGTAAAAGGTTATCTGAGGAAAAGTTTTTGTGAATTAAATCTAAGTATTTGTTTAATTAATATCATAATCTAATTGTTATTTGATTCGGTATGAAGAAACAATATACAAAATATATTAATGCATTCACTGCAGTCTAAAATACATATTATATTATTAAATGAAAGAAAATTGGAAGTAGCTCCAAAAATATTAATTACTTCAATATTTTTTTCCACTACATAATTTGAAATTTTTTTTCTACATATTTTTAAATTTTATTTTGAAGTTTCAGAAAAATAAAGTTTTTAATGAAATTAACTTTTTCTCTTTTTAGAAGTATTTGCATGAATCACGACACAGACATGCAATGAACAGGATACGTGGTGAAGGTGGTCGGTTTCATTCTGGCTCCTCAAAGGAAGAAATGCTCATGCATGCAAAGCATAAAATGTCTACAGATTCCCAGACAAATACAGATTCAGATGGGCTTGGCAGTAATAATGGCATTTCAGAGCTAAGTGCAATAGAGGTAAGGTCATGTAATATAAAAGATGTGGAAGAAATTATCAAGACATAATTATTTTTGAGTATTTATGGAAGGAAATAAAGAAAAATGTTATTTTGTTTTTTGAAAGTGCAAAATTTTGAATAGGTTTTAAATGTGAATTTGCTATATTGGAATGCCTGATCCAATGCTTAAGATGTTTTATGTAAAATTGGACATTAAGACTAAATATTTATGCTTACACTCTGATATCAATATAATCTTATTATAATAAATATTTAATTTCATCGGCTTTTAATTTTTTTAAATTGCTTTGATTTGTATTTTTCTGTATGAGATACAGTTGTGCTCTGTTAGTGTTCCTAATTTAAAAGCTTTGGACAGTCAAAGGTTTATTAAAGTTTTAACCTGGCACAAAAGTTTTTTTCTTTTTTCTTTAAGCTGTTACATCAAATGTTATCATCTATGTTATTTTGAAAATAAGGTTATATTGAATTATATATTGATTTTAAGAAACATGGGTAAAAACTTTTATGTATTCAGTGAAGTTTTTTAGCAGTCATGGGTATGTTAAAAGCACATGCTATCAGATAATCATGTGTATTGAAAAAGAATTTTTCATTGTGGTATTGAAACTAAAATTAGCAGTCATTCATTTTAAAAACAAATGCACAACTTTTGCTGCAAACTGTTTCTGCTTGAAGTAGTGTGTTTTTTATTATAGCCATTTTTTTATTTTTATCATTTTGATTTAAATTTCTGAGTGGAGTACCATTTTGTCATTGGAAAAGTCCATTTGTCATGGATTTTCAGAATGTTTTCCCTGTTGGTCAATTTGATTAATATGTAACTCATGCTTGGAAAAGTTGTTCATTCATGGCAAATCATGAATGAAAATTCTGAAGGATTCAAAACTCTTAAGTCATTTATTTTCATTACACACAAAGCACTACACTGTGAAATTGCATTAGCATGTTCCTAGTTTTCATACTTTTTTATATACTTGTTAAAATTTTATGGAGATTTTGAAAGATCAGAAGAAGAAAAAATCTCATTACAATGTTTTTATTGGTCCCATAAATTGGTTTTTTACTTCTTCAAGAAATGTGTTATGAATTTTTGTTGTATATCCTTGCAAGAATGAAAGTGCAATAGGCTCCCTATATTTTTTTGTAAACCAAGCTTTTTCAGAAAAATAAAGTTAGCTTAAACTAATAGCAGAGAAAATGTGATGTTATCTTACCACAATAGCAAATTTACCCATTTCCTGATATTTGAAATTGTACTTTATCATCAACCATAATACTCATTATATCACTATAGTAAAATATTTTAAACTATTTTTCATTGTGGAGAAATAGAAAGGATCATAATTAAATATATATATATACCTATGATTATTTTGGGAATTGTATGTGGCAGAAAAACAATATTCTGATTTTGATATTAGTTGATACTGCTGTCTGATAGCATTTATGCCAATTTTGCATGGAATAACACACGCCGAAAAAAATATCTCAGAATCATGCTGTATTTTTATTTCTGTGACTGACGTAAGTGCAAGTCTGAGGGGTTTTTTTTTATGTTAGTAATTTTTGTGACCATTGAAACCTTGAAAAATTTTATTCAGCAATTTGAAATGCATTTAATAAAAAGTATATTGGGCTGCAATTTAACTAATTAATGATCCAAAATGCATATTTATCCTTATTTTACCTGTATTGTATACATCCAAAAAAATTATGAGGGTTATTATATAAATTACCTGAATATTGTAACATAAAACAAATGGTTGTTTTTAGATAATCATAGCTCTTCTTGGGATTGTAGCATGAACATTCCCTCTTCTATCAATCAATCATATAGAAATCAATCTATCTTATAATGGTTGTTCCACAAGGAAGCACATTAACTTTAAACATGCAGAAGTATGAAAGCATTGTTTTAAAATTGGTAAAAATATTCAGTTTGAAACATTTGTGTTCCTTTTTGACATATGGGGAGAGGTGTTAAAGAAATGAAATTTTCTGAGGTATTTTGGAAAATAAAATATTTGAAAATAGCATAAGCAGAAAGCATATTAATTTTAATAATGCTTATTTAGAACAGTATAGTAAAAAAAGTAATTTCATTGGATTTGAACTTCATTCTCAAATAACTAATGAACAGAATATGGCATGTTTTATCTTAAAGAGCATTTAATTATAATAATATATAAACAGATTTACTTAAAATAGAATAAATATGTAGTTCCATATTTTGTTCTTGTACAAACTGCTGCTGAAAGTTACATCAGAGTTACTATGTGATGTATTTTCACTGTCAGTATTGACATTTACTACTAACCCATTGTACAGGTTATTTTTGATTTGATGAGAGAATGTCAAGAATTCAAAGAATACTCTTCGTGAATCTTTAGTTCGGGAACATTAACCCTTACAGTACAAGTTTTTTCCCTCTCTAAAAATGCAACTTTTGAGCCTTATTATAAAACAACTAATGAATGAAATAGTATACATTGTATACTAAAAGAAAGGACATTTAATTCTGAACAAAAATTAAAAAGAAAAAGATAGGTAAGTGTAAAAGAAAGTTGCATGTTCATTTCTGGTGATTTTTGAAAACTGAATAATCAGCTTCTGACACTTTAACCCTTCCAGTGTCCAGCCTGAAAAACAGGTTTCCATCCAGAGGCCAAGCTGTTTTCTCCCTATGCTCAACCAATAAGAACTTTAACTTTAGAACTTTTTTGCCAAATAACTAATGAAAGGACTTTTGGCACATTGTATGCCAGATTAATCAGCATTTAATTCTGGATTTTCTGAAAATAAAGTATTTAACAAAAAAGACTATCATCATCATCATCATCATCATCATCCTTAAGCAGCCATGGGCTATGGAGGTCCAACCAGACCGTGCAATTTAGTTCTCCAAGCTGCTGCATATGGACACTGCACACTAATTCTAACAAGGTCCTGTTTGACATTTTCTGCCCACTCTACATCCTATGTCTCACCCTCCTTCTGAGGCCTCTAGGCACACTGTTCATAACCCTATTCGCCAATCTATAATTTTCCATACGGGCAACATGGCCAAACCAGCGGAGTCTCTCTCTGCACAATATGCTGCTTAAAGCTAATGCCCAAGATACTGCGTAAGCATCTGGAATCAAAAGCATCTAGTTTCCTGTTATCTTGTTTACAAATTGTCCAAGTTTCACTACCACAACTAACACTAGAAAGAACCAAACTATTATACAGTCTAATTTTAGTCTTTAGGTGTATATGCCTATTTCTCCAGTCTCTCCATAGATTCTTAAAAGTCCCAGAGGCAATCCCTATTCGCCTCTTAATCTCATGCTGCACATTACTAGTACTGTTATATAACTCCCAAGATAATTAAACTGTGACACCTGCTCAAGACTGCAACAATTTAGATTAACTGAATCACAGCCTGCCTGACAACTTTTCATCACTTTAATTTTCTCTCTGTTTATAACCAAACTTACTCTACTACCAGTCTCATCAAGAGCTCGAATGAAAGATTTCATCTCATCAGCATCATTTGCCAAAAGGGCTAAATCATCAGCATAATCTAAATCAGAAATTTTCGTATCTCCAGTCCATTTAAGGCCAAAATCTTTCCCTTGAAGTGAATTTCGAGCGACATAATCAATAACCAAGCTAAAGAGAAAAGGAGACAAAATGCACCCTTGTCGAACACCAGAAGTAGTGCTAAACCAATTGCTACAAGCCTTACCAACTCTCACACACGACTCAGTGTTATTATAGAGAGCTTTCATTATGTTAACTAACTTGTCAGGTATACCATATGATCTCACAATCAACCACAAATTATGACTATCAACAGAGTCGAAAGCCTTTTTGAAATCAACAAAGCTAGCAACCAAAGTTTCTGAAACTCTAAACATTTCTCAAGGATCTGCCTAAGTGAAAATATCTGATCCACACATCCCCTACCACTTCTTAATCCACATTGCTAATCACACAATTGACTGTCAACCAGATTCTTAATTCTATTAAGCACAATCATGGAAAGAACTTTACCTGGAACAGAGAGTAGGCTGATACCCCTATAGTTATCACAAGAACTGCAATCACCTTTTTTGAAAATAGGGATAACAATAGCTCTGGTAAAATCCTTAGGAACCATGCGTTTATCATAAAAGATATTCAGAATTTCAATCATCCAAGTGCTAACCGAAACATTCCCAGCTCTAAGCATTTCCGCAGTAATTTCATCTACCCTTGGGGATTTATGAAGTTTAAGTTTAGAAACAACCAAAATAACGTCAGATTGTGTTATAGGGCCAACATTAAAGCCATCAATGCATCTATCATCATTCCAAACAATGAGAATAGAACTAACCGCATTGTTTAGAATATCACTGAAATGCTCAGCCCACCTAGCCATGACAGAATCCTCACCTTCTATAACCTTACTTTGTTTATCCTTCAATCCCTGTATACATGTTCCTTTTCTACCATACAAAACATTAACTGTCTGGTACAGCTCTCTGCTGTTCTGCTGTCTAACTGCTTCTTCAGCTTTGTCAGCCAAACCATCAAGCCAAAGATTCTTATCAGCAGCCAACTGATCTTTTACACGTTTAAGAAGTTCTCTGTTATGCTTTCTATTCGGACTAGTAGGGTATTGATTAAGAACATTCCTGTAGTTCTTTCTTTCTGAAATAAGATCAAGTGCCTTATCACTCAGATAATTCTGTCTCCTCTGCTCCTTTTTTCCTAAAAGAGTACTGTTAGTGTCCAAAAAAAGCCTGTTTAAAATGATCCCATTCTGCCTCAACTTCAGTAATAAGCATACCATGACTGTCATAATGACTAAGTAACCTATCATGGTAAGCTTTGGCTATAACTGAGTCTTTCAGAGCTTCAGTATTAAAAGCAAATTTTTTAACCCTAGCACAACACATTTTAAGTTTAAGTTGCAAGACACTTTTAACAAGATAATGGTCAGATCCAATTTCAGCTCCCCTCTAGTCCTGGTATTCCTAACAGAACTAGCCCATTTACTGTTAATTAATATATAATGAATCATATTCTTATGCAGCCCATCGGGTGAAACCCATGTGTACTTATGTATGTCGCGGTGTTTGTAATAAGTGTTAGTTATTCTGAAACCATTGAGTTTACTTAGCTGTAGGAGACATTGCCCATTGCCATTGCAGCTACCAATACCAAAAGGGCCTATTACTCCTCCCCAAAGGTCAGAGTCAGTACCAACTTTGGCATTGAAGTCACCTAGAACAAAGGTAATATCTCCTTTCTTGACAGAATTCAAAATATCCTGAAGTTGTCCGTAAAACCTATCCTTCTCATCCTCATCGGCATCCTCAGTGGGGGCATAACAGCCGATAACATTCAAATCTTTAACACTTGTCTGAAATTTTGCTGTAAGAAACCTTTTATTAATGCACTCATATCCTAGAAGAGCATCACTAGCGTGTCTGCTGAGAAGCAGACCCATGCCTTGGTGATGCTTATTGTCATCCCTCCCTGAAAAGAGAAATTTAAGATTATTTTTAAGAATCTGACCTTTATCTTTCCATCTGGTCTCTTGCAAGCCGAGAATATCTAAATTATAATGGTGGAATTCTTGTGTGAGGACATCAAGAGAAAAAGATCTGTGCAGAGTCCTCACATTTCAACTACCTATGGAGAGAAAATGGTTAGTGGGATGTTTAAAGAAACTATGTTTATTGAGAGAGGGAATGCCGACAATATCAAACAGCCCCCTAATCGTAGACATGGGGCAAAGACCTGTTCCCTCACTACTAAAGGCTGAAGCCATCTGCACTGGAAGACTTCCTCCAATGTAGAATTTGACGATGCCAATAGAAGCAAAGAGTTCAGGTGCCTGCGATGACCTCTGCTCAGGATTATCCACCAGCTGATAAACATATTCTGTGAATCTATTCACTTGGGGCTGTCAATCCACAAACAAACAGAAAACATTTTTCCTCCACAGAAGCCCACCAGTGCAGCAAATTCAGGATCCATAATCAAGCTCAGAGCCATAATTCTGTTCAGGTTGGTATATATGGTCAGCATCTGGACCCTGTGTGGTTGAACACTCCTCAGCAGGGTAGAAAAAAAAGAAAAGTCGCCATAGTTGTCCAGATCAGTAGGCCACACTAATCTGGCAGCCCTCCCATTCCGTTCACTTCCACAAGAGAGTATCTCTTTTGAAAGGTACTAATGGTCTGCACCACGAGAAGGCGGGGTCGGACATTAGGTGCTAGGCCTGGCCGGTTCTATGCATCATCACAGGGAATTGGTGCATAGCTCTCCTTCCAGTGACTACCTAGCTACCATTTACAGACCAAAAGACCATATGTTTCATTTTAATAGAGTCATGATTATTAGAGTCATGATTATCACTTGATATTATTTCTTTATCTCTTTATCTTATTATTTTATCTCTATAAAACTCCCCACCCTGCTCTCAATTGGTAGGGGACACCTCTGGGCTTGGGAAGGCCACTGTCTGTCAGATGGGACGCTAAGTTGTAGCCCCATGTACAGGAGATCCATACCTTGTGCATGTTAAAGAACATATTAGATGGCCTTGATAGAAGGCTACCATCCATCTCCCAACAGCTGTCAAGTGGGTCCCCTTCCCTGGACCTTCAGGGTCCTTGTAACCGTCCCATTTAGCTCATTGTGTGCATAAAAGTGCCGCTCAGAGGTAAAACAACTCAACCCTGTCACAAAGACTATGGTTGTGTTGCAATCCAGAAAAGAGTTATGATTATCCAAAAACTATAATTTTTTTATGGTACAATTTCTGGGCAACATACAAAATAACCAGTTATGTTGATAATTTTTGTGTGTCTGTGTGTGTGTGTGTACAAATTACACAACATAAATTTATAATTTGTGTATTCACAAAATAAGCATTAATTATATAATACAAGATTAATACAGCTTAAAAACACTGGTATAGATGATGTACTTTAGAAAATTTCTTGTTACTAGAGATGCACAGATGAGAAACACTGAAGAAAACTCAATAAAGTCCAATTTGATGAAGCAGCATTGACACTTACAGTTGAAATAGATGAAAATAAATAGTTGTTTCTTGATCAGTGGACTTCATTGCAATAATACAAGGACACAGTAGAATCACTATTGCAAACTCATGCACAATAATAACAAAGAAGTAACTGAAATACATCACATAAAAGTAGTAGAATCTAGATTTCGAAACATACTGTGTTCTTCATCAGCAAAATGGTGGTAGTTTCTGTGTTAAATTATGTATGAGAAGGTATATTTGAAAATTGTTTTCGAGTAAGAGATGCTATTGTAGAGATGTAGTGTCAGATGTTGTATATTATTAGAAAATTGGCAGTATTTTTTGTTGTTGATGAGGATATTTGGATTAAGGTAATCTTTTAACCCTTTTATGCCCAAGAAATCTGTGAAAAGGGTAGAAGTTAGTGAAGACAAAGAAATAGTACTATTTGGAATAGTCCATTTCAAATCTTGACTGTTCCAGGTGTTAAAGGGTTAATAGGAGTTTCCAGACTATAGATATAGTATTATATAGTTGTATGTTTTCATGATATTTTAATGGTAATATTCAAAGCATGTGTGATATACAAAGATGTGATGATATATAAAGATGTGATGATACAGAGTTGGTATATTTAAAGATCTTGTCAGTTGACTTGGTGGTATTCTGCTTATTTAATTCAAATATAGGCCTGTAAATGGTAGCTAGGTAGTCACTGGAAGGAGAGCTATGCACCAATCCCCTGTAATGATGCATAGAACTGGCCAGGCCTAGCACCTAATGTCTGACCCCACCTTTTCATGGTACAGACTGTTAGTACCTTTCAAAAGAAATACTCTCTTGTGGAAGTGAACGGAAGTGGAGGGCTGCCAGATTAGTGTGGCCTACTAATCTGGACAACTATGGCTACTTTTCTTTTTTTTTCTACCCTGTTGAGCAGTGGTCAACCACACAGGGTCCAGATGCTGACCACATATACCAACCTGAACAGAATTATGGCTCTGAGCTTGATTATGGATCCTGATTTTGCTGCACTGGTGGGCTTCTGTGGAGGGAAAATCTTCTGCTGTATTTTCTGTTTGTTTGTGGGTTGGCAGCCCCAAGTGAATAGATTCACAGGATATGTTTATCAGCTGGTAAATAATCCTGAGCAGAGGTCATCGCAGGCACCTGAACTCTTTGCTTTTATTGGCATCGTCAAATTCTACATTGGAGGAAGTCTTCCAGTGTAGATGACTTCAGCCTTTAGTGGTGGGGAACGGGTCTTTGCTCCATGTCTGCGATTATGGGGCTGTTTGATATTGCCGGCATTCCATCTCTCAATAAACATAGTTTCTTTAAACATCTTACTAACCATTTTCTCTCCATAGGTAGTTGGAATGTGAGGACTCTGCACAGAGCTTTTTCTCTTGATATCCTCACACAAGAATTCCACCATTATAATTTAGATATTCTTGGCTTGCAAGAGACCAGATGGACAGATAAAGGTCAGATTCTTAAAAATAATCTTAAATGTCTCTTTTCAGGGAGGGATGACAATAAGCATTGTAACTCTCCAAAGAAATGAAATACTTTTAAAGTTTGGACCCTTTGTCTGATCTAATTATTTTTATGCTCTGGATAGCTAAGTCGGGCCCCAGGCAATAATTGACAAATTGCCAAAAATATAGTTTAATTAGGGTTCAAAATACTAGCGAGCGTTAATGAGTAAGAATTCAAAAATATGAAATGATTGTCAAAATTTTATGTTAATGCTAATCAAAACAAACTAACGTTGCTCAAAAGAAAAAAATTAGTAAAGATTCAAATGGTTTAAATAACAAACAATTTATTTCCAAAAAGCACTCACCAAAACTTCAATAAAGAAGATTCTACATCATTTCTTACTACAAACATCTTCAACAAACTCCAAACTAAAACTTATTTCTAAACTGTGCTGTGCTCTACTACTCTCTCTACTCTACTATCTTCTGTGCTACTGTGACAACATGTTACCAGGTTATAACAAGAGATACAAAGCCTGCACGTGTCATGTTGCACGGCGGGAAAGACATTTGCATAAATTGACGAACGGCACAAACTTTGATGCAAGAGTGGGCATGTCCTTGTGTACGCGCTTTAGCGGGTGACAATCTGTGATGCTGAAAAGGAAATAAAATTCCCCAAAATGATAAATATAATGTAAATTAGGCAAAACTGGTTAAGGTAAAGTGAATGAGGGGGCATCACAACTCCTCCTTCCAAAGGGAGTCAAAAGATTTGACCAAACAGATTTTGACGAGCAAATTTTGAATAAAGGACACATCTCACGTCATTTACACATGTCTAAACATAAATAAGTAAAAGTATGTTTACACAAATTTTGATAAGACGATCTATTCTCACTTTGACACAATTTTCCAGCACAACCAAAGGTACCTCCTCCCAAATCTCCTAACAAAAGTGTGTTGCAGCTAACCTAGTGTAAATATATACCAATGGCTGTGGCAGTTAACTGTATACTAGTATTATTGACCTACCTAGTATCACATTCTGATACAAACTCGAAATTGGCATAACATGAACTGTACAGTGAAAAGGTTAATACACTCCTAACTTTCTTCTAGAAAGGTTAAAGACATGAAAAGAAAAAAATTCAATTACATATGTTGTTAGCAGGGTGATAACTTCCGCTTATCCCCTAACCACAATCAAAAAATACGTGAAAGCTAAATTCTTCTCCTAAATCACATAAAAAAGGGTATTCGAACACCTTTATCTCTTCCTAATTACGTCAAATATGCGAAGCTAAAAAAATTCAAATTTTACAAACAAGCGGGATTGTAATCATCTGCTAATTATTCACCTATACACAGCAATCACAAGCTAGCTGAAATAAAACATTTATTAAATACCTCCCCCTTCAGAGCTAACGTCCCCCTCCCAAAGGAGTTATGCTGGTAACAACTCAGTCACCAGACTTGGCCATTTGGGGACAGCTCCAAAAAGGCTCCCCCCCCCCCAAAAAAAAAAAATAAATAAATAAATAAATAAACAAAATTCTGCAGTCATATCATGGTCAGCTCATATATATACAAATAAATGCTGCTAATGTCATCCCAAATATTACATATCATTGATACATAAATATCACTGATGACACTGAACAGATTTAAACACATATACATAACATCGTATCTAAGAATAAAGAAAAAAAATATGTAAATGATTTATAATGTACGACGATAGCATTTCAGCCAATCACTTTTTACATGAATCTCATTTTTTTCATACATGAATTCACTTGGGAATGCACGTTACTTTACAATACAATATTCTTCTTAAAAATGAAAAAATATTAAATCACTAATTCTCTTTCACTCTCCTCATTCATATCCATAAACATTTTACAATTTCTAAACTTCCCAATATTGACTTACAAATTTTCAGCTATCAGTCAGCTGAAACGAAAAAAATCTACAAAAATACCTTTTAAATCACGTTAATACAATATAACAACTAGAACTTCGATGAGCAAGAATGCAAAAAAAATTCTATTCACACAGTATAAACTCAAACTACAGTAATTTCACTTTCCAAAAATAAATATTGAAACTCCAAAGTTTCAACAAGAAATTAAACATTGCTAACTATATCAATTACAATAAGGCTTCTTCCATCTTCTTCGTCTTCATCTATTCCAGAGAAAAGAAAACAATTTATAAATCATTAAGTGCCAAGTGGAAGAATAATATACTTAAATTTTCATTGTTGGCACTCCATTGTGATAAATCATCCAGTCGGGTTCCGATGACATCTTTCCTTCGTCGTTGGCTTTCTTCAAATGAAGTCATTGCTGAAGATCTTGCTCGTGACGTCATCTTTGCTATGTTTACTCTTTGCTGCCGGTTGTCACTCTGCGGGATCTGGTTGTTGTGTCGGTATCTCGTCGCTACATGTGGATTTTTGAAGAAGAAGGTCTTGTACTTTCTAGGCTTATTGGTGTCGGCCTCCAAATGACGCTTCAACAGTTGAGGACTTCCATCTTTGCCAGACTCGTCAGGTTTATTTGCAGTCGGCACAATTTCTTGGTTGCTTTCTACTTCATTAGTGTTGTCTTCCCTTAAATCGGACTCAAAAATATTTTCATCATTATTAATTTCCGTTAAAACTTCTACTTCAGAAATCTTTTCATCAACTAAAACAGCTTTCTCATAAGGTTCTATTTCACAAACTTCATTATCTAAAATTGCATTAATTGTACTAATGGGACATTTTGTAGGTGCTTGAATATTCTGCTTTGGACTGCAAGGTAATTCAAAAAGTCCACAGGACCATGGCTGCACTGTTAATTGACAATTGTCATAATTATCATCTAAAACTTGTTCCTTTGAAAACGGAAGATTGGCTTCTGTATCGTTACGATCTATTAGTTTAGTTTCTTCGTGACAAGCATTAACAAAAGGTAAAGCCATAGTGGCAAGACATAACTCATGAGAGGGCTTTTCTTGAGGAACTTTGGCCTCTCACTTCAAAGATCCTAATTCAAGTTTCCCGAATTTTCATTTCTTCGATGACAATATTGTTCCGTGTGTCCTAGTCGACCACAAAAATCACATCTTAAAGTTTCTCGATTGTTCTTAAAAAAGGTTTTAGGTCTAGTGTCATGGTTCGAAGCTTGACGTGGCACAAAGTCTCTGCTTCGTTGGTTCTGCATCAGTTTAGGCGCGTTCGGCGCAAATTGTCGGGACCGTGTAACTTCCTGTCGTGCGGGAGTCATTCTACGCGACTCAACCTGATAGCGCTGCTTTGGCGGGGATTGCATCCATTCTTGGTTAAATGCAGTTGCTGCAGATTCTCTTCTTTCAGTATATTGCCGAGCCAATTTGACTAAATCTGAAATTGAATTCACGTTTCGTACTTCTAGGAATTCTCTAATGGGCAAAAGCAATTGAGACAATATGCAATTTACAATGTCAATTTCAGCGGCATCAGCATCGTACAGCTGGTATAACTCTACTGTACCACATATAAATTTTTCTATGTCATCTCTTTCCCTTTGTCTTCGTGAAAACAACTCTGTAGCTAGTTCTGTAAAATCATTATAAGCCTGATATATGTCCATGATTTCGTTTTTGCATTCTTCCCAATGTTCAATGCCATGACAACATCCTGTGTTATTCCACCATTGCTTAGCACATCCAATTAGACAAGATACTGCTAAAACCACCTTTTTGTTGCTGGGCACTTCATGTAAACGGAAATGCTCCTCCATGGACTTGACAAATGTCCACGATAACGGATGTTTTGAACCGTCGAACCTTATCTCAGGTAAAGGCCAATTAATATAAGGACTATAGTTAATAGATGCATTGGCAAATCGTCGTTGTGGTGGTTGATAATACTCTGCTCTATCACTTGCTTCTGACGGAACAGAAAATGGAACCTTATGTTCAAAGTTTCTCTAAGTTGGTGAGCTAACGTAGCATTGTCAGCAAATTTAGGGGTTGTTGTCGTTCCCCTTTTCTTCCGAGGATCATCAAGCAGATTCATTAGCACTTCTGCTTCTATCATTACATCCTGCAACCTACCCTTTACTCTTTCTAAGTAGGGAGTCATTATGGCAGAATCGGCCATATTGCTAGCAGACATGTTTAGCGGTCTGCCAAAATTTTGAAACCTTTTTTTAATCTTGAGCAGCGCTCAAAGGTACTGCTATACAACAATTCAAACTACAACTAAGCTTGCAAAAAATAAATTTGCTTATCAAAAAAAAATTTTCTATCGTGCCTATGTACGTGTGTGTCCAGACACTTCTAATCTTTACATACAATAAATATCTTAACTATCAGCACTGAAACTTCAGTACCTTTGACTAATACACAAAAAAGTTAAGCTTCTTGCTCAACAAAAATTTTCAGCTTAAGCTTGCTAACTAGTACATACAACTAATGAGCTCAGAAATTACTATCTTTGACAATCACATTAAATAACATACACAATTTATGCACAAATGGACCACTATCTTTTACTACTGGCACATCCCTGTTCATTGCACCACCTCTTTTAATTGCTCTGCAACACTCCAAAGAAATGAAATACTTTTAAAGTTTGGACCCTTTGTCTGATCTAATTGGATAGCTAAGTCGGGATAGCTAAGTCGGGCCCCAGGCAATAATTGACAAATTGCCAAAAATAGTCTAATTAGGGTTCAAAATACCAGTGAGCTTTAATGAGTAAGAATTCAAAAATATGAAATGATTGTCAAAATTTTATGTTAATGCTAATCAAAACAAACAACGTTGCTCAAAAGAAAAAAATTAGTAAAGATTCAAATGGTTTAAATAACAAACAATTTATTTCCAGAAAGCACTCACCAAAACTTCAATAAAGAAGATACTACATTATTTCTTACTACAAACATCTTCAACAAACTACAAACTAAAACTGATCTCTAAACTGTGCTGTGCTCTTCTCTACTCTACTATCTTCTGTGCTACTGTAACAACATGTTACCAGGTTATAAAAAGAGGTACAAAGCCCTTACGTGTCGTGTTGCACAGTGGGAAAGACATTTGCATAAATTGACGAGCGGCGCAAGAGTGGGCATGTCCTTGTGCACGCGCTTTAGCGGGTGACAATCAAAAGTTTGGAGTTGCGCATGTGCAACTCCTAACTCTTGGAAATGATGCTGTGATGCCAAAAAGGAAATAAAAATCCCCAAAATGATAAATATAATGTAAATTAAGCAAAACTGGTTAAGGTAAAGTAAAAAAGTGAATGAGGGGACATCACAGCATCACCAAAGCGTGGGTCTGCTTCTCAGCAGACATGCTAGTGATGCTCTTCTAGAATATGAGTGCATTAATGAAAGGTTTCTTACAGCAAAATTTCAGACAGCGTTAAAGACTTGAATGTTATCTGCTGTTATGCCCCCACTGAGGATGCCGATGTGGATGAAAAGGATTGGTTTTACGGACAACTTCAGGATATTTTGAATTTTGTCAAGAAAGGAGATATTACCTTTGTTCTAGATGACTTCAGTGCCAAAGTTGGTACTGACTGATATTTTGGTGAGGAGTAATAGGCCCTTTTGGTATTGGTAGCTGCAATGGCAAAGGGCAACACCTCCAACAGGAAAGTAAACTTAATGTTTTAGAAAAACTAATACTTATTACAAATACTGCGACATACATAAATACATATGGGTTTCATCCGATGGGCTGCATAAGAATATGATTGATTATATATTAACAGCAAATGGGCTAGTTCTGTTAGGAACACCAGGACATATAATGGAGCTGAAATTGGATTTGACCATTACCTTGTTAAAAGTGTCTTGCAATTTAAACTTAAGAAGTGATGTGCTAAAGTTAAAAAATTTACCTTTAATACTGAAGCTCTGAAAGACCCAGTTATAGCTAAAGCTTACCATATTAGGTTATGATAGTCATGGTTTGCTTATTATTGAAACTAAGGAAGAATGGGACCGTTTTAAACAGGCTTTTTTGGAAACTAACAATACTCTTTTAGGGGGAAAATCAGCAGAGGAGGCAGAATTATCTGAGTGATGAGGCACTTGAGCTTATTTCAGAAAGAAAGAACTGCAGGAATGCCCTTAATCAATACCCTACTAATCCTAATAGAAAGCATTACAGAGAGCTTAATAAATGTGTAAAGGATCAGTTAGCTGCTGATAAGAATCTTTGGCTTGATGGCTTGGCTGACAAAGCCGAGGAAGCAGTTAGACAGCAGAACAGCAGAGAGCTGTACCAAATAGTTAATGTTTTGTATGGTAGAAAAGGAACATGTGTACAGGGATTGAAGGATAAACAAAGTAAGGTTGTAGAAGGTGAGGATTCTGTCATGGCTAGGTGGGCTGAGCATTTCAGTGATATTGTAAACAATGCGGTTAGTTCTATTCCCATTGTTTGCAATTATGATAGATGCATTGATGGCTTTAATGTTGGCCCTATAACACAATCTGAAGTTATTTTCGCTGTTTCTAAACTTAAACTTCATAAATCCCCAAGGGTAGATGAAATTACTGTGAAAATGCTTAGAGCTGGGAATGTTTCGGTTAGCACTTGGATGACTGAAATTCTGAATATCTTTTATGATAAAGGCATGGTTCCTAAGGATTTTACCAGAGCTATTATTATCCCTATTTTCAAAAAAGGTGATCACAGTTCTTGTGATAACTATAGGGGTATCAGCCTACTCTCTGTTCCAGGTAAAGTTCTTTCCATGATTGTGCTTAATAGAATTAAGAATCTGGTTGACAGTCAATTGTGTGATTAGCAATGTTGATTAAGAAGTGGTAGGGGATGTGTGGATCAGATATTTTCACTTAGGCAGATCCTTGAGAAATGTTTAGAGTTTCAGAAATCTTTGGTTGCTAGCTTTGTTGATTTCAAAAAGGCTTTCGACTCTGTTGATCGTCATAATTTGTGGTTGATTGTGAAATCATATGGTATACCAGACAAGTTAGTTAACATAATGAAAGCTCTCTATAATAACACTGAGTCGTGTGTGAGAGTTGGTAAGGCTTGTAGCAGTTGGTTTAGCATTACTACTGGTGTTCGACAAGGGTGCATTTTGTCTCCTTTTCTCTTTAGCTTGGTTATTGATTATGTTGTGCGAAATTCACTTCAAGGGAAAGATTTTGGCCTTAAATGGACTGGAGATACGAAAATTTCTGATTTAGATTATGCTGATGATTTAGCCCTTTTGGCAAATGATGTAGATGAGATGAACTCTTTCATTCGAGCTGTTGATGAGACTGGTAGTAGGGTAGGTTTGGTTATAAACAGAAAGAAAACTAAAGTGATGAAAATTGGTCAGGCAGGTTGTGATTCAGTTCATCTGAGTGGTTGCAGTCTTGAGCAGGTGTCACAGTTTAATTATCTTGTAAGCTATGTAACAGATACTGGTGATGTGCGGCATGAGATTAACAGACAAATAGGGATTGCCTCTGGGACTTTTAAGAATCTATGGAGAGAGTGGAGAAATAGGCATATACACCTAAAGACTAAAATTAGACTGTATAATAGTTTGGTTCTTTCTAGGGTTAGTTATGGTAGTGAAACTTGGACACTTTGTAAACAAGATAACAGGACACTAGATGCTTTTGATTCCAGATGCTTACGCAGTATCTTGTGCATTAGGTGGTTCAACTTTGTAACTAATGATGAGGTTAGGCAAAGGAGTTTGCAACCTCCTTTAAGCAGCATATTGTGCAGAGAGAAACTCCGTTGGTTTGGCCATGTTGCCCGTATGAATAATTATAGATTGGTGAATAGGGTTATGAACAGTATGCCTAAAGGCCTCAGAAAGAGGGGGAGACCTAGGATGCGGTGGGCAGACAATGTCAAACAGGACCTTATTAGAATTGGTGTGCAGTGGCCAGATGCGTTAGATATAGCTCAGGATAGACTTGCTTGGAGAACTAAATTGCACAGTCTGGTTGGACCTCCATAGCCCATGGCTGTTTGAGGAGGAGGATGAATTGAAATGTAGAAGAATGACATATAAGCATTAAATGAGGCATAAATATTTATTTTGAATCATGTAAATTGCAGTCAAGATATAATATATTTAATTTGCATAACATAATTTTGAATTTCTGAGCTAATCATTTTAAGATGTGACTGACATAAAAAAATTACTTTCCAAAAAAAAATCTCAGCTTTGCATTCATATTTAATTGATGAAAATCATGCCAAAAATTAGTGCAGTTCTGATATTGATGCGTATGCATCATTTGTTGATTTGATTAGAATGCTCAATAAGAAATATATAGTGCCCTTAGTAATTATGTAATTAAATTTATGCTAACCTCATCAAGTATTAGAGTAAAATATTTTTCAAACACCTTTTAATATTCATTATGGTAGAAGTAAACATTTTCATGCCTTGATTTTCTATTTCTACAAGAAAATACAAATCTCATTCTGCATTTTTAATAATTGTGAATCTTTGAATTAACGCGTAAAAGTTTCAACTTCTATTGTAATTTAGTTTTGAGTAGCTTTTTGAGTATTTGTATAATTTTTACTATTAATCCTATTATCAGCAATCAGATGGTTTCATAATTCAAAAATCTTGTGCACACTGTCATTAATTTGAATGAGCAGTTATCATTTTAAAAATATTTTAATGTTACAAATTTCTTATTCAGTCCTTATAAAACCTTTTAGAAATCCTGAATTTTAGTTTCATAAAAGCTGCTAACACTATCGCACTAATTATATAAACTAATTAATAAAATAAACATAATTTAAATTGTCAAGCTTCTAAAATTTTACAAATATTATTTTAGTCATAAGTTAGCTTCTAGATAAGATTGCACTTCTTTTATGAGTTTCATATATGGTAAAGAATTAAAAACAATTCAACTTAGCTCAATTCTGAATTTCATTTTTTTAAAGCTAGCATTGATTTTTCAGTTTAAATCTACATAACCTAAATGTTATTGTTGATGTGACCATTATTTATTAAAACCAGATAAATGCAAATTTATTGCCATATCATTAACAACCTCTGCAAACTAATGGTTATGAGATCTCTGCAATGAAGAACAGTATTTTTGAAAATTTTATTTTTAATAATGCTGCCTGCAGATGAAACACAAAGATGATTCATATATTGTCTAGTGAGCATGCACATCACCAGCACCACTGAAATATTGTGTGCTATTGTTCGCTGCAGAATACTCATAACCATTAACTTACTGCCATTCTTGCTGTAAGGCTTAGCTTTTGATTTTGCTGTATTATAATAAAAAGTGATGTCTGCTAAACATTAACATTTTAATTAAAATTATTAACTTAATAAAAGAACCAATTAAGCAGAAGTTATGCCTGTATTTATACTAATTTCAACATCACATTTGGCACTATTCAAAGAACCTAATGAGATTAATTACAAAGCAATAAATTTTTTGTTCCTTTTTTTTTTCTTATCAGTGGAATTACAAACCAACAGATGATATAGTGAAGGTGGAAGTATGGGATGTTGGTGATAAGGGAAAGAAAAGAAAAAAGGTAGAAGGTCTCAAGTTAGGCAACAAAGTTATTGAGGTAACTGTTTCCCCCTCTTTTGTTACCTATTAGTATCATATCAACAGTAAAGATTATAAAGTCTAAAATGCTTTAATGCTTAAACTTTATATAGCATTAAAGATAAGCGGTATATAGATAGCTTGTAATTTATAAGGAAAAATACTCCTTATTGCAGCACTAGTGTCTATATTATGCACATTTTACCAGTTCTGATTATTCGTCTTCCATTATTTTAACCTAAGATTAACCCTTAAGTGTCAGGTTCCTAAAACTGAATTCACCCTTGTGTCCAAGTTAATTTTGAAGTTTTTTAAAAAATGAAAGAAAAAAAAAACTTTGAAACTTTGTATCCTGAAGTAGCTAGCAGAAATTGGTCATGTTACATATCAAAAGAAAGAGCATTAAATTGTAAATAATAAAATAACAGAAAACTAATAAAATTATAATAAGTAGATTTTACTCTTTTTTTTTTCAAGTAATGACAAAATTTTATGGCATTTTTGCCATTTCAAGTTATTAAAGATTTACCAAGTTTTGCTAACTTCCTGTTTTTTTTTAAGTTATTTCATTATTTTAATATAAATAGTTCATATTTGTATTATTTCTGAAAATTTCATTTTTTATAAATTTCTTAGTCATGCTAATAAAGTATATTGTATATGCTTAAATTTTTGGCAAATATCCAGTTCTAGTAATTAATAAAGATTTACAAAATTTATAGCATGAAATTTCTTACAAAAACAATTTCTGGCTTATAAGAAACTTTGGGTTCATATATAACTTTAGTTTTATCAAACTTTGGTACCATAGGCGTAGGGAGTGACTCAGTCAGTAGCATGTCAGAATCATAATCTACAGTTCCCAGGTATGAGTCCCAACTGTGCCAGCATTGAGATTTATCTCTGCAAAACTCCCCGCCATGGGCTTGGAAAGGCCACCATCCATCAAATGGAACTTTAAGTCATGGCCCCCGTGTACAGGAGAACCATACCCTGTGCATGTTAAAGAGCATGCTGGGTGGTCTTGACGGGAGATTACCATCTGCCTTCTAACAGCTCTTCAATGGGTTAGAATTTTCTGAAACAGGGTAATTATTTAGTTCCATATTTTTTTATTGTACAGTACTAAATTGGTAATTTTTTTTATATATTTTTTTATTGTACAGTACTAATTTATATTTTTTTTTATTGTACAGTACTAGATTCAGCTAAAAGTTTCATCAGAATCACTAAACTGTGTGCATTTTACAGATTATTTTTTACGGCATTTCAAAAGACCAAAAAAAATTGATTGACAAGAGTTCAAAGAACACTCTCTGTGAAACTTTAGTTTGGGAACATTAACCCTTCCAAGGTCCCTGACAAACATAGTCATTGACAGAATCCAAAATGAGAGACTGAAGATAAATATAGACATCTTTTGTACAACAAAAAAATATTTTTTAACCATTTGAAAATTTTATTTCATGTCTTTTAAAAAAAATACATAATTCAAGCTTGGAAAGTAATATTTTATTTTTTCTTTTGGTGCATATTTTATTAAACTACAATATAAATAATTTGATAAAGCCATCTGATTGCCATATTTTAGAAGTGTGATATTGCAGATTTATTTGTTAATGTTATTCTGTATTAAAGCAACCAACTAATTTAACGCTCACAAGTTTGATTTGAACTATTATCACCAAATTTTTCCTTAAAGTTTTGAAAATCTCCCGAAAATTTACAAAAAACTGCTATTTTTTGAAGCAGAACATTTTGGAAGTAATTGCACGTACCTTTGTTATTGCTTTTCCCATTTAAATTTCTTTCTGCTTTAAGTCTCTTTCAATAATACTAGAATATTTTTATCATTTGTATCATTACAGTATTCTATGCTTTATTCCTGGTGCTCAAATTAAAACTATAGCTTAAAAGCTAAAAAAGAGCTGTCATAGCCAGAGCTTCTTCAAGACTGGCTGTAACATACAGCATCATGGCAGAGGAAGTAACAGATGTTGCTAATTGCTCACTCGCACATGCAAGAGCCATCTGGTACTCATTTACATGGTTGATTTAAGTCCAAATACTTTCTCCCCACACATTAGATATAACTCCCTTTGTAAAGTTAGTATTTTATTTCCCTTTTTATAATTAAGCCTTAGTTCACATTTCTGTAGATTTATTTCTGTAACACAATATAGGCTCTCAGTGCCACCTATAGTAGCAGGTTGTAATTCTCATTTTCCCATCAACTTTCAAAGTAAGAAGGTGCATTGCTTTGCTGGATTCTTACTGTGCAGTTTCATGTCCACTACCGATTTTTTTTTATTTTTTTAATGCTTTCTTACTTGAACTGTTTTCATCATATTTTTGGATATATTTGAAAAATGTGTTTGTTGTGTTTTGAAAGCTGTGTTTGTCATTTTGAAGACGTTTGTAAGAATACTTCACTTAACTGCAAACTAGCATTGATGAATGAACTATTGTGAAAGGTAATTGGTTGCTTTCATCATCATCCTCAAGCAGCCATGGGCTACGGAGGTCCAATCAGACCGTGCAATTTGTTTTCCAAGCATATCTGTCCTGAGCTACATCTGCTGCATCTAGCCACTGCACACCAATTTTACAAGGTCCTGTTTGACATTGTCTGCCCACTGCATCCTAGGTCTCCCCCTTAAGGACTCTCCACCTTAACGCACACAGTTCTTAATCCTATTCGCTAATCTATAATTATCCATAAAGCTACATCAGGAGAGCTCCACAGGAAAAGTAGGCAATGGAGCACCAGAATGTTGTCAACATATCATTTGAACTGTCAAAATTCTGTGGGCAAACACAAAGTCATAACTGATGGCACCCGACACCAAAATACTGACTGTGCGGGCACTGTGGTGCATCCGGGTGTGTGCCAGATCTTGCCTTTGTGACACCAAACATGGATGCGACCCATCATCTGCACCCAAACAGAAGCGTTACTCATTCAAGAAGAAGATGTGGTGCCATTCCCCCTCGCACAACACATCTCAATGCACTACAGTTGATGCACCTGGCAGTGATTAGCAGTCTGTGCAGGGGACACTTTGCCTCTAATTCAGTTTCATCTTCATGCAAACATCATATGATCCTTGTGGACACTGGGCATGCATTGCAGGTGCCACATCCACTGGATTGCTATAGATGTCACACAGGGGTTGGAGGATGCATGTTGGTAGATGAGGCCATCTTCTCATAATGTGGTACACCATGGAGACCTGGTGTACCAAATTATGATATTATGACCATGAGCAATGGCAATGCAAAATGGTATCTACCCTTGTCCACTGTTCCAAACAGCATGTTACAGTGTTCACTGCACAAAAAAGATGGTTCTCTATACAACAAGCAGACCAACCTGCCTCATGCCTACCCATGATACAGCCCTGTTCAAATGGGCCTAGCTGATAATGCACTTGTGTTCGTTGCCTTGGCATAACAGAAACATGTACACTCTTTCATTTCCACTGACTTACCTGCTGTCTGCTACAGTAGCTTTCATTTGGGTCTCAGGACCGACAGCACTGCATCTATTCCTGCTTGTCATATAGCCAACCATTATGCTGTTGTCACTGGAATCATTTGCATAGGACCTCTGGTACTACCTATGGTAATGATTTGGTTTCACTGCATTCATCCTTTATGGGTGTTGCAATACCCATAAAGGGTATTGCAACACCCATAAAATAAACACCCATATATTCAGTGTAATATTGCCATAGAGAAGTTCTGTGAGGAGACTACAAAGGAAGAGACCATACATCAGAAGGAAGCATCTGTGTTTATCCAGAATTCAAATTCAGGGATCTTACTCCCTGGCCAAGCACTCTAACCACTCTGCTACCATGATGTCAACCAAGAAGCAGTGCATTGTCTGAAATTATCAAAATTTCCTCATTAGGCTAATATTTATGTCTGGTTTTTAATTTTTTCCTTTTAGAAAATAACATGGCACAAAGTGTCAGAATTTTTAATATTTGTACATTTTTAATATCTTTAAATCTTCTGCAAAAAGCACTGAATTCATTTTTGAATTTAAAAAATCAAACATTAATTAATAGATTCTGAAAAAAATTCATCTCCGCCACGGCGGGAATCGAACCCACATCTCTCCAGATTCATGCCAGAGTGCGCTACCATTGCACCACACATCGGACAACGAACTCTTTCAGAATATGACCTTATAAATCTTCCTGAGATGTGACTGAGACAGCACCATATATACTCAAGGAGATGCAGCTTTTTCAGTTGTTGCATTTGATTATCAGATGTTAATTAGAAGGTCGCTAATGCTAAGACGTTAATATATAATTAAAAATCAATCCAAAGTGAATGCACAGTATTCCCTGTTATTTCTGGCATGAATCTGGAGAGATGCGGGTTCGATTCCCACCGTGGCAGTGATGAATTTTTTTCAGAATCTATTAATTAATGTTTGATGTCTATCTTAACAGGGAATACTGTGCATTCACTTTGAATTGATTTTTAAAAAATAAAAATTTGAAAAAAAACTGGTTATTGCAATTCTTAAGGAATGTTGCTTATTAGCACTTCTATAGTCTGAAAATATAAATGTATTTGAAATTTATTTGGTTAAATATCCTAATATTTGACTTTACTAAATTGTTAAAAATTCCATTAAATTTTCAAATCATTATTCTGAGTGAAACTATTTTTATTTGAAAGCATATGCTTGAATAAACTAATAAATCAGCACTCTAGCATCGATTTAAATTTTAGAGGAAAAATTGTCTTGAACTGGGTGGGATACGAACCCACGACCTCCTGATAACGTGTCAGGGTTTCTGGACCACTGAGCTACCGGCCGCCGATCAAGATCTCCTCTAATTAGCGCTATGAACATTCCTTTTATGTTTCATATAGGCGCAATTCAGGCAATTTTAGCCACAAATGGCACTTATATTTGCCAATAGATGGAAGCATGTATTACGAGTATGCAGATAATAAACAATGAAATAAGCTCAATGTATTCCATATCAACTAATAAATCAGCACTCTAGCGTCGATTTAAATTTTAGAGGAAAAATTGTCTTAAATTGTCTTGAACTGGCTCAAAACAATTTTTCCTCTAAAATTTAAATCGACGCTAGAGTGCTGATTTATTAGCTGATATGGAATATATCGAGCTTATTTCATTGTTTATACTTGAATAAAATATAAACCTTGCTGGGACTGAAAAAAATTTTTGAGGCATGAAAGTGCATTATTTAGTACATATTAGATTGCAAGCATATAATTGTTTTGAAATTCTACATAGAATGTAGAAAGTTGTGGTTTTAAAATATGTTAATAATACAATTATCAACTGAATGTATAGTTTTAGTGTAAAAAAAAATACTAAAATTGCAGTTTATTTTATTCTTTTTTTAACCATTACTATTTTGTTTGCTTTATTCAACAATCTGTTCTAACTATTCTGAAAACATTAATGCAAGGAGCAAATTGCAAAAGATATTTTAATGATATAAGTATTTTCATGTTATGGGTGACCTAATATTACAGAACTGAAGTGTTAATTTCATATTTGGAACAGAAAGTGTCAGTATTAGAATTATACTAATAGCTTAAAAAAAAAAATCATAAAGAGTACCATTTAATTTTGCCACCATCCAGTAAAAGTATACAGTGAATTCGATTTTTTTCTCTAAATTTCTATCAATATAAGGTTCCATCTGATGTATGGTGGCCTTTCCAAGCCCATCAGTGGCCTCTTTCTCACCAAGGGAGGGTGTAGGTTAGTTAAGTCTGAATGTTAGCATGTTGAAATTTTTATAATTCAGTAATAAAATATATTAAAATTTTATATAAAAGTTTAGGCAAATGTATAATTCTACTCATGATAGGCTTTTCTCATTTGATGTCAATTTTTAAGCATAATTGCTAATGTTCTTAACATTATTAGCACATAAAAGTACACTGCAAAGCTATTTACCCTGTAGCACTCAGTCTCATAACAGGGCAGAATAATTACCAATTCTGTAAAAACCTTCAAGGAGAAAAAGCACCTTGACTTGCCTCTCTCCAGAATTCTTGCATAACACCATATGCATCTCTACCATTGACAAGATACACTAAAGAGCCAAAACATTATGACCAGTGTGTCTTTTGTGCAAATCAAAGCAACTGCATGTAAACGACAGTGCATGTGAAGGTCATGAAATGGTATAAATAACACCTAATGCTGAGCTCTGTTAATCAGTGTTATTCTTGTTCTTTGGATGGGAAAGTCAGCGGACATAAATGAGTTTGACAAAGGCCAAATTGTAATGGCCAGATGACTGGGTCAGAGCATTTTCGAGATGGCAAGGCTTCCCATGCTAACCTCTGTTTTCTGTTGAAAGTGCCTGCAATGAGCACATGAGCATCAAAACTGGACCAATGATTGGAAGGTCGTCTGGTCCAATGAATCTAATTTGCATCATGTGGATGGCCAGGTACATGTGCGCCATTTTCCTGGGGAGGTGTTGACACCAGGATGTACCGTGGAATGAAAACGAGCCAGTTGAGGAAGCATAATGCTTTGGGCAATGTTCTTCTGGGAAATTCTGGGTCCAGTCATTCATGTGCAGGAAACTGTGACATCTATCACCTACCTAAACATCATTGCAATTCAAGTACGTCTTTTCATGGCAACAGTATATTCCTCTAGTAGAGCCCTCTTTCAGCAGGAGAATGCACCATGCCACACTGCCCAGATTCTTCAAGAATGGTTTGCAGAACATGAGGAAGACTTCCAGGTATTGCCCTGCCTCCAAATTCCACAGACATCAATTAAATCGGGCATCTATGGTTTGTATTGGAACAGCATATCCAATCTGCAATGGCTCGACCATATAACTTACAAGAGTTAAAGGATCTGCTGGTAACATGTTGGTACCAGATACCACAAGACTCCTTTAGAAATCTTGTAGCATCCAAGCCTCGCCGGGTAAGAACTGTTTTGGTAGCATGTGGATGACCAACATCATATTAGAGAGGTGGTCATAATAGTTTGGCTTTTCAGCATATTTTTCATCTCTAGTAAATTTTCATCAAAACTCATTTTTTCCACAAAACTATTAACATCGTAAGTAGTTTTACCAGATATAGGTTACCCTATTCGTTATTTCTTCATTTTTTAGAATACATTTAATTTTTTGTTGCTGTTTGCTATACTTTACATAGGTATAACATGTGCTACTCAAGGTATAGCACATGAATGAACAACAGCACGAAAACTCTTATTTGAGCATACTATTTTAGCCATAAACTTATTTTGTGATATTGAAAGTTAAAAACTTTTGTTCTCTTCAAATCTTCCCTAACATTCCTTTTGTTGAATTCCACTGAAATTCAACAAAACAAATTTTTAGAGGTCTGTTGCAAATATAATACAATGGTATGTCTCACAATGCTCATTATGTAATAAAAGTTAACACTTTTCTACATGTATATATAGCCTGCTGATGCTTGACAATGAAATTCAAAAGGTTGGATTGAAATATCTCCGAGTGGCAATTTTTTGCACATAAAGGCCATATCATTAAATTTGAATTGTTTTACCTCTGAGCAGCACTTTTCAAACAGTAGACTTTATGGATGGGTCACAATGACTCCAAAGGTTCAAGCTGAATAGGAGAAAGAGATCCACTGGACAGCTGTTGGGAGACAGATGGAAGTCTCCCGTCAAGGCTATCCAATATGTTCTTTAAAATACACAGTGATAGCTCTCCTGCACATGGTGCCAATCTAACATTCCACTCAATTTAACAATCTGTTTCTGTTTTTTGCACTATTGGTTCTTATACTGTCATTTCTAATTTTTCACAATAAATCAAACTCTTTTAATGCATCATTTACTTGATGCAGTTCTATGAATACTTTTTAAAAATGCAAGTTCTTCCATCACTTCATATGTTTTTTTAATCAGAAAATAACTGGAAATTGTAGTCACCTCAGGTGAATATGGAATGTTTGTTTTTAAAAAAAACAATATTTTACAATTTTTCAATTTTGGCAATTGTGTGATTGTCATGTAATTAGAGAGACTGGATCATAAACGAATCCAACTTTAATAGAGGAGATCTATTAGTCCCTTAATTGCATTCACCATTACCTAAGTGAAATCACAGGTATGCAGGTTGTTACACCTGTACTGATACCTCAGACTTGCTGCACTAAATGACATGTAAAAAGATGACCAACAATTCAAACATTAGAGTAGTGGATGGACGACACAGTTTATTTACATTCACATACAATTATGTGCTGGGGATGTGCTTGATTCCATGAATCTTTGTTGCACTGAAGATCAGAATGATTTGGCTCCCTAGATATTCTTTGAAAGCATTCATACAGTGAGGTGGAAATCTGTGCTTTACTGACCTCAAAACTCGGCAAGATGATATTTAATCCTTGCTTGTTACATGCTTTACACAGAACCATACTTTGGTTCATACAGAATCAAACCTTCTCCTCAATGGTTTTGTTTTTGAGAAAGAGCCAAATCATTTGACGGACTTAACAAATGTCCTTTCTTTTTGTCCACCAATGCTCGGTCTGCTCTTCATTGTTAATGTACTTCTCTCAGTCGCATTAGAGCCCTAGGCTGGTTATAAAAGCACTTTCACAGCTGTGAGCATCTACAGCCAGCCAGCTCAGACCTGAATAATAACTTGTGAGTCATATTCCCATCTCAACATTTCCAAAAATACACTTAACACAGATATATATGCAACAACAAAAAAAGGCAACAATAAATAAATTAGAGGGACATGACAGTGATTGTCGAAAATTAAATCATAAAAATTTAATTTCTTAAAGGAAATTCTTAATTTAGGACTAATAATATTCTATTTTCTGAAGTAATAAAAAAAGGGTTTTTTTTTTAGACAAAAAGGTTGAGTTTCTCACTACTTATCCTTGGAAGGAGGAAGCAAATCATTGCTCTCAGCATATATACTTTTGCCCACTGTACTCTACCACCAAAATTAAAAAATTCTAACAGGAATAGATTGTTTACAATATTCATGTAAAGTTTTGCCCTTTTCTAAATTTTCTCAATCTCTAACTGTAGAAATTAATTTTTCATTAACATGGGACACACAGTAAAAGGTTTAAAATATTTAATATTCACAATTATGCTGTTGTAATGCTAAATGCCCTTGAGCAATATTATTCTGCATCTTGCTTACATCAATCTTCATAGTTAAACCATGAGTTTTTCACCATGGTGTTATTTCATTTAAGGACACTTTTAATTCTTCCAAAAGTTCCAAAGTAAACAGATGAAAAATATTACCATAGTTATTGTCTCCTTAAACTTCTCATACTGCCTAAACCGGTCTTGTTATCTTCCTTGAGCTATTCTTGGAAGGGCCCTCCATTGGAGATCTTTAATTGGCTGCTGCTGATGTTAGGCACTGTCATTATCACATGATGTTTGCACTGATGTTTTTACCACCATATACCAGTCCTTCTTTAAAGGTAGAACACTGTCCATCAGGTCACTTTTCACCAACCAATACTGGTTACATTTGATTGTATCCCTTATTGCTCATATTGTAGAAAGTTGTTGCTCATGTAGCTCTAACTAAAAGTACTTTAAAATATATTTAACCAACTAAATTTCAACTTAAAAAATGTTAAAATCCAAAAAAGGTTATTTTAACATAGCAAACAGGCTAATATTATTACACAGCAACGTGTTTCTCCCCGAGCACTAATGTCGCTTCATCTGGCAATATGTGTCGCAATGTTATATCTTTAAGTAAGACTCTCCCTCTATCAGTGGTTTTCACTATGCTGCTTCATAGCAGGAGGTTACATACCACAGGAAAGGGCAGGATTTCATTGTTGCATAGCTGAATTCTGTGCAAATTGATAATTGTGTTTTCCATGTACTGCAGTTGATATTTGTTTGGAGGTGCGGCTCCAAATTTATAAAAATATAAATTGCAATATTTTTAACCATCTCAAATAGAATCTTTCATTTTCTCTTAAAACTAAACAAAGCTGAATCTCTGTAGACAGACTGACTGATAACAAAATGAAAGCAATAGCTGGATTTCTGAAAATAAATTAAAAATTAATAGTTGATGCTTGATAATTTCTTAAACTAGATGTAAAAATATATGTATAAAATAAAAAATAAGATGCAAATGAAAGCAATAAGATGTTCAAAATAAGAGCAATAACTGGATTTCTGAAAATGAATTAAAAATTAATAACTGTGATTGCCTGATAATTTCTTAAACTAGATGTAAAATTATATGTAAAAAAAGGAAAGTTGCTATTTTCAGTCCTAGGTTTTATCATTGTACCTTCACATGTTCTAAAACAGTGATTCCCAACCTTTTCTGGACCATCGCCCCCTTTAGAAGAGAACAAAAATTCAATGCCCCCCTAGTCCATAATAGTTAATTTTATATGAAATATTAAAATATTGTTGCATATTATCTGTACCTAATTTATCTGTTTATTTATCTATTAAAAATCATAAAGCAGAAATTAATAAAACGACAACCAAATGTACAATAAATTTGTTTATTAAAATTTTAAAAATAAACACAGGATCAATAAGAAATAAAAAATAATGAGATAAACACAAAATTAATAAGAAATAAAAAAATTAATGAGATGGTTGAGGCTGGTGGAGTGTTAACAATTTGTTAATGTCAGGTTCCAATTTCGTTAACATCAATCGCAGATTGCCACGTTCAGTGATGTGTAGTCTGTTCCTCTTCTTTGACAGTAAATTAGCTACTGCACTGAATCCACGCTCAGCCATATAGGACGAAGGAAATGCGATTAAAAACTTCTGTACTATTGCCCACAATCCAGGGTAGAGAACTGGTATTGATTTTTGAAGCCAGAACTCTTGGTATCCATGTTTGAATTTTACTTTGAGTGCTTTGTTAGTCATGAGTTCTAAGAGTTCCTCTTCCAAATTTGATGATTCTTCAGTATCTGTGTTTGCGAAAGGATCTAAAACCCAACTCGGTATATTCATGTTTAAAATATCTTGGAAACGCTCCGTAAAATCAACATGAAGAACTTCCAAGTGTTGGCAGTAAGTAAGTAAATCTTCCGGTTTTGCAGAGACTGCTGATAATGTGGGAAAGTGGTTGTATTCACCGCTACCTAGATTTCGTTTGAATAGAAGAAGTTTTCCCGCAAAAGCAGCTATGACGTTTTTTGTTTTAATTAAATTCAACTCATCACCTTGCAATTGTAAATTAACTTGATTAAATATTTTAAACAGGTCTGTCAAATAAGCGATGTCGTTTTTTGACGTAATCAGGTTTTCACGCAATTTTTCATCTCTGTCTTCAAGAAAGTCCAGTACTGAGTCAAATAGATTGAAAAAACGATTCAGACAAACACCTTTAGAGAGCCAACGTACTTCTGTGTGCAGCATCAAGCGATTGTAATCTTCACCATTTTCATTACAAACTGACCAAATAATCGGTCATTCAATGAATTGCTTCTAACCTTATTGATTGCTTTAATAACGTAATGGAGCGACGTGTGCAGACGTTCATTCAAACTTTTTGCAACCAAATGCTGACGATGAATAATAAAATGTACAGCGAGTACATTTGGTACTGCTTGTTTCAAATGCACTATGAAACCCTTATGATGCCCTGTCATTGCTGGAGCACCATCAGTAGCAGCAGACAAAATATTTCAAATAGGAATTTCTTTCTCTTGAAAAAACTTTTGCATGGTATTAAATATAGATTCTCCCTTTGTATCAGATTCCAAATTTTTAGCAAATAATAACTCTTCGTGAATTTTTTCTTCTTTTATAAATCGTACGTATGATAAGAGTAGAGCTTCGTTATTTGGTAGAGGTGATTCATAGAGTTGAATGGAAAATTTGCAAGCCTTTAAGTAATCACATAATGATATTTCAACGTCCTTTGCCATTTCATCTATTCTTCTTTGCACTGAATTATTACTGAGAGGAATTTTTTTGATGATATCTGACAGTGTCTTATGATGAAGAACAGTTTTTAATATCTCTTTGACTGCCGGCAAAATTAATTCCTCACCAATTGTGTGTGGTTTTCCTGCTTTTGCGATTAACAATGAAACATTATATGAGGCTCGTAGTCCATCATCATCTTGTTTAGAAGACGATGCAAAAAGGTTTGACATAGTTGGCTGTTTTAAATATTGCTTTTCCAGTTCTTGAAAATAGTATAAATCTTTGTTCTTCTTATCAGCATGCATTTTATTTAAATGCTCTTGTAGCCTAGAAGGTTTCATAACTTCATTTGAAAAAACTTTTCGGCAAATTAAACACATAGGTAATGATTGGTTTGTAGGAGAGTACGTAAATCCATATTTCAAATACTCAATACTGTACTGCCGGCATTTCTTTTTAGATGTAGATTCAGACATTTTCAAATACAAATTAACTTCTCAACAGATTTACAGATAGTTATAAAAATAATGTTTATAATGACTTCTAACACTTATCACTCACGACTATTTATCATGGCGAAGCACATTAAAATAATAAAACATTCCTAGAGCTATCGCTTTTATAGATTTGAATTTGTGCACGCATTAACTTGTATGTTTGCGATGCCGGCGCACTTGCTCCGTAAACAAGTCATTTCAAGCTCCCATATTCTTGTCGAAACATGTTAAATTGCATGAACCGCGTGTTTGCCTACCAACTTGCAAGGACTTGTCACCGTCAATCTATTCTAAACTAAAACAAATTAGGTATAGGTATACCTAATGCTAATTTAAAAATGCTTATTAACGCGATAACAATAAGATAATTTACATAGCTAGATAAAATATTTATTCATAAAAACAGGTATTTTCAAAGTATTTTATTATATTAAAAAAATAATTATAAAAAAATATTAAATATAATAAATTTATTATTATTATATTATTATTGCATCAAGGTTGATTTGCCTATCTGGATGGACACACATGTCCAACATAATAAGCCTGATATAGTAGTGCATGTAAAGTATTGAATGAGATTACAATTATTGAAGTAGGAATAACATCTCAGATAACCTGCAGACAGTAGAGGTTGAAAAGAAGAGGAAGTATGATCTGCTGTCTAATGAGTTGAGCCTAATTCACAAGTGTAATGTTAATATTATACCTTATGTTCTGACGTGGGATTGTATTGTAACTACGTACCATAAAGCATACTCAAAGCGACTTGGAGTGGGAAAACATATTGAAGCTGATATCCAATCTGTGATCTTGAAGAGAACTTTTGAGAGCATCTCAGTCGACTTCAGATGTACCAGTACGCTAGTAGGCGGTAGCAGGGAACTTATTGTCCAAGCTGCAGTTGAAAAGCTGTACATGACGGATGAGGTAGTGGATGACCAGAATCACCAGGAAGACATCACAGAATAGAAGAGATAAAAAGGTTGTCACAGAAAATTACATTAAATTTATTTATTTATTTGACCACCCCTCTTGACTGCCTCAACGCCTCCCATTTGCCTCTGGATCTGCTACCGCCCCCATGGAAGGCTCCAGCGCCCACTGGGGGGGCGGTATCGCCCCCGTTGGGAATCTATGTTCTAAAACATTTAGATTACTTTTGTCACTGTTCCAATGTATGCAGCTGAAGCAAATTTGATTACCACAAACAAAACAAAAAAAAATCTCCTTAACCAGTTGTTCATTAATATATTTATTCCATCTGTCTGTGCCAATCAGCATTTAAACTTTGTCTTCTTGATTTAAGATGTGTGAAGGAAAAATTTGTTTTATTGCATTCCAGATTAGAGAGGGATCATTAATGTGCCAATTTGTTTTCCTGGAATATATTCTTTTGATTTCTAACTGATTTGTTTGTAAAAAAATTTTAATTAATATCCAGATTAGAGTGAATGAATTATTCATATGTTTTTTATGTGGAATTAAAAATCTCATTTAGTGATTTTATTATTATAGAGTATAAATATAATTCTTCATTATATCATTTTCTGGAATGCATTCATTTGGTTTCAATTTTTTTTTTTTGGAAGAAATGGAATTTTTAAATTTTTGCTTTATTATGATTCAGATTAGAGAAAATAAATATAATTCCTATTTTCTTTCCTGTGATGCATTTGTTTGATTTCTGACTGTTTTCAAGAAGAAAAAAAAAATTGAAAAAGCTCCTTTATTAAATTCCAGATTAGATAGAATATATATGATTCTGGTTGTTTCATAGCCTGAAGTGCATTCATTAGATTTCTGGCTGATTCATTTGGGAGAAATGGATATTTAACAAACTCTGCTGTGTAGAATTCTGGATTAAAGATAATATATATAATTATTATTTTTTCTCTGACATGCTTACCTTTGATTTCTTGGAGTTTTTCGTGGGTTTAAAAAACACTTTATTAAGTTCCATATTAGAGAGATGTATAAATGTTGGCTACTTTAGTTCATTGAAGTGCGTTTATTTGATAAATTAAAGTGCATTTATAAATGTTACTGCACCATATAAAAAAAATTACATATTTTCAATAATTAATGGGAAAGGAACAGCAATGGAATACTGTGGTTATGATTATTCTGAAATAAAACTGTTAATACTGCTCATAATATAAGTATAGTGGCATAACAGTGAACTGTAAAACTTTTCTTCAACCCTATGTAAATCAAAAGTAAAAAAAATGAAAGAATCACACAATCAAGGAACTCTTAATACATTCAAAAACCATATTAATCATAATGTCCTTTGGTTTCCTTATCAAGATAACAAATAGTAATATTGTAAAGCATATTAATGAAAACTGTTTTATTTTTTTTCATTCTGCAGTGTTTTTTGATTTATTTAGCATATTTACATTGCAATAATATTTAAAAGTTTTGAGTATTAAAAACATAAAAAAAATTGTAATTTCATGAAAAAATGAAAAATAAAAATGCTTTTTACAAAAAAAAATAATTTTTTATTAACCCAGGGCTGATGAAAGGGAACATTTCCTTGGTATATTTCACTTCTAATGGTCTAAATAAAGATGCAACAGATTTTTATGTGCCCCCCCCCCCCCACACCACCACCACCACCTCCTCTTTATTGAGAACTAAAAATATGTTTATTCAAAACTAGATCCTTTTCCTGAATGCAAAAAGTATATCGAAATCTGTTGATTAGTTGCAGAAATATTGCATGCATAGACAGATGGATATAAAATACCTGTGTGCAAACTTGGCCTTTTCCTCCATCCAAAGCAAAAAAACCCATCAAAATTGATTGATTGGTTCCAGAGAATGCACAGATACAATAACATTAACAAGTTTTGCTTTCAAGAAAATGTATTAAAAACAAATAAAAAAAAATGAATTCTTGATTCACAATAATACCCATGAAATATAACATTCAGGACTGGATCTAGGTGGGGGGGGGAAATAAAGGGATGTTGGGGAAGGGAGGTTGTAAGAGACTAGATTTCCATTGCAATAAAACATTTTCTCTTCCATTTTAGAGGTCTTTAAGAAATTTCTTGAAAAATGCCATTAATATATATATAAATTTATCATTTTTTTTCTCTCTTACCCTTTCTGGAATTTTCATGGGGGGTATTATTCTTCATTTATCTTTATTGCCTATTGTTTTGGACGAGTTGTCTCATTGGACAAATTGGCTTTGGATTAGTTCATCCATTGGACAGATCGTCTCTTTGAACCATTTGTCTTTTGGACAAATCATTCCCATTAGATGAATTTGCATTGGACTAGTTGGCATTAGACAAATAGTACCAGACCTTGTAGTTTTAAGATGGTTACCCACATTAATGGAGATGTTTACCATTTTTTAAGTTCATATTACTTAGGGTGAAGATGGTAACAGGTCATACCACTTGTAAAGTCAGTATTGATGGCTGGCTCTGATGACTTGAGACTTTTGTTGTTGGAGTCTAGTTGTTAATTTCACATCAGAATACCAGTCCATTTGCTACTCAATGTTGTTATTTTTGCATGTTACCATTGGCCTGCAGTGATTACTCCCAAGGTATACTTTCAACTATGGTACAATAGCTTTGTGAATTAGAAGCTTGTTCAAATGACTCAGGTTTAGCCACCTCCATTCAAATGTACCATTAAAATTCTTTAAACTGAATGAACTTATCCAATATTTAAACAACTCAAAGTTAAAACATTAAAAAAAGTGCAGACAACATATTTTGCCTCTCTCATGTGGAGTTTCTTCTAGCAGTGATAGGTATTAAGAGTGAGGTATTTATGGGATTCTCCCTCTGGCAATGTTACTCATCATTACCACAATGCTTGTTGAGTAAAAGGTTTCACATGGCTGGGAGGGGGTATTACAGATATGTTCTTTTTCGCATATTTATCAAAATGTTTTCCATGAGTTTAACTGGAATTTTGTAGGGGTTGCCGCTAATAAAGTTGATGGTAGATCTTCTATCTCTATTTCATTTCAATTACTGCTTGTGCCAAAGCTGTTGCTGGATTCCGTTTTTCTATATCTCATTTATGTTGTCAATCTTTGTTCTCTAATTTGTTGTTACATAACTATTTTTTCCGTGTAATTTATTTTGTGGGTCTAGGATTTTAACTTTAATGCACTCTTCTGGTAGGTCTGATTTTATCTGTCATTTCTCACTAGTTGCTTACATTGTTAGTTATTGTGTAAGGTCATTTTAAATCGTATTGGTTTACTGTATTTTTTAAGATGTGTGCGATTCTCGGTTCCAGAAATTGAGAGTTTTATTTTATATTTTACAAATCTCTATTCTATTTATGAACTTAATTGAGTCAGAACTGGCATCTGTGCTGATTTTATTTCTTTCTATTTCTATCTATTTCTTTCTTTAGATCTTTATTCTTCAGATTTTTCAGTACAATATTTGTATGCTTAACAGATATGTATTTATAGCCTTTTTTTATAGTTAGGTGTGCTGATTTTTGGGGAATTACATTTGGTATGAATGCTGGTTTTCAACATTCGTACCAAATTTTAATACCTTTGTTATATATCTTAAATTTTTCCATTTTATTAATATGTCCAGGTAAAGGTAATTCTCCATTTACTTCTGCCTCAAGGATAAATTGTATTATAAGTATTACATTATATAATGCCTATAATAAAATTCACTGAAATGATTGTGAACTCACTGGAATACTCCTCCAACCAGTCCTTCACCAAATGGGAGTGATGAGACAGAACATCGTTGAAAGAAGGCATCCTGGTGTGGGAAATGAATAGCTATGGATGGGTGTAGGCGGTAGGCAAGTACATCAACATAGCCTTGTACCATGATTATGGTCTCAATAAAGTACAAGGGGCCCCAAGATGGTCCACATAAACACACCCCAGAACATTACACTGCCTCCATCAGCCTATAACACCCCGACTTCACAGTTGAGGTCATGGCTTTGTGTAATTTATGCTGCACAAGCAACCACCCATCAGCCTATAACACCCCGACTTCACAGTTGAGGTCATGGCTTTGTGTAATTTATGCTGCACAAGCAACCACCCATCAGCTTGTTGTAGTTGGAAACTTGATTTGTCAGATCAGGCTACCCGTTTCCAGTCTTCCATAGCCCATAAGCAATGTTCCTTTACCACTTCAACCTCATATCCTGTGTTGCTAATTTTATTAACAAATAGTAATTGTTTTAATTTATATATTTGATCTGTTTTTAATAGCTCAATTCCATAAAGCTGCTCTGAAGAATAATATTGGGATGTCTGGGGAAAAAGAGGCTTTTTACATTGTGTTCTTTTGTGTCACTAATTTGCATAGTTTTAGCATGATAGGTTGTTGATGTGGAGATCATATAAAAGCTCATTGCATGGGGAATCAGTTCATATATGGTACACATTTTGAAATGTGCATTCTCTATTGCACTGCACAAAATGTCCATGAAGTTTGAAATCTTGATTCTGTTGTGCCATTACTGGAAGCAAGGGTTTAAAGTGGCTGAAGCAGTCTGAAAAATAATGAAGTATAAAGGTGTTGCAATTGGACAGTAGCAAAACTGGTTCAAAAGGTGTGTGCTGGTGATATGACCTTGGAGAGGAAGAAAGGTTCGGGAAAGCCCTTTATGATTGATTTGGACACCCTGCTCATGACTTGAAGCAAATCAACAACTAGCACCTGCAAATTGTTGGCCGAACTGCGAGTTTCCAAATCCACCATCATTATGCAAGGTGCTACATGAATTGACCCCAGCTTAGGTTGAATGTTACATCAAAGTCTGCAAGGAACTGCTCAAGAATCCATATGACACTGTTCATCAAGTGAATAGTTACTGGGGATGAGAAGTGGATATACCTGTGTAATCCAGACACCTCCAACCTGTGTTTGGACCCAGGTCAACCAATGCAGCCATTTCGACAAAAAGGTCATGCTGTGTGTCTGGTGGAATTTCAAGGGTGTGATCCACTTTGAGTTCATTTCAGATGACTGGGCTATCAATGCCAAACTGTATTCTGAGCAGCTGGATTGGATGTATGACCAACTGGAGCAATGGGACCCTGCCAGCAACTGAAAGTGGGTGCTCTTCAACAGGAAATGGCAGTAAACCAAGCCACATACCGCCATTGGACCCAGGTAAAGTTTCACAAACTTGATGTAATCGAGTTCCTGCCATACTCAACATACAACCCTGACTTTGCCCCCTTATGATTATCATCTGTTTTGAGCAATGGTGCAGTTTATCTGTGGTAGGCACTTTTTTCTGTGGTTGCTGATTCAGACAAGGTGAATATGGGTGTCAGTAGTTCTTCACCTCAAAGCCAAAGAACATGGTACTGTGCCAAAAGATTTGAACACCTTACCGAAAAATGGGGACATACTCTTTGAACACCGTGGTGCTTATCAAAATAAAAGCAATGATTGTTATAAGGTTCTGAGCAAGTACATTTCTATATCAGAAATGCAATTTTTTTGCCTGACACCCATATTTACGTTTATAAGTCATAATTTTAAGTACATATTTTTGTATTTGAATCATCTTCTTAAATAAATTCCAGGTGTTCTTCTCCATGTGATAATTACATTTTACTCATTATTATTCTCATATTACCATATGTATTGCATTCTAGAATAAACTAAACTGTAATATACAGGGTGTCCCTGAATTCATGGCCCAAACGTGAGGGGATGGTAGTACACACTGAACTCACCAATATTCGTCATAGAATATGCAGCCGCAAACACAGTGAGGAGTCAGAAATGAAGGACAAACACAGAGGTTTCCAGAGTGACATTTATTGCAGGTCATTACAACAAATGCTCAAACGTCCGCCCACCAACATTGATACAGGCTGCGCAATGGCGGAATAATGATCAATGTACCTACTTGTAAACACCGGGCTTGTCGCGTACATCGGCAGCTGCGAATGCTGGGGTTTGGCCAATCCAGCGTTTTTAAGCCGTGCCACCTCATCTGCACCTCCTACCGGCACCAGGCTGCATTTGCAACCGCATATTCTATGACAAATATTGGTGGGTTCGGTATGTACTACCATCCCCTCACGTTTGGGCCATGAATTCAGGGACACCCTGTATATATTTTTAATTTGTGTATATATATATATCTGTTTTAAAGTGTAAAATTTTTGGAATATCTGATTTAATTTTTAAAACTATTTTTATGCTCATTCCATTTGAAATGCTTATCAAAATATACTTCAAAATATATAATCCTGGTTATGTTTTTTGTTATAGGAGAGTTAACGCTCTATTAGTTACACCAAAATTAGAACAGTTAATTCCGTGATATATTTAAATAGCCAATATCAGTATCTGTTGCAACTATCAGCATTCACCCTTACCATGCCAGGCCTGAAAAACTGAATTGTACCCTGTGGGCAGGCTTTTTTTTTTTCAACTATGTTCATTAAAAAAAAGTGAACCATAGAACTTTTTGCCAAATAACTGCTGAAAAGAATTATGGTATATTTTATGTCAAATTAATCAGCATTTAATTCTGGATTTTCTGAAAATAAAATATTCAACAAAAAGATGAAGTTTTGTTTTAATAGGGCTTTTATAGAGGCAAGTAGTAAAAAAATGCATCTGGGAATGTAAATAAAAATTTATTTGAAAAAAAAAACGATAACAAAAATAACTATACTGCATATGAATCGAAAGACTACTTATTTTTGAATAATAGAAAAGTAAAGTTTTACTTAAATCAATAAAATTGCTCTTTGTTTAATTTTTTCTTCAGTACCATGCTTTGAGAAGAATTTGAGCTTTTCATTAGCTGGTTCACATCTGTCACCCCAACTGTTATTTGACCTTGAATATGACACCAGATATGAAATTTATTGCTGTTTCTGAGATCTATGACCCAAAATATCCATGTGCACCAATTCTCACTTTTCTAGCACAAGCAGAGAGAAATTTTACTTCTGGCCTTGAGTCAAAGTCCAACTGCCTACTACAAAAAAGGGACATTCTTAAATAATGGCACTGCTGGAGGGAAATCTGTACAGAAGTCCATTGATAATAACTGTCTTTATCTTAAATCTGTAACTGTAAAAGAATTTACATTATATATGTAATAATTAAATATTAGTTTTTGGGACTAGTGTTGCAAGATGCATTTTTTATTTTTAAAAATTTGTAGTGCTTAGCCATTGTATTCAACTTGAAAACCATTCTCAGCCTGCAGAAAGAAAGCAGTTGGACCTCACTAAATTAAAAATTGCCTCTATATTTGCTGAAATATTTAAAATACTATAAAATGAAGTATCAAAATTTTGCTAATAATATGATCTTAAGTGTGGAAGCAGGATATCATTTTTATGATAAGAATTTCATGTAATCAATAAATAATTTTGTGGGGGGGGGAAGTTTTGCTGATGTGCAGGATTCAAAACCATGTCTCTCCAGTATTTAAGAATTTCATTGTTTCTGAAAATTATATATACTTTGTGTGACTTTTTGTTTAAATGAATTAACCTATTCTTTATTTAAGAACTATGTGTATTTTCAAAGTAATGCACTCTAAGAACTATATGTATATTTCAGTTTAAATGTATATTTTCATAAATGTTTTCCCTCTGTTTTTTACAGAATGGCCACATGATTAGTTCAGATCTCATATCTGAAGAATCAAACTAGAGTCAACTTCAGAGATTAGGGCATGGTTGTACTTTAAGAAATCATGAGTTTTTAACAGATTCAACTGCATTTTGTAAAATAATTGAAGCATTTAAGTACGTAATTATTTTTACTTCTTTCTCTTGTGAAGTGTACAGAAATGAAACAAAAAACTGCTTTATTTGTGGGGTTTTGCATTGTTTATAATATAAAAAGAAAGCATTGTAATTTGAATTTCATCAGCCCTATAGAATTCATAATCACAAGTTAAGAGAATTTATTTCGAATGTAATTTAGAGTTGATCACATTTTTCATGTGACAAAATTATTGGTACAAAAATTTAAATAAAACTTACTTTATTTAAATAATGCAATTAATAATTGTCTCTTTTGTATATTGTTGGCATTTGGGATACATTGTGAAACATTTTCGCTCTTTGTCTCAAAAGAAAGCTTTGAACAGTTTCTATATATTTTTGAATAAAAGTATGTGTATGCATATAGTTAGACAGAAAGTAACATGTAAAAACAATGGTTAGTTTAGGAGCCATATATTAAACAGGGATACTCCACTTAATATTTGGTACACATTTGTTTTACAAGTGGTTATTGAATTAATCATAGCAAAGAATAGATCTTTTTAAACAATCTTCTGAGAAAAAATGTTTATTAATATAAAACATGCTCAATGTGGGCTCCCTTTGAGAAAACAATTTATTTATAATGATGAGGTGGCACATGCCCTACAATTTCCCAACACATTGGACAGTCATGGCTTTAAGTTCCATTGCATTACCAAGTTTTGTTTAAAACTTCCTTGAAGCCCACAGAAGAAAATCATGTGGGTATTGTCTGTAATGTGCACTGTTGCTTGTAATCATTTTAATTAGTATGTTGGCATCAATAAGGACTAAAATTTTCATCCAAAAATACAGTGCTACATTTTCAGTGCTCCTTGCATGACTCAGAATGTTCTGGAGAAGCTCGGTTTCCATAAATTGGAAATGAACTTGTTCATAAACAACATTTCTTATTCACTGTCTCGCTGAAAAAAAAGGTTCATTTAAACTTATATTCTTATAAATATATATGTATAGTTATGTAATAATTATTATAAAGATATGACAAGAAATGATAACTCATATGGTAACTTTCACCCAATTGTTATTTCTGTGGAACTGGTGAGGCTGTTCAGCAGCTTCAAAATGAATGTTTTATATATATAGGGACAGCTCCATCCAGGCCTTATTAGAAAACCACATATGTTTTTAGTTTCCATTTAATCTTTTGTTCATCTTGCAAGTCCTGGTCTTTCGCTGTCAAAATCAAAAAGTTTATGTATCATTTTCAGTCTGTTGAAAAATTTATCAATCAACTTTTGAGTGTGACATACAGACTGCCATGAAATCCTATTTTATCAGCAGCTTGTTGACTTTACTGAGCTAGGTTGGATTGCAATTTGCAGCATTTTGCATTTTGATATTCTCTGGAAATAAACACTATAGTGAATAAGGTTGTTTTTATTTTAGAACCACCACCCCCTTCTCAATTTGCTTCATTAATCTCAAAAATAGGTGTGCAGGAGACTATCATGTTCCAAAATATGAACAAAAATACTTTTTTAAATTTCAATCTCACTTTCTGTTACCATTAAAAACATGACAGTTTTTAGACATTTCCATTAACAGACATTGTAGTCAGCCATCTTATCAACTGTTCTGTATTCTGATTATTTACAGAAATTTATACACTACTATACTATGATTTCCAAGAAACATTGAAAATAGCTATAAAGCTTCAATAACATTTATCGTATGTTTTAATTTATTTAACATTGAAAAAAAAAGTTTTCTTTTAAAGGGAAGAGGTATTCCCCTACAACAAGGATGGAGATAATCTAGAAGCTTTTTCTAGCTTGTTCTGGTTTCTCATAGAATATACAAACACACAGATTCACCAACATTTCTTGCACCACTCTGCAGAATTCTTTTAATAATGGAAATAACTTTTTTTTGTGTGAATTCTTTTAAACAGCATATGAAAGTAACATTGGGACTTTTTGGCATTGCATTTTACACCTTGTGATTTGTAATTTTTTTAAGTCAAAATTCATAAGTTTAAAAAAATGCATTATATTACTTCATGCATTAGCTTACTTTTCATTATTATTTCTAATTTAGCTTTAGTCATTTGGCGTGCCCATTAATTTCTTATATAATTTTGAAATTAGGGAGAGGATTTTGTATTCTACTTCTCGTGCTTTTGTTACATCATGCCTAGTTAAAGAAAACTAACTTCTATTTAAAAAAATGGACATGTTTCAATATCAGCTACTTAAAAGATTTTGAATGCTTAGTAAATATATATATTTATTAAATTTGAATAAACTCTACCTATCTGGTTCATGGACTAAGGAAGTACCACTCTTACATCGATCCAAATTTTTTTAGAGGAAAAATTGTCTTGAGCCAGGTTGGATACGAACCCATGACCTTCTGATAACATGTCAGGTGCTCTGGACCACTGAGATACCAGCTGCCGAACAAGATCTTCTCTAATTATCTTTGAAATATTGTGCAAAGGTTCATTTGAAACTAAAGCATTTTGATATAAAAGTTAAGCTGAAACCTTACCTTTATAAATGTCAGTAGTTTTATTCTGAGAAGAAATTGCCTACTTAGTCTGAAGTGTATATTCATGAAAAACAAATGGGTTAATTATTTGCAAATTCTAAATGTTTAGCACAAGCTTATGCTGAGCAAAGATACCTGGGTTGAATCTCAGAGAAACGTGGATGTATTTCTTTTGAAGTTGCATATCTTTTCAATGACAAATAATACTGACATATTCCTGTCTGAACTCCATGGAAAGGGAGATTTTCTCTTATGTTGCCTTCTTAATATTGTTATTTTTTCATATGACTAAGGAAGTACCAAATAGTATATAAATTTGCATAATTTCAGTTTCAGTCATAAAATTATGACTGAAACTGAAATTATGCAAATTTATATACTATTTCTAATAAAAACTAAAATACCTGAAATATCTTCTGGCACTAAAATGCTATTTAAACTTGTAAATTTCAGATTCTACACCAAAAAATTAAATGTTAAATATAATAAAAACCAACATTAGAGGAAAATAATGCAAAATGAAATTGAAAATAATTGTGTAATAAAGTATCATAGAAAAATGGCCTGCAGACAAGAAACATTTTAAATAATTAGCTGAAAATTTTTTGGTTTTTACATGAGTGGGATTTGAACCCATATCTCCCAAAAACATGCCAGGTATGATCACCACTACACCATCATTTTAGCTTAGCATATTTTAAGTACTCTCTGTTTAAGCTTAGCGTCTCACCATTTTTTTCAGCAAAATGATACATAGGCATTCCCACATATTTTTGTTGATTTGTTCCTGTCACCATCATGTCGGGAATTGGGCAGTCATGCTGCCTCTTATGATGGAAATAATATTTGTCACTCACATTCACAACATTATATAAATAATTCGGTAATAAAGTATCTCAGGAAAATGTCCTGCAGACAAACATTATTTCATCATTCAAGGCAGCTTGGTTCTCCAATTCATGACATACACTGGTGCTCAAAATTAAAAGATAATCGACAAAAGTGTATAGAACTGCCGATATATGTAAAATAATACACTGAAAATTGGCAAACATGGAAAATATGCTACACAGAAAACTATCCTAATTTAAAGTTGCCTCACGTAGGCTGGAATATGCAAATTAGGAATGCTTTAAAAAGATGTGCAAGTCTACTCACAGCTTGTAATAATAATAATAATAATAATTTATTTCATGCAAGGGGTTATAGTAAAGCCAAGGTACAGTTATAATGTCCTGAAGACGTCTTAGATGGTTTTCAGCAGTAGAGAGCAATTGGAAGGATAGAAGCAGGTCAATACCAGACAGAAGTTTCCAGAGCATTGAATGTTCCACAAAATATCCTGTCAAGACTCTGGAGGCAGTTTCAACAGACAGGAGATTTTTGTTGCTGACAAGGTCCAGAGTGATGACAGCTAGGCAACTGTCTTAGGAGCTTGCAGCAGCTACAGGAATGAGGGTTTCAAGGCATACTGTTTACAGGAGACTTCATGAGCAATGTCTTTATGCTAGGAGACCTGTTATTTGTATTCCTCTAACTCCCGTCACCCGGCAAGCTCGTTTAACGTAGAGTCACCAACGCGAAGTCCAGACCAGTGGTGCATGTTATGTTCACAGATGAATCACAATTCAGCTTAAGTACTGATTCATGACGTATTCACATCTGGAGAGAACCAGGGACTCAAACAGTCCCTCGAACATCAGAAAAAGAGACTACTCTGGTGGCCTTGGTGGATGTTTGGGGCAGGAATCATGATGAACAGGTGTACAGACCTGCACATCTTTCCAAGTGGCTCTGTTACTGCTCTGCAGTGCAGAAATGAGTTCCTGAATCCATATGTCAGATCATTCCGGGGAGCAGTCAGTCCAGATTTTATTCTTATGGACCATGGATGCCCACTCTCATTGAGCTCATGTGGTTGACAATTTCTCGAAGAGGAAGATATTTGTTGAATGGAGTGGCCACCCAGATCTCCTGACTTCAGTCCCATTGAGCATTATGGGATGCATGTATAAAAAATAGCTTTTGAATACATTGGCAGTCTGTTTTATCATCCTTTTGGAGATCCTTGATGTTTAGGTTTGGAAAATATCTAAATCTCTCACTGTCTACATCCCTCTTAAAAACGCCCTAGTTTCATTTCAAATGCCTTTATGTCATCAAACATAACATCAAGAGTCTTACCAGAGCCCTGTAGTTTAAGGTTCAAGTCATTTAAATGTTTGCAAAAATATGCAAAAAACATCAGTGTACAAACCCACACATCATACATTTCTTTATAAGACATTTGTTGATTAGTCAAAAAGAGATTTCTCATCCAGGCATTCAACAAATCATTTCAGAACAAGACCTCAACTAAGCCAATGAACATTATTGTACATTATTAATCATTTGTACACTGAATCCACCTCATTCACTAGATTCTGAAATTGTCTTTTATTCAAAGCATGTGCAGAAATGTAATTAACAACCATGGTTACTGTTTGCATCACTTCTAGAAGTTTAGGCCAGCTTTTGCACATAAAGTCTCCTTATGTATGATAAAATGAAAACCTATCAGTGAATGACCAACATGTTTTGCAAACAGATTTAAAAATTCTGCTTCCTTATCAATCATGCTGGATGGCATCATCTGTTGTGACGGATACTACTTTTGAAATATCAATTTGTCGAATAGATGATTCATTCATAACTGCTCTACATATTTCAACCCCAGTGGTACCCTGAGGTAGAGTTACAAGGTTAATCATCTCTTTGCATACTTTGTCAATCCTGCAAAATCGAGCAAAGATTGCTAACCTAGCTGATGATGTAATGTCTGTGCTCTCATCAATACAAATAACAAAAGATTTGGCTTCATGTAAGTTCTTTTCTAATTGTTCTGCTGTATTCCTTTCCAACTTAAGTATCCTATCCTTAACTGTTTTTCTACTCACAGACAAATCTTTAATGCGCTGAATAATTTTTTCCTTTTTCTGAGATTGTCAAAAAGGAAAGGAACACATTCTAGCCATGCTTCTTTAATGTACTCCCCATCACAGAGTGGTTTTCCATGTTGGGCAATAATTTTTGAAACCTCAAAACTAGCAGCAACTAAGTTGGAACTAGGCCTACCTAAAATAAATTTATCGGAGTTTTTTTTTTGTCTTTCTCAGTTTATAAGAAATTAATTCTCTTTGTTCTTGCTCACTTTTATTTCTCAAGTTCTTATGAACAGTTTCAAAATGTCTCTTTAGAAGAAGTCCTACAAACAACCGACTCAGAACATAAAATGCATAATGCTTTATTATCTTTCTGAATCTTACCATATTTTTCAGTCCAGTATTCTTTAAATTCTCTGATATCCTCTTCATTTGAATGTCTATGTTTCTTTGCTGGTGGTTGTGACATTCTGTACAATCTGTAAAGGGCAGGAAGCAAATAAAAATATGATAATGGTATATTTATATATAGCATAAATATGAATAGAAAAAAAGAAGGAAGAAAGGAAGTCGAGAAGGGAATAAAGTAAAAGGCAAAAGGAAAAAAGTAAATTGCAGCTGAATGACCAAAGTTTTACAACTACAAAAAAAAATTGCTTTCTTCATACCACTTCCAATTTTAATGAAAATTGGATCATGGGGTGGACAGATATATGGACACTGACAAAAATTATAATTTGCACTCAGAAAATTTCATCATAATCACTCTGCATACACCTACCAAGTTTAAGCAAACCAAAAATTAGTACAATTATAAGCCTACCTACAAACAAACTAAACATGCAAATGAAAGAGAAGGGTACGCATTCCATCTAATCACGTGCAGATAACACTTCATAATCCTGAATACTGATAATACATTTCACACAGCTTTAACAATAACTTATGTTTATGGCAATGTGAAGAAAATTTGCATTTATATCTGAATAAATTAAACATATTAATTGACAATAAATACTTCCAATCCATATTTTAATGACTTAGGATTTAATTAAATCCAAATTCACATATATACACACTTTAGAAAACCAATAAATTCTTTACGAAACATGAAAAAATATACAAAATGATGGTAAAGGAGCCACATCCGGCTGCCTGGCAAATGATGCAACAACTGAGTGTGACAAAACTTGCATACCAGTGTATCGCAGAGATAAATGGCTTGGAAATAGGATGTTTGTTTCATTTTCTTATTACTTATTATTACTAAAACAGTTGATAATGTTTGTTTCTTTATTGCATTTTTATTTGGTATTGCTCTACTTAATAAAATTGTATTCTATTAAGTTAAAATATACAATTTAGTGAACATGATGGATATTTATTTAATTATTTTTTAAGGTGAGCCCTGGGTTGGGTGCCATGTATGGCACATCTGTTAACACCACCATACCATTGTTTACCCCTGCTCTAGGGAGATGGAGCTCACTAGCCCCTTCCCATAACACTCCACAAACTCAGAACAATATTCAATTCATATTTATTTCACACTTTTGATACATTACAAACATGTAATTTAAAACTTATAATCACAAACGGAATAAATGTTTCTTTTCCAAAGTAAATAGACAATTTTGAAAGTGTAAAATTCAAAGCTCCACATGAGCCAAAGCTCATTTGTGGAGATATTAGATTGAGAAAACATAAAATATTGTAAACCAACACTACCAACTTATTTAACACTGACATATAATAAACTCGTTAACATTCAAAATGTGTATTTGACAAACACTCAAAATGTGTATTTAGACACTATAATCATGCAAGGCATAATTACTATAACAAATTTTTTACCTTTTGCTCGAGTATCCATTTCATAATTAATTTTTTAAAAAGATAAAGATTTCTTTCATTCTTTATGTTGCAAGGTAAACTATTTGAATATTTTAGGAGCCAGGTATGCATAATGTTTGCAAAAAGCTGTTTTTCTGGAGTAATCACATTTAAATGTACAACTGTTGAAAGTCTGGTATTTTTATTGAAAACTTTTACATTTGAATCATCCCAATTTTTGACAATATATGTTAACAAATGGTAAATATATAATTTTCGGACTTGTAAAATTTGTAAAGAAGTATAATAATAATTTTGGATGCTATCAAACTTTCGTTTCTTGAGCATGCACCTCAACGCATAGTTTTGAAGATTCTGAATAGGTCTCAAATTTGATTCATAAAGGCCACCCCATGAAATACCATATTCCAAATAAGATTTTATCCACGAATTGTAAATTATTTTTAACATGAACAAATTCAAAAAACTTCTAATAAAATATATTCTTGAAATCATGATATTCAAGCTTTTTACTGCGTTTTTTACATGCAACTTCCATGTGAGGTTACTATCTATAAATACTCCCAGATATCTAAAACCATCAACACCCTGAATAACTGGACAATAACATGACCAATTTTGACAGTTTATGTCATGATAAATTAGCTTAATTCTATTGATGAACTATACAATATTTTTTAGTCTAAAATTTATATATTTCGATTTGTTGACATTTAAAATTAGCATTTTTTTCACAAACCAGTTATTTATTTCTTTTAAATCCTCATTTATTTTTATAACAATATTATCAATGTTGCCAAGGTAAACCAGTACAATATTATCTGCAAATACAATGTTAATCCCATTCAATAGTAAATCACATAGGTCATTAAAAAATATTAAAAACATACATTGGTCCAAGGACTGAACTCTGTGGGACCCCAAAATCAATATAAGTAGAGGTACTGTAACAATTTTTTATTTTTACAATTTGCTGTCTTTCAGTTAAATAACTAGTTAGCCAAGATAGCATAAGACCTCTCATTCCAACCTTTTCTAATTTTTTCAGCAACACACTGTGAGAAACAGAATCAAATGCTTTTTTTTTACATCTAGAAACAAAACAGCAACTCTCAAATTATCGTTAATACCACGATGAATAATTAAGGTCAATCTCAAAATTACATCTTCAGTCCCCCTATTTTTCTGAAAACCATATTGGTTGTCTGAAAAAAAATTATATTTATCTAAAAAATTTAATAACCTTAACTATTTTTTCAAATATTTTGGTCAAAATCAGCAAAATAGATAATTTTCAAATTTTGTTTCATCACTCCCCTTGAAAATTGGTACAACAGTAGCAACCTTAAGGCAAGCAGGAAAAGAACCTGATAACCGAGATTTATTAAATAGAGAACGCAAAATGCCTTTGAGTTCTTTGTTTATTTCTTTTAAAATATATATAGAAATATTATCAGTTCCACAAGACTTTCCAGAATTTAAATTCTTTTTAACTGCTTGTACTTCCCTGTCATATATTTCTTCAATAAAGAATGAATTGTATATTTCTTTAAATGGAAATATCTCAATATTATTTGTTTCTGGAATAGTTTGGGTTAATTTATATATTATACCAGTGAAATAGTCATTGAAAGCATTAGCTAAAGCTACTGAATTTTCTATTTCACTATATTTTTTTATCATTATCAACAATTATTTTAGGACAATTGTATTCTTTTTTAGTTCTTCTGTTCAAAACGTTAATGACATCCCATTGTTTCTTAAAATTACTTGTTATAATAATAATTTATTGCTATAATAGTTTGATTTCACTTCCCTGATAACTTTAGTTAAGGTATTACGATATTTCTTGTAATTTTGAACTAAATTTAGTCCATTGATATTACTCTCACTTTGTAATTTAAACATCCTATTTCTTTCATTGATAGAAACCAAATTGTATCTGAAATCCACGGCTTTAATTTCTTACTCACTAAAGTTCTTTTTTAGTTCTTCTGTTCAACTCATTAATGACATCCCATTGTTTCTTAAAATTACTTTGATATAATAATAATTTATTGCTATAATAGTTTGATTTCGCTTCCCTGATAACTTTAGTTAAAGTATTACGATATTTCTTGTAATTTTGAACTAAATTTGGTCCATTGATATTACTCTCACTTTGCAATTTAAACATACTATTTCTTTCATTGATAGAAACTAAAATTGTATCTGAAATCCACGGCTTTAATTTCTTACTCACTTTTATATTTTTTTCAATAGAAGTAGCTTCGTCTATATCCATATTTAATTCTCTGAAAAAGTTCTCAAAAGAGCCATTAAAATCAGGATCAATTATAATTGAACTCCAATCCTTTATGCTCAACATATCTTTTAATTTACTTATATTAGTTTTCCTTTTATTTACAGTGTTAGGTTTTAAATTAATGCGTTCCATGTCATTTCTTGCAATATGTAAACCAACAAAGTAATGATCTGAAATATGTAATTTAATAATGTACGCTGTTAAATCCCTGCTGTTAAAATTCCTTATAAACAAATGATCCAGGCAACTGCCTGTCATCTCTAGTGATTTCATCATGGGCAACATAAAAGCCATTAACATCTAAAGTCTGAAGGTATTTTTCAGTTACAGCATCATGCATTTTTAAATCTATGTTCATATCCCCCATAATAATGACATTGGTCATAAATATCACTAATCTTATCCTGCAATTCATCATTAAATTCTTCTTTTGTGTGTCCGTGATATCTATAGAAGCCCTTAAGTACCATCTGAACATTATTAAGTTTTATTCGAATTTTCAACATGTCGGCTGTTCTGAACTCTGTGTAACAATCAATAATATGAATATTATCCTTTAAGTACATAACTACTCCACCTGCCCTATTTTCTTGTCCACATTTATAATATAGACTATACCCATTTGATTTATAACATTCTATTTCGTTATATTTTACCCAAATTTCTGTAAGTATTATCACATCAGGATGTAACCTAGACAAATTTAAGAAAATTAAAAAATGGTCGAAATTTCTTCTCAAACTTCTTATATTTCCAGAAATTATTTTTAAACCCTTATCCCAAATGTAGGACTTACTCTCAAAAACATTTTCATGATTAATTTTTTCAATTTTGCAAATGTTTTTTCCAGAGTTATTTACTATTACATTGTTTAAAGTTATATTTACCTTATTTGCACATATATTATCATAAATTACATTATTATCCCTCTCTTCACTATGTAAACTGACATCAAACATATTACTCTTGTATACACTACTATTGCTTACACTCATAGTTGTAAAACAGAAATTAGCAGATAAATAATCCAATAGCCAGTCATTACTAAATGACTAGCAATTAGTACAGTTCGAAAACTTTTCCAGATCAGTTTGATTCCTAATTCTAATTACTTCTGAATTTTCATCTCTTCTAATATAAATTTTGACATCCCTTACCCACACATACTTATATTTCTTATCTCTTTGTAATGTTTTTGCCTCATATAATAATTTTTTTATTTTCTGGTGTTAAATGATCATTTATGTAGACTTTACCTTCTTCATATAATATTTTTCTACTTTCTGATAATCCTTTGTCTTCTTGATATGAACCAAACAAATCACTTGTTCTTATCTGTTTCTTTGGCTTCCATTTTTTCATCCAGTAATCTTTTACTTTCCTTGATCTCATTTGTACTATGATCGGTTGTTTTTTTTATCCTTGTTTTTCATGGGAACCCTATGTGCTACCTGTATATCTACATGCTCTGAAGTGATTTCCAATACCTCCCCTATTTTGTTCAGAATTACAATCACATCTTCATTTCTCTCCTCTGTAACTCCAACGACTCTATATTGCAATTTCTGCCCACTTGCTCCATTCATTTCTTTCTGTAAAGCATTATTTTCCATGAGTTGTTCATTTTGTTTTCTAATTTCTTTTATCTGTGCTGTCACCTCCTTCATTATATTCAGATATTCATCCAGCTTGTTAGAACAATAAGTAGATCCATGCTGACATTCAGTCATTTCCTTCATAAGGTCCTTTTTCAACCTGGCATTCTCCTCCAAAATTTCATTCTTAAATAAGTTAAACTTTTCATTTAGTGTTTCTGCAATATATTTTCTTAATCAGTCTTCTTTTGCCCTAGAAACAGATTCTTTATCACTCATACTTTGCTGTGTTGATGATCCAGAGTCAGTTTGAGTAGCATTTCCTTTTCCCCAACCTACATTTATTACATTTAAATTTCTTCTTCCGTTCTTCGCTCATTTTCCTAAAATTGCAGTCAGTAAATCCTATACAATAGAAATGATAATCCTGTGCACACGTCAAACATTGCAAAGATTCAGAAGAATCACCAATTATCACATTACATTCTCCACAAACAACAGACATATTTTGAAGTTCATATATATATAAATAACTATCTGGAGAAACCAAGGACAATGTATCAGAAGTGAAATAGCTCTTTACAAAAACCATTGCATATTATGTTATCATTTACAAAAACCATTGCATATTATCGTTTACAGCTGGTGAAGAGCATGTGACACATACATCTCCATTCGCCTGAGGGGATGTGCAGATGGCTTGACTGGTAGTCTTGTTCTGAGAGGGAAACATAGATCAGGAGAAGACAACACGCAAAGTTTAAAGCGATTGCTAGGAGTGCCAGATGCCTGTGGGGTGGTCGGTTGGAGTCCATGTCTTGAAGGTCAGGGTCAGTGTAGCCACAACTCATAGCTATGTCAGCCACAGAAACATTGTCACACAAAGGAAAACGAGAAATTTGAAATAGCAGAAGATCGTTGAACCATATACATAAAGGATAAAGATAGCTTATCAGTAAGGAGTCCAACGTTTAATGAGTACGTGTAGCACAAATTTAAAAAACTGAACTCACTAAATTAACTAAAAAAGATGAGAAAATGCAGAGCACAAATTATATGTCAGGAGTGGTCATTAATCCCTCAATACCTCATCAACCCTTATAAACAGTATGAGGAGTCATTGCTTGAGCTGAATGGCTGTCAGGGATGATTATACTCCATATACATACCACATGTCATATGTAAAAGACTCTAAGTATTTTTCCATGGACTTCTCCTTCATGTCAATTGCACGATTATAATCTTAATGCATGCACATTATACAATTATGAATTTCTTCTGCTTGATTTGCATTTGTAATGTAATAATAAACCTCTTTTCCAAATTTCATTGAATTCCCTTAAAAATACTTCGAGTTATGTATAAATTTATACATTATCTTTTAATTTTGAGCACTAGTATGGATGGTGCCAGGAGCAAATCAACAAAAATATGTCACATTGCTGAAAAAAAATCATTAGAACTGATGGTATAATGGTTACCATACCTGGCATGTTTCTGGGAGACATGGGTTCAAATCCCACTCTGGGCAAAACAAAATTTTTTTGGTTAATTATTTCTAGTATATAATTAAAAATTCATAATAGTACATATGATAGGAAATACATACCAGAAAAAAAATTCCCCGCCCTGCCCACGGTTAGTAGGGGACACCGATGGGCTTGGAAAGGCTGCCGTCCGTCGGATGGGACGTTAAGCCGTGGCCCCGTGTGCGGGAGAGCCATACCCTGTGCACGTTAAAGAACACATGGATGGCCTTGACGGGAGGCTACCATCTGTCTCCCAACAGCTGTCCCAGTGGGTCCCCTCCCCCAACCTTCTCTGAGCCTTCGGGGTCCTTGTGGCCTGGCCATTTATTCAGCCCATGGTGTGCAAAAAAGTGCTGCTCAGAGGTAAAACAATCCAATCCAATTGGTTCCTTGGAGAATGGTTATTCTTATGGAAGTAATAAAGGGCTCAGCTACCACCTCAACTACATGCTTTGCTTAGGTGTTAATAAAGGAGCTGTCCAGAGTCTGCTAAACAGCTTTTTTTCCTTCACCAGCATTTCAAAACCACAGCAAATTAACAGTTTCAGATACACATGACATTTAGTTTCAATATGATATACAATTGGTATGATTTGCAAAAATTCAGTTTATCATTTTTGTCCCAATATTTTTGCATTTTGCAACACTTATGGTGGCTTAGCAGATGAGCCACCACTGCTTCTGATTTGCCACATTGGAAATAGTATACTTATGCATTTTTTTTAGTGCACAAATAGAAAAGGGGGTCATAATTTGCCAAAGATACAACTATAAATCAATGCATATTGAAATGATGCATATCAGGGTCATAATTTATTTCTAATATTTGTGGCACTGAAATATACAATTGAGTTTTTTCTAACTAAGTATGTGAATTATTCAAAGTAAAATACATTATCTATATAACTGTAATTTATTAATATACAGCAGTGCCTTTTTAGTGATCATAGACAATTCTGAGAGCCTTTTTTTAAACCTAGAACTATTATTTGCAATCACTAATTTACTAGAATTTGCTGATAAAATTTAACAGGGAGAAATGGGTTTGGGAAGTATATGCACATACATACTCATACCCTTTTTTTTTTGGAAGCAGTATTTCTGGTTGAATTATATATTCCCCCTAACACATTCAATTATTGTCTCAAGGGAAATGCTCTAAGTTAATAGAATATTATTCTAATAAATGTAGGATAACTGTATAAGAAACTTCTATGTTTTGCAAGATCTAATAGCTAACAATAACAATTCTTTAGTGCTTTCAGTACAAATATTGTACACATTAATGCAGGACATTTAATGATTCTGTCGCATAATTCATGAATGAAATGTTACAACTGATTTCTTCTGACAACATTCTTGGAGTGAGTTTTTTTTTACATAAAGCATATTATAAATAATCTTGTTGAATAAACAAGTAAAATTTGAAAAATCTTATAGTGGACAAATCTGTTCAGAGATGTACTATTTCACTATTCAAGCAAAGCTTGTTAAAATGGTCATATAATAATAATTGTGAAAATGTGTATAAATAGTTTTGTCAATGAGGTTAAGTACTTTATGTACTCTTGGTGAACCCTTTTTCAACTCTAGCATGGCTGTATATCAGTGTTATTAATGAAACTTTTTGCCTAGTTACTATAAAGTACCATCTTTGAATTGTATAATTTGGTTATGATGATAACTGGAAATTAATTTTAATCCATGAGTTGATTTTTATAATTTTCATTGCATATGAAATATTGCAAATCTTTGGAACCATTTATCCTATAAACCAAAATCTAATGACAAGTCTTGCCATTTCAACAAAATTTTAACTGATGGAATATATCTGTTACTGTTCTGTTTAATTTATGATGAACCCTATTTGCAGATACACTCCAAGCTGTAGAATACATCAATGTAACCTCCTAGTTTACAGTCCTTATGAGGTTCATAAAATATGGTGTGTCGAAGTTTTAGTGTTGCGTGAAAAACGCCCACTGATAGATTGAACACATTTCTCTAGATTTTGTGGTTTTTATTTTCGAATAATTCATTTCAACCACACATTAAAATTCATGTTTGTATGTGATATATAATTCCCAGGATGTCCCAGAAATAATGCCAAGATTTTAAGCTGTGATAGCATATTTATTTATGTGTCGTATTCAAATGCAGTTATATATATATGTGATATGTTCAATTTTAAAAATTAAACATATGGCAATCCTCCAAATTGTGCATCAAAGAACCCAGCCCAGTTTAAGCTTAGCATATGAAAACTTAGAAATAACAATCAAACTCTAATTGTTAAGTGTTGTGCTGTAAGCCTCTTATATTTATCCACACATACAGTAGCCACATATAGTGAGCCTATGGGATCTGGGAGTCATTAATTAGAGCTTCATAATATCATACATCTTTTCTGCAGGTGTTCATTTAAATTGTTCTGAATATAGAAGAAATAATATAGTGGAACACCATCCAGTGGATGGCATTCCCATCACTTGCTAGAAGTAGTACAACATTTAAAACCCTGCAATGCTATTCCACATTTGTTTCAAATGCAAAATTTGATAAGTCTATTTTATCAAAACTGATCATTATTCATCTGTTATATTTCCATTAGAGGTGGCTTTTAATTTATAGCAAATTTATTCTCATTTCAATGAAACAGCTGTAATCAGTTTCAATGACCTAATAAGTTGAATGAATATCATGATATTTGAGTGAAGTTCTTTCAATTTAGTTGTGACCCAATCATGAATTTTATTTTCCTCTAAAGGGTTGTAATCAAGTTTTTTCCAAAAACAGACAGATACACAAAACTTTCCACTTAAACACTCAGTGAACAGATGCCTTTAAAGTTATCAAGCTCTGGTTGCAATTCACTTGGTATCTGCTGCACACACTTTGTTGAGAATGGTTGAGTTATGCCAAGAACTACAATTCCATTGCAATGTACAAGGGCATATTAAACTTAAAATCACACAAAAATTAAGTATCTTTTCAGTAATGATGGCTGTTTGCAATATATTACAAAACCAATTTTCATAACTTATTCACAAAAGTACTACCATTTGATTGGATGTTTAGTAACAGGTAACTGTTTTTAATAAGTAAACACACTGGGGTCTGCCATCATAAATATAATAGGTAAATCAGTGATACATTTTCAAGTTGCAGAATCTGCTTCAGGATATGCCTGTTTGATGCTCTTTTCTTATCATAAACTATTTTGGAGGTTTACAATTTTCAGTAATATTTAATTGTCACAATTATTAGCTGTATATTATAAATTATTAAAAGTTCAGAGGAGTGCTTAAAATATTCATTTAGACCTATAGCAGTATAATGCTAACATGGCAGTTGTTTAATAACATCTATAATAATTCCATGTTTTATGTACCTGTTGGTAGTACATATCTGGTAAGGCAGCATTTCTCCTGTAAAGGCTGTCAAGAACGGAAAAAGGAATTATATTTACAATCCAGGTGAATATATATATCTGCTGGCACTGGTGCAGTCTTTGGCTTGATGTTATTCCTTGCTCACTCTTACTCCTTCATCATATTAATGACTGGCGACATAGCTGTTGTTGTCATTACTATAGCTACATACCAGTCCTTTTTTGTGGGGTGAATGCAGTCATCACTGTTGTTGTCGACTGTTAGATGTTATTTCTTGCACCACTAAGCATATAAGTTCTCACTTCTGGCTTGGTTATACTGATGGTAATTAATACTGTATCTTGCACACATCCTCAAAACTTAAAACATTAAAAGACTTTAACTAAAATAAACATTTCTTAAAAGTCATAAAAAAATTCACCCCACCCTCATTGAGCTATGCATTTCACGACCCTCCATTAACCTGTGGCTTCACAGGCTCTCGATTGTGTTTTACTCTTCTGTTATATACGTGTGTCATCGACTTCATCATCCACTCGCATATTGTGTTTGTGCATCTGTTTACACAACAGGAGATTCCATGCTGCTGGTAGGGGTGGAATCTCCATATTACAGAGTGTGTGTTTATTTGCATGAATTAGCATAGTTTCTGCATAGCAGCTAATGGTTTATGTGTGATAGATTTATTATTTCCAAGTTATTGTCAGTGATTGTTTGAGCTAATGCTGTATTAGGTTTACTATTACGGATATCATTGAAATGTTTCTGCATTCTGTATTCATATTTTCTATATGTTTTACCAGTATATTTATTTTTTCCGTTTAGTTTATTAAGTGGATCAGGTATTTCAACTTCATATACTCCACCTGTTGGTGGTTTTTTATCTCTATCGTTAATTAGTGATTTTTTAATAGTTCTATTTATTGTAGTGGTTAACTGAGTTTCATATTTTCTTAAAATATTTGTTAAGGTATTGGATATACCTTTAACATCTGGGGATTTGGTATCGGTTGGGATTCTTTTTGAGTATGATATTTCACTGCTTTTTCCATTCTTTTTATAATGTGGGTAGGGTAACCCGCATCTTGAGCTATCTGTGTTATGAATTTTAATTCACTATTTAGTGACATTGTATTCATACAATATTGAAATGCTCTAATAAAATAAGGCTTAATTGTAGATATTTTATATTTAAGAGGGTGTGCTGAATTAAAAGGTATGACATTAGGGATATGTGTAGGTTTACGATATATCCCTATTTCACATCTATTTGTTTTCTTCTTTATCATTGCATCCAGATATGGTAATTGATTATTAACTTCAGTTTCATGAGTAAATTTTATAGACGATAATATACTACTAAAAATATCAATGTCTGTAGTTCATTATTATGGTCTCAAATTTAAATATCATCAATGTAACGCATGTATACTGATGGCTTATGTGTTGCTCTTGCTAATGCTGTTGATTCCACATGTTGCATTACTACATCAGCCACAAGTCCAGATAAGGGGTTAAATACAGACCTATAGTTTTCTTTTTGCCTGAATACTAGTTTAAATTGGCATTGAAATATTCAAAATTTATTAGCTTCTACCAAAGCTTAATGGATCCAACCCATTGGGACACCCTTGGTGTAGACCCATGATTGTTGATTGACTGTGAACTAGTTTGAAATGGTGGCCAGGTCCAGGGCCTCATGTACACTAACGTGCTCTGGGGCCATCCATGGGCCTGGCTACTTTTAACCACTCAGCATTTAGTCATCACTGATCCAAGTGTGGTGTGCTGGGATACAACATCTAGCGATACAACATCTAGGGAGTGGATAGTTGTGGATTCCAGAATCGGTGCATTTCTGATAATAGAAACTGCTTCATAACATGAGGTTATAATGTAGTTGGTGGGTGGAAATAATTGTTTAAAAAACTCGAATAATGCTCTTTCTAAATTTTAAGTCAGTGATTTACGTTTACATATTAATGGCCTAAATGGTTTGTTGTCTTTATGAAGTTTAATTTTAACAAAAAGCTGTGGAATGTCTGGGTACGTCGGAGGTATACATCATTTAGCTATCTGTTCAGGTAAGAATGGATCTCTTTTTAGTTCTGCTAACTTAAATAATGAAATAAGCTCGACGTATTCAATCAAGTAACAAATCAGCACTTCAGCATCAATTTAAACCTTAGAGGAAAAATTGTCTTGAGCCGGGTGGGATATGAACCCACGGCCTCCTGCTGGACCACTGAGTTACCGGCCGCCGATCAAGATCTCCTCTAATTAGCACTATGAACATTCCTTTTATGTTTCATATAGGCGCTATTCAGGCAATTTTAGAGGAGCTCTTGATTGGCGGCTGGTAGCTCAGTGGTCCAGTGCACCTGACATGTTATCAGGAGGTCGTGGGTTCGTATTCCCACCTGGCTCAAGACAATTTTTCCTCTAAGATTTAAATGGATGCTAAAGTGCTGATTTGTTACTTGATTCTGCTAACTTGTTTAATACTTTTTATATAGGGTCAGTATTTAACAGTATACATTTTAATCCATCTATTGTACTGTTAATTTTCTGATTATATTCATCCTTATCTTGTATCACTATTTGGTCAGTTTTGTCCGTTGCCATGTAGGCATATAGCAACATGACAGATATAGCAGATAGATTCATATACATAGAGCTATAGCAGCTGCCATGTTGACATTATACTGCTATAGCTCTATATGAATATTTTAAGCACTTCTCTGAACTTTTAATAATTTTTAACTTGTAATATACAGCTAATAATCATGACTATTAAATATTATTCAAAGTATCTGTGAGTCTAAATGATTTTTACAATTTTCAGATTCTCCTTTTTCTCCTTTTTGTATTAATTTACCTTGTAGATCATGGTTTTCTTCATTATTCTTTTCTTAAATCAAGACACAGAATCACTCTTTTATGTTAGTAATTCAGGACTTTATATGAAAAATAAAGAAAAATCTCACCATTTGCATGAAAATTAAGAAAGTCATTAAAGTTCAAATATTTGGACAGCATTTCTGGAACTGTATATTAAAAGAATTGAAGGATTTCATAAAATTCCAGTAATTGAATTTTAATTAATAATTTATTGATACTTCTATTAAAAGGGTTTGAAAGCATATATGCCTTATGTAAACAGACATAATTTGCATATAATTTGCACTTCTCTTTAGATAAAATGCATATATATATAGTTATAACAACCATAAGTTGACTGAATTTATTATCCTGTCTCTTTGCCATTTATCATTCAGTCATTGCATTAGAATATCATTATCAGTTAGTTCTTAGAGTTCCTCTCAATTTTCAATAAACATGTAAGTACACTGGTGGAAATTGAAAAAAAAACACCATTAACAACTGAAGCGTAATCTATGAGATTTATTTAGTAGAAACAACTTGTTGAGAAAGGACAGTGATCGCAAGTGTGAAGTGATTCAATGTTTATTTTACCTTTTAATGAGTATTATATTTTACAGAAGGCACATTTTAATAAGGTGTTGACCCTCCTCGAGCAGCAATACAAGCTTTCAATCTGGAATGCAATTGGTCATACAAATGCTGGATATCATACTGGAGCTATCTGCATTGGCTGAATATTGCTTGGGGCTATTTGCGTATTATCACCATTCCACATGCTTTCAACTTGGACACATAATTCAGCGATGATTATTGCCTGCCATGGTCAGCGGAAGAGTCTGTGTCTGATCCAGTCCCAGACATGCTCAAATGGAGACAAGTCTGGAAAGCATGCTGGCCAAGGGAGTTGGTGCACTGCCTGAAGAGCATGTTGAGTTGCCCAAGCGGGGTGTGGGCGGGCATTATCCTGCTGGAATGTCGCATTTGGGATTACACTCAAATATGGCAGGACGACTGGCTGCAAGATGTCGCTGACATACGTATTGCTATTCAGTGTACCCTGTACAAATACTAGACACATATGAGAGTGATAGCTAATCGCTCCCCACACCATTATGCATGGTGTGGGCCCTGTGTGTCACTGGCAGATTCACGATAGAAGAAGCCACTCGCCTTGTTGCCTTCATACGTGTAAACGACCATCAGACGCTCCTAAGCAGAATCGGCTTTCATCACTGAAGACCACAGACTGTCATTCTTCCCTCCAATGAACTCGTTCTTGACACCACTGCAAACGTGCTCGACAGTGGTAACCATGCCTGTATACTGACAAAAGATGATTGCATATCATTCTTGTAGACACCCTTGGTATGGCAGAGGATCAAATTTGTGACGTCATAGCCATCCACTCTGTCACCATGCCCTCCTGATACACTGATCCTCTCATGTGTCCATAACTCTGTGTTGCCCGGAACCAAGTCTGCGAGTGTGCAAATGTTCTTCTGACCATCGTACCACTGCTGATACTTCTCGTCCAGCACAGTGTACAATTTGACGAAAAGACTAACCTGCTTCCTGAAGACCCACTATGCGACCTCGCTTAAACTCCGCTAACTGAACAAATATTGTGCACCTGCATTGTCCAGTCATGATAGCTTCTTAAAAGAGCACTGAACAACAGGACACAAGATGAATAACTTCTTTTGTCACACCCTAGTCCTTAAATATGCACCATGTACATTTGCATATTGTCGTCCTCAGTGATATCATTATTTCATCCAATGACTTTCAATCTTGGTTTTTTTTTTCAATCATGGTTTCTGCTGCCCTTAACTATTAACATATAATGTGACATTCTTAAAGGAATTTCTTCTGGGTGTTCATTTTTCAATTTCCACCAGTGTATATTAAACAATAACATTAAGGAATTTATAGACACTTTTATGAATTGCAATGTTTTAGTTCCTATCTCAGATACCTTTGCTACCTATAATCTTTCCACCCACCCATTTACTGCATGTGTAAGTAGTATACAGATGAACTTTACAAACTTTCACATTACGAACAGTTCATACTTACAAGCATTGTATATACACAGTCGTATCAGAATAATATGACCACCTACCATACATATACTATAGTAGGTGGTCACATTATTCTGATATGACTGAGTATATATATTAAAGAATTGTGCTTACCTGTTCAATTAATGAACACAACTCCCATTCTTACCAATATCTGAACCAGTTGGAACAGACAGTACTACATATTTCCTTCTCTCTCCCATTGTTACCAATTTATCTACTTCATTGTTAAATGTAGCAACTTTGAAACTCGTTAAGCTGCTTAAATTTCATAATAAGCATTTGGGTATTATTTGCTCCTTAGTTATGTACATACACTTTTTTTTTCGGCAATTATTGTCTTTTCTAATCATTAGCAGTCTGGAAGTTTGACTATTTATTGATTGGTTGTGGCAAATCTAATTAAATAACAGTATGTTTCACAGCATCTATGTTACTTATGAGCTGTGGAAAGGTGCCATTAGATGGTGTTGTAAATTTAATATCAGCAACAAAAGCGTTTCAAGCCTTATCGCATGCTCAAATTTTAAAGTTGGAGAAATTTTCTAAAAATATTAAACCTGAATGCCATTAACTGCAAATAACTTTGAATAATTCAAATATTATAACTCTTGTTTAAATTAATATTATTTGAAATTGAAAAGTGTTTCAGATATATTAAATATTTTATATTAAATTTTAATATCTGAATTTTTTTTAGTGATGAACACTTTATCAGATTTAACATTATTTCTTATGGCAAAGATCAATTCAGCATATGAACATTGAAGTTGCAAACTTACAAACACATTTATAAATATATACTGCATTTGTAAGTTAAGGTTTTCCTATATATATATTTCAGCAGATAGTAGTAAATGCCTTTGCTTCTATTGTATGTGTCGAGTTTTGCAGTATCAATAAAAATTGTTCTTTAAAAATGTTTCTAATTTTTAGCTTGTTTTAAAATAAAATGAGCATATGTTTTCACTTTCTCATCTGTCTTGTGTGTAGACATTCTACGATCTTGTTTTTGGAGATAATTTAAAAATTCTTTATCCATTGAACAGGTATTAATGAATTAGTACAATTCATATTTTCTAAATATCTCTTAGCTTTAATAATGCCCTCTAAAGTAGAAGAAGTTGAAAAATACAAAACTTTAAGGTAAATATTGCCAGCTATCTATTTATTGTAGAAATTTGAAATTTGGTGGTAGAGTGAAATGGTTAAGGGTTTTACATTGGCCGAAATGATTCACCCCCTTACCACACGGGGTCATAAGGAAATGCAGCTTTTTGTCTAAAGAGATACATAGAAAATTCTATGTGTCTATATGCATTTTCCTAATCATCCATTAGTTTGATTTTTTTTTCACTTGTGATCAACTTTTATTAGTTTGCACTTTACAAAACCATAGAGTAAGTTAATTTAAATTTATTTTATCATTTAAGCTATGTATTTAATAATGAATGCTTGTGGTTAGAGTATTAGCTCAGGGCTGATATTGTTAAAGAATAAGCACTTAAACTTAAGTACAAGGGGTGATCATTTAATTCATGGACAGAAGCAAAAAGTTACATTAAATATCATCCTCTGAATCTTTCTGGCATTTGTCTTTTTCAAAATATTCTCCCTTGAACTTCACACATTTTTGCCATTGTTGTACCCATGCATTAAAAGCATCTTTGAAACCATTTTTCAAAAGCGTGCGAAGTGTTGTCGTGTCTCTGCAAGCTTCGTCGTCGGATGCAAAATGTTTCCCTCTCAAAGCTTTCTTCAGTCACAGAAAGAGGAAAAAATCGCAGGTTGCTAAGTCCGGGGAATATGGAGGATGTGGCAGAACTCGGCACTCATGGCAGTGATCACTGGCTGCACAATATTAACTGTATGGGGCCTGGTATTGTCATGATGGAGAAACCAAGTCACCCACAAAGTTCCAATTTTCACGAATGGCATGCCAAAAATTGGTTCTGAGAACCTTCGAGTAGGCTTCCTTATTCATGGTTGTTTCATGAGGCACAAAGTGAGTAACAAGAACACCTTTGATGTCAAAAAAACACGAGCCATTTGTTTCCCAGCTGAACAAGAAACTCGAATTTTCTTGGATCTCAATGAATCACGATGCTTCCATTGACTCAACTGGTGTTTTGTTTCGGGATCATACTGAAAGATCCATGTTTAATCACAAGTCACAATTCGACTAATGAAGGTAACCTGGCTTTCAAAACAATTAAGCATCTCCTTGCACAGCTGTACACTTTTGGTTCTGGAGTCAAACTGTGTGGAATCCATTGAGCACAGATTTGCGACATTTTCAGACATTCTGAACTAACATCTATGACACGCAACTCGAATCAAAGTCTTAACACAACAGCAGTCGATGCCAAATGACCTTGGCACATAGAGCCTCCTTTACAGCGGTCACGCACAGCGCCATATAGTGTTACTTTGGAAAAAGGCTGCAGGCGTATGAGTACTTATGGCGTCAGTCCACGAATTAAATGATCACCTCGTATAATTTTGGCTTACTAAGTTAGCATGAGTCCTGATATGTTGGCATTTCACTTTTTAAATGTTTTTTGCCTTTTGCTCGTAAGAGCGTACAGGTACAATCCTGTAAGCACCTGAAGTCATGCATACAAACATAACGATTTTTTCTGTCATTCCTTTTTTCCCTGGTAATCTGGAATTTTAATGGCATATTTTTCTTGGCCAGTTTCAATTTTCTTCACCCCTTTGGGGTTCTTATCAACGAAACAAAAAAAAAATTCCACTGTTAAAGGGTGTTAAAGGTATAAAATGAGAACCTGATTTTCTTTGAAAGCAAGCATATCATATTTGTCAGAGTTCATAGTTATAAATAAATATTTTTCAGTAAAATTACTTTTACACTATTGAATATTAAAGAATAATTACACTGGGCAACAAATTTTCATAAAAGTCATGCCTCTGAGATAAAAGTAGCCATTTCTTAAAGATTTCAAGGTGCTGAACACGTCAATATGACAATTAAAATGCAAAATTGGCTACAACTTCTGAGAAATCCACAATAGTTTCTTATATAATAGAGTAATACGTACATCTGACATGTATCGGTAAAACTCCTGTTCTACTTCCGACATCGCTTGTACAGCTGCTCAGGATCATCTCTGGCGAGCGTCCAACAGTAGTCAGCCAACACTGAAGTGGACCAGTTTCTCTGGTATTATTTCTCCATCGTTGCAATGTCCTGGTGAAAATGTTCATTGTGCTCATCACTAACCATGCCACAGTTGTTGGGGAAGAAATCTAAGTGGAAATGGAGAAAGTGGATCTTTAAGGACATATTTCAGCCAAGTTTGTGATACAGAGATAACATGTCCTTAAGCAGTTTCTTGTTGTTGTCTGCCCTTACATTCCCGAGGTATTAGTTGACACCAGATGAAACGCATCCCAAGCCTTTTTCTCCACCCTGAAGCAGGTTGTCAAACATCTGGTATCTGAACAGCTCACTGATCTGAGGAGCCACAAAAACTCCCTCTTTAATTTTTGCTTTGCTGAGTCGAGGTAATTTGTCAGCCAAGTACTTGAAAGCTGATGCAGTCTGGTCCATGGCTTTTATGAAGTTTTTCATCACACCAAGTTTGATGTGTAGGGACGGTAACAGGATTTTGTGCGTTCCTGTCGGTGCTGGGTTTCCATATTCTTCTCTCCGACCTTCAGATATTTCCTCTGAGGCCAGTTTCTCTTCACGTAGTACAAAGTCTTTGCTCGGCTGTCCCATTCACATAAGAAACAGCAGTACTTCGTATATCCAAGCTGCAGACCCATCAATAGAGCCACTAGCTTCAAGTCACTACAGAGATGCCAGCCATACTTGCTGTACTGAAGACAGTTTGACAGCTGTTTTAGGTTGTTGTAGGTTTCTTTCATGTAGGCAGCGTGTCCGACTGGAATGAAAGTCTTTCCCTTATGCAGCAACACTGCCTTGAGACTCAATTTTGAAGAGTCTATGATAGTTGCCATTCTTGAAGGTCAACAGAACACAGGGTCATTTTTCTTTATGAAGTAAGGTGCAAATTGCTCATGACGAGTTCAAAATAGAGTCACGACATTTTCCTTGAGAAGATTCCATTTTTAAGTCTTGATCCAAGTAATTCTGCTTTGGCCTTGGACAGCTCCAGATCACGAACAAGATCGTTCATTTCTTCTTCAGTGAGAATGTGGGCACAGATGACACACCATGGCAGACGTACAGATCATCATTAGACACCAAAGGCTGTAGACAACCCAAAATCGGTTTGCCTCCCTCCTCATTGTCTGAATCGATGGAAAATTCTTTTAGAAGTTTGGGAACCAGAAGGCTTTCACTGTGCGGAACTGGTTGGAGAGCAAATTGTATATTCGGGAACGCTATTGTCCACTTCCTTTTCTTTATGATGCCTTCAGAAACAGGTGGAACCATACAGAAGTAGCAGTCATTTGCGAGATTGCTTGGCTCTCTCCAAACCATAGGAACAGCAAACGGTATTGCCACTTTTTCGCCTTTCAGCCACTTTGGAAGATTTCTTGCACACGTATTGCAGCATATGTAAGAGGCCCAGGCCTTGTCCTGGTCCCCAATCTGGCATCCAAAATAAAACTCATATGCTACTTTCACTATTGGATGATGGCCTTTTTTTGGCTTGCAAATGTCACTTCCCCACAAATATAACAAAATGTATCTGCATATTAACACGGTTTTGAGGCATCACTACTGCTGCATTAAAACTGCAAGGATCACTTGTGTAGACTTATGACTCAGGGGTAAATGGGAGTCAATCAAAAGACTTGCTCACCTCATGAGACGTTGCTTACAACTAATTATTGCATCATCTTTTGTCTGCGATCATAAAGCTGCAATGTCATGACTCAACTCTGTTGCATCAGACAATGATGGTGGACCTCTGGGGGTTCTGTGTATGGTGGGCTTATGCAATACAATGCAATATGTTGCAATCTGGAGTTTAAAATACAGCATTTCGAAATGGTTACCTATGTACTCAATGCGGACTGAGTCGTTTATGCATGATCATCTCTGTCTCTTATACAAGAGCCAATCGACAAAATTTATTATCATTTTTGTGTTCAGCACCTCGAAAGTAATGCTTGGCTATTTTCATTTCAAAGCCTTTTTGTTGTTGCCCAGTGTTACGTGAAAAATAATTATTCAGCCAACTAATTATTTTAATTTAATGATACAGATAAAGTAACTATTTTTTGCATAATGAAATGGAAATGCCATTCCCATATTATTTAGGGGGGAATATTTTTGCTACACTACATATTTAAACTGTTAAGAAATTAAGATAATCACAAATGGAGTGTTCCTGTACTATATTATTTTGACCACTGTATATAAAGCAGTATCGGGTTTTATGAAGAACTAGTAGATTTACCTGGTGTTGCTTGGGTCTGAAACTTTCTAAAATGTAGATTGAGTAGATGACATTCCCCATATTGCAAGCATTCATTTGGCATAAGTATCATTACACTTGATCTCCTCCCCTCCAGGGGGAAGGGGTGGCTCAGTTGGTAGTGGGTCAGACATGTAATCTGTAATTCCCAGGTTCAAGTCCCAGCTTGGTCAGGTTGAGATTTATCTCCACAAAATTCCCCGCCCTGACAAGACACAAATGGGGTTAGTTAGGCCACCATTCGTCGGATGGGACATTAAGCAGTGGCTCTGTGTGTGGGAGAGCCACCCTGTGCATGCTAAAGAACACACTGGATGGCCTTGATGGGAGATTACTATCTTTCTCCCAACAGCTGTTCTGATGGGTCCCAACCTTCTCTGATCCTTTGGGGTCCTTGTGACCTGGCCATTTAGCCCATTGTGTGCAAAAAGTGCTGCTCAGAGGTTAAACAGCCCAACAATCCAACCTTTTCCTCCGGTTAAAATTTTCTCCTTCTCTTTTAGGGCAGAAAAGAAATGGACATAGTTCGAGGTACCTATTATCCTCCCCATGTCAGAAATTTCCAAACCAAAAACCAGAATTTCCTCTCTCAGATAATTAAACTTTTTCAAATCACTTCATACCCACCAGAGTTCCTCGGATACAATTTTCCAGGCATATGTAACTTTATAGCTAAAGAAAATTAACTATGGTCTAAGATGCATAAAAAATATATAGGTAGAAAAATCTATTATTAAACAAAATTATTTATTACTTAACATAATATTTAAAACATTTGTTAATTATTTGTATATACTTTTATTAGCCTTTGCATATTTTTCAAATTAGGTTGATGATTTTAACTTCCGATACGAATTTAGTTTTTGAATCTGGCGTTTTGCTTGTGCATAATTAGAATGACTTCAGTATCCAAGGACACTCATGGTCTTGACCCAGCAAACTGAATAATGAGTTTATCATGCAAAATCAAAAAGAAATTAGTTTGATGCATTGATTATTTCAAATTTAATGGTGACAACAATTATTTTGAATAATTTTCAACTGTTAATGTTTAATCACACAAAATCAAATATTAATTTAGTTTGATATATTCCTTTTTTCAAATGTATTAATGGCAACAGTTATTTTGAATAACTTTTTTCCATTGATGTTATGTCTACAGGGATTTTAAGAAATTCACCCATCCTCCCCAATTTTGGTTGGCCCCAGCGAGTTCGTACATAGCCTATATTTTTCCTCTGAGTGAAGGGAATGTTCATGCAAAGTGTGTCTTTAGCTCCTCTGGGGGCTGAGTTCATAAGCAGACAAATTTTCTTCTTTATATATTAGATGACAGTTATGCTTTTTAGTTTAGGGATTAGCTTGTATAAATTTGTCTACATTACTAAATTAAAATTAATGTCATTTCCCAGCTTTTAATGATAATAAACTTTGTTATAACATTTTTAAAAGCTTGTTTTGATCACCTCACCCTTTTGTCCATGTAACTTGAATATCTTGACATTTTTGCGACTTGGCTATTTATGTCTAAGAATGGAGTAAAATCAGACTGTTTTATATTTTGAATTCTGTCAAGAAAGGGGATATTACCCTTGTTCTTGGTGACTTCATTGCCAAAGTTGGTACTGACTCTGACCTTTGGGGAGGGGTGATAGGCCCTTTTGGTATTGGTAGCGGCAATGGGCAACATCTATAGGTAAGTAAACTCAATGGTTTCAGAATAACTAACACTTATTACAACAACAATACATAAGTACATATGGGTTTCACCTAATGGGCTGCATAAGAATATGATTGATTATATATTAATTAACAGCGAATGGGCAAGTTCTGTTAGGAATGCCAGGTTTTCTCTTTGACATTCTTCAGCCTTGCAACAAAATAATCAAGATTAGTTTTTATTATGTGTTTATTATGAAGCATATTTGTTAGTAGATATATGTATGTATGCATATGCAATAAAAGCTTTTCTCTTAAAAATAGAAATGATCTGCACAGATATTCTAGCTCAGAGGTTTCCAACTTAAAAGTGCCTGAGGGCACAATTGAATCCACGAGTCTAGTGGTGGGCCACATCATAATCGGCTAATTTTTGTCAAGTTATGCAAAAACGAGAACAGGTATTTGTGAATTGAAATAAGAAGTGGTAATTTAAACATGTTTAATTGCATATTAAACAAATTTAATATAATATAACAGGTAAGGAAGATGTTAAACTTTGGTATACATAAAATCTTCAATGTGAAAATTGAAGTTGATTTGCTGCAATCACTAAAGCAGGAATGTCCACCTCGAGTTCTGTTGTTGCCAGTCTCAGGAGGTGAAGCAGAGAAGGATCTGTGAGGTGACTTCTGCTGTGGTTCTTGATGAGCTTCATCATGGAGAACATGCTTTCACATATGTGTGTACTACCAAACATTGATGTCATTTTCCATCCAAAATTTCGTAGGTTTGGAAATCATTCATCTGAGAGCAGTTTAAAGAAATGTGGTCCCTTGTCTGATCTGCAGGAATGCATCAGCTTGCAAAACACACAATTCTAGTTGGTCAGCTTGTTGTTTTTCGATGTCAGGGCCAAGAGGATTATTAAATAGCAGGATGCTACTTTTTAGTATTTCAAATTCTTTCAATCTTGTGTTAAAGTCATCTATGATCTCTTGTATATTTGCACCAAATTCTAAATAATCAAGTATTTCATCATCTTTGAACTCTTCTGCTAGTCATCAACAGCTTGGGAAATGGGCCAAGTCATTTTTTTTTCCAAAGAAAATTTTAAAATTCTTAATTTATTACGTTACCCATTTATGTTTCCCATTAAATCTGACACCAACTGGTTTCTCCCCTGGAGATTCAGGTTGAGTTCGTTGAAATGAGTGGTGATATCTGTGAGAAAAGAGTTGTTTCAGGAAATCCATACCTTGGTGCTCTCCTTCCAATTGTGTAGTTTCCGATGAAACAAACTGATTGAGGAATGCAGGGATATCTTTTCTAATTTCAAAGAATCGCTTGAGATAATTTCCCACACTGCAAAACTAACATCACTTGATTGTAAAGAAGCAAGTCCCTATATTCTGCCTCCATACCCTCCAAAAAAAACTGCTTTAACTGCCGATGTAAAAGAGCTCTGTTTCCATCTCTTATCATGTTGATAACCTTAACTACAAGTTTAAAAACTTGATTTTGTTTCACTGATTTCCCACACAAAGCTCTTGGTGAATAACACAATAAATTGTCAGACAAGTTACTCCATTTTCCCTAAGAAATCTAATCAATCCCGATTTTTCCCTCTACCATTGCTGAACATTTATCAAAACCTCAAATTTTATCAACTGTATTTTTCATGGCATCTAAGATATCCTTTCCTTTTGTGGTTCCATGAAGTGCACACATCTCAAATAATTCCTCTTTGGTGGAAAAATCTTCTTGATTAAAACATAAATATCAACAGCTGACTCACATCTGTTTGATCAGTACTTTCGTCAAGGTAAAGTGAGAAATAGGTGCTTTTTTTTTCAACCAAGCCAAGCAATGATTTTTCTACTTGTTCTCCCATATCAATAACTCTTCTTTGTAAAGTATGGTTGGAAAACGGCACTGATTCAAATTTCTCAGCTATGTTAGCATCCCTAAACACCTTTGCCATTTCAACAGCACATTTTTTTACTATACTGCCATCAGTAAAAGGTTTCTTTGCTCTGGCAAGTTCAAGAGAAACGGCATAAGCATACAAAGCAGATGTTTGAGTTTGTGATATTTTGCTAAACATACCTGTTTGCTGTTTGTTACTTCCTGAAATCTGCAATCAAGACATTTCAAGATTCCCTTTCATGTGTTTTATACTTCATGCATTGTTGAATAATGTCTTTTCACATTATATTCCTTAGGCACTGATGCGATTTGCATGCACCCCAAACACTGCAACTCCCCGTTATTGTTCGTAATTAATCACTTTCCCAACATTCCTTGTAAGCTCTATTTTCACTCTCAACCTTACGTTTCTTTGAAATTCTACTCATTCTGATATTTACCACAAAATGGAACAATAATCATAGACTCACAACTCATTTTTAAAGAAAACACATATCTCATGAGACGTAGCGCTTGTATACTCTGAGAAATAACAGAAGCGACTGACTGGGACTCAAGGTCAGCACACCTGTCGGGCAAGTCTGTTTAGTCTAGCAGAGGGGTGGAACTAAATAGGTCAGGCGAATCTACTTAATCACAGGGGTGGAAGGAAATAGGACTCGCATGGATACACAAGTTATAAAAATAGAGCGCAGTTAAGTTTATTACTGAATGAATGTCAGTTGGAGTTTTCATGGAATTTTCTCATGCAAGTCAAAACTTTCCATTTCTCAGCTAAAAACATCAGTTTTATTACAGTAGATAACTTTTCCAAGAAACTTCTTGGGCCACAAAAAAAAGGCATTGCAGGCTGCCAGTTGGCAACCCCTTTTCTAGCTATTATCTATTATGTACTAAGAAAATCAGCTTTTCCTGTATGTGGAGAATTGTGCATGAAAAGTATCAATAACTAAAATTATTTTGGTGAACTATGTATCAAAATCTGAAATATATAAAGAAATTCATGCCTCTTTTACCTTAATAGGGTTTTTCAATTTCTTCAAGAAGTTTGACTATGTTTTAGCAAGCCAGAAATATAGTTTTCTAGAGGCTCACAAAGCACTTGTTTCTAAGTTGCTGTCTTTATCCAAATTTCTATACTGTATAATGCATTAGTTATAAGTAAATTTACAACTTGTCCTTTTCATTTTGCCAGCTGAGAAATATTATATAACAGATTTTAGTTATATATAAAGTTATTTCTATAGACAATGAATTGAATTTGAATTTGTGATGATTAGTTGTTCCTTATATACACAGCCGTATCAGAATATTATGACCACCTACCATAGTATATGTATGGTAGGTGGTCATATTATTCTGATACAACTGTGCATATGTTATTTTGATAAGAGCACTTTGTCTTCATTACTTTTTAATGTTATCTCAGCAGCTGCTTTCAGAGCATTAATTGCCTGGTCTGGATATGCCAAATATAAACATTAAGTTCACAATCTTTCTTTCCCTGGTAATTTTTATCTATTGCTGCACGCTGTTGTCATTGATAAACAAATTGTGTTGGGCTTACATAGACTGCTCTCATTGTATGGGACATTAAGCTGGATTCAGTGTGCTGAAGAGTTGTGCCTTAAGCATGTTAGAGAACATTAATTGGTTTTGATGGGAAAGTCTAAGTTTCTGTTGTTAACTATTCAGTAGGACTTCTTAATTCACCCTATCTTGAATGTTCATAGGATTTTTGTCGCCAGACCATTTAACAAATTGGGCTGCAAAACTAGCAGCAATCAGTTGTTGACTTAAAGACTATTACCAAAATCTGCAATTTCTCTATTGTAATATAAACATTTTGAAGCTGAAAGCAATTTCTATCCAGGAATTAAGATGTACTTGCTTTACTTTGACTAACTTTATAAATCATGTTTAAAAACTAATACAAAACAAACAAAAACTCCCACTAAAATGTTAAATATTTATTTCAGAAAGCATTTAATGAAAAGACTTAGTAGAAAACCACCATATCTATGCCTTAAAGCTAAACGTTTCTCATGTTCTATTCAGTATGATATAAGAAACTATTTGCTCACATTAGCGATTCTCAACTTCAGGATAATTATATGCTTTTAAAGAGGTTATGAAGTTTTATAGCCACTATATGTGATATTGAAAAAAATACAGGGCAAATCACAATACTTGATGTGAAACTAGACTATGAAACTAAGGATATTGATATATATTTAAGACCTGTGTTACTTTTTTGTACAGAATATGTTGGAAATTACAATGCTGAAGCTTGAATCTCATGCAAAAAGTTCTGATTTTAGAATTTTACTTTAAAAACTTTATGCTGAAATTTGGTTTTCATGTTAAAACTGGCAATTTTGAAGGGGGTTATATGAACACTATCAACCTCAAAACAAGTAACACACAAAGAATTTGAGAAGCATACCATAATTCTTATTATTGTTGCCATAATTTCTGGGGGGGGGGGGTTGAGGGAGAAGCCAAGTATAAATAATAGACAGTATCAAATTGACATGTAGAGAACTCTGCTATGAAATGATGTTTAAGATCCAGCATTTATTATTGTGAGGGTCAGGTCTATCCTGAGCATGTTGAAAGTTTTCAGAATTGCATTTGCTGACTTGATTGTCCCAAGTCAAGCCTCACCATTGAACTTGTGTAATTCTCCCTGATTTCATGATTAGATGAGTAATAAATTGATGAATACCATATAACTTACCTGTTACATAGCTGGTTAACACAAGAATGGGGTATAAGTGAAAAAAAAAGAAAAATTTTGGGGGGGGGGAATATTCTGTCAGAAAATGAAATTAGAAATAAGTGAGAAGAAACTGAAGGGAAAGTTAAAAATGTGCCCAAAAGTGTAAAGAGATATAACACTGCTGAATTGGCTACTGGTGGGTCGTTTGGTCCACCCCTGTCTCCAGGAAAGACTTGAAATAAAAAAGTGTGAGTTACTAACCAGAATTCTTACTCTGATGGATTTTTTTTTACACTCCTTTAAAAGTCTCTTCCCCCCAATTATTGACTACTTTTATGAATTGGTGATTTAATCATTCTCATTTTCCTATAAAAATGGGACCTCAACTCCTCGGATTTTAATTTTTCCAAAAAAAAAAGCACTCGTATTGTTTATTTTGAGGTTTAATAATATACTTTTTACAGGTAAAAATCTTCATAAATAACACTGAAAAAATATTAATTTCTAAAGTGTACTGTGAAAGAATTGTAACAGTCACAAATTTCTGGAAACCTGTAGTTAATTGCTATCATGAAATTGGTTTGTCTCTGTATTTGTTATTCATTTGAATCTTTTTAAAAATTTGGAATTTTATGTTTAAGAAAAGAGTACCAACAACACAAATGCTGCATAGTAAGTACTATGTTAAACCATCAGTTTAGAAAAATAATGGCAATAATGTTGCATCACCAAGTGCTTATTCATTTGTGTGAAAAATAATGTTTATGTGCAAATTTGTAATACACCTAGAATATATTTTGCATAAAAAAACTGTTGAAACATTTTAATGCTAAAGTATCTTCAGTTTACTATTATCACTTCATTGTGCTACCTAAAATATACTTAATTTGGTATGTTTTCTGAAGAATGTAAAGTGATATTTATGATAAAATTGATTCTATAAACATTATTATATGTAAGGAGTATGCAAGATAAAAGAAATAACCACATTATCAGGGACATACACAGGATTTTATCCTGTGGAAACTTCCTTTTCATATAGGAGTCATAAGCAAAGTAAAATATATAATATATTTTAGTTTGGTACGTTTTTCTTTATTTAACAAGTGTAAATAGTGTGTCAAATTTATTACATTGAAGTTCAATAATGTTTGTTTTTATTGTGCATTATCTATATACTAGGGTGCTCATATGGGCACCTATCTTCCACAAAATGCTGGCATGATTCGGGGAAAATTAAATTACTCTACGAACTGTTGAAAATGTTTCAGCTCTTAATACATTTGAACCTATCCTAATTCCCGAAACACTTTACTGCATAATCTCAGATTCCTCTTGGGGTTTCCCTCTGGCCACCCCATGTTGCATAAACAATAAAGTCTCTATCTCTGAACCTGAGTTTAGAATTACTTTTATTCTTGCACTTCAGTATCCTGTTGAATTTTAACAAGAAGTTTGCTAGCATATTTAAATGTGCGAAAATTCCAGAGGTGGTTCATTCCTTTTTATTTCCCCTTTTTTTATCAGAAAAATTACAGTGATTCAGTAGTGCTTTATAAATTGTTTTAGGGTATAGGGAATAATTCTAGAATGCACATTAAAGGCTACAAAAAGTTTAAGATAAAAAAAAAATGCCCTGTGTTTATTCGCAATGAAGACAAATCCTATTTTTTTAGATAAATATAGAAGGAAGTAAAGCAAAATGTGTAAATATGTATAAATATTTACTGACTGTGAAAATCCGTCTTAATGTGAAGTTGCAATCAGCGAAAAACAGATTTTGAGTGGTAATGTGCATATAATGAGCTATGGAATTTAAAAAATTAATACTATATATATTAATAAGTTTTAAAGGAAATAGTGATTTTTATCCTTCACCTCGGATAAAAAACCGTTTTTTATGGGTATGTGTTAATTTGCCTGTCCCAGGACAGACTCCTGCTTATGTCTCTGATTCAAGTATTTGTCTTTCACAAACGAGAAATTGGCAGATTGCCGTAAAATTTGTGTGCCAAGAGTGGCGGATTTGCTACCAATAGTCTATCGTTGCGCATGTAGGGTGAGTTGCATTTTAAGAGAATAAACATTCAAAAACATTCCTGAAATAAGTCATAAAAAGAAATTATTAAAAAATTTCTTGATACAGGGTCATCAGAAAAATATGACATAGTTTGAAATTATAATTTATTGATGTTTTACACTTACAACTCTAGTTCCTTTATTTCAGTACAAAGCACAGATTTTACTCGTGTATAAACATTTTCACTTTGTTATCCCTGTACATCTAGTACCGTTTGCAGATATTGGCTGAAACATGACTGCACCCATGTTTCTTCAGTGATGCCTTCCACAGCAGTTGTGATTTCTGCTTTCAATTCTTACACCTTATATGAATTATTTATGAAGATGACATTCTTCGGGGATCCCCAAAGCAAGAAATTGTATCAAATCCACAGAGTATGATGGTCAAAATAATCTAATTCTAAACAGTTCATTGTTGTATTGATTAACTTATTTGAAAATATTTGTTTAGGAAATGAGCTGCATTTTGGGAATGTATTCACTTCCATGTCTTGAAGAATTTAAACAAAGTGATCTGAAAAAGTGTTTGAAGTAACATTCAATATTCACTGTGCTAACCAGGAAGATTTTACCTACAGTTCCAGTAGATCAAATAGCGCCCCACATTGTGCTTTTCTATGGCACCAGTTAATTATTTTTAGTGCGAAACATCATTGACATTTGAAACTGTTGTTTTTTCTTCTTACTCTCTAGAATAAGATGCCTATTTTACGACTGTACCGTGATGTCCCGAAGAAACAGATTTTGTTAGTTCAATTGATCGCAAGCTGGGCGGTAAAAGGCTCAAATCTATTTTGCCAGGGGAAAAGTGACTGGATTGAACAGGAACATACTAGAACACTGTTCTTTAGATATGTTTCCCATCTCTAATTTAATGGTCTTATTAAAAAAAAATTATTGTGAAATATGTATAATATATAGTTTACTTTTTTGCTTCCGTTCTGGTTCTCAAAATTCTCCAAGGGTAAGGGGCAAATCCTCCATTTAAATCTGACTGGCCATTCGAATGCACTTCTATTTTATAAAACGAGTGTATGACTGAAATTATATCAATTTTCCACGTAAATTAAATGTAGCAAACAGTAAAAAAAATGTGTTGTAGCCCTTATTAACTAAGCATTTGTGCTCTTTCAAATGTAAGCCGTTCCAAATTATTGTGTTTAACACATTAATTGCAAACTAATATAACATATATATATTTATCTGATAGCAAGATATTCGCAATAAAATCTGTCTTGAACCATTTAGAAATAGACCTTAAGACTATATATCATTTTAAAATGTAAACATTGTTTTAATTTGGAAATCAAATTAACTTTATGCAGGGAGTCATGGGAAAGTCCCGGGAACAGCCTCTAAACAGACGAATGATGGGTACTATTTATTAGTGTAAAACCAACAAAAATAATGAAAGTTCCCTAGATCAAGCCAATCGAACAGGCATGACGTCAGCCTCCTATTGGTGAATTGTGGAACTTTGTTACCAGAACTCCAAAATTATCATAGGCCAAAATAGTCAGGTGGGGGGGGGGGCTCATTCGATAGCGCCCCAGACTCGTAATCTGCAGTTCTCAGGTTTGAGTCCCAGCTCGGCCAGCGTTGAGATTTATCTCCACAAAATCCCATCCCTACTCATAATCAGTAGGGGATATAGATGGACTTAGAAAGGATGCAATCCATCGGATGGGACATTAAGCCATGGCCCCATATGTGATAGAGCCATACCCTGTACACATTAAAGACATTCTGGATGGCCTAAACAAGAGGCTACCATCTGTCTCCCAGCAGCTGTTCCAATGGATTCCTTGTGATATGTATTTCACTGCTCCTTGTGGCCTGGCCATTTAGCTCATTGTGTACAAAAATGTGCGGCGGGGGGTTGTCTCAGTCGATAGCGCGCCAGGCTTGTAATCTGCATTTCCAAGGTTCGAATCCCACCTGGGCCAGTGTTGAGATTTATCTTCGCAAAACTCCCTGCCCTCGGTCAGTAGGGGACAACGGTGGGCTTGGAAAGACCATGGCCATGTGTGCGGGAGAGCCATACTCTGTGGACGTTAAAGAACACGCTGGATGGCCGCGGGAGGCTACCATCTGTCTCCCAACAGCTGTTTCAGTGGGTCCCCTCCCCCAGCCTCTGAGGCTTCGGGGTCCTTGTGACCTGGCAATTTAGTGACGCTCAGAAGTAAAACAACCCAAAGTAGTCAAAAAAAAAAGTTCTAGCAAAGACTTCATTTACTAAGTTTCCACCACACAAACAGGGTCAACAGGTGAGAGATGTATAATGGGGAGCCAGATTTACCAAAGCACATTTCAGTAAGGGCTGGAAAACCTCATAATCTGAAAAGAAATAATGCGATATTTGTAAGTAGCATACTGAGAAATGTGTGGTAGCCATTTAGTAGCACTCATGATCGATTCACACAATCGCTAGAAGGAAGTGCGATAAAGGCGAAGGGATAATTACAGTATTTAGTCTCATGTTGTTGACACAGTATCGTCAATGCTTAAATTAGCATCATGCTACGGTTGCATTGAATTGTCAAAGCAGCAGGACAAGGAATATTAGGAAAACGTAGGTATAGCCGAGAAGGTGCCTGTGCATTTCTATTACATTGTTCAGGCGCATAATTCAGTGGTAAAAGGTCGTGCTATAGCACTCCCTTTCCTTTAAGTCTGAAATTGAGTAAAAAGAAAATGTAGTTGCAGCTTGTCAGGGTATAGAAAAAGTGACACGGCCTACCCTTTTTTATACTGCAACCACCAAGGAATAAACCCAATAAGACACTAATCAGCAAACGATAAAATTACGTGTCCGTTTATGATATTTCCGTTTTCTCAGCTACCAGCACAATGTTTTCAACAAGGTAAACCACCTTTTATGGTTAATAGAAAATAAAAAGTTTCTTCTACAGTAACTACTTCAAATGCATATATACCAAAATGTAAACCCCATCCAAGAAAAAGGTTCTTACCACGCTACTGTATGTAGCGTGCCATGTTTTTTCGAGGCGTTCTCCAAAAAAGATAATGAAAAGTCCTGAATCTCATACAGCAAAAGGGATGTGTAATCGATCGTACATCTAGTTCTCATTCGATATCTTTTGTTATCGTGCTAATTGCTATTGGTTAAACTTCCGTCATCACTAAATTAACAAGCAGAGCACAGTGCCTGCCAGCTTATGTCCCACAAGAGCTTTTGTACCTTTGTTTAAAATTCCTCTGCTGTTCCTCAATTCCTGTTTTTTATGCGCTACTAAGTTCAAATACTTGTTGCCCACATCGAGCTGAAAGACACCATTTTTATGTTGTCATTAAAGGGGGGGAGTACTTAATATTTCGACAAAGTTACTTCATTCACCCCATTGAAATTGGAATATACACAGTGTGTTTACGACCTGTGATCAAATTAAATTGCAAATGAAACTTACGCCAATGCAGGGCCAGATTCAGGGGGAAAGTCGCCCTTTCAGAATTCTAGTAACGGTAACAGAGGTAAAAAAAATATTAAACTTATTTATATTTCATGCATTTTCCATGACCTGTAAAATGGAGGGAGAAACGTTACAATGTGTTAGAAATATAGTCTCTTGCCCCAACCCCCCCTCGATTTTTTTCTAGATCCGGTCTTGTGCCTCGTAAACGCATTTTCACACGTCTGACTCGGTGTATAGTGTGATCTCGCTGGTTAACCTTTAAATTTTACGACAGATCCTTAATTCACTTTATAATTTGGACATTTTTCCCCACATAGTTCGGGTAGCGAAGCTCCACAATTTGCCTCCAGGACTGCTGATGTCATGCCCTTTCGATCTATCACTTCTGATGGTTTCAAACCTATAGCACTACCCATTCGCCTATTCGTGGATATTTCTAAAATTTCTTTATTATCTGCAGTGCTTATGCTAAATGTAAAATGAGAATAAGATTGACATATGAACTTATCAGAAACTAAACCGATTAACTCCAGAAAACATTCTTGAAAGGAAATACGTCTTTGTATATTCTGTATCTTTAACAGTTAAATCAGTAAAAAATTCCGAAAATTATAGTTTCAGAGACCATCTGACAGTAAACTGAAATAAACCGACTGACACCAATTTTTGTATATTTCCTGACAAATGTATATGAAAAGAGATGATTGTATGTGTGTTTTCATCAATGATTAAAATAACTTGATTTTCATTAAACACTGACAAGTTTGAACAAGATATCTGAAGCATTGAGATAAACTAAACTGCTAATATTTTTCGAATGCATCTCCTGTATTGAATCTGTGTACAGTTCATGATTGTATAATTTTCTATGACGAAAGCATGCCAATGAAGCGAGTTATATAAGGTCTGACTTTTTACAGAAGCCACTCATTAGTTGTACAATGACAATTTAAACTGCCAAAAGCTAATGCTTTTAAGCAAAATTTTTACTTCATCGTTACCAGATGAAATATGCACGTGATATATGTATATAACAGGTTTCTTGATTACCAGCTCTGCCAACTTTTTACGTGCCGTTTGTTTTTTACACCGATATTAAAACTAGCTACCGAAGTTTTGATATTGGACTGTATTATACTCAGTGTGTATATATTATACGCATGAACACGTATGAAACTTGACTCTCGCAAAGTTTCATTTACAAATCAGCCGCAACATAGTATTTGTTTTGCTGATTCACGATGCAGCAGATAAGACTAGATTTTACCGAATTTTAGTCACTTTTCTACGTGAATTGATATACCTGAATAGTAACGTATGATTTCTGTGAGATATAGTTTGATTGCATATCATGGTTATGTATCACTTGCATTCTCAGAAAGTAAAACTTAAAACGTTGGAAACCTTAGACGGGTTGAACCACAGATGTGGTGTGGTGGTTGGTTTCATGTACAGTTCCATTAGATGTGTATCAAAATGTCATATCTTCATGGCTCATCTGAATAGTGTTTTCACCACTGTTTTCATCACTAAGTGAACATGTATCATGTTGAAATATTTTGTAATTCAAAGAAATAAATTTCAGTTTTACAAAATTTGGTTTTTATTGTCATATTTTACTAGGGATATTGTTTAACAGTTTATACACAAATACATGCAGTGTAACTCATGTTAATTTATTTTTTTGTATGCATTTTGATATTTATTGATTATAGCCAAATACATAACCCAAGCATATGCAGTATTGAATTTTAAGCATATTGCGCAAATGATTGTTTTTAAGTAATCGATGCAGCTTCTTTTGTTAGAAATGCTACCAAATACCATAAAGAAACTTTATTGTGGCTTTATTAACTGCTGTTAAATATATATGATACCCACTAGTTCTGCTTAAAGCACTACCAAGTATAGGGAAATGCCATATTCACTACCTATGGTCAGGGGCAAGCCAGTACCATATAGATACAGCTCATCCCCGATTACCTAATGGCGAGCAGTACTATAGGAGTAAAGCTCATCCATAGGTCAAACCTAAATTTATGTCCCGGACAGCCACAAACAAGGATATAGAATCCAAGTTGCCTCGGCTCCCGTGACTGGGACTCTTTAGTCCGGCCCTGTCCAACATGACCGGACCTAGTCAGTCAGCAGGGCCCTCAACTTCTAAACTGCAAATCTTATACATGTCCAGCCGTTGCCCAATCCGATCAGCATAACCTTAGACTTAGGCCCTCAAGTTCCCCCACCTTGTCCAGGTCCCATACCGGGGGGGGGGGGGAGAATATTTTTATGAGGGATGAATGTGACTCGGTTGTCAACTCACCAGTTTCATAATCTCGCCTGAGTCAGCGTTGAGATTTATTTCCGCAAAACCCTGCCCTGACCTCTGTCAGTAGGGGACACCGATAGGCTTGGAAAGGCCACTATTCGTTGGAAGGGATATTAGACCGTAGCTCTTGTGCGGTAGAGCCCCATATCCTGTGCACGTTAAAGAACCCACTGGATGACCTTAATGCGAGTCTACCATCTCCCAACAGCTGTTCAGTGGGTCCTTGTGGCATGGTTATTTAGCCCATTGTATTCAAAAGTGCTGCTGAGAGGTAAAACAACCCAGCCTTATGGGTATGTAAAAAAAAATCGTCATTAATTCATTGTGTACATGTAAAAAGAAGTTGCCACTGATGTACCGAGCAAGTTCTAATGGGGTTAGGTAAGAGTTGACATAATTGAGTCTTCGATATTTTGTGAGGATTTACGAAATATGTTCAACACTGAAGGGGAGCGGTTATAGCCACATAATTCGCCTTCCTTGATTTTTATGAGCTGCATTTTACTCAAACGTAAAAAGGACCTATCCATTATCAAGCCTATCCATTATCAAGTATGCATGTATAAGCAAATAACGCAAACATCCTAGAATAAATTTTCCGTTGCTTCATTTCAAATCAATTGTAATTCTTTTATACACCCAAGAAAACCAAACGTTATGACCACCTGCCGAATATGATGGTCCTCCACGTGCCGCCAAAATAGCTCTTACCCGGCGAGGCATAGACGCTACAAGATTTTTAAAAGTGTATCAGGTACCAACACGTTACCAGCAGATCCTTTAACCCTTGTAAGTTACGTAGTTGAGCCGCCGTAGATCGGATATGGTAATCCAACACAAACCACAGATGCTCAATTATATTGATGTCTGGGGAATTTGGAAGCCAGGGCAATACCTGGGAGTCTTCCTCATGTTCTATGAACCATTCTCGAACAATCCGGCAGCATGACGCATGCTGAAAGAACGTGTTACTAGAGGGAATTGCAATGAAAGGATGTATCTGGTCTGCAGTAATGTTTAGGTAGATGGTAGTTCCTGCACATGAATGACTGGACCCAGGTTTCCCAGCATAACATTGGCGAAGCATTACACTTCCTCCGCCAGCTTGTTTTTGTCCCACAGTGCATCCTGGTGCCAACACTTCCCGAGGTAAACGATGCACACGTACCCAGCCGTCCACATGGTGGGACAGGAAATGAGATTCGTTAACCAGGCGACCTTCCAATCATTCAAGGCCCGGTTTGATGCTCACATGTCCATTGTAGGTGCTTTTAACAGTAACCGAGGTTAGCATGGGCACTCAGAGTGGCTATGCAGCCCCATTTTCAGCATGGTTCGGTGTACTGTTTTTTATGACATATTACTCCCATCACCCACATCAAATTACGGATGAGTTGCACCACAGTATCCCTTCTATTGTCTCGTACATCCAGGGTAGTCTTTGCTCACCTCTGCCCCGCGTTTGTATTACAGAAGAGCCGAACATTCATCATAAGTTAACACAACTGTGGCTCTCTATAATAGCGTCGTGAAAGTTGAAACGTTTGCAGTCACTTTCACCACTAATTTCTAAAAAAATCGTTGCGATATTTTTTTCTGAATTCTGTAATCGATCATAGCGTTCGGATACTTTTTTGAGTGACTGTACCCTTCTGCACACACTGTCATGCACAGGTGGATCAAAAAGAACCTAGTCCTCACAAGTTGCCTAGGCGACTGCTCTATATTTGGAGTCAACGGTGGACCATGTGTCGCGAGAGTTGGGTACATGGTGGCGTCCCCCATTAAGGAGCGATTTAGAAAATGATGAGTGCCTATAGGAGTCATGGCTGCCAAAATATCACATCAGGTGTGGTAAAGCCTAGTCTGCAAAAACAGTTTTTTTGTCGTATTATTATTCTCTGCTACTCCATGTAATACGGAAGGGAACGCGAAAAACGGTTCTAAAATTCTCCGCACAGACACTACACCAGACAGATCAATGGAAAACAAGTCTAATTTGCACTAGGAGATGCTCTTAGTGACTGTTCTTCCACGGGTGAGAAGTAGCAGAGCAGTCCGATGATTCGGGGGGGGGGGGAGTAGTCTAATGATGTTTCAACCAGCCTTCTGATAATGCGAGGAAACATCAATTAATGATGCATAAATTCGCATTACAGCGTATGTGGCTTGACGTAGAAGCCGAAGAAAGGCGAACACAGCATGACGAAGGGAACAGCGCGAGACAGAAGCCGAAGAAAGAAGGACACATCTCAAAGCAGAAGAATGAAGGCAACAGCATGAACACGAGCTGCAGCTGATCAGGCGTATCTGACATAACAGGTGGGAGGGGGAAAGGAACTTCTTAAGGAGTTTTCAAGGCTGTGCAAGAAAAAAGGACTGCATCAATTTCTATTATGCCACCTTGTCATGTGATCCACATTTGCTCCATTTCCTGGGACTAAGGGATATTTATATATTTATTTATATTTATCCGATATAACAGATGGGAGGAAGAAAGGAACTTCTTAAGCAGTTTTCAAGGCTGTGCAAGAAAAAATGGCTGCGTCAATTTCTATTTTGTCACCACGTTTGCTCCATTTCCTGGGACTTTCTCTAATGGAATGATTGCGTCATTTTCTGGGTGTGCAACGATGGACAGTTCCAGTGGCAAACCACATGCAGTTGCGTGCACAATTGAATGCTGTTTGGAAGTCATACCTTATGACACAATTAACCATCAGATTGATGGAATGCTGAGATGTCTACAGACTTGTATCTCTCCCGAGGTGGGTCTACTCTTTACTGTTGAATCTGCAATAAACGCATATACCTTGCTCTCCCCCGCTCCGTTTTTTGCACATCAACCCACATAGCGTCCATCCTGTCAGTTTCGTATACATCACTCCCTTCGCGGTGTTACGATTTCCACCTTGAGCAGTGCAGCTCTCAATTCACCTCCTTTAGCTCTCGCTATTGCTACAGATAGCAATGTCTATATAAAATTGGAACATGATATGCACAATGGGAAATAAATAATAACAAAGACAAAAGGGCATCTATCCTTTTCAGTTCAAAGAAAATCGATGAGGCTCCTCACTTCACCCTCACTGGTGCCATGAACACACAGAACTGTCGCTCATTGGGAGCGTCACCTCTGTCTCTCCAACTCACGTATACGACAGTGTAGTGTGATTTCACTGAAGACTTCATCACATCATAGGGTGATTCTTCTCTCAGGAGGCTACACCTAATGGTCCAGTGCGGTGGACCATAGCAGGTGCCATTACTATTCTCTTCTCCATCCTCCCACGATTCCTGCCCTCCAGGAACGGCAGCATCTGGACACCACAGTGTTCATGCAAGATGTATCCCCACATGTTAGCCAGCAGGTAAAGCAGTTGCTGTGTAAAACGTTTGGCAACGAGTGTTTAGTTTCTCGATGCTTTCCTCAAGCCTAGCTACTAACTTCACTGGACCTGAATCCTTGAGATTTTTGGCTCTGGGGCTATCAGCGCAAAGTCGAGAAAACTTGGCAAATCTTGGGGAGTTTGAAAAATTTTCGAGTGACTTGGCAAATTTAGGAGAGATGTAGAGATGAGATTGGTTTTGTGAAATTGAGGACAGTTGGCAAAATCTAGGGGAGTTGGAAAAATTCACACTTGAGTTGCCACGATTCAGACGAGATGTAAATATTGGGTTTATTCCTGTGAAATTATGGCTAGTTGGCAAAAATGGAAGTCAAATGACAAAATGCAGGAGAGTTGTGAAAATTGCCCCCCCTCCCCCCACGGAGCGAAAATCGAGGTACGAACCAGAGACATTATTTTCTCAGTTGGCAAAATTTGATTTTGGAGTCGGAAAATTCAACCATAGTCCCTCTCTACGCCCCTGCGTGAGGGCTTACCGAGTGTAGCAAACGTGACTGTCTATCAAAATACAACTGGAGGTGGTCTGAGTTCCTCCTTTTCTCTCAAGAGTCGAATAGAAACAAACGTACAGTGAGCTTCAGAGTCTCACTGGAGAAGGCAGTCTGATGCCCTCTTCTGCTTTTCACTCGGCTGATCAGTTCAAACTTTAATTGGCATAGTGCTTAGGGAGACAGTGACTGCCCCGCAAGACAGACTTTGTGTACTGTGTTAGCTCTAGCTGAGGCAGTGGTCAGCAGGGACTTCGCTCTTCGGGGAGCATGTCCTTGTATGAGAAGGCCTGTAACAGCTAGGCGGAGCTTGTAAGCCCCTTCTCTGTCCTTGTATGAGAAGGCCTGTAACAGCTAGGCGGAGCTAGTAAGCCCCTTCTCTGTCCTTGTATCAGAAGGCCTGTAACAGCTAGGCGGAGCTAGTAAGCCCCTTCTCTGTCCTTGTATCAGAAGGCCTGTAACAGCTAGGCGGAGCTTGTAAGCCCCTTCTCTGTCCTTGTATCAAAAGGCCTGTAACAGCTAGGCGGAGCTTGTAAGCCCCTTCTCTGTCCTTGTATGAGAAGGCCTGTAACAGTTAGGCGGAGCTTGTAAGCCCCTTCTCTGTCCTATGTGTGTGCAAATGAAAAAAAAGTTAGTCTGGCAGTCTCAGGGGATCTCGTAAATAAGGGTTGGGTTGTTTTACCTCTGAGCAGCACTTTTTGCACACAATGGGCTAAATGGACATGTCACAAGGACCCAGGTAAAATTGGGGGAAGGAGAACTACTGGACAGCTGGTAGCATCCCGTCAGTGCCATCCAGCAGGTTCTTTAATGTACACAGGGTATGGCTCTCCCACACACGGGGCCACGGCTTAACGTCCCACATGATGGCGAGTTTTGCAGAAATAAATCTCAACACTGGCCCAGCTGAGACTCGAACCTGGCGACTACAGATTACGAATGGCATACAAGCAACTGAGACATCCCTGCCCCTACGAGAAATGGCAACAGAGGACAAATGAAATCCTAACTTTTCATTTTAATGGTTTTGTTATGTTAGATTACTTTGGTTTTTAATCAAGTTCTCAAATAGGTGTGAAAGTAAATTCCATTTCTTAAAGTTTCTTTACGAAATAATAAAAATGTTCCTACTAAGCTGTGCGATAATGATCCTATAAGCTTAGGATTTTTCTGGAGCAGTGAATTGAAATGAAACATATCATTACGGTAAAAATAGAAATATTATAAGGATAACAACATAATTCTTCTGAATAGAACATCAGAAAAGAAGTTTGTGGCTTCGATGTTAAGCTTAAATTACCTTGGAGGATATAGGAGCTAAAAAAAGATATCTTCTATTAGACTTTTAAAATTCTACATAATCTGAGTTCAAATTGGCATAAACCACATCGATTTCTGTCTAGAGTAGAAATCGAACAATCTTGTAGTGTGAAAGATCCAGGACTATCAGATAATCAACTCCTTGTTTTGAGTAACTTTCGACGCATTCTGTTGCTCTTTCGTACCATTTGCCCAGAGAGCGACGTTCTCTGGCAAGCGTGTGCGTGCAAGTGACGCGAGCTCAATTTATCTCTGGGAGTGGCACGCAAAAGTTCCATTAGTTGACGAATGTCGTCACGTTCTCTTGTGTCACATCAGACTGAAAATACTGTATACACTACATTGTTAGACTAAATAAAAGATTGGTAAGAAACTGAAAGAATGTTTCTTAAAATTAATGAAAACGTTGCTATATTTCCGCTATGTCTTCTAGACCAGATTTCGCTATTATTGATCAGTTAAGTTCTTTTGGGAGTTTTTTTAAAACCCAGTTTAAAGAGTTTTTCGCCTTCGATTTGCTAATAAAAAGAGCTACATGATCAACTAAATTCAGTTAAGATTGCAATAGTGATCAAATAAGTTAAACTTATATACTACAAAGTGCTAATTCTTGGAACTGCACCAGTTTTATTTTTAGTTTTTATACGTTAGGTCAATTCTTTGGGAAAATATATTGGGCAAATATACAAAAGTGTTGGGGAAATATAATGATGAGAATTTATTCAGTGAATAGCACAGCAATCTCGTAATCTGATGTTAACAGGTTCTTATTTAACTCTGTGTTGAGATTTTCTCCACTAAACTCCTTTTTGCCCCTCGGGGAGGAACTTAAGACTAATGGGTTTGCATGATCGTCCATCTTTTGCCTTGGATGTTCAGACGCTGCGTTGTTTGTACGAGGGAGTTCAAAAAGTTCTTGACATGCATCTGCAGAAGAATAACCATTGCACTTACCACAACAACACTTTTATTCCCCTTTAAAATACTCCCAGCATCTATGCAACTTTCAAACATCTGCTTTATTTCTGGAACGTTCTGTTCCTGTCCTGTTGGGGAATACCCCGCTACTCTGAATGAACGCATTTCGCCAGATCTTGCACCCTTGGAAAAGGCTTCCCTTCAATCAGGCTCCTCTTTTTAATTTTTTCGAAACAAAAAAAAATCACATTTTGCAAGATTTTTTCCTGATCCCGATAGGCCATAACTTGCAGGGTTTTGTGAGCATTGCCATGAGGAAGGAGAACCCTTGACAAGCCTTTGGTTGGAAACTGATCTTTTATCTCCTTAGCCATTTCGAGCAAAGCAATGTTGGTGCGGTATTGGCCATTTACAGTCATTTTTTTAGGTAAGATGTCCACTGCTACCACTCCTTGGGAATTGAAAACAGTTGTTAACATCCTCTTCCTTGAGCGAAAGTCTTGTCGCAGAATTTGGGGACGAGGTTCATCATCCGCAACCCAAACATAATTATCTTTCTGGGGGCCGTATAGTAATAAAAGCACGCCTCATCAGCTGTGACAATGTCTGTTAACCTTTTGGGGTCACTAGGTTCAAACATTGCCAAGATCTCCTTGCACGAATCAACTCTAGCCCTTTTTTTGAAACAAGTGTTGTAAATAGGTTGTAATATGTAATTTCGAAAACAGTGTTATGAATTTGTTGTGGAACGGTTGACAGCTGTCAGTAGACATACCGTCACAGCTGTTAGAAGCCTACCGTCAAAGCCATTCAGCGTGTTCATTAAAATGCGCATGCGATGGTTCTCCCACACACGGGGCTGCGGGTTGACGTCCCATCCGACGGATGGCGGCCTTCCCATACCCATGGTTGTCCTCCACTGGCCGACGGCACGGTTGTGATGGTGGTGGTGGCGGAGGCCTAAATGACCTAAATGAAACCTAAATCTCACCTCTGGCCAGGGTATAATGGTGTTTTCCATTCAGTTTTGTAATTCAGCTACTTAGTTGTATTTTCCAGTAATTCTTGTGAGTTTTGTTTGGTATACGCATATTTTTCCAAATGCATGTTCTAATTTTGTTGGGTAGTTATATTTTACAATAAGTGTCGTTTTTTCTTGTTTAACTGTATTTTACAGAAGGTGCTATGATTTGTTGTGCAATTGTACTTTCTAATTAGTGGTGTGATTTGGATTTAAGTGTATTTTCACCAGAGCCTCATTAGCCATCAAGAGCTGATAATTTCCCGATTGATGATTAAGTGATTTTAGCTCTGTTTTGGAGGGAACATAAGAGTAAAAGAAATAAGGTCGTAGTTTCGATACTTTAAGTAAGAAGGAGAAATGATCAGCCCTTGATGTTGCCCGCCTCTCACTGCGTGGAAGTTGAGGTTGGATTTTGAGAGGTCCCACCACCCACCACTCTATGCTCGTCTGTTGGTTTTTGCGACGCATAGAACCTGAAAGACAGAGAGAAGAGTCCGTTAGAACATTGGAAGGACGTTTTGCTTATTCGTATAAGGATAATATATTGCTAAACTTACAAAACATAAACTTGTAACTAGGCAAAAAGTAGGGCGAAATATAAAGCTTGGATATAACGTGTTATTAAATGCATTGTATCTAATAAAGCAATAAAAAATAGAAAAAGTAGAGATAAAACGAAAGTTAGGAAAAACACTAACAATGGGTTCTGTCGTAAAGTCTTAGACACCCCCTCGACCATTTTTCTTATTTCTGGAGTTCCAATGCGATAGATGGAATTATCACTGGTATTATCCTGAGCAGTGCGAAAGGATACTATACTGATGGTCTTTAAAAAACTTTTTGAACTTGTTGAGCTCTTTCCTCAGCCTCAAATTGTAAACACTTGATTTTCATCGCAAAATTACGAAATCTGGCTATTTGAACTATTATGACCACTCGGCGAACTTATAAAATATTTCGATTCATTTAAATTTTTTGACATTCTTTAATTGAGAAAAGTCAGGAATTTTGTCCACAGGTCAGGAGGGTTATTAATTTTTTTTAGCGCTCTGTTCCTACTACGGTGAATCTTCAAATCATACTCTGACAAAGATATCTCAAAAGAATTGAACACTTTTGCTGAAATTCGATCACTTTAAATCTTTCGATAAAGAGAACTAAATACCAAATTTTCAATACTCCACATAAACTGACTCTTTAGTATTAGGGCAATTCAATCAGTGTTCCCAACTGAAAGAATTTTTCACAGAACCTGGATTAATTGTTCTTATTTTTAGATACGTTAAAGCAAATATATCAATTTATAGCTAGCCTTTGAAATATTTTGGAGAGTTATTCCAGTGAAAATATTTAAAAAACGGAATTTTCGTTAGCCATTATGCTGGATCTGAAAGCTTATTTGTAGAATAGTTTTTAAAAAAGTAATGTTTCCATTATGTTTAATAATAACAATATTGATTAAAAAATGGTTCATTTGAAATAAAATGCTGAAATAAATTCTTCCATTAAAACTAATGAAATAAATTGCCACATACAGACAGGCGAAATTCTAAATTAATCAAATGCTTTCAATGTGAAATATTTTTGTTGAATTGCAACATCCAGAATAACAATTTCCCCATTCTGTCGTTGAAGACCATGCAACAATTTACCTCTTGAGGTTCTTTATAGGGCATCTGTCTGGTTATCAGATTTTTAAGACAATTTCTTGGTTTCAGGATACAAAAGCTCGTTACAATATTCTCTTATTCAATTTAAATACAATTTTTACCAATGATTTTATGCCTTCCAGCCAAATACGTTAATCATCTCTGCCTATTGACATAAGTAATACAAATTAGGAAAACTATGAAACCACCTTAGCAAATGCTAAAATGAAATAATTTGTTTTTCAGCAAGAAATCAAAGAGTCCGAATCATTACCTTTCTTTAGATCAACCTTTCGTTGGCAAGAGAGGGGACGGCATTAGGAAGCTTGTCTTTACCCTCTACAACTGGGATGTTGGATCGATTCCCAGGATCTATCAGTGGATACTTTTTCTTCACTTTCAATCCAGACTTCAACTGTAAAAGATCAAAGTATTGAAACATAGCAGAAAATAAAAAAAAAAGAGTATCATGGTATAAAAATAGTCTGCAAAATTCTGATGCATAAGGTAAAAAGAATTGAACGCTTCCCTCTTGAAATTGTAAAATCTAAAAAAAAAGAGAGAAATTGTAATATTAAATCTGAATATAGATAATCGAAACATACACTCAGTGTTCATTAAATTATCATCACTGCACTTCATGTTAAGGTTCGTAATCTGCAGTTTCCATGTTCGTGTCCCACCTGAGCCAGTGTTCACATTTATCTCCGCAACCCCCCCCCCCCCCCCCCCGGCACTGCCCACGGTCAGTAGGGGACACCGATGGGCTTGTAAAGGCCGCCGTCCGTCGGATGGGACGTTAAGACGTGGCTCCGTGTGCTGGTGAACCATACCCTGTGCATGTTAAAGACCATGCTAGATGGCCTTGACGGGAATCTATCCTAATAGCAATTCAGTGGGTCCTCTCCCCCAACCTTCTCTTATCCTTCGGGGACCTTGTGACCTGGCCATTTAGCCCATTGTTGCAAAAAAAAGTACCACTCAGAGGTAAAACAGCCCAATCCAACTTCATGATAAGGGAACGGAAATCTAATTTGGATGCTTTATAACTTCTAAAATAAGCTTTTAATGGTAAAATATCCCACGTGGTAAATTGCAGCATTTAAAAACTACATTTAGCTAAATCTCGATTTCCAAAATTATGCATTCATTATTTAAATAGTTACGAAAGTTTAAACATTGAACAACAGCAATGCGAGACAAGAATTTACCTAAAAAGTTTAGATCTTTTATAAATAAACATTATTTTAAATCCTTTAATAAGATAAGTGAACATTATAAAAGTTTATGTAATATTTTCAATCTTTCTTCAATTTTGTATAAGTTCCTTACGATTGCATTACTGATATTAATTATTCACCCTGTCATAACTCTCTATATACTGAATGAATAATTACGAAAATTGAGATTTAGATAGACGTAGTTAAGACCTGCAGTTTATCATCAGTGATGGTTAGAGAGGGCTTGGCTACTGATCGGAGGGACCTGGGTTCGAGTCCTGGGTAAGGCATGGTGTCGCTTTCCTCACAGACTTCATTCTTCACGTCTGCTTGAGGAATTTTTACTTATGTTTAATTTTACCATAAAAAGCTTATTTTAGAAGTTATGGTGAATCGAAACTTTTGCATTGCCATAACATGGAGAGGAATGGCCATAATTCAACGAACACTGAGTGTATAGCAAACATCAGATTTGTCAGATCTACACTAAACCAGCCGTTCAAGACAAAAATCACATGCGATTAAGATAATCTATATATCGATTCTACATTCTTTATATTTGCCATTCGAATTGAATCATTACAAAATACATTTTAAATATCCATTCGATCAGATATTTTATTAAGCAAGACAACATTAAACACTTAATGAAGTCTTTTTTCCGTAAGAGAAATGAAATCCGTATCTAAAGGAGATCTTTGAAGAATAAACAACTAGAGAAATTTCATTTGTGTTTTGAACAATTCTAGCCGTCCCGTGGCTGAGTGGCTAGCATGCTTGGCTACTGATCAAAGAGATCTGGGTTCGAGCCCCGGGTGAGGAATGGATGTTGGTGTTGTGCCCGCCATCCTCGCAGACCTTCTACTATGGCGTATAAACTGGCAGGATCCTGTCAAACCAATGTGGCAAGCAGCCATTTGACGGGATCTTTATTTTTTTTTATAAATGTTTAATTTCTTCTTCATTATATATATATACTAATTAATAATGTATACTCTTTTACCATTTTTCTTTCGTTGCATATTCATACGCATACAATGAAAACATTTTCATATTAATTAAAATTCTTACTTAAACAAGTTTAGCTACTTTCGGATATCTGTACGGACACTGAGACAAGTTTTAATTTTTAACACCTGATGTTGCCAACTCTGGCAATAAATAATAAATGGACAGCATTATAACAGTACAATTGCGAAATGAACTCGTAAAGAATCACGAGAAGCAAAACCATTATCAATGAACTCACCAGTTTTTTCAGAACTTTTCTTTTGAAGAAAGAATGCGACAAATAGGTTTTATCTCCGAGTCGTTGCTCGGGATCTTTCAACAGCAGCTTTCTTACAAGATCTTGTCTACTTGCATCTAAATCGAGTGGAAAGTCAGTGCGCCCTGCTGCTATTTCTCTAAATGCAAGCTTCCTGCAGGCACTGTCGTTATCCTTAAGACCGAGGAGTTTTAATTTGTATTTACAGGGGGAAATTCCATATATCAACTGATACGCAGTTATGCCTAAAGAATAGTAATCAGCAGCAAATGAGTATGGTATGGCATTCTTTTCCACATGATGAATCTGCATTTCAGGAGCCACGTAGTATGGTGTGCCACAATAACCTTTAAATGAAGTACCAATGGCAGACAATCCAAAATCTATTACTTTTATCTTGCATAGATCATTAACCAATACGTTGTCACCTTTGATGTCTCTGTGAATAATATTTTTACCGTGAAGGTACTTCAATGCCATTCCCATCTGTCCGAGAATCAGACTAATAACATCTGTATTGATACGATACAGGGTAGGAAATTGCCTTAAGGTGACACTTTGGAAATGCTGAAAGAACAGAAAGTGCTTCTGCACATCTGAAGAAACTTGGTATTTCACATAATTATCACACTGGACACAAAGAGGATTCTCTTTTACAGTTTGCAGGATTTTAAGTTCGTTCTTTACCATCTCATCACTGCTACTTTTCACTGAAATTACTTTTGCTGCCAGATCGATTCCCCGTTCTAAATCTCGAACTAAGTAAACACATCCAAAGCCTCCTGCTCCTAATTGAGACAGCGCTACCATTTTCGTTTCGATGTATTTAACATCAACACATCTGCTACTAATTTTTCCCCGTCTTTTTGGATAATCAGGAAACTGTTTCAGTTTGGTTTCATCAATTTCCTCTATTGGACATGGACAAAGGCATTCAATCCTCTCAAATATAGCTTGCTTTCTCAGGAAGCATTTAGACTTACACCTTTTGCCATGCTGTTTAGAATCATCGGGTCGAGAATCTTCTATTAGTTCACTTCCATCATCTTCATTTGTAACTGTCATGCAGCCAAACAACGATGAAATGCCGCCATTCGCTCTCTTTTTGCGAGAGAAACGGGACCTGAACCAGTCCCTCAATCTGCAGACTGCCATTACTATGTCCCCTCTCTAAAGCATATATATCTTATGCACTTTATAACACTTTAATTGACTTTGCATTAACGAAACATATCTCATATCACATACTAATCATGCACATACCTCTATCTTGTCAGAAAATCGAAATCGATTGAATCGGAGATCAGCTGGGAGCAGCAATGGTATCCCTGGCGACCATTGTTAGGCGAAACTTTCTTTGTTGACAAAGAAAACTAATTTGTTACGATATTACGGCATTGTTACTAACTGAAGGAATATACAGCCATATTATTCTAAACCGCTTATTTGCGTATTTCGGAAAAAGGGAACATAAAATCAGATTATTAGAATATAGTTTCGTAAATAAATATAAATAAGAAGTTAAACTTTCCAGAGAAATGTTGATCATAAAAACGTTTTTCTGATATTATGTGAAGCAGTTTCTGTGGTTGTGGTTTATTTTTAAATCACACTTACGTTTTAAAAGTTACCATTTATATGAATATCATTGCCATTAAATATTCAAGAAATATGTAGAAAATGAATGAATCGTATTTTTTAATTCAATATTGTAATGTAAGAAGTATTAGAAAAATATTTGATGAACCTTTAATACTTTTGGAATTTTTTTAATTAATAAAAAAAATTAAACTATATAATATTTCTGGGCAGGTCCAAATCTACAGAAAATAAATAAAGGGCGGGGGGTCGGCAGAAAAACTCAATCGAAAGGAAAAACACAAAGGGAGGGGGGCGGAATACTCTTGATTTTTAATTGCAGTATAACATTTTCCCCTCCGTTTTAGTGGTACAGTCGCTCGAAAAACTATCCCAACATATGACTGATTACAGAATTCAGAAAAATTATTTGGCAACGATTTTTTTTTAGAAATGAGTGATCTGGCAACCTCCGTGTCACACGAAGGTTGCCAGATCACTGATTTCTAAATTTTTTTAACAAATTTAAAAAAAAAATTAAACTAAAAAAATTTTCTAAAAAAATCGTTGCCAGATATTTTTTTCCGAATTCTGTAATCAACCACAGTGTTCGGATACTTTTTTGAGCGACTGTACAGCAATCCCTTGATTAAGCTGCCCTTTTGCGTCTAATTTCTAATTGATTCAGCAAAACAGAGTACTAAGTGACTCAGCGCTAGGCGAGTGACGTGTTTCGGTTAAAAAATGTTATTTAGGTAAGTTCCGGACATTGCGATTGGTTGTTTCCATAGTTACGTTGTTAGTAGCTCAGGTAAAAACTTATAGAGCAGTATGGAACACTGTTGAAAAATTTTAACCTTCTTCTTTGAAATTTCTGGATCTCCACTTGCAGCTTCTCCCTGGATTAATCCACTGCACGAAGTGGAAACGTCGCGAATGAAGTGATGATTTCAAATTCAAATTTATTTTCAATAAGTATTATCTATGCCGTCCCATGGCCGAGTGGTTAGCGTGCTTGGCTACTGACCTAAGGGACCTGGGTTCGAGCCCCGGGTAAGGCATGGATGTATGTGTCGTTTTTCTCCTGAGGTCCTGCCATCCTCTCAGATCTTCTACTGTGGCATATAAACTGACAGGCTCCTGTAAGACCTCTGTGGCAAGCAGCTGCTTGAGGGGATATTTATTTTATTATCTATATATTACATAAAAAATCCCACTAAGCCGAAGCTTATCAGCGGGAATAGTACATATATGTTTTTACAGATATCTTGCCTCAGTAGTACATAAAATGAAGGAGAGAAAAAAAAAAGGAATAAATGAGAAAGAAAACCGCCAAAATGATGAAAGTTTCCAAATATTACCCTACCCTTGAAACCAAACATTCACATCAGTTAAGTCATCACAATACAATTCCTTATCTACCTCATCATTCTCAACAATATCTGGCATAAACATTAAAAGTAGCAAAAGAAAACTATTTAAATTTAGGACAGACAATTATTTTGACTTTCTTTTTCCAAATCCTCTAGGCTCTGAACACTGTTAATAATAATCACTTGCTCAGTTTCATTCTTTCTAATAGAAAGTTTATTGTTCTTAAACCAAACAAATTTATAACTTTTATCCTTAGCCATTTTCTTTGCTCTCCAAAGTAAATCTCGATTCATTTGCGTCAAATTTTCATTTATGTAGATAAGTGAATGCTCTTTTCCTGCAAACACTGTTCCGCATCCCAAACGAATCTTTCTCTTTTCAATCCATTTGGCCTTATCTTTTCTGTTCTTGAATTGCACCAAAATGTTCGGAATCTGTCCCTGTTTTTTGGGTCGTATTCTATGTAATACCTCAATGCTTTCTCTTGAAAACGAATCAATTTTCAACTCTTTTGCCAGCTTCTCCATTATTCCCAGAAGATCCTCCTCTCTTTCCCCTTTTTCTTGCTCAATTCCACAAATCTCTACATTTTTATTCCTACTATACTGCTCTAGGTTATTATTTGCTATAACCGGTTCCTTAATTTTATCTTCTAATGATCTACGGGAACTGGGTTCGAGCCCGGGGTAAGGCATGGCTGTTTGTGTCATTTTTCTGCTGAGGTCCTGCCATCCTCTCAGACCTTCTGCTCTGGCATATAAACTGACAGGCTCCTGTCAGACCTCTGTGGCAAGCAGCTGCTTGAGGGGGTATTTAAAAAAAAAAATGTTTCGATAACCTTGTGGTTCTTTTCAACCTCTTGCTCTAATGTTTCATTTCTTTTTTCCGATTCAACTATTTTATCCAGAAGCTGATCATATTTGTCAGACAGGAATTCTAACGACTTTTCAACACTATCTAATGTTGTCTTTATTTGTAACAGAGTCACTCATTTGTGATCTATTTGGGTCAAAATTGACTTGACTTGTCCGAAGTTTATGTTCTCATCCACTATCAGCGTTTGAAAACTCATGTCATCGGACTCCTCGGCATTTTTTATTCCCTCTTTATAAATCTCTCCTCTCCTTATATTATTTAATTCATCTCTGGTTTTTTCTTTGCATTTGCTTTGCATTGCAAACCCGAAACTGATAGGACGGAAGGTATGAGGATCAGATATGCGAAGGATCATAGATTCCGCTTATTGCAGATTCATCAGTGCATATTAGGCCCACCTGGGGCGGTCATATAAACCTGTAGATGTCTCGACATTACCTTAGCCAGATGGTTAATGGCGTCTTCAGGTATGGTGCTCCAAACAGCATACAATTGAGCATGCAATTGTACCTGGTTGGTCGTCTGAGGAACTGGCGAAGATGGCGAACCATAAGGTCGGACACATGCTCAATGGGTGCTAGGGGAGTATGGAGGCCATGGCAGAATGTCCACACTTTGGAGACTATCCATCGTTGCACGTGCAGTTTTGGGGTGGCGCTGTCCTGCTTCAGAAGTAATCCAGGCATGGTGGTAAGGAATGGTCGTGCCACAGGATTAACAATGCCATCGATGGGATGTCTCGCTGTTAGCATGTTAGAAACATGGAGCCAGCTGCCATATGTGATGCCACCCCATACCAACGTAGTATGATGGCTAATGGAATAGGCTTCCTCATGTTATTGACGACACCAACGCCATACAGACAAACGGCCGCCTAGCATGCCGAAACAGAATTGGCACTCGTCTGTGAACAACACTCTCCTCCATTCCCTAGTCCAACGTTGCTTCACTCGACACCAGTGGAGACGGCATAACCGGTGATGTTGCTGCAATGACAGATGCTTGACTAGACGCCTGATCCTCATTTCTGCATCACGCAAACGTTGTCTAATGGTTTATGGGGAGACCATGGCATGTGTAGCAGTCCACAAATCACATTTCAGCACAATCGCTTTGGCGAAAGTGTCGTGAACTGCCCTTCTACGAAGCATACAATCTTCATGTCCTGTTGTGTTGTGCTGGTCCTGTACCTGTCCTTTATGCCATTTGATGATCGACGATGTTGCATGAGATGCACCATTATATGGTGCATCTCATGCAACATCGTCGGCTTGGCCGTGGTGTCACGTGTCCATTCTCTGCAGAACTTTGATCATTTCAATATCTCCAATGACCAATGGTCTCCTTGCGATTTACATATCTCTGCATTCATTCCTTCTTGGTGTTGCGATTTTCACTTGGAGCAGTGTACAGTCACTCAAAAAAGCATCCGAACACTATGGTTGATTACAGAATTCAGAAAATATATCTGCAAAAGATTTTTTTTCCTGTAAAACATATATATCAGTGGTTCTCAACCTTTTATGCTTCACGTACAACCTGAAAATGTGTTTGTAACTGGCGTACCCCTTGTATAGATATATAAAACTATAGTTATAGTATAATAATGGAAATTAAATAAAACATATATATATAGATATTAAATTTTGTATTCATAAATTACATATATCAATAAACACAAAAAATGACAAACAATTTAACAAATCTAATAAAATTATAAACATTTTACTGGGTAATCAGATCTAGCTACTTTTGAGCTCTCACGGCGTACCTCAAAACATTTTATCGTGTACCCCCAAGGGGTACGCGTACCTCACGTTGAGAACCCTTACACTAGACCATTTAAGCTCTTTGTTTAAATATTTGATATTTTCCAGCCTTTTCCGCCGCTAGAGATTGTTTCTGAATTTTTACCTCTATCCCTCTCTAACAATGGAAATTCCGACTCATGAATGATTTGAAAAATTTAAATCTTATTTTGCTGGCACCTTTAGAATAAAAAAATATTTTGTCGTTTAACTCTTAAAATAGGAAAGTTTCATTTTCCCACCCTGTTGGGCATAAGAGTGCAAAGACTTGTTGCCATTGTAAACCTTCTAACTATAACTCTCTGTTACCAAAATTTCAGATTTCCAGTGTAAATAGCTTGCTTGCAATATTCGTTTGAAATTGTAGCACTTTCCATTTTCCACCGCTAGAGGGTGATATTAAAATATTTAAAAAATTTTAATCTAATATTTTATCAACACCTATACAAAGTAAAAGAATGTTTCATTTATCTCTAAAAGTAAAAAAATTGATTGTCTATAGATGGACAGACAGGTAGAAAGACAGGCAGACGGACAACAGTTAACAGACTGACAAACAAACAGACAAACCAACATTTCATAGGCAGACGACAAAGTGAAAACATTATACCGTTTTCCAAATAAACGAAAAAGAAATTATTTGTTGGTTTTCAGTTCTCGTTTCCTTTTGCACTTCTCTTCTGACGAAGTTTTTTGGAAAAAATCTTCATTAATTTATTTCTATGAATGGAATTTTTAAACCCAAATGAAGCGCAGTGAGGCATCGATAAAATATGGAAGCTTTTATGCGCAATAGAGCGGCAGAAATCAAATTTCATCAACTGAGAAGCTTTATCTAGATATACACACTAACTCATAGGTTTTCGTCTTACTGTAGGACAAAATATGGCGCCCATAAACCACGTGACTCAATTAACCAATTACAGTCAATTACCGAGATTGCCCCCACTGCACAAATCATAAAGCAGCACCCACTATATTCAACATGGAGAAAAATCAAACCTTTCAACCCTAGATACACAATCCCCTATTGGACTATTAAAAAACCCTCCATAAATCTCACACTACCACACATCACCCAAAAATATAAACACCTCCCACAAGAACTAAAATTTGCAGCGGAACAACTCATCACAAACATTCCTACCACAGACCTCATTATATTCACAGATGGCTCCCACATTCCACACACAACAAATGGCTCTGCTGCCTTCCACTCTACCCAACCAATTTTCTCACATATAATCAAAATGAACCATGCAGAAAACAGTACTGCTACAGAGCTAGCTGCAATACATATGGCTTTGGAATGGTCCTCCACACAAAATACACACAGCATACATATTATCACTGACTCAAAATCTGCCTTGCACAGCATCAACAAACATACATACAACCTATCACAAAATTACTGTCTTTTCCATATTCACAGAATTTCACACAATATAATTGCCACTCACAAAACACTAACATTCCACTGGATACCCTCTCATTGTAACATAACCCATAATGACACTGCTGACCATCTTGCTAAACAAGGACACAATATCCCTACACCTAATTATCACACCCCTGAGACATATAATCATCACCTAATTGAAATCAACAAACTCTTCCACTCCACATGGACACAAAACTAGATCCAACAGGCCACAATTAAAAATACATTCAGAGCCACCATTGCTGCCATCCCACACACACTACATCTCAACTACCTATCAAGAAGAGCCCAAACAGCAATTCATTAACTACGCACTGCCAGAACAAATCTCAACAAGGACCTTTTCATGATACAAAAGGTATCATCTGCTCTTTGCACTACATGCCAAGTGATAGAAGACATTCCACACTACCTTCTACACTGCACCAAATACACAATACATAGAATTACCCTCTTCCAGACACTCACCACACTGGGAACCACTTATTTCTCAGTCCAAACAATTCTTGGTCCTACTCATAATAATATAAAAAGCCACTATAGGGCCTTGGCCCAATATATCAACAGCACTGGGAGATTCCCCTAAAGCCTCTCTGCTTCTCCAAATGCCTCTACCTCACTTTTAAAAGATCCTTGGGACACTAAAAGATCCAGATGTCAATAAAAGATCCCCATAGGACATCAATAGACGCATTTTGGACAACTTATTCCATAGAAACTAAATAAAAATAAATATATAGTATAAAATCATAAAAAAAAATCAATCTAACTATCAAAAATAAAGTCACATAATGGAAAACTTTATTTCTATATTGGAAACTTTAATATTTCTCTTTAACCCAATAACTTACATGGAATCTCTCCCAGAACATAACATCTCTATACACATTATCATACCTAATATACATATGGAATCTCACCACATCTCCCACTACCCTTTGATGAGAACCTTAAACTGCACTCCTGCCACACACCCCAAACTCATGGCTGACCTTCCACTGGCTCTACAAAATTAAACACTGACCACCACACACTGAACACATAAATTTGATTTCCAACTCATATAACGTAGCTATATCATTTTCCTCCTTTCTCCTCCAAAAAAAAATTACATTTATCATACTCCTTCCCATATATAAGCCTGTCACTGAACGTAGACTTTTCCCAGATCCACCCCTGCGCAACATTTCACTGCATGGCAGGGCAACCCAATGCTAACCTCTGGAGTTAGATAAGCTACCATAAATATTTCCTCCTCCATCTTCCTGACACAGGAGTATTACCTATCCCACCAAATATTTCATCCCCCTTTGATTGACTCAAATCTACCATACTGGCAACCAACCATGGCCACAACTTCAATAAATAACATAACATTCGCCACTCGGAAAATTATTTAAAAAAATATATATACACTACTTCTCCCTCTATCTCTCTCCACCACCTTCCCCCCTTCACATGACATGCAACTGGTATTTATTCTCCTTCACCCTTCAACATCAGCCTCTCCACCACTGGGCGGCCTGCGGCCTAAAGCCCAATTGCCAAAATGTACGATTGCCAGCCTTCACTGTGCTGCCCAGTCTTTGCCGTTTTCATCTGCACCCACTGCCCTTTATGCCTATGGACCTGATGATAAGGGAGCCGAGGCCCCCTTTACAAATAGGTCCAGCTTAGAAAGAAGGATGTATAAGAAGAAGAAGAAGAAGAAGGCCAGCCTCTAACTATACAGGACCTCTAGTTTTTAACACAATGATAGCATTATAACGAATTAACTCTAAGCGACAGGGTTATCACAAGGGATTACTGCATTTTAAAAAATACCTTAAAATATACATATTTTTAACAATATTTCGACCCTATTACCGTTATAATAATAAGATAAATACCCCCTCAAGCAGCTGCTTGCCCCAGAGGTCTGACAGGAGCCTGTCAGTTTATATGCCATAGTAGAAGGTCTGAGAATCCTCTCAGCAGAAAAACGACACAAACAGCCATTCATTACCCGGAGCTCGAACCTAGGTCCCTTAAATCAGTAGACAAGCGCGCTAACCACTCGGCCATACTAGCATTTTAAAAAATAGGTGGGGTAGGGCCCCACTAAATCCGTCCTTCTCCTCGTTATATTAGTTTCTTCAGTTGCAGTTTTTACAATTGATCCAGAGGTATATAAGTTAGGGATACTTTATCAAACTTTTTACAGTCTGATATGAACATGAATACCGCTCGATTGACTACATTAGAGTGAAAGTGATAATAATTTCTCAGTAATGTTAATCTATAGATCTCATGCTTAAAATATTAAATCATTTACTAACGAATTTTACGCCATTTGAATGATATAAAAAGTAATACCGTTAATATAATTGGTGATATGATGCATTTCTGGCTTTAATGTTGGCCCTATAACACAATCTGAGGTTATTTTGGCGATTTCTAAGCATTAACTTCATAAATCCCCAGGGGTAGATGAAATTTTTACGGAAATGCTTAGAGCTGGGAATGTTTCGGCTACCATTTGGATGACTGAAATTTTGAATTCCTAAGGATTTTACCAGAGCTATTATCATCCCTATTTTCAGAAATGGTGATCGCAGTTCTTGTGATAACTATAGGGGAATTAGCCTACTCTCTGTTCCAGGTAACGTTCTTTGCATGATTGTGCTGAATAGAATTAGGAATCTGGTTGACAGGCAATTGCGTGATGAGCAACGTGGATTCAAAAGTGGTAGGGAATGTGTGGATCAGATATTTTCACTAAGGCAGATTCTTGAGAAATGTTTAGAGTTTCAGAAACCTTTGGTTGTTAGCTTTGTTGATTTCAAAAAGGCTTTCAACTCTGTTGATCATCATAATTTGTGGTTGATTGTGAGATCATATGGTATACCAGACAAATTAGTTAACATAATGAAAGCTCTCTATAATAACACTGAGTCGTGTGTGAGAGTTGGTAAGGCTTGTAGTAATTGGTTTAGAATTACTCTGGTGTTCGACAAGGGTCATTTTGTCTCCTTTTCTATTTAGTTTGGTTATTGATTATGTTATGCGAAATTCACTGCAAGGGAATGATTTTGGCCTTAAATGGGCTGGAGATACGAAAATTTCTAATTTAGATTATGCTGATGATTTAGGCCTTTTGGCAAATGATGTTCATGAGATGAACTCTTTCATTCAAGCTGTTGATGAGACTAATAGTAGAGTAGGTTTGGTTGTAAACAGAGCGAAAACTAAAGTGATGAAAATTTTTCAGGCAGACGGTGATTCATTTAAATCTGAATGGTTGCAGTCTTGAGCAGGTGTCACAGTTTAATTGTCTTGGGTGCTATGTAACAGAAACTGGTGATGTGCGGCATGAGATTAACAGACGAATAAGGATTGCTGCCGGGACTTTTAAGAATCTATGGAGAGTGTGGAGAAATAGGCGTTTACACCTAAAGACTAAAATTAGACTGTATAATAATTTGGTTCTTTTTAGGGTTAGTTATGGTAGTGAGATTTGGACGCTTGTAAACAAGATAACAGGAAACTAGAGGCTTTTGATTCTAGATGCTTACGTAGTATCTTGGGCATTAGGTGGTTTAACTTTGTAACTAATGATGAGGTTAGGCAAAGGAGTCTGCAACCTCCTTTAAGCAGCATATTGTGCAGAGAGAGACTCCACTGGTTTGGCCATGTTGCCCGTATGGATAATTATAGATTGGCGAATAGGGTTATGAACAGTGTGCCTAGAGGTCTCAGAAGGAGGGGGGAGACCTAGGATGCGGTGGGCAGACAATGTCAAATAGGACCTTGTTAAAATTGGTGTGCAGTGACCAGATGCAGCAGATGTAGCGCAGGACAGATATGCTTGGAGAATTAAACTGCACAGTCTGATTGGACTTACGTAGCTCATGGCTGCTTGAAAAGGAGGAAACAAAAATGCTGCCGAGTATTCTCAGATAGGACGATAATTCTGATGAAAAAATGTAAAGAGAATTATTACTTTTCAATAAAATTAAATAGATACAATTTTAAAAACAACCTATTTTAAGTTTTATATCAATTTCTTTCAGATTTTTGAACCAATTTTCCTCACTTTTTTAGTCATTCTTACTTTCTAGATTTTTCATAAACTTTTTTATGCGAATTTCGGTTTATTTTAACTCATTGCCTTGGTTTTATGTGGTTTTAGAAAATTATGGAAAGTATCCCTAATTTTGCAACGTAAACAATGTATTTTTTGTGCAACTTTTTTATATGCGGTATTTGTGGAACGTATCCACCGCATAAAAAGAGACACGAGTGAATTTACCTCTATTACTATCTATGAATTCCACCAGAGGCAATTAGTCACTGTAATATCCCGACTGTAACCGCACGAAAACCATTACGTTGCGAACAGTTGGCAAACATATGGTAACAGTGTCTCCTGTGGTACTGTGTAAATTTTTTGATTTCTGTTTTCAAGAACCATTAAAATGCTAGATCTTTTTACGATTTTTAGCAAGAGTGGGATAGTTTTATGGTGCTTCCAAGGGACATCCCAGATATTTACTCCGTCTGTAAATGCACTTATTCGCACGGTACTTTTACAGGTAGGATATATATATAAATGGTGGATATAACTCTCTTCGTCTGCAATTTCCCCCTCCACGAAAAGATATAGTTTTGGCTTATTTTCAGTAAAGTGCTAAATATTATATTTAAGTAATGCCATCTTTAATTTAATAGTTAGAAATGTGTGTGTTTCAGTAAATCACTTTGTATTTGAAGTTTCAGTTCCTAGTGCACATTGCAGCAACCTAAAGTTCGTTGGAACTGGCACCCAAAGTAACTTGTTTTAAACAAGTTACTTTGGAACATAAAAGTAACTTATTAAACTTGTTTTTCACCAATTCATATTCGAATTCTTATTTGTAAAATAGAAGAAATTAGTTCAAATGGTGAAGAGTCTACCACTACCAAATTACAAAACGTTTTATCCTAATCAAATTTTTTTCATGTAAAGGATATTGAACCATAATTAAATGACAGTGCTGCTCTAATTTTTATGCTTTACAGTCTTTTTCTGATAAATATAATGTTGCAAAATATCTTTAAGGACTTCTAAGAGATTTCTACACCCATTAATATATCACTCAACATTTTCATTAAATATCCATATTAAGCTTAATCAGAAATAGTAATAAACTAAATTAGAAATGAGTATTTCATTCCATAACTTCATCAGTGCCTTTAGGCATAGGTGTGCAGCTAAGACCTCCAATTTTCAGAGGCCCCCAAAATTTGAAATTTTTTTTTTAATTTTCTTATTTAATTTATGAACACTCATCATCATCATCATCATCCTCAAGCAGCCATGGGCTACGGAGGTCCAACCAGACCGTACAATTTAGTTCTCCAAGCAAGTCTATCCTGAGCTACATCTACTGCATCTGGCCACTGCACACCAATTCTAACAAGGTCCTGTTTGACATTGTCTGCCCACCGCATCCTAGGTCTCCCCTTCTTTCTGAGGCCTTTAGGCACACTGTTCATAACCCTATTCGCCAATCTATAATTATTCATACGGGCAACATGGCCAAACCAACGGAGTCTCTCTCTGCACAATATGCTGCTTAAAGGAGGTTGCAAACTCCTTTTCCTAATCTCATCATTAGTTACAAAGTTGAACCACCTAATGCCCAAGATACTGCGTAAGCATCTGGAATCAAAAGCATCTAGTTTCCTGTTATCTTGTTTACAAAGTGTCCAAGTTTCACTACCATAACTAACCCTAGAAAGAACCAAACTATTATACAGTCTAATTTTAGTCTTTAGGTGTATACGCCTATTTCTCCACACTCTCCATAGATTCTTAAAAGTCCCAGCAGCAATCCCTATTCGTCTGTTAATCTCATGCCGCACATCACCATTATCTGTTACATAGCTCCCAAGATAATTAAACTGTGACACCTGCTCAAGACTGCAACCATTCAGATTAACTGAATCACAGCCTGCCTGACCAATTTTCATCACTTTAGTTTTCTCTCTGTTTATAACCAAACCTACTCTACTACCAGTCTCATCAACGGCTCGAATGAAAGAGTTCATCTCATCAACATCATTTGCCAGAAGGGCTAAATCATCAGCATAATCTAAATCAGAAATTTTCCTATCTCCAGCCCATTTAAGGCCAAAATCTTTCCCTTGAAGTGAATTTCGCATAACATAATCAATAACCAAGCTAAAGAGAAAAGGAGACAAAATGCACCCTTGTCGAACACCAGAAGTAATGCTAAACCAATTGCTACAAGCCTTACCAACTCTCACACACGACTCAGTGTTATTATAGAGAGCTTTCATAATGTTAACTAACTTGTCTGGTATACCATATGATCTCACAATCAACCACAAATTATGACGATCAACAGAGTCGAAAGCCTTTTTGAAATCAACAAAGCTAGCAACCACAGGTTTCTGAAACTCTAAACATTTCTCAAGAATCTGCCTAAGTGAAAATATCTGATCTACACATCCCCTACCACTTCTGAATCCACATTGCTCATAACGCAATTGCCTGTCAACCAGATTCTTAATTCTATTAAGCACAATCATGGAAAGAACTTTACCTGGAACAGAGAGTAGGCTGATACCCCTATAGTTATCACAAGAACTGCGATCACCTTTTTTGAAAATAGGGATAACAATAGCTCTGGTAAAATCCTTAGGAACCATGCCTTTATCATAAAAGAGATTCAGAATTTCAGTCATCCAAGTGGTAACCGAAACATTCCCAGCTCTAAGCATTTCCGTAGTAATTTCATCTACCCCTGGGGATTTATGAAGTTTAAGTTTAGAAACAGCCAAACTAACTTCAGATTGTGTTATAGGGCCAACATTAAAGCCACCAATGCATCTATCATCATTGCAAACAATGGGAGTAGAACTAACTACATTGTTTAGAACATCACTGAAATGCTCAGCCCACCTAGCCATGACAGAATCCTCCCCTTCTATAACCTTACCTTGTTTATCCTTCAATCCTTGTATGCCTGTCCGTTTTCTACCACACAAAACATTAACTATCTGGTACAGCTCTCTGCTGTTGTGCTGTCTAACTGCTTCCTCGGCTTTGTCAGCCAAACCATCAACCAAAAATTTTTATCAGCAGCTAACTGATCCTTTACAAGTTTATTAAGGTCTCTTCTAATGCTTTCTATTAGGACTAGTAGGGTATTGATTAAGGGCATTCCTGCAGTTCTTTCTTTCCGAAATAAGCTCAAGTGCCTCATCACTCAGATAATTCTGCCTCTTCTGCTCCTTTCTTCCTAAAAGAGTACTGTTAGTGTCCAAAAAAGCCTGTTTAAAATGATCCCATTCTTCCTCAACTTCAGTAGTAAGCAAACCATGACTGTCATAATGACTAAGTAACCTATCATGGTAAGCTTTGGCTATATCTGGATCTTTCAGAGCTTCAGTATTAAAAGTAAATTTTTTAACCCTAGCACAACACTTTTTAAGTTTAAGTTGCAACACACTTTTAACAAGGTAATGGTCGGATCCAATTTCAGCTCCCCTATATGCCCTGGTATTCCTAACAGAACTAGTCCATTTGCTGTTAATTAATATGTAATCAATCATATTCTTATGCAGCCCATCAGGTGAAACCCATGTGTACTTATGTATGTCGTGGTGTTTGTAATAAGTGTTAGTTATTCTGAATCCATTGAGTTTACTTACCTGTAGGAGACGTTGCCCATTGCTATTGCAACTACCAATACCAAAAGGGCCTATTACTCCTCCCCAAAGGTCAGAGTCAGTACCAACTTTGGCATTGAAGTCACCAAGAACAAGGGTAATATCTCCTTTCTTGACAGAATTCAAAATATCCTGAAGTTGTTCATAAAACCTATCCTTCTCATCCTCATCGGCATCCTCAGTGGGGGCATAACAGCAGATAACATTCAAGTCTTTAACGCTTGTCTGAAATTTTGCTGTAAGAAACCTTTCATTAATGCACTCATATCCTAGAAGAGCATCACTAGCGTGTCTGCTGAGAAGCAGACCCACGCCTTGGTGATGCTTTTTGTCGTCCCTCCCTGAAAAGAGAAATTTAAGATTATTTTTAAGAATCTGACCTTTATCTGTCCATCTGGTCTCTTGCAGGCCGAGAATATCTAAATTATAACGGTGGAATTCTTGTGTGAGGACATCAAGAGAAAAAGCTCTGTGCAGAGTCCTCACATTCCAACTACCTATGGAGAGAAAATGGTTAGTGGGATGTTTAAAGAAACTATGTTTATTGAGAGAGGGAATGCCGACAATATCAAACAGCCCCCTAATCGCAGACATGGGGCAAAGACCCGTTCCCCCACTACTAAAGGCTGAAGCCATCTACACTGGAAGACTTCCTCCAATGTAGAATTTGACGATGCCAATAGAAGCAAAGAGTTCAGGTGCCTGCGATGACTTCTGCTCAGGATTATCCACCAGCTGATAAACATATCCTGTGGATCTATTCACTTGGGGCTGTCAACCCACAAACAAAAAGAAAACACAGCGGAAGATTTTCCCTCCACAGAAGCCCACCAGTGCAGCAAAATCAGGATCCATAATCAAGCTCAGAGCCATATATCTGTCCAGTCCAGTAGGTTTATATGGTCAGCACCAGGACCCTGTGTGGTTGACCACTCCTCAGCAGGGTAGAAAAAAAAAGAAAAGAAGCCATAGTTGTCCAGATCAGTAGGCCACACTAATCTGGCAGCCCTCCCCTTCCGTTCACTTCCACAAGAGAGTATCTCTTTTGAAAGTTACTAACGGTCCGCACCACGAGAAGGCGGGGTTGGACATTAGGTGCTAGGCCTGGCCGGTTCTATGCATCATCACGGGATTGGTGCATAGCTCTCCTTCCAGTGACTACCTAGCTACCATTTACAGACCATGAGACCCCAAAATTCCTTAGTGTCTATTGGCCTCAAGAGATATATTTAGTAACATAGGGGTGCATTTATATTAATATAACTATTAATATTCACAACCAGAAATGGTTCATCATTGTGAATTACCATTTTTCCACACCAATAATTCTACAATAAATAAAATTTCTATATGAAAAAACTGCCAAACCTTTTCAAAATATTCCCAATAAATTGTTTTAAGAACATTAAAAAAGTAATCAATATCTAAATTAATATATCACTATAAAAAATACCCCCTCAAGCAGCTGCTTGCCACAGAGGTCTGACAGGACCTGTCAGTTTATATGCCACAGTAGGTCTGAGAGAAGGCAGGACCTCAGCAGAAAAACAACACAAACATCCATGCCTTACCCAGGGCTCGAACCCAGGTCTCGCAGATCAGTAGCCAAGCACGCTAACAACTTGTCCATGGGATGACATCACTATAATTCACTAATAATTATTATACTATACATAACAAATAATAACCACTTAATTCATTTCAAACTACTATAACAACACAAAAACTTCTAACATTCTTTCTCCAAACATTTATCCAGCTACATTTAAAATCCTCTGAAAACCCACTATACATATTTTCCCAAAATCTATTCTGAAACTAAAAACTTTCTAGTTTTATCACTTCATTTCCTCACATTCGAAACTTTTGCTATTTTCTTCCATACTCACAACCAAACACCTACTTATATCCTACTGAACACAAATATACAAATGCACAATTCACAACTCTATATGCAAGCAAACATTGCAAAACAAATTTAATAACTTCTTATTCAAAATGCTACTTGAAGCATTGCTCACCTTAAAAAAGAGGGAGGGAAATAATGGGGTTGATTACAGTATCAAATGAAAGCTTAAGATGTACAGAGTAACAGAATAAATCAGTTTCCCACTCAAAACCAGGGGAAAGATTGGTGTTTTTATAACAAAAAAGGAAAAAATAAAATACATACTTAAAAATTTTAAGCTTTCTGTATGTACCCTAAAAACAAAAAAGTAAAACGTGAATGAAAAAATCATTTACCGATTTGATATTAATTTCAAAGAAAGATTAAATACCCCCCTCCCCCCCTCCCAAACAGCTGCTTGCCACTAAGGTCTGACAGGAGCCTGTCAGTTTAATATGCCATAGTAGGTGTGAGGATGGCAGGACCTCAGCAGAAAGAATGACATGGGCATCCATGCCTTATCTGGGACTCAAACTCGGGTTCCTTAGATCAGTAGCCAATACGCTAACCACTTGGTCACGGGACAGCTTTAGGGAAAGATAATAAAAAAATAAATACCTCCTCAAGCAGCTGCTTGCCACAGAGGTCTGACAGAAGCCTGTCAGTTTATATGCCAAAGTAGAAGATCTGAGAGAATGGCAGGACCTCAGCAGAAAAACAACACATACAACCATGCCTTATCTGGGGCTCGAACCCAGGTCCCTTAGATCAGTAGCCAAGCGCGCAAACCACTCGGCCATGGGACAGCTAGGAGGCCAAAATTTATTTCTTTTTCCAAGTTTTTGATGCCATATTTTCCTTTGAAGTTAATATGAATTCAGAAAGTAATTTCATCTTGGGTATGGCTTTTTTTTTTACTTTTTAGGACACTTATAAAAAGATAGGGCTTTAATTTTTTTATTTATGTATTTTATTGACTTATTACTGCTACAATGTTGTCCAGCATAGCTAGGTAATAGTGTCAGGATAATATAAGCCTTAATGAAATATTCCAATAACCCAAACTTGATTTATGTTATCTAGACTATAATGAAATAATGCTGTGGCCTTTGTAAAATATTTGTATTATAACTTTTATTAGATTTATTACCCTGCGAATCATGATATTATAATGGAATATAGTAATATAATGGGGTGTACATAGTCTATAATGGTACTATGTAATAATATATATATTTCTGTAGGGTCATTTCATATCAATTCAACCAGATCAGTTCACCTACCATCATAGGCTTCAATGATCTTTGGCATAAATGTTAGTACACATAAGATATCTAATTGTCCGAAATATTTTGAGTCAAAAAATTTTTTGCGAGGAGTTATAATCGTTTAACCTAAGGGGAATACATACAAATTGCGATTGTAACTAAAGGGTTTTCTTTGCTTCTGTGGTAGATGAGAATACTAAACTTGGTGTACTGATATAGATTTGCCTTATTAATTCACTAAAAATATTGAATTTGAAAAATTTAATATAGTTTTAAAAATAAATTGAAAAAACAAAAAAAATTTAAATGTGAAAAAAAATGATGTATGATATATAAAAATAAAAACTGACATGTTGTACATTATACTCCATAAAAACATTGTATGAAATTTAGAGTATGGTCATTTCTTTGATAATGAGAAAAAGAATATTGAATTTGTGTCAATATTATCACTAATGATGCACATCAGGGGACTGCACTGACACTTTTTCACATGCACACTTATGTGTGGAGAAGCTACCAATGTGTTTGCTGCTTGTACTCAAGTAACTTGCTAAAGTAACTAACTTTGCTACTTGTAACTTCAACTGACCCTTTATTATCAAATGTATTTTATAATATTTATTTCATAGCAATGAATATGAAATCATTAAAATGAACTAAATTGAAACTTATGTATGCACGATTTTTTCTACTCATTAAATTTGAAGGAGCATCTTTGCTTATTTGAACCACATTAGCCCATTAAGCACTTCATTAATTATTATAGAACAATTGATCAAAAATAAAGCATGATTTATTGTTTTCAAGTTATATGAACTGAAGTCGGAACATTTAATAACGTCCTGGTTTTTGCCAATCACAATCTGGTCACCCTGTGTATCACTCAACATTTGTATTGCTAAATTTGTTCCCTCTAAATATTGGGCTTTTTTGCTCATCTGTAAAAAAGATATGAACTTTTATCAATAGCAGCATTATAGCTGTAGTAGCAGCTGAATGCTAGTTAGAGTGGTTGGAGTTACAAAGTCATGCTTGAGTGCCAGCAACAACGTCAGCCTTGAAGCAGTAAATACATTGGTATCCTCTCCATGTGCAAGAGCATCAGTATGGTCCCCTGAAGTGCATCATTAGCGATAACATTGATACAAATTTAATATTTTTTTCTCATTATCAAAGAAATAACCATACACCAAATTTCATAGATTTCTATTGAGTATAATGTACAACATATGTCAGTTTTAATTTTTTATGTGGGACCATATCACTATTTTTCACATTTAAAAATTTTCAGTCTTCTTCAAATTTTTTTTAAAAACCGTATTAAATTTTCCAAATTTGATTTTTTTAAATGAATTAATAAGGCAAATCTACATCAGTACACCAAGTTTGGGTCTTCTCAGCTACCATGCAAGTAAAGAAAAAAAAAAAAACCTTTAGTCACAATTGCAATTTGTATATTTTCCCTTTAGGTTAAATAATTATAACTCCTTATAAAAATATTTTTGACTCAAAATATTTTGAACAATTAGACATCTTATGTGTACTCATTGAAATTTGTGATGGGGGGTGAACTTTTTTTCCAAAATTTTGTTTGATTTGAGGTGGAATTACCCTGAATCATTATTTTCAATCTTAAGTTATTTTACAAGTTTTTTGTAATACAAAACTTTTTCTTTCTGTATGTTGTTACTCAGATATATTTTTTGCGTGTAATTCAATATCAAATTGATCACTGAACTTGTTTAAGTAAATAATAATAAAAAAAAAAATCGTTACCAATAAATTGTTGATAAAACTCTTGGGAAAAAAATTTTCTGGGGAAGAAGGTTTTTAAATCAGAAGGGAGGGACAATTTTAAAATATCAGAAAATGGGCACAAGATGGAAAAGATTAAGTATTACTAGTCTAATCACATTATTTATAAGCCACCTAATACCTAGGATGTTACATACACATCTGTTATCAAAAAGCATAAGATTCATTTATTTTATTTACAAAAGCTCAGTTTTCTACATCATAGCAAATTTTCAAATAAGATCAAACTGTTATGTACTTAGTTGCTATGCAGATCTATTTTTCACATTCTGCTAGATTCTTTAAAGTTTCTGCTGTAATGCCTATTCTCATATTAACCTCATGTCACACAACTTCCAAGATTAAGAAACTTGCTTGAAACTGCAACGATTCAAAATTAAATTATTTCTCATTAAGGTTAATCATATTAGAAACTTCATTTCTAATAAAAGTTTATCACATGAACATTATTTGCCAAGAGTGCCAAATTATTAACAAAATGTAAGTCAGGTGTTTCCGAATTTCTTACCATTAAAGCCTTTTTTTTTTTCCATAAGTTTTTTCACAAAACAATTGATAACCAAATTAAAGAGAAAAGGTGACAAAATTCAGGTAGTTGTAATGTTAATCACTAAAAGCTTATCAACTCTTACAAGTCACTTGGTGTTGTTATAAAGAGCCATCATTTAATGTAACTAGCTTTTCAGATAATTGCCTAAACCATACAATCAAGGTTTGTGTGAACCAGTTGTGTCAACATTGAGAATTTTCTTTATTATTCTGCCTTCAGTGAGAAAGGGAACACTGATATGCTTGGAAAGAATACCATCCATTGGATAGGACATTAAACCATGAACTCCTGTGCAGGAGAGTTGGCTCTCTGCATGTTAAACACTGGATAGCCTTGATACATCTGTCTCCTAACAGCTGTTTAGTCATCTCCTTCCAAAGTCCTTGTTAGCCTAATGTGTGCAACAAAGGTCACTGAGAAATAAAACAACCTAAACCTTATGATAAATCACAAATTACTCTGATGAAAAGAGTTTGTCTTGAAGCTACAGATCTAATGATTGCAAATTTTTGAAACTCTATATACATTACTCAAAAATATGAGTCCGAAAATTTGGTTCTGTGTCTACACCACTTCTGAACTTACTCTATTTATCTTTAAGTTGCCCGTTAACCAAATGTTTTATTCTGTTAATAGAATTAAGAATCTGGTTGACAGACAATTGCATGATGAGCAGTCAATGGTGTAGTCAATGTTTAGAGTTTCAGAAACCTTTCATTACTAGCTTTGTTGATTTCAAAATGCTTTTGACTCTTGATTGTCATAATTTCTGATTGATTCTGAGATCTTATGGCATACCAGACAAGTTAGTTAACGTAATGAAAGCTCTCTATAATAACACTGAGTTGTGTTGGTAAGGCTTGTAGTAGTTGGTTTAGCATTGCTTCTGGTGTTTGAAAGTGTGCATTTTGTCTCCTTTCCTCATTAGTTTGGTTATTGGTTATGTTATGTGAAATTCACTGAAGGGAAAGATTTTGGCCTTAAATGATCTGAAAATTTTTGATTTAGATTATGCTGATGATTTAGCTCTTTTGACAAATTATGTTGATGAAATGAACTTTTTCATTCGAGCTGTTGATGAGACTGGTAGTAGAGTAGGTTTGGTTATAAACAGAGAGAAAACTAGTGATGAAAATTGGTCAGGCAGGCTGTGATTCAGTTGGTTGCAGTCTTGAGAATGGTTGGTTGCAGTCTGAATGGTTGCAGTCTTGAGCAAGTGTCCCAGTTTAATTATCTTTGGAGCTATGTAACAGATACTGGTGATGTGCAGCATGAGATTAACAGAAAAGTAAGGATAGCTGCCAGGAATTTTAAGAATCTATGGAGAGTGTGAATGAATAGGCATATACACCTAAAGACTAAAATTAGACTGTATAATAGTTTGCTTCTTTCTAGAGTTAGTTATGGTAGTGAAACTTGGACCTTTTGTAAGCAAGATAACAGGAAACTTGATGCTTATGATTCTAGATGCTTATGCAGTATCTTGGGCATTAGGTGGTTGAACTTTGTAAGTAATGATGAGGTTAGGTAAAGGAGTCAGCAACCTCCTGAGCAGCATATTGTACAGACTCCATTGGTTTGCCATGTTGCCAATATGCATAATTATAGATTTGCGAACGAGGTTATGAACAAGTGTGTGCGTAAAGTCCTCAGAAAGAAGGGGAGACCTAGAATGCAGTGGGCAGACAATGTCAAAAAATGAGATAAAGTCCACTTCCAGTGTCCAACCTGAAAAACAGGTTTCCATCCAGAGGCCAAGCAATTTTCTCCCTATGCTCAGCCAAAAAAACTAACTTTAGAACTTTTTTGCCAAATAACTAATGAAAGGAATTATCGCATGTTGTAAACCAAATTAACATTTAATTCTGGATTTTCTGAATATCAAGTATTTAACAAAAAAGACGATATATTTTATTTTAATAGGACTTTTTAGAGTCATATAGTAAAAAAATGCAATGGCAACACAAAAATTTATTTAAAAAACAAACTAATAGATAGAAATGATTACAATGCACATGAGTAGAATGACTATATATTTCTGAATAACAAAAAAATTATTTTTTTTGGTTTTAAGTAAATATTTTCCTCGTTTTGTAATTTTTTTCTCGATACCATACTTGAGAAAATTCCAGGGTTTTAGCCAATTTTGCTGTCAGATAAACAAGTCAACTTTAGAATTAAAAAAAAATAACCAATCAATGGAAATAGGTCATGTTACATACCAAATTAAACAGAATTTAATTACGAATTTTATGAAAATAAATAATATAAATAAATTTGCAAGCATATTAATTTTTAATAAGCCTTTTTCAATGTGATATAGTAAAAAAAAAGATCACACTATGCAATTTAAGGCTTCATTTTGGAAAACCTTATGAATAAAAATAGTTAAATTATATATTTATTGAAAGGAAATTTCCTCTAGAATAATATAATATTCAACCTGAAATATAATTTTTATTTCTTTTAATGATTCTTTTCTGTATCGTATATTTTGAACAATGCCAGATGTTATGCAATGTGACTTGGACTTCTCACATTCACGGGATTTTCTGAACTGGTTATGAAATAGAGAAAAACATTCTTGGCTTTTTTTTTTACTAAATGTTATGAATTTTTTCTTTGGGTGTTAAAGTTTGGTGATCTTGCCTAAGTGCAGAAAGGTTTGTGCACCAGATTAAAAAAAAATAGCATTATATGATCTGTATGGCACAGCCAATGTATTGAGGGGGGGGGGGGGGGGGGGTTGCCTTTAAAATCATTCAACAGAAACATAAAAACTTGTAATTTAAAAAAATATATATTTTTCTAGAGGGGGAGGGATGGAACTTTAACCTTGAGTTTAGCGGGGGGGGGGGGGGGGGGGGACATCTTCCCAAATTTACCCTTCCACATTATTACGACTGATTTTCATAGCAAGGAAGTATATTTTGCTTCCGTATCCAAGACATTCATTTTCAGAAAACGGTACAAGCTCAGTTTTTTTACTAAAAAACATCATCCTCCTCAAGCAGCCATGGGCTACGGAGATCCAACCAGACAGTGCAATTTAGTTCTCCAAGCAAGTCTGTCCTGAGCTACATCTACTGCATCTGGCCACTGCACACCAATTCTAACAAGGTCCTGCTTGACATTGTCTACCCACCGCATCCTAGGTCTCCCCCTCTTTTTGAAGCCTTTAGGCACACTGTTCATAACCCTATTCGCCAATCTATAATTATTCATACGGGCAACATGCCCAAACCAATGGAGTCTCTCTCTCTGCACAAAATGCTGCTTAAAGGAGGTTGCAAACTCCTTTGCCTAACCTCATCATTAGTTACAAAGTTGAACCACCTAATGTCCAAGATACTGCGTAAGCATCTGGAATCAAAAGCATCTAGTTTCCTGTTATCTTGTTTACAAAGTGTCCAAGTTTCACTACCATAACTAACCCTAGAAAGAACCAAACTATTATACGGTCTAATTTTAGTCTTTAGGTGTATACGCCTATTTCTCCACACTCTCCATAGATTCTTAAAAGTCCCGGCAGCAATCCCTATTCGTCTGTTAATCTCATGCTGCACATCACCATTATCTGTTATATAGCTCCCAAGATAATTAAACTGTGACACCTGCTCAAGACTGCAACCATTCAGATGAACTGAATCACAGCCTGCCTGACCAATTTTCATCACTTTAGTTTTCTCTCTGTTTATAACCAAACCTACTCTACTACCAATTTCATCAACAGCTCGAATGAAAGAGTTCATCTTATCAACATCATTTGCCAAAAGGGCTAAATCATTAGCATAATCTAAATCAGAAATTTTCGTATCTCCAGCCCATTTAAGGCCAAAATCTTTCCCTTAAAGTGAATTTCGCATAACATAATCAATTACCAAGCTAAAGAGAAAACGAGACAAAATGCACCCTTGTCAAACACCAGAAGTAATGCTAAACCAATTGCTACAAGCCTTACCACCTCTCACACATGACTCAGTGTTATTATAGAGAGCTTTCATTATGTTAACTAACTTGTCTGGTATACCATATGATTTCACAATCAACCACAAATTATGACGATCAACAGAGTCGAAAGCCTTTTTGAAATCAACAAAGCTAGCAGCCAAAGGTTTCTGAAACTCTAAACATTTCTCAAGGATCTGCCTAAGTGAAAATATCTGATCCACACATCCCCTACCACTTCTTAATCAACATTGCTAATCACACAATTGACTGTCAATCAGATTCTTAATTCTATTAAGCACAATCATGGAAAGAACTTTACCTGGAACAGAGAGTAGGCTGATACCCCTATAGTTATCACAAGAACTGCATCACCTTTTTTGAAAATCAGGATGATAATAGCTCTGGTAAAATCCTTAGGAATTCAAAATTTCAGTCATCCAAGTGGTAACCAAAACATTCCCAGCTCTAAGCATTTCCGTACTAATTTCATCTACCCCTTGGGATTTATGAAGTTTAAGTTTAGAAATAGCCAAAATAACTTCAGATTGTGTTATACCGCCAACATTAAAGCCACCAATGCATCTATCATAATTGCAAACAATGGGAGTAGAACTAACCACATTGTTTAGAATATCGCTGAAATGCTCAGCCCACCTAGCCATGACAGAATCCTCACCTTCTATAACCTTACCTTGTTTATCCTTCAATCCCTGTATACCTGCTCGTTTTCTACCACACAAAACATTAACTATCTGGTACAGCTCTTTGCTGTTGTACTGTCTAACTGCTTCCTCAGCTTTGTCAGCCAAGCCATCAAGCCAAGATTCTTATCAGCAGCTAACTGATCCTTTACACATTTATTAAGCTCTCTGTAATGCTTTCTATTAGGATTAGTAGGGTATTGATTAAGGGCATTCCTGCAGTTCTTTCTTTCTGAAATAAGCTCAAGTGCCTTATCACTCAGATAATTCTGCCTCCTCTGCTCCTTTTTTCCTAAAAGAGTACTGTTAGTGTCCAAAAAAGCCTGTTTTAAATGATCCCATTCTTTTTAAACTTCAGTAGTAAGCATACCATGACTGTCATAATGATTAAGTAACCTATCATGGTAAGCTTTGGCTATAACTGGGTCTTTCAGAGCTTCAGTATTAAAAGTAAATTTTTTAACCCTAGCACAACACTTTTTAAGTTTAAGTTGCAACACACTTTTAACAAGGTAATGGTCAGATCCATTTCAGCTCCCCTATATGCCCTGGTATTCCTAACAGAACTAGCCCATTTGCTTTTAATTAATGTGTAATTAATCATATTCTTATGCAGCCCATCAGGTGAAACCCATGTGTACTTATGTATGTCACGTTGTTTGTAATAAGTGTTAGTTATTCTGAAACCATTGAGTTTACTTACCTGTAGGAGATGTTGCCCATTGTCATTGCAGCTACCAATACCAAAAGGGCCTATTACTCCTCCCCAAAGGTCAGAGTCAGTACCAACTTTAGCATTGAAGTCACTTAGAACAAGGGCAATATCTCTTTTCTTGACAGAATTCAAAATATCCTGAAGTTGTCCGTAAAACCTATCCGTCTCACCCTCATCGGCATCCTCAGTGGGGGCATAACAGCAGATAACATTTCAAGTCTTAAGTCTTAACATTCAAGACTTCCTCCAATGTAGAATTTGACGATGCCAATAGAAGCAAAGAGTTCAGGTGCCTGCGATGACCTCTGCTCAGGATTATCCACCAGCTGATAAACATATCCTGTGAATCTATTCACTTGGGGCTGTCAACCCACAAACAAACAGAAGACACAGCGGAAGATTTTCCCTCCACAGAAGCCCACCGGTGCAGCAAAATCAGGATCCATAATCAAGCTCAGAGCCATAAATCTGTCCAGTCCAATGGGTTTATATGGTCAGCATCAGGACCCTGTGTGGTTGACCACTCCTCAGCAGGGTAGAAAAAAAGAAAAGTAGCCATAGTTGTCCAGATTAGTAGGCCCCGCTAATCTGGAAGCCCTCCCCTTCCGTTCACTTCCACAAGAGAGTATCTCTTTTGAAAGGTACTAATGGTCTGCACCACGAGAAGGCGGGGTTGGACATTAGGTGCTAGGCCTGGCCGGTTCTATGCATCATCACAGGGGATTGGTGCATAGCTCTCCTTCCAGTGACTACCTAGCTACCATATACAGAAATAATAAAAGAAAAATTACATATAGCCTAATGGTATGTTAAATAAAATATCCGCAACAAGTTTTAAGCCAGCCTCTGATCTAGCATAACTCAGAAAGATCGATAAATCAACCAATCGAAGATTGCTAACTAATGGAAGTAAATATACAGAAATGAATTTGTTCCCATATCCACAACCTCATTTATTTTCAGAAAATGATACTAGATCAAAGTTTTACTGGGAAAGTAATAAATAATAAAATAAAAATTAACACATAGCCTAATGCAATGTTAAAATATCCACAGCAACAAGTTGTAGGCTGGCCATACGGTGTAGCATAACTATGAAACAATCAATACTTATCAATCGACCAAAAGATTGCTAATTTTCGGAAATAAACTACTGAAATGAAAACTAAGGTTTAAATATAAAAAAAGTAAATATTAATCTTACAAAGAGTATCCAATATGCTGGACCAAAACTGTAAAAAGCACTTGTATCATATGCAATGGAGATTGCATGTTTCAGCCATCTGCGTCTTGTTTGCCTCAGTGAAGCATAACTAATTAAATGCAGCTGCAACCGGAATTTCTAAGAAGGATATGTTTACTTCCAGTTTTGATTTTAAGAGCGGGAAAGATGCATAGAATGCTGGGAAAAATGATAAAAAATAACTTGGGAATACTGAAATAGGTTTATGACAGAAAAGAGTGTGAAGTGGAAAAAAAAAATGGTGATGCATATTTTGTAACCACCATTTTTGTTTTTGTAACTGCTATTCTCCAAAATCTAACGTTTTTAAAAATAGCAGTTTTTTTTTGTTAATTTTTAGGAGATTTTCGAAAATTTAAAAAAAATTTGTTGATAAATAGTCAAATCAAACTTGAGCTTAAATCAGAAGGTTGCTTCAGCAATAGGGATGTTAACAAGAAAATCAGCAATACCATTTAGTGCTTCTAAGAAATGGCAGTCAAATGGCTTTATCAAATTATTTATATTGTAGTTTAATAAAATATGCATCAGATTAAACTACAATATTTTTGAAGCCTGAATTATATATATTTTTATAATATATATATAAATTACAACAACAATTTTTATTTTTTAAAAATCGATTTTTTTTGTTGTACTAAAAACGGATATGTACGCCCTTGGCCTTTAAATTCAAATTCTCCAAACATATACAGATGATGTGGACACTGGAAGGGTTAAGTTGTTTAAGAAGGTGCGAGATTGATTATAACAAGTAAAATATTATTGGACTGTTTTTCATAAATTATTTGAATTCAGAAACTTCAACAGTAGTCTCAATAGAATTGCCCAGTTGACAGCCTAGCGACTTCCACTGTGGCTCGCTGTTTCACCTTCATGCAATTTTTTTGCTTTGCAGACAGGGAAGTCTGATGTTCTTTGCTCTGCACTTGTCTAGTTGAAATGACTATGGATCCCAGGGCTATGACTCCACCTGAGATTTGGTGTTGAAGGTGCTGGACCCCCTACATTATCAGGCCCTCCATGTTTGCATGGTGTCCTTCTGCACTTCACCGGTCCAGAGTCTTTATGTTGAGAACTGATGAACCTTCCTTATTTATTCGCCATAAGCAGTTGTCCCTATAGTATGCATCAAAGTTGTGATCCTTGCCAGGCCATCCCACTTGAGACTGCATTTTTAGTCAGCAGTGGGAAATTCTTTACCAAAATCACTCGACTGCCATTTGTCCATTTGGTGTGCGAGTCTGAGGTTACCTCAGAGACATGAATATCAGTCTCGATGGTGCCCAGTTGACAACTGAGCCATTTTTACCATGGCTCACTGTTTTCCCTTACTGCGACTTTTCTCTTTGTAGGATGGGGAAGAGCTTTACACCCAAATGTGTGTACCAGCAACTCTTTGCCAACCACCATACTGAGCACCAAACTTCTTGCCTGTCTTTACAGAGGGCTCAAAGTCCAGCACATCAGTGGGATCAGCCATGGTCTGCTGTGATACTATCATTGCAGACCAGATCTCACAGCAGTGTTCCATCTTCACTGCACAGTTGCACGCTATCAGCCTCACCTTGGACCACATAGTGGCTAAGCATTATCATCGTTATGTCCTCTACACTGACTCACTTAGCTCGCTACAGGCTTTGATCTCAGTGAGGCATTGGCCTTGCCCTTTTGTCTCCAAGATCTGCCAGCAGTTTCATCATCTGACAGCCACAACTACCACCCTCTTCTGTTGATTGGCAGTCATATCGGGATCAGGTACAATGACTTGGCAGATGCCACTGCCAAGCCAGCCACACCCCTGTTCAACTCTCCACCCAGTTCTATATCTAGACTTCCAGCATTGTTTTTCCACTGAGCTCCAGGCACGTTGGCAAATTATCTTAGATTAGTAATGGATTGTACTGCTTTTAATCATGAATGTTGGTTTTATTTTAGTTTTCATGATTTTACATTCAAGCCCCTTACAATCGGCATCTTTTATCTGATGACTCCTTTTTATCATCTGCATTTGCCTTTTATGCTTTACAGGTATTTTAATTGAGTGTGCTTTTATGTCTTTGTTGTATGTACTTTTTATCTGACCAGGGTTGCTTTTTGTATCAATTTATATAGTATTTTACATTTATTTATCAAACCATGTACTATTTATTCAAATCCATGTTCAATGTGTTTCTGTTGTGTTCATGTTTTTTTGCTCAGCTGCTTGGGGGGATTTTTTTAATTTTATTTTTTAATTTGGTTGTGGTTTATACTTCTTTTACCTTCTTCCTTATCTTCTTTGGTGCATTATAGTCACTGTTGCTGATGTACCATTAAACACAATTAAAAGTATTCTTTGAATTTTTCATATTTTTTAGTGTATAGTTTTTTATATTTTGATATCATTATTTTTTTTACATTATTCATTTAAACAAAGGCACATGATTTGCATGAAAAATGTACCTAGATTATAAAGGCATCCAAATACACATACAAGCAAAAATGGAAATTTTGCCTCATGCATTATTAGCAGAAAGCTTCATTGGCTGCCACTAGCTCAGGACTTGTAGCAACTGATATGTCTTCAGGAGATAGGTGATTTTATATACCACCCAGCTTTTTTCTTGAATTTGTATATCGTTCTATCAACAGGTGATTTTTCTGAATTATAGTGATATATTTGCCAATTGGACCGAGGACTTGGAAAGAGTTAAAAGTAAAGACAACTTTTTTTTATGATCATAAGTAAATAATATTTTGTGTTCTAATTGTTGAATATTGTTACAGTAGTTATTATTATTTTTAGGAAAGAGGAGGTAGTAATGTATTTACCCATGAAGGCCTTACACTGAAGTATAAGCTAGATAATGAATTTGAACTGGTCTTTGTTGTAAGTTTTCTATTATTTTTTCTTAGTAAAATGATAATTACTCAGTGCATATCATTATATTATGAGGTAACCAAATAAGTTCTTGTGGTTTTTCAATGTTATCATTTCAACAAAAAGTACATAAGCACAATTGTAAGTGGTGTGCATGCATCAATACACAGTCGAAAGCACTTGACACTCTGAGTCAATTGATGTGTAGCAAGCATGAAAAGCAGTTTGATGAAATTGGGAAGGGTGATGAAAACATGTTTGCATCAAATACAGTTATTTGAGAGTGCTTACTTTTTAAGTTTAAAATTAGATACAGATATTTCCACAAGATACAGCATTTGGAGAGAACACAGTGAGTGAACAAACAGCCCAAAACTGATTCAAAAAATTTGCATCAGGCGATGAGACACTTGAAGATGCACACCACGAGGGAAGACTGGCCATCATTGATGACAATGAACTTGAAGGCCAGCATCGAGTTGGATTCATGTCAAATGTGCCAAGAGCTTGCAGAAAGGTTCCATGTAAGAGATGAAACCATTCGTTTTAGCATTTACACTGCTTGACATTGAAAGTGCCTCACCCGGAAGGGCATGTTGTACAAGCATGCAAATAGAAGGGTGGGTGTGCACAATTGAGATATGCAAATGATAATAATCTGGAGCCAATGATATGTGTGGCTCAAGAGATAAAAGGTGCAAGAAAGAACAGGGATGGTATTGTGTATGTTTAGCACAGTATATGCAGATGGAAGTTGTGCAAACGGTTAAGATTAGGTGGTTCCACTTGGAAATTGTTCAGCGAAAGCCAAAAATGCCTGGTACATGCCATCGGCAAGTTTATCGCCATTTGGATGCTTTTGAGAGAGGAAGAATTATAGTCCTATGTGAAGTTGGATGGACTGTATGTTGTGTCGCTGCCCATGTCCATCGGGATGCATGAACTGTTGGACATTGCTGGCAACAGTGTCGAAATGAAGGTTCTAGCATGCGTCGCAGAGGGAGTGGTGCCATTCGACCGATATCAGCACAGCTTGATAGGTGCATTGTTCGACATGCTCGTTCTTCACCACAGAGCATTGCAGGCAATATTTGATGAGCTATGTCAGCAGCCATGGATGTTCCCATAACGACCTGAACGGTAAACCAAAGGTTGCATGAGGCATACCTGCACTCTAATCAACTGTTACGTCAACTGTCATTGACTGCAAACCATTGCAGTGCTCATCTGGCTTGGTGCCGAAGTTGTGTGAACTGGGGTTACAAATGGAATACTGTTGTTTGGTGATGAATCCCGTTTCTGTCTGGGTGCTGATGATCGACGGGTCTGTGTTTGGCGACAACCTGGCAAGAGGACGGATCCAGCTTTTGTTTGTGACCGGCATACCACCCATCAGCCAGGCATAATGGTATGGGGTGCTATTGGATATGACAGCAGGTCACCTCTTGTCTGCATCACGGGAACACTGACAGCTGCATAATACATTAGTGCTATTCTGCAATCCATTTTGTTACCGTTCCTGGGAGGCATGCAGCAGCCCATTTTCCAGCATTACAACGCCCGTGTACACACTGCTAGGGTCTCCAGACAATGTTTGCAACATGTTCGGGTATTGCCATGCCCAGCACAATTTCCAGATTTATCCCCAATAGAAAATCTATGGGACCACATTGGACGACCTGTGCAATCCTCTCACCGGCCGGTGTGGAATCTTGATGAATTATGGGAGCAAGCCAATGCTGCTTGGTGTGCAATTCCTCAGGACCATATCCGTAGACTGTATGACTCCATGCCATGCCATATTGCTGTCTGTATTTCCATTCATGACAGTGCAACCACCTACTGAAGCAGTCACATTGCACTGCATTATCTCATCTTCTAACTGCTGTAAGTGGCTGCAAATTAAATTATGGTATGCCAATATGTATTGCTATGTGTGTGCTACATTTCACCCCTATCCCCTCACTACCTCTGGGTGGGACAATTTCAGTGTTGTGCAGTGTACATCTAAGAAAAGTCTGGAAGCTGAGCAAATGGGTTCCATATGAACTGACATGCTGACAACAAACTCCAGTGGCTTAGGATATGCTCATCACTGCTTTCACACCACAAGAAGGAGCCATTTTTGGGCAGGTTGTTGACATGTGATGAAAAATGGATTGTCTATAGGAGCACCAAATGTTTGTATCAGTGGTTGTTATCCATTGAACCAGTACTGCAGACCCAAAGCCCAGAATCTATCAACAGAAATTTTTGATCTGATTAATATTTGATGATTGTAAAGATTTGAGTGACTTTGAATATAGCATGGTTAGGTGGTGTTGGACACATGCTGGTAATGATCATCTTGGGAACAGCAGCTGTGCTGGGGTTTTCACTCCTGACAGTGTTGTGGGTGTATGAAGAATGGTAACACCCAAAAAACCATCCTGCCAATGCAGCAGGTGTTGGCATGTGCAGAGTCACAGATGATCTACAGTCAGTCAAATAACATCCATGTGCAACAGTGGGGACAAAATATACATATCAGAATGCACAACTTTCCTAGTTTGTCACAGATGGGATATGGCAGCTGATGACCTAACCAGGTTCCACTCATGTTAGTGAAAAATAAGAAACTGTGGTTGCAGTGGGCTACAGAACACAAACACTTGAAACTGGAGGATTGAAAAAAATACATTGTTTGGTGTGATAATATCCAGTTCCTGCTGTTTCACTCTGATGGGTGGACCAGAATCTGACAGAAATCATATGAGATCATGGATCTAACCTGCCAGTAATCAGCATTGCAGGCTGGTGTTGATGGTATGGGGAGTGTTTTCATGGCACACATTGCATTCCATGATACCAGTGGAGCAACATTTGAATGCAACATCATTACTGATTAGGTTGGTTGGGTTATTTTACCTCAAAGTGGCACTTTTTTTGCACATAACAGGTTAAATAGCCAGGTCACAAGGACCCTAATGGTTAAGAAAAGGTTGGGGGAGGGAACCTACTGGACACCTAGTGGGAGACAGATGGTGTGGAGACAGATGAAGACAGTGGGAGACAGATGGTGGTGTGTAGCAAGCATGAAGGCCATCTAGTGGGTTCTTTAAAGTGCACAGAGTATGGCTCTCCCTTGCATGGGGCCATGGCATAACCTCTCATCCGACAGATGGCTGTCTTTACAAGCCCATCAGTTTCCCCTAGACTGTGTGCAGAGTGGGGAGTTGTGCGGAGATAAATCTCAATGCTGGCCCAGCTGGGACTCTAACCTGGGAACTGCAGATTATGAGCTACCAACTGAGCCACCTCTGCCCCCACTGATCAGGTGCATCCCTTCATGTCAGAAGTGTATTCATCTGCAAATAGTTTCAACTGGATAATGCTCCATGTCACAAGGCTATGATCATCCAGGAATGGTTCCAGTAACATGAGAGTGGCTTCATCTTATTGTAGTGGAGTTCCCAATCTCCAGTAATAACCAAATAATATTCTTTGGTCATAGCTTTGGGACAGTACAGGCATGTTGGAGTTCCAGTGAAGTGGAATTATATTTTTTCTCTCCCTATATACATATTTAATGTGTAATTTTTACCACCCTTTATGATTTTTGCTATTAGAATCATATCTTAAAAGAATCAAAATATGATTTCCCAAAGTGATCACAATGCCTACTGTATATGCATTATGTGCAAGAATTAACAGAAAATTTGGAAAAACTAAATAAATGAACTATTTAAGCAGTAATAGTGAGATTATGAACTATTTGTTTTAGAATAATAAAATAATTTAGAAAAGCCCACAACTTTAATAAATATTTTGTGGAAAAAATTTCACTGACACTTAGTATGGGCTTCGAACCCACATCTATCCAGAAACATGCCAGAGTGTTAAACTAATGCCAGCTCTGTCTTTTCTCTACTTAGTATGACTTTTCAATCTTCCTGTTATTTTGGCACCTACACTTGGTAAGTTAATGATATGTATAGTTACCTATTGATATTAAAAAGTCAATAGGTAACTCTATGATTGTCATTTATTCTTTAAATCACAATATTAATATTTAAAAAAGTTTTACTGAATTAAAATGGGAAAAAATACAATAAAATTTTATTGTTCTTAAAAAAATGAACAAAATATTTCACTTACCTTTAATTTTTTTTTAATTTTTGCCATTTGATCACAATAAATGTTCTTTCTTTTGATAGGTATCATGACATATTTCTATTTATTAGGTACTCTAGGATGCATTTCTAAAGTTGTTTATTTTATCTTTTGATTCTGAAAAACACTTCAAAATTAATTTAGTCACCAGAAATCTAATGCACCAGGCTCCTAATCTACGGTTCGCAGGTTCGAGTCCCATCTGAGCCAGTGTTGAAATTTATCTCCACAAAACTCCTTGCTCTTGGTCAGAAGGAGACACCAATGCCTTGGAAAAGCACTCAGTCAGATGGGACATTAAGCTACCCACATGTGCGAGGGAGCCATAACCTGTGCACTTTAAAGAACACACTGGATGGCCTTGACAGGAGGATACCATCTGTCTCTTAATAGTTGTTTAGTGGGTCCCCTCCCCCAACCTTCTCAGGGTCCTTGTGACCTGATCATTTAACCCATTGTGTGCAAAAAGTGCCACTCAGAGGTAAAACAATCCAACCCATCTCCCATAACAAAATCCATGTCATATTATTGTGTTGTGCATCTTTCGAAGTGTTTGGCCTCATTGTAGCTTTCCTAAAAAAATTAGCTTATTCAATTAAGCCTAATTTTGTATTTTTTATTACCTGTAAGGTGACCCCTATTTGTTAGCCTTGATGTATCCACAGTGAATGGATGGACATTTTTAATATAGATATTTGACTTTGAACACAATTAAAGTTTCTATGCAGGCTTCATGAAAATAATTTTTTTAAAAAGAAAATAACATTTTGTTTATATTGGTTTTACTTAAAATTGGTTTGTTTTTGTTTTAATTATTATGGTACCAAATTCTACATTTTGTTTCATTCAGTTCCCCTTCTAAGCTCAAAATTTGAGCTTCTCTGTCATACAATATTGGAAACTTATTTTATTTATTATTTTTTTTTTGAAAATAAATTGCCAGGTATAAACTTTTTAATATTGGTAAAAAAAACATTTTTTAAAGGTTTTATTCAAGAAATTGGAAAATGGGAAAGTTGGCATTATGTGAGTAAAAATAACAAGAGTATACCACCGAAAATTAGATTTTTGCTGATAGTTTTGCAAAGTTTTATTGAGTTTTAATTATTATTTATGCCTAAATGTTGACATACTACATTAAATGGACAATTATATTTGCTAAATATTCATCATTTTATAAATTATTACAAATTAAGTTTAAAGAACAGTTATAGATGTATCAATCTAATATTAACAATTACACTGTTTTAAAAACATTTACTAATAGCGTAGAAAATGCATTTTCCATTTGCATAACATGGTTTACTTCTACATCCAGTATTCAGTACAATAATTCTAGATCGTTACTTATGACAATGATGGTTTCTTGGACCTATGGTACATTGTTGCAACTTTCATGATTAACGTTAGAAAAGTCCCAGAAGCTTAAATTTCTCTGTAGTGGAAGTGTAAAAATTGTAACTTCTTTAGCAAAAGTTAAATATAATGGCTGGCATACTTACTGTAAGACACCTGATGTTGAGTAGACGATTTTATGCCTGCCTTTGCTGTTGTTAAGGTACAGTATTTACCAGTCTCCAGCAATTGACATCAGATGAATTGTCTAGGATAATGCCATCAAAGTTGTTGATGTTATAGTTAGCGGCAGTCATGTTGTTGGTGACTGTTCAGAACTTTGCTGAAGGCTGATGTAATCACTTAAGCAGGCAGTTGCAATAGATGGTTTCTACACAGATTATTTCACTTGAGGCATCCATGACACAGAATAGCAATTAATTTTTTGAAAATTTTTAGCTAGTTTTTAATTAAAAGTTGCATGTGTAGATGTCACAACACATTTCACTATAGATGTATCATCAGGTAACTGACTTGATCAGCAGTCAGGTGGTCATTTAGACCTGTGGTGTGTGTTGATATGTCATGAGTCCAAAAACCCTCATTGCCATGAGTATTGACTTGGAATCCTTATACTAAATAATGGATATAGAAATCCATGCCATATGAATGATAATGCATTTTCTAAGTTACTACTAAATGTTTTTAAAACAGTGTAATTGTTATTAGATTGTTTAATAAATTAATACCAGCTTTATTGTTTCTTGGTGCCTAAGTAATTTCTGAGCTTAGGACTGAATCAATTGGAATGTTGAGAAAATTATTTCCATTGAGTCTATGCTACTGCAAAAAATTGCTTTATAGACTATAAAAATTAACTATAATGCATCTTCCACAATTCCAGTGGATCTTGAAAAACATTTTTGTCAAACAAAAAGCCACGGACTTGCATTGGGTAGAATGAGCTTAGTTTGTAGATTTTTCTGCTACTAATTAAATGGCTGCTACAGTTAGGGGGTTAAGAAAGTAAACTAAGAAATGTCCCAACACTTGGTTGGAGAAATCCAAAAATGTCTTCATCTTTAATTTATCAGTTTTTTTCTCATTTTATTCTACCTTCTAAATCTTTCTATACTAAACTTTATCAAAAATAGTGATAAGTTTCTAAACATCATTAAGTTCAAGCAACACACTCTTTAATATTTACTTTCAGCATATTGCAGACTGAATTCTTACACTTTTGTCAGAATTGGCCAATATTTTATGTACCCATTTATAAATTATATTTTTAAGTTTTAGTTGAAGGAATGTGATTTGGCCATGTTTCTCTGATACTAAAACATTTCTAATGAATAAAGTATTTTTAGAGATTAAATTTTTTACACATAATTGATTTAAATCAAAGCACGCTGTTTCTGTTTGCATTCTTTTATGCAGCCAAATAGAGAAAATATTTAGCACTTTGCTTTTTATTTCCATGCTATTAAGTAGTCTATAAAAATAAGACTGTGTTGTAGCTGCATTTTTTACCTATCTTTTTATTGCTTTTCACTTTCACATTTGTCAGTTAGTGCATTTGTCAAAACAGTTGTTCCACCATATCTTTCAAATGCGATGGAGAAACTTAAAAAAAAAATTGTGTCAAATGAAAGCTTGTGATGCAAGAAGTGTCTTAGGCTATAAAACATTGATCCCTCATGCTTTCTTTCCCTCTAAAAAAAGGGAAAATATTAAAATTATTGTTCTGCTATATCTCCAGAATGTGAGTGCCAAAAGTAACAAGCTATATATCAGTTGAAAGCTTCTGACAAAGGGAATGTCATAGGCTACGAAAAATTGACTTCCTATGCTTTTTCCCCCCTAAAAAAGTGGGAGAATATGTAAACAATTATTCAGAAATGTAGTGACTGATTGCACCATTAATATGTTTTAGATTAATTTTCTACTTTTTAGGGCCCATGTAGAAAGATGGGTATTTTTTTAATCTTTTAATTTATTTTTCAGATGTAAACACACAATATACAGTACCTGATGTACTTGATAGGGTGTTGACAATCTTGCTGAGTAGATAAATCAGCACCCTATCTTCCTTTGAAATGAATATGAACTCAGTTACTGATTGCAGCATCGATATGCTTTAGGTTTATTTTCTGCTTTTTAGAGACCATATAGGAAGATAGGTATTTTTTTAATCTTTTAATTTATTTTTCAGATGTAAACACACAATGCACAGTACCTGATGTATTTCTAATTACTATGAAAGTAAATATACAAATCCTATAAAATTCACTTTTTGTTTCAAATGTTGTTAATTTAATTAAATAGGAAGACTTAGATTTCTGTTTTATTTGTAACAAGCTGGTGTCTAGTTTTTTTTTGTGTTGAACTAAAATGTATGATCATTAATCTTGAGTGTGGAACAAATTTAGTTTTCAGACTTCAGCATCATATGTCTTACAAGCTATTAGCTAATGATGACACTGTGTGTTGTAATGATTTATGTCATTATCACATTTTTACTCAATGAAGAAATTAATTTCTAAGTCCACCTGATCATGCTACTCTTCAGTGCTTGATCAGCTCTCTATTTCTTGTTTGTTTCATAGAGAAATTCTTTAGTTGTTAACTGAAAATACAATTCAGATGCATGCTTCCTGGAACTTTCTTATTACCAGAAAGATGCCTTAATATGTATAAATATTTTGTGGAAAAAATTTTGCCGACATACGGGACTTGAGCCCGCATCTCTCCAGAAACATGGCAGAGTATTCTACCATTGAACTAAGACTTTATTATTTATTTCAATCATAGTGCAATATAAAAAGAAATAGTTGCCACCCAAGATTATAGATAGCACCAATGGTAGGCAACGAAATCATTGGTGAAGAGTTTAAAGTCTTAAAATTAGTGGAAAAAAGATGAACTGGCATTAGTTCAATGGTAGAATACTCAGACATGTTTCTGGAGAGATGCGGGTTCAAGTCCCATGTGTTGGCAAAATTTTTTCCACAAAATGTTTATTGATATATTGATGTTAAAAAGTCAACAGGTAATGCTGTAATTGTTATCTATGCTTAATATGCATGGTTGTAGCTCAAGCAATGGCTGAGATGCATAATTTTTTACAGTTCTATGCATTTTTACAGGTTGCTTATCAGAAGATACTACAGTTGTCCTACATTGATAAGTTTTTGGATGATGTGCATTTGGAATTCAGAGACAAATACAAGGAACAACTGGAAATGAGCAGTTTCTTTTCAAACTATGAGTTTGATAAGGAATTTAAGAAAGTATGTTTTGTTTAATTTTTTACTAAAGTTTGTTATAATACAGTTTTAAGAAGGTACACAAGCTGAATTTGTTCTTTATTCAGTGCTACAAGGTGGTGACACAAATGAATTGAAAACATGCTGTTTTAATATAATAATACTTTGACAGTTTTTCAACAAGTAATTCCTTTTGTGATAGTTTTTGTCTTGTGTTAGTAAAGCAAATTTAATGAAAAATAACTCAGACTTTGAATATTAAGCTTTTTAGTACCACTAATGATGTGTAGTTTTTTTAAAGCATATTCATAAGTGCCAAAAGCATTGGCTCGAAAAACACTAATAGTTTCTTCTTTGTTAGCAAGGTGGATCAAGTAGCATTTCTTAAAGCAATGTTCTATTGTTCATATATTGCTGTTCAAATGATATATTGTTGTCAACACTAAAGGGGCTTAAGTATTGAAGTTCATCTTTCTTTACTAAAAATGGTAAATCAGAAGATTACTGTAGTATTTAATATTTAGCAGCAAATTTAGGTTGAGTTCTTTAAACTTGGCTGGTTTTGTTTTCAACACACTCTCATTTTTAGTTCAACCACTGTCTCTTTTTTTCATGCATTAAATAAGATTTAATATATCTTATTTAATAAGATAATCATCTTGAATGATTTTATGTGTTTTAATTATATTTGGAAAAAATATTTAAATTACTCTTTTTAAAAATAACCAGTGTTTGAATTTCCATTGTTTTTGTGTTAGAAATTTATTATATCTTAATTTATATGGTGTATTCAATGTATTTGTGTTTTGTCGATATTTAATATTATTTGAGAATCAAACTGTTTATTTTTATCAATCCTTGTGTACCAAATGTGCATAGGTGTGAGCTTCTCAAGTCCTATAAAATGTTTTTTCATTACAGGAAGAATCTTGCTAATAGACATCGCTCATCAAAGCTTAAGCACAGATAACCAAAATGTGAATTAAACAATTTTTAATATACAAGATATTTCTAACGTACCTAGGTAATTGAATGTGTAGTAAACATCATGTAGGTCCCATATAGCATTATGTAATATGCAAAACATATTCATAAAATGAGTACTTCTGTAGATGCTCAATCATTTCAAATTGATGTGTTGCATTGACAATGTGGAATACTTGATTTCTTCACGATGCCGCAAAGAAAGCATTTAGATGACACAAAACAGTGGAGAGGCATTGGAAGGTTGGATGCTGGTCAAACAATTACTGAAGTGGCCATATTCTTTGGTATCCAGCTTTCTGTTATTTCAAACTATGGTAGCAATTCCAAACAACACAAACAGTTATCAGAAGACCTGCTCAAGGGGCATCCTAGAATCACAACCCCTCAATATGATGATTATATTGGAGTACTGTTCTGAGAGAACATAGCAACAGCATCATCTCTACCTTCAGGTCTCATTTCAGCTATAGGAAGGAAGGTATCTGTCTTAATTTTGACTAGAAGGCTTCACTAGGTCTGACCCTAAACCAATTGACCTGTTGTATGTATCTCTTTAACTTCCAGACACAGACAGGCTCACTTGAAATGGAATCACAATCATGTAGTCTGGATCTGAAAACAATAGAGTCATGTCTTGTTTGCAGATGAGTTGATGTTTGCCCTGGAGTCAGCAATAAATGTGATCTGGAGAGAGGTGGGAACCTGAACCAGCCCCATAATTCTTTGAAAGAAGTGCCTTTGGTGATGGAGGTCTGACTGCCTGTGCCAGGGTTTCACTTTGTTGCTGTATAATCTCCATATGTTTGATAGAAGTAGAATGCTCTGAGATTGAGATAAGATTCTTGATTCATATGTCAAGCCCTTGGCTGGCACAGTAGTGACAATGTCCTCCTAATTGCCAATGAAGCCTGTCCACACAGAACAACTAGGTCTGACCCTAAACTAAGACTGACCAACCAGTATCTTGAGGGCTGGGTTGTTTTACATCTGAGTGGCACTTTTTGCACACAATGGGCTGAATGGGCAGATCACAATGGCTCAGAGAATGTTTGGGAAGGGACAACTGTTAGAAGACAGGTGGAAGCCTTTTGTCAATGCCATCCAGCATGTTCTTTAACATGAACAGGGTAGAGTTCTCATGCACATCAAGCCATGGATTAACATCCAATGTCAGTGGACATTGGGTCATGGCCCCTACCTTGCCCATCTGTGTCCCCTTTCTCACTGAAGGCAGAATGGGACTTAGGGAGGAAATTCTGAATGCAAATAACTGAAACATGGGAACTGCCAATTACAAGCCTGGTGTACTATTAAGTCCCCCCCCCCTCATTGGTCAGTAGGGGACACCGATGGGCTTGGAAAGGCCGCCGTCCATCGGATGGGACGTTAAGCCATGGCCCCGTGTGTGGGAGAGACATACCCTGTGCACGTTAAAGAACACACTGGATGGCCTTGACGGGGGGCTACCATCTGTCTCCCAACAGCTGTTCCAGTGGGTCCCCTCCCCCAACCTTCTCTGAGCCTTCGGGGTCCACGTGACCTGGCCATTTAGCCCATGGTGTGCAAAAAAGTGCTGCTCAGAGGTAAAACAACCCCCCCCCCCCCTCATTATCTTTAAGAAGAAGGTATCAAAAGAATGAAGTGGCCTTCATTATCTCCAAATCTTAATCCAATGACACATACTGTATTTCCCCGAAAATAAGACTGGGTCTTATATTAATTTTTGCTCCAAAAGACGCATTAGGGCTTATTTTCAAAGGATGTCTTATTTTTTCATGTACAACAATCCACATTTATTCATGTACAAAAAGTCTCAAGTTCATCTGTTTACATAGGCATTTACCTCTCGTCCAAAGGCACCCACTTGGGTATTTACAAATACTTAATTATAATTTGTATTATCATTTATTTTAAGTATTAATATCAATAATATTATTTATTTATATTTAATTATATATTATTTTATAATTCAATGCATCTATCGTGTGTTGCAACAGACGTACTAAATGCATCCATCTGGCTGACGATCTTAACTAGGGCTTATTTTTAGGGTAGGGCTTACCATATTTTAATGTGTATAAAGAACCCCTTTTTGCCAAAAAATTGGGTCCCAAAAATAGTGGGGGGGGGGGGGGGCGTTTCTTATGCATGGATAGTATTCTTAAATAAATGATCATATCTTAAAATAAAAACATCTTTGATGAAAAATCGGGGTTCCTTATACATGTTAAAATACGGTATATTACGAGCATCCTGAAAAATCATGCTAGGGCTTATTTTTGGGGAAATACGGTATATGGGGCATCCTAAAGATACATATTGCTGCCCCTCAACCCCTTCTACAAATCTTACAGGAACTCAGTACTGCTCTTATTGCTGAATGAACTTTGTTGTCCTCCCATTCTCTAGATTTTCTTATTAAGGGCATAAATGGACATTGTCGGGCATGCATTTGTTTTAGAGGGTGCCACATCTGTTATGGACTATTTATTTCAACTTTTTTTAGGGTATATGTATATATCATTTTGACCCAGATTTTAATGACTTATCACATTATCTTTCTATCGTCCTGTGCAGTTTAATTAAATTTGTCCAAATATATTTTGAGATATGCACATTTTATTGTTGTGTGCTTAACTTTTGACAACAGTGTACATAAAACTAGGTTTCATCTATGCTGCAATTCACATCTTTGATTTTGTTGCTAGAAGACAAAAATTGCATAATGTCTGCTACTAAGAAAGACCCTATTTTCATACCAAGTGTTAAGATTGCCATAAAATTTGCCAATAATTATTTGTTTTGCTTATATCACTAATAATTTCCAGTGCATTTAGCTTTTGAACTGATGATAAAAACAAGCACAATCACTTAAATTTATTTGTGCTTTGTGAAGCATGGCATTGTTTAAGTGTAGGAGATTTGTTTGAGAGTTATGGAAACTGGAACATTTAGAAATAAACATCTTTTAAACCTGTTTTAAGCAGCTTTCTTAAAAACTGTAGTAACTGAGGAAAAGTTTTCAGCTTTTGATATAGATTCTTCTGATTGATAATACTATTGTTAAATATTTCACCTTCTACAATTCTTAGCCGTCCAGTGGCCGAGTGGTTAGCACACTTGGCTACTGATCTAAGGGACCTGGGTTCGAGCCCCAGGAAAGGCATGGATGCATGTCGTTTTTCTGCTGAGGTCCTGCCATCCTCTCAGACCTTCTACTTTGGCATATAAACTGACAGGCTCCTGTCAGACCTATGTGGCAAGCAGCTGCTTGAGGGGGTATTTTATTTTTTTTTACAATTCTTAAGTGCTGAGAAAATACCAATAATATGATAGTCAAAGTGTAAAAGTTGCACACTCATTGTTGAAATCTTAGGCAGCAGAACTAAAGCAGTACTATTTACTAAGCTTATGATTATGTCTTGGAGGTGGGATGAAATTCCTCCCTAGCCTTGCTAGAATTAGCCACTGTAGGCCAGTTCTAGCAAGGCCCTGTTTGACATTATTTGCCCTCACATCTTAGATCTTCCCCTTTTTCTGAAGCCTTTAGGCATCACTTTGATTTATACACAATCATAATCTTATTTGCCAATCTGCAGTTATGCTTATTGGCAGCATGGCCAAATCAACACAGTCTGTCTCTGCATAAAATGCCGCTCAAAGACTTGGTGACTCTTTCTTCTAATCTCATCATTGCTTACAAAGTCAAACCACCTAATGTCCAAGATACTGCACAAGTATCGAATCAAAAGCATCAAGTTTCTTGTTATCCTGCTTACAAAGAGTCCAAGTTTCACTACCATAACTAACCTTAGAAAGAACTAAACTATTATACAGCCTAATTTTAGTCTTTAGGTGTATATGCCTGTTTTTCCACACTTTCCATAAATTCTTAAGGTTCTAGCAGCAATCCCTATTCTTCTATTTACCTCATGCCACACATCCACAACCATTCAACGCCACTAAAGCACCATCTGCCAGATCAATTTTTATCACTTCAGTTTTTTTCTCTGTTTATCACTAAACCTACTCTATTACCAGTCTCATCAACAGCCCTAATGAAAGAATTTATCTCATCAACATTAGCCAACAGGGCCAAATCATCTGCATAATTTAAATTAGAAATTTTGAAATTTCTAGGCCATTTAAGACCAAAATCTTTTGCAAAGAATTCCACATAACATAATCAATAACCAAAGAGAAAAGGTGACAAAATGCACCCTTGTCTAATTCCAGTGGCTATGCTAAACAAATCACTACGAGCCTTACCAACTCTCATACATGATTCAGTGTTATTATAGAGAGCTTTCATTATGTTAACCCTTTTGGCCCTGCCGGTATCATTTGCCACCTTAATATATAAAGAGTTCTAGCTACTGGCTGAGTATCTAGTTTCACCATAAAGCACTAGATATCACCTCTACAAAGTATGTGAATCGCATTTCATGACATGGTTCAACAAGAAGTGAGTGTTTACATATCTGAGTGACCTGTATTGTTCCGCTATTCAAGATGAATGCTAATAACCTGAACACCATGTTTGGTAAATACCGATTTAAAATCTAAATCTAAAAATTGTTTAAAAATTTTTCACACGAAATAATTTGATAAGATCTTTGTATAAAAACATTATTTAAAATGAATAAAAAATGTGCTTCCATTTTTATCTCTAAGACCTGATGGTGGCATTTGCCATGATTTCCTAGCTTCTAAACCTATGGCGGAAACCCGCTCAAACTTAGTAAGGGAGTCCTTGTATGTCTTACATTCAATTATTGATGATCAAAAAAAATTTATTTTTCATATTGAAAATTCAGGGCTGAAAGGGTTAACTAACTTGCCTGGTATCCCAGGCAATCCAGGCATACAATCTCACAATCAACCACAATTGTGGCAATCAACAGAGTCAAAAGCCTTTTTGAAAGCTATAAAGCTGGCAACCACAGGTTTCTGAAACTGTATACATTTCTCAAGAATCTACCAAGTGAAAATATTTGATCTATACATTCCCTACCACTTCTGAATCTGCACTGTTCTTGCAGTTGTCCATTAACCAAATTCTTAATTCTATTATGCACAATAATGCAAATTTTTACAATAATGCAAATTTTTCCCTTTACCTGGAACAGAAAATAAACTAATTCCCCTATAATTATCACAAGAACTGTGATCAGCTTTTTTAAAAATAGGGATAATAATAGCTCTAGTAAAATCCTTAGGAACAACACCTGTATCATAAAAAAAATTAAAAATTTCAGTCAGCCATGTGACAACACAAAGTTCCCAGCTCTAAACATTTCAGTGGTGATTTCATCCATCCCTGGAGATTTATGCAGATTTAATTTGGAGATAGGCAAAACAACATCAGAATGTGATGTAGGGCCATTATTTATACTCATTGCAAACAAACGGAGTAGAAAAAATCACATTGTTTAGAACATCTCTAATGCTCAGGTCATCTAGTCATCACAGAATCCTCACCTTTACCTTACCATATTTATCCCTTAATCCCTGTGTACTTGTCTATTTCTTTCCACACAAAAGATTAACTATTTGGTACAGCTCTCTGCTGTTGTGCTGTCTGTTTCCTTGGGTTTGTCATCCAAGCCATCAATCCAAAGTTCTTACCATCTGCTAACTGATCCTTTACACATTTATTAAGCTCTTTGCAATGCTTTCTATTAGGACTAATAGGGTATTAAGGACATTCCTGCAGTTCTTTCTTTCCAAAATAATCTCAAATGCCTTATCACTCAAATAATTTTGCCTGCTCTGCTCCTTTTTCCCTAAAAGAGTACTGTTGGTTTCAAGAAAAGCCTGTTTAAACTGATCTCATTCTTCCTCAAAACTTCAACAGAGGCAAACCATGACTGTCATAATGACTAAGTAGCCTGTCATGGATTATAGCTGTACCTTTTAGACCTTCAGTGTTAAAAATAATTCTTTTAGCCTTAGCACCAGTATTTCTTAAGCTGCCTAATAGTTTCCAACCTAAGTAGTTGCAAGACACTTTTGACCAGGTAATGGTCAGACTCATTTTCCACTCCCCTGTATGATGCATGATCTGGTATTTTTAACTGAACTAGCTCATTTGCTGTGTATTTATACAGGGTAATTCAAAACTCTTGGGCCAAACTTTAAGGGGTGATAGAATACACCTAAACAAGCACTTTTCATCATGCAATGCATGGTCGGAACTCAAGCAGTGGAGCAGTAGAGGGCACTTTCCAGTGAACACTTATAAGTGCTGGTTTTTGCACTCATCTTCATTTCTACTGTGGATTGCAGAACGAATGGATTGTTTCAAAAATCGGGAATAGACTGACATGCATTTCACGTATGGAACTGCGGACGGGAATGCGAGGGAAGCCCAAAGACTGTGCCGGGAGCGCTTTCTGACCAGACACGTGCCTGATCATAAAACCTTTCAGCGATTGCACCAGTATTTGTGCGAAACAGGCTCCTTTGTCAGTGGCTTGCAGGATACAGGGCGTACAAGGAGTGTGAGGACGCCACATGTTACAGAGGAAATTCTACGTAGGGTTGGAGATCGTCCTGAATGTAGCATGTGAGCAATTTCTCATGCCGTAAGTGTGCCCCAATCGACGGTGTGGCAAGTTCTACGAGATGAACGATTACACCCCTACCATGCACAGAGGGTGCACGCCTTGACACCTGCAGATTATCAGCCTTTTTTGGAGTTTGCACAGTGGTTCCTGAAGCAGACTGCAGTGCAACTGGACTTTGATGCACATGTCTTATTCACTGATGAATGCACCTTTACACGTGAGGGCATTTTTAATACCCACAATTCACATGTGTGGGCCACCAGTAATCCGCATGCCATACGTCCACATTTGTACCAGTGGCATTTCTCCATAAATGTTTGGGCTGGAATCCTCCATGACCATTTGATTGGCCCATACCTTCTGCCAGTCTGACTGAAAGGGAGAATGTACCTTGTATTTTTAAAAGAAGTCTTGCCAGAATTACTGAACTCTGTTCCAGTAAACATTCAAACATGTATGTGGTTCCAACATGATGGAGCGCCACCCCATTTCAGCATGGATGTGCGTAATGCCTTGGATGCAACATTTCCAGGACGATGGATTAGTTGGGGTGGTCCCATCGCTTGGCTGCCACGATCGCCCAATCTCTCATGTCTGAACTTTTTCCTATGGGGCCACATGAAAAGCCTCATCTACGATAGCCCCATCAATTCCAATGAGGACCTTGTTGCCAGGATTTCTATTGCCGCTGCTGCTGTATGAGAAATGCCTGGTGTTTTTGCCCATGTATGCCGATCACTACATCGAAGGTGTGAAGCCTGCATTAATGTTGGCAGTCGCTCTTTTGAGCAGTTTCTGTAATTTGTTGAAGAAAATTCTGTACTTTCTGTTCTGTAATTTCTGCAATTGTTTCAAACCTCTTCTGTCATTCTTGTGTTTCTTCATTTCCTGATACGTAACTGCTAACCCCTAGCGCTTCACCATTTGAGTTCCGACCATTCATTATATGAAGAAAAGTGCTTGTTTAGGTGTGTTCTATCACCCCTTAAAGTTTGGCCCAAGAGTTTTGAATCACCCTGTTTATGTCCCAGCATTTGTAGTACATGTTAGTTATTCACAAACCACTAAGTGAAATAAAAATGCAATTATACAAATATTAATGCTCTAAAGTTTTATAAGTAATGGCATATGAAGATACAAGATGGATTGCCTTGTAAGAAGTAGTCAGTTTGTTTTAATTGACCAATCAATGATGTAAAGAGGCATATACTTTTGTGACAGATGGTAAGATGTGGAATGAATATTACAGATTGCATGGATTTTTGTTGATTGACTAATCCAGTCTATCATTACTTGGAGGAACATAATTTCTTGTACAATAGAAATATATATGATTCACAGTTGATAACATTGTAATAATATAACTGCAACATTTAATAATATAGTTGTAACAGTTTATAATAATCAACATATATTACAACTGACATCAGATGCAATAAAAAATAATCATTCCTTAAAATTAAATCACTAATCTAATAGATAATAAAAATAATTCTAGGAATAGCCAAGTTTCCAAGCCTAATGGGTAGTGAAATAGAAAGCAAAATTCTAAATATTTCTTTGTTGAATACTTCAGTTTTTACTTATCAGAAGAAAAAAGATCATTTTGTTTGTAAAAGTATTAAAAAAACCATTGCAATATTTTTGGAGCTTCACTTCCTGCATTTTTGAACATTCTGAATGGTTTCATATTTGATTAAAAAGCTAATTCATAGTTTTCTTTTAAAAAACAACAGAAGATGGTACTCCCCTATACAAAGAACAGCAATAATCTAGAAGCTCTATTGGGCTTTTCCTGACTTCTCATACAATATACAAACACATAGACAAGGACAAGCCTGCTGGTTTGTAGTCAGGTGTGCTAACTACTAGATCAGGTATGGGCTGTATTACATATAATTGGTAATGGCAGAAAAATATCTTTCATAAATAATTTTAAAGTTTGTATGCACTTTTTAATACAAAATTTTAATTAAATACTTATTCAGGACCTTTAAAGCATTATTATTTTGTGATTATTTGAAAGGATAAATAATGAAAAAAACTTGACTTATTTAGTATCTACTAATAAATTAGCACTTTCTTTATCCAATAATAAATAGGCACTTTGACGTTGATTTCAATTTTAGAGGAAAAATTGTCTGAGCCGGGTGGGATACGAACCCACGACCTCCTGATGACATGTCAGGTGCTCTGAACCACTGAGCTACCAGCTGCCGATCAAGATATCCTCTAATTAATGCTATGAACATTCCCTTTATGTCACATATAGGCATTATTTTAGTCAATTTTTAGCCCTAGCGGCTTTCTATTTTTGCCAATAGATGGAAAGCATGTCTTACAAGTATGCTAATGATAATAAATATTGAGATAAACTCAGATAAACTCCACAGTTCAACATCCAGTAATAAATAGGCACTTTGACGCCAATCAACGGCTCAGACAATTTTTCCTCTAAAATTGAAATTGACGTCAAAGTGCCTATTTATTACTGAATGTTGAACTGTCGAGTTTATCTGAGTTTATCTCAATATTTATTATCATTAGCATACTTGTAAGACATGCTTTCCATCTATTGGCAAAAATAGAAAGCTGCTAGGGCTAAAAAGTGACTAAAATAACGCCTATATGTGACATAAAGGGAATGTTCATAGTGTTAATTAGAGGAGATCTTGATCGGCGGCTGGTAGCTCAGTGGTTCAGAGCACCTGACATGTCATCAGGAGGTCATGGGTTTGTATCCCACCCGGCTCAGACAATTTTTCCTCTAAAATTGGAATCGACGTCAAAGTGCCTATTTATTACTGGATGTTGAAGTGTTGAGTTTATATGAGTTTATCTCAATATTTATTACTTTCTATTATGTCTTTATGTGATTATATGAGACATAACAGAATTTTCATAGCGTTAATTAGAGGAGATCTTGATCGGCAGCCAGTAGCTCAGTGGTCCAGATCACCTGACATGTTATTGGGAGGTTGTGGGTTCGTATCCCACCTGTCTCAAGACAATTTTTCCTCTAAAAATTTGAATCGACTTCAAAGTGGTAATATATTAGTAGATATTTGAAAGGAAAAACTGAAATGTATATTTAAAAAATTCTTGTATTTAGCACAGTGATAGACCACACAAAGATCTTTATGTAAGAATTTTGTATTTATTTCAACTGCATATTGGCACCATAAAATTTAATATACAATATCCTGTGTGTACTGAAAAATCATTTCGTAGATATTTTCTATGTGTTATTGCAGGGTTATGCATGCCATTTTATTTAAAGATTCTATAAAATTGATCAAAACACAAGAGCTAATTGTTAACACTTTTGTATTTATAATGGCAGAATTTAAAGCAAGCAGAAGAATATGGTCGTATGAAAGCAGTTCAGCCCAAAAAGATGAGAACATTTGATGAATCTTTAAAGTCCAAAAAGACTATTGCTTCCATGATTGAAAATAAAAAGGATTCCAAGGTGCCTGCAAAAGATAAAGATACTATACAGAAATCTCAAGATGCCAGTAAGTTTCATGTATTTAAATGCATAGTTCATCTTTTTTACCTTTAAAGTGTCAAGTTTCTCACAAAGTATGTGTTTGTGGATAAGATTTTTTAAAACTTTTTTTGGCAGAAAAGCTACTGAACTTTAGAATTTTATCTTGAACTGGCTAACAGATAAACAGGGTGTCCCATTTATGGTGAATAATCTTCCCATAAATTGAGTCATCAATGAAAACTACATACCAAATGTTCTGAAGTGATTACATGTCTGAAACTTAGGTAACAATGAAAATGCAAGAAAGATGCAAATACAAGAAAGATCATGTGCAATCCATCCACTCGGGCAGGAGGTATTCATTTACCATTGTATCTGTATGCCAAAGTGGGGTTAAGTACCCCCAACATGTTGGCACCACATCTGTTGCAGCATTGCTAGTGGCACATCTTTGAGCAGCTCTGGGAAAATGGCTATCAGGAATATACAGTAGTTCATGACAGACAGGTGATCAGGAAGCAGTATGGCCTATGAGGACATCACCCATGATAGTGGTCCATATATTGATACTCCAGCAGACTTGGTGGCTCTGCAGCTGGGTGATATAGGGAGGGTCTCATTTGACCAAAAAATGACTGTTATGGGTGTTCAAGATCTCATGCAATGTGAATCTGGTTTGTTCAGTTCACAATATCCATTCTACATAGTTTGCATCTGTTCATATCAGTGCACCAAACCTTACACAGAAATACAGATAATTTGGGTGGTCCTCTAACAACAACAGTCCATTGACTCCTGCACAGAACATATGTCCTTTGTCACCCACAGTTGTTGTCACATTACCAATATCTACCTCAGGCAATGAAAAGGATGGGGGTGGCTTAGTTGGTAACATGCCAGGCTTATAATCTGCATTTCCCAGGTTCAAGTCCCACCTGGGCCAGCATTGATATTTATCTCCACAAAACTCCCTGCTCTCCCTCAGTCAGTAGGGGAACCGATAGGTTTGGAAATGCCACTGTCCTATAGATGGGACATAAAACTATGGCCCTATGTGCAGAAGAGCCATACTCTGTGTGCATTAAAGAATGTGCTTGATGGCCTTGACAGGAGGCTACCATACATCTCCCAACATCTGTCTAGTGGGTCCCCTCCCCCAACCTCCTCTGAGACCTTGGGGGTCCTTCTGACTTGGCCATTTAGCCCATTGCACCAAATTGAGTTACAAAAAGTGCCACTCAGAAGTAAAGCAACCCACCCAGGCAATGAAAAACATTGGGATGGTGATATGCCACAGCATATCAGTAGTCAGTAGGGTAGCAGTGGCATATTCACTAAAGGTACCCAGTGGGTTGCTTTGCATTTAACACATGCAAGTTTCATTACCTGTTATGTGAATATGAAGCTGCATAGCAGAATAGGATTGTCAACATCTGATATCTTTCTAGCCTTGTCCTGTGATTCCAATCTTTAAACAAGTCCCACAAGCATTATACAGTACACATCACAAAAAAAAAATAAAAGAGGGATTTAATATGTATATCATGCTCCATAACACATGCCTTAGTGACTGTTAGGAAAGAAGTATGTTTTCAGAAGAATAACATTGATATACTTCGTAGGCTCCAACACTTTGTAGCTGACTGCTGATGAAGGATTGCAGATGAGTTTTAAAACTAGCATCACTTTCTTCCTTTTGGATCAAAACCTTCCTGAACTGCTTATATGGTGGAAATTGAAAAAAGAACACCCAGAAAGAATACCTTTAGGAATGTCGTATTATAATATGTTAATAGTTAAGGGCAGCAGAAACTGTGATCCAAGATTGAAAGTCATTGGGTGAAATAATGACATCACTGAGGACGATAATATGCAGCATGTATTTAAGGACTAGGACATGATGAAATAAGTTATTCGTCTTCTGTCATGTTGTTCAGTGCTCTTTGAAAAAGTTACCATGCCTGGACGATGCAGGCATGCAACATTTGTTCAGTTAGTGGAGTTTGGGTGAGGTCATATAGTGAGTCTTCAGGAAGCATGTTGGTCTTTTCGTCAAATTGCACACTGCATTGGATGAGAGGTATCGGCAGTGGTATGATGGTAGCATCAATGGTCAGAAGAGCATTCACACACTCGAGATGTGGTTCCAGGCAACACAGAGTTACGGACACGCAAGAGGATTGGCATATGAGGAGGGTGTTGGTGGCAGAGCGGATGGCTACGGCATCACAAATTTGATCCTCTGTCGTACCAAGGGTATCTACAAGAATGATACGCAATCATCTTTTGGAAGCAGGACTATGGACACGTGCTGCTGGCATGGTTACCACTGTCACCTCATCCCTGTTGTGCATGTTTGCAGTGGTGTCAAGAACTAGTTCATTCATTGGAGGGAAGAATGGCAGTCTATGGTCTTCAGTGACAAAAACTGGTTCTGCTTAGGAGTGTCTGATGGTCATTTATGCGTCCAAAGGTGACAAGGTGAGTGGCTTCTTCCATCATGCATCCACCAGCGATACACAGGGCCCACACTGGGCATCATGGTGTGGGGGAGCAATTAGCTATCACTCTTGTACGTGTTTGGTGTTTGTACAGGGTACACTGAATAGCAATACGTATGTTAGCAACATCATACAGCTGGTCGTCTTGCCATATTTGAGTGTAATTCCAAATGCAATATTCCAGCAGGATAACGTCCACCCACACTCCGCCCGGGTAACTCAACATGCACTTCAGGCAGTGCACCAACTCCCTTGGCCAGCACACTCTCTGGACTTGTCTCCAATTCAACATGTCTGGGACTGGATTGGACAAAGACTCTTCCACACACTGCCAGAGGCAATGACTATTGCGGAATTAAGTGTCCAAGTTGAAAGTGCATGGAATGGTATCCCCCAGTGTGATATCCAGCATTTATACAACCAATTGCATGTCAGATTTCAAACTTGTATTACTGCTCGAGGAGGTTCAACACCTTATTGAAACGTGCCTTCTGTAAATATTAATACTCATTAAAAGGTAAAATAAACATTGAATCACTTTACACATATGATCACTGTCCTTTTTCAACAAGTTGTTTCTACTAAATAAATCTCATAGATTACTCTTCATTTGTTAATGGTGTTCATTTTTCAATTTCTGCCAGTGTATAATGCTAACTAAACTTTTCTCTGATTTCCCTTGACATACCTCTGTGAGACTACTTTCTCAGCCATGAATGCCATTAATAAAATCCTGTGCAGATGCTGATATCTGCATTTTAAAGCTCTCAGCTAATAAAAGATTAAGGCTGATGCAGATAGCCAATAAAATTTGGAATTTTTTTATTTGCAGGAGAAGGAGCAAACATTACTGCATTATTGATGGCTGACATGAGTGAAAAAACACACTTGAGATAATGGAAAAAGAAACCTGATTTGAAATTCAATAATGTTATTCACTTTAAAAAGAAAAACAATGCATTTTGTTAAAGCCACAAATTAAAAAAAAAACTTATGTGGAAGAAAATATCTTTTTTCTGGCAAAGCAGAATATAAATTCAAAAAATTACTGTAGTGTTATATAAGAAAACTGGAATTAAATATGTGAAAATTTCAGTATTGGTGTTCATGAAATTTGCATAATGATATGTAGAGGTGAGTTAATGGGTAATAAAAAGGAGTGTCTTCCCATAATTGTTGATAACTGCATTTAAAAGAGCAAAATTAACTCATAACAATTTGAAAAGAAATTAGTTTTAAGTAAACTTTTGTGCAATATTTAAAAAGACCTATTTTTATTAGCAAGTACCCCTCCCCCATATGGGTGCCCATGGACATCGGGGTGATTGTTGGTTATTTTAATTTTAATTACATTTTGATTATATATATATAATACTAGCTATTTCCTGCCAAATGTTTTGGTGTGAAATATAACATCTGTTCTTTGGTTTTGCAACTACTCTGATGACTCATTAGAGAAGCTAAATTATTTTTATGCTTGGGCAGCAACTTCCTAGGTGCAATGCTGGGAACAATGACTGTTTATGTAAAGAAATTTATCAGGTTAACAGCATCAAATAAATACCTTGGAGTCCATATGGATCCAAATTTGAAATGGAATATTCACATAATTATGCTAAAAGAAACAGATTTACCAGTCCAGAATCTTTATGTTGAAACTGAAAAGCCATCTCTATCTATTTGCCATCAGTAGTTGTCCTTACAGTATGCATCTAAACTATGATCCCTGCTGGGCCATCCCACTTGGGACTGCATTTTTTGTCCTAAGTGGGAAATGCTTTACACCAGGGGCATCCAACCTTTTGACTTCCCTGGGCCACATTGAGTGAAGATTTGACTTCCCTGGACTGCATTGAGTGAAGATGAATTGTTTTGGGCTGCACATAAAATATATATAATTAATGTATATGAATAATAAAACTTCATTTATTTTCTTATGTTTTTTTATTATGAAATTAAAAAAAGGGCAACATAAAACTAGTGGGATATCAAAAACTTGCTGAAAATCACATAATCATGTTGAAAGCTTATGTCATAAACATGTAAACATTACTAGCTGTCCAGGGCCGCGGTTTGGACACGCCTGCTTTACCCTAATCACCTGACTGTCATTAATACCTGTCTTGATATCATTGTCTAGTCAACAGCAGAGCCACTTCCACCATGGCTCACTGTTTCTCCTTCCTGTGATTTTTCTCTTTGCAAGAGGGAGAAGGCTTTTACACCCAACTGCATGTACTAACAACTCTTTGACAGCCGCTGGGCTGAGCACCCAGACTTTTTGCCAAAAGCAAAAATGTTTCCAATGTCTGGCACATTGGTGGATTTGGCGATGTCTTCTGTGATGTCATCATTGTAGACCACTGTGGTGTTCTGCAATGTTCTATCACAATGTTCCATCTTTACTGCAGAGTTGCAAGCTACCAGCCTTGCCTTGAACCACACAGAGGCTAAGCATCATTGTCAGTGTGTACTTTGCACCTACTCTATTAGCTTGCTACAGGTTTTGATCTCAGTGAAGTCTCACCCTGTCCTCTCCAAGATCTGGCAATAACTCCACTGCCTGGCAGATACTTTCTTTTTCTGTTTGGTGCCTGGTCATGTCAGCATCAGGAACAATGACTTGGTAAATGCTGCTGCCAAGTCAGCCATGCCTAGCTATTTCCTTCCAAAAGTTTTGGCATGAAATGTAACATCTCTTGGATTGCTTTGCAGCTACTGGCTTTGCACTGCCTGTTCCATATCTAGACTTCTATGTCTTTTACCCTCTTATTTATATTGTTGGCACATTATAGCCTGAGCTTCTTATGCACCATAAAACTCAAACAACAAGCCTCCTAGCTGCTGTCCAGTGGATCCCCTTCCTCTATCCAAATCTGAGTCCTTGGGATCCATCTGACAGTCATCTCTCCATTTCCACACAGCACAATTGTGACCTGCACATTTAGCCCATTGTGCACACAAAAATACCACTCAGAAGCAAAAGAACTCAACTATTTTAACTGAAATTCATGTTTAGTTAAAAATAAAAATAAATACCCCCTCAAGCGGCTGCTTGCCACAGAGGTCTGACAGGAGCCTGTCAGTTTATATGCCATAGTAGAAGGTCTGAGAGGATGGCAGACCCTCAGCAGAAACACGACACAAACAGCCATGCCTTACCCGGGGCTCGAACCCAGGTCCCTTAGATCAGTAGCCAAGTGCGCTAACCTCTCGGCCATGGGACAGCTCATTAGCATTCATTATTTTGTGCTGCACAATTATGTATTTTTTATAATAATTCTTCAATGCTAAAAGGAAATAGAATTAATTAAAACTACAGTGTAAGGTAAAAATTTAAGGATTTAAAATAATTTAATGAATTTGTAATATTACTATTATGACTTCCTTTTTGGATAACTGGTGATTTGATTAATTGGCATTCAGATGACTGGCATTTGGATAATCAGCATTGTAATATACCTTAATTAATATTACTCATTCACTTGGAGTTATCCTATGGCCGAGTGGTTAGTGCACTTGGCTACTGATCAAAGGGACTTGGTTGGAGCCCCAGGTAAGGATGAATATTTGTGTTGTTTCTCTGCTGAGGTCCCACCATCCTCATAGATCTTCTCAATGGCATATTAAACTGACAGGCTCCTGTCAGATCTCTGTGCTATGCAGCTGCTTAAGGGGATATATCACTTGGGAAGTAGAGATGAAAATGCTTAGAAGTAGTAACTCTAAGAAGCAAATAATATAGTTATTGAGATAATATCTGTATCAACAACATAACCATAAGATGAAGAGTGAAAGAAAAAAAAATGTATATCTCAAAATATTTCAAGTATGTGCCCCAGATTAATTTGTTATATAAGGAAGATATTAATAGATTTTACAACTCACTACCTCATTTTTCCCATACACATGAAAGAAATTTGATAGTAATTATAGGAGTTTTAACTGTAAAATTGTAAAATATGCAAATGTTATGCAATGCAGGATATGAGAAAATTTGGTATAGTGGAAAAGAATAAGAGGAAATACTGGAATTGTGTGAAACTAGCAAATCAATACAAATTACTATTAGTAACAAATACTTTATTCTGTTATAGATCACAACACAGATTTATACCTGTACTTCATCTAATGAATTAGTAAAAATTGCATAGATTACATAGTAAAAGATGCAAATCCTAATTTCAAAATGTAAAAACTCTAGAGAATATAGGTATGGATATTAACTGCGAATTTTATCAACAAAATAAAACTAAATTAAAATATGTAAAATTAAACTATGAGAAATAAATTTAAATATATTAAAGCAGAAAGAAGAGCATACAGATAAAATATAGTGAATCCATTACCAAGTATATAAGCAAATGAATGTTGGAAAAAGTGAAGTGATTTTTAAAAATACAAAAAGAGAAAAGGAAAATAAAAAAAATGCCAAATTATAATGTATGACTCAAGATAATGGTGAAATAGGTGGAAAAGGAAACACTAAAAATCAAATTGTTTCAAGAAATAAATGAAAAAAAAAAATAACGAGATAGATTGGAAATGTAAAGAAGAACAAGTAAACTGAAAGTTTCCATTCATAAACATGCAATATGCAGTTCATTTGGAAAGTAACTTTAGCATATACTTTTCTATTGCTCAATCAATTGTTAAAAAATTGGCAAGAAATTCTACATTGAATATTTACATTACATTCATATGTGTATGGAGGTAAAAAGTTATTATATATAAATATTGTATTACAGTTAAGAAAAGAGAAAAAGCAAAGTTTGTAAAAAACATGTCAGTTATGATCAGTATCAAACCTCAAAAGATTTTCAAACACAAATCAAACATGAAACCATTTATGCTGATCTTTGACATGGAAAGTGTTAAAATAATTTTATTAGCATTTTAGTATAAGACAAATATCTAATACTTCCTGTGACACTTGCATATTGATTTATATGAGATCGCATGTGTAGCATGGTGTGCAAAAAAGTACCGCTCAGAAGTAAAACAACCTAACTTGCATGTGTAAAATCAAAACATTAAAAACTAAACTGATAGTAATTCTCTTTTCATTTTATTACTGCTATTTCAATGTTTCACATTACCTAAACATAGTGTAACTTCTCCATCTCTTGAAGAAATGAAGATTTCATATTGTTATTTCTAATTCATTATACATTCAAAACTTTCTGTGTTCACTTAAAGGACTTTATTAGTTTACTGGTGCTGGGAAGAAGTTAGAAACATATCCATTTTTATCTTGTTTAAAAAGAAATGTAATGATAATGTGTTAAATTTGTCGCCTGTCTGTCTGTAGACATCGAACTTTTTGTTTATAAAGATAAATTAAAAATTCTTTTTGTGTTATGCGGGAATTTTATTGCATAGGTAGATTTTTACCTTCTTTTATTTGGATAGGTATTGATAAAATACTACGATTTGGACCTTCCAAATCTTCCAAAGCTATAATTGTATCCTCTAACAGTGGAAAAAGTTCAGAATTGCAAAATTTTAAACAAATATTGCACCAATACATTTATGCTAAAAATTTGAAATATTGGTGGTGGAATGTAAAGATCACAAAGTTTCCATTAGCAATAATGAATTGCTCCTTATGCTCAGGGTGGGTGGGAAACTCACTGTTTTGTTTTAACACATTGCAGACCAGAGATGTGAATACTTATTTCTGTAATCATCATGCTTACAGCCGGAATAAGGTATTTGCCTTCATAAACAATGGAAAGCTACTTGCTGAAATTGAAATTTGTGACTTTCGACAAATTTTACCAATATTCGAAGTGTTAAGAGATAATTGTTTTTAGAGATAAATTAAAATTTCTCTTTAAGTTGGATGGGATCTGAACCCACAATCTCCTGATAACATGTTAGGTGTTCTGACAGCTGAGGTATTGGCCACCAATCATTCTCTATTGGTGGCTTTAAGCATTGTCCAATAGAAATAGTCATTGGAAATGTATCTGACTGTAATTTAAGACCTTGGTCTAGAAGGTACTTTCCAGTTTAGTGCACACAACCAGCCAACATCAAATTTCAAGAGGCATGGTATTTTTTTTATAGCCAACACACCTTTAATCAGGTGTAAGGATTCATGTTGAAATAATAGACAATTGCAGGCACCTATTAATGATATACTTTGAATAAATATAGAGGAAAAATTGTCATTAGCCAGGTGGGTTCTGAATCTAAGACCTTATAGCATGTCAGGTGCTCTGACTGCTGAGCTACCTGTATTTATTCAATGTATATCACCAACAGGTACATACCTGTAGTTACCTATTATTTCAGAATATTAGAAATGATGTATTTATGATAGAAATTCAAATTTTGGTGGAAGAACGTGAAGGTCATGATGTTTCTAATGGCACAAAGGAGTTGACCCCTTATACCCAGGGTGGGTGGGAAACCCAACTGTTTCATTTTAAAAGATAATTGTTTGCTTTTAGAGATGAATGAAAAGTTCTTTTTGTGTTGGATAGGTATTGATAAAATATGATTTGCAATTTCGAAATTTCCCAAAAGCTATAATTGCACCCTTTAACAGTGGAAGAAAATTTCGAAATTTTTAACGAATATTGCAAATGATATATTTATACTAGAAATTTGAAATTTTGGTGAAGTTCACGATGTTTCCTTGGTAACAATGAGTTGATTGATTGAAAGAGATGATTGGAAAATGTTTTTTTTTAGTTTAATTGGTACTAATGAAATATAATATACATTTTTTAAATACTTAGGTGATTTTAATTTATATAAATTGTTATAGATCATTAAATATTGAATCAGTAAAACTTTTAATAAAGGTTGAAAGTGATTAGTTTATGGTACAAATTTGAAATTTTGGTGTTAGGGTGTCAAGAGATAGTCCAATAACAGCAACAGTCTGCCCCCTTTATTTTTTCAGAGGGGTGTGAGAAAAGCAACTTTTTAAATAAGGAATGACAGACAAATACTTTTTCTGTTGTGTAATTACTAATAAAATACTATTATTTTCATTTTCCTATCATTAGCTTGAATTAAAAACCTTTAAGGAATGAAAAAGTAGGTAAATAAAAAATTTCGTTCTCTTTAAAAATAAGATTCCAATAAGTGCCAGAAGCAATATGCATTCTTCTAATATTTTTTTTTCAATTTGTGAACAGACCCAAAAAGCTGCTAACTTATATACAGGTTATGGCAGAACAAACAACTATTCCAGGACTCTAAACCCCAGCAGTTGCAGTGTCAGTGCTATACTACTGCACCACTAAGGTGGCAATTCATAGCCATTGCCGTGATTAACCCTATGTTTTATCCTGTGAATAAAAAATCCACATTGAGTCACTTTGAAAACAGGTTTTTGGTTACACCCTTATTTTGGCACATCTAATCAGCCATCGTTTTTCTTCTTGGCTCATGTGAATAGCATAATTTTACTTACATCTTGTATCTGCATAGCCAGTTCTCTGTTGTGTGATGAAAGTTTTGTAATAAACTGTACTAAATGTTAGTGCATGATTCCACTGTGCACTAATAGCAAAAAGTTAGCTTTTCTGTTTGTATTGGCTCTTTGGCATGAACAGCTTCACTTCTCTTATGCCAGATAAGCAAAAATTAGTAATAAAATAATTTTCCAGGTATGGAACTAATTTATTTTCAAAATCTATTTAATTTCCTAATTATTTTAGGGGATCCACATGCTTATGTCCTCCTTAGGATGAGAAACCTCTGGTTTGACTGAAAGGGTGAGGAGGATGTCAGTGATTAAGTCCTTCTATCATCTGAGCCTACTTGTTTTATAAAGAAAATATCTCTATTTGATCAGAAAGGAATACAGAGATGCTATGGAAATACATTGATTTAATATCTAACATGCAAAGTCAGTCATTATCAGTAAGAAATTCAATTATATTAACTTGCATGTCCTGTGAAATGTAAAATTTTGGGTAAGTGAAGACTTAGTATAAAAGTTGATTTTTATTGGCTGGGGTACAATCACACAACCTTCTGATTAAATGTAAAGTTATCTTGTTATCTGAACTGTATGATCATTTGTTCTACTGAGATCATAAAGTTTGTGTGAACTTTTTCCTCTAACTCATCTCTTGTAAATTCTACAGAATATATAGCCTGTTACAAGGGGCATTCAGAAAGTTCTTGACATGCCTTTGCAGAAAGAAAACCATTGCACTTACCTCAACAAAACTTTTACTGTCATTCAAAATACTCCTCTCCAGAATCTATGCAAAGTTGCTGACATCTATGCCAATTCTGGAATGCTTGGTGGTACTCCTATTGGGGAATACTCCATAACTTTAAATGAGCACATTTTGCAAGGTCTTACACCTTGGAAAAGGCTTCCCTTTCAAATTTAAAAGCAAGATCCTTTTAAATAAATTTTTGGAAACAATCAAAAATCTTATGGTGCAAGATCGGCTGAATATGCAGGATGGGGTAGCTGTTTGATTTTTTTTCCTGCTTCAGATAGACTGTAATTTGCCAGGTTTTGTGAGCACTGACATTGTTATGAAAAAGGAGAACCCTTGACATGCCTGTTGTTGGATGCTGCTCCTTTATCTCGTTGACCATTTTGTTGGTGTAGTAGTAGCTATTTATAATCATTTTTTTCAGGTAAAGTATCTATGGCTACCACTCCTTGGGAATTGAAAAAAAAATTGTGAAGATCCTCTTCCTTGAGCAAAAGTCTTGTCGGAGGATTTGGGGACACACTTCATCTTCTGCAACTTAAGTACTTTAAGTTATCTTGTCATCTGAACTGTTATCTAAACCTGTCATTACATGTTAAAAACAAATACTTTAATTTTTAAGTAATAAAGATATTTTAATAAAACCACATCTCATCACCTGTGACAATGTCTGTTAACCATTTGACCACTAAGTTTATACCTATTTGGTACAGATCTTTTGAAACTTTAAATGTTGATGAATAATTGTTTCCACACTGCCAATTGATACACTGACATCTAAACTTATTACCTGAATGGTGATGTGTGAATTTTCCTTAATGACTTCACAAACAGCAGTGATGGTTCTCTTGTTCATGGCCTCCTTCGGTCTTCCTACATCAAAGGAGGTCTTTGAAGCTCTGTTGTCCTTCTCTGGATTTGTGCATCAATCCTGTAACAATGCCACCTGAACAGTCATGATCCCCATATACTTGTTATGAATCGCAGGATTTTTTTGTGTCATCCCTAAGTTCCATCCTTGTGAAAATGTAAAATCCTTCCCTATCTTTAGTAGGTTTCCAAGCAACAGTGCACAGATTTTGCAGACTGAATTTCATATGCCACCAATGAAGAGAGAAATGATATGGTCTTTGTTTTTAACATGTAATGACAAGTTTAGATCAGCTTTCAAACAAATTGTAGCTCTTTAACTTTGGAGGAATAAGTACGAATCTACAGACACATGTCGAGCTTTTTGAATGCTCCCTGTACCCAATGATAAGTTTCATCCAAAGTTCCATAATTGTGTGTTATCTCCATTGCATGAACACAACTTCTTTCTGCTACAGAAGAATGCTCTCCATATTTAATACCCTCCTTCCATCCTTAAAGCTCTCCTTTTTGAATGTGCTCCATATTTAACTATAACTGAAATTCTCAATGACAATGCTGTGTTCCTGCCAATCATCACCATGGTGCCCATGGCTGAAAAAAATGTTCATGTTTACTTTAAATGCTTAGGGAATTTCATCATAACCTACGTGGAAAGAAAAATGAGGTGATCTCTCTCAAATCGCTTTTTTTTAATAATAATTCTCTAAAAAAAATTGTTTCCAGAGTCCAAAATCAAGAACCATTCTTAATTTCTTATATGTACTTTTTTTTATACACTTACAGGCAAAACATTGTTAGTTGCAATGAACTCTACAACATTTCCCATAGCATTTGATTTTCATATTTTGTACAGTTGTAATAAAATTAACATTCTAATTTTGCTCTTAAAAATTTCAGATTTGTTTGAACTTTTTGTTTTTGCAGACTCAAAGAAAATGGGTAGTTCCAAGCTACCAGCTGTGCATGTAACTGAAAATAACAAAGAAGTAGAAAATAAAATTGATGAACCTGACATTATTTTGAAGAACAGGCAAAGATTAGAGCAAAAACAATCAAAAGGAAAAAAAGCAGAAAAAAAGCAAGTATTTTGTTTTGCACTTTAATGCTTATGGTAAACATTATACCTCAGAATATAGTGAATTGTAGCTTGTACACATATATTGCATATCTGAAGTCGAATAAATCAGTTTAAAACATAAGTGAGAAGAATATTGATTGATGGACAAACCTCAAGTCAGAAAAGAAAACAATGTATAATGAATCAGCTTTTTTTTTTTAATTTTTGAAAATTTTCACATGGTGGAAGCAACTATTTATGTATATCATATAAAGGAGCAAATATTGTCTTTAAAATAGACCATGATTAATATATCATAAGCTTCCCCCATGTTTGATGATAAAGATCATGGCTATGCATTTCTGTTTTATATTTGTTTATGTATATTTATAATATCAATCAAAGTCTATTTTGGCCTTACCATCTTACTTGTCTTGTAAAACACAAGTGGAAAATCACAGATCATTTCGATCTGTGATTTTGTGGAAAAGATACTAAATTCACAAAGGTGATGTCTTAGTGCACATGGCTTTTGCAACTCAGTAGTTGAGTATGTACTTTGAAGCTGATGTTTTTGACTATATCTTTTTTTTTCTATAAACAGTTGTCCACTCCATTATGCATGCAAATTGTGATTGATGCAGAACAGTAACCATTTGAGGTCGTGTTTTTCACCTAAAAGGAATATCTTTATAATAACCCAATTGCCATTTATTCTTTTTAAGAGGGTGCACACTGCAGAAATTTGTACTGCAATTCAAATGTAATTGTATTTGCATCTTAAAAATGCATTTACAAAGCTGGGGTATCGCACACTGCAGCAGTCACAACTCAACTGGCTACTGATGTGAAAAGTACAACTTTCTTGCTACTAGCACATCTTCGGAGTTCACTTGCAGACCATTTTGAGTGATTTGTGTTTGTGAAATGATGTGGCCATGCCTCCTGTATTTTGTTTTTGATTTTAGAATATTCTGTTAGTTTGTTTCACCATTTAGTGCCCTATTACTCATACTTAAAAATAAGAATTAATGTGAATCTCCAAGGATTTATCTTCCAGGAATATAATAAAATTTAGCTTATTTAGAAACATTGAATCTTGACTGAGATCAACACTTGTTTTATAGAACATCCCATATAGAGAGTATAATCCATAATAGAGAGTCCCTAATATGTAGGTTGGTAAGCTAATGGTAGGTTGGTAAGCAGATGATCAGTTGGTAAGCAGGTAAGCATCAAATAATTACTAAGATACAGGCATTTATCAATTTCTTTTATGTTACAAAAAACTGCTTCCTGTTTCTTTAAGATGGTATCTTTGATATGTTTGATTTGAAATTGCTGCAACCTGACATCCATTGCAGTTTTAAAGTTATAATAATAAACAGAAAATTACTATTAGTGGATAGGTGATAATATGAACGTTATTGTGCTTAGTAAATTAAGTAAATGAGCTAAATATTATAAAACTGAAATCTTTGTTAACGAATTTACTAAATTTTTATTTGTGACATTCTTTACAGAATATTAGAAATAACTGTGGGGGAGTAAGTTATTTCCATTTTCATAATTGTAGATACCTAATTATATAACATATAAAATTAACATTTAAATTGGGAATATTGTGCAAGCCATTTTGCACGAACTGCCTTTACATTAACTGTTCCTTTCATAACCACATATTCTGAGGTTAATGTTTCATTCAAATAGTAATGCTAATTCTTCCTTGTTTATCAATTTACAATCATTTTTGAATATCCTAGGATGGATTATCTGGTGTGAATTCACTATTGCAGTTTCAGGACTTTCACAACAAATGAACCTAAAATCTTTAGTAAAGTTTGTTCTTTCACCTAAACTGCATGCAAATCTTTCTAAGTATTTTCCACTTTTTCTCCTCTTTTATGAAATCATTCAAGTGCAAAATTGGTGATTTAGAGCTATTCTGAGGAACTTCAGTAATGTCTTTGTAATTATATATTACTTAATTTTGGTAACAAGATGGGTATTTATTTTGCAACAGGTATTTTCTTGGAAAAAATGAGCATCATATAATTTGAAGAGTTCGAGAGTACTTAAATTTATGTGTACAATAATGAGTAGTGAAACAGAAATTGCCTTTTCATGAAATTTTTGTACTTTTATTTGTCAGGAAGAGTCCTAATTCTGCAAAGGATAGATCAAAGAAACCTCGTGTATGGGATAACTGTGGCTCAAACAAAGATATTGAAGTACTTGATTTTAGTAAGAAAGGAGAAGGAAATGAGAATGAAACAAATGGACTGGATACCCCAGAAGATTACTTTTGTGATAGAATGGTTGGTATTATTTAAAGTATAATTATCAAACACTTCTAAATAAAATATTTGATTTTTAAAAAGAGAAACAGATTGAAATTTTTAAATTCATTTGTCACTTTTTTTGTTCTTGATACTATTATGCATATACTTAATTGATACTATATGCTTTATTGGTCTGTAAATGGTATCTAGGTAGTCACTGGAAGGAGAGCTATGCACCAATCCCCTGTGATGATGCATAGAACCAGCCAGGCCTAGCACCTAATGTCCAACCCCGCCTTCTTGTGGTGCAGGCCGTTAGTACCTTTCAAAAGAGATACTCTCTTGTGGAAGTGAACGGAAGCGGAGGGCTGCCAGATTAGTAGGGCCTACTGATCTGGACAACTATGGCTACTTTCTTTTTTTTTCTATCCTGCTGAGGAGTGGTCAACCACACAGGGTCCTGGTGCTGACCATATAAACCCACTGGACTGGACATATATATGGCTCTGAGCTTGATTATGGATCCTGATTTTGCTGCACTAGTGGGCTTCTGTGGAGGGAAAATCTTCCGCTGTGTTTTCTGTTTGTTTGTGGGTTGACAGCCCCAAGTGAATAGATTCACAGGATATGTTTATCAGCTGGTAGATAATCCTGAGCAGAGGTCATTGCAGGCACCTGAACTCTTTGCTTCTATTGGCATCATCAAATTCTACATTGGAGGAAGTCTTCCAGTGTAGATGGCTTCAGCCTTTAGTAGTGGGGGAACGGGTCTTTGCCCCATGTCTACGATTAGGGGGCTGTTTGATATTGTCGGCATTCCCTCTCTCAATAAACATAGTTTCTTTAAACATCCCACTAACCATTTTCTCTCCATAGGTAGTTGGAATGTGAGGACTCTGCACAGAGCTTTTTCTCTTGATGTCCTCACACAAGAATTCCACAGTTATAATTTAGATATTCTCGGCTTGCAAGAGACCAGATGGACAGATAAAGGTCAGATTCTTAAAAATAATCTTAAATTTCTCTTTTCAGGGAGGGACGACAATAAGCATCACCAAGGCGTGGGTCTGCTTCTCAGCAGACATGCTAGAGATGCTCTTCTAGGATATGAATGCATTAATGAAAGGTTTCTTACAGCAAAATTTCAGACAAGTGTTAAAGACTTGAATGTTATCTGCTGTTATGCCCCCACTGAGGATGCCGATGAGGATGAGAAGGATAGGTTTTACGGACAACTTCAGGATATTTTGAATTCTGTCAAGAAAGGAGATATTACCCTTGTTCTTGGTGACTTCAATGCCAAAGTTGGTACTGACTCTGACCTTTCGGGAGGAGTAATAGGCCCTTTTGGTATTGGTAGCTGCAATGGCAATGGGCAGTGTCTCCTACGGGTAAGTAAACTCAATGGATTCAGAATAACTAACACTTATTGCAAACACCGTGACATACATAAGTACACATGGGTTTCACCTGATGGGCTGCATAAGAATATGATTGATTACATATTAATTAACAGCAAATGGGCTAGTTCTGTTAGGAATACCAGGTCATATAGGGGAGCTGAAATTGGATCTGACCCTTATCTTGTTAAAAGTGTGTTGCAACTTAAACTTAAAAAGTGTTGTGCTAGGATTAAAAAATTTACTTTTAATACTGAAGCTCTGAAAGATCCAGTTATAGCCAAAGCTTACCATGATAGGTTACTTAGTCATTATGACAGTCATGGTTTGCTTACTACTGAAGTTGAGGAAGAATGGGATCTTTTAAACAGGCTTTTTTGGACACTAACAGTATTCTTTTAGGAAAAAAGGAGCAGAGGAGGCAGAATTATCTGAGTGATAAGGCACTTGAGCTTATTTCAGAAAGAAGGAACTGCAGGAATGTTCTTAATCAATACCCTACTAGTCCTAATAGAAAGCATTACAGAGAACTTAATAAACTTGTAAAAGATCAGTTAGCTGCTGATAAGAATCTTTGGCTTGATGGTTTGGCTGACAAAGCCGAGAAAGCAGTTAGACAGCACAACAGCAGAGAGCTGTACCAGATAGTTAAAGTTTTGTGTGGTAGAAAACGGACAGGTATATAAGGATTGAAGGATAAACAAGGTAAGGTTATAGAAGGGTAGGATTCTGTCATGGCTAGGTTGGGCTGAGCATTTCAGTGATGTTCTAAACAATGTAGTTAGTTCTACTCCCATTGTTTGCAATGATGATAGATGCATTGGTGGCTTTAATGTTGGCCCTATAACACAATCTGAAGTTATTTTGGCTGTTTCTAAACTTAAACTACATAAATCCCCAGGGGTAGATGAAATTACTACCGAAATGCTTAGAGCTGGGAATGTTTCGGTTACCACTTGGATGACTGAAATTCTGAATAACTTTTATGATTAAGGCATGGTTCCTAAGGATTTTACCAGAGCTATTGTTATCCCTATTTTCAAAACAGGTGATCGCAGTTCTTGTGACAACTATAGGGGTATCAACCTACTCTCTGTTCCAGGTAAAGTTCTTCCCATGATTGTGCTTAATAGAATTAAGAATCTGGTTGACAGTCAATTGCGTGATGAGCAATGTGGATTCAGAAGTGGTAGGGGATGTGTGGATCAGATATTTTCACTTACGCAGATTCTTGAGGAATGTTTAGAGTTTCAGAAACCTTTGGTTGCTAACTTTGTTGATTTCAAAAATGCTTTCGACTCTGTTGATCGTCATAATTTGTGGTTGATTGTGAGATCATATGGTATACCAGACAAGTTAGTTAATATAATGAAAGCTCTCTATAATAATACTGAGTCATATGAGCGAGTTGGTAAGACTTTTAGCAATTGGTTTAGCATTACTTCTGGTGTTTGACAAGGGTGCATTTTGTCTCCTTTTCTCTTTAGTTTGGTTATTGATTATGTTATGCGAAATTCACTTCAAGGGAAAGATTTTGGCCTTAAATGGGCTGGAGATACGGAAATTTCTGATTTAGATTATGCTGATGATTTAGCCCTTTTGGCAAATCATTTTGATGAGATGAACTCTTTCATTCAAGCTATTGATGAAACTGGTAGTAGAGTAGGTTTGGTTATAAACAGAGAGAAAACTACAGTGATGAAAATTGGTCAGGCAGGTTGTGATTCAGTTCATCTGAATGGTTGCAGTCTTGAGCAGGTGTCACAGTTTAATTATCTTGGGAGCTATGTAACAGATACTGGTGATGTGCGGCATGAGATTAACAGATGAATAGAGATTGCTGCCGGAACTTTTAAGAATCTATGGAGAGTGTGGAGAAATAGGCGTATACACCTAAGGACTAAAATTAGACTGTATAATAGTTTGGTTCTTTCTAGGGTTAGTTATGGTAGTGAAACTTTGACATTTTGTAAACAAGTTAACAGGAAACTAGATGCTTACGCAGTATCTTGGGCATTAGGTGGGTCAACTTGTAAGTAATGATGAGGTTAGGCAAAGGAGTTGGCAACCTCCTTTAAGTAGCATATTGTGCAGAGAGAGAGACTCCTTTGGTTTGGCCATGTTGTCCTTATGAATAATTATAGATTGAAGAATAGGGTTATGAATAGTGCTCCTAATGGTCTCAGAAAGAGGGGGATACCTAGGATGAATTGGACAGACTGTATAATAGTTTGGTTCTTTCTAGGGTTAGTTATGGTAGTGAAACTTTGACATTTTGTAAACAAGTTAACAGGAAACTAGATGCTTACGCAGTATCTTGGGCATTAGGTGGGTCAACTTTGTAAGTAATGATGAGGTTAGGCAAAGGAGTTGGCAACCTCCTTTAAGTAGCATATTGTGCAGAGAGAGACTCCTTTAGTTTGGCCATGTTGTCCTTATGAATAATTATAGATTGAAGAATAGGGTTATGAATAGTGCTCCTAATGGTCTCAGAAGAGGGGGATACCTAAGATGAATTGGATCAAACAGGACCGTGTTAGAATTGGTGTGCAGTGGCGAAATGCAACAGATGTACTAGTAGCTCAGGACAGACTTGCTTGGAGAACTAAATTGCACAGTCTGGTTGGATCTCCGTAGCCCATGGCTGCTTGATGATGATGATGATGTAAAAATACATAATAAATACCCCCTCAAGCAGCTGCTTGCCACAGAGGTCTGACAGGAGCCTGTCAGTTTATATGCCATAGTAGAAGGTCTGTGAGGATGGCAGGACCTCAGCAGAAAAACAACACACACAACCATGCCTTACCTGGGGCTTGAACCCAGGTCCCTTAGATCAGTAGCCAAGCGTGCTAACCACTCGGCCATGGGACGGCAAAAATACATGAAATATTGAAATAAAATAGTTCCATCCGTTAATTTATGTATGATTTATTTTTATGTTGTAAAAAATTTCATCAACTTTTTAGCAAAAAAGCTTTGAGTTGCTACTTTCCTATAGTGAAAACACCTTCGAGTGCAAGAGTTAATTATTGTGAAATCTATAGACAACAAGAAACTAAATGTAACCATTATACTTGCAGCTTTGACAGTGTTAAAAACATTTATCAAACTTTTTATTTCATATACTATTTTTGTATACCTATATAAATATGCAAGTACAGTATAAAATGAAGCTGCCTAACAGTGCTCTTGTTTTAATAATTCCTACCTACATGATATCCTTTTAGCAATATTAGTAAATGTTAAATGTTAATCCTTTTGAAAAATAATTTTTCTAAATGACTGACGTTTTACCCTGAAATAAAGTCGTTTTTCTTTGGGTCAGCGTGTATTCAGGCATTTATGGTATTTAACTACTTGGTCATTCAATTCAAATTTCTAATTACTGTCTCATGCAACTAAAATAAATTAGAGATATTCAGTCTGTAGCAAACTACATAGCATTTGAAAAGGCCGCTGTCCATCAGAGGGATGTTGAGCTGTGGACCCACATGCCCTTGCGTAAGTTAGAGAGCATGCTAGATGTCCTCGATAGGAGGCTTCCATCTGTCTCCTAACAGCTGTCCAGTGGATCCCCTTCGCCTTTGAGGTAGGGATGGCTCAGTTGATAGACTCCAGGCTCATAATCTGCGGTTCCCAGGTTGAAGTCCCACCTGGGCCAGCATTGAGATTTATCTCTGTAAAACTCTCAACCCTCAGTCAGTAGGAGCACCGTGTAACACTCCAAAAGTATGTACACTCACACATCTTACTTTGCATCATCAATTTGTTTCTCTAAATTCATATTATTTAAACTGATAGGACTTTGAATTAATAGATTGTAATGATACAGGAGTTGATCTTTCATGTTTACCGGAGAAGGTTTCAGGTGGAATTAATGAAAGTTGTGAATTGAAATTGCAGCCATGGTTCAGTGGACTTTCTAATTTATCTTGTAGTCCAAAGCAGAATGTTCAGGAAGAAACTGTAAAGTTTTTTCATGACAGGGCTTCATAAAAGGTAATTCTAAAGCATTATGTGTACCAATAGTGGCAAGGCTTATGAGAGGACTTTTCTTGAGGAACTTTGGCCTCTTGCTTCAAAGATCCTAATATAAGTTTCTCAAATTGTAATTTTTTCTGTAGCAATATTGCTCCATGTGCCCTAGTTTACCATAAAAAATTACATCTGAAAGTTTCTCTTATTATTCATAGCAAAAGTTTTTGGTCTAGTTTCATTGTTTGAAGCTTGACATGGAACACAATCTCTGCTTTGTTCATTCTGCATCATTGTAGGTGCATTTCGCACAAATTGTCGGGACCATGCAACTTCCAGTCGTGCAGGAGTCATTTTGCGAGACTCAACCTGATATCTCTGCTTTGGTGAGGATTGCATTCGTTGTTGATTTAATGCATTTTTGCAGATTCTGTTGCAGTGTATTGCTGAGCCAATTTGATTAAAGTTGAAATTGAAGTTGCATTTCTGACTTCTAAAAAAACTCAACAGTAATAATAACTGGGACATAATGCAGTTTATTATATCAATTTTGGCAGCATTAGCATCGTACAGCTGGTTCTACCCCAAATGAATTTTTTGATATCATCTCCTTCTCTTTGTCTTCATGAAAAAACGTTCTGTAGTTAGAGTGTAAAATCATCATAAGGTAGATAAATTTCCAAAATTTCCTTTTTAAAGTCTTCCCAAAATTCTATTCCATGATGACATCCTATGTTATTCCACCATTGCTTAGCACATCCAATTAAAGAAGATACTGTGAAAACTACCTTTTTGTTGCTGGATACTTCATGTAAACAGAAATGCTCTTCCGTGGACTTGACAAATGTCCATGATGATGGATGTTTTGAACCATCTAACCTTAGCTCAGGTAAAGGCCAATTAACATAACTACAGTTAATAAATGGATTGGCAACTCATCATTGAGGCAGTTGATAATGTTCTGTTCTATCACTTGCTTCTGACAGAACAAAAAATGTAACTTTATGTTCAGAGTTGATATGTTCGTGAGCGGACGTAGCATAGTCAGCAAATTTAAGGGTTGTTGTCGTTCCCCTTTTCTTTCCAGTTTCTTTAAGCAGATTCATTAACACTTCTGCTTCTTTCTTCACATCCTGCAACTTATCTTTTACTTTTACTAAGTTGGGAATCATAATGGCAGAATCAGTCATATTACTAGCATACATGTTTAGCAATCTGCCAAAATTTTGAATTTATGAAATTTTGAAACTTTTTATCTTGAGTAGCACTCAAAGGTACTGTTATACAAAAATACAATATTAAAGCTACACTAAGCTTGCAATAAACTTGCTTATCAAAAAGTTTATCAATCGTGTGTGTGTGTGTGTGTCCAGGCACTTCTAACCTTTGCATACATGCAATAAAGATCTTAACTATCAGTAATAACTGTGCTGAAACTTCAATACCTTTGACTAATACACAAAAGTTAAGCTTCTTGCTCAACAAAAATTTCGGCTTAAGCTGCCGTTAAATATGATTAGTATATATCACTAATGAGCTCAAAAATTTGATAACTTTGAGAATCACATTTAAATAACATAATATTTATACAAACACACACACATATACAGTCCCTGTTTTTGGTGTGCCACTTTCTTTATTTACTCTGTATCACTCCAAAAATATGTTAAACTTCTTCTCTTTAAACCTTTTGGCTGATTCAAATTAAACTAAATTTTTGGGTAGTATCATGTGCCAGACAATTAATTTTGCCAAATAAAGTTAAATGAGGGTTTGCTAAGTATATTGGCATTACTTAGTAAGAAATCAAATAAATAATAAATAAATAAATACCCCTCAAGCAGCTGCTTGCCACAGAGGTCTGACAGGAGCCTGTCAGTTTATACGCCACAGTAGAAGGTCTGAAAGAATGGCAGAACCTCAGCAGAAAAGCAGCACAAGCGTCCATGCCTTACCCAGGTTCGAATCCAGGTCCCTTAGATCAGTAGCCAAGCATGCTAACCACTCGGCCAAGAGTGCCAAATTATTAAAGTTAAATCTTAATAAAAAATTAATTATCGTTGCTCAAGAGAAAAAATAGCAAAGCCAAAATATTTCATATAACAAAGTTTATTTCCAAAAAATTCAAGACTCGCCAACTAAACTGATGTATTGCAAAATAGTCTGAGCAACTAAAAGCTCACATCTAGCTCCATCTCTACTAATAACTCTATACTAGCTTCATTCCTACTATCTCTCTTCCTACTGCTCTGACTCCATGACCTAACATCATTTAGTATACATTCAACGTGCAACTGACCTGTGTTGCATGCTGGGAAAAACATTTGCATAAACTTATGATTGTGTGCTCACTATTATGCAAGAAGGGGGCATGTCCTTAATGCGTGCATTAGCGGCTGTCAATCAAAAGTCAGAATTGCGCATGCACAACTCTTTTAGCAGCTTGGGTAAGAGAAATGTGATAATCCAACTGAAGATAATCCACAAAATGATAAATATAACATAAAGTAAAACTGGTTAAAGAAAAGTAAAAGTGAATGAGTGAACCATCAACACCATTGGGCTTGGAAAGGCCACTGTCCATTGGATAGAATGTAAAGCTATGGTCCCGTGTGTGGGATAGTATACCCTGTGCACATTAAAGAACATACTGGATGGCCTTGATGAGAGGCTACCATCTGTCTCCTAACAGCTGTCCAGTGGGTCCCTTTCCCCAACTTCCTCTGAGCCCTCGGGATCTTTGTGACCTCTCCATTTATCCTATTGTGTGCTAAAAAAAAATGCCACTCAGATGTAAAACAACCCAACCCCTTTCCTTTCAGTTGATCAACCTGATCTCTGAGCCCTTTTGAGGTCCTGTGACTTGGTCATTTAGCCCATAATGTGCCAAAAAGTACCACTCAAAGGTAAACCAGCCCTTCTTGCCTAAATCTTGCAAAAAAAAAATTTAAAATCTAGACAGCATATTAAAACTAGTTGAATTCTTTCTGAAATGTAAAAACTCTTTTTATTACAATGTCATTTCACTCACCTTTTTTACTATATATTTACACTCAGTGAACTAAGCATTTTATGAGAAAATATAACAGTAGGCAAATTAAAGATCTCAATCAAATCTATCTAAATCCCAATTTTCAATAATGTTCACTTTGTACTTAAAGAATTATGGACTTCGCATATTTAACAGCAACAATGCAAGTCTTAGGAAAATCGAAAAATATCAAAAAAAATTTACATTAACTTTTCAAAATATACATGTTATATTAAATGGCGTGAAATAATACATTTTATTCAAATTATAATTCTGCGTTAAATTTTAACATTGGGCATTGCTGTTGTTAAATATTCAAACTTACCATAACTCTTTAAATACTAAGGGAATATTGTTGAAAATCACGATTTGCATAGATTTAATACAGATCTTTAATTTACCTTCAGTACCATTCTGTTGCAAACTCTCTTTTGAAGTTATAGAGCTTCAAAGTTAGCTTCCACTTATATAATATGGAGAGAGGTGGTCATAATTTAATGTGCACTGAGTGTATAATTTTATTTTAAATTTTTTTTGATTTAAGTTTTTGAATTAAATTCAATGCATTTGAGTGCACTGAGTGTATAATTTTAACATTTGAGTTTTTGAAACAATTATTTTAAAAATAATACATTTTATATCAAATTAGTGTTTTTGTGTAACATAGTTGGTCACTATGGTACATATACATACTACCAGGATGAAATTATGTTACAACTATAATTATTGTACAGAGGTCAACACTGATTGACACAGAATAGATATAATGCATGTGCATTGACAGAATGCAAACAGTTTTTTAAAAAAATATGCATGTGGCAATGCAAATTAAAAATTTATTTAAAACAAACTAATAGATAGAAATGATTATCATGCACATGAATAAAAAGTCTGTTTATTTCTAATAATAAAAAAAAAAGTATATTTACATGAAGCAAGAATTTTACTCCCTTTTTGTAAGGGAGCAAAGGTGACTTGGTAGATTGCCAGACTCGTTCATAATCTACAGTTCCCAGTTTCGAGTCAGCTGGGCCAGCATTGAAATATAGTTAGGTAAAATTCCTCGCCCAGTCCATAGTAGGGGACACTGATGGGCTTGGAAAGGCTGTTGTCCACCAAATGGGATATTAAGCTGTGGCCCTGTGTGCAAGGAGAGCCCATTCCCTTTGCACATTAGGGGGCCTTGACAGGATGCTGCCACCTGTCTCCAAACAGCTGTTCTGTGAGTCCACTCTCCTAACATTCTCTGAACACTCAGGGTCCTTATGACCTGGCCATGTAGCCCATTGAATGCAAAAAAAGTGCTGCTCAGAAGTAAAACAATTCAACCCTTTTTGTAATTTTTTTCTCTGTACTATATTATCTCAAAATCCAGTTTTCCAACTGTGTTGGGGTCATATAAACATGTCAACTTTAGAATTTTTTTAAAAAATAACCAATCCAAATAGGCCTTGTTATTGGGTTGAACCAAACGTTCATTTGGATTTTTCCTAAGAGATGTCACTAAATGTGTTCTGCACAATCACATGCATTAGCAGCTATAAATAGTGTGTACTTTTGACAGGGAACAGTTGCTAGTGTGTTTTGAAAAACGAATTGTGCAGATTAAGTGAGTGATATTCATGTAAGGTCAATTTGAAAATGGAAGATACAAAGGAGCATTTTTGCCATCTAATTGCTCCTTTTTTTTAGAATGGTAAAAATGCAACATCCCCCCCCCCAAAAAAAAAAAAAAAAAAAAAAAAATGTGCAGTGTATGGAGAGGATGCTGTAAATGACTAAACTTGTCAGAAGTGGTTCGCGCAGCTTCAAACCGGAAATTTCTCTCTGGAAGATGCCCCATGTTCAGGAAGGCCCTCCACGGTTGGCAATGACCAAATTGCCACATTAATACAAACTAACCAGTGCAGCACCACAAGAGAGATTGCTGAGACACTAAAAATATCTCAAACATAGTTGTAAGCATTTGGAGCAGCTTGGATACGTGAATCAGTCCAATGTGTGGGTGCTGCATCGATTGAGTGAAAAAAATTTAATGGACTGTGTCTCTGCTTGTGATTCACTCCTGCAACACAATGGAAATGACCCATTTTTGAAGTGGTTAGTGATGGGTGATGAAAAATGGATCCTTTACAACAAGGTCCAAAGAAAAAGATCCCGGAGCAAGCAAGGTGAGCCTTCATTACCAGAATCCAAGGTCAGCCTGCATCCAAAAAAGGTCATGCTTTGTGTATGGTGGTATTGGAAAGGGAATCCTTCATTATGAACCTTTGTCAAGCAATCAAACAATTAATTCAAATGCTGAGCCATATTCACCTTACATTGCACCCTTGGATTACCATTTATTCTGGTGGCTGTAAAACTTTGAACAGTAAAATGTTTCAATCTTTGGAGGCCATCAAAAACCACCTTGATCAATTCTTCAATGAAAAACCAACTAGTTCCACACTGATGGAATAATGAAGCTGCCCAGTAGATGGCTTAAGATAATAAAAAAAAAAAACATCATCAATGGTAGATACATTATTGATTAAAGGTATTTCTTACAATTTAATATTTGAGTTTCAATTTTTGCCTAAAATTCAAACTAACTTTTGGTTCAACCCGATATATACCAAATTAAACATAATTTAATTCTGAATTTTATGAAAATAAAATATTTAACTAATTTATAAACGTTTATTTTAATATGATATTTTTACATGATATTGTTTTAAAAAAATGGATCGGATTATGCAATTAAAGCTTTGAAAAACCAAACAAATAAAAATAGTCAAATCATATATTTATCAAGAGAGGAATTTCTTCCTGAATACCATAATATTTATCTGAAACATGATTTATGATTCTTTTTAGCTAACACTATTTCAACTCTATGTGGCCAACCTTTTTTGTCCACAGGCCTTCAAAGTATTGCAGTTTAATTATAATCACTTTGTACAGTGGCTAATTTCAAATACATATAAATCATGTGTGCAGGATAGCCATACCCTCCGCATGTTAAAAATATGTTGGATGGCCTTGCTGGGAGGTTACCATCTGTCTCCTAACAACTATCCAGTGGGTCCCCTTACCTGAGCCCTTTGGGATCCTTGTGACTTGGTGCTATTTAGTCCATTGTGTGCAAAAAATGCCACTCAGAGATAAAATAACCCAACAACATAGTTTTAAATCCTCTTTTGTCTGCATGGAGCAGTTAATTATATCATCTAAAATTCTTAGTTTTCTCTGCTAACTCAATATACAAGGGTGTCTCATAAGTTCTTATGCATAGACAAAGTAATATTATTCAACTGTATATGTATTCAACTTTTATATTCCCTTTATTCAACTATACTGAATCCATACTAAGACATCAAATGCTCAAACTGAGCACCCCTGTGTTGCTTGCACATTGCAATCCTGTCTCTGAATGACTGACGCACATATATTGGTTTCAAGAATAGAAGGAGTTATTGAGTTACATCACTATGGATGGTGTCCTTTAATTCATGAAGTGTGCAAAGATGATTTTGGTACACATGAAATTTTAGATGGCCCCATAGTAAAAAAAAAACCTAGGGAGTCAAATCTGTACTTTAAGGTGGCCATTCCACTGCTCCATATCACCCTATTCATTTATGTGGTAGTATTTCATCCAATCAAGTTCAGACAGTTATTACATAGTGGGGCAGTGCTTTATCCTGCTGAAGGAAAACACTGTGGTAATGTGCTAAAGGTATGTCCTCTAAGTAGGGTACTAAAATGACATTTAACATTTACAGGTAATAGTTGCCAGTGACTGTTGTAATAAAAGTAAGGTCCTATGATGTTGTCACCATGAATTGCACACCAAACAGATATCCTGGGATGGTTCTGTACAAGTGTTTCTTCAGTCCAATATGGTTATGTTGCAGCTCAGTAAAGACAATTGTAGCAGTTGACTATCCCATTCAAGTGAAAGTTGTTTCATCTCTGAAGATTATATCAGCCAAGAGAGAGAATTGTTCCTGAAAATTTTCTGGTACCAAATCAGAGAACTGCTCTCTGCCAGTCATGTCATCTCCATGCAATTCCTTCTCCGCAAAATTCCCCGCCCTGCCCACGGTCAGTAGGGGACACCGATGGGCTTGGAAAGGCCGCCGTCCGTCGGATGGGACGTTAAGCCGTGGCCCCGTGTGCGGGAGAGCCATACCCTGTGCACGTTAAAGAACACGCTGGATGGCCTTGAAGGGAGGCTACCATCTGTCTCCCAACAGCTGTTCCAGTGGGTCCCCTCCCCCAACCTTCTCTGAGCCTTCGGGGTCCATGTGACCTGGCCATTTAGCCCATGGTGTGCAAAAAAGTGCCGCTCAGAGGTAAAACAACCCAACCCATGCAATTCCTATACCATTTGTATGGGTGGAACCTGTTTCTTGTCAGGATTTGGGATACAGATGATTTTTCAATTTTCGTTTCCTGTGCAGTTTTTCATACAGACCAGCAAGGGCTGCCTTTGACTTTAGCCGGAACATCCACAGTGTGGTCTTCATCTGTGGGACAACTCGATGACTGGTCTATTTATGGGATATTTTTCTGGATATTTTATGGATCTCAAAAATTTTATATGGTGTTTTATAATTCCTATTCTTGTTCAGAATTAAATGCACTTTTATCTGGTTATAATATGAGCCATTTCTGTTTATTGGTATTTTAGAATAAGGGTTTAAATTTCAATTAATTTTAACTTGTCCTGTTTCTTGTCAGGAAAAGTTTAAAATTAACTTGTCCATAAATGAATCCATTTTTAGTAACTTTTCATTCTAAAGGTTAAACTTAGGTCTAGGTTTATCTGTCACCAAACCAGTCTTCTTCAGTCTCTTCAGAATATTACTGATGGACATGTGACATGGCTTTGGCTTGTTTGGATATAGCTGTGAAAATTCCTCATATGTTTCTCCTTGACTTTTTCCAGCAACATGAATAAGTGAAAATTTCCCTTTCTCCTGGGGTGTGAGATGATACATCATTACTCTGTCATTTATCAACATGTCGACTCATCTGAAACAACAAAGAATGCATTATAAGAATATATATGAAGAAGAACACATTATAGTTATTTTTACTTGTGACCATACATAAGAATATATGGGACACCTGTGCCTAGATATTGGGACTTATAGGACACCCTGTATATATATATATAAAGATAAATACATATTTCTTTTATTGTGATTTGCATTGTATAAGACAGAAGAATCCTAGAAACTGCTTGTTTGTGCAGGTCTTCTCATATGTGGACATGCTTTAATAAGACCTAAATCACTGCTGACCACTGCCTCAGATAGAGCTAACATAATACACAGAGTTTTTCCTGCTGGAACAGTAGTTAGTTCTCTAACCAATATGCTAGTCAAGGCTTATTTTAATGGTTTCTTATAAAACATATTACCTCTTCTTCACATATATATACAGACAAAATCATTGATCAACTAAAGACTGAAGATCCAATGAAATTATGCATATATTGTTCCCCATGTAATTTTGCTTGATTGGTTCAATTTTATTAAGATCATTTTTGGCATTGTCAGCTCATCTTTTCCTTGGCTGGACACTGATTGGCTTGGAAAGGCTGCCATCTGTCGGATGGGATGTTAAGCATGGTCCTGTGTGTGGGAGAGCCATACCCTGTGCGTGTTAAAGAACACGCTGGATGGCCTTGATGGGAGGCTACCATCTGTCTCCTAACAGCTGTTCCAGTGGGTCCCCTCCCCCAACCTTCTCTGAACCTTCGGGGTCATTGTGGCCTGGCCATTTAACCCATTGTGTGCAAAAAAGTGCCACTCAGAGATAACCCAACTCAATTCTTCCTTGACCCTCTTCCTCAAGCCTTCAGGAACACTTTTCATAGCTCTGTTCAGTAATCTGTTATTCAAATTATATTGAAATCTTTATTCAAATTGCCGTCCTGTGGCCAAGAAGTTAGCACTCTTGGCTACTGAATCTAAGGGACCTGGGTTCGAGCCCCGGGTAAGGCATGGATGTATGTGTCATTTTTCTGCTGAGGTCCTGCCATCTTCACAGACCTTCTACTGTGGCATATAAACTGGCAGTCTCCTGTTAGACCTCTGTGGCAAACAGCTGTTTGAGGGGATTTTATTTTTTATTTATTATTCAAATTATATTAAAATCTTTAATTCTCTATGAAAATGTTAAATGTTTTTAAACATTTCAGCAAATGTTCTACACTATCAAGTATCAAAAGTTATTAAGGAGATTTTACATATGATAGAGGATGGGTAGTAAGAGGAGCTTCTGGGATGCTAGCGAGTGACAAGTTTATTTTTTGACATTCTTGCCGGCAAGTGATGACTAAGTTGAATTTCAGATGGTGATGTAGGATGCTAATAATTTATTTGATCAAGGTGTCATGACTGCAGTAGTATCAGAAGTAACTAATGATACTTTTGGTAGATAGAGTGCTAAAACTTTGAGGTCTACAATGTGCGTTTCGCATGTCCTTTGGGTACATCATCACCTGACAATACACTCAAAGTAAGGGTGCGAAACTCATGTCATGGACCTCAAAATTTTTAAGTACTCTATGCTACTAAAAGTATTTTAGTTACTTCCAACACTAATGCAGTCACGAAACCTCAAATAAATTATCAGCATCACCATCTGAAATTCTGCTGAGTTGTCACTTTCTGACAAGAGTGTCAAAAAATAAACTTGTCACTTGCTAGCATCCCGGAAGCTCCTCTCACTTCCCTGTCCTCTATGGTACAGTATATAAAATCTTCTTAATAAGTTCTGATACTTGATACCATGGAGCATTTGTTGAAATTCTTAAAAACATTTAACAGTATCATAGAGAATTAAAGATTTTGATTTTAATTGCTGCACTGTGAATGAAGCTCTACTGTAATTTTTGAAATCTATTATTCTGCACGCAAGCAACATGGCGAGATCAATGCAGTTCTACACAGCATGCTGCTTCACCCCTGAGTTGCTGGAAGATATTTTATGGATCTCAAAAATTTTATATGGTGTTTTATAATTCCTATTCTTGTTCAGAATTAAATGCACTTTTATCTGGTTATAATATGAGCCATTTCTGTTTATTGGTATTTTAGAATAAGGGTTTAAATTTCAATTAATTTTGCCCTGAAAATTTTTAAAATTAACTTGTCCATAAATGAATCCATTCATAGTAACTTTTCATTCTAAAGGTTAAAAGGGTTAATGACTTCATCTAACCTCATCATTATTCACCAGTACCTACTAATAAATCAGCACTTTGAAGTCAATTCAAATTTTAGAGGAAAAATTGTCTTGAGCCGGGTGGGATACGAACTCACAACCTCCTGATAACATGTCAGGTACTCTGGACCACTGAGCTACCACCGGGCTCAAGGCAAATTTTCCTCAAAAATTTGAATCACCTTCAAAGTGCTGATTTATCAGTAGATTTTGAATATGTTGAGTTTATTTCATTATTTATCACTAGCATATTTATAAGACATGTTTTCCATCTATATGGCAAATAGAAAGCAGCTTGTGGTTAGATTGCCTGAATGAGTGCCTATATGAGACATAATAAAAATGTTCATAGTGTTAATTAGAGGAGATCTTGATTGGTGGCCAGTAGCTCAGTGGTCCAGAGTTGTTATGTCACCTGACATGTTATTAAGAGGTCATGGGTTCATATCCCACCTGGCTCAAGACAGTTTTTCCTCTAAAATTTGAATTGACTTCAAAGTGCTGATTTATTAGTAGATATTGAATATGTTGAGTTTATTTCATTATTTATTCACTAGTACACCCAATATATCAAAGTTGTATTAAACACCTGGAGTCAAAAATCTTCCTGTTATCCTACTTATCTATAGTCTAAATTTATATTCCCTGAGATTTAGAAAGGACCAAACTATTATAAATTTTAATTTTAGTTTTCCTGTTTTTATGCACTTTTCACAATTTTTTTTAATTTTTTAGCAGCAACCTTTTCTTTATAGTTTGTAACAAATATATATACCAAACATTTTGCTATCTTCACAAATATCATAAGATTCTAATTTTATTAAAAATTTATTATAATTGTACTACATTGTTATATTTATATACTGATTTTGTAAAATTTATATACAGTTTTGCTAATTTGCAATATTTATATTCATCAGCAAGTAGGCAGGTTTCGTGGTCCTGTAAAAAGAGTAGAGAGTTCTGAGAGTGAAGATGAGCCAGAAGAAAGAGAAATTATTCAAAATCAAAATAAAGGGTAAGGATTACAGAATTTTATTAAAGAATACTAGAAAAATGTTTTGAAAAATTATAAGTCATATATCCAGAAGAAGATAAACTCAATTTCTGCCTTGCTCAAATTTTTTCTGTCAGTAGTGTTGTGAACCTCTTCCATCCATATATTTAACCATAGATAGGGCTGTAAATTTTTATGGAGGAAAAAATGGTGAAATTTGTGGAGCAATTGCACTGAAAAATGGCAAAATTGAGAAATTTATGTATCATTTAGTTTCACAAATCATAAAAATTTTACAGCAGTGGCATGCATATAAACAATAGCTGGATCCATACAACTGCTTAAAAGAAACAAAAAATAAATATATAACTATTGGCTTTATTTAGGTTCAACTCACACACTGCATATCAAGAATTAACAATGAATTATATATAATACAGTGTATTTCCCTTTTTCGTAATCTGGTAATCATCTCGCACAACTCCTCTGTATTTAGAAAGAGGCATTTTGAATTAATACTGTTTGCTGAAACAGATAAATATATGAGAGACTGGAAAATAGTTCTTTTTTGAAACAACCAGAAAAAAAAATGGTCAATGTTATTTAATTCTTTCACAGTTTTTTCATAGCATCACTATGTGGCTTTTAAGCTGTTTTCATCTTTGAGCATGGACATACTTTTAAAAATTATAATTCCAACATCATTTTCAGAAATATTAAAGCATTTTAGTTAATTGGAATCAAAAATTTGACATGCTTTAAGAAAACACAGCTGATGAAATCTGCAATTTTTTTTTGCATCACTGAAATATTACCTTTTTTTTTACATGAATGGAGTATGTTTACAGTTTAGTTAACACTCTGTGAGGTTAGATCACACTCTTGTAATTTTACTGCCAAATCATTCATTTCATTACAGACTTCATGTACTGATATACAAAGAATTCAAACAACATAGCAGTTTGGAAATATTTGACCCATATCTTTTTTAATTTTATTCAAGTCACTTCTAAGGAATCATTTTTACACATTTCAAAGATATCTTTTAATATACTACTGCAGCTGTTTACCATTTTCTGCTTGAAAACTCACTATAATCTATATGAATGCAGTGATATACAGCTTGGAACCAAACATTCTGCCTTGTTTGAAAGGGAAATGGTGCTTTGTTATGTTATCTTTTCCTTGAAGAAACACATCTAGTTATGTGCAGGACAATGGTGAATCCACATTGAACTGCTGCAACCAAAGCATTAACAGTTTTGAATTCTTGTGACTTTTTGGTGAGATTCTTTGATATCTCACCAAAAAGACTTAGAATATTAGCATTACACAGAACATGAACTGCATTAAAAAACAACTTTAACTTTTATTCCCATGCCTTGAACATGTACAAAGTGTCGGTAACAGAAACTGTAACAACAGAATGTAATAATTTAAATTTGTTTATAGATTGAATAATTGCTACAGTAAACAGCAGTACTTTGGAGAAATGTGAAATTCCAACACTGAATTCAACATTTTTCCAACGCATTGCTCCATTAATGAAAGTAGTTATATAAGAGGGGATTTGAAGGGGATTGTCTCACCCATCTAAGGAGTGAATGTGGAGAGAAGTTTACAGTTTAGTCATGTAGAAACTAATTACTGAGGAAGCATAAGGTCATACTTTACGTCAGATATTCAAAACATGTTTTCACATATTTCAGAAAAAATAGCACTAGAAATATGTGAAAAGTTCGAAATTTACTTAAACAGACTATTCCCTTTTATGACATTAGAATTTTAACAATTTAAAAATTTAAAAAATTATAATAAATCAGAGAATTTTAGGACTTTAAAAAAATTTGAGAACTTAAAAAATCACAGAATTGTGAAAAAAAAATCAATTTGCAGAATCACACACACAAAAAAAAAAATTACAGAAACCTTTCGAAAACACTAATTTGTAGAAATTGTCGTGGAAATTTGTGCCATGAAAAACTTAGAGCCCTAACTGCAAGTAATGTTCACTAATTGTAGTAAACCTAAAACAGTTCCTGTATTCATATATAATTATGATTCTATGGTATTTTATGTTTTTGTAAATATTTTGAAAATAATACTACTAACCTAACATTAAACCTATCTGTCCATATTGCATTGTTATGCAACCTGTTTATTCTTATCACTTACACAATGTGATTAAATGAAACCTCAGTTTCATAATAAGTTCATAATAATATAAAATCTTGCAAATTATCCTGATTGTGTAAGTCTAATATAAGTTTTAACCTGTTTTCAAAATAATCATGTGTTCATTGCAAAATATAAATACCCATACCTGCTAACCATAGCTATGTTAATCTGCAAACCTCATAACCACCATTCAGTGTAAAGAGACACACCTCTGATGTAAAATAATATGAGAATATGATAACTTTATGAAATTGAAAGATCGAATGTTTCACTCCTCTAAAAATAGGCTGGGAAACATAGTCATACTGCTAAAATGGATTGTTGCTAACTACCCCCAGAAATATTTAAAAAGCCCCTATTAGGAATGACTAATGCATTATTTTTCTTCTCTGTTTTTTGACATATTTCAATTCAGAAAATTAACATTTTTACTTCATAGCAACATAAAGTACTCGAGCTCGGTTTTGCAAATAACACAGCCATCTTTAAGATATTTTTGTTTGTATTATAAATGGTTGGAAACATAATTATTCTTTATAATATTATAATAATTAATTCTTTAACAAAATATTTGCATTTATAGCATCTACAAATATATATATATATTTTTAATTAGCAAACAGTCAAAAGGGTTTGGAATGTTCTCAATGTTCAAAGGCTTAGTTGGATCCAAAAGTGTAACACGTGAAGATATGCAGCCTATCTTAGACAAGTTAAAAGATCACATGATAGGTAATTATAAATTTTTGCACAATATGCATAACTTTTATATTTGATACAAAGATGTAAAACCCTTTATTTATAAACTAGTTTCTTTAGAAGTTTTTTTTAATGTTCAAAATTGTATCAAAAGATTGATAAGGAAGGTTAATTTTTAAGCAATAACATAATCATTTTTTATATAACATTTTTATTCTTTCAAAGTAAATTATTCATTTTTACATATGAAAATCAGCAACATAGAAAATACACCCATTTAAAAATACACCCATCCCTTGATTTTCATGGTTTGGTGTTAATAAACATAGTTCCTTCATAGATTGCACTAACCATTTTCTTTCCACAGGTATGTAGAATGTGAGGACTCGCCATAAAGGAATTCCAGCATTATAATTTAGATATGCCAGGCTTTCAAGAGACCAGATGAACTAGGAAAGGTCAGATACTTAAAAATAATCTTAAATTTCTCGTTTCAGGAAGGGAGGGTGGAAATCATCTGCAAGATGTAAGTTTTCTTCTCAGCAGACATGCCAGTGATGCTCTTTTAGGATATAAGTGCATTAATGAAAAGTTTCTTACAGCTAAATTTGAAACTAGGATTAAAGACTTGAATGTTATCTGCTGTTTTGCCCCCACTGAGGGTGAAAAAGATAAGATTTACAGACAACTCCAGGATATTTTTAATTCTGTCAAGAAAGGAGATATTACTTTTGTGTTAGATGACTTCAATGCTCAGGTTGGTACTGACACTGACTTTTGGGTAGGGGTGATAGGTCCTTTTGGCATTTGATACTCCCAATGACAATAGGAACATCTACAGGTAAGTAAACTTAATGGTTTGAAAATAATTGACACTTTTACAAACACCATGACATTTGCAAATACACATTAATTTCACCAGATGGCTTGCATAAAAATATGAGTGGGGACAATATTTTACTATTCTTCTTGAAACCTAGTGAATGAAGATTAAATCAATGGTAAACACATAATATTCAATATAGGTATTCATTAAATAACTTTTTAAAAAGTTGAATAGCTATATGCAAAGCAGAAATATTGCATCCAGTCACATGGGAAACTAAAACTGGCAATGCCTATAAATAGAGCAGTTCTCTTTGCATTGGAAACCAGCCACAGAAAAGTAATCATGGGTAAAGGCAGCAAAGTGAGTGAGTTTGACCGTGGCCAGATAATAGGTGCAAGGAAAGCCAGTTGTTCAATCACTGCAACTCCCATATTAGACCATTGCACTTGTATACCAAGACTAGGTGAAATATATGGCAAGATAATAGTGTCTTTACAAAATTATTTTATTATTAGCTCTTTTTATAGATCAATAATCTTATCAAAATACAATAAATATTTATAGAAGTGGTGGAAGCTGAATGCAAGGGACTTTCAAAATATTATTGACATGCATCTAAAAACCATTGCACTTACTTCAACAAAACTTTTACTGTCCTTCAACGTACTCCCCTCCAGCATTTATGCAAAGTTGCAGACATCTACACCAATTCTGGAATGCCTATAGTACTCCTGTTGGGGAATACTCCACAACTCTGAATGAATGCATTTTGCAATGTCTTGCACCCTTGAGAAAAGCTTCCCAGCAAGTTCCTTTTTAATTTTTGGAAACAACCAAAATTAACATGATTCAAGATTGGGTGAATATGCAGGATGGGGTAGCTGTCTGATTTTTTTTTCCTACTCCAGATATGCCATAATTTTCCAAGTTTTATGAGCACTGGCATTATCATGAAAGAGAACCCTTGACATACCTGCTGTTGGACATTGCTCCTTCATCTCCTTAACCATTTTGGGCAAAATAATGTTCTTCTGCTTCTTGACTCTGATCTCATAGGGAGGGGTGGGGCCCCTGTGACTGACCTGATCTTTAGCCCGCTATGTACGCAAAAGTGCCATTCAGAGATAATGTGTTTCAAAACTGGCATAGCAATGATGGCTTGACTGATTTTTGGATGGGGACAAAATTTGGCATCTTACACACAAGGTCTGTTTATAGAATTCAATATTGGAAGAAGTAATTAGAGGGATTTTTCATAATTTAATGCATTCATTCAAGTGCAAACACAATATCAAATAAATGAAAAAAAAAACAAGAATGAAATTTAGGAATTATACATAATTCTTTCATATACTGTTGTGCCCACATTTCTAGAAATGTGGTCCCAATGTATATCAGGGTCAGTTGCCAACCACCATTTTTTTGCATCATGTTGTTCTTAGTCTCCCACCAACACACACACTTCCATCTTTTCTCACTCCCATGCTCACACAGGAAAAAGGACTGCCTGTAGACTTGGGATTCGAGGAATTGGTGCCAGCTAAGGGTGCCTTCTGGGAATAGATGTCCAGCAAAGTTAAACACAAGGTCAAGGATATGGCAAGCTCTTGACCATACAGATATCTTCTGACACCTATGAACCAATCACCAGGCCCCACATGAACTGATCACAATTGCAGAGCACAAAGAGGACTGAAATATAGTCTTTTTGCAACATTAGTGGTGGGTGCCAGACATCTCTGGTTGAAAAAGTGAAGGACAGCATCCCTGATGAGGGGCAGAGTTTGAGCCCAGTTAGCCAGCAGTGGCGAGTGGAGCATCAATTAGGTGTGTTCCTCACGACCATGAAATGAGGTATTGTCATACTTTTCTGCTCTGGTCTCCTCCCCTCCCCCCTTTTTCTTTAGTTAGATAAGTAAGTGTCGCCTCCTCCCGGTTTCAGACCTTTGTAAAGGTTCACTGGATCCCTGTACCTGATTAATGAATGAAGAATATTGTGTCATTTCTAGTTAATAAATGTATTTAAATGGTAATGTCTTGGTACTGTAATGACTATTCAGCTAGATTATTTTTGGCTCTGCAGTGAGGTCCAGGGGCAAAGTAGCCCTAATTACTTTCATCACTGAAATCAAATATTGTGGCATCAAGCCCACTCTACATAAAAGCCACCATAAAAGGCCAAGCCTGATGAGAATACAACACCTTATTTTACTCCCTCATTTTTTTTATAAGTTCTCCCCTAACGTCTAGCCATCCTAAAACACTCAGGGGTGTTTTATGTTACATAATAAAATAAATACCATCAGTATCAATGCCATCATAGTCATACGACAATACCATCAGTGGCATAGCCAAAACTAGCCAAAATATTTGTAATTGTTAAGTTTTTTTTAAAATTTTGCTGGTATTTTTATTAATGCTGGTTAATGAACAAAATGAATTTGTCATAGTTTAACATATGAAATAAATAAATAAATACCCCTCAAGCAGCTGCTTGCCACAGAGGTCTGATAGGATCTTGTCAGTTTAATGCGCCTTAGTAGAAGGTCTGTGAGGATGGTGGAACCTAAGCAACATAATGAAAGCTCTCTGTAATAACACTGAGTCGTGTGCAAGTTGGTAAAGCATGTAGCAATTGGATTAGCATTGCTTCTGATGTACAAGGGTTCATTTTGTCACCTTTCCTCTTTAGTTATCAATTATGTTATGCGAAATTCACTTCAAGGGAAAGATTTTGGGCTTAAATGGTTTAGGGAGCTGAAAATTTCTTAATTTAGATTATGCTGATGATTTAGCCCTTTCAGCAAATGATGTTGATGAGATGAACTCTTCCATTTGAGCTGTTTATGAGACTTGGTGGTAGATTAGGTTTGGGATCAACAGAGAGAAAACTAATGTGATGAAAAATGATCAGGCAGGTTCAGTAACACTCTTGCAACCATTTAGATTAACTGAATTTAATTATCTTGGAAACTATATAACATATACTGGGGATATGCAGCATGAGATTAACAGATGAATAGGGATTGCTGCTGGGACTTTTAAGAATTTTTGGAGTGTGTGTGGAGAAATAGGTGTATGCACTTAAAGACTAAAATTAGACTATAATGGCTGGGTTCTTTCTAGTTTTGGTAGTGAAACTTGGACCCTTTGTAAACAAGATAACAGGAATCTTGATTATTTTGATTCTGGATGCTTACGCAGTATCTTGGACATTAGGTGGTTCAACTTTGTAAGTAATGATGAAATTAGGTGAATGAGTCATCAACCACCTTTGAACAGTGTACTGTGCAGAAAGAGACTCCATTGGTTTGGCCACATTGCCCATATGCATAACTATAGATTAGTGAACAGGGTTATGAAAAGTGTGCCTAAAGTCTCAGAAAGAGGGGGAGACCTAGGATGCAGTGGGCAGACAATGTCAAACAGGAACTTGCTAGAATTGGTGTGCAGTGGCCAGATGTAGATCAGGAGATAAGTGTTTGAAGAACTAAATGGCACAATCTGGTTGGATCTCATTAGCCCATGGCTACTTGATGATGATGAATGGACAAATAAAATACCCCTCAAACAGCTGCTTGCCACATAAATCTTACAGTAGCCTGTCAGCATAATATCTTGTCTTTTATAGGGCTTGAACCCAGGTTCCCAAGATCAATAGCCAAGCAAGCTAACTACTTGGCCACGAGATGCTGATGAATAAATGATTTCTTAAAAAAATAAATTCCCTGAATGAGGAGGAGATTGCACTTTTAATCCCCCTCCCATTCTTCATTACAATGATATAACTCATAGTTATACAGGGTGTCACAAAAATATAGGTACAAACTTTTAGGGGAGGTAGATAACATCTAAAGGAATGAGAATTGCATAGGAATCCATAACCGGAAACGTCACCGCAAGTCAATAGGCGGCGCTGTTCATCAATGTGCTAGAGGGGAAATTTCGGATTTCCTCATTCGAGCGGTAGTCGGCTGACGAAGAGCATGCAAAGGTATTCGAACAGGGAGCTGGCAGACATGCACATAGTGTATGGAATAGCTGAGGGCAACAGACGAGCCGCTCAATGAATGTATCAAGAACGCTTCCCACACAGACATGTACTGAGCCACCATTCGTTTGCGTGTGCGCATCAAAATTTGTGCGATTATGGGTCATTAAGAGGTAGCAGAAGTGAGGGCAGGCCACGATCAACGCATACTCCCACCATGGAAGAAAGTGTGTTGGATGCTGTGGAGACTAATCCTAGTACCAGCACACGTGCCGTTGCCTCTGCCTTAGGAGTGTCTCATTGCAGTGTACAGCGTATTTTGCACGGCAAGTCCTTACACCCCTTTCATCTCCAAAGGGTTCAGTTGCTTCTCCCTGCAGATCATCCTGCACGTGTGCATTTTGCGCAGTGGTATCTCCAAGAAAGTGCCCAAGATGTGAATTTCCCAGCTTATGTTTTGTTTGCTGATGAGGCCAGTTTCACTCGGGATGGCGTATTCAATCAGCACAATGCGCATTTGTGGGCTCACGAGAACCCCCGCGGTGTGCGCACCCATGCGGCACAACATCATTTCGCAGTAAACATGTGGGCAGGTTTGGTCGGAGACTGCTTAGTCGGGCCATACCTTTTACCATCTTGTGTGACCTCCGCGAAGTATCTGATCTTTCTGGAACATATTCTACCAGGCTTACTTGCCCATGTTCCAGCAAATGTAAGACACAACATGTGGTTTCAAAATGATGGGGCACCTCCCCATTATGGAAGGTGTGTTCGTGCACATTTGAACATGTCTTTTGGGCAACGATGGATTGGGCGTACTGGACCAGTTGCCTGGCCCCCACGCTCCCCTGATTTAACGAGTATTGATTTCTTTCTGTGGGAGGCCCTCAAATCTACTGTGTATGAATCGCCTGTGGAGTCTGACATGGATCTCATGGCAAGGCTCGTATGCGCTGCTGCTACTATCAAAGAAACTCCAGGTGTGTTCGACTGTGTCCGGCAATCAATGCTCTGTCGGTGTCACGCATGCATCGCATCTCATGGTGGAAACTTCGAGCATCTGCTGTAACATTATGAAATGTATCATCTAGTACGCCATTTGTAATAATTATGCCCAATAAATGTTTTCCCATTAATCACTGTCTTGTGTCCTTTTTTTTTGTCTTGTGTCTTTTGTATCTCTGCTACCACTTTCCCATGACGTTTCTGGTTATGGGTCCCTATGCAATTCTCATTCCTTTAGATGTTATCTACCTCCCCTATAAAAGTTTGTACCTATATTTTTGAGATACCTTGTATACAGGGTGATTCAAAACTTATCGTTCAAATTTCGTGGGGAGGTAGGGAATACGTCAGGAAACCGATTTCACATAGGAAAGTATGTCCGCATATGTACGCATGCGTATGTAGAGGGCACTGTGTGTACCGATCGCTTGGCTACCCAGGTCACCTGATTTATCGCCCATGGATTTCTTTTTGTGGGGGGCCATGAAATACCATGTGTACGAGACCCCCGTCGACAGTGAAATGGACCTTGTTGCACGAATAGTGGCCGCCGCAGGCATTGTCCGTGATATGCCAGGTGTTTTAGAAAATGTTCGGCGGTTAATGCAACGGCACTGTGAATCCTGTGTCCGTGTAAATGGTCGCAATTTTGAGCACCTACTGTGAACCTGTACTTTACCTTGTTGGAATAAAAGTCACATTCATTACCACTTTACTGTTTCCTTGTGTTCACTTTACTTGTCCATTTTGTTCATGTAGATGACGTTTGCAGACATACTTTCCTATGTAAAATCGGTTTCCTGACGTATTCCCTACATCCCCACGAAATTTGAACGATAAGTTTTGAATCACCCTGTATATAGGTACTGGACTTAAAAATGGAAACAGTTTCATGTTATATCGATAGAAAATTACATTCAGAGCTCAATAACTTCTTCGATAAGATTTTTAGTGAAAAATGTGTCTAAAGATAATTTTAAAATCTATCCAAAGCCCACCCAGTTTTAAACAATATTTTTTCAATATACAAATAGTTCTGAAAATTGACCCCAAAATTTAATTGATACATTAAAACAGATTAACCCTTTGAAGCATAGTGGTTCCACACAGAAACCACTTACTTAAATTTTTATTTCTATACGCAGACTGGTTTTACAGTGAAACCACACTTCCTACATGGGTATTAGTACAAAAGTTAAAATAAATATTTTTTTGCAAAAAGGAAGTATACTCCATCCATTTCTACACATAAAGACAGCCCATACCAAATGTCATTAAAATCGGAAATAAAATCGAAATTCGTGCTTCAAAGGATTAAAAATAGAAATGGGTGCAATGCACCCTTTACTCTACTAGAGTTGGTAAAGCTTATAGCAATTGGATTAGCATTGCTTCTGATGTACGACAAGGGTTCATTTTGTCACCTTTCCTCTTTGGTTATCGATTTGTTATGCAAATCATCTCTGAACATGTTTTAATTAAATTTTTGGGCATTTTTGTAACCTGTTAAATGTATTTCAGCTTTCATAACTCTTTAAATATTCAACAAATATTGTTTGAAATTGAGATTGATAGATTTGATCGTGATCTCAATTTAACTTTAGACACAGTTTTCGTTAGAAATTACATTGAAGAAATTATTGAGCAATGTGATTCCCTATTGAGATAGCATGCAACTGTTTTCATTATTCTGTCCAGTGCCTGTATATAATATCACTTTTTTTCCAGAGGATACTCATGTATGTCCCATATTTCCACCTGTTTTCATCTGTATAAGAATGAAATTTAATTATTATCGTTTAGTTGAGAGTTTGTTAATAAAATATTTTTAATGTACACTTGATGTTTTTCTTTACCCAATGTTCGACTGGAGTACAATTTCACAATGTTGACACCAAAAGCAAAGAGCGAAATCGAAATATTCCTCAGAATTCATCACTCAAATTTAGAGTTTATCATACAACTTTTCTGAAGGTGATTTTGACAATTTTTCTTGTAATATTAATTTGTACTTTCATTTTAACTTCCCAGTAAATAAAATTACATTAAAATATATGCTTAACTTTTTTCATGCACTTAGATCATTTTTAGAAACCCCTCATTGATTCTCAATAAAATTGTTGCATGGTCACAGTATCTCCACATTTTTTCCTAGAAAAGATGCAATTATAATACTGATTTCCACTAATATTTGATTTAAAAAGTATAGAACTATTTTCAGTCTTAGGAAACATGTACTGGATCGGCGAACCTGTTCAATTATTTGGAAAGATCAAATACTGGAACGACATTCCAGTTCAGTGATTGGAAGCATAGATTTATGGAACGGTATTTCAGTTCAGTGATTTGGAAACATTGATTACTGGAACGGCATTCTGATTTAGTTGTAGCACTGCTTTTGGTAATTGCTTCCCCTACTCTCAAGATCACACTTTGCCACTGATATTTATCTCAGCAACCACTTTATTAGGTACTGTTCTGTGTTATGTCAATAGTAATAACTGAGATACAGAACTTGGGAATATCTTAATCATTTTGTGAAAAAGTGTGAAGACAATTTAAAGATCTGAAATATGTTTCAACCTAAATTAAACAACTCTAAATAGAGAACGAATCTTTACCAATATTCATTCTCTATTTAGATTTAAGAAAATTGGATTATTTAACAGCAGTAATTCTAATTTAAATAATTGCTCTCAAATGTTAATAATAGATATAAAGAATAAATAATAATAAATATAATAAAAATTAATAAAGAATTTCTACGGTAATTTCTATTGAATTACTATAGAATTTCTATTAGGTGTTGTGAGAAATTATTATGATCTTGCTCTTAAAATTAAATTCGATCAAATTAAAACACCATATCTTTATTTCAACTTATCTTTTTACCAATTATGTTAATAATCATAATGAAAATAATAAAAATATAATTTTTGTTACCATAAGTAGTGGTTCAAATTTTATCCCTTTCAAAAAATATTTAATGTGATCTGGCATAAATATAGTTTTCAATTTACTAAGAAATATTTTCTTGTGGTTTTTCAGTGAAAAGTCTGCTTTTTTTCTCTTGTTTTGATTAATTCTGAAATCTGTATTCTGCTGTATCTTTTTATGCTTATTCCACCGCTTTAGCTTTGATCATAATCTCATTTGCAAATCAGAGATTTTCACTTCAGCTTTATTAGTTTTTTAATAGCAATTTGAAACTGCTGCTGTAATTTTTTAATGTATAGATTATGATGCATTGACAGAAGCTTTTATTCCTATGAATCAGTACAGTATAAGCCAATGTCTTTAATTTATCAATTACCTTGTAGTTTTCAGAACAATAAGTTTTTTATTCCATCAACCATTTCATTGTTTCCCATGATAACAATCGTGTGGTGGGTGTAGAATTGGTCATCATAACAAGACTGAATTTTTTTATGTGACAGTTTTTTTTTTAATCTGGAATGGCATTATCATTTATTTTTATTTCATAGGTAGTACTAAGAGTTCGCTTCATAAATCTTACGGGTGACTGATCTTAACAGGCATCTGAAATATGTTTAACCACATATCTTAGCATGTGTGCATCGAATTTATCTTCACACTTACAATGCAGCACCCACTTCCTACTAATTTTTGCTTCTAATTCAAATGTATATGAAACGTTTTTCTTATTCTTAGAAGGATTACTCATGTAGTTTGCTATTGCACAGTTTGGCATGATAAAAGATGCAAAAATTACCTGAAAGATTTCACACAGAAATTTTTCAGGAATTTTCACAGAGATTTTCCAAGCGAATTTTCACAGAGAAATTTACCAAGCAAAGAAAAACACGAAAGAATGTACAATTATGTAACTACCCACTGTGACGTTGTGGGACACTCCCTCTAAGTGACACTCGAATGACTTTGGTAAAACATAGCCTTGTGGTGCCATCTTATATATACTCACCTTGATTTAGATTATGCTGATGAATTGGCCATTTTGGCAAATGATGTTGATGAGAGGAATTCTTTCGTTAGAGCTGTTGATGAGATTGATAGTAGAGTAGGTTTGGTGATAAACAGAGAGAAAACTAAAGTGATGAAAATAGGTTAGGCAGACTGTGATTCTGTTAATCTGAATGGTTGCAGTTTTGAGCAGTTGTCTCAGTTTAATTATCTTGGGAGTTATGTAACAGACACTGGTGATGTGTAGCATAAGAAAAATAGACAAATAGGGATTGCTGCTGGGACTTTTAAATATCTATGGAGAGTGTGGGAAAATAGGCATATGCACCTAAAGACTAAAATTAGACTGTATAATAGTTAATTCTTTCTAGAGTTAGTTATGATAGTGAAAATGTGGACCCTTTCTAAGCAAGATAACAGGAAACTTGGGTATGTCTAGATCTGTCGACAACAGGAGACTTGGGTATGTCTAGATCTGTAGGGTGGCCTACAGATCTAGATAACTATGACTACTTTTCTTTTTTTTCTACCCTACTGAGGAGTGGTCAACCACACAAGGTCCTGGTGCTGACCTTATAAACTTACTGGACTGGATTATGGCCCTGAGCTTGATTATGAATCTTGATTTTGCTGCACTGGTGGGCTTCTGTGGAGGAGAATCTTTTGCTGTGTTTTCTGTTTGTGGGTTGACAGTCCCAAATGAAATAGATTCACAGGATATGTTTTATCAGCTGGTGGATAATCCTGAGCAGAGGTCATTGCAGGCACCTAACTCTTGCTTCTGCTGGCATCGTCAAATTCTATATTGGGGAAGTCTTCCAGTGTAGATGGCTTCAGCCTTTAGTGGTGGGGGAATGGGTCTTTGCCCATGTCTGCGATTAAGGGGCTGTTTGATATTGTCGGCATTCCCTCTCTAAATAAACATAGTTTCTTTAAACATTCCACTAACCATTTTCTCTCCATAGGTAGTTGGAATATGAGGACTCTGCACAGCTTATTCTCGTGATGTCCTCATACAAGAATTCCACCATTATAATTTAGATATTCTCGGCTTGCAAGAGGACCAGATGGGTAGATAAAGGTCAGATTTTTAAAAATAATCTTAAATTTCTCTTTTCAGGGAGGGATGATAATAAGCATCACCAAGGCATAGGTCTGCTTCCCAGCAGGCTTGTGGTAACTACAGGGGTATCAGTCTACTTTCTCTTCCAGGAAAAGTACTTTGCATGATTGTGCTTAATAGAATTAAAACTCTGGTTGACAGTCAATTGCGTGATGAGCACTGTGGATTCAGAAGTGGTAGGGGTTGTGTGGATCAAATATTTTCACTTAGGCAGATTCTTGAGAAATGTTTAGAGTTTCAGAAACCTTTGGTTGCTAGCTTTGTTGATTTCAAAAAGGCTTTCGACTCTGTTGATCGTCATAATTTGTGGTTGATTGTGAAATCATATGGTATACCAGACAAGTTAGTTAACATAATGAAAGCTCTCTATAATAACTTAACTTAAGAAACTCTCCAAATGAATCTTCTTGCTACCAAGATAATAATCTTCTCTCTATAATAACACTGAGTCATGTGTGAGAGGTGGTAAGGCTTGTAGCAATTGGTTTAGAATTACTTCTGGTGTTTGACAAGGGTGCATTTTGTCTCGTTTTCTCTTTAGCTTGGTTATTGATTATGTTATGCGAAATTCACTTTAAGGGAAAGATTTTGGCCTTAAATGGGCTGGAGATATGAAAATTTCTGATTAAGATTATGCTAATGATTTAGCCCTTTTGGCAAATTATGTTGATAAGATGAACTCTTTCATTCGAGCTGTTGATGAAATTGGTAGTAGAGTAGGTTTGGTTATAAACAGAGAGAAAACTAAAGTGATGAAAATTGGTCAGGCAGGTTGTGATTCAGTTCATCTGAATGGTTGCAGTCTTGAGCAGGTGTCACAGTTTAATTATCTTGGGAGCTATATAACAGATAATGGTGATGTGCGGCATGAGATTAACAGACGAATAGGGATTGCTGCTGGGACTTTTAAGAATCTATGGAGAGTGTGGAGAAATAGGCGTATACACCTAAAGACTAAAATTAGACTGTATAATAGTTTTTTTCTGTAGGGTTAGCTATGGTAGTGAAACTTGGATGCTTTGTATACAAGATAACAGGAAACTTGATGCTTTTTGATTCTAGATGCTTACACAGTATCTTGTGCATTAGGTGATTCAACTTTGTTAGTAATGAAGACGTTAGACAAAGGAGTAGGCAACCTCCTCTGAGTATTGTATTGTGCAGAGAGAGACTGTTGGTTAGGCCATATTTCCCCTATGAATAATTATAGATTAGCAAATAAGGTTATGAACAGTGTGCCTAAAGGCCTCAGAAAGAGGGGTAGACCTAGGATTGCAATATCAAGCAGGACCTTGTTATAATTGATGTGCAGTGGCAAGATGCAGCAGATATAGCTCTGGACGTGGCTAATGTCTGGATATAGCTAATGTACAACTATGTAACTACCCACTGTGACGTCATGGGACACTCCCTCTAAGTGACACTCGAATGACTTTGGTAAAACATAGCCTTGTGGTGCCATCTTATATATACTCACCTTGATTTAGATTATGCTTGGTGAACTAAATAGTGCTGTCTGGTTGGACCTCTGTAGCCCATGGCTGCTTGAGGATGAGTGATTCTTGACTACTGTATCATTAGTTGTTTTTTTTTCACCAGATGGCAACTCTGATATATTACCTAAATTGATGTTCATTTCACTTCTTTCTTCTAACACAGTTGATTGAGATTTATGTTTACAATATGAGCATTGCCATTTACTGCATCTATCAACTGTCTTTCTCAAGAAAGTTCCTGATTTGATTTCACACAACTGGTATGATAAAAAAGTTTTACATTGTAGAATTTCACCATTTTCTCCTAAGGTCAGCTTACAGATACCACACAAATTGGAAGCTATGTTGCAAAAAAAAAATATATATATAGTATCATTATACAATTTTATTAATAAATCCATAGTGATTGTCTTGATCTGCTAATACACACCCTGTTGTTATTAATGACAATGCAATTATTTTATTCATTTTTTGAAATTGTATATATAAATTGTACACATAAAGTATCCTGCTCATATTGAACTTGCAATTATGTATGCCATAGATAAAATTTCAAAGCACATAGATAAAGGATGCCATAGATAAAGTTTTCAAAGCACATGGTGAAAAATTGGAATAGTGCAAGCTTTTGTTCACTCTACTAAAATAACTTTTAAAGAATTATTATTTGCTTTGAAAGATCAGTAAGATCATTAATTCTACCTGTATAAATCTCAAAAGAATCATACTCTGCCATCAAAATTTCAGATTAATATGATAATTGGATCATTTGCAATATTCGTTTAAAGCTTTGGTATTTTCCCAATTTTTCCACTGTTACAGAGTGCTATTCAATCTACAGGGAGATTTCAAATTTTCTCATTGTAATATCAAATATATACTTATCATGCCAAAAAATATTATCTCTAAAAAAGTAAATGTCTGCTAATAGAATAACTAAACTGTTACTATGGTAACTATTATTCAAAGATTAGTTCTCTAGTCAGACACTGGGGCACTTCTCTATGAGAGTTGAGCTCTATATTGGAGAGCATTGGAGAATGTTGCCATTAACAATATAGGGAATGGACCCTCTGTACCCTCCCTACTCTGCTTCATGTAATGAAGCCAAGTTGTTTATAACATATTAATGGTGACATTCAGTAGTAATATACTGAAAAGGCATCAATTCCTTTTCCATATTGATAAAGTTGTAATTTGGTGCAGTGTTATAGCAAATTGAGAATGGTCTTTTAATAGGAAACTATTAGTCACACAATAGTTCCAAAAGGAGCATACTTAATGTTGTTGTCAGCAGTTTTATCTAGTGCCAGTAGCTCAGTTCCATCATCTGTTTAGTTCTTCAATGTGAATAGTACCACAACACAAAATATCTTGACCATCTTGAAGAGACAATCAGGATACACGGTTTCTGTAATAGAAGTTGTGTTTGTGCAATGGAGGTAACTTATTGAACTTTGCATCCTGTAATCAACATCCATCACTTTTAAAGATACCATTGTGTATTTATAAAGTTACCTAAGATAAATTATTGATCTACAAAAAGCAGATGCTATTATCTATAATAATTACCATTCAAAATAAGTATTGTAACTAGATGCTGATATATTCTAGTTAAATTAGGCAACTTTGGTTTTTGAGCATACCTTAGTAGAAGGGATGTTTAGATTTTTTTAAATGTTATAGACGATTAAAGTTTCGATTTTAAAAACACTTCAGCTAAAACAAACCACACTTGAAAAATGGTTTCATCACCAACTGTTTGTGAATAAAAATATGATGCTGATTATAAAGAAATATCAGATTCATAGAGATTTGTAATTTTCTTTCTACTATTTAAACACACTCAACTTTTAACTAACTTTTGATTCCATATCATAATCCATTCTGTCTCATGTAATAAATTTGTAATATACTCCTTCCTATCAGTGGCTTATTAAGTATCTGAAGGCCAAAGTGCAAAAGTTTCAGGAGGGGAGGTGACTATGAGGTGTGTTTGCAAACGATGCAAGATATGTTACAATGTAATGGTTACATTGTATCTGAACTGTATGAAAATATCATAAGTAGTAGATTAAACTGATTGTTAAATATTCTAAGAAAAATGTAGTTTTGACTGTTTTTGAGGCCCCAGATGAGTACCTTGTGCATCTGTGTGGTAATCTGCCACTGCTCTTTATTGTAATAGCCACTAGCTTCAGCAAAATCTGCATCTCATTTTCCTCTTTATAAATACTTCATTTTCTCCCTTTCCATGATCTTGTGTTGTGCCACTACCTCTTGACATTCTCATTGACCCTTATGATATGCTCACATCTCACCCTTTCTTTGAACCTGAAATCAAAAAGAAGACTATTTTAAAAGGTTGCATTTTTAACATTTAAATGTATTTTTCTAAAAAACATATTTGTATTTTTACAATATAAAATATATATATAAATACATGCTTGTATTTTTATTTTAAATATATGCTTGTATTTTGTTATTACTTATTAAATACATTTTGTTTTAGCTAAAAATGTTGCTGCTGATATTGCTGACAAACTTTGTGAGTCAGTGGCATCTAAACTTGAAGGCAAAGTGCTTGGTACATTTACTGGTGTAACTTCTACAGTAAAGACAACTCTTGTTGATGCTCTGGTTCAGCTTTTGTCCCCAAAAAGGAGAGTTGACATTCTGAGAGATGTAATGGAAGCTCAAAAATCGCAGCGACCTTATGTTGTAACATTTTGTGGAGTTAATGGAGTTGGAAAATCTACTAATTTGGCTAAGGTATGTAAAATTAATTTCTTTAATACAAATTAAGTATAATTATCACAATAGTTTTGTGAGAAGATTCTTGACTTTATATGTATGTATTTATGCTGATCCTTTGTAGTATGAAAACTCAAAATATTAGATGATTCTTGGACCAATCTTTTTACATTTTATGTAGCTTCAACAGTTACTTCAGATGTCCTAGTCACAACTCTCTTTGTAGAAACCTGCAGCTGCAAAGATTTTGTTTTTCTAGATAATATCCTAACAATGCATGTTGACATGGTGCCTAGTAGTTTTTTAATAGGACATACCCAATAAAGCTGTGTGCCATCTCATTGACTGTTGAAAAGTTGCTGCTTTTTTTTTGACAGATTTGAATTACCGTTATTTTCTTGAGTACTTGATTTCTGTTTCCTAATTTCATATGTGGTTATACTGCTTGTTCTGTGTTGTATTAAAAATTCAAGCCCTTATCTGCAATAGAACCCAGTTTAGAACTTCAAACTGTTTTTTCCTCATTTCCTATAGTTTATTGTTCAGAATATAACACTTTTTTATTTCCCCTCCCACACACACATACAGAAATACTTGACTGCTTGATCCCAAAATTTTTGATATTGCATTCAAAATTCAAGTCCACCATAATGAAACCAGAGTTTGAATTTGAAATGGGTTTTATTTTCCTACTTCATGGAAAGTTCAATGGACCCATTGAATTTCCACAGGAAATTTGTTGTATTGAAACTTCAAATCCTTACTTATAATAGAACCAGAATTTAAAATCTAAAACTACTTCTTGTAACCCATTCTTTTTAGTTTGTCATTTCTGGCTGTTGATGTTCACAAAAAATACCTTAAATTAGTGTAATATTTGTAGTGGACATATTCAAGGCATAATATTTTGCATCTGCCCACTGTAGGCTCCTCTATTAAATGATTTTTATCAACAAGCAGTTACAATAAACTATAATGATTATAACATCTTTGCTGACATGTTTCAGACTTCAGGTACTTAATTAAAAAAACACTTCAAGATTTATAGTGACCAGAATTTTTGGTTGCAGTCATGATTTCAAGCCATTGTTGCTATGTTGCATTAGATGCACAATGACTGAATCATTCGCCTTTAAATTTATGTTTCCTACAATATAGGTTAATGCATCTCATACACCATGAACTCATTTTATTCAACCTCAATTCAGAGACAGCTGCAATATAGCTGCAGTATATTCAAGCGCAATTCAGGGACAGCTACGGTATAACTGCAGTATATTCAAGCTCGATATTAGGCTACTTGCGGTACTGCCTCACTAAAAATAAAAAATAGTGAATAATTCTTTGCTAATCAATAAATCAATTACATGTTGAACAGCATGAAATCTTTTAATTAGCTTGTTTTTCTTAGAATTGGTTAATCACAACAGTTTGCTGAAAAACATTATTTTCTTATTGAATTGCCGCGTTCCTTTTTTTGGAGGGAGAGTGACATTTTAGTCCTTCAATTTCAGCAATTGAGGATGTGATATAAACATTAGCTGAATTAAATCTATTTTTAATCAAACTGATTAGATATATCAGACCCATAGAACACTTTGAAAGAAAAAATTTTGACATAATAAATATAATGAAAATATAAGAGTACAAAAATTTTCATCCCAGATACAAATGATTTTTCAAGTACAGTATGTTCTTTCATCTTTTGTGACGTGCAACACTGCATTTTTTCTACAATCTTTTTTTTTTGAACATTTTATATTCTAATCAAGTGTTTTCCATTCATGCAGGCAGTGCACCTTTCTTGCACAATATCTGATTAATCCCATCACATCTTACAATATTACATATTGATGCAATCAGGACAACTTGATGGTTCCATTTCAGTTTTAATAAGGGTCATCTCCTACCTAAATACAGATGAGGTATTTTGATTGAGGGATTAGCATATTGTGAAAATCAAAGTGAAACTGCCACAAATGAAATATATTTGGAAACAGTATCCCCCACCATTGTTTTATTTTTTTAACGAAGTCTGGATCTTATGAAGACACAATAAACAAATACAGGATGTTTACTTTGAAATGCACCCATACAAAAAACACTTCTTTTTTCAGAAAATTGTACTGAAATCCAAAAGAAAATTAGTACAAAAACATACACTTAATTATATAAATGTTGATGTTTTTGGTCTTAAGTGCTTTGACTATTTAGTGTTAATTATTGTTATTTGGGATTGTCATTTTCTTTTAGCATATATCTTGAGTCATTGGCCAGTCATGGCCAATGCCAGTCATGGCCATTCTGTATGTCGATCTACTGTTGATGATTTCTAAAAATTGTTTGGAATTTATATACAAGTACATTGGTTATTTTTTAATTTAATTTTGCAAATGATATATTGGTTACAAAGTTTAAAATTAGCTAACTCTTTGTTTTGTCTCCTAACTATTATTAATTCCCAAATGTTAAACCACTAGGACCATGACAGGCTTTGGCTCTGGTGTGCATTTTGTATGTTTCTTAAGGTTCAGTAATATGTACAATAGAGTCAGTCCACTTTGGCAATTGGCCCTTTAAGGGCTAGTGAACATAAAACTGGTGATGTTATATATCAAAAGAAGGAACATTTGATTCTCAACACTAAGTTGCAAAAGTTATTAAAATAATGAAAAGTAAAGTTTTCTTTTTTATTAGTATAATAAAGAAATGTTTTTATTATACCTGCAGCCAGGTACTGCTGCATATAATAAGCATTGGCACATTTGCCAGAAGTCTCATTAAAGTTTTTAATACAAAGCAAGTGAAGAATTTAGTTACTGTAAGTTGATTTAAAATTTCATATTATTGAATTACTCCATAGTTAGTTTCAAGTTGTTTATAAGTGTGAAATCATATGCAGTAACTGATTACAATATTAGAGACTAAATAACAAAGCAAATGAAACTTTTATGTATTAAATCCATATTGCAGATAGCATTTTGGTTGATAGAAAATGATCTGCGAGTGCTCATTGCTGCCTGTGATACATTCAGAGCTGGGGCTGTGGAACAATTACGTACACATACTCGTCATCTGAATGCACTCCATCCTCCTGAAAGTCACAATGGTTTACAAATGGTGCAGCTATATGAAAAGGGATATGGAAAAGATGCTGCAGGAATTGCCATGGAAGCAATTAATTGTGGTAATAAAATTATTCTTATTTAAATTTAACTAGCTATATTAATAATTGAATAGCATGTTTGGTTTTAGAACAGGTAAAACCTTATTTCAAATCTAAGTTACTGATATTTATATTATTTTAAGATAAGGGCTTGCCTTTTCAACCAGTGATCAGTCCTTTAAGCAATTATCTGTGATTTAAACTGACACAAGAAAAATATTATTTATTTTGGTAATAAAGTTTCGCAGAAAAATGTTCTGCAGATAAGAAACACTTGAAATAATTAGCTGAAAAAAAAAATTGGTTTTGCCCTGAGTGGGATTTGAAGCCGATTTTTCTCTGATTTTCAAGGAACTGCTGCAGGTCCCTGGTTCTCTCCAGATGCAAATACGTCACGAATCAGTACTTAGCTGAATCGCGATTCATCTGTGAATATAATGTGCACCTACTGGTCTGGACTCCCAAGTGTGATGTTGCAACTCCACATTAAATGAGCTTACTGGGTGGCAGGAATTAGAGGGACACAAACAGCAGGTCTCCTGGCATAAAGGCATTGCTCACAAAGTCTCCTGTATACAGTATGCCTTAAAACACTCATTTCCGTAGCTGCTGCAAATTCCAAAAACAATTGCCTAACAGACATCTCTGTTCCCTCTAGCAGTAAGGCTCTTATAGTGATCATCTGTGGCAGTTGTGGCTATAGGATAGCCTTGTCCTGGTCGACATCGAATATCTATCTGTTGAAACTGTCTTCAGAGTCATGACAGAACATTTTGTGGAACATTCAATGCTCTGGAAACTTCTGTCTAAGACTGACCTGCTTCCATCCTCCCAATTGTTCTCCACCATTGAAAATCATCCTTACCATGTCTTTGTGACATAATCAGCTCGACATGCTACTGAAGTTGAAAGCAAGAGTTGCTTAGAACAACTAATAAACTGCAAGTAGACTTGCACGTCTTATTAATGCATTCTTAATTTGCATATTCTGGCTTACTTGCAGCAACTGTAAATGAGGGATAGTTTTCTGCATAGCGTATTTTGCCTATTTCCAGTGCATTCTTTTACATATTTCGGCTGCTATATACATTTTTGTCGATTATCCCTTAATTTTGAGCACCAGTGTATTATTTACTGCTGTATTTAAACCTCCATAGAAAGCATTTTCATGAAGAATCAGAAATTATTACTGATTGCTTTTTATGTAGGACATAATTATAATTATCAGTAGTAATTCAATATATGCTTTTGTTCATTGGCATTCATTTTGCTTTTATTCATTTACTTCTTCAAAGTGTGCTTTTTCATTTTATATATCTATTTATGATTATAAGGGGGTTTTTTCTGTACAAAATATATATATAAATACCCCCTCAAGCAGCTGCTTGCCACAGAGGTCTGACAGGAGCCTGTCAGTTTATATGCCACAGTAGGAGATCTGAGAGGATGGCAGGACCTCAGCAGAAAAACGACACACACATCCATGCCTAATTCCGGGGCTTGAACCCAGGTCCCTTAGATCAGTAGCCAAGCGTGCTAACCACTCGGCCACGGGACCCTTCTGTACAAGGGAGATAATAATTTTTGATTAGTTACAGAAGAATATGTCAACTTTTGGATGATGGAAATGGTTTAAAATTTAAGGACACAGTGCAAAATTCAATTAAAAATTTACTTTACAATTTCACTAATATAAAAGTTTAAAAATCAAACAATTCTCTCATAAATCGATGCTCGTAAAGGTAGCTGCTAGAAATCAATTTTGCCATCCAGCAAAAGTTCCAAGCTTTTCCTTGTAGCTTTTTATTTTTAAGTGTGCACTTCTGAGTTAGAAATAAGTAATATCTCACCATGACTGCTGTCCTATTTGTTATGAGAAGCTGAGGCATTCCGCCTTTGCACTGTCGCTTTGGCTTCCAGTCATTTAGCACTGTCAGCTCTTGTTATATTGCTATTGGCTGACAGAACTTTCTTTTCCATTGGAGATACCAGTCCTTGTATATATGATGATATTGATGGCCAGCTTCATGGATTTGCACTGTTTGCGATACACGTAGATATTTTCTTGGTTCTGAGAGCTTCTAGTTCTTAAAAAACCTTCCTCCAACTTGAGATGACACACGTGGAGGGAAGAAGTTAAAAACTGAACGGATGCATTTCATCCATCTAACCAACGGCTTTCCTCAGTGGTGACTGCTGTTAGTACTTTGGGTGTAGTTATATTACTCACTCTCTGGCAGTGTAGCTGTGGCTCTTCTTATTTCTGATGTAGTAGGAGGTTCCATGCTGATGGAAGAGTATTGCATACATTTTGACTTTAGATATTGATGAGTAGTTTTTCCATGTAATTAAGTTGAAACTTAGTCGATGGGGCTGCTATAATCTGAGGTTGTATGTGGGTTATCAGTAATTTATTTTCAATTATAATCTGAGTTAGGACTGTATTTCCTTGCTGTTTTTTAAGATCGGATTTGTGTTCCTTTTGTCTTTCTTCTATTTGTCTATATGTTTTTCCAATATAATTATTTTTATTTTCTAATAAATTATTAGGGTCAAGCATTAATTAAATGTTTTTGAAAAAAATTCATCACCGACACGGTGGGAATCGAACCTGCATCTCTCCAGATTCATGCCAGAGCACACTACCATTGTACCACACGTCAGACAATGAAATTTTTCAGAATAAGACCTTATAAATCTTCTTCACTGAGACGTGGCTGACACAGTGCCATATATACTCAAGGAGATGCAACTTTTTCAGTCGTTGCTATTGATTATCAGATATTAATGAGAAGGTCGCTAAAGTGTATATGTTACCACTAAAGTGCAGAAATCAATTATTCTACAGATTATCTAGGTATTGTGCAGATTAACTAGGGTGATCCATTAACATGCTGAAAATTGTTTCATTTCTCAAATTACCTAGGTAATCTGCAAATTACCTGGATAATCTGCACATTACCTACTAGGCACTCGTTAAAGTGAAAATAAAATATGGCGTATCGGCTATTATCAGAATTGGTAATAGCCGGTACATTGTACTTTTTCGTTTTTTAACTATCCTATTATTCAGATAACGTATCTAGCTCTACAGTACACTGCCTGCCGCATTATAAAAAACGCCCAAATGAGCGAAGGCCAAGTGAGAATGAATCTGTCAAGTGATGAATCTCTTGAGTCTCAATCTTTGGGTCACGTGACTCAGTGTTCCGAATTATCATGAAACGCCCTGGATGAGCGGAGGCCAAGTGAGAACGAATCCGTCAAGTGGTGAATCTCTTAAGTATGAATCTTTAGGCCACGTGACTATAATTTGGACAGTAGAAAGGGTCCTTGGTGCTTGCTTGCATAATAGGAGCTAAATTTATCTGTTTTAAAAAAATCACGACACAAATTCACGCGCTAACAGGCAGAAACGAATTTGAAAACAGAATTAGCTATGCTATGCACTAGCAGCCGACGCAAACTATGAGAAATAAAAACAACCGGCGACGACAAGACACTGGCGAAACGAAACTAAAAGTGGAGGGAGAGGGGGGAAGGAGTAGGGAAAGGAAATGAGAGAAACAAACTTTTGAACTTTAACGATACGGAAGCCGTTAATGTGCACATTACCTAGGTAAAATGCGGAAAACTCTTGATTCCGCACGTTAATGGAGCAAATCAGTTAATCTGCAGATTAGCTAGGTAATGTGCACATTAACGGCTTTCGAGCTTTAGCGGTAACATATATGTTATTAAAAATCAATCCATAGTGAAGCACAGTATTCCCTGTTAAGATAGACATCAAACATTAATTAATATCCCGCCGTGTCAGCGATGAATTGTTTTCAGAATCATTTAATTAATGTTTGATGTCTATCTTAACAGGGAATACTGTGCATTCACTATGGATTGATTATTAGGGTCATTTATTTTAACTTGGTATACTCTTTCCATGGGGGGTGTTCTATCTCATCACTGATGGTTAATGCTTTCATATTGGTTTGAATTATTATAGGTATATTTATATTATGTTTTTATATATATTCCCATATATTCAGCTAATGGGCTGATATATGGGAATGATGTGGAGTATTTAGTTTGCTTTTTGTTATTTTGTACTGGATTTATTTGTGTTCCTAATTCGTATTTATATTTATTTGATTTATATATATAATTTTGATTATATGTTGATAGTAAGACATGGGAACAAACAGAGGGTGTTGCAATGGGATCCCCCCCCCCATCTAGGCTCATGGCAGACATTGTCATCCACCATATTGAGGTGCAATGGGATCCCCCCCCCCCCCCCCCCCCCCCCCCCCCCCCGGTCTAGGCTCATGGCAGACATTGTCATCCACCATATTGAGGATACTGCTTTACACCAAACAAAATTAAAACCAACATTGTATTTGCAGTACATTGACGATATATTGATTTTTCTGGGACCATGGAATTAATGAATTACAAGAATTATTAAATAAATTCAACAATGTAATGCCACAAATTCAATTCCCACATGAAATTGAAAGAGAAGGGAAATTGCCCTATCTCAACATTTTAATAGAAAGAGAATGAACTAAATGTAAAACTGAAGTATATCGCAAAACTACATGTGCAACAAACTTAATAGCACAAAATTCAAGACATCCAGCTAGGTATAAAAAAGCTGCCTTCAATCATTACTTTACCAGAGCTTTAAGATATTGTATTACGAACTCAACTCTGGAAAAAGAGTTACAATACATATACCAAATAGGACAACAACCAGGTTATAATAGGAAATATATGGAAAGAATCTATAAATCAAATAAATATAAATGCAAATTTGGAACACAAATAAATCTGGCACAAAATAACAAAGAGCAAACTAAATACTCCATACTGTTCCCATATCTCAGCCCATTAGCTCTATTGCATTAGCTCTCTTGCAATTATTATGCAAAAACTTAATATAATTATACCTATAATAATTCAAACCAATATGAAAGCATTAACCATCAATGATGAGATAGAACACCCCCCATGGGAGGAGTATACCAAGTTAAAATAGATGACCCTAATAATTTATTAGAAAATAAAAATAATTATATTGAAAAACATATAGACAAATAGGAGAAAAACAAAAGGAACATGAATCCGATCTTTAAAAAAAAAACGCAGCAAGGAAATAGAGTCCTAACTCAGATTATAATTGAAAACAAATTACTGATAACCCACATACAACCTCAGATTATAGCACCCCCATCCACTAAGTTTCAACTTTATGGAAAAACTACTCATCAATGTCTGAAGTGAAAACATATGCAATACTGACATAGCCCCCCTTCCATCAGCATGGAACCTCCTACTACATCAGAAATAAGAAGAGTCTGTTTCCTCCTACACTACCAGAGAGCGAGTAATATAACTACACCCAAACAGCAGTCACCACTGAGGAAAGCCGTTGGTTAGATGGACGAAACATATCCGGTCCTTTTTTAACTTTTTCCCTCCACATGCGTCTTCTCAAGTTGGAGGAAGAGTTTTTAAGAACTAGAAACTCTCAGAACTGAGAAAATATCATCTAAGTGCCTCACAAAGAACAGAGAATAGCAAGCAATGCAAATCCATGAAGCTGATCATCAATATCATCACACATACAAGGACTGGTATCTCCGATGTAAAATGAAAAAAGTTCTGTTGAACAATTGAAGCAACAACAGCTGACAGTGGTAAATGACCTGAAGCCAAAGTGACAGGGCAAAAGCAGAGTGCATCAGCCTCCAACAACAAACAGGACAGCAGTCATGGTGAGATATTACTTATTTCTAACTCATAAGTGCACACTTAAAAATAAAAAGCTACAAGGAAAAGCTCAGAACTTTTGCCAGATGGCAAAATTGATATATAACTGCTACCTTTGCAAGCATCGACTTATGAGAGCAATTGTTTGTTTTTTAACTTTTATACAATGAAATTGTGAAGTAAATTTTTTTTATGGAAATGGGGTCACTTTGAAACCAAAACCATTCTTTAAAAATACTCTATTTGAAAAAATACACTATTAATCACTTTTTTTTAACTTTTTAAATCATATACTCATAGCTCCTCAGAACTATGTAGTTCACCAAATAGTATATGCATCATTTGGTGAACTACATAGTTTTGCATTTTAACTTTTTCATTTGGTTTATCTCGTGAGGAATGTTTTGCTTCCCACTTCTACATAACAAGCAGGGCTACAACATGCAAATGTGTGTTGTGTGCATGGTGCCTAGCAGCCATTTTTAAGAGTGGACAAAATTCACCCTTACTCATTTTAGGTGCATTTTCTATCTCAAATTTCACTATAAGCAGGCAATATGTTTTATTCTTACACTTGTGGCCATTTGCCTTGAGAAATTGTGATAATATGATGCCATAGATCTGAACATGAGCACGAAGAAATGATGTTGGCTTTCAGAGGTACACTCTTAAAGCAATGTAGTAATTCTCAGAATGTTAATTTATGAAGTGCAACAAATAGTTTGCCTCAGAAACATAGACAGAGATGAAATTAAATATCACATATAAAGGCTATCTCCAACCATCTGACAAAAAGCATTTGTGTATATTTTGTTATGCACATGGTTACAGAAGAACTTGATGCACACTTGACTGCACAGTTACAGAAGAAATATCTTCTGTAACTGTGCAGTCAAAGTGGCTACTAAATTGTATGCACAATATGATAAAGAGCAGCAAAAGATGGGGCAGGGGTGGCTCAGTCGGTAGTTCCCAGGTTCGAGTCCCAGCTGGGTCAGCGTTGAGATTTATCTCCACAAAATTCCCCACCCTGCCCACAGTCAGTAGGGGACACTGATGGGCTTGTAAAGGCCACTGTCCGTCGGATGGGACGTTAAGCCGTGGCCCCATGTGTGGGAGAGCCATATCCTGTGCACGTTAAAGAACACGCTGGATGGCCTTGACGGGAGGCTACCATCTGTCTCCCAACAGCTGTTCCAGTGGGTCCCTTCCCACAACCTTCTCTGAGCCTTCGGGGTCCTTGTGACCTGGCCATTTAGTCCATGGTGTGCAAAAAAGTGCCGCTCAGAGATAAAACAACCCAACGCAGCAAAAGATTTTTAGTACATAAATGATTCTCAACTACTGTGCTGTGTGTCACAGCATTCATGGAGAAAGTGTGAAAATAACTTGAAAAATAATAAATTTTAAGACATATGTAAATAATATATGGCAAGAATTTGGTAATGTATTTTATCATGAGTGATACTGTTTTGAATTTAAGAACGTTAGTGCATAGGTCCTGGAACCTTTGTGACATATACCATGCTGGAGTTCCATGAATGGTAAAATGAGGGTAATTAAATGCTCATATAATAACCAATATCAATATATTTAAATTGATGAACTACATTAGTTTTGGTCTGCCATGAGAAAGTGAACTGAGCACCAGGTTCTCTTCTTCACAAAAGTAGATTTGACTTTATGGAGGGTTCTTATAAGGGGATTAGTATCCTGCAATTCACCTCCCAAGGTGATATGGCCATTTAGCCCATTGTATGTAGAAGCTTGAATAAAGCATGTAACTTAATTTGGGAAAACAATCACAAATACTGGGTATATGTGCCCAAACAATCCATTTGAATGTGTGTGTGACAAATATAAGGGTGCCACACACATACTCAGTTGGATTAGCTCCATGGATTTGACTGACCACATATCTTCAACATTCTAGAAATTTGCAGCCACATTAGCCATATGCAAATAAGTACTATCCAATGAAATCAGAGCTGAGAGCTCCTCTGAAAACCTCAGAAGGTATAAGAATTTCTTCTATGTGTTGTTGAGCAGTTGGATAGGTTGTTTTACCTCTGAGTGGTAATTTTTTGCATACAATGGGCTAAATGGCTATGTCACACGTACTCTAAGGGCTCAGAGAAGGTTGGAAAAGAGAGCTCACTGGACTCTTAGAAGACAAATGGATACCTCCTGTCAAGGCCATCCAGTGTGTTCTTTAACATGCAGACAATGTGGCTCTCTTGGGGCAACAATGAGGTAATGGGTTTCACCCAGGGAATGTAGGAGATAAATCTCAATGTGGCACAGTTGGGACTTGAACCAGGGAACTGCAGATTATGAGCCAGTCACACTGTTAACAAACTCCTACTTTATTGTTGAGCAGCTCCCTGAAAGATGTGAAGTTGTGTGTGACCAATCACTGCAATGCAAAATAGCTCTCCAGGTGCTGTGAAAATCGCATTTGCTCACTGATCTGGACTTCAAAGGTGATGATGTGTGCACCAAGTTAAATGAGTTCTGATCCTGAAGATGATGAGAGAAGGCTCAAAAAGCAATTTTCTTCATGCATACAGAGCTCATTGTAGCCTCATGTATGTAGTGCAATTTGAAAATGTCATCTCTGTGGCTCCTGAGAGCTTATGAGATAGTTGACTAGCTGTTATTTCCCTATGTTGTCTTGGCTGTTAAAGACAGATAGTTGTCATCCGAGCAGTTATGGTTGTGGGTTGACCTTGTTTTAGGATACTACTACCCTCTCCTATTTCTTGAACTTGTCTCTGAGTGTTAGAACATCTTGTGGTGCATTTAAAGCTCTGGACACCTTGGTCTGGGATTAAACTGTTTCCATCCTACTTATTGCTCTTCACTATATACTCTATATGTCATCTTTGTGATGTGGTGAAAATCACATTGCTACCAGAGTGAACACCAGGCTGTCTGGACTGGAAATGGATTGCAACTATAGCCATATAAACACTTTTATAGAAACCATAATTTGTATGCTGGTTAAATGCGAACACATTGTTTTTTCTGCATTGCAAAATTTACATTGTATAACACATTCTATATTATTTTATATACTTTTCAAGATAAAATAGATTATAATTTTGAGTATTAGCATACTTTATTTGAGCCCACTTGTATGAGCTATAAAAACTTCTGAGTGTATTTACCTTTTGTGTAAACCAGGCCTGGGCAAATTTTTAGCTGAAGGGTCACATAGGAAACTGAAATGGAAGGGCAGACCACATAGAAAACTGAAAATGGAAGGAAAGGCCACCAAAAAATATGTAATCAATAACATAAGTATAACCAAAAGAAAGAAACTAAAATGAAATAAAAACAATATGATTTTATTAAAATTAATTATTTTAATGAGAATTCACTTCCACGAATTTTGATTTCTTGTCCTCTATACATTCATTTCCTCTTTTACAAATTGTCATCAGTTCCTCATTCCCCACCTTGCCCACGGTCAGTAGGGGACACCGATGGGCTTGGAAAGGCCGCCGTCCGTCGGATGGGACGTTAAGCCGTGGCCCCATGTACGGGAGAGCCATACCCTGTGCACGTTAAAGAACACACTGGATGGCCTTGACGGGAGACTACCATCTGTCTCCCAACAGCTGTTCCAGTGGGTCCCCTCCTCCAACCTTCTCTGAGCCTTCGGGGTCCATGTGACCTGGCCATTTAGCCTATGGTGTGCAAAAAAGTGCCGCTCAGAGGTAAAACAACCCAACCCAACTCATCAGTTTCTCACAGGCTGCAGAGAAAAGGGTGGTAGCCTGTATGCTGCCCAGGCCTGGTATGAACAAAATTTTCAGCTGATTGTATAAAAAGTAGCAAATAAAATAAAAATTGCTATGTGTTGAGAACTGGTTTGTAGTAAAATATGGTCAAAAGGATTTTTATATTTAAAATTTATATTACAGCAAATTTTGGGTTCACCATTAATTTGTGTATATTAAAAAGTATCTTAGGTTTATGAAGTGGATATATTTTATTTAAAAATCCAAAGCTTGTTTATCTTTTTACATGTAAATTAAGTGAAAGGGGTTGGAGAGGTGAGTTGAGAAGGTCAACCTCCCCCCCCCCCCTTTTTTTTTATTCAAATGGTGAAAATATATCAGTCATCAAAAGCTGAAGAAAAATAGTTCTAATTTTAATGTAGTATTTGTGATTGTTTTCACACATTAAGTTACATTCATTAATATACAGACGAAGTTCTTGTGTATTTGTTCGTGAATAATTCCAGTTTATTTTCCTTGTATAACATAAGCTACAGTTATTTACCAATTTCCAATACCAATGCATCAACATGCAAGATTTTATCAAGTACCTTTGGCAATATTGATCAATCTGACTTTCATCATTTTATTCTCTTACAATTATGATAACTTAAAATTTTTGACAACTTCTATATCTACAACTCATTGTATTGATCTTAAAATATTGTGTGAGATATGTTACCAGAATTTACCTTTAATAAAGTAATAAGCTTAATATTTTTCAATTTATATAAAAATAGTAAAAAATTTTAATGAACAGCAATAGAAAGAACTTTTTTTCTGAATAAAATGGGAAAAACGACCTAAATAGGAAAATTAATGCTTTTCTAATTTTTTGCTCTAATTGCAATATAAAAGATCCCATTGAGACTGATCATAAATAAATGAAATTTTTTTAAAAACAGTTCAAGCAATAAAAAAGTTAAAGTATGTAGCATCTTAACAAAATTATACAATATTTTTTATTTTATGTTTAATGCATTATAATTTTTTAAATTGTATTTACTCAAAGAACTCCCCCCCCACCACCATCTCCATTCCTTTCAGAACAAAATAAGGAAACTTTTTTTTCCAGAAAAATTTCCCATATATAGTGAAAATTTTTATTTTTTGAAGTAGCAGTTCCAGGGAGTAAATATAACAATCAGATTTGTTACATACTTTAGCAAATTTTGTGTTAGTTTTGAATTAAGTATTACACATACAAAGTTCTCATACAGCCAACTACGTACTAGGTTGCTATCCCTAATCCTAGTATTCAGTGGCACTTCAGTGTATTACATGGGAAAAATAACGTTTTCCACCAATTAATGGATTTGTGCTTTATTCAATAATACTGTAGTAATTGATATGAGCAATTAGTAGCTTCAACTTTAGCATTAATTTGCACTACACTTGAGTTTAAAACCGTTCAGTCTTGCTGCTCCTTCACTGGTTTCCTATCATTTTCTTTGTTGAACTTCTAACATTTCAAGACCTGAAATAGTGTGAAATTTGGGGGTAACATTTTTCATGCCACTTCCAAACTAAAAGAAGTTACAGATAACTTCAAATTCTCTGTCATTGAGCAATAAAATTTTAAAGTTTATCCTTCAAACTATTTGCATGTTAAAAGTTTTTAAGAGAAAACTCGGAAGCTTTTCTGAGCAAGGACAGCATTTGTTACGGAGCGTCTTCATTGAAGTGATACATTGTAGTGACATTAGGGCTATTTAGAGCTCCTTTCCATATGTTGTGAAGGGTGATTCCAGTGTGAACGCATGTGCAAGCAGTGTGGTATGCTCCCAGTCTATTGTTGCCATGTGTTGTAGTGTTAACTCGGCAGCGACCGTCATTAGCCTGTTTCGGCTGACATCTGCTTGATTCTCTGTGAACCTCTCTTGTAAAAAATGTATGGTTTTTCCAATGTAGTAAACAACGGAATTATCCAGCAAATTTTTGAAGTAGGCTAAATTTATTTCTGTCCGTTTTGATAATTTTCTTCAGATTTAGAGCTGGGCTGAAAACTATTTTGATATTTTGGACTCTGAGTAATTTGTGAACTGATTTGCATAGAACAGGAATGTAAGAAATAGGTCCGGCAAAGATTGCACATTCAGAGTTGGTAATTGGGAGGAGAGTCAAATCTCTTCCGTATTCGTTTCTATATTTATTGATTAGCTTTTTTATTGTTGTTGGGTGAAAGCCACGAGACGCAGCAATGGATGTTTCGAATTTCTTTTTTAAGCAACTGCTCGTTTGAAGATATGGTGAAGGCCCTATGGGTAAGGGAACAGAAGTCTGCAATTTTGCACGCCCGTGGGGTGCATGAGTCTGCACATATGATGGAGGGGATGTAGGTAGGTTTTTGATATACTGATGTCATCAAGGCTCCTGCATCATCTTTTTGGATGAGAACATTTAAATAGGGGATGGTATTTTCCTCCTCATTCATAAACGTATTGTAGGATATATATTATTGGCAAAGTCAATAAAGCACAGAAAAGATAAAAGATGATGTCAGTATACATCAGTCTTGACGATGTCAGTATACCAAAAACTTATTTATGTCTCCTCCATCATATACGCAGACTCGTGCACCCTATGGGCATACAAAATGGCAGACTTCTATTCCCTCATCCATAGGGCCTTCACCGTATCTTGAAACGAGCAGTTGCTTAAAAAAGAGATTCAAAACATCCATTCCATTGCTGCATCCCATGGTTTCCACCCAACAACCATAGAACAGCTACAACCATACTAACAACCACCCAACAATCATAATATAGAAAAGCTAATCAATGAATATAAAAACAAAAACAGAAGAGATTTGGCTCTACTCCCAATCACCGACTTTGAATATGCAACCTTTGCCGGATCTATTCTTATGTTCCTGTCCTATGCGAATCAGTCTGCAAATTACTTGAAGCCCAAAACATCAAAATTGTTTTCAGCCCAGCTCCGAATCTGAAGAAAATTATCAAAAGGGACAGAGACAACTTTAGCCTACTTCAAAAATTGGGTATATGCCGATTTCCATTACATTTGCCAGATAATTCCGTTGTTTACTACATTGGAAAAACCATACATTCTTTACAAGAGAGGTTCACAGAGCATCAAACAGATGTCAGTCAAAACAGTCTAATGATGGCCACTGCTGAGCTAGCAGTACGACACGTGACAATAATAGACTGGGAGCATGCTACACTGCTTGCACATACATCTACTTTCTATGGAACTATATTCTGCGAGGCTATTGAAATAATGATTTCACCCGTCCCCACCTGCAACCAAGACACTGGAATCGCCCTTCACAACATGTGGAAAGAAGCTCTAAACAGCCCTAATGTCACCACATAGTACTTAGGCACTATTTCCTCTAAAATTCATCGACATTTTCAGAGTGATATCTTCCTTTATAATGGAACAGATATGTCAGAAAATCTCTTCATTTTGATCAATTGTATACTCAAAATATAATTGTCATTGTTTCTTGAGGTTAAGAGCAGCTGGGACAATATCTTCATGAGGCATGAAGAATTGTAAGCTGTAAATTAAACTACTTTAAAACATGATGGGAGAATAGCTCTCTGATAGCACAAGATAGTAAACTTTTCTCCTCCAACAATATTCAGTTGAAAGAGGCATCCATGATAAAGTGTAAATTTCTGGAATGAATTAGTAGCTAAAATATCAATAACATAACATTTTCAATAGATATAACATTTCAGATAGAGGTATTGTACAAGATATCTATTATTTGTACAAATCACTTAAAATATTACATATTACAAATGGTGGAAACTTACAAAAAGAATCTTGAGTAAAAGAAATTTGCTACTGAGAAAATTACCACTGATCTAACATAGTATTTAGTAACTATGGAAACAATTGCAACTTTGTTTCTAAGGAAGAAGATACTCCCCTACATAAAAGACTGAGATAATCTAGAACTTTATACAGTTTGTCCTGGTTTCTCTTAGAACTTACAAACACCTGCACATTGATTCTGAGATTAACTGAGAAAATTAATCATGGAACTTGAGCTTTGTCAACAGTTTAATGTAACATAATTTCTTATAGCTGACTGCAATGTTAAAAATACTTCAAATGGGAAGTATACCCTCAAATATTCCACACTACACTCAGCCAAGTGACCGGAGAATCAGTCCCAGATCTAAGCATTTCAGCAGCAAATTTATCTACCCCTTAGTATTTGTGTAGTTTTAATTTGGGGATATTCAAAGTAACTTTAGATTGTGATATAAGAGCAATTTAAAGCCAGTAAGTTATCTAACTTCATTACAAACAGTGGGAATATAACTAGCCACATTGTTAAGAACATTTCTAAAGTGCTTAGTCCATCTTGCAATGAATCTACCCATTTTTGACAAAACCTTACCACGTTTCTCCCTCAATCCCTGAATGACAATCTGTTTTCCCATCCTGAAAAAATTTGCTATCTGGTAAATGGCCACATTACAAGAACTACAAAGTCACAGAGAAAGTTGGGGAAAGGGATATGCTCAACAGCTGCTAGGAGACAAATGGAAACCTCCTGTCAATGTCATGTAGTGTGTTCTTGAATATGCTTAGGTATGGCTCTTCTGCACATGAAACCATGTCTTAATATTCCATCTAAAGGATGAACAAGGTAATGTGGCGTAGACAACATTTCCAAACCCATCAGTATCCACTGTGTGCAAAAAAAAGTGAATTTTTCAAAGGTAAAATAATCCAACTCTTTGCTTTCATGTCCTCATGACATAATTGTAAGGGAAATTAAAAATGAATATCAGTCTTTGATGTTGATAAAGTAATTTTTATAACACTGCTGGCCATTAAAAGTGCAACACCAGAAAGAACTCATCAGATTGTCCCGAAATATGCAAGATGGGTAGCCCATGGGAGAACATGTAAATGATTCAAAACGCAGCACATATGCACATCATGTGTGACAGTAATACCCCCTGGAAGTGGTATAAGAGGAGATTACAAAGAGCTGGTGTGTGTAATTTAAACACACAAGTGTGTGTGTAAATGTGTTTGCTCGCAGTTCTTGCACACTAAAGGATCAAGTATGCCCCCTCAAAGAACATAGCATCCATACGACCAGGTTTCCAACTTTGATTGAGGGAGAATTGTGGGATTACAGGAAGGTGGATTATCATACCGAGACATTGGTACTCATGTTGGATGGAATGCTGCAACAGTGATGAGAATATGGCGTCAGTGGGTAGAGGTGGAACGAACTCACTGACATGAGGGATCTCAATGGCCCTGTCACACAAACGAACGAGAGGACAGACATCTCTTGCTCATGGCTTTGAATGATTGTATAGCCACATCAAACACCTTAGCTCAACAGTTAGGGTGTGTTGCACATCAACCAGTGTCTGCACGTATGGTTTAATGTCGTCTGCAGCATCGAGGTATCTTTGTTATATGACCATTGCTTTGGCGTCCATTGATTCTACAACACAGGCATATGCGACTGCAATGATGCCAAGAACGTCGTGAATGGATATGTGAATGGCATCGCATCGTCTTTTCAGATGAATTTCGCTTCAGTATGCAGCACCATGATGGACGAATCTGTATCTATTGGTACTGTGGTGACAGGTTCAGTGAGGCATGCATGATACAGTGCCATACAGGTTTGGCCCCTGGTATTATGGTATGGGGTGCCATTGGACTCCACTCATGCACACTCCTCTTACGCATTACCGGTACTTTGAACAGCCAGCGTTACATCACTGAGGTGTTGGAGCCTGTGGTCGTACCTTATCTTCAGGGGCTCTTTGGTACCATTTACCAACAGGACAATGCCTGATCACATGTGGCATGCATCATCCAACAATTCCTGGATAGCCACCATGTGACATTTCTGCCTTGGCCTGCATGTTCACCGGATCTGTCCCCAATTGAACATGTTTGGTCCATGATCTCACAATGACTAGAACACCAGCAGCTGCTACAACAGATGAACTTTGGCTATGTATCGAAACTCCATGGACTGACGTTCCCCAAACACACATCTGACGTCTCATCCTCTCAATGCGGACCGTAGTAGTAGTTATGCCGGTGGCTCTTTGGTACCATTTACCAAAAGCCTGATCACATGTGGCATACCAAAGAGCCCCTGGCATAACAATGCCGGTGTAGCAGTGGTTATTGCCACTCATGGTGGCTACACAAGATACTGATTTCTTTGTATTCCACAAGTCTAACCGAGTTGTATTTGTAATCATTTGATGCTTGTAACATAAGCTATGTATTCACTAAATATGGCTTTGATATCCCTTGTCTTTCTTGGGGGGCGGGGATGGCTCAGTCGGTAGTGCGCCAGGCTCGTAATCTGTAGTTCCCAGGTTCGAGTCCCAGTTGGGTCAGCGTTGAGATTTATCTCCGCAAAATTCCCCACCCTGCCCATGGTCAGCAAGGCTGCTGTCCGTCGGATGGGACATTAAGCTGTGACCCTGTGTGCAGGAGAGCCATACCCTGTGCACATTAAAGAACATGCTGGATGGCCTTGACGGGTGGCTACCATCTGTCTCCCAACAGCTGTTCCAGTGGGTCCCCTCCCCCAACCTTCTCTGAGCCATTGGGGTCCTTGTGACCTGACCATTTAGCCCTTGGTGTGCAAAAAAGTGCCGTTCAGAGGTAAAACAACAACCCAAGTCTTTCCTGGTGTTGCACTTTTAATGACCAGCAGTGTATTATAAATAATTTTTATGATCGGTTAGTATTTTTTATCCTTGAGCAACCTTTTTTGTTGCACAGTGGACTCGCTGATAAGGCTTCTAGTATGCAAGGGCGGATCAGGAAAGAAAGCCCAATAAATGATACTTGTGAAGCAGATGGAAACTTCAATCAAAGTTGTTTTCTGTGATTTGTGCAAGGTTAGGTCTCTTGTAAACAGGCCTATGACTCAACAGTCCAGGCAGACAGTTACTTTTTGAAACTTATCTTTGTCTTCTTTTCTAATAAGGATAGGGTGCAAAGAAGAAAAAAATTCACTGTTGTACAGTTGGACTTAAGCATATGAATTTCAATATCTGAGCAAGATAGTTGTCACAGTGCAATTTTGATGGTAATGTATGAAATCATATATTAAAATCAAAATTATTTTTCTGAAGCCTTTAAAATTTGTTTTCTAATTATTGTTTGATAATCATTTAAACAGATTTGTTTTTTACTCTAATTTAAATCACCAAACTTTAGAAAAAAGCAATTTCAAGTTTTTTTTATAATTACAGCTAGAGACATGAGAATAGATGTAGTGTTGATTGATACTGCTGGAAGAATGCAGGATAATGAGCCTCTTATGAGAGCATTAGCCAAGGTAAAGTAAATTTTTATATTTTCACTACTGTGTGCATTTTTTAAAAAACTAGTTAAGCTCACAGCATCATTTGTTGGAGTCTATATAGAAAACAAGGTATGCTTTAAGATTAAATTTATAATGGGTAAACTTTCACCAGATTTAATATTATTTATATTTCCTTTTTTTCCTACTAACTATAAATATATAGATGAATGAAAAAAGTTTTGGTTGTTTTTTTACCAAGTAATCTGTCCATGAGTTGTAGGGTCTTAAAGTACACCAGAATGACCAAACTTGGTTCTTAAGAATTTGCTCCATTTGCCATAACTATTTAATTGTGGGAAATATATGTTACCATCTTTTATATGTTTGTGGTTCAGAGTTCATCTTGGTTTTATCTCTGAATAGCTCAGAAATCAGATAAGACAAAACACCACTTTTTTTTTAAGTGGCAGGTTAAAAGTTATGTTTTCATATTTAAAACACTGGTGTTATTTGGGTTGGATGGTTCAGTTTATTACAGGTAAAAAATGTCTTTAAAATTGAATAAAAAGCATAAGGAAAACTTAATTTTAGACTCTAATTTATGTAAAAGAAGTGTAAATTTAAAAGTGCCCAAATTCACATCTAATAGAACCTTGTTTGATTTTTCAATTTTCAGTGAATTAAGCAGAGTTTATCTATAAATATAAATCCACAGTGACTTGGAACCACCTACCTGTTGACTTTGAAGTCAATAAATAGTTTTGTAAAAAAAATGAGTTATGCCGACTCACTCAGCAAAACTAATTTTTTCCAGAAAATTATTTGTAGAGTTCACTGCTTGAAATATTACCTGACATTCCAGAGTTCATCAAAAAATAAATATGAAAACAACCATTAGAGTCAAAATTAAATGTCACTCTGAATATTGAATACAAAAACTCCAAAATGGGGACTAAATGGGAAATCAACAGCAGAACAAATAATAAAAAAGTTGCAATTTGTTACATCAAAGTGCTTTAGCATATGTAAAGCTAATTTATACCAAATGATAAGATTATTGTAAAAAGAATTCACACTGCATGAAATTTTGTTAACCGTGTTAGAGAATTTTTATAGTAGATCATGTTATAATGGATTTACATTTTAATCTTAATGCAATGTAAAAAGTACAATATCTATAAAATATTTTGAGAAGGCATTCATGCAAGTTAAATGCATAAATGCTAAGAGATTCTGGAAGCAAACAATGGGATGCATTAGAGTTGCACACAAGAATCTCTGGTGAGTAAGTCTAATAGCACCTGTGCTTTTATTCTATTCATGAGACATCCTTTTACACGATTCTACAATGCTTGCTAATCCATGTGCTCTTTGGAACTCTTCAATGTTTATGGGTTCGCATTTCTTACATGGTAGGCATTGTACTATTCACTCTAAACAGCAGTTTTTTTGTTTTATTAGAATTAGATAGTAGAAACTTCTAGGTTTCCTGAATTCTGATGTTATATGTAATGCATATTTTTACAGCTTATTAAAGTCAATTCTCCTGATCTTGTGGCTTTTGTTGGTGAAGCTTTGGTAGGTAATGAAGCAGTAGATCAACTTGTGAAATTCAACAGAGCCTTAGCAGATCATTCAAGCCAAGAAAATCCACATCTGATTGATGGTATTGTACTTACTAAATTTGATACCATTGATGACAAGGTAAGCTTATTCACTTGGTTTTGTTCTAATATTATTTAGTAATTCAAAAGAGGAAAACTGATATCTTAAAAAGCCATCTCATATTTTTAGTTCTATCTAAAATAATGCAAAAGCCAGAATAGTTGGTAAAAAAATTACATGAAAATGATCATGTGTTCAAATAAATTTTCTAAAATAAAAAGGTATGTAAACTGTTCAAAAAATAGCTTCTAATGTACATAACACACTTTATATGTAAATCAGAGCCTGTCAAACTTTAGAGCAGAAGACCAAGTATATATTTTTTAAAATTAGTCAGTGTATTGTAAATCAATATATCACTATGCAGTATTATTCAAATGTTTTTAATTTAGTCTGTGTTTCCCAATTAAAGTTGTACCATAAATATGTACCTGTTGAGTTATGTATCTAAAAAGGTAATGAAATTTTAAAATTGTGCCAGTTGGAAAGTCTATCTACCAAGTCATCTGTTTCATAAACATGTTCAACACATTAATAAATATATTCAATCAAAATGAAGATCTATTATACTTGCTAATGCTGAATATTTTAGAAAGCTTTTTGTTGTTATTAATGACCATTTACATTTTATGAGGGTGATTATTATTCATGTAACAATTCTTGCATTACTAAAAAAAAGTAAAAAAAAAAATTACCCCTGAAGCAGCTACTTGCTAAAGAAGTTTGACAGGAACACCATGGAGAAGATCTGTGAGGATGGCAAGACATCAGCAGAAGGACAACTTAAGAAAGAAAATATCCATGCCTTATTCAGTGCTCAAATTAGGGTCCCTTTGATCAGTTGCCAAGCACACTAGCCAATGTAGGCTCTCATATTTTTCTACATTATGTAAGAGCCTTAAAAGATAAAAAAAATTGTTCATTAAAACACTTTTAAAGTGCTTTGCTATAATTAAGCCTAGTTTCATTCTATTATAATAGTCTGAAAATAATTGTTTTCCATAAATATTAGTGGCAAAGTGTTGGTTCTGTCAGTTCTCCAAGTTTGTAATCTGATGTTTCCAAGTTTGAGTCCCAAAGCACCTGACCAGCATTGAGCTATTCTCTACTGACTCTGATGCTGCCATCCATGAGAAAATGGACGTTGATGAACTTGAAAAGGTTGCCGTCCATTGGATGATATGTTATGCTGTGGCCATATGTACAGGAGAATCATACACACCTATGTATATTTAAGAACCTGTTGAGTGACCTTGACTGGAGGTTTCATCTGCTTCCTAAAAGCTATCATGGGATCCATTTCTCCCAACCTTCTCTGAGTCCTTAGGGTCCTTGTGACTGGCCTTTTAGTCCATTGTGCACACAAAAGTGCCATTCAGAGGTAAAACAATCTAGCTATATTCTTACCCAACTCTGAGTCCTCTTATCCTGACCATTTTAACCCATTAAGGCACAAGTACTTCTCAAAAGTGAAACATCCCAACCTATCAATATAATAATGTTTATTCAGGCAGTTGAAAAAACATTTCTGAATGCATTCACTGATTTCATCTGTAATACTCACAGATTCAATTTCTAGATATTTTCTTTCACACATTAATACATCTTGTACATAACAGCTAAAACTTTTTTGTGGTAATTCATAGTTGCATATTTAAGCACCAATACTACAAATAAGTTTATAATCCTGTTTAAATAGTGCCTTGTCTTTCAATATAAATAGCAATAATTTAGCCTTATAGATGCAAAGGCACATGAGTGGACTACTTTAGGAAACCTAATTCAAGTACCTAATTTTTTTCAATTTGCCTGTTAGAGTGGCATGAAGTGGCAATTTCTTTTAACCTTTTTCCCCCATCAATTTCATATGCAAAGCAAGAAAAATTGGTTTTCAAAATACACATTAAGATTAGAATTCAGCCAGAGGAGGTAAATATAAATTAGTAGACATTTCATGTAATTTTTTACATTCAAATTATATTATTATAAGAGTAACTGTATATCATTTTGATTCTATTAACAGAACATTTTTCTAAAAAACTGAAAATATGTTGTGACCTACAAAAAAATAAAGCCCCTTTTGACCCCATTAAAATTTGCAAGGGATATATTTTGGACCTTTCTAGATGTGATATACAAACAAATTTGCTTGCCTATACTTGCCCTTTTTTCCATTAAGACACAAAACATAATGCAATTTTAATAATTTATCAGTCCCACTATTTTTATATATGTTGTGGATTGATATACTAACAATTATTATTGTAAATTTTATGATAATTGTACATTTTGAATTTTAGTTTATTTCATGAAAAAATTATCTTAAAAAATTTCCATTCAATAGTAATATGTTTAAAGTTTAATTGATAATTACTTTGGAAATATCCAGTATATTTCTATGAATTTTCATATGTTAAGGACTTTATAAGTCCATAACATATTTTAGGATGATTATATATAAAATATTTCAGTAATTTGGTTTTAAAATATTTCCATTGAATAGAATTAGGGCTCTGAAATTTCTATAATAGTTATTTTAATAAATATCCAGTATATTCCCATTCAAATATGTGATATACTAATATAAAAGCAATTGTCATTTTCAGAATAATTGGATCATTTTCATGCAAGTTATTAATTTTGATCTTTTTTTTAACATTTTGAACCAATGGGTAATTGAAGACGTGATGTACTATGCATAATAGGAAAACGTAATATAGTCATGCCTTGCTAACCACAGGAGCTATGTTCATTCCTGCCTGAACTGTGGTTAATGAGGACATGAATCTATATAAAATTCTGTGATTAGCAGAGTGGTTCTTGAGATGTATGTTAAAAGTTTTATATACTTTGTTTTATTTGATAATAAAATATTTGTACCTGTTTGTAAATTATAATTTCTATATTCTTTTTCATAATTTTTTTTAATCTTTTAAATGCAAGGTAAAAAATGTTACCTTGCATTGGTAAAAAGGTTATGCAAGGTAAAAAATAAGTACCAAACTTAGTCCTGTGAAAGTGTTTGTTTCTAACAAACCTTTGAATTCTGAGTCTTTCTGCACATGACGAATATTTCCCATCATCTTACTGTTATCAGCTTTTGATTGGTATGCTAGTTCCACGTGAGCTAAAACAATATATTTAGTGCACTTGTAAAATGAGCAGTTTCTATATGTATCTACAACAATGATTAAAGTTCACTTGAAATGCATACAGTAGATAGCAAAACTGGGTGGAAGCAAATTTTGTGCTATTAAGCTTAATCTTTATTGAGTGAGCTTATAACCCCCCCCCCCCCCCCCCCCCCCCCCCGCCACCACCACCAGCACCAGCACCAAAAGAACTTTATGTCCTGCATTGTTATAAATAAATAATAGTTTTATTAATTTTATAAAATACATACTGTGCTTTAATATGAGATCATATATATAAATACTTTATTATTATTATTCAGATTTTTGTTAACACCTTAGTAACTGAACAAGTTCTGTTATTTTCTTTGTACAAGATCCATTTCTTTCCTTAGGAAATAATAGGTTCTTTCTAAACTGTTAGTGGTTGGAATAGTCAGAACACATAACAAATGGCATACATAATCATGGGAAGGCCTAGTAAAAAAAAATTGATGTTGAGGGGGGGGCATAATTTTTACAGAAACATCTTTATTATGGCTGATATCTCCACAAATCTGATGTACCACTGCATATTATAAATGTAAGCTACATGACAGCTAGTAAATAAACCTGTAGCAATTGTCCATTTTTGGTACAAGTATAAAATATGACACTGGCATTTTTTATCAATGCCTGTGTATTTTGTTCAACCTTAGTTGAGAACTTGGTTACAAAATTATGGAAGCTGCATGTACCAGAAAGAGTTTTCACATTGACAATATATTATACACATGTTTATATCATATATATATATACAGATCATAAAGATTAGTATGACCTCATGCTAAATCAGGTTTTTCAATGATATGAGAGTTGATATTTTCAATATTTCCATTGCAAAAATCTTAGATTTGATGAGACTTTGAGATCTGATCAACACAAGGGAGTTGTAAACTGCCTTATCAGCCACTGTGCAGATCAGACCCCCAATACCATCAGAAGATGATTTACCATGGCTTCTCTCAAAAAAAGGGCCCAAAGTCATTATGATGGCAATACAAGTTTGAAAAGCATTTAATGTTCTTAATACCATAGGTTTCTAAATAGGTGCAGCCAGTATTATATATAGGGAAACCAATAGGCTGGGATGATGATGGCTCAGATGGTGAAAAATATGCTAAATCAGGTTTCTATCTAATATTTGTAGATGCACTATCTAATATTTGTAGTTTTGAATCCCAATTGGGCCTGAACTGTGATTTTTCTTTGTCCGATCAGTGATAAAAGGTGTTGGAAAGCAACATATATATATATCACCAGTATGCTCTGAATGAGGAAATCAATCGTCCCAATTATCTGCTATAAGGGACATCACTCATCAACAAGGTTTGGAACAATTGACAAAGGAGAGACTGGTTTACCACAATACCATCAACCATGCCAACAATACTTCATGCAATACAACTCCCACAAATAGTTATAGACTGGTAATTTTCATCATTATAAAATCAAAGACTGCTCTATGAGGGTCTGTCTACCCTCTGATGACTTAGAGTAAGCATAACAGCCATTTTTTATTGTTCCAAACTGTTGCTGAAAGAGTTCATGACTTCAGCTGCTGAGAACTTATACTCCCAAAACTTTTAAATCAAAATCAGCCATGATGGTTTTTAACTGTGATTTTTTTATTCAAAGTCAACCATGATAGTTTTGATACTGCATCATGGGTCCAGGAAATCAGCATTACCATTCCTAATAATGCGGAATTCTTGAATCATGCAATGGACGCAAGAGTATTTCCTGTGAATTTCCTGTGAATTCCATGTGAATGTTAATTGAAAAAAGTGAAATTGTTGATCTTAGAACTTTTTAATATTTCTATCACTGTATTTTAACCTTAACTTGGGTATTTGGGGCTCCCAACATCTCATTTTTATCTCAAAATCATTTTTATTCATGTACGGATTTTTTTATATGATACTTAAATTTTAAGAAATCAAACACTGCTGCTTCGGATTTTAGTTGGTGTAAGCACATGGATATGATTCGTACATAATTGCATAGTTATATACACTAAAGAGCCAAAACGTTATGACCAAGCGTGTCTTTATGAAAATCAAAGCAATTGCAGGTAAACGACAGTGTGGGTGAAAGCCATGAAACCATATAACTAACACCTGATACTGATTCCTATTAATTAGTGTTATTTTTGCTCTTCAGATGGGAAAGGCAGACTTAAGTGAGTTTGACAAAGGCCAAATTGTAATGGTCAGATGACTGGGCCAGAGCATTTCCGAGATGGCAAGGCTTGTTGGGTGCTCACAGTCAGCCGTGGTTAATACCTTCAAAAAGTGATCTGAGGAGGGAAAAACCATGAAACGCTGGCAAGGTGTGGGATGACCACAGCTGATCAATGCTAGAGATGAGTGAAGGTATCCCGCATGGTATGAGCCAACAAAAGGGATACTGTGACACAACTCGCCCAAAATTTGAATGCTGGTGATGGGAGTAATGTGTCACAACACACTACATCGAACCCTGTTGAAAATAAGGTTGCGTAGCTGCAGGCCGCTCTGAGTGCCCATGCTAACCTCAGTTCACCATCAAAAAAGTGCCTACAATGGGTACGTGAGCATCAAAACTGAACCTTGAATGATTGGAAGAAGGGCAACTGGTCCGAAGAATCTTGTTTCCTGTTGTACCATGTGGATGGCTGGGTATGTGCATTGTTTACCTGGGAAAGTGTTGGACCAGGATGCACCCTGGGAGGAAAACAAGCTGGTGGAGGAAGTGTAATGCTTTGTGCAATGTTCTGCTGGGAAACTCTGGGTCCAGTCATTCATGTGCAGGAAACTATGATGTCTACCACCTACCTACGAATCATTGCAAACCAGGTACATCCTTTCATGGCAGTGGTATTCCTCTCTAATAGTGCCTTCTTTCAACAGGATAATGCACCATGCCACACTGCCCAGATGGTTTAAGAATGGTTCACGGAACATGAGGAAGACTTCCGGGTATTGCCCTGGCCTCCAAATTCCGTAGACATCAATTCAATAGAGCATCTGTGGTTTGTGTTGGAACAGCATATTCAATCTGCGGTGGCTCAACCATGTAACTTACAAGGGTAGTAGTACAGTTCACGGTCCTCAGCCGCCATTTTGTTTTTGACGCAACGTAACACAACGGCCCTTTTAGTTGATTCCCACAACTCCAGAGACCCTAACCCAAACAGGGGTTTCTAGAAAAAAGATTGTTTTTTTCGTTACCATAGTAACGAAAAACCCGAGTTTACGTCAAACGCAACGCACCGTAACCATAGTAACAAACCCAAACAAACGTAAAAAATATTAAATTACCGCAAAAAAAACCTCGTAACCGTCAATTACAGAATGAAAGCTCATAAAAGTGCCAAATCCAACAAAAAATGAAACGATTGCCTTCCTACATACAGTAAACCACTTCCACCATTACCCCTCCCCTCTTTTCAAAACACAATACACCGCCGACCGAATTATAAAAAAGCCCCAAAACTAAATAATGTCCTCCAAGACAACACAAACCAAAAAACATGAAAATCGGAAACAGTGCACCGCCAACCGAATTATAAAAAAGCCCCAAAACTAAATAATGTCCTCCAAGACAACACAAACCAAAAAAGGTGAAAATCGGAAACAGTGCACCGCCGACCGCATTATAAAAAAGCCCCAAAACTAAATAATGTCCTCCAAGGCAACACACAACGGAAAACCATGAAAATCGGAAACAGTGCACCGGCGACCGAATTATAAAAAAGCCCCAAAACTAAATAATGTCCTCCAAGTCAACACACAACGGAAAACCATGAAAATCGGAAACAGTGCACCACCGACCGCATTATAAAAAAGCCCCAAAACTAAATAATGTCCTCCAAGGCAACACACAACGGAAAACCATGAAAATCGGAAACAGTGCACCGGCGACCGAATTATAAAAAAAGCCCCAAAACTAAATAATGTCCTCCAAGTCAACACACAACGGAAAACCATGAAAATCGGAAACAGTGCACCACCGACCGAATTATAAAAAAGCCCCAAAACTAAATAATGTCCTCCAAGACAACACAAACCAAAAAACGTGAAAATCGGAAACAGTGCACCCCCGACCGAATTATAAAAAAAAAGCCCCAAAACAAAATCTGACAAAAAAAACATCTTACCGCTCAAATAACCCTTCCCTAAATTACATTGTCATTTTACCTCTGAGCCTCCACGTTTTTCCCACACCATGGGCTAAATGTCGAGATCACATGAACCCCGAAGGCTCACAGAAGGTACAGAACCCACTAGAACAGCTGTTGGCAGACAGAAACTTCCTGTCAAGGCCATCCAGTGTGTTCTTTAACGTACACAGTAACTATCCCATACACAGGACCACGGCTTAATATCCTAACCAACGGACGGCGGCCTTTCCAAGCCCATCGGTGTCCCCTACTATGAACCGAGTTCGAAAATTTGCCGATACAAATCTAAACGCTGACATAGCTCGGACTCGAACTTTGGAACTACAGAATACAAGCCTGGCGCGCTACCGACTCCGCCACTCTCACCCCACCTCTAAATTTTTCATTCTTTCCCGACTCCATCAAAAAACTGCCGTTTTTTCACACACTGACAATTCTACAATACCCAGAATTACTACATCAAAAAAGTCGCCAGACGCTTCCACATGTTAACGATAAATCATATAACTATTTTTAAAAGACTCCTAAATATACAACAAAATTAATAAATCACTATAATACATTAATAATTACCATACTACACGTAACTACAAAAAAACCATTCAATTCACCCACAAACGAAATATGTGTTCTTTACTATCGCCATTTTCTATCCCACACGCAAAAACTTGCATACTCCCCACTACATCGGCCCCTAAATATCTTTAATAACTAATTATAAACCATATCCTAACCAATTTTCAAAAAAAAAGCTAGAACATATTAATTATTCCTATCCTACCTATCACTGAACCCCCCCCCCCCATATTAAATATATAATACACACGAACTTACCTCTAACCATATAGGTATGTTATCCAAAGAAGTCATAAAGCGAAAATGGCGAAAAAAAACAAACGTAACTTCACACACTCGTCAAATCACACACATAACACGTGATTCTACATTACCTACCCAAAAGAAACAAAGAGCCATAGGCCACCAATAACCAACAGTTACGTTTTTACGTCATACTTTACAAATCGACATCATACCTTTTACACTTCGACGTCACACGCCACTTGAGCAATGCCATCTATCGGCTGAGGACCGTAAACACTACACTGGCCCTTACAAGAGTTAAAGGATCTGCTGGTAATGTGTTGGTACCTGATACCACAAGACACCTTTAGAAACCTTGTAATGTCCATACTTCGCTGGGTAAGAGCTGTTTTGGCAGCATATGGAGGACCAACATCATATTAGGCAAGTGGTCATAATGTTTTGGCTCTTCTGTGTATTTGGTTAGTTTAGTAATATTACTAATAAAGAGTCAATTTACATTGGTTTTCTGTAACAACTCAAAGAGCCATTACTCCTTATAATTTTTTTCCAGAATTAATAAATCCTAGAGATTGAATTCTTTAATCCCAGTGTTTTGATGTATGGAACGGAGCTGCCTTGCAATATCAGTATATCAGAATCATCCAATCAGAGACAATTAGTCCGAACGATGCAGATTTGTGAACAAGACACTTCCTTTCCACAGTTAAGAAAACCACTCAGAATTCAGCCATTCACTAAGCCTTATTAACGATTTTTGAATAAACTGTTTTAATGAATCAATGTTCTTGTCATTACAGACAACAAATAGAAATTTACGGAATACGATTAGCAACACTGTTACTCAAGCAACTGTATCAGTGTGTAATACTATATCATATCCATGTGCCTACATCAACTCTCAAACAGCACACAGATTACACATCAATTTAATGGTATTCTACTGTGAAAAAAATCTGTTACAAATATTTTCCCAATTCCGTAACTAAGTAAAACCAATTCAGTAGTTTCTTTATCCATGTTTACCTCTCTGAAATACATCTATTTACCACTTTAACCAAAACTTCCCTTGAAAACATAAGTAAGCTACTCTACAAAGGTATGTTTAGGATTTTCTAAATTTAAAAGATGGATATGAAGCTTTTAAACACTTCAGTAATTTTCAGTGAATTCTGATCATTGTTATGTTATGCAGAGGCAGTTTTCACTACACTCAGTAGATCAGAAGACACCATAAAGAATTTTGAACAAAGGGCCAGGCCTTGTAACCTCTGGGCAGCTCAGAGTTAATGTGCCTAATTAATTTAATCTATCAAACGTTAAATTTATTTACAGATTTCACACTGAAAAAGCCACCTTTCTGATTATATACCACTTAAATAATATGCACTTTATTTTTCATTATTACAACTATTACAGAAAAACAAAATGTTTTGTGAAAAACTGCATATAACTAAGTAACTTTTCTAGTAGACTATGGCTGTTGTAATATTTTTACTCTCTTCCTAATGTTACTCTGGCCCAATAGTATTTAGTCTTCTCACCATGTGATAAATTTTGGAACACGGTGTGATACATAATAAAACTTCAGTCTTTGCAACAAAACGAATCATTGTTTTAGCAAACCAATACCACTTATCCACAATTTTGTGGATGATTCCTTGAATATTACAACATGCCAAAGAAACGTCGATTCTTCAGGAATGTTATTTGCCCATTGTTTACTTGTACACTTAAGTTTCATATGCATTGGCAAAACGATTAGTCTCCAAGCAGGACCGGATCTAGTAGTAGTACATTTTGAGAATGCCAGTAAGAGTAATGGAGGCCAAAAATTATTCAACTTGGGCATATTTCACACATTTTTCAAGAAATTTCTTATAAACCTATAAATGAAATGGAAAATGTTACACTGCACTTAAAATTCAATATATTAGCTTTTTCCGTTTTTTTTTCTAAATCCGGGCCTGTTTCCAAGCATGCAAGTTACTGGGGTGCAGAATGAAAATCTGTCTAAATAGGGCAAGGGGCTTGAAGAAATGCACATCTGTATTTATTTCTGTGTTACACTAAATGGAAAGTGAGGTAGAAATAAAAGTGAACTGTCAACAATTTCACACCACTGGTGAGTTGACGTGAAAACCTCTTCATCAGATGACTCCTCAAGATCTGAATCAGGAGATGAGTATATCTGAATCTTCCAATACCAGAAAAACACTTTCTGCAGATGCATCACTACCAGTTTCATCTAAAGAATAATGGGCACCGTTTCTGCATCATATTTTTATGTTGCCATTATGAAAAATCACACTGGCAAATTCTATTTCTAATCTTTTCCAATATAATCCTTTTTCAATGGTTATAATGAGATAAACTCTCCATAACCACTAAAGGTTAATTTTATGTTTCATGTGTGTGAATACAACTAATGTAAATAGTATCTGGCTTATTAATTCATTTTTGTCAATTGTTCTTTCAGGTTGGTGCAGCTATTTCTATGACCTATATCACTGGACAGCCAATTATTTTTGTGGGAACAGGACAGACTTACACTGATCTGAAAACTCTGAACCCAAAAGCTGTAGTTCATGCCCTCATGAAGTGAATTCATTTTTCCTTATGCCATGGCTTTACTATTACTATGTGAAGAAAATTATTTACTACAAAGAAATACATATTCGGCAGTGACCTTATGGAAACCACCTATTTTCAATCAAATTTTATACGTACAAAATTTTAATAAGCCCATTCCTTTATGTATATAAGATAGTCATTTTTCATCTACAACAAATTAAATGATGTTGAATCTTTTTGAAATATCCGTCTGTTGTATCCTTGTTTAAATTTATTAAATTGGAGGCATCTTTAATTTTAGTTTAAAATTATGTTGAAATGTTTAAGATTTTTAAATAAGAATTACTTAACCTAAATCGCCAACTAACTATAAAAATTTGGAAAGTTTCATAATTTGGGACATGGAATAAAAACATTTGTATATCTGTTTCTGTTGTATTTTTTTTTTAGGAATTTTTAGGAAATCGGTGATTTAAACCATGTGTTTAAACTTTAGGTCGTTGTAAACCCGAGTTTTTAGTTTGTAAATAGCTAAATCCCCATTCTTAATAAACAAGCCTTATTCCAAGCATAGTAATTCTGTTTAGGTAACTATAAAGTGTTTCGATATTACATGCAAAATCCTCGTAGGCAACCAGACATTGATTTTTGTTTCCCAAACACGTCTGTCTAGAGCTTCAGCTGCTGCATTTCTCTACTGTAAACTAGTTCTAGCAAGGTCTTGTTGGCATTATCCCACTGCATCATAGATCTTCCCCTTTTGCCGAGTCCTATAAGCACACTTATTTAACCTTATTTGCTAATCTATAGGTATGCATACTGGCCAAACAAACTGAGTATCTCGGCATATATCCTGCTCAACGGAGACTGCTAACTCGTAACTTCATCGTTACTTACAAAGTCCATCTAATGCCTAATATGCAGTGTAAGCATCTAGAATCAAAGATATGAAATTTCCTATTATCTTGCTTATAAAGGGTTCATGTTTCACTACTGTATCCTAGAAAGAACCAAATTATTATACAGTCTAATTTTAATTTTCAGGTGTAGACACATTTTTTCCCATTAGATCTTAAAAGACAGCTGTAAATTTCTTGTTTATCTCATGCTAACAATCGCCTTATCTAACAACTTCCGAAATAATTACACTGAGGTACTTGGTCAAGGGCACGACCATTCAAAGCATCATCTGCCTGCCTAATTGTCATCACTTTTTCTCTTTGTGTATCACCAAGCATCTATTGCACTAGACAACAAATTGAAACTTTGTTTTATAATATTGGTCAAATAGGATGTTTTTAACTAATTTTGGGGTGCTGAATTCAAATATGGCTGTGAAAAAACTGCAGTTCGTACAGTTTTTTTAAATAACGGATTGATGAATTTCAATGAATATGCATATTTGGGAAATGAAAATAAATGGGACTATTAAATTGCAACTTAAAACTCGTTAATTAGTTAAATGATTAGAGTGAACAAAATTAGAATCACAGTTATAGACCACTGAATATAAAGTAACGAATGAAATATTGAAACGCAAAATAAAACATGGGTAAGGATCTTTTATACTTACAAGAATTCCATGTGCTGAGGTATCCTGCAAGAACCAGAAGTAGTCGCCCATCATTGCTGGGTCCCACCTGCCTTGGTATCTCTCTTCCATGGTTCGGATATCCTGGTGAAATCTCCCCTTGCTCATCACTGACAGCTCCTAAGTTCGTGGGAAAGAAGTCGAGATGCGAGTGCAAGAAATGGATCTTCAAAAACATTTGGCAGCCAAGGTTTTCATAGTTTTTGAGAAGATCTTGAATGAGCTGATGGTAGTTTTCCTCTTTGTGATTCCCCAGAAAACCCTGGAGCACAGACGTGAAGGATTTCCATGCAACACTCCATATTCAGTTTTTCTTCAAAGGCGGTATCATTCAGTAACTTCCTGATCTGAGGACCAACAAAGATCCTTTTGAGTTTGGCAACACTTATTTTTGGAAATTTTTCCTACAAGTGCAAAAACCCTTTACCAGTTTTGTCCATAGTCTTTACAAAGTTTTTCATAAAACCCAGTTTCATGTGTAGTGGTGGGAGCAGAACATCAGAAGTGTCAACTAGAGACTTGTACCTCGCATTACTCTTTCCAGAAATAAACGTCTCTTTTGTGCCAGTCTTGTTTCCTCCAGTTTTTGTAGTTTTCTTATAGGCCTGTTTTTCTGGCCCTACTGTCCCACAAACACAGAAAACAGCAAAATTTTGTGAAGCCTCCTTGAAGCCCAAGCAAGAAAGAGATTACTTTTAGATCGCATATTGTCCACTTAAACTTTTTTATTATATAGCAGTGAGTATTTTTTCCATGCTTTCATAAATTTCCTTCATTCCCACTGCATGTCACTGGAATGGAAGGAGTGGGAGGTGCTCAGTCGGTAGCGCACCAGGCTCCTAATCTGTAGTTCCCAGGTTCGAGTCCCAGCTGGATCAGCGTTGACTTTTATCTCCGCAAAATTCCCCCCTCTGCCCACAGTCAGTAGGGGACACTGATGGGCTTGGAAAGGCTGCGTCCGTCGGATGGGACGTTAAGTCGTGGCACCATGTGCGGGAGAGCTATACCCTGTGCACAATAAACACACTGGATGGCCTTGATGGGAGGCTACCATCTATCTCCCAACAGCTGTTCCAGTGGGTCCCCCCCCCAACCTTCTCTGAGCTTTCGGGGTCCATGTGACCTGACCATTTAGCCCATGGTGTGCAAAAAAAGTGCCGCTCAAAGGTAAAACAACCCAACTAGAACGGAAGGTTTTTGGTTTCCTTTATGCAAAAGGACCGCTTTTAAGCTGAATTTTGACGAATCTCTAAAAGACGCCATTCCTTTAGGTCGTGTGTTCAAATTTCTTCCATCAGCCCTGAAATACCTGTGAAGAAACACAAACCATCTTGCAGCTCGTAATAAGCAGATTAAGCCAAATTTCTCTTTCTGAACAGAGAAACTCTGGTACCCTTGGCCAGAAGATTCCACTCTTGAAGTCTTGAACTTAAAACCTCAGCTTGTCGTTTGGAAAGTCCTAGGTCTCAAACAAGATCATTTAGTTCCTTTTGCTGAATCAGATAAGGCTCGTCTAGCTTTTTAGGGGTGTGTGTAGGATCAGGACCTGTATTTGTCTCAAAGTCTTCCTCCTGATGAATGTGAATTCATCTCCCAGTTGGAAGTGTTGATATAGGAAGATCTTCTCTATGAGGAACTGGCCTTATGGCTGAGCTGAAGGCACATTTCGATATTGTATTTTGCTTTTTTTTGCTTTTTTGAAAAGCCGGACACTTTAGTTAAACAAAAATAGCAATCGTGCAAGTGACTAGTTGGTTCACGCCAAACCATTGGAACTGCAAAGGGCATGGATTTTATCTTACCTTTCAACCATTCACTCAGGCCAAGAAAGTACGAAATGCAGCACACACGTGGAGCCCATGTTTTGTTCTTATCTTTAACATGACATCCAAAATACAAGTTATAGGTTTTCTTCACAATCTTTGTCAAAGAACGACCCTGTGATTTTAAAATATAAATTCCACACACATAAACTTCTCTGGCACATTAACACATCCGCAACTCTGCCTTTGTGCCATTTAAACGCCAAATTTCACTCTTCAACGTACAGCACGTGTTCCTCCTACAATGAAAACAATAAAAATGGCGGTCTGAGGTTAGGTTAATGTTACATTTTTTCTCCCACTTGGAATCAGTTTTGCCAGCAACAAAAAGTAAAATATCTAGTATCCTTCCAGTTGCCTGGAGATGTTGGTATAGGAAGATCTTAATAGGAGTCAAAATGATCAATAACATAAAAACGTGACGTGCTAGCCATTTTTTAAGGCCAGTTCTGAAATCGGCACCTGAAAAATGTAAAGGTAGCTACAATTGTTCATGTTATAAAAACCTTGTAAACCAGTGTTATCAGTCTCATCAACAGGCTTAATACAAGAATTCATCTTTTTAACATTAGCCAAGAACGGCCAAATCATTGGCATAATCTAAATCAGAAATCTTCAAATCTCTAGATAATTTAAAAACAAACTTCCCCTTGCAGAGAATTCATTTAACATAATAAATTAAAAAGGAGGTAGGTGTAACCTTGTCTAACTCCACTAGCTGTACTAAACCAACTCTCACACAGGACTCTGAGTATTCAAAACTATAATAACACTAGTCAAGTAAGCTATACGATCTAACAACGGACTCCAATTTTTTTTAAATCTATAAAGCTGTAATCGCAGGTTCTGAAACTCGAAAGATTTCTCAATAATATGCATCAGTGAAAATATTTGAACTATACATCCCCTACCACTTCTGAATCCCTCATCCACAGTTGTCCATCAACCAAATTCTTAATTCTGTTAAGTACAATAATGCGAAGAACTTTACCTGGAACAAAAAGTAGATTGATTCTCCTATAATTACAACTGCGATTGCCATTTTTTTTTTTAAATATAATAGCTCGAATAAAATCCTTAGGAACAACGCCATTATCGTAAAAAATATTCCAAATATTAGTACGTCATGTGAAACTTTTTCAGCTCTAAACGTGGTAGTAGGGGCAGGGGTGCTTCGGTTGGTAGTGCGTCAGGCTAGTAATCTACAGTTCCCAGGTTCGAGTCCTAGCTGGACCACCATTGAGATTTATCTCCTCAAAACTCCCACCCTGTCCACTGTCAGTAGGGGACACTGATGGGCTTGGAAAGGCCGCCGTCCGTCCGTTGGGCTGATAAGCCATGGCCTACTATACTGGAGAGCCATATCCTGTGCACGTTATAGAATATGATGGTGGGGGGGAGTGCTGTCATCTGTCTTCCAGTGGGTCCCTCCCTCCAAACATTTGTGAGCCTCTGGTGACCTGGCCATTTAGCCCATTGTGAGCAAAATAGTGCCACTCAGAGGAAAACCCACCCCAAAGCATTTGGGCCCAACTAATAATTTCCTCTACACCTGCAGATTTCTGCAGTTTTAGAGGGCCAAAGTACTTAAAAATGTAATATATGGCCAACATTAAATAGTAATTCTATATTTTTTAAATCAAATGTTAATATTATATAGATAGCCCAACAATGGTTGGTGGTGGTGGTGGTGGTGGTGGGGGGGGGTTGCGAATGTAATATCCCCATCATTGAGGAAATTTGTTTTAGAAACTGTTCATTGCCATCTCGGTGGCCGAGTGGTTAGCCTGTTTGGTTACTAATGTTAACAGTGTTAACGAAATTTTTGAAAACCCCTATTCAAATCTTAGACTATAAATAGAATAGACGGAGCTTCGCCGTAATAACGCCGGGAGCCGAAGCGTGCCGATAGCAGAGATTCGCTTGTCACGAGACGGATGGCATGAGGTAATCACATATTTTTGGATTTCCAGTGCCAAATGATATGTGTTATGAACTTATTGGTAAATAAAATGCTCACAACATATCGGATGAAATCAGTATTCAAAATGCAATGGAAGAAACAAACTCTTGGTAACATTTACAATAAATGGTCATTGAATTCTGACTACTCCAGTTCATGTCATATGAATAGGAAAGAAATTTTAAATTGCTTTAACTTTTAAAATATGCTTTTTATGAAAAAATATGACTGAAGATAATTTAAAGATCTCAATCAAATCTATTTAAATCTTGATTTTCATTAACATGCTGTCAGTATTTAAAGACTTATGGAAGCAGGAACATATGACAAGTTACTCGTTCTACAAAAAAAAAAATTAACAATGAATTTAGTATAGCGGTTATTGCCCTCGTTTAATCTTGTTTTTAATAATTTATCAGAGTAATTAAATTGATATTGTTGCTGTTAAACATTCCAAGTTCTGTAATTCTATAAATAATTTGTTGAAAGGCGAGATTTAAATACATAGATTTGACTGGATCTGTAAATTATTTTGTGTCACATTTTTTCATAAATATTTTAGAACCAATAGCTATTCGAAATCTCTCTCCCGTTCACATAATATGCAATAGGGTATCGTAATTTAAAGACTTGGGGAGTGTCATAGGCTATAAACAAATTGCTCCCTACGCTTTCTTCCCCCGTAAAAAAAGGTTATGCATCAAATGAAAGCTTGCGACATGGAGAGCGTCACAGGCTATAAATCCTCCCCCCTCCAAAGATAAATAAAGAAATTATGTGAAGGATTGTTCTACTCAGAGCCGGATCTTGGGGCGAGCAAAGGGGCCATGGCCTCCCTCCTTTCAGAATGCTATTAAAGGTAAAAGAGGCAAAAAAATATTCAACTTATTTATATTTCATGCATTTTTTACGCAATTTTTAGACCTGTAAAATGGAGGGCGAAACTTATACTGCAATGGAAATCCAGTCTCTTGACCTCCTGTTTACATTTTTCTGCCTAAATTTTTGTTTGTTGCCCACCGCCAGACCTCATTTTTTTAAGATCTGGGCCTAGTGAATGTTGTCGGTCATAAAAATATACCTCTTTCTTCCTCCCTGAAAAAAGAGGATATTTCATGAAAGTTACTATATCTCTTGAACGCAACAGTTCACATTTACGAGTTGGGTGTCAAATGAAAGCTCATATTAAGACTGTCACACCCCTCCAACCCTATTCTCCCCCTCCTCCAAAAGGGAACGGAAATTTCGCGGAGGTCGACCTTAAAGATTTATATCTCTAATTAAAGCTTGTGACGTCTTCAATGTCGTGGGCTCCATCAAAGGTGACACCAAATAATAAATAAAAAAATAAATACCCCCTCAAGCAGTTGCTTGACACAGAAGTCTGAAAGGAGCATGTCAGTTTATACGCCATAGTAGAAGGTGTGAGAGGATGGCTGGACCTCAGCAGAAAAACATCACAAACGTCCACACCTTACCGGGGCTCGAACCCAGGTCCCTTAGATCACTAGCCAAATAAAGGGTAAGCAAAATGAGGTCCTTGTTTCTGAGTATTATGTCTATGATTTGCTTCCTCCACAAGATTTATCAAAGGAGGAATAATTGCATTTCTTAGGTCAATAAAGCAATTTTAACTTGGATCGTTAGGTCAATTATGTATGACTGAAAAATCCATATATCAAAGGAACGTTTCTGAAGATAGGTGTTTTTAGCAAGAAAGAGAAATACAAATCAAAAAACTTATGTTCTTTTATGCACCGGAAAAAGCAAAAAATAAAGTTAAAACATATCGATTGTGCACAGTGTGGAGCTCCCCCCCCCACGAAAATCATTTTTAATCTTTCCTTTTTGGTGGAATATTTTAGTAAGTGAAAACTCTACTCAAGTCGTATACTCCTCCCCCCCTCCCCCGAAAACTAAATCCTGAGTAATAAGAAGAATGTTTTCGATTTCCCTACGCAAGAAGATTGCCAGCGCTTTATCTTCCTTTGAAGAGAATACGAATTCAACAACTGATTGCACCATCGTTGTGTTTTTGGTTTATTTTCTACTTTTAGGACACGTATAAGAATTTAGTAATTTTTTAAATTTATTTATATTAGCAGAAAGGAGAAAAATTCGTTAGCCTATGCTCCAATAAAAAGAGTGCTCAGTTAATGAAATAAATATAGTATTACTTTACTTCAATGACAGAACCTTTAGATGTATTTACCCAAACCCTATTTAACAGAAGTAAAAATTCAGCTTCAAAAATGATGCACGATAGTAAATGTTAGATGTTTGTCAAAAGCTGATTAGAATGCTCACAATATAAATAATGAAAAAATCTAATGTAATAAGAAATCTGTAGCCATGTTAAAAGTAACGTTGAATTGTTAGATGCGAGTAAAGCAAAATGTCTCAATAATTTTAAGTAATAGCAGTCATAAATAATTGGCATAACGATCTAAGTTAAAATTGCTTTATTCACCTGTGAAATGTAATTGTTCCTCTTTGATAAATCTTGCGGAACAAGCAAATCGACAGCACTGCAATACCATCACAAAAGCTTTCTTTCCATCAGTCACGTGATACTACAGCTAAATAATTGCAGTCTTAATTTTTAATTTAATATAAAAAATAATAAAATTTCAAAGTCATAGAAAAGATTGTAAAAAACAGAATGAACTGGTTCATCGAGAAAAATCAAATTCTCCCTCACAACTCCACAGATTTCAGACAATCAAAATCAAAAATCTGATAATAGACGCCCAACATAGTCTCGCCTCCAAAAGACCCTTTGCAGCTCACTTCATTGATCTGCAATGGGCTTTTGATGAGGTTTGGCATGGCGGATGGTTTTATAAACTCATCATTCTGGAATTTCATGGAAATGCACTCAACTTCATTCATCAGTTAATCACAAACAAGAAAATTCAAACCAAATTGTAAAATTTTTTATCAGATCCAATTCAAGTAAATCAAAGTTTCACATGAGGGGGCTTTTAGTCCCCTCGTGTTATTCAATCTTTTCCTCCAAGACTTCCTTTCTTGCATCCCAGAAGATATAAAATTCCCCATTTTTGCTGATAACTTTGAAATATGGAACAATACCAAAAGGCACAGGAAAATGAAAGTATATTACAAAGAGCCATAAATCGAATACTAAAATACTTCAACTAATGGAAAAAATCATCCTTTCCAAAGAAAACAAAAATGATAATGCTTTTCTATAGAACAACAAAAAAATTCCCAGATATAAAATAAAAGTAGAAGACAGTACAACCAATCAAGTAAAACAATACAAATTCTTAGGAATGGTAATAGATCAGACACTATCCTGGAACCCTCACTATCCAATGCTTATAATAAGAAGCAAAAATCACCTAAATCTGCTGCAACATATGGGAGGATCAACCTGGAGGGTGGGGGTGGGTCAAAGACGGCCCATATGCTCCACATATTTGAAGCAATCCTGCAACCAAAAATCGACTGTTGTCTTTACCATCAATGCTAAAGAAACAATCACAAAAAAATTTCAAACCACACAAACTCAGTGTATAAGAGCTCACAGCCTCAACAGTTTTTCTATGATCTCTTTGCATGTAGAAACCAGTATAAATTAAAAAAAATAAATACCCCCCCCCTCCCCCCCCCCCCCTCAAGCAGCTGCTTGCCACAGAGGTCTGACAGGAGCCTGTCAGTTTATATGCCAAAGAAGAAAATCTGAGAGGATGGCAGGACCTCAGCAGAAAAACAACACATACAACCATGCCTTATCCGGGGCTCGAACCGAGGTCCCTTAGATCAGTAGCCAAGCGCGCTAACCACTCGGCCAGTATACCAGACATAAAAGAAAGAAGAAAAAAATAGCATAATTAACTTCTACACAAGGAACACCAGATTGTAAAAACTATACAAGGAAAAAAAAACTACTTCAGAGATCTGCAAAGAAATAACCAAACACAAACTTTTTCAACACATCAAACGAAACAAATGCCAAAAGAAAAATCATCAGTACCAGCAGCCGATTAAGTATTTTGAGGCTTCAAGCGCAAATTTATTTTGAGACCGCCTCTCTAAAAATTTGTAATGTTTTTTAAGGATGCTAAACTAAAATGAATGAATTGAAGAAAAAAACGTCTTTTTTTAATATAAACACCAATGCCTTACCTGGAGGCTAGTACCAAAGCCGTGCTCGTACCCAACTAATTTGATCATTAACCAAGCACACTATCCACTTGGCTACTTATTCAATAATGCATTTTTTAATTTCAATCTTACTAGTTGAATGTCTTTTGAAAATATAATGACAAACATTAATAAAATTATTAAGTTCACACTTTTGAAATGTGATAGAATTTCTTATATGAACTATTTCAAACTTTCCTGCCACTTTGATATCTCGGTCCTTTATTTCCCGATTCGTATTTACCATTTGCACCCAGTTTAAACTAATTTAAAATTCGAACTTCTATAGTATTATAGGTAAATAGTTGGGTTTTTAAGAAAATATGATATAGCTTATGCTAAGCGATGAGTTCCTGGAAAACATTGGTGTAAGCAAACCTTGTTCAAATAAGTAAAGTAAGATACTCCAGTCTACCATTTCTATACGTTTAAAAAAAGTTGCTAATTAAATTACTATCGTGATGTGCAATATGTTCACTTAAAAGTAATTCGTGAATACTGAAGAAAGCAAAACGACGCGCAATTTTGAGTTATATATTTTTTACATTAGAAGCAAAAGTTTCTACATAAAATTAATATCTGGCATGTCCAAGCGCGGAACTGATATGGAGCGCTGAATGCTGTAGCGTCCGGAGTCTTTAATGGTTCAGCCTCATGGGGCATCATTAGCAGGATTTTTAATAATAACAGTGGTAGTTCGTCATTAGGGGTCATATGGGCAGGCCCTACCAACATATCTGTAATATATATACTAAAACATTAAATTTCGAATTGCAATAAATAATAAAAATAATATTATACATGGATATTTCCTTTCTAAAATATCTTGTCTGTTTCATTTCATATCAATAAGCATTTAATGAAATAATACAATCGAAACTGTCTTGCGCGCCTTAATTTTCAGCGCGAAATATTACGAGAAAGCTTTAAGTCCCACCCCCATAAATAAAAAATAATAAATACCTCCTCAAGCAGCTGCTTGCCACAGAAGTCTGACAGGAGCCTGTCAGTTTAATATGCCATAGTAGAGGTATCTGTGAGGATGGCGAGTCCTCAGCAGATTTTTTGCCAACTGCATGCGGTGTTTCCAGATGGTCACCCTTCCAGGTACTGAGCGCGCCCAAAGCTGCTTAACTTCGGTGATCGGACGAGAACCAGTGTTTTCAGCTTCGTACTGCCGTTGGCTCCCACCCCCATCATCATCATTCTCAAGCAGCCATGGGCTACGGAGGTTCAACCAGACCGTGCAATTTAGTTCTCCAAGCAAGTCTGTCCTGAGCTACATCTGCTGCATCTGGCCACTGCACACCAATTCTAACAAGGTCCTGTTTGACATTGTCTGCCCACCGCATCCTAGGTCTCCCCCTCTTTCTGAGGCCTTTAGGTACATTGTTCATAACCCTATTCACCAATCTATAATTATCCATACTGGCAACATGGTCAAACCAACGGAGTCTCTGCACAATATGCTGCTTAAAGGAGATTGCCGACTCCTTTGCCTAACCCCCATCATTAGTTACAAAGTTGAACCACCTAATGCCGAAGATACTGCGTAAGCATCAAGAATCAAAAGCTTCTAGTTTCCTATTATCTTGTTTACAAAGTGTCCACGTTTCACTGCCATAACTAATTCTAGAAAGAACCAAACTATTATACAGTCTAATTTTAGTCTTTAGGTGTATACGCCTATTTTTCCACACTCTCCATAGATTCTTAAAAGTCCCGGCAGCAATCCATATCGGTCTGTTAATCTCATGCCGCACATCACCAGTATCTGTTACATAGCTCCCAAGATAATTGAACTGTGACACCTACTCAAGAGAGCAACCATTCAAATTAATTGAATCACAGTCTGCCTGACCAATTTTCATCACTTTAGTTTTCTCTCTGTTTATAACCAAACCTACTCTACTACCAATTTCATCAACAGCTCGAATGAAAGAGTTCATCTCATCAACATCATTTGCCAAAAGGGCTAAATCATTAGCATAATCTAAATCAGAAATTTGCGTATCTCCAGCCCATTTAAGGCCAAAATCTTTCCCTTGAAGTGAATTTCGCATAACATAATCAATAACCAAGCTAAAGAGAAAAGGAGACAAAATGCACCCTTGTCGAACACCAGAAGTAATGCTAAACCAATTGCTACAAGCCTTACCAACTCTCACACATGACTCAGTTATATTATAGAGAGCTTTCATTATGTTAACTAACTTGTCTGGTATACCATATGATCTCACAATCAACCACAAATTATGACGATCAACAGAGTTGAAAGCCTTTTTGAAATCAACAAAGCTAGCAACCAAAGGTTTCTGAAACTCTAAACATTTCTCAAGCATCTGCCTAAGTGAAAATATCTGATCCACACATCCCCTACCACTTCTGAATCCATATTGCTCATCACGCAATTGCCTGTCAACCAGATTCTTAATTCTATTAAGCACAATCATGCAAAGAACTTTCCCTGGAATAGAGAGTAGGCTGATACCCCTACAGTTATCACAAGAACTGCGATCACCTTTTTTGAAAATAGGGATAATAATAGCTCTGGTAAAATCCTTAGGAACCATGCCTTTATCGTAAAAGATATTCAAAATTTCTGTCATTCACGTGGTACAGAAACATTCCCAGCTCTAAGCATTTCCGTAATAATTTCGTCTACACCTGGGGATTTATGAAGTTTAAGTTTAGGAATAGCCAAAATAACTTCAGATTGTGTTATAGGGCCAGCATTAAAGCCACCAATGCATATATCATCAATGCAAACAATGGGAGTAGAACTAACCACGTTGTTTAGAACATCACTGAAATGCTCAGCCCACCTAGCCATGACAGAATCCTCACCTTCTATAACCTTACCTTGTTTATCCTTCAATCCCTGTATACCTGTTCCTTTTCTACCACAAAAAACATTAACTATCTGGTACAGCTCTCTGCTGTTATGCTGTCTAACTGCTTCCTCGCCTTTGTCAGCTAAGCCATCAAGCCAAAGATTGTTATCAGCAGCTAACTGATCCTTTACACATTTATTAAGCTCTTTGTAGTGCTTTCTACTAGGACCAGTAGGGTATTGATTCAGGACATTCCTACAGTTCTTTCTTTCCGAAATAAGCTCAAGTGCCTTATCACTCAGAAAATTCTGTCTCCTCTGCTCCTTTTTTCCTAAAAGAGTACTGTTAGTGTCCAAAAAAGCCTGTTTAAAATGATCCCATTCTTCCTCAACTTCAGTAGTAAGCATACCATGACTGTCATAATGACTAAGTAACCTATCGTGGTAAGCTTTGGCTATAACTGGGTCTTTCAGAGCTTCAGTATTAAAAAAAAAATTTTTAACCCTAGCACAACACTTTTTAAGTTTAAGTTGCAACACACTTTTAACAAGATAAGGGTCAGATCCAATTTCAGCTCCCCTATATGACCTGGTATTCCTAACAGAACTAGCCCATTTGCTGTTAATTAATATATAATCAATCATATTCTTATGCAGCCCATCAGGTGAAACCCATGTGTATTTATGTATGCGCGGTGTTTGTAATAAGTGTTAGTTATTCTGAATCCATTGAGTTTACTTACCAGTAGGAGACGTTGCCCATTGCCATTGCAGCTACCAATACCAAAAGGGCCTATTACTCCTCCCCAAAGGTCAGAGTCGGTACCAACTTTGGCATTGATGTCACCAAGAACAATGGTAATATCTCCTTTCTTGACAGAATTCAAAATATTCTGAAGTTGTCCATAAAACCTATCTTTCACATCCTCATCGGCATCCTCAGTGGGGGCATAGCAGCAGATAACATTCAAGTCTTTAATGCTTGTCTGAAATTTTGCTGTAAGAAACCTTTCATTAATGCACTCATATCCTAGAAGAGCATCACTAGCGCGTATGCTGAGAAGCAGACTCACGCCTTGGTGATGCTTATTGTCGTCCCTCCCTGAAAAGAGAAATTTAAGCTTATTTTTAAGAATCTGACCTTTATCTGTCCATCTGGTCTCTTGCAAGCCGAGAATATCTAAATTATAATGGTGGAATTCTTGTGTGAGGACATCAAGAGAAAAAGCTCTGTGCAGAGTCCTCACATTCCAACTACCTATGGAGAGAAAATGGTCAGTGGGATGTTTAAAGAAACTATGTTTATTGAGAGAGGGAATGCCGACAATATCAAACAGCCCCCTAATCGCAGACATGGGGCAAAGACCCGTTCCCCCACCACTAAAGGCTGAAGCCATCTACACTGGAAGACTTCCTCCAATGTAAAATTTGACGATGCCAATAGAAGCAAAGAGTTCAGGTGCCTGCGATGACCTCTGCTCAGGATTATCCACCAGCTGATAAACATATCCTGTGAATCTATTCACTTGGGGCTGTCAACCCACAAACAAGCAGAAAACAGAGCGGAAGATTTTCCCTCGAGAGAAGCCCACCAGTTCAGCAAATTCAGGATCCATAATCAAGCTCAGAGCCATAAGTCAGTCCAGTACCAGAGGTTAAATTCTCGAACCTTCCCTGAACTAAATTTTTCAACTCCCCCTCCTGAAACTAAATCCTGGTGTATGTGCCTGACATAAGCCACAATATATATATATGGAAATTTTATTACACGTACATACACCGAAGAGCATTATGACCATCGTGTCTTTATGCAAATCGAAGCAACTGCAGGTAAACGACGACGTGTGCGAAGGTCATGAAACGGTATAAATAACACCTGATACTCAACTCTGTTAATCAGTGATATTCTTATTCTTCAGGTGGGAAAGGCAGCGGATTTAAGTGAGTTTGACAAAGGCCAAATTTTAATGGTCAGATGACTGGGCCAGAGCATTTCCGAGACGGCAAGGCTTGTTGGGTGCTCACAGTCAGCCGTGGTTAATACCTTCAAAAAGTGATCTGAGGAGGGAAAAACCATGAAACGCTGGCAAGGTGTGGGCCGACCAGGTCAATGCTAGAGATGAGTGAAGGTATCCCGCATGGTATGAGCCAATAAAAGGGATACTGTGGCACAACTCGCCCAAAATTTGAATGCTAGTGATGTAATAATTTCAGTAATGTGTCACAACACACAGTACATCGAACCCTGCTGAAAATGGGGCTGCATAGCCGCAGGCAACTCCGAGTGCCCATGCTAACCTCGGTTCACCGTCGAAAGCACCTACAATGGTCACGTGAGCACCAAAACTGAACCTTGAATAATTGGAAGGGAATCTGGTCCGATGAATCTCGTTTCCTGTTGCACCATGTGGATGACTGGGTATGTGTGTGTTATATACCTGGGGAAGTGTTGGCACCAGGATGCATTGTGGGACAAAAACTAGCTGGTGGAGGAGGAGAGTAATGGTTTGGGCAATGTTCTGCTGGGAAACCTTTGGTCCAGTCATTCATGTGCAGGAAACTATGATTCTACCACCTACCTAAGCATCATTGCAAACAAGGTACATTCTTTCATGGCAATGATATTCCACTCTAATAGTGCCTTCTTTCAGCAGGATAATGTGCCATGCCACACTGCCCAGATTGTTTGATAATGGTTCATGGAACATGAGGAAGACTTCCAATTGGATTGATGTCTGGGGAATTTGGTTCCCTTGCAACCAAATTCCCCAGACATCAATCCAATTGAGCATCTGTGGCTTGTATTAGAACAACATATCCGATCTGCGACGGCTCAACAACTTAACTTAAAAGAGTTAAAGGATCTGCTGGTAATGTGTTGGTACCAGATACCACAAGACATCTTTATAAATCTTTAGCGTCCATGCCTCGCCGGGTAAGAGTTGTTTTGGCGGCACGTGGACGACCAACATCATATTAGGCAGGTGGTCATGTTTTGGCTCTTAGGTGTATATGTGTTCTTTTCCAATCCAATCGATTTCCTTTTTTTCACTGAGAACAAATTTGGGTCAGCGGAGAAAATCGCCTAAGTTGCGGACTGCCATCTGAGCTATGACGCCACTGCCTAGTTGGTTCATAAGTTGCCACTAAATTATAATAATAATTTTTATTTTGCAAAAATTGGGAAAAGCTGTTTTAAGCTTCACATAGGAATTTTCAAAAGAATAAGTATCGAAATCTTGAAAAACTCTGAAAAAAAAAAGGACCAGGCCGCCCTTGATTATGTTGACGTGATGATGATGATGATTATACATGAAAAGATTCCCTAGATGAGTTTCGTGTTTTTCTACGTTAAAATAATAGTAAAATAAAAAATTACATTTGTACAGATCCAGTTGTTAATTAATTTGTATCAAAATTTTCTAAATGCTCTAACGCCTATTTACATAACTTTCGAGAGGGGCGGGGGTGGCTCAGTTGGTAGCGCGCCAGGCTCGTAATCTGTAGTTCCCAGGTTCGAGTCCCAGCTGGGTCAGCGTTGAGATTTATCTCAGCAAAATTCCCCGCCCTGCCCACGGTCAGTAGGGGACACCGATGGGCTTGGAAAGGCCGCCGTCCGTCGGATGGGACGTTAAGCCGTGGCCCCGTGTGCGGGAGAGCCATACCCTGTGCACGTTAAAGAACACGCTGGATGGCCTTGACGGGAGGCTACCATCTGTCTCCCAACAGCTGTTCCAGTGGGTCCCCTCCCCCAACCTTCTCTGAGCCTTCGGGGTCCATGTGACCTGGCCACTTAGCCCATGGTGTGCAAAAAAGTGCCACTCAGAGGTAAAACAACCCAACCCATAACTTTCGAGTTTCAAATTCCCAGAATATTCACGTGCTTCCATTACACTTCCAAAACTTTTCGATACATCCAATTACATGTATTTGAGTGCAGTGCAGTGGCGAAGCGTCCATGGAAGCAAGGGAAGTTAGGGGTCTTTTAAAATTCACGTTAAAAAATAAGAAATATAAATTAAATATATTAAAACGTTTTGACATAAAAGTAAAAGTATTTTCATAACTTTAACAAGTTTATTTTCACATAAAATTTTCGTTTATATAATATTCTTCGAAATTTTCACTTTTATTGCAATGTATAATGAACAAAACACTAATTTGCCAAGCTAGTCGATCTAGGAGTGTATGAAGGACTTGCTTTATCGCTACTGCATTGGTCACTCTATCGTATAGTAGGAAGTTACTATTTCGATATTCAATCAGCAGAAATTTCTCTCATTGGAAGCACTTCGACCATCGCTTTGGAGCAAACTTCATATTTCACATCCTTCTCACTAACTGCAAGAGACAGAATATCCCTCTGTTCTATTGGTTGCCATTTTCATTGACAATGGCGCTGATGACTCAACGGGTAGTAGAAGTTCGTGAAGGTAAGTGTAATTATTTAAATTTTTTTGGGGGAAACGAGGTGAAATCTTCATTTCTCCTTTATTGTCCTTTGTCCGGTTTCACATTCCAAATTATATATGAATTATTTTTTATGTTGTATTGCTCTACCAGCGAACGTACGTAAAGTAAACGTAAAGTAAACGTCCTATCCCATTCTGGGGCGGGCTCAGTCGGTAGCGCGCCAGGCTTGTAATCTGCAGTTCCTAGGTTCATGTCCCAGCTGGGTGAGCGTTGAGGCTTATCTCCGAAAACTCCCCGCCCTGCCCACGGTCAGTAGGGGACACCGATGTGCTTAGAAAAGCCACCTTCCGTCGGATGGGACGTTAAGCCGTGGCCCAGTGTGAGGGAGAGCCATACTCTGTGCACGTTAAAGAACACGCTGGATGGCCTCGACGGCAGGCTACCATCTGTCTCCCAACAGCTGTTCCAGTGGATCCCCTCTCCCAACCTTCTCTTAGCCTTCGGGGTCCTTGTGGCCTGGCTATTTAGCCCATGGTGTGCAAAAAAGTGTCGCTCAGAGGTAAAACAATCCAATCCTATCCCATTCTGATATCTGTCAGCCTAATTCCTCCAATGGACATTTGGAAGCAAAGAATTTCGCGGCGTTGCAAAGGTCATTGCTGACTTATCACGTATTCTCATAGCCCGTAGCTTCGGATTTAAAAAAAATCAGGTCCCTAGCTGCAATGGGATACTTTAAAATAATAATACCTTTGGAATTGTGGGGAATCTGACAACGGCAGAAGATTTAAATGTTATTTTACTCTTACGTTCACAGTTAGGAAGAGTTAAAGGCAACAACAAATTTGACCGAAATTCTCGTTTCCCGTAGGAAGAGCATGGTAAATACGTTTGCTTCCAGAAAGCTCCCCGTTTGGTCTTTCGACTTGAAATTTGACATTGCAATCCGCACCACAACGAGAAACATTCTCTGGAAATTTGAAGTTTCTACGTTCATTTCCCGATGAGTTATCGCTGCCACAGACACCTTATTTTATTATATAGATATAGAAAATAATGATTTTCACAACATTAACAACAGGATGACTTCAGCAGTCACATTTTGCATTTACAGTAAATGCTACTGATCTAAGGGACCTGGGTTCGAGCCCCGGGTAAGGCATGGATGTTCGTGTTGTTTTCTGCTGAAATCCTGCCATCCTCTCAGATCTTCTACTTTGGGATATAAACTGACAGGCTCCTGTCAGACCTCTGTGGCAAGCAGCTGCTTGAGGGGGTGTTTATTTTTTTAATTTATGTCCATGTTAATTATATGAGAGTCACTGTTACAAGAAATTTAAAAAAGAAAATTACAAAAAAATGCTTTTATTTTAGTTTAAAACATGTTCTTATGAATTTATGGGACGTTAAGCCCTGTGTACATTAAATACGCTGGATGACCTTGACGGTCCCCTCCTTGTAACCTTCTCTGAGCTCTTGGGGTCCTTGTAACCTGGTATTTAGCCCATTGTGTGCAAAAAAAGTGTTCGGTTAGAGGTAAAACAACCCAAGCCTTGCAGAGAATATCTGTGAGGAAAGCGAGGCCTCAGCAGAAAAGAAACATCCGTATCATCCTCCTGGCTAGTAAGCAGCCAATTACCAACTAAGCTTCGGGAAAGTGATGACGTCATTACTGCCAACTTTCGATGAACAGAATAAAATGAAAACATTTTGAATATAAAATAAGGACGATTTTCGGCACGCCATCCTTAAATGCAGAATTTTATGTATTGCAATCGAGGAGGTTAACCGACACACCAGCCTCACTTTTCACCAGCAAATGCATTAAGAAATCTTTCCAGACGTCTTTATATGTAGGTCAATGCCAACGCGCTTTAACATTACACTGCTGGTGAGGCGACTGTTGTCTAGACAACGCGGGAGTCGGTAATGTAGGTCTTTCCTCTTACATGTAATGGGTACACCAGAGTCCTAACCAACCATTTCAGCAGCCCAGCTTCAATGCAAACGAAAGTCTCTTTTCGGTAGTTCGTTTGTTGAAAGGATTTAAAACTTCAGAAGCTTTCAGTTATTGGAAAAACAGAATGCCAAGGAAGAAGATAGAGAAGCCTCTAACAGAGCTGTGCTCACATGTCATTTATGAAAATTTCAAACGTTTTGTTTTGGTTTGCAATTCGTTAGAAGAGCCGCGCATGGAATTTGTGTTCTTGCGTAAGTAGTGACATATAAAGAATATTGTTTTCTTTGAGGATTACAACTTTTATGTCAGGGATGTTTTAATTCGTGATAGTCCCTTTAGACTTTAATGACTTCCAATGTTATTTTGATCGCGATAGGAGTTGAGCAGTGGGGTTAGCATTGGTCTATCCTTAACTCATATAGGGGGGGGGGGGGGGGCTCAGTCGGTAGCGCGCCTGGTTCGTAATCGGTAGTTTCCAGGTTCGAGTCCCAGCTGGGTCAGTGTTGAGATTTATCTACGCCCTACCCACGGTCAGTAGGAGACACCGATGGCCTTGGAAAGACCGCCGTCCGTCGGATGGGACGTTAAACCGTGGCCTTGTGTGAGGGAACCATACACTTTGCACATTAAAGAGCACGCTGGATGGCCTTAAAGGGAAGTTACCATCTGTTCCCCAACAGCTGTTCCAGTGGGTCCCCTACCTCTCCCTTCTCTGAGCCTTCGGGGGTCCTTGCGACCTGGCCATTTACCCCATTGTGTATAAAAAGGTGCCGTTTAGAGGTAAAACAACTCATGTATATCCATGTTGTATTGATCTTAGTAGTTACGTAGTAGATCATTGTCATGTGGTTCTGTTGCGCTTGCGATGGGGGAGAAAGAGAATACTTTGAGGAGAGAGAGATTGCTCTAACCACCACTTACTCCGGAAGCACGTGCTTTAAAGAAACTGGGTCAATAGACTTCATAAAGTCCCCTAGTAGTAATGGGATGTGAGGTAATGAATTCAGGCTGTGACTTAACACAATATCTATCTGTAGGTTACGTTTTGATTTGCTAAGATGATCATCTAATTTACAGTTTGGCCCAACTTACGCCGTGAAAAATATGCGCTGGTTAGCCTACTTTTCACGACACTCAGCTCATACATGGCGCCACTAGGCGGAAGGGAACGTTAGCAAAAAAGGAACACGTAACTCATCAATAAAACAATTATACGGTTAGTAGATTGTGTGTTGCTGTTGTTATTGTTGTTGCTTAGGATTTTCTTTCTATCAAAATTTTCTCTGGTGCTTTTTTTTATTCAACTTTATTTCATATGTTAAATTGTATAGGTGGCCGTCCCGGTGACGTTCCAAAGGTAAGTTAGCGTGCTTGGTTACAAATCAAAGGGACCTGGGTTCGATCCCCGGGAAAGACATGGATTCGTGTCTTTCTGCTGAGATTCTGCCATTCTCACAGATCATCTCTATGGCGTATTAAACTGAAAGGCTCCCGTCAGAACTCTGTGGCAAGCAGCTGCTTGAGGGGGAATGTATTTATAATGGTCTAGGTTTCAGGCAAAAAAAATATAAACACGTCGATTTTAATTTGCATGCAGGGGCGTAGTTATGGGAGAACTCCGAGTTACTTTGGGGGAGGGTGCCCCCCAAAGTAACTCGGAGTTGGCAAAATTCGAAGCGAATTTGTAAAATCTAGGTGAGTTGCGAAAATTTTTAATCTTTTTTGTAAAATTAAGGCGAGTTAGCAACTCTAGACAACGTGGCAAAATCTAGGGCAGTTGGGAAAATCGAGACGGCAAAATTCGAAGCGACCTAGTAAAATACAGGTGTGAATCTTACAACCGTTTAGAGATGCAGTAAAATTATACTTTTATTGTCTTTATTTTGCTCTGGACTAGGGGTGTTTTCTTTAATGATAGTTAGCGGCTCTGTCTCATAGAGAATGCAGGGGAGAATATTTTAATGCGTGCCTTCGTGCCTCCGCTGCTGACCAGTGAGCACCTACCTTACCTCTTCAATCCATAGGCGACATTGCCAGGGCCGATGCCTTCGTTGCTTGCCAGTGAGCGCTGTCTCATAGAGAATGCAGTGGAGAATATTTTAATGCGTGTCTTCGTGCCTCCGCTGCTGACCAGTGAGAACCTACCTTACCTCTTCAATCCATAGGCGACATTGCCAGGGCCGATGCCTTCGTTACTTGCCAGTGAGCGCTGTCTCATAGAGAATGCAGTGGAGAATATTTTAATGCGTGTCTTCGTGCCTCAGCTGCTGACCAGTGAGCACCTACCTTACCTCTTAAATCCATAGGCGACATTGTCAGGGACGATACCTTCGTTGCTTGCCAGTGAGCGCTGTCTCATAGAGAATGCAGTGGAGAATATTTTAATGCGTGTCTTCGTGCCTCCGCTGCTGACCAGTGAGCACCTACCTTACCTCTTCAATCCATAGGCGACATTGCCAGGGCCGATGCCTTCGTTGCTTGCCAGTGAGCGCTGTCTCATAGAGAATGCAGTGGAGAATATTTTAATGCGTGTCTTCGTGCCTCCGCTGCTGACCAGTGAGCACCTACCTTACCTCTTCAATCCATAGGCGACATTGCCAGGGCCGATGCCTTCGTTGCTTGCCAGTGAGCGCTGTCTCATAGAGAATGCAGTGGAGAATATTTTAATGCATGTCTTCGTGCCTCAGCTGCTGACCAGTGAGCACCTACCTTACCTCTTCAATCCATAGGCGACATTGCCAGGGACGATGCCTTCGTTGCTTGCCAGTGAGCGCTGTCTCATAGAGAATGCAGTGGAGAATATTTTAATGCGTGTCTTCGTGCCTCCGCTGCTGACCAGTAAGCACCTACCTTACCTCTTCAATCCATAGGCGACATTGCCAGGGCCGATGCCTTCGTTGCTTGCCAGTGAGCGCTGTCTCATAGAGAATGCAGTGGAGAATATTTTAATGCGTGTCTTCGTGCCTCAGCTGCTGACCAGTGAGCACCTACCACACCTCTTCAATCCATAGGCGACATTGCCAGGGACGATGCCTTCGTTGCTTGCCAGTGAGCGCTGTCTCATAGAGAATGCAGTGGAGAATATTTTAATGCGTGTCTTCGTGCCTCCGCTGCTGACCAGTGAGCACATACCTTACATCTTCAATCCATAGGCGACATTGCCAGGGACGATGCCTTCGTTGCTTGCCAGTGAGCGCTGTCTCATAGAGAATGCAGTGGAGAATATTTAAATGCGTGTCTTCGTGCCTCCGCTGCTGACCAGTGAGCACCTACCTTACCTCTTCAATCCATAGGCGACATTGCCAGGGACGATGCCTTCGTTGCTTTCCAGTGAGCGCTGTCTCATTGAGAATGCAGTGGAGAATATTTTAATGCGTGTCTTCGTGCCTCCGCTGCTGACCAGTGAGCACCTACCTTACCACTTCAATCCATAGGCAACATTGCCAGGGACGATGCCTTCGTTGCTTGCCAGTGAGCGCTGTTTCATAGAGAATGCAGTGGAGAATATTTTAATGCGTGTCTTCGTGCCTCCACTGCTGACCAGTGAGCACCTACCTTACCTCTTCAATCCATAGGCGACATTGCCAGGAACGATGCCTTCGTTGCTTGCCAGTGAGCGCTGTCTCATAGAGAATGCAGTGGAGAATATTTAAATGCGTGTCTTCGTGCCTCCGCTGCTGACCAGTGAGCACCTACCTTACCTCTTCAATCCATAGGCGACATTGCCAGGGCCGATGCCTTCGTTGCTTGCCAGTGAGCGCTGTCTCATAGAGAATGCAGTGGAGATTTTTTTTTAATGCGTGTCTTCGTGCCTCCGCTGCTGACCAGTGAGCACCTACCTTACCTCTTCAATCGATAGGCGACATTGCCAGGGCCGATGCCTTCGTTGCTTGCAAGTGAGCGCTGTCTCATAGAGAATGCAGTGGAGAATATTTTAATGCGTGTCTTCGTGCCTCCGCTGCTGACCAGTGAGCACCTACCTTACCTCTTCAATACATAGGTGACATTGTCAGGGCCGATGCCTTTGTTGCTTGCCAGTGAGCGCTGTCTCATAGAGAATGCAGTGGAGAATATTTTAATGCGTGTCTTCGTGCCTCCGCTGCTGACCAGTGAGCACCTACCTTACCTCTTCAATCCATAGGCGCCATTGCCAGGGCCGATGCCTTCGTTGCTTGCCAGTGAGCGCTGTCTCATAGAGAATGCAGTGGAGAATATTTTAATGCGTGTCTTCGTGCCTCAGCTGCTGACCAGTGAGCACCTACCTTACCTCTTCAATCCATAGGCGACATTGCCAGGGACGATGCCTTCGTTGCTTGCCAGTGAGCGCTGTCTCATAGAGAATGCAGTGGAGAATATTTTAATGCGTGTCTTCGTGCCTCCGCTGCTGACCAGTGAGCACCTACCTTACCTCTTCAATCCATAGGCGACATTGCCAGGGCCGATGCCTTCGTTGCTTGCCAGTGAGCGCTGTCTCATACAGAATGCAGTGGAGAATATTTTAATGCGTGTCTTCGTGCCTCAGCTGCTGACCAGTGAGCACCTACCTTACCTCTTCAATAAATAGGCGACATTGCCAGGGACGATGCCTTCGTTGCTTGCCAGTGAGTGCTGTCTCATAGAGAATGCAGTGGAGAATATTTTAATGCCTGTCTTCGTGCCTCCGCTGCTGACCAGTGAGCACCTACCTTACCTCTTCAATCCATAGGCGACATTGCCAGGGCCGATGCCTTCGTTGCTTGCCAGTGAGCGCTGTCTCATAGAGAATGCAGTGGAGAATATTTTAATGCGTGTCTTCGTGCCTCCGCTGCTGACCAGTGAGCACCTACCTTACATCTTCAATCCACAGGCGACATTGCCAGGGACGATGCCTTCGTTGCTTGCCAGTGAGCGCTGTCTCATAGAGAATGCAGTGAAGAATATTTAAATGCGTGTCTTCGTACCTCCGCTGCTGACCAGTGAGCACCTACCTTACCTCTTCAATCCATAGGCGACATTGCCAGGGACGATGCCTTCGTTGCTTGCCAGTGAGCGCTGTCTCATAGAGAATGCAGTGGAGAATATTCTAATGCGTGTCTTCGTGCCTCCGCTGCTGACCAGTGAGCACCTACCTTACATCTTCAATCCATAGGCGACATTGCCAGGGCCGATGCCTTCGTTGCTTGCCAGTGAGCGCTATCTCATAGAGAATGCAGTGGAGAATATTTTAATGCGTGTCTTCGTGCCTCCGCTGCTGACCAGTGAGCACCTACCTTACATCTTCAATCCATAGGTGACATTGCCAGGGACGATGCCTTCGTTGCTTGCCAGTGAGCGCTGTCTCATAGAGAATGCAGTGGAGAATATTTAAATGCGTGTCTTCGTACCTCCACTGCTGACCAGTGAGCACCTACCTTACCTCTTCAATCCATAGGCGACATTGCCAGGGACGATGCCTTCGTTGCTTGCCAGTGAGCGCTGTCTCATAGAGAATGCAGTGGAGAATATTTTAATGCGTGTCTTCGTGCCTCCGCTGCTGACCAGTGAGCACCTACCTTACATCTTCAATCCATAGGCGACATTGCCAGGGACGATGCCTTCGTTGCTTGCCAGTGAGCGCTGTCTCATAGAGAATGCAGTGGTGAATATTTAAATGCGTGTCTTCGTACCTCCGCTGCTGACCAGTGAGCACCTACCTTACCTCTTCAATCCATAGGCGACATTGCCAGGGACGATGCCTTCGTTGCTTGCCAGTGAGCGCTGTCTCATAGAGAATGCAGTGGAGAATATTTTAATGCGTGTCTTCATGTCTCCGCTGCTGACCAGTGAGCACCTACCTTACCTCTTTAATCCATAGGCGACATTGCCAGGGCCGATGCCTTCGTTGCTTGCAAGTGAGCGCTGTCTCATAGAGAATGCAGTGGAGAATATTTTAATGCGTGTCTTCGTGCCTCCGCTGCTGACCAGTGAGCACCTAACTTACCTCTTCAATCCATAGGCGCCATTGCCAGGGCCGATGCTTTCGTTGCTTGCCAGTGAGCGCTGTCTCATAGAGAATGCAGTGGAGAATATTTTAATGCGTGTCTTCGTGCCTCAGCTGCTGACCAGTGAGCACCTACCTTACCTCTTCAATCCATAGGCGACATTGCCAGGGACGATGCCTTCGTTGCTTGCCAGTGAGCGCTGTCTCATAGATAATGCAGTGGAGAATATTTTAATGCGTGTCTTCGTGCCTCCGCTGCTGACCAGTGAGCACCTACCTTACATCTTCAATCCATAGGCGACATTGCCAGGGACGATGCCTTCGTTGCTTGCCAGTGAGCGCTGTCTCATAGAGAATGCAGTGGAGAATATTTAAATGCGTGTCTTCGTGCCTCCGCTGCTGACCAGTGAGCACCTACCTTACCTCTTCAATCCATAGGCGACATTGCCAGGGCCGATGCCTTCGTTGCTTGCCAGTGAGCGCTGTCTCTTTGAGAATGCAGTGGAGAATATTTTAATGCGTGTCTTCGTGCCTCCGCTGCTGACCAGTGAGCACCTACCTTACCTCTTCAATCCATAGGCAACATTGCCGGGGACGATGCCTTCGTTGCTTGCCAGTGAGCGCTGTCTCATAGAGAATGCAGTGGAGAATATTTAAATGCGTGTCTTCGTGCCTCCGCTGCTGACCAGTGAGCACCTACCTTACCTCTTCAATCCATAGGCGACATTGCCAGGGCCGATGCCTTCGTTGCTTGCCAGTGAGCGCTGTCTCATAGAGAATGCAGTGGAGAATATTTTAATGCGTGTCTTCGTGCCTCCACTGCTGACCAGTGAGCACCTACCTTACCTCTTCAATCCATAGGCGACATTGCCAGGGCCGATGCCTTCGTTGCTTGCAAGTGAGCGCTGTCTCATAGAGAATGCAGTGGAGAATATTTTAATGCGTGTCTTCGTGCCTCCGCTGCTGACCAGTGAGCACCTACCTTACCTCTTCAATCCATAGGTGACATTGCCAGGGCCGATGCCTTCGTTGCTTGCCAGTGAGCGCTGTCTCATAGAGAATGCAGTGGAGAATATTTTAATGCGTGTCTTCGTGCCTCCGCTGCTGACCAGTGAGCACCTACCGTACCTCTTCAATCCATAGGCGACATTGCCAGTGCCGATGCTTTCGTTGCTTGCAAGTGAGCGCTGTCTCATAGAGAATGCAGTGGAGAATATTTTAATGCGTGTCTTCGTGCCTCCGCTGCTGACCAGTGAGCACCTACCTTACCTCTTCAATCCATAGGTGACATTGTCAGGGCCGATGCCTTCGTTGCTTGCCAGTGAGCGCTGTCTCATAGAGAATGCAGTGGAGAATATTTTAATGCGTGTCTTCGTGCCTCCGCTGCTGACCAGTGAGCACCTACCTTACCTCTTCAATCCATAGGCGACATTGCCAGGGCCGATGCCTTCGTTGCTTGCCAGTGAGCGCTGTCTCATAGAGAATGCAGTGGAGAATATTTTAATGCGTGTCTTCGTGCCTCCGCTGCTGACCAGTGAGCACCTACCTTACCTCTTCAATCCATAGGCGACATTGCCAGGGCCGATGCCTTCGTTGCTTGCCAGTGAGCGCTGTCTCATAGAGAATGCAATGGAGAATATTTTAATGCGTGTCTTCGTGCCTCCGCTGCTGACCAGTGAGCACCTACCTTACCTCTACAATCCATAGGCGACATTGCAAGGGACGATGCCTTCGTTGCTTGCCAGTGAGCGCTGTCTCATAGAGAATGCAGTGGAGAATATTTTAATGCGTGTCTTCGTGCCTCCGCTGCTGACCAGTGAGCACCTACCTTACCTCTTCAATCCATAGGCGACATTGCAAGGGACGATGCCTTCGTTGCTTGCCAGTGAGCGCTGTCTCATAGAGAATGCAGTGGAGAATATTTTAATGCGTGTCTTCGTGCCTCCGCTGCTGACCAGTGAGCACCTACCTTACCTCTTCAATCCATAGGCGACATTGCCAGGGCCGATGCCTTCGTTGCTTGCAAGTGAGTGCAGTCTCATAGAGGATGCAGTGGAGAATATTTTAATGCGTGTCTTCGTGCCTCCGCTGCTGACCAGTGAGCACCTACCTTACCTCTTCAATCCATAGGTGACATTGCCAGGGCCGATGCCTTCGTTTCTTGCAAGTGAGCGCTGTCTCATAGAGAATGCAGTGGAGAATATTTTAATGCGTGTCTTCGTGCCTCCGCTGCTGACCAGTGAGCACCTACCTTAACTCTTCAATCCATAGGCGACATTGCCAGGGACGATGCCTTCGTTGCTTGCCAGTGAGCGCTGTCTCATAGAGAATGCAGTGGAGAATATTTTAATGCGTGTCTTCATGCCTCCGCTGCTGACCAGTGAGCACCTAACTTACCTCTTCAATCCATAGGCGCCATTGCCAGGGCCGATGCTTTCGTTGCTTGCCAGTGAGCGCTGTCTCATAGAGAATGCAGTGGAGAATATTTTAATGCGTGTCTTCGTGCCTCAGCTGCTGACCAGTGAGCACCTACCTTACCTCTTCAATCCATAGGCGACATTGCCAGGGACGATGCCTTCGTTGCTTGCCAGTGAGCGCTGTCTCATAGATAATGCAGTGGAGAATATTTTAATGCGTGTCTTCGTGCCTCCGCTGCTGACCAGTGAGCACCTACCTTACATCTTCAATCCATAGGCGACATTGCCAGGGACGATGCCTTCGTTGCTTGCCAGTGAGCGCTGTCTCATAGAGAATGCAGTGGAGAATATTTAAATGCGTGTCTTCGTGCCTCCGCTGCTGACCAGTGAGCACCTACCTTACCTCTTCAATCCATAGGCGACATTGCCAGGGCCGATGCCTTCGTTGCTTGCCAGTGAGCGCTGTCTCTTTGAGAATGCAGTGGAGAATATTTTAATGCGTGTCTTCGTGCCTCCGCTGCTGACCAGTGAGCACCTACCTTACCTCTTCAATCCATAGGCAACATTGCCGGGGACGATGCCTTCGTTGCTTGCCAGTGAGCGCTGTCTCATAGAGAATGCAGTGGAGAATATTTAAATGCGTGTCTTCGTGCCTCCGCTGCTGACCAGTGAGCACCTACCTTACCTCTTCAATCCATAGGCGACATTGCCAGGGCCGATGCCTTCGTTGTTTGCCAGTGAGCGCTGTCTCATAGAGAATGCAGTGGAGAATATTTTAATGCGTGTCTTCGTGCCTCCACTGCTGACCAGTGAGCACCTACCTTACCTCTTCAATCCATAGGCGACATTGCCAGGGCCGATGCCTTCGTTGCTTGCAAGTGAGCGCTGTCTCATAGAGAATGCAGTGGAGAATATTTTAATGCGTGTCTTCGTGCCTCCGCTGCTGACCAGTGAGCACCTACCTTACCTCTTCAATCCATAGGTGACATTGCCAGGGCCGATGCCTTCGTTGCTTGCCAGTGAGCGCTGTCTCATAGAGAATGCAGTGGAGAATATTTTAATGCGTGTCTTCGTGCCTCCGCTGCTGACCAGTGAGCACCTACCGTACCTCTTCAATACATAGGCGACATTGCCAGGGCCGATGCCTTCGTTGCTTGCAAGTGAGCGCTGTCTCATAGAGAATGCAGTGGAGAATATTTTAATGCGTGTCTTCGTGCCTCCGCTGCTGACCAGTGAGCACCTACCTTACCTCTTCAATCCCTAGGTGACATTGTCAGGGCCGATGCCTTCGTTGCTTGCCAGTGAGCGCTGTCTCATAGAGAATGCAGTGGAGAATATTTTAATGCGTGTCTTCGTGCCTCCGCTGCTGACCAGTGAGCACCTACCTTACCTCTTCAATCCATAGGCGACATTGCCAGGGCCGATGCCTTCGTTGCTTGCCAGTGAGCGCTGTCTCATAGAGAATGCAGTGGAGAATATTTTAATGTGTGTCTTCGTGCCTCCGCTGCTGACCAGTGAGCACCTACCTTACCTCTTCAATCCATAGGCGACATTGCCAGGGCCGATGCCTTCGTTGCTTGCAAGTGAGCGCTGTCTCATAGAGAATGCAGTGGAGAATATTTTAATGCGTGTCTTCGTGCCTCCGCTGCTGACCAGTGAGCACCTACCTTACCTCTTCAATCCATAGGTGACATTGCCAGGGCCGATGCCTTCGTTGCTTGCCAGTGAGCGCTGTCTCATAGAGAATGCAGTGGAGAATATTTTAATGCGTGTCTTCGTGCCTCCGCTGCTGACCAGTGAGCACCTACCGTACCTCTTCAATCCATAGGCGACATTGCCAGGGCCGATGCCTTCGTTGCTTGCAAGTGAGCGCTGTCTCATAGAGAATGCAGTGGAGAATATTTTAATGCGTGTCTTCGTGCCTCCGCTGCTGACCAGTGAGCACCTACCTTACCTCTTCAATCCATAGGTGACATTGTCAGGGCCGATGCCTTCGTTGCTTGCCAGTGAGCGCTGTCTCATAGAGAATGCAGTGGAGAATATTTTAATGCGTGTCTTCGTGCCTCCGCTGCTGACCAGTGAGCACCTACCTTACCTCTTCAATCCATAGGCGACATTGCCAGGGCCGATGCCTTCGTTGCTTGCCAGTGAGCGCTGTCTCATAGAGAATGCAGTGGAGAATATTTTAATGCGTGTCTTCGTGCCTCCGCTGCTGACCAGTGAGCACCTACCTTACCTCTTCAATCCATAGGCGACATTGCCAGGGCCGATGCCTTCGTTGCTTGCCAGTGAGCGCTGTCTCATAGAGAATGCAATGGAGAATATTTTAATGCGTGTCTTCGTGCCTCCGCTGCTGACCAGTGAGCACCTACCTTACCTCTTCAATCCATAGGCGACATTGCAAGGGACGATGCCTTCGTCGCTTGCCAGTGAGCGCTGTCTCATAGAGAATGCAGTGGAGAATATTTTAATGCGTGTCTTCGTGCCTCCGCTGCTGACCAGTGAGCACCTACCTTACCTCTTCAATCCATAGGCGACATTGCCAGGGCCGATGCCTTCGTTGCTTGCAAGTGAGTGCAGTCTCATAGAGGATGCAGTGGAGAATATTTTAATGCGTGTCTTCGTGCCTCCGCTGCTGACCAGTGAGCACCTACCTTACCTCTTCAATCCATAGGTGACATTGCCAGGGCCGATGCCTTCGTTTCTTGCAAGTGAGCGCTGTCTCATAGAGAATGCAGTGGAGAATATTTTAATGCGTGTCTTCGTGCCTCCGCTGCTGACCAGTGAGCACCTACCTTACCTCTTCAATCCATAGGCGACATTGCCAGGGCCGATGCCTTCGTTGCTTGCCAGTGAGCGCTGTCTCATAGAGAATGCAGTGGAGAATATTTTAATGCGTGTCTTCGTGCCTCAGCTGCTGACCAGTGAGCACCTACCTTACCTCTTCAATCCATAGGCGACATTGCCAGGGACGATGCTTTCGTTGCTTGCCAGTGAGCGCTGTCTCATAGAGAATGCAGTGGAGAATATTTTAATGCGTGTCTTCGTGCCTCCGCTGCTGACCAGTGAGCACCTACCTTACATCTTCAATCCATAGGCGACATTGCCAGGGACGATGCCTTCGTTGCTTGCCAGTGAGCGCTGTCTCATAGAGAATGCAGTGGTGAATATTTAAATGCGTGTCTTCGTACCTCCGCTGCTGACCAGTGAGCACCTACCTTACCTCTTCAATCCATAGGCGACATTGCCAGGGACGATGCCTTCGTTGCTTGCCAGTGAGCGCTGTCTCATAGAGAATGCAGTGGAGAATATTTTAATGCGTGTCTTCGTGCCTCCGCTGCTGACCAGTGAGCACCTACCTTACCTCTTCAATCCATAGGCGACATTGCCAGGGCCGATGCCTTCGTTGCTTGCCAGTGAGCGCTGTCTCATAGAGAATGCAGTGGAGAATATTTTAATGCGTGTCTTCGTGCCTCAGCTGCTGACCAGTGAGCACCTACCTTACCTCTTCAATAAATAGGCGACATTGCCAGGGACGATGCCTTCGTTGCTTGCCAGTGAGTGCTGTCTCATAGAGAATGCAGTGGAGAATATTTCAATGCCTGTCTTCGTGCCTCCGCTGCTGACCAGTGAGCACCTACCTTACCTCTTCAATCCATAGGCGACATTGCCAGGGCCGATGCCTTCGTTGCTTGCCAGTGAGCGCTGTCTCATAGAGAATGCAGTGGAGAATATTTTAATGCGTGTCTTCGTGCCTCCGCTGCTGACCAGTGAGCACCTACCTTACATCTTCAATCCACAGGCGACATTGCCAGGGACGATGCCTTCGTTGCTTGCCAGTGAGCGCTGTCTCATAGAGAATGCAGTGGAGAATATTTAAATGCGTGTCTTCGTGCCTCCGCTGCTGACCAGTGAGCACCTACCTTACCTCTTCAATCCATAGGCGACATTGCCAGGGCCGATGCCTTCGTTGCTTGCCAGTGAGCGCTGTCTCTTTGAGAATGCAGTGGAGAATATTTTAATGCGTGTCTTCGTGCCTCCGCTGCTGACCAGTGAGCACCTACCTTACCTCTTCAATCCATAGGCAACATTGCCGGGGACGATGCCTTCGTTGCTTGCCAGTGAGCGCTGTCTCATAGAGAATGCAGTGGAGAATATTTTAATGCGTGTCTTCCTGCCTCCGCTGCTGACCAGTGAGCACCTACCTTACCTCTTCAATCCATAGGCGACATTGCCAGGGCCGATGCCTTCGTTGCTTGCAAGTGAGCGCTGTCTCATAGAGAATGCAGTGGAGAATATTTTAATGCGTGTCTTCGTGCCTCCGCTGCTGACCAGTGAGCACCTACCTTACCTCTTCAATCCATAGGTGACATTGCCAGGGCCGATGCCTTCGTTGCTTGCCAGTGAGCGCTGTCTCATAGAGAATGCAGTGGAGAATATTTTAATGCGTGTCTTCGTGCCTCCGCTGCTGACCAGTGAGCACCTACCTTACCTCTTCAATCCATAGGCGACATTGCCAGGGCCGATGCCTTCGTTGCTTGCAAGTGAGCGCTGTCTCATAGAGAATGCAGTGGAGAATATTTTAATGCGTGTCTTCGTGCCTCCGCTGCTGACCAGTGAGCACCTACCTTACCTCTTCAATCCATAGGTGACATTGTCAGGGCCGATGCCTTCGTTGCTTGCCAGTGAGCGCTGTCTCATAGAGAATGCAGTGGAGAATATTTTAATGCGTGTCTTCGTGCCTCCGCTGCTGACCAGTGAGCACCTACCTTACCTCTTCAATCCATAGGCGACATTGCCAGGGCCGATGCCTTCGTTGCTTGCCAGTGAGCCCTGTCTCATAGAGAATGCAGTGGAGAATATTTTAATGCGTGTCTTCGTGCCTCCGCTGCTGACCAGTGAGCACCTACCTTACCTCTTCAATCCATAGGCGACATTGCCAGGGCCGATGCCTTCGTTGCTTGCCAGTGAGCGCTGTCTCATAGAGAATGCAATGGAGAATATTTTAATGCGTGTCTTCGTGCCTCCGCTGCTGACCAGTGAGCACCTACCTTACCTCTTCAATCCATAGGCGACATTGCAAAGGACGATGCCTTCGTTGCTTGCCAGTGAGCGCTGTCTCATAGAGAATGCAGTGGAGAATATTTTAATGCGTGTCTTCGTGCCTCCGCTGCTGACCAGTGAGCACCTACCTTACCTCTTCAATCCATAGGCGACATTGCAAGGGACGATGCCTTCGTTGCTTGCCAGTGAGCAATGCGTGTCTTCGTGCCTCCGCTGCTGACCAGTGAGCACCTACCTTACCTCTTCAATCCATAGGCGACATTGCCAGGGCCGATGCCTTCGTTTCTTGCAAGTGAGCGCTGTCTCATAGAGAATGCAGTGGAGAATATTTTAATGCGTGTCTTCGTGCCTCCGCTGCTGACCAGTGAGCACCTACCTTACCTCTTCAATCCATAGGCGACATTGCCAGGGCCGATGCCTTCGTTGCTTGCCAGTGAGCGCTGTCTCATAGAGAATGCAGTGGAGAATATTTTAATGCGTGTCTTCGTGCCTCAGCTGCTGACCAGTGAGCACCTACCTTACCTCTTCAATCCATAGGCGACATTGCCAGGGACGATGCCTTCGTTGCTTGCCAGTGAGCGCTGTCTCATAGAGAATGCAGTGGAGAATATTTTAATGCGTGTCTTCGTGCCTCCGCTGCTGACCAGTGAGCACCTACCTTACATCTTCAATCCATAGGCGACATTGCCAGGGACGATGCCTTCGTTGCTTGCCAGTGAGCGCTGTCTCATAGAGAATGCAGTGGTGAATATTTAAATGCGTGTCTTCGTACCTCCGCTGCTGACCAGTGAGCACCTACCTTACCTCTTCAATCCATAGGCGACATTGCCAGGGACGATGCCTTCGTTGCTTGCCAGTGAGCGCTGTCTCATAGAGAATGCAGTGGAGAATATTTTAATGCGTGTCTTCGTGCCTCCGCTGCTGACCAGTGAGCACCTACCTTACCTCTTCAATCCATAGGCGACATTGCCAGGGCCGATGCCTTCGTTGCTTGCCAGTGAGCGCTGTCTCATAGAGAATGCAGTGGAGAATATTTTAATGCGTGTCTTCGTGCCTCAGCTGCTGACCAGTGAGCACCTACCTTACCTCTTCAATAAATAGGCGACATTGCCAGGGACGATGCCTTCGTTGCTTGCCAGTGAGTGCTGTCTCATAGAGAATGCAGTGGAGAATATTTTAATGCCTGTCTTCGTGCCTCCGCTGCTGACCAGTGAGCACCTACCTTACCTCTTCAATCCATAGGCAACATTGCCGGGGACGATGCCTTCGTTGCTTGCCAGTGAGCGCTGTCTCATAGAGAATGCAGTGGAGAATATTTTAATGCGTGTCTTCCTGCCTCCGCTGCTGACCAGTGAGCACCTACCTTACCTCTTCAATCCATAGGCGACATTGCCAGGGCCGATGCCTTCGTTGCTTGCAAGTGAGCGCTGTCTCATAGAGAATGCAGTGGAGAATATTTTAATGCGTGTCTTCGTGCCTCCGCTGCTGACCAGTGAGCACCTACCTTACCTCTTCAATCCATAGGTGACATTGCCAGGGCCGATGCCTTCGTTGCTTGCCAGTGAGCGCTGTCTCATAGAGAATGCAGTGGAGAATATTTTAATGCGTGTCTTCGTGCCTCCGCTGCTGACCAGTGAGCACCTACCTTACCTCTTCAATCCATAGGCGACATTGCCAGGGCCGATGCCTTCGTTGCTTGCAAGTGAGCGCTGTCTCATAGAGAATGCAGTGGAGAATATTTTAATGCGTGTCTTCGTGCCTCCGCTGCTGACCAGTGAGCACCTACCTTACCTCTTCAATCCATAGGTGACATTGTCAGGGCCGATGCCTTCGTTGCTTGCCAGTGAGCGCTGTCTCATAGAGAATGCAGTGGAGAATATTTTAATGCGTGTCTTCGTGCCTCCGCTGCTGACCAGTGAGCACCTACCTTACCTCTTCAATCCATAGGCGACATTGCCAGGGCCGATGCCTTCGTTGCTTGCCAGTGAGCCCTGTCTCATAGAGAATGCAGTGGAGAATATTTTAATGCGTGTCTTCGTGCCTCCGCTGCTGACCAGTGAGCACCTACCTTACCTCTTCAATCCATAGGCGACATTGCCAGGGCCGATGCCTTCGTTGCTTGCCAGTGAGCGCTGTCTCATAGAGAATGCAATGGAGAATATTTTAATGCGTGTCTTCGTGCCTCCGCTGCTGACCAGTGAGCACCTACCTTACCTCTTCAATCCATAGGCGACATTGCAAAGGACGATGCCTTCGTTGCTTGCCAGTGAGCGCTGTCTCATAGAGAATGCAGTGGAGAATATTTTAATGCGTGTCTTCGTGCCTCCGCTGCTGACCAGTGAGCACCTACCTTACCTCTTCAATCCATAGGCGACATTGCAAGGGACGATGCCTTCGTTGCTTGCCAGTGAGCAATGCGTGTCTTCGTGCCTCCGCTGCTGACCAGTGAGCACCTACCTTACCTCTTCAATCCATAGGCGACATTGCCAGGGCCGATGCCTTCGTTTCTTGCAAGTGAGCGCTGTCTCATAGAGAATGCAGTGGAGAATATTTTAATGCGTGTCTTCGTGCCTCCGCTGCTGACCAGTGAGCACCTACCTTACCTCTTCAATCCATAGGCGACATTGCCAGGGCCGATGCCTTCGTTGCTTGCCAGTGAGCGCTGTCTCATAGAGAATGCAGTGGAGAATATTTTAATGCGTGTCTTCGTGCCTCAGCTGCTGACCAGTGAGCACCTACCTTACCTCTTCAATCCATAGGCGACATTGCCAGGGACGATGCCTTCGTTGCTTGCCAGTGAGCGCTGTCTCATAGAGAATGCAGTGGAGAATATTTTAATGCGTGTCTTCGTGCCTCCGCTGCTGACCAGTGAGCACCTACCTTACATCTTCAATCCATAGGCGACATTGCCAGGGACGATGCCTTCGTTGCTTGCCAGTGAGCGCTGTCTCATAGAGAATGCAGTGGTGAATATTTAAATGCGTGTCTTCGTACCTCCGCTGCTGACCAGTGAGCACCTACCTTACCTCTTCAATCCATAGGCGACATTGCCAGGGACGATGCCTTCGTTGCTTGCCAGTGAGCGCTGTCTCATAGAGAATGCAGTGGAGAATATTTTAATGCGTGTCTTCGTGCCTCCGCTGCTGACCAGTGAGCACCTACCTTACCTCTTCAATCCATAGGCGACATTGCCAGGGCCGATGCCTTCGTTGCTTGCCAGTGAGCGCTGTCTCATAGAGAATGCAGTGGAGAATATTTTAATGCGTGTCTTCGTGCCTCAGCTGCTGACCAGTGAGCACCTACCTTACCTCTTCAATAAATAGGCGACATTGCCAGGGACGATGCCTTCGTTGCTTGCCAGTGAGTGCTGTCTCATAGAGAATGCAGTGGAGAATATTTTAATGCCTGTCTTCGTGCCTCCGCTGCTGACCAGTGAGCACCTACCTTACCTCTTCAATCCATAGGCGACATTGCCAGGGCCGATGCCTTCGTTGCTTGCCAGTGAGCGCTGTCTCATAGAGAATGCAGTGGAGAATATTTTAATGCGTGTCTTCGTGCCTCCGCTGCTGACCAGTGAGCACCTACCTTACATCTTCAATCCACAGGCGACATTGCCAGGGACGATGCCTTCGTTGCTTGCCAGTGAGCGCTGTCTCATAGAGAATGCAGTGGAGAATATTTAAATGCGTGTCTTCGTGCCTCCGCTGCTGACCAGTGAGCACCTCCCTACCTCTTCAATCCATAGGCGACATTGCCAGGGCCGATGCCTTCGTTGCTTGCCAGTGAGCGCTGTCTCTTTGAGAATGCAGTGGAGAATATTTTAATGCGTGTCTTCGTGCCTCCGCTGCTGACCAGTGAGCACCTACCTTACCTCTTCAATCCATAGGCAACATTGCCGGGGACGATGCCTTCGTTGCTTGCCAGTGAGCGCTGTCTCATAGAGAATGCAGTGGAGAATATTTTAATGCGTGTCTTCGTGCCTCCGCTGCTGACCAGTGAGCACCTACCTTACCTCTTCAATCCATAGGTGACATTGCCAGGGCCGATGCCTTCGTTGCTTGCCAGTGAGCGCTGTCTCATAGAGAATGCAGTGGAGAATATTTTAATGCGTGTCTTCGTGCCTCCGCTGCTGACCAGTGAGCACCTACCTTACCTCTTCAATCCATAGGCGACATTGCCAGGGCCGATGCCTTCGTTGCTTGCAAGTGAGCGCTGTCTCATAGAGAATGCAGTGGAGAATATTTTAATGCGTGTCTTCGTGCCTCCGCTGCTGACCAGTGAGCACCTACCTTACCTCTTCAATCCATAGGTGACATTGTCAGGGCCGATGCCTTCGTTGCTTGCCAGTGAGCGCTGTCTCATAGAGAATGCAGTGGAGAATATTTTAATGCGTGTCTTCGTGCCTCCGCTGCTGACCAGTGAGCACCTACCTTACCTCTTCAATCCATAGGCGACATTGCCAGGGCCGATGCCTTCGTTGCTTGCCAGTGAGCCCTGTCTCATAGAGAATGCAGTGGAGAATATTTTAATGCGTGTCTTCGTGCCTCCGCTGCTGACCAGTGAGCACCTACCTTACCTCTTCAATCCATAGGCGACATTGCCAGGGCCGATGCCTTCGTTGCTTGCCAGTGAGCGCTGTCTCATAGAGAATGCAATGGAGAATATTTTAATGCGTGTCTTCGTGCCTCCGCTGCTGACCAGTGAGCACCTACCTTACCTCTTCAATCCATAGGCGACATTGCAAAGGACGATGCCTTCGTTGCTTGCCAGTGAGCGCTGTCTCATAGAGAATGCAGTGGAGAATATTTTAATGCGTGTCTTCGTGCCTCCGCTGCTGACCAGTGAGCACCTACCTTACCTCTTCAATCCATAGGCGACATTGCAAGGGACGATGCCTTCGTTGCTTGCCAGTGAGCGCTGTCTCATAGAGAATGCAGTGGAGAATATTTTAATGCGTGTCTTCGTGCCTCCGCTGCTGACCAGTGAGCACCTACCTTACCTCTTCAATCCATAGGCGACATTGCCAGGGCCGATGCCTTCGTTTCTTGCAAGTGAGCGCTGTCTCATAGAGAATGCAGTGGAGAATATTTTAATGCGTGTCTTCGTGCCTCCGCTGCTGACCAGTGAGCACCTACCTTACCTCTTCAATCCATAGGCGACATTGCCAGGGCCGATGCCTTCGTTGCTTGCCAGTGAGCGCTGTCTCATAGAGAATGCAGTGGAGAATATTTTAATGCGTGTCTTCGTGCCTCAGCTGCTGACCAGTGAGCACCTACCTTACCTCTTCAATCCATAGGCGACATTGCCAGGGACGATGCCTTCGTTGCTTGCCAGTGAGCGCTGTCTCATAGAGAATGCAGTGGAGAATATTTTAATGCGTGTCTTCGTGCCTCCGCTGCTGACCAGTGAGCACCTACCTTACATCTTCAATCCATAGGCGACATTGCCAGGGACGATGCCTTCGTTGCTTGCCAGTGAGCGCTGTCTCATAGAGAATGCAGTGGTGAATATTTAAATGCGTGTCTTCGTACCTCCGCTGCTGACCAGTGAGCACCTACCTTACCTCTTCAATCCATAGGCGACATTGCGAGGGACGATGCCTTCGTTGCTTGCCAGTGAGCGCTGTCTCATAGAGAATGCAGTGGAGAATATTTTAATGCGTGTCTTCGTGCCTCCGCTGCTGACCAGTGAGCACCTACCTTACCTCTTCAATCCATAGGCGACATTGCCAGGGCCGATGCCTTCGTTGCTTGCCAGTGAGCGCTGTCTCATAGAGAATGCAGTGGAGAATATTTTAATGCGTGTCTTCGTGCCTCAGCTGCTGACCAGTGAGCACCTACCTTACCTCTTCAATAAATAGGCGACACTGCCAGGGACGATGCCTTCGTTGCTTGCCAGTGAGTGCTGTCTCATAGAGAATGCAGTGGAGAATATTTTAATGCCTGTCTTCGTGCCTCCGCTGCTGACCAGTGAGCACCTACCTTACCTCTTCAATCCATAGGCGACATTGCCAGGGCCGATGCTTTCATTGCTTGCCAGTGAGCGCTGTCTCATAGAGAATGCAGTGGAGAATATTTTAATGCGTGTCTTCGTGCCTCCGCTGCTGACCAGTGAGCACCTACCTTACATCTTCAATCCACAGGCGACATTGCCAGGGACGATGCCTTCGTTGCTTGCCAGTGAGCGCTGTCTCATAGAGAATGCAGTGGAGAATATTTAAATGCGTGTCTTCGTGCCTCCGCTGCTGACCAGTGAGCACCTACCTTACCTCTTCAATCCATAGGCGACATTGCCAGGGCCGATGCCTTCGTTGCTTGCCAGTGAGCGCTGTCTCTTTGAGAATGCAGTGGAGAATATTTTAATGCGTGTCTTCGTGCCTCCGCTGCTGACCAGTGAGCACCTACCTTACCTCTTCAATCCATAGGCAACATTGCCGGGGACGATGCCTTCGTTGCTTGCCAGTGAGCGCTGTCTCATAGAGAATGCAGTGGAGAATATTTAAATGCGTGTCTTCGTGCCTCCGCTGCTGACCAGTGAGCACCTACCTTACCTCTTCAATCCATAGGCGACATTGCCAGGGCCGATGCCTTCGTTGCTTGCCAGTGAGCGCTGTCTCATAGAGAATGCAGTGGAGAATATTTTAATGCGTGTCTTCGTGCCTCCACTGCTGACCAGTGAGCACCTACCTTACCTCTACAATCCATAGGCGACATTGCCAGGGCCGATGCCTTCGTTGCTTGCAAGTGAGCGCTGTCTCATAGAGAATGCAGTGGAGAATATTTTAATGCGTGTCTTCGTGCCTCCGCTGCTGACCAGTGAGCACCTACCTTACCTCTTCAATCCATAGGTGACATTGCCAGGGCCGATGCCTTCGTTGCTTGCCAGTGAGCGCTGTCTCATAGAGAATGCAGTGGAGAATATTTTAATGCGTGTCTTCGTGCCTCCGCTGCTGACCAGTGAGCACCTACCTTACCTCTTCAATCCATAGGCGACATTGCCAGGGCCGATGCCTTCGTTGCTTGCAAGTGAGCGCTGTCTCATAGAGAATGCAGTGGAGAATATTTTAATGCGTGTCTTCGTGCCTCCGCTGCTGACCAGTGAGCACCTACCTTACCTCTTCAATCCATAGGTGACATTGCCAGGGCCGATGCCTTCGTTGCTTGCCAGTGAGCGCTGTCTCATAGAGAATGCAGTGGAGAATATTTTAATGCGTGTCTTCGTGCCTCCGCTGCTGACCAGTGAGCACCTACCGTACCTCTTCAATCCATAGGCGACATTGCCAGGGCCGATGCCTTCGTTGCTTGCAAGTGAGCGCTGTCTCATAGAGAATGCAGTGGAGAATATTTTAATGCGTGTCTTCGTGCCTCCGCTGCTGACCAGTGAGCACCTACCTTACCTCTTCAATCCATAGGTGACATTGTCAGGGCCGATGCCTTCGTTGCTTGCCAGTGAGCGCTGTCTCATAGAGAATGCAGTGGAGAATATTTTAATGCGTGTCTTCGTGCCTCCGCTGCTGACCAGTGAGCACCTACCTTACCTCTTCAATCCATAGGCGACATTGCCAGGGCCGATGCCTTCGTTGCTTGCCAGTGAGCGCTGTCTCATAGAGAATGCAGTGGAGAATATTTTAATGCGTGTCTTCGTGCCTCCGCTGCTGACCAGTGAGCACCTACCTTACCTCTTCAATCCATAGGCGACATTGCCAGGGCCGATGCCTTCGTTGCTTGCCAGTGAGCGCTGTCTCATAGAGAATGCAATGGAGAATATTTTAATGCGTGTCTTCGTGCCTCCGCTGCTGACCAGTGAGCACCTACCTTACCTCTTCAATCCATAGGCGACATTGCAAGGGACGATGCCTTCGTTGCTTGCCAGTGAGCGCTGTCTCAGAGAGAATGCAGTGGAGAATATTTTAATGCGTGTCTTCGTGCCTCCGCTGCTGACCAGTGAGCACCTACCTTACCTCTTCAATCCATAGGCGACATTGCAAGGGACGATGCCTTCGTTGCTTGCCAGTGAGCGCTGTCTCATAGAGAATGCAGTGGAGAATATTTTAATGCGTGTCTTCGTGCCTCCGCTGCTGACCAGTGAGCACCTACCTTACCTCTTCAATCCATAGGCGACATTGCCAGGGCCGATGCCTTCGTTGCTTGCAAGTGAGTGCAGTCTCATAGAGGATGCAGTGGAGAATATTTTAATGCGTGTCTTCGTGCCTCCGCTGCTGACCAGTGAGCACCTACCTTACCTCTTCAATCCATAGGTGACATTGCCAGGGCCGATGCCTTCGTTTCTTGCAAGTGAGCGCTGTCTCATAGAGAATGCAGTGGAGAATATTTTAATGCGTGTCTTCGTGCCTCCGCTGCTGACCAGTGAGCACCTACCTTACCTCTTCAATCCATAGGCGACATTGCCAGGGCCGATGCCTTCGTTGCTTGCCAGTGAGCGCTGTCTCATAGAGAATGCAGTGGAGAATATTTTAATGCGTGTCTTCGTGCCTCAGCTGCTGACCAGTGAGCACCTACCTTACCTCTTCAATCCATAGGCGACATTGCCAGGGACGATGCCTTCGTTGCTTGCCAGTGAGCGCTGTCTCATAGAGAATGCAGTGGAGAATATTTTAATGCGTGTCTTCGTGCCTCCGCTGCTGACCAGTGAGCACCTACCTTACCTCTTCAATCCATAGGCGACATTGCAAGGGACGATGCCTTCGTTGCTTGCCAGTGAGCGCTGTCTCATAGAGAATGCAGTGGAGAATATTTTAATGCGTGTCTTCGTGCCTCCGCTGCTGACCAGTGAGCACCTACCTTACCTCTTCAATCCATAGGCGACATTGCCAGGGCCGATGCCTTCGTTTCTTGCAAGTGAGCGCTGTCTCATAGAGAATGCAGTGGAGAATATTTTAATGCGTGTCTTCGTGCCTCCGCTGCTGACCAGTGAGCACCTACCTTACCTCTTCAATCCATAGGCGACATTGCCAGGGCCGATGCCTTCGTTGCTTGCCAGTGAGCGCTGTCTCATAGAGAATGCAGTGGAGAATATTTTAATGCGTGTCTTCGTGCCTCAGCTGCTGACCAGTGAGCACCTACCTTACCTCTTCAATAAATAGGCGACATTGCCAGGGACGATGCCTTCGTTGCTTGCCAGTGAGTGCTGTCTCATAGAGAATGCAGTGGAGAATATTTTAATGCGTGTCTTCGTGCCTCCGCTGCTGACCAGTGAGCACCTACCTTACATCTTCAATCCACAGGCGACATTGCCAGGGACGATGCCTTCGTTGCTTGCCAGTGAGCGCTGTCTCATAGAGAATGCAGTGGAGAATATTTAAATGCGTGTCTTCGTGCCTCCGCTGCTGACCAGTGAGCACCTACCTTACCTCTTCAATCCATAGGCGACATTGCCAGGGCCGATGCCTTCGTTGCTTGCCAGTGAGCGCTGTCTCTTTGAGAATGCAGTGGAGAATATTTTAATGCGTGTCTTCGTGCCTCCGCTGCTGACCAGTGAGCACCTACCTTACCTCTTCAATCCATAGGCAACATTGCCGGGGACGATGCCTTCGTTGCTTGCCAGTGAGCGCTGTCTCATAGAGAATGCAGTGGAGAATATTTAAATGCGTGTCTTCGTGCCTCCGCTGCTGACCAGTGAGCACCTACCTTACCTCTTCAATCCATAGGCGACATTGCCAGGGCCGATGCCTTCGTTGCTTGCCAGTGAGCGCTGTCTCATAGAGAATGCAGTGGAGAATATTTTAATGCGTGTCTTCGTGCCTCCACTGCTGACCAGTGAGCACCTACCTTACCTCTACAATCCATAGGCGACATTGCCAGGGCCGATGCCTTCGTTGCTTGCAAGTGAGCGCTGTCTCATAGAGAATGCAGTGGAGAATATTTTAATGCGTGTCTTCGTGCCTCCGCTGCTGACCAGTGAGCACCTACCTTACCTCTTCAATCCATAGGTGACATTGCCAGGGCCGATGCCTTCGTTGCTTGCCAGTGAGCGCTGTCTCATAGAGAATGCAGTGGAGAATATTTTAATGCGTGTCTTCGTGCCTCCGCTGCTGACCAGTGAGCACCTACCGTACCTCTTCAATCCATAGGCGACATTGCCAGGGCCGATGCCTTCGTTGCTTGCAAGTGAGCGCTGTCTCATAGAGAATGCAGTGGAGAATATTTTAATGCGTGTCTTCGTGCCTCCGCTGCTGACCAGTGAGCACCTACCTTACCTCTTCAATCCCTAGGTGACATTGTCAGGGCCGATGCCTTCGTTGCTTGCCAGTGAGCGCTGTCTCATAGAGAATGCAGTGGAGAATATTTTAATGCGTGTCTTCGTGCCTCCGCTGCTGACCAGTGAGCACCTACCTTACCTCTTCAATCCATAGGCGACATTGCCAGGGCCGATGCCTTCGTTGCTTGCCAGTGAGCGCTGTCTCATAGAGAATGCAGTGGAGAATATTTTAATGCGTGTCTTCGTGCCTCCGCTGCTGACCAGTGAGCACCTACCTTACCTCTTCAATCCATAGGCGACATTGCCAGGGCCGATGCCTTCGTTGCTTGCAAGTGAGCGCTGTCTCATAGAGAATGCAGTGGAGAATATTTTAATGCGTGTCTTCGTGCCTCCGCTGCTGACCAGTGAGCACCTACCTTACCTCTTCAATCCATAGGTGACATTGCCAGGGCCGATGCCTTCGTTGCTTGCCAGTGAGCGCTGTCTCATAGAGAATGCAGTGGAGAATATTTTAATGCGTGTCTTCGTGCCTCCGCTGCTGACCAGTGAGCACCTACCGTACCTCTTCAATCCATAGGCGACATTGCCAGGGCCGATGCCTTCGTTGCTTGCAAGTGAGCGCTGTCTCATAGAGAATGCAGTGGAGAATATTTTAATGCGTGTCTTCGTGCCTCCGCTGCTGACCAGTGAGCACCTACCTTACCTCTTCAATCCATAGGTGACATTGTCAGGGCCGATGCCTTCGTTGCTTGCCAGTGAGCGCTGTCTCATAGAGAATGCAGTGGAGAATATTTTAATGCGTGTCTTCGTGCCTCCGCTGCTGACCAGTGAGCACCTACCTTACCTCTTCAATCCATAGGCGACATTGCCAGGGCCGATGCCTTCGTTGCTTGCCAGTGAGCGCTGTCTCATAGAGAATGCAGTGGAGAATATTTTAATGCGTGTCTTCGTGCCTCCGCTGCTGACCAGTGAGCACCTACCTTACCTCTTCAATCCATAGGCGACATTGCCAGGGCCGATGCCTTCGTTGCTTGCCAGTGAGCGCTGTCTCATAGAGAATGCAATGGAGAATATTTTAATGCGTGTCTTCGTGCCTCCGCTGCTGACCAGTGAGCACCTACCTTACCTCTTCAATCCATAGGCGACATTGCAAGGGACGATGCCTTCGTTGCTTGCCAGTGAGCGCTGTCTCAGAGAGAATGCAGTGGAGAATATTTTAATGCGTGTCTTCGTGCCTCCGCTGCTGACCAGTGAGCACCTACCTTACCTCTTCAATCCATAGGCGACATTGCAAGGGACGATGCCTTCGTTGCTTGCCAGTGAGCGCTGTCTCATAGAGAATGCAGTGGAGAATATTTTAATGCGTGTCTTCGTGCCTCCGCTGCTGACCAGTGAGCACCTACCTTACCTCTTCAATCCATAGGCGACATTGCCAGGGCCGATGCCTTCGTTGCTTGCAAGTGAGTGCAGTCTCATAGAGGATGCAGTGGAGAATATTTTAATGCGTGTCTTCGTGCCTCCGCTGCTGACCAGTGAGCACCTACCTTACCTCTTCAATCCATAGGTGACATTGCCAGGGCCGATGCCTTCGTTTCTTGCAAGTGAGCGCTGTCTCATAGAGAATGCAGTGGAGAATATTTTAATGCGTGTCTTCGTGCCTCCGCTGCTGACCAGTGAGCACCTACCTTACCTCTTCAATCCATAGGCGACATTGCCAGGGCCGATGCCTTCGTTGCTTGCCAGTGAGCGCTGTCTCATAGAGAATGCAGTGGAGAATATTTTAATGCGTGTCTTCGTGCCTCAGCTGCTGACCAGTAAGCACCTACCTTACCTCTTCAATCCATAGGCGACATTGCCAGGGACGATGCCTTCGTTGCTTGCCAGTGAGCGCTGTCTCATAGAGAATGCAGTGGAGAATATTTTAATGCGTTTCTTCGTGCCTCCGCTGCTGACCAGTGAGCACCTACCTTACATCTTCAATCCATAGGCGACATTGCCAGGGACGATGCCTTCGTTGCTTGCCAGTGAGCGCTGTCTCATAGAGAATGCAGTGGTGAATATTTAAATGCGTGTCTTCGTACCTCCGCTGCTGACCAGTGAGCACCTACCTTACCTCTTCAATCCATAGGTGACATTGCCAGGGACGATGCCTTCGTTGCTTGCCAGTGAGCGCTGTCTCATAGAGAATGCAGTGGAGAATATTTTAATGCGTGTCTTCGTGCCTCCGCTGCTGACCAGTGAGCACCTACCTTACCTCTTCAATCCATAGGCGACATTGCCAGGGCCGATGCCTTCGTTGCTTGCCAGTGAGCGCTGTCTCATAGAGAATGCAGTGGAGAATATTTTAATGCGTGTCTTCGTGCCTCAGCTGCTGACCAGTGAGCACCTACCTTACCTCTTCAATAAATAGGCGACATTGCCAGGGACGATGCCTTCGTTGCTTGCCAGTGAGTGCTGTCTCATAGAGAATGCAGTGGAGAATATTTTAATGCGTGTCTTCGTGCCTCCGCTGCTGACCAGTGAGCACCTACCTTACCTCTTCAATCCATAGGTGACATTGCCAGGGCCGATGCCTTCGTTGCTTGCCAGTGAGCGCTGTCTCATAGAGAATGCAGTGGAGAATATTTTAATGCGTGTCTTCGTGCCTCCGCTGCTGACCAGTGAGCACCTACCGTACCTCTTCAATCCATAGGCGACATTGCCAGGGCCGATGCCTTCGTTGCTTGCAAGTGAGCGCTGTCTCATAGAGAATGCAGTGGAGAATATTTTAATGCGTGTCTTCGTGCCTCCGCTGCTGACCAGTGAGCACCTACCTTACCTCTTCAATCCATAGGTGACATTGTCAGGGCCGATGCCTTCGTTGCTTGCCAGTGAGCGCTGTCTCATAGAGAATGCAGTGGAGAATATTTTAATGCGTGTCTTCGTGCCTCCGCTGCTGACCAGTGAGCACCTACCTTACCTCTTCAATCCATAGGCGACATTGCCAGGGCCGATGCCTTCGTTGCTTGCCAGTGAGCGCTGTCTCATAGAGAATGCAGTGGAGAATATTTTAATGCGTGTCTTCGTGCCTCCGCTGCTGACCAGTGAGCACCTACCTTACCTCTTCAATCCATAGGCGACATTGCCAGGGCCGATGCCTTCGTTGCTTGCCAGTGAGCGCTGTCTCATAGAGAATGCAATGGAGAATATTTTAATGCGTGTCTTCGTGCCTCCGCTGCTGACCAGTGAGCACCTACCTTACCTCTTCAATCCATAGGCGACATTGCAAGGGACGATGCCTTCGTTGCTTGCCAGTGAGCGCTGTCTCAGAGAGAATGCAGTGGAGAATATTTTAATGCGTGTCTTCGTGCCTCCGCTGCTGACCAGTGAGCACCTACCTTACCTCTTCAATCCATAGGCGACATTGCAAGGGACGATGCCTTCGTTGCTTGCCAGTGAGCGCTGTCTCATAGAGAATGCAGTGGAGAATATTTTAATGCGTGTCTTCGTGCCTCCGCTGCTGACCAGTGAGCACCTACCTTACCTCTTCAATCCATAGGCGACATTGCCAGGGCCGATGCCTTCGTTGCTTGCAAGTGAGTGCAGTCTCATAGAGGATGCAGTGGAGAATATTTTAATGCGTGTCTTCGTGCCTCCGCTGCTGACCAGTGAGCACCTACCTTACCTCTTCAATCCATAGGTGACATTGCCAGGGCCGATGCCTTCGTTTCTTGCAAGTGAGCGCTGTCTCATAGAGAATGCAGTGGAGAATATTTTAATGCGTGTCTTCGTGCCTCCGCTGCTGACCAGTGAGCACCTACCTTACCTCTTCAATCCATAGGCGACATTGCCAGGGCCGATGCCTTCGTTGCTTGCCAGTGAGCGCTGTCTCATAGAGAATGCAGTGGAGAATATTTTAATGCGTGTCTTCGTGCCTCAGCTGCTGACCAGTAAGCACCTACCTTACCTCTTCAATCCATAGGCGACATTGCCAGGGACGATGCCTTCGTTGCTTGCCAGTGAGCGCTGTCTCATAGAGAATGCAGTGGAGAATATTTTAATGCGTTTCTTCGTGCCTCCGCTGCTGACCAGTGAGCACCTACCTTACATCTTCAATCCATAGGCGACATTGCCAGGGACGATGCCTTCGTTGCTTGCCAGTGAGCGCTGTCTCATAGAGAATGCAGTGGTGAATATTTAAATGCGTGTCTTCGTACCTCCGCTGCTGACCAGTGAGCACCTACCTTACCTCTTCAATCCATAGGTGACATTGCCAGGGACGATGCCTTCGTTGCTTGCCAGTGAGCGCTGTCTCATAGAGAATGCAGTGGAGAATATTTTAATGCGTGTCTTCGTGCCTCCGCTGCTGACCAGTGAGCACCTACCTTACCTCTTCAATCCATAGGCGACATTGCCAGGGCCGATGCCTTCGTTGCTTGCCAGTGAGCGCTGTCTCATAGAGAATGCAGTGGAGAATATTTTAATGCGTGTCTTCGTGCCTCCGCTGCTGACCAGTGAGCACCTACCTTACCTCTTCAATCCATAGGCGACATTGCCAGGGCCGATGCCTTCGTTGCTTGCCAGTGAGCGCTGTCTCATAGAGAATGCAGTGGAGAATATTTTAATGCGTGTCTTCGTGCCTCCGCTGCTGACCAGTGAGCACCTACCTTACCTCTTCAATCCATAGGCGACATTGCCAGGGCCGATGCCTTCGTTGCTTGCCAGTGAGCGCTGTCTCATAGAGAATGCAATGGAGAATATTTTAATGCGTGTCTTCGTGCCTCCGCTGCTGACCAGTGAGCACCTACCTTACCTCTTCAATCCATAGGCGACATTGCAAGGGACGATGCCTTCGTTGCTTGCCAGTGAGCGCTGTCTCATAGAGAATGCAGTGGAGAATATTTTAATGCGTGTCTTCGTGCCTCCGCTGCTGACCAGTGAGCACCTACCTTACCTCTTCAATCCATAGGCGACATTGCCAGGGCCGATGCCTTCGTTGCTTGCCAGTGAGCGCTGTCTCTTTGAGAATGCAGTGGAGAATATTTTAATGCGTGTCTTCGTGCCTCCGCTGCTGACCAGTGAGCACCTACCTTACCTCTTCAATCCATAGGCAACATTGCCGGGGACGATGCCTTCGTTGCTTGCCAGTGAGCGCTGTCTCATAGAGAATGCAGTGGAGAATATTTAAATGCGTGTCTTCGTGCCTCCGCTGCTGACCAGTGAGCACCTACCTTACCTCTTCAATCCATAGGCGACATTGCCAGGGCCGATGCCTTCGTTGCTTGCCAGTGAGCGCTGTCTCATAGAGAATGCAGTGGAGAATATTTTAATGCGTGTCTTCGTGCCTCCACTGCTGACCAGTGAGCACCTACCTTACCTCTACAATCCATAGGCGACATTGCCAGGGCCGATGCCTTCGTTGCTTGCAAGTGAGCGCTGTCTCATAGAGAATGCAGTGGAGAATATTTTAATGCGTGTCTTCGTGCCTCCGCTGCTGACCAGTGAGCACCTACCTTACATCTTCAATCCACAGGCGACATTGCCAGGGACGATGCCTTCGTTGCTTGCCAGTGAGCGCTGTCTCATAGAGAATGCAGTGGAGAATATTTTAATGCGTGTCTTCGTGCCTCCGCTGCTGACCAGTGAGCACCTACCTTACATCTTCAATCCATAGGCGACATTGCCAGGGACGATGCCTTCGTTGCTTGCCAGTGAGCGCTGTCTCATAGAGAATGCAGTGGTGAATATTTAAATGCGTGTCTTCGTACCTCCGCTGCTGACCAGTGAGCACCTACCTTACCTCTTCAATCCATAGGCGACATTGCCAGGGACGATGCCTTCGTTGCTTGCCAGTGAGCGCTGTCTCATGGAGAATGCAGTGGAGAATATTTTAATGCGTGTCTTCGTGCCTCCGCTGCTGACCAGTGAGCACCTACCTTACATCTTCAATCCATAGGCGACATTGCCAGGGCCGATGCCTTCGTTGCTTGCCAGTGAGCGCTGTCTCATAGAGAATGCAGTGGAGAATATTTTAATGCGTGTCTTCGTGCCTCCGCTGCTGACCAGTGAGCACCTACCTTACATCTTCAATCCATAGGCGACATTGCCAGGGACGATGCCTTCGTTGCTTGCCAGTGAGCGCTGTCTCATAGAGAATGCAGTGGAGAATATTTAAATGCGTGTCTTCGTACCTCCACTGCTGACCAGTGAGCACCTACCTTACCTCTTCAATCCATAGGCGACATTGCCAGGGACGATGCCTTCGTTGCTTGCCAGTGAGCGCTGTCTCATAGAGAATGCAGTGGAGAATATTTTAATGCGTGTCTTCATGTCTCCGCTGCTGACCAGTGAGCACCTACCTTACCTCTTCAATCCATAGGCGACATTGCCAGGGACGATGCCTTCGTTGCTTGCCAGTGAGCGCTGTCTCATGGAGAATGCAGTGGAGAATATTTTAATGCGTGTCTTCGTGCCTCCGCTGCTGACCAGTGAGCACCTACCTTACATCTTCAATCCATAGGCGACATTGCCAGGGCCGATGCCTTCGTTGCTTGCCAGTGAGCGCTGTCTCATAGAGAATGCAGTGGAGAATATTTTAATGCGTGTCTTCGTGCCTCCGCTGCTGACCAGTGAGCACCTACCTTACATCTTCAATCCATAGGCGACATTGCCAGGGACGATGCGTTCGTTGCTTGCCAGTGAGCGCTGTCTCATAGAGAATGCAGTGGAGAATATTTAAATGCGTGTCTTCGTACCTCCACTGCTGACCAGTGAGCACCTACCTTACCTCTTCAATCCATAGGCGACATTGCCAGGGACGATGCCTTCGTTGCTTGCCAGTGAGCGCTGTCTCATAGAGAATGCAGTGGAGAATATTTTAATGAGTGTCTTCATGTCTCCGCTGCTGACCAGTAAGCACCTACCTTACCTCTTCAATCCATAGGCGACATTGCCAGGGACGATGCCTTCTTTGCTTGCCAGTGAGCGCTGTCTCATAGAGAATGCAGGGGAGAATATTTTAATGCGTGTCTTCGTGCCTCCGCTGCTGACCAGTGAGCACCTACCTTACCTCTTTAATCCATAGGCGACATTGCCAGGGCCGATGCCTTCGTTGCTTGCAAGTGAGCGCTGTCTCATAGAGAATGCAGTGGAGAATATTTTAATGCGTGTCTTCGTGCCTCCGCTGCTGACCAGTGAGCACCTACCTTACCTCTTCAATCCATAGGCGACATTGCCAGGGCCGATGCCTTCGTTGCTTGCCAGTGAGCGCTGTCTCATAGAGAATGCAGTGGAGAATATTTTAATGCGTGTCTTCGTGCCTCAGCTGCTGACCAGTGAGCACCTACCTTACCTCTTCAATAAATAGGCGACATTGCCAGGGACGATGCCTTCGTTGCTTGCCAGTGAGTGCTGTCTCATAGAGAATGCAGTGGAGAATATTTTAATGCCTGTCTTCGTGCCTCCGCTGCTGACCAGTGAGCACCTACCTTACCTCTTCAATCCATAGGCGACATTGCCAGGGCCGATGCCTTCGTTGGTTGCCAGTGAGCGCTGTCTCATAGAGAATGCAGTGGAGAATATTTTAATGCGTGTCTTCGTGCCTCCGCTGCTGACCAGTGAGCACCTACCTTACATCTTCAATCCACAGGCGACATTGACAGGGACGATGCCTTCGTTGCTTGCCAGTGAGCGCTGTCTCATAGAGAATGCAGTGGAGAATATTTTAATGCGTGTCTTCGTGCCTCCGCTGCTGACCAGTGAGCACCTACCTTACATCTTCAATCCATAGGCGACATTGCCAGGGACGATGCCTTCGTTGCTTGCCAGTGAGCGCTGTCTCATAGAGAATGCAGTGGTGAATATTTAAATGCGTGTCTTCGTACCTCCGCTGCTGACCAGTGAGCACCTACCTTACCTCTTCAATCCATAGGCGACATTGCCAGGGACGATGCCTTCGTTGCTTGCCAGTGAGCGCTGTCTCATGGAGAATGCAGTGGAGAATATTTTAATGCGTGTCTTCGTGCCTCCGCTGCTGACCAGTGAGCACCTACCTTACATCTTCAATCCATAGGCGACATTGCCAGGGCCGATGCCTTCGTTGCTTGCCAGTGAGCGCTGTCTCATAGAGAATGCAGTGGAGAATATTTTAATGCGTGTCTTCGTGCCTCCGCTGCTGACCAGTGAGCACCTACCTTACATCTTCAATCCATAGGCGACATTGCCAGGGACGATGCCTTCGTTGCTTGCCAGTGAGCGCTGTCTCATAGAGAATGCAGTGGAGAATATTTAAATGCGTGTCTTCGTACCTCCACTGCTGACCAGTGAGCACCTAACTTACCTCTTCAATCCATAGGCGACATTGCCAGGGACGATGCCTTCGTTGCTTGCCAGTGAGCGCTGTCTCATAGAGAATGCAGTGGAGAATATTTTAATGCGTGTCTTCATGTCTCCGCTGCTGACCAGTGAGCACCTACCTTACCTCTTCAATCCATAGGCGACATTGCCAGGGACGATGCCTTCGTTGCTTGCCAGTGAGCGCTGTCTCATAGAGAATGCAGGGGAGAATATTTTAATGCGTGTCTTCGTGCCTCCGCTGCTGACCAGTGAGCACCTACCTTACCTCTTTAATCCATAGGCGACATTGCCAGGGCCGATGCCTTCGTTGCTTGCAAGTGAGCGCTGTCTCATAGAGAATGCAGTGGAGTATATTTTAATGCGTGTCTTCGTGCCTCCGCTGCTGACCAGTGAGCACCTACCTTACCTCTTCAATCCATAGGCGCCATTGCCAGGGCCGATGCCTTCGTTGCTTGCCAGTGAGCGCTGTCTCATAGAGAATGCAGTGGAGAATATTTTAATGCGTGTCTTCGTGCCTCAGCTGCTGACCAGTGAGCACCTACCTTACCTCTTCAATCCATAGGCGACATTGCCAGGGACGATGCCTTCGTTGCTTGCCAGTGAGCGCTGTCTCATAGATAATGCAGTGGAGAATATTTTAATGCGTGTCTTCGTGCCTCCGCTGCTGACCAGTGAGCACCTACCTTACATCTTCAATCCATAGGCGACATTGCCAGGGACGATGCCTTCGTTGCTTGCCAGTGAGCGCTGTCTCATAGAGAATGCAGTGGAGAATATTTAAATGCGTGTCTTCGTGCCTCCGCTGCTGACCAGTGAGCACCTACTTTACCTCTTCAATCCATAGGCGACATTGCCAGGGCCGATGCCTTCGTTGCTTGCCAGTGAGCGCTGTCTCTTTGAGAATGCAGTGGAGAATATTTTAATGCGTGTCTTCGTGCCTCCGCTGCTGACCAGTGAGCACCTACCTTACCTCTTCAATCCATAGGCAACATTGTCGGGGACGATGCCTTCGTTGCTTGCCAGTGAGCGCTGTCTCATAGAGAATGCAGGGGAGAATATTTAAATGCGTGTCTTCGTGCCTCCGCTGCTGACCAGTGAGCACCTACCTTACCTCTTCAATCCATAGGCGACATTGCCAGGGCCGATGCCTTCGTTGCTTGCCAGTGAGCGCTGTCTCATAGAGAATGCAGTGGAGAATATTTTAATGCGTGTCTTCGTGCCTCCACTGCTGACCAGTGAGCACCTACCTTACCTCTTCAATCCATAGGCGACATTGCCAGGGCCGATGCCTTCGTTGCTTGCAAGTGAGCGCTGTCTCATAGAGAATGCAGTGGAGAATATTTTAATGCGTGTCTTCGTGCCTCCGCTGCTGACCAGTGAGCACCTACCTTACCTCTTCAATCCATAGGTGACATTGTCAGGGCCGATGCCTTCGTTGCTTGCCAGTGAGCGCTGTCTCATAGAGAATGCAGTGGAGAATATTTTAATGCGTGTCTTCGTGCCTCCGCTGCTGACCAGTGAGCACCTACCTTACCTCTTCAATCCATAGGCGACATTGCCAGGGCCGATGCCTTCGTTGCTTGCCAGTGAGCGCTGTCTCATAGAGAATGCAGTGGAGAATATTTTAATGCGTGTCTTCGTGCCTCCGCTGCTGACCAGTGAGCACCTACCTTACCTCTTCAATCCATAGGCGACATTGCCAGGGCCGATGCCTTCGTTGCTTGCAAGTGAGCGCTGTCTCATAGAGAATGCAGTGGAGAATATTTTAATGCGTGTCTTCGTGCCTCCGCTGCTGACCAGTGAGCACCTACCTTAAATCTTCAATCCATAGGTGACATTGCCAGGGCCGATGCCTTCGTTGCTTGCCAGTGAGCGCTGTCTCATAGAGAATGCAGTGGAGAATATTTTAATGCGTCTCCGTGCCTCCGCTGCTGACCAGTGAGCACCTACCTTACCTCTTCAATCCATAGGCGACATTGCCAGGGCCGATGCCTTCGTTGCTTGCCAGTGAGCGCTGTCTCATAGAGAATGCAATGGAGAATATTTTAATGCGTGTCTTCGTGCCTCCGCTGCTGACCAGTGAGCACCTACCTCACCTCTTCAATCCATAGGCGACATTGCAAGGGACGATGCCTTCGTTGCTTGCCAGTGAGCGCTGTCTCATAGAGAATGCAGTGGAGAATATTTTAATGCGTGTCTTCGTACCTCCGCTGCTGACCAGTGAGCACCTACCTTACCTCTTCAATCCATAGGCGACATTGCAAGGGACGATGCCTTCGTTGCTTGCCAGTGAGCGCTGTCTCATAGAGAATGCAGTGGAGAATATTTTAATGCGTGTCTTCGTGCCTCCGCTGCTGACCAGTGAGCACCTACCTTACCTCTTCAATCCATAGGCGACATTGCCAGGGCCGATGCCTTCGTTGCTTGCAAGTGAGTGCAGTCTCATAGAGGATGCAGTGGAGAATATTTTAATGCGTGTCTTCGTGCCTCCGCTGCTGACCAGTGAGCACCTACCTTACCTCTTCAATCCATAGGTGACATTGCCAGGGCCGATGCCTTCGTTTCTTGCAAGTGAGCGCTGTCTCATAGAGAATGCAGTGGAGAATATTTTAATGCGTGTCTTCGTGCCTCCGCTGCTGACCAGTGAGCACCTACCTTACCTCTTCAATCCATAGGCGACATTGCCAGGGCCGACGCCTTCGTTGCTTGCCAGTGAGCGCTGTCTCATAGAGAATGCAGTGGAGAATATTTTAATGCGTGTCTTCGTGCCTCAGCTGCTGACCAGTGAGCACCTACCTTACCTCTTCAATCCATAGGCGACATTGCCAGGGACGATGCCTTCGTTGCTTGCCAGTGAGCGCTGTCTCATAGAGAATGCAGTGGAGAATATTTTAATGCGTGTCTTCGTGCCTCCGCTGCTGACCAGTGAGCACCTACCTTACATCTTCAATCCATAGGCGACATTGCCAGGGACGATGCCTTCGTTGCTTGCCAGTGAGCGCTGTCTCATAGAGAATGCAGTGGTGGATATTTAAATGGGTGTCTTCGTACCTCCGCTGCTGACCAGTGAGCACCTACCTTACCTGTTCAATCCATAGGCGACATTGCCAGGGACGATGCCTTCGTTGCTTGCCAGTGAGCGCTGTCTCATAGAGAATGCAGTGGAGAATATTTTAATGCGTGTCTTCGTGCCTCTGCTGCTGACCAGTGAGCACCTACCTTACCTCTTCAATCCATAGGCGACATTGCCAGGGCCGATGCCTTCGTTGCTTGCCAGTGAGCGCTGTCTCATAGAGAATGCAGTGGAGAATATTTTAATGCGTGTCTTCGTGCCTCAGCTGCTGACCAGTGAGCACCTACCTTACCTCTTCAATAAATAGGCGACATTGCCAGGGACGATGCCTTCGTTGCTTGCCAGTGAGTGCTGTCTCATAGAGAATGCAGTGGAGAATATTTTAATGCCTGTCTTCGTGCCTCCGCTGCTGACCAGTGAGCACCTACCTTACATCTTCAATCCATAGGCGACATTGCCAGGGACGATGCCTTCGTTGCTTGCCAGTGAGCGCTGTCTCATAGAGAATGCAGTGGTGAATATTTAAATGCGTGTCTTCGTACCTCCGCTGCTGACCAGTGAGCACCTACCTTACCTCTTCAATCCATAGGCGACATTGCCAGGGACGATGCCTTCGTTGCTTGCCAGTGAGCGCTGTCTCATAGAGAATGCAGTGGTGAATATTTAAATGCGTGTCTTCGTACCTCCGCTGCTGACCAGTGAGCACCTACCTTACCTCTTCAATCCATAGGCGACATTGCCAGGGACGATGCCTTCGTTGCTTGCCAGTGAGCGCTGTCTCATGGAGAATGCAGTGGAGAATATTTTAATGCGTGTCTTCGTGCCTCCGCTGGTGACCAGTGAGCACCTACCTTACATCTTCAATCCATAGGCGACATTGCCAGGGCCGATGCCTTCGTTGCTTGCCAGTGAGCGCTGTCTCATAGAGAATGCAGTGGAGAATATTTTAATGCGTGTCTTCGTGCCTCCGCTGCTGACCAGTGAGCACCTACCTTACATCTTCAATCCATAGGCGACATTGCCAGGGACGATGCCTTCGTTGCTTGCCAGTGAGCGCTGTCTCATAGAGAATGCAGTGGTGAATATTTAAATGCGTGTCTTCGTACCTCCGCTGCTGACCAGTGAGCACCTACCTTACCTCTTCAATCCATAGGCGACATTGCCAGGGACGATGCCTTCGTTGCTTGCCAGTGAGCGCTGTCTCATAGAGAATGCAGTGGTGAATATTTAAATGCGTGTCTTCGTACCTCCGCTGCTGACCAGTGAGCACCTACCTTACCTCTTCAATCCATAGGCGACATTGCCAGGGACGATGCCTTCGTTGCTTGCCAGTGAGCGCTGTCTCATGGAGAATGCAGTGGAGAATATTTTAATGCGTGTCTTCGTGCCTCCGCTGCTGACCAGTGAGCACCTACCTTACCTCTTCAATCCATAGGCGACATTGCCAGGGCCGATGCCTTCGTTGCTTGCAAGTGAGCGCTGTCTCATAGAGAATGCAGTGGAGAATATTTTAATGCGTGTCTTCGTGCCTCCGCTGCTGACCAGTGAGCACCTACCTTACCTCTTCAATCCATAGGTGACATTGCCAGGGCCGATGCCTTCGTTGCTTGCCAGTGAGCGCTGTCTCATAGAGAATGCAGTGGAGAATATTTTAATGCGTGTCTTCGTGCCTCCGCTGCTGACCAGTGAGCACCTACCTTACCTCTTCAATCCATAGGCGACATTGCCAGGGCCGATGCCTTCGTTGCTTGCCAGTGAGCGCTGTCTCAAAGAGAATGCAGTGGAGAATATTTTAATGCGTGTCTTCGTGCCTCCACTGCTGACCAGTGAGCACCTACCTTACCTCTTCAATCCATAGGCGACATTGCCAGGGCCGATGCCTTCGTTGCTTGCAAGTGAGCGCTGTCTCATAGAGAATGCAGTGGAGAATATTTTAATGCGTGTCTTCGTGCCTCCGCTGCTGACCAGTGAGCACCTACCTTACCTCTTCAATCCATAGGTGACATTGCCAGGGCCGATGCCTTCGTTGCTTGCCAGTGAGCGCTGTCTCATAGAGAATGCAGTGGAGAATATTTTAATGCGTGTCTTCGTGCCTCCGCTGCTGACCAGTGAGCACCTACCGTACCTCTTCAATCCATAGGCGACATTGCCAGGGCCGATGCCTTCGTTGCTTGCAAGTGAGCGCTGTCTCATAGAGAATGCAGTGGAGAATATTTTAATGCGTGTCTTCGTGCCTCCGCTGCTGACCAGTGAGCACCTACCTTACCTCTTCAATCCATAGGTGACATTGTCAGGGCCGATGCCTTCGTTGCTTGCCAGTGAGCGCTGTCTCATAGAGAATGCAGTGGAGAATATTTTAATGCGTGTCTTCGTGCCTCCGCTGCTGACCAGTGAGCACCTACCTTACCTCTTCAATCCATAGGCGACATTGCCAGGGCCGATGCCTTCGTTGCTTGCCAGTGAGCGCTGTCTCATAGAGAATGCAGTGGAGAATATTTTAATGCGTGTCTTCGTGCCTCCGCTGCTGACCAGTGAGCACCTACCTTACCTCTTCAATCCATAGGCGACATTGCCAGGGCCGATGCCTTCGTTGCTTGCAAGTGAGCGCTGTCTCATAGAGAATGCAGTGGAGAATATTTTAATGCGTGTCTTCGTGCCTCCGCTGCTGACCAGTGAGCACCTACCTTACCTCTTCAATCCATAGGTGACATTGCCAGGGCCGATGCCTTCGTTGCTTGCCAGTGAGCGCTGTCTCATAGAGAATGCAGTGGAGAATATTTTAATGCGTGTCTTCGTGCCTCCGCTGCTGACCAGTGAGCACCTACCGTACCTCTTCAATCCATAGGCGACATTGCCAGGGCCGATGCCTTCGTTGCTTGCAAGTGAGCGCTGTCTCATAGAGAATGCAGTGGAGAATATTTTAATGCGTGTCTTCGTGCCTCCGCTGCTGACCAGTGAGCACCTACCTTACCTCTTCAATCCATAGGTGACATTGTCAGGGCCGATGCCTTCGTTGCTTGCCAGTGAGCGCTGTCTCATAGAGAATGCAGTGGAGAATATTTTAATGCGTGTCTTCGTGCCTCCGCTGCTGACCAGTGAGCACCTACCTTACCTCTTCAATCCATAGGCGACATTGCCAGGGCCGATGCCTTCGTTGCTTGCCAGTGAGCGCTGTCTCATAGAGAATGCAGTGGAGAATATTTTAATGCGTGTCTTCGTGCCTCCGCTGCTGACCAGTGAGCACCTACCTTACCTCTTCAATCCATAGGCGACATTGCAAGGGACGATGCCTTCGTTGCTTGCCAGTGAGCGCTGTCTCATAGAGAATGCAGTGGAGAATATTTTAATGCGTGTCTTCGTGCCTCCGCTGCTGACCAGTGAGCACCTACCTTACCTCTTCAATCCATAGGCGACATTGCCAGGCCCGATGCCTTCGTTGCTTGCAAGTGAGTGCAGTCTCATAGAGGATGCAGTGGAGAATATTTTAATGCGTGTCTTCGTGCCTCCGCTGCTGACCAGTGAGCACCTACCTTACCTCTATAATCCATAGGTGACATTGCCAGGGCCGATGCCTTCGTTTCTTGCAAGTGAGCGCTGTCTCATAGAGAATGCAGTGGAGAATATTTTAATGCGTGTCTTCGTACCTCCGCTGCTGACCAGTGAGCACCTACCTTACCTCTTCAATCCATAGGCGACATTGCCAGGGCCGATGCCTTCGTTGCTTGCCAGTGAGCGCTGTCTCATAGAGAATGCAGTGGAGAATATTTTAATGCGTGTCTTCGTGCCTCCGCTGCTGACCAGTGAGCACCTACCTTACCTCTTCAATCCATAGGCGACATTGCCAGGGCCGATGCCTTCGTTGCTTGCAAGTGAGCGCTGTCTCATAGAGAATGCAGTGGAGAATATTTTAATGCGTGTCTTCGTGCCTCCGCTGCTGACCAGTGAGCACCTACCTTACCTCTTCAATCCATAGGTGACATTGCCAGGGCCGATGCCTTCGTTGCTTGCCAGTGAGCGCTGTCTCATAGAGAATGCAGTGGAGAATATTTTAATGCGTGTCTTCGTGCCTCCGCTGCTGACCAGTGAGCACCTACCTTACCTCTTCAATCCATAGGTGACATTGTCAGGGCCGATGCCTTCGTTGCTTGCCAGTGAGCGCTGTCTCATAGAGAATGCAGTGGAGAATATTTTAATGCGTGTCTTCGTGCCTCCGCTGCTGACCAGTGAGCACCTACCTTACCTCTTCAATCCATAGGCGACATTGCCAGGGCCGATGCCTTCGTTGCTTGCCAGTGAGCGCTGTCTCATAGAGAATGCAGTGGAGAATATTTTAATGCGTGTCTTCGTGCCTCCGCTGCTGACCAGTGAGCACCTACCTTACCTCTTCAATCCATAGGCGACATTGCAAGGGACGATGCCTTCGTTGCTTGCCAGTGAGCGCTGTCTCATAGAGAATGCAGTGGAGAATATTTTAATGCGTGTCTTCGTGCCTCCGCTGCTGACCAGTGAGCACCTACCTTACCTCTTCAATCCATAGGCGACATTGCCAGGCCCGATGCCTTCGTTGCTTGCAAGTGAGTGCAGTCTCATAGAGGATGCAGTGGAGAATATTTTAATGCGTGTCTTCGTGCCTCCGCTGCTGACCAGTGAGCACCTACCTTACCTCTATAATCCATAGGTGACATTGCCAGGGCCGATGCCTTCGTTTCTTGCAAGTGAGCGCTGTCTCATAGAGAATGCAGTGGAGAATATTTTAATGCGTGTCTTCGTACCTCCGCTGCTGACCAGTGAGCACCTACCTTACCTCTTCAATCCATAGGCGACATTGCCAGGGCCGATGCCTTCGTTGCTTGCCAGTGAGCGCTGTCTCATAGAGAATGCAGTGGAGAATATTTTAATGCGTGTCTTCGTGCCTCCGCTGCTGACCAGTGAGCACCTACCTTACCTCTTCAATCCATAGGCGACATTGCCAGGGCCGATGCCTTCGTTGCTTGCAAGTGAGCGCTGTCTCATAGAGAATGCAGTGGAGAATATTTTAATGCGTGTCTTCGTGCCTCCGCTGCTGACCAGTGAGCACCTACCTTACCTCTTCAATCCATAGGTGACATTGCCAGGGCCGATGCCTTCGTTGCTTGCCAGTGAGCGCTGTCTCATAGAGAATGCAGTGGAGAATATTTTAATGCGTGTCTTCGTGCCTCCGCTGCTGACCAGTGAGCACCTACCTTACCTCTTCAATCCATAGGTGACATTGTCAGGGCCGATGCCTTCGTTGCTTGCCAGTGAGCGCTGTCTCATAGAGAATGCAGTGGAGAATATTTTAATGCGTGTCTTCGTGCCTCCGCTGCTGACCAGTGAGCACCTACCTTACCTCTTCAATCCATAGGCGACATTGCCAGGGCCGATGCCTTCGTTGCTTGCCAGTGAGCGCTGTCTCATAGAGAATGCAGTGGAGAATATTTTAATGCGTGTCTTCGTGCCTCCGCTGCTGACCAGTGAGCACCTACCTTACCTCTTCAATCCATAGGCGACATTGCAAGGGACGATGCCTTCGTTGCTTGCCAGTGAGCGCTGTCTCATAGAGAATGCAGTGGAGAATATTTTAATGCGTGTCTTCGTGCCTCCGCTGCTGACCAGTGAGCACCTACCTTACCTCTTCAATCCATAGGCGACATTGCCAGGCCCGATGCCTTCGTTGCTTGCAAGTGAGTGCAGTCTCATAGAGGATGCAGTGGAGAATATTTTAATGCGTGTCTTCGTGCCTCCGCTGCTGACCAGTGAGCACCTACCTTACCTCTATAATCCATAGGTGACATTGCCAGGGCCGATGCCTTCGTTTCTTGCAAGTGAGCGCTGTCTCATAGAGAATGCAGTGGAGAATATTTTAATGCGTGTCTTCGTACCTCCGCTGCTGACCAGTGAGCACCTACCTTACCTCTTCAATCCATAGGCGACATTGCCAGGGCCGATGCCTTCGTTGCTTGCCAGTGAGCGCTGTCTCATAGAGAATGCAGTGGAGAATATTTTAATGCGTGTCTTCGTGCCTCCGCTGCTGACCAGTGAGCACCTACCTTACCTCTTCAATCCATAGGCGACATTGCCAGGGCCGATGCCTTCGTTGCTTGCAAGTGAGCGCTGTCTCATAGAGAATGCAGTGGAGAATATTTTAATGCGTGTCTTCGTGCCTCCGCTGCTGACCAGTGAGCACCTACCTTACCTCTTCAATCCATAGGTGACATTGCCAGGGCCGATGCCTTCGTTGCTTGCCAGTGAGCGCTGTCTCATAGAGAATGCAGTGGAGAATATTTTAATGCGTGTCTTCGTGCCTCCGCTGCTGACCAGTGAGCACCTACCGTACCTCTTCAATCCATAGGCGACATTGCCAGGGCCGATGCCTTCGTTGCTTGCAAGTGAGCGCTGTCTCATAGAGAATGCAGTGGAGAATATTTTAATGCGTGTCTTCGTGCCTCCGCTGCTGACCAGTGAGCACCTACCTTACCTCTTCAATCCATAGGTGACATTGTCAGGGCCGATGCCTTCGTTGCTTGCCAGTGAGCGCTGTCTCATAGAGAATGCAGTGGAGAATATTTTAATGCGTGTCTTCGTGCCTCCGCTGCTGACCAGTGAGCACCTACCTTACCTCTTCAATCCATAGGCGACATTGCCAGGGCCGATGCCTTCGTTGCTTGCCAGTGAGCGCTGTCTCATAGAGAATGCAGTGGAGAATATTTTAATGCGTGTCTTCGTGCCTCCGCTGCTGACCAGTGAGCACCTACCTTACCTCTTCAATCCATAGGCGACATTGCAAGGGACGATGCCTTCGTTGCTTGCCAGTGAGCGCTGTCTCATAGAGAATGCAGTGGAGAATATTTTAATGCGTGTCTTCGTGCCTCCGCTGCTGACCAGTGAGCACCTACCTTACCTCTTCAATCCATAGGCGACATTGCCAGGCCCGATGCTTTCGTTGCTTGCAAGTGAGTGCAGTCTCATAGAGGATGCAGTGGAGAATATTTTAATGCGTGTCTTCGTGCCTCCGCTGCTGACCAGTGAGCACCTACCTTACCTCTATAATCCATAGGTGACATTGCCAGGGCCGATGCCTTCGTTTCTTGCAAGTGAGCGCTGTCTCATAGAGAATGCAGTGGAGAATATTTTAATGCGTGTCTTCGTGCCTCCGCTGCTGACCAGTGAGCACCTACCTTACCTCTTCAATCCATAGGCGACATTGCCAGGGCCGATGCCTTCGTTGCTTGCCAGTGAGCGCTGTCTCATAGAGAATGCAGTGGAGAATATTTTAATGCGTGTCTTCGTGCCTCAGCTGCTGACCAGTGAGCACCTACCTTACCTCTTCAATCCATAGGCGACATTGCCAGGGCCGATGCCTTCGTTGCTTGCCAGTGAGCGCTGTCTCATAGAGAATGCAGTGGAGAATATTTTAATGCGTGTCTTCGTGCCTCCGCTGCTGACCAGTGAGCACCTACCTTACATCTTCAATCCATAGGCGACATTGCCAGGGACGATGCCTTCGTTGCTTGCCAGTGAGCGCTGTCTCATAGAGAATGCAGTGGTGAATATTTAAATGCGTGTCTTCGTACGTCCGCTGCTGACCAGTGAGCACCTACCTTACCTCTTCAATCCATAGGCGACATTGCCAGGGACGATGCCTTTGTTGCTTGCCAGTGAGCGCTGTCTCATAGAGAATGCAGTGGAGAATATTTTAATGCGTGTCTTCGTGCCTCCGCTGCTGACCAGTGAGCACCTACCTTACCTCTTCAATCCATAGGCGACATTGCCAGGGACGATGCATTCGTTGCTTGCCAGTGAGCGCTGTCTCATAGAGAATGCAGTGGAGAATATTTAAATGCGTGTCTTCGTGCCTCCGCTGCTGACCAGTGAGCACCTACCTTACCTCTTCAATCTATAGGCGACATTGCCAGGGACGATGCCTTCGTTGCTTGCCAGTGAGCACTGTCTCATAGAGAATGCAGTGGAGAATATTTTAATGCGTGTCTTCGTGCCTCCGCTGCTGACTAGTGAGCACCTACCTTACCTCTTCAATCCATAGGCGACATTGCAAGGGACGATGCTTTCGTTGCTTGCCAGTGAGCGCTGTCTCATAGAGAATGCAGTGGAGAATATTTTAATGCGTGTCTTCGTGCCTCCGCTGCTGCCCAGTGAGCACCTACCTTACCTCTTCAATCCATAGGCGACATTGCCAGGGACGATGCCTTCGTTGCTTGCCAGTGAGCGCTGTCTCATAGAGAATGCAGTGGAGAATATTTTAATGCGTGTCTTCGTGCCTCCGCTGCTGACCAGTGAGCCTTACCTCTTCAATCCATAGGCGACATTGCCAGGGCCGATGCCTTCGTTGCTTGCAAGTGAGTGCAGTCTCATAGAGAATGCAGTGGAGAATATTTTAATGCGTGTCTTCGTGCCTCCGCTGCTGACCAGTGAGCACCTACCTTACCTCTTCAATCCATAGGCGACATTGCCAGGGCCGATGCCTTCGTTTCTTGCAAGTGAGCGCTGTCTCATAGAGAATGCAGTGGAGAATATTTTAATGCGTGTCTTCGTGCCTCCGCTGCTGACCAGTGAGCACCTACCTTACCTCTTCAATCCATAGGCGACATTGCCAGGGCCGATGCCTTCGTTGCTTGCCAGTGAGCGCTGTCTCATAGAGAAAGCAGTGGAGAATATTTTAATGCGTGTCTTCGTGCCTCCGCTGCTGACCAGTGAGCACCTACCTTACATCTTCAATCCATAGGCGACATTGCCAGGGACGATGCCTTCGTTGCTTGCCAGTGAGCGCTGTCTCATAGAGAATGCAGTGGAGAATATTTAAATGCGTGTCTTCGTGCCTCCGCTGCTGACCAGTGAGCACCTACCTTACCTCTTCAATCCATAGGCGACATTGCCAGGGACGATGCCTTCGTTGCTTGCCAGTGAGCACTGTCTCATAGAGAATGCAGTGGAGAATATTTTAATGCGTGTCTTCGTGCCTCCGCTGCTGACTAGTGAGCACCTACCTTACCTCTTCAATCCATAGGCGACATTGCAAGGGACGATGCTTTCGTTGCTTGCCAGTGAGCGCTGTCTCATAGAGAATGCAGTGGAGAATATTTTAATGCGTGTCTTCGTGCCTCCGCTGCTGACCAGTGAGCACCTACCTTACATCTTCAATCCATAGGCGACATTGCCAGGGACGATGCCTTCGTTGCTTGCCAGTGAGCGCTGTCTCATAGAGAATGCAGTGGTGAATATTTAAATGCGTGTCTTCGTACCTCCGCTGCTGACCAGTGAGCACCTACCTTACCTCTTCAATCCATAGGCGACATTGCCAGGGACGATGCCTTCGTTGCTTGCCAGTGAGCGCTGTCTCATAGAGAATGCAGTGGAGAATATTTTAATGCGTGTCTTCGTGCCTCCGCTGCTGACCAGTGAGCACCTACCTTACCTCTTCAATCCATAGGCGACATTGCCAGGGACGATGCATTCGTTGCTTGCCAGTGAGCGCTGTCTCATAGAGAATGCAGTGGAGAATATTTAAATGCGTGTCTTCGTGCCTCCGCTGCTGACCAGTGAGCACCTACCTTACCTCTTCAATCCATAGGCGACATTGCCAGGGACGATGCCTTCGTTGCTTGCTAGTGAGCACTGTCTCATAGAGAATGCAGTGGAGAATATTTTAATGCGTGTCTTCGTGCCTCCGCTGCTGACTAGTGAGCACCTACCTTACCTCTTCAATCCATAGGCGACATTGCAAGGGACGATGCCTTCGTTGCTTGCCAGTGAGCGCTGTCTCATAGAGAATGCAGTGGAGAATATTTTAATGCGTGTCTTCGTGCCTCCGCTGCTGCCCAGTGAGCACCTACCTTACCTCTTCAATCCATAGGCGACATTGCCAGGGACGATGCCTTCGTTGCTTGCCAGTGAGCGCTGTCTCATAGAGAATGCAGTGGAGAATATTTTAATGCGTGTCTTCGTGCCTCCGCTGCTGACCAGTGAGCACCTACCTTACCTCTTCAATCCATAGGCGACATTGCCAGGGCCGATGCCTTCGTTGCTTGCAAGTGAGTGCAGTCTCATAGAGAATGCAGTGGAGAATATTTTAATGCGTGTCTTCGTGCCTCCGCTGCTGACCAGTGAGCACCTACCTTACCTCTTCAATCCATAGGCGACATTGCCAGGGCCGATGCCTTCGTTTCTTGCAAGTGAGCGCTGTCTCATAGAGAATGCAGTGGAGAATATTTTAATGCGTGTCTTCGTGCCTCCGCTGCTGACCAGTGAGCACCTACCTTACCTCTTCAATCCATAGGCGACATTGCCAGGGCCGATGCCTTCGTTGCTTGCCAGTGAGCGCTGTCTCATAGAGAATGCAGTGGAGAATATTTTAATGCGTGTCTTCGTGCCTCAGCTGCTGACCAGTGAGCACCTACCTTACCTCTTCAATCCATAGGCGACATTGCCAGGGACGATGCCTTCGTTGCTTGCCAGTGAGCGCTGTCTCATAGAGAATGCAGTGGAGAATATTTTAATGCGTGTCTTCGTGCCTCCGCTGCTGACCAGTGAGCACCTACCTTACATCTTCAATCCATAGGCGACATTGCCAGGGACGATGCCTTCGTTGCTTGCCAGTGAGCGCTGTCTCATAGAGAATGCAGTTGTGAATATTTAAATGCGTGTCTTCGTACCTCCGCTGCTGACCAGTGAGCACCTACCTTACCTCTTCAATCCATAGGCGACATTGCCAGGGACGATGCCTTCGTTGCTTGCCAGTGATCGCTGTCTCATAGAGAATGCAGTGGAGAATATTTTAATGCGTGTCTTCGTGCCTCCGCTGCTGACCAGTGAGCACCTACCTTACCTCTTCAATCCATAGGCGACATTGCCAGGGACGATGCATTCGTTGCTTGCCAGTGAGCGCTGTCTCATAGAGAATGCAGTGGAGAATATTTAAATGCGTGTCTTCGTGCCTCCGCTGCTGACCAGTGAGCACCTACCTTACCTCTTCAATCCATAGGCGACATTGCCAGGGACGATGCCTTCGTTGCTTGCCAGTGAGCACTGTCTCATAGAGAATGCAGTGGAGAATATTTTAATGCGTGTCTTCGTGCCTCCGCTGCTCACTAGTGAGCACCTACCTTACCTCTTCAATCCATAGGCGACATTGCAAGGGACGATGCCTTCGTTGCTTGCCAGTGAGCGCTGACTCATAGAGAATGCAGTGGAGAATATTTTAATGCGTGTCTTCGTGCCTCCGCTGCTGACCAGTGAGCACCTACCTTACCTCTTCAATCCATAGGCGACATTGCCAGGGACGATGCCTTCGTTGCTTGCCAGTGAACGCTGTCTCATAGAGAATGCAGTGGAGAATATTTTAATGCGTGTCTTCGTGCCTCCGCTGCTGACCAGTGAGCACCTACCTTACCTCTTCAATCCATAGGCGGCATTGCCAGGGCCGATGCCTTCGTTGCTTGCAAGTGAACGCAGTCTCATAGAGAATGCAGTGGAGAATATTTTAATGCGTGTCTTCGTGCCTCCGCTGCTGACCAGTGAGCACCTACCTTACCTCTTCAATCCATAGGCGACATTGCCAGGGCCGATGCCTTCGTTGCTTGCAAGTGAGCGCTGTCTCATAGAGAATGCAGTGGAGAATATTTTAATGCGTGTCTTCGTGCCTCCGCTGCTGACCAGTGAGCACCTACCTTACCTCTTCAATCCATAGGCGACATTGCCAGGGCCGATGCCTTCGTTGCTTGCCAGTGAGCGCTGTCTCATAGAGAATGCAGTGGAGAATATTTTAATGCGTGTCTTCGTGCCTCAGCTGCTGACCAGTGAGCACCTACCTTACCTCTTCAATCCATAGGCGACATTGCCAGGGACGATGCCTTCGTTGCTTGCCAGTGAGCGCTGTCTCATAGAGAATGCAGTGGAGAATATTTTAATGCGTGTCTTCGTGCCTCCGCTGCTGACCAGTGAGCACCTACCTTAACTCTTCAATCCATAGGCGACATTGCCAGGGCCGATGCCTTCGTTGCTTGCCAGTGAGCGCTGTCTCATAGAGAATGCAGTGGAGAATATTTTAATGCGTGTCTTCGTGCCTCAGCTGCTGACCAGTGAGCACCTACCTTACCTCTTCAATCCATAGGCGACATTGCCAGGGACGATGCCTTCGTTGCTTGCCAGTGAGCGCTGTCTCATAGAGAATGCAGTGGAGAATATTTTAATGCGTGTCTTCGTGCCTCCGCTGCTGACTAGTGAGCACCTACCTTACCTCTTCAATCCATAAGCGACATTGCCAGGGCCGATGCCTTCGTTGCTTGCCAGTGAGCGCTGTCTCATAGAGAATGCAGTGGAGAATATTTTAATGCGTGTCTTCGTGCCTCCGCTGCTGACCAGTGAGCACCTACCTCACCTCTTCAATCCATAGGCGACATTGCAAGGGACGATGCCTTCGTTGCTTGCCAGTGAGCGCTGTCTCATAGAGAATGCAGTGGAGAATATTTTAATGCGTGTCTTCGTGCCTCCGCTGCTGACCAGTGAGCACCTACCTTACCTCTTCAATCCACAGGCGACATTGCCAGGGACGATGCCTTCGTTGCTTGCCAGTGAGCGCTGTCTCATAGAGAATGCAGTGGAGAATATTTTAATGCGTGTCTTCGTGCCTCCGCTGCTGACCAGTGAGCACCTACCTTACCTCTTCAATCCATAGGCGACATTGCCAGGGCCGATGCCTTCGTTGCTTGCAAGTGATAGCAGTCTCATAGAGAATGCAGTGGAGAATATTTTAATGCGTGTCTTCGTGCCTCCGCTGCTGACCAGTGAGCACCTACCTTACCTCTTCAATCCATAGGCGACATTGCCAGGGCCGATGCCTTCGTTTCTTGCAAGTGAGCGCTGTCTCATAGAGAATGCAGTGGAGAATATTTTAATGCGTGTCTTCGTGCCTCCGCTGCTGACCAGTGAGCACCTACCTTACCTCTTCAATCCATAGGCGACATTGCCAGGGCCGATGCCTTCGTTGCTTGCCAGTAAGCGCTGTCTCATAGAAAATGCAGTGGAGAATATTTTAATGCGTGTCTTCGTGCCTCCGCTGCTGACCAGTGAGCACCTACCTTACATCTTCAATCCATAGGCGACATTGCCAGGGACGATGCCTTTGTTGCTTGCCAGTGAGCGCTGTCTCATAGAGAATGCAGTGGTGAATATTTAAATGCGTGTCTTCGTACCTCCGCTGCTGACCAGTGAGCACCCACCTTACCTCTTCAATCCATAGGCGACATTGCCAGGGACGATGCCTTCGTTGCTTGCCAGTGAGCACTGTCTCATAGAGAATGCAGTGGAGAATATTTTAATGCCTGTCTTCGTGCCTCTGCTGCTGACTAGTGAGCACCTACCTTACCTCTTCAATCCATAGGCGACATTGCAAGGGACGATGCCTTCGTTGCTTGCCAGTGAGCGCTGTCTCATAGAGAATGCAGTGGAGAATATTTTAATGCGTGTCTTCGTGCCTCCGCTGCTGCCCAGTGAGCACCTACCTTACCTCTTCAATCCATAGGCGATATTGCCAGGGACGATGCCTTCGTTGCTTTCCAGTGAGCGCTGTCTCATAGAGAATGCAGTGGAGAATATTTTAATGCGTGTCTTCGTGCCTCCGCTGCTGACCAGTGAGCACCTACCTTACCTCTTCAATCCATAGGCGACATTGCCAGGGCCGATGCCTTCGTTGCTTGCAAGTGAGCGCTGTCTCATAGAGAATGCAGTGGAGAATATTTTAATGCGTGTCTTCGTGCCTCCGCTGCTGACCAGTGAGCACCTACCTTACCTCTTCAATCCATAGGCGACATTGCCAGGGCCGATGCCTTCGTTGCTTGCCAGTGAGCGCTGTCTCATAGAGAATGCAGTGGAGAATATTTTAATGCGTGTCTTCGTGCCTCCGCTGCTGACCAGTGAGCACCTACCTTACCTCTTCAATCCATAGGCGACATTGCCAGGGACGATGCCTTCGTTGCTTGCCAGTGAGTGCTGTCTCATAGAGAATGCAGTGGAGAATATTTTAATGCGTGTCTTCGTGCCTCCGCTGCTGACCAGTGAGCACCTACCTTACCTCTTCAATCCATAGGCGACATTGCCAGGGCCGATGCCTTCGTTGCTTGCCAGTGAGCGCTGTCTCATAGAGAATGCAGTGGAGAATATTTTAATGCGTGTCTTCGTGCCTCCGCTGCTGACCAGTGAGCACCTACCTTACATCTTCAATCCATAGGCGACATTGCCAGGGATGATGCCTTCGTTGCTTGCCAGTGAGCGCTGTCTCATAGAGAATGCAGTGGAGAATATTTAAATGCGTGTCTTCGTACCTCCGCTGCTGACCAGTGAGCACCTACCTTACCTCTACAATCCATAGGCGACATTGCCAGAGACGATGCCTTCGTTGCTTGCCAGTGAGCGCTGTCTCATAGAGAATGCAGTGGAGAATATTTTAATGCGTGTCTTCGTGCCTCCGCTGCTGACCAGTGAGCACCTACCTTACCTCTTCAATCCATAGGCGACATTGCCAGGGACGATGCCTTCGTTGCTTGCCAGTGAGCTCTGTCTCATAGAGAATGCATTGGAGAATATTTTAATGCGTGTCTTCGTGCCTCCGCTGCTGACTAGTGAGCACCTACCTTACCTCTTCAATCCATAGGCGACATTGCAAGGGACGATGCCTTCGTTGCTTGCCAGTGAGCGCTGTCTCATAGAGAATGCAGTGGAGAATATTTTAATGCGTGTCTTCGTGCCTCCGCTGCTGACTAGTGAGCACCTACATTACCTCTTCAATCCATAGGCGACATTGCCAGGGACGATGCCTTCGATGCTTGCCAGTGAGCGCTGTCTCATAGAGAATGCAGTGGATAATATTTAAATGCGTGTCTTCGTGCCTCCGCTGCTGATCAGTGAGCATCTACCTTACCTCTTCAATCCATAGGCGACATTGCCAGGGACGATGCCTTCGTTGCTTGCCAGTGAGCGCTGTTTCATAGAGAATGCAGTGGAGAATATTTTAATGCGTGTCTTCGTGCCTCCGCTGCTGACCAGTGAGCACCTACCTTACCTCTTCAATCCATAGGCGACATTGCCAGGGACGATGCCTTCGATGCTTGCCAGTGAGCGCTGTCTCATAGAGAATGCAGTGGAGAATATTTAAATGCGTGTCTTCGTGCCTCCGCTGCTGACCAGTGAGCACCTACCTTACCTCTTCAATCCATAGGCGACATTGCCAGGGACGATGCCTTCGTTGCTTGCCAGTGAGCGCTGTCTCATAGAGAATGCAGTGGAGAATATTTTAATGCGTGTCTTCGTGCCTCCGCTGCTGACCAGTGAGCACCTACCTTACCTCTTCAATCCATAGGCGACATTGCAAGGGACGATGCCTTCGTTGCTTGCCAGTGAGCGCTGTCTCATAGAGAATGCAGTGGAGAATATTTAAATGCGTGTCTTCGTGCCTCCGCTTCTGACCAGTGAGCACCTACCTTACCTCTTCAATCCATAGGCGACATTGCCAGGGACGATGCCTTCGTTGCTTGCCAGTGAGCGCTGTCTCATAGAGAATGCAGTGGAGAATATTTTAATGCGTGTCTTCGTGCCTCCGCTGCTGACCAGTGAGCACCTACCTTACCTCTTCAATCCATAGGCGACATTGCCAGGGCCGATGCCTTCGTTGCTTGCCAGTGAGCGCTGTCTCATAGAGAATGCAGTGGAGAATATTTTAATGCGTGTCTTCGTGCCTCCGCTGCTGACCAGTGAGCACCTACCTTACCTCTTCAATCCATAGGCGACATTGTCAGGGACGTTGCCTTCGTTGCTTGCAAGTGAGCGCAGTCTCATAGAGAATGCAGTGGAGAATATTTTAATGCGTGTCTTCGTGCCTCCGCTGCTGACCAGTGAGCACCTACCTTACCTCTTCAATCCATAGGCGACATTGCAAGGGACGATGCCTTCGTTGCTTGCCAGTGAGCGCTGTCTCATAGAGAATGCAGTGGAGAATATTTTAATGCGTGTCTTCGTGCCTCCGCTGCTGACCAGTGAGCACCTACCTTACCTCTTCAATCCATAGGCGACATTGCCAGGGACGATGCCTTCGTTGCTTGACAGTGAGCGCTGTCTCATAGAGAATGCAGTGGAGAATATTTTAATGCGTGTCTTCGTGCCTCCGCTGCTGACCAGTGAGCACCTACCTTACCTCTTCAATCCATAGGCGACATTGCCAGGGACGATGCCTTCGTTGCTTGCCAGTGAGCGCTGTCTCATAGAGAATGCAGTGGAGAATATTTAAATGCGTGTCTTCGTGCCTCCGCTGCTGACCAGTGAGCACCTACCTTACCTCTTCAATCCATAGGCGACATTGCCAGGGACGATGCCTTCGTTGCTTGCCAGTGAGGGCTGTCTAATAGAGAATGCAGTGGAGAATATTTAAATGCGTGTCTTCGTGCCTCCGCTGCTGACCAGTGAGCACCTACCTTACCTCTTCAATCCATAGGCGACATTGCCACGGACGATGCCTTCGTTGCTTGCCAGTGAGCGCTGTCTCATAGAGAATGCAGTGGAGAATATTTTAATGCGTGTCTTCGTGCCTCCGCTGCTGACCAGTGAGCACCTACCTTACCTCTTCAATCCATAGGCGACATTGCCAGGGCCGATGCCTTCGTTGCTTGCCAGTGAGCGCTGTCTCATAGAGAATGCAGTGGAGAATATTTTAATGCGTGTCTTCGGGCCTCCGCTGCTGACCAGTGAGCACCTACCTTATCTCTTCAATCCGTAGGCGACATTGCCAGGACCGATGCCTTCGTTGCTTGCCAGTGAGCGCTGTCTCATAGAGAATGCAGTGGAAATATTTTAATGCGTGTCTTCGTGCCTCCGCTGCTGACCAGTGAGCACCTACCTTACCTCTTCAATCCATAGGCGACATTGCCAGGGCCGATGCCTTCGTTGCTTGCCAGTGAGCGCTGTCTCATAGAGAATGCAGTGGAGAATAATTTAATGCGTGTATTCGTGCCTCCGCTGCTGACCAGTGAGCACCTACCTTACCTCTTTAATCCATAGGCGACATTGCCAGGGACGATGCCTTCGTTGCTTGCCAGTGAGTGCTGTCTCATAGAGAATGCGGTGGAGAATATTTAAATGCGTGTCTTCGTGCCTCCGCTGCTGACCAGTGAGCACCTACCTTACCTCTTCAATGCATAGGCGACATTGCCAGGGACAATGCCTTCGTTGCTTGCTAGTGAGCGCTGTCTCATAGAGAATGCAGTGGAGAATATTTAAATGCGTGTCTTCGTGCCTCCGCTGCTGACCACTGAGCACCTACCTTACCTCTTCAATCGATAGGCGACATTGCCAGGGCCGATGCCTTCGTTGCTTGCCAGTGAGCGCTGTCTCATAGAGAATGCAGTGGAGAATATTTTAATGCGTGTCTTCGTGCCTCCGCTGCTGACCAGTGAGCACCTACCTCACCTCTTCAATCCATAGGCGACATTGCAAGGGACGATGCCTTCGTTGCTTGCCAGTGAGCGCTGTCTCATAGAGAATGCAGTGGAGAATATTTTAATGCGTGTCTTCGTGCCTCCGCTGCTGACCAGTGAGCACCTACCTTACCTCTTCAATCTATAGGCGACATTGCCAGGGCCGATGCCTTCGTTGCTTGCAAGTGAGTGCAGTCTCATAGAGAATGCAGTGGAGAATATTTTAATGCGTGTCTTCGTGCCTCCGCTGCTGACCAGTGAGCACCTACCTTACCTCTTCAATCCATAGGCGACATTGCCAGGGCCGATGCCTTCGTTGCTTGCCAGTGAGCGCTGTCTCATAGAGAATGCAGTGGAGAATATTTTAATGCGTGTCTTCGTGCCTCCGCTGCTGACCAGTGAGCACCTACCTTACATCTTCAATCCATAGGCGACATTGCCAGGGACGATGCCTTTGTTGCTTGCCAGTGAGCGCTGTCTCATAGAGAATGCAGTGGAAATATTTTAATGCGTGTCTTCGTGCCTCCGCTGCTGACCAGTGAGCACCTACCTTACCTCTTCAATCCATAGGCGACATTGCCAGGGCCGATGCCTTCGTTGCTTGCCAGTGAGCGCTGTCTCATAGAGAATGCAGTGGAGAATATTTTAATGCGTGTCTTCGTGCCTCCGCTGCTGACCAGTGAGCACCTACCTTACCTCTTTAATCCATAGGCGACATTGCCAGGGACGATGCCTTCGTTGCTTGCCAGTGAGTGCTGTCTCATAGAGAATGCGGTGGAGAATATTTAAATGCGTGTCTTCGTGCCTCCGCTGCTGACCAGTGAGCACCTACCTTACCTCTTCAATGCATAGGCGACATTGCCAGGGACAATGCCTTCGTTGCTTGCTAGTGAGCGCTGTCTCATAGAGAATGCAGTGGAGAATATTTAAATGCGTGTCTTCGTGCCTCCGCTGCTGACCACTGAGCACCTACCTTACCTCTTCAATCGATAGGCGACATTGCCAGGGCCGATGCCTTCGTTGCTTGCCAGTGAGCGCTGTCTCATAGAGAATGCAGTGGAGAATATTTTAATGCGTGTCTTCGTGCCTCCGCTGCTGACCAGTGAGCACCTACCTCACCTCTTCAATCCATAGGCGACATTGCAAGGGACGATGCCTTCGTTGCTTGCCAGTGAGCGCTGTCTCATAGAGAATGCAGTGGAGAATATTTTAATGCGTGTCTTCGTGCCTCCGCTGCTGACCAGTGAGCACCTACCTTACCTCTTCAATCTATAGGCGACATTGCCAGGGCCGATGCCTTCGTTGCTTGCAAGTGAGTGCAGTCTCATAGAGAATGCAGTGGAGAATATTTTAATGCGTGTCTTCGTGCCTCCGCTGCTGACCAGTGAGCACCTACCTTACCTCTTCAATCCATAGGCGACATTGCCAGGGCCGATGCCTTCGTTGCTTGCCAGTGAGCGCTGTCTCATAGAGAATGCAGTGGAGAATATTTTAATGCGTGTCTTCGTGCCTCCGCTGCTGACCAGTGAGCACCTACCTTACATCTTCAATCCATAGGCGACATTGCCAGGGACGATGCCTTTGTTGCTTGCCAGTGAGCGCTGTCTCATAGAGAATGCAGTGGTGAATATTTAAATGCGTGTCTTCGTACCTCCGCTGCTGACCAGTGAGCACCTACCTTACCTCTTCAATCCATAGGCGACATTGCCAGGGACGATGCCTTCGTTGCTTGCCAGTGAGCGCTGTCTCATAGAGAATGCAGTGGAGAATATTTTAATGCGTGTCTTCGTGCCTCCGCTGCTGACCAGTGAGCACCTACCTTACCTCTTCAATCCATAGGCGACATTGCCAGGGACGATGCATTCGTTGCTTGCCAGTGAGCGCTGTCTCATAGAGAATGCAGTGGAGAATATTTAAATGCGTGTCTTCGTGCCTCCGCTGCTGACCAGTGAGCACCTACCTTACCTCTTCAATCCATAGGCGACATTGCCAGGGACGATGCCTTCGTTGCTTGCCAGTGAGCGCTGTCTCATAGAGAATGCAGTGGAGAATATTTTAATGCGTGTCTTCGTGCCTCCGCTGCTGACCAGTGAGCACCTACCTTACCTCTTCAATCCATAGGCGACATTGCCAGGGCCGATGCCTTCGTTGCTTGCCAGTGAGCGCTGTCTCATAGAGAATGCAGTGGAGAATATTTTAATGCGTGTCTTCGGGCCTCCGCTGCTGACCAGTGAGCACCTACCTTATCTCTTCAATCCGTAGGCGACATTGCCAGGACCGATGCCTTCGTTGCTTGCCAGTGAGCGCTGTCTCATAGAGAATGCAGTGGAAATATTTTAATGCGTGTCTTCGTGCCTCCGCTGCTGACCAGTGAGCACCTACCTTACCTCTTCAATCCATAGGCGACATTGCCAGGGCCGATGCCTTCGTTGCTTGCCAGTGAGCGCTGTCTCATAGAGAATGCAGTGGAGAATAATTTAATGCGTGTATTCGTGCCTCCGCTGCTGACCAGTGAGCACCTACCTTACCTCTTTAATCCATAGGCGACATTGCCAGGGACGATGCCTTCGTTGCTTGCCAGTGAGTGCTGTCTCATAGAGAATGCGGTGGAGAATATTTAAATGCGTGTCTTCGTGCCTCCGCTGCTGACCAGTGAGCACCTACCTTACCTCTTCAATGCATAGGCGACATTGCCAGGGACAATGCCTTCGTTGCTTGCTAGTGAGCGCTGTCTCATAGAGAATGCAGTGGAGAATATTTAAATGCGTGTCTTCGTGCCTCCGCTGCTGACCACTGAGCACCTACCTTACCTCTTCAATCGATAGGCGACATTGCCAGGGCCGATGCCTTCGTTGCTTGCCAGTGAGCGCTGTCTCATAGAGAATGCAGTGGAGAATATTTTAATGCGTGTCTTCGTGCCTCCGCTGCTGACCAGTGAGCACCTACCTCACCTCTTCAATCCATAGGCGACATTGCAAGGGACGATGCCTTCGTTGCTTGCCAGTGAGCGCTGTCTCATAGAGAATGCAGTGGAGAATATTTTAATGCGTGTCTTCGTGCCTCCGCTGCTGACCAGTGAGCACCTACCTTACCTCTTCAATCTATAGGCGACATTGCCAGGGCCGATGCCTTCGTTGCTTGCAAGTGAGTGCAGTCTCATAGAGAATGCAGTGGAGAATATTTTAATGCGTGTCTTCGTGCCTCCGCTGCTGACCAGTGAGCACCTACCTTACCTCTTCAATCCATAGGCGACATTGCCAGGGCCGATGCCTTCGTTGCTTGCCAGTGAGCGCTGTCTCATAGAGAATGCAGTGGAGAATATTTTAATGCGTGTCTTCGTGCCTCCGCTGCTGACCAGTGAGCACCTACCTTACATCTTCAATCCATAGGCGACATTGCCAGGGACGATGCCTTTGTTGCTTGCCAGTGAGCGCTGTCTCATAGAGAATGCAGTGGTGAATATTTAAATGCGTGTCTTCGTACCTCCGCTGCTGACCAGTGAGCACCTACCTTACCTCTTCAATCCATAGGCGACATTGCCAGGGACGATGCCTTCGTTGCTTGCCAGTGAGCGCTGTCTCATAGAGAATGCAGTGGAGAATATTTTAATGCGTGTCTTCGTGCCTCCGCTGCTGACCAGTGAGCACCTACCTTACCTCTTCAATCCATAGGCGACATTGCCAGGGACGATGCATTCGCTGCTTGCCAGTGAGCGCTGTCTCATAGAGAATGCAGTGGAGAATATTTAAATGCGTGTCTTCGTGCCTCCGCTGCTGACCAGTGAGCACCTACCTTACCTCTTCAATCCATAGGCGACATTGCCAGGGACGATGCCTTCGTTGCTTGCCAGTGAGCACTGTCTCATAGAGAATGCAGTGGAGAATATTTTAATGCGTGTCTTCGTGCCTCTGCTGCTGACTAGTGAGCACCTACCTTACCTCTTCAATCCATAGGCGACATTGCAAGGGACGATGCCTTCGTTGCTTGCCAGTGAGCGCTGTCTCATAGAGAATGCAGTGGAGAATATTTTAATGCGTGTCTTCGTGCCTCCGCTGCTGCCCAGTGAGCACCTACCTTACCTCTTCAATCCATAGGCGATATTGCCAGGGACGATGCCTTCGTTGCTTTCCAGTGAGCGCTGTCTCATAGAGAATGCAGTGGAGAATATTTTAATGCGTGTCTTCGTGCCTCCGCTGCTGACCAGTGAGCACCTACCTTACCTCTTCAATCCATAGGCGACATTGCCAGGGCCGATGCCTTCGTTGCTTGCAAGTGAGCGCTGTCTCATAGAGAATGCTGTTGAGAATATTTTAATGCGTGTCTTCGTGCCTCCGCTGCTGACCAGTGAGCACCTACCTTACCTCTTCAATCCATAGGCGACATTGCCAGGGCCGATGCCTTCGTTGCTTGCCAGTGAGCGCTGTCTCATAGAGAATGCAGTGGAGAATATTTTAATGCGTGTCTTCGTGCCTCAGCTGCTGACCAGTGAGCACCTACCTTACCTCTTCAATCCATAGGCGACATTGCCAGGGACGATGCCTTCGTTGCTTGCCAGTGAGCGCTGTCTCATAGAGAATGCAGTGGAGAATATTTTAATGCGTGTCTTCGTGCCTCCGCTGCTGACCAGTGAGCACCTACCTTACCTCTTCAATCCATAGGCGACATTGCCAGGGACGATGCCTTCGTTGCTTGCCAGTGAGCGCTGTCTCTTTGAGAATGCAGTGGAGAATATTTTAATGCGTGTCTTCGTGCCTCCGCTGCTGACCAGTGAGCACCTACCTTACCTCTTCAATCCATAGGCGACATTGCCAGGGCCGATGCCTTCGTTGCTTGCCAGTGAGCGCTGTCTCATAGAGAATGCAGTGGAGAATATTTTAATGCGTGTCTTCGTGCCTCAGCTGCTGACCAGTGAGCACCTACCTTACCTCTTCAATCCATAGGCGACATTGCCAGGGACGATGCCTTCGTTGCTTGCCAGTGAGTGCTGTCTCATAGAGAATGCAGTGGAGAATATTTTAATGCGTGTCTTCGTGCCTCCGCTGCTGACCAGTGAGCACCTACCTTACCTCTTCAATCCATAGGCGACATTGCCAGGGCCGATGCCTTCGTTGCTTGCCAGTGAGCGCTGTCTCATAGAGAATGCAGTGGAGAATATTTTAATGCGTGTCTTCGTGCCTCCGCTGCTGACCAGTGAGCACCTACCTTACATCTGCAATCCATAGGCGACATTGCCAGGGACGATGCCTTCGTTGCTTGCCAGTGAGCGCTGTCTCATAGAGAATGCAGTGGAGAATATTTAAATGCGTGTCTTCGTACCTCCGCTGCTGACCAGTGAGCACCTACCTTACCTCTACAATCCATAGGCGACATTGCCAGAGACGATGCCTTCGTTGCTTGCCAGTGAGCGCTGTCTCATAGAGAATGCAGTGGAGAATATTTTAATGCGTGTCTTCGTGCCTCCGCTGCTGACCAGTGAGCACCTACCTTACCTCTTCAATCCATAGGCGACATTGCCAGGGACGATGCCTTCGTTGCTTGCCAGTGAGCGCTGTCTCATAGAGAATGCAGTGGAGAATATTTTAATGCGTGTCTTCGTGCCTCCGCTGCTGACTAGTGAGCACCTACCTTACCTCTTCAATCCATAGGCGACATTGCAAGGGACGATGCCTTCGTTGCTTGCCAGTGAGCGCTGTCTCATAGAGAATGCAGTGGAGAATATTTTAATGCGTGTCTTCGTGCCTCCGCTGCTGACTAGTGAGCACCTACCTTACCTCTTCAATCCATAGGCGACATTGCCAGGGACGATGCCTTCGATGCTTGCCAGTGAGCGCTGTCTCATAGAGAATGCAGTGGATAATATTTAAATGCGTGTCTTCGTGCCTCCGCTGGTGATCAGTGAGCATCTACCTTACCTCTTCAATCCATAGGCGACATTGCCAGGGACGATGCCTTCGTTGCTTGCCAGTGAGCGCTGTTTCATAGAGAATGCAGTGGAGAATATTTTAATGCGTGTCTTCGTGCCTCCGCTGCTGACCAGTGAGCACCTACCTTACCTCTTCAATCCATAGGCGACATTGCCAGGGCCGATGCCTTCGTTGCTTGCCAGTGAGCGCTGTCTCATAGAGAATGCAGTGGAGAATATTTTAATGCGTGTCTTCGTGCCTCCGCTGCTGACCAGTGAGCACCTACCTTACCTCTTCAATCCATAGGCGACATTGCCAGGGACGATGCCTTCGTTGCTTGCAAGTGAGCGCAGTCTCATAGAGAATGCAGTGGAGAATATTTTAATGCGTGTCTTCGTGCCTCCGCTGCTGACCAGTGAGCACCTACCTTACCTCTTCAATCCATAGGCGACATTGCAAGGGACGATGCCTTCGTTGCTTGCCAGTGAGCGCTGTCTCATAGAGAATGCAGTGGAGAATATTTTAATGCGTGTCTTCGTGCCTCCGCTGCTGACCAGTGAGCACCTACCTTACCTCTTCAATCCATAGGCGACATTGCCAGGGACGATGCCTTCGTTGCTTGACAGTGAGCGCTGTCTCATAGAGAATGCAGTGGAGAATATTTTAATGCGTGTCTTCGTGCCTCCGCTGCTGACCAGTGAGCACCTACCTTACCTCTTCAATCCATAGGCGACATTGCCAGGGACGATGCCTTCGTTGCTTGCCAGTGAGCGCTGTCTCATAGAGAATGCAGTGGAGAATATTTAAATGCGTGTCTTCGTGCCTCCGCTGCTGACCAGTGAGCACCTACCTTACCTCTTCAATCCATAGGCGACATTGCCAGGGACGATGCCTTCGTTGCTTGCCAGTGAGGGCTGTCTAATAGAGAATGCAGTGGAGAATATTTAAATGCGTGTCTTCGTGCCTCCGCTGCTGACCAGTGAGCACCTACCCTACCTCTTCAATCCATAGGCGACATTGCCAGGGACGATGCCTTCGTTGCTTGCCAGTGAGCGCTGTCTCATAGAGAATGCAGTGGAGAATATTTTAATGCGTGTCTTCGTGCCTCCGCTGCTGACCAGTGAGCACCTACCTTACCTCTTCAATCCATAGGCGACATTGCCAGGGCCGATGCCTTCGTTGCTTGCCAGTGAGCGCTGTCTCATAGAGAATGCAGTGGAGAATATTTTAATGCGTGTCTTCGGGCCTCCGCTGCTGACCAGTGAGCACCTACCTTATCTCTTCAATCCGTAGGCGACATTGCCAGGGCCGATGCCTTCGTTGCTTGCCAGTGAACGCTGTCTCATAGAGAATGCAGTGGAAATATTTTAATGCGTGTCTTCGTGCCTCCGCTGCTGACCAGTGAGCACCTACCTTACCTCTTCAATCCATAGGCGACATTGCCAGGGCCGATGCCTTCGTTGCTTGCCAGTGAGCGCTGTCTCATAGAGAATGCAGTGGAGAATATTTTAATGCGTGTCTTCGTGCCTCCGCTGCTGACCAGTGAGCACCTACCTTACCTCTTTAATCCATAGGCGACATTGCCAGGGACGATGCCTTCGTTGCTTGCCAGTGAGTGCTGTCTCATAGAGAATGCGGTGGAGAATATTTAAATGCGTGTCTTCGTGCCTCCGCTGCTGACCAGTGAGCACCTACCTTACCTCTTCAATGCATAGGCGACATTGCCAGGGACAATGCCTTCGTTGCTTGCTAGTGAGCGCTGTCTCATAGAGAATGCAGTGGAGAATATTTAAATGCGTGTCTTCGTGCCTCCGCTGCTGACCACTGAGCACCTACCTTACCTCTTCAATCGATAGGCGACATTGCCAGGGCCGATGCCTTCGTTGCTTGCCAGTGAACGCTGTCTCATAGAGAATGCAGTGGAGAATATTTTAATGCGTGTCTTCGTGCCTCCGCTGCTGACCAGTGAGCACCTACCTCACCTCTTCAATCCATAGGCGACATTGCAAGGGACGATGCCTTCGTTGCTTGCCAGTGAGCGCTGTCTCATAGAGAATGCAGTGGAGAATATTTTAATGCGTGTCTTCGTGCCTCCGCTGCTGACCAGTGAGCACCTACCTTACCTCTTCAATCTATAGGCGACATTGCCAGGGCCGATGCCTTCGTTGCTTGCAAGTGAGTGCAGTCTCATAGAGAATGCAGTGGAGAATATTTTAATGCGTGTCTTCGTGCCTCCGCTGCTGACCAGTGAGCACCTACCTTACCTCTTCAATCCATAGGCGACATTGCCAGGGCCGATGCCTTCGTTGCTTGCCAGTGAGCGCTGTCTCATAGAGAATGCAGTGGAGAATATTTTAATGCGTGTCTTCGTGCCTCCGCTGCTGACCAGTGAGCACCTACCTTACATCTTCAATCCATAGGCGACATTGCCAGGGACGATGCCTTTGTTGCTTGCCAGTGAGCGCTGTCTCATAGAGAATGCAGTGGTGAATATTTAAATGCGTGTCTTCGTACCTCCGCTGCTGACCAGTGAGCACCTACCTTACCTCTTCAATCCATAGGCGACATTGCCAGGGACGATGCCTTCGTTGCTTGCCAGTGAGCGCTGTCTCATAGAGAATGCAGTGGAGAATATTTTAATGCGTGTCTTCGTGCCTCCGCTGCTGACCAGTGAGCACCTACCTTACCTCTTCAATCCATAGGCGACATTGCCAGGGACGATGCATTCGTTGCTTGCCAGTGAGCGCTGTCTCATAGAGAATGCAGTGGAGAATATTTAAATGCGTGTCTTCGTGCCTCCGCTGCTGACCAGTGAGCACCTACCTTACCTCTTCAATCCATAGGCGACATTGCCAGGGACGATGCCTTCGTTGCTTGCCAGTGAGCACTGTCTCATAGAGAATGCAGTGGAGAATATTTTAATGCGTGTCTTCGTGCCTCTGCTGCTGACTAGTGAGCACCTACCTTACCTCTTCAATCCATAGGCGACATTGCAAGGGACGATGCCTTCGTTGCTTGCCAGTGAGCGCTGTCTCATAGAGAATGCAGTGGAGAATATTTTAATGCGTGTCTTCGTGCCTCCGCTGCTGCCCAGTGAGCACCTACCTTACCTCTTCAATCCATAGGCGATATTGCCAGGGACGATGCCTTCGTTGCTTTCCAGTGAGCGCTGTCTCATAGAGAATGCAGTGGAGAATATTTTAATGCGTGTCTTCGTGCCTCCGCTGCTGACCAGTGAGCACCTACCTTACCTCTTCAATCCATAGGCGACATTGCCAGGGCCGATGCCTTCGTTGCTTGCAAGTGAGCGCTGTCTCATAGAGAATGCAGTTGAGAATATTTTAATGCGTGTCTTCGTGCCTCCGCTGCTGACCAGTGAGCACCTACCTTACCTCTTCAATCCATAGGCGACATTGCCAGGGCCGATGCCTTCGTTGCTTGCCAGTGAGCGCTGTCTCATAGAGAATGCAGTGGAGAATATTTTAATGCGTGTCTTCGTGCCTCAGCTGCTGACCAGTGAGCACCTACCTTACCTCTTCAATCCATAGGCGACATTGCCAGGGACGATGCCTTCGTTGCTTGCCAGTGAGCGCTGTCTCATAGAGAATGCAGTGGAGAATATTTTAATGCGTGTCTTCGTGCCTCCGCTGCTGACCAGTGAGCACCTACCTTACCTCTTCAATCCATAGGCGACATTGCCAGGGACGATGCCTTCGTTGCTTGCCAGTGAGCGCTGTCTCTTTGAGAATGCAGTGGAGAATATTTTAATGCGTGTCTTCGTGCCTCCGCTGCTGACCAGTGAGCACCTACCTTACCTCTTCAATCCATAGGCGACATTGCCAGGGCCGATGCCTTCGTTGCTTGCCAGTGAGCGCTGTCTCATAGAGAATGCAGTGGAGAATATTTTAATGCGTGTCTTCGTGCCTCAGCTGCTGACCAGTGAGCACCTACCTTACCTCTTCAATCCATAGGCGACATTGCCAGGGACGATGCCTTCGTTGCTTGCCAGTGAGTGCTGTCTCATAGAGAATGCAGTGGAGAATATTTTAATGCGTGTCTTCGTGCCTCCGCTGCTGACCAGTGAGCACCTACCTTACCTCTTCAATCCATAGGCGACATTGCCAGGGACGATGCCTTCGTTGCTTGCCAGTGAGCGCTGTCTCATAGAGAATGCAGTGGAGAATATTTTAATGCGTGTCTTCGGGCCTCCGCTGCTGACCAGTGAGCACCTACCTTATCTCTTCAATCCGTAGGCGACATTGCCAGGGCCGATGCCTTCGTTGCTTGCCAGTGAGCGCTGTCTCATAGAGAATGCAGTGGAGAATATTTTAATGCGTGTCTTCGTGCCTCCGCTGCTGACCAGTGAGCACCTACCTTACATCTGCAATCCATAGGCGACATTGCCAGGGACGATGCCTTCGTTGCTTGCCAGTGAGCGCTGTCTCATAGAGAATGCAGTGGAGAATATTTAAATGCGTGTCTTCGTACCTCCGCTGCTGACCAGTGAGCACCTACCTTACCTCTACAATCCATAGGCGACATTGCCAGAGACGATGCCTTCGTTGCTTGCCAGTGAGCGCTGTCTCATAGAGAATGCAGTGGAGAATATTTTAATGCGTGTCTTCGTGCCTCCGCTGCTGACCAGTGAGCACCTACCTTACCTCTTCAATCCATAGGCGACATTGCCAGGGACGATGCCTTCGTTGCTTGCCAGTGAGCGCTGTCTCATAGAGAATGCAGTGGAGAATATTTTAATGCGTGTCTTCGTGCCTCCGCTGCTGACTAGTGAGCACCTACCTTACCTCTTCAATCCATAGGCGACATTGCAAGGGACGATGCCTTCGTTGCTTGCCAGTGAGCGCTGTCTCATAGAGAATGCAGTGGAGAATATTTTAATGCGTGTCTTCGTGCCTCCGCTGCTGACTAGTGAGCACCTACCTTACCTCTTCAATCCATAGGCGACATTGCCAGGGACGATGCCTTCGATGCTTGCCAGTGAGCGCTGTCTCATAGAGAATGCAGTGGATAATATTTAAATGCGTGTCTTCGTGCCTCCGCTGGTGTTCAGTGAGCATCTGCCTTACCTCTTCAATCCATAGGCGACATTGCCAGGGACGATGCCTTCGTTGCTTGCCAGTGAGCGCTGTTTCATAGAGAATGCAGTGGAGAATATTTTAATGCGTGTCTTCGTGCCTCCGCTGCTGACCAGTGAGCACCTACCTTACCTCTTCAATCCATAGGCGACATTGCCAGGGCCGATGCCTTCGTTGCTTGCCAGTGAGCGCTGTCTCATAGAGAATGCAGTGGAGAATATTTTAATGCGTGTCTTCGTGCCTCCGCTGCTGACCAGTGAGCACCTACCTTACCTCTTCAATCCATAGGCGACATTGCCAGGGACGATGCCTTCGTTGCTTGCAAGTGAGCGCAGTCTCATAGAGAATGCAGTGGAGAATATTTTAATGCGTGTCTTCGTGCCTCCGCTGCTTACCAGTGAGCACCTACCTTACCTCTTCAATCCATAGGCGACATTGCAAGGGACGATGCCTTCGTTGCTTGCCAGTGAGCGCTGTCTCATAGAGAATGCAGTGGAGAATATTTTAATGCGTGTCTTCGTGCCTCCGCTGCTGACCAGTGAGCACCTACCTTACCTCTTCAATCCATAGGCGACATTGCCAGGGACGATGCCTTCGTTGCTTGACAGTGAGCGCTGTCTCATAGAGAATGCAGTGGAGAATATTTTAATGCGTGTCTTCGTGCCTCCGCTGCTGACCAGTGAGCACCTACCTTACCTCTTCAATCCATAGGCGACATTGCCAGGGACGATGCCTTCGTTGCTTGCCAGTGAGCGCTGTCTCATAGAGAATGCAGTGGAGAATATTTAAATGCGTGTCTTCGTGCCTCCGCTGCTGACCAGTGAGCACCTACCTTACCTCTTCAATCCATAGGCGACATTGCCAGGGACGATGCCTTCGTTGCTTGCCAGTGAGGGCTGTCTAATAGAGAATGCAGTGGAGAATATTTAAATGCGTGTCTTCGTGCCTCCGCTGCTGACCAGTGAGCACCTACCCTACCTCTTCAATCCATAGGCGACATTGCCAGGGACGATGCCTTCGTTGCTTGCCAGTGAGCGCTGTCTCATAGAGAATGCAGTGGAGAATATTTTAATGCGTGTCTTCGTGCCTCCGCTGCTGACCAGTGAGCACCTACCTTACCTCTTCAATCCATAGGCGACATTGCCAGGGCCGATGCCTTCGTTGCTTGCCAGTGAGCGCTGTCTCATAGAGAATGCAGTGGAGAATATTTTAATGCGTGTCTTCGGGCCTCCGCTGCTGACCAGTGAGCACCTACCTTATCTCTTCAATCCGTAGGCGACATTGCCAGGGCCGATGCCTTCGTTGCTTGCCAGTGAGCGCTGTCTCATAGAGAATGCAGTGGAAATATTTTAATGCGTGTCTTCGTGCCTCCGCTGCTGACCAGTGAGCACCTACCTTACCTCTTCAATCCATAGGCGACATTGCCAGGGACGATGCCTTCGTTGCTTGCCAGTGAGTGCTGTCTCATAGAGAATGCGGTGGAGAATATTTAAATGCGTGTCTTCGTGCCTCCGCTGCTGACCAGTGAGCACCTACCTTACCTCTTCAATGCATAGGCGACATTGCCAGGGACAATGCCTTCGTTGCTTGCTAGTGAGCGCTGTCTCATAGAGAATGCAGTGGAGAATATTTAAATGCGTGTCTTCGTGCCTCCGCTGCTGACCACTGAGCACCTACCTTACCTCTTCAATCGATAGGCGACATTGCCAGGGCCGATGCCTTCGTTGCTTGCCAGTGAGCGCTGTCTCATAGAGAATGCAGTGGAGAATATTTTAATGCGTGTCTTCGTGCCTCCGCTGCTGACCAGTGAGCACCTACCTTACCTCTTCAATCCATAGGCGACATTGCCAGGGACGATGCCTTCGTTGCTTGCCAGTTTGCGCTGTCTCATAGAGAATGCAGTGGAGAATATTTAAATGCGTGTCTTCGTGCCTCCGCTGCTGACCACTGAGCACCTACCTTACCTCTTCAATCCATAGGCGACATTGCCAGGGCCGATGCCTTCGTTGCTTGCCAGTGAGCGCTGTCTCATAGAGAATGCAGTGGAGAATATTTAAATGCATGTCTGCGTGTCTCCGCTGCTGACCAGTGAGCACCTACCTTACCTCTTCAATCCATAGGCGACATTGCCGGGGCCGATGCCTTCGGTGCTTGCCAGTGAGCATTGTCTCATAGAGAATGCAGTGGAGAATATTTTAATGCGTGTCTGCGTGCTTCCGCTGCTGACCAGTGAGCACCTACCTTACCTCTTCAATCCATAGGCGACATTGCCAGGGACGATGCCTTCGTTGCTTGCCAGTGAGCGCTGTCTCATAGAGAATGCAGTGGAGAATATTTTAATGCGTGTCTTCGTGCCTCCGCTGCTGACCAGTGAGCACCTACCTTACCTCTTCAATCCATAGGCGACATTGCCAGGGACGATGCCTTCGTTGCTTGCCAGTGAGCGCTGTCTCATAGAGAATGCAGTGGAGAATATTTTAATGCGTGTCTCCGCTGCTGACCAGTGAGCACCTTCCTTACCTCTTCAATCCATAGGCGACATTGCCGGGGCCGATGCCTTCGGTGCTTGCCAGTGAGCGCTGTCCCATAGAGAATGCAGTGGAGAATATTTTAATGCGTGTCTCCGCTGCTGACCAGTGAGCACCTACCTTACCTCTTCAATCCATAGGCGACATTGCCAGGGACGATGCCTTCGTTGCTTGCCAGTGAGCGCTGTCTCATAGAGAATGCAGTGGAGAATATTTTAATGCGTGTCTGCGTGTTTCCGCTGCTGACCAGTGAGCACCTACCTTACCTCTTCAATCCATAGGCGACATTGCCAGGGACGATGCCTTCGTTGCTTGCCAGTGAGCGCTGTCTCATAGAGAATGCAGTGGAGAATATTTAAATGCGTGTGTTCCTGCCTCCGCTGCTGACCAGTGATCACCTACCTTACCTCTTCAATCCATAGGCGACATTGCCAGGGACGATGCCTTCGTTGCTTGCCAGTGAGCGCTGTCTCATAGAGAATGCAGTGGAGAATATTTTAATGCGTGTCTTCGTGCCTCCGCTGCTGACCAGTGAGCACCTACCTTACCTCTTCAATCCATAGGCGACATTGCCAGGGACGATGCCTTCGTTGCTTGCCAGTGAGCGCTGTCTCATAGAGAATGCAGTGGAGAATATTTTAATGCGTGTCTCCGCTGCTGACCAGTGAGCACCTTCCTTACCTCTTCAATCCATAGGCGACATTGCCGGGGCCGATGCCTTTGGTGCTTGCCAGTGAGCGCTGTCCCATAGAGAATGCAGTGGAGAATATTTTAATGCGTGTCTCCGCTGCTGACCAGTGAGCACCTACCTTACCTCTTCAATCCATAGGCGACATTGCCAGGGACGATGCCTTCGTTGCTTGCCAGTGAGCGCTGTCTCATAGAGAATGCAGTGGAGAATATTTTAATGCGTGTCTGCGTGTTTCCGCTGCTGACCAGTGAGCACCTACCTTACCTCTTCAATCCATAGGCGACATTGCTAGGGACGATGCCTTCGTTGCTTGCCAGTGAGCGCTGTCTCATAGAGAATGCAGTGGAGAATATTTAAATGCGTGTGTTCCTGCCTCCGCTGCTGACCAGTGAGCACCTACCTTACCTCTTCAATCCATAGGCGACATTGCCAGGGACGATGCCTTCGTTGCTTGCCAGTGAGCGCTGTCTCATAGAGAATGCAGTGGAGAGTATTTTAATGCGTGTCTTCGTGCCTCCGCTGCTGACCAGTGAGCACCTACCTTACATCTTCAATCCATAGGCGACATTGCCAGGGCCGATGCCTTCGTTGCTTGCCAGTGAGCGCTGAGTAGTGTAGTCCCATTATACGGTTCCCCCTTTGCACAGTGCTTTCCCCCCTATGACGTCACAAGCCACGCCCACTTCCGGTCACGTCCCTACGACGTCACTGACCACGCCCACTTCCGCCCCCTCCCTTATGACGTAACATGTCGTAATTACATAATCATTACGTAACAGGCCACGCCCCTTTATTAATAATTAATAATTCCTCCCCCCTTTATTAAACCCCCCTTTCACCCCCCTTTCCCCCTCAGTGGCGCCATCTGTTGACAGTGAGACGTACTATTTTCCCAAAAAACCCTTTATTTTCACTCTAATTTCTCGTTTTCGGACCCCCCGGTCGCCCTACCTATATTTTAAGCCCTCCCCCTTATGAAAAACCCTCCTGGCGCCATCTGTTGATAGTGAGAAGTACTATTTTCCCAAAAACCCCTTTATTTTAAGTCTAATTTCTCGTTTTCGGCCCCCACGGTCGACCTACCTATATTTCAAGCCCTCCCCCTTATGAAAAACCCTCTGGTTGACCATTTTAAGGCCCCCACTCCTTCACTCGGCTGATGCAAGTCTCAGAATAATTGCATGGAACGATTGACTGGTCTTAGAATAATTGTACAGAAAAGGATGATACAAAATTCCTTAGTAATTAAACACTCATGAAAATTCCCTTACCTCTATTAAAAATCATCCTACAGTTGAAACTCATTTTACTCTTACTGCTTCCATAGAAAATGCCATAGGGTGAAATTAATAATGGTTTAAATTATTCGTAGGGATGACATGTTAAATCTGCTTTTAGAACACACGTCTGCAGTGGAAAATTTTTCAAACTCCGTTAATCAACTCCCTAGTAATTAAACACTCGTCAAAATATACCTCACCTTTATTAAAATCACTCCACGGTCGAAATAAAAATCAGTTTTTCTGTAGATGTGTTTCACCGGGGAAAAAAAAAAAATCGTCCCTCGCTCTGTGGATTCCGTCCGACTGTCTTGGGTTCCCGGACTATACCGTGTACTTGCTGTGACTTAGATGCGGGCCAAACATTTCAGATATTAACCTAGCATTCTTTATAACTAGCTTTTTCTATGTATTTCTTACATCAAAGCCAACACTAGCACTGCACTCTTTTGAATGCAGATCTCAAATTGTAAATCAACTCGCAGAGTTGTATTTATTCCTTAGTAATTAAAACTCTTTGCTATTCATTTAGCCAGGACGACTAAACGATTCCTTTGTAATTAAAATTCCCTGCTATTAAACTCCCTAGTAATTAAACACTCATCAAAATTCCCTTACCTTTATTAAAAAAACCACCGTACGGTTGAATCAGTTTTCTGTAAATGCGTTTTATCGAAAAAAAAAAACACTCCGGCCAACGAGAGTCGAACGCACTATCCCAGCTTTACTCTATTCTTGAACAAGAATCAACCTGCAATGGAAAAGGCATTCCTGAAGTCGTACGTGGAGTCATGCCCACACGTGTCCGTTTACCAGTCAGGTAGCAACGAAACATCTCGTGACACAATCGCCCTGGGAGGTTGAGTGTCCAGCGCTCAGTCTGATGATTCATACGATGTTGTTCTCTGAGGGTAGGTGACGTCACAGCAAGGGGAAAGTAACGTGGAGTGACCAGCGAGTGACACGTATCAGAAGGCTGAGCACTGTTTATATATACAGGGGACTTGTTAAGACATGAACATTCTGCTCAGTGTTCTGTCGGTCTCTCGAGCTGTTATAGTTTTGAAGCCTCTGGTAGAATGTCGAGAACGCGTCAATCGTTTTATGTGACTGCACGATGCATATTGGCGTCTGTAGGTATTCCTTCATATCAGAAAGATATAACCTACGAGGAATGCTTGCAGACATTAATGAATGTTATAACCGACAAAATCCTGCATATGCTCAGTACGATGCAAGGTGAGGCGGTCATAGAAACGTACGACATTGCCCATGAGTTTCTATGCCGTGTGTGTTTTGCGGAAGTAGAAGCGTTAAACCACGTCAAAAGGATGGACTACCTATCGGTGGTCGAGGATGCCATGACCTCGATAGAGATTGCTGGCATTGTGGAGGTTGTAGGATAATTAAAAACAACAACAACAAAAGGTTCTTTTCAGAACCACTTCATTTGTGTAGAAAGGATTATCGATCGTACAATTTCTGTTCACAACTCTTCTCTATCTATACATTTTTCTTCTCTATCACCCCCGTTAACAGAGTAAATTTTATAGGAATGTTTAACTTTCAGTATAATTTTACACAGTGTGTTAGGATTAACAACTCTTATAGCATAGTTATTGCGGGTAGGCTCCCTCTCCCACTTTTAAAATTTAGATCTTACACCGACAGTCTTTTCATATACGTATTTTTATAACCATTTTAAAACCAACACTTATTTCTTTTATCCCTAGCGATTACTGGTTGTTGCATTTTTTATTAGAAGAAACCCTACCCCTGCAGTAACAGCCCCCGCAGAAAATAAAAAAATGCTATTGGGCGAAAAATTAATAAAATCTGATTTTATTCGTCGTGATGAAAAATATTGATGGGGTAATAGGTTCGACTTAAAAGACTTCGTGTTCGGATCCTCACCACGGACAACCTCTCGCTGAAGGACGGTTAAACCCTACGAAATTATTCCAAACGGGGAATCACAAGGTTTTTATTGACGAATGAATCTTGGACCTGTACTGCTTCCGTACATCGTGAAAACCCACTCACAGCCTTGATCCGTGTTCCCAATTTCCTTTACTAAGTCACTTCAAAAAACATTGTGATTGCAAAAGTATGACTAACAGTTTTATTACGCCACGTTTTAAAAATACTTATTTCTGCTGTATCCGCGGTACGGGAGAGTAACACTGTTCGAAGAAAAATCAGGTAAAACAGTTTTAAAAAAAAAATCGTTTTCTCCGTCGTTTGCGTATGTCTCATCACGCTGGTGAAACCGGGTGAAAAAATATTTTTTTTTTGTACGAGGTAGAATGCTAAAAGTACGTCGCGTGCAAAAACTTTAGTTCCATCACGAATGCACATTAATAAAGTAGGGAGGTCGTAGTTTAATACTTCAGCTATAAAAAAATAATACAATGTCTCACACACACCTCTCAACTTGTCTACACTAATCCGCTGAAATTTCATTTGCAACGGAGGCTGATACTTCGAATCCGCTATATGTTCCGGAGCTGCAGTGGAATGCAATGGCCCCCTGCTGAATGCTACGCTATCAGAAGTCCATGTGGCTGTCACGTTCTCCAAGCGCTCAGAATATTACTATACTTATAACTGATCTAAAGTCCGTTTTAATCAATACTTATTTCTTTCAACTCTGCGACTATTGGGCCGGCACATTTTCACTAGAAGGACCGCCTCACAGTGGCAATCCCGCAGAAAAAATTAATAAAAGGAAAAAATCTGATTTTATTCCTCCTGATGAAAAATATTGAAGGTAATAGGGTCGACCTAAAAGGCCCGTGTTCGGATCCTTGCCCCGAATGGTTTTTAACAAATGTCCTACGAAATTAAAAACTATCCCGTTACACGACGGCGTTGTTTAAAAATACTTATTACGATTGTATCCTCAGCAAACTCTTTCCTAGGAAGTAACGCTACTCGATGCAGTCCCAGTTACATGCTTTTACCGGGTAAAGACTGTGCGCCAGAATGTTAAAAGTAGAATTCATACGTTTCCGTAAAAAAAAAAAAAAAAAAACTTTAGTTCCTGCTGAAAGGAGTATGGTTCGATTCAGGAAGAATAGGATTTGACCTCGTGCATTAGAAAAGGGAACAAATCCGTCCCCGGTGTCATTTGTTAGGTGGTAGTATTAGTATCCTTATACAAGCTCACTTCAAATTTTCATATGACATTCTGGGGTTGAGTTTCAACCTTTTTATTTTTTCCAACCGCGATAATGCGCAGTTTTCTGCGGAACGCGAGCGACTCGACGCCAAGGACGACCCGCACTAAACGATACGACCGTGCACTAGAAAACCGTGAACGGACTTGTGTGAAACGTAATGTACAGAGCTTGACAACAGTAATATAGACTGGGATCCTCGCTCACTATACTATCATAACCCTCGAGAAATTATCAAATATGAATAGACCTCTGTAAAGTTCCGACTCCACAATCTTCTGAGTTCATTCCGCGGTCGATGCGATCAGGATCACAAGGGATGTTTTACACATTCAACGACTTTTTCTGACATTCGCTAATCAAAGTGTCTATCTACACATCAGACTTGTCATTACATCGACAAACTACCTGTCCATAGGCTGAGTAAGCATTTAGAATGAAAGATTGAGTCTGCTTCACGACACAGATTCGTAAAACGCTCATTAATTATTTTGTGAGAGAAAGCATGCATAAAGTTCAAACACTAATACATCTTCCCTTTCTAATAAACCATACGATCAAAGTAGATAAATTGCAAGCATCATCGGATCTGATTCCGTATATCTGCTTACGACGAAAATCTCACAATAGCCTATTCAGTACTTTAACCCCCCGATACAGTATGTGACTAGGTCGTTTAACTAAATTACGTGCATAAACGAAAATGTAAAGGGATATCTGTAAATTCGCACAACGGGATAGGTGAATATTTTCACAATTCTTTTGAAGGCAGAATAACTGTGACGAGAGAGAAAGTATAAAAATGCAGTGGGATGGCTGTAAAAACAACAGATTACAGCGCAAATACTGTAAGATAGAAAAAACGACTATTAACAAGTGTCATATAAGGAGCGACCGATAAAAGTCACACCGTAGCAGAAGGAGTAATACAGGAAAAATCATAAAATATTAACCCCCCCTCCCCCACGCTGGTAAATCACGGTCCATTGCGTACACACGGATGAATATCACAAAAATACTTTGCATATAGTAAAGAACCACCGAAGTTTGGAAATTTAAAATCTGAAAACTCACTTTTTATAGTATTTCCGTGAAAAGTCACCCCCCAGAAACGAGATCTAGCTCTGTCGCCAGTTATTCCAGCGTACTATCTCTTTTCAGCACGTTTGAATAAGTGCATGTGAAGGTGGCTAGCTGCAGACACAAGCTTTTCGACAAAGATAGGATGTTTCACTACAATCTAACACGGAGATGTCTGTTAAGTTATTTTTTCCTCCTATTTCTACACTAGTGTCGAAGTCTTAGAACAAGTGGTTCGGGTTAGCACACGTTTTTGATATTATCTTGTTTGGCAATCTGAAAGAACACTGTCTGTGGAACATTACCCCCCTGCAAGCTAGTACTAATTACTTTACGATTCTGAGGGACGAAGGTTGAAATCGTTGGCAGATATTTTTCAGAAATATGCAATCAACCATAGTGTTCGGATATTTGATCCATAGTAAGACATGAACGATGTTTACCTGCCATCAGCGGCCCCTTCTACGGATCGTATGAGAGGTAATTGTTACGACAATTAGCTACGTGAAGTCGTGTTTATTTTTAAAAGCAAAGACACACTAATTACCGACTAGCTAGAGAACGATATATTAACCTACTAAAGTTTGATTTTAACGATCAGATAGTGTATATATCATCACTTTTTTAGTTCATAATAATATTCCAACTTTTAAAGGAAATATTGTCTCGTTATAAGCGATTACATACAAAGAAATACACACTCTATACTTTAAATCTATAGAGACAACGATCACTATCCCAGGAACACATCTGTGAAATATCACCACATTTTTGTTTTTAACGTACGGTTGAATCGTTCTACGATGCTAGCTTTGGTTTCCCATCCCTTTCTTTTACACCCACCCGATATAAAACATTCGACCCAACATAGCTTGCTAGCTGTGCGAGGTCTTGATACAGAGAACAATATTAACACTTCTAAGGCTGACCTTAAAATCCCTGTTAACTATACAAAAGAAATCACATTGACAAAAATATCAGAGACATTCATATTTATTTACATTAAGGTCACATTAATATTTAGTTCGTACATACCAGTTCACCGTGCACCTCTTTTAGTACTGTTGCAAAGTTCAATTTAGACATAAACGCGACATTAGCAGGACGATTTAGTTCGATACATGATTCTTCCACAAAACTTACGGCAATATCAGTTAGATTAACGTTTCTTACCACTTCGGGGAAATAATCGTAAGCTGATTCAGCGTTTATGGTGAGGCACGAATGGCGAAGTTGACTCGGATGATCCACTTCACACCCGAAACAGTTCTTACGTAGCAGCGTAAACAGTTCTTTTCGGAGATCTGTTTTCAAAGTCCGCTTTAAACAGTCCATAAGCTTTACGAAATCACTGCTGTCTTGTTCAAGGGGTCGATCGTTAGATGGTGGGCTTCGAGGAAGATTTGCCGCTAATTCTACCTTCCGCACTGCATTCCAAAATTTACCGTTTTCAAACTTCAGAGCCATCAAACTGTAGGTGATTGGATCGCATAAATCTGTCAACCGATGCCACTGTTCGACGCTGAGCCGAACCCATGACGAAAATACAAGTCCTCCGTCACGGGGGATGCTTTTTTTAATGACCACGCCGTGTTCACCTTTGAGCACGACGAGGCAAACCATAGCGTCCAGTTCATACTCGCCGTATTCGATATCTTCGAACGCTTCGACGATTGTAGACGCATACGAAACCAGTCCATGCCACTGCTCTTCAGACAGCATCACACCGTCCTTTGTAGGATATAGTTTTAACGAGTCATCACTCTGGAACACACGTATGTGCACTTTAGGATATGACCGATATTCACAAACGCTCGCAAACAAATCCGATCCGAGTTGAAACATATGGCTATCATCATCTCTAACAGCAAGTCGCTTCGCAGGAAGATCACCATCGGTCAGGGAACGTTTAGCACAAGCCATAGCAAGTCGATACTGGAAAAAATAATGCCTTACAGCCCGTCGAAGGGTAATACTTATACCTTAAACCTGTGACGTGTCCCTGTAACTCCATCCCATTGGTCGAGATCTGGTAGATTTGCCATCTCTTAGTAAACATGATGACGTCTACAAATATTTACGAGCCTGTATAGACGTGCTTTCGAAATATGCAAGTGGTGCTCCTTTAAAACGGAAATCGTGGGAGCTTTTGATCACAAAAACCTTTCAGAATATCTCTGAAATTACAAACAGATAAGGGGGGTTGAATTCATTAACAGAGTATTTCAAAAGTATCTTAAAAACACACTCATAATGAAACCAAAGCTAGCATCGTAGAACGATTCAACCGTACGTTAAAAACAAAAACGTGGTGATATTTCACAGGTGTGTTCCATGGAGGCGCCACTGAGGGGGAAAGGGGGGTGTTTTAATAAGGGGAGTGGCCTGTTACGTATTCATTACGTAATCATTACGTAACAGGCCACTCCCCTTATTAAAACACCCCCCCTTTCCCCCTCAGTGGCGCCTCCATGGAACACACCTGTGAAATATCACCACGTTTTTGTTTTTAACGTACGGTTGAACTTCATCCGAGTCAACTTCGCCATTCGTGCCTCACCATAAACGCTGAATCAGCTTACGATTATTTCCCCGAAGTGGTAAGAAACGTTAATCTAACTGATATTGCCGTAAGTTTTGTGGAAGAATCATGTATCGAACTAAATCGTCCTGCTAATGTCGCGTTTATGTCTAAATTGAACTTTGCAACAGTACTAAAAGAGGTGCACGGTGAACTGGTATGTACGAACTAAATATTAATGTGACCTTAATGTAAATAAATATGAATGTCTCTGATATTTTTGTCAATGTGATTTCTTTTGTATAGTTAACAGGGATTTTAAGGTCAGCCTTAGAAGTGTTAATATTGTTCTCTGTATCAAGACCTCGCACAGCTAGCAAGCTATGTTGGGTCGAATGTTTTATATCGGGTGGGTGTAAAAGAAAGGGATGGGAAACCAAAGCTAGCATCGTAGAACGATTCAACCGTACGTTAAAAACAAAAATGTGGTGATATTTCACAGATGTGTTCCTGGGATAGTGATCGTTGTCTCTATAGATTTAAAGTATAGAGTGTGTATTTCTTTGTATGTAATCGCTTATAACGAGACAATATTTCCTTTAAAAGTTGGAATATTATTATGAACTAAAAAAGTGATGATATATACACTATCTGATCGTTAAAATCAAACTTTAGTAGGTTAATATATCGTTCTCTAGCTAGTCGGTAATTAGTGTGTCTTTGCTTTTAAAAATAAACACGACTTCACGTAGCTAATTGTCGTAACAATTACCTCTCATACGATCCGTAGAAGGGGCCGCTGATGGCAGGTAAACATCGTTCATGTCTTACTATGGATCAAATATCCGAACACTATGGTTGATTACATATTTCTGAAAAATATCTGCCAACGATTTCAACCTTCGTCCCTCAGAATCGTAAAGTAATTAGTACTAGCTTGCAGGGGGGTAATGTTCCACAGACAGTGTTCTTTCAGATTGCCAAACAAGATAATATCAAAAACGTGTGCTAACCCGAACCACTTGTTCTAAGACTTCGACACTAGTGTAGAAATAGGAGGAAAAAATAACTTAACAGACATCTCCGTGTTAGATTGTAGTGAAACATCCTATCTTTGTCGAAAAGCTTGTGTCTGCAGCTAGCCACCTTCACATGCACTTATTCAAACGTGCTGAAAAGAGATAGTACGCTGGAATAACTGGCGACAGAGCTAGATCTCGTTTCTGGGGGGTGACTTTTCACGGAAATACTATAAAAAGTGAGTTTTCAGATTTTAAATTTCCAAACTTCGGTGGTTCTTTACTATATGCAAAGTATTTTTGTGATATTCATCCGTGTGTACGCAATGGACCGTGATTTACCAGCGTGGGGGAGGGGGGGTTAATATTTTATGATTTTTCCTGTATTACTCCTTCCGCTACGGTGTGACTTTTATCGGTCGCTCCTTATATGACACTTGTTAATAGTCGTTTTTTCTATCTTACAATATTTGCGCTGTAATCTGTTGTTTTTACAGCCATCCCACTGCATTTTTATACTTTCTCTCTCGTCACAGTTATTCTGCCTTCAAAAGAATTGTGAAAATATTCACCTATCCCGTTGTGCGAATTTACAGATATCCCTTTACATTTTCGTTTATGCACGTAATTTAGTTAAACGACCTAGTCACATACTGTATCGGGGGGTTAAAGTACTGAATAGGCTATTGTGAGATTTTCGTCGTAAGCAGATATACGGAATCAGATCCGATGATGCTTGCAATTTATCTACTTTGATCGTATGGTTTATTAGAAAGGGAAGATGTATTAGTGTTTGAACTTTATGCATGCTTTCTCTCACAAAATAATTAATGAGCGTTTTACGAATCTGTGTCGTGAAGCAGACTCAATCTTTCATTCTAAATGCTTACTCAGCCTATGGACAGGTAGTTTGTCGATGTAATGACAAGTCTGATGTGTAGATAGACACTTTGATTAGCGAATGTCAGAAAAAGTCGTTGAATGTGTAAAACATCCCTTGTGATCCTGATCGCATCGACCGCGGAATGAACTCAGAAGATTGTGGAGTCGGAACTTTACAGAGGTCTATTCATATTTGATAATTTCTCGAGGGTTATGATAGTATAGTGAGCGAGGATCCCAGTCTATATTACTGTTGTCAAGCTCTGTACATTACGTTTCACACAAGTCCGTTCACGGTTTTCTAGTGCACGGTCGTATCGTTTAGTGCGGGTCGTCCTTGGCGTCGAAGTCGCTCGCGTTCCGCAGAAAACTGCGCATTATCGCGGTTGGAAAAAATAAAAAGGTTGAAACTCAACCCCAGAATGTCATATGAAAATTTGAAGTGAGCTTGTATAAGGATACTAATACTACCACCTAACAAATGACACCGGGGACGGATTTGTTCCCTTTTCTAATGCACGAGGTCAAATCCTATTCTTCCTGAATCGAACCATACTCCTTTCAGCAGGAACTAAAGTTTTTTTTTTTTTACGGAAACGTATGAATTCTACTTTTAACATTCTGGCGCACAGTCTTTACCCGGTAAAAGCATGTAACTGGGACTGCATCGAGTAGCGTTACTTCCTAGGAAAGAGTTTGCTGAGGATACAATCATAATAAGTATTTTTAAACAACGCCGTCGTGTAACGGGATAGTTTTTAATTTCGTATGATTTTTGTTAAAAACCATTCGGGGCAAGGATCCGAACACGGGCCTTTTAAGTCGACCCTATTACCTTCAATATTTTTCATCAGGAGGAATAAAATCAGATTTTTTCCTTTTATTAATTTTTTCTGCGGGATTGCCACTGTGAGGCGGTCCTTCTAGTGAAAATGTGCCGGCCCAATAGTCGCAGAGTTGAAAGAAATAAGTATTGATTAAAACGGACTTTAGATCAGTTATAAGTATAGTAATATTCTGAGCGCTTGGAGAACGTGACAGCCACATGGACTTCTGATAGCGTAGCATTCAGCAGGGGGCCATTGCATTCCACTGCAGCTCCGGAACATATAGCGGATTCGAAGTATCAGCCTCCGTTGCAAATGAAATTTCAGCGGATTAGTGTAGACAAGTTGAGAGGTGTGTGTGAGACGTATTATTTTTTTATAGCTGAAGTATTAAACTACGACCTCCCTACTTTATTAATGTGCATTCGTGATGGAACTAAAGTTTTTGCACGCGACGTACTTTTAACATTCTACCTCGTACAAAAAAAAAATATTTTTTCACCAGGTTTCACCAGCGTGATGAGACATACGCAAACGACGGAGAAAACGATTTTTTTTTTAAAACTGTTTTACCTGATTTTTCTTCGAACAGTGTTACTCTCCCGTACCGCGGATACAGCAGTAATAAGTATTTTTAAAACGTGGCGTAATAAAACTGCTAGTCATACTTTTGCAATCACAATGTTTTTTGAAGTGACTTAGTAAAGGAAATTGGGAACACGGATCAAGGCTGTGAGTGGGTTTTCACGATGTACGGAAGCAGTACAGGTCCAAGATTCATTCGTCAATAAAAACCTTGTGATTCCCCGTTTGGAATAATTTCGTAGGGTTTAACCGTCCTTCAGCGAGAGGTTGTCCGTGGTGAGGATCCGAACACGAAGTCTTTTAAGTCGAACCTATTACCCCATCAATATTTTTCATCACGACGAATAAAATCAGATTTTATTAATTTTTCGCCCAATAGCATTTTTTTATTTTCTGCGGGGGCTGTTACTGCAGGGGTAGGGTTTCTTCTAATAAAAAATGCAACAACCAGTAATCGCTAGGGATAAAAGAAATAAGTGTTGGTTTTAAAATGGTTATAAAAATACGTATATGAAAAGACTGTCGGTGTAAGATCTAAATTTTAAAAGTGGGAGAGGGAGCCTACCCGCAATAACTATGCTATAAGAGTTGTTAATCCTAACACACTGTGTAAAATTATACTGAAGGTTAAACATTCCTATAAAATTTACTCTGTTAACGGGGTGATAGAGAAGAAAAATGTATAGATAGAGAAGAGTTGTGAACAGAAATTGTACGATCGATAATCCTTTCTACACAAATGAAGTGGTTCTGAAAAGAACCTTTTGTTGTTGTTGTTTTTAATTATCCTACAACCTCCACAATGCCAGCATTCTCTATCGAGGTCATGGCATCCTCGACCACCGATAGGTAGTCCATCCTTTTGACGTGGTTTAACGCTTCTACTTCCGCAAAACACACACGGCATAGAAACTCATGGGCAATGTCGTACGTTTCTATGACCGCCTCACCTTGCATCGTACTGAGCATATGCAGGATTTTGTCGGTTATAACATTCATTAATGTCTGCAAGCATTCCTCGTAGGTTATATCTTTCTGATATGAAGGAATACCTACAGACGCCAATATGCATCGTGCAGTCACATAAAACGATTGACGCGTTCTCGACATTCTACCAGAGACTTCAAAACTATGACAGCTCGAGAGACCGACAGAACACTGAGCAGAATGTTCATGTCTTAACAAGTCCCCTGTATATATAAACAGTGCTCAGCCTTCTGATACGTGTCACTCGCTGGTCACTCCACGTTACTTTCCCCTTGCTGTGACGTCACCTACCCTCAGAGAACAACATCGTATGAATCATCAGACTGAGCGCTGGACACTCAACCTCCCAGGGCGATTGTGTCACGAGATATTTCGTTGCTACCTGACCGGTAAACGGACACGTGTGGGCATGACTCCACGTACGACTTCAGGAATGCCTTTTCCATTGCAGGTTGATTCTTGTTCAAGAATAGAGTAAAGCTGGGATAGTGCGTTCGACTCTCGTTGGCCGGAGTGTTTTTTTTTTTTCGATAAAACGCATATACAGAAAACTGATTCAACCGTACGGTGGTTTTTTTAATAAAGGTAAGGGAATTTTGATGAGTGTTTAATTACTAGGGAGTTTAATAGCAGGAAATTTTAATTATAAAGGAATCGTTTAGTCGTCCTGGCTAAATGAATAGCAAAGAGTTTTAATTACTAAGGAATAAATACAATTCTGCGAGTTGATTTACAATTTGAGATCTGCATTCAAAAGAGTGCAGTGCTAGTGTTGGCTTTGATGTAAGAAATACATAGAAAAAGCTAGTTATAAAGAATGCTAGGTTAATATCTGAAATGTTTGGCCCGCATCTAAGTCACAGCAAGTACACGGTATAGTCCGGGAACCCAAGACAGTAGGACGGAATCCACAGAGCGAGGGACGATTTTTTTTTTTTTCCCCGGTGAAACACATCTACAGAAAAGCTGATTTTTATTTCGACCGTGGAGTGATTTTAATAAAGGTGAGGAATATTTTGACGAGTGTTTAATTACTAGGGAGTTGATTAACGGAGTTTGAAAAATTTTCCACTGCAGACGTGTGTTCTAAAAGCAGATTTAACATGTCATCCCTACGAATAATTTAAACCATTATTAATTTCACCCTATGGTATTTTCTATGGAAGCAGTAAGAGTAAAATGAGTTTCAACTGTAGGATGATTTTTAATAGAGGTAAGGGAATTTTGATGAGTGTTTAATTACTAAGGAATTTTGTATCATCCTTTTCTGTACAATTATTCTAAGACCAGTCAATCGTTCCATGCAATTATTCTGAGACTTGCATCAGCCGAGTGAAGGATTGGGGGCCTTAAAATGGTCAACCAGAGGGTTTTTCATAAGGGGGAGGGCTTAAAATATAGGTAGGTCGACCGTGGGGGCCGAAAACGAGAAATTAGACTTAAAATAAAGGGGTTTTTGGGAAAATAGTACTTCTCACTGTCAACAGATGGCGCCAGGAGGTTTTTTCATAAGGGGGAGGGCTTAAAATATAGGTAGGGCGACCGGGGGGTCCGAAAACGAGAAATTAGAGTGAAAATAAAGGGTTTTTTGGGAAAAGAATACTTCTCACTGTCAACAGATGGCGCCACTGAGGGGGAAAGGGGGTGAAAGGGGGGTTTAATAAAGGGGGAGGAATTATTAATTATTAATAAAGGGGCGTGGCCTGTTACGTAATGATTACGTAATTACGACATGCTACGTCATAAGGGAGGGGGCGGAAGTGGGCGTGGCCAGTGACGTCATAGGGGCGTGACCGGAAGTGGGCGTGGCTTGTGACGTCATAGGGGGAAAGCACTATGCAAAGGGGGAACCGTATAATGGGACTACACTACTGCGCTGTCTCATAGAGAATGCAGTGGAGAATATTTTAATGCGTGTCTGCGTGTCTCCGCTGCTGACCAGTGAGCACGTACCTTACCTCTTCAATCCATAGGCGACATTGCCAGGGACGATGCCCGTTGCTTGCCAGTGAGCGCTGTCTCATAGAGAATGCAGTGGAGAATATTTTAATGCGTGTTTGCGTGCCTTCGCTGCTGACCAGTGAGCGCCTACCTTAAGGGCTAAGAGGCAGATTATCTTGAAAATTTTTAAGTACAAAAAGAAATGTTAACAATAAATAAAAACGAAAATAACAAAATATTTTTTTCGAATTATTTCTCAAAATAACCTAAAATTCGATTTCAAAAATAACCTAAAATTCGATTTCAAAAATAACTCTTTAAATAAAAGTCAATTCCTCGAAAAAGTGGCTTTTCTCTTTGTCGTAAACAGAACAGACGAAGCCAACACGACGTACACACAGAACTAGGATCTGTATATTCTACCATCTTATCCCATTGTTTCTTCCTCTTTAGGGAGCGGAAAATGTCTCCGACGGAAGAGCGCCAGGTTTGTCATTTGCAGATCGCAGGTTCGAATCCAACCTGCGCCTGAGTTGAGGTTTATTTCCGCCAACTCCCACGATGCCGTACACAAGAAGGGATGAACTTGGAAAGACCGCCATGTATTAGATGATATGTTAGGCTCTGCCTCCGTGTGTTAGATGTGGTTGACTCTACTCCCGGGAGCGGGGGTGGCTCAGTCGGTAGCGCGCCAGGCTCGTAATCTGTAGTTCCCAGGTTCGAGTCCCAGCTTGGTCAGAGTTGAGATTAATCTCCGCAAAATTCCCCGCCCTGCCCACTGTCAGTATGGGACACCGATGGGCTTGGAAAGGCCGCCGTCCGTCAGATGGGACGTTAAGCCGTGGCCCCGGTGTGCGGGACAGCTCATACCCTGTGCACGTTAAAGAACACGCTGGATAGCCTTGACGGGAGGCTACCATCTGTCTCCCAACAGCTGTTCCAGTGGGTCCCCTCCCCCAACCTTCTCTGAGCCTTCGGGGTCCATGTCACCTGGCCATTTAGCCCATGGTGTGCAAAAAAAGTGCCGTTCAGAGGTAAAACAACCCAACTCTACTCCCGTGTGTTTATAATAGTTTGGTTCTTTCTAAAGTTAGTCACGTAACTGAAACTTGGACTCCTTATCAACAAGATAACAGGAAACGTAATGGTTTTGATTCTAGCAATTACGGCCATTAGACGATTTACCTTGATAAATAATGATAAGGTTAGAAGAAGGAGTCAGCAAGCAGCAGCAGAGAGATCCCTTGGATTAGCATATTGGGCAGAGAGAGATTCCGTTGATTTGGGCATGTTACCCGTATGCATAACTATAGATTAGCGAATAGAGTTATGAACAATGTGCCTAAAGACCTCAGTAATAGGGGTTGATGTAGGATGCGCTAGGCAGACAGTGTCAAATAGAAATTTGCTAGAATTGGCGTAAAATGTTAAAATGCAGCAGATCTAAGTGGGAAGTGATATGTGTGGAACACAAAATTACAGTCTGATGGGAGCTCCACAGCCTGAGATAGCTTTTTATGTCAATGCGAAACTAATGTCGAAACTCTATAACTTCTAAACTATATATTTATTTTTGAAAAATACGAAAAAAGATAAAAATCTGTATCATTTTCACGTTTTGATTAAGATTCTTTCAGTGTTAAAGATTTGTGGACATTTGAATACTTAACAATGACAAACATTAATCTCAGAAGTTATTTAAAACTTCGTATTCTATCAAAATGTTTAATAACTATGTATTTTAGAAATTGTGCGTAAATAAGTGTTTCACTACTCATCAGTTTTGCATTCGTTTCTTAAAACTGACTTTGCTGTTATTAAATATTCAAACTTCCAGAACTCACTAAATACTGATCATATATACAGTAGTTGAAACTGGGATATTGATATATTTGATTGAGATTCTATTACATTTGTGAAAACATAAAAAAGAATTAGAAGTTTGAGAGTTGGGTTGCTTTAGCTCTGAGCGGCACTTTTTTTGCACACCATGGGCTAAATGGCCAGGTCATAAGGACCCCGAAGGATCAGAGAAGGTTGGGGGAGGGGACCCACTGGAACAGCTGTTGGGAGACAGATGGTAGCCTCCCGTCAAGGCCATCCAGCGTGTTCTTTAACGTGCACAGGGTATGGCTCTCCCGCACACGGGACCACGGCTTCACGTCCCATCCGACGGACGGCGGCCTTTCCAAGCCCATCGGTGTCCCCTACTGACCGTGGGCAGGGCGGGGAATATTGCGGAGATAAATCTCAACGCTGACCCAGCTGGGACTCGAACCTGGGAACTACAGATTACGAGCCTGGCGCGCTACCGACTGAGCCACCCCCGCCCCAGATGTTTGAGAGACTTTAGCTTTTCGTTAACATAACATATGGTTGGAAACCAATGTAAAATATTGTTAGAAATATAGGCCTCCAGGCAGTAACTATTTGTATGTTGGCCGAGATACAGTGAAAGCAACTTTTAGCGAAGGACACAAAATGAGAAAGGTTAGAGAACTTATAACTTCGAATACGATTATTTACTGTTGATAATGTGTATAAAAGCGACAATTATTTAATTTTCCTGTTGTGGGATTCGAACGCATGTCTCCCAACAAAATGCAAGGCCTGCTAACTACTACATCAGCAGCAGATAACAATTTCTGCAGCTAAATGTTGCAGTTAGTTGTAATAATGTTAAATAAGTTTATAAGCTTTATGCAGTTAACCGTGACTTATGGACCTTACAGATTATTATTTGGTTCTTTAGTGGCGCCATCTATGTGAGAAAACGGACAACCAAATTTGTCTGGAAAGGAGCAGAAAAAAAAGAAAATTAGGGATTTTTGGAAATTAGGGATCTAGCAACCTTCGTGTTACGTAACATGAAGTTTGCCACATCACATCAGTTTGCCACATCACATCAGTTTGCCATCATCATTTCTGAAAAAATCGTTGCCGGATATTTTTTCTGAATTCTGTATTTAACCATAGTGTTCGGATACTTTTTTGAGCGACTGTACCCCGGGTAAGGCATGGATGTATGTGTCATTTTTCTGCTGAGGTCCTGCCATCCTCTCAGACCTTCTACTGTGGCATATAAACTGACAGGCTCCAGTCAGACCTCTGTGTCAAGCAGCTGCTTGAGGGGGTATTTATTTATTTTATTCTTTTTTTACCCCGGCAATCTCAGTGTCACCACGAGTCAACGCGATACTACTGAGCCAACGAAGAGGTCAGAATCGTTCCGCATTACTCGTGCTTTTAGTCCGTAGCGCGCCAGGCTCGTAATCTGTAGTTCCCAGGTTCGAGTCCCAGCTGGGTCAGCGTTGAGATTTATCTCCGCAAAATTCCCCGCCCTGCTCACGGTCAGTAGGGGACACCGATGGGCTTGGAAAGGCCGCCGTCCGTCGAATGGGACGTTAAGCCGTGGCCTCGTGTGCGGGAGAGCCATACCCTGTGCACGTTAAAGAACACGCTGGATGGTCTTGACGGGAGGCTACCATCTGTCTCCCAACAGCTGTTCCAGTGGGTCCCCTCCCCCAACCTTCTCTGAGCCTTCGGGTTCCATGTGACCTGGCCATTTAGCCCATGGTGTGAAAAAAAGTGCCGCTCAGAGGTAAAACAAACCAACCCAAATGTACTGTCAGTGGCAAGCAGTTGCTTAAGGAGGTATTTATTTATTTATTTTTACTGTCAATTTAATTATAACCATCCTCTATCTATTAGCAACACCTATCAAAGATTTGGCTAAATATTTGCCGATTATAATGTTTCTCAATTCAAACCTACTACTCCGTTAATAAGGTAGACAAAAACAGTGAACTCTTAGATTTATGACATTTAAAGCAGGTTGGATTCCGTCCCACCTCAGGTAGGATTGGGTTGGGTTGTTTTACCACTGAGCGGCACTTTTTTGCACACCATGGGCTAAATGGCCAGGTCACAAGGACCCCGAAAGCTCAGAGAAGGTTGGGGGAGGGGACCCACTGGAACAGCTGTTGGGAGACAGATGGTAGCCTGCCGTCAAGGCCATCCAGCGTGTTCTTTAAAGTGCACAGGGTATGGCTCTCCCACACACAGACCCACGGCTTAACGTCCCATCCGACGGACGGCGGCCTTTACAAGCCCATCGGTGTCCCCTACTGAACGTGGGCAGGGCGGGGAATTTTGTGGAGATAAATCTCAACACTGACCCAGCTGGGACTCGAACCTGGAAACTACAGATTACGAGCCTGGCGCGCTACCGACTGAACCACCCCCGCTCCCACTGACAGTACTCAAAGCGATATAGAGAAGGATTTGCTCGACGGATCACAGCGAAATGATGAATACCTTAATACGAACATGTTGTAGAGAATTTGTAAATAAAAAACTGTAAACGATATTTTTAGAAATTAATAATCTGGCAACCCTCGTGTACAGTTACTTAAAAAAATATCCGAACCCAATGGTTGATTACAGAATTCAGAAATATATCTGGCAATGATGTTTTTGAAATTAGTGATCTGGCAACCCTCGTATACAGTCACTTAAAAAAATATCCGAACCCAATGGTTGATTACAGAATTCAGAACTATGTCTGGCAACGATGTTTTTGAAATTAGTGATTTGGCAACCCTCGTGAACAGTCATTTAAAAAAATATCCGGACCCAATGGTTGATTACAGAATTCAGAAATATATCTGGCGACGATGATTTTGAAATTAGTGATCTCGCAAACTTTGTGTACGTACACAAAGGCTGCCAGATCACTAATTTCCAAAAAAATCGTTGCTAGATATTTTATGTGAATTCTGCACGTAGTGTCCGGATATTTTTTGAGCGACTGTACGTAGTTATTTCATTTTTAGTTCGAAGTTGGTGTACATAGCGCTGTGTGTGCCTCGATAACTTCAACTATATCGTAACGCTTTCTTCCTACCATTGTATCTGTTACCGCTAAAGTGCAGAAATCAGTTATTCTACAGATTATCTAGGTATTGTGCAGATTAACTAGGGTGATCCGTTAACGTGCGGAAAATTGTTTCATTTCTCAAATTACCTAGGTAATCTGCAAATTACCTGGATAATCTGCACATTACCTACTAGGCACTCGTTAAAGTGAAAATAAGATCTTTGCTGGAACAACAGGAACGTTTCAGTACGCTTAAATTAATATAATGTTATTTATCTAGTGTCCGAGAGTAGAGTTGAAACCAGGGTCATCCCTCTGTCAACATGAATCAGTCGTCCGAATTATAAAAAACTCCCCCAAAATGAGCAGACCAAGTGAGAGCGAATCATTTTAGTGATTCGTTATCAAGAATGAATCACTTTACCGATTCGTTCTCACTTGGCCTCCGCTCATCCGGGGCGTTTTTTATAATGCGGACGAGTGAATCACGTGACACGAAGATTCATATTCGAGAGATTCACCACTATGAGAGAAGCAAACTTTTGAACTTGAACGATACGGAAGCCGTTAATGTGCACATTACCTAGGTAAAATGCGGAAAACTCTTGATTCCGCACGTTAACGGAGCAAATCAGTTAATCTGCAGATCAGCTAGGTAATGTGCACACTAACGGCTTTCGAGCTTTACGGGTAACATATCCATATTTAAACGATGGAGAATCGGATTGTCTTAGCTGAATTGTCAGAAGCAACTGGCTCGTAACCACGAAGTCCAGTATTTGAATCCTACAGATGAATTGGGGATTCTGTTCCAAATTTATCTAATTATCAATGGTTTTAATTGTTTGTTAATACTATGTTAACCTGTATTATACAAAAGTTTCATCTCAAAATAATGCATTTTTTTTTATTGATTGTGTTGTTTTACCTCTGAGAGGCACATTTTTCCACACATTGTCCAGATAACAAGGGGCGGGGATGGCTAAGTCGGTAGCGCGCCAGGCTCGTAATCTGTAGTTCCCAGGTTCAAGTCCCAGCTGGGTCAGCGTTGAGATTTATCTCCGCCAAATTCCCCGCCCTGCCCACGGTCAGTAGAGGACACCGATGGGCTTGGAAAGACCGCCGTCCGTCGGATGGGACGTTAAGCCGTGGTTCCGTGTACGGGAGAGCAATACCCTGTGCACGTTACAGAACACGCTGGATAGCCTTGAGGGACGTTATCATCTGTCTCCCAACAGCTGTTCCTGTGGGTCCCCTCCCCCAACTTTCGGGGTCCTTGTGACCTAACCATTTAGCCCATGGTGTGCAAAAATGTGCCGCTCAGAGGTAAAACAATCCAACCCTCTTTTGTCAGTGAATAATAAATACCTCCTCAAGTAGTTGCTTTCCTCATAGGTCTGACAGGAATCGGTCAGTTTATTCGTCACATTAGAAGGTACAAGGTCTGTGAGAAAGGCGAAACCTCAGCAGAAACACAATCATCTACTACTGAACCCGGGTCTCGAACCCAGGTCCCTCAGATCAGTATCCAAGCATTCTAACCACTCGGCCACGGAACGGTTGTCAATGGATAGTGAAACAAATCCAGATCATTTCGTTATATGATGAATACAATCTGTTCAATTTCTATGTAGTGACAATATATATTATTTCTTTAATCTATTATATAATTTAGATTGTTTGTGTGTCCGGTTGTCTGTTTGTTTGTTGGACAAATCCTCCTAGAGGAACAGAGCTAGGACCACAAAATTTCGCCTAATGTTCCATCTCACCTAACTTCTTCAATCTTTTTGACCCCATAAACATAATCTCTCCCCAAAATGTTGTCCACAAAACGTTTGTCCATTGATCGATAACATACTCTACTCCATTCATAACTTTCAGACATTCATTCAAAAGAAGTCAAAGAGTGGACTCCTTCAAATTTCATACAGTTGCAGCTGGTCCAATCTACTACTAGGATCCTGATCTATAAACCCTATTAAGGAAGATGCAAGTAGACGTATTGAGTCAAATTTGGGACCGATCGGTCAAGTGACTAAGAATAATAGGGAACCTAAAATTTTCATGTATCATTGACGTCACCATGGACGTAAGAGGAGTGTCCTAGCACTCGTTTGTAATACGCAAGGATGTTTGCTACTTTGAGCCATTTACTATGTTAAGTTCAGAGCAAAACCGGCCAATGATATTTTGTAAATAATGATAGAAATATAAATTTTTAATTTTAGTGTTTTACTATATTCAGAATAACACTTCGTCGCCATGTTAAACCCTCTATGGGCAATACTACGCCCATGAATGCCGCAATTGTTTTAACGAAGCCTCAGCTTTAACATAAAAATTCTGCGCATGGGCAAATGCTTAGGAATGAACATTAAAAGACTTTGTAGCTTTTCCCTGAGCCCGCCGCCATCCCTTTCTCTCTCTTTTCTCAGGGGCAGGGGGTAGCTCAATCAGTAGAACGCCATTCTCGTAAACTTCAGTTCCCAGGGTCGAGTCCCACCTGGCCGATTGGAATCCAACTTCTTTACATATTTTGGGAACTTGCACTAATGTGCATTCTGGAACATATTAACCGTGAAACTGGAACCTTGTGATTAAACGGATGCTTTTCTCTTTGTAAATAATTCAGACAAAAACTAGAGTGGTAGTAAATTAAAATATTTATGACCATCAAAATTTACCACGTAGATTTCTACTACTTTCTGCTCTGAATAGACTATCAACACAGATCGTTGAAACAAATCGCAACACCGTCATAAAAGAGGTAGAAAGCGAAAAAAGAAACAATTTGTATCACATTATTTCTTAAAGCATTTAGTAAACACTGAACGCACTTGTGGTGCTATCAAGGAGTGTCTAAAACGGAGAAGAGAGCTAGCTTCCATAGACGTAATGTAAACTTTTCGTTTGCAGCGCCCTCTAAACATGGCAAATTCGTGCATTGCAGTGAAGCCACTTAGACAGGGGGACGAGCGAGTTCCCTGTATTATTTTTCCAATGCCGAGCAAAGTTTTCAATTGCCAACACCACCTAACTAATTTTACATACACTTTGACTCTGAAAAATGTTCATTTTCTTCATGAGGTATAATCATAATTTTCTTTCCGTTCAAGAAAAAATATCCAGAAGTAATGTAATTATTTTCTTTAATAATATCGAACTTTGTAAAACTGGTAGAAGCTGTGGTAAAGAACAAAATTTTAATATTTTAAACAACCTACAGCATTTAGTATATTATAATAAATTGATATTTATGTGTCAATGCACGATAACATGACCTATATAATTGTATTTTATACAATTGCTGATATTTTCGATAAATATCACATCGAGTGTTTTACTTGTATAGACGTTCAACAGATGGCAGCAGGCACTTCCCGTATCAACCATAAAAAAAGAATAAAACTGTTACAGCAAAGTTCAGAAGCCAATGTACATCGATATGCTCCAGGGAACACAAACCTGCAACATACATTGACTTATATATACACTCGCAAGATGATTAAATGTATTAATTTACATATTAATTTTAAAACTTTTGCCAAATTGTTCAAAATAAATTTACAACGGCTTTTCCAGGTATCGTAAAATGTACTCCTGAACGGGATAAAACACTCATTGAATAACTTTAGGGTCAGTTACCACTGTGTCAAACAGCCATGGCTGTTAGACATTTGGAAACACTGGTTAAATCGCAATATATATAAATATTAATAATAAACCAAACCATAGCTGCAGTGGGCTCAAATGATTACACTGCGCATGCGCAGAACGCCCCTTACAGTTGTTTCAGTGCCTGCACATCATTTTGCCACGTTCAGCTTCAATAAAATTCCGCAGAAAGGCGCCACTTACGCTTCTGCCGTTTGGGATTCTTCCTCTTCAATCCGTGGGCGACATTGCCGGGGCCGATGCCTTCGGTGCTTGCCAGTGAGCGCTGTCTCATAGAGAATGCAGTGGAGAATATTTTAATGCGTGTCTGCGTGCTTCCGCTGCTGACCAGTGAGCACCTAACTTACCTCTTCAATCCATAGGCGACATTGCCAGGGACGATGCCTTCGTTGCTTGCCAGTGAGCGCTGTCTCATAGAGAATGCAGTGGAGAATATTTTAATGCGTGTGTGCGTGCTTCCGCTGCTGACCAGTGAGCACCTAACTTACCTCTTCAATCCATAGGCGACATTGCCAGGGCCGATGCCTTCGTTGCTTGCCAGTGAGCGCTGTCTCATAGAGAATGCAGTGGAGAATATTTTAATGCGTGTCTGCGTGCTTCCGCTGCTGACCAGTGAGCACCTAACTTACCTCTTCAATCCATAGGCGACATTGCCAGGGACGATGCCTTCGTTGCTTGCCAGTGAGCGCTGTCTCATAGAGAATGCAGGGGAGAATATTTTAATGCGTGTCTGCGTGCTTCCGCTGCTGACCAGTGAGCACCTACCTTACCTCTTCAATCCATAGGCGACATTGCCAGGGCCGATGCCTTCGTTGCTTGCCAGTGAGCGCTGTCTCATAGAGAATGCAGGGGAGAATATTTAAATGCGTGTCTGCGTGCCTCCGCTGCTGACCAGTGAGCACCTACCTTACCTCTTCAATCCATAGGCGACATTGCCAGGGACGATGCCTTCGTTGCTTGCCAGTGAGCGCTGTCTCATAGAGAATGCAGTGGAGAATATTTAAATGCGTGTCTTCGTGCCTCCGCTGCTGACCAGTGAGCACCTACCTTACCTCTTCAATCCATAGGCGACATTGCCAGGGACGATGCCTTCGTTGCTTGCCAGTGAGCGCTGTCTCATAGAGAATGCAGTGGAGAATATTTAAATGCATGTCTGCGTGTCTCCGCTGCTGACCAGTGAGCACCTACCTTACCTCTTCAATCCATAGGCGACATTGCCGGGGCCGATGCCTTCGGTGTTTGCCAGTGAGCGTTGTGTCATAGAGAATGCAGTGGAGAATATTTTAATGCGTGTCTGCGTGCTTCCGCTGCTGACCAGTGATCACCTACCTTACCTCTTCAATCCATAGGCGACATTGCCAGGGACGATGCCTTCGTTGCTTGCCAGTGAGCGCTGTCTCATAGAGAATGCAGTGGAGAATATTTTAATGCGTGTCTTCGTGCCTCCGCTGCTGACCAGTGAGCACCTACCTTACCTCTTCAATCCATAGGCGACATTGCCAGGGACGATGCCTTCGGTGCTTGCCAGTGAGCGCTGTCTCATAGAGAATGCAGTGGAGAATATTTTAATGCGTGTCTTCGTGCCTCCGCTGCTGACCAGTGAGCACCTACCTTACCTCTTCAATCCATAGGCGACATTGCCAGGGACGATGCCTTCGGTGCTTGCCAGTGAGCGCTGTCTCATAGAGAATGCAGTGGAGAATATTTTAATCCGTGTCTGCGTGTCTCCGCTGCTGACCAGTGAGCACCTACCTTACCTCTTCAATCCATAGGCGACATTGCCAGGGAAAATGCCTTCGTTGCTTGCCAGTGAGCGCTGTCTCATAGAGAATGCAGTGGAGAATATTTAAATGCATGTCTGCGTGTCTCCGCTGCTGACCAGTGAGCACCTACCTTACCTCTTCAATCCATAGGCGACATTGCCGGGGCCGATGCCTTCGGTGTTTGCCAGTGAGCGTTGTGTCATAGAGAATGCAGTGGAGAATATTTTAATGCGTGTCTGCGTGCTTCCGCTGCTGACCAGTGATCACCTACCTTACCTCTTCAATCCATAGGCGACATTGCCAGGGACGATGCCTTCGTTGCTTGCCAGTGAGCGCTGTCTCATAGAGAATGCAGTGGAGAATATTTTAATGCGTGTCTTCGTGCCTCCGCTGCTGACCAGTGAGCACCTACCTTACCTCTTCAATCCATAGGCGACATTGCCATGGACGATGCCTTCGTTGCTTGCCAGTGAGCGCTGTCTCATAGAGAATGCAGTGGAGAATATTTTAATGCGTGTCTGCATGTCTCCGCTGCTGACCAGTGAGCACCTTCCTTACCTCTTCAATCCATAGGCGACATTGCCGGGGCCGATGCCTTCGGTGCTTGCCAGTGAGCGCTGTCTCATAGAGAATGCAGTGGAGAATATTTTAATGCGTGTCTCCGCTGCTGACCAGTGAGCACCTACCTTACCTCTTCAATCCATAGGCGACATTGCCAGGGACGATGCCTTCGTTGCTTGCCAGTGAGCGCTGTCTCATAGAGAATGCAGTGGAGAATATTTAAATGCGTGTCTTCGTGCCTCCGCTGCTGACCAGTGAGCACCTACCTTACCTCTTCAATCCATAGGCGACATTGCCAGGGACGATGCCTTCGGTGCTTGCCAGTGAGCGCTGTCTCATAGAGAATGCAGTGGAGAATATTTTAATGCGTGTCTTCGTGCCTCCGCTGCTGACCAGTGAGCACCTACCTTACCTCTTCAATCCATAGGCGACATTGCCAGGGACGATGCCTTCGGTGCTTGCCAGTGAGCGCTGTCTCATAGAGAATGCAGTGGAGAATATTTTAATCCGTGTCTGCGTGTCTTCGCTGCTGACCAGTGAGCACCTACCTTACCTCTTCAATCCATAGGCGACATTGCCAGGGACGATGCCTTCGTTGCTCGCCAGTGAGCGCTGTCTCATAGAGAATGCAGGGGAGAATATTTTAATGCGTGCCTCCGCTGCTGACCAGTGAGCACCTACCTTACCTCTTCAATCCATAGGCGACATTGCCAGGGACGATGCCTTCGTTGCTTGCCAGTGAGCCCTGTCTCATAGAGAATGCAGTGGAGAATATTTTAATGCGTGTCTGCGTGTCTCCGCTGCTGACCAGTGAGCACCTACCTTACCTCTTCAATCCATAGGCGACATTGCCAGGGACGATGCCTTCGTTGCTTGCCAGTGAGCGCTGTCTCATAGAGAATGCAGTGGAGAATATTTTAATGCGTGTCTTCGTGCCTCCGCTGCTGACCAGTGAGCACCTACCTTACCTCTTCAATCCATAGGCGACATTGCCAGGGACGATGCCTTCGTTGCTTGCCAGTGAGCGCTGTCTCATAGAGAATGCAGTGGAGAATATTTTAATGCGTGTCTTCGTGCCTCCGCTGCTGACCAGTGAGCACCTACCTTACCTCTTCAATCCATAGGCGACATTGCCAGGGACGATGCCTTCGTTGCTTGCCAGTGAGCGCTGTCTCATAGAGAATGCAGTGGAGAATATTTTAATGCGTGTCTTCGTGCCTCCGCTGCTGACCAGTGAGCACCTGCCTTACCTCTTCAATCCATAGGCGACATTGCCAGGGCCGATGCCTTTGTTGCTTGCCAGTGAGCGCTGTCTCATAGAGAATGCAGGGGAGAATATTTTAATGCGTGTCTGCGTGCTTCCGCTGCTGACCAGTGAGCACCTACCTTACCTCTTCAATCCATAGGCGACATTGCCAGGGCCGATGCCTTCGTTGCTTGCCAGTGAGCGCTGTCTCATAGAGAATGCAGGGGAGAATATTTTAATGCGTGTCTGCGTGCCTCCGCTGCTGACCAGTGAGCACCTACCTTACCTCTTCAATCCATAGGCGACATTGCCAGGGCCGATGCCTTCGTTGCTTGCCAGTGAGCGCTGTCTCATAGAGAATGCAGTGGAGAATATTTAAATGCGTGTCTGCGTGCCTCCGCTGCTGACCAGTGAGCACCTACCTTACCTCTTCAATCCATAGGCGACATTGCCAGGGACGATGCCTTCGTTGCTTGCCAGTGAGCGCTGTCTCATAGAGAATGCAGTGGAGAATATTTTAATGCGTGTCTTCGTGTCTCCGCTGCTGACCAGTGAGCACCTACCTTACCTCTTCAATCCATAGGCGACATTGCCGGGGCCGATGCCTTCGGTGCTTGCCAGTGAGCGTTGTCTCATAGAGAATGCAGTGGAGAATATTTTAATGCGTGTCTGCGTGCTTCCGCTGCTGACCAGTGAGCACCTACCTTACCTCTTCAATCCATAGGCGACATTGCCAGGGCCGATGCCTTCGTTGCTTGCCAGTGAGCGCTGTCTCATAGAGAATGCAATGGAGAATATTTTAATGCGTGTCTGCGTGCTACCGCTACTGACCAGTGAGCGCCTACCTTAAGGGCTAAGAGTCATATTTTCTTGAAAATTTTTAAGTACAAAAAGAAATGTTAACAATAAATAAAAACGAAAATAACAAAATATTTTTTTCGAATTATTTCTCAAAATAACCTCAAATTCTATTTGAAAAATAACCTAAAATTCGAGTACCAGATATAACTCTTTAATTAAAAGTCAATTCCTCGAAAAAGTGACTTTTCTCTTTGTCGTAAACAGAAGAGACGAAGACAACACGACGTACACACAGAACTAGGATCTGTATATTCTACCATCTTATCCCATTGTTTCTTACTCTTTCGGGAGCGGAAAATGTCTCCGACGGAAGAGCGCCAGGTTTGTCATTTGCAGATCGCAGGTTCGAATCCTACCTGCGCCGAGTTGAGGTTTATTTCCGCCAACTCCCACGATGCCGTATACAAGAACTAATGAACACTGATGAACTTGGAAAGACCGCCATGTATTAGATGATATGTTAGGCTCTGCCTCCGTGTGTCAGAAGATGTGTTGACTCTACTCCCGTGGGGGTGGCTCAGTCGGTAGCGCGCCAGGCTCGTAATCTGTAGTTCCCAGGTTCGAGTTCCAGCTTGGTCAGCGTTGAGATTTATCTCCGCAAAATTCCCCGCCCTGCCCACTGTCAGTAAGGGACACCGATTTGCTTGGAAAGGCCGCCGCCCGTCGGATGGGACGTTAAGCCGTGGCTCCGTGTGCGGGAGAGAGCCATACCCTGTGCACGTTAAAGAACACGCTGGATGGTCTTGACGGGAGGCTACCATCTGTTCCTAACAGCTGTTCCAGTGGGTCCCCTCCCCGAACCTTCTCTGAGCCTTCGGGGTCCATGTGACCTGGCCATTTAGCCCATTGTATGCAAAAAAACCCAACTCTACTCCCGTTTGAAAACAACCCAACTCTACTCCCGTGTGTTTATAATAGTTTGGTTCTTTCTAAAGTTAGTCACGTAACTGAAACTTGGACTCCTTATCAACAAGATAACAGGAAACGTAATGGTTTTGATTCTAGCAATTACGGCCATTAGACGATTTACCTTGATAAATAATGATAAGGTTAGAAGAAGGAGTCAGCAAGCAGCAGCAGAGAGATCCCTTGGATTAGCATATTGGGCAGAGAGAGATTCCGTTGATTTGGGCATGTTACCCGTATGCATAACTATAGATTAGCGAATAGAGTTATGAACAATGTGCCTAAAGACCTCAGTAATAGGGGTTGATGCGGGAGAGAGCCATACCCTGTGCACGTTAAAGAACACGCTGGATGGTCTTGACGGGAGGCTACCATCTGTTCCTAACAGCTGTTCCAGTGGGTCCCCTCCCCGAACCTTCTCTGAGCCTTCGGGGTCCATGTGACCTGGCCATTTAGCCCATTGTATGCAAAAAAACCCAACTCTACTCCCGTTTGAAAACAACCCAACTCTACTCCCGTGTGTTTATAATAGTTTGGTTCTTTCTAAAGTTAGTCACGTAACTGAAACTTGGACTCCTTATCAACAAGATAACAGGAAACGTAATGGTTTTGATTCTAGCAATTACGGCCATTAGACGATTTACCTTGATAAATAATGATAAGGTTAGAAGAAGGAGTCAGCAAGCAGCAGCAGAGAGATCCCTTGGATTAGCATATTGGGCAGAGAGAGATTCCGTTGATTTGGGCATGTTACCCGTATGCATAACTATAGATTAGCGAATAGAGTTATGAACAATGTGCCTAAAGACCTCAGTAATAGGGGTTGATGTAGGATGCGCTAGGCAGACAGTGTCAAATGGAAATTTGCTAGAATTGGCGTAAAATGTTAAAATGCAGCAGATCTAAGTGGGAAGTGATATGTGTGGAACACAAAATTACAGTCTGATGGGAGCTCCACAGCCTGAGATAGCTTTTTATGTCAATGCGAAACTAATGTCGAAACTCTATAACTTCTAAACTATATATTTATTTTTGAAAAATACGAAAAAAGATAAAAATCTGTATCATTTTCACGTTTTGATTAAGATTCTTTCAGTGTTAAAGATTTGTGGACATTTGAATACTTAACAATGACAAACATTAATCTCAGAAGTTATTTAAAACTTCGTATTCTATCAAAATGTTTAATAACTAGGTATTTTAGAAATTGTGCGTAAATAAGTGTTTCACTACTCATCAGTTTTGCATTCGTTTCTTAAAACTGGCTTTGCTGTTATTAACTATTCAAACTTCCAGAACTCACTAAATACTGATCATATATACAGTAGTTGAAAACTGGGATATTGATATATTTGATTGAGATTCTATTACATTTGTGAAAACATAAAAAAATATTAGAAGTTTGAGAGTTGGGTTGGGTTGTGTCAGAAGGACCGAGTTGTGTCAAATGGCCAAGTCACAAGGACCCCGAAGGCTCAGAGAAGGTTGGGAGAGGGGACCCATTGGAACAACTGTTGGGAGACAGATGGTAGCCTCCCGTCAAGGCCATCCAGCGTGTTCTTTAACATGCACAGGGTATGGCTCTCCCGCACACGGGGCCACGGCTTAACGTCCCATCCGACGGAAGGCGGCCTTTCCAAGCCCATCGGTGTCCCCTACTGACCGTGGGCAGGGCGGGGAATTTTGCGGAGATAAATCTCAACGCTGACACAGCTGGGACTCAACACCTGGGAAACTACAGATTACGAGCCTGGCACGCTACCGACTGAGCCACCCCCGCCTCCCCATCAGATACAGCGGCTTTTCCAAACCAATTACTGTCCATTTTCTCACCGACTTTTAGAGTTGGTTTAGAGGAGATAAATCTCAACACTGGCGCCGCTGGTGTTCGAACCTTAGGAATGAATATTAAGAGACTTTGTAGATTTTCCCTGAGCCCGCCGCCATCCCTTTCTCTCTCTTTTCTCAGGGGCAGGGGGTGGCTCAATCAGTAGAACGCCATTCTCGTAAACTTCAGTTCCCAGGATCGAGTCCCACCTGGGCAAGCGTTGAGATTTATCGCCGCAAAATTCCCCGTAAGGGACACTGATAACCTTAGGAAAACAGCCGTCCGTTGGATGGGACGTTAAGTCGTGGTCTTGTGTGCGGGAGAGTCATACCCTGTGCACGTTACAGAACACGCTGGATAATCTTCAGGTGAGCTACCATCTGTCTCACATCCAGTGTGTCCCCTCCCCCAACTTTCGGGGTCCTTGTGACCTAGCCATTTAGCCCATGGTGTGGAAAAATGTGTCGCTCAGAGGTAAAACAACCCAACCCTCTTTTGTCACTGAATAATAAATACCTCTTCAAGTAGCTGCTTTCCACATATGTCTGACAGGAACCGATCAGTTTATTCGCCACATTAGAAGGTACAAGATGTGTGAGGAAGGAGAAACCTCAGCAGAAACACAACACAATCATCCACTACTTAACCCGGGGCTCGAACCCAGGTCCCTCAGATCAATATCCAAGCATTCTAACCAATCAGCCACGGAAAGGTTGTCAATGGATAGTGAAACAAATCCAGATCATTTCACATGAACACAATCTGTTCAATTTCTATGTAGTGGAAATATATTATTATTTCTTTAATCTATTATATAATTTAGATTGTTTTTGTGTCCGGTTGTCTGTTTGTTTGTTGGACAATTCCTCCTAGAGGAACAGAGCTAGGATCACAAAATATCTCCTAATGTTCCATCTCACCTAACTTCTTCAATCTTTTTGACCCCATAAACTTAATCTCTTCCCAAAATGTTGTCCACAAAACTTTTGTCCATTGATCGATAACATACTCTACTCCATTCATAACTTTCAGACATTCATTCAAAAGAAGGCAAGGAGAGGATTCCTTCAAATTTCGGGCTCTTGCGGCTGGTTCAGTCTAGCTACTGGGAACCTGATCTATAAACCCTATTCAGGAAGGTGCAAGTGGACATATTGCATCAAATTTGGGACCGATCGGTCAAGTGACTGAGAATAACAGGGAACCTAAAATTTTCGTCATCACTGACGTCACCATGGACGTAAAGGGAGTGTCCTAGCACCAGTTTGTAATACGCAAGGATGTTTGCTACTTTGAGCCATTTACTATGTTAAGTTCCGAGCAAAACCAGCCAATGATATTTTGTAAATACACCTATCCCTCGATTTACACGGTACTCAGTTCACACAATTTTGGCTTTGCACGGTCAAAAAATGCAATCAGTTTCGATTTACACGGTACTGACTGAGACGTACATAGAAAGGAAATCTCAGTCAGTACCGTGTAAATCGAAACTGGTTGCATTTTTTGACCGTGCAAAGCCAAAATTGTGTGAACTGAGTACCGTGTAAATCGAGGGATAGGTGTAATCATAGAAATGTAAAATTTAAATTTTTGTGTTTTACTATATTCAGAATAACACTTTGCCGCCATGTTAAACCTGTATGGGCAATAGTACCAAAGAAGGTCTAAGAGGAAGAAGGCTAGCTTCGCACAAGCGTAAGTGGCGCCGTTCTGTGAAATTTTACCGAAGTTGAACGTGGCAAATTGATGTACATGCACAAAAACAACTGTAAGGGGGCGATCTGCACATCCGCAGTGCAATCATTTTTAGTCCACTGCATCTATGGTTTGTCTTACTCTTGGTATATTTATTGCGATTTATTCAGTGTTTCAACCTGTCTAACACCCATGACTGCTTGGCATAGTGATAGCTGACCCTAAAGTTATTCAATGAGTATTTTATCCCCTTCAGCAGTATATTTTACGATACCTGGAAAAGCCGTTGTATGTTTATTTTGAGTCATTTTGCAGAATTTCTAAAATTAATATATAAATTAATACATTTAATCATCTTGCGAACATGTAAGTCAATGTATGTTGCAGTTTTGTTTTCCCTGGAGCATATCGATGTATATAGGTCTATGCAGTTTGTTCTAATAATAAATTTTTTATGGTTGATACGAGAAGTGTCTGCTGCCATCTATTGACAGTTTATACAAGTAAGAAAGTCGATATGACTTTTATTAAAAATATCTAAAATTCTATAAAATATAATTAAACAAAACATGTTGTCACGCATTGAGCCATAAATTTCAATTTATTATAATATATTAAATATTGTAGAATGTTCAAAATTTTAAATATTTTTGTTGAGCATAGCTGCTACCAGTTTTACAAAGTGGGATTTTATTAAAGAAAATAATTTTAACTAATCCTTGTGAAAAGAAATTATGATGGTAAAATTTAAGAAACGTATGCTTTGAACATAGTGAAAGTGTATGTAAAAATAGTCACGTGGTGTAAGCCATTGAAACCCTTGCTGGGCGGTGGAAAATGACGCAAGGAACTGGCTCCTCTTCCTGGCTAGGTGGCTTCACAGCAATCCACGAATTTCCCAAGTTTAGAGGGCGCTGCAATCGAAAAGTTTACATTAAGCCTATGGAAGCTAGCTCTTTTCTCCCTTAGACACTCCTTGATACTAAGCTCATCAGTGGTGCAATTGTTTTAACAGCATCCTTAGCTTTAACATAAAAATTCTGCGCATGCGCAATGCTCCTATTTGAATCCAACTTCTTTATATATTTTGTGAACCCACACTAATGAGCATTCTGGAGCATATACAATTTGGAATGAACCCGTTGAAAATTTATCGGAATGCTTTCACTTTGTGAATAATTCAGACAAAAACTAGAGTGGTAGTAAATTAAAATATTTATGATCATCAAAATTTACCACCAAGATTTCTATTACTTTCTACTCTGAACAGACTATCAACACAGATCGTTGAAACAATCGCAACACCGTCATAAAAGAGGTAGTAAGCGAAAAAAGAAACAATTTGTATCACATTATTTCTTAAAGCATTTAGTAAACACTAAACGCACTTGTGGTGCTATCTCTGGAATTATTCATAATGAGGGTTAAAGATGGCGCCACCTTACAATCATGTACCTGAGAGAGATTTTATGTGATTTCTCTTTCTGAATACTAAAAGAATAAAATTGGCTTCAAATACCTATATGAGATATTATATATTGTGGTTTTCCAGCTTTTTCTATGTTTTGCTCCAATATTCTAGGAGTGGCAATGAGTAGTCTTGTACAGTCGCTCAAAAAATTTTCCGACCACGATGATTGATTTAAGAATTTAGAAAAAATATCTGTCAAGGATTGTTTTAGAAATTAGTGATCTGGCAACCTTCGTGTACCTACAGTCGCTCATAAAAATATCCGAACACTATGATTGATTTAAGAATTTAGAAAAATACATTTGAACGATTTTTTTAGAAATTAGTGATCTGGCAACCTTGTGTACGTACAGTCGCTCATAAAAATATCCGAACACTATGATTGATTTAAGAATTTAGAAAAAATACCTGTCAACGATTCTTTTAGAAATTAGTGATCTGGCAATCTTCGTGTACGAACCACTGTACGTACACGAAGTAAGTAAGGTTGCCAGATCTGTAATTTCTAAAAAAATCGTAGTGAGATTTTTTTCAATTCTGTAATCAACCATAGTGTTCGAATACTTTTTTCAGCCACTGTAGCTTCCGTCTGATGAGATTTTAAACCGCACCCCCATGTATGAGAAAACCATATCCTGTGCATGTTAAATGACATGCCGTCTGGCCTTGACCAGAGACTACCATCTGTATCATAGTTGCACAAATATGTCCTCTTCTCAAACCATCTGTGTTCCATTGGAGTTCATATACCTGGCTACTTAGAGAGTGTGTGCCAAAAAAAAAAACGACGGTCAGTGAAAAAACAACAACACCATACTCTCGTACTTACACCAAAATATATATTCCTTTTTCATTCTCGGAAGATTCATCCCTTTCATTTGACTTTCATACTCTTTATTCAACTAGGACAATGAAAAATAGAGCTCCTGATGTCACATAAGGACATTGTTCGCTGATGAATGATAAATTTAAGGAATTGAATGTTATCATTTACGAATGGATAAATAATCAATTACCAAAAGAAAAAGGGCGGGGGTGGCTCAGTCGGTAGCGCGACAGGCTCGTAATCTGTAGTTCCCAGGTTCGAGTCGCAGCTGGTCAGCGTTGAGATTTATTTATCTGCGCAAAATTCCCTGCCCACGGTCAGTAGGGGACACCGATGGGCTCGGAAAGGCCGCCGTCCGTCGGATGGGACGTTAAGCCGTGGCTCCGTGTACGGGAGAGCTATACCCTGTGCACGTTAAAGAACACGCTGGATGGCCCTTGACGGGAGGCTACCATCTGTCTCCCAACAGCTGTTCCAGTGGGTCCCCTCCCCCAACCTTCTCTGAGCCTTCGGGGTCCATGTGACCTGGCCATTTAGCCCATGGTGTGCAAAAAAGTGCCGCTCAGTGGTAAAATAACCCAAAACAACCAAAAGAAAAAAATGCAACTAGAGTAATTTAGAAGAATGACATGCAGATTCTGCCGAATATCGGAAGCGAATTTTTCATAGAAAATAAATTTGCAAAATCTCTTATCCTCCAACGGTGAAATTTCGAAGAAATGGATGATTTAGAAAATTCCAAATCCTGTTATTTCGATCCTATACATCTAACCGAAAAAGAAAATTTTTTTTTCTTCGAACAGAAGTTCACCTTTCTGATTGAGCGCAGGGTTCGGACTGGCGCAGTTCGGACTCGAACCTGGAAACTGCTGATAATGAGCCTAGCTCCGTATTGATTGAGTCAAACTCTGCCACTATTTGGGGGCGGGGGTCGCTCAGTCGTTAGCGCGCCAAGCTCGTATTCTGTAGTTCCAAGGTTCGAGTCCCAGCTGGGTCAGCGTTGATTTTTCTTCGCAAAATTCCCTGCTCTGCCCACGGTCCGTATAGGACATCGATGGGATTTGAAAGACCGCCGTCCGTCGGATGGGACGTTAAGCCATAGCCCCGTATGCGAAAGAGAGCCATACCTTGTGCAAATTAAAGAACACACTGGATGGCTTTGACGGGAGGCTACCATCTGCCTCCCAACACTTGTTCCAGTGGGTCTCCACCCCCAACCATTTCTGAGCTTTCGGGGTCCATGTGACCTGGCCATTTAGCCTATGGTGTGTAAAAAAGTGCCGCTCAGCGTTTTAACTCTGAGCGGCAATAATTTTCACACCATGGGCTAAATGGCCAGGTCATAATAACCCCTAAGGCTCAGAGAAGGTTGTGGGAGGGCACCCACTGTAACAGCTGTTGGGAGACAGATGGTAGCCTCCCGTCAAGGCCATCCAGCGTGTTCTTTAACTTTCACAGGGTATGGCTCTCCCGCACACGGAGCCACGGCTTAACCTCCCATCCGATGGACGGCGGCCTTTCCAAGCCCAGCGGTGTCACCTACTGACCGTGGGCAGGGCGGGGAGTTTTGCGGAGATAAATCTCAACGCTGACCTAGCTGGGACTCGAACCTGGGAACTACAGATTACGAGCCTGGCGCCCTACCGACTGAGCCACCCCCGCCCTTAAACAAAAGAGAATACAAACTCTTATATACAGGGTGTCTCAAAAATATAGGTAGAAACTTTTAGGGGAGGTCGATAACATCTAAAGGAATGATAATTTCATAGGAACCCATAACCGGAAACGTCACGGTAGGTCAATAGGCGGCGCTGTTCATCAGTGCACTAGAGGGGAAATTTCGGATTTCCTCATTCGAGCGATAGTCGACTGACGAAGAGCATGCAAAGGTATTCGACACGGAGCTGGCAGACATGCACTTAGTGTATGGAATAGCTGAGGTCAATGGACGAACCGCTCAACGAATGTATCAAGAACGCTTCCCACACAGACATGTACCGGGACACCGTTTGTTTGCGCGTGCGCATCAAAATTTGTGCCATTATGGGTCATTAAGGGGTACCAGAAGTGAAGGAGGTCCATCTAGTACGCCATTTTTAATAATTATGTCCTAAAAGTGTTTTTCCATTAATCACTGTCTTGTGTCCTTTCAGATCTTGTACCTCTGCTACCATTTTCCCATGCCGTTTCCGGTTATGGGTTCCTATGCAATTCTCATTTCTTTAGATGTTATCTACATCCCCTAAAAGTCTGTACCTATATTTTTAAGACACCCTGAATACTCTCCCTACCATTTTTTTCACGAATGGGTAAGAAAAAAAAATAATAAATACTTTATAATCTCTCATATTTTCCAAGTCATATCTTTTCGTTTGGTGTGCACCTAATTTCGACCAATTCTTCTCTCACGATTACGTAAAAGAATCAAAAACATGATACCACTTTTTTGGGGGGTGGGAATGAGGAGGAATATTCTGGAATATCAATATTTCATAACTTAAGACACTTTCTAGATCATTGTTTTTCCTTGTCATGTAATTCATTGCGAAAGGTACAGTCGCTCAAAAAAGTATCCGAACACTATGATTCATTACAGTATTCAGATAAAATATCTGGCAACGATATTTTTAGAAATTAGTGATCTGGCAACCTTCGTGTCACGTGATTACAGAATTCAGGAAAAATATCTGGAGGGTGTACAGTTGCTGTACACGCTCCAGTTACCGTTGACAGCAAACTGGAGCGTGTGCAGTTTCTGCGCGCTCCAGTTTGCTGTGAACGGTAAGTGCACACGCTCAATATTTTCGTGAGTGAGCCCATACGATCCAGGTCTTTGTGAGCTCACACGATCCAATGTGCTGTGAACATTAACCTCAACCGCTCCAGTTTCCTGTGAACGGTAACTGCACACGCTCAATATTTCCGTGAGTGTGCCCACATGATCTAGTATCAAAATAATATGACCACCTACAGTCGCTCAAAAAAGTGTCCGAACACTACGGTTGATTACAGAATTCAGAAAAAATATCTGTCAACGATTTTTTTAGAAATTAGTGGTCTGGCAACCTTCGTGTACCAGTTCCAGATCCCCAATTTCTAAAAAGATCGTTGCCAGCTATTTTTTCTGAGTTCTGATATCAACTATAGTGTCCGGATATCTTTTTGAGCGACTGTACATTGTTATTTCATTTTTAGTTCGAGGTTGGTGTGAATTGCGCTGTGCATCCCGTAATAACTTCAACTATATCGTAGCGCTTTCTTCCTACCATTGTATCCTTATTTAAACGGTGTAGAATCGGACTGTCTTAGCTGAATTCACAGGAACAACTGGCTCGTAACCACGAAGTCCTGTATTCGAGTTCTAGAGGAGAATTGGAGATTCTATTTCACATTTTTCTAGTAGAGTTGGGTTGTTGGGTTGTTTTACCTCTGAGCGGCACTTTTTTGCACACCATGGGGTAAATGGCCAGGTCACATGGAACCCGAAGGCTGAGAGAAGGTTGGGGGAGGGGACCCACTGGAACAGCTGTTGGGAGACAGATGGTAGCCTCGCGTCAAGGACATCCATCTTGTGCTTGAACGTGCACAGGGTATGGTTCACCCGCACATGGAGCCACGGCTTAACGTCCCATCCGACGAACGGCGGCCTTTCCAAGCCCATCGGTGTCCCCTACTGACCGTGGGCAGGGCGGGGAATTTTGTACAGATAAATCTCAACGCTGACCCATCTGGGACTCGAACCTGGGAACTACAGATTACGAGCCTGTCGCGCTACCGACAGACCACCCCCGCGTCCCCATCAGACACAGCGGCCTTTCCAAGCCAATTACTGTCCATTATCTCACCGACGTTTAGAGTTGGTTTAGAGGAGATAAATCTCAACACTAGCGACGCTGATGCTCCAACCTTAGGAATGAATATTAAGAGACTTTGTAGCTTTTCCCTGAGCACGCCGCCATCCCTTTCTCTCTCTTTTCTCAGGGGCATGGGGTGGCTCAATCAGTAGAACGCCATTCTCGTAAACTTCAGTACCCAAGGTCGAGTCCCACCTGGGCAAGCGTTGAGATTTATCGCCGCAAAATTCCCCGCTCTGCCCACGGTCAGTAAGGGACACTGATAACCTTAGAAAAACAGCCGTCCGTTGGATGGGACCTTAAGTCGTCGCCCTGTGTGCGGAAGAGCTATACCCTGTGCACGTTACAGAACACGCTGGATAGCCTTGAGGGAGGTTACCATCTGTCTCCCAACAGCTCTTCCAGTGTGTTCCCTCCCCCAACCTTCGGGGTCCTTGTGACCTGGCCATTTAGCCCATGGTGTGCAAAAATGTGCCGCTCAGAGGTAAAACAACCCAACCCTCTTTTGTGAGTGAATAATAAATACCTCTTCAAGTAGCTGCTTTCCTCATAGGTCTGACAGGAATCGGTCAATTTATTCGCCACATTAGAAGGTACAAGGTCTGTGAGGAAGGCGAAACCTCAGCAAAAACACAATACAATCATCCACTACTGAATCCGGGGCTCGTACCCAGGTCCCTCAGATCAGCAGCCAAGCATTCTAACCACTCGGCCACGGAACGGTTGTCAATGAATAGTGAAACAAATCCAGATCATTTCGTTATATGATGAACATAATCTGTTCAATTTCTATGTAGTGGCAATATATTATTATTTCTTTAATCTATTATATAATTTAGATGTTTGCGTGTCCGGTTGTCTCTTTGTTTGTTGGATAATTCCTCCTAGAGGAACAGAGCTAGGACCACAAAATTTCGCCTAATGTTCCATCTCACCTAACTTCTTCAATCTTTTTGACCCCATAAACATAATCTCTCCCCAAAATGTTGTCCACAAAACGTTTGTCCATTGATCGATAACATACTCTACTCCATTCATAACTTTCAGACATTCATTCAAAAGAAGTCAAGGAGTGGACTCCTTCAAATTTCATACAGTTGCAGCTGGTCCAATCTACTACTAGGATCCTGATCTATAAACCCTATTAAGGAAGATGCAAGTAGACATATTGAATCAAATTTGGGACCGATCGGTCAAGTGACTAAGAATAATAGGGAACCTAAAATTTTCATGTATCATTGACGTCACCATGGACGTAAAAGGAGTGTCCTAGCACTCGTTTGTAATACGCAAGGATGTTTGCTACTTTGAGCCATTTACTATGTTAAGTTCCGAGCAAAACCGGCCAATGATATTTTGTAAATAATGATAGAAATGTAAAATTTTAATTTTTGTGTTTTACTATATTCAGAATAACACTTTCGCCATGTTAAACCCTGTATGGGCAATACTACCAAAGAAGGTCTAAGAAGAAGACGGCTAGCTTCGCACAAGCGTAAGTGGCGCCGTTCTATGGAATTTTATCGAAGCTGAACGTGGCAAATTCATGTACATGCACAAAAACAACTGTAAGGGGAGATCTGCGCATGCGCAGTGCAATCATTTTTAGTCCACCGGAGCTATGGTTTGTCTTATTCTTGGTACTTTTATTGCGATTTAATCAGTGTTTCAACCTAACACCCATGACTGCTTGGCATAGTGATAGCTGACCCTAAAGTTATTCAATGAGTATTTTATCCCCTTCAGCAGTATATTTTACGATACCTGGAAAAGCCGTTGTATGTTTATTTTGAGTCATTTTGCAGAATTTCTAAATTTAATATAAAAATTAATACATTTAATCATCTTGCGAACATGTAAGTCAATGTATGTTGCAGTTTTGTTTTCCCTGGAGCATATCGATGTATATAGGTGTCTGCAGTTTGTTCTAATAATAAATTTTTTTAGGTTGATACGAGAAGTTCCTGCTGCCATCTATTGACAGTTTATACAACTAAGAAACTCGATATGATTTCATTGGAAATATCTAAAATTCTATAAAATGTTATTAAACAAAACATGTTGTCACGCATTGAGCCATAAATTTCAATTTATTATAATATATTAAATATTGTAGGATGTTCAAAATTTTGTATTTTTTTGTTGAGCTTGGCTGCTGCCTGTTTTACAAAATCGGATTTTATTAAAGAAAATAATATTAACTAATCCTTGTGAAAAGAAATTATGATGGTATAATTTAAGAAACGAATACTTCGAACAGAGTGAAAGTGTATGTAAAATTAGTCACGCTGTGTAAGCCATTGAAAACTTTTCTGGGCGGTGGAAAATAACGCAAGGAACTGGCTCCTCTCCCTGGCTAGGTGGCTTCACTGCAATGCACGAATTTGCCATGTTTAGAGGCGCTGCAATCGAAAAGTTTACATTAAGCCTATGGAAGCTAGCTCTCTTCTCCCTTAGACACTCCTTGATACTACGCCCATCAGAGGTGTAATTGTTTTAACAGGAACCTTAGCTTTAAAATAAAAATTCTCCGCATGCGCAGTGCTCCGATTTGAATCCAACTTCTTTACATATTTTGTGAACTTGCACTAATGTGCATTCTGGAACATAAGAATACGAAATCATCAGAAGTAATGGATCAAACGGATGCTTTTCGCTTTGTAATAATTCAGACAAAAATTAGAGTGGTAGTAAATTAAAATATTTCTGACCATCAAAATTTACCACCTAGATTTCTGTTACTTTCTACCCTGAACAGACTATCAACACAGATCGTTGAAACAAATCGCAACACCGTCATAAAAGAGGTAGAAAGCGAAAAAGAAACAATTTGTATCACATTATTTCTTAAAGCATTTGGTGAACAATGAAAGCACTTGTGGTGCTATCTCTGGAATTATTCATAATGAGGGTTAAAGATGGCTAACAATCAATCACCTGAGAGAGATTTTATGTGATTTCTATTTCTGAATGATAAAAGAATAAAAATGGCTTGAAATACCTATATGAGATATTATATATTGTGGTTTCCAGCTTTTTCTGTATTTTGCTCCAATATTCTGGGAGTGGCAGTGAGCAGTCTTATACAGTCTCTCAAATAAATATCCGAACACAATGATTGATTTCAGAATTTAGAAAAAATACCTGTCAGCGTTTTATTAGAAATTAGTGATCTGGCAACATTCGTGTAGGTACAGTTGCTCATAAAAATATCCGAACACTATAATTGATTTAAGAATTTAGAGAAAATAATTGTCAACGATTTTTCTAGAATTAGTGATCTGGCAACCTTCGTTGACGTACACTCGCTCATAAAAATATCAGAACATTACGATTGATTTAAGAATTTTTAAAAATACCTGTCAACGATTTTTTTAGAAATTACTAATCTGGCAACCTTCGTGTACGTACAGTCGCTCAAAAAAATATCCGCATACTATGAATGATTTAAGAATTTAGAAAAAATACCTGACAACGATTTTTTTAGAAATTTGTGATCTGGCAATCTTCGTGTACGTACAGTCGCTCGTAAAATTTTCCGACCACGATGATTGATTTAAGAATTTAGAAAAAATATCTGTCAAGGATTGTTTTAGAAATTAGTGATCTGGCAACCTTTGTGTACCTACAGTCGCTCATAAAAACATCCGAACACTATGATTGATTTAAGAATTTAGAAAAATACCTGTCAACGAATATTTTAGAAATTAGTGATCTGGAAACCTTGTGTACGTATCGTCGCTCATAAAATATCCGAACACTATGATTGATTTAAGAATTTAGAAAAAATACCTGTCAACGATTTTTTTAAAATTAGTGATCTGGCAAACTTCGTGTACGAACTACTGTACGTACACGAAGTAAGTAAGGTTGCCAGATCTGTAATTTCTAAAAAAATCGTTGTGAAATTTTTTTGAATTCTGTAATCAATCATAGTGTTCGAATATTTTTTTCAGCCACTGTAGCTTCCGTCTGATGAGATTTTAAACCGCACCCCCAAGTATGAGAAAACCATATCCTGTGCATGTTTAATAACATGCCGTCTGGCCTTGACCAGAGACTACCATCTGTATCATAGTTGCACAAATATGTCCTCTTCTCAAACCATCTGTGTTCCATTGGAGTTCATATACCTGGCTATTTAGAGAGTGTGTGCCGAAAAAAAAACGACGGTCAGTGGGAAAACAACAACACCATACTCTCGTACTTACACCAAAATATATATTTCTTTTTCATTCTCTAAAGATTAATCCCTTTCATTTGACTTTCATACTCTTTATTCAACTAGGACAATGAACAAAGAGTTCCTGATGTCATATAAGGACATTGTTCGCTGATGAATGATAAATTTAAGGAATTGAATGTTATCATTTACGAATGGATAAATAATCAATTACCAAAAGAAAAAGGGGTGGGGGTGGCTCTGTCGGTAGCGGAAAGTTGGAAAGGCCGCCGTCCGCCGGATGGGACGTTAAGCCGTGGTCCCGTGTGCGGGAGAGCCATACCCTGTGCACGTTAAAGAACACGCTGGATGGCCTTGACGGGAGGCTAGCATCTGTCTCCCAACAGCTGTTCCAGTGGGTGCCCTCCCCCAACCATCTCTGAGCCTACGGGGTCCATGTGACCTGGCCATTTAGCCCATGGTGTGCAAAAAAGTGCCGCTCAGAGGTAAAACAACCCAACGTTAAAGAACACGCTAGATGGCCTTGACGTGAGGCTACCATCTGTCTCCCAACAGCTGTTCCCGTGGGTCCCCTCCCCCCAACCTTCTCTGAGCTATCGGGGTCCATGTGACCTGGCCATTTATCCCATGGTGTGCAAAAAAGTGCCGCTCAAAGGTAAAACAACCCAACGTTAAAGAACATGCTGGATTGGCTTGACGGAGGCTACCATCTGTCTCCCAACAGCTGTTCCAGTGGGTCCCCTCCCGCAACCTTCTCTGAGCCTTCGGGGTCCATGTGACCTGGCCATTTAGCCCATGGTATGCAAAAAAGTGCCGCTCAGAGGTAAAACAACCCAACCCAACTCAGAGTGACGTAGCCAATCGCATAGTAACACGATCTGTTATGGCCACCCTAGGGCTCCGGCCGCAAATGAAGAAGTCTCAGAATCCAATTCCTAGCATAGCTCACACTGCTTCTCCGACTTGTACTCCTCGAATGCAGATATCCTCGGCCTCGCTCCCTCTGGTGACACAGGGCATCGAATCAAGAAGGCGCTTAACGAATCTCTCGTAGCCCAACCACCGAATGCTCCGCATCTTCGACGGCTGAGAAAAACTCAGGGGTTGCTGCAGATGAACTACAGCTCAGAATTATCAGTACTGTTGATAACAGGAGGGCGCAGGCTAATGTTAATGGTATCAGGTTTTTCTGTCCCCATTTCCATGATGGAAAAGAACGTAACGTCTCTTATTCTCTGATCTTCCTCCCTTTAGGTTAGGGGCGCGGGTGGCTCTGTCGGTAGCGCGCCAGGCTCGTAATCTGTAGTTCCCAGGTTCGAGTCCCAGCTGGGTCAGCGTTGAGATTTATCTCCGCAAAATTCCCCGCCCTGCCCACGGTCAGTAGGGGACACCGATGGGCTTCGAAAAGCCGCCGTCCGTCGGATGGGACGATAAGCCGTGGTGCCGTGTGCGGGAGATCCATACCCTGTGCACGTTAAAGAACACGCTGGATGGCTTTGACGGGAGGCTACCATCTGTCTCCCAACAGCTGTTCCAATGGGTCCCCTCCCCCAACCTTCTCTGAGCCTTCGGGGTCCTTGTGGCCTGGCCATTTAGCCCATGGTGTGCAAAAAAGTGCCGCTCAGAGGTAAAATAACCCAAAACAACCTAAAGAAAAAAATGCAACTAGAGTAATTTAGAAGAATGACATGCAGATTCTGCCGAATATCGGAAGCGAATTTTTCATAGAAAATAAATTTGCAAAATCTCTTATCCTCCAACGGTGAAATTTCGAAGAAATGGATGATTTAGAAAATTCCAATCCTGTTATTTCGATCGTATACATCTAACCGAAAAAATATTTTTTTTCTTTGAACAGAAAGAAGTGGCCTTTCTGATTGAGTGCAGGATTGAGTGCGATCTGATTGAGTGCTTTCCGATCGGACTGGCGCAGTTCGGACTCGAACCTGGAAACTGCTGATAATGAGCCTAGCTCCGTATTGAATGAGACAAACTCTGCCACTATTTGGGGGCAAGGGCAGCTCATTCGGTAGCGCTCCAGGCTCGTATTCTGTAGTTCCAAGGTTCGAGTCCCAGCTGGGTCAGCGTTGAGAATTATCTCCGCAAAATTCCCTGCTCTGCGCACGGTCAGTATAGGACATCGATGGGATTTGAAAGACCGCCGTCCGTCGGATGGGACGTTTAGCCATAGCCCCGTTTGCGAAAGAGAGCCACACCTTGTGCACATTAAAGAACACACTGGATGGCCTTGACGGGAGGCTACCATCTGCCTCCCAACACTTGTTCTTCCCAGGTTCGAGTCCCAGCTGGGTCAGCGTTGAGATTTATCTCCGCAAAATTCCCTGCCCTGCCCAAGGTCAGTAGGGGACACCGATGGTCTTGGAAAGGCCGCCGTCCGTTGGATGGGACGTTAAGCCGTGGCCCCAATGTGCGGGAGAGCACATTGAGGCCACGGCTTAACGTCCCATCCAATTGAAAACCAGCGTGTTCTTTAACCCTGTGCACGTTAAAGAACACGCTGGATGGCCTTGACGAGAGGCTATCATCTGTCTCCCAAGAGCTATTCCAGTGGGTCCCCTCCCCCAACCTTCTCTGAGTCTACGGTGTCCATGTGACCTGTCCATTTATCCCATGGTGTGCAAAAAAGTGCCGCTCAGAGGTAAAACAATCCAACCCAACCCAACACTTGTTCCAGTGGGTCTCCACCCCCAACAATCTCTGAGTTTTCGGGGTCAATGTGACCTGGCAATTTAGCCCACGGTGTGTAAAAAAGTGGCGCTCAGCGTTTTACCTCTGAGCGGCACTTTTTTGCACACCATGGGCTAAATGGCCAGGTCACATGGACCCCGTAGGCTCAGAGAAGTTTGGGGGAGGGCACCCACTGGAACAGCTGTTGGGAGCCGGATGGTAGTATCCCGTCAAGGCCATCCAGCCTGTTCTTTAACGTTCACAGGGTATGGCCCTCCCGCACACGGGGCCACAGCTTAACCTCCCATCCGACGGACGGCGGCCTTTCCAAGCCCATTGATGTCCCCTACTGACGGTGGGCAGGGCGGGGAATTTTGCGGAGATAAATCTCAACGCTGACAATACGGAGACAAATCTCAACCAAAGGCAAAATATAACATATATTAAAGCATATATACCGAAATTCGTGCCACTAAACTAGTTTATATTTCGTCTTCTTTTTCCCTATTTTATATTTAAAAAGTTATAATTATTTTAAATTAAAATTAAATATTGGTGCGGATTGGAACGAAATGACTAGAAATAATTCTTAGAAACAAAATTTTATTTTAAGTAACACCAATATACAGGTAAAAATCGATTCAAAAATACGGTGAGGGTGTTGCTTTTGAGTTGCTAAAAATTAATGAACGGTCATAAAAGGTAATTAATTCATAGTTTAAATTTCTAAGTTTTCTCGTAAGTATAAATAAAAAAAAATAAGCAAAATGTTAAATTGTTTCCTTTGATTAGAACTTAAAATAACAGGAAATAGCTTGATACTAATTATTACATATTTTTATTCACAATTACACAAAATTTTAAAATTTAAATTATGACTCTGCCACTGCGCGAATTCATCCCTAGTGACGGCGATAAAGATGATATTCAGTAGAGTCGCTCAAAAAAAATATTTTTTTCAGCGTCTGTAGATTTGAATGCGGCTATTCGTTCACTTAACATGGCAATGTCCGAACCCTTTTTGCAATATAGTGTACGTCTTATATATATCATGGAAGTGTTGAGTGATTTTTTGACCACCAGAAAGTGCCATTGGTACAAGTTTCGTAAAACGCCATGTATCCACAAAAGCTTCATATACTCTCGTGTTACACTTTCTACATTTGGCTCCCTGGTTAGGGATAAACAAAAGGGAATACAAACTCTTATATACAGGGTGTCTCAAAAATATAGGTACAAACGTTTAGAGGAGGTTGGGTTGTTTTACCTCTGAGTGGCACTTTTTTGCACACCATGGGTTTCAATTCATTGCGAAAGGTACAGTCGCTCAAAAAGTATCCGAACACTATGGTTCATTACAGTATTCAGATAAAATATCTGGCAACAATTTTTTTAGAAATTAGTGATCTGGCAACCTTCGTGTCACGTAATTACAGAATTCAGGAAAAATATCTGGAGCGTGTACAGTTGCTGTACACGCTCCAGTTACCGTTGACATCAAACTGGAGCGTGTGAACTGCACACGCTCCAGTTTGCTGTGAACGCTAACTGCACACGCTCAATATTTCCGTGAGTGAGCCCACATGATCTAGTATCAAAATAATATGACCACCTACAGTCGCTCAAAAAAAAGTATCCGAACACTACGGATGATTACATAATTCAGAAAAAATATCTGGCAACGATTTTTTTAAGAATTAGTGATCTGGCAACTTTCGTGTACAATTCCAGATCGCCAATTTCTAAAAAGTTCGTTGCCAGTTATTTTTCTAAATTCTGAAATCAACTATACTGTCCGGATATCTGTTTGAGCGACTGTACATTGCTATTTCATTTTTAGTTCGAAGTTGGTGTACATAGCGCTGTGTGTGCGGCAGTAACTTCAACTATATCGTAGCGCTTTCTTCCTACCATTGTATCCTTATTTAAACTGTTGAGAATCGGACTGTCTTAGCTGAATTCACAGGAACAACTGGCTCGTAACCACGAAGTCCTGTATTCGAGTCCTTGAGGTGAATTGGAGATTCTATTTCACATTTTTCTAGTTCGGTTCGGTTATTGGGTTGTTTTACCTCTGAGCGGCACTTTTTTGCACACCATGGGCTAAATGGCCAGATCACATGGAACCCAAAGGCTCAGAGAAGGTTGGGGGAGGGGACCCACTGGAACAGCTGTTGGGAGACAGATGGTAGCCTCCCGTCAAGGCCATCCAGCGTGTTCTTTAACGTGCACAGGGTATGGGTCTCCCGCACACGGGGCCACGGTTTGACGTCCCATCCGACGGACGGCGGCCTTTCGAAGCCCATCGGTGTCCCCTACTGACCGTGGGCAGGGCGGTGAATTTTGCGGAGATAAATCTCAACGCTGACCCAGCTGGGACTCGAACCTGGGAACTACAGATTACGAGCCTGGCGCGCTACCGACTGAGCCCCCCCCCCCGCCCCCCATCAGAGACAGCGGCCTTTCCAAGCCAATTACTGTCCATTTTCTCACCGACTTTTAGATTTGGTTTAGAGAAAATAAATCTCAACACTGGCGCTGCTGATGCTCGAACCTTAGGAATGAATATTAAGAGATTTTGTAGCTTTTCCCTGAGCCCGCCGCCATCCCTTTCTCTGTCTTTTCTCAGGGGCAGGGGGTGGCTCAATCAGTAGAACGCCATTCTCGTAAACTTCAGTTCCCAGGGTCGAGTCCCACCTGGGCAAGCGTTAAGATTTATCGCCGCAAAATTCCCCGCTCTGCCCACGGTCAGTAAGGAACACTGATAACCTTAGAAAAACAGCCGTCCGTTGGATGGGACGTTAAGTCGTCGCCCTGTGTGCGGGAGAGCCATACCCTGTGCACGTTACAGAACACGCTGGATAGCCTTGAGGGAGGTTACCATCTGTCTCCCAACAGCTCTTCCAGTGTGTTCCCTCCCCCAACCTTCGGGGTCCTTGTGACCTGGCCATTTAGCCCATGGTGTGCAAAAATGTGCCGCTCAGAGGTGAAACAACCCAACCCTCTTTTGTCAGTGAATAATAAATACTTCTTCAAGTAGCTGCTTTCCACATAGGTCTGACAGGAATCGTTCAGTTTCTTCGCTACATTAGAAGGTACAAGGTATGTGAGGAAAGAGAAACCTCAGCAGAAACACAACACAATCATCCACTACTTAACCTGGGGCTCGAACCCAGGTCCCTCAGATCAGCAGCCAAGCATTCTAACCACTCGGCCACGGAACGGTTGTCAATGAATAGTGAAATAAATCCAGTTCATTTCGTTATGTGATGAATACAATCTGTTCAATTTCTATGTAGTGGCAATATATTATTATTTCTTTAATCTATTATATAATTTAGATTGTTTGTGTGTCCGGTTGTCTGTTTGTTTGTTGGACAATTCCTCCTAGAGGAACAGAGCTAGGACCACAAAATTTCGCTTAATGTTCCATCTCACCTAACTACTTCAATCTTTTTGACCCCATAAACATAATCTCTCCCCAAAATGTTGTCCACAAAACGTTTGTCCATTGATCGATAACATACTCTACTCCATTCATAACTTTCAGACATTCATTCAAAAGAAGGCAAGGAGAGGACTCCTTCAAATTTCGGGCACTTGCGGCTGGTTCAGTCTGGCTACTGGGAACCAGATCTATAAACCCTATTCAGGAAGATGCAAGTGGACATATTGCATCAAATTTGGGACCGATCTGTCAAGTGACTGAGAATAATAGGGAACCTAAAATTTTCGTCGTCACTGACATCACCATGGACGTAAAAGGAGTGTCCTAGCACTCGTTTGTAATACGCAAGGATGTTTGCTACTTTGAGCCATTTACTCTGTTAAGTTCCGAGCAAAACCGGCCAATGATATTTTGTAAATAATGATATAAATGTAAAATTTTAATTTTTGTGTTTTACTATATTCAGAATAACACTTTGCCGCCATGTTAAACCCTGTATGGGCAATACTACCAAAGAAGGTCTAAGAAGAAGAAGGCTAGCTTCGCACAAGCGTAAGTGGCGCCGTTCTGTGGAATTTTATCGAATCTGACGTGGCAAATTGATGTACATGCACAAAAGCAACTGTAAGGGGCGATCTGCGCATGCGCAGTGGAATCACTTTTAGTCCACTGCATCTATGGTTTGTCTTACTCTTGGTATATTTATTGCGATTTATTCAGTGTTTCAACCTGTCTAACACCCATGACTGCTTGGCATAGTGATAGCTGACCCTAAAGTTATTCAATGAGTATTTTATCCCCTTCAGCAGTATATTTTACGATACCTGGAAAAGCCGTTGTATGTTTATTTTGAGTCATTTTGCAGAATTTTTAAAATTAATATATAAAGTAATACATTTAATCATGTTGCGAACATGTCAGTCAATGTATGTTGCAGTTTTGCGTTCCATGGAGCATATCGATGTATATAGGTGTCTGCAGTTTGTTCTAATAATAAAATTTTTTATGGTTGATACGAGAAGTTCCTGCTGCCATCTATTGACAGTTTATACAACTAAGAAACTCGATATGATTTTATTGGAAATATCTAAAATTCTATAAAATGTAATTAAACAAAACATGTTGTCTCGCATTAAGCCATAAATTGCAATTTATTATAATATATTAAATATTGTAGAATGTTCAAAATTTTAAATTTTTTTTGTTGAGCATAGCTTCTACATGTTTTACAAAATGGGATTTTATTAAAGAAAATAATTTTAACTAATCCTTGTGAAAAGAAATTATGATGGTAAAATTTAAGAAACGTATGCTTTACAGAGTCAAAGTGTATGTAAAATTAGTCACGTGGTGTAAGCCATTGAAAACCTTGCTGGGCGGTGGAAAATAACGCACGGAACTGGCTCCTCTCCTTGGCTAGGTGGCTTCACTGCAATGCACGAATTTGCCATGTTTAGAGGCCGCTGCAATCGAAAAGTTTACATTAAGCCTATGCAAGCTAGCTCTCTTCTCCCTTAGACACTCCTTGATACTATGCCCATCAGTGGTGCAATTGTTTTAACAGGATCCTTAGCTTTAGCATAAAAATTCTGCGCATGCGCATTACTCCGTTTTGAATCCAACTTCTTTACATATTTTGTGAACCCGAACTAATGTACATTCTGGAACGTATCAACAGTGACTACGAGAGATGTCGATTAAACGGATGCTTTTCACTTTGTAAATAATTCAGACAAAAATTAGAGTGGTAGTAAATTAAAATATATAGGACCATCAAAATTTACTACCTAGATTTCTGCTACTTTCTACCCTGAACAGACTATCAACACAGATCGTTGAAACATATCGCAACATCGTCATAAAATAGGTAAAAAGCGAAAAAGAAAAAATTTGTATCACAATATTTCTTAAAGCATTTAGTGAACAATGAACGCACTTGTGGTGCTATTTCTGGAATTATTCATAAAGAGTGTTAAAGATGGCGCCACCTTACAATCATGCACCTGAGAGAGATTTTATGTGATTTCTATTTCTGAATGATAAAAGAATAAAAATGGCTTGAAATACCTATATGAGATATTATATATTGTTGTTTTTCAGGTTTTTCTATATTTTGCTCCAACATTCTAGGAGTGTCAGTGAGTAGTCTTGTACAGTCGCTCAAAAAAATATCCGAACACAATGATTGATTTAAGAATTTAGAAAAAATACTTGTCAAAGATTTTTATAGAATTAGTGATCTGGCAACCTTCGTTGACGTACAGTCGCTCATAGAAATATCAGAACACTACGATTGATTTAAGAATTTTGAAAAAATACCTGTCAACGATTTTTTGACAAATTAGTGATCTGGCAACATTCGTGTACGTACAGTCCTCATAAAAATATCCGAAAACTATAATTAATTTAAGAATTTATACAAAATACTTGTCAACGATTTTTATAGAATTAGTGATCTGGCAAACTTCGTTGACGTACAGTCGCTCATAAAAATATCAGAACACTTCGATTGATTTAAGAATTTTGAAAAATACCTGTCAACGATTTTTTTAGAAATTAGTGATCTGGCAACATTCGTGTACGTACAGTCGCTCATAAAAATATCCGAACACTATAATTGATTTAAGAATTTATATAAAATACTTGTCAACGATTTTTATAGAATTAGTGATCTGGCAAACTTCGTTAACGTACAGTCGCTCAAAAAATATCCGAATACTATGAATGATTTAAGAATTTAGAAAAAATACCTGTCCACGATTTTTCCGGAAATTAGTGATCTGGCAACCTTCGTGTACGTGCAGTCGCTCATAAAAAATATCCGAAAACAATAATTGATTTAAGAATTTAGGAAAAATACCTGACAACGACTTTTTTAGAAATTAGTGATCTGGTAATCTTCGTGTACGTACAGTCGCTCATAAAATTTTCCGACCACGATGATTGATTTAAGAATTTAGAAAAAATATCTGTCAAGGATTGTTTTAGAAATTAGTGATCTGGCAACCTTCGTGTACCTACAGTCGCTAATAAAAATATCCGAACAGTATGATTGATTTAAGAATTTAGAAAAATACCTGTCGACGATTTTTTTAGAAATTAGTGATCTGGCAACCTTGAGTACGTACAGTCGCTCATAAAAATATTCGAACACTATGATTGATTTAAGAATTTAGAAAAAATACCTGTCAACGATTTTTTTAGAAATTAGTGGTCTGGCAAACTTCGTGTACGAACTACTGTACGTACACGAAGTAAGTAAGGTTGCCAGATCTGTAATTTCTAAAAAAATCGTGAAATTTTTTTGAATTCTGTAATCAACCATAGTGTTCGGATATTTTTTTCAGCCACTGTAGCTTCCGTCTGATGAGATTTTAAACCGCGCCCCCATGTGTAAGAAAACCATATCCTGTGCATATTAAATATTAAATAACATGCCGTCTGGCCTTGACCAGAGACTACCATCTGTATCATAACAGTGGTAAAAATATGTCTTCTTCCCAAACCATCTGTGTTCCATTGGAGTTCATATACCTGGCTATTTAGAGAGTGTGTGCCGAAAAAAAAACGACGGTCAGTGGGAAAACAACAACACCATACTCTCGTACTTACACCAAAATATATATTTCTTTTTCATTCTCTAAAGATTAATCCCTTTCATTTGACTTTCATACTCTTTATTCAACTAGGACAATGAACAAAGAGTTCCTGATGTCATATAAGGACATTGTTCGCTGATGAATGATAAATTTAAGGAATTGAATGTTACCAGTTACGAATGGATAAATAATCAATTTCCAAAAGAAAAAGGGGCAGGGGTTGCTCAGTCGGTAGCGCGCCAGGCTCGTATTCTGTAGTTCCAAGGTTCAAGTCCCAGCTGGGTCAGCGTTGATTTTTCTCCGCAAAATTCCCTGCTCTGCCCACGGTCAGTATAGGACATCGATGGGATTTGAAAGACCACCGTCCGTCGGATGGGACGTTAAGCCATAGCCCCATGTGCGAAAGAGAGTCATACCTTTTGCACATTAAAGAACACACTGGATGGCTTTGACGGGAGGCTACCATCTGCCTCCCAACACTAGTTCCAGTGGGTCTCCACCCCCAACCATCTCTGAGCTTTCGGGGTCCATGTGACCTGGCCATTTAGCCCATGGTGTGTAAAAAAGTGCCGCTCAGAGGTAAAACAACCCAACTGCATCTATTTGATGAAAGGGCAGGAAGACAAAATATAACATATAGTAAAGCATATATACCGAAATGCGTGCCACTAAACTAGTTTATAATTCGTCTTCTATTTCCCTATTTTATAGTTAAAAAGTTATAATTATTTTAAACGAAAATTAAATATTGATGCGGATTGGAACGAAATGACTAGAAATAATTCTTAGAAACAAGATTTTATTTTAAGTAACACCAATATACAGGTAAAAATCGATTCAAATATACGGTGAGGGTGTTGCTTTTGAGATGCTAAAAATTAATGAACGGTCATAAAAGGTAATTAATTCATAGTTTAAATTTCTAAGTTTTCTCGTAAGTATAAATAAAAAAAATAAGTAAAAAGTTAAATTCTTTCCATTGATTAGACCTTAAATTAACAGGAAATATCTTGATTCTAATTATTACATATTTTTTATTCACAATTACAACGAAATTTAAAAATTTAAATTATGAATCTGCCACTACGCGATTTCATCCCTATTGACGGCGATAAAGATAATATTCAGTAGAGTCGCTCAAAAAAAAATATTTTTTTCAGCGTCTGTAGATTTGAATGCTTCGTTCACTTAATATGGCAGTGTTCGAACACTTTTTGCAATATAGTGTAGGTCTTATATATATCATGGAAGTGTTGACTGATTTATTGACCACCAGAAAGTGCCATTGTTACAAGTTTCGTAAAGCACCATTTATCCACAAAAGCTCCAAATACTATCGTGTTACACTTGCTACATTTGGCTCCCTGGTTAGGAATAAACAAAAGGGAATACAAACACTTCTATACAGGGTGTCTCAAAAATATAGGTAGAAACTTTTAGGGGAGGTAGATAACATCTAAAGGAATGAGAATTGCATAGGAACCCATAACCGGAAACGTCACAGTAAGTCAATAGGCGGCGCTGTTCATCAGTGCACTAGAGGGGAAATTTCGGATTTCCTCATTCGAGCGGTAGTCGGCTGACGAAGAGCATGCAAAGGTATTCGAACAGGGAGCTGGCAGACATGCACTTAGTGTATAGAATAGCTGAGGGCAACGGACGAGCCGCTCAACGAATGTATCAAGAACGCTTCCCACACAGACATGTACCGGGACACCGTTTGTTTGCGCGTGCGCCTAAAAATTTGTGCGATTTTGGGTCATTAATAGGTAGGAGAAGTGAAGGCAGTCCATCTAGTACGCCATTTTTAATAATTATGTCCTATAAGAGTTTTTCCATTAATCACTGTCTTGTGTCCTTTCAGATCTTGTACCTCTGCCACCACTTTCCCATGACGTTTCCGGTTATGGGTTCCTATGCAATTCTCATTCTTCAGATGTTATCTACCTCCCCTAAAACTTTGTACCTATATTTTTAAGACACCCTGAATAATCTCCTTACCATTTTTTTCACGAATGGGTAAGAAAAAATAATAAAAACTTTATAATCTCTGATATTTTCCAAGTCATATCTTTTCGTTTCGCGTGCACCTAATTTCGACCAATTCTTCCCTCACGATTACGTAAAAGAATCAAAAGCATGATACCACTTTTTTGGGGGGGTGGAAATGAGGAGGAATATTCTGGAATATCAATTTTTCATAACTTAAGACACTTTCTAGATCATTGTTTTTCTTTGTCATGTAATTCATTGCGAAAGGTACAGTCGCTCAAAAAAGTATCCGAACATTATGGTTCATTACAGTATTCAGATAAAATATCTGGCAACGATTTTTTAGAAATTAGTGATCTGGCAACCTTCGTGTCACGTGATTACAGAATTCATAAAAAATATCTGGCAATTTTTTTTAGAAATTAGTGTTCTGGCAACCTTCGTGTACAATTCCAGATCGCCAATTTGCAAAAATATCGTTGCCAGCTATTTTTTCTGAATTCTGAAATCAACTATAGTGTCCGGTTATCTTTTTGAGCGACTGTACATTTTTATTTCATTTTTAGTTCGAGGTTGGTGTAAATTGCGCTGTGCATCTCGTGATAACTTCAACTATATCGTAGCGCTTTCTTCCTACCATTGTATCCTTATTTAAACGGTGTAGAATCGGACTGTCTTAGCTGAATTCACAGGAACAACTGGCTCGTAACCACAAAGTCGTAAATTCGAGTCCTGGAGATGAACTGGGGATTCTGTTTCAAATTTATCTAATTATCAATGGCTTTAATTGTTTGTTAATCCTATGTTAATCTGTATTATACAAAAGTTTCATCTCAAAATAATGCATTTTTTTTATTGATTGTGTTGTTTTACCTCTGAGAGGCACATTTTTCCACACGTTGTCCAGATAACAAGGGGCGGGGGTGGCTAAGTCGGTAGCGCGCCAGGCTCGTAATCTGTAGTTCCCAGGTTCGAGTCCCAGCTGGGTCAGCGTTGAGATTTATCTCCGCAAAATTCCCCGCCCTGCCCACGTTCAGTAGGGGACACCAATGGGCTTGGAAAGGCCGCCGTCCGTCGGAGGGGATGTTAAGCCGTGGCCCCGTGTTCGGGAGAGCCATATCCTGTTCACGTTAAAGAACACGCTGGATGGCCTTGACGGGAGGCTACCATCTGTCTCGCAACAGCTGTTCCAGTGGGTCCCCTCTCCCAACCTTCTCTGAGCCTTTGGGGTCCATGTGACCTGGCCATTTAGCCCATGGTGTGCAAAAAAGTGCAGCTCAGAGGTAAACCAACCCAGATAACAAGAACCCTAGCGGATCAGAGATGGTAAAGAAAATGGACCACTGAACAGCCATTGGGTAAGGCAGCCGTTAGGAGAGCCATGGTAGCCTTCAATTGAGGCCATCTAGCACATTTTTTAACGTAAAAATATCATGGATCTGCTGCAAATGTCCCATCGGGGACAGCGGCCTTTCCAAGTCAATTACAGTTCCTTTTCTCACAGAGTTTTAGAGTTGATTTAGAGGAGATAAATCTCAACACCGGCGCCGAAAATGTTCGAACCTTGGAAATGAATATTAAGAGACTTTCTAGCTTTTTCCTGAGGCCCCCATCTCTTTCTCTTTCTTTTGTCAGGGGGCGGGTGTGGCTCAGTGAGTAGAACGCCAGGCTCGTAATCTGGAGTTCCAAAATGGTCAAGTCCCACCTGGGTAAGCGTTGCGATTTATCTCCGCAAAATTCCCCGCCTTGCCCACGGTCAATACGGGACACTGATAAGCTTAGAGCTTAGAGAAACAGCCATCGGTTGGATGGGAAGTTAAGTCGTGGTCTTGTGTGCGGGAGAACCATACCCTGTGCACGTTACAGAACACGCTGGATAGCCTTGAGGGAGTTACCATCTGTCTCCCAATAGCTGTTCCTGTGGGTCCCCTCCCCCAAACTTTGGGGTCCTTATGACCTAACCATTTAGTCCATGGTGTGCAAAAATGTGCCGCTCAGAGGTAAAACAACCCAACCCTCTTTTGTCAGTGAATAATAAATACCTCTTCAAGTAGCTGCTTTACACATAATTCTGACAGGAATCGGTCAGTTTATTCGCCACATTATAAGGTACAAAGAGGAGGCGAAACCTCAGCAGAAACACAATACAATCATCCACTACTGAATCCGTGGCTCGAACCCAGGTCCCTCAGATCAGCAGCCAAGCATTCTAACCACTCGGCCACGGAACGGTTGTCAATGGATAGTGAAACAAATCCAGTTCATTTCGTCATGTGATGAACAGAATCTGTTCAATTTCTATGTAGTGACAATATATTATTATTTCTTCAATCTATTATATAATTTAGATTGTTTGTGTGTCCGGTAGTCTGTTTGTTTGTTGGACAACTCCTCCTAGAGGAACAGAGCTAGGACCACAAAATTTCGTCTAATGTTCCATCTCACCTAACTACTTCAATCTTTTTGACCCCATAAACATAATCTCTCCCCAAAATGTTGTCCACAAAACGTTTGTCCATTGATCGATAACATACTCTACTCCATTCATAACTTTCAGACGTTCATTCAAAAGAAGGCAAAGAGAGGACTCCTTCAAATTTCGGGCACTTGCGGCTGGTTCAGTCTAGCTACTGGGTTGGGTTGTTTTACCTCTGAGCGGCACTTTTTTGCACACAATGGGCTAAATGGCCAGGTCACATGGACCCCGAAGGCTCAGAGAAGGTTTTGGGAGGGGACCCACTGGAACAGCAGTTGGGAGACAGATGGTAGCCTCCCGTCAAGGCCATCCAGCGTGTTCTTTAACGTGCACAGGGTATGGCTCTCCCACTCACGGCACCACGGCTTAACGTCCCATCCGAGGGACGGCGGCCTTTCCAAGCCCATCGGTGTCCCCTACTGACCGTGGGCAAGGCGGTGAATTTTGCGGAGATAAATCTCAACGCTGACCCAGCTGGGACTCGAACCTGGAAACTACAGATTACGAGCCTGGCGCGCTACCGACTGAGCCACCCCCGCCCCCTAGCTACTGGGAACCTGATCTATAAACCCTATTCAGGAAGATGCAAGTGGACATATTGCATCAAATTTGGGACCGATCGGTCAGGTGACTGAGAATAAAAGGGAACCTAAAAATTTCATCATCACTGACGTCACCATGGACGTAAATGGAGTGTCCTAGCACTCGTTTGCAATACTCAAGGATGTTTGCTAGTTTGAGTCATTTACTCTGTTAAGTTCCGAGCAAAACCGGCCAATGATTTTAGTAAATAATGATAGAAATGTAAAATTTTAATTTTAGTGTTTTACTATATTCAGAATAACACTTCGTCGCCATGTTAAACCCTATATGGGTAACACTACGCCCATGAATGCCGCAATTGTTTAACCAGGAACCTCAGCTTTAACATAAAAATTCTGCGCATGCGCAATGCTCCGATTGGAATCCAACTTCTTTACATATTTTGTGCACTAATGTGCATTCTGGAACCTAATCAATCATCAGAGATATTAGTAACAGATTAAACGGATGCTTTTCACTTTGTAAATAATTCAGACAAAAACTAGAGTGGTAGTAAATTAAAATATTTATGACCATCAAAATTTACCACGTAGATTTCTACTACTTTCTGCTCTGAATAGACTATCAACACAGATCGTTGAAACAAATCGCAACACCGTCATAAAAGAGGTAGAAAGCGAAAAAAGAAACAATTTGTATCACATTATTTCTTAAAGCATTCAGTGAACAATGAACGCACTTGTGGTGCTATCTCTGGAATTATTCATAACGCGGGTTAAAGATGGCGCCACCTTACAATCATGCACCTGAGAGAGATTTTATGTGATTTCTATTTCTGAATGCTAAAAGAATATAAATGGCTTGAAATACCTATATCAGATATTATATATTATGGTTTTTCAGATTTTTGTTTTATTTTATAACCATTGTTATAGTATAACTATAATATAACTATGTACTACAACTAGTTTTATCTCTCTATACAAGGGGTACGCCAGTTACATACACTTTTCCAGGGGGTACGTGAAGCATGAAAGGTTGAGAACCACTTATATATATGTTTTATATTATTCCCATTGATATACTATAACTATAGTTAATGTCCAGGGGGTACGTGAAGCATAAAGGTTGAGAACCATTGATATATATGTTTTATTTTATTCCCATTTTTATGCTATAACTATAGTTTGATATATCTATATAAGGGGTATGCCAGATTCATACACATTTCCAGAGGGTACGTGAAGCATAAAAGGTTGAGAACCACTGATATATATGTTTTATTTTATTCCCATTTTTATACTATAACTATAGTTTGATCTATCTATATAAGGGGTATGCCAGATTCATACACATTTCCAGAGGGTACGTGAAGCATAAAAGGTTGAGAACCACTGATATATATCTTTCATTTTATTCCCATTTTTATACTATAACTATAGTTTTATCTATCTATATAAGGGTACGCCAGTTTCATAGACATTTCCAGGGGGTACGTGAAGCATAAAAGTTTGAGAACCACTGATACATATGTTTTACATTATTCCCATTTTTACAATATAACTATAGTTTTATCTATCTATATAAAGGGTACGCCAGTTTCATACACATTTCCAGTGGATACGTGAAGCATAATAGTTTGAGGACCACTGATATATATGTTTTATTTTATTCCCATTTTTATACTATAACTATAGTTTTATCTATCTATAAAACGGGTACGCCAATTTCATACACATTTCCAGGGTGTACGTGAAGCATAAAAGTTTGAGAACCACTGATATATATGTTTTATTTTATTCCCATTGTTATACTATAACTATAGTTTTATGCATCTATATAAGGGGTACGCCAGTTACATACACATTTCCAGGGGGTACTTGAAGCATGAACGTTTGAGAACCACTGCTGTAAAGTGAACCTTCGAAGGCTAAATTTGTTTAATGAATCTTATCGTGGGGTTGCCAAAATGGAAATTCATTTGGAGAATACTTTAAGAAGCAATACTAGTATACAATCCTATTTTCTGAACGGAATGTATGAGATTATTGTAGAAGTATTTCGCTGTAAATTCTATTTTTTATTTGAAATCTTGGACATATCGTCAAGATATTATTCGTGATATGATAATTGTGTTTGTTGATACGTAATTTGAGGATTGAACGAAAGACATTTATTTCTATTTAATTACTGTATAAATCAGGTGGTAGTTTAAAGATAAATTTCTTCTAATTTCTTTCCTAAAATGTACCTTTGTCAATACGTCAGTATTTGTGTTTGTCAAAATGGTTGATTCACCATATTATCCCAATCGATTGGTCGATCGCAGTATACAGGTAAATGCAACAAGCTATATAAAAAAACATCATCTTTCCCTTGTAAGGAAGAGAAAACCTGAAAATCATTTTTCTACTATATTTTCCAAAAGATGAGGAACCAGATTAACCGAGCTGTGTGTCATTGGAAAGTTTATAAAGGAGTGCGACAGGTTTTAAAAAATGTTACCTTCCATGATTTCTTCCTCCGTAAAAATGCTAAATATGAAAACTATATTTCAATATATCTTTTAAACGAAAGTTGGTTGTTGGTTGGTTATTTTACCTCTGAGCGGCACTTTTTTGTACACCATGAGCTAAATGGCCAGGTCGCAAGGACCCCGAAGACTCAGAGGAGGTTGGGTGAGGGGACCCACTGAAACAGCTGTTGGGAGACAGATGGTAGCCTCCCGTCAACGCCATCCAACGTGTTCTTTAACGTGAATAGAGTATGGTTCTCCCGCGCACGAGGCCACGGCTTAACGTCCCATCCGACAGACGGCGGCCTTTCCAAGCCCAATGGTGTCCCCTACTTCCCGTGGGGACCACGGGGAGTTTTCCGAAAATAAATCTCAACGCTGACCCAGCTGGGACTCGAACTGGGAACTGCAGATTACGAACCTGGCGCTTTTAACCCTTTCACGACTAAGGGAAACATTTTCCCCATTTTAAAATTGGTGATTGTCGTATTTAATATAACCTTATCTGCTTTTTTTATACAGAATGTCAAAATAGAACGTATGCCGAACGCAATTACGTAAACGGGAACGTTTAGAAAACAAAAACAGAACTGTCAGGACGCATAATATATGTACTATGTGCAATGTCCATTTTTGCTTCACTACCAAAAGAAATTGCTTCGCAGAATATCATAATTAGCACATCATTTTGTATAGTAATTTTATTTCATAATTTTGTATTATTTTAGTTAACATTTTGTTCTAATAAACCAATAAATAAAAGACATTGCATAATAAGCCTTAATATAATTTGTGTTACCTTTATAGTCCATTGGGAAAAATATTTCCCATAAAATTCCAAAAAAACTACACATTGTTATGTATTTTTCTTATGATTTTTATTTATTTTACGTCTAAACAAACTAAAATAAACAGTTACATACTAATATTTACTCTTAGAAACCTTATGGTCCTGAAAGGGTTAACAGGAAATGGGTAAGTTGAGTTAGGAATACCGGATCATACAGGGGAGTCGACATTGGGTCTACCTTATGGTCCTGAAAGGGTTAAACGAAAGAGACGAGAGAAATGAGTTATATGCATAATGAAAGCATGCAAAGTGGAAAGTGTCACAAGTTTTAAAGCTTTTTCTCCCATTCTTAATCCAAAAAAAATTTATAATTTGTAAACTATTGTTTTATTGTATTTTTCACAAAAGAGGGGCGAAATTAACGAGTTCTGTGCCAAATGAAGTCTTTTATGTGGGGAAAGTCACATAAAAAAATATCCTCATGCTTTTTATTACCCCGAAAGAAAGGGTTGGGTTGTTTTACCTCTGAGCGGCACTTTTTTGCACACCCTGGGCTAAATGGCCTGGTCACATTGACCCCGAAGGCTCAGAGATGGTTGGGGGAGGGGACCCACTGGAACAGCTGTTGGGAGACAGATGGGAGCCTCCTGTTAAGGCCATCGAGCGTGTTCTTTAACGTGCACAGGGTATGGCTCTCCCGCACACGGGGAAACGGCTTAACGTCCCATCCGACGGACGGCCGCCTTTCCAAGCCAATCGGTGTCCCTTACTGACCGTGGGCAGGGCGGGGAATTATTGCAGAGATAAATCTCAACGCTGACCCAGCTGGGACTCGAACCTGGGAACTACAGATTACGAGCCTGGCGCGCTACCGACTGAGCCACCCCCGCCCCAACTGACAGTACTCAGAGCGATATAGAGAAGGATCTGCTCGACGGATCACAGCGAAGTGATGGATACCTTAATACGAACATGGGGTAGAGAATTTGCAAATAAAAAACTGGAAACGGTTTTTTTAGAAATTAGTAATCTGGCAACCCTCGTGTACAGTCACTTAAAAAAATATCCGAACCCAATGGTTGATTACAGAATTCAGAAATATATCTGGCAATGATGTTTTTGAAATTAGTGATCTGCCAACCCTCGTGTACAGTCACTTAAAAAAATATCCGAACCCAATGGTTGATTACAGAATTCAGAAATATATCTGGCAACGATGTTTTTGAAATTAGTGATCTGGCAACCCTCGTGTCATCATCATCATCATCATCATCATCATCATCATCATCATCATCATCATCATCATCATCATCATCATCATCATCAAGCAGCCATGGGCTACGGAGGTCCAACCAGACCGTGCAATTTAGTTCTCCAAGCAAGTCTATCCTGAGCTACATCTACTGCATCTGGCCACTGCACACCAATTCTAACAAGGTCTTGTTTGACATTGCCTGCCCACCACATCCTAAGTCTCCCCTTCTTTCTGAGGCCTTTAGGCACACTGTTCATAACCCTATTCGCCAATCTATAATTATTCATACGGGCAACATGGCCAAACCAACGGAGTCTCTCTCTGCACAATATGCTGCTTAAAGGAGGTTGCAAACTCCTTTGCCTAATCTCATCATTAGTTACAAAGTTGAACCACCTAATGCCCAAGATACTGCGTAAGCATTTGGAATCAAAAGCATCTAGTTTCCTGTTATCTTGTTTACAAAGTGTCCACGTTTCACTACCATAACTAACACTAGAAAGAACCAAACTATTATACAGTCTAATTTTAGTCTTTAGGTGTATACGCCTATTTCTCCACACTCTCCATAGGTTCTTAAAAGTCCCGGCAGCAATCCCTATTCGTCTGTTAATCTCATGCTGCACATCACCAGTATCTGTTACGTAGCTCCCAAGATAATTAAACTGTGACACCGGTTCAAGATTGCAAACATTCAGATTAACTGAATCACAGCCTGCCTGACCAATTTTCATCACTTTAGTTTTCTCTCTGTTTATAACCAAACCTACTCTACTACCAGTCTCATCAACAGCTCGAATGAAAGAGTTCATCTCATCAACATCATTTGCCAAAAGGGCTAAATCATCAGCATAATCTAAATCAGAAATTTTCGTATCTCCAGCCCATTTAAGGCCAAAATCTTTCCCTTGAAGTGAATTTCGCATAACATAATCAATAACCAAGCTAAAGAGAAAAGGAGACAAAATGCACCCTTGTCGAACACCAGAAGTAATGCTAAACCAATTGCTACAAGCCTTACCAACTCTCACACACGACTCAGTGTTATTATAGAGAGCTTTCATAATGTTAACTAACTTGTCTGGTATACCATATGATTTCACAATCAACCACAAATTATGACGATCAACAGAGTCGGAAGCCTTTTTGAAATCAACAATGCTAGCAACCAAAGGTTTCTGAAACTCTAAACATTTCTCAAGAATCTGCCTAAGTGAAAATATCTGATCCACACATCCCCTACCACTTCTGAATCCACATTGCTCATCACGCATTTGACTGTCAACCAGATTCTTAATTCTATTAAGCACAATCATGGAAAGAACTTTACCTGGAACAGAGAGTAGGCTGATACCCCTATAGTTATCACAAGAACTGCGATCACCTTTTTTGAAAATAGGGATAACAATAGCTCTGGTAAAATCCTTAGGAACCATGCCTTTATCATAAAAGAGATTCAGAATTTCAGTCATCCAAGTGGTAACCGAAACATTCCCAGCTCTAAGCATTTCCGTAGTAATTTCATCTACCCCTGGGGATTTATGAAGTTTAAGTTTAGAAACAGCCAAAATAACTTCAGATTTTGTTATAGGTCCAACATTAAAGCCACCAATGCATCTATCATCATTGCAAACAATGGGAGTAGAACTAACTACATTGTTTAAAACATCACTGAAATGCTCAGCCCACCAAGCCATGACAGAATCCTCCCCTTCTATAACCTTACCTTGTTTATCCTTGAATCCTTGTATGCCTGTCCGTTTTCTACCACACAAAACATTAACTATCTGGTACAGCTCTCTGCTGTTGTGCTGTCTAACTGCTTCCTCGGCTTTGTCAGCCAAACCATCAAGCCAAAGATTCTTATCAGCAGCTAACTGATCCTTTACAAGTTTATTAAGGTCTCTGTAATGCTTTCTATTAGGAGTAGTAAGGTATGATTAAGGGCATTCCTGCAGTTCTTTCTTTCCGAAATAAGCTCAAGTGCCTTATCACTCAGGTAATTTTGCCACTTCTGCTCCTTTTTCCTAAATGTGTACTGTTAGTGTCCAAAAAAGCCTGTTTAAAATGATCCCATTCTTCCTCAACTTCAGTAGTAAGCAAACCATGACTGTCATAATGACTAAGTAACCTATCATGGTAAGCTTTGGCTATAACTGGATCTTTCAGAGCTTCAGTATTAAAAGTAAATTTTTTAACCCTAGCACAACACTTTTTAAGTTTAAGTTGCAACACACTTTTAACAAGGTAATGTCAGATCCAATTTCAGCTCCCCTATATGCCCTGGTATTCCTAACAGAATTAGCCCATTTGCTGTTAATTAATATGTAATCAATCATATTCTTATGCAACCCATCAGGTGAAACCCATGCGTCCTTATCTATGTCGCGGTGTTTGTAATAAGTGTTAGTTATTCTGAATCCATTGAGTTTACTTACCTGTTGGAGACGTTGCCCATTGCCATTGCAGCTACCAATGCCAAAGGGCCTATTACTGCTCCCCAAAGGTCAGAGTCAGTACCAACTTTGGCACTGAAGTCACCAAGAGCAAGGGTAATATCTCCTTTCTTGACAGAATTCAAAATATCCTGAAGTTGTTCATAAAACCTATCCTTCTCATCCTCATCGGCATCCTCAGTGGGGGCATAACAGCAGATAACATTCAAGTCTTTAACGCTTGTCTGAAATTTTGCTCTAAGAAACCTTTCGTTAATGCACTCATATCCTAGAAGAGCATCGCTAGCGTGTCTGCTGAGAAGCAGACCCACGCCTTGGTGATGCTTATTGTCGTCCCTCCCTGAAAAGAGAAATTTAAAATTATTTTTAAGAATCTGACCTTTATCTGTCCATCTGGTCTCTTGCAAGCCGAGAATATCTAAATTTTAATGGTGGAATTCTTGTGTGAGGACATCAAGAGAAAAAGCTCTGTGCAGAGTCCTCACATTCCAACTACCTATGGAGAGAAAATGGTTAGTGGGATGTTTAAAGAAACTATGTTTATTTAGAGAGGGAATGCCGACAATATCAAACAGCCCCCTAATCGCAGACATGGGGCAAAGACCCGTTCCCCCACTACTAAAAGCTGAAGCCATCTACACAGGAAGACTTCCTCCAATGTAGAATTTGACGATGCCAATAGAAGCAAAGAGTTCAGGTGCCTGCGATGACTTCTGCTCAGGATTATCCACCAGCTGATAAACATATCCTGTGAATCTATTCATTTGGGGCTGTCAACCCACAAACAAACAGAAAACACAGCGGAAGATTTTCCCTCCACAGACGCCCACCAGTGCAGCAAAATCAGGATCCATAATCAAGCTCAGAGCCATATATCTGCCCAGTCCAGTAGGTTTATATGGTCAGCACCAGGACCCTGTGTGGTTGACCACTCCTCAGCAGGGTATTAAAAAACAGAAAAGTAGCCATAGTTGTCCAGATCAGTAGGCCACACTAATCTGGCAGCCCTCCCCTTCCGTTCACTTCCACAAGAGAGTATCTCTTTTGAAAGTTACTAACGGTCCGCACCACGAGAAGGCGGGGTCGGACATTAGGTGCTAGGCCTGGCCGGTTCTATGCATCATCACAGGGGATTGGTGCATACTCTCCTTCCAGTGACTACCTAGCTACCATTTACAGACCACTATGTTAACCTGTATTATACAAAAGTTTCATCTCAAAATAATGTATTTTTTTTTATTGATTGTGTTGTTTTACCTCTGAGAGGCACATTTTTCCACACATTATCCAAATAACAAGAGGGCGGGGATGGCTAAGTCGGTAGCGCGCCAGGATCGTAATCTGTAGTTCCCAGGTTCGAGTCCCAGCTGGGTCAGCGTTGAGATTTATCTCCGCAAAATTCCCCGCCCTGCCCACGTCAGTAGGGGACACCGATGGGCTTGGAAAGATCGCTGTCCGTTGGATGGGACGTTAAGTCGTCTCCCTGTGTGCGGATGAACCATATCCTGTGCACGTTACACAACACGCTGGATAGCCTTGAGAGAGGTTACCATCTGTCTCCCAACAGCTGTTCCTGTGGGTCCCCTCCCCCAAACTTCGGGGTCTTTGTGAACTAACCATTTAACCCATGGTGTGCAAAAATGTGCCGCTCAGAGGTAAAACAACCCAACCCTCTTTTGTCAGTGAATAATAAATACCTCTTCAAGTAGCTGCTTTCCACATAGGTCTGACAGGAAACGGTCAGTTCATTCGTGACATTAGAAGGTACAAGGTCTGTGAGGAAGGCGAAACCTCAGCAGAAACACAACACAATCATCCACTACTTAACCCGGGGCTCGAACCCTGATCCCTCAGATCAGTATCCAACCATTCTAACCACTCGGCCACGTGACGATTGTCAATGAATAGTGAAACAAATCCAGTTCATTTCGTTATATGATGAACACAATCTGTTCAATTTCTATGCAGTGGCAATATATTATTATTTCTTTAATCTATTATATAATTTAGATTGTTTGCGTGTCCGGTTGTCTGTTTGTTTGTTGGACAATTCCTCCTAGTAGAACAGAGCTAGGACCACAAAATTTCGCCTAATGTTCCATCTCACCTTACTACTTCAATCTTTTTGACCCCATAAACTTAATCTCTCCCCCAAATATTGTCCTCGAAACGTTTGTCCATTGATAGCTTGCCATATCGATTAGATATTATGCTCCATTCATAACTTTCAGACATTCATTAAAAAGAAGGCAACGAGAGGACTCCTTCAAATTTCATACAGTTGCAGCTGGTCCAATCTACTATTAGGATCCTGATCTATAAACCCTGTTCAGGAAGATGCAAGTGGACATATTGAATCAAATTTGGGACCGATGGGTCAAGTGACTGAGAATAATAGGGAACCTAAAATTTTCATATATCATTGACGTCACCATGGACGTAAAAGGAGTGTCCTAACACTCGTTTGTAATACGCAAGGATGTTTGCTAGTTTGAGTCATTTACTCTGTTAAGTTCCGAGTAAAACCGGCCAATGATGTTAGTAAATATTGATAGAAATGTAAAATTTTAATTTTAGTGTTTTACTATATTCAGAATAACATTTCGTCGCCATGTTAAACCTTGTATGGGCAACACTACGCCCATGAATGCCGCAATTGTTTAACCAGGAGACTCAGCTTTAACATAAAAATTCTGCGCATACGCAATGCTCCGATTGGAATCCAACTTCTTTACGTATTTTTTGAACTTTCACTAATGTGGATTCTGGAACATAATGGATCATCATAAATAATGGTAACAGATTAAAAGGATGACTTTCATTTTGTAAATAATTCGGAAAAAAACTAGAGTGGTAGTAAATTAAAATATTTTTGACCATCAAAATTTACAACCTAGATTTCTACTACTTTCTACTCTGAATAGACTATCAACACAGATCGTTGAAACAAATCGCAACACCGTCATAAAAGAGGTAGAAAGCGAAAAAAGAAACAATTTGTATCACATTATTTCTTAAAGCATTTAGTGAACAATGAACGCACTTGTGGTGCTATCTCTGGAATTATTCATAATGCGGGTTAAAGATGGCGCCACCTTACACTCATGCAAATGAGAGAGATTTTATGTGATTTCTATTTCTGAATGCTAAAAGAATATAAATGGCTTGAAATACCTATATCAGATATTATATATTATGGTTTTTCAGATTTTTGTTTTATTTTATAACCATTGTTATACTATAACTATACTATAACTATGTACTACAACTAGTTTTATCTCTCTATACAAGGGGTACGCCAGTTACATACAGTTTTCCAGGGGGTACGTGAAGCATGAAAGGTTGAGAACCACTTATATATATGTTTTATACTATTCCCATTGATATACTATAACTATAGTTTTATGTACCTATACAAGGGTTACGCCAGTTACATACAAATTTCCAGGGGGTATGTGAATCATAAAAGGATGAGAACCACTTGAGATGTATGTTTTATTTTATTCCCATTGTTATACTATAACTATAGTTATATCTCTCTGTACAAGGGGCTACGCCAGTTTCATACATTTCCATGGGGTACGTGAAGCATAAAAGGTTGAGAACCACTGATATATATGTTTTATTTTATTCCATTTTTATACTATAACTATAGTGTTATCGATCTATATAAGGGGTACGCCAGTTTCATAACATTTCCAGGGGGTACGTGAATCAAAAAAGGTTGAGAACCACTGATATATATGTTTTATTCTATTTCCATTTTTATACTATAACTATAGTTTTATGTATCTATACAAGGGTTACGCCAGTTACATACACATTTCCAGGGGGTACGTGAATCATAAAAGGTTGAGAACCACTGAGATGTATGTTTTATTTTATTCCCATTGTTACGTGGCCGAGTGGTTAACGCGCTTGGCTACTGATCTACGGGACCTGGGTTCGAGCCCCGGGTTAGGCCTGGATGTGTGTATTGTTTTTCTGCTGAGGTCCTGCCATCCTCTCAGATCCTTCTACTATGGCATATAAACTGACAGGCTCCTGTCAGACCTCTGTGGCAAGCAGCTGCTTGAGGGGGTATTTATTTATTATTTTATTATTTATACTATAACCATAGTTATATCTCTATATACAAGGGGTACGCCAGTTTCATACATATTTCCATGGGGTACGTGAAGCATAAAAGGTTGAGAACCATTGATATATATATGTTTTATTATATTCCCATTTTTATACTATAACTATAGTTTTATCTATCTATATAAGGGGTACGTCAGTTTCATACACATTTCCAGGGGGTACGTGAAGCATAAATGTTGAGAACCACTGATATATATGTTTTAATTTATTCCCATTTTTATACTATCACTATAGTTTTATCTATCTATATAAATGGTACGCCAGTTAAATACACATTTCCAGGGGGTACGTGAAGCATATAAGGTTGAGAACCACTGATATATATGTTTCATTTTATTCCCATTTTTATACTATAATTATAGTTTTATCTATCTATATAAGGGGTACGCCAATTTCATGCACATTTCCAGGGGGAACTTGAAGCATAAAAGTTGAGAACCACTGATATATATGTTTTATTTTATTCCCATTTTTATACTATAACTATAGTTTTATCTATCTATATAAGGGGTACGCCAGTTTCATACACATTTCCAAGGGGTACGTGAAGCATAAATTTTGAGGAACACTGATATATATGTTTTATTTTATTCTCATTTTTATACTATAACTACAGCTTTATCTATCTATATAAGGGGTACGCCAGTTTCATACACGTTTCCAGGGGGTACTTGAAGCATAAAAGTTTGAGAACCACTGATATGTATGTTTTACTTTACTCCCATTTTTAAACTATAACTATAGTTTTATCTATCTATATAAGGGGTTCGCCAGTTTCTTACACATTTCCAGGGGGTACGAAGCATAAAGGTTGAGAACCACTGATATATATGTTTTATTATATTCCCATTTTTATAATGTAACTATAGTTGTGTCTATCTATATAAGGGGTACGCCAGTTTCATACACATTTCCAGGTGGTACGTGAAGCATAAAAGGTTGAGAACCACTGATATATATGTTTTATTATATTCCCATTTTTAAACTATAACTATAGTTTTATCTATCTATATAAGGCGTAAGTGAACCACTGATACATATGTTATATTTTATTCCCGTTTTTATGCTATAAGTATAGTTTTATCTATCTATATAAGGGTTACGTCAGTTTCATACACATTTCCAGTGGGTACTTGAAGCATAAAAGTTTGAGAACCACTGATATATATGTTTTAATTTATTCCCATTTTTATACTATAACTATAGTTTTATCTATCTATATAAGGGGTACGCCAGTTTCATACACATTTCCAGGGGGTACGTGAAGCATAAATGTTGAGAACCACTGATATATATGTTTTAATTTATTCCCATTTTTATACTATAACTATAGTTTTATCTATCTATATAAGGGGTACGCCAGTTTCACACACATTTCCAGGGGGTACGTGAAGAATATAAGGTTGAGAACCACTGATATATACGTTTTATTTTATTCCCATTTTTATACTATAATTATAGTTTTATCTATCTATGTAAGGGGTACGCCAGTTTCATAAACATTTCCAGGGGGTACTTGAAGCATAAAAGTTGTGAACCACTGATATATATGTTTTATTTTATTCCCACTTTTATACTATAACTATAGTTTTATCTGTCTATATAAGGGGTACGCCAGTTTCATACACATTTCCAAGGGGTACGTGAAGCATAAAAGTTTGAGAAACACTGATATATATGTTTTATTTTATTCTCATTTTTATACTAAAACTACAGCTTTATCTATCTATATAAGGGGTACGTCAGTTTCATATACATTTCCAGGGGGTACTTGAACAAAAAAGTTTGAGAACCAGTGATATATGTGTTTTACTTTATTCCCATTTTTAAACTATAACTATAGTTTTATCTATCTATATAAGGGGTACGCCAGTTTCACACACATTTCCAAGGGGTACGTGAAGCATAAAGGTTGAGAACCACTGATACATATATGTGTTTTAATTCATTTCCATTTTTATACAATAACTACAGTTTTATCTATCTATATAAAAGGTACGCCAGTTTCATACACATTTCCAAGAGGGACGTGAAGCATAAAAGGTTCAGAACCACTGATATATATGTTTTAATTTATTCCCATTTTTATACTATAACTATAGTTTTATCTATCTATAAAAGGGGTACGCCAGTTTCACACACATTTCCAAGGGGTACGTGAAGCATAAAGGTTGAGAACCACTGATATATATATGTTTTAAATGATTTCCGTTTTTATACAATAACTACAGTTTTATCTATCTATATAAAAGGTACGCCAGTTTCATACACCTTTCCAAGAGGGACCTGAAGCATTAAAGTTTGAGAACCACTGATATATATGTTTTATTTTATTCCCATTTTTATACTATAACTATAGTTTTATCTATCTATATAATCGGTACGCCAATTCATACACATTTCCAGGGGGTACGTGAGGCATAAAAAGTTGAGGACCACTGATATATATGTTTTATTTTATTCCCATTTTTATACTATAACTATAGATTTATCTATCTATATAAGGGGTACGCCAGTTTCATACACATTTCCAGGGGGTACGTGAAGCATAAAAGGTTGAGAACCACTGATATATATGTTTTAATTTATTCCCATTTTTATACTATAATTATAGTTTTGTTTCTCTATATAAGGGGTACGTCAGTTTCATACATATTTCCAGAGGGTACGTGAAGCATAAAAGGTTGAGAACCACTGATATATATGTTTTATTTTATTCTCATTTTTATACTATAACTATAGTTTTATCTATCTATATAACGGGTACGCCAGCTACATACACATTTCCAGGTGGTACGTGAAGCATAAAATGTTGAGAACCACTGATATATATGTTTTATTTTATTCCCATTTTTATACTATAACTAGAGTTATATGTACCTATATAAGGGGTACGCCAGTTACATACACGTTTCCAAGGGGTACGTGAAGCATAAAGGTTGAGAACCAGTGATACATATGTTTTATTTTATGCCCATTTTTATACTATAACTATAGTTTATCTGTCTATATAAGGGGTACGCCAGTTACAAACAAATTTCCTGGGGGTACGTGAAGCATAAAAGTTTGAGAACCACTGATACAAATGTTTTATTTTATTCCCATTTTTATACTATAACTATAGTTTTATCTCTCAATACAAGGGGTACGGCAGCTACATACACATGTCCAGGTGGTACGTGAAGCATAGAAGTTTGAGAACCACTGATATATAAGTTTTATTTTATTTCCATTTTTGTACTATAACTATAGTTTTATCTATCTATATAAGGTGTTCGCCAGTTATATACACATTTACAGGGGGTACTGGAAGCATAAAATGTTGAGAACCACTGCTATAGAATGAACCTTCGATTAACTAGTTCCTGAAGGCTAAATTTATTTAATGAATCTTATCGTGGGGTCGCCAAAATGGAAATTCATTTGGAGAATACTTTAAGAAGCAATACTAGTATACAATTCTATTTTCTCAACGGAATGCATGAGATTATTGTAAAAGTATTTCGTTGTAAATTCTATTTTTTTTTTCAAATCTTGGACATATCGTCAAGATATTATCCGTGGTATAGCATTAACCAATGGTTCATACTTCTCTTGTTGTTTAAACGAAAGACATTTATTTCTATTTAATTACTGTATAAATCTGCTGGTAGTTTAAAGATAAATTTCTTCTAATTTCATTTATAAAATGTACCTTTGTCAATACGTCAGTATCTGTGTTTGTCAAAATGGTTGATTCACCATATTATCCCAATCCATTGGTCGATCGCAGTATACAAGTAATGCAATAAGCTATATAAAAAAAACGTCATCTTTCCCTTGTAAGGAAGAGAAAACCTGAAAATCATTTTTCCACTATATTTTCCAAAACGTGAGGAACGAGATTAAGCGAGCTGTATGTCATTGGAAAGTTTATAAAGGACAGGTATAAAAGGTACCATTGGAAAGTTTATAAAGGACAGGTATAAAAGGTACCATTGGAAAGTTTATAAAGGACAGGTATAAAAGGTACCATTGGAAAGTTTATAAGGACAGGTTTTAAAAATGTTAACTCCCATGATTTCTTCCTCCGTAAAAATGCTAAATATGAAAACTATTGTTTCAATATATCTTTTAAACGAAAGTTGGTTGTTGGTTGGTTATTTTACCTCTGAGCGGCACTTTTTTGCACACCATGAGCTAAATGGGCAGGTCACAACGACCCCGAAGACTCAGAGAAGGTTGACGAGGCCACGGCTTAACCTCCCATCCGACGGACGGCGGCCTTTTCAAGCCCAATGGTGTCCCCTACTTCCCGTGGGGACCACGGGGAGTTTTCTGGAGATCAATCTTAACGCTGACCCAGCTGGGACTCGAACTGGGAACTGCAGATTACGAGCCTGGCGCTGTTAAACGAAAGAGACGAGAACAATGAGTTATATGCATAATGAAAACATGCAAAGTGGAAAGTGTCACAAGTTTTAAAGATTTGTCTCCCATTCTTAATCCAAAAAAATTCTATAATTTGTAAATTATTGTTTTATTGTATTTTTCAAAAAAGAGGGGCGAAATTAACGAGTTGTGTGCCAAATGAAGTCTTTTATGTGGGGAATGTCGCATAGAAAAATATCCTCATGCTTTTTATTACCCCGAAAGAAAGGGTTGGGTTGTTTTACCTCTGAGCGGCACTTTTTTGCACACCATGGGCTTAATGGCCAGGTCACATGGACCCCGAAGGCTCAGAGAAGGTTGGGAGAGGGGACCCACTGGAACAGCTGTTGGGAGACAGATGGTAGCCTCCCGTTAAGGCCATCCAGCGTGTTCTTTAACGTGCACAGGGTGTGGCTCTCCCGTACACGGTGCCACGGCTTAACGTCCCATCCGACGGACGGTGGCCTTTCCAAGTCCATCAGTGTCCCCTACTGACCGTGGGAGGTGCGGGGAATGATTGCGGAGATAAATCTCAACGCTAACCCAGCTGGGACTCGAACCTGGGAACTGCAGGTTACGAGCCTGGCGCGCTACCGAGTGTGCCACCCCCGCCCCTTTATTTCCGCGAAAGAGTGCGATATATGAAAATACTCATTTCATTATATATTCCGAACGAGGGCCGACAGTGGGTCAAATTATTTTTCAAATGAAAGCTATGAATTTGTCGTGCCAAATCCCAGTGGTATCTTGTGGAGGATACACTTTAGGAACTAATTAAAAAAGGTAGAAAATGTATTGCGTTTCTAGAGATCGGCAAATCCATATAATATTGGGATCGATTTCATAGCTGCAATTCGAGATAGTGGTAGCCAATTTTCTCTGACCAAATTTTATCGTTAATTCAAGTAAAGCTTCCAATACTGAGAACCAGGTCCGGATATAGAAAACATTTCAGGGGCGGAGGGTCAACAGATACAATCGAGCCGAAAAAATGAAATAAAAAAAAAACGAAAACATATACATATAAACATACATGAACATACACACACTCACATACGCGATTCACTGAAACACACACACACACACCTAAAGAGAAACAAACATGCAGACACAGTTACATCTTGACATATATGCACACATCTACACGTACACACATTTCGTAGTAACATACATATTTACACATAGACACAAACACACATACACAGAGAGAGAGAGAAACAAACATACAGACAGACATACGTACAAGACAGTGTGCTTTAGTGTAATGCGGTGCCCTGTGAACTAAAGAATCTTTCTCAAACCCAAACAGTATAGCTTTCACGTAGGTTCTGATATCAAAGATAATGTGTTTTCCTGCAGTGCAGCACCCCCATGGGCTAAAAATATTTCTCAAACCCAATCGTAGCGTGTTTTTTCACAGATGTGTTCCATTGGTAGTGATCGTTATCTCTATAGATTTAAATGTGAAGCATAGAGTGCGTATCTCTTTGTATGAAATCGCTTATAATGAGACAATATTTCCTTTAAAAGTGTGCTGGAGATATTTGGAGGTGATTCAGCCACACATTTAGGGTATTTTAATGTTTTGAAAGCAATTCTGTCTTTCCCGGTGTGTATTTATCTAATTTTTTACAGTTGTTTTTTCAGCTATTGGAACTTATTTTGAAGTTATTCTGTCATGCGTCCACTGCATTTGAAGATATTTTGTCGTTCATTCATCAAATAATTTTAGCTCTTGACAAGAAAATGTGGTGAAATACATGAATATAATAAAAAAAAATTAATGTAATGGATGGTGATTTTTCTAGATCCTAGTACAGTAATATTTCATGTGAGAGGTTGTCGGAATCTTGGTAGGAAAACAACACAAACGTTCATATGTCTTACTATGGATCTCAGACCTTGGCCTTGTTAGATCAGAAGTAACTAACCTGCTGTCTATGAGATAGATTAGAAATATTCTCATGCAGGAAAAATAACTAAACACACATGAAATCCCGTGTTAGATTGTAGTGAAACACCCTATCTTTGTCGAAAAACTTGTGTTTGCAGCGAAAAATAGCCATATTCACCCAGACTTATACACTTATTCATGCGGTACCCCGTGAACTAAAGAATCTTTCTCAAACCCAAACAGTATAACTTTCATGTTGGTTCTGATATCAAAGATAATGTGCTTTCTTGCAGTGCAGCACCCCTATGGGCTAAAAATCTTTCTCAAACTCTATCATAGCGTGTTTTTTCACAGATGTGTTCCATGGGTAGTGATCGTTATCTCTATAGATTTAAATGTGAAGCATAGAGTGCGTATCTCTTTGTATGAAATCGCTTATAATGAGACAATATTTGCTTTAAAAGTTAGAAGTTATTAGTATGAACTAAAAAAGTGGTGATGTATACACTCTCTAATCGTTAAAATCAAACTTTAGCAAGTTAATATATCGTTCTCTAGCTACCGAATCCGAAATTAGTGTGTCTTTGCTTTAAAAATAAATACGTCTTCACGCAGCTAATTGTCGTAACAGTTACAGGATTTTTTCATACGATCCCGTAGAAGGGGTGAGAGGATTGTCGGGATCATGGTAGGAAAGCAACACAAACGTTCATGTCTTACTATGGATCTCATACCTTGGCTTTGTTAGATGAGAAGTAACTAACCTGCTGTCTATGAGATAGATTAGAAATATTCTAATGCAGGAAAAATAACTAAACAAACATGAAATCCCATGTTAGATTGTAGTGAAACGCCCTATCTTTGTCGAAAAACTTGTGTTTGCAGCGAAAAATAGCCATCTTCACCCACACTTATGCGCTTATTCAATCGTACCGAAGGGACCAGAAACTCTGAAAAGAGATAGCGGCTTGGGATAACCGACGAGAGAGCTTACATTACGTTTTATCGGTGGTTGAAGTCAGAGAATGCAAAGTTAGGTCTAGCGGATCGATTCTGGGACCCAACTTTTCATGGAAATACTGAAAATATTGTTGTTTTCTTATAAACACTGAGTTTTCAGATTTTAAATTTCCAAACTTCTGTGGTTCTTTGCTGATGTTTTCTATATGCAAAGTATTTTGAATATTTGTCCATCCGTGTGTACGCAATGTAGTATAGAAATGTGTATTCTCATGCAGGAAAAAATAACTAATAGTGAAAACAACTTGTGTTTGCAACGAAAAATAGCCAACTACACCCACACTTATGCGCTACGTGCGCCCTATGAAGAGGGGAGGGTTTAAAATATGAGTTAAACAGGGGAAAAACAAGAAAATTCGAGAAGGGGATTTAAAATATAGGTAGGGTTTAAAATATAGGTCAACCATGGGGTCTGTAAGAGGAGGGAGGGCTTAAAATATAGGTAAATCAGGGGGTCTGCAAGAGGAGGGAGGGCTTAAAATATAGGTCAAACATTGGGGAGTCTGAAATAAAGAAAAATCGGAAATTAGACATAAAATAAGGGGGTTTTCCGAAAATAGTACTTCTCACTGTCAACAGATAGCGCCTGGGGTTTTTTAAACAAGGGGGAGGGCTTAAAATATAGGTGGGGCGACCGGGGGGTCCGAAAACGAGAAATTAGATTTAAAATAAAGGGTTTTTGGGAAAATAGTACTTCTCACTGTCAACAGATGGCGCCACTGAGGGCAAAAGGGGGGTGAAAGTAGGCTTTTAATAAAGGGAAGGAATTATTAATTATTAATAAGGGGGCGTGGCCTGTTACGTAATGATTACGGCAAGTTACGTCATGGAACGTCATACGGGCGTGGTCGGTGACATCACAGTGGGCGTGGCTTGTGACGTCATAGGGGAAAGCACTAGTGGGGATGCCATAGTGTCAGGACACTACTTAGGTGCTCACTGGTCAGCAGCGGAAGCACGCAGACACGCATTAAAATATTCTCCACTGCATTCTCTATGAGACAGCGCTCACTGGCAAGCAACGAAGGCATCGTCCCTGGCAATGTCGCCTATGGATTGAAGAGGTAAGGTAGGTGCTCACTGGTTAGCAGCGGAAACACGCAGACACGCATTAAAATATTCTCCACTGCATTCTCTATGAGACAGCGCTCACTGGCAAGCAACGAAGGCATCGTCCCTGGCAATGTCGCCTATGGATTGAAGAGGTAAGGTAGGTGCTCACTGGTCAGCAGCGGAAGCACGCAGACGCGCATTTAAATATTCTCCCCTGCATTCTCTATGAGACAGCGCTCACTGGCAAGCAACGAAGGCATCGGCCCTGGCAATGTCGCCTATGGATTGAAGAGGTAAGGTAGGTGCTCACTGGTCAGCAGCGGAAGCACGCAGACATGCATTAAAATATTCTCCACTGCATTCTCTATGAGACAGCGCTCACTGGCAAGCAACGAAGGCATCGTCCCTGGCAATGTCGCCTATGGATTGAAGAGGTAAGGTAGGTGCTCACTGGTCAGCAGCTGAGGCACGAAGACACGCATTAAAATATTCTCCACTGCATTCTCTATGAGACAGCGCTCACTGGCAAGCAACGAAGGCATCGGCCCTGGCAATGTCGCCTATGGATTGAAGAGGTAAGGTAGGTGCTCACTGGTCAGCAGTGGAAGCACGCAGACATGCATAAAAATATTCTCCCCTGCATTCTCTATGAGACAGCACTCACTGGCAAGCAACGAAGGCATCGGCCCTGGCAATGTCGCCTATGGATTGAACAAGTAAGGTAGGTGCTCACTGGTCAGCAGCGGAAGCACGCAGACATGCATTAAAATATTCTCCACTGCATTCTCTATGAGACAGCGCTCACTGGCAAGCAACGAAGGCATCGGCCCTGGCAATGTCGCCTATGGATTGAAGAGGTAAGGTAGGTGCTCACTGGTCAGCAGCGGAAGCACACAGACACGCATTAAAATATTCTCCACTCCATTCTCTATGAGACAGTGCTCACTGGCAAGCAACGAAGGCATCGTCCCTGGCAATGTCGCCTATGGATTGAAGAGGTAAGGTAGGTGCTCACTGGTCAGCAGTGGAAGCACGCAGACATGCATAAAAATATTCTCCCCTGCATTCTCTATGAGACAGCACTCACTGGCAAGCAACGAAGGCATCGGCCCTGGCAATGTCGCCTATGGATTGAACAAGTAAGGTAGGTGCTCACTAGTCAGCAGCGGAAGCACGCAGACATGCATTAAAATATTCTCCACTGCATTCTCTATGAGACAGCGCTCACTGGCAAGCAACGAAGGCATCGGCCCTGGCAATGTCGCCTATGGATTGAAGAGGTAAGGTAGGTGCTCACTGGTTAGCAGCGGAAGCACGCAGACGCGCATTTAAATATTCTCCCCTGCATTCTCTATGAGACAGCGCTCACTGGCAAGCAACAAAGGCATCGGCCCTGGCAATGTCGCCTATGGATTGAAGAGGTAAGGTAGGTGCTCACTGGTCAGCAGCGGAAGCACGCAGACATGCATTAAAATATTCTCCACTGCATTCTCTATGAGACAGCGCTCACTGGCAAGCAACGAAGACATCGTCCCTGGCAATGTCGCCTATGGATTGAAGAGGTAAGGTAGGTGCTCACTGGTCAGCAGTGGAAGCACGCAGACATGCATAAAAATATTCTCCCCTGCATTCTCTATGAGACAGCACTCACTGGCAAGCAACGAAGGCATCGGCCCTGGCAATGTCGCCTATGGATTGAACAAGTAAGGTAGGTGCTCACTGGTCAGCAGCGGAAGCACGCAGACATGCATTAAAATATTCTCCACTGCATTCTCTATGAGACAGCGCTCACTGGCAAGCAACGAAGGCATCGGCCCTGGCAATGTCGCCTATGGATTGAAGAGGTAAGGTAGGTGCCCACTGGTCAGCAGCGGAAGCACGCAGACGCGCATTTAAATATTCTCCCCTGCATTCTCTATGAGACAGCGCTCACTGGCAAGCAACAAAGGCATCGGCCCTGGCAATGTCGCCTATGGATTGAAGAGGTAAGGTAGGTGCTCACTGGTCAGCAGTGGAGACACGCAGACACGCATTAAAATATTCTCCACTGCATTCTCTATGAGACAGCGCTCACTGGCAAGCAACGAAGGCATCGTCCCTGGCAATGTCGCCTATGGATTGAAGAGGTAAGGTAGGTGCTCACTGGTCAGCAGTGGAGACACGCAGACACGCATTAAAATATTCTCCACTGCATTCTCTATGAGACAGCGCTCACTGGCAAGCAACGAAGGCATCGGCCCTGGCAATGTCGCCTATGGATTGAAGAGGTAAGGTAGGTGCTCAGTGGTCAGCAGTGGAAGCACGCAGACATGCATAAAAATATTCTCCCCTGCATTCTCTATGAGACAGCACTCACTGGCAAGCAACGAAGGCATCGGCCCTGGCAATGTCGCCTATGGATTGAACAAGTAAGGTAGGTGCTCACTGGTCAGCAGCGGAAGCACGCAGACATGCATTAAAATATTCTCCACTGCATTCTCTATGAGACAGCGCTCACTGGCAAGCAACGAAGTCATCGGCCCTGGAAAGTCGCCTATGGATTGAAGAGGTAAGGTAGGTGCTCACTGGTCAGCAGCGGAAGCATGCAGACACGCATTAAAATATTCTCCACTGCATTCTCTATGAGACATCGCTCACGGGCAAGCAACGAAGGCATCGTCCCTGGCAATGTCGCCTATGGATTGAAGAGGTAAGGTAGGTGCTCACTGGTCAGCAGTGGAGACACGCAGACACGCATTAAAATATTCTCCACTGCATTCTCTATGAGACAGCGCTCACTGGCAAGCAACGAAGGCATCGTCCCTGGCAATGTCGCCTATGGATTGAAGAGGTAAGGTAGGTGCTCACTGGTCAGCAGAGGAGACACGCAGACACGCATTAAAATATTCTCCACTGCATTCTCTATGAGACAGCGCTCACTGGCAAGCAACGAAAGCATCGGCCCTGGCAATGTCGCCTATGGATTGAAGAGGTAAGGTAGGTGCTCACTGGTCAGCAGTGGAAGCACGCAGACATGCATAAAAATATTCTCCCCTGCATTCTCTATGAGACAGCACTCACTGGCAAGCAACGAAGGCATCGGCCCTGGCAATGTCGCCTATGGATTGAACAAGTAAGGTAGGTGCTCACTGGTCAGCAGCGGAAGCACGCAGACATGCATTAAAATATTCTCCACTGCATTCTCTATGAGACAGCGCTCACTGGCAAGCAACGAAGGCATCGGCCCTGGCAATGTCGCCTATGGATTGAAGAGGTAAGGTAGGTGCTCACTGGTCAGCAGCGGAAGCACGCAGACGCGCATTTAAATATTCTCCCCTGCATTCTCTATGAGACAGCGCTCACTGGCAAGCAACGAAGGCATCGGCCCTGGCAATGTCGCCTATGGATTGAAGAGGTAAGGTAGGTGCTCACTGGTCAGCAGCGGAAGCACGCAGACATGCATTAAAATATTCTCCACTGCATTCTCTATGAGACAGCGCTCACTGGCAAGCAACGAAGGCATCGTCCCCGGCAATGTCGCCTATGGATTGAAGAGGTAAGGTAGGTGCTCACTGTCAGCAGTGGAGACACGCAGACACGCATTAAAATATTCTCCACTGCATTCCCTATGAGACAGCGCTCACTGGCAAGAAACGAAGGCATCGGCCCTGGCAATGTCGCCTATGGATTGAAGAGGTAAGGTAGGTGCTCACTGGTCAGCAGTGGAAGCACGCAGACATGCATAAAAATATTCTCCCCTGCATTCTCTATGAGACAGCACTCACTGGCAAGCAACGAAGACATCGGCCCTGGCAATGTCGCCTATGGATTGAACAAGTAAGGTAGGTGCTCACTGGTCAGCAGCGGAAGCACACAGACACGCATTAAAATATTCTCCACTGCATTCTCTATGAGACAGCGCTCACTGGCAAGCAACGAAGGCATCGGCCCTGGCAATGTCGCCTATGGATTGAACAAGTAAGGCAGGTGCTCACTGGTCAGCAGCGGAAGCACGCAGACATGCATTAAAATATTCTCCACTGCATTCTCTATGAGACAGCGCTCACTGGCAAGCAACGAAGGCATCGGCCCTGGCAATGTCGCCTATGGATTGAAGAGGTAAGGTAGGTGTTCACTGGTCAGCAGCGGAAGCATGCAGACACGCATTAAAATATTCTCCACTGCATTCTCTATGAGACAGCGCTCACGGGCAAGCAACGAAGGCATCGTCCCTGGCAATGTCGCCTATGGATTGAAGAGGTAAGGTAGGTGCTCACTGGTCAGCAGTGGAGACACGCAGACATGCATTAAAATATTCTCCACTGCATTCTCTATGAGACAGCGCTCACTGGCAAGCAACGAAGGCATCGTCCCTGGCAATGTCGCCTGTGGATTGAAGAGGTAAGGTAGGTGCTCACTGGTCAGCAGCGGAAGCACACAGACACGCATTAAAATATTGTCCACTGCATTCGCTATGAGACAGCGCTCACTGGCAAGCAACGAAGGCATCGGCCCTGGCAATGTCGCCTATGGATTGAAGAGGTAAGGTAGGTGCTCACTGGTCAGCAGCGGAAGCACGCAGACACGCATTAAAATATTCTCCACTGCATTCTCTATGAGACAGCGCTCACTGGCAAGCAACGAAGGCATCGGCCCTGGCAATGTCGCCTATGGATTGAACAAGTAAGGTAGGTGCTCACTGGTCAGCAGCGGAAGCACGCAGACATGCATTAAAATATTCTCCACTGCATTCTCTATGAGACAGCGCTCACTGGCAAGCAACGAAGGCATCGGCCCTGGCAATGTCGCCTATGGATTGAAGAGGTAAGGTAGGTGTTCACTGGTCAGCAGCGGAAGCATGCAGACACGCATTAAAATATTCTCCACTGCATTCTCTATGAGACAGCGCTCACGGGCAAGCAACGAAGGCATCGTCCCTGGCAATGTCGCCTATGGATTGAAGAGGTAAGGTAGGTGCTCACTGGTCAGCAGTGGAGACACGCAGACACGCATTAAAATATTCTCCACTGCATTCTCTATGAGACAGCGCTCACTGGCAAGCAACGAAGGCATCGTCCCTGGCAATGTCGCCTGTGGATTGAAGAGGTAAGGTAGGTGCTCACTGGTCAGCAGCGGAAGCACACAGACACGCATTAAAATATTGTCCACTGCATTCGCTATGAGACAGCGCTCACTGGCAAGCAACGAAGGCATCGGCCCTGGCAATGTCGCCTATGGATTGAAGAGGTAAGGTAGGTGCTCACTGGTCAGCAGCGGAAGCACGCAGACACGCATTAAAATATTCTCCACTGCATTCTCTATGAGACAGCGCTCACTGGCAAGCAACGAAGGCATCGGCCCTGGCAATGTCGCCTATGGATTGAAGAGGTAAGGTAGGTGCTCACTGGTCAGCAGCGGAAGCACACAGACACGCATTAAAATATTCTCCACTCCATTCTCTATGAGACAGTGCTCACTGGCAAGCAACGAAGGCATCGTCCCTGGCAATGTCGCCTATGGATTGAAGAGGTAAGGTAGGTGCTCACTGGTCAGCAGCGGAAGCACGCAGACATGCATTAAAATATTCTCCACTGCATTCTCTATGAGACAGCGCTCACTGGCAAGCAACGAAGGCATCGTCCCTGGCAATGTCGCCTATGGATTGAAGAGGTAAGGTAGGTGCTCACTGGTCAGCAGCGGAAGCACGCAGACATGCATTAAAATATTCTCCACTGCATTCTCTATGAGACAGCGCTCACTGGCAAGCAACGAAGGCATCGTCCCTGGCAATGTCGCCTATGGATTGAAGAGGTAAGGTAGGTGCTCACTGGTCAGCAGTGGAGACACGCAGACACGCATTAAAATATTCTCCACTGCATTCTCTATGAGACAGCGCTCACTGGCAAGCAACGAAGGCATCGTCCCTGGCAATGTCGCCTGTGGATTGAAGAGGTAAGGTAGGTGCTCACTGGTCAGCAGCGGAAGCACACAGACACGCATTAAAATATTGTCCACTGCATTCGCTATGAGACAGCGCTCACTGGCAAGCAACGAAGGCATCGGCCCTGGCAATGTCGCCTATGGATTGAAGAGGTAAGGTAGGTGCTCACTGGTCAGCAGCGGAAGCACGCAGACACGCATTAAAATATTCTCCACTGCATTCTCTATGAGACAGCGCTCACTGGCAAGCAACGAAGGCATCGTCCCTGGCAATGTCGCCTATGGATTGAAGAGGTAAGGTAGGTGCTCACTGGTCAGCAGTGGAAGCACGCAGACATGCATAAAAATATTCTCCCCTGCATTCTCTATGAGACAGCACTCACTGGCAAGCAACGAAGGCATCGGCCCTGGCAATGTCGCCTATGGATTGAACAAGTAAGGTAGGTGCTCACTGGTCAGCAGCGGAAGCACGCAGACATGCATTAAAATATTCTCCACTGCATTCTCTATGAGACAGCGCTCACTGGCAAGCAACGAAGGCATCGGCCCTGGCAATGTCGCCTATGGATTGAAGAGGTAAGGTAGGTGCTCACTGGTGAGCAGCGGAAGCACGCAGACGCGCATTTAAATATTCTCCCCTGCATTCTCTATGAGACAGCGCTCACTGGCAAACAACAAAGGCATCGGCCCTGGCAATGTCGCCTATGGATTGAAGAGGTAAGGTAGGTGCTCACTGGTCAGCAGTGGAAGCACGCAGACATGCATTAAAATATTCTCCACTGCATTCTCTATGAGACAGCGCTCACTGGCAAGCAACGAAGGCATCGTCCCTGGCAATGTCGCCTATGGATTGAAGAGGTAAGGTAGGTGCTCACTGGTCAGCAGTGGAAGCACGCAGACATGCATAAAAATGTTCTCCCCTGCATTCTCTATGAGACAGCACTCACTGGCAAGCAACGAAGGCATCGGCCCTGGCAATGTCGCCTATGGATTGAAGAGGTAAGGTAGGTGCTCACTGGTCAGCAGTGGAGACACGCAGACACGCATTAAAATATTCTCCACTGCATTCTCTATGAGACAGCGCTCACTGGCAAGCAACGAAGGCATCGTCCCTGGCAATGTCGCCTGTGGATTGAAGAGGTAAGGTAGGTGCTCACTGGTCAGCAGCGGAAGCACACAGACACGCATTAAAATATTGTCCACTGCATTCGCTATGAGACAGCGCTCACTGGCAAGCAACGAAGGCATCGGCCCTGGCAATGTCGCCTATGGATTGAAGAGGTAAGGTAGGTGCTCACTGGTCAGCAGCGGAAGCACGCAGACACGCATTAAAATATTCTCCACTGCATTCTCTATGAGACAGCGCTCACTGGCAAGCAACGAAGGCATCGGCCCTGGCAATGTCGCCTATGGATTGAAGAGGTAAGGTAGGTGCTCACTGGTCAGCAGCGGAAGCACACAGACACGCATTAAAATATTCTCCACTCCATTCTCTATGAGACAGTGCTCACTGGCAAGCAACGAAGGCATCGTCCCTGGCAATGTCGCCTATGGATTGAAGAGGTAAGGTAGGTGCTCACTGGTCAGCAGTGGAAGCACGCAGACATGCATAAAAATATTCTCCCCTGCATTCTCTATGAGACAGCACTCACTGGCAAGCAACGAAGGCATCGGCCCTGGCAATGTCGCCTATGGATTGAACAAGTAAGGTAGGTGCTCACTGGTCAGCAGCGGAAGCACGCAGACATGCATTAAAATATTCTCCACTGCATTCTCTATGAGACAGCGCTCACGGGCAAGCAACGAAGGCATCGTCCCTGGCAATGTCGCCTATGGATTGAAGAGGTAAGGTAGGTGCTCACTGGTCAGCAGTGGAGACACGCAGACACGCATTAAAATATTCTCCACTGCATTCTCTATGAGACAGCGCTCACTGGCAAGCAACGAAGGCATCGTCCCTGGCAATGTCGCCTATGGATTGAAGAGGTAAGGTAGGTGCTCACTGGTCAGCAGTGGAGACACGCAGACACGCATTAAAATATTCTCCACTGCATTCTCTATGAGACAGCGCTCACTGGCAAGCAACGAAGGCATCGTCCCTGGCAATGTCGCCTGTGGATTGAAGAGGTAAGGTAGGTGCTCACTGGTCAGCAGCGGAAGCACACAGACACGCATTAAAATATTGTCCACTGCATTCGCTATGAGACAGCGCTCACTGGCAAGCAACGAAGGCATCGGCCCTGGCAATGTCGCCTATGGATTGAAGAGGTAAGGTAGGTGCTCACTGGTCAGCAGCGGAAGCACGCAGACACGCATTAAAATATTCTCCACTGCATTCTCTATGAGACAGCGCTCACTGGCAAGCAACGAAGGCATCGGCCTTGGCAATGTCGCCTATGGATTGAAGAGGTAAGGTAGGTGCTCACTGGTCAGCAGCGGAAGCACAGAGACACGCATTAAAATATTCTCCACTCCATTCTCTATGAGACAGTGCTCACTGGCAAGCAACGAAGGCATCGTCCCTGGCAATGTCGCCTATGGATTGAAGAGGTAAGGTAGGTGCTCACTGGTCAGCAGTGGAAGCACGCAGACATGCATAAAAATATTCTCCCCTGCATTCTCTATGAGACAGCACTCACTGGCAAGCAACGAAGGCATCGGCCCTGGCAATGTCGCCTATGGATTGAACAAGTAAGGTAGGTGCTCACTGGTCAGCAGCGGAAGCACGCAGACATGCATTAAAATATTCTCCACTGCATTCTCTATGAGACAGCGCTCACTGGCAAGCAACGAAGGCATCGGCCCTGGCAATGTCGCCTATGGATTGAAGAGGTAAGGTAGGTGCTCACTGGTGAGCAGCGGAAGCACGCAGACGCGCATTTAAATATTCTCCCCTGCATTCTCTATGAGACAGCGCTCACTGGCAAACAACAAAGGCATCGGCCCTGGCAATGTCGCCTATGGATTGAAGAGGTAAGGTAGGTGCTCACTGGTCAGCAGTGGAAGCACGCAGACATGCATTAAAATATTCTCCACTGCATTCTCTATGAGACAGCGCTCACTGGCAAGCAACGAAGACATCGTCCCTGGCAATGTCGCCTATGGATTGAAGAGGTAAGGTAGGTGCTCACTGGTCAGCAGTGGAAGCACGCAGACATGCATAAAAATGTTCCCCCCTGCATTCTCTATGAGACAGCACTCACTGGCAAGCAACGAAGGCATCGGCCCTGGCAATGTCGCCTATGGATTGAAGAGGTAAGGTAGGTGCTCACTGGTCAGCAGCGGAAGCACGCAGACATGCATTAAAATATTCTCCACTGCATTCTCTATGAGACAGCGCTCACTGGCAAGCAACGAAGGCATCGGCCCTGGCAATGTCGCCTATGGATTGAACAAGTAAGGTAGGTGCTCACTGGTCAGCAGCGGAAGCACGCAGACATGCATTAAAATATTCTCCACTGCATTCTCTATGAGACAGCGCTCACTGGCAAGCAACAAAGGCATCGGCCCTGGCAATGTCGCCTATGGATTGAAGAGGTAAGGTAGGTGCTCACTGGTCAGCAGCGGAAGCACGCAGACATGCATTAAAATATTCTCCACTGCATTCTCTATGAGACAGCGCTCACTGGCAAGCAATGAAGGCATCGTCCCTGGCAATGTCGCCTATGGATTGAAGAGGTAAGGTATGTGCTCACTGGTCAGCAGTGGAAGCACGCAGACATGCATAAAAATATTCTCCCCTGCATTCTCTATGAGACAGCACTCACTGGCAAGCAACGAAGGCATCGGCCCTGGCAATGTCGCCTATGGATTGAACAAGTAAGGTAGGTGCTCACTGGTCATCAGCGGAAGCACGCAGACATGCATTAAAATATTCTCCACTGCATTCTCTATGAGACAGCGCTCACTGGCAAGCAACGAAAGCATCGGCCCTGGCAATGTCGCCTATGGATTGAAGAGGTAAGGTAGGTGCCCACTGGTCAGCAGCGGAAGCATGCAGACGCGCATTTAAATATTCTCCCCTGCATTCTCTATGAGACAGCGCTCACTGGCAAGCAAGAAAGGCATCGGCCCTGGCAATGTCGCCTATGGATTGAAGAGGTAAGGTAGGTGCTCACTGGTCAGCAGCGGAAGCACGCAGACATGCATTAAAATATTCTCCACTGCATTCTCTATGAGACAGCGCTCACTGGCAAGCAACGAAGGCATCGTCCCTGGCAATGTCGCCTATGGATTGAAGAGGTAAGGTAGGTGCTCACTGGTCAGCAGTGGAGACACGCAGACACGCATTAAAATATTCTCCACTGCATTCTGTATGAGACAGCGCTCACTGGCAAGCAACGAAGGCATCGGCCCTGGCAATGTCGCCTATGGATTGAAGAGGTAAGGTAGGTGCTCAGTGGTCAGCAGTGGAAGCACGGAGACATGCATAAAAATATTCTCCCCTGCATTCTCTATGAGACAGCACTCACTGGCAAGCAACGAAGGCATCGGCCCTGGCAATGTCGCCTATGGATTGAACAAGTAAGGTAGGTGCTCACTGGTCAGCAGCGGAAGCACGCAGACATGCATTAAAATATTCTCCACTGCATTCTCTATGAGACAGCGCTCACTGGCAAGCAACGAAGGCATCGGCCCTGGCAAGTCGCCTATGGATTGAAGAGGTAAGGTAGGTGCTCACTGGTCAGCAGCGGAAGCATGCAGACACGCATTAAAATATTCTCCACTGCATTCTCTATGAGACAGCGCTCACGGGCAAGCAACGAAGGCATCGTCCCTGGCAATGTCGCCTATGGATTGAAGAGGTAAGGTAGGTGCTCACTGGTCAGCAGTGGAGACACGCAGACACGCATTAAAATATTCTCCACTGCATTCTCTATGAGACAGCGCTCACTGGCAAGCAACGAAGGCATCGTCCCTGGCAATGTCGCCTATGGATTGAAGAGGTAAGGTAGGTGCTCACTGGTCAGCAGCGGAAGCACGCAGACACGGATTAAAATATTCTCCACTGCATTCTCTATGGGACAGTGCTCACTGGCAAGCAACGAAGGCATCGTCCCTGGCAATGTCGCCTATGGATTGAAGAGGAAGAATCCCAAACGGCAGAAGCGTAAGTGGCGCCGTTGTGCGGAATTTTATTGAAGCTGAACGTGGCAAAATGATGTGCAGGCACTGAAACAACTGTAAGGGGCTTTGTGCGCATGCGCAGTATAATCATTTTAGCCCACTGCAGCTATGGTTTGGTTTATTATTAATATTTATATATATTGCGATTTAACCAGTGTTTCCAAATGTCTAACAGCCATGGCTGTTTGACACAGTGGTAACTGACCCTAAAGTTATTCAATGAGTGTTTTATCCCGTTCAGGAGTACATTTTACGATACCTGGAAAAGCCGTTGTAAATTTATTTTGAACAATTTGGCAAAAGTTTTAAAATTAATATGTAAATTAATACATTTAGTCATCTTGCGAGTATATATATAAGTCAATGTATGTTGCAGGTTTGTGTTCCCTGGAGCATATCGATGTACATTGGCTTCTGAACTTTTCTCTAACAGTTTTATTCTTTTTTTATGGTTGATAAGTGCCTGCTGCCATCTGTTAAACGTCTATACAAGTAAAACACTCGATGTGATATTTATCGAAAATATCAGCAATTGTATAAAATACAATTATATAGGTCATGTTATCGTGCATTGACACATAAATATCAATTAATTATAATATACTAAATGCTGTAGGTTGTTTAAAATATTAAAATTTTGTTCTTTACCACAGCTTCTACCAGTTTTGCAAAATTCGATATTATTAAAAAAAATAATTACATTACTTCTGGATATTTTTCTTGAACGGAAAGAAAATTATGATTACAAAATGCTAATTTGAAGCAAGATTTGTCCGATATCATCGATTCGAAAATCGCGCTAGCCGACACTTTCGCTGGCCCATGGTGGGAGGGCCTGAGGGAAAGCTTCGCGTATTTTAAAAAAAAGGGGATGGCAACTTGCTCGCGAAAAACGTGAACGGTTAAATTTCCTGAAGCGGATGTATTTGAATCTCAGCAGAGGGGGATGTCAAAGTGACAATCATATCCTACTAGTGCAGTCTATCCAAAACGAAATTAGTAATATTTATATGTCCTCGGGGCTCAGAGCGAGACAGATTTCGGTAGCAAAAAAGATTGAAATGGAGGAAAATTTTACCTCTGTATTTGATTATGCGGCCCCAAAAGCAAAGGAAGTAATCTCCATCGCTTCCATTCGCGACCCTGACGGGGGGGGGGGAAGTTTTTGGCACGGAAAACGTTAAAAAAATTTTTGTAAATTTTTTCGAGTCTCTGTTTCGCTCTGACCTGCTTAGTGAAAATGATATGCTTGCTTGGGTCGTCAATTGCCCTCGCATTTCTGATGATGATAAGGCCTTGCTCGATGAACGTATTATTGGAGTAGAAGTCGGAAATGCCATCAAGAAAATGAAGAGAGGAAGTGCAGCCGGCACTAACGGCTTTCCCATCGAATTTTTAAGACCTTCCTTAATCAGCTAAAGATTCCGCTGGCCGATCTTTTTAACGATCTTATAGAGAGAGGTGAAATGACGCCAGACATGAGAAGGGCAAAGATTGCACTTTTAGGAAAGCGACCCGATGGGAATAATATTACTGTTAATGATTGGAGATCAATTTCTGTTTTAAACAGCGATTATAAAATTTTTGCCAAAGTCGTTATGGTCAGATTAAGTAAAGTTCTTTCGGCACTCATTGGGCCTACACAGACGTGCTCTGTAAGGGGGAGGAAAATTTCTCAAAATTTAAGTTCAATTGCTGATGCAATTGACTATGTGAATTTAAAACATAGTAAATGTTGTTTACTTTCTGTTGACCAGAACAAGGCTTTTGACAGAGTGTCTCATAACTTTATGTGGCACCTGTTAAAAGCTCATAACTTTGGCGAAAATTTTATAAACACTGTAAAGTGTTTATATAATAATATTGAAAGTGGTGTCAGCGTGAATGGGAGCATCTCTGCCTTTTTCCGTGTCTCCAAAGGAGTAAGACAGGGATGCCTTCTGTCACCTTTGGTTTTTGTTTTGGTCATTGAGACTCTAGCTAGGAAAATTCAAGCTGATAAGTTCTTTCAGGGGATCCCAACCCCTGGGAAAACTAGCCTTCAGCTTAAATATGTCGCCTATGCCGACGACATAAATTTCTTTTTCGAGAATGAATTTTCTCTAGATAGGTTTTTTAATGTTTTCAAAATTTATTCAAAAGCCACTGGTGCGGAGCTTAATCTGGATAAGACACGAGCTCTGACATGGGGTAGTAAATTATAGTAAATTGAATGGCTGCACCCGATGTTCCGCTATACTGAGACAGCACTACATCTTATGGGTGTAGCCATGGTTCCCCTATCTGTATCCAGAGAATCCTGTGATGGTTAAATGTAACCTGCGGGTCGGAGAAAGGACCTGTTATAACGAGCAAGACCGTACTGATAAATCAGGATAAGTCTGGGTGTTTAATCATTGAGGTGAGTGGGAGGTCTTTTCGAATTTTGATCGATGCCTAAACAAATTTGCCAAACAATCTGTGAAATTTCAATCGAATGGAGTTTGCCAAACATTTTATAATCTAAACAATTGAGTTAAATTTCGAATTTAGAATGCCAATCTTGAAAGAGATACTTTCATTATGAATTACCTATAAAAAAATGTGAAAGTTAATAAATACTATAATCCTAGAAATATACAGAAAGTACCAATACACTGCTCTGGATCTCATATTATCTGTTTGTGTTATGTGTTGGAACATAGCATTAATGTTTGTTAGGAATATGTAAATCGTCTGAAAATAGGAAAATTTATGTTAAAATAATATGTTGGACATTAAAGTGTCAACTTATATGTTTTATGGCAATTTAGGTTGGTGATAGGTACTTGGAATAGTTTGCTGAATAATTAAAAGAGGTATATGCTATAATATAATATCATACTTAAGATCAGACATATAAGGCAAAGCAGTGCATTCGTATCAGAACAGGATATGTATCACAGCATATGGTTAATAGGGTTAGAAGAGTTATATTAATTTTACGACTTCAGTCATTAAGATCTTTAGTTATATGATTAAAAAAAAAAAAGTACCACACTTACTACACAATCCTTATATGAAATATAAATTGTTTAAGTATAATCGTAATTATAATATATCAGCTATACAGCCATTACACTATACATTATATATGGTTAGAATATGAAAACTTATATTAACATTAATTAGATCTGTTAATTGCATGTATAGTTTGTATTTAACACCATGTAGGTTTTTTTTTTTATTTTTTTGTTGTATATTTATAATTAAAATAATATAATAATGTGAAAAAAGATTTGAGTAGTGTGGTAAATTGTAGGAAAGGTTATGTCCTGTATATTGTATACTGCCTAGAGGTCAGTGTTGTTGAAGGGAGTCGCTATATTGTTTATATTATCTTAATTGTGATAGATTGTTCCTGGTTAAGATAGAATTAAGGTTAAATTATATGATATTTGGTTATCGGGGTTTAAAGTAGGTAGAGGGAAGACATTAAGTTGTGGTCCTGTACAAATCAAAAGTTCAGTATTGAAAGTCCACGCCCACACAGCCCTCCCTACCATCAGCGTCAGTTCACGGCCAAGAACCACATATCTGTCTCCCCTCCTCTACTTAACTGCCCCCTTACCCCCCCCCCCCCCCCCATAGCCACAGCAGCACCAAGCACTCTCTCCATTCCATAATCCGCGACCAAAGGCCACATACCTGTCCCCTCCCATCTACAATACACTAATCCCCACTCCCAGCCTTCTCACTGCAAACTACACATAGCCCAGCTTAACCTGCAGGTGCGCCAAATGACACCAGCCGAAAATAGCGCTGGAATACTAAAGTAAATAATATTTTGGAAAACCGGATAGTGCTATGTAATATATAATTATTAGTTTATAATAATCAACCATTATATACTTCGTATTTCTACACATTACTCTTCTATCTTTTACACTCATTTTTACTCTCTGATCTCGTAATCTCCGCCGCGCCACGCGCCCACACCGAGGACAGAGGGAAGCCGAGCCCCCCCCCCCCCCATCCGGCCCCAGCCAGCATTCCTGTCGGCCAAAGTGGCAGGGTGGGGTGCTGCCTGGTAAATTATCCGTCTGTGAATGCATTTAAGTTTAGGAAAAAAATTTTTTTTTTTTTTCTTCAAAATTGTAACTAAAATATTTGTTTACATTTGTCGTCTTATTTTATTATTAGGACAGCTCACTTAGTATATATCTATATTATTTAACATATTTATTAAGTATATTAAAGAAAATCTAGGAAAAACAGATTAATACAATAATTAAAACTACGATACAAGCAGAATCAATTATCAATTGGATTAAGGAAGTAACTAGAGTAAAACGTTTTTATAAGATATGGATAACATATAATATTACTTTTACAGGATGACTGTACACACATTAAGAGTTATTATAACTTTTATAAATATGGAATAATAAAATATTAATTTAACAGGATGATAACACACACATCAAGAGATATTTATATTGTTTTATAAAATTTTAATGTTTTTTATCGTCCACTTAGGGGTTTTTATTTTTTTTATTTTTTCTACTCAAGACAGCACAACACAAACATATAAAATTATATAGTTAAATCAGAAGACGAAGGAAAACCAAAAGGGAAAAAAAAAACAAAATAAAAAATAAATAAAATTTTTGTTTTGACACGAAGAGAAAAAAAAATACAAAAAAAATATATATATTATGGTAGAAAAAAAAATGGAAAAAGAAAAATCATAAAAAAAAATGCAAAAAAAAATCGTTAAAAAAAAAAATTTGATAGAAAAAAATAAAACAAAAAAAAAAGAAAAAAAAATAATTTTATTTCTGATGCTAAAAAAAAAACTTTTAGAAGAGGAAGAAAAAAAAATAGTGTGGTAAAATAAAAATAGACAATAAATAAAAAAAAAATAAATAAAAAAAAATAAAAAAAAAATATTTTTTACCAGAATTTTAATTTTTTCTCGTTCCTTTTTTTCTTAGCGCCTGCCGACTACAACGTGTTGAGAAAGAGAAAAAAATAAAATAAGGGATAACGGCTGGAAAGAAGTCTTCTGGATGTTCTGTTAAAAATTTCATGGCTTTAGTAATAATTGAAATATTTTCTTGACTTGTTATATTCTTGTAATCATGGGTTTCATGATTAACTTGTTTCAGTTGATCTTTAAGCTTTAATATATTACATTCCGATAGGTAGTGTCGACTGTCCCCTTGCCTGCCACATCTGCAGAGAGAATTATTCGTTTTCTGTATTCTCGCAAAATATTCCGGAAATTTCCCATGTCCAGTCAGGATTTGATTTACGTAGTGATTGAAATATTTGTTCGATTCCTTGGCTACTTTAATATATTCAAAGAGTGTCCTACCCTTTTCACTAGTGTTCCATAAAGTTTGCCATTCTTCTAATATTTTTTTCCTGAATTTCATTTTCACATAACTAAGTGGCAATGGGATATTTACAGTGACATTGTCTATTTTTGTTGCATTTTTGGCATTTTGATCAGCTATTTCATTTCCTTCATGTCCTACATGGGCTTTTATCCAATGGAATGGAATGTTTCTTCTGTTTTTAATTCTTATATATTGCCTTTTAATTTCATTTAATATTTTATCCCTATTCTGACTGTTTCCTAGAGCCTGAAGGGCGGAAAGGGAATCACTATATATTTTTATATCCCCTGTTTCTGTAATATTTTTTTCGAATTGTAGCGCCTTTAAAATAGCTATAGTTTCAGCTTGGTAATTGTTTGTATTATCTGTCAGTCTATATTTTTCTGAGTGAATTACTTTACTTGAGCTCATTACTATAAAAGCCGCACCAACTCTATGTTCTTCCTTAGAGCCATCCGTAAATATTTCTATTTCTTCTCCTATGGGAGGATCCTTGTCATAATTTATTACAGTCTTATGAGCTGGATGCACTTGCCATTGATCTTCTAGTTTCTCTATTTCCCACTCCCTAATAAGGTATTCAAAGAATTCTGTGTCCTCCCTTAATGTCTTGAGCTTAAATAAATGGAATTCCTCCTTTGCTTTTAGCTGCGCAGAGATTAGGCCCCCGAGGATTAACGCCGTTTCCGTAGCTATTGTTCTATAAGCCCTACTGATAAGGAGCGCTGGCTGGCGTTGAGCATTGAGAATGTAACTTCCTAGTTTCTTGTCTTGCTCGAGTCGATAACCCCAGATTCCATGGCCATATAAGATAATTCTTTCTAAGCTTTTTTTGTAAATGTCTTTCAATATATTTCTCCTTTTATCATACAGATCCCGTCCTATTCCTAAGAGGCTGTACATGACGTCACTAACGCGATCTCTGACTGCCTGAAAATGCTTGTAGAACTTTAATTGATCGTCGACTAGAACTCCTAATATTTTTATTTCTGAGACGTTTTTAATGGTTTGCGTTCCTAATTTAAATGTTGGTGGGCGTGTCATCCTCTTATGTAAAGCAATTGTCATTACTTGGCTTTTTTCAATACTGAATTTTAATTTGTTTTTCTTGGTCCATTCATTTAATTTTCCTATAGCTAGTTTTCCTAAGTCCTCCAGTTCTCTTCTTGTTTTCGCTCCTATTATCACCAAAAGGTCATCGGCATAGGCTTGCACTTTCACATCAGCTGGGAAGTCTATTGACAGAGCCTGGTCCATAATCATGTTCCAGAACAATGGACCAGAACACGATCCCTGAGGGCATCCTCTTGAAATTTTCTTGGTGTGTTCAAAAGTGTTAGAAATAAACTTTATGCTTCTTTCTGTAAAATAACTTTCAATTACGTTATAGATATTTTCTGGACAATGTTTTCTTCTCAGTTCATGGAGAATAGCGATCCACCAGACTCTATCAAAGGCCCCACTAACGTCTAAAGAGATGATTGCTGTATGCTTTTTGTTAGTCTTGTTTTCTTGTATTTTTTTATACATTTTACTTAGTGCCATATTGCATGATTTATCTGATCTGAATCCAAATTGTTCGGGATGTAAACTGTTCGTCTTGGATAGATGATAATATAATCTTCTTGTAATTAACTTGTCCAGTACCTTGCTGAGAGATGTGAGAAGGCAAATTGGCCTGAATGATTGTGGCTTGCTTCTGTCCTTTCCTGGTTTATTAAATAGGATGACTCTGGCTGTTTTCCATGCTGTCGGAAAGTGTCCCAATGATAAGCACAAGTTTAATAGATTGTGTAATATACGTGGAACTGCGTTGTGGATGGCTTCTATAATTTCCATATTTATTCTGTCCAGTCCTGGGGCTTTGTTTTTCGGCATAGTCTTTATAATTTCAGATATTTCTTGCTGAGTGAATGCGACGTCAGACGTATTGTTGTATTTTATTTTCATCTGTTCTCTGATGAATCTGTGTTCCTCTGAGTCTTCTTCTATATTGTCTGTTATAAATAATTCTTTCAGTATCGTTTTGATTATATCTTCATAATTTTCTATTCGTCTATTATCTTCTGTTTCTAAGGCTGAAATTTGTAGAGTGTTTCCGATTTTTTTCTTAGCAATCCTGTATGGAAGGGAGAAAGGATTTTGTTTGGAAATTTCGTCACAGAATCTGTTCCATGAGTTTTTCTTGTTAAAATGTAATAATCTTCTATATTTTGCTGCTTGTTTCTTATATTCAACCTTTTTGATTTCTCTCTCTTGCCCACTTGTTTTTTGATATCTTCGTCTTAGAGCGTTTAATTTTTTTCTTTCTATATTCAGTTCTTGATTCCACCATGGGACACCTTTTTTTTTTTTCCATTCCCTTTTCTTTGAGGTGCTTTCCAGTTGTTACTGATATAGTCTCCATAAAGTAATGAACAAAATTATCTAATTCGTCTGTAGTTGTAATATTCCTTAATTTTTCTTCTATGTTGGATTCCTGTTTCTTGATGTCTTGGGCTATTTTTATCAGTCCTTTGTGTGTAAGCTTGTAACGTTGAGCTATATATGTTTTTTGCCTTGCTCCCAAGGTGGTGACTATATATTTATGATCGCTTAACGAATCTTCTTCTAAGACTTCCCATTTGTTTACCTCGTCCTCCAGATTTTCGCTGGTAATCGTTAAATCTATCCAACTTTTCCCATTTATTGTTTCGAAGGTGGGGGGTGAGTGTCTGTCATTCAGTATTCTTAGATTATTTCTTAGGATGAATGCCATGACTTCTTCTCCTTTTTCATCTGTTGATGGGTTCCCCCATATGGTGTGTTTTGAGTTAAAGTCTCCGTTGATTAGTATTTTCTTGTTGCTGTGTCTTCTTATTAATTGTTCCAGATTTTCAAGGTGTATTATAAGATCTTCAGAAGGCGGAAAATATACCGAAATAATAATTACACTATTCATCGCGTCCCTAGCTTCGATCGCAACTATGTTGGTACTCGCACTAATTATCGCAAAATCTATGTCGTTAGTCGTCGCGACTATACCTACCTTCCCATTGTCGCTGTGTGCTGTTTTCCAGTGTAGAGGCAGGCCTGCTATCTTTCCTTTGCTGATGTACGGTTCTTGAATGCACAGAATTTCAGGATTGATATCTGGTTTTATGTGGTCGAGGACCACTTTGATGTTTGCTGTCGCAGCTTTTGACTTATTTATATTAACCTGAAAAAAAGACCAATTAGAAAGGAGAGAACTAGCCATAGTCGATACGAGATCGAAGGCGATCTAGTTCTCGTAAGTAGCTGGGACAAGCATTGTCCATGGCTCCATGTGAAACGTTGTGTGCTGTCTTGTATCGCTCGTTCGAGCGAACACAATTAATGCACTTCCTCTCATGAGTGGGGCACTCTCGGAAAGAGTGGGATCCTGCACAGTTGGAACAGATCTGTTCCGTCTCCTTCATAGGGCACCTGCTCTGTAAATGTCCATACTGGTAACATCTAAAACATTTCATTGGTACTATATATTCCTTAATATTATGTCTAGACCATTCTATGTTAAGCTTACCTTTCCTCATGAGTGAACAGAAGGTACTGGGCTTGGTTTCCATAACAACGTGGTGTACACCTTCAGATTTGTGAGCAAATCTGAATACCATACCGTCTTCTTCATCTACTACATCATTCTGTTCAAGGATACTGGTCTTCATATCTGCAAAGGTCATACTCAAAGGCACATCATATATAATTACTTTTGGGTTGATTTTTAATGGTTTCCTTACCTCAAATTTCTTGGTGAGATCCTTATCTTCAGTTATTTTCTTCTGAAGCTTCTCTAAGTGTGTAGCACTGTTCAGTTCAATGGCGAGCCCATTGCCTCTGATATTCCTAACATGTGAGATGCCTACTCCTAAGGCCTTGGGATTGACAGATTTCTTTAGTGTTGTCTTCAGTTCTTCGCTGGATCTGACACTCTCTTCTGTGGGATATACAAGAAGAACATTAGTCTTACTTACCTTTTGTCGTTGTTCCTCTCGTGTAGTCACCTTGAAGTTGGCTGCAGCCTGAGCATAGCTTATCCTTGGCTGTTCTATCTGCTTCTCGTTCTGAGCAGATAAGCGTCCTTTCAATTCAGCAATTTGTAGCTGCTGCAGCGTGATAATGTGCATCATCTGGTTGTAAATCCCTCGAATTTCGCTACCAGTGGCTCGTGTGATTTTCTTGCCTTCTGCGTCTAATATTGCATTAATGTCTTCTTGTAGCTTTACTGTCTGTTGAACAAATTCTTCAGGAGTGGAGGGAGGCTTCCAGGTGATCTCCTGATCAGCCTCAATCTCCACTGTGGCCTCTGCCATGTTACTGGGCTAAGAAGGGGAACTTAAAAAGACTATATAATATACCAAGCAAAAGAAAAAGAATACTAAATATTTATGTAAAATTAATAAAAGATCCTAAAAATAATACTAGCTGGTATTGCCTATAGAATCATTTAAAATGTATCAACTAATAACACAAAAGAAATGTTCAAAATCAAACCTTTACTTTGCCAGCTGTAGCTGGGCAAAGTGCAGACGACGCTATCGGCCAGGCGACGGTAATCCTCGGAAAATCGATGCCGCACGGTGCTGCTTGGCCTGCCGCGACGTAGCACGATCAATCGTCGGTAAAACCGGTTTTGAGGAGCGTTCACAGATACGTCTGCTTGCTACAAGGGCAGAGCAGAGAGTCCTGACATGGGGTGCTTGGAATGGATATTCAAACAATCTTATTGTGCCATTTGGAGAACCTATTAAAATACTTGGCGTATATTTTGATAGGAAAGGATGCCACAAGAAAACTTGGAATGAAATTTTGAAACAGGCTCGAGAAGTCGTCTCACTTTGGCAATTTGAGAGCTTCTCCTTCGCCAACAGAGCCAAATTGGCAAACTCTATTTTGATTTCAAAATTAACTCTAGTAGGCAGCGTTTTTAAAGCACCAACTAGCTTCCTTTCGGAATTTACAAAAATTGTTTTTGGCATGATTTGGCAGGGCACGAGAGAGAGAATCGCCAGATTCTTGATTTATCGCCCCTGCGATGAAGGTGGTTTAAATTTAAAACATCCTGTTTCGTGGCAAAAGGCAGTTTACCTGCGAGAGGCAATTAATAAGGTCAATTGTGTGGAACATCCGGGTATCGCTTTCAGTAATTATTTGGGCTGGAAATTCTGCCAACTGGCTAGCCAGGACGTAGAATATCGCGGCCCAAAGTCGGTTAAAATGTCCTATCGATATAGGGACTTGGCGGACTTATACAAATACTCGGAGCGGCAGAGTAACGACACTTCGCTTCGCGAAATGCGGCTTCGGGATTTGTATATGATCTTTCTGCCTCCCTGGGTGGCTCCCGTGGCCTATCGTGACCCTCTTCACGACTGGAAAACAGCCTGGGACAACATTTATCATTGTAGAACTATTTCTGAGTACAGGGACATCACGTGGTTTGCTGCTCACGATGTCCTTCCGACCCGTATGCTTCTGCATAGCAGAATGAAAAATGTCTCCGACAAATGCGATTTTTGTGGCAGGATCGAAGACATTAGTCATATTATGTTTTACTGTCCATTTGCGACAGAGGTTTGGAAGGAGATATGTAAATGGATGAAAATCCAGAGTTGCACACCACGGCAGGTTCTCTTTCACGAAGATTTTCCTCCACGAAACAAATATGCATACAATGTGATTTTTTCTACTGTTAAAGGGTTCCTGTGGAAATGCAGATGTTATCGGCTTTACCACAGGGACATTTGGGGACCCAGTACAGCTAGTAAAGCAATTGAAAAATTTATTATTGTACGTAAAAACATAGACAGAGGTTTCAAAAAAAATCCTCTCTACTGGAAACAGTGGAGGGATTTAATTGTTCCTTCCGCGGCCTGTGCGCCCGGATTTTAACATCTTTTTTTAGTTTTTTCCTTTTGTCTCAGCAGACACTTTTTGGTTTTTCCTATGTCTCATAGGAAAATTTTTTTTATCAGTTTAAAGTCGGCTCAGCGTTTGACTTTTTCGCTAAGTAGCCCGAATTTGAGAATTTTTATTTAATGGTTCCGGTGGCCTGCGCGCCCCGTCTAAACCATATTTTGTTTACATTTTATCGTTGTCTCTGTACATATTTTTTGTGTATTTTTATGTATTATGGAAAAAATTTTTTATTGGTTTAAAGTCGGCTTGGTGCAGTCTTTTTCGCTCGTTGGCGCGAGCGACAATGATCTGTACTAAGTCCAGCTTTCCGTTGACTCGACGCATCGAGGCGGCTTGACGTCACAGACGCCAAGCTGTCGAAGCGCGGTCGGGGGGAGGGACCGGTTCTCGGAGCGCTAAGACGCTAAGCCAATGATCGGCTTGGATCTGCGCCGGGGGCCGGCCTCTCTCGTTTGATCGACTGCTGCTCTCTGCTGCCTTTCATTCCGGCACAGGGAAGGAACAATGGGCGCCCTCTATCGGGCTGACCCGGATTTTGTTTCTTCGCTGAATAGGAGCGCTTGGTTCTTACGTTGAATGCTTACGTTACTTTTACAGTGTATAATATGTTTTCTCTTGTAATGGGTGAATGAGTTTAGGACTGGTTTCTTTCCCTTTCCTATCTTTTCTCCCTTTTCCTTTTCAGTCTTCCTTACTTCTGTAATGTGTTGATTGAATGTCTTGACGTTTGTTTGTATAGTATGAAATAACCGTGGAAAGACGTATCGTTCTATACTTTACGTTTTGAAACGGTTGAAGTTTAGAGAAGGCAATGCTGTGACGAGCTGAGCGAGGAAGGGCATCGGATTCGCGAAGCAGAGGGTACACGCTGACGGAAACACTAGAGAAATGCTTTCTTTTTATAAGATTGTCATTACTCTAGATTTTTAATTTCCAAACAAGTACTTCATGAAGAAAATGAACATTTTTCAGAGTCAAAGTGTATGTAAAATTAGTCAGGTGGTGTTGGCAATTGAAAACTTTGCTCGGCATTGGAAAAATAATGCAGGGAACTCGCTCGTCCCCCTGTCTAAGTGGCTTCACTGCAATGCACGAATTTGCCATGTTTAGAGGGCGCTGCAAACGAAAAGTTTACATTACGTCTATGGAAGCTAGCTCTCTTCTCCGTTTTAGACACTCCTTGATAGCACCACAAGTGCGTTCAGTGTTTACTAAATGCTTTAAGAAATAATGTGATACAAATTGTTTCTTTTTTCGCTTTCTACCTCTTTTATGACGGTGTTGCTATTTGTTTCAACGATCTGTGTTGGTAGTCTATTCAGAGCAGAAAGTAGTAGAAATCTACGTGCTAAATTTTGATGGTCATAAATATTTTAATTTACTACCACTCTAGTTTTTGTCTGAATTATTTACAAAGAGAAAAGCATCCGTTTAATCGCAGGGTCTCTATTTCACGGATCATATGTTCCAGAATGCACATTAGTGCAAGTTCCCAAAATATTTAAAGAAGTTGGATTCCAATCGGCCAGGTGGGACTCGACCCTGGGAACTGAAGTTTACGAGAATGGCGTTCTACTGATTGAGCTACCCCCTGCCCTGAGAAAAGAGAGAGAAAAGGATGGCGGCGGGCTCAGGGAAAAGCTACAAAGTCTTTTAATGTTCATTCCTAAGCATTTGCCCATGCGCAGAATTTATATGTTAAAGCTGAGGCTTCGTTAAAACAATTGCAGCATTCATGGGCGTAATATTGCCCATAGAGGGTTTAACATGGCGACGAAGTGTTATTCTGAATATAGTAAAACACTAAAATTAGAAATTTATATTTCTATCATTATTTACAAAATATCATTGGCCGGTTTTGCTCGGAACTTAACATAGTAAATGACTCAAATTAGCAAACATCCTTGCGTATTACAAACGAGTGCTAGGACACTCCTCTTACGTCCATGGTGACGTCAATGATATATGAAAATTTTAGGTTCCCTATTATTCTCACTCACTTGACCGATCGGTCCCAAATTTGACGCAATATGTCCACTTGAATCTTCCTGCATAGGGTTTATAGATCAGGTTCCCAGTAGCTTGACTGAACCAGCCGCAAGTGCCCGAAATTTGAAGGAGTCCTCTCTTTGCCTTCTTTTGAATGAATGTCTGAAAGTTATGAATGGAGTAGAGTATGTTATCGATCAATGGACAAACATTTTGTGGACAACATTTTGGGGAGAGATTATGTTTATGGGGTCAAAAAGATTGAAGAAGTTAGGTGAGATGGAACATTAGGCGAAATTTTGTGGTCCTAGCTCTGTTCCTCTAGGAGGAATTGTCCAACAAACAAAGAGACAACCGGACACGCAAACATCTAAATTATATAATAGATTAAAGAAATAATAATATATTGCCACTACATAGAAATTGAACAGATTGTGTTCATCATATAACGAAATGAACTGGATTTGTTTCACTATTCATTGACTTCCGTCACGTGGCCGAGTGGTTAGAATGCTTGGCTGCTGATCTGAGAGACCTGGGTTCGAGCCCCAGGTTAAGTAGTGGATGATTGTGTTGTGTTTCTGCTGAGGTTTCTCCTTCCTCACAGACCTTGTACCTTCTAATGTGACGAATAAACTGACCGATTCCTGTCAGACCTATGTGGAAAGCAGCTACTTGAGGAGGTATTTATTATTCACTGACAAAAAAGGGTTGGGTTGTTTTACCTCTGAGCGGCACAGTTTTGCACACCATGGGCTAAATGGTTAGGTCACAAGGACTCCGAAGTTTGGGGGAGGAGACCCACAGGAACAGCTGTTGGGAGACAGATGGTAACCTCCCTCAAGGCTATTCAGCGTGTTCTGTAACGTGCACAGGATATAGTTCTCCCGCACACAGAGCGACGACTTAACGTCCCATCCAACGGACGGCTGTTTTTCTAAGCTTATCAGTGTCCCGTATTGACCGTGGGCAGGGCGGGGAATTTTGCGGAGGTGAATCGCAACGCTTACCCAGGTGGGACTCGACCATTTTGGAACTCCAGATTACGAGCCTCGCGTTCTACTCACTGAGCCACACCCGCCCCCTGACAAAAGAAAGAGAAAGAGAGGGGGGGGGGGGGGGCTCAGGGAAAAGCTAGAAAGTCTCTTAATATTCATTTCCAAGGTTCGATCACCTTCGGCGCCGGTGTTGAGATATATCTCCTGTAAATCAACTCTAAAACTCTGTGAGAAAAGGAACTGTAATTGACTTGGAAAGGCCGCTGTCCCCGATGGGACATTTGCAGCAGATCCATGATATTTTTACGTTAAAAAATGTGCTAGATGGCCTCAATTAAGGCTATCATGTCTCTCCTAACTGCTGCCTTATCCAATGGCTGTTCAGTGGTCCATTTTCTTTATCATCTCTGATCCGCTAGGGTTCTTGTTATCTGGACAATGTGTGGAAAAATGTGCCTCTCAGAGGTAAAACAACATAATCAATACAAAAAAACATTATTTTGAGATGAGACTTTTGTATACCACAGGTTAACATAGTATTAACAAACAATTAAAGTCATTGAAAACTAGAAAAATGTGAAATAGAATCCCCAGTTCATCTCCACTACTCGAATTTACGACTTTGTGGTTACGAGCCAGTTGTTCCTGTGATTTCAGCTAAGACAGTCCGATTCTACACCGTTTAAATAAGGATACAATGGTAGGAAGAAAGCGCTACGATATAGTTGAAGTTAACACGGGATACACAGCGCAATTTACACCAACCTCGAACTAAAAATAAAATAACAATGTACAGTCGCACAAAAAGATATCCGGACACTATAGTTGATTTCAGAATTCAGAAAAAATAGCTGGCAACGATCTTTTTAGAAATTGGCGATCTGGAATTGCACACGAAGAATGCAAGGACACTAATTTCTAAAAAAAATTGTTGCCAGATATTTTTCCTGAATTCTATAATCACGTGACACGAAGGTTGCCAGATCCCTAATTTCTAAAAAAATCGTTGCCAGATATTTTTTCAGAATTCTGTAATCACGTGACACGAAGGTTGCCAGATCACTAATTTCTAAAAAAATAGTTGCCAGATATTTTTTCTGAATTCTGTAATCACGTGAGACGAAGGTTGGCAGATAACTAATTTCTAAAAAAACGCTGCCAGATATTTTTTTCTGAATTCTGTAATCACGCGACACGAAGGTTGCCAGATCACTAATTTCTAACAAAATCGTTCCCAGATATTTTTCCTGAATTCAGTAATCACGTGACACGAAGGTTACCAGATCACTAATTTCTAAAAAAATCGTTGCCAGATATTTTTTCTGAATTCTGTAATCACGTGACACGAAGGTTGCCAGATCACTAATTTCTAAAAAAATCGTTGCCAGATATTTTTCCTGAATTCTGTAATCACGTGACACGAAGGTTGCCAGGAACTAATTTCTAAAAAAATCGTTCCCAGATTTTTTTCTGAATTCTGTAATCACGTGACGCAAAGTTTGCCAGATCACACTTATAGGACATATTTAGCCTAGCTCCACTCAGCTAGCACTTATAGGACATCAGAAAAACACTTATAGGACATAATTATTAAAAATGGCGTACTAGATGGACTGCCTTCACTTCTGCTACCTATTATTGACCCAAAATCGCACAAATTTTGATGCGCACGCGCAAACAAACGGTGTCCCGGTACATGTCTGGGTGGGAAGCGTTTTTGATACATTCGTTGAGCGGCCCGTTAGTTGCCCTCAGCTATTCCATACACTAAGTGCATGTCTGCCAGCTCCCTGTTCGAATACCTTTGCATGCTCTTCGTCAGCCGACTACCGCTCGAATGAGGAAATCCGAAATTTCCCCTCTAGTGCACTGATGAACAGCGCCGCCTATTGACTTACGGTGACGTTTCCTGTTATGGGTTGCTATGCAATTCTCATTCCTTCAGATGTTATCTACCTCCTCTAAAAGTTCGGGACGGGGGTGGATCAGTAATCTGTAGTTTCCAGGTGCGAGTCCCAGCTGGGTCAGCGTTGAGATTTATGTCCGCAAAAATTCCCTGCCCACGGTCAGTAGGGGACACCGATGGGCTTGGAAAGGCCGCCGTCCGTCGGATGGGACGTTAAGCCGTGGCACCGTGTGCGGGAGAGCCATATCCTGTGCACGTTAAAGAACACGCTGGATGGTCTTGACAGGAGACTATCATCTGTCTCCCAACAGCTGTTCCAGTGGGTCCCCTCCCCCAACCTTATCTGAGCCTTCGGAGTCCATGTGACCTGACCATTTAGACCATGGTGTGCAAAAAAGTGCCGCTCAGAGGTAAAACAACCCAACAACAACCCTCTAAACGTTTGTACCTATATTTTTGAGACACACTGTATATAAGAGTTTGTATTCCCTATCGTTTATTACTAACCAGGGAGCCAAATGTAGCAAGTGTAACACGAGAGTGTTTGGAGCTTTTGTGGACAAATGGTGCTTTACGAAACTTGTACCAATGGCTCTTTCTGGTGGTCAATAAATCACTCAACACTACCATGATATATATAAGACGTACACTATATTGTAAAAGTGTTCGGACACTGCCATGTTAAGTGAACGAATAGCCGCATTCAAATCTACAGACGCTGAAAAAAATATTTTTTTTTGAGCGACTCTACTGAATATTATCTTTATCGCCGTCACTAGGGATGAATTCGCGCAGTGGCAGAGTCATAATTTAAATTTTAAAATTTTGTGTAATTGTGAATAAAAATATGTAATAATTAGTATCAAGCTATTTCCTGTTATTTTAAGTTCTAATCAAAGGAACTATTTAACATTTTACTCATTTTTTTTTATTTATACTTACGAGAAAACTTAGAAATTTAAACTATGAATTAATTACCTTTTATGACCGTTCATTAATTTTTAGCAACTCAAAAGCAACACCCTCACCGTATTTTTGAATCGATTTTTACCTGTATATTGGTGTTACTTAAAATAAAATCATGTTTCTAAGAATTATTTCTAGTCATTTCGTTCCAATCCGCACCAATATTTAATTTTAATTTAAAATAATTCTAAATTTTTAAGTATAAAATAGGGAAAAAGAAGACGAATTATAAACCAGTTTAGTGGTACGCATTTCGGTATATATGCTTTAATATATGTTATATTTTGCCTTCCTCCCCTTTCTTCAAATAGAGGCAGTTGGGTTGTTTTACTTCTGAGCGGCACTTTTTTACACACCATGGGCTAAATGGCCAGGTCACATGGACCCCGAAAGCTCAGAGATGGTTGGGGGTGGAGACCCACTGGAACAAGTGTTGGAAGGCAGATGGTAGCCTCCTGTCATGACCATCCAGTGTGTTCTTTAATGTGCACAAGGTATGGCTCTCTTTCGCACACGGGGCTATGGCTTAACGTCCCATCCGACGGACGGCGGTTTTTCAAATCCCATCGATGTCCTATACTGACCTTGGGCAGAGCAGGGAATTTTGCGGAGATAAATCTCAACGCTGACCCAGCTGGGACTCGAACCTTGGAACTACAGAATACGAGCCTGGCGCGCTACCGACTGAGCAACCCCCGCCCCCAAATAGTGGCAGAGTGTGACTCAATCAATACGGAGCTAGGCTCATTATCAGCAGTTTCCAGGTTCGAGTCCGAACTGCGCCAGTCCGATCAGAAAGCACTCAATCAGAAATCCTGCACTCAATCAGCACTCAATCAGATCGCACTCTATCCTGCACTCAATCAGAAAGTCGAACTTCTTTCTGTTCAAAGAAAAAAATATATTTTTTCGGTTAGATGTATGCGATCGAAATAACAGGACAGGAATTTTCTAAATAATCCATTTCTTCGAAATTTCACCGTTAGACGATAAAAGAATTTTCAAATTTTTTTCTGTGAAAACCTCGCTTTCGATATTCGGCAGAATCTGCATGTCATTCTTCTAAATTACTCTAGTTGCATTTTTTTCTTTTGGTAATTGATTATTTATCCATTCGTAACTGGTAACATTGAATTCCTTAAATTTATCATTCATCAGCGAACAATGTCCTTATGTGACATCAGGAGCTCTATTTTTCATTGTCCTAGTTGAATAAAGAGTATGAAAGTCAAATGTAAGGGATGAATCTTCCGAGAATGAAAAAGGAATATATATTTTGGTGTAAGTACGAGAGTATGGTGTTGTTGTTTTCCCACTGACCGTCGTTTTTTTTTTTGGCACACACTCTCTAAGTAGCCAGGTATATGAACTCCAATGGAACACAGATAGTTGAGGAAGAAGACGTATTTGTACAACTGTTATGATACAGATGGTAGTCTCTGGTCAAGGCCAGACGGCATGTTATTTAACATGCACAGGATATGGTTTTCCTATACATGGGGTCGTGGTTTAAAATCTTATCAGACAGAAGATACAGTGGCTGAAAAAAATATCCAAATACTATGGTTGATTACAGAATTCAAAAAAATTTCACAGAGATTTTTTAGAAATTACAGATCTGGCAACCTTACTTACTTCGTTTACGTACAGTGGTTCGTACACGAAGATTGCCAGATCAATAATTTCTAAAAAAAATCGTTGACAGGTATTTTTTCTAAATTCTTAAATCAATCATAGTGTTCGAATATTTTTATGAGCGACTATACGTACTCAAGGTTGCCAGATCACTAATTTCTAAAAAAAATCGTTGACAGGTATTTTTCTAAATTCTTAAATCAATCATAGTATTCGGATATTTTTATGAGCGACTGTAGGTACACGAAGTTTGCCAGATCACTAATCTCTAAAACAATCCTTGACAGATATTTTTTCTAAATCCTTGAATCAATCATCGTGGTTGTAAAATTTTACGAGCGACTATACGTACACGAAGATTGCCAGATCACTAATTTCTAAAAAAATCGTTGTCAGGTATTTTTTCTAAATTCTTAAATCAATTATTGTTTTCGGACGTTTTTATGAGCGACTGTACGCACACGAAGGTTGCCAGATCACTAATTTCCGGAAAAATCGTGGACAGGTATTTTTTCTAAATTCTTAAATCATTCATAGTATTCGGATATTTTTTGGAGCGACTGTACGTAAACGAAGGTTGCCGGATCAGTAATTTCTAAAAAAATCGTTGACAGGTATTTTTTCTAAATTCTTAAATCAATTATTGTTTTCGGACGTTTTTATGAGCGACTGTACGCACACGAAGGTTGCCAGATCACTAATTTCCGGAAAAATCGTGGACAGGTATTTTTTCTAAATTCTTAAATCATTCATAGTATTCGGATATTTTTTGGAGCGACTGTACGTACACGAAGGTTGCCAGATCAGTAATTTCTAAAAAAATCGTTGACAGGTATTTTTTCTAAATTCTTAAATCAATTATTGTTTTCGGACGTTTTTATGAGCGACTGTACGCACACGAAGGTTGCCAGATCACTAATTTCCGGAAAAATCGTGGACAGGTATTTTTTCTAAATTCTTAAATCATTCATAGTATTCGGATATTTTTTTGAGCGACTGTACGTACACGAAGGTTGCCAGATCAGTAATTTCTAAAAAAATCGTTAACAGGTATTTTTTCTAAATTCTTAAATCAATCGTAGTGTTCTGATATTTTTATGAGCAACTGTACGTCAACGAAGGTTGCCAGATCACTAATTCTATAAAAATCGTTGACAAATATTTTCTCTAAATTCTTAAATCAATTATAGTGTTCGGATATTTTTATTAGCGACTGTACAAGACTACTCACTGCCATTCCTAGAATATTGGAGCAAAATATAGAAAAAGCTGAAAAACCACAATATATAATATCTCATATAGGTATTTCAAGCCATTTTTATTCTTTTATCATTCAGAAATAGAAATCACATAAAATCTCTCTCAGGTGCATGATTGTAAGGTGGCGCCATCTTTAACCCTCATTATGAATAATTCCAGAGATAGCACCACAAGTGCGTTCAGTGTTTACTAAATGCTTTAAGAAATAATGTGATACAAATTGTTTCTTTTTTCGCTTTCTACCTCTTTTATGACGGTGTTGCGATTTGTTTCAACGATCTGTGTTGATAGTCTGTTCAGAGTAGAAAGTAGCAAAAATCTAGGTGGTAAATTTTGATGGTCAGAAATATTTTAATTTACTACCACTCTAATTTTTGTCTGAATTATTTACAAAGTGAAAAGCAACCGTTTAATCCATTGCCCTTTTAATATCGATTCTTATGTTCCAGAATGCACATTAGTGCAAGTTCACAAAATACGTAAAGAAGTTGGATTCAAATCGGAGCATTGCGCATGGGCAGAATTTTTATGTTAAAGCTAAGGATCCTGTTAAAACAACTGCACCACTCATGGGCTTAGTATGAAGGAGTGTCTAAGGGAGAAGAGAGCTAGCTTCCATAGGCTTAATATAAACTTTTCGATTGCAGCGCCCTCTAAACATGGCAAATTCGTGCATTGCAGTGAAGCCACCTAGCCAGGGAGAGGAGCCAGTTCCTTGCGTTATTTTCCACCGCCCAGCAAGGTTTTCAATGGCTTACACCACGTGACTAATTTTACATACACTTTCACTCTGTTCAAAGCATACGTTTCTAAAATTTTACCATCATAATTTCTTTTCACAAGGATTAGTTAAAATTATTTTCTTTAATAAAATCCCACTTTGTAAAACTGGTAGCAGCTATGCTCAACAAAAAACTTTAAAATTTTTAACATTCTACAATGTTTAATATATTATAATAATTTGAAATTTATGGCTCAATGCGAGACAACAGGTTTTGCTTAATTATATTTTATAGAATTTTAGATATTTTTAATAAAAGTCATATCGACTTTCTTACTTGTATAAACTGTCAATAGATGGCAGCAGGAACTTCTCGTGACAAACTGCAGACACCTATATATATCGATATGCTCCAGGGAACACAAAACTGCAACATACATTGACTTACATGTTCGCAAGATGAATTTGGGTTGTTTTACCTCTGAACGGCACTTTTTTTGCACACCATGTGCTAAATGGCCAGGTCACAAGGACCCCGAAAGCTCAGAGAAGGTTGGGGAGGGGACCTACTGGAACAGCTGCTGGGAGACAGATGGTAGCCTTCCGTCAAGGCCATCCAGCTTGTTCTTTAACGTGCACAGGGTATGGCTTCCCGCACACGGGGCCACGGCTTAACGTCCCATCCGACGGACGGCGGCCTTTCCAAGCCCATCGGTGTCCCCTACTGATCGTGGGCAAGGCGGTGAATTTTGCGGAGAAAAATCTCAACGCTGACCCAGCTGGGACTCGAACCTGGGAACTACAGATTTGGAGCCTGGCACGCTACCGACTGAGCCACCAATTCGCAAGATGATTAAATGTATTAATTTCTCCTCAAAGTATTCTCTTTCTCCCCCATCGAACGCGCAACAGAACCACATGACAATGATCTACTACGTAACTACTAAGATCAATACAACATGGATATACATGAGTTGTTTTACCTCTAAACGGCACCTTTTTATACACAATGGGGTAAATGGCCAGGTCGCAAGGACCCCCGAAGGCTCAGAGAAGGGAGAGGTAGGGGACCCACTGGAACAGCTGTTGGGGAACAGATGGTAACTTCCCGTTAAGGCCATCCAGCGTGTTCTTTAATGTGCAAAGGGTATGGGTCCCTCACACAAGGCCACGGTTTAACGTCCCATCCGACGGACGGCGGTCTTTCCAAGGCCATCGGTGTCTCCTACTGACCGTGGGTAGGGCGTAGATAAATCTCAACACTGACCCAGCTGGGACTCGAACCTGTAAACTACCGATTACGAGCCTGGCGCGCTACCGACTGAGCCCCCCCCCCCCCTATATGAGTTAAGGATAGACCAATGCTAACCCCACTGCTCAACTCCTATCGCGATCAAAATAACATTGGAAGTCATTAAAGTCTAAAGGGACTATCACGAATTAAAACATCCCTGACATAAAAGTTGTAATCCTCAAAGAAAACAATATTCTTTATATGTCACTACTTACGCAAGAACACAAATTCCATGCGCGGCTCTTCTAACGAATTGCAAACCAAAACAAAACGTTTGAAATTTTCATAAATGACACGTGAGCACAGCTCTGTTAGAGGCTTCTCTATCTTCTTCCTTGGCATTCTGTTTTTCCAATAACTGAAAGCTTCTGAAGTTTTAAATCCTTTCAACAAACGAACTACCGAAAAGAGACTTTCGTTTGCATTGAAGCTGGGCTGCTGAAATGGTTGGTTAGGACTCTGGTGTACCCATTACATGTAAGAGGAAAGACCTACATTACCGACTCCCGCGTTGTCTAGACAACAGTCGCCTCACCAGCAGTGTAATGTTAAAGCGCGTTGGCATTGACCTACATATAAAGACGTCTGGAAAGATTTCTTAATGCATTTGCTGGTGAAAAGTGAGGCTGGTGTGTCGGTTAACCTCCTCGATTGCAATACATAAAATTCTGCATTTAAGGATGGCGTGCCGAAAATCGTCCTTATTTCATATTCAAAATGTTTTCATTTTATTCTGTTCATCGAAAGTTGGCAGTAATGACGTCATCACTTTCCCGAAGCTTAGTTGGTAATTGGCTGCTTACTAGCCAGGAGGATGATACGGATGTTTCTTTTCTGCTGAGGCCCCGCTTTCCTCACAGATATTCTCTGCAAGGCTTGGGTTGTTTTACCTCTAACCGAACACTTTTTTTGCACACAATGGGCTAAATACCAGGTTACAAGGACCCCAAGAGCTCAGAGAAGGTTACAAGGAGGGGACCGTCAAGGTCATCCAGCGTATTTAATGTACACAGGGCTTAACGTCCCATAAACTCATAAGAACATGTTTTAAACTAAAATAAAAGCATTTTTTGTAATTTTCTTTTTTAAATTTCTTGTAACAGTGACTCTCATATAATTAACATGGACATAAATAAAAAAAATGAACACCCCCTCAAGCAGCTGCTTGCCACAGAGGTCTGACAGGAGCCTGTCAGTTTATATCCCAAAGTAGAAGATCTGAGAGGATGGCAGGATCTCAGCAGAAAACAACACGAACATCCATGCCTTACCCGGGGCTCGAACCCAGGTCCCTTAGATCAGTAGCATTTACTGTAAATGCAAAATGTGACTGCTGAAGTCATCCTGTTGTTAATGTTGTGAAAATCATTATTTTCTATATCTATATAATAAAATAAGGTGTCTGTGGCAGCGATAACTCATCGGGAAATGAACGTAGAAACTTCAAATTTCCAGAGAATGTTTCTCGTTGTGGTGCGGATTGCAGTGTCAAATTTCAAGTCGAAAGACCAAACGGGAAGCTTTCTGGAAGCAAACGTATTTACCATGCTCTTCCTACGGGAAACGAGAATTCGGTCAAATTTGTTGTTGCCTTTAACTCTTCCTAACTTTGAACGTAAGAGTTAAAATAACATTTAAATCTTCTGCCGTTGTCAGATTCCCCACAATTCCAAAGGTATTATTATTTTAAAGTATCCCATTTGCAGCTAGGGACCTGATTTTTTTAAATCCGAAGCTACGGGCTATGAGAATACGTGATAAGTCAGCAATGACCTTTGCAACGCCGCGAAATTCTTTGCTTCCAAATGTCCATTGGAGGAATTATGCTGACAGATATCAGAATGGGATAGAATTGGATTGTTTTACCTCTGAGCGACACTTTTTTGCACACCATGGGCTAAATAGTCAGGCCACAAAGACCCCGAAGGCTAAGAGAAGGTTGGGAGAGGGGATCCACTGGAACAGCTGTTGGGAGACAGATGGTAGCCTGCCGTCAAGGCCATCCAGCGTGTTCTTTAACGTGCAGAGAATATGGCTCTCCCTAACACTGGGCCACGGCTTAACGTCCCATCCGACGGAAGGTGGCCTTTCTAAGCACATCGGTGTCCCCTACTGACCGTGGGCAGGGAGGGGAGTTTTGCGGAAATAAGCCTCAACGCTGACTCAGCTGGGACTCGAACCTAGGAACTGCAGATTACGAGCCTGGCGCGCTACCGACTGAGCCCACCCCCCTCCCGCCCCCAGAATGGGATAGGACGTTTACTTTGCGTTTATTTTACGTACGTTCGCTGGTAGAGCAATACAACATAAAAAATAATTCATATATAATTTGGAATGTGAAACCGGACAAAGGACAATAAAGGAGAAATGAAGATTTCACCTCGTTTCCCCCAAAAAAATTTAAATAATTACACTTACCTTCACGAACTTCTACTACCCGTTGAGTCATCAGCGCCATTGTCAATGAAAATGGCAACCAATAGAACAGAGGGATATTCTGTCTCTTGCAGTTAGTGAGAAGGATGTGAAATATGAAGTTTGCTCCAAATCGATGGTCGAAGTGCTTCTAATGAGAGAAATTTCTGCTGATTGAATATCGAAATAGTAACTTCCTACTATACGATAGAGTGACCAATGCAGTAGCGATAAAGCAAGTCCTTCATACACTCCTAGCTTGACTAGCTTGGCAAATTTGTGTTTTGTTCATTATATATTGTAATAAAAGTGAAAATTTCGAAGAATATTATATAAACGAAAATTTTATGTGAAAATAAACTTGTTAAAGTTATGAAAATACTTTTACTTTTATGTCAAAACGTTTTAATATATTTAATTTATATTTCTTATTTTTTAACGTGAATTTTAAAAGACCCCTAACTTCCCTTGCTTCCATGGACGCTTCGCCACTGCACTGCACTCAAATACATGTAATTGGATGTATCGAAAAGTTTTGGAAGTGTAATGGAAGCACGTGAATATTCTGGGAATTTGAAACTCGAAAGTTATGGGTTGGGTTGTTTTACCTCTGAGCGGCACTTTTTTGCACACCATGGGCTAAATGGCCAGGTCACATGGACCCCGAAGGCTCAGAGAAGGTTGGGGGAGGGGACCCACTGGAACAGCTGTTGGGAGACAGATGGTAGCCTCCCGTCAAGGCCATCCAGCGTGTTCTTTAACGTGCACAGGGTATGGCTCTCTCCCGCACACAGGGCCACGGCTTAACGTCCCATCCGACGGACGGCGGCCTTATCCAAGCCCATCGGTGTCCCCTACTGACCGTGGGCAGGGCGGGGAATTTTGCTGAGATAAATCTCAACGCTGACCCAGCTGGGACTCGAACCTGGGAACTACAGATTACGAGCCTGGCGCGCTACCAACTGAGCCACCCCCGCCCCTCTCGAAAGTTATGTAAATAGGCGTTAGAGCATTTAGAAAATATTGATACAAATTTATTAACAACTGGATCTGTACAAATGTAATTTTTTATTTTACTATTATTTTAACGTAGAAAAACGCGAAACTCATCTAGGGAATCTTTTCATGTATAATCATCATCATCATCACGTCAACATAATCAAGGGCGGCCTGGTCCTTTTTTTTTCAGGGTTTTTCAAGATTTCGATACTTATTCTTTTGAAAATTCCTATGTGAAGCTTAAAACAGCTTTTCCCAATTTTTGCAAAATAAAAATTATTATTATTATTTAGTGGCAACTTATGAACCAACTAGGCAGTGGCGTCATAGCTCAGATGGCAGTCCGCAACTTAGGCGATTTTCTCCGCTGACCCAAATTTGTTCTCAGTGAAACAAAGGAAATCGATTGGAAAAGAACACATATACACCTAAGAGCCAAAACATGACCACCTGCCTAATATGATATTGGTCCTCCACGTGCCGCCAAAACAACTCTTACCCGGCGAGGCATGGACGCTAAAGATTTATAAAGATGTCTTGTGGTATCTGGTACCAACACATTACCAGCAGATCCTTTAACTCTTTTAAGTTAAGTTGTTTAGCCGTCGCAGATCGGATATGTTGTTCCAATACAAGCCACAGATGCTCAATTGGATTGATGTCTGGGGAATTTGGTTGCAAGGGCAATACCTGGAAGTCTTCCTCATGTTCCATGAACCATTATCAAACAATCTGGGCAGTGTGGCATGGCACATTATCCTGCTGAAAGAAGGCACTATTAGAGGGGAATATCATTGCCATGAAAGAATGTACCTTGTCTGCAATGATGCTTAGGTAGGTGGTAGAATCATAGTTTCCTGCACATGAATGACTGGACCAAAGGTTTCCCAGCAGAACATTGCCCAAACCATTACTCTCCTCCTCCACCAGCTAGTTTTTGTCCCACAATGCATCCTGGTGTACAACAACCTGGTGTACACTTCCCCAGGTAAACAACACACACATACCCAGTCATCCACATGGTGCAACAGGAAACGAGATTCATCGGACCAGATTCCCTTCCTATCATTCAAGGTTCAGTTTTGGTGCTCACATGACCATTGTAGGTGCTTTCGACGGTGAACCGAGGTTAGCATGGGCACTCGGAGTTGCCTGCGGCTATGCAGCCACATTTTCAGCAGGGTTCGATGTACTGTGTGTTCTGACACATTACTCAAATTATTACATCACCAGCATTCAAATTTTGGGCAAGCTGTGCCACAGTATCCCTTTTGTTGGCTCATACCATGCGGGATACCTTCACTCCTCTCTAGCATTGATCAGCTGTGGTCGGCCCACAGCTTGCCAGCGTTTCATGGTTTTTCCCTCCTCAGATCACTTTTTGAAGGTATTAACCACGGCTGACTGTGAGCACCCAACAAGCCTTGCCGTCTCGGAAATGCTCTGGTCCAGTCATCTGACCATTAAAATTTGGCCTTTGTCAAACTCACTTAAATCCGCTGCCTTTCTCACCTGAAGAATAAGAATATCACTGATTAACAGAGTTGAGTATCAGGTGTTATTTATACCGTTTCATGACCTTCGCACACGTCGTCGTTTACCTGCAGTTGCTTCGATTTGCATAAAGACACGATGGTCATAATGCTCTTCGGTGTATTGCAATTATTTAAATTTTTTTGGGGGAAACGAGGTGAAATCTTCATTTCTCCTTTATTGACCTTTGTCCGGTTTCACATTCCAAATTATATATGAATTATTTTTTATGTTGTATTGCTCTACCAGCGAACGTACGTAAAATAAACGTAAAGTAAACGTCCTATCCCATTCTGGGGGCGGGAGGGGGGTGGGCTCAGTCGGTAGCGCGCCAGGCTCGTAATCTGCAGTTCCTAGGTTCGAGTCCCAGCTGAGTCAGCGTTGAGGCTTATTTCCGCAAAACTCCCCTCCCTGCCCACGGTCAGTAGGGGACACCGATGTGCTTAGAAAGGCCACCTTCCGTCGGATGGGACGTTAAGCCGTGGCCCAGTGTTAGGGAGAGCCATATTCTCTGCACGTTAAAGAACACGCTGGATGGCCTTGACGGCAGGCTACCATCTGTCTCCCAACAGCTGTTCCAGTGGATCCCCTCTCCCAACCTTCTCTTAGCCTTCGGGGTCTTTGTGGCCTGACTATTTAGCCCATGGTGTGCAAAAAAGTGTCGCTCAGAGGTAAAACAATCCAATTCTATCCCATTCTGATATCTGTCAGCATAATTCCTCCAATGGACATTTGGAAGCAAAGAATTTCGCGGCGTTGCAAAGGTCATTGCTGACTTATCACGTATTCTCATAGCCCGTAGCTTCGGATTTAAAAAAATCAGGTCCCTAGCTGCAAATGGGATACTTTAAAATAATAATACCTTTGGAATTGTGGGGAATCTGACAACGGCAGAAGATTTAAATGTTATTTTAACTCTTACGTTCAAAGTTAGGAAGAGTTAAAGGCAACAACAAATTTGACCGAATTCTCGTTTCCCGTAGGAAGAGCATGGTAAATACGTTTGCTTCCAGAAAGCTTCCCGTTTGGTCTTTCGACTTGAAATTTGACACTGCAATCCGCACCACAACGAGAAACATTCTCTGGAAATTTGAAGTTTCTACGTTCATTTCCCGATGAGTTATCGCTGCCACAGACACCTTATTTTATTATATAGATATAGAAAATAATGATTTTCACAACATTAACAACAGGATGACTTCAGCAGTCACATTTTGCATTTACAGTAAATGCTACTGATCTAAGGGACCTGGGTTCGAGCCCCGGGTAAGGCATGGATGTTCGTGTTGTTTTCTGCTGAGATCCTGCCATCCTCTCAGATCTTCTACTTTGGGATATAAACTGACAGGCTCCTGTCAGACCTCTGTGGCAAGCAGCTGCTTGAGGGGGTGTTCATTTTTTTTATTTATGTCCATGTTAATTATATGAGAGTCACTGTTACAAGAAATTTAAAAAAGAAAATTACAAAAAATGCTTTTATTTTAGTTTAAAACATGTTCTTATGAGTTTATGGGACGTTAAGCCCTGTGTACATTAAATACGCTGGATGACCTTGACGGTCCCCTCCTTGTAACCTTCTCTGAGCTCTTGGGGTCCTAGTAACCTGGTATTTAGCCCATTGTGTGCAAAAAAAGTGTTCGGTTAGAGGTAAAACAACCCAAGCCTTGCAGAGAATATCTGTGAGGAAAGCGGGGCCTCAGCAGAAAAGAAACATCCGTATCATCCTCCTGGCTAGTAAGCAGCCAATTACCAACTAAGCTTCGGGAAAGTGATGACGTCATTACTGCCAACTTTCGATGAACAGAATAAAATGAAAACATTTTGAATATGAAATAAGGACGATTTTCGGCACGCCATCCTTAAATGCAGAATTTTATGTATTGCAATCGAGGAGGTTAACCGACACACCAGCCTCACTTTTCACCAGCAAATGCATTAAGAAATCTTTCCAGACGTCTTTATATGTAGGTCAATGCCAACGCGCTTTAACATTACACTGCTGGTGAGGCGACTGTTGTCTAGACAACGCGGGAGTCGGTAATGTAGGTCTTTCCTCTTACATGTAATGGGTACACCAGAGTCCTAACCAACCATTTCAGCAGCCCAGCTTCAATGCAAACGAAAGTCTCTTTTCGGTAGTTCGTTTGTTGAAAGGATTTAAAACTTCAGAAGCTTTCAGTTATTGGAAAAACAGAATGCCAAGGAAGAAGATAGAGAAGCCTCTAACAGAGCTGTGCTCACGTGTCATTTATGAAAATTTCAAACGTTTTGTTTTGGTTTGCAATTCGTTAGAAGAGCCGCGCATGGAATTTGTGTTCTTGCGTAAGTAGTGACATATAAAGAATATTGTTTTCTTTGAGGATTACATCTTTTATGTCAGGGATGTTTTAATTCGTGATAGTCCCTTTAGACTTTAATGACTTCCAATGTTATTTTGATCGCGATAGGAGTTGAGCAGTGGGGTTAGCATTGGTCTATCCTTAACTCATATGGGGGGGGGGGGCTCAGTCGGTAGCGCGCCAGGCTCGTAATCGGTAGTTTCCAGGTTCGAGTCCCAGCTGGGTCAGTGTTGAGATTTATCTACGCCCTACCCACGGTCAGTAGGAGACACCGATGGCCTTGGAAAGACTGCCGTCCGTCGGATGGGCCGTTAAACCGTGGCCTTGTGTGAGGGAGCCATACCCTTTGCACATTAAAGAACACGCTGGATGGCCTTAACGGGAAGTTACCATCTGTTCCCCAACAGCTGTTCCAGTGGGTCCCCTACCTCTCCCTTCTCTGAGCCTTCGGGGTCCTTGCGACCTGGCCATTTACCCCATTGTGTGTAAAAAGGTGTCGTTTAGAGGTAAAACAACTCATGTATATCCATGTTGTATTGATCTTAGTAGTTACGTAGTAGATCATTGTCATGTGGTTCTGTTGCGCTTGCGATGGGGGAGAAAGAGAATACTTTGAGGAGAGAGAGATTGCTCTAACCACCACTTACTCCGGAAGCACGTGCTTTAAAGAAACTGGGTCAATAGACTTCATAAAGTCCCCTAATAGTAATGGGATGTGAGGTAATGAATTCAGGCTGTGACTTAACACAATATCTATCTGAGGATACGTTTTGATTTACTAAGATGATCATCTAATTTACAGTTTGGCCCAACTTACGCCGTGAAAAATATGCGCTGGTTAGCCTACTATTCACGATACTAAGCTCATAGATGGCGCCACTAGGCGGAAGGGAACGTTAGCAAAAAAGGAACACGTAACTCATCAATAAAACAATTATACGGTTAGTAGATTGTGTGTTGCTTAGGATTTTCTTTCTATCAAAATTTTCTCTGGTACTTTTTTTTATTTAACTTTTTTTCGTATGTTAAATTGTATAGGTGGCCGTCTCGGTGACGTTCCAAAGGTAAGTTAGCGTGCTTGGTTACAAATCAAAGGGACCTAGGTTCGATCCCCGGGAAAGACATGGATTCGTGTCTTTCTGCTGAGGTCTCGCTTTCCTCACAGATCTTCTCTATAGCGTATTAAACTGAAAGGCTCCTGTCAGATCTCTGTGGCAAGCAGCTGCTTGAGGGGGAATGCATTTATAATGGTCTAGGTTTCAGGCAAAAAAAATATAAACACGTCCATTTTAATTTGCATGCAGGGGCGTAGTTATGGGAGAACTCCGAGTTGCTTTGGGGGAGGGTGCCCCCAAAGTAACTCGGAGTTGGCAAAATTCGAAGCGAATTTGTAAAATCTAGGTGAGTTGCGAAAATTTTTAATCTTTTTTGTAAAATTAAGGCGAGTTAGCAAACTCTAGACAACTTGGCAAAATCTAGGGCAGTTGGGAAAATCGAGACGGCAAAATTCGAAGCGACCTAGTAAAATACAGGTGTGAATCTTACAACCGTTTAGAGATGCAGTAAAATTATACTTTTATTGTTTTTATTTTGCTCTGGACTAGGGGTATTTTCTTTAATGATAGTCGGTTGAGGCTCAAATTCTAAGTATTCGTTGTTGAGAGTAAATAATTTCTTACGATGTAAGATTTATGTTTATTATTTTAGTTATTTGGTTTTCCAATGCAGCATAACATTTTCCCTCCGTTATAGAGATCTCGCAAAATCATGAAATATACATAAGCTCAATAATTTTTTTACCTCCATTTCCCTTACTAGCATTCTGAAAGGTCATCCCGTGGCCCAGTGGTTAGCGCGCTTGGCTGTTGATCTAAGGGACCTGGGTTCGAGCCCCGGATATGGCATGGATGTTCGTGTTCTTTTTCTGCTGAGGTCCTGCCATCCTCTCAGACCTTCTACTATGGCATATAAACTGACAGGCTCCTGTCAGACCTCTGTGGCAAGCAGCTGCTTGAGGGGGGTATTTATTTTATTTTTTATTTAGATAGAGAGTTGGGGAGAACAAGGTTCCGAGATCTACGATGTATGATCTAGAACTACAAATAATGGACATAAAAACAAAAGAACCGACATAAAATCACTAAATACGTTGTTGGACCGCAACCGTGAGCTATGGGTATTGTGTTTCAGATATTGGACAGACTCTATGACACCTGTATATGGTGTCATAGAGTCTGTCCAATGTCTGAAAGTCAGCAGAAGGGATACGGCACCATTCGTTCACGAGAAACGTGATCAATTCCTGCTTGTCCGCTGGAGATGGTTGGGTTGTTTTACCTCTGAGGGGCACTTTTTTTGCACACCATGGGCTAAATGGCCAGGTCACATGGACCCCGAAGGCTCAGAGAAGGTTGGGGGAGGGGATCCACTGGAACAGCTGTTGGGAGACAGATGGTAGCCTCCCGTCAAGGCCAACCAGCGTGTTCTTTAACGTGCACAGGGTATGTCTCTCCCGCACACGGGGCCACGGCTTAACGTCCCATCCGACGGACGGCGGCCTTTCCAAGCCCATCAGTGTCCCCTACTGACCGTGGGCAGGGCGGGGAATTTTGCGGAGATAAATCTCAACGCTGACCCAGCTGGGACTCGAACCCGGGAACTACAGATTACGAGCCTGGCGCGCTACCGATTGAGTCACCCCCGCCCCCCGCTGGAGATGGAAAACGCTGCCTGAGAACTGGTTCCAGAAGTTCCCATAGATTGTCCAGTGGGTTGATATCTGGTTAATGTGATGGCCATGGTATGTGAAAAAGTTCAATCTCATCCTCCTCAAACCACTGTGTTTACCACATGTGCTCTGTGAATGGGAGCACTGCCATCCTGAAAGACTGCTCTCTCTCTTCCTGAAAGAAATGCTGTACCATTGGACGAAGATGATCACTCAGGATTGTCAAATAACGATTGAATTAATCTTAACTTCTAACAGAATGAGTGCATCCAAACCATGCCACGAGAAAGCACCCGACACCTTACAGAACCGCCAGAACACTTAACAGTAGGAAACAAGCAATCAGAGTTGTAAGCTGCCTTCGGTTGGCCCCTTATGTGTACTAATCCATTTGTCTGAAACAAAGAGTATGATGATTCGTTAAACCATATCACATTCCTCCATTACTCAAGTCTCCACTGCTTGTGCTCTTTGCACCACTAGACACAACGACATGCGTTGACAGGTGCGATGAATGGTTTGTGAAGTGCAACTCGACCATGATATCCATCTCTATGGAGTTCTCTAAGTACCGTTTTTGACGCAACTGGCCTCTCTCGTCTTACGTTGAAATCCGTGCATAACTGATCAGCTGAAGCTCTCTAGTTTTGCCCTGCTAACGTACACTGACACTCGAACGCCCCGATTCTGGAGTATGAGTTGTTGGGTTTTACCTCTGAGCGGCACTTTTTTGCACACCATGGGCTTAATGGCCAGGTCACAAGAATCCCGAAGGCTCAGAGAAGGTTGGGGGAGAAGACCCACTGGAACAGCTGTTGGGAGACAGATGGTAGCCTCCCGTCAAGGCCAACCAGCGTGTTCTTGATTGTGCACAGAGTATGGCTCTCCCGCACACGGGGCCACGGCTTAACGTCCCATCCGACGGACGGCGGCCTTTCCAAGCCCATCGGTGTCCCCTACTGACCGTGGGCAGGGCGGGGAATTTTGCGGAGATAAATCTCAACGCTGACCCAGCTGGGACTCGAACCTGGGAACTACAGACTGGAGTATGAGCTTTCGCCTACTGTTGCCTTTTGCAGATGATTTCTTTCCTTTTGGTGCCCATGCAGACATGACCTTGGTAACTGTTCCTCGCGAAACATTAGCGAGTTCAGCTGTCTTAGTCACCGAAGCTCCTGTCAAACTCACTGCTCAACTTTCTGTTGCTGAAGGGGGCGTGAACTAAAGACTTCGCAGAGCGCCGGAACTCAGATCTCAATATTCGAAGCCCATATCTGATGTGAAGTTTTCAAAGAGCTAAAGTTTGAATGAAGGGTTTATTTTTCACTGAGTCCCTTGCTACGAAATAGTTATCAGGTCGTTGTTCTTGAAAGTAACGGCGAAATGTTGATTCTGTCACTTTGTCTCGGGAGTGAGACTTTCAGGACGAGTGCCCTCCTGGACTGCGTAAACACTTCCACTTCTACAATGCAATTTCAATTCTGGATTTGACTTTACAAGCACCACTTAAAAACGTGCAGTTTCCGTACTCTAGAAATATGGCACTTCGCTACCCACTTCGTGTAGAGAAAATTACTAATGACATACAACCAGACCGTATCCGGAATTTGTTTTAGGGGGTGCTCAACCTAAGGTGTTTTAGAGAGGGGCTGACCCTAGGGTTTTTTGTAATGAATTAATTTTTTGTGGGGAGAGCGGGGATAGCCTTGAAAAAACTCTTGATGCACTACGTACAGTAGTGCTCACGACATTTGTATTGTCGGGGGGGGCTTTTTTTTCCGTATATATGCATTCGAAGAAGTGTTTATGTAAAATAAACTTATTCTCTTCTTTTAAGCATAAAAGATAGTTTGCCTTGTTAAAAACAAAACTATCTGTTCTGGTAACTCAGAAAACAAATTTTACAAACTCACTAATAATATAATCGCTTACTGATTAGTGTCTTACTTCAGGATATTGTTTCGCGGTTGCGGATTATTAATAACAGGAAGGAAATCCCCAATTTCTATACCCTAGTAAACTACAACTACTTCAGTATCTTTTACTCAATTTTTTTCATCAAACCCTTGACCCTCGCCTGTAAATAGTTTATCATTTTCCAATTTAGAGCTTTCCAAGGTTCCCTCCTCCCCCTTGACTACGCGTCTGGACACAACGCATCAGAAAACAGATAAGAATCTCAAGTAAAACGATTTCCCCACTGTCAGAAAGGAACAAATGTTATTGGAAATGCTATCCTTCATTTGATGGAAGCTAAATCGTGACCCCGTAGGTAGGAAAGTCAATCTGGGGATGTTAAACAACACACTAGACAGCTTTAACAGGAGGCCTCCATCTTCAAGAGCTGTATAGTAGATCCTATTTCAACTAAAGGAAAACTTGATTTCTGATCAATCTTGTTACCTGGTCGTTTAACTTATTGAGCCCACAAAATCTATGCACCTAGAGGTAAAGAAGTCCAACCTTTTCCTAAAGGAAAAGTTTTCAAATTGTAGGATGCGAACCACTAATGGTGCTCTCAATCGAAATGAAAACTCTTTAGAGTGTCTTTTTACATTTTAATTATAATTAATCATTACAGAAAAAAGCTATTTCAAGACATGTAATTGGAACCGATTTTCCTCTGAGATTACAGCTTGACCTTGAACCTTGAACCCACTGAACAACAGGTTTAAAGTTTTAATTAAATACAGGCCTCACATATTATCGATATATACTGCGTGTATTTAAGCCCAACCCTAGATAGATGTGTAGATTGGCTGCTTGATTGGATGTTACACATTCTGGGAGATCCTTCTGTTTAAATATCTCTCAATGTAGTTATAAAATTTCTCATTTGATTTAACGTAAAGATTTTTTTAAAATAATTATTCATCTCTAAAATTACAGAACGCAATTTTTCAAGCAAATTTTTATCCAAGCTAAAAGAGAGAAGAATAAAAGTGGAAGATCGAAATTGCACAAAGCACATAAGTTTAACATTCGAAGATGATTACTTAAATTTCCTGATTAATCCTTACCTAGAGGAATTCGATTTTTCGAATTACAATGGTAGTATTAATCAGCAGCTTCTTACCGACAGACTGAAGATTGCAGGCAAAGTAAGTAGAAGTTATATAAGAAAAAATGAGTGTGACAAATTAATGTTGCAAAGTGTTATATTTACTAAGAAAATTGAGCTCTTTCCGTATCACTTTAACCTTAAACCATTTACTCAAAAAAATTATGAATTCTTTTTGTGAATCACGTTTGATGCCAAGCTACCTAAACACCTACTTAGAAAATCTTCTGGCAGTCATGTGCTGCGGAGGTCCAACCAGACTGTGTCATTTAGTTCTCCAATCACGTGTATCCGAGCTTGTAGCATTTGGCCACTGCAAGCCAATTGCAACAAGGCCTTGTTTAACATTGTCCACCCACCGCATCCCTGGTCTTCTCGTTTTTATGAAACCTTTAGAAATACTGTCCATAACTCTATTCGATAACATGCTCTTCTGAATGCTGACCACGTGACCAAACTCACAGGTTAACGCAACCTCGTACAGATTGGACAGTGGTTTTAACAATGGGTAATTTTGGGGAAGAATAGTTTTGTGAATCTGTGGGACTCGAACCCATGTCTCTCCAGATTCATGCCGGAGTGCTCTAACTACTAAACTAGAATAATAAATAATAATAATAAATAACCCCTCAAGCAGCTGCTTGCCACAGAGGTCTGACAGGAGCCTGTCAGTTTGTATGCCAGAGTAGAAGATCTGAGAGGATGGCAGGACCTCAGCAGAAAACAACACAAACATCCATGCCTTACCCGGAGGCTGTCATTCATCCACAAATGTGACTTAGAGATCTCCCTGAACGCCATCTCTGTGTATTTGCTATGAATTGATTATTTCATAAATAACGAAGTGAGCGACATTCCTATTTACCTCATATTCAGAGCAATATTGGAAGTTGCCTTCCCCGATCATAGATGGCGCCAGGAGCGAGTCACATTAACGGATGAATGACAGAGCCGATTCTAGTTTAGTGATTAGAACATTCTGATATGAATCTAGTCAGACGTAGATTTCAGTTCTAAGGAGCAGTAAATTTCAAAAATGATTTATCGATTTAATGAGATCTGCATCAACATGTAAATCTGTGTATTTACTATTAATTGATTAACAATGGGTTTCGAGTGACCGTTTTGTAGATCTCAGCGATACTAGTGGCAACAGAGAAAATTAGAAGGGCTTCCTCCCTAACTTTCGTATTTTCTGCCCCAGCATATTTTGTTTCGGTACCAGTGCCCACAACGAAATCACGGGTTACGTTGTTTCACCTCGGAGCGGAGATTTTTACACACAATGAACTAAATGGTTAGGTTACAAGGACTTCGAGGACTCAGAAAAGGTTCAGAGGAGGAGACCTACTGGAACAGCTGTTGGGAGACAAGGCTCAAGGTGTAAGTTCATGACAGATCGTATCCACCCGTCAAGGCCATCCATCCAGGGTATGGCTCTCTCGCACAAGGGGCCACAGTAAAAAGACCTTTCCAAGCTCATCGGTATCCCGTACTGAGGAGAGGGGTGCGATGGGGGGACGGGCAGGTTTAAAAAAGTAAATAAATAAATACCCCTCAAGCAGCTGCTTGCCACAGAGGTCTGACAGGAGCCTGTCAGTTTATATGCCATAGTAGAAGATCTGAGAGGATGGCAGGACCTCAGCAGAAAAATGACACACACATCCATGCCTTACCCGGGGCTCGAACCCAGGTCCCTTAGATCACTAGCCAATAACGGCGATAAATCTGAACGCTGGTGCAGGCTATGCAACAAGTGGACTGGAACTTGCCAACTACAGATTACGAGCCTGGTGCGTTACCGATTGAGCCAACACCAGCCCCACTAACTTAACTAATTAACTCAAAAGAAAAAGGTTATAGTTGCCTTTTTCATTGAGTTTTTTATGTTATGTTAAAAGCCAACAATAAACAGTTTTGTGTTATGTTACGATTATAACGAAACATTTCGGATAACTTCCTTATTGAGGCCGAAACCGTTTTTTTTTTTCAGAATTTGCATTTTATTCGGATATATTTTAATTATTATTGTTGATTAAAGAGCATTTATAACCTTATGTAAAAATAATATATTTTGACTAAACACTCCGTTCAAAATAGCATTTTTTATTCCAGATCAAATCTTACTTTAGACCATTTTCATCAGCCTTTACATTTAATTGAAATTTTTATTTCTTGCAATCATCGCTTCAAAACACGAAAAAAAACAGCTATTAATAGCACACTGTTAAACTAATTTGAAAATGAAACACTGAAATGTGTATTAATTCATAAGTTTTTTTAGCAAATATTTCGATATACATTTTACATTAACTAATACGAGGGTGGATCATTTAATTTCTAGACTGCCATCGCCAACAATTTGCAGCTTTTCACATGAATTAATACATGAAATGAGGCGGCAAGTCAGAGGCGGCTCAAGGCATATCAACACCCTGTGCAAGATTTTTTGGTGCCCCCCATGAAACTTAGGATTACATTAATTGATGAATTTGGGGTGCATAAATGTGCCCCATAAATTTGGCACCCTATGCAATCGCACCCTGGACCAAAGCCGCCTGGACACAGTGACCCTTCAAAGCATGCAGCAGTATGCGCAGTTGCAACACGTTGCAATATGGTTGCAAGTAGCATTAGAACAGCCTGCAGTCAGTCTCTGTCAGTTTCTTGCTTTGAGAAGTGTCCGTTTTTGTTTTTATGATTTTCTACAGGCTATGGCTGATCTAGAAACTGTATAGTGGAATGTGATACGTCACTGTGTTCCGTGAGGTTTAGGTCGTGCACAGACAGGAGCAGAAATGACTCAAGTACATGGAGAACAGTACTTGGCTGCCCAGTTATTGGTCTGTGTGTGAAAGTTTTGCCACTTGAATATCGCTTCTCCTCAAGCACTCTTCTTTATACACGTGAGTCATTTGTGCGACTTTCTGTGCCTCACTTAAACCTTGCCAAAGTTTCCAGATCAGACACAGCCAACAAAAATCACACACCCAAATACGAACACCTTTCCAAAATGATGAAACGAAAGTGACTGACTGCATATCGTTCTGCTATTACTAGTGACTTCAAAGTGTCTCAGCTTGCACAGATACTGCTTCGTGCCCTTGAAGAGACGCTGGGTTGCCACATATCATGTATTAACTCGTAAGAAAAGCTGCTTATTGTTGACGACGGCAGTCGACGAATTAAAAGATCCACCTACGTATAATCAAATAGCTACTGAATTTAGATTTAGCATTAAAAACTGACTTGTTCTAACCATCAAACAACTGGAAATACTACAGAGAAATTGAGCACTGCCTTAAAAATATATTGTGTAATTATTAAACACAAATTATTAAATATTAACACAAATAATTAAATAAAGAAAACTGTAGGTACTTCCTTTCTAATAATTCTTCATTATTCTTGGATTCAATCTACTTTACAATGCTCTTTAATTAGTTGGGGAGGAACATATTTTAATTCTTTAAATGAATTAATAACATTAGAAAACAGAATTCTGAAGGTTATTATGAATAACAATATTACAAATTTAAAAAAATATGATTATTGAAAATAAAATTTTGAAGTTGAGACAATTATATATTTATAAAATCCTTATGTTTGTGTTTAAAAACCCAGATTTCTTAAAATTACAACAGACAAATATAAATCTTAGAAATAAAGAACTTTATTATGTACCTTTTTCAAGAAAAGAAATTGTCCATAAACATTTCATGATTCTAGCTGCACAAAAATTTAATTACCGAAAAATATAAGGGAAGAAAAAAATGAAAATATATTTAAAATACAAATTAAGCAAAGATTATTTATTACACATAAATAATATTGAGTCTTTATTTCATTGTTAAGTGACTTTCCTTATTTCATGTCATTAATAAATAAATCTATAATTATTAATTTTTCCACTCTTAAACCTATAATTCTGTATTATAAAAATGCATACCGTTAAAAACAAAAAATTTAATTTGACAATCTGTAAGAGCATGAAGCTCATTGGTTGTTCTTTGTTCTCATGGCTTCTATTTTATTGCATTTGATTTCACAATAAATATTTATATTACATGGATTTATTTATATCAGTTGTATGTTTTGTTCAATTGTTCATACCGAATTGTGGATTTTATTTTAACTCATTATTTTATATAAGCATTATTTATTAAGTGTATTATATGTTATATATAATCAATAAACATTTATTATTATTATTATTATTATTATTATTATTATTATTATTATTATTATTATTATTATTATTATTATTATTATTATTATTATTATATAAAAAATCCTAGGATAATTACCTTGTATTACGTTTTATTATATATTATAGCTGCCTCCTAAAATTAAGTTTTATTTTAATCAATTAGAGATGGAAAATAATAAGATTTCAACTGTGAAAAAGTATTTTAAACATGTATTTAATTTAATCTATTTTAATAGTAGTAAATGGAAGGTAAATATTATTTACACTGACTCTATTTGGGAGAATTAACAAACATATATGGTATTAGAAACATAAAATGAATTCAATTATGAAAAAATGGACTGCAGATAAATGAATCCTTTGGCAATCTTGAGATGAAGGCAAATGAAACATTTAAAACTTAAAGCAATTAAGATACGTAAAACTAACGCAAAACTAAGGAAAAAATCCAAATATCGAAGTACGAGAAACGCGCGTTTAGCATGGGAAAGTTCACCTACATTGCAAGAAAAGAGGTATACACTGAAGTGCCATTGAATTAGGGATAGCAACCTATTAACGTGTTGGACCCCCTCTGGCCCTGATAACGGCCTTCGCACAACGAGGCAAGGACTCCACAAGCTTGCGCAAATGTTCCCATAACAGAGATATGGAATAAATTGTAACACAGAACAACAACAAAAAAAAAACGTAATATAAAAAAAGAAAGAAAAAAAGAAAAAAAAATTTTTCTTTCATTAATAAAAATAAGAAAAAAAAATAATTAAAAAAAAAATCTTAAAAAAAAAAATAAAAAAATAAAAAAAAATTAAAAAGAAAAAAAAAATAAAAAAAAAATTTCTAAAAAACAAAAAAAAAAGAAAGAAAAAAAAATTAACAAAATAACAAAAAAAATATAATAAAAAAAGGGGTTATAAAAAAAAATTAAAGAAAGCCAAAAAAAAAATAATAATAAAAAAATATATATATTTATACCAAAAAAAAAAAGACATAAATCAAAATTAAATAAACAAAAACAAAATAAACAAAAGAATTAAATCCTAAAGTTTAGGAGGAAGACGAAACAAAAAAAAAAATCTCTTAAAATCTAAGAGGAAAAAAAAATACTGAACATCAAGAATTTTCAAAAAAAAAAAAGGAAAACATAAATTCTATGGGAAAGTCTGTGCAAGGAACTCCCAATTTTTGTGAAGTGTAAACTAAACTAAACTAAACCAGGTATGGCGACCCATGCATCCTCCAGAGCTGTCCACAATTCTCTCAAGGTCGTCGCTGATGGGACACAAACTCAAACACTCTGTTCGATGGTATTCCAAAGATTTTCGATAAACATTTACACAAGCTTGTGGGATTTAAATTGGACTTCTAGGTGGCCAATTCAATATTTCGAAGTCAGCAGAATGCTCCTGCAACCATGCAGTAGCCAACCTGGACCTGTGAGATGAACAGTTGTCTTGCTGGTAGACACCATCTCCATTGGGATGCATGATGGCCATAAATGGGTGTAAGTGGTCAGCCATGAGTTCTACGTACCAGGATGAATTAAGAGTCATCGGTACATGTACCAAAGGTCCCACAGACGTCCAGCTCAAGGCACCCTAGGCCATCTCTGAGCCACCAACGGTTTGTACTGTTCCGACCTGACATGCAGGATCCATGGCTTAGTGGGGTTGGCGCCATACCCTGTTTCCCATCGGCGTGATGAAGTTTAAATCGGGATTCACCATTCCAGGCTGTTGCCAATTTTCGATGGTCCAGTTTCGATGTTCTTTAGCCCCAGCAAGGCGTTGAGCCCGGTGTCATGCTGTTAGAAGTGGGACTCTCACAGGTTGGCTGCTTCTGAAGCCGAGACGATGAAGTGAGCATTGCATGGTCCATGCACTGACCTCCTGACTAGAACCCACCCACATTCATATGGGAGGTGATTTCAGATAATGTCTGGCCCCTATCGCTCCATACGATGCAGGTCAGACGGTGAAGCCAACGATCATTCAAGGCTGGTTGTCCTTTGCAGTTTGTCCGGGCGTTTGTTCTTTTGCTGGAATTTTCATATTCCCGGAACACTCTTGAAACCATCGTACGAGAAAATCCAAGTTCGTTGACAATTTCAGAGATCGAGTGTCCCATCCATCGGGCACCTACGATCTGTCCTCTGTCAAATGCATCTAAATCCAGTGCCTTTCCCATTACGCTTCGCACAACGAATGCTTAGGGAAGCCAAAGCTGACAGCTGTATATGACCAGTGTTTCAGCCCCGCATGCGCGCAAGTGCGGGACTGCGGTACTGAATTTGGATAACGTCTCCTATCCCTAATTCAATGGCACTTCAGTGTATATTCTATCTAAATCAAGTACACAAATTAAACTGACTAGATAGAGATGAGACACTTCGGCTATAGCTATGGGTTTGGAACAACCGCTTTGCCGATCTCAGTGACACTAGGTTCGAGAGTAGTAACTTCAGGCACAGAGAATGCGCGCGCATCATCAATGTCAGATGTGAAAGTTTTAACCCAGGGTTTCTCACAGTTCAGATAGTTTTATATTTGCTAGTATTTTTAGTGGCAATCTTTTTTTTTTTTTCAAATACGTAGGCCGTATATTGTAGGGTAAGAGAAAAGGGGTCGCTTAATTTTATCTACGATTGATGGGGTCGCATAAAGTTATTACAATTCTTGGGGTCGCAGTGTCAAAAATTTGAGAACCATTGCTTTAACCTTTCCGAGCAGCGTAGATTTTCTCTTTGGTAATTAATATAATATTTATTGTAATATTTTCACTGATGTTTCTACATTGCAAGCTGTATATACATGAACTAATAATCTTTTTCTCATTTCAGAGTCTCACTAACATTGATCTTTCATTTTCGAACGTAGGCGAAGACATCTTAAAAGAAATTATCCCTTCATTAGGTAATGTCGCAAGCTTTAATCTCCGTTCCACTGAGTGCACGGACGAGGTGTTGAAATGCATTGCTCTCAATTGTCCTCTGCTAGAAACACTGGATATCAGTTTCTGTGAAAAAGTAACGGATAATGGACTACGAAACCTCTGTAAAACCGATGAAAGCGGAAGAATCGTTAAAAATTGCAAATTACTATCTCTTTGTATTAGAAATACTAGTTACACAAATAGTAGAGTCACCGACGATGGTGTTAGTTTTATACTGAATAACATTCCTTCATTGAAATATTTGGAGTATGATAAACTGAACAATGCAATGTGGAAAGCACGTGCAGCTCGGAATAAATCCCTTGAAATGGAATGTAAGTACAACCTGACACATCTCGGGTTTGGTATGTGGGATGACGATGATGCCATAGAGAGGTGGTCGTCACTCTGCCCCCATGTTACCGTACTGAGCTTGTATGTGGCGACTGATGAGATTTCGGTTCTTTCGTGTGCAAAATTTTCTCATCTTGAAGATTTAGATCTCACCTTCCAACGTAACACAAGTTTTAATGTCATAGACGAATTGCTGAACGTAATAGGTTCGAAACTAAAGAAATTATTCTTACAGAATTGTTATGTTTGTGCAAAAACAATAGCAGATCTTTGCCCACGGTTACGGTCCTTGTCTTTGTCTCATGTTCGATATAATTCCATGAAAAGTAAGGAAAAAATGCCGACTTGTGCCTTTTCGCATCTGACATACTTCTTTCTAAAAGCTGCGAGTCTTGTAAGTCCAGAGTCATACAATTCTGTTAATTTAATTCTTTCTTCGAGCAAAAATTTAGAAAAAATTTACACTCACTCTGTGTACGGATTAAATGGAAAATTTATTAATTCAGTTCTCGAAAATAATCCGTTAGTCCATTTAATTGATCTTGATATGATGTATGGTGATATAAGTGCTACAAGTGTCCAGAAGTTTCTGCTACTAAATAATAAGCTCGAAAGATTGCACCTTTGTCATTGTGATAATATCCTGCCTACAGATTACGAAAATTTAAAATCTTTCGTTAACTTGAATAACTATGATATAGATTTTTATTACACTAAGCCTTTTTCAGAGGATGCTCGTGAATAAAATTTTTATTGGGGCTCTTTGACTAGCACTGCCAGGGCACGAGTTGCAGGAGAAAAAATTGGAAAGGTGTCTGATATTAAATTGAAATATATCGGACTGGAATGACGTTCCAATGCATTTTAGGGTGAAGTTTTTCAAAAACTTTTGTGTTGGAAATCTGCTATGTAATAATGTTTGTTGTTTTTTTCTATACCAATTTCTTACTTTTGCATAGAACGTTTTCTTTTTTCTGGTCATAATGAACACTATTATTTAGAAACAATACCACTAAGATGTTATTTAGGGTAAGCCGTTGGTGAGGAAAAAAGTTTAGAAACAGTACCAACAGATATTGGTCCTTGGGACAGGGCCGATATCTAGGGAGAGCCAGGGGGCCATGTCATCTCTCCCCTTCAGAATGCTAATAATGGTAATAGAGGCAAATATCATTAATTAAATTAAGTTTAATTTTTAAATGTCATTCACACACTGTTCATACTTAAATGTTCTCCTTTTTTTTGGGGGGGGGGACAATCTTATTAGAACAGTAAAATAAATTTAATAACAATAATATATTTATTAATATAATAAATGAAAATAATTTTATAATATTTATTATATATATTAATTTATTTTTTAATAAATTATAAAATAATGACTGAAAAAAAGAACAACATAAAAACTGGAAACTATGATTGGTATTTAACCACAGATTTGTATTGCCAGTTTAATTGATATTGTTTCAAGCTAAACACTACTGACAAAGTAGGTTGTCAAAATGTGTTATTAGTTTATTGTCATTATCCAAATGTTCACTACGTTGTTACATTGTCAGTGGCTAATTGAGGTGTCTGGAAACCCAGGCGCAAGATATTCAAGGGCCCCAGGCGAAAAAGATTCAAGGCCCCTAGGCACAAAAGATCAGAGAAGCCTTAGGCGCAAAAGGTTCGAAAAACCCCAGGCACAAAAGTTTTGAGAGGCTTTAAGCGCAAAAGATTCGAAAGGCCCCAGACACAAAAGATGCGAGAGGCCCAGGTGCAAAAGATTCCAAGAGGCCCCAGGCGCAAAAGATTCATGAGGCCCCAGGCGCAAAAGATTTGAGAGGCCCTAGGATCAAAGGATTCGAGAGGTCCCAGGCACAAAGATTCGAGAGGCTCCAAAAAGATCAAAAGGTTCAGGAGGCCGAGGCGCAAAAGATTCCAGAAGCCCCCCAATTCTCGAGTAGTTGGTGATTATACGTTTAGGGGAGAGATGAAGGTATTCATTCTAGGTTTCTTCTATTTTCTCTATTAACTGTATGTGCTATTTGGAGTAAAGAGTATGTTTGTAGTATTTATTCTTACAATCAAGGTCTTAGAGCTTTCTATGATCAACTCTGCATATGTAAATGCAAAGGACATAGAGTTATTATTAAAAAATAGATTACAACTTATGAATAGGAAAAATGCATACAGCATGTTAAATAAATAGAATTACAGAAATACATAAGTAAAAAATTTAATATGCATTACATAAAGTTGCACGTACTGAAAAATAAACGAAAGCTTAATTATAAACTAAAATATTTGTTAATTTTAATGTGTTTAATAGAAAATCATATCATATTTGGTATTAACCCAAATAAAAATACGAGATGTGTATGTAAAAATTAGATCATACTGATTTATGAAATATTTTGTGAATTAAATGTTTGAAAAAAAATCCGAGTTTCGTGGCCCCAATACACATTGGGGCCTCGAAAAACGCATAGACGCCTCTTGCGTCTATGGGGTAATCTGCCATTGCATATTTTCATATCTAAATGTCCTCCATATACTGATCATACTTAAATACCCTTACTTGATAAAATAAAAAGTTGTCAAACCTACTGGCCGTTCAGATTTTCGAACACAATGGGTTAAATGGCCATTGTGTTCGAAAATGGCCAGGTCACAAGGACCCAGAAGACTCAGAGAAGATTGCGGGAGGGGACCCACTGGAACCACTGTTGGAAGACAGATGGTAGCCTCCCGTATGGCCATCCATCGTGTTCTTTAACGTGAAGAGGTGTCCCCTACTGACCGTAGGCAGGGCGAGGAGTTTCGCAGAGATAAATCTCAACGATCGACCCAACTGGGACTCGAACCTAGGAACTACAGATTACGAGCCTGGCGCTCTACCGACTGAGCCACCCCCGCCCACCGTAATGGATAATTTCGTATTGTATGCAATAGGTGGAAATTGCGTTTACAATATAGGGTGAAAGTGTTAGCGAAATGTCACAGGCCTATAGTTTCTGGGGGCAAACTCAAAACATATTAAGAATAAAAAATAAAAATGACAGAAATTATTACAATCAGCCCCTTCTATCCCCTCGGGAGAAAAAAAAACGTATACATAAATAACAAATACAAAAAAAAATGAGTCAGAAATGTAGATCTTTTGCCCAGATCATCAGTTTTTAAATTTGGTTACTGTGGAATTGAACTATATGAAAAGTTTGTTGAAACAGTTTTTTCAGTAAAATAAAAAATAACGTGCATATATGTGCCTTTTCATACTTGACGTATATTCTTTCTAGCAAATGAGCTTTAATCCTGGGAATCGAAACACTTCTATACATTTCGTTCTTCCTTTCTGCAAAAATATGAAACGGTTTAAAAATTTTCTCTTGCGCAATAAATAAAAATTTCGTTGAATTAATTTTCGAAAGTAATCAGTTTTTCTCACGTAATTAAGCTTCTGTAATATATTGTTTAAAAATTTCTTTTCAGAAATTCCTGCTTGCATAATAATAATCTAAAAAAATTATATTTTCTTGATTGGAAAAATTTATTGAAATGACATTGTGAAAATATTTTGTCTTTTATTAATACGAAAAATTTGATGTAAATTTTTATTGTAACTAACAACGTTGCACAGATAAACGATTCATGAAAAGCAAAAAAGACGATTATGACTATGCATTTAACAAACGACAGATACCAGAGATTATATTTAGTACTCAAAACATATTAATTTCATAATTTGGGATGCATTTTGTTCATCAATCCTTAGATTATTTAGTAAGATCTTCTTGGAAACCAAAAAATATTTTGTCTTTGTTTCGCATTTAACTATTTTAAAAATTATTTTCTTTTATGTAAATTTTCTTTTGCTGAACTGTTGGCAAAATAGTATATTCACTAAACTGAAAATCCCACTACTTTTTGAGAAAAGTATAAAATGATTGTCTGTGATCCCCACGCGGTATTTTACGGAATTACGTATATCTGTTGCGTACTGTGACAAAAACTGCCTCTTGATGATCAACAATAGTGATGATCTTGGCATGATTTTTGACTAGGAAAATTCTTGATGATCACCACAATTGTTGATCAAGATGCAGAACTTATTTAATGTACAAATGAAAATTTATATCTTGTTAATTTTTTGATTTGGAATATTATTTATGTTTATTTTCTATTTTCCGATATGCATTATATTTTTCCCAATAAAATTGTTTGAAATAGCAATCTTCGTTTTTTAAATATTTATTTATGATTATTCTTAAGTGTAAAATATCATTTACGCAAAAACGAATGAAAACTTCCCTTGAAGTCATTGGCGTCCTTAAAGGACCCCACGTAGCATTTCTACGTAATAAAAGCCTGGTAATCTTAGGGTTAAATCCAATTTTATTGATATATCAACCGTTCGAAATTAATATAATCTGGATATGTGATCCGAATGATACTAGGAAAGTTAGAGAAAACTTCAAATAAAACAATTTAATTAGATGCGTGCTACATCAGGTCCTTTGTTATGATATTAAATTATATGTATATGTGTGTGTGTTTATCATCATGTCCGGATCCGAAAAAAAATCGAGGGGGGGGGGGGAGAAACACAATAAAGCCAAAAAAAAATGTAAAGGGGGGGGGGAATGTTCTTGAAAAATGCATGCATTATAAATATGTTAAATCACTTATTTTCATCTTTTAACCTTGTGCACATTCTGAACGTGAGAGGGGTGGGAATGCCCCCCTTTGTTTCCCTCCTTAGATCCGGCCCTATTTACTGTATATACGTATAATTATGGTATAAGACGTATTAAATTATACGTCGTATATCAACAACATATTTTTCATTTATATTTTTAATCAATAATTACGTATACAATTACAAAAGCAATCACTAGCAAAGGTCCAGCTGCAAAAAATGCATCTAGATATCATATTTATAGAATCAAGCTGTTGAACACGAATATTTTGCTCATAGGACAAAAAATTAGTCGTCTCCTGCCATAAGAGGGTTCGACAGCAACAGAGGGCCCACCAGTAATAAATGCGTCCTACAAATAGTTGTGCCGTGTGCTACTGGGTTCATACAGTGACAAAAAGTGGTAGTGTGCCATGTGAGTAGTATCAAGTGCCCCTTTGCACAGTGCCCTTGCGATTGCGTTGTGAGTGGCCCCTTGCGATCCCCCTTTGTACAGTGTTTTCCCCTATGACGTCACTGACCACGCCCCTTATTAATATTCATAATTAATTCCTCAACCCCTTATTAAAAAAACCTTCCTCCCCCCCCCTCCTTTTTTTTAACCCCTGGCGCCATCGAGTACTATTTTAGGAAAAAACCCTATTTTAGCTATTAATTTCCCGATTTTTGACTCCCCTTTTATTAAAAATACCCCCCCCCCTTTAGCACGTGGCGCCATCTGGCGACCATGAGGAGTACTATTTTCGGAAAAACCCCTATTTTAACTCTAATTTCCCAATTTTTTAGCCAACCTGTCATTAAAGACCCCTGGTTGACCCACCTATATTTTAAGCCCTCCTTCTCGAATAGTCCCGATTTTTCTTTATTTCAGACCCCCTGGTTGACCCACCTATATTTTAACCCCTCCTTCTCGAATAGCTCCGATTTTTCTTTATTTAAGCCCCCCTTAATTTCCGAATAAGTCCCTTACCAACTAAACTTCGAGATGGTAACGATCGGCTGATGCAAGCCTCAGAATATTGCATGGATGGCAACCTCACGCAGAAAGGGATGATGCGTCTCTAAATAATTGCAAAACTTTCGATAGCAGTCACTCACAGAAAATCAACACCCAAAGTTGTATTACCCATTTTTATTCCTTATTAATGAAACACTCATTAAAACCCCCCTCTATTAAACTTCACAAACTCTCTTGTTATCCACATTCATTTTGCCAAGTCCGCTATCAACTCCCAAACTCCTAGTAATTAAACACTTATCAAAATTCCCTCCCCTTTATTAAAAATCAAAAGGTACCTCTATTAAAACTTCACAAACTCCCATCCTTTTACAAGTTCCCTAAACATAGAAAATCAGCTCACAAAGTTGTATATTCCCTGTATTACCCATTTTTATTCCTTAGTAATTAAACACTTATCAAAAACTCTGTTCCTCATCATTAAAAACCCCTGGTCGAAATAAAACGTGGTAAATCAGATTTCTCTAAGCGCTTTTAATCGGTGTCATCCAACGTCCTGTATTTAAAAAAAAAAATCCTTCCTGACGCAGTGATTTGAACCCGCTATCTTGGTGTCCACGTTCATCTGAAATTTGCCAAGTCCCGCTAAAAACCCCTCGCTGAATGGTTGATACAATCTTTGAACAAGGTCACCGTATTTTGCGAGTTCGACCTTCACTAGAAGAAGGACTATCCCACAGTAAACTGTCCCGCAGAAAATAAAAAATGCTATTGGGTAAAAAATTAATAAAAAAAAATCTGATTATATTCGTCATGATGAAAAATATTGAAGGTAATAGGGTATGTGCGACATAAAAGATCCGTGTTCGGATCCTCACCCCGGACCACGTTTTACTAATGGGTGGTTAAGTCCTACGAAATTAAAAAATTCCAAACGGGGAATCACAAGGGTTTTATTGACGGATGAATTTTGGATCTGCGCTGCTTTCATATCGGGTCTTACAACATGAAAACCCACTCGCAGCCTTGACCGCTGCTTTAGAACCCGAAATTTTTACAAGTCCAGAGACGGTTCTTTGCATTCCCAATTCTACCCTTTAACGATAGGTCAGCGTTTCAATGTAGACTTTTGAAATTATGTGCTCTAAACCTCCAAGATTTGAGCGTATTATTCTCCATCGGGTTGATGCCGTCAGATATCTGTGCTTCCGCGTCAGATATCTGTCTTGGAAAGTGATTTTACGTTTGTCTCAATTACTCTCAGCCGTTACGCGACATGGTTTAAAAATACTTCCTCAGTACTGTTTTCATTTATACATAAAAATTCGTTGTCTCGGTAATCGTAAGAATATTTCACTCCCGTAGTCTCAACGCACTATTTGATGTTTATCATTTACAGTTTGCTTCAGTTTATATAAGAATGAATCAAAATTGTATGTATAGATAAAATAAATACACTTAGTTCTCGTAGTTGTTCCTGGAAATGGTAGCGTAAGTGAAAAACGCTCAAATGGGGATCTATTTAACATGTATTCCAATGTAGGGCGTAATAACTTGAGGTGATTTCATTATTTATTTTAATCCAAATATATCGGAAAGCGAAATTTATTAACAGTATAATTGGCATTAAAACATCCGAAACAAAATTAAATTTCGGACTTAGGTATCTTGGTTAGAAAGACCAAGAAGGTTCATCTCTTTTTGAAGCTGCATTGCTCTTAAGCCTCTTTGCTCATCTCTTCCTTGTATTCTTCGGGTGGGGGTTCGCTCAGTCGGTAGCGCACCAGGATCTTAATCTCGCAGTTGACAGGTTCGAGTCCTAGCATTCAGATTTCTCTCCGCTAAACCCGCACACTGCCCTCAGTCAGTAGTGAACAGCGATGGGCTTGGAAAAAGTGCAGTCCGTCGGATGGAACGAAAGGCCGTGGTTCAGTGTGTGGGAGAGCCATACCCTATTCATGTTAAAGAATGCACTGGATGATCTTGACGGGAGGCTACTACCGGTCTCCTAACAGTTGTTCAGTGGGTCCTCTTCTTCCAACCCCCTCTGAGACCTCGGCGTCCTTGTGACCTGGCCATTTAGCACACTGTATGCGAAAACAGTGCTGCTCAGAGAAAAAAACCCAATCTTGTCTTCTTTCATAAGGTTTTCTACATTCACCTCTTGAAATCCTATCTTCTTTTCTAAGAGGTGAAAGCATTTTGAAACGCCGTTTAAGTGAAATTAATGCTTTTTGAAATCGTTGTAGTTCACTGAGCGCTAGAAAGAAATTGCAACGAATGTTTACACGATACCCTTTTTATGCAGATTCCTGAATTTGATGAAACGCTTTCGCATTTTTTTTTAACATAGACACGACGAAATTCTTTTTGCCAAATCGCGTATCTCTAAAAATCTTTTCGAAGGGATAGTTTTTGAAAAGTTCATTTAAGAGAAAACGTAAATGGAGAGCGCATAAAACGAGAATTGGGTGTATTTGAATCTTAAAATCGGCCTAAAAACTGAAAATCCCCATCTTTTTTTTAAAGATTGCCTTAATTTTAAAAAATTGGCGCAAATAAATTTTTCTTTTACCAAAAATTCTTTGTACTGAAATAAAAAAATAATTGACTATTTTTCACCTAAAACCAAAATATTCCTTAGAATAGTTTTTCGTTTACAAACTGTGCCACTCCTCTTGCAAAGAGAAGCCAGCTGCTGAGGTAAAGAATATGTATTTCTCATCCTGTGCTAACCTTAACCCCTCTCATAACAGTTAGGCTATTCCTTTAATTATGAACCCAGTCCTTTGTCAAAAGAACAAAAATACACAAAAATGGAAAATCCCAACAGATAATCTATACATGGTGAAAAAAGTTAAAAACTTCATCTTAATGTCGTGTAGGATCCTATGTGCATTCAGAACAGCTTAAATTCGATGAGTATTTGAAGGTGTGAGGCGAAGCCATTCTGTTCCAACAGAGAATCCAGTTCCTTCAGTGTCATGGGCATGCATTGCATGATTGTCTGCCTCGTCCACTGCATAGCACAGATTTCAATAGGGTTCAGATCAGGTGATCAGTTCTCCATCATGTTTCTTAAACCACTCATACACAGATTTCACACAATGGACTGCTGCATTAGCATTCTGAAAGTGTCTCCTTCACGGAAGAAATGAAACATAGCAGGATGATCGGATATGCTGTTTAAATATGATGCAGTGTGTTGTCCATCCTTCAGAAATATATTAGTGGATTTAGTCCGTGCCATGTTACTATTCCTCCAAACCACGATTCAGCAGCTTATACATTGGATCAACACATGGGGTTTGAACGATACTTTAGCTCTGCCATCTGTACAAAACAGCAGATATCGCAATTCAACTGACCCCCAACCTTTTCCCAATCTTCTGCAGTCCTCACCCGACACTACTTTCGGTGCTTTTCGCCGCCATAAAAGTTTCCGAAGTTTCTGTATAGTATACAGTAGATCCCACTTCTTTTGGTTGTTAGTTCCATCGTACACCCACGTGCTATCCACGTTCTCGAACAATCCGGCAGCATGGCGCATTACCATGCTGAAAGAAGGTGCTACTAGAGGGAATTGCCATGAAAGGATGTATCTGGTCTGCAGTAATGTTTAGGTAGATGGTAGTTCCTGCACATGAATGACTGGACCCAGGTTTCCCAGCATAACATTGGCGAAGCATTACACTTCCTCCACCAGCTTGTTTTTGTCCCACAGTGCATCCTGGTGCCAACACTTCCCGAGGTAAACGATGCACACGTACCCAGCCGTCCACATGGTGGGACAGAAAATGAGATTCGTTAACCAGGCGACCTTCCAATCATTCAAGGCCCAGTTTGATGCTCACATGTCCATTGTAGGTGCTTTTAACAGTAACCGAGGTTAGCATGGGCACTCAGAGTGGCTATGCAGCCCCATTTTCAGCATGGTTCGGTGTACTGTTTTTTATGACGTATTACTCCCATCACCCACATCAAATTACGGATGAGTTGCACCACAGTATCCCTTCTATTGTCTCGTACATCCAGGGTAGTCTTTGCTCACCTCTGCCCCGCGTTTGTATTACAGAAGAGCCGAACATTCATCATAAGTTAACACAACTGTGGCTCTCTATAATAGCGTCGTGAAAGTTGAAACGTTTGCAGTCACGTTCATCACTAATTTCTAAAAAAATCGTTGCGATATTTTTTTCTGAATTCTGTAATCGACCATAGCGTTCGGATACTTTTTTGAGTGACTGTACCCTTCTGCACACACTGTTATGCACAGGTGGATCGAAAAGAACCTAGTCCTCACAAGTTGCCTAGGCGACTGCTCTATATTTGGAGTCAACGGTGGACCATGTGTCGCGAGAGTTGGGTACATGGTAGCGTCCCCATTAAGGAGCGATTTAGAAAACGAGTGTCTGTAGGAGTCATGGCTGCCAAAATATCACATCAGGTGTGGTAAAACCTAGTCTGCAAAAACAGTTTTTATCGTATTATTATTTTCTGCTACTCCATGTAATACGGAAGGGAACGCGAAAAACGGTTCTAAAATTCTCCGCACAGACACTACACCAGACAGATCAATGGAAAACAAGTCTAATTTGCCAGGAGATGCTCTTAGTGACTGTTCTTCCACGGGAGAGAAGTAGCAGAGCAGTCCGATGATTCGGAGGGAAGCAGTCTAATGATGTTTCAAGCTGTTAGTGACTGTTCTACCACGGGTGAGAAGTAGCAGAGCAGTCCGATGATTCGGGGGGAAGCAGTCTAATGATGTTTCAACCAGCCTTCTGATAATGCGAGAAAACATCAATTAATGATGCATAAATTCGCATTACAGCGTATGTGGCTTGACGCAGAAGCCGAAGAAAGGCGAACACAGCATGACGAACGAATTCTACATAATCTGAGTTCAAACTGGCATAAGCCACATCGATTTCTGTCTAGAGTAGAAATCGAACAATCTTGTAGTGTGAAAGATCCAGGACTATCAGATAATCAACTCCTTGTTTTGAGTAACTTTCGACGCATTCTGTTGCTCTTTCATCGAGTAGATTTCGACGCATTCTGTTGCTCTTTCATCGAGTAGATTTCGACGCATTCTGTCGCTCTTTCATGCCACCTTTTCGTACCATTTGCCCAGAGAACGAAATGTTCTCTGGCAAGCGTGTGCGTACAAGTGACGCTAGTTCATTTAACTCTTGGAGTAGCACGCAAAAGTTCCATTAGTTGACGAATGTCACCACGTTCTCTTGTGTCACATCAGACTGAAAATACTGTATACACTACATTGTTAGACTAAATAAATGATTGGTAAGAAACTGAAAGAATGTTTCTTAAAATTAGTGAAAACTTTGCGTTATTTGCGCTGTGCCTTCTAGACCAGATTTCGCTATTATTGATCAGTTAAGTTCTTTTGGGAGTTTTTTTAAAACCCAGTTTAAAGAGTTTTTCGCCTTCGATTTGCTAATAAAAAGAGCTACGTGATCAACTCAATTCCGTTAAGATTGCAATAGTGATCAAATAAGTTAAACTTATATACTACAAAGTGCTAATTCTTGGAACTGCACCAGATTTTTTTTTAGTTTTTATACGTTAGGTCAATACTTTGGGAAAATATATTGGGCAAATATACAAAAGTGTTGGGGAAATATAATGATGAGAATTTATTCAGTGAATAGCACAGCAATCTCGTAATCTGATGTTAACAGGTTCTTATTTAACTCTGTGTTGAGATTTTCTCCACTAAACTCCTTTTTGCCCCTCGGGGAGGAACTTAAGACTAATGGGTTTGCATGATCGTCCATCTTTTGCCTTGGATGTTCAGGCGCTGCCTTGTTTATGCGAGGGAGTTCAAAAAGTTCTTGACATGCATCTGCAGAAGAATAACCATTGCACTTACCACAACAACACTTTTATTCCCCTTTAAAATACTCCCAGCATCTATGCAACTTTCAGACATCTGCTTCATTTCTGGAACGCTTTGTTCCTGTCCTGTTGGGGAATACCCCGCTACTCTGAATGAACGCATTTCGCAAGATCTTGCACCCTTGGAAAAGGCTTCCCTTCAATCAGGCTCCTCTTTTTAATTTTTTCGAAACAGCAAAAAAATCGCATTTTGCAAGATTTTTTCCTGATCCCGATAGGCCATAACTTGCAGGGTTTTGTGAGCATTGCCATGAGGCCTTTTGTTGGACACTGATCCCTTGACAAGCCTTTTGTTGGACACTGATCTTTTATCTCCTTAGCCATTTCGAGCAAAGCAATGTTGGTGCGGTATTGGCCATTTATAGTCATTTTTTCAGGTAAGATGTCCACTGCTACCACTCCTTGGGAATTGAAAACAATTGTTAACATCCTCTTCCTTGAGCGAAAGTCTTGTCGCAGAATTTGGGGACGACGTTCATCATCCGCAATCCAAACATAATTGTCTTTCTGGGAGCCGTATAGTAATAAAAGCACGCCTCATCAGCTGTGACAATGTCTGTTAACCTTTTGGGGCCACTAGGTTCAAACATTGCCAAGATCTCCTTCACGAATCGACAAGATCTCCTTACGAATTTCAAGAATCCTCCACGAATCGACTCTAGCCCTCTTTTTGAAACAAGTGTTGTAAATAGGTTGTAATAGGTAATTTCGAAAACAGTGTTATGAATTTGTTGTGGAACGGTTGACAGCTGTCAGTAGACATACCGTCACAGCTGTTAGAAGCCTACCGTCAAAGCCATTCGGCGTGTTCATTAAAATGCACAGGCGATGGTTCTCCCACACACGGGGCTACGGGTTGACGTCCCATCCGACGGATGGCGGCCTTCCCATACCCATGGTTGTCCTCCACTGGCCGACGGCACGGTTGTGATGGTAGTGGTGGCGGAGGCCTAAATGACCTAAATGAGACCTAAATCTCACCTCTGGCCAGGGTATAATGGTGTTTTCCATTCAGTTTTGTAATTCAGCTACTTAGTTGTATTTTCCAGTAATTCTTGTGAGTTTTGTTTGGTATACGCATATTTTTCCAAATGCATGTTCTAATTTTGTTGGGTAGTTATATTTTACAATAAGTGTCGTTTTTTCTTGTTTAACTGTATTTTACAGAAAGTGCTATGATTTGTTGCGTAATTGTACTTTCTAATCAGTGGTGTGATTTGGATTTAAGTGTATTTTCACCAGAGCCTCATTAGCCATCAATAGCTGATAATTTCCCGATTGATGATTAAGTGATTTTAGCTCTGTTGGAGGGAACATAAGAGTAAAAGAAATAAGGTCGTAGTTTCGATACTTTAAGTAAGAAGGAGAAATGATCAGCCCTTGATGTTGCCCGCCTCTCACTGCGTGGAAGTTGAGGTTGGATTTTGAGAGGCCCCACCACCCACCACTCTATGCTCGTCTGTTGGTTTTTGCGACGCATAGAACCTGAAAGACAGAGAGAAGAGTCCGTTAGAACATCGGAAGGACGTTTTGCTTATTCGTATAAGGATAATATATTGCTAAACTTACAAAACATAAACTTGTAACGAGGCAAAAAGTAGGGCGATATATAAAGCTTGGATATAACTTGTTATTAAATGCATTGTATCTAATAAAGCAATAAAAAATAGAAAAAGTAGAGATAAAACGAAAGTTAGGAAAAACACTAACAATGGGTTCTGTCGTAAAGTCTTAGACACCCCCTCGACCATTTTTCTTATTTCTGGAGTTCCAATGCGATAGATGGAATTATCACTGGTACTATCCTGAGCAGTGCGAAAGGATACTATCCTGATGGTCTTTAAAAAACTTTTTGAATTTGTTGAGCTCTTTCCTCAGCCTCAAATTGTAAACACTTGATTTTCATCGCAAAATTACGAAATCTGGCTATTTGAACTATTATGACCACTCGGCGAACTTATAAAATATTTCGATTCATTTAAATTTTTTGACATTCTTTAATTGAGAAAAGTCAGGAATTTTGTCCACAGGTCAGGAGGGTTATTAATTTTTTTAGCGCTCTGTTCCTACTACGGTGAATCTTCAAATCATACTCTGATAAAGATATCACAAGAGAATTCAACACTTTTGCTGAAATTCGATCACTTTAAATCTTTCGATAAAGAGAACTAAATACCAAATTTTCAATACTCTACATAAACTGACTCTTTAGTATTAGGGCAATTCAATCAGTGTTCCCAACTGAACGAATATTTCACAGAACCTGGATTAATTGTTCTTATTTTTAGATACGTTAAAGCAAATATATCAATTTATAGCTAGCCTTTGAAATATTTTGGAGAGTTATTCCAGTGAAAATATTTAAAAAACGGAATTTTCGTTATTCATTATGCTGGATCTGAAAGCTTATTTGTAGAATAGTTTTTAAAAAAGTAATGTTTCCATTATGTTTATTAATAACAATATTGATAAAAAATGGTTCATTTGAAATAAAATGCTGAAATAAATTCTTCCATTAAAACTAATGAAATGAATTGCCACATACAGACAGGCGATATTCTAAATTAACCAAATGCTTTCAATGTGAAATATTTTTGTTGAATTACAACATCCAGAATAAAAATTTCCCCATTCTGTCGTTGAAGACCATGCAACAATTTATCTCTTGAGGTTCTTTATAGGGCATCTGTCTGGTTATCAGATTTTTAAGACAATTTCTTGGTTTGAGGATACAAAAGCTCTTTACAATATTCTCTTATTCAATTTAAATACAATTTTTACCAATGATTTTATGCCTTCCAGCCAAATACGTTAATCATCTCTGCCTATTGACATTAGTAATACAAATTAGGAAAACTATGAAACCACCGTAGCAAATGCTAAAATGAAATAATTTGTTTTTCAGCAAGAAATCAAAGAGTCCGAATCATTACCTTTCTTTAGATCAACCTTTCGTTGGCAAGAGAGGGGACGGCATTAGGAAGCTTGTCTTTACCCTCTACAACTGGGATGTTGGATCGATTCCCAGGATCTATCAGTGGATACTTTTTCTTCACTTTCAATCCACTCTTCAACTGTAAAAGATCAAAGTATTGAATCATAGCAGAAAATAAAAAAAAAAGAGTATCATGGTATAAAAATAGTCTGCAAAATTCTGATGCATAAGGTAAAAAGAATTGAACGCTTCCCTCTTGAAATTGTAAAATCTAAAAAAAAAAGAGAGAAATTGTAATATTAAATCTGAATATAGATAATCGAAACATACACTCAGTGTTCATTAAATTATCATCACTGCACTTCATGTTAAGGTTCATAATCTGCAGTTTCCATGTTCGTGTACCAGCTGAGCCAGTGTTCACATTTATCTCCGCAACACCGCCCCCCCCCGCCCTGCCCACGGTCAGTAGGGGACATCGATGGGCTTGTAAAGGCTGCCGTCCGTCGGATGGGACGTTAAGACGTGGCTCCGTGTGCTGGTGAACCATACCCTGTGCATGTTAAAGACCACGCTAGATGGCCTTGACGGGAATCTATCCTAATAGCAATTCAGTGGGTCCTCTCCCCCAACCTTCTCTTATCCTTCGGGGACCTTGTGACCTGGCCATTTAGCCCATTGTTGCAAAAAACGTACCGCTCAGAGGTGAAACAGCCCAACCCAACTTCATGAAAAGGGAACGGAAATCTAATTTGGATGCTTTATAACTTCTAAAATAACCTTTTAATGGTAAAATATCCCTCGTGGTAAATTGCAGCATTTAAAAACTACATTTAGCTAAATCTCGATTTCCAAAATTATGCATTCATTATTTAAATAGTTACGAAAGTTTAAACATTGAACAACAGCAACGCGAGACAAGAATTTACCTAAAAAGTTTAAATCTTTTATAAATAAACATTATTTTAAGTCCTTTAATAAGAAAAGTGAACATTATAAAAGTTTATGTAATATTTTCAATCTTTCTTCAATTTTGTATAAGTTCCTTACGATTGCATTACTGATATTAATTATTCACCCTGTCATAACTCTCTATATACTGAATGAATAATTACGAAAATTGAGGTTTAGATAGACGTAGTTAAGACCTGCAGTTTATCATCAGTGATGGTTAGAGAGGGCTTGGCTACTGATCGGAGGGACCTGGGTTCGAGTCCTGGGTAAGGCATGGTGTCGCTTTCCTCACAGACTTCATTCTTCACGTCTGCTTGAGGAATTTTTACTTATGTTTAATTTTACCATAAAAAGCTTATTTTAGAAGTTATGGTGAATCGAAACTTTTGCATTGCCATAACATGGAGAGGAATGGCCATAAACATCAAATTTGTCAGATCTACACTAAACTAGCCGTTCAAGACAAAAATCACATGAGATTAAGATAATCTATATATCGATTCTACATTCTTCATATTTGCTATTCGAATTAAATCATTAGAAAATGCATTTTAAATATCCATTCGATCAGATATTTTATTAAGCAAGACAACATTAAACACTTAATGAAGTTTTTTTTCAATAATCCGTAAGAGAAATGAAATCCGTATCTAAAGGAGATCTTTGAAGAATAAACAACTAGAGAAATTTCATTTGTGTTTTGAACAATTCTAACCGTCCCGTGGCTGAGTGGCTAGCATGCTTGGCTACTGATCAAAGGGATCTGGGTTCGAGCCCCGGGTGAGGAATGGATGTTGGTGTTGTGCCCGCCATCCTCGCAGACCTTCTACTATGGTGTATAAACTGGCAGGATCCTGTCAAACCAATGTGGCAAGCAGCCATTTGACGGGATCTTTATTTTTTTTTATAAATGTTTAATTTCTTCTTCATTATATATATATACTAATTAATAATGTATACTCTTTTACCATTTTTCTTTCGTTGCATATTCATACGCATACAATGAAAACATTTTCATATTAATTAAAATTCTTACTTAAACAAGTTTAGCTGCTTTCGGATATCTGTACGGACACTGAGACAAGTTTTAATTTTTAACACCTGATGTTTGAAAAGACATCGATCTTAAAGAGGAAGAGGTTGCATTGTGTCTAATGTTGCCAACTCTGGCAATAAATAATAAATGGACAGCATTACAACAGTACTAATGAGAAATGAACTCGTAAAGAATCACGAGAAGCAAAACCATTATCAATGAACTCACCTGTTTTTTCAGAACTTTTCTTTTGAAGAAAGAATGCGACAAATAGGTTTTATCTCCGAGTCGTTGCTCGGGATCTTTCAACAGCAGCTTTCTTAGAAGATCTTGTCTACTTGCATCTAAATCGAGTGGAAAGTCAGTGCGCCCTGCTGCTATTTCTCTAAATGCAAGCTTCCTGCAGGCACTGTCGTTATCCTTAAGACCGAGGAGTTTTAATTTGTACTTACAGGGGGAAATTCCATATATCAACTGATACGCAGTTATGCCTAAAGAATAGTAATCAGCAGCAAATGAGTATGGTTTGGCATTCTTTCCCACACGATGAATCTGCACTTCAGGAGCCACGTAGTATGGTGTGCCACAATAACCTTTAAATGAAGTACCAATGGCAGACAATCCAAAATCTATTACTTTTATCTTGCATAGATCATTTATCAATACGTTGTCACCTTTGATGTCTCTGTGAATAATATTTTTACCGTGAAGGTACTTCAATGCCATTCCCATCTGTCCGAGAATCAGACGAATAACATCTGTATTGATACGATACAGGGTAGGAAATTGTCTTAAGGTGACACTTTGGAAATGCTGAAAGAACAGAAAGTGCTTCTGCACATCTGAAGAAACTTGGTATTTCACATAACTATCATAGTGGACACAAAGAGGATTCTCTTTTACAGTTTGCAGGATTTTAAGTTCGTTCTTTACCATCTCATCACTGCTACTTTTCACTGAAATTACTTTTGCTGCCAGATCGATTCCCCGTTCTAAATCTCGAACTAAGTAAACACATCCAAAGCCTCCTGCTCCTAATTGAGACAGCGATACCATTTTCGTTTCGATGTATTTAACATCAACACATCTGCTACTAATTTTTCCCCGTCTTTTTGGATAATCAGGAAACTGTTTCAGTTTGGTGTCATCAATTTCCTCTATTGGACATGGGCAAAAGCATTCAATCCTCTCAAATATAGCTTGCTTTCTCAGGAAGCATTTAGACTTACACCTTTTGGCATGCTGTTTAGAATCATCGGGTCGAGAATCTTCTATTAGTTCACTTCCATCATCTTCCTTTGTAAATGTCATGCAGCATAACAATGATGAAATGCCGCCTTTCGCTCTCTTTTTGCGAGAGAAACGGGACCTGAACCAGTCCCTCAATCTGTAGAATGTCATTACTATGTCCCCTCTCTAAAGCATGTATATCTTATGCACTTTATAACACTTTAATTGACTTTGCCTTAACGAAACATATCTCATATCACATACTAATCATGCACATACCTCTCATCTTGTCGGAAAATCGAAATCGATTGAATCGGAGATCAGCTGGGAGCAGCAATGGTATCCCTGGCGACCATTGTTAGACGAAACTTTCTTTGTTGACAAAGAAAACTAATTTGTTACGATATTACGGCATTGTTACTAACTGAAGGAATATACAGCCATATTATTTTAAACCGCTTATTTGCGTATTTCGGAAAAAAGGAACATAAAATCACATTATTCGAATAGTTTCGTAAATAAATATAAATAAGAAGTTAAACTTTCCGGAGAAATGTTGATCATAAAAACGTTTTTCTGATATTATGTGAAGCAGTTTCTGTGGTTTATTTTTAAATCACACTTACGTTTTAAAAGTTACCATTTATATGAATATCATTGCCATTAAATATTCAAGAAATATGTAGAAAATGAATGAATCGTATTTTTTAATTCAATATTGTAATGTAAGAAATATTAGAAAAATATTTGATGAACCTTTAATACTTTTGGAATTTTTTAATTAATAAAAAAATTTAAACTATATAATATTCCTGGGCAGGTCCAATTCTACAGAAAATAAATAGGGGGGGGGGAGTGAAAATAAAAAGGGTCGGCAGAAAATTAAAAAAAAATAATAAGGTCGGCAGAAAAACTAAATCGAAAGGAAAAACACAAAGGGGGGGGGGCGGAATACTCTTGATTTTTAATCGCAGTATAACATTTTCCCCTCCGTTTTAGTGGTACAGTCGCTCGAAAAAATATCCGAACATATGGCTGATTACAGAATTCAGAAAAATTTTCTGGCAACGATTTTTTTTAGAAATTAGTGATCTGGCAACCGTGTACCAATACGAAGGGGGGTGGCTCAGTCGGTAGCGTGCCAGGCTTGTAATCTGTAGTTCCCAGGTTCGAGTCCCAGCTGGGTGGGTGTTGAGATTTATCTTCGCAAAACTCCCCGCCCTCCCCACGGTGAGTAGGGGACACAGATGGGCTTGGAAAGGCCGCTGAAAGTCGGATGGGACGTTAAGCCGTTGCCCCGTGTGCGGAAGAGCCATACCCTGTGCACGTTAAAGAACACGCTGGATGTCCTTGACGGGAGGCTACCATCTGTCTCCCAACAGCTGTTCCAGTGGGTCCCCTCCCCCAACCTTCTCTGAGCCTTCGGGGTCCATGTGACCTGGCCATTTAGCCCATGGTGTGCAAAAAAGTGCCGCTCAGAGGTAAAACAACCCAAAAAGGTGGTGATCGCTCGAAGGCTGAATCTGATCCTTCGCATATCGGCGATTCGCTCTCTCAGGTGTCAATTGCGCATAAAGAGTCTGCCGCCGTCTCCAAGTGTCCTCAGTGTCATTGGAGCGACAGTGAAGCACTCCAACCTCACTGTCGCTCGTTCTGTGAGCTCGTGGGTGCCTGGTGTTTATCTACGGCTCGGCTGTGGTATCACGTGTCCATTCTCTGCGGAACTTTCATCATTTCAATATCTCCGATGACCGATGGCCTCCTTGCGATTTACACATCTCTACATCCATTCCTTCTTGGTGTTGCGATTTTCACTTGGAGCAGTGTACAGTCGCTCAAAAAAGTATCCGAACACTATCGTTGATTACAGAATTCAGAAAAAATATCTGCCAACGATTTTTTTTATTAATTAGTGATCTGGCAACCGACACGAAAGTTGTCAGATCACTAATTTCTAAAAAAATTATTGCCAGATATTTTTTCTGAATTCTGTAATCAACCATAGTGTTCGGATATTTTTTTGAGCGACTGTACATTGTGGAGGTTAGAACGCGTTTCAATTCTGTCGAACCATCCCTTACGAGCTGTAAATGGCTCCACAGATTTCTCAGGCTGAGCTTTTTTTTTTCAGATTTTTCATATAGGCCTTTTCCTAAATGAGAGTGACTTTAAGGAATTTTACGTCGGGTATTATCATCGATGAAAATATTTTGAAGTCTCTCCATTTCAGTCATAATAGTGAATTTGTTGATTTTGTTGCCTGCAGAGGAAGGGCTAACTCTTCCGCTGCTAAAATAATTGATTCTTTATATTTTTATAATTGTTCATACTCTTTTATTTGACTATATGATTGCACATATCGTCTTCTTGTTTTTCAAGGGCACACTAGAAGGTGAGATGCCCTTGTGCTCTTATCACCACCCATTGTCGCAACTTAAAAAACGTACTAACTACGTATTAATTTTGTTCGAGAAAAAGGGCTAAACAAAGTGACGTGCGAAGTAAATGCATACCTGATCCGTTTTCAGTTCTGTTGCCAGATCCATAGCTGTTTTTATTTCTTTAATATGTCGCAAGAGAGTTATAACAGCCTTCATAGAGAGCTGAAACAGCGCTTGTTGTTGTGAGATTGTAACACAATGGCAGCATTGTAACGAATTAACTCTAAGCGAACAGGGTTATACCAAGGGATTACTGCATTTGGAAAAATACCTTAAAATATACATATTTTTTTAACAATATTTCGACCCTATTACCGTTACTAGCATTTTGGAAAGTAGGTGGGGTAGGGCCCCACTAATGTTGGCCCTATAACACAGTCTAAAGTTATTTTGGCGATTTCTAAGCATTAACTTCATAAATCCCCAGGGGTAGATGAAATTACTACGGAAATGTTTAGAGCTGGGAATGTTTCGGCTACCAATTTGGATGACTGAAATTTTGAATTCCTAAGGATTTTACCAGAGCTATTATTATCATCCCTATTTTCAAAAAAGGTGATCGCAGTTCTTGTGATAACTATAGGGGTATCAGCCTACTCTCTGTTCCAGGTAAAGTTCTTTGCATGATTGTGCTTAATAGAATTAAGAATCTGGTTGACAGTCAATTGCGTGATGAGCAATGTTGATTCAAAAGTGGTAGGGGATGTGTAGATCAGATATTTTCACTTAGGCAGATTCTTGAGAAATGTTTAGTTTCAGAAACCTTTGGTTGCTAGCTTTGTTGATTTCAAAAAGGCTTTCGACTCTGTTGATCGTCATAATTTGTGGTTGATTGTGATATCTTATGGTATACCAGACAAGTTAGTTAACATAATGAAAGCTCTTTATAATAACACTGAGTCGTGTGTGAGAGTTGGTAAGGCTTCTAGCAATTGGTTTAGCATTACTTCTGGTGTTCGACAAGGGTGCATTTTGTCTGCTTTTCTATTTAGTTTGGTTATTGATTATGTTATGCGAAATTCACTGCAAGGGAAAGATTTTAGCCTTAAATGGGATGGAGATACGAAAATTTCTAATTTAGAATATGCTGATGATTTAGGCCTTTTGGCAAATGATGTTCATGAGATGAACTCTTTCATTCAAGCTGTTGATGAGACTGGTAGTAGAGTAGATGTGGTTATAAACAGAGAGAAAACTAAAGTGATGAAAATTGGTCAGGCAGACGGTGATTCAGTTAATCTGAATGGTTGCAGTCTTGAGCAGGTGTCACAGTTTAATTATCTTGGGTGCTATGTAACAGATAATGGTGATGTGCGGCATGAGATTAACAGACGAATAGGGATTTCTGCCGAGACTTTTAAGAATCTATGGAGAGTGTGGAGAAATAGGCGTATACATCTAAAGACTAAAATTAGACTGTATAATAGTTTGGTTCTTTCTAGGGTTAGTTATGGTAGTGAGATTTGGACGCTTGTAAACAAGATAACAGGAAACTAGATGCTTTTGATTCTAGATGCTTACGCAGTATCTTGGACATTAGGTGGTTGAATTTTGTATGATGAGGTTAGGCAAAGGAGTCGGCAACCTCCTTTAAACAGCATATTGTGCATGTAGAGACTCCATTGATTTGGCCATGTTTCTCGTATGGATAATTATAGATAGGCGAATAAGGTTATTAACAGTGTGCCTAAAGGCCTCAGAAAGAGGGGGAGATCTAGGATACTGTGGGCAGACAATGTCAAACAGGACCTTGTTAGAATTGGTGTGCAGTGGCCAGATGCAGCAGATGTAGCTCAGGACAGATATGCTTGTAGAACTAAATTGTACGGTCTGTTTGGACCTCCGTAGTCTATGACTGATTGAGGATGATGATGAACATTCATTTATTTAAAGATGAAAGTGATGTAAATGAATATGAGGATTGTTGGTGATAACTAAGATTTAGACAGTATATTAATATTCCCACAAAATCTGTAGAAAATAGTGCTGCTTGTATAGCCAAGGTTTAAGTTTGTGGAAATTTTATAACTCTCCCCATAGAGGTTGTTTTTATGTTAAACTCGTATAACTGATCATTTGCTATTAGTGCTTATATTCGATATCGAAATAGGTATCGTACAAAAATCTTATATACCAAATTATTCTTAAAATTATGTATAAAATTAGAATGTAGTATATGTCTTAAGTACTTGAGTGTTAACCTTCTTTATTGAAATCCTACAGTGTGTGAGTTAGCTCAAATTGAAGCAGTGGTCAGCAGGTAACTTCGTTCTTAGTAGGGTATTTTTATAAGAAGGCCTGTAAACATAGGAACAGCTTCTAGGATTGGGTTGTTTTACTCTGGGCGGCACTTTTTTGCACACAGTGGGTTACATGTGCAGGTCAAAGGACCTCGAGAGCTCAGAGAAGGTTGGGTAAAGAAGACCCACTGAGCAGCTATTAGGAGAGAGTAGCCGCTCGTAAAGGCCATCCAGCGTGTTCTTTAACGCACATAGGGTATGACTTTGCCACGATTTAACGTCCCCTCCGACGGAGAGTGGCTTTTCCAAGCCCATTGGTGTCCCCAGCTGACCAAGGGCATAAATCTCAGCTCTGGCCCAGGTGGGACTCGAACCTGTATGCTACCGAATGAACCACTCGCGCCTCTTTAGTTTCTAGAATTCTTTTCTGTCCTACATGTCGAAATGAAACAAAAATGGCTTTTTCATTAAATGATATGTGTCAAATTTATATTAAAGAGAACTATGGGAAAAATAAATAGATCGCAATTGAAATTATCCATTTAATCAACATGAACAAAAAATGTATATAAAGCATAATAGATTCATTGGAAATCTTGAGCTGAAAATGGAGTATGAAAATCTAAATAAATTCTTTAAAATTAAATTCAAATTGGCTAAAGAATATTTTCGTCACACAGAATTTAACAAAGGTGGAAAAGATTCAAGAAAGCAGTGGAAATGCATTGATGAAATTTTGGGCCTAAATCCAGCGATATATGCTTTACCGGGTAGGTACAGTTGTAATTTTCCATATTTTTTTGGATGTAATGTAATCAATCGCACATCTCAGTGTATGCTAACAGCTGCCTGCGTTTCAATAAAATGGCCTTAATCCTTCCCGGTGTTGCAGTTTCTTTTTCCTGTATGTATTATAATTCCACTCTTGAACGCGAGAGGCAAATGCTCCACAGCACAGGCAGAACACAACCCACGTGCTCAAGTCCAATAATGATGGCTGAATGCTGCAATCCTGACAGCGATTTTAAAGAGCTATAGTTTTGCCTATTTTTAAGTCTGGAGACAGAAACTTGTTTTTTAATTATAGGCCAATATCAATTTTTGTCACTGAGGTATAGAAATACTAACAGACGAAATAAATTTTCATACGTTTTCACGAAAGCTAAAAAATTGAATTTATGATTTTGAGGATATGGAAAAAACTCTTTAAAATTAGGGAGATTGTTCCTAATTTCCATTTTTTAATATTTTTCTCCTCTCTTTTGATCTCTCTTTAAGACATTAAAATTTTGAATTAAACAATTGTTGCAACTGCAGTTTTTTTAATTAAATCTGTTGCCTTCTATGCCATTGATGTGATCATGATAGAAAGCATTAATTTTGTAATATGTTAGAAATGCTTTTTTTTTATTGTTGATTTATCTGTTTTTTAACCTGCTAATTCAGTGTGAGTCTTTGAACTCTTCTGGTGTTCTGCATTTCCAAAATTATCTTGTAAATAGTTATATTGCATTATATATAATATGAATGGAAATAAAGATTACTGCTAATACATTAGTGGAAACAAGATATGAAATTTCTAGATTCTTTTGAATTTTTAGACGCATGCATCATAATCCATGGCCTTATTGTTCCTATTTTTGGAATATTCGAGTTCTTAGGATGATAAGAGGTAGCAACACGATATCAAGGAGGAGGAGGAGGATTTGGTGGACGTTATTAAATTTCCAGCTGCATCTTCATGAGTAATAAACAAAAGCAGAGCTACGCATGCTCTGTGAACCCACCTATATCACGTAAAACAATTCCAACTAGACACATTCGGGTATTTACAGCTTGTTTCGTCAGAGAAACCCCCTGATTCTATCGGAAAGCGAGAGAACTTTACGTCACTTCTTCCTTAGGAAAACTTGCAGCATCTCCTCCTCCAAAGCGAGCTCAAAGCGAGCCCATGCTCTGATGCGCTAACGACCATTACGTAAGACCCACGTTTGCTACCTACCGGGCTTGTGCACTTAATCGGTAGAGTTCATGGTTTCTTCAAGTAGTCCTCAACAGACTTGGTCCTGCTAGATTGAAAGTGAAGTGTGATGAATACGAATTCAACAACTGATTGCACCATCGTTGTGTTTTTGGTTTATTTTCTACTTTTAGGACATGTATAAGAATTTAGTAATTTTTTAAATTTGTTTATATTAGCAGAAAGGAGAAAAATTCGTTAGCCTATGTTCCAGTAAAAAGAGTGCTCAGTTAATGAAATAAATATAGTATTACTTTACTTCAATGATAGAACCTTTAGATGTATTTACCCAAACCCTATTTAACAGAAGTAAAAATTCAGCTTAAAAAATGATGCACGATAGTAAATGTTAGATGTTTGTCAAAAGCTGATTAGAATGCTCACAATATAAATAATGAAAAAATCTAATGTAATAAGAAATCTGTAGCCATGTTAAAAGTAACGTTGAATTGTTAGATGCGAGTAAAGCAAAATGTCTCAATAATTTTAAGTAATAGCAGTCATAAATAATTGGCATAACGATCTAAGTTAAAATTGCTTTATTCACCTGTGAAATGTAATTGTTCCTCTTTGATAAATCTTGCGGAACAAGCAAATCCACAGCACTGCAATACCATCACCAAAGCTTTCTTTCCATCAGTCACGTGATACCACAGCTAAATAATTGCAGTCATAATTTTTAATTTAATATAAAAAATAATAAAATTTCAAAGTCATAGAAAAGATTGTAAAAAACAGAATGAACTGGTTCATCGAGAAAAATCAAATTCTCCCTCACAACTCCACAGATTTCAGACAATCAAAATCAAAAATCTGATAATAGACGCCCAACATAGTCTCGCCCCAAACGACCCTTTGCAGCTCACTTCATTGATCTGCAATGGGCTTTTGATGAGGTTTGGCATGGCGGATGGTTTTATAAACTCATCATTCTGGAATTTCATGGAAATGCACTCAACTTCATTCATCAGTTAATCACAAACAAGAATATTCAAACCAAATTGTAAAATTTTTTATCAGATCCAATTCAAGTAAATCAAAGTTTAACATGAGGGGGCTTTTAGTCCCCTCGTGTTATTCAATCTTTTCCTCCAAGACTTCCTTTCTTGCATCCCAGAAGATATAAAATTCCCCATTTTTGCTGATAACTTTGAAATATAGAACAATACCAAAAGGCACAGGAAAATGAAAGTATATTACAAAGAGCCATAAATCGAATACTAAAATACTTCAACTAATGGAAAAAATCATCCTTTCCAAAGAAAACAAAAATGATAATGCTTTTCTATAGAACAACAAAAAAATTCCCAGATATAAAATAAAAGTAGAAGACAGTACAACCAATCAAGTAAAACAATACAAATTCTTAGGAATGGTAATAGATCAGAGACTATTCTGGAACCCTCACTATCAAATGCTTATAATAAGAAGCAAAAAATCACCTAAATCTGCTGCAACATATGGGAGGATGAACCTGGGGGGGGGGGGGTCAAACACGGCCCATATGCTCCACATATTTGAAACATTCCTGCAACCAAAAATCGACTGTTGTCTTTACCATCAATGCTAAAGAAACAATCACAAAAAAATTTCAAACCACACAAACTCAGTGTATAAGAGCTCACAGCCTCAACAGTTTTTCTATGATCTCTTTGCATGTAGAAACCAGTATAAATAAAAAAAAATAAATACCCCCTCAAGCAGCTGCTTGCCACAGAGGTCTGACAGGAGCCTGTCAGTTTATATGCCAAAGTAGAAGATCTGAGAGGATGGCAGGACCTCAGCAGAAAAACAACACATACAACCATGCCTCATCCGGGGCTCGAACCCAGGTCCCTAGATCAGTAGCCAAGCGCGCTAACCACTCGGCCAGTATACCAGACATAAAAGAAAGAAGAAAAAAATAGCATAATTAACTTCTACACAAGGAATACCAGATTGTAAAAACTATACAAGGAAAAAAAAACTACTTCAGAGATCTGCAAAGAAATAACCAAACACAAACTTTTTCAACACATCAAACGAAACAAATGCCAAAAGAAAAATCATCAGTACCAGCAGCCAATTAAGTATTTTGAGGCTTCAAGCGCAAATTTATTTTGAGACTGCCTCTCTAAAAATTTGTAATGTTTTTTAAGGATGCTAAACTAAAATGAATGAATTGAAAAACAAAACGTCTTTTTTTAATATAAACACCAATGCCTTACCTGGAGGCTAGTACCAAGGCCGTGCTCGTACCCAACTACTTTGATCATTAACCAAGCACACTATCCACTTGGCTACTTATTCAATAATGCATTTTTTAATTTCAATCTTACTAGTTGAATGTCTTTTGAAAATACAATGACAAACATTAATAAAATTATTAAGTTCACACTTTTGAAATGTGATAGAATTTCTTATACGAACTATTTCAAACTTTCCTGCCACTTTGATATCTCGGTCCTTTATTTCCCGATTCGTATTTACCATTTGCACCCAGTTTAAACTAATTTAAAATTCGAACTTCTATAGTATTATAGGTAAATAGTTGGGTTTTTAAGAAAATATGATAAGCTTACTAAGCGATGAGTTCCTGGAAAACATTGGTGTAAGCAAACCTTGTTCAAATAAGAAAAGTAAGATACTCCAGTCTACCATTTCTATACGTTTAAAAAAAGTTGCTAATTAAATTACTATCGTGATGTGCAATATGTTCACTTAAAAGTAATTCGTGAATACTGAAGAAAGCAAAACGACGCACAATTTTGAGTTATATATTTTTTACATTAGAAGCAAAAGTTTCTACATAAAATTAATATCTGGCATGTCCAGGCGCGGGACTGATATGGAGCGCTGAATGCTGTAGCGTCCGGAGTCTTTAATGGTTCAGCCTCCTGGGGCATCATTAGCAGGATTTTTAATAATAACAGTGGTAGTTCGTCATTAGGGGTCATATGGGCAGGCCCTACCAACATATCTGTAATATATATATACTAAAACATTAAATTTCGAATTGCAATAAATAATAAAAATAATATTATACATGGATATTTCCTTTCTAAAATATCTTGCCTGTTTCATTTCATATCAATAAGCATTTAATGAAATAATACAATCGAAACTGTCTTGCGCGCCTTAATTTTCAGCGCAAAATATTACGAGAAAGCTTTAAGTCCCACCCCCATAAATAAAAATTAATAAATACCTCCTCAAGCAGCTGCTTGCCACAGAGGTCTGACAGGAGCCTGTCAGTTTAATATGCCATAGTAGAGGTATCTGTGAGGATGGCGAGTCCTCAGCAGATTTTTTGCCAACTGCATGCGGTGTTTCCAGGTGGTCACCCTTCCAGGTACTGAGCGCGCCCAAAGCTGCTTAACTTCGGTGATCGGACGAGAACCAGTGTTTTCAGCTTCGTACTGCCGTTGGCTCCCACCCCCATTATCATCATCCTCAAGCAGCCATGGCTACGGAGGTTCAACCAGACCGTGCAATTTAGTTCTCCAAGCAAGTCTGTCCTGAGCTACATCTGCTGCATCTGGCCACTGCACACCAATTCTAACAAGGTCCTGTTTGACATTGTCTGCCCACCGCATCCTAGGTCTCCCCCTCTTTCTGAGGACTTTAGGTACACTGTTCATAACCCTATTCACCAATCTATAATTATCCATACTGGCAACATGGTCAAACCAGCGGAGTCTCTGCACAATATGCTGCTTAAAGGAGATTGCCGACTCCTTTGCCTAACCCCCATCATTAGTTACAAAGTTGAACCACCTAATGCCGAAGATACTGCGTAAGCATCAAGAATCAAAAGCTTCTAGTTTCCTATTATCTCGTTTACAAAGTGTCCACGTTTCACTGCCATAATTAATTCTAGAAAGAACCAAACTGTTATACAGTCTAATTTTAGTCTTTAGATGTATACGCCTATTTTTCCACACTCTCCATAGATTCTTAAAAGTCCCGGCAGCAATCCATATACGTCTGTTAATCTCATGCCGCACATCACCAGTATCTGTTACATAGCTCCCAAGATAATTAAACTCTGACACCTTGTCGTGGTGGGGGGGCCTAGGGCCCAGCAACCCGGCTGAAGGCTGTGCCGACCGGGTTGGGCGCCGGTTGGACATGGCCAAGGCCAACCGAGGTCGAAGACGCTGCTGGCCGGCTTGATTGCCGGTCGGGTGGTGACGGCGTCGGAGACCTCACCTCAGGGACCTTGGGTGGTCAGTTCGACGGCTCGGTCGAAAGGTCCCTCCTGCCTAGTAGGCACGAGCCGTCCAAAAAGTCTGGGTCCTACTAAGAGTCTCCACCCCGGGTGCCGATCGAGCTTGGATCTTTATATCCTTGCACATTTGCAAACCGGGGAATAGATTAAATTTAGGTTTCTTCCGGTGGTTAGCTTTCCTTCTATAGGACTGCTGCCATGTGAGGCCGGGGTTGAGGTGCGCCTATAGGGCGTATTCCTTGCCCCCGGCTCTAGATAGTCATGGCTTTTCTTTAACCAGGTAGTGCTGTCAGGCGGAACCGGGAATTGCCGTGGTTGCACAAGATCGCAACATAGAGATCAATTTGTTCAAGATTGCAACCATTCAGATTATCTGAATCACAGCCTGCCTGACCAATTTTCATCACTTTAGTTTTCTCTCTGTTTATAACCAAACCTTCTCTACTATTAGTCTCATCAACAGCTTGAATGAAAGAGTTCATCTCATGAACATCATTTTCCAAAAGGGCTATATCATCAGCATAATCTAAATCAGAAATTTTCGTATCTCCAGCTCATTTAAGGCCAAAATCTTTCCCTTGAAGTGAATTTCGCATAGCATAATCAATAACCAAACTAGAGAGAAAAGGAGACAAAATGCACCCTTGTCGAACACCAGAAGTAATGCTAAACCAATTGCTACAAGCCTTACCAACTCTCACGCACGACTCAGTGTTATTTATAGAGAGCTTTCATTATGTTAACTAACTTGTCTGGTATACCATATGATTTCACAATCAACCACAAATTATGACGATCAACAGAGTCGAAAGCCTTTTTGAAATCAACAAAGCTAGCAACCAAAGGTTTCTGAAACTCTAAACATTTCTCAAGCATCTGCCTAAGTGAAAATTCTGATCTACACATCCCCTACCACTTCTGAATCCATATTGCTCATCACGCAATTGCCTGTCAACCAGATCCTTAATTCTATTAAGCACAATCATGCAAAGAACTTTCCCTGGAATAGAGAGTAGGCTGATACCCCTATAGTTATCACAAGAACTGCGATCACCTTTTTTGAAATTAGGGATAATAATAGCTCTGGTAAAATCCTTAGGAACCATGCCTTTATCATAAAAGATATTCAAAATTTCAGTCATTCACGTGGTACAGAAACATTCCCAGCTCTAAGCATTTCCGTAATAATTTCGTCTACACCTGGGGATTTATGAAGTTTAAGTTTAGAAATAGCCAAGATAACTTCAGATTGTGTTATAGGGGCCAACATTAAAGCCACCAATGCATATATCATCATTGCAAACAATGGGAGTAGAACTAACCACATTGTTTAGAACATCACTGAAATGCTCAGCCCACCTAGCCATGACAGAATCCTCACCTTCAGAATCCTCACCTTACCTTGTTTATCCTTCAATCCCTGTATACCTGTTCCTTTTCTACCACACAAAACATTAACTATCTGGTACAGCTCTCTGCTGTTATGCTGTCTAACTGCTTCCTCGCCTTTGTTAGCTAAGCCATCAAGCCAAAGATTCTTATCAGCAGCTAACTGATCCTTTACACATTTATTAAGCTCTTTGTAATGCTTTCTACTAGGACCAGTAGGGTATTGATTCAGGACATTCCTACAGTTCTTTCTTTCCGAAATAAGCTCAAGTGCCTTATCACTCAGAAAATTCTGTCTCCTCTGCTCCTTTTTTCCTAAAAGAGTACTGTTAGTGTCCAAAAAAGCCTGTTTAAAATGATCCCATTCTTCCTCAACTTCAGTAGTAAGCATACCATGACTGTCATAATGACTAAGTAACCTATCGTGGTAAGCTTTGGCTATAACTGGGTCTTTCAGAGCTTCAGTATTAAAAGTAAGTTTTTAACCCTAACATAACACTTTTTAAGTTTAAGTTGCAAGACACTTTTAACAAGGTAATGGTCAGATCCAATTTCAGCTCCCCTGTATGACCTGGTATTCCTAACAGAACTAGACCATTTGCTGTTAATTAATGTATAATCAATCATATTCTTATGCAGCCCATGAGGTGAAACCCACGAGTACTTATGTATCTCGCGGTGTTTATAATAAGTGTTAATTATTCTGAAACCATTGAGTTTACTTACCTGTAGGAGACGTGCCCAATTGCCATTGCAGCTACCAATAGCAAAAGGACCTTTCACCCCTCCCCAAAGGTCAGAGTCAGTACCAACTTTGGAATTGATGTCACCAAGAACAATGGTAATATCTCCATTCTTGACAGAATTCAAAATATTCTGAAGTTGTCCATAAAACCTATCTTTCACATCTTCATCGGCATCCTCAGTGGAGGCATAGCAGCAGATAACATTCAAGTCTTTAATGCTTGTCTGAAATTTTGCTGTAAGAAACCTTTCATTAATGCACTCATATCCTAGAAGAGCATCACTAGCGCGTATGCTGAGAAGCAGACTCACGCCTTGGTGATGCTTATTGTCGTCCCTCCCTGAAAAGAGAAATTTAAGCTTATTTTTAAGAATCTGACCTTTATCTGTCCATCTGGTCTCTTGCAAGCCGAGAATATCTAAATTATAATGGTGGAATTCTTGTGTGAGGACATCAAGAGAAAAAGCTTTGTGCAGAGTCCTCACATTCCAACTACCAAGGGAGAGAAAATGATTAGTGGGATGTTTAAAGAAACTATGTTTATTGAGAGAGGGAATGCCGACAATATCAAACAGCCCCCTAATCGTAGACATGGGGCAAAGACCCATTTCCCCACCACTAAAGGCTGAAGCCATCTACACTGGAAGACTTCCTCCAATGTAGAATTTGACGATGCCAATAGAAGCAAAGAGTTCAGGTGCCTGCGATGACCTCTGCTCAGGATTATCCACCAGCTGATAAACATATCCTGTGAATCTATTCACTTGGGGCTGTCAACCCACAAACAAACAGAAAACAGAGCGGAAGATTTTCCCTCGAGAGAAGCCCACCAGTTCAGCAAATTCAGGATCCATAATCAAAAAAAAAAGTCAGTCCAGTACCAGAGGTTAAATTCTCGAACCTTCCCTGAACTAAATTTTTCAACTCCCCCTCCTGAAACTATATCCTGGTGTATGTGCCTGACATAAGCCACAATATATATATATATGGAAATTTTATTACACGTACATACACCGAAGAGCATTATGACCATCGTGTCTTTATGCAAATCGAAGCAACTGCAGGTAAACGACGACGTGTGCGAAGGTCATGAAACGGTATAAATAACACCTGATACTCAACTCTGTTAATCAGTGATATTCTTATTCTTCAGGTGAGAAAGGCAGCGGATTTAAGTGAGTTTAACAAAGGCCAAATTTTAATGGTCAGATGACTGGGCCAGAGCATTTCCGAGATAGCAAGGCTTGTTGGGTGCTCACAGTCAGCCGTGGTTAATACCTTCAAAAAGTGATCTGAGGAGGGAAAAACCATGAAACGCTGGCAAGCTGTGGGCCGACCACAGCTGATCAATGGTAGAGAGGAGTGAAGGTATCCCGCATGGTATGAGGCAACAAAAGGGATACTGTGGCACAACTCGCCCAAAATTTGAATGCTGGTGATGTAATAATTTGAGTAATGTGTCAGAACACACAGTACATCGAACCCTGCTGAAAATGGGGCTGCATAGCCGCAGGCAACTCCGAGTGCCCATGCTAACCTCGGTTCACCGTCGAAAGCACCTACAATGGTCATGTGAGCACCAAAACTGAACCTTGAATGATTGGAAGGGAATCTGGTCCGATGAATCTCGTTTCCTGTTGCACCATGTGGATGACTGGGTATGTGTGTGCTGTTTACCTGGGGAAGTGTACACCAGGTTGTTGTACACCAGGATGCATTGTGGGACAAAAACTAGCTGGTGGAGGAGGAGAGTAATGGTTTGGGCAATGTTCTGCTGGGAAACCTTTGGACCAGTCATTCATGTGCAGGAAACTATGATTCTACCACCTACCTAAGCATCATTGCAGACAAGGTACATTCTTTCATGGCAATGATATTCCCCTCTAATAGTGCCTTCTTTCAGCAGGATAATGTGCCATGCCACACTGCCCAGATTGTTTGATAATGGTTCATGGAACATGAGGAAGACTTCCAGGTATTGCCCTTGCAACCAAATTCCCCAGACATCAATCCAATTGAGCATCTGTGGCTTGTATTGGAACAACATATCCGATCTGCGACGGCTCAACAACTTAACTTAAAAGAGTTAAAGGATCTGCTGGTAATGTGTTGTTACCAGATACCACAAGACATCTTTATAAATCTTTAGCGTCCATGCCTCGCCGGGTAAGAGTTGTTTTGGCGGCACGTGGAGGACCAACATCATATTAGGCAGGTGGTCATGTTTTGGCTCTTAGGTGTATATGTGTTCTTTTCCAATCCAATCGATTTCCTTTGTTTCACTGAGAACAAATTTGGGTCAGCGGAGGAAATCGCCTAAGTTACGGACTGCCATCTGAGCTATGACGCCACTGCCTAGTTGGTTCATAAGTTGCCACTAAATAATAATAATAATTTTTATTTTGCAAAAATTGGGAAAAGCTGTTTTAAGCTTCACATAGGAATTTTCAAAAGAATAAGTATCGAAATCTTGAAAAAATCTGAAAAAAAAAAAAAAGGACCAGGCCGCCCTTGATTATGTTGACGTGATGATGATGATGATTATACATGAAAAGATTCGCTAGATGAGTTTCGTGTTTTTCTAGGTTAAAATAATAGTAAAATAAAAAAATTACATTTGTACAGATCCAGTTGTTAATAAATTTGTATCAAGAATTTCTATATGCTCTAACGCCTATTTACATAACTTTCGAGAGGGGCGGGGGTGGCTCAGTTGGTAGCGCGCCAGGCTCGTAATCTGTAGTTCCCAGGTTCGAGTCCCAGCTGGGTCAGCGTTGAGATTTATCTCAGCAAAATTCCCCGCCCTGCCCACGGTCAGTAGGGGACACCGATGGGCTTGGAAAGGCCGCCGTCCGTCGGATGGGACGTTAAGCCGTGGGCCTGTGTGTGGGAGAGTCATACCCTGTGCACTTTAAAGAACACGCTGGATGGCCTTGACGGGAGGCTACCATCTGTCTCCCAACAGCTGTTCCAGTGGGTCCCCTCCCCCAACCTTCTCTGAGCCTTCGGGGTCCATGGGACCTGGCCATTTAGCCCATGGTGTGCAAAAAAGTGCCGCTCAGAGGTAAAACAACCCAACCCATAACTTTCGAGTTTCAAATTCCCAGAATATTCACGTGCTTCCATTAACACTTCCAAAACTTTTTCGATACATCCAATTGCATGCATTTGAGTGCAGTGGCGAAGCGTCCATGGAAGCAAGGGAAGTTAAATAAATAAATAATAAATACCCCCTCAAGCAGCTGCTTGCCACAAAGGTCTGACAGGAGCCTGTCAGTTTATATGCCACAGTAGAAGATCTGAGAGGATGGCAGGACCTCAGCAGAAATACAACACGAACATCCATGCCTTACCCGGGGCTCGAACCCATGTCCCGTAGATCAGTAGCCAAGCGCGCTAACCACTCGGCCAAGGGAAGTTAGGGGTCTTTTAAAATTCACGTTAAAAAGTAAGAAATGTAAATTAAATATATTAAAACGTTTTGACATAAAAGTAAAAGTATTTTCATAACTTTAACAAGTTTATTTTCACATAAAATTTTCGTTTATATAATATTCTTCGAAATTTTCACTTTTATTACAATGTATAATGAACAAAACACAAATTTGCCAAGCTAGTCGAGCTAGGAGTGTATGAAGGACTTGCTTTATCGCTACTGCATTGCTCACTGTATCGTATAGTAGGAAGTTACTATTTCGATATTCAATCAGCAGAAATTTCTCTCATTGGAAGCACTTCGACCATCGCTTTGGAGCAAACTTCATATTTCACATCCTTCTCACTAACTGCAAGAGACAGAATATCCCTCTGTTCTATTGGTTGCCATTTTCATTGACAATGGCGCTGATGACTCAACGGGTAGTAGAAGTTCGTGAAGGTAAGTGTAATTATTTAAATTTTTTTGGGGGAAACGAGGTGAAATCTTCATTTCTCCTTTATTGTCCTTTGTCCGGTTTCACATTCCAAATTATATATGAATTATTTTTTATGTTGTATTGCTCTACCAGCGGACGTACGTAAAGTAAACGTAAAGTGTGTCCTATCCCATTCTGGGGTGGGCTCAGTCGGTAGCGCGCCAGGCTTGTAATCTGCAGTTCCTAGGTTCGAGTCCCAGCTGAGTCAGCGTTGAGGCTTATCTCCGCAAAACTCCCCTCCCTGCCCACGGTCAGTAGGGGACACCGATGTGCTTAGAAAGGCCACCTTCCGTCGGATGGGACGTTAAGCCGTGGCCCAGTGTGAGGGAGTGCCATACCCTGTGCACAATAAAGAACACACTGGATGGCCTTGACGGCAGGCTACCATCTGTCTCCCAACAGTTGTTCCAGTGGATCCCCTCTCCCAACCTTCTCTTAGCCTTCGGGTCCTTGTGGCCTGGCTATTTAGCCCATGGTGTGCAAAAAAGTGTCGCTCAGAGGTAAAACAATCCAATCCTATCCCATTCTGATATCTGTCAGCATAATTCCTCCAATGGACATTTGGAAGCAAAGAATTTCGCGGCGTTGCAAAGGTCATTGCTGACTTAGCACGTATTCTCATTGCCCGTAGCTTCGGATTGAAAAAAAAAATCGGGTCCCTAGCTGCAATGGGATACTTTAAAATAATAATACCTTTGGAATTGTAGGGAATCTGACAACGGCAGAAGATTTAAAAGTTATTTTAACTCTTACGTTCACACTTAGGAAGAGTTAAAGGCAACAACAAATTTGACCGAAATTCTCGTTTCCCGTAGGAAGAGCATGGTAAATACGTTTGCTTCCAGAAAGCTCCCCGTTTGGTCTTTCGACTTGAAATTTGACACTGCAATCCGCACCACAACGAGAAACATTCTCTGGAAATTTGAAGTTTCTACGTTCATTTCCCGATGTGTTATCGCTGCCACAGACACCTTATTTTATTATATAGATATAGAAAATAATGACTTTCACAACATTAACAACAGGATGACTTCAGCAGTCACATTTTGCATTTACAGTAAATGCTACTGATCTACGGGACCTGAATTCGAGCCCCGGGTAAGGAGATCCTGCCATCCTCTCAGATCTTCTACTTTGGGATATAAACTGACTGGCTCCTGTCAGACCTCTGTGGCAAGCAGCTGCTTGAGGGGGTGTTTATTTTATTTATGTCCATGTTAATTATATGAGAGTCACTGTTACAAGAAATTTAAAAAAGAAAATTACAAAAAATGCTTTTATTTTAGTTTAAAACATGTTCTTATGAGTTTATGGGACGTTGAGCCCTGTGTACATTAAATACGCTGGATGACCTTGACGGGAGGCTACCATCTGTCTCCTAACAGCTATCCAGTGGGTCCCCTCCCTGTAACCTTCTCTGAGCTCTTGGGGTCCTTGTAACCTGGTATTTAGCCCATTGTGTGCAAAAAAAGTGTTCGGTTAGAGGTAAAACAACCCAAGCCTTGCAGAGAATATCTGTGAGGAAAGCGAGGCCTCAGCAGAAAAGAAACATCCGTATCATCCTCCTGGCTAGTAAGCAGCCAATTACCAACTAAGCTTCGGGAAAGTGATGACGTCATTACTGCCAACTTTCGATGAACAGAATAAAATGAAAACATTTTGAATATAAAATAAGGACGATTTTCGGCACGCCATCCTTAAATGCAGAATTTTATGTATTGCAATCGAGGAGGTTAACCGACACACCAGCCTCACTTTTCACCAGCAAATGCATTAAGAAATCTTTCCAGACGTCTTTAAATGTAGGTCAATGCCAACGCGCTTTAACATTACACTGCTGGTGAGGCGACTGTTGTCTAGACAACGCGGGAGTCGGTAATGTAGGTCTTTCCTCTTACATGTAATGGGTACACCAGAGTCCTAACCAACCATTTCAGCAGCCCAGCTTCAATGCAAACGAAAGTCTCTTTTCGGTAGTTCGTTTGTTGAAAGGATTTAAAACTTCAGAAGCTTTCAGTTATTGGAAAAACAGAATGCCAAGGAAGAAGATAGAGAAGCCTCTAACAGAGCTGTGCTCACGTGTCATTTATGAAAATTTCAAACGTTTTGTTTTGGTTTGCAATTCGTTAGAAGAGCCGCGCATGGAATTTGTGTTCTTGCGTAAGTAGTGACATATAAAGAATATTGTTTTCTTTGAGGATTACATCTTTTATGTCAGGGATGTTTTAATTCGTGATAGTCCCTTTAGACTTTAATGACTTCCAATGTTATTTTGATCGCGATAGGAGTTGAGCAGTGGGGTTAGCATTGGTCTATCCTTAACTCATATAGGGGGGGGGGGGGGGGCTCAGTCGGTAGCGCGCCAGGCTCGTAATCGGTAGTTTCCAGGTTCGAGTCCCAGCTGGGTCAGTGTTGAGATTTATCTACGCCCTACCCACGGTCAGTAGGAGACACCGATGGCCTTGGAAAGACCGCCGTCCGTCGGATGGGACGTTAAACCGTGGCCTTGTGTGAGGGAGCCATACCCTTTGCACATTAAAGAACACGCTGGATGGCCTTAACGGGAAGTTACCATCTGTTCCCCAACAGCTGTTCCAGTGGGTCCCCTACCTCTCCCTTCTCTGAGCCTTCGGGGGTCCTTGCGACCTGGCCATTTACCCCATTGTGTATAAAAAGGTGCCGTTTAGAGGTAAAACAACTCATGTATATCCATGTTGTATTGATCTTAGTAGTTACGTAGTAGATCATTGTCATGTGGTTCTGCTGCGCTTGCGATGGGGGAGAAAGAGAATACTTTGAGGAGAGAGAGATTGCTCTAACCACCACTTACTCCGGAAGCACGTGCTTTAAAGAAACTGGGTCAATAGACTTCATAAAGTCCCCTAGTAGTAATGGGATGTGAGGTAATGAATTCAGGCTGTGACTTAACACAATATCTATCTGTAGGTTACGTTTTGATTTGCTAAGATGATCATCTAATTTACAGTTTGGCCCAACTTACGCCGTGAAAAATATGCGCTGGTTAGCCTACTTTTCACGACACTCAGCTCATACATGGCGCCACTAGGCGGAAGGGAACGTTAGCAAAAAAGGAACACGTAACTCATCAATAAAACAATTATACGGTTAGTAGATTGTGTGTTGCTGTTGTTATTGTTGTTGCTTAGGATTTTCTTTCTATCAAAATTTTCTCTGGTGCTTTTTTTATTCAACTTTATTTCATATGTTAAATTGTATAGGTGGCCGTCCCGGTGACGTTCCAAAGGTAAGTTAGCGTGCTTGGATACAAATCAAAGGGACCTGGGTTCGATCCCCGGGAAAGACATGGATTCGTGTCTTTCTGCTGAGACTCTGCCATTCTCATAGATCTTCTCTATGGCGTATTAAACTGAAAGGCTCCCGTCAGAACTCTGTGGCAAGCAGCTGCTTGAGGGGGAATGTATTTATAATGGTCTAGGTTTCAGGCAAAAAAAATATAAACACGTCCATTTTAATTTGCATGCAGGGGCGTAGTTATGGGAGAACTCCGAGTTACTTTGGGGGAGGGTGCCCCCCAAAGTAACTCGGAGTTGGCAAAATTCGAAGCGAATTTGTAAAATCTAGGTGAGTTGCGAAAATTTTTAATCTTTTTTGTAAAATTAAGGCGAGTTAGCAACTCTAGACAACGTGGCAAAATCTAGGGCAGTTGGGAAAATCGAGACGGCAAAATTCGAAGCGACCTAGTAAAATACAGGTGTGAATCTTACAACCGTTTAGAGATGCAGTAAAATTATACTTTTATTGTTTTTATTTTGCTCTGGACTAGGGGTGTTTTCTTTAATGATAGTTAGCGGCTCTGTCTCATAGAGAATGCAGGGGAGAATATTTTAATGCGTGTCTTCGTGCCTCCGCTGCTGACCAGTGAGCACCTACCTTACCTCTTCAATCCATAGGCGACATTGCCAGGGCCGATGCCTTCATTGCTTGCCAGTGAGCGCTGCCTCATAGAGAATGCAGTGGAGAATATTTTAATGCGTGTCTTCGTGCCTCCGCTGCTGACCAGTGAGAACCTACCTTACCTCTTCAATCCATAGGCGACATTGCCAGGGCCGATGCCTTCGTTGCTTGCCAGTGAGCGCTGTCTCATAGAGAATGCAGTGGAGAATATTTTAATGCGTGTCTTCGTGCCTCAGCTGCTGACCAGTGAGCACCTACCTTACCTCTTCAATCCATAGGCGACATTGTCAGGGACGATGCCTTCGTTGCTTGCCAGTGAGCGCTGTCTCATAGAGAATGCAGTGGAGAATATTTTAATGCGTGTCTTCGTGCCTCCGCTGCTGACCAGTGAGCACCTACCTTACCTCTTCAATCCATAGGCGACATTGCCAGGGCCGATGCCTTCGTTGCTTGCCAGTGAGCGCTGTCTCATAGAGAATGCAGTGGAGATTTTTTTTTAATGCGTGTCTTCGTGCCTCCGCTGCTGACCAGTGAGCACCTACCTTACCTCTTCAATCCATAGGCGACATTGCCAGGGCCAATGCCTTCGTTGCTTGCAAGTGAGCGCTGTCTCATAGAGAATGCAGTGGAGAATATTTTAATGCGTGTCTTCGTGCCTCCGCTGCTGACCAGTGAGCACCTACCTTACCTCTTCAATCCATAGGTGACATTGTCAGGGCCGATGCCTTCGTTGCTTGCCAGTGAGCGCTGTCTCATAGAGAATGCAGTGGAGAATATTTTAATGCGTGTCTTCGTGCCTCCGCTGCTGACCAGTGAGCACCTACCTTACCTCTTCAATCCATAGGCGACATTGCCAGGGCCGATGCCTTCGTTGCTTGCCAGTGAGCGCTGTCTCATAGAGAATGCAGTGGAGAATATTTTAATGCGTGTCTTCGTGCCTCCGCTGCTGACCAGTGAGCACCTACCTTACATCTTCAATCCATAGGCGACATTGCCAGGGACGATGCCTTCGTTGCTTGCCAGTGAGCGCTGTCTCATAGAGAATGCAGTGGAGAATATTTAAATGCGTGTCTTCGTGCCTCCGCTGCTGACCAGTGAGCACCTACCTTACCTCTTCAATCCATAGGCGACATTGCCAGGGACGATGCCATCGTTGCTTGCCAGTGAGCACTGTCTCATAGAGAATGCAGTGGAGAATATTTTAATGCGTGTCTTCGTGCCTCCGCTGCTGACCAGTGAGCATCTAACTTACCTCTTCAATCCATAGGCGACATTGCCAGGGCCGATGCCTTCGTTGCTTCCCAGTGAGTGCTGTCTCATAGAGAATCCAGTGGAGAATATTTTAATGCGTGTCTTCGTGCCTCCGCTGCTGACCAGTGAGCACCTACCTTACATCTTCAATCCATAGGCGACATTGCCAGGGACGATGCCTTCGTTGCTTGCCAGTGAGCGCTGTCTCATAGAGAATGCAGTGGAGAATATTTAAATGCGTGTCTTCGTACCTCCGCTGCTGACCAGTGAGCACCTACCTTACCTCTTCAATCCATAGGCGACATTGCCAGGGACGATGCCTTCGTTGCTTGCCAGTGAGCGCTGTCTCATAGAGAATGCAGTGGAGAATATTTTAATGCGTGTCTTCGTGCCTCCGCTGCTGACCAGTGAGCACCTACCTTACCTCTTCAATCCATAGGCGACATTGCCAGGGACGATGCCTTCGTTGCTTGCCAGTGAGCGCTGTCTCATAGAGAATGCAGTGGAGAATATTTAAATGCGTGTCTTCGTGCCTCCGCTGCTGACCAGTGAGCACCTACCTTACCTCTTCAATCCATAGGCGACATTGCCAGGGACGATGCCTTCGTTGCTTGCCAGTGAGCGCTGTCTCATAGAGAATGCATTGGAGAATATTTTAATGCGTGTCTTCGTGCCTCCGCTGCTGACTAGTGAGCACCTACCTTACCTCTTCAATCCATAGGCGACATTGCAAGGGACGATGCCTTCGTTGCTTGCCAGTGAGCGCTGTCTCATAGAGAATGCAGTGGAGAATATTTTAATGCGTGTCTTCGTGCCTCCGCTGCTGACCAGTGAGCACCTACCTTACCTCTTCAATCCATAGGCGACATTGCCAGGGCCGATGCCTTCGTTGCTTGCAAGTGAGTGCAGTCTCATAGAGAATGCAGTGGAGAATATTTTAATGCGTGTCTTCGTGCCTCCGCTGCTGACCAGTGAGCACCTACCTTACCTCTTCAATCCATAGGCGACATTGCCAGGGCCGATGCCTTCGTTTCTTGCAAGTGAGCGCTGTCTCATAGAGAATGCAGTGGAGAATATTTTAATGCGTGTCTTCGTGCCTCCGCTGCTGACCAGTGAGCACCTACCTTACCTCTTCAATCCATAGGCGACATTGCCAGGGACGATGCCTTCGTTGCTTGCCAGTGAGCGCTGTCTCATAGAGAATGCAGTGGAGAATATTTAAATGCGTGTCTTCGTGCCTCAGCTGCTGACCAGTGAGCACCTACCTTACCTCTTCAATCCATAGGCGACATTGCCAGGGACGATGCCTTCGTTGCTTGCCAGTGAGTGCTGTCTCATAGAGAATCCAGTGGAGAATATTTTAATGCGTGTCTTCGTGCCTCCGCTGCTGACCAGTGAGCACCTACCTTACCTCTTCAATCCATAGGCGACATTGCCAGGGCCGATGCCTTCGTTGCTTGCCAGTGAGCGCTGTCTCATAGAGAATGCAGTGGAGAATATTTTAATGCGTGTCTTCGTGCCTCCGCTGCTGACCAGTGAGCACCTACCTTACATCTTCAATCCATAGGCGACATTGCCAGGGACGATGCCTTCGTTGCTTGCCAGTGAGCGCTGTCTCATAGAGAATGCAGTGGAGAATATTTAAATGCGTGTCTTCGTACCTCCGCTGCTGACCAGTGAGCACCTACCTTACCTCTTCAATCCATAGGCGACATTGCCAGGGACGATGCCTTCGTTGCTTGCCAGTGAGCGCTGTCTCATAGAGAATGCAGTGGAGAATATTTTAATGCGTGTCTTCGTGCCTCCGCTGCTGACCAGTGAGCACCTACCTTACCTCTTCAATCCATAGGCGACATTGCCAGGGACGATGCCTTCGTTGCTTGCCAGTGAGCGCTGTCTCATAGAGAATGCAGTGGAGAATATTTAAATGCGTGTCTTCGTGCCTCCGCTGCTGACCAGTGAGCACCTACCTTACCTCTTCAATCCATAGGCGACATTGCCAGGGACGATGCCTTCGTTGCTTGCCAGTGAGTGCTGTCTCATAGAGAATCCAGTGGAGAATATTTTAATGCGTGTCTTCGTGCCTCCGCTGCTGACCAGTGAGCACCTACCTTACCTCTTCAATCCATAGGCGACATTGCCAGGGCCGATGCCTTCGTTGCTTGCCAGTGAGCGCTGTCTCATAGAGAATGCAGTGGAGAATATTTTAATGCGTGTCTTCGTGCCTCCGCTGCTGACCAGTGAGCACCTACCTTACCTCTTCAATCCATAGGCGACATTGCCAGGGCCGATGCCTTCGTTGCTTGCAAGTGAGCGCAGTCTCATAGAGAATGCAGTGGAGAATATTTTAATGCGTGTCTTCGTGCCTCCGCTGCTGACCAGTGAGCACCTACCTTACCTCTTCAATCCATAGGCGACATTGCCAGGGCCGATGCCTTCGTTGCTTGCAAGTGAGCGCTGTCTCATAGAGAATGCAGTGGAGAATATTTTAATGCGTGTCTTCGTGCCTCCGCTGCTGACCAGTGAGCACCTACCTTACCTCTTCAATCCATAGGCGACATTGCCAGGGCCGATGCCTTCGTTGCTTGCCAGTGAGCGCTGTCTCATAGAGAATGCAGTGGAGAATATTTTAATGCGTGTCTTCGTGCCTCAGCTGCTGACCAGTGAGCACCTACCTTACCTCTTCAATCCAGAGGCGACATTGCCAGGGACGATGCCTTCGTTGCTTGCCAGTGAGTGCTGTCTCATAGAGAATCCAGTGGAGAATATTTTAATGCGTGTCTTCGTGCCTCCGCTGCTGACCAGTGAGCACCTACCTTACCTCTTCAATCCATAGGCGACATTGCCAGGGCCGATGCCTTCGTTGCTTGCCAGTGAGCGCTGTCTCATAGAGAATGCAGTGGAGAATATTTTAATGCGTGTCTTCGTGCCTCCGCTGCTGACCAGTGAGCAACTACCTTACATCTTCAATCCATAGGCGACATTGCCAGGGACGATGCCTTCGTTGCTTGCCAGTGAGCGCTGTCTCATAGAGAATGCAGTGGAGAATATTTTAATGCGTGTCTTCGTGCCTCAGCTGCTGACCAGTGAGCACCTACCTTACCTCTTCAATCCATAGGCGACATTGCCAGGGACGATGCCTTCGTTGCTTGCCAGTGAGCGCTGTCTCATAGAGAATGCAGTGGAGAATATTTTAATGCGTGTCTTCGTGCCTCCGCTGCTGACCAGTGAGCAACTACCTTACATCTTCAATCCATAGGCGACATTGCCAGGAACGATGCCTTCGTTGCTTGCCAGTGAGCGCTGTCTCATAGAGAATGCAGTGGAGAATATTTTAATGCGTGTCTTCGTGCCTCAGCTGCTGACCAGTGAGCACCTACCTTACCTCTTCAATCCATAGGCGACATTGCCAGGGACGATGCCTTCGTTGCTTGCCAGTGAGCGCTGTCTCATAGAGAATGCAGTGGAGAATATTTTAATGCGTGTCTTCGTGCCTCCGCTGCTGACCAGTGAGCACCTACCTTACCTCTTCAATCCATAGGCGACATTGCCAGGGCCGATGCCTTCGTTGCTTGCAAGTGAGTGCAGTCTCATAGAGAATGCAGTGGAGAATATTTTAATGCGTGTCTTCGTGCCTCCGCTGCTGACCAGTGAGCACCTACCTTACCTCTTCAATCCATAGGCGACATTGCCAGGGCCGATGCCTTCGTTGCTTGCAAGTGAGCGCTGTCTCATAGAGAATGCAGTGGAGAATATTTTAATGCGTGTCTTCGTGCCTCCGCTGCTGACCAGTGAGCACCTACCTTACCTCTTCAATCCATAGGCGACATTGCCAGGGACGATGCCTTCGTTGCTTGCCAGTGAGTGCTGTCTCATAGAGAATCCAGTGGAGAATATTTTAATGCGTGTCTTCGTGCCTCCGCTGCTGACCAGTGAGCACCTACCTTACCTCTTCAATCCATAGGCGACATTGCCAGGGCCGATGCCTTCGTTGCTTGCCAGTGAGCGCTGTCTCATAGAGAATGCAGTGGAGAATATTTTAATGCGTGTCTTCGTGCCTCAGCTGCTGACCAGTGAGCACCTACATTACCTCTTCAATCCATAGGCGACATTGCCAGGGACGATGCCTTCGTTGCTTGCCAGTGAGTGCTGTCTCATAGAGAATCCAGTGGAGAATATTTTAATGCGTGTCTTCGTGCCTCCGCTGCTGACCAGTGAGCACCTACCTTACCTCTTCAATCCATAGGCGACATTGCCAGGGCCGATGCCTTCGTTGCTTGCCAGTGAGCGCTGTCTCATAGAGAATGCAGTGGAGAATATTTTAATGCGTGTCTTCGTGCCTCCGCTGCTGACCAGTGAGCACCTACCTTACATTTTCAATCCATAGGCGACATTGCCAGGGACGATGCCTTCGTTGCTTGCCAGTGAGCGCTGTCTCATAGAGAATGCAGTGGAGAATATTTAAATGCGTGTCTTCGTACCTCCGCTGCTGACCAGTGAGCACCTACCTTACCTCTTCAATCCATAGGCGACATTGCCAGGGACGATGCCTTCGTTGCTTGCCAGTGAGCGCTGTCTCATAGAGAATGCAGTGGAGAATATTTAAATGCGTGTCTTCGTGCCTCCGCTGCTGACCAGTGAGCACCTACCTTACCTCTTCAATCCATAGGCGACATTGCCAGGGACGATGCCTTCGTTGCTTGCCAGTGAGCGCTGTCTCATAGAGAATGCAGTGGAGAATATTTAAATGCGTGTCTTCGTGCCTCCGCTGCTGACCAGTGAGCACCTACCTTACCTCTTCAATCCATAGGCGACATTGCCAGGGACGATGCCATCGTTGCTTGCCAGTGAGCACTGTCTCATAGAGAATGCAGTGGAGAATATTTTAATGCGTGTCTTCGTGCCTCCGCTGCTGACTAGTGAGCACCTACCTTACCTCTTCAATCCATAGGCGACATTGCAAGGGACGATGCCTTCGTTGCTTGCCAGTGAGCGCTGTCTCATAGAGAATGCAGTGGAGAATATTTTAATGCGTGTCTTCGTCCCTCCGCTGCTGCCCAGTGAGCACCTACCTTACCTCTTCAATCCATAGGCGACATTGCCAGGGACGATGCCTTCGTTGCTTGCCAGTGAGCGCTGTCTCATAGAGAATGCAGTGGAGAATATTTTAATGCGTGTCTTCGTGCCTCAGCTGCTGACCAGTGAGCACCTACCTTACCTCTTCAATCCATAGGTGACATTGCCAGGGACGATGCCTTCGTTGCTTGCCAGTGAGTGCTGCCTCATAGAGAATGCAGTGGAGAATATTTTAATGCGTGTCTTCGTGCCTCAGCTGCTGACCAGTGAGCACCTACCTTACCTCTTCAATCCATAGGCGACATTGCCAGGGCCGATGCCTTCGTTGCTTGCCAGTGAGCGCTGTCTCATAGAGAATGCAGTGGAGAATATTTAAATGCGTGTCTTCGTACCTCCGCTGCTGACCAGTGAGCACCTACCTTACCTCTTCAATCCATAGGCGACATTGCCAGGGACGATGCCTTCGTTGCTTGCCAGTGAGCGCTGTCTCATAGAGAATGCAGTGGAGAATATTTTAATGCGTGTCTTCGTGCCTCCGCTGCTGACCAGTGAGCACCTACCTTACCTCTTCAATCCATAGGCGACATTGCCAGGGCCGATGCCTTCGTTGCTTGCCAGTGAGCGCTGTCTCATAGAGAATGCAGTGGAGAATATTTTAATGCGTGTCTTCGTGCCTCCGCTGCTGACCAGTGAGCACCTACCTTACCTCTTCAATCCATACGCGACATTGCCAGGGACGATGCCTTCGTTGCTTGCCAGTGAGCGCTGTCTCATAGAGAATGCAGTGGAGAATATTTTAATGCGTGTCTTCGTGCCTCCGCTGCTGACCAGTGAGCACCTACCTTACCTCTTCAATCCATAGGCGACATTGCCAGGGCCGATGCCTTCGTTGCTTTCAAGTGAGTGCAGTCTCATAGAGAATGCAGTGGAGAATATTTTAATGCGTGTCTTCGTGCCTCCGCTGCTGACCAGTGAGCACCTACCTTACCTCTTCAATCCATAGGCGACATTGCCAGGGCCGATGCCTTCGTTTCTTGCAAGTGAGCGCTGTCTCATAGAGAATGCAGTGGAGAATATTTTAATGCGTGTCTTCGTGCCTCCGCTGCTGACCAGTGAGCACCTACCTTACCTCTTCAATCCATAGGCGACATTGCCAGGGCCGATGCCTTCGTTGCTTGCCAGTGAGCGCTGTCTCATAGAGAATGCAGTGGAGAATATTTTAATGCGTGTCTTCGTGCCTCAGCTGCTGACCAGTGAGCACCTACCTTACCTCTTCAATCCATAGGCGACATTGCCAGGGACGATGCCTTTGTTGCTTGCCAGTGAGCGCTGTCTCATAGAGAATGCAGTGGAGAATATTTTAATGCGTGTCTTCGTGCCTCCGCTGCTGACCAGTGAGCACCTACCTTACATCTTCAATCCATAGGCGACATTGCCAGGGACGATGCCTTCGTTGCTTGCCAGTGAGCGCTGTCTCATAGAGAATGCAGTGGAGAATATTTAAATGCGTGTCTTCGTGCCTCCGCTGCTGACCAGTGAGCACCTACCTTACCTCTTCAATCCATAGGCGACATTGCCAGGGACGATGCCTTCGTTGCTTGCCAGTGAGCGCTGTCTCTTTGAGAATGCAGTGGAGAATATTTTAATGCGTGTCTTGGTGCCTCTGCTGCTGACCAGTGAGCACCTACCTTACCTCTTCAATCCATAGGCAACATTGCTGGGGACGATGCCTTCGTTGCTTGCCAGTGAGCGCTGTCTCATAGAGAATGCAGTGGAGAATATTTTAATGCGTGTCTTCGTGCCTCCGCTGCTGACCAGTGAGCACCTACCTTACCTCTTCAATCCATAGGCGACATTGCCAGGGACGATGCCTTCGTTGCTTGCCAGTGAGCGCTGTCTCATAGAGAATGCAGTGGAGAATATTTAAATGCATGTCTTCGTGCCTCCGCTGCTGACCAGTGAGCACCTACCTTACCTCTTCAATCCATAGGCGACATTGCCAGGGCCGATGCCTTCGTTGCTTGCCAGTGAGCGCTGTCTCATAGAGAATGCAGTGGAGAATATTTTAATGCGTGTCTTCGTGCCTCCGCTGCTGACCAATGAGCACCTACCTTACCTCTTCAATCCATAGGCGACATTGCCAGGGCCGATGCCTTCGTTGCTTGCAAGTGAGCGCTGTCTCATAGAGAATGCAGTGGAGAATATTTTAATGCGTGTCTTCGTGCCTCCGCTGCTGACCAGTGAGCACCTACCTTACCTCTTCAATCCATAGGTGACATTGCCAGGGCCGATGCCTTCGTTGCTTGCCAGTGAGCGCTGTCTCATAGAGAATGCAGTGGAGAATATTTTAATGCGTGTCTTCGTGCCTCCGCTGCTGACCAGTGAGCACCTACCTTACCTCTTCAATCCATAGGCGATGCCTTCGTTGCTTGCCAGTGAGCGCTGTCTCATAGAGAATGCAGTGGAGAATATTTTAATGCGTGTCTTCGTGCCTCCGCTGCTGACCAGTGAGCACCAACCTTACCTCTTCAATCCATAGGCGACATTGCCACGGCCGATGCCTTCGTTGCTTGCCAGTGAGCGCTGTCTCATAGAGAATGCAGTGGAGAATATTTTAATGCGTGTCTTCGTGCCTCAGCTGCTGACCAGTGAGCACCAACCTTACCTCTTCAATCCATAGGCGACATTGCCAGGGACGATGCCTTCGTTGCTTGCCAGTGAGCGCTGTCTCATAGAGAATGCAGTGGAGAATATTTTAATGCGTGTCTTCGTGCCTCCGCTGCTGACCAGTGAGCACCTACCTTACCTCTTCAATCCATAGGCGACATTGCCAGGGCCGATGCCTTCGTTGCTTGCCAGTGAGCGCTGTCTCATAGAGAATGCAGTGGAGAATATTTTAATGCGTGTCTTCGTGCCTCAGCTGCTGACCAGTGAGCACCTACCTTACCTCTTCAATCCATAGGCGACATTGCCAGGGACGATGCCTTCGTTGCTTGCCAGTGAGTGCTGTCTCATAGAGAATGCAGTGGAGAATATTTTAATGCGTGTCTTCGTGCCTCCGCTGCTGACCAGTGAGAACCTACCTTACCTCTTCAATCCATAGGCGACATTGCCAGGGCCGATGCCTTCGTTGCTTGCCAGTGAGCGCTGTCTCATAGAGAATGCAGTGGAGAATATTTTAATGCGTGTCTTCGTGCCTCCGCTGCTGACCAGTGAGCACCTACCTTACCTCTTCAATCCATAGGCGACATTGCCAGGGACGATGCCTTCGTTGCTTGCCAGTGAGCGCTGTCTCATAGAGAATGCAGTGGAGAATATTTTAATGCGTGTCTTCGTGCCTCCGCTGCTGACCAGTGAGCACCTACCTTACATCTTCAATCCATAGGCGACATTGCCAGGGACGATGCCTTCGTTGCTTGCCAGTGAGCGCTGTCTCATAGAGAATGCAGTGGAGAATATTTTAATGCGTGTTTGCGTGCCTTCGCTGCTGACCAGTGAGCGCCTTCCTTAAGGGCTAAGAGGCAGATTATCTTGAAAATTTTTAAGTACAAAAAGAAATGTTAACAATAAATAAAAACGAAAATAACAAAATATTTTTTTCGAATTATTTCTCAAAATAACCTAAAATTCGATTTCAAAAATAACCTAAAATTCGATTTCAAAAATAACTCTTTAAATAAAAGTCAATTCCTCGAAAAAGTGGCTTTTCTCTTTGTCGTAAACAGAACAGACGAAGCCAACACGACGTACACACAGAACTAGGATCTGTATATTCTACCATCTTATCCCATTGTTTCTTCCTCTTTAGGGAGCGGAAAATGTCTCCGACGGAAGAGCGCCATGTTTGTCATTTGCAGATCGCAGGTTCGAATCCAACCTGCGCCTGAGTTGAGGTTTATTTCCGCCAACTCCCACGATGCCGTACACAAGAAGGGATGAACTTGGAAAGACCGCCATGTATTAGATGATATGTTAGGCTCTGCCTCCGTGTGTTAGATGTGGTTGACTCTACTCCCGGGAGCGGGGGTGGCTCAGTCGGTAGCGCGCCAGGCTCGTAATCTGTAGTTCCCAGGTTCGAGTCCCAGCTTGGTCAGAGTTGAGATTAATCTCCGCAAAATTCCCCGCCCTGCCCACTGTCAGTATGGGACACCGATGGGCTTGGAAAGGCCGCCGTCCGTCGGATGGGACGTTAAGCCGTGGCACCGGTGTGCGGGACAGCTCATACCCTGTGCACGTTAAAGAACACGCTGGATAGCCTTGACGGGAGGCTACCATCTGTCTCCCAACAGCTGTTCCAGTGGGTCCCCTCCCCCAACCTTCTCTGAGCCTTCGGGGTCCGTGTCACCTGGCCATTTAGCCCATGGTGTGCAAAAAAAGTGCCGTTCAGAGGTAAAACAACCCAACTCTACTCCCGTGTGTTTATAATAGTTTGGTTCTTTCTAAAGTTAGTCACGTAACTGAAACTTGGACTCCTTATCAACAAGATAACAGGAAACGTAATGGTTTTGATTCTAGCAATTACGGCCATTAGACGATTTACCTTGATAAATAATGATAAGGTTAGAAGAAGGAGTCAGCAAGCAGCAGCAGAGAGATCCCTTGGATTAGCATATTGGGCAGAGAGAGATTCCGTTGATTTGGGCATGTTACCCGTATGCATAACTATAGATTAGCGAATAGAGTTATGAACAATGTGCCTAAAGACCTCAGTAATAGGGGTTGATGTAGGATGCGCTAGGCAGACAGTGTCAAATAGAAATTTGCTAGAATTGGCGTAAAATGTTAAAATGCAGCAGATCTAAGTGGGAAGTGATATGTGTGGAACACAAAATTACAGTCTGATGGGAGCTCCACAGCCTGAGATAGCTTTTTATGTCAATGCGAAACTAATGTCGAAACTCTATAACTTCTAAACTATATATTTATTTTTGAAAAATACGAAAAAAGATAAAAATCTGTATCATTTTCACGTTTTGATTAAGATTCTTTCAGTGTTAAAGATTTGTGGACATTTGAATACTTAACAATGACAAACATTAATCTCAGAAGTTATTTAAAACTTCGTATTCTATCAAAATGTTTAATAACTAGGTATTTTAGAAATTGTGCGTAAATAAGTGTTTCACTACTCATCAGTTTTGCATTCGTTTCTTAAAACTGACTTTGCTGTTATTAAATATTCAAACTTCCAGAACTCACTAAATACTGATCATATATACAGTAGTTGAAACTGGGATATTGATATATTTGATTGAGATTCTATTACATTTGTGAAAACATAAAAAAGAATTAGAAGTTTGAGAGTTGGGTTGCTTTAGCTCTGAGCGGCACTTTTTTTGCACACCATGGGCTAAATGGCCAGGTCATAAGGACCCCGAAGGATCAGAGAAGGTTGGGGGAGGGGACCCACTGGAACAGCTGTTGGGAGACAGATGGTAGCCTCCCGTCAAGGCCATCCAGCGTGTTCTTTAACGTGCACAGGGTATGGCTCTCCCGCACACGGGACCACGGCTTCACGTCCCATCCGACTGACGGCGGCCTTTCCAAGCCCATCGGTGTCCCCTACTGACCGTGGGCAGGGCGGGGAATTTTGCGGAGATAAATCTCAACGCTGACCCAGCTGGGACTCGAACCTGGGAACTACAGATTACGAGCCTGGCGCGCTACCGACTGAGCCACCCCCGCCCCAGATGTTTGAGAGACTTTAGCTTTTCGTTAACATAACATATGGTTGGAAACCAATGTAAAATATTGTTAGAAATATAGGCCTCCAGGCAGTAACTATTTGTATGTTGGCCGAGAGACAGTGAAAGCAACTTTTAGCGAAGGACACAAAATGAGAAAGGTTAGAGAACTTATAACTTCGAATACGATTATTTACTGTTGATAATGTGTATAAAAGCGACAATTATTTAATTTTCCTGTTGTGGGATTCGAACGCATGTCTCCCAACAAAATGCAAGGCCTGCTAACTACTACATCAGCAGCAGATAACAATTTCTGCAGCTAAATGTTGATGTTAGTTGTAATAATGTTAAATAAGTTTATAAGCTTTATGCAGTTAACCGTGACTTATGGACCTTACAGATTATTATTTGGTTCTTTAGTGGCGCCATCTATGTGAGAAAACGGACAACCAAATTTGTCTGGAAAGGAGCAGAAAAAAAAGAAAATTAGGGATTTTTGGAAATTAGGGATCTAGCAACCTTCGTGTTACGTAACATGAAGTTTGCCACATCACATCAGTTTGCCACATCACATCAGTTTGCCATCATCATTTCTGAAAAAATCGTTGCCGGATATTTTTTCTGAATTCTGTATTTAACCATAGTGTTCGGATACTTTTTTGAGCGACTGTACCCCGGGTAAGGCATGGATGTATGTGTCATTTTTCTGCTGAGGTCCTGCCATCCTCTCAGACCTTCTACTGTGGCATATAAACTGACAGGCTCCAGTCAGACCTCTGTGTCAAGCAGCTGCTTGAGGGGGTATTTATTTATTTTATTCTTTTTTTACCCCGGCAATCTCAGTGTCACCACGAGTCAACGCGATACTACTGAGCCAACGAAGAGGTCAGAATCGTTCCGCATTACTCGTGCTTTTAGTCCGTAGCGCGCCAGGCTCGTAATCTGTAGTTCCCAGGTTCGAGTCCCAGCTGGGTCAGCGTTGAGATTTATCTCCGCAAAATTCCCCGCCCTGCTCACGGTCAGTAGGGGACACCGATGGGCTTGGAAAGGCCGCCGTCCGTCGGATGGGACGTTAAGCCGTGGCCTCGTGTGCGGGAGAGCCATACCCTGTGCACGTTAAAGAACACGCTGGATGGTCTTGACGGGAGGCTACCATCTGTCTCCCAACAGCTGTTCCAGTGGGTCCCCTCCCCCAACCTTCTCTGAGCCTTCGGGTTCCATGTGACCTGGCCATTTAGCCCATGGTGTGAAAAAAAGTGCCGCTCAGAGGTAAAACAAACCAACCCAAATGTACTGTCAGTGGCAAGCAGTTGCTTAAGGAGGTATTTATTTATTTATTTTTACTGTCAATTTAATTATAACCATCCTCTATCTATTAGCAACACCTATCAAAGATTTGGCTAAATATTTGCCGATTATAATGTTTCTCAATTCAAACCTACTACTCCGTTAATAAGGTAGACAAAAACAGTGAACTCTTAGATTTATGACATTTAAAGCAGGTTGGATTCCGTCCCACCTCAGGTAGGATTGGGTTGGGTTGTTTTACCACTGAGCGGCACTTTTTTGCACACCATGGGCTAAATGGCCAGGTCATAAGGACCCCGAAGGCTCAGAGAAGGTTGGGGGAGGGGACCCACTGGAACAGCTGTTGGGAGACAGATGGTAGCCTGCCGTCAAGGCCATCCAGCGTGTTCTTCAAAGTGCACAGGGTATGGCTCTCCCACACACAGGACCACGGCTTAACGTCCCATCCGACGGACGGCGGCCTTTACAAGCCCATCGGTGTCCCCTACTGAACGTGGGCAGGGCGGGGAATTTTGTGGAGATAAATCTCAACACTGACCCAGCTGGGACTCGAACCTGGAAACTACAGATTACGAGCCTGGCGCGCTACCGACTGAACCACCCCCGCTCCCACTGACAGTACTCAAAGCGATATAGAGAAGGATTTGCTCGACGGATCACAGCGAAATGATGAATACCTTAATACGAACATGTTGTAGAGAATTTGTAAATAAAAAACTGTAAACGATATTTTTAGAAATTAATAATCTGGCAACCCTCGTGTACAGTTACTTAAAAAAATATCCGAACCCAATGGTTGATTACAGAATTCAGAAATATATCTGGCAATGATGTTTTTGAAATTAGTGATCTGACAACCCTCGTATACAGTCACTTAAAAAAATATCCGAACCCAATGGTTGATTACAGAATTCAGAACTATATCTGGCAACGATGTTTTTGAAATTAGTGATTTGGCAACCCTCGTGAACAGTCATTTAAAAAAATATCCGGACCCAATGGTTGATTACAGAATTCAGAAATATATCTGGCGACGATGATTTTGAAATTAGTGATCTCGCAAACTTTGTGTACGTACACAAAGGCTGCCAGATCACTAATTTCCAAAAAAATCGTTGCTAGATATTTTATGTGAATTCTGCATTTGAACGTAGTGTCCGGATATTTTTTGAGCGACTGTACGTAGTTATTTCATTTTTAGTTCGAAGTTGGTGTACATAGCGCTGTGTGTGCCTCGATAACTTCAACTATATCGTAGCGCTTTCTTCCTACCATTGTATCTGTTACCGCTAAAGTGCAGAAATCAGTTATTCTACAGATTATCTAGGTATTGTGCAGATTAACTAGGGTGATCCGTTAACGTGCGGAAAATTGTTTCATTTCTCAAATTACCTAGGTAATCTGCAAATTACCTGGATAATCTGCACATTACCTACTAGGCACTCGTTAAAGTGAAAATAAGATCTTTGCTGGAACAACAGGAACGTTTCAGTACGCTTAAATTAATATAATGTTATTTATCTAGTGTCCGAGAGTAGAGTTGAAACCAGGGTCATCCCTCTGTCAACATGAATCAGTCGTCCGAATGATAAAAAACGCCCCCAAAATGAGCAGACCAAGTGAGAGCGAATCATTTTAGTGATTCGTTATCAAGAATGAATCACTTTACCGATTCGTTCTCACTTGGCCTCCGCTCATCCGGGGCGTTTTTTATAATGCGGACGAGTGAATCACGTGACACGAAGATTCATATTCGAGAGATTCACCACTATGAGAGAAGCAAACTTTTGAACTTGAACGATACGGAAGCCGTTAATGTGCACATTACCTAGGTAAAATGCGGAAAACTCTTGATTCCGCACGTTAACGGAGCAAATCAGTTAATCTGCAGATCAGCTAGGTAATGTGCACATTAACGGCTTTCGAGCTTTACGGGTAACATATCCATATTTAAACGATGGAGAATCGGATTGTCTTAGCTGAATTGTCAGAAGCAACTGGCTCGTAACCACGAAGTCCAGTATTTGAATCCTACAGATGAATTGGGGATTCTGTTCCAAATTTATCTAATTATCAATGGTTTTAATTGTTTGTTAATACTATGTTAACCTGTATTATACAAAAGTTTCATCTCAAAATAATGCATTTTTTTTTATTGATTGTGTTGTTTTACCTCTGAGAGGCACATTTTTCCACACATTGTCCAGATAACAAGGGGCGGGGATGGCTAAGTCGGTAGCGCGCCAGGCTCGTAATCTGTAGTTCCCAGGTTCAAGTCCCAGCTGGGTCAGCGTTGAGATTTATCTCCGCCAAATTCCCCGCCCTGCCCACGGTCAGTAGGGGACACCGATGGGCTTGGAAAGACCGCCGTCCGTCGGATGGGACGTTAAGCCGTGGTTCCGTGTACGGGAGAGCAATACCCTGTGCACGTTACAGAACACGCTGGATAGCCTTGAGGGACGTTATCATCTGTCTCCCAACAGCTGTTCCTGTGGGTCCCCTCCCCCAACTTTCGGGGTCCTTGTGACCTAACCATTTAGCCCATGGTGTGCAAAAATGTGCCGCTCAGAGGTAAAACAATCCAACCCTCTTTTGTCAGTGAATAATAAATACCACTTCAAGTAGTTGCTTTCCACATAGGTCTGACAGGAATCGGTCAGTTTATTCGCCACATTAGATGGTGCAAGGTCTGTGAGAAAGGCGAAACCTCAGCAGAAACACAATCATCCACTACTGAACCCGGGTCTCGAACCCAGGTCCCTCAGATCAGTATCCAACCATTCTAACCACTCGGCCACGGAACGGTTGTCAATGGATAGTGAAACAAATCCAGATCATTTCGTTATATGATGAATACAATCTGTTCAATTTCTATGTAGTGACAATATATATTATTTCTTTAATCTATTACATAATTTAGATTGTTTGTGTGTCCGGATGTCTGTTTGTTTGTTGGACAAATCCTCCTAGAGGAACAGAGCTAGGACCACAAAATTTCGCCTAATGTTCCATCTCACCTAACTTCTTCAATCTTTTTGACCCCATAAACATAATCTCTCCCCAAAATGTTGTCCACAAAACGTTTGCCCATTGATCGATAACATACTCTACTCCATTCATAACTTTCAGACATTCATTCAAAAGAAGTCAAAGAGTGGAATCCTTCAAATTTCATACAGTTGCAGCTGGTCCAATCTACTATTAGGATCCTGATCTATAAACCCTATTAAGGAAGATGCAAGTAGACGTACTGAATCAAATTTGGGACCGATCGGTCAAGTGACTAAGAATAATAGGGAACCTAAAATTTTCATGTATCATTGACGTCACCATGGACGTAAGAGGAGTGTCCTAGCACTCGTTTGTAATACGCAAGGATGTTTGCTACTTTGAGCCATTTACTATGTTAAGTTCAGAGCAAAACCGGCCAATGATATTTTGTAAATAATGATAGAAATATAAATTTTTAATTTTAGTGTTTTACTATATTCAGAATAACACTTCGTCGCCATGTTAAACCCTCTATGGGCAATACTACGCCCATGAATGCCGCAATTGTTTTAACGAAGCCTCAGCTTTAACATAAAAATTCTGCGCATGGGCAAATGCTTAGGAATGAACATTAAAAGACTTTGTAGCTTTTCCCTGAGCCCGCCGCCATCCCTTTCTCTCTCTTTTCTCAGGGGCAGGGGGTAGCTCAATCAGTAGAACGCCATTCTCGTAAACTTCAGTTCCCAGGGTCGAGTCCCACCTGGCCGATTGGAATCCAACTTCTTTACATATTTTGGGAACTTGCACTAATGTGCATTCTGGAACATAGTAACCGTGAAACTGGAACCTTGTGATTAAACGGATGCTTTTTTCTTTGTAAATAATTCAGACAAAAACTAGAGTGGTAGTAAATTAAAATATTTATGACCATCAAAATTTACCACGTAGATTTCTACTACTTTCTGCTCTGAATAGACTATCAACACAGATCGTTGAAACAAATCGCAACACCGTCATAAAAGAGGTAGAAAGCGAAAAAAGAAACAATTTGTATCACATTAATTCTTAAAGCATTTAGTAAACACTGAACGCACTTGTGGTGCTATCAAGGAGTGTCTAAAACGGAGAAGAGAGCTAGCTTCCATAGACGTAATGTAAACTTTTCGTTTGCAGCGCCCTCTAAACATGGCAAATTCGTGCATTGCAGTGAAGCCACTTAGACAGGGGGACGAGCGAGTTCCCTGTATTATTTTTCCAATGCCGAGCAAAGTTTTCAATTCCCAACACCACCTAACTAATTTTACATACACTTTGACTCTGAAAAATGTTCATTTTCTTCATGAGGTATAATCATAATTTTCTTTCCGTTCAAGAAAAAATATCCAGAAGTAATGTAATTATTTTCTTTAATAATATCGAATTTTGTAAAACTGGTAGAAGCTGTGGTAAAGAACAAAATTTTAATATTTTAAACAACCTACAGCATTTAGTATATTATAATAAATTGATATTTATGTGTCAATGCACGATAACATGACCTATATAATTGTATTTTATACAATTGCTGATATTTTCGATAAATATCACATCGAGTGTTTTACTTGTATAGACGTTCAACAGATGGCAGCAGGCACTTCCCGTATCAACCATAAAAAAAGAATAAAACTGTTACAGCAAAGTTCAGAAGCCAATGTACATCGATATGCTCCAGGGAACACAAACCTGCAACATACATTGACTTATATATACACTCGCAAGATGATTAAATGTATTAATTTACATATTAATTTTAAAACTTTTGCCAAATTGTTCAAAATAAATTTACAACGGCTTTTCCAGGTATCGTAAAATGTACTCCTGAACGGGATAAAACACTCATTGAATAACTTTAGGGTCAGTTACCACTGTGTCAAAAAGCCATGGCTGTTAGACATTTGGAAACACTGGTTAAATCGCAATATATATAAATATTAATAATAAACCAAACCATAGCTGCAGTGGGCTAAAATGATTATACTGCGCATGTGCAGAACGCCCCTTACAGTTGTTTCAGTGCCTGCACATCATTTTGCCAGGTTCAGCTTCAATAAAATTCCGCAGAAAGGCGCCACTTACGCTTCTGCCGTTTGGGATTCTTCCTCTTCAATCCGTGGGCGACATTGCCGGGGCCGATGCCTTCGGTGCTTGCCAGTGAGCGCTGTCTCATAGAGAATGCAGTGGAGAATATTTTAATGCGTGTCTGCGTGCTTCCGCTGCTGACCAGTGAGCACCTACCTTACCTCTTCAATCCATAGGCGACATTGCCAGGGCCGATGCCTTCGTTGCTTGCCAGTGAGCGCTGTCTCATAGAGAATGCAGTGGAGAATATTTTAATGCGTGTCTGCGTGCTTCCGCTGCTGACCAGTGAGCACCTAACTTACCTCTTCAATCCATAGGCGACATTGCCAGGGACGATGCCTTCGTTGCTTGCCAGTGAGCGCTGTCTCATAGAGAATGCAGTGGAGAATATTTTAATGCGTGTCTGCGTGTCTCCGCTGCTTACCAGTGAGCACCTACCTTACCTCTTCAATCCATAGGCGACATTGCCAGGGACGATGCCTTCGTTGCTTGCCAGTGAGCGCTGTCTCATAGAGAATGCAGTGGAGAATATTTTAATGCGTGTCTGCGTGTCTCCGCTGCTGACCAGTGAGCACCTAACTTACCTCTTCAATCCATAGGCGACATTGCCAGGGACGATGCCTTCGTTGCTTGCCAGTGAGCGCTGTCTCATAGAGAATGCAGTGGAGAATATTTTAATGCGTGTCTGCGTGTCTCCGCTGCTGACCAGTGAGCACCTACCTTACCTCTTCAATCCATAGGCGACATTGCCAGGGACGATGCCTTCGTTGCTTGCCAGTGAGCGCTGTCTCATAGAGAATGCAGTGGAGAATATTTTAATGCGTGTCTGCGTGCTTCCGCTGCTGACCAGTGAGCACCTAACTTACCTCTTCAATCCATAGGCGACATTGCCAGGGACGATGCCTTCGTTGCTTGCCAGTGAGCGCTGTCTCATAGAGAATGCAGTGGAGAATATTTTAATGCGTGTCTGCGTGCTTCCGCTGCTGACCAGTGAGCACCTAACTTACCTCTTCAATCCATAGGCGACATTGCCAGGGACGATGCCTTCGTTGCTTGCCAGTGAGCGCTGTCTCATAGAGAATGCAGTGGAGAATATTTTAATGCGTGTCTGCGTGTCTCCGCTGCTTACCAGTGAGCACCTATCTTACCTCTTCAATCCATAGGCGACATTGCCAGGGACGATGCCTTCGTTGCTTGCCAGTGAGCGCTGTCTCATAGAGAATGCAGTGGAGAATATTTTAATGCGTGTCTGCGTGTCTCCGCTGCTGACCAGTGAGCACCTACCTTACCTCTTCAATCCATACGCGACATTGCCAGGGACGATGCCTTCGTTGCTTGCCAGTGAGCGCTGTCTCATAGAGAATGCAGTGGAGAATATTTTAATGCGTGTCTGCGTGTCTCCGCTGCTGACCAGTGAGCACCTACCTTACCTCTTCAATCCATAGGTGACATTGCCAGGGACGATGCCTTCGTTGCTTGCCAGTGAGCGCTGTCTCATAGAGAATGCAGTGGAGAATATTTTAATGCGTGTCTGCGGGCTTCCGCTGCTGACCAGTGAGCACCAACTACCTTACCTCTTCAATCCATAGGCGACATTGCCAGGGCCGATGCCTTCGTTGCTTGCCAGTGAGCGCTGTCTCATAGAGAATGCAGTGGAGAATATTTTAATGCGTGTCTGCGTGCTTCCGCTGCTGACCAGTGAGCACCTAACTTACCTCTTCAATCCATAGGCGACATTGCCAGGGACGATGCCTTCGTTGCTTGCCAGTGAGCGCTGTCTCATAGAGAATGCAGTGGAGAATATTTTAATGCGTGTCTGCGTGTCTCCGCTGCTTACCAGTGAGCACCTACCTTACCTCTTCAATCCATAGGCGACATTGCCAGGGACGATGCCTTCGTTGCTTGCCAGTGAGCGCTGTCTCATAGAGAATGCAGTGGAGAATATTTAAATGCATGTCTGCGTGTCTCCGCTGCTGACCAGTGAGCACCTACCTTACCTCTTCAATCCATAGGCGACATTGCCGGGGCCGATGCCTTCGGTGTTTGCCAGTGAGCGTTGTCTCATAGAGAATGCAGTGGAGAATATTTTAATGCGTGTCTGCGTGCTTCTGCTGCTGACCAGTGATCACCTACCTTACCTCTTCAATCCATAGGCGACATTGCCAGGGACGATGCCTTCGTTGCTTGCCAGTGAGCGCTGTCTCATAGAGAATGCAGTGGAGAATATTTTAATGCGTGTCTTCGTGCCTCCGCTGCTGACCAGTGAGCACCTACCTTACCTCTTCAATCCATAGGCGACATTGCCAGGGACGATGCCTTCGTTGCTTGCCAGTGAGCGCTGTCTCATAGAGAATGCAGTGGAGAATATTTTAATGCGTGTCTGCGGGCTTCCGCTGCTGACCAGTGAGCACCAACTACCTTACCTCTTCAATCCATAGGCGACATTGCCAGGGCCGATGCCTTCGTTACCGATATCGTTACCAGCAGTCGTTGCGATCGGACGTTCTTCGCAGAGCTCCTGCCAGCAGGGTGTGTCCGCTGCCCTCCCGTGACCGCGACCATCGTCGGTTGACCTTCGGGCCGTCACCGGACTAGTAAGTGCCATAAACTTTATTGCTCCTACGCGTCCTCTCCCCCTTGCATCAGTCCGTCCTGCTTTACACAGTGTCTTGTGTAGAGTGAGCTGGCTAAAATCAATTAAGCACCTGGACTTTAGGGCCCAATTTGTGCATCTCCCATTAGTGGTTCCCGCCGTTGAACTTGTGAGCCAAAACTCTCTACACAATGAATTCATTGTGCTACAGCTGTGGAGAAACAATTGCTCCTAATGCCGACCATATCCTATGCAGTGGATGCAAAGGGAAACTGCATTTTGGGTGCTCTGGCACAACGGAGAGAAACTATAAAAAGATGACTCAAGAGAAGAAAAAAACGTGGCTCTGTACTGACTGCAAATTAAGCAGGACAAACAACAGGCCCGTTTCAGATAAAGAAAACAGAGATAATACGCCTCTAAAGAATAGCACACGTGTATCACCCTCACCGACATCGAATAACAATAGTAACTATAGCCAGGCGACATCCTTGGGTCACCGCTCCTCTAAGACACCTGGAGAAGGCTGTAACACTAATAGTATACGGCCCCCGTCTTCGGCGCAACAAGAAACTAGAAACTTTCAAACATTACTGAATGAAATAACGCACTTAAGAAACGAAATCAAAGACTTAAGGCATTCAGTAGAATTTTTCTCATCTCAATATGATACACTATTGAATAAATTTCACGAATATGAAGCGACGCAACTAGACACTATGAGTAAATTAGCTACCATTGAAACTACATGTGCAGATCTCACTCAAGAGAATACGGCTCTAAAGTCGCAAATTAATGATCTTGAACAATACGGCAGAAACCGAAATATCGAGATACATGGCATTCCAATGGACGACCAGGATGAGAAAGAAAATCTAAATCAGATAATGATCAACGTTGCAAAAGCGCTAGATATAAATAATTTTAACATTGATCAACTTGAAGCCTTACATAGACTGCCAACAAGGAACAAGAAAAAAACACCTGCGATTATTGCCCAATTTAAATCTAGAAACGAACGTGAACAATGGATGTCAAAAAAGAAATCGAAAATCTTTGCCAGTAACGTTATTGATGACGCTAAAAAAACGCCAGTGTATATAAATGAAAATTTAACTCCAATAAACAGAGAACTTTTCTGGAAAGCGAGGTGCCTGGCCAAATCAAAAAATTTTAAATACGTCTGGTTTCGGAACGGGAAAATCATGATGAGAAAAACTGATGGTGACAGCGTAACTCGAATTGATATGCAAACGAATTTCGACGAATTTTAAACGGGAAATATATTGTTTATTTGCTCCACCTTATTTGTTCTGCCATGGCGACTTTTCATTTTGATGACTTACCAACATTTGATCACAACGAAAATGTCCTGTGCGACTATGAAGAAGTTAAGAAATGGTTCTTGACTAGTAAATTATGTTATGAATCTGATGAACATTTAAGCTTTCTGCATGTGAACATTCGAAGTCTGAAAAAATACTGGGATACTCTCTGTGTTTATCTGAAAGATATCTTGAATTTCTTAGATATTATTATATTAACAGAAACTAACATCCTCAGCACGGATGCTCCATTGTTCAATCTAGAAAATTTTAATCAACTTTTTACGAGAACTCCTGGTGCGTTTGAACATGGGATTCTACTTTTCTTCCGCGACACATTATTAGTCAAAACGATACCTTCACTTGTAATCCCTGCTGAAACACTGAATATAAATATCTACAAGGGTAATTTAACTTTCAATTTACTTGCTATTTACAGATCACCAAGCTCGAACATTAACACTTTTCTTTCTAATCTCAAAAATTGGTTCGAAACAACTGATAAACATCGCAATCAAATACTAGTTGGAGACTTTAATTTAGATATCAAAAATATCAAAAAACACGGAGTTGCCAAATACGTAGAATTGTTAACCGAGTTTGGTTTCTCACCTATTATTACTGGTATCACCAGGGAAGACATCATTGGTGACTCTCTTTCTCAGACATGCATTGATCACATTAACGTCCGACTTGACATTAAACTCGACACAAATTCAATGATTTTTGGCAGTAGGATCGCAGACCACTACTTAATCGCGGCAATTTGCGGGGGGAAAAAACTTGGGAATTCGTCCAATCACACTAAAAAGCTAGACAGCAATTTTAACACGAAAACTATCTTAGATCATAAAAATATATGCAAAGAAATAAGTCTAACAGACTGGCTGGACAGAGGCACTGGAAACGAAACCCCAAATTCAGAACTAATAGACGTACTTTATGAAACATTCATAAAAAAATATATGGCGATTGTCAACAATAACAAAATTAATAAACTATCGGATGGCTCAAAAATGAAACAACGAAATTGTAGTAAAGGCTGGATAAATCAGGAAATAATAAACTTAATACGTAAAAGAGACTCGGCTTGGATTGATTACAAAAATAACAAGAGAAACAGAAATTTTAAATTACTATACACAAACTTAAGAAACACAGTCACGTCCGTTATTAGGCAGGAAAAGAAAAAATATTACTTCAAACAATTTGAGTCATGTAAAAATAAACCAAAACAAAATTGGGAACTCATCAACCAAATTATCAACAATAAACCTAAAACTGCCATTGACGATTTTATCATGAAGAATATGCCACAAGGTATGTCTGAAACTCAAGCAGCAGAGAAATTTAACAACACCTTTGCAGACATTATTGTCAATCTCAGAGACGATAACCGTATACAGAATCTCTCTACAGTTCCTAAACATATCCAACCTTCTGTCCCCTCAATTTTTATTCCTCCCATCTCAAAACAAGAAACTTTCAAAATTCTAAGTGACTTAAATGAAAGAAAATCATGTGGATACGATCAGGTACACATAAAGCACATTAAAGCATGCAAAACCTCCTTAGCTGATCTCGTGACAAACTTTATCAATGAAAGCATATCTACAGGAAACATCCCTAATAAACTCAAAATTGCTATTCTAAGACCAATTTACAAAAGTGGAACTAAATCCGATTGCACTAACTATAGGCCCATTGCCATCTTACCCGTCCTTCACAAAATACTTGAAAGATATGTAGCTAACGTTCTAGCCAATTTCTTGAAAAAACATAACATTATTAGTGAAAAGCAATATGGTTTCCAAAAAGGTAAAAATACAATTACACTTTTAACGGAGTTTTCTGACGTCATTAATGGAACTTTAAACAACGGAAAAAAAGCAGCAGCTATCTTTCTGGACTTTCGTAAGGCATTTGATACGTTGGATCACGATATTTTGCTTCAAAAATTGTATATTTATGGTGTCCGAGGTATTACCCTTAAATGGTTTGAAAATTATTTAAAAAATAGAGTGCATGTTACCAAAATTAATGGCGTTTTTAGTGAGAAGAGAACAGTGTACACTGGTGTTCCACAAGGTTCAATTTTAGGTCCGCTTTTATTCATTATTTATATTAATGATCTAGCTAACCTTAAACTGAAGGGCTCTCTTTATATATATGCTGATGACACCGCCTTGGTTAACGTGAATCACAATATAGGAGACGCAGTCCGAGATACACAGGATGATTTTAACAAAATTATTTACTGGTCTAACATTAATCGTATTTACATAAATTCAGAAAAAACCAAATGGATGAGCTTTCATTCACCAGGATACTATGATCTCTCATCTTATGCAATTAAAAACCACGAACCCTTGTGTCCCCACAACATGATAACTCATGACCCTGACTGCTGCGACTGTGATGTTATTGAGCGTGTTGAGAGCCATAAATATCTTGGACTCTACATGGACACAACCTTCCGATGGAATACACATATTCAAAAGTTAGCAGGGAAATTGCGTCTATGTGCATCTAAACTTTATAAACTACAATTTGTTGCAAGCACACATACATGTATTTTGGTTTACAAAGCTATCTGTGAATCTATATTGACCTTTGGTTTGACAATATACGGCTCAACTAACCTCACAAATATAAAGAAAATAGAAACTATTCAATCATCCATTGCTAAAAATATAATCCCATACAACTTAAGAAATTCATTTTATCATAGCGAAGAAAGACTAAATTATCTAGGCATACTCTCTTTTCACAACCTTTACAAATACAGCATCACTTTAAAATATTTTTTTGATAATCAATTTAAATATAAAATCTCTCATGGGAAAAACACAAGGTTACAATCCAAAAATTATTTCCAACTTCCAAAAATATTAAACAATTACGGGAAATGTACAAGGGCATACACAATACCTTACGTGTTCAATCAACTGCCAAGGGAAATTATTTTATTAAACAATTTTAAGAAATCAAAAATAAGACAAAAAATTTTCTTCTAGGCACTAAATTTTAAATAAAAATTTCAACCACTACAATGGAGCTTCCACTGAAATTCATATAATTTGATGACATTGTTTTAAACTATATCTTATGTATTTTCATGTAACGTTATTATTCTTCTCTCCTGCAGATAAGCAAATGCTTTGCGGGTCATTTGTTTAAAATTTTGTATAACTAACATGAATATGAATAAAGATTATTATTATTATTATTATTATTATTATTGCCAGTGAGCGCTGTCTCATAGAGAATGCAGTGGAGAATATTTTAATGCGTGTCTGCGTGCTTCCGCTGCTGACCAGTGAGCACCTAACTTACCTCTTCAATCCATAGGCGACATTGCCAGGGACGATGCCTTCGTTGCTTGCCAGTGAGCGCTGTCTCATAGAGAATGCAGTGGAGAATATTTTAATGCGTGTCTGCGTGTCTCCGCTGCTTACCAGTGAGCACCTACCTTACCTCTTCAATCCATAGGCGACATTGCCAGGGACGATGCCTTCGTTGCTTGCCAGTGAGCGCTGTCTCATAGCGAATGCAGTGGAGAATATTTTAATGCGTGTCTGCGTGTCTCCGCTGCTGACCAGTGAGCACCTACCTTACCTCTTCAATCCATAGGAGACATTGCCAGGGACGATGCCTTCGTTGCTTGCCAGTGAGCGCTGTCTCATAGAGAATGCAGTGGAGAATATTTTAATATGTGTCTGCGTGTCTCCGCTGCTGACCAGTGAGCACCTACCTTACCTCTTCAATCCATAGGCGACATTGCCAGGGACGATGCCTTCGTTGCTTGCCAGTGAGCGCTGTCTCATAGAGAATGCAGTGGAGAATATTTAAATGCATGTCTGCGTGTCTCCGATGCTGACCAGTGAGCACCTACCTTACCTCTTCAATCCATAGGCGACATTGCCGGGGCCGATGCCTTCGGTGTTTGCCAGTGAGCGTTGTCTCATAGAGAATGCAGTGGAGAATATTTTAATGCGTGTCTGCGTGCTTCCGCTGCTGACCAGTGATCACCTACCTTACCTCTTCAATCCATAGGCGACATTGCCAGGGACGATGCCTTCGTTGCTTGCCAGTGAGCGCTGTCTCATAGAGAATGCAGTGGAGAATATTTTAATGCGTGTCTTCGTGCCTCCGCTGCTGACCAGTGAGCACCTACCTTACCTCTTCAATCCATAGGCGACATTGCCATGGACGATGCCTTCGTTGCTTGCCAGTGAGCGCTGTCTCATAGAGAATGCAGTGGAGAATATTTTAATGCGTGTCTGCGTGTCTCCGCTGCTGACCAGTGAGCACCTTCCTTACCTCTTCAATCCATAGGCGACATTGCCGGGGCCGATGCCTTCGGTGCTTGCCAGTGAGCGCTGTCTCATAGAGAATGCAGTGGAGAATATTTTAATGCGTGTCTCCGCTGCTGACCAGTGAGCACCTACCTTACCTCTTCAATCCATAGGCGACATTGCCAGGGCCGATGCCTTCGTTGCTTGCCAGTGAGCGCTGTCTCATAGAGAATGCAGTGGAGAATATTTAAATGCGTGTCTTCGTGCCTCCGCTGCTGACCAGTGAGCACCTACCTTACCTCTTCAATCCATAGGCAACATTGCCAGGGACGATGCCTTCGGTGCTTGCCAGTGAGCGCTGTCTCATAGAGAATGCAGTGGAGAATATTTTAATGCGTGTCTTCGTGCCTCCGCTGTTGACCAGTGAGCACCTACCTTACCTCTTCAATCCATAGGCGACATTGCCAGGGACGATGCCTTCGGTGCTTGCCAGTGAGCGCTGTCTCATAGAGAATGCAGTGGAGAATATTTTAATCCGTGTCTGCGTGTCTCCGCTGCTGACCATTGAGCACCTATCTTACCTCTTCAATCCATAGGCGACATTGCCAGGGACGATGCCTTCGTTGCTCGCCAGTGAGCGCTGTCTCATAGAGAATGCAGGGGAGAATATTTTAATGCGTGCCTCCGCTGCTGACCAGTGAGCACCTACCTTACCTCTTCAATCCATAGGCGACATTGCCAGGGACGATGCCTTCGTTGCTTGCCAGTGAGCGCTGTCTCATAGAGAATGCAGTGGAGAATATTTTAATGCGTGTCTGCGTGTTTCCGCTGCTGACCAGTGAGCACCTACCTTACCTCTTCAATCCATAGGCGACATTGCCAGGGACGATGCCTTCGTTGCTTGCCAGTGAGCGCTGTCTCATAGAGAATGCAGTGGAGAATATTTAAATGCGTGTCTTCGTGCCTCCGCTGCTGACCAGTGAGCACCTACCTTACCTCTTCAATCCATAGGCGACATTGCCAGGGACGATGCCTTCGTTGCTTGCCAGTGAGCGCTGTCTCATAGAGAATGCAGTGGAGAATATTTTAATGCGTGTCTTCGTGCCTCCGCTGCTGACCAGTGAGCACCTACCTTACCTCTTCAATCCATAGGCGACATTGCCAGGGACGATGCCTTCGTTGCTTGCCAGTGAGCGCTGTCTCATAGAGAATGCAGTGGAGAATATTTTAATGCGTGTCTGCGGGCTTCCGCTGCTGACCAGTGAGCACCAACTACCTTACCTCTTCAATCCATAGGCGACATTGCCAGGGCCGATGCCTTCGTTGCTTGCCAGTGAGCGCTGTCTCATAGAGAATGCAGTGGAGAATATTTTAATGCGTGTCTGCGTGCTTCCTCTGCTGACCAGTGAGCACCTAACTTACCTCTTCAATCCATAGGCGACATTGCCAGGGACGATGCCTTCGTTGCTTGCCAGTGAGCGCTGTCTCATAGAGAATGCAGTGGAGAATATTTTAATGCGTGTCTGCGTGTCTCCGCTGCTTACCAGTGAGCACCTACCTTACCTCTTCAATCCATAGGCGACATTGCCAGGGACGATGCCTTCGTTGCTTGCCAGTGAGCGCTGTCTCATAGCGAATGCAGTGGAGAATATTTTAATGCGTGTCTGCGTGTCTCCGCTGCTGACCAGTGAGCACCTACCTTACCTCTTCAATCCATAGGCGACATTGCCAGGGACGATGCCTTCGTTGCTTGCCAGTGAGCGCTGTCTCATAGAGAATGCAGTGGAGAATATTTTAATATGTGTCTGCGTGTCTCCGCTGCTGACCAGTGAGCACCTACCTTACCTCTTCAATCCATAGGCGACATTGCCAGGGACGATGCCTTCGTTGCTTGCCAGTGAGCGCTGTCTCATAGAGAATGCAGTGGAGAATATTTAAATGCATGTCTGCGTGTCTCCGCTGCTGACCAGTGAGCACCTACCTTACCTCTTCAATCCATAGGCGACATTGCCGGGGCCGATGCCTTCGGTGTTTGCCAGTGAGCGTTGTCTCATAGAGAATGCAGTGGAGAATATTTTAATGCGTGTCTGCGTGCTTCCGCTGCTGACCAGTGATCACCTACCTTACCTCTTCAATCCATAGGCGACATTGCCAGGGACGATGCCTTCGTTGCTTGCCAGTGAGCGCTGTCTCATAGAGAATGCAGTGGAGAATATTTTAATGCGTGTCTTCGTGCCTCCGCTGCTGACCAGTGAGCACCTACCTTACCTCTTCAATCCATAGGCGACATTGCCATGGACGATGCCTTCGTTGCTTGCCAGTGAGCGCTGTCTCATAGAGAATGCAGTGGAGAATATTTTAATGCGTGTCTGCGTGTCTCCGCTGCTGACCAGTGAGCACCTTCCTTACCTCTTCAATCCATAGGCGACATTGCCGGGGCCGATGCCTTCGGTGCTTGCCAGTGAGCGCTGTCTCATAGAGAATGCAGTGGAGAATATTTTAATGCGTGTCTCCGCTGCTGACCAGTGAGCACCTACCTTACCTCTTCAATCCATAGGCGACATTGCCAGGGCCGATGCCTTCGTTGCTTGCCAGTGAGCGCTGTCTCATAGAGAATGCAGTGGAGAATATTTAAATGCGTGTCTTCGTGCCTCCGCTGCTGACCAGTGAGCACCTACCTTACCTCTTCAATCCATAGGCAACATTGCCAGGGACGATGCCTTCGGTGCTTGCCAGTGAGCGCTGTCTCATAGAGAATGCAGTGGAGAATATTTTAATGCGTGTCTTCGTGCCTCCGCTGTTGACCAGTGAGCACCTACCTTACCTCTTCAATCCATAGGCGACATTGCCAGGGACGATGCCTTCGGTGCTTGCCAGTGAGCGCTGTCTCATAGAGAATGCAGTGGAGAATATTTTAATCCGTGTCTGCGTGTCTCCGCTGCTGACCATTGAGCACCTACCTTACCTCTTCAATCCATAGGCGACATTGCCAGGGACGATGCCTTCGTTGCTTGCCAGTGAGCGCTGTCTCATAGAGAATGCAGTGGAGAATATTTTAATGCGTGTCTGCGTGTCTCCGCTGCTGACCAGTGAGCACCTTCCTTACCTCTTCAATCCATAGGCGACATTGCCGGGGCCGATGCCTTCGGTGCTTGCCAGTGAGCGCTGTCTCATAGAGAATGCAGTGGAGAATATTTTAATGCGTGTCTCCGCTGCTGACCAGTGAGCACCTACCTTACCTCTTCAATCCATAGGCGACATTGCCAGGGCCGATGCCTTCGTTGCTTGCCAGTGAGCGCTGTCTCATAGAGAATGCAGTGGAGAATATTTAAATGCGTGTCTTCGTGCCTCCGCTGCTGACCAGTGAGCACCTACCTTACCTCTTCAATCCATAGGCGACATTGCCAGGGACGATGCCTTCGTTGCTTGCCAGTGAGCGCTGTCTCATAGAGAATGCAGTGGAGAATATTTTAATGCGTGTCTTCGTGCCTCCGCTGCTGACCAGTGAGCACCTACCTTACCTCTTCAATCCATAGGCGACATTGCCAGGGACGATGCCTTCGTTGCTTGCCAGTGAGCGCTGTCTCATAGAGAATGCAGTGGAGAATATTTTAATGCGTGTCTGCGGGCTTCCGCTGCTGACCAGTGAGCACCAACTACCTTACCTCTTCAATCCATAGGCGACATTGCCAGGGCCGATGCCTTCGTTGCTTGCCAGTGAGCGCTGTCTCATAGAGAATGCAGTGGAGAATATTTTAATGCGTGTCTGCGTGCTTCCGCTGCTGACCAGTGAGCACCTAACTTACCTCTTCAATCCATAGGCGACATTGCCAGGGACGATGCCTTCGTTGCTTGCCAGTGAGCGCTGTCTCATAGAGAATGCAGTGGAGAATATTTTAATGCGTGTCTGCGTGTCTCCGCTGCTTACCAGTGAGCACCTACCTTACCTCTTCAATCCATAGGCGACATTGCCAGGGACGATGCCTTCGTTGCTTGCCAGTGAGCGCTGTCTCATAGCGAATGCAGTGGAGAATATTTTAATGCGTGTCTGCGTGTCTCCGCTGCTGACCAGTGAGCACCTACCTTACCTCTTCAATCCATAGGCGACATTGCCAGGGACGATGCCTTCGTTGCTTGCCAGTGAGCGCTGTCTCATAGAGAATGCAGTGGAGAATATTTTAATATGTGTCTGCGTGTCTCCGCTGCTGACCAGTGAGCACCTACCTTACCTCTTCAATCCATAGGCAACATTGCCAGGGACGATGCCTTCGTTGCTTGCCAGTGAGCGCTGTCTCATAGAGAATGCAGTGGAGAATATTTAAATGCATGTCTGCGTGTCTCCGCTGCTGACCAGTGAGCACCTACCTTACCTCTTCAATCCATAGGCGACATTGCCGGGGCCGATGCCTTCGGTGTTTGCCAGTGAGCGTTGTCTCATAGAGAATGCAGTGGAGAATATTTTAATGCGTGTCTGCGTGCTTCCGCTGCTGACCAGTGATCACCTACCTTACCTCTTCAATCCATAGGCGACATTGCCAGGGACGATGCCTTCGTTGCTTGCCAGTGAGCGCTGTCTCATAGAGAATGCAGTGGAGAATATTTTAATGCGTGTCTTCGTGCCTCCGCTGCTGACCAGTGAGCACCTACCTTACCTCTTCAATCCATAGGCGACATTGCCATGGACGATGCCTTCGTTGCTTGCCAGTGAGCGCTGTCTCATAGAGAATGCAGTGGAGAATATTTTAATGCGTGTCTGCGTGTCTCCGCTGCTGACCAGTGAGCACCTTCCTTACCTCTTCAATCCATAGGCGACATTGCCGGGGCCGATGCCCTCGGTGCTTGCCAGTGAGCGCTGTCTCATAGAGAATGCAGTGGAGAATATTTTAATGCGTGTCTCCGCTGCTGACCAGTGAGCACCTACCTTACCTCTTCAATCCATAGGCGACATTGCCAGGGCCGATGCCTTCGTTGCTTGCCAGTGAGCGCTGTCTCATAGAGAATGCAGTGGAGAATATTTAAATGCGTGTCTTCGTGCCTCCGCTGCTGACCAGTGAGCACCTACCTTACCTCTTCAATCCATAGGCGACATTGCCATGGACGATGCCTTCGTTGCTTGCCAGTGAGCGCTGTCTCATAGAGAATGCAGTGGAGAATATTTTAATGCGTGTCTGCGTGTCTCCGCTGCTGACCAGTGAGCACCTTCCTTACCTCTTCAATCCATAGGCGACATTGCCGGGGCCGATGCCTTCGGTGCTTGCCAGTGAGCGCTGTCTCATAGAGAATGCAGTGGAGAATATTTTAATGCGTGTCTCCGCTGCTGACCAGTGAGCACCTACCTTACCTCTTCAATCCATAGGCGACATTGCCAGGGCCGATGCCTTCGTTGCTTGCCAGTGAGCGCTGTCTCATAGAGAATGCAGTGGAGAATATTTAAATGCGTGTCTTCGTGCCTCCGCTGCTGACCAGTGAGCACCTACCTTACCTCTTCAATCCATAGGCAACATTGCCAGGGACGATGCCTTCGGTGCTTGCCAGTGAGCGCTGTCTCATAGAGAATGCAGTGGAGAATATTTTAATGCGTGTCTTCGTGCCTCCGCTGTTGACCAGTGAGCACCTACCTTACCTCTTCAATCCATAGGCGACATTGCCAGGGACGATGCCTTCGGTGCTTGCCAGTGAGCGCTGTCTCATAGAGAATGCAGTGGAGAATATTTTAATCCGTGTCTGCGTGTCTCCGCTGCTGACCATTGAGCACCTACCTTACCTCTTCAATCCATAGGCGACATTGCCAGGGACGATGCCTTCGTTGCTCGCCAGTGAGCGCTGTCTCATAGAGAATGCAGGGGAGAATATTTTAATGCGTGCCTCCGCTGCTGACCAGTGAGCACCTACCTTACCTCTTCAATCCATAGGCGACATTGCCAGGGACGATGCCTTCGTTGCTTGCCAGTGAGCGCTGTCTCATAGAGAATGCAGTGGAGAATATTTTAATGCGTGTCTGCGTGTTTCCGCTGCTGACCAGTGAGCACCTACCTTACCTCTTCAATCCATAGGCGACATTGCCAGGGACGATGCCTTCATTGCTTGCCAGTGAGCGCTGTCTCATAGAGAATGCAGTGGAGAATATTTAAATGCGTGTTTTCGTGCCTCCGCTGCTGACCAGTGAGCACCTACCTTACCTCTTCAATCCATAGGCGACATTGCCAGGGACGATGCCTTCGTTGCTTGCCAGTGAGCGCTGTCTCATAGAGAATGCAGTGGAGAATATTTTAATGCGTGTCTTCGTGCCTCCGCTGCTGACCAGTGAGCACCTACCTTACCTCTTCAATCCATAGGCGACATTGCCAGGGACGATGCCTTCGTTGCTTGCCAGTGAGCGCTGTCTCATAGAGAATGCAGTGGAGAATATTTTAATGCGTGTCTGCGTGTTTCCGCTGCTGACCAGTGAGCACCTACCTTACCTCTTCAATCCATAGGCGACATTGCCAGGGACGATGCCTTCATTGCTTGCCAGTGAGCGCTGTCTCATAGAGAATGCAGTGGAGAATATTTAAATGCGTGTCTTCGTGCCTCCGCTGCTGACCAGTGAGCACCTACCTTACCTCTTCAATCCATAGGCGACATTGCCAGGGACGATGCCTTCGTTGCTTGCCAGTGAGCGCTGTCTCATAGAGAATGCAGTGGAGAATATTTTAATGCGTGTCTTCGTGCCTCCGCTGCTGACCAGTGAGCACCTACCTTACCTCTTCAATCCATAGGCGACATTGCCAGGGACGATGCCTTCGTTGCTTGCCAGTGAGCGCTGTCTCATAGAGAATGCAGTGGAGAATATTTTAATGCGTGTCTGCGGGCTTCCGCTGCTGACCAGTGAGCACCAACTACCTTACCTCTTCAATCCATAGGCGACATTGCCAGGGCCGATGCCTTCGTTGCTTGCCAGTGAGCGCTGTCTCATAGAGAATGCAGTGGAGAATATTTTAATGCGTGTCTGCGTGCTTCCGCTGCTGACCAGTGAGCACCTAACTTACCTCTTCAATCCATAGGCGACATTGCCAGGGACGATGCCTTCGTTGCTTGCCAGTGAGCGCTGTCTCATAGAGAATGCAGTGGAGAATATTTTAATGCGTGTCTGCGTGTCTCCGCTGCTTACCAGTGAGCACCTACCTTACCTCTTCAATCCATAGGCGACATTGCCAGGGACGATGCCTTCGTTGCTTGCCAGTGAGCGCTGTCTCATAGCGAATGCAGTGGAGAATATTTTAATGCGTGTCTGCGTGTCTCCGCTGCTGACCAGTGAGCACCTACCTTACCTCTTCAATCCATAGGCGACATTGCCAGGGACGATGCCTTCGTTGCTTGCCAGTGAGCGCTGTCTCATAGAGAATGCAGTGGAGAATATTTTAATATGTGTCTGCGTGTCTCCGCTGCTGACCAGTGAGCACCTACCTTACCTCTTCAATCCATAGGCGACATTGCCAGGGACGATGCCTTCGTTGCTTGCCAGTGAGCGCTGTCTCATAGAGAATGCAGTGGAGAATATTTAAATGCATGTCTGCGTGTCTCCGCTGCTGACCAGTGAGCACCTACCTTACCTCTTCAATCCATAGGCGACATTGCCGGGGCCGATGCCTTCGGTGTTTGCCAGTGAGCGTTGTCTCATAGAGAATGCAGTGGAGAATATTTTAATGCGTGTCTGCGTGCTTCCGCTGCTGACCAGTGATCACCTACCTTACCTCTTCAATCCATAGGCGACATTGCCAGGGACGATGCCTTCGTTGCTTGCCAGTGAGCGCTGTCTCATAGAGAATGCAGTGGAGAATATTTTAATGCGTGTCTTCGTGCCTCCGCTGCTGACCAGTGAGCACCTACCTTACCTCTTCAATCCATAGGCGACATTGCCATGGACGATGCCTTCGTTGCTTGCCAGTGAGCGCTGTCTCATAGAGAATGCAGTGGAGAATATTTTAATGCGTGTCTGCGTGTCTCCGCTGCTGACCAGTGAGCACCTTCCTTACCTCTTCAATCCATAGGCGACATTGCCGGGGCCGATGCCCTCGGTGCTTGCCAGTGAGCGCTGTCTCATAGAGAATGCAGTGGAGAATATTTTAATGCGTGTCTCCGCTGCTGACCAGTGAGCACCTACCTTACCTCTTCAATCCATAGGCGACATTGCCAGGGCCGATGCCTTCGTTGCTTGCCAGTGAGCGCTGTCTCATAGAGAATGCAGTGGAGAATATTTAAATGCGTGTCTTCGTGCCTCCGCTGCTGACCAGTGAGCACCTACCTTACCTCTTCAATCCATAGGCAACATTGCCAGGGACGATGCCTTCGGTGCTTGCCAGTGAGCGCTGTCTCATAGAGAATGCAGTGGAGAATATTTTAATGCGTGTCTTCGTGCCTCCGCTGCTGACCATTGAGCACCTACCTTACCTCTTCAATCCATAGGCGACATTGCCAGGGACGATGCCTTCGGTGCTTGCCAGTGAGCGCTGTCTCATAGAGAATGCAGTGGAGAATATTTTAATCCGTGTCTGCGTGTCTCCGCTGCTGACCATTGAGCACCTACCTTACCTCTTCAATCCATAGGCGACATTGCCAGGGACGATGCCTTCGTTGCTCGCCAGTGAGCGCTGTCTCATAGAGAATGCAGGGGAGAATATTTTAATGCCTGCCTCCGCTGCTGACCAGTGAGCACCTACCTTACCTCTTCAATCCATAGGCGACATTGCCAGGGACGATGCCTTCGTTGCTTGCCAGTGAGCGCTGTCTCATAGAGAATGCAGTGGAGAATATTTTAATGCGTGTCTGCGTGTTTCCGCTGCTGACCAGTGAGCACCTACCTTACCTCTTCAATCCATAGGCGACATTGCCAGGGACGATGCCTTCGTTGCTTGCCAGTGAGCGCTGTCTCATAGAGAATGCAGTGGAGAATATTTAAATGCGTGTCTTCGTGCCTCCGCTGCTGACCAGTGAGCACCTACCTTACCTCTTCAATCCATAGGCGACATTGCCAGGGACGATGCCTTCGTTGCTTGCCAGTGAGCGCTGTCTCATAGAGAATGCAGTGGAGAATATTTTAATGCGTGTCTTCGTGCCTCCGCTGCTGACCAGTGAGCACCTACCTTACATCTTCAATCCATAGGCGACATTGCCAGGGACGATGCCTTCGTTGCTTGCCAGTGAGCGCTGTCTCATAGAGAATGCAGTGGAGAATATTTTAATGCGTGTCTGCGTGTCTCCGCTGCTGACCAGTGAGCACGTACCTTACCTCTTCAATCCATAGGCGACATTGCCAGGGACGATGCCCGTTGCTTGCCAGTGAGCGCTGTCTCATAGAGAATGCAGTGGAGAATATTTTAATGCGTGTTTGCGTGCCTTCGCTGCTGACCAGTGAGCGCCTACCTTAAGGGCTAAGAGGCAGATTATCTTGAAAATTTTTAAGTACAAAAAGAAATGTTAACAATAAATAAAAACGAAAATAACAAAATATTTTTTTCGAATTATTTCTCAAAATAGCCTAAAATTCGATTTCAAAAATAACTCTTTAAATAAAAGTCAATTCCTCGAAAAAGTGGCTTTTCTCTTTGTCGTAAACAGAACAGACGAAGCCAACACGACGTACACACAGAACTAGGATCTGTATATTCTACCATCTTATCCCATTGTTTCTTCCTCTTTAGGGAGCGGAAAATGTCTCCGACGGAAGAGCGCCATGTTTGTCATTTGCAGATCGCAGGTTCGAATCCAACCTGCGCCTGAGTTGAGGTTTATTTCCGCCAACTCCCACGATGCCGTACACAAGAAGGGATGAACTTGGAAAGACCGCCATGTATTAGATGATATGTTAGGCTCTGCCTCCGTGTGTTAGATGTGGTTGACTCTACTCCCGGGAGCGGGGGTGGCTCAGTCGGTAGCGCGCCAGGCTCGTAATCTGTAGTTCCCAGGTTCGAGTCCCAGCTTGGTCAGAGTTGAGATTAATCTCCGCAAAATTCCCCGCCCTGCCCACTGTCAGTATGGGACACCGATGGGCTTGGAAAGGCCGCCGTCCGTCGGATGGGACGTTAAGCCGTGGCACCGGTGTGCAGGACAGCTCATACCCTGTGCACGTTAAAGAACACGCTGGATAGCCTTGACGGGAAGCTACCATCTGTCTCCCAACAGCTGTTCCAGTGGGTCCCCTCCCCCAACCTTCTCTGAGCCTTCGGGGTCCATGTCACCTGGCCATTTAGCCCATGGTGTGCAAAAAAAGTGCCGTTCAGAGGTAAAACAACCCAACTCTACTCCCGTGTGTTTATAATAGTTTGGTTCTTTCTAAAGTTAGTCACGTAACTGAAACTTGGACTCCTTATCAACAAGATAACAGGAAACGTAATGGTTTTGATTCTAGCAATTACGGCCATTAGACGATTTACCTTGATAAATAATGATAAGGTTAGAAGAAGGAGTCAGCAAGCAGCAGCAGAGAGATCCCTTGGATTAGCATATTGGGCAGAGAGAGATTCCGTTGATTTGGGCATGTTGCCCGTATGCATAACTATAGACTAGCGAATAGAGTTATGAACAATGTGCCTAAAGACCTCAGTAATAGGGGTTGATGTAGGATGCGCTAGGCAGACAGTGTCAAATAGAAATTTGCTAGAATTGGCGTAAAATGTTAAAATGCAGCAGATCTAAGTGGGAAGTGATATGTGTGGAACACAAAATTACAGTCTGATGGGAGCTCCATAGCCTGAGATAGCTTTTTATGTCAATGCGAAACTAATGTCGAAACTCTATAACTTCTAAACTATATATTTATTTTTGAAAAATACGAAAAAAGATAAAAATCTGTATCATTTTCACGTTTTGATTAAGATTCTTTCAGTGTTAAAGATTTGTGGACATTTGAATACTTAACAATGACAAACATTAATCTCAGAAGTTATTTAAAACTTCGTATTCTATCAAAATGTTTAATAACTAGGTATTTTAGAAATTGTGCGTAAATAAGTGTTTCACTACTCATCAGTTTTGCATTCGTTTCTTAAAACTGGCTTTGCTGTTATTAAATATTCAAACTTCCAGAACTCACTAAATACTGATCATATATACAGTAGTTGAAAACTGGGATATTGAGATATTTGATTGAGATTCTATTACATTTGTGAAAACATAAAAAAGAATTAGAAGTTTGAGAGTTGGGTTGCTTTAGCTCTGAGCGGCACTTTTTTTGCACACCATGGGCTAAATGGCCAGGTCATAAGGACCCCGAAGGATCAGAGAAGATTGGGGGAGGGGACCCACTGGAACAGCTGTTGGGAGACAGATGGTAGCCTCCCGTCAAGGCCATCCAGCGTGTTCTTTAACGTGCACAGGGTATGGCTCTCCCGCACACGGGACCACGGCTTCACGTCCCATCCGACGGACGGCGGCCTTTCCAACGCCATCGGTGTCCCCTACTGACCGTGGGCAGGGCGGGGAATTTTGCGGAGATAAATCTCAACGCTGTCCCAGCTGGGACTCGAACCTGGGAACTACAGATTACGAGCCTGGCGCGCTACCGACTGAGCCACCCCCGCCCCAGAAGTTTGAGAGACTTTGGCTTTTCGTTAACATAGCATATGGTTGGAAACCAATGTAAAATATTGTTAGAAATATAGGCCTCCAGGCAGTAACTATTTGTATGTTGGCCGAGAGACAGTGAAAGCAACTTTTAGCGAAGGACACAAAATGAGAAAGGTTAGAGAACTTATAACTTCGAATACGATTATTTACTGTTGATAATGTGTATAAAAGCGACAATTATTTAATTTTCCTGTTGTGGGATTCGAACGCATGTCTCCCAACAAAATGCAAGGCCTGCTAACTACTACATCAGCAGCAGATAACAATTTCTGCAGCTAAATGTTGCAGTTAGTTGTAATAATGTTAAATAAGTTTATAAGCTTTATGCAGTTAACCGTGACTTATGGACCTTACAGATTATTATTTGGTTCTTTAGTGGCGCCATCTATGTGAGAAAACGGACAACCAAATTTGTCTGGGAAGGAGCAGAAAAAAAAGAAAATTAGGGATTTTTGGAAATTAGGGATCTAGCAACCTTCGTGTTACGTAACATGAAGTTTGCCACATCACATCAGTTTGCCACATCACATCAGTTTGCCATCATCATTTCTGAAAAAATCGTTGCCGGATATTTTTTCTGAATTCTGTATTTAACCATAGTGTTCGGATACTTTTTTGAGCGACTGTACCCCGGGTAAGGCATGGATGTATGTGTCATTTTTCTGCTGAGGTCCTGCCATCCTCTCAGACCTTCTACTGTGGCATATAAACTGACAGGCTCCAGTCAGACCTCTGTGTCAAGCAGCTGCTTGAGGGGGTATTTATTTATTTTATTCTTTTTTTACCCCGGCAATCTCAGTGTCACCACGAGTCAACGCGATACTACTGAGCCAACGAAGAGGTCAGAATCGTTCCGCATTACTCGTGCTTTTAGTCCGTAGCGCGCCAGGCTCGTAATCTGTAGTTCCCAGGTTCGAGTCCCAGCTGGGTCAGCGTTGAGATTTATCTCCGCAAAATTCCCCGCCCTGCTCACGGTCAGTAGGGGACACCGATGGGCTTGGAAAGGCCGCCGTCCGTCGGATGGGACGTTAAGCCGTGGCCTCGTGTGCGGGAGAGCCATACCCTGTGCACGTTAAAGAACACGCTGGATGGTCTTGACGGGAGGCTACCATCTGTCTCCCAACAGCTGTTCCAGTGGGTCCCCTCCCCCAACCTTCTCTGAGCCTTCGGGTTCCATGTGACCTGGCCATTTAGCCCATGGTGTGAAAAAAAGTGCCGCTCAGAGGTAAAACAAACCAACCCAAATGTACTGTCAGTGGCAAGCAGTTGCTTAAGGAGGTATTTATTTATTTATTTTTACTGTCGATTTAATTATAACCATCCTCTATCTATTAGCAACACCTATCAAAGATTTGGCTAAATATTTGCCGATTATAATGTTTCTCAATTCAAACCTACTACTCCGTTAATAAGGTAGACAAAAACAGTGAACTCTTAGATTTATGACATTTAAAGCAGGTTGGATTCCGTCCCACCTCAGGTAGGATTGGGTTGGGTTGTTTTACCACTGAGCGGCACTTCTTTGCACACCATGGGCTAAACGGCCAGGTCATAAGGACCCCGAAGGCTCAGAGAAGGTTGGGGGAGGGGACCCACTGAAACAGCTGTTGGGAGACAGATGGTAGCCTGCCGTCAAGGCCATCCAGCGTGTTCTTTAAAGTGCACAGGGTATGGCTCTCCCACACACAGGCCCACGTCTTAACGTCTCATCCGACGGACGGCGGCCTTTACAAGCCCATCGGTGTCCCCTACTGAACGTGGGCAGGGCGGGGAATTTTGTGGAGATAAATCTCAACACTGACCCAGCTGGGACTCGAACCTGGAAACTACAGATTACGAGCCTGGCGCGCTACCGACTGAACCACCCCCGCTCCCACTGACAGTACTCAAAGCGATATAGAGAAGGATTTGCTCGACGGATCACAGCGAAATGATGAATACCTTAATACGAACATGTTGTAGAGAATTTGTAAATAAAAAACTGTAAACGATATTTTTAGAAATTATAATCTGGCAACCCTCGTGTACAGTTACTTAAAAAAATATCCGAACCCAATGGTTGATTACAGAATTCAGAAATATATCTGGCAATGATGTTTTTGAAATTAGTGATCTGGCAACCCTCGTATACAGTCACTTAAAAAAATATCCGAACCCAATGGTTGATTACAGAATTCAGAACTATATCTGGCAACGATGTTTTTGAAATTAGTGATTTGGCAACCCTCGTGAACAGTCATTTAAAAAAATATCCGGACCCAATGGTTGATTACAGAATTCAGAAATATATCTGGCGACGATGATTTTGAAATTAGTGATCTCGCAAACTTTGTGTACGTACACAAAGGCTGCCAGATCACTAATTTCCAAAAAAATCGTTGCTAGATATTTTATGTGAATTCTGCATTTGAACGTAGTGTCCGGATATTTTTTGAGCGACTGTACGTAGTTATTTCATTTTTAGTTCGAAGTTGGTGTACATAGCGCTGTGTGTGCCTCGATAACTTCAACTATATCGTAGCGCTTTCTTCCTACCATTGTATCTGTTACCGCTAAAGTGCAGAAATCAGTTATTCTACAGATTATCTAGGTATTGTGCAGATTAACTAGGGTGATCCGTTAACGTGCGGAAAATTGTTTCATTTCTCAAATTACCTAGGTAATCTGCAAATTACCTGGATAATCTGCACATTACCTACTAGGCACTCGTTAAAGTGAAAATAAGATCTTTGCTGGAACAACAGGAACGTTTCAGTACGCTTAAATTAATATAATGTTATTTATCTAGTGTCCGAGAGTAGAGTTGAAACCAGGGTCATCCCTCTGTCAACATGAATCAGTCGTCCGAATGATAAAAAACGCCCCCAAAATGAGCAGACCAAGTGAGAGCGAATCATTTTAGTGATTCGTTATCAAGAATGAATCACTTTACCGATTCGTTCTCACTTGGCCTCCGCTCATCCGGGGCGTTTTTTATAATGCGGACGAGTGAATCACGTGACACGAAGATTCATATTCGAGAGATTCACCACTATGAGAGAAGCAAACTTTTGAACTTGAACGATACGGAAGCCGTTAATGTGCACATTACCTAGGTAAAATGCGGAAAACTCTTGATTCCGCACGTTAACGGAGCAAATCAGTTAATCTGCAGATCAGCTAGGTAATGTGCACATTAACGGCTTTCGAGCTTTACGGGTAACATATCCATATTTAAACGATGGAGAATCGGATTGTCTTAGCTGAATTGTCAGAAGCAACTGGCTCGTAACCACGAAGTCCAGTATTTGAATCCTACAGATGAATTGGGGATTCTGTTCCAAATTTATCTAATTATCAATGGTTTTAATTGTTTGTTAATACTATGTTAACCTGTATTATACAAAAGTTTCATCTCAAAATAATGCATTTTTTTTTATTGATTGTGTTGTTTTACCTCTGAGAGGCACATTTTTCCACACATTGTCCAGATAACAAGGGGCGGGGATGGCTAAGTCGGTAGCGCGCCAGGCTCGTAATCTGTAGTTCCCAGGTTCAAGTCCCAGCTGGGTCAGCGTTGAGATTTATCTCCGCCAAATTCCCCGCCCTGCCCACGGTCAGTAGGGGACACCGATGGGCTTGGAAAGACCGCCGTCCGTCGGATGGGACGTTAAGCCGTGGTTCCGTGTACGGGAGAGCAATACCCTGTGCACGTTACAGAACACGCTGGATAGCCTTGAGGGACGTTATCATCTGTCTCCCAACAGCTGTTCCTGTGGGTCCCCTCCCCCAACTTTCGGGGTCCTTGTGACCTAACCATTTAGCCCATGGTGTGCAAAAATGTGCCGCTCAGAGGTAAAACAATCCAACCCTCTTTTGTCAGTGAATAATAAATACCACTTCAAGTAGTTGCTTTCCACATAGGTCTGACAGGAATCGGTCAGTTTATTCGCCACATTAGATGGTGCAAGGTCTGTGAGAAAGGCGAAACCTCAGCAGAAACACAATCATCCACTACTGAACCCGGGTCTCGAACCCAGGTCCCTCAGATCAGTATCCAACCATTCTAACCACTCGGCCACGGAACGGTTGTCAATGGATAGTGAAACAAATCCAGATCATTTCGTTATATGATGAATACAATCTGTTCAATTTCTATGTAGTGACAATATATATTATTTCTTTAATCTATTACATAATTTAGATTGTTTGTGTGTCCGGATGTCTGTTTGTTTGTTGGACAAATCCTCCTAGAGGAACAGAGCTAGGACCACAAAATTTCGCCTAATGTTCCATCTCACCTAACTTCTTCAATATTTTTGACCCCATAAACATAATCTCTCCCCAAAATGTTGTCCACAAAACGTTTGTCCATTGATCGATAACATACTCTACTCCATTCATAACTTTCAGACATTCATTCAAAAGAAGTCAAGGAGTGGACTCCTTCAAATTTCATAAAGTTGCAGCTGGTCCAATCTACTACTAGGATCCTGATCTATAAACCCTATTAAGGAAGATGCAAGTAGACGTATTGAATCAAATTTGGGACCGATCGGTCAAGTGACTAAGAATAATAGGGAACCTAAAATTTTCATGTATCATTGACGTCACCATGGACGTAAGAGGAGTGTCCTAGCACTCGTTTGTAATACGCAAGGATGTTTGCTACTTTGAGCCATTTACTATGTTAAGTTCAGAGCAAAACCGGCCAATGATATTTTGTAAATAATGATAGAAATATAAATTTTTAATTTTAGTGTTTTACTATATTCAGAATAACACTTCGTCGCCATGTTAAACCCTCTATGGGCAATACTACGCCCATGAATGCCGCAATTGTTTTAACGAAGCCTCAGCTTTAACATAAAAATTCTGCGCATGGGCAAATGCTTAGGAATGAACATTAAAAGACTTTGTAGCTTTTCCCTGAGCCCGCCGCCATCCCTTTCTCTCTCTTTTCTCAGGGGCAGGGGGTAGCTCAATCAGTAGAACGCCATTCTCGTAAACTTCAGTTCCCAGGGTCGAGTCCCACCTGGCCGATTGGAATCCAACTTCTTTACATATTTTGGGAACTTGCACTAATGTGCATTCTGGAACATATTGACCGTGAAACTGGAACCTTGTGATTAAACGGATGCTTTTCTCTTTGTAAATAATTCAGACAAAAACTAGAGTGGTAGTAAATTAAAATATTTATGACCATCAAAATTTACCACGTAGATTTCTACTACTTTCTGCTCTGAATAGACTATCAACACAGATCGTTGAAACAAATCGCAACACCGTCATAAAAGAGGTAGAAAGCGAAAAAAGAAACAATTTGTATCACATTATTTCTTAAAGCATTTAGTAAACACTGAACGCACTTGTGGTGCTATCAAGGAGTGTCTAAAACGGAGAAGAGAGCTAGCTTCCATAGACGTAATGTAAACTTTTCGTTTGCAGCGCCCTCTAAACATGGCAAATTCGTGCATTGCAGTGAAGCCACTTAGACAGGGGGACGAGCGAGTTCCCTGTATTATTTTTCCAATGCCGAGCAAAGTTTTCAATTGCCAACACCACCTAACTAATTTTACATACACTTTGACTCTGAAAAATGTTCATTTTCTTCATGAGGTATAATCATAATTTTCTTTCCGTTCAAGAAAAAATATCCAGAAGTAATGTAATTATTTTCTTTAATAATATCGAATTTTGTAAAACTGGTAGAAGCTGTGGTAAAGAACAAAATTTTAATATTTTAAACAACCTACAGCATTTAGTATATTATAATAAATTGATATTTATGTGTCAATGCACGATAACATGACCTATATAATTGTATTTTATACAATTGCTGATATTTTCGATAAATATCACATCGAGTGTTTTACTTGTATAGACGTTCAACAGATGGCAGCAGGCACTTCCCGTATCAACCATAAAAAAAGAATAAAACTGTTACAGCAAAGTTCAGAAGCCAATGTACATCGATATGCTCCAGGGAACACAAACCTGCAACATACATTGACTTATATATACACTCGCAAGATGATTAAATGTATTAATTTACATATTAATTTTAAAACTTTTGCCAAATTGTTCAAAATAAATTTACAACGGCTTTTCCAGGTATCGTAAAATGTACTCCTGAACGGGATAAAACACTCATTGAATAACTTTAGGGTCAGTTACCACTGTGTCAAACAGCCATGGCTGTTAGACATTTGGAAACACTGGTTAAATCGCAATATATATAAATATTAATAATAAACCAAACCATAGCTGCAGTGGGCTAAAATGATTATACTGCCCATGCGCAGAACGCCCCTGACAGTTGTTTCAGTGCCTGCACATCATTTTGCCACGTTCAGCTTCAATAAAATTCCGCAGAAAGGCGCCACTTACGCTTCTGCCGTTTGGGATTCTTCCTCTTCAATCCGTGGGCGACATTGCCGGGGCCGATGCCTTCGGTGCTTGCCAGTGAGCGCTGTCTCATAGAGAATGCAGTGGAGAATATTTTAATGCGTGTCTGCGTGCTTCCGCTGCTGACCAGTGAGCACCTACTTTACCTCTTCAATCCATAGGCGACATTGCCAGGGCCGATGCCTTCGTTGCTTGCCAGTGAGCGCTGTCTCATAGAGAATGCAGTGGAGAATATTTTAATGCGTGTCTGCGTGCTTCCGCTGCTGACCAGTGAGCACCTAACTAACCTCTTCAATCCATAGGCGACATTGCCAGGGACGATGCCTTCGTTGCTTGCCAGTGAGCGCTGTCTCATAGAGAATGCAGTGGAGAATATTTTAATGCGTGTCTGCGTGTCTCCGCTGCTGACCAGTGAGCACCTACCTTACCTCTTCAATCCATAGGCGACATTGCCAGGGACGATGCCTTCGTTGCTTGCCAGTGAGCGCTGTCTCATAGAGAATGCAGTGGAGAATATTTAAATGCGTGTCTGCGTGCCTCCGCTGCTGACCAGTGAGCACCTACCTTACCTCCTCAATCCATAGGCGACATTGCCAGGGACGATACCTTCGTTGCTTGCCAGTGAGCGCTGTCTCATAGAGAATGCAGTGGAGAATATTTTAATGCGTGTCTGCGTGTCTCCGCTGCTGACCAGTGAGCACCTACCTTACCTCTTCAATCCATAGGCGACATTGCCGGGGCCGATGCCTTCGTTGCTTGCCAGTGAGCGCTGTCTCATAGAGAATGCAGGGGAGAATATTTTAATGCGTGTCTGCGTGCTTCCGCTGCTGACCAGTGAGCACCTACCTTACCTCTTCAATCCATAGGCGACATTGCCAGGGCCGATGCCTTCGTTGCTTGCCAGTGAGCGCTGTCTCATAGAGAATGCAGTGGAGAATATTTTAATGCGTGTCTGCGTGTCTCCGCTGCTGACCAGTGAGCACCTACTTTACCTCTTCAATCCATAGGCGACATTGCCAGGGACGATGCCTTCGTTGCTTGCCAGTGAGCGCTGTCTCATAGAGAATGCAGGGGAGAATATTTTAATGCGTGTCTGCGTGCTTCCGCTGCTGACCAGTGAGCACCTACCTTACCTCTTCAATCCATAGGCGACATTGCCAGGGCCGATGCCTTCGTTGCTTGCCAGTGAGCGCTGTCTCATAGAGAATGCAGGGGAGAATATTTTAATGCGTGTCTGCGTGCCTCCGCTGCTGACCAGTGAGCACCTACCTTACCTCTTCAATCCATAGGCGACATTGCCAGAGCCGATGCCTTCGTTGCTTGCCAGTGAGCGCTGTCTCATAGAGAATGCAGTGGAGAATATTTAAATGCGTGTCTGCGTGCCTCTGCTGCTGACCAGTGAGCACCTACCTTACCTCTTCAATCCATAGGCGACATTGCCAGGGACGATGCCTTCGTTGCTTGCCAGTGAGCGCTGTCTCATAGAGAATGCAGTGGAGAATATTTAAATGCGTGTCTTCGTGCCTCCGCTGCTGACCAGTGAGCACCTACCTTACCTCTTCAATCCATAGGCGACATTGCCAGGGACGATGCCTTCGTTGCTTGCCAGTGAGCGCTGTCTCATAGAGAATGCAGTGGAGAATATTTAAATGCATGTCTGCGTGTCTTCGCTGCTGACCAGTGAGCACCTACCTTACCTCTTCAATCCATAGGCGAAATTGCCGGGGCCGATGCCTTCGGTGTTTGCCAGTGAGCGTTGTCTCATAGAGAATGCAGTGGAGAATATTTTAATGCGTGTCTGCGTGCTTCCGCTGCTGACCAGTGATCACCTACCTTACCTCTTCAATCCATAGGCGACATTGCCAGGGACGATGCCTTCATTGCTTGCCAGTGAGCGCTGTCTCATAGAGAATGCATTGGAGAATATTTTAATGCGTGTCTTCGTGCCTCCGCTGCTGACCAGTGAGCACCTACCTTACCTCTTCAATCCATAGGCGACATTGCCATGGACGATGCCTTCGTTGCTTGCCAGTGAGCGCTGTCTCATAGAGAATGCAGTGGAGAATATTTTAATGCGTGTCTGCGTGTCTCCGCTGCTGACCAGTGAGCACCTTCCTTACCTCTTCAATCCATAGGCGACATTGCCGGGGCCGATGCCTTCGGTGCTTGCCAGTGAGCGCTGTCTCATAGAGAATGCAGTGGAGAATATTTTAATGCGTGTCTCCGCTGCTGACCAGTGAGCACCTACCTTACCTCTTCAATCCATAGGCGACATTGCCAGGGCCGATGCCTTCGTTGCTTGCCAGTGAGCGCTGTCTCATAGAGAATGCAGTGGAGAATATTTAAATGCGTGTCTGCGTGCCTCCGCTGCTGACCAGTGAGCACCTACCTTACCTCCTCAATCCATAGGCGACATTGCCAGGGACGATACCTTCGTTGCTTGCCAGTGAGCGCTGTCTCATAGAGAATGCAGTGGAGAATATTTAAATGCGTGTCTGCGTGCCTCCGCTGCTGACCAGTGAGCACCTACCTTACCTCCTCAATCCATAGGCGACATTGCCAGGGACGATACCTTCGTTGCTTGCCAGTGAGCGCTGTCTCATAGAGAATGCAGTGGAGAATATTTTAATGCGTGTCTGCGTGTCTCCGCTGCTGACCAGTGAGCACCTACCTTACCTCTTCAATCCATAGGCGACATTGCCGGGGCCGATGCCTTCGGTGCTTGCCAGTGAGCGTTGTCTCATAGAGAATGCAGTGGAGAATATTTTAATGCGTGTCTGCGTGCCTCCGCTGCTGACCAGTGAGCACCTACCTTACCTCTTCAATCCATAGGCGACATTGCCATGGACGATGCCTTCGTTGCTTGCCAGTGAGCGCTGTCTCATAGAGAATGCAGTGGAGAATATTTAAATGCGTGTCTGCGTGCCTCCGCTGCTGACCAGTGAGCACCTACCTTACCTCCTCAATCCATAGGCGACATTGCCAGGGACGATACCTTCGTTGCTTGCCAGTGAGCGCTGTCTCATAGAGAATGCAGTGGAGAATATTTTAATGCGTGTCTGCGTGTCTCCGCTGCTGACCAGTGAGCACCTACCTTACCTCTTCAATCCATAGGCGACATTGCCGGGGCCGATGCCTTCGGTGCTTGCCAGTGAGCGTTGTCTCATAGAGAATGCAGTGGAGAATATTTTAATGCGTGTCTGCGTGCTTCCGCTGCTGACCAGTGAGCACCTACCTTACCTCTTCAATCCATAGGCGACATTGCCAGGGCCGATGCCTTCGTTGCTTGCCAGTGAGCGCTGTCTCATAGAGAATGCAGTGGAGAATATTTTAATGCGTGTCTGCGTGCTACCGCTGCTGACCAGTGAGCGCCTACCTTAAGGGCTAAGAGTTATATTTTCTGGAAAATTTTTAAGTACAAAAAGAAATGTTAACAATAAATAAAAACGAAAATAACAAAATATTTTTTTCGAATTATTTCTCAAAATAACCTCAAATTCGATTTGAAAAATAACCTAAAATTCGAGTACCAGAAATAACTCTTTAATTAAAAGTCAATTCCTCGAAAAAGTGACTTTTCTCTTTGTCGTAAACAGAAGAGACGAAGACAACACGACGTACACACAGAACTAGGATCTGTATATTCTACCATCTTATCCCATTGTTTCTTACTCTTTAGGGAGCGGAAAATGTCTCCGACGGAAGAGCGCCAGGTTTGTCATTTGCAGATCGCAGGTTCGAATCCCACCTGCGCCGAGTTGAGGTTTATTTCCGCCAACTCCCACGATGCCGTATACAAGAACTAATGAACACTGATGAACTTGGAAAGACCGCCATGTATTAGATGATATGTTAGGCTCTGCCTCCGTGTGTCAGAAGATGTGGTTGACTCTACTCCCGTGGGGGTGGCTCAGTCGGTAGCGCGCCAGGCTCGTAATCTGTAGTTCCCAGGTTCGAGTTCCAGCTTGGTCAGCGTTGAGATTTATCTCCGCAAAATTCCCCGCCCTGCCCACTGTCAGTAAGGGACACCGATTTGCTTGGAAAGGCCGCCGTCCGTAGGATGGGACGTTAAGCCGTGGCTCCGTGTGCGGGAGAGAGCCATACCCTGTGCACGTTAAAGAACACGCTGGATGGTCTTGACGGGAGGCTACCATCTGTTCCTAACAGCTGTTCCAGTGGGTCCCCTCCCCGAACCTTCTCTGAGCCTTCGGGGTCCATGTGACCTGGCCATTTAGCCCATTGTATGCAAAAAAACCCAACTCTACTCCCGTTTGAAAACAACCCAACTCTACTCCCGTGTGTTTATAATAGTTTGGTTCTTTCTAAAGTTAGTCACGTAACTGAAACTTGGACTCCTTATCAACAAGATAACAGGAAACGTAATGGTTTTGATTCTAGCAATTACGGCCATTAGACGTTTTACCTTGATAAATAATGATAAGGTTAGAAGAAGGAGTCAGCAAGCAGCAGCAGAGAGATCCCTTGGATTAGCATATTGGGCAGAGAGAGATTCCGTTGATTTGGGCATGTTACCCGTATGCATAACTATAGATTAGCGAATAGAGTTATGAACAATGTGCCTAAAGACCTCAGTAATAGGGGTTGATGTAGGATGCGCTAGGCAGACAGTGTCAAATAGAAATTTGCTAGAATTGGCGTAAAATGTTAAAATGCAGCAGATCTAAGTGGGAAGTGATATGTGTGGAACACAAAATTACAGTCTGATGGGAGCTCCACAGCCTGAGATAGCTTTTTATGTCAATGCGAAACTAATGTCGAAACTCTATAACTTCTAAACTATATATTTATTTTTGAAAAATACGAAAAAAGATAAAAATCTGTATCATTTTCACGTTTTGATTAAGATTCTTTCAGTGTTAAAGATTTGTGGACATTTGAATACTTAACAATGACAAACATTAATCTCAGAAGTTATTTAAAACTTCGTATTCTATCAAAATGTTTAATAACTAGGTATTTTAGAAATTGTGCGTAAATAAGTGTTTCACTACTCATCAGTTTTGCATTCGTTTCTTAAAACTGGCTTTGCTGTTATTAAATATTCAAACTTCCAGAACTCACTAAATACTGATCATATATACAGTAGTTGAAAACTGGGATATTGAGATATTTGATTGAGATTCTATTACATTTGTGAAAACATAAAAAAATATTAGAAGTTTGAGAGTTGGGTTGGGTTGTGTCAGAAGGACCGAGTTGTGTCAAATGGCCAAGTCACAAGGACCCCGAAGGCTCAGAGAAGGTTGGGAGAGGGGACCCATTGGAACAACTGTTGGGAGACAGATGGTAGCCTCCCGTCAAGGCCATCCAGCGTGTTCTTTAACATGCACAGGGTATGGCTCTCCCGCACACGGGGCCACGGCTTAACGTCCCATCCGACGGAAGGCGGCCTTTCCAAGCCCATCGGTGTCCCCTACTGACCGTGGGCAGGGCGGGGAATTTTGCGGAGATAAATCTCAACGCTGACACAGCTGGGACTCAACACCTGGGAAACTGCAGATTACGAGCCTGGCACGCTACCGACTGAGCCACCCCCGCCTCCCCATCAGACACAGCGGCCTTTCCAAACCAATTACTGTCCATTTTCTCACCGACTTTTAGAGTTGGTTTAGAGGAGATAAATCTCAACACTGGCGCCGCTGGTGTTCGAACCTTAGGAATGAATATTAAGAGACTTTGTAGATTTTCCCTGAGCCCGCCGTCATCCCTTTCTCTCTCGTTTCTCAGGGGCAGGGGGTGGCTCAATCAGTAGAACGCCATTCTCGTAAACTTTAGTTCCCAGGATCGAGTCCCACCTGGGCAAGCGTTGAGATTTATCGCCGCAAAATTCCCCGTAAGGGACACTGATAACCTTAGGAAAACAGCCGTCCGTTGGATGGGACGTTAAGTCGTGGTCTTGTGTGCGGGAGAGTCATACCCTGTGCACGTTACAGAACACGCTGGATAATCTTCAGGTGAGCTACCATCTGTCTCACATCCAGTGTGTCCCCTCCCCCAACTTTCGGGGTCCTTGTGACCTAGCCATTTAGCCCATGGTGTGGAAAAATGTGTCGCTCAGAGGTAAAACAACCCAACCCTCTTTTGTCACTGAATAATAAATACCTCTTCAAGTAGCTGCTTTCCACATATGTCTGACAGGAACCGATCAGTTTATTCGCCACATTAGAAGGTACAAGATGTGTGAGGAAGGAGAAACCTCAGCAGAAACACAACACAATCATCCACTACTTAACCCGGGGCTCGAACCCAGGTCCCTCAGATCAATATCCAAGCATTCTAACCAATCAGCCACGGAAAGGTTGTCAATGGATAGTGAAACAAATCCGGATCATTTCACATGAACACAATCTGTTCAATTTCTATGTAGTGGAAATATATTATTATTTCTTTAATCTATTACATAATTTAGATTGTTTTTGTGTCCGGTTGTCTGTTTGTTTGTTGGACAATTCCTCCTAGAGGAACAGAGCTAGGATCACAAAATATCTCCTAATGTTCCATCTCACCTAACTTCTTCAATCTTTTTGACCCCATAAACTTAATCTCTTCCCAAAATGTTGTCCACAAAACTTTTGTCCATTGATCGATAACATACTCTACTCCATTCATAACTTTCAGACATTCATTCAAAAGAAGGCAAGGAGAGGATTCCTTCAAATTTCGGGCTCTTGCGGCTGGTTCAGTCTAGCTACTGGGAACCTGATCTATAAACCCTATTCAGGAAGGTGCAAGTGGACATATTGCATCAAATTTGGGACCGATCGGTCAAGTGACTGAGAATAACAGGGAACCTAAAATTTTCGTCATCACTGACGTCACCATGGACGTAAAGGGAGTGTCCTAGCACCCGTTTGTAATACGCAAGGATGTTTGCTACTTTGAGCCATTTACTATGTTAAGTTCCGAGCAAAACCAGCCAATGATATTTTGTAAATACACCTATCCCTCGATTTACACGGTACTCAGTTCACACAATTTTGGATTTGCACGGTCAAAAAATGCAATCAGTTTCGATTTACACGGTACTGACTGAGACGTACATAGAAAGGAAATCTCAGTCAGTACCGTGTAAATCGAAACTGGTTGCATTTTTTGACCGTGCAAAGCCAAAATTGTGTGAACTGAGTACCGTGTAAATCGAGGGATAGGTGTAATCATAAATAAATAAATACCCCCTCAAGCAGCTGCTTGCCACAGAGGTCTGACAGGAGCCTGTCAGTCATAGAAATGTAAAATTTAAATTTTTGTGTTTTACTATATTCAGAATAACACTTTGCCGCCATGTTAAACCTGTATGGGCAATAGTACCAAAGAAGGTCTAAGAGGAAGAAGGCTAGCTTCGCACAAGCGTAAGTGGCGCCGTTCTGTGAAATTTTACCGAAGTTGAACGTGGCAAATTGATGTACATGCACAAAAACAACTGTAAGGGGGCGATCTGCACATCCGCAGTGCAATCATTTTTAGTCCACTGCATCTATGGTTTGTCTTACTCTTGGTATATTTATTGCGATTTAATCAGTGTTTCAACCTAACACCCATGACTGCTTGGCATAGTGATAGCTGACCCTAAAGTTATTCAATGAGTATTTTATCCCCTTCAGCAGTATATTTTACGATACCTGGAAAAGCCGTTGTATGTTTATTTTGAGTCATTTTGCAGAATTTCTAAAATTAATATAAAAATTAATACATTTAATCATCTTGCGAACATGTAAGTCAATGTATGTTGCAGTTTTGTTTTCCCTGGAGCATATCGATGTATATAGGTGTCTGCAGTTTGTTCTAATAATAAATTTTTTTAGGTTGATACGAGAAGTTCCTGCTGCCATCTATTGACAGTTTATACAACTAAGAAACTCGATATGATTTCATTGGAAATATCTAAAATTCTATAAAATGTTATTAAACAAAACATGTTGTCACGCATTGAGCCATAAATTGCAATTTATTATAATATATTAAATATTGTAGGATGTTCAAAATTTTGTATTTTTTTGTTGAGCATAGCTGCTGCCTGTTTTACAAAATCGGATTTTATTAAAGAAAATAATATTAACTAATCCTTGTGAAAAGAAATTATGATGGTAAAATTTAAGAAACGAATACTTCGAACAGAGTGAAAGTGTATGTAAAATTAGTCACGCTGTGTAAGCCATTGAAAACGTTTCTGGGCGGTGGAAAATAACGCAAGGAACTGGCTCCTCTCCCTGGCTAGGTGGCTTCACAGCAATGCACTAATTTCCCAAGTTTAGAGGGCGCTGCAATCGAAAAGTTTACATTAAGCCTATGGAAGCTAGCTCTTTTCTCCCTTAGACACTCCTTGATACTAAGCCCATCAGTGGTGCAATTGTTTTAACAGCATCCTTAGCTTTAACATAAAAATTCTGCGCATGCGCAGTGCTCCTATTTGAATCCAACTTCTTTATATATTTTGTGAACCCACACTAATGAGCATTCTGGAGCATATACAATTTGGAATGAACCCGTTGAAAATTGATCGGAATGCTTTCACTTTGTGAATAATTCAGACAAAAACTAGAGTGGTAGTAAATTAAAATATTTATGATCATCAAAATTTACCACCAAGATTTCTATTACTTTCTACTCTGAACAGACTATCAACACAGATCGTTGAAACAATCGCAACACCGTCATAAAAGAGGTAGAAAGCGAAAAAAGAAACAATTTGTATCACATTATTTCTTAAAGCATTTAGTAAACACTAAACGCACTTGTGGTGCTATCTCTGGAATTATTCATAATGAGGGTTAAAGATGGCGCCACCTTACAATCATGTACCTGAGAGAGATTTTATGTGATTTCTCTTTCTGAATACTAAAAGAATAAAAATGGCTTCAAATACCTATATGAGATATTATATATTGTGGTTTTCCAGCTTTTTCTATGTTTTGCTCCAATATTCTAGGAGTGGCAATGAGTAGTCTTGTACAGTCGCTCAAAAAATTTTCCGACCACGATGATTGATTTAAGAATTTAGAAAAAATATCTGTCAAGGATTGTTTTAGAAATTAGTGATCTGGCAACCTTCGTGTACCTACAGTCGCTCATAAAAATATCCGAACACTATGATTGATTTAAGAATTTAGAAAAATACATTTGAACGATTTTTTTAGAAATTAGTGATCTGGCAACCTTGTGTACGTACAGTCGCTCATAAAAATATCCGAACACTATGATTGATTTAAGAATTTAGAAAAAATACCTGTCAACGATTCTTTTAGAAATTAGTGATCTGGCAATCTTCGTGTACGAACTACTGTACGTACACGAAGTAAGTAAGGTTGCCAGATCTGTAATTTCTAAAAAAATCGTAGTGAGATTTTTTTCAATTCTGTAATCAACCATAGTGTTCGAATATTTTTTTCAGCCACTGTAGCTTCCGTCTGATGAGATTTTAAACCTCACCCCCATGTATGAGAAAACCATATCCTGTGCATGTTAAATGACATGCCGTCTGGCCTTGACCAGAGACTACCATCTGTATCATAGTTGCACAAATATGTCCTCTTCTCAAACCATCTGTGTTCCATTGGAGTTCATATACCTGGCTACTTAGAGAGTGTGTGCCAAAAAAAAAAACGACGGTCAGTGAAAAAACAACAACACCATACTCTCGTACTTACACCAAAATATATATTTCTTTTTCATTCTCGGAAGATTCATCCCTTTCATTTGACTTTCATACTCTTTATTCAACTAGGACAATGAAAAATAGAGCTCCTGATGTCACATACGGACATTGTTCGCTGATGAATGATAAATTTAAGGAATTGAATGTTACCAGTTACGAATGGATAAATAATCAATTACCAAAAGAAAAAGGGGCGGGGGTGGCTCAGTCGGTAGCGCGACAGGCTCGTAATCTCTAGTTCCCATGTTCGAGTCGCAACTGGGTCAGCGTTGAGATTTATTTATCTCCGCAAAATTCCCTGCCCACGGTCAGTAGGGGACACCGATGGGCTCGGAAAGGCCGCCGTCCGTCGGATGGGACGTTAAGCCGTGGCTCCGTGTGCGGGAGAGCCATACCCTGTGCACGTTAAAGAACACGCTGGATGGCCTTGACGGGAAGCTACCATCTGTCTCCCAACAGCTGTTCCAGTGGGTCCCCTCCCGCAACCTTCTCTGAGCCTTCGGGGTCCATGTGACCTGGCCATTTAGCCCATGGTGTGCAAAAAAGTGCCGCTCAGTGGTAAAATAACCCAAAACAACCAAAAGAAAAAAATGCAACTAGAGTAATTTAGAAGAATGACATGCAGATTCTGCCGAATATCGGAAGCGAATTTTTCATAGAAAATAAATTTGCAAAATCTCTTATCCTCCAACGGTGAAATTTCGAAGAAATGGATGATTTAGAAAATTCCAATCCTGTTATTTCGATCGTATACATCTAACCGAAAAAATATTTTTTTTCTTTGAACAGAAAGAAGTGGCCTTTCTGATTGAGTGCAGGATTGAGTGCGATCTGATTGAGTGCTTTCCGATCGGACTGGCGCAGTTCGGACTCGAACCTGGAAACTGCTGATAATGAGCCTAGCTCCGTATTGAATGAGACAAACTCTGCCACTATTTGGGGGCAAGGGCAGCTCATTCGGTAGCGCTCCAGGCTCGTATTCTGTAGTTCCAAGGTTCGAGTCCCAGCTGGGTCAGCGTTGAGAATTATCTCCGCAAAATTCCCTGCTCTGCGCACGGTCAGTATAGGACATCGATGGGATTTGAAAGACCGCCGTCCGTCGGATGGGACGTTAAGCCATAGCCCCGTATGCGAAAGAGAGCCATACCTTGTGCAAATTAAAGAACACACTGGATGGCTTTGACGGGAGGCTACCATCTGCCTCCCAACACTTGTTCCAGTGGGTCTCCACCCCCAACCATCTCTGAGCTTTCGGGGTCCATGTGACCTGGCCATTTAGCCTACGGTGTGTAAAAAAGTGCCGCTCAGCGTTTTACCTCTGAGCGGCAATTATTTTCACACCATGGGCTAAATGGCCAGGTCATATTGACCCCTAAGGCTCAGAGAAGGTTGTGGGAGGGCACCCACTGTAACAGCTGTTGGGAGACAGATGGTAGCCTCCCGTCAAGGCCATCCAGCGTGTTTTTTAACTTTCACAGGGTATGGCTCTCCCGCACACGGAGCCACGGCTTAACGTCCCATCCGACGGACGGCGGCCTTTCCAAGCCCAGCGGTGTCCCCTACTGACCGTGGGCAGGGCGGGGAATTTTGCGGAGATAAATCTCAACGCTGACCTAGCTGGGACTCGAACCTGGGAACTACAGATTACGAGCCTGGCGCCCTACCGACTGAGCCACCCCCGCCCTTAAACAAAAGGGAATACAAACTCTTATATACAGGGTGTCTCAAAAATATAGGAAGAAACTTTTAGGGGAGGTCGATAACATCTAAAGGAATGAGAATTTCATAGGAACCCATAACCGGAAACGTCACGGTAGGTCAATAGGCGGCGCTGTTCATTAGTGCACTAGAGGGGAAATTTCGGATTTCCTCAATCGAGCGGTAGTCGACTGACGAAGAGCATGCAAAGGTATTCGACACGGAGCTGGCAGACATGCACTTAGTGTATGGAATAGCTGAGGTCAATGGACGAACCGCTCAACGAATGTATCAAGAACGCTTCCCACACAGACATGTACCGGCACACCGTTTGTTTGCGCGTGCGCATCAAAATTTGTGCCATTATGGGTCATTAAGGGGTACCAGAAGTGAAGGAGGTCCATCTAGTACGCCATTTTTAATAATTATGTCCTAAAAGTGTTTTTCCATTAATCACTGTCTTGTGTCCTTTCAGATCTTGTACCTCTGCTACCATTTTCCCATGCCGTTTCCGGTTATGGGTTCCTATGCAATTCTCATTTCTTTAGATGTTATCTACATCCCCTAAAAGTCTGTACCTATATTTTTAAGACACCCTGAATACTCTCCCTACCATTTTTTTCACGAATGGGTAAGAAAAAAAAATAATAAATACTTTATAATCTCTCATATTTTCCAAGTCATATCTTTTCGTTTGGTGTGCACCTAATTTCGACCAATTCTTCTCTCACGATTACGTAAAAGAATCAAAAACATGATACCACTTTTTTGGGGGGTGGGAATGAGGAGGAATATTCTGGAATATCAATATTTCATAACTTAAGACACTTTCTAGATCATTGTTTTTCCTTGTCATGTAATTCATTGCGAAAGGTACAGTCGCTCAAAAAAGTATCCGAACACTATGATTCATTACAGTATTCAGATAAAATATCTGGCAACGATATTTTTAGAAATTAGTGATCTGGCAACCTTCGTGTCACGTGATTACAGAATTCAGGAAAAATATCTGGAGGGTGTACAGTTGCTGTACACGCTCCAGTTACCGTTGACAGCAAACTGGAGCGTGTGCAGTTTCTGCGCGCTCCAGTTTGCTGTGAACGGTAAGTGCACACGCTCAATATTTTCGTGAGTGAGCCCATACGATCCAGGTCTTTGTGAGCTCACACGATCCAATGTGCTGTGAACATTAACCTCAACCGCTCCAGTTTCCTGTGAACGGTAACTGCACACGCTCAATATTTCCGTGAGTGTGCCCACATGATCTAGTATCAAAATAATATGACCACCTACAGTCGCTCAAAAAAGTGTCCGAACACTACGGTTGATTACAGAATTCAGAAAAAATATCTGTCAACGATTTTTTTAGAAATTAGTGGTCTGGCAACCTTCGTGTACCAGTTCCAGATCCCCAATTTCTAAAAAGATCGTTGCCAGCTATTTTTTCTGAGTTCTGATATCAACTATAGTGTCCGGATATCTTTTTGAGCGACTGTACATTGTTATTTCATTTTTAGTTCGAGGTTGGTGTGAATTGCGCTGTGCATCCCGTAATAACTTCAACTATATCGTAGCGCTTTCTTCCTACCATTGTATCCTTATTTAAACGGTGTAGAATCGGACTGTCTTAGCTGAATTCACAGGAACAACTGGCTCGTAACCACGAAGTCCTGTATTCGAGTTCTAGAGGAGAATTGGAGATTCTATTTCACATTTTTCTAGTAGAGTTGGGTTGTTGGGTTGTTTTACCTCTGAGCGGCACTTTTTTGCACACCATGGGGTAAATGGCCAGGTCACATGGAACCCGAAGGCTGAGAGAAGGTTGGGGGAGGGGACCCACTGGAACAGCTGTTGGGAGACAGATGGTAGCCTCGCGTCAAGGACATCCATCTTGTGCTTGAACGTGCACAGGGTATGGTTCACCCGCACATGGAGCCACGGCTTAACGTCCCATCCGACGAACGGCGGCCTTTCCAAGCCCATCGGTGTCCCCTACTGACCGTGGGCAGGGCGGGGAATTTTGTACAGATAAATCTCAACGCTGACCCATCTGGGACTCGAACCTGGGAACTACAGATTACGAGCCTGTCGCGCTACCGACAGACCACCCCCGCGTCCCCATCAGACACAGCGGCCTTTCCAAGCCAATTACTGTCCATTATCTCACCGACGTTTAGAGTTGGTTTAGAGGAGATAAATCTCAACACTAGCGACGCTGATGCTCCAACCTTAGGAATGAATATTAAGAGACTTTGTAGCTTTTCCCTGAGCACGCCGCCATCCCTTTCTCTCTCTTTTCTCAGGGGCATGGGGTGGCTCAATCAGTAGAACGCCATTCTCGTAAACTTCAGTACCCAAGGTCGAGTCCCACCTGGGCAAGCGTTGAGATTTATCGCCGCAAAATTCCCCGCTCTGCCCACGGTCAGTAAGGGACACTGATAACCTTAGAAAAACAGCCGTCCGTTGGATGGGACCTTAAGTCGTCGCCCTGTGTGCGGAAGAGCTATACCCTGTGCACGTTACAGAACACGCTGGATAGCCTTGAGGGAGGTTACCATCTGTCTCCCAACAGCTCTTCCAGTGTGTTCCCTCCCCCAACCTTCGGGGTCCTTGTGACCTGGCCATTTAGCCCATGGTGTGCAAAAATGTGCCGCTCAGAGGTAAAACAACCCAACCCTCTTTTGTCAGTGAATAATAAATACCTCTTCAAGTAGCTGCTTTCCTCATAGGTCTGACAGGAATCGGTCAATTTATTCGCCACATTAGAAGGTACAAGGTCTGTGAGGAAGGCGAAACCTCAGCAGAAACACAATACAATCATCCACTACTGAATCCGGGGCTCGTACCCAGGTCCCTCAGATCAGCAGCCAAGCATTCTAACCACTCGGCCACGGAACGGTTGTCAATGAATAGTGAAACAAATCCAGATCATTTCGTTATATGATGAACATAATCTGTTCAATTTCTATGTAGTGGCAATATATTATTATTTCTTTAATCTATTATATAATTTAGATGTTTGCGTGTCCGGTTGTCTCTTTGTTTGTTGGATAATTCCTCCTAGAGGAACAGAGCTAGGACCACAAAATTTCGCCTAATGTTCCATCTCACCTAACTTCTTCAATCTTTTTGACCCCATAAACATAATCTCTCCCCAAAATGTTGTCCACAAAACGTTTGTCCATTGATCGATAACATACTCTACTCCATTCATAACTTTCAGACATTCATTCAAAAGAAGTCAAGGAGTGGACTCCTTCAAATTTCATACAGTTGCAGCTGGTCCAATCTACTACTAGGATCCTGATCTATAAACCCTATTAAGGAAGATGCAAGTAGACATATTGAATCAAATTTGGGACCGATCGGTCAAGTGACTAAGAATAATAGGGAACCTAAAATTTTCATGTATCATTGACGTCACCATGGACGTAAAAGGAGTGTCCTAGCACTCGTTTGTAATACGCAAGGATGTTTGCTACTTTGAGCCATTTACTATGTTAAGTTCCGAGCAAAACCGGCCAATGATATTTTGTAAATAATGATAGAAATGTAAAATTTTAATTTTTGTGTTTTACTATATTCAGAATAACACTTTCGCCATGTTAAACCCTGTATGGGCAATACTACCAAAGAAGGTCTAAGAAGAAGACGGCTAGCTTCGCACAAGCGTAAGTGGCGCCGTTCTATGGAATTTTATCGAAGCTGAACGTGGCAAATTCATGTACATGCACAAAAACAACTGTAAGGGGAGATCTGCGCATGCGCAGTGCAATCATTTTTAGTCCACCGGAGCTATGGTTTGTCTTATTCTTGGTACTTTTATTGCGATTTAATCAGTGTTTCAACCTAACACCCATGACTGCTTGGCATAGTGATAGCTGACCCTAAAGTTATTCAATGAGTATTTTATCCCCTTCAGCAGTATATTTTACGATACCTGGAAAAGCCGTTGTATGTTTATTTTGAGTCATTTTGCAGAATTTCTAAATTTAATATAAAAATTAATACATTTAATCATCTTGCGAACATGTAAGTCAATGTATGTTGCAGTTTTGTTTTCCCTGGAGCATATCGATGTATATAGGTGTCTGCAGTTTGTTCTAATAATAAATTTTTTTAGGTTGATACGAGAAGTTCCTGCTGCCATCTATTGACAGTTTATACAACTAAGAAACTCGATATGATTTCATTGGAAATATCTAAAATTCTATAAAATGTTATTAAACAAAACATGTTGTCACGCATTGAGCCATAAATTTCAATTTATTATAATATATTAAATATTGTAGGATGTTCAAAATTTTGTATTTTTTTGTTGAGCTTGGCTGCTGCCTGTTTTACAAAATCGGATTTTATTAAAGAAAATAATATTAACTAATCCTTGTGAAAAGAAATTATGATGGTATAATTTAAGAAACGAATACTTCGAACAGAGTGAAAGTGTATGTAAAATTAGTCACGCTGTGTAAGCCATTGAAAACTTTTCTGGGCGGTGGAAAATAACGCAAGGAACTGGCTCCTCTCCCTGGCTAGGTGGCTTCACTGCAATGCACGAATTTGCCATGTTTAGAGGCGCTGCAATCGAAAAGTTTACATTAAGCCTATGGAAGCTAGCTCTCTTCTCCCTTAGACACTCCTTGATACTACGCCCATCAGAGGTGTAATTGTTTTAACAGGAACCTTAGCTTTAAAATAAAAATTCTCCGCATGCGCAGTGCTCCGATTTGAATCCAACTTCTTTACATATTTTGTGAACTTGCACTAATGTGCATTCTGGAACATAAGAATACGAAATCATCAGAAGTAATGGATCAAACGGATGCTTTTCGCTTTGTAATAATTCAGACAAAAATTAGAGTGGTAGTAAATTAAAATATTTCTGACCATCAAAATTTACCACCTAGATTTCTGTTACTTTCTACCCTGAACAGACTATCAACACAGATCGTTGAAACAAATCGCAACACCGTCATAAAAGAGGTAGAAAGCGAAAAAGAAACAATTTGTATCACATTATTTCTTAAAGCATTTGGTGAACAATGAAAGCACTTGTGGTGCTATCTCTGGAATTATTCATAATGAGGGTTAAAGATGGCGCCACCTAACAATCAATCACCTGAGAGAGATTTTATGTGATTTCTATTTCTGAATGATAAAAGAATAAAAATGGCTTGAAATACCTATATGAGATATTATATATTGTGGTTTCCAGCTTTTTCTGTATTTTGCTCCAATATTCTGGGAGTGGCAGTGAGCAGTCTTATACAGTCTCTCAAATAAATATCCGAACACAATGATTGATTTCAGAATTTAGAAAAAATACCTGTCAGCGTTTTATTAGAAATTAGTGATCTGGCAACATTCGTGTAGGTACAGTTGCTCATAAAAATATCCGAACACTATAATTGATTTAAGAATTTAGAGAAAATAATTGTCAACGATTTTTCTAGAATTAGTGATCTGGCAACCTTCGTTGACGTACACTCGCTCATAAAAATATCAGAACATTACGATTGATTTAAGAATTTTTAAAAATACCTGTCAACGATTTTTTTAGAAATTACTAATCTGGCAACCTTCGTGTACGTACAGTCGCTCAAAAAAATATCCGCATACTATGAATGATTTAAGAATTTAGAAAAAATACCTGACAACGATTTTTTTAGAAATTTGTGATCTGGCAATCTTCGTGTACGTACAGTCGCTCGTAAAATTTTCCGACCACGATGATTGATTTAAGAATTTAGAAAAAATATCTGTCAAGGATTGTTTTAGAAATTAGTGATCTGGCAACCTTTGTGTACCTACAGTCGCTCATAAAAACATCCGAACACTATGATTGATTTAAGAATTTAGAAAAATACCTGTCAACGAATATTTTAGAAATTAGTGATCTGGTAACCTTGTGTACGTATCGTCGCTCATAAAATATCCGAACACTATGATTGATTTAAGAATTTAGAAAAAATACCTGTCAACGATTTTTTTAAAATTAGTGATCTGGCAAACTTCGTGTACGAACTACTGTACGTACACGAAGTAAGTAAGGTTGCCAGATCTGTAATTTCTAAAAAAATCGTTGTGAAATTTTTTTGAATTCTGTAATCAATCATAGTGTTCGAATATTTTTTTCAGCCACTGTAGCTTCCGTCTGATGAGATTTTAAACCGCACCCCCATGTATGAGAAAACCATATCCTGTGCATGTTTAATAACATGCCGTCTGGCCTTGACCAGAGACTACCATCTGTATCATAGTTGCACAAATATGTCCTCTTCTCAAACCATCTGTGTTCCATTGGAGTTCATATACCTGGCTATTTAGAGAGTGTGTGCCGAAAAAAAAACGACGGTCAGTGGGAAAACAACAACACCATACTCTCGTACTTACACCAAAATATATATTTCTTTTTCATTCTCTAAAGATTAATCCCTTTCATTTGACTTTCATACTCTTTATTCAACTAGGACAATGAACAAAGAGTTCCTGATGTCATATAAGGACATTGTTCGCTGATGAATGATAAATTTAAGGAATTGAATGTTATCATTTACGAATGGATAAATAATCAATTACCAAAAGAAAAAGGGGTGGGGGTGGCTCTGTCGGTAGCGGAAAGTTGGAAAGGCCGCCGTCCGCCGGATGGGACGTTAAGCCGTGGTCCCGTGTGCGGGAGAGCCATACCCTGTGCACGTTAAAGAACACGCTGGATGGCCTTGACGGGAGGCTAGCATCTGTCTCCCAACAGCTGTTCCAGTGGGTGCCCTCCCCCAACCATCTCTGAGCCTACGGGGTCCATGTGACCTGGCCATTTAGCCCATGGTGTGCAAAAAAGTGCCGCTCAGAGGTAAAACAACCCAACGTTAAAGAACACGCTAGATGGCCTTGACGTGAGGCTACCATCTGTCTCCCAACAGCTGTTCCAGTGGGTCCCCTCCCCCCAACCTTCTCTGAGCTATCGGGGTCCATGTGACCTGGCCATTTATCCCATGGTGTGCAAAAAAGTGCCGCTCAAAGGTAAAACAACCCAACGTTAAAGAACATGCTGGATTGGCTTGACGGAGGCTACCATCTGTCTCCCAACAGCTGTTCCAGTGGGTCCCCTCCCGCAACCTTCTCTGAGCCTTCGGGGTCCATGTGACCTGGCCATTTAGCCCATGGTATGCAAAAAAGTGCCGCTCAGAGGTAAAACAACCCAACCCAACTCAGAGTGACGTAGCCAATCGCATAGTAACACGATCTGTTATGGCCACCCTAGGGCTCCGGCCGCAAATGAAGAAGTCTCAGAATCCAATTCCTAGCATAGCTCACACTGCTTTTCCGACTTGTACTCCTCGAATGCAGATATCCTCGGCCTCGCTCCCTCTGGTGACACAGGGCATCGAATCAAGAAGGCGCTTAACGAATCTCTCGTAGCCCAACCACCGAATGCTCCGCATCTTCGACGGCTGAGAAAAACTCAGGGGTTGCTGCAGATGAACTACAGCTCAGAATTATCAGTACTGTTGATAACAGGAGGGCGCAGGCTAATGTTAATGGTATCAGGTTTTTCTGTCCCCATTTCCATGATGGAAAAGAACGTAACGTCTCTTATTCTCTGATCTTCCTCCCTTTAGGTTAGGGGCGCGGGTGGCTCTGTCGGTAGCGCGCCAGGCTCGTAATCTGTAGTTCCCAGGTTCGAGTCCCAGCTGGGTCAGCGTTGAGATTTATCTCCGCAAAATTCCCCGCCCTGTCCACGGTCAGTAGGGGACACCGATGGGCTTCGAAAAGCCGCCGTCCGTCGGATGGGACGATAAGCCGTGGTGCCGTGTGCGGGAGATCCATACCCTGTGCACGTTAAAGAACACGCTGGATGGCTTTGACGGGAGGCTACCATCTGTCTCCCAACAGCTGTTCCAATGGGTCCCCTCCCCCAACCTTCTCTGAGCCTTCGGGGTCCTTGTGGCCTGGCCATTTAGCCCATGGTGTGCAAAAAAGTGCCGCTCAGAGGTAAAATAACCCAAAACAACCTAAAGAAAAAAATGCAACTAGAGTAATTTAGAAGAATGACATGCAGATTCTGCCGAATATCGGAAGCGAATTTTTCATAGAAAATAAATTTGCAAAATCTCTTATCCTCCAACGGTGAAATTTCGAAGAAATGGATGATTTAGAAAATTCCAATCCTGTTATTTCGATCGTATACATCTAACCGAAAAAATATTTTTTTTCTTTGAACAGAAAGAAGTGGCCTTTCTGATTGAGTGCAGGATTGAGTGCGATCTGATTGAGTGCTTTCCGATCGGACTGGCGCAGTTCGGACTCGAACCTGGAAACTGCTGATAATGAGCCTAGCTCCGTATTGAATGAGACAAACTCTGCCACTATTTGGGGGCAAGGGCAGCTCATTCGGTAGCGCTCCAGGCTCGTATTCTGTAGTTCCAAGGTTCGAGTCCCAGCTGGGTCAGCGTTGAGAATTATCTCCGCAAAATTCCCTGCTCTGCGCACGGTCAGTATAGGACATCGATGGGATTTGAAAGACCGCCGTCCGTCGGATGGGACGTTTAGCCATAGCCCCGTTTGCGAAAGAGAGCCACACCTTGTGCACATTAAAGAACACACTGGATGGCCTTGACGGGAGGCTACCATCTGCCTCCCAACACTTGTTCTTCCCAGGTTCGAGTCCCAGCTGGGTCAGCGTTGAGATTTATCTCCGCAAAATTCCCTGCCCTGCCCAAGGTCAGTAGGGGACACCGATGGTCTTGGAAAGGCCGCCGTCCGTTGGATGGGACGTTAAGCCGTGGCCCCAATGTGCGGGAGAGCACATTGAGGCCACGGCTTAACGTCCCATCCAATTGAAAACCAGCGTGTTCTTTAACCCTGTGCACGTTAAAGAACACGCTGGATGGCCTTGACGAGAGGCTATCATCTGTCTCCCAAGAGCTATTCCAGTGGGTCCCCTCCCCCAACCTTCTCTGAGTCTACGGTGTCCATGTGACCTGTCCATTTATCCCATGGTGTGCAAAAAAGTGCCGCTCAGAGGTAAAACAATCCAACCCAACCCAACACTTGTTCCAGTGGGTCTCCACCCCCAACAATCTCTGAGTTTTCGGGGTCAATGTGACCTGGCAATTTAGCCCACGGTGTGTAAAAAAGTGGCGCTCAGCGTTTTACCTCTGAGCGGCACTTTTTTGCACACCATGGGCTAAATGGCCAGGTCACATGGACCCCGTAGGCTCAGAGAAGTTTGGGGGAGGGCACCCACTGGAACAGCTGTTGGGAGCCGGATGGTAGTATCCCGTCAAGGCCATCCAGCCTGTTCTTTAACGTTCACAGGGTATGGCCCTCCCGCACACGGGGCCACAGCTTAACCTCCCATCCGACGGACGGCGGCCTTTCCAAGCCCATTGATGTCCCCTACTGACGGTGGGCAGGGCGGGGAATTTTGCGGAGATAAATCTCAACGCTGACAATACGGAGACAAATCTCAACCAAAGGCAAAATATAACATATATTAAAGCATATATACCGAAATTCGTGCCACTAAACTAGTTTATATTTCGTCTTCTTTTTCCCTATTTTATATTTAAAAAGTTATAATTATTTTAAATTAGAATTAAATATTGGTGCGGATTGGAACGAAATGACTAGAAATAATTCTTAGAAACATGATTTTATTTTAAGTAACACCAATATACAGGTAAAAATCGATTCAAATATACGGTGAGGGTGTTGCTTTTGAGTTGCTAAAAATTAATGAACGGTCATAAAAGGTAATTAATTCATAGTTTAAATTTCTAAGTTTTCTCGTAAGTATAAATAAAAAAAAATAAGCAAAATGTTAAATTGTTTCCTTTGATTAGAACTTAAAATAACAGGAAATAGCTTGATACTAATTATTACATATTTTTATTCACAATTACACAAAATTTTAAAATTTAAATTATGACTCTGCCACTGCGCGAATTCATCCCTAGTGACGGCGATAAAGATGATATTCAGTAGAGTCGCTCAAAAAAAATATTTTTTTCAGCGTCTGTAGATTTGAATGCGGCTATTCGTTCACTTAACATGGCAATGTCCGAACCCTTTTTGCAATATAGTGTACGTCTTATATATATCATGGAAGTGTTGAGTGATTTTTTGACCACCAGAAAGTGCCATTGGTACAAGTTTCGTAAAACGCCATGTATCCACAAAAGCTTCATATACTCTCGTGTTACACTTTCTACATTTGGCTCCCTGGTTAGGGATAAACAAAAGGGAATACAAACTCTTATATACAGGGTGTCTCAAAAATATAGGTACAAACGTTTAGAGGAGGTTGGGTTGTTTTACCTCTGAGTGGCACTTTTTTGCACACCATGGGTTTCAATTCATTGCGAAAGGTACAGTCGCTCAAAAAGTATCCGAACACTATGGTTCATTACAGTATTCAGATAAAATATCTGGCAACAATTTTTTTAGAAATTAGTGATCTGGCAACCTTCGTGTCACGTAATTACAGAATTCAGGAAAAATATCTGGAGCGTGTACAGTTGCTGTACACGCTCCAGTTACCGTTGACATCAAACTGGAGCGTGTGAACTGCACACGCTCCAGTTTGCTGTGAACGCTAACTGCACACGCTCAATATTTCCGTGAGTGAGCCCACATGATCTAGTATCAAAATAATATGACCACCTACAGTCGCTCAAAAAAAAGTATCCGAACACTACGGATGATTACATAATTCAGAAAAAATATCTGGCAACGATTTTTTTAAGAATTAGTGATCTGGCAACTTTCGTGTACAATTCCAGATCGCCAATTTCTAAAAAGTTCGTTGCCAGTTATTTTTCTAAATTCTGAAATCAACTATACTGTCCGGATATCTTTTTGAGCGACTGTACATTGCTATTTCATTTTTAGTTCGAAGTTGGTGTACATAGCGCTGTGTGTGCGGCAGTAACTTCAACTATATCGTAGCGCTTTCTTCCTACCATTGTATCCTTATTTAAACTGTTGAGAATCGGACTGTCTTAGCTGAATTCACAGGAACAACTGGCTCGTAACCACGAAGTCCTGTATTCGAGTCCTTGAGGTGAATTGGAGATTCTATTTCACATTTTTCTAGTTCGGTTCGGTTATTGGGTTGTTTTACCTCTGAGCGGCACTTTTTTGTACACCATGGGCTAAATGGCCAGATCACATGGAACCCAAAGGCTCAGAGAAGGTTGGGGGAGGGGACCCACTGGAACAGCTGTTGGGAGACAGATGGTAGCCTCCCGTCAAGGCCATCCAGCGTGTTCTTTAACGTGCACAGGGTATGGGTCTCCCGCACACGGGGCCACGGTTTGACGTCCCATCCGACGGACGGCGGCCTTTCGAAGCCCATCGGTGTCCCCTACTGACCGTGGGCAGGGCGGTGAATTTTGCGGAGATAAATCTCAACGCTGACCCAGCTGGGACTCGAACCTGGGAACTACAGATTACGAGCCTGGCGCGCTACCGACTGAGCCCCCCCCCGCCCCCCATCAGAGACAGCGGCCTTTCCAAGCCAATTACTGTCCATTTTCTCACCGACTTTTAGATTTGGTTTAGAGAAAATAAAATCTCAACACTGGCGCTGCTGATGCTCGAACCTTAGGAATGAATATTAAGAGATTTTGTAGCTTTTCCCTGAGCCCGCCGCCATCCCTTTCTCTGTCTTTTCTCAGGGGCAGGGGGTGGCTCAATCAGTAGAACGCCATTCTCGTAAACTTCAGTTCCCAGGGTCGAGTCCCACCTGGGCAAGCGTTAAGATTTATCGCCGCAAAATTCCCCGCTCTGCCCACGGTCAGTAAGGAACACTGATAACCTTAGAAAAACAGCCGTCCGTTGGATGGGACGTTAAGTCGTCGCCCTGTGTGCGGGAGAGCCATACCCTGTGCACGTTACAGAACACGCTGGATAGCCTTGAGGGAGGTTACCATCTGTCTCCCAACAGCTCTTCCAGTGTGTTCCCTCCCCCAACCTTCGGGGTCCTTGTGACCTGGCCATTTAGCCCATGGTGTGCAAAAATGTGCCGCTCAGAGGTGAAACAACCCAACCCTCTTTTGTCAGTGAATAATAAATACTTCTTCAAGTAGCTGCTTTCCACATAGGTCTGACAGGAATCGTTCAGTTTCTTCGCTACATTAGAAGGTACAAGGTATGTGAGGAAAGAGAAACCTCAGCAGAAACACAACACAATCATCCACTACTTAACCTGGGGCTCGAACCCAGGTCCCTCAGATCAGCAGCCAAGCATTCTAACCACTCGGCCACGGAACGGTTGTCAATGAATAGTGAAATAAATCCAGTTCATTTCGTTATGTGATGAATACAATCTGTTCAATTTCTATGTAGTGGCAATATATTATTATTTCTTTAATCTATTATATAATTTAGATTGTTTGTGTGTCCGGTTGTCTGTTTGTTTGTTGGACAATTCCTCCTAGAGGAACAGAGCTAGGACCACCAAATTTCGCTTAATGTTCCATCTCACCTAACTACTTCAATCTTTTTGACCCCATAAACATAATCTCTCCCCAAAATGTTGTCCACAAAACGTTTGTCCATTGATCGATAACATACTCTACTCCATTCATAACTTTCAGACATTCATTCAAAAGAAGGCAAGGAGAGGACTCCTTCAAATTTCGGGCACTTGCGGCTGGTTCAGTCTGGCTACTGGGAACCAGATCTATAAACCCTATTCAGGAAGATGCAAGTGGACATATTGCATCAAATTTGGGACCGATCTGTCAAGTGACTGAGAATAATAGGGAACCTAAAATTTTCGTCGTCACTGACATCACCATGGACGTAAAAGGAGTGTCCTAGCACTCGTTTGTAATACGCAAGGATGTTTGCTACTTTGAGCCATTTACTCTGTTAAGTTCCGAGCAAAACCGGCCAATGATATTTTGTAAATAATGATATAAATGTAAAATTTTAATTTTTGTGTTTTACTATATTCAGAATAACACTTTGCCGCCATGTTAAACCCTGTATGGGCAATACTACCAAAGAAGGTCTAAGAAGAAGAAGGCTAGCTTCGCACAAGCGTAAGTGGCGCCGTTCTGTGGAATTTTATCGAATCTGACGTGGCAAATTGATGTACATGCACAAAAGCAACTGTAAGGGGCGATCTGCGCATGCGCAGTGGAATCACTTTTAGTCCACTGCATCTATGGTTTGTCTTACTCTTGGTATATTTATTGCGATTTATTCAGTGTTTCAACCTGTCTAACACCCATGACTGCTTGGCATAGTGATAGCTGACCCTAAAGTTATTCAATGAGTATTTTATCCCCTTCAGCAGTATATTTTACGATACCTGGAAAAGCCGTTGTATGTTTATTTTGAGTCATTTTGCAGAATTTTTAAAATTAATATATAAAGTAATACATTTAATCATGTTGCGAACATGTCAGTCAATGTATGTTGCAGTTTTGTGTTCCATGGAGCATATCGATGTATATAGGTGTCTGCAGTTTGTTCTAATAATAAAATTTTTTATGGTTGATACGAGAAGTTCCTGCTGCCATCTATTGACAGTTTATACAACTAAGAAACTCGATATGATTTTATTGGAAATATCTAAAATTCTATAAAATGTAATTAAATAAAACATGTTGTCTCGCATTAAGCCATAAATTGCAATTTATTATAATATATTAAATATTGTAGAATGTTCAAAATTTTAAATTTTTTTTGTTGAGCATAGCTTCTACATGTTTTACAAAATGGGATTTTATTAAAGAAAATAATTTTAACTAATCCTTGTGAAAAGAAATTATGATGGTAAAATTTAAGAAACGTATGCTTTACAGAGTCAAAGTGTATGTAAAATTAGTCACGTGGTGTAAGCCATTGAAAACCTTGCTGGGCGGTGGAAAATAACGCACGGAACTGGCTCCTCTCCTTGGCTAGGTGGCTTCACTGCAATGCACGAATTTGCCATGTTTAGAGGCCGCTGCAATCGAAAAGTTTACATTAAGCCTATGCAAGCTAGCTCTCTTCTCCCTTAGACACTCCTTGATACTATGCCCATCAGTGGTGCAATTGTTTTAACAGGTTCCTTAGCTTTAGCATAAAAATTCTGCGCATGCGCATTACTCCGTTTTGAATCCAACTTCTTTACATATTTTGTGAACCCGAACTAATGTGCATTCTGGAACGTATCAACAGTGACTACGAGAGATGTCGATTAAACGGATGCTTTTCACTTTGTAAATAATTCAGACAAAAATTAGAGTGGTAGTAAATTAAAATATATAGGACCATCAAAATTTACTACCTAGATTTCTGCTACTTTCTACCCTGAACAGACTATCAACACAGATCGTTGAAACATATCGCAACATCGTCATAAAATAGGTAAAAAGCGAAAAAGAAAAAATTTGTATCACAATATTTCTTAAAGCATTTAGTGAACAATGAACGCACTTGTGGTGCTATTTCTGGAATTATTCATAAAGAGTGTTAAAGATGGCGCCACCTTACAATCATGCACCTGAGAGAGATTTTATGTGATTTCTATTTCTGAATGATAAAAGAATAAAAATGGCTTGAAATACCTATATGAGATATTATATATTGTTGTTTTTCAGGTTTTTCTATATTTTGCTCCAACATTCTAGGAGTGTCAGTGAGTAGTCTTGTACAGTCGCTCAAAAAAATATCCGAACACAATGATTGATTTAAGAATTTAGAAAAAATACTTGTCAAAGATTTTTATAGAATTAGTGATCTGGCAACCTTCGTTGACGTACAGTCGCTCATAGAAATATCAGAACACTACGATTGATTTAAGAATTTTGAAAAAATACCTGTCAACGATTTTTTGACAAATTAGTGATCTGGCAACATTCGTGTACGTACAGTCCTCATAAAAATATCCGAAAACTATAATTAATTTAAGAATTTATACAAAATACTTGTCAACGATTTTTATAGAATTAGTGATCTGGCAAACTTCGTTGACGTACAGTCGCTCATAAAAATATCAGAACACTTCGATTGATTTAAGAATTTTGAAAAATACCTGTCAACGATTTTTTTAGAAATTAGTGATCTGGCAACATTCGTGTACGTACAGTCGCTCATAAAAATATCCGAACACTATAATTGATTTAAGAATTTATATAAAATACTTGTCAACGATTTTTATAGAATTAGTGATCTGGCAAACTTCGTTAACGTACAGTCGCTCAAAAAATATCCGAATACTATGAATGATTTAAGAATTTAGAAAAAATACCTGTCCACGATTTTTCCGGAAATTAGTGATCTGGCAACCTTCGTGTACGTGCAGTCGCTCATAAAAAATATCCGAAAACAATAATTGATTTAAGAATTTAGGAAAAATACCTGACAACGACTTTTTTAGAAATTAGTGATCTGGTAATCTTCGTGTACGTACAGTCGCTCATAAAATTTTCCGACCACGATGATTGATTTAAGAATTTAGAAAAAATATCTGTCAAGGATTGTTTTAGAAATTAGTGATCTGGCAACCTTCGTGTACCTACAGTCGCTCATAAAAATATCCGAACAGTATGATTGATTTAAGAATTTAGAAAAATACCTGTCGACGATTTTTTTAGAAATTAGTGATCTGGCAACCTTGAGTACGTACAGTCGCTCATAAAAATATTCGAACACTATGATTGATTTAAGAATTTAGAAAAAATACCTGTCAACGATTTTTTTAGAAATTAGTGGTCTGGCAAACTTCGTGTACGAACTACTGTACGTACACGAAGTAAGTAAGGTTGCCAGATCTGTAATTTCTAAAAAAATCGTGAAATTTTTTTGAATTCTGTAATCAACCATAGTGTTCGGATATTTTTTTCAGCCACTGTAGCTTCCGTCTGATGAGATTTTAAACCGCGCCCCCATGTGTAAGAAAACCATATCCTGTGCATATTAAATATTAAATAACATGCCGTCTGGCCTTGACCAGAGACTACCATCTGTATCATAACAGTGGTAAAAATATGTCTTCTTCCCAAACCATCTGTGTTCCATTGGAGTTCATATACCTGGCTATTTAGAGAGGGTGTGCCGAAAAAAAAACGACGGTCAGTGGGAAAACAACAACACCATACTCTCGTACTTACACCAAAATATATATTTCTTTTTCATTCTCTAAAGATTAATCCCTTTCATTTGACTTTCATACTCTTTATTCAACTAGGACAATGAACAAAGAGTTCCTGATGTCATATAAGGACATTGTTCACTGATGAATGATAAATTTAAGGAATTGAATGTTACCAGTTACGAATGGATAAATAATCAATTTCCAAAAGAAAAAGGGGCAGGGGTTGCTCAGTCGGTAGCGCGCCAGGCTCGTATTCTGTAGTTCCAAGGTTCAAGTCCCAGCTGGGTCAGCGTTGATTTTTCTCCGCAAAATTCCCTGCTCTGCCCACGGTCAGTATAGGACATCGATGGGATTTGAAAGACCACCGTCCGTCGGATGGAACGTTAAGCCATAGCCCCATGTGCGAAAGAGAGTCATACCTTTTGCACATGAAAGAACACACTGGATGGCTTTGACGGGAGGCTACCATCTGCCTCCCAACACTAGTTCCAGTGGGTCTCCACCCCCAACCATCTCTGAGCTTTCGGGGTCCATGTGACCTGGCCATTTAGCCCATGGTGTGTAAAAAAGTGCCGCTCAGAGGTAAAACAACCCAACTGCATCTATTTGATGAAAGGGCAGGAAGACAAAATATAACATATAGTAAAGCATATATACCGAAATGCGTGCCACTAAACTAGTTTATAATTCGTCTTCTATTTCCCTATTTTATAGTTAAAAAGTTATAATTATTTTAAACGAAAATTAAATATTGATGCGGATTGGAACGAAATGACTAGAAATAATTCTTAGAAACAAGATTTTATTTTAAGTAACACCAATATACAGGTAAAAATCGATTCAAATATACGGTGAGGGTGTTGCTTTTGAGATGCTAAAAATTAATGAACGGTCATAAAAGGTAATTAATTCATAGTTTAAATTTCTAAGTTTTCTCGTAAGTATAAATAAAAAAAATAAGTAAAAAGTTAAATTCTTTCCATTGATTAGACCTTAAATTAACAGGAAATATCTTGATTCTAATTATTACATATTTTTTATTCACAATTACAACGAAATTTAAAAATTTAAATTATGAATCTGCCACTACGCGATTTCATCCCTATTGACGGCGATAAAGATAATATTCAGTAGAGTCGCTCAAAAAAAAATATTTTTTTCAGCGTCTGTAGATTTGAATGCTTCGTTCACTTAATATGGCAGTGTTCGAACACTTTTTGCAATATAGTGTAGGTCTTATATATATCATGGAAGTGTTGACTGATTTATTGACCACCAGAAAGTGCCATTGTTACAAGTTTCGTAAAGCACCATTTATCCACAAAAGCTCCAAATACTATCGTGTTACACTTGCTACATTTGGCTCCCTGGTTAGGAATAAACAAAAGGGAATACAAACACTTCTATACAGGGTGTCTCAAAAATATAGGTAGAAACTTTTAGGGGAGGTAGATAACATCTAAAGGAATGAGAATTGCATAGGAACCCATAACCGGAAACGTCACAGTAAGTCAATAGGCGGCGCTGTTCATCAGTGCACTAGAGGGGAAATTTCGGATTTCCTCATTCGAGCGGTAGTCGGCTGACGAAGAGCATGCAAAGGTATTCGAACAGGGAGCTGGCAGACATGCACTTAGTGTATAGAATAGCTGAGGGCAACGGACGAGCCGCTCAACGAATGTATCAAGAACGCTTCCCACACAGACATGTACCGGGACACCGTTTGTTTGCGCGTGCGCCTAAAAATTTGTGCGATTTTGGGTCATTAATAGGTAGGAGAAGTGAAGGCAGTCCATCTAGTACGCCATTTTTAATAATTATGTCCTATAAGAGTTTTTCCATTAATCACTGTCTTGTGTCCTTTCAGATCTTGTACCTCTGCCACCACTTTCCCATGACGTTTCCGGTTATGGGTTCCTATGCAATTCTCATTCTTCAGATGTTATCTACCTCCCCTAAAACTTTGTACCTATATTTTTAAGACACCCTGAATAATCTCCTTACCATTTTTTTCACGAATGGGTAAGAAAAAATAATAAAAACTTTATAATCTCTGATATTTTCCAAGTCATATCTTTTCGTTTCGCGTGCACCTAATTTCGACCAATTCTTCCCTCACGATTACGTAAAAGAATCAAAAGCATGATACCACTTTTTTGGGGGGGTGGAAATGAGGAGGAATATTCTGGAATATCAATTTTTCATAACTTAAGACACTTTCTAGATCATTGTTTTTCTTTGTCATGTAATTCATTGCGAAAGGTACAGTCGCTCAAAAAAGTATCCGAACATTATGGTTCATTACAGTATTCAGATAAAATATCTGGCAACGATTTTTTAGAAATTAGTGATCTGGCAACCTTCGTGTCACGTGATTACAGAATTCATAAAAAATATCTGGCAATTTTTTTTAGAAATTAGTGTTCTGGCAACCTTCGTGTACAATTCCAGATCGCCAATTTGCAAAAATATCGTTGCCAGCTATTTTTTCTGAATTCTGAAATCAACTATAGTGTCCGGTTATCTTTTTGAGCGACTGTACATTTTTATTTCATTTTTAGTTCGAGGTTGGTGTAAATTGCGCTGTGCATCTCGTGATAACTTCAACTATATCGTAGCGCTTTCTTCCTACCATTGTATCCTTATTTAAACGGTGTAGAATCGGACTGTCTTAGCTGAATTCACAGGAACAACTGGCTCGTAACCACAAAGTCGTAAATTCGAGTCCTGGAGATGAACTGGGGATTCTGTTTCAAATTTATCTAATTATCAATGGCTTTAATTGTTTGTTAATCCTATGTTAATCTGTATTATACAAAAGTTTCATCTCAAAATAATGCATTTTTTTTATTGATTGTGTTGTTTTACCTCTGAGAGGCACATTTTTCCACACGTTGTCCAGATAACAAGGGGCGGGGGTGGCTAAGTCGGTAGCGCGCCAGGCTCGTAATCTGTAGTTCCCAGGTTCGAGTCCCAGCTGGGTCAGCGTTGAGATTTATCTCCGCAAAATTCCCCGCCCTGCCCACGTTCAGTAGGGGACACCAATGGGCTTGGAAAGGCCGCCGTCCGTCGGAGGGGATGTTAAGCCGTGGCCCCGTGTTCGGGAGAGCCATATCCTGTTCACGTTAAAGAACACGCTGGATGGCCTTGACGGGAGGCTACCATCTGTCTCGCAACAGCTGTTCCAGTGGGTCCCCTCTCCCAACCTTCTCTGAGCCTTTGGGGTCCATGTGACCTGGCCATTTAGCCCATGGTGTGCAAAAAAGTGCAGCTCAGAGGTAAACCAACCCAGATAACAAGAACCCTAGCGGATCAGAGATGGTAAAGAAAATGGACCACTGAACAGCCATTGGGTAAGGCAGCCGTTAGGAGAGCCATGGTAGCCTTCAATTGAGGCCATCTAGCACATTTTTTAACGTAAAAATATCATGGATCTGCTGCAAATGTCCCATCGGGGACAGCGGCCTTTCCAAGTCAATTACAGTTCCTTTTCTCACAGAGTTTTAGAGTTGATTTAGAGGAGATAAATCTCAACACCGGCGCCGAAAATGTTCGAACCTTGGAAATGAATATTAAGAGACTTTCTAGCTTTTTCCTGAGGCCCCCATCTCTTTCTCTTTCTTTTGTCAGGGGGCGGGTGTGGCTCAGTGAGTAGAACGCCAGGCTCGTAATCTGGAGTTCCAAAATGGTCAAGTCCCACCTGGGTAAGCGTTGCGATTTATCTCCGCAACAATTCCCCGCCTTGCCCACGGTCAATACGGGACACTGATAAGCTTAGAGCTTAGAGAAACAGCCATCGGTTGGATGGGAAGTTAAGTCGTGGTCTTGTGTGCGGGAGAACCATACCCTGTGCACGTTACAGAACACGCTGGATAGCCTTGAGGGAGTTACCATCTGTCTCCCAATAGCTGTTCCTGTGGGTCCCCTCCCCCAAACTTTGGGGTCCTTATGACCTAACCATTTAGTCCATGGTGTGCAAAAATGTGCCGCTCAGAGGTAAAACAACCCAACCCTCTTTTGTCAGTGAATAATAAATACCTCTTCAAGTAGCTGCTTTACACATAATTCTGACAGGAATCGGTCAGTTTATTCGCCACATTATAAGGTACAAAGAGGAGGCGAAACCTCAGCAGAAACACAATACAATCATCCACTACTGAATCCGTGGCTCGAACCCAGGTCCCTCAGATCAGCAGCCAAGCATTCTAACCACTCGGCCACGGAACGGTTGTCAATGGATAGTGAAACAAATCCAGTTCATTTCGTCATGTGATGAACAGAATCTGTTCAATTTCTATGTAGTGACAATATATTATTATTTCTTCAATCTATTATATAATTTAGATTGTTTGTGTGTCCGGTAGTCTGTTTGTTTGTTGGACAACTCCTCCTAGAGGAACAGAGCTAGGACCACAAAATTTCGTCTAATGTTCCATCTCACCTAACTACTTCAATCTTTTTGACCCCATAAACATAATCTCTCCCCAAAATGTTGTCCACAAAACGTTTGTCCATTGATCGATAACATACTCTACTCCATTCATAACTTTCAGACGTTCATTCAAAAGAAGGCAAAGAGAGGACTCCTTCAAATTTCGGGCACTTGCGGCTGGTTCAGTCTAGCTACTGGGTTGGGTTGTTTTACCTCTGAGCGGCACTTTTTTGCACACCATGGGCTAAATGGCCAGGTCACATGGACCCCGAAGGCTCAGAGAAGGTTTTGGGAGGGGACCCACTGGAACAGCAGTTGGGAGACAGATGGTAGCCTCCCGTCAAGGCCATCCAGCGTGTTCTTTAACGTGCACAGGGTATGGCTCTCCCACTCACGGCACCACGGCTTAACGTCCCATCCGAGGGACGGCGGCCTTTCCAAGCCCATCGGTGTCCCCTACTGACCGTGGGCAAGGCGGTGAATTTTGCGGAGATAAATCTCAACGCTGACCCAGCTGGGACTCGAACCTGGAAACTACAGATTACGAGCCTGGCGCGCTACCGACTGAGCCACCCCCGCCCCCTAGCTACTGGGAACCTGATCTATAAACCCTATTCAGGAAGATGCAAGTGGACATATTGCATCAAATTTGGGACCGATCGGTCAGGTGACTGAGAATAAAAGGGAACCTAAAAATTTCATCATCACTGACGTCACCATGGACGTAAATGGAGTGTCCTAGCACTCGTTTGCAATACTCAAGGATGTTTGCTAGTTTGAGTCATTTACTCTGTTAAGTTCCGAGCAAAACCGGCCAATGATTTTAGTAAATAATGATAGAAATGTAAAATTTTAATTTTAGTGTTTTACTATATTCAGAATAACACTTCGTCGCCATGTTAAACCCTATATGGGTAACACTACGCCCATGAATGCCGCAATTGTTTAACCAGGAACCTCAGCTTTAACATAAAAATTCTGCGCATGCGCAATGCTCCGATTGGAATCCAACTTCTTTACATATTTTGTGCACTAATGTGCATTCTGGAACCTAATCAATCATCAGAGATATTAGTAACAGATTAAACGGATGCTTTTCACTTTGTAAATAATTCAGACAAAAACTAGAGTGGTAGTAAATTAAAATATTTATGACCATCAAAATTTACCACGTAGATTTCTACTACTTTCTGCTCTGAATAGACTATCAACACAGATCGTTGAAACAAATCGCAACACCGTCATAAAAGAGGTAGAAAGCGAAAAAAGAAACAATTTGTATCACATTATTTCTTAAAGCATTCAGTGAACAATGAACGCACTTGTGGTGCTATCTCTGGAATTATTCATAACGCGGGTTAAAGATGGCGCCACCTTACAATCATGCACCTGAGAGAGATTTTATGTGATTTCTATTTCTGAATGCTAAAAGAATATAAATGGCTTGAAATACCTATATCAGATATTATATATTATGGTTTTTCAGATTTTTGTTTTATTTTATAACCATTGTTATAGTATAACTATAATATAACTATGTACTACAACTAGTTTTATCTCTCTATACAAGGGGTACGCCAGTTACATACACTTTTCCAGGGGGTACGTGAAGCATGAAAGGTTGAGAACCACTTATATATATGTTTTATATTATTCCCATTGATATACTATAACTATAGTTAATGTCCAGGGGGTACGTGAAGCATAAAGGTTGAGAACCATTGATATATATGTTTTATTTTATTCCCATTTTTATGCTATAACTATAGTTTGATATATCTATATAAGGGGTATGCCAGATTCATACACATTTCCAGAGGGTACGTGAAGCATAAAAGGTTGAGAACCACTGATATATATGTTTTATTTTATTCCCATTTTTATACTATAACTATAGTTTGATCTATCTATATAAGGGGTATGCCAGATTCATACACATTTCCAGAGGGTACGTGAAGCATAAAAGGTTGAGAACCACTGATATATATCTTTCATTTTATTCCCATTTTTATACTATAACTATAGTTTTATCTATCTATATAAGGGTACGCCAGTTTCATAGACATTTCCAGGGGGTACGTGAAGCATAAAAGTTTGAGAACCACTGATACATATGTTTTACATTATTCCCATTTTTACAATATAACTATAGTTTTATCTATCTATATAAAGGGTACGCCAGTTTCATACACATTTCCAGTGGATACGTGAAGCATAATAGTTTGAGGACCACTGATATATATGTTTTATTTTATTCCCATTTTTATACTATAACTATAGTTTTATCTATCTATAAAACGGGTACGCCAATTTCATACACATTTCCAGGGTGTACGTGAAGCATAAAAGTTTGAGAACCACTGATATATATGTTTTATTTTATTCCCATTGTTATACTATAACTATAGTTTTATGCATCTATATAAGGGGTACGCCAGTTACATACACATTTCCAGGGGGTACTTGAAGCATGAACGTTTGAGAACCACTGCTGTAAAGTGAACCTTCGAAGGCTAAATTTGTTTAATGAATCTTATCGTGGGGTCGCCAAAATGGAAATTCATTTGGAGAATACTTTAAGAAGCAATACTAGTATACAATCCTATTTTCTGAACGGAATGTATGAGATTATTGTAGAAGTATTTCGCTGTAAATTCTATTTTTTATTTGAAATCTTGGACATATCGTCAAGATATTATTCGTGATATGATAATTGTGTTTGTTGATACGTAATTTGAGGATTGAACGAAAGACATTTATTTCTATTTAATTACTGTATAAATCAGGTGGTAGTTTAAAGATAAATTTCTTCTAATTTCTTTCCTAAAATGTACCTTTGTCAATACGTCAGTATTTGTGTTTGTCAAAATGGTTGATTCACCATATTATCCCAATCGATTGGTCGATCGCAGTATACAGGTAAATGCAACAAGCTATATAAAAAAACATCATCTTTCCCTTGTAAGGAAGAGAAAACCTGAAAATCATTTTTCTACTATATTTTCCAAAAGATGAGGAACCAGATTAACCGAGCTGTGTGTCATTGGAAAGTTTATAAAGGAGTGCGACAGGTTTTAAAAAATGTTACCTTCCATGATTTCTTCCTCCGTAAAAATGCTAAATATGAAAACTATATTTCAATATATCTTTTAAACGAAAGTTGGTTGTTGGTTGGTTATTTTACCTCTGAGCGGCACTTTTTTGTACACCATGAGCTAAATGGCCAGGTCGCAAGGACCCCGAAGACTCAGAGGAGGTTGGGTGAGGGGACCCACTGAAACAGCTGTTGGGAGACAGATGGTAGCCTCCCGTCAACGCCATCCAACGTGTTCTTTAACGTGAATAGAGTATGGTTCTCCCGCGCACGAGGCCACGGCTTAACGTCCCATCCGACAGACGGCGGCCTTTCCAAGCCCAATGGTGTCCCCTACTTCCCGTGGGGACCACGGGGAGTTTTCCGAAAATAAATCTCAACGCTGACCCAGCTGGGACTCGAACTGGGAACTGCAGATTACGAACCTGGCGCTTTTAACCCTTTCACGACTAAGGGAAACATTTTCCCCATTTTAAAATTGGTGATTGTCGTATTTAATATAACCTTATCTGCTTTTTTTATACAGAATGTCAAAATAGAACGTATGCCGAACGCAATTACGTAAACGGGAACGTTTAGAAAACAAAAACAGAACTGTCAGGACGCATAATATATGTACTATGTGCAATGTCCATTTTTGCTTCACTACCAAAAGAAATTGCTTCGCAGAATATCATAATTAGCACATCATTTTGTATAGTAATTTTATTTCATAATTTTGTATTATTTTAGTTAACATTTTGTTCTAATAAACCAATAAATAAAAGACATTGCATAATAAGCCTAACTATAATTTGTGTTACCTTTATAGTCCATTGGGAAAAATATTTCCCATAAAATTCCAAAAAAACTACACATTGTTATGTATTTTGCTTATGATTTTTATTTATTTTACGTCTAAACAAACTAAAATAAACAGTTACATACTAATATTTACTCTTAGAAACCTTATGGTCCTGAAAGGGTTAACAGGAAATGGGTAAGTTGAGTTAGGAATACCGGATCATACAGGGGAGTCGACATTGGGTCTACCTTATGGTCCTGAAAGGGTTAAACGAAAGAGACGAGAGAAATGAGTTATATGCATAATGAAAGCATGCAAAGTGGAAAGTGTCACAAGTTTTAAAGCTTTTTCTCCCATTCTTAATCCAAAAAAATTTTATAATTTGTAAACTATTGTTTTATTGTATTTTTCACAAAAGAGGGGCGAAATTAACGAGTTGTGTGCCAAATGAAGTCTTTTATGTGGGGAATGTCGCATAAAAAAATATCCTCATGCTTTTTATTACCCCGAAAGAAAGGGTTGGGTTGTTTTACCTCTGAGCGGCACTTTTTTGCACACCCTGGGCTAAATGGCCTGGTCACATTGACCCCGAAGGCTCAGAGAAGGTTAGGGGAGGGGACCCAGTGGAACAGCTGTTGGGAGACAGATGGTAGCCTCTCGTCCAGGCCATCCAGCGTGTTCTTTAACGTTGGGTTGTTTTACCTCTGAGCGGCACTTTTTTGCACACCATGGGCTAAATGGGCAGGTCACATGGACCCCGAAGGCTCAGAGAAGGTTGGGGGAGAGGACCCACTGGAACAGCTGTTGGGAGACAGATGGGAGCCTCCTGTTAAGGCCATCGAGCGTGTTCTTTAACGTGCACAGGGTATGGCTCTCCCGCACACGGGGCCACGGGTTAACGTCCCATCCGACGGACGGCCGCCTTTCCAAGCCCATCGGTGTCCCTTACTGACCGTGGGCAGGGCGGGGAATTATTGCAGAGATAAATCTCAACGCTTACCCAGCTGGGACTCGAACCTGGGAACTACAGATTACGAGCCTGGCGCGCTACCGACTGAGCCACCCCCGCCCCAACTGACAGTACTCAGAGCGATATAGAGAAGGATCTGCTCGACGGATCACAGAGAAGTGATGGATACCTTAATACGAACATGGGGTAGAGAATTTGCAAATAAAAAACTGGAAACGGTTTTCTTAGAAATTAGTAATCTGGCAACCCTCGTGTACAGTCACTTAAAAAAATATCTGAACCCAATGGTTGATTACAGAATTCAGAAATATATCTGGCAATGATGTTTTTGAAATTAGTGATCTGGCAACCCTCGTGTACAGTCACTTAAAAAAATATCCGAACCCAATGGTTGATTACAGAATTCAGAAATATATCTGGCAACGATATTTTTGAAATTAGTGATCTGGCAACCCTCGTGTCATCATCATCATCATCATCATCATCATCATCATCATCATCATCATCATCACCATCATCATCATCATCATCATCACCATCATCATCATCATCATCATCATCATCATCATCATCACCACCATCATCATCATCATCATCATCATCATCATCATCATCATCATCATCATCATCATCATCAAGCAGCCATGGGTTACGGAGGTCCAACCAGACCGTGCAATTTAGTTCTCCAAGCAAGTCTATCCTGAGCTACATCTACTGCATCTGGCCACTGCACACCAATTCTAACAAGGTCCTGTTTGACATTGTCTGCCCACCGCATCCTAGGTCTCCCCTTCTTTCTGAGGCCTTTAGGCACACTGTTCATAACCCTATTCGCCAATCTATAATTATTCATACGGGCAACATGGCCAAACCAACGGAGTCTCTCTCTGCACAATATGCTGCTTAAAGGAGGTTGCAAACTCCTTTGCCTAATCTCATCATTAGTTACAAAGTTGAACCACCTAATGCCCAAGATATTGCGTAAGCATCTGGAATCAAAAGCATCTAGCTTCCTGTTATCATGTTTACAAAGTGTCCAGGTTTCACTACCATAACTAACCCTAGAAAGAACCAAACTATTATACAGCCTAATTTTAGTCTTTAGGTGTATACACCTATTTCTCCACACTCTCCATAGATTCTTAAAAGTCCCGGCAGCAATCCCTATTCGTCTGTTAATCTCATGCCGCACATCACCAGTATCTGTTACATAGCTCCCAAGATAATTAAACTGTGACACCTGCTCAAGACTGCAACCATTCATATTAACTGAATCACAGTCTGCCTGACCAATTTTCATCACTTTAGTTTTCTCTCTGTTTATAACCAAACCTACTCTACTACCAGTTTCATCAACAGCTCGAATGAAAGAGTTCATCTCATCAACATCATTTGCCAAAAGGGCTAAATCATCAGCATAATCTAAATCAGAAATTTTCGTATCTCCAGCCCATTTAAGGCCAAAATCTTTATCTTGAAGTGAATTTCGCATAACATAATCAATAACCAAACTAAAGAGAAAAACTAAAGAGAAAAGGAGACAAAATGCACCCTTGTCGAACACCAGAAGTAATGCTAAACCAATTGCTACAAGCCTTACCAACTCTCACACACGACTCAGTGTTATTATAGAGAGCTTTCATAATGTTAACTAACTTGTCTGGTATACCATATGATTTCACAATCAACCACAAATTATGACGATCAACAGAGTCGAAAGCCTTTTTGAAATCAACAATGCTAGCAACCAAAGGTTTCTGAAACTCTAAACATTTCTCAAGAATCTGCCTAAGTGAAAATATCTGATCCACACATCCCCTACCACTTCTGAATCCACATTGGTCATCACGCAATTGACTGTCAACCAGATTCTTAATTCTATTAAGCTCAATCATAGAAAGAACTTTACCTGGAACAGAGAGTAGGCTGATACCCCTATAGTTATCACAAGAACAGCGATCACCTTTTTTGAAAATAGGGATAACAGTAGCTCTGGTAAAATTCTTAGGAACCATGCCTTTATCATAAAAGATATTCAGAATTTCAGTCATCCAAGTGGTAACCGAAACATTCCCAGCTCTAAGCATTTCCGTAGTAATTTCATCTACCCCTGGGGATTTATGAAGTTTAAGTTTAGAAACAGCCAAAATAACTTCAGATTGTGTTATAGGTCCAACATTAAAGCCACCAATGCATCTATCATCATTGCAAACAATGGGAGTAGAACTAACTACATTGTTTAAAACATCACTGAAATGCTCAGCCCACCAAGCCATGACAGAATCCTCCCCTTCTATAACCTTACCTTGTTTATCCTTCAATCCTTGTATGCCTGTCCGTTTTCTACCACACAAAACATTAACAATCTGGTACAGCTCTCTGCTGTTGTGCTGTCTAACTGCTTCCTCTGCTTTGTCAGCCAAACCATCAAGCCAAAGATTCTTATCAGCAGCTAACTGATCCTTTACAAGTTTATTAAGGTCTCTGTAATGCTTTCTATTAGTACTAGTAGGGTATTGATTAAGGGCATTCCTGCAGTTCTTTCTTTCCGAAATAAGCTCAAGTGCCTTATCACTCATATAATTTTGCCTCTTCTGCTCCTTTTTCCTAAAAGAGTACTGTTAGTGTCCAAAAAAGCCTGTTTAAAATGATCCCATTCTTCCTCAACTTCAGTAGTAAGCAAACCATGACTGTCATAATGACTAAGTAACCTATCATGGTAAGCTTTGGCTATAACTGGATCTTTCAGAGCTTCAGTATTAAAAGTAAATTTTTTAACCCTAGCACAACACTTTTTAAGTTTAAGTTGCAACACACTTTTAACAAGGTAATGTCAGATCCAATTTCAGCTCCCCTATATGCCCTGGTATTCCTAACAGAACTAGCCCATTTGCTGTTAATTAATATGTAATCAATCATATTCTTATGCAACCCATCAGGTGAAACCCATGCGTACTTATCTATGTCGCGGTGTTTGTAATAAGTGTTAGTTATTCTGAATCCATTGAGTTTACTTACCTGTTGGAGACGTTGCCCATTGCCATTGCAGCTACCAATACCAAAAGGGCCTATTACTCCTCCCCAAAGGTCAGAGTCAGTACCAACTTTAGCATTGAAGTCACCAAGAGCAAGGGTAATATCTCCTTTCTTGACAGAATTCAAAATATCCTGAAGTTGTTCATAAAACCTATCCTTCTCATCCTCATCGGCATCCTCAGTGGGGGCATAACAGCAGATAACATTCAAGTCTTTAACGCTTGTCTGAAATTTTGCTGTAACAAACCTTTCATTAATGCACTCATATCCTAGAAAAGCATCGCTAGCGTGTCTGCTGAGAAGCAGACCCACGCCTTGGTGATGCTTATTGTCGTCCCTCCCTGAAAAGAGAAATTTAAGATTATTTTTAAGAATCTGACCTTTATCTGTCCATCTGGTCTCTTGCAAGCCGAGAATATCTAAATTATAATGGTGGAATTCTTGTGTGAGGACATCAAGAGAAAAAGCTCTGTGCAGAGTCCTCACATTCCAACTACCTATGGAGAGAAAATGGTTAGTGGGATGTTTAAAGAAACTATGTTTATTTAGAGAGGGAATGCCGACAATATCAAACAGCCCCCTAATCGCAGACTTGGTGCAAAGACCCGTTCCCCCACTACTAAAGGCTGAAGCCATCTACACTGGAAGACTTCCTCCAATGTAGAATTTGACGATGCCAATAGAAGCAAAGAGTTCAGGTGCCTGCGATGACTTCTGCTCAGGATTATCCACCAGCTGATAAACATATCCTGTGAATCTATTCATTTGGGGCTGTCAACCCACAAACAAACAGAAAACACAGCGGAAGATTTTCCCTCCACAGACGCCCAGCAGTGCAGCAAAATCAGGATCCATAATCAAGCTCAGAGCCATATATCTGCCCAGTCCAGTAGGTTTATATGGTCAGCACCAGGACCCTGTGTGGTTGACCACTCCTCAGCAGGGTAGAAAAAGAAGAAAAGTAGCCATAGTTGTCCAGATCAGTAGGCCACACTAATCTGGCAGCCCTCCCCTTCCGTTCACTTCCACAAGAGAGTATCTCTTTTGAAAGTTACTAACGGTCCGCACCACGAGAAGGCGGGGTCGGACATTAGGTGCTAGGCCTGGCCGGTTCTATGCATCATCACAGGGGATTGGTGCATACTCTCCTTCCAATGACTACCTAGCTACCATTTACAGACCACTATGTTAACCTGTATTATACAAAAGTTTCATCTCAAAATAATGCATTTTTTTTATTGATTGTGTTGTTTTACCTCTGAGAGGCACATTTTTCCACACATTATCCAAATAACAAGGGGGCGGGGATGGCTAAGTCGGTAGCGCGCCAGGATCGTAATCTGTAGTTCCTAGGTTCGAGTCCCAGCTGGGTCAGCGTTGAGATTTATCTCCGCAAAATTCCCCGCCCTGCCCACGTCAGTAGGGGACACCGATGGGCTTGGAAAGATCGCTGTCCGTTGGATGGGACGTTAAGTCGTCGCCCTGTGTGCGGATGAACCATACCCTGTGCACGTTACACAACACGCTGGATAGCCTTGAGGGAGGTTACCATCTGTCTCCCAACAGCTGTTCCTGTGGGTCCCCTCCCCCAAACTTCGGGGTCTTTGTGACCTAACCATTTAGCCCATGGTGTGCAAAAATGTGCCGCTCAGAGGTAAAACAACCCAACCCTCTTTTGTCAGTGAATAATAAATACCTCTTCAAGTAGCTGCTTTCCACATAGGTCTGACAGGAAACGGTCAGTTCATTCGTCACATTAGAAGGTACAAGGTCTGTGAGGAAGGCGAAACCTCAGCAGAAACACAACACAATCATCTACTACTTAACCCGGGGCTCGAACCCTGATCCCTCAGATCAGTATCCAACCATTCTAACCACTCGGCCACGTGACGGTTGTCAATGAATAGTGAAATAAATCCAGTTCATTTCTTTATGTGATGAACACAATCTGTTCAATTTCTATGTAGTGGCAATATATTATTATTTCTTTAATCTATTATATAATTTAGATTGTTTGCGTGTCCGGTTGTCTGTTTGTTTGTTGGACAATTCCTCCTAGCAGAACAGAGCTAGGATCACAAAATTTCGCCTAATGTTCCATCTCACCTTACTACTTCAATCTTTTTGACCCCATAAACTTAATCTCTCCCCCAAATATTGTCCTCGAAACGTTTGTCCATTGATAGCTTGCCATATCGATTAGATATTATGCTCCATTCATAACTTTCAGACATTCATTAAAAAGAAGGCAACGAGAGGACTCCTTCAAATTTCATACAGTTGCAGCTGGTCCAATCTACTATTAGGATCCTGATCTATAAACCCTGTTCAGGAAGATGCAAGTGGACATATTGAATCAAATTTGGGACCGATGGGTCAAGTGACTGAGAATAATAGGGAACCTAAAATTTTCATATATCATTGACGTCACCATGGACGTAAAAGGAGTGTCCTAACACTCGTTTATAATACGGTAAAATTTTATGCCATATGGAATATCATTTTACTCTTTTCTATCCGGTGGAATATTTTAGTAATTAGAAAATCCTACTCCCCGAGGATAAATTCTCTGACCCTCCCCCGGGTACGTGCCTAGTTGAACAGGTATGATTGAGAATGCTTGGAACATCCTCCCTGCACTCCTAGCATCTATCTTATTGGATTTTCCATTTCTGGATGTCTAAAAAACGCCAAGAAGGAAGTTGAAAAAAACTGAAACGTCTGAAATTAATATAAATAGGAAAGAAAGCTGAAAAGAAACAAGGGGTGTAGTGCATTGTCCCAGAGGGAACCTCCCCCTGGCGTGTTGAAGCTGTAACCCCAATTGATGGGACCAAGCTCCAGTTTCCAGTCTCCCACTATCCATTGGCGATTTTGTTTCCGCCCACTGCAACATCAAAGCCAGAGGACGTGCTGTTAACAAGAGTACTCGATGTGGGCGTCGACTGCAACAGCCGTCATGCCATTCTACGTAGAATGGTCTTTGCACAAACCATCATATTAGCCCTTGGTTGAATGCCGACATGATCATCTGCACTGTGGCCCTCCATTCCGACATTACAATACAGATGAGGCGGTGATCACCTCAAACATCAACGACCCATTTATGGATGCATTTTCCCTCGCAGCTGCAGGTTTTGATGTAGTCCTGGTACACACATGTGTCAGTCGCACGTGGAAATCCCAGATGTTCTGCAATCGCAGATCTTCCTCACACCGACTATCTGCCCTCTAACGAACTCATTGAGATCTCCGTGTTTACCCATCTTAACAGTCATACGTACGCTACAGAATAGGTAGGTATCTGACCTATTTATATTTATCAAAAGCAATTGTTTCTTAATTTTATTATAGGCTCTGCCCTTACCAACTTCTGTTTAGTCAATGGTATGGAGAAGGATTGTGCAGTGCTTCTGAAAGTGGTGGTCTGCAGCGTGCTTCCAGGAGAGAAAGAGATGCATTTAAGAAGCATAACATTGACATATCATAGCACTTGCATAAGCATAACATTGATATGTCGTAGCATTTCCAGAAGCATAACATTGATATATCACAGCGTTTCTGGAAGCATATTATTGATATATCAAAGAATTCCCATAAGCACAACTTTGATATATCATAGCGTTACAGTTCGTACGTTCCAACTCTCCAGATACTGTCATGTCGTGCCTAGTGAGGAAAGTATCATGCGCAGAGACATATCTTGTTTCTTGAGACAACACGTGACCAGAAGCTCCGGGGGCATGTGCGGCTAACTGATCTCAGAAACAGTTTCCTGCTGGTTGTCCAGTTCCCCACATCGGGCAGTTTCAGAGACCCTGGAATGTGCAGTGCTTAGAGCATCAAGAGAGATGAATGGTCAGAGTCTGTCAACATATGACGATGTCCTGAAGAAATAATGTGAAGTCGTAACACTTGTTGATGTTGCAGAAACATTAATTAATGCTACTGATTATGCAAATATCATAATTTTAAAACAAAGAACACGCACACAAAAGAAATAGATGAAAAATAGAGGGTGGATGTTGTGGTGGATTTTTCATCTATATCTTTTCATTTGAATGCCTATGGGTTTGAAAAATTTAAAGAAGTCATATTCTTATAGTACTAACATTGGTAGAAGAGCAGCTCTTCTTCTTTCAAAGGGACGATCATGTTTCTTGATTACATGAAAAATTGTTCTATACTTACAATAGAGGCCCCCGGATCTTGGTGGTGATGAGGTGGTAAGGGGTAATGTCTCCCTCCCCTCTTCGAGAATGCTGCAACTGGAACGGAGGCAAAAAAAATATTACATATATATTCCCGATTTTTCGAGAAATTTATGAAACACCACTTGAACAGAAGTATTAAGTTTATGCGAGTGGCATTCCGCTTCATTACGACTTGATCTCTCCTTTCATTTGGATCGCCCGTCCCCCCCCCCAACCTACAAATTAATTTTTTTCTAGATCGGAGTGTGTAACAATATAAAGTGTTTTTCGCAGAAGACTCCGAGATAGAGTGTCAACACTAGTGGTATTTCCAAACAACGCAAAAGCAACATTTTTTGACATTTTATCATGTAAATTCATTTTTTCCGCTCTAATTACCCCAAATATGCGATTCTGATGGGAAGCGATGCGTTACGTCACAGCTCTTCGATTCCTACAGCAGTTTTTCTTCTATTTTGTCAAGAGTAGAATCATAGAGCCGCACGTCGGCTACCTGCACGTAACCCAGGCGCCCAGGGTCAGAGAGAGCAGAAGTTATGGAGGTTGGTCATTGGTAAGCTCATGCCTAATCTCAGACAGATAAGTTGCATCAGCCAAGTTTTTGTGTCACTCATCTGGTAAACTGATCATCTAAAGTTTAGGCCTTCCAGATGGTTCAGGAAGGGATGAAGACTGGAGGAATAATGTGAAGTAACACTTGTTGATGATGCAGAAACATTGATTAAGGCTATTGATTATGCAAATATAATTCTAAAAGAAAGAACACATACACAAAAAGAAATAGATGAAAAATAGAGGGTGGATGTTGCGGTGGATTTTTCATCTATATCTTTTCATTTGAATACCTATGTGTTTGAAAAATTTAAAGAGGTCATATTCTTATATGTAGTACTAACGTTGGTGGAAGAGCAGCTCTTCTTCTTTCAAAGGGACAATCATGTTTCTTGATTACATGAAAAATTGCTCTGTGCTTACAATAGAGGGTCCCGGATCTTGGGGGGAGAGGGATAATGCTTCACTCCCCTCTTCGAGAATGGTAGTAATTGGAACGGAGGGAAAAAATAAATATTACACATATACAGTATTTCCCGTGTTTTCGAGAAATTTATTAAACACCACTAAAACGCAGGTATTCATACCGGAACGGCGTTCCGCTTCATTCCGACTCAATCTGTCCTTTCACTTGGTCACTCACTCAATCACTCCTTTCAATCCCCTCCAAGTTAATTTTTTTTTCTATATCAGAATCTGTAGCAATATAAATTATCTTTTTGCATAAGACCCTGAGATAGAGTGTGGCATTTCCAAACAACGCAAAAGCAACATTAGTTGACGTTTTATCATGTAAATGCATTCATTTCCATTGTAATTCCTCAAAATAAGATATTCTGATGGGAAGCGACGAGTTAAGCCAAACCTCTTCTATCCCTACGGAAATTTTCCTATTATTTCACCATTAGTAGGATCATAAGTGTGTGGCTGCTTCGGTCCTTACCTAACCCATAAGTAATGCTTCTTCATGTCATCGTCGTATATAGGCAAAACTTGACCACTCATCTCTCTTAGTGACCGAAACTTGGTGACTCATCACAAACTTATGCGTTATGTGACAAAAGTCTAACCAGTTAAAGTAAAAAAATTTCAGTATCACAAAGCGAATGTCTGAGCTCAGGTTAAAATGATTATCATTCGCATAATAGTTTCAAAAATACAGGATGCAACAGGATTGCCACCTTGGAGACATAATGGGTCAATCGGTAGCGCTCCAGACTCGTAATCTGTAGCTCCCAGGTTCGAGTCCCACCTGTGACAGCGTTGAGATTTATCTTCGCCAAACTTACCGCCCTGCCCTCGGTCAGTAGGGAATATCGTTGGCCTTGGAAACAACGCTGCCCAGCGGATGGAAGGTAAAGCAGTGCTCCATGTACAGGAATACCATACACTGTGCACAATAAAGAAAACACTGGGTAGCCTTGACGAGGAGCTATCATCTGTCTCCTAACAACTCTTCAGTGAGTCACCTCGCCCCAACTTTCTCGGAGTCTTGTGACCTGGTAATTTAGCCCATTGTGTGCAAAAAAAGTGCCGCTCAGAGGTAAAACAACCCAATCTTGGAGACCAAAAAATTCGGGACATTTTTCAAATGATCTGTCTCCAGTCTACTTTTATAGTGTACTTGATATCAACTCAACACAAAATATTCATTTCATTGAACATTTTAAGGATAAACTTCCTTTGGACAAAGAGCAAGATATCTCATAGTAGACAGTAGTTCCCCACTAAGAGGGAGGGTCGAGCCACAAAGGACTGGCCTTGATCCTGGAGAGTCGGTACATCCCCAGGCAGCAGACGTTATTACCACTTTTCGTTCTTGTCACATTTCGTGTCAAAGGAAATGGGATCTGAGATTCATTTCACTAGGGATGGAGATTCAACTGAGTTGTAATGATTTGGTTTGCTTTTGTTAAGAACGAAGTCCCAATGAATGGAGGTTCAACCATTTCTTTAGCACAAGATGCAGTCATTTATTCCAAAGAGATTGGAAATGCAAAACAATAACTAAAAAATTACATTTAAGCCTCTCGCAAGTTTGAAACGCTCCTTTTCAAAGAGAATGGAGCTTTTCGTTTCCCACAATTAGCACTCTCTGAAAAGTGGAAATTGGAACTAATCGATGATTGGAAAAATGCAAATAAAAATATTTTACTAATAATGTAAAATAGTAAAAGAACCCTTTATTCATCTTTTTTTTTTTAAAGTTTTCTTTTAAAGTTTAAAAGTTTTTTAAGTGAGGAAAATCATTAATGTCAAGGTAAAGGCATGGTTGTATGTGTTGTTTTTCTGCTGAGGTCCTGCCATCCTCTCAGATCTTCTACTTTGGCATATAAACTGAATGGCTCCTGTCAGACCTCTGTGGCAAGCAGCTGCTTGAGGAGGTATTTATTATTTATTTTTATTAAAGATCTTTACCGTCTTACCCTAAAAGCAAAATCCCCAATTTTCAGCATAAATTTTTGGGCATAAATATTTTTATCATTTGCAACATTCGTTAAACATTGTATACTTTGCACATACACTGCTCGACATTGAAAGTGCCCCACCCAGAAGGACATGTCGTACAAACATGCAAATGGGAGGGTGGGTGTGCATAGTTGAGATATGCAAATGATGATAATCCAGAGCCAATGACATGTGTGGCTCGAGATAAAAGGTGCAAGAAAGAACAGGGATGGAATAGTGTTTATGCAGGTGGAAGTCATGCGAACGGTTGAGATTAGGTGGTTCCGCTTGGAAATTGTTCAACGAAGACTGAAAATGCCTGCTACACTCAGTCAGCAAGTTTATCGCCATTTGGATGCTTTTGATAAGGAAGAATTAAAGGCCTATATGAAGCTGGATGGACTACACGTCGTGTTGCTGCCCATGTTCATCAGGATGCATAAACTGTTGGACGCTGTTGGCAGCAGTGGCGAAATGACGGTTCTAGCGTGCATCGCAGAGGGAATGGTCCCATTCCACAGAGGTCAGCACGGCTTGATAGGCGCATTGTTAGACATGCTCGTTCATCACCACAGAGCACTGTAGGCGATATTGAATGGGCTGTATCAGCAGCCATGGACGTCCCCATAATGACCCGAATGGTAAACCAAAGGTTGCATGAGGCACACCTGTGCTCTAGGCAACCGTTACATCGACTACCATTGCCTGCCATCGCAGCACTCATCTGACATGGTGCCGAAGTCATGCAAACTGGGGCACTGTGCTTAGTGATGAATTCTGTTTCTGTCTGGGTGCTGACAATCAACAGGTCCGTGTAAGGTGACAGCCTGGAAAGAGGACGGATCCAGCTTTTGTTTGCGACTAGCACACCACCCATCAGCCAGCCATAATGGCATGGGGTGTTATTGGGTATGACAGGTCACCTTTTTTCTGCATCACAGGAACACTGACAGCTGCACAATACACTAGCGCGGTTCTGCATCCCGTTTTGTCACTGTTTCTGGGAGGCATGCAGCAGCCCATTTTCCAGCATGACAACGCCCATGTACACACTGCTAGGGTATACAGACAATGTTTGCAGCATGTTCAAGTATTTCCATGGCCAGCACGATCTCGATTTATCCCCAATAGAAAATCTGTGGGGCCACATTGGACGATGTGTGCAATCCTCTCACTGGCTGGCATGGAATCTCGAGGAATTATGGGAGCAAGTCAACGCTGCTCAGTGTGCAATTCTTCAGGATCATATCTGTTCACGGATATGGTCCTGAGGTTGCACTGAGGCAGCACAATGTGACTTCCTCAGTGCAACCACCTGCTGAGGCAGTCACATTGTGCTGCATTATCTCATCTTCTAATCGCTGTTAAATTGCTGCAAATTAAATCATGATATGCCAATATGTATTGCTATGTGTGTGCTACATTTCACCCCTATCCCCTCACTCCTTCTGGGTGGGGCAATTTCAATGTCGTGCAGTGTATTTTAACTTTTCTCACCATTCGAGGGTGCCATTGAAATATTTTATTTTCCGCTTTTTAGCATTCTCTAACAGCGGAAATTCAAAGTGATGGAAGATTACTTTGAATATCTCCAAAACACATAGAGAATTTTTCATTTATCTTCGAAAACAAAAAGTTGCGTCTCACACCCATCTGCCTGGGAGAAAGGGTAGAAATCATTAATACGAACCTTTTGATCATCATACACAAGCACCAAAATCTCAACTTTCGAGCATAGATCGTTTGCAATATTCACTTAAAATTCTTGCATTTTTCAGATTCGGAAAATGTGGTGGACAACATAGTGGGATTACAACAATATTATGGTGCATTTCATTATTAGGGATTATGATAAAAGAATAAAAAAATGTACATCTTTTAAACTGATCTTCTGATCTAGTATTTATCATTATTAATCTTTTAGAGTTATCGGTTTTCTTGATGAGAAAGTCTTAAAATAATTAAAATAACTGAAAGTTCTTTATTGTTGAGCAATGGAATTTTAAAGTTTATCCTTCAAGTAATTTGCATATTAAAATGTTTTCAGGCGCAAACTCAAAATCTTTTTGTAGCAAGGACAGCACTCCGTCTTCAGTGAAGTAAAAGTACATATGTGGTGAGATTAGGACTGTGAAGAACTTCTTTCTACATGTCATAAAGGTTGGTTACAAATTATTGCTGCAAAAAAATTTTATTCAATTTATTTCTCGATTTTTCTCTTATTTCTTAGTTTTCCTATTAAAACACTTGATCTTTTATCATTTCCTAGGAATGAATGAAGTATCGGATACGAAGCCATGAAAGGATTTCCTACCTCAGAAATCAACCATGGCTAGATATGGGGGGGATGATGGGGAAATTCTTTTTTGAAGGGGGAAAAAGGTATAATTTTTTTTCACTTGGCAAAATTTTACTTACAGATATTATTAGTTCATAAGTTTGCACTGGATGGTCAAAACTTCAACTTTCTACTCCATTAACAGTATTAGTTACGCTATTCTGAGGATACTGAGTATACTTTTTTCAGTCTTAGTCACCTAACGTGTAGGTACTTTTATCACAAAGATAATTATAATTAATTATATTAATAAAATAAATAATTCCTGTATCATAGTGAAAAACATTATAAAAGAAGAACTAAGTTCTCTTTCAGGTATATTTTTTATTACAATATCCAGAAATGGCTACGCTGCAGTATAGGGTTCTCAGCCGCCATGTTGTACTTTTCCCTAGGAAAACCTGTAACGTTGAGTTGCAATATGATATCCATCCGCTCCAATGCGGTTCAATCATGTTCCAATGTTTATGACTGATATATGCTGTTTAGAATAGTTCTCTCTAATGAGATTTGTTTTCGGGGCTTTTCTTAAATTCATTCTTTAGCGATGAGTGTTATTAAGGAAATATTACTTTTGATACTTATTTTAGGGGCTTTTTTAAGTGCGAAACGAGGTTTCATTATTTAGCGATAAGCATTGTTAATGAAATCTTTTGATGAGATTATTTATTTTTGGGACTTTTTTTAGTGCAGAACGAAGGTTTATTCTTTAGCGATAAGAGTTGTTAATAAAATGTAATTTGATGAAATTGTTTAATTTTTGGGGATTTTTTTAAGTGCAAAATGAGGGTTCATTTTGTAACGATAAGCATTGTTAATTAAATCTTGTTTTGATGAGATTATTCTCAGTAATTTTTTAAAGTGCAGAAACATGATTTTCTTCTATGTAGCGTTGTATATTTCTTTTATATATGTATATCCTCAATTCCCATCTCAAGGTAGATGGGGACTACTATTACCATTCAGACTTTTTTTTCACCGCGGAGAAAGAAAACAAGATGGCGGCTGAGAACAATATACTGCAGTTCTGCCTCATTTCCTATACATATATATATATAATCCACAAAACTAAGCCAAAAGAAAAGAAAGTTTCCCAAAAGCATCTCTCTGTCAATTCTTAAATATCGCAACTCATTTTCCGAAACATTTAAAATATTATTAGTGTTATATATTTACTTTAATAATAAAAATTAATAATAAAAAATTTACTTATTGTAAAATATACTTAGTCATTTATGATGCCAAACTTATAGTGAATCAGAAAAAACCGAAGTAGACCAGTTTATGTGTAGTTTATGTATAAGCACATGGAACGAATCTATGACCTTTATGTATTTCAATTGAAATTCATTATCGCTTTTTCACCTAGAAGCAGAAATTTGGAACCAACTGTGCTGGTTTTTAACGAGGATGATCATATCTACATTTAAATCAGATACGTTTATAACCTCTAGGCACAACTGCAGTCGCGCATGAGTGTGAATCTTTTTCTGCATTTCACAACACGAACATTGAAAATCTATGTTTTCTTACCTTGCGTTTGTTGAAAGAACAAATGCTGATTTCAATGAATGACTACGACGATCTATTTTCGTATTTAGATGAGAAATACTATTACCAAAGAAGGTCTAAGGAGAAGAAGGCTAGTTTCGCACAAGCGTAAGTGGCGCCGTTCTGCGGAATTTTACCGAAGCTGAACGTGGCAAATTGATGTGCAGGCACAAAAACAACTGTAAGGGGCGATCTGCGCATGCGCAATGTAATCATTTTAGCCCAATGCAGCTATGGTTTGTCATAATATTGGTATGTATATTGCACTTTAACCAGTGTTTCCAAATGTCTAACAGCCATGGCTGTTTGGCACAGTGGTAGCTGACCCTAAAGTTATTCAATGAGTGTTTTATCTCGTTCAGGAGTACATTTTACGATACCTGGAAAAACCGTTGTATTTTTATTTTGAGTAAATTTGCAGAATTTTTAAAATTAATATGTAAATTAATACATTTAATCATCTTGCGAACATGTAAGTCAATGTATGTTGCAGTTTTGTGTTCTCTGGAGCATATCGATGTATATAGGTGTCTGCAGTTTGTTCTAATAGTAAATATTTTTATGGTTGATACGAGAAGTGCCTGCTGCCATTTATTGACAACTTATATAAGTAAGAAACTCGATATGACTTTTATTGAAAATATCTAAAATTCTATAAAATATAATTAAAAAAAACATGTTATCTCGCATAGAGCCATAAATTTCAATTTATTATAATATATTAAATATTGTAGAATGTTCAAAATATTAAAATTCTTTTCTTGAGCATAGCTGCTACCTGTTTTACAAAACGTGATTTTATTAAAGAAAATAATTTTAAATAATCCCTGTAAAAAGGAAATTATGATGGTAAAATTTAAGAAATGAAGGGTTGGGTTGGGTTGTTTTACCTCTGAGCGGCACTTTTTTGCACACCATGGGCTAAATGGCCAGGTCACATGGACCCCAAAGGCTCAGAGAAGGTTGGGGGAGGGGACCCACTGGAACAGCTGTTGGGAGACAGATGGTAGTCTCCCGTCAAGGCCATCCAGCGTGTTCTTTAACGTGCACAGGGTATGGCTCTCCCGCACACGGGACCACGGCTTAACGTCCCATCCGACGGACGGCGGCCTTTCCAAGCCCATCGGTGTCCCCTACTGACCGTGGGCAGGGCGGGGAAATTTGCGGAGATAAATCTCAACGCTGACCCAGCTGGGACTCGAACTTGGGAACTACAGATTACGAGCCTGGCGCGCTACCGACTGAGCCACCCCCGCCCCGTTGGTTGATAAGAAATGAAGACTTTGAACAGAGCTAAAGTGAATGTAAAATTAGTGACGTGGTGTAAGCCATTGAAAGCCTTGCTGGGCGGTGGAAAAATAACGCAAGGAACTAGCTCCTCTCCCTGGCTAGGTGGCTTCACTGCAGTGCACGAATTTGCCATATTTAGAGGGCGCTGCAATCGAAAAGTTTACATTAAGCCTATGGAAGCTAGCTCTCTTCTCCCTTAGACACTCCTTGCTATTACTTCGTACGAGGTTTGTCCTGGCGAGAAAAGTTATTGATTCGATTACGATTAATCGAATGCTAAATTGCAGCCAAGCAATTTCCTTGGCAAAGGGAAATTAGTAATCCGAGCATACGATGGCCATACGTTTGTGCCCATAAAACACTGTGCCAATATGAGTTAGATTTCAAGTTTATTTATCCTGTACTCTAAAGTGAGCAATTCTTGTATGTATGTATGTATGTATGTATGTATGTATGTATGAACTTTTATCTTGAAAACGGGCCTAAGGATATTGATGAAAGGGGTAAATCTACCGTTTTCGGGTGCGAGAAAAAGATTTAGCTAGGTTTCGACTTTGGGAAAACTCATTTAGCGGGTCATCTGGGGATACCCCCTTTTCCAAGGCCTGGTGGATCTTTTTGGTATTTGAAAAATAAAATAATAATAATAAAAGGTGTGTTGATGTTCCACCTGAGCCAACATGGACCATCCTTTCTAATTGCAATCTCATCGATGAAGTCTTCGGAAATTGCCTCGTCAATGAAAACTATGAAGGGATGAAGGATCGAGCTATACTCGCGCCATTGAACAAAGACGTCAGTAAGATCAACGCCGAGATCATCGATCAGCTGCCTGTCTCTGATTCGTCTTACATTATTAGTCTTGATGATTTTCACTTAGTATTACAATCTTTGGAAATAACATAGCAAAATATAAAATTTTGTATGCAGAGCAAGTTCAACACTCAGCCCACCTTTACCGAGCAAAGCTCGGTCTTCCAGGTACTTTACATGATGAAAAAACGCTTTGTTGAAATATTAACTAATTATGATAATAGTCGAATTAAATAATGCGCAAAAAATGATGTACATATATATAATGTGTATTCAGAAAGCATCAAATATCTCATTGCAGAGAAGAACGAAGCTTTTGAAAGCTGTACAAGAAAATGCTTTTAAAAAAGTCTAAAACATAAAATGTTGAATATATAGATTGGAAAGAACTTATTTGGTAAAGTTATTTAATTCATGTCATTTTAGAATGATCCTATGCTTGGCCAGATATGAAAGAGCCCGTAGACTTCAGTTATGCTGCCTTAGTATCGCTTAACGTGCCGAATAGTGCATTCTTTTAGAACCGGTGTAAAGGAGTATGGGTGACGAGTTAACAGAAATCAAAATCGGCGTCCCGTGCCCACATTGCATATTAGATTTGAGTGTTTTTAAACGCAGAAACAATATCAAGCAAATATATTTATATTTGAATCTAACCTAAATTTTTAATATTACTTTTACAAATTCTCGTCTCAACTGCAATATAAGAAAGGAAACTGTTATATTGGAAAAAGAGACAATCTCTATAACTCACGCGAAGCCATGCAAAACACAACATACTACGATTAAAGTTCGGTCTGGAACCCGTCGTACTTTGCTGTTTGGCAGGCCGAAGTTCTTATGGCGATAGGGAAATCAGTAAGTTGTACATAGACTGCATAAGCTTTGTTTAATGAAATGTCATGCTTGGTTGAATAGAAAGAAATGCAACTATATCATTCTTCACTTTTCATAGTGTTAAATTTAGCAAAACTCAATATCGTATTTAACTTTCAGAATATGATTTCACAGCTGTGCAGAAAATTGTATAAATGATCGATTATTTTAAGTAAATCAAACAGATTAAATGTTTATTCACTTATTAAATGCCATTCCATTTACTTTTCTGTGCGATCTACAGATGGATTTGTTAGGCACACAATTAACTATTTTTGGAAAATCAAATATCCTTACCGCGCAACTCTAATATATAAAGAAGAAAGTTTGTCGGTTTGTCTGTCCGATTATGGACTGAGCCCCAAGAAGAGCTAGAAGCATCAAAATTTGCATGAACGTTCGCTTTACCCCGGGGAAGAATATAGGCTACATGTGAACCCGATGGGGTCACCCAAAATTGGTGGGCGGGTTTTAATTTCTCAAAATCCTCCTAGACTTTACATTAAGAGTTGAAAGTTATTCAAAATAACTGTTGTCACCAATGAATTTAAAAGAAAGAATACATAAAATTAATTTCTATCTCATTTCACGTGATAAAGCTGTGACTTATTATTTTCTTAACATTATCATTATTTTCAATTTTATTTATGTCATATAGTCACCGAACTAGTGAACAATATGTACAGTGCTTAAGCCATCAGGGGAGAGGAGTGGTCAGAGTCTGTCAACATATGACGATGTCCTGAAGAAATAATGTGGTCGTAACACTTGTTGATGTTGCAGAAACATTAATTAATGCTACTGATTATGCAAATATCATAATTTTAAAACAAAGAAACGTACGCAAAAGAAATAGATGAAAAATAGAGGGTGGATGTTGTGGTGGATTTTTCATCTATATCTTTTCATTTGAATGCCTATGGGCTTGAAAAATTTAAAGAAGTCATATTCTTATAGTACTAACATTGGTAGAAGAGCAGCTCTTCTTCTTTCAAAGGAACGATCATGTTTCTTGATTACATGAAAAATTGTTCTATACTTACAATAGAGGCCCCCGGATCTTGGTGGTGATGAGGTGGTAAGGGGTAATGTCTCCCTCCCCTCTTCGAGAATACTGCAACTGGAACGGAGGCAAAAAAAATATTACATATATATTCCCGATTTTTCGAGAAATTTATGAAACACCACTTGAACAGAAGTATTAAGTTTATGCGAGTGGCATTCCGCTTCATTACGACTTGATCTCTCCTTTCATTTGGATCGCCCCCCCCCCCACCTCCAAGTTAATTGTTTTCTAGATCGGAGTGTGAACAATATAAAGTGTTTTTCGCAGAAGACCCTGGGATAGAGTGTCAACACTAGTGGTATTTCCATACAACGCAAAAGCAACATTTTTTGACATTTTATCATGTAAATTCATTTATTCCGCTCTAATTTCCCAAAATATGCGATTCTGATGGTAAGCGATGCGTTACGTCACAGCTCTTCGATTCCTACAGCAGTTTTTCTTCTATTTTGCCAAGAGTAGAATCATAGAGCCTCACGTCGGCTACCTGCACGTAACCCATGCGCCCAGGGTCAGAGAGAGCAGAAGTCATGGAGGTTGGTCATTGGTAACCTCATGCCTAATCTCAGACAGATAAGTTGCATCAGCCAAGTTTTTGTGTCACTCTTCTGGTAAACTGATCATCTAAAGTTTAGGCCTTCCAGATGGTTCAGAAAGGGATGAAGACTGGAGGAATAATGTGAAGTCGTAACACTTGTTGATGATGCAGAAACATTGATTAATGCTATTGATTATGCAAATATAATTCTAAAAAGAAAGAACACATACACAAAAAGAAATAGATGAAAAATAGAGAGTGGATGTTGCGGTGGATTTTTCATCTATATCTTTTCATTTCAATTCTTATGGGTTTGGAAAATTTCAAGGAGTCATATTCTTATATGTAGTACTAACGTTGGTGGAAGAGCAGCTCTGATTCGGCAGGAACGAGTGCAGAAGAGGAAAGGTGGGTTGTGTTACCTCTGAGAGGCACTTTTTGCACACAATGGACTAAATAGCCAGGTCACAAAGACCCCTAAAGCTCAGAGAAGGTTGGGGTGGGGACCCACTGGAACAGCTGTTGACGTCAAGGCTATCCAGCGTGTTCTTCAACGTGCACAGTATATTACTCTCCCGACCATGTGGCTACACTTAACATCCCATCCGACGGACGGCCGCCTTTCCAAGCCCCGTGGTGTCCCCTACCGACTGTAGGCAGGGTGGAGAGTTTTGCGCCCATAAATCTCAATGCTGCTCTTATCCAGGAGTGACTCGAATCTGGGAACTGTAGATTACGAGCCTGGCGCACTACCGATTGAGTCACCCCCGCCCCAGTGGAAAGGTGATAAACGAAGCTGGACAATAGAGGGGAAAAAGAAAGAGCGAGAACGAGGAAAAGTTCGAGACATGTCGAGTCCATATTTCGGGAAATATGGGCACCACAATATTACTACTAACTCTTTTCCTCTTATCAGCTGTGATTAAGAATTTTTTTCTCCAAAAACTAAGACATAAAATGCTCACTGCCTTCAGTCGGAGGTTCAAGGTGTTGTAGGCTCATGGTGAAATTAGCCTCCAATGATGAGCTCCCTACACTAGTCACAACAGGAGACCACACAGAGTCTCTACTTCCTATACAGCTAATGGCAACATTCTCCCAATGTTAAGCTCTCATAGAGCAGCGCTTCGGTGTCGGACTGGGTAACTAGCTTCTGAGCGTTGGTTACCATAGCAACAGTGTGCCCAATAATGTCAGCTGTCATCTGTCTGTCGATATTCGGCTTTTTCGATTTTAGGGATGAAATTTTTAGAATTGAAAATTGCTTTTAGATACTGATGTGGTATTACAATTTACATTCAGCTTGAAAATCACCGTATAAAAGTTGGGATGGTATTAAAGTTTTAAACGAATATTTCAAACGATCTATTTATCCCATAAATCTGTAATTTTTATGGTAGGGTATGATTTTTTTTTTCGAGGTTCACATTGGTAGCATTAATAATCCTACCGATCTTTCAAGATGTAAAAATTCTTTAAAAGTTATTTTCGTACAGTTGGTAAAAGTGCACTATTCCAATTTTAACCATATTTTGAGAACCTTAACTATTGCATACATAATTGCAAATTAAAAATGAGCAAGACAGCAGCATGATTTCCAATAAAAATATATTATTAGGTTAAAACAATTATTAGAAAACTAGACATAAGGCCGAAATGGACTACTACGTGGGAGTGCATGGGACAACTACTTGCAATTTCAACCCTCCCCCAAATCTGTTCTAAATTTTGGATTTATTAATAAAATTTTATACTATGATGCCTATATTTACCACAGAAATAGCATAACTGCAAAGATTATAATATATATATAAGAAAAAAATTACCTATAAAATGTAATTAGTGACGAAGAGGAAAATGAAAAAAATCAGTATGTAAAAAGACAAACAAAATTGAAAAAAAAAACATTTTAAAACTTTCATGTATATAAAAAAGTATATATACATATAGTATGTCTGACTTAAATACAGAGACTAACATGTTCTGTAAACCGTAATAAAATGTATAATAAATTCTTTTTTTAAGAAAAAGGAATTCTAAAAAATCGTCTGTTCACCAATATAGAGTTCTGTACCCAAAAGCAGGGATCGGTTGAGCCACCCTAATATCGGCATTAGGTAGGGAATATTGGTTTTGAAGGTATCGTCAAAATATAAGCAAATAGTAAAGCAAGACCAAATTTAATATTGTTCTGAAAATTATATATGATGCAAATTTTTTATGAAATTTCTGCCATCGTTATAAATAGAATAATAAGTAGAACTTTATCGTAATGATAACATGCTATCCGGATCAGGAAGACAATCAGTATCTTAAACACAGCAAATGTCAACATAAATCATTGTGTACACAACATAACACATGGTGAAAAATCGTGTTAAAAGGAATTAAATATTAAAACAAAATAATATTTTGCATTTGGAATAGTACAAACTTTTACTAACGGTACCAAAAGTAACTTTAAAGAATTATTACTCACCTTGAAAGATGGGGAGAAGAGCGATGCAGTCTTTGCTTAGTTGAGTTACATATTATATATATTTAGATGACGAAAGATTAAATATTAACTTGCTTCTAATCAAACAATAAAAAAAAACAATAACATGATTGACACAGAACTGTACTTCGGGATAAAAACACGTAAGCTGAAATGCAAAATGGAGGTTCTACAAAACTTGAAACATGAGGCACCAATCCTGATGCACGACGTGTTAAAGTAGTTCTTTAGACTGACGCGTGTGGTGCTATTAATTATCAGAAATATACGTGAGTGGAGACTCTGTGCGCGGAACGAACCCAGGGGCGTAGCGAACGGACAATTGTTTGGGGGGAGAGGGGGGTATAGAACCGGCCAGGCCTAGCACCTAATGTCCGACCCCGCCTTCTCGTGGTGCAGACCGTTAGTACCTTTCAAAAGACATACTCTCTTGTGGAAGTGAACGGAAGGGGACGGCTGCCAGATTAGTGTGGCCTACTGATCTGGACAACTATGGCTACTTTTCTTTTTTTTTTTTACCCTATTGAAGAGTGGTCAACAACAACGGGGTCCTGGTGCTGACCATATAAACCCACTGGACTGGACAGATATATGGCTCTGAGCTTGATTATGGATCCTGATTTTGCTGCAATGGTGGGCTTCTGTGGAGGGAAAATCTTCCGCTGTGTTTTCTGTTTGTTTGTGGGTTGACAGCCCCAAGTGGATAGATTCACGGGATATGTTTATCAGCTGGTGGATAATCCTGAGCAGAAGTCATCGCAGGCACCTGAACTCTTTGCTTCTATTGGCGTCGTCAAATTCGACATTGGAGGAAGTCTTCCAGTGTAGATGGCTTCAGCCTTTAGTGGTGGGGGAACGGGTCTTTGCCCCATGTCTGCGATTAGGGGGCTGTTTGATATTGTCGGCATTCCCTCTCTCAATAAACATAGTTTCTTTAAACATCCCACTAACCATTTTCTCTCCATAGGTAGTTGGAATGTGAGGACTCTGCACAGAGCTTTTTCTCTTGATGTCCTCACACAAGAATTCCACCATTATAATTTAGATATTCTCGGCTTGCAAGAGACCAGATGGACAGATAAAGGTCAGATTCTTAAAAATAATCTTAAATTTCTCTTTTCAGGGAGGGACGACAATAAGCATCACTAAGGCTTGGGTCTGCTTCTCAGCAGACACGCTAGTGACGCTCTTCTAGGACATGAGGCATTAATGAAAGGTTTCTTACAGCAAAATTTCAGACAAGCGTTAAAGACTTGAATGTTTTCTGCTTTATGCCCCCACTAAGGATGCCGATGAGGATGAGAAGGATAGGTTTTATGAACAACTTCAGGATATTTTGAATTCTGTCAAGAAAGGAGATATTACCCTTGTTCTTGGTGATTTCAATGCCAAAGTTGGTACTGACTCTGACCTTTGGGGAGGAGTAATAGGCCCTTTTGGTATTGGTAACTGCAATGGCAATGTGCAACCTCTCCTACAGGTAAGTAGGACTCAATGGTTTCAGAATAACTAACACTTATTACAAACGCCGTGACATACGTAAGTACACATGGGTTTCACCTGATGGGCTGCATAAGAATATGATTGATTACATATTAATTAACAGCAAATGGGCTAGTTCTGTTAGGAAAACCAGGGCATATAGAGGAGCTGAAATTGGATCTGACCATTACCTTGTTAAAAGTGTCTTGCAACTTAAACTTAAAAAGTGTTGTGCTAGGGTTAAAAAATTTACTTTTAAAACTGAAGCTCTGAAAGATCCAGTTATAGCCAAAGCTTACCATGATAGGTTACTTAGTCATTATGACAGTCATGGTATGCTTACTAATTAAGTTGAGGAAGAATGGGATCATTTTAAACAGGCTTTTTTGGACATTAACAGTACTCTTTTAGGAAAAAAGGAGCAGAAGAGACAGAATTATCTGAGTGATAAGGCACTTGAGCTTATTTCGGAAAGAAAGAACTGCAGGAATGCCCTTAATCAATACCCTACTAATCCTAATAGAAAGCATTACAGAGAACTTAATAAACGTGTAAAAGATCAGTTAGCTGCTGATAAGAATCTTTGGCTTGATGGTTTGGCTGACAAAGCCGAGGAAGCAGTTAGACAGCACAACAGCAGAGAGCTATACCAGACAGTTAATGTTTTGTGTGGTAGAAAATGGACAGGCCTACAAGGAATGAAGGATAAACAAGGTAAGGTTATAGAAAGGGAGGATTCTGTCATGGCTAGGTGGGCTGAGCATTTCAGTTTTACTCTAAACAATGTAGTTAGTTCTACTCCCATTGTTTGCAATGATGATAGATGCATTGATGGCTTTAATGTTGGCCCTATAATATAATCTGAAGTTATTTTGGCTATTTCTAAACTTAAACTACATAAATCCCCAGGGGTAGATGAAATTACTAAGGAAATGCTTAGAGCTGGGAATGTTTCGGTTACCACTTGGATGACTGAAATTCTGAATATCTTTTATGATAAAGGCATGGTTCCTAAGGATTTTACCAGAGCTATTGTTATCCCTATTTTCAAAAAAGGTGATCGCAATTCTTTTGATAACTATAGGGGTATCAGCCTACTCTCTGTTCCAGGTAAAGTTCTTTGCATGATTGTGCTTAATAGAATTAAGAATCAGGTTGACAGTCAACAGCGTGATGAGCAATGTGGATTCAGAAGTGGTAGGGGATGTGTGGATCAGATATTTTCACTTAGGCAGATTCTTGAGAAATGTTTAGAGTTTCAGAAACTCTAAACATTTGTCAATTTTCTCATTTTATTGATTTCAAAAAGGCTTTCGACTCTGTTGATCATCATAATTTGTTGTTGATTGTGAGATCATGTGGTATACCTGACAAGTTAGTTAACATAGTGAAAGCTCTCTATAATAACACCGAGTCGTGTGTGAGAGTTGGTAAGGCTTGTAGCAATTGCTTTAGCATTACTTCTGGTGTTCGACAAGGGTGCATTTTGTCTCCTTTTCTCTTTAGCATGGTTATTGATTACGTTATGCGAAATTCACTTCAAGGGAAAGATTTTCGCCTTAAATGGGCTGGAGATATGAAAATTTCTGATTTAGATTATGCTGATGATTTAGCCCTTTTGGTAAATGATGTTGATGAGATGAACTCTTTCATTCAAGCTATTGATGAAACTGGTAGTAGAGTAGGTTTGGTTATAAACAGAGAGAAAACTAAAGTGATGAAAATTGGTCAAGCAGGCTGCGATTCAGTTAATCTGAATGGTTGCAGTCTTGAGCAGGTGTCACAGTTTAATTATCTTGGGAGCTCGACATGTCTCGAACTTTTCCTCGTTCTCGCTCTTTCTTTTTCCCCTCTATTGTCCAGCTTCGTTTATCACCTTTCCACTGGGGCAGGGATGGCTTAATCGGTAGTGCACCAGGCTCGTAATCTACAGTTCCCAGATTCGAGTCACTCCTGGGTAAGACCAGCATTGAGATTTATGGGCGCAAAACTCTCCACCCTGCCTACAGTCGGTAGGGGACACCACGGGGCTTGGAAAGGCGGCCGTCCGTCGGATGGGATGTTAAGCGTAGCCACATGGTCAGGAGAGTAATATATTATGCACGTTGAAGAACACGCTGGATAGCCTTGACGTCAACAGCTGTTCCAGTGGGTCCCCACCCCAACCTTCTCTGAGCTTTAGGGGTCTTTGTGACCTGGCTATTTAGTCCATTGTGTGCAAAAAGTGCCTCTCAGAGGTAACACAACCCTCCTCTTCTGCACTCGTTCCTTCCGAATCAGAGCTGCTTTTCCACCAACGTTAGTACTACATATAAGAAAATGACTCCTTGAAATTTTCCAAACCCATAAGAATTGAAATGAAAAGATATAGATGAAAAATCCACCGCAACATCCACCCTCTATTTTTCATCTATTTCTTTTTGTGTATGTGTTTTTTGTTTTAGAATTATATTTGCATAATCAATAGCCTTAATCAATGTTTCTGCATCATCAACAAGTGTTACGACTTCACATTATTCCTCCAGTCTTCATCCCTTCCTGAACCATCTGGAAGGCCTAAACTTTAGATGATCAGTTTACCAGATGAGTGACACAAAAACTTGGCTGATGCAACTTATCTGTCTGAGATTTGGCATGAGGTTACCAATGACCAACCTCCATGACTTCTGCTTTCTCTGACCCTGGGCGCCTGGGTTACGTGCAGGTAGCCGACGTGGGGCTCTATGATTCTACTCTTGGCAAAATAGAAGAAAAACTGCTGTAGGAATCGAAGAGCTGTGACGTAACGCATCGCTTACCATCAGAATCGCATATTTTGGGTAATTAGAGCGGAATAAATGAATTTACATGATAAAATGTCAAAAAATGTTGCTTTGTGTTGTTTGGAAATACCACTAGTGTTGACACTCTATCTCAGGGTCTTCTGCGAAAAACATTTTATATTGTTACACACTCCGATCTAGAAAACAATTAACTTGGAGGTGGGGGGGGGGGCGATCCAAAATTGGTGGGCGGGTTTTAATTTCTCAAAATCCCCATAGACTTTACATTAAGAGTTGAAGTTATTTAAAATAACTGTTGTCACCAATGAATTTAAAAGAAAGAATACATAAAATTAATTTCTATCTCATTTCACGTGATGAAGCTGTGACTTATTATTTTCTTAACATTATCATTATTATCTATTTTATTTATGTCATATAGTCACCGGACAAGTGAACAATATGTACAGTGCTTAGACCATCAGGGGAGCTTGCTCAAACACTGATTCATCTTCCACATATGCATATTTACTTTCATCGCACACCATTTGCCGAAAAAGCTAAAATCGCAAGCATCATCTGAGACAGATTATTATTTTCCCATATATCTTTACAATGAATTCGTCACATTAATCTGGAAAGAGTTGAAATGGATACTCTTCAGTACTTTACCCACGATGCAGCTATAAGTTATGATAGTCATCAGATTAAAGGTTTTGAATCCATCCCACAGACATTTGGTTAACACTCATGGCTTCTGATCTAACAAAGCCAAGGTTTGAGATCCATGGTAAGACATGAACGTTTGTGTTGTTTTCCTGCAAAGATCCCGACATCCTCTCACCCCTTCTACTGTGTCGTATGAAAGGATCCTGTAACTGTTATGACAATTAGCTGCGCGAAGTCGTATTTATTTTTCAAAGATACACTAATTTCGGACTCGCTAGCTAGAGAACGATATATTAAATTCCTTGCTAACATTTGATTTTAACGATCAGATAGTGTATTTATCATCACTTTTTCAGTTCATACTAACAACTTCCAACTTTTAGAGGAAATATTGTCTCATTATAAGCGATTTCATACAAAGAGATACGCACTCTATGGTTCACATTTAAATCTATAGAGATAACGATCACTACCCATGGAACAATCTGTGAAAAAACACGCTATGAACGAGTTTGAGAAAGATTTTTAACCCATGGGGTGCTGCACTGCAGGAAAGTACACCATCTTTGATACCAGAACCTACATTAAAGTTATACTGCTTGGGTTTGAGAAAGATTCTTTAGTACACAGGGCACCACATTGCAGTAAAGCACACTGTCTTGTCCGTATGTCTGTGTATGTTTGTTTCTGTGAATCATATGTTAACATGTCTCTCTGTATGTTTGTTTCTCTCTCTGTGTGTGTGTAAATATGTATGTTTCTACGAATTGTCTGTACGTGTAGGTGTGTGCATATATGTTAAGATGTAACTGTGTCTTCATGTTTGTTTCTTTATGTGTGTTAATGTGTGTGTGTGTGTTTCAGGGAATTGTGTATGTGTGCGTGTGTGTTTGTTTCCGTCTCTGTTAAGATGACTATATGTGTGTGGTATGTGTTAAGATGACTATATGTGTGCGTATGTGAGTGTGTGTATCATGTATGTTAATATGTTTGTTCCTCTATATGTATATGTTATCGTGCGTGTGCGTATGTGTTAAGATGTCTGTATGCACATAGTTTCTCTGTATGTGTATACGTCTTCATGTTTGTTTCTCTCTCTGTATGTGTGTGTTAAAGTGTTTGTATGTGTTTCATCATTATGGGTATATGTTATCGTATGTGTGCCTGTGTGTTTGTTCATATGCAAGAATAAACATATTGTCTTTCGGACACTTGCTTGCTACAGAAGAAGCTAACAATTTAAAACGAGACTAGTGGTTATGCAAAATATTTCATCACTGATCTTAACTTGAATACTCATATTTCAGTAGGTGTAAGGATTTTTCTTCAACACGTTCGAATATTTTTTGAGAACGACTGTCTTACGTTACGTTTCCTGTCAGATGTCTCGTAATGAACAAATCGTGTGTGTTTTTGTTAATACAGAAGAGGACATACAACCGAGAATTTTTCAAACTTAGAATAACACAACATCCTGATGCGATAAGAACGAAGCAGAGCGATGCTAACAGCTGAACCATGACCTGAAACGGGCGAAATCGTTGTTTCTTCGCGCAAGGGCGAAGGGTGCTAAAACATATAATAATCTGGAAAGGGAAATCCAGTTATTTCAAAAAAGAGCTTCTGACAAGCCTTTTAAGGTACAAGGATTTTGTCTTTTTTCAGGGGTATTATGTATTATCACCTCAACAACAACGATTTCGCCCGTTTCACATATTTTTTATCCATCAGATCAGTCCATTCACGGTTTTAATGACTTTTTAGTTCAAATCTTTATTGTCTATGGGGAATGCATGAACCAGGTTTGTTTTTTAGCAAAGTGCATGATCATATCACTACTGTGAGAAAGATCCCCTCCCCCCCTGCGCCATTTTTGCTTCGAAGTGACCACCAGAACTGTTCTGCAGGAACTGTACATTATCGTGGTTATTGATTGGAAAAAATAAAAGAAGTTGAAACTTAAGTGGTGGAAATGATACACCCCTGAATGTCATTTGAAAATTCGTGGATGTTAACACTATCGCCACCTAACAAATGACGCAGGGAATAATGCTAAAGATTTCGTATTACTTCATATCACACTGGGATTGAAATTTTCACACATTTTGCGAAACTCGTATTAAATGATACTTTTTTGTTACATTGGTACCGTTTTACGTCACGCATTTCTTATGACATTAACAATTTTCTGTTTCTTTAATTGTAATGAACAGTATAAGAGGATCTTGTAAAATCAGCTGACTGCTTGGAGTTTTTGCACACTATAAACTGCTGTGTACTTAACCCCCAAAAGATCCGCCCTGAAGGCAGCATACAGAGAATTTCCATTGGCCTGCTCTGATAAAGTGCTGCATTTCGTCATGAAACGAATAATTATTTAACTTTGTCATTAATTTAGAAAAGATCCTTGTGGAAGATAAAAGCACTAAGTGGTTCTCACAAGTAAAGGATTTAGATATGCTTCGGCTTATCTGTTTTCACGTCAAAGCGCTGTTACATAGGTCAGTGCGCGAGTTGACCCGTGACTTTATCACCAGGTGGGCAACCTGTTCACTCGTCTCCCACCCTTCAGATAAGCGACAATGATGTAGCTTTCAGAAATTCTTAACAGCAGCGATGATAAATTTTAAGAAGTAGGAGTGTGTATGGAATTATCCTATTTTTTTTAAGAAGGGTATTTCTGGAATTGGGGTGTTTCACACTGAGTGACTCTTAGTTTGTAAAGACATTATTTTTTGTTTGTCGCTTCTTGTATGCTCTACGTGAGAACATCGATTTTTGTGACATATGTGTAGAATTCTTTTACTGAGGCCCGATCAGAACATATATGTCAGAGCATAGAAAGGCGGATATTTATGTTATCGAAGAAGTTTTCTCATGTAGGTTGTTCCATAGATATACTGATATAATCACTGAAAGATTTGCTAAATTTTAACTATCAGTCCACCTGCAAATGAAATTTCGACCGATTAGCTCAGGTAAGTTTAAGCGATCGAGTGAGACTTATGAAATGTATTATTTTTATAGTAGCTTAGTGTATTTGTTGAAACTAATGCCCCCTACTCCATTAACATACATTTATGTTGGACTTGGATGTAGAATTATAGATGTTTTATGCAGCGTAAGCAGAAACGCAAGGGTACCCGCAACGTATGAATTCTACTTTTAGCATTCTTACATTCTATAGCATTCTGCCATGTACAAAAAATTCTTTACAGAATTTACCCTATGAAAACAACTGACGTTGTAAAGCGTAACAAACACACACGTACTGACGCCGCAACGTGAAATAAAATTTCATCAGCGTCATGAAGCACATGTTCGCCGGTAAACGGTGGAAAAGACGATTTTTAAAAACTGTGAGAGCATTTAGAACTGTAGATTTTTAAAAAAGTATTACTTTCAAACAATTAGCTGCTGATTTTTCTACGGAGGAAGAAATTGTTATCGACCGTTACTGTGTAGCGTTACTTCCTAGGAACGAGTAATATTTTGCATCATGTACTGAGGATACAGTGGTAATAAGTATTAGGAATAAAAATTTTTAAACCATGTCGTGTAACGGATATACTTACAGAGAGTAATTAATTGAGACATGGCAGAGATAAGAATTTAACGTAAAACCACTTTATCATTCCAAAACAAGTCCTGATGCGGAAAGTGCAGAATATGTGTGAACACAAATATCTGATGGCAACATCCTTCAACCCGATGGAGACTAATTTTAATAAGAGAAGCTCAACTCTTGGAGGTTTAGGCTCGGCGAAGTGGGGTCCCTGTGCTGCGGTGATGCAAGCTCCGGTAGGCTAACAGCTTTGTCGGGTGTTGTGGAGAGCCGCTGGCTGGGTTTTGTCTGGTTTACTGGCCAGGTGTCCCCGAAGCGGCCTCGGCATGGTTAAGGCTGAGACGGTGAGCAGGCTGTGGTTGCCCGGCTCTATGGAGAGGACGAAGTTGGGGGTCATGCCGAGAGGATTGGAGTCCCTCGAGGTGTGGCTTTTCGATGGAAGTGCCTAGGAGCCTCTGCTGCAGATGACTCTAAAAGTTAGGACATCTTCAATTTTTACTCTTTGGCTCAAAATTTAAAAGACAAGATGTTTTATTTTATATGTTGGCAAGTTTCTGGAAAAAATTCAGTTAATGTTGGGCATATTCCTAGGCAGCACTCTAAATTTTTAAAAGATCCCATTCTCACTGCACCTCAATGATTATATCTTCAAGCAGGCTAATAAAACCCAAGCAGTGCTTTTCTCTTCACAAAGGTCTTCTCCCGCTGTAGGCAGGCAAATGTTAAGACAAGTTTAAATTGATAGGAGCCTTTTTAGTTCATAGTGGTTTCTGTGACAACTCCCTCAAGGTGATATGCAGTCACAGTACTGCGGTGCACCGGGATTGTCACGACATATATTCGTTGTCTTCTTCCAGTGGGGTACATTGAAACAAATAGGATGTTTCGATAAGAGGATATTTCCAAAGCATTGTTTCCATACCGTATCTGGTGTGATGGCCTGAGACAAAGGGGGGTGTAGAATTGGGGGGTGACAATGCAGTTTAGTCAGAAGGGCTGGCAACCGTCTCCGGACTTAGAAAAATTTCGAGATGGGTCCTAAAACAGTGGTCAAGGCTCCGAGTTAGTTTCATGTTGTAAGATTGTCTGATACGGAAGCAAAGGGGTATCGACAGCGCAGGGGGTGACGTGATCCAAGATGCATCCTTCAATAAAACGTGGTCCATAGTAAGGGTGAGGTACTGAACGCTTGTTGTGTGTTCTAAAGCGGGACTTTTATGTCATCCATACAGGTCACCAGACCATATTACCCCTCAATATTTTTCATAATTACGAATAATTTGTTTTTAAAACAAAAATTTTTTTGCGTTTTTCTTTTATTAATTTTTTTACCCAATAGCATTTTTTCATTTTCTTGCGGGACAGTCTTTCAAAACAGTTACTGCGGGATAGTCTTTATTCTAGTGAAGGTTGAATTCGCAAAATATGGGTCCTTGCAATTATTTTTGAGGATTGCATCAGCCATTCTGAGCGTTACCACCGAAAGATTAGTTGCCCTTGGAAAATTTCAGATGAGGTTAGAAACCAAGGGACTTATTCCGGAGTTTTGATTGGTGAGGGGGAGTTTAATAGAGGGGGGCAGAACTTTTGATAAAGGTTTTTTTAATGAGGGGGTGCGTATTAATAAAGGGGGACATCAATTTTGATAAGGGTTTTTTTTAAGGAGGGGGAGTCAAAAATTGAAAAAATTTCGATTAAAACAAAAAACTTACGAAAGTATACACCAGATGGAGCCACCAAAAAGCAAAGACTTTTTCAGATGTTAGGAAATTCAGAGGGGCTTAAAAAATACAGGTGGGTCAACCAGGAGGGTCTTTAAACAGGGGGCTTAAAATGCAAGTAGGGTTTTTAATAAACGGGTGCAGAACTTTTGATAAGGTGTTTTTTTAATGAGAGGCGAAGAGTAAAAATTTGGAATAATTTGAGTTAAAATAGAGGGCTTTTCTAAATATAGTACTCATAATATACACTAGAATGCGCCACGGGTTTTTAATAAAGGGGAGGAATTATTAATAAATGGGGTGGAACTTTTGATAAGGGGGATTAATTAATTATGAATTGAATAATTATTAATTATGATAATAAGGGAGATATATATTAATAAGGGGGCGTGGTTGGTTATGGAAATTAATAAAGGGGGATAGTAGTGAGGGTGCATATGGGCGTGGCCTGTGACATCATAGGGGAAAGCACTGTGCCTGGGGGGCTGGGTTGTAAGGTTACTACTGATGTTGATGAGATGAACTCTTTCATTCAAGCTGTTGATGAGACTGGTAGTAGAGTAGGTTTGGTTATAAACAGAGAGAAAACTAAAGTGATGAAAATTGGTCAGGCAGGCTGTGGTTCAGTTAATCTGAATGGTTGCAGTCTTGAGCAGGTGTCACAGTTTAATTATCTTGGGAGCTATGTAAGAGATAATGGTGACGTGCAGCATGAGATTAACAGACGAATAGAGATTGCTGCTGGGACTTTTAAGAATTTTTGGAGATTGTGGAGAAATAGGCGTATACACCTAAAGACTAAAATTAGACTGTATAATAGTTTGGTTCTTTCTAGGGTTAGTTATGGTAGTGAAACTTGGATAATTTGTAAACAAAATAACGGGAAACTTGATGCTTTTGATTCCAGATGCTTAAGTATGGTGCATTAGGTGGTTCAACTTTGTAACTAATGATGAGGTTAGGCAAAGGAGTTTGCAACCTCCTTTAAGCAGCATATTGTGCAGAGAGAGACTCCGTTGGTTTGGCCATGTTGCCTGTATGAATAATTATAGATTGGCGAATAGGGTTATGAACAGTGTGCCTAAAGGCCTCAGAAAGAAGGGGAGACCTAGGATGCGGTGGGCAGACAATTTCAAACAGGACCTAGTTAGAATTGATGTGCAGTGGCCAGATGCGTAGATGTAGCTCACGATAGACTTGCTTGGAGAACTAAATTGCACGGTCTGGTTGGACCTCCTTAGTCCATGGCTACTTGAGCATGATGATGATGATGAAAGATATATATATTAAAACTATGTAAGTATTTGAAAAAGTGCGAATTATAATATTTCATTTGTTCCAATTCAACTAAAATAGTTTTCTAATTATCACTTTTATTGTTACTAATGGGAACTTCACGAGGTTCACATTCCACCACCAAAATTCATATTTCTTTAATTAATACATCGTTGCAATATTCTCTTGAAATTTTGGAATTTTCAACTTTTTTTCACCGTTAAAAGCGCAGTTATAGTATTTGAAAAATTTCGAATGTGCAAATGAAAATATTTTATCAATTCCTATCTATCCCGAAAAAGAATTTGATTTTTCTTTAAAAACAAATAATTATCTGCTAAAGTAAAAAAGTTGTGTTCCCCTCACCTGGGTCTAAAGCGTCAACTCATTGCTGACAGTGCAAATTTCGTGACTTTCACATTCCAGCACCAAAATTTCAAATTTCTAGGAAAAATATATCGTTTGCAATATTCGTTTGAAATTTTAGAATTTTCAAATTTTTCCACTGCTAGAGGGTGTAATTTTAGCTTTAGAGAGATTCGGAAAGTGCATATCGTAATATTTCATCAATACCTATCCAACACAAAAATAATTTTTAATTTATATCTGTAAACAAAAAAGTTCAATATGTACAGACGGACAAAGTGAAACTGTTATGTCGTTTTCTTTGAAAATTCTTGTGCAATATGTCATAGAGATGATTTGTGAGAAAGGAGAGACCTCAGCAGCAAGAAAACATTAATCCATTATATCCAGGACTTGAACCCAGGTTTCTAAGTAGCCAAGCACGCTAACCACCCGGCCATCGGAACGCCGATGAACAGATGTTAAAAATAACTTTCCTCAATGACGGGGACACTGTACTTTCAACCCCCACCCCTTCTTCTCTACTAGACTGTATATTAACATTTGATTTAAAAAGTATAGAACTACTTTCACTCAACGATTCGGAAACATCAAATACCGGAACGCCGTTCCGGTTCAATGATTCGAAAATATCTAGTAGCGGAACGGTGTTCCCTTTCAGTGATTCAGAAATATTAGGTAGTGGAATGACGTTCTGGTTCAATGATTCGGAAACAGAGTAGCGGAACAGTATTAGATTTAGTTGCAGTAGTGCTTTTGTTAATTACTTTCCCTGCTCAAAATGTCACGCTTCGCCAATGATCTGGGTTGAAGTTGGTCCCTACTACATGTCGATATCGCGACAAAACCAAATTCATTTTCTCCTTCCGGCTCTATATTTTGTATATTTTCTCGTGATTTCACTGCTAATTTCATTATTATAAACGTGGTTAGTCTACTAATCATTTAGTGTTGTTCATTAAGTGTTTATTAATAAGCTAATGCATTGTTATCACTATTAACTACAGATAAATCAAAAAGTAACTTCTAAATTAAACGTGTCATAAGAAAATGTGGCAGAGGATTAATTTAATATCTGATAATTTGTGTATTTATTATTAACAAATGGACTACTTAGAACATTTACAACTAATGTAGTAATGAAAAGAAATGCCTAAAAGTTTACAATAAAGTGACATTAATTAAAACGTGTACACTTCAACAAGTTCCCATATACACGTTTGACTCCTCACAGTTGATTCTAGACTGCAGCTCTGGGGTCAAAACGTTTCATTGCGACGATGGAATGCGGGCATTCTATGTAGCATCTATTCTATGTATGGTCGAAGGACTGGTCCATTTCCAGTAATTTAAAATATTAATTATTTTAGTCTCTTTACTCTCTGACTATGGCTGCTATATATGGTCGAAGGGGTCGAAAGATGCTGTTATGCTGGGATCAAAAGGCAATTCTCTCTGCTTGTCAGAGAAGAGTGCTGGACAAGTCGTCAGGCAACTAGTGCGAATTATCTCTCCTGTGTTCTACCTTAAATGTAATCTCGAGTTGTAATTTCAATGCAGAGTTGAGAAAGATGAAAGTTGAGAAAAATGCTATTGAGTTGAGTCAAAAGTTCGTTCGGATTTTAGGCAAAAAATCAAATTCAAATATTAAAGAGTAAAAAATGCCTTTAATCAATAACGTATCCATCATTATCATGTGTTATGTCATGTGTATGTCTACAGACATTTGTCGAGAAGCTTTATTTTTCCGTCAGTGTAGAACTTGCTTGGTGTTTCGTTCAAGAACCGGTCAAGGTGGTTTTTGATGGCCTTCAAAGATTGGAACTTTTTACTGTTAAAAAAGTTTTGCAGTGACCTGAATAAATGGTAATCCAAGGGTGCCATGTTAATAGAATATTGCGAGTGGCACAAAACATCCCAACCCAACTGCAACATTTTTTTCCGGGAGGTCTAAGACACATATGTTCTCACATTGTCATGGTGGAACAAAACTCCTTTGCTATTCGCCAATTCCGGACGTTTTTCATCGATAGCTTCCCTCAGCCAATCAAATTGCAAGCAATACTGATTTTAATTAATCGCTTGATTGCTTGGCAAGAGCTCATAGTGAAGGATTCCCTTCCAATTCCACCACACGCAGACTATGATTTTCTTTGGATGCAGGCCGGCCTTGGGTTGCGGTAATGGAGGCTCACCACACTTGCTCCAGGATCTTTTTCTTTGGACATTGTTGTAAAGGATCTATTTTTTTATCGCCCGTCAATCCCGCTTCAAAAACGGATCGTTTCCGTTGCAGGAGTCAATCACAGAGATGTGGTTCATTAATTTTTTTTACTCAATCGATGCGGCACAAACATATTGTACCGATTAACGTATCCAAGCTGCTCTAAATGCTATACAACTGATGTTCGCGATGTTTTTAGTGTCTCAAGAGAGATCTTGTGGTGTTGCGCTAGTTAGTGTGGATTAATATGGCGATTTGGTCGTTGTCAACTGTAAGGATCTTCCTGAACGTTAGGTATCTTCCAGAGAGAAATTCCCTGTTTGGAACTTCAGGAACCACTTCTGACACTTTCAGTCATTTACAGCATTGTCTCCGTACACTATACAAATCTTTATTCGGGTTTGTGTTGCGTTTTTACCCTTCCGAGAAAAAAAAAAGACCATAAGATGGTGAAAATGCACCTTCGTATCTTCCATTTTCAAACAAAAACAGGTCCTGCATCCTCTCAGACCTTCTACTGTACTACTTATACGCAAATATCACTCACTCAATCTGCACGATTTGCTTTTCAGAACACATTAGCAACTGTCCCCTGTCGATAGCACACACTCTTTATAGCTGGTAATGCACGTGATTGTGCGGATCGCGTCCAGTGACATCTCTTGGCAAACTCCGAAAGAACGTTCGTTTCAACCCAATCATTCACTAGGAATATATCATCTCGTATTTATCTCATGGCCGAGTGGTTAACGCGCTTGGCTACTGATCTAAGGGACCTGGGTTCGAGCCCCGGGTAACGCATGGATGTATGTATCGTTTTTCTGCTGAGGTCCTGCATCCTCTCAGACCTTCTAGTATGGCATATAAACTGAGAGGCGCCTGTCAGACCTCTGTGGCAAGCAGCTACTTGAGGGGGTATTTATTTATTTTATATATATATATATTTTTTTTCTTAATTTAGGGCAGAACGGAAAGGACTGGATAGAACCGTAACCATTGATTTAAATAGCAGAATGTATGTAGCGAAATATTAAAATATTAACTATATTATTAACATATGAATGTTGTTGTATAATGACTTCTACAAGTGGGACTAAAAGTGGTGGGTCTACCAGCTTTCAGAAAAGAAGGACCGACGTTTCTTGCATTCCTGGTACTAAAGTATCATTTCATAATGCTCAGCTACTAACATCAACTGGAGTACCAAGCCTTGATTCGGTTGTTGGTAAGAAATCGCAAGTATTAGAATTTACTATTGCTTTTAATTTATTTGATTTTTTTTATCCCTGTATTTATTGCCCTCTTTCATGCCATTGTTTTTAATTCACAAAGTAATCTTGCTTCATGTCCTCAAAAGATATTGGAAAGTATTGCCATTACTCTATAACCAGCATGTGATTCTGAGGATTGGGAAGCGGCAATTCTGAAAAGATTCATGGCAATTATTGACGACTGATGAAACATTTCACCAGAAATTGAGTTAATGGTGCAACCATACATTTGGCATTTTTAACATGCGCAATGGGAACATTATCTTGATAGTATCATCATTGCAACGTACTTAATTAGAAAAACTGCAAACCCAAATAAACTCGCAAATGACCACATTTTTTAAATAGACATATGACTAAATTCACAACTTAAATCTGCCAGTCAATCATCTGCATATCTGTCAATCAACAGATCTTGCAATTTATTAATGATATTTCGTGATTTTGATACTAGATTTAACATAATGAGTTAAAAAAATATCTTCTAAAACTCTGTGTTCTCCAGTCAGCATGTCAGGTTGTGACGTTTCCATTAAATAATGAAATAAGCTTGACGTATTCAATATCCATTAATAAATCGGCACTTTAGCATTGATTTAAATTTTAGAGGAAAAATCGTTCTATTGAAAAATAGATCTATTGGCAAATAGAAAGCCACTTGTGGCTAAAATTACCTGAATAGCGCTAATATGAAGCGTAAAAGGAATGTTCATAGTGCTAGTAAGAGGAGATCTTGATCTGTGGCCAGTAGCTCAGTGGCCCAGAGCACCTGACATGTTATCAGGAGGTCATGGGTTCGTATCCCACCTGGCTCAAGACAATTTTTCCTTTAAAATTTAAATTGATGCTAAAGTGCTGATTTATTAATGGATGTTTCCATTGATTGAATTCTTTTATAGCCCATGTTATGGGAAATTTTGATTTGTGGCTGAAAGTTCAGTAGTCAGAACACTCAAGATCTTTATCAGGAAGAGACAGGTTTATATCCCACTTAGCTCATTTTTTTTTTTTATTTTTATTTTATTCACTCTGTAAGTGATTGTTTGTGTTTTTTAATGTGAGCTAATTGATTATGGTTTCAGGGGGATGGTAGCATACCAAGCTTGAAATCTGAAGTTTCCAGGTTTGAGTCCCAGCTGGGCCAGCATTGAAATTTATCTCTGCAAAACTCTCCTTCCTACTCTTGGTCAGTAGGGAAAACTGTTTGGCTTGGAAAGGCCACTGTTCATCAGATGGGACATTAAACCATGGCCCTATATATGGAAGAGCCCAACCCCTTGCATGTTAAAGAACTCGCTGGATGGCCTTGATGAGAGGTGTCCAGACAGTTGTTCAATGGATCCTTGTGACCTGGCCATTTAGCCCATTGTGTGCAAAAAAGTACCAAAATGTAAAACAACCCAACTGGTTTCAGGAGCTTCTCTCTCACTCCCTCTTTCAAGTGTTACTTTGGCCTTAATGTATTGCCAAAGATTGAATGAATGAATGTCTCTGCATTCTCTGATTGGGGGCCATGTGGTGGTGGTGTGTCCTTGCTTGTGGTATGGATCATTTTCTGTTTCTTGGGAATATAAAGTTTTCTTTATAAATAGTTTCATTATTTTCTGTCAAGGGGTTATACATGTCATTACAACTGTTTTTCTGGTTTAGCACATTACTAATTGTTTGGCTGTTTTAAATTTGTATTAAGTTGGTAGTGCTGTGATAACTTGTGCATCTGCAAGTTAGGTTTTTTCATTGATTGCTTAAAAATAAACAGATTTTATTGATTCTGTAGTAATAATTCGGTTTTTTTTTAAATAAAAATATCTTTTGTGTTTTGTTTCTCTGTTCTTTTCTGCCCATAGTAACTTTTTTCTTCACTGTTTTCACTGTTTCACTATGCATACAAAGTTGAAATTAATAGAAATTGATCAATAAATAGAAAATCCACAGAGTTACCTGTTGACTTTGTAGCCAATAAATCAATAAATAGTTTTGTACAAAAAAAGTTATGCCAATATGTGGGATTTGAACCCATGTCTCTCCAGGTACATGCCAGAGTGTTCTAAGACCACTAAACTAATGCAGGTGTTAGTTTATTGAATCACACGTGTTGACAGAACCTTTTCCACAAAACTATTTATTAATAGGAGTTGTGTTAGATATTATTAGAATTTCAGTTTATAGCATTTAGTTTTTTTAACAAGCTCTATACAAATCTTTTCTGTGCCATATTAACCTGACAATCTCCTGTCAGACCTTTATGACAAGCAGCTGCCTGAGGGATAATTTATTTATTTATTTTCATAATGTACCTTTTACTCAAAAGTCAGATACAGCCAGGTTTCTTTGCTCTGCAGCCAGTCATGCTGACTACATAGCCTGCCATATGTCTATCACATCACTTAGATGTTTTTTATGGCCATTCATTCTATTTTTAATATTCACAGTAACAGACAGAACACTAATAATACACAGGTGTATTTCATGGAAGAAATTCACTGTTAGAATATATAATTTCCCTTCAACTTTCCAGGTAAAAGGTAGCTCTAAAATTAAGCACAGCTAGCATGCTGATTAATTGAGTAACCAGGGCTGGCTGTAGCTATTTTACCACGTGGAGCAAATCTGGAATGTATGCCACCTGGAGTAAACTTGGACATTTGCTGCCCCTTTTCCCAGATCTGCTCTTAGCTATTGTTGATTGTTTTAGCTAGAGTTAACATTATTTTAAAAGCAATTGAAGGTCATCTTGTTGAAAAACCTTCCACCAGCTATGATTGTTAGATTATTCACCAATTTTCTGCTCCTGAAAAAATGCCCCCTGGTGTTGTAGTATTGACCCTAAATTAGCCATCTGACTATTTCTTTGGCCAGTTTTAATAAACTGCTACTGGTTAGCTAGCCACATCATGGTAGAAATAATGCCCTAAACCATAACTATGTGTTTTGCCTATATTGTGTATTTCAAACTGGTGCCTGGTTCTGTAAATCTTTCCTGCTGTAAACCAATGGCACTGTTTGAAATTAAAATAAAATTTAAAGTAACTGAAGAGCATCTTGTTGAAAAATTATTTGCCAATTTTCCACCCCTAAAAAATGCTGCCTAGTGCCTTTATCACCAGTCACATATGTAGTAATGCCAGCCCTGGATTAGCCATCTGAACATTTCCTTGACCAATTTTAATAAACTGACATTTTTTTCTTATGGTACTGGTGAATTAGAAAGTAAAATAATCAAAATATTCCAGAATTTACTTATATAAACAATGATTTTTGCACCAGGGTTACCAGCCTAATTCAATCAATGGACTGCTAAGAGTGCTAAAGTGCTTTGAAGAAATATTGAAAGAAATTATTGCATATTATTTTATTCCAGATAAACAGAAGAGGAAAAACTTTATTAGGATCCTTAAAAAATAGATTTATTGGATAGCAGGTTTTCAGTCATAAATATAATAAATAAAATAAATAAAAATAAATACCTCCTCAAGCAGCTGCTTGCCACAGAAGTCTGACAGGAGCCTGTCAGTTTAATATGCCATAGTAGAGGGATCTGTGAGGAAGGTGGGTCCTCAGCAGATTTTTTTATCCAACTGCATGCGGTGTTCCCAGGTGGTCACCCATCCCAGGTACTGACTGTGCCCAAACTGCTTAACTTCAGTGATCAGATGAGAACTGGTGTTTTCAGCATGGTACTGCCATTGGCATGAGATGTTAAAATATATCTTTATGTAAAATCCTGAAAAGCAAGAAAGAAGACAAATATGAATGCAAAGAACCATGATGAACATCAGGAAAATGAAGTAATGCAGAGGAACTCATAAACACAATAAGACAACTGCTGGGATATATAAATATGAGGGAAATTTATATAAAAGAACTGTGACAAATAGTACAAAATGACAGATAACACAATAACCCACAGTGAGGCAGCAGCCATGCTAGAGATTATGGCACATCAGGCAGCAAACTCAAGCATTTCTTGCTGATGTTCTAAAAATAGTTGCAAGACATTACACCAAAAAAAATGTATGACAAAGAAATTAAAGACTCAACAATTTTTTTCTGTAATGTACTGTAAATAGGTTTAATTTTTAAGTCATCCCATAAGTAATGTCATTTTTAATCCATTTAAAATTAATCATGTTATACTTACACAGACTTTCATTTTTCCCTTATGCTCAAAATTACCATTGTTTAGTTAGTATTTTGTGATACACAAAGGATATATACAGTATATATATATAATAATAATAAAAGTGAAACTTTAGCAGATGCTTAAGAATAATATAAGAATGTGCAGTGCAATATATGAACTTGATAGTTTCACTAGGTGGGGAAAAATGGTAATTTTCATAAAATTCTGTATCTTCAGGCTAGCCATGTTTTCACCTTACTAGATTCTTTCCAATGCAGTTGGAAATAACACTTAAGTTGTTTTCATAAGGATATTTTTACTAGTGCATCACTAGATTGATTGTTAAAGACTGCTGTTGTTTTAACTGTTTTGGATTCTAATAACTGCCCCAAATATTTGATTACCTAGTCCCAGATTTCACACATGGGTTTCTTCCACACCACATGTTGATTAACAGTTCAAGTTTCTGCTTATAATGAACTGAGTTCAAGTTTAAAACTGCCTTTATTTTTCCATATATTTTTATCTTGACCCTAAATAGTTTTGGTCCATCTGTAACTTCCCAAATACTTGGCTGCTCAGTCACAAATTTCACGCATGGATAACCATGCCACCTCATATCACAGTTATAATTTAAGCCCCAAACTATATTGATGTTGTTGTTTGAGGTTTTATTGCACAAGAGACCAACTGATGATTTAAAACCTAAAGCCACTTTATATTATGAAAAAATATAAATAATAACTAATTATTAATGAGTTACATTGCTTATGTTAATATTTGAATTGAATTTATGTAGATGCTCTTGATTGTATCACTCATATCTTATGTAATTGTACTAAAGGTTGATTAGAGGACACATGGGTGAAGTCAATTGTATTTTGAATGGATATTAACAGGACATTTCAGTGGAAATAGCAATGAAACATTTGTTAGCATATAATATTGTTAGTAATTTCCATTGTTCTCTCATTAGTACTTGATAAGGGATGGCATCCAATCATTATTACATACAAAGCAATAACTGTGCTATTTTTCTATTTATAGGTGGTGGTCTGGCAGTGGGTACTGTTCTTTTGATTGGTAAGATTGCCTTCCTTTTATAAACATAGACAGATGTCACTAATGAGCACTGATAGAGTTTAAAAAATGGAAAAGTTCTTTTCCTGGAACTTACCTTAAATGCTTAGCTTGTCATGTGAACAAGACAATGGTTCATGATGATGTATAGACACTTGATTCTTATACTACATAGTTAAACATTGTTTTCATCACACATAGCTTCCCTAAAAAAGATAAAGCAAAATCCTAAACTGTTGTTTCAACTTTCACCAGCAAGTATTCTACAAAGTTTTAAGTTGTGTTGTCACATTAGAAGGTTTATAACTGTGTAGATTAGCAATGTTCTGCCTATATATTAAATACTGTTTTTTAAGATGTATTTACTTCAGTCAGCTAATATAATTTATTGGGGTCAGTTTGGTGTTGCTTATTGTTATTGTATGGTGTGTGAGTAATTCAATATCATCATAATGCAAAATATTCTCAAAGTAAACATCCAACCTGATCAAATTGGAGGGTTTCAATATTGCACTATTTTTTGATTCAAATAAATTAGCTTTCAGGACTTTTCCAAATGACACTTTTATTCTGGTTGCAGTTATACTAAAATTAATATATCAATAATATATTATATATTATAATTAATAATATATAAATCTTTCATGTTGTTATATTATTCAAATAGGGTTTTACCCTGAAGTTTATTGCTACCCAAGCTAAAGGGTTAATTAAGTTTCAATGGGATGAAACATTAATTAATAGATTCTGAAAAAAATTCATCGCTGACATGGCGTAAATTGAACCCACATCTCTCCAGATTCATGCCAGAGCACGCTACCATTGCACCACGCATTGCACAATGAAAGTTTACAGAATAAGACCTTAAAAATCTTCTTCATTGAGATGTGGCTGAGACAGCTCCATCTATACTCAAGGAGGCAACTTTTTCAGTCATTGCTATTGATTATCAGATGTTAATGAGAAGGTTGCTAATGCTACTGCGTTAATATATAATTAAAAATCAATCCATAGTGAATGCACAGTATTTCCTGTTCAGATAGACATCAAACATTAATTAATAGATTCTGAAAAAAATTCATCGCCGACACGGCGGGAATCGAACTTGCATCTCTCCAGATTCATGCCATAGCGCACTACCATTGCACCACGCTTCTCATTAACATCTGATAATCAATAGCAATGACTGAAAAAGTTCCATCTCCTTGAGTATAGATGGTGCTGTCTCAGCCACGTCTCAACGAAGAAGATTTATAAGGTCTTATTCTGCAAAATTTCATTGCCCAATGTGGTGCAATGGTAGCGCGCTCTGGCATGAATCTGGAGAGATGCGGGTTCGATTCCCGCCATGTTGACGATGAATTTTTTTCAGAATCTATTAATTAATGTTTGATGTCTATCTTAACAGGGAATACTGTGCATTCACTATGGATTGATTTTCAATGGGATGATTTTCAAATAGTTATGATCTTTAGTTAGTTTCTCAGTTAGCTTATGTGATAGATACTTGAAATGTAGTTGGTTGGTTGGTTGTTTGGGGTTTTATGGCGCATTGGCAGCTAAGGCCATTATTTTTCACTTGAAATGTATGGCATAAGGTAAACATCAGAATAGGCATTTCTGCTGGATCTTTCAAGAATCTGTAGGAAAATAGACAGATACAACTGAAGAGTAAACTTAGTCTATATAACAGTTTTGGCCTTTTTTAAAATTTACTGTTATAAGTGAAAGTAGCACCCTCTTTGAGTGAGTATTACGAAGCTTGATGATTTGAATTCCAGATGCTTATGTTGTGTCTTGAATATTAGGTGGTATAATGAACATAAATAATGATGAGGTTAAAGGGAGAAGTCATCAATCCAGTTTTCAGCAACATTATATATATAGGAAAAGATTGCATTGGTATATATTAACTACATACAGAACTACATATTAATGTAATATGTGCCAAGGCTTGTAAAGAGTGATGATTAACTTTATGTTCAAAATATTAAAAGGTTTGATTTTAGTAACTTTAAACTTTATAATGGTATGATTTTTCTCATTATGATTAAATAGGTGTAAAAGATTTATGCATCTTTTGTTTTTTATATATGTATTAATATTCAAACCTTTCTTAAAATTTATAATTTTTATGTGGATAATATATAATTTTTATGTGGACAATATATAATTTTTATGTGGACTCATTGCAATTGTACTATTGTGTGCCTGTGACATTTGGTTAGCCAAGTGTATTATAAGCATTCGCTAAGCAAAATCTTAACTAATATTTAGGGGGGAGGGGGGAATTATTTATAAAAGCAAAAATTTCGTGGTTTACAGTATGTTTGTATAATGAAAATACCTTTTCTTGATATTGATAATAGCTTTTCTGTATTATTTATTATATAGAGGAAGATCACTTCAGAACTTATTCAAATTTGCTCTTAAAATATTTTGCTGCTGAAGGTGTTGTCAATGGTCATTCATTGCTACTGGCTAGTGGAGACAGCCCACCATCTAAAATATTAAAGGTATTCTGCTTTTGTTAGTTTAAAATAATGAATATTACAATGGAATGCTTTTATATTTTTTTCAAGGAACTTTAGCAAAAAGGAATGTGCTTCAATTTCCTTAAAAATTAAGGATATAATTATCTTCTTTTTTTTTAAGCACATTCTACATTGGTATTTAAGTAAATTAATGTATATAATACAGTAATGGAATTAATATTACCTTAATGACATTTTTTTTTAAGATGCTTTCAGTTTTCAATGTATGAAACATACTAGGGAAAGCAAAAAATATCTGAGACTCTATGAGATTATACATAGCAGACAAGGAATGCACATCTGGTTTTGGAGAGTCTGGTCCCTACCTAAACTTTTCTTTAATAGCTGCTCTCAAGCACTTTAATTAATAGATCCTGAAAAAAATGCATCACCGCCATGATGGGAATCGAACCTGCATCTCTCGAGATTCATGCCAGAGCGTGCTACCATTGCACCATGCGTCGGATAACGAACTCTTTCAGAATATGACCTTATAAATCTTCTTCCTGAGACGTGACTGAGACAGCACCATCTATACTCAAGGAGATGCAACTTTTTCAGTCGTCGGGAATGAATTATTTTCAGAATCTATTAATTAATGTTTGATGTCTATCTTAACAGGGAATACTGTGCATTCACTTTGGATTGATTTTTAATTATATATTAATGTCTTAGCGTTAGCGCATTCTCGTTAACATCTGATAATCAAATAGCAACGACTGAAAAAGTTGCATCTCCTTGAGTATAGATGGCACTGTCTCAGTCACGTCTCAGGAAGAAGATTCATAAGGTCATATTCTGAAAGAGTTCGTTGTCCGACGCGTGGTGCAATGGTAACACGCTCTGGCATGAATCTGGAGAGATGCGGGTTCGATTCCCGTCATGGCAGCAATGAATTTTTTTCAGAATCTATTAATTAATGTTTAATGTCTATCTTAACAGGGAATACTGTGCATTCACTTTGGATTGATTCTCAAGCACTTATTGTAAATGCTTCCTAACTCCGGTATCCTTGGAAACAAACTTAGCACTCATACTAGTAATGTGACCTGAGTTCTTCCTGCCACAAAGGTGTCATATAAGATGCCAATCCTTGCAGTGATTGATTTACTAGGATTATACTGAAAGTGCTAAACAAAGTGAAGCAATCATGCTAAAAGCAGAAAAAGCATTTATCTGCAGACACTTCAAGCACACAAATGAAACAGTCTCTGAATGTGTGTTTTTTTCCATCAATGCCCCCACTGAGAATTATGATGACAATGAAAAAAGTAGGCTTTATGGAGAATTTCAGGATATTTTGAATTTTGTCAAGAAAGGAGATATTTCTCTTGTGCTGAGTGACTTCAAGTTGGTACTAATTCTCTTTGGGCAGGACTGATAGGTCCTTTTGGCATTGATAGTTGTAATAGCAATGAAGAGAGTTTCCTAGAGGTAAATGAACTTGATAGTTTGAGAATAACATAAAGATCAGGATTTTATAAATATACATGGGTCTCACTTGATAGGTTACATAGGAATGTGATCATTATATACTAATTCAGGTCCTCAACAAAGACCCACTAGTGCATCTGTTAGTCACGTTCAAAGCCATTAGACCATTCATGTTATTTAACTCATCCAGGGCCAACATGCATTATGCAAGTTCATGGAACCCGAAATGAGAGACTAATGATGCCTGTATTAGTTTTTATTACAACACATGAAACTGATTTTTTAAAGAAAAATTCTGTTTGAAAATTTTCTTACATATAAAAATGCATTATTCATGCTTGAAAACTATTGCATTTTTCATTTGATGCTTTTATTAAGTTGTGATATACATAATTTGTTAAAGCCATCTGATCGCCATTTCTTAGATCTGACATATGGTATTGTTGATTTGCTTGTTAACCCTTCCAGTGTCCTGCCTGAAAAACTGATTGACATCCAGAGGGCTAGCTAATTTTTCACTCTGATAAGGCAAAAAAAAATTTAGAACTTTTTTTGCCAAATAATCATGCTGAAAGATTAATCAGCATTTAATTCTGCATGTTCTGAAAATAAAATATTTAACAAAATAAACGACTAGTTTTATTTTAATAGGACTTCTTTTAGAGTCATATAGTAAAAATATGCATCTGGCAACACAAATAAAAATTTGTTTAAAAAAAAACTAATAGACAGAAATGATTATAAATCACATGAATAGAAAGGTTGTTTATTTCTAAATAACAAAAAAAAAATAATTTTCTTGTTTCAAGAAAATATTTATCCTGTTTTGTAAATTTTTTCTCTGTACCATGCTCCAAGAAAATTCCAGGCTTTTAGCCAATTGTACTGAGTCAGATAAACAAGCCAACTTTAGAATTTAAAAAAAATTAACCAGTCAATAGAAATAGGCCATGTAAAATCATTATACCAAATTAAACAGAATTTATTAATTTTATGGAAATAAATAATTTGAACAAATTTGTAAGCAGACTGATTTTAATAAGCCTTTTTTCATTGTGATATGGTGGGAAAAAAAAGATCGAACTATACAATTAAGGCTTAATTTTGGAAAATCTGATGAATTAAAATAGTTAAATTATGCATTAATTGAAAGGAAATTTCCTCTCAAATAATATAATATTTAACCTGAAACATGATTTTTATTTCTTTTGATGATTCTTTTCAGTATTATATATTTTAAACACAGCCAGTGTTATACAAAGTGACTTGACCTCACATTCACAGAATTTTCTGAACTGGTTATGAAATGAAAAAAAAAAAACTTTCATTGCTGCTTTTTTTGCTAAATGTGATATTTGTTTCTTTGGGTATTGAAATTTGGCTATCTTGGCTAAGTGCAGAAAGGTTTGTGCACCAAAGCAAAAAAACCAACAACATTATATTATCAGAGTGGCACAGCCTAGATACTGGGGGGGGGGGGGAGGTCTTTTAAAATCATTCAATATAAACATAAAAATTTATAATTTTTTTAAAAATGAAATTTTTCAAATGACAGGGGGAGTGAAATGTTCTCAGTGAGTTTAGCAGGGGAGGGGGGGGGGGGGAAATAAAAACCCCAAAATTTTCCTCCCATACCAGGACTGATTTCTGTGCCAAGGAAGTCCATTTTGTTTCAATATTGAAGACCTCATTCATTTTCAGAAAACAGTACAAATTATAAGTTTTTTTTACTAAAAGAAAAACAAGAAATAATAAAAAAAATTGCATGTAGCCTAAAGGAATGTTATATAAAATATATACGTAACAACTGTTAAGCCAGCCATCTGATGTAGAATAACTCAGAAAGATCGATGGATAAGCTGACCGAAAGATCGCTACTTTATGGAAATAACTATACAGAAATAAATTTGCTTCCATCCAAAACCTCATTCACTTTCAGAAAATGATACCACATCAAGTTTTTTTTTACAGAAAAGTGATAAATAATGAAAGAAAAATTAACATATAACCTAATGCAATGTTAAATAAAATATCCACAGCAACAAGTTGTAGGCTGGGTATCTGATATACATAACTATGAAAAATCAATGATTATCAATCAGCCGAAAGATCGATAATTTACAGAAGTAAATCTACTGAACTAAGGTTTAAATATGTAAAAGTAAAAACTAACTTTGCAAAGGGCATCCAGTATGCTGGACCAACACTGTAAACAATCTGTTATGAGCCACTTATAACACACAAAACAAGAGAGAGCATATGTGAGTCACCTGCCTCATATTGTGCAGTGAGCCATAACATAGTGTAGTTGCACCCAGTCTTAGAGACTAAGATGGCTGTTTTTACTTGGTTTTGATTTTAAGAGTGGGAATGATGCATAGAATGCTGGGATAAATGATAAAAAATAATTCTGGGAATGCTGAAATAAGTTTATGGCAGAAAAGAGTGTAAAACGGAAAAAAAAAATGGTGGTACATACTTCATAATTATTTCCAAAATCTGTCATTTTTAAAAATAGCAGATTTTTGTTAATTTTCAGGAGATTTTTGAAACTGTAAGGAAAAATTTGTTGATAATAGTTCTAATCAAACTTGTGAGCTTTTTAATCAGGTGGCTGCTTCATCAAAGAATAACATTAACAAGCAAATCGGAAATACTGTTTAGTGCTTCTAAGAAATGGCAATCAGATGGCTTTATCAAATTATTTATATTGTAGTTTAATAAAATATGCATCAAATGAAAAAATAAAATATTTTTCAAGCTTTAATTGCATATTTTTAAAGATATGTGTAAGAAAATTTTCAAACAGCAATTTAAAAAAATCAAAGTTTCATGTGTTGTTTGAAAAACATCTATTGACATCTTTGACTACTCATTATGGATTCTGTCAACATCTATGTTCAATGGTGAACATAGACATTCATCTGCAGTTATATTAATTATCTCTACATTAAAACTCTACCTGTCACCAGGAGTAGATAGTCTGCTCAATTGCTAAGTGCTGGGAATGATTCTGTTGTCCCATGACTGAGTATAATGTTGAATATTTTCTACAGTAAAGGGATTGCTTCTAAGGATTTTACTAGAGTTAATTATTATTATCCTTACTTTCAAGAAATGTGTCAAACATTCTACTAAAATATACCTTAGCTGCAGATGAAATAAACCACTGTGAATTGTGAAATGTATGAGATTTATCCCTTAGTAGTAGCCTCATCTTGCAAAATCACAGGCTGTGATCAGGATGTGCAGTGTTTTGGAATGTTAGCAAAAATTTTAAATGGAATTTATTTACATGTTTTGCAGGAATTACCAGCAGTTGTAACGGAAAAGCCACTTCATTCTTCTATTTCAACTGGAGAGCAGCTAAAGATAGCATGGAGGTACCAAGATCAATCATCCCCTGTGGTAGGATTCTTTAATTACTAATTGTGTGGATTTGATAAATGTTTATATGCAATAAAATTTACACTCAGGGGGAAAAAATTAAATCTACAAGCACTTTAAATTAAACAGATTACTACTGCTTCTTGAGGACTGCAGCAAACTCAGCACTTTATCCAGGATGGGGGTGGCTCCAGTCAGTAGCTCCCAGGCTAAGCTGCAGTTCCCAGGTTTAAGTGTCACTTGTGCTATCATTGAGATTTGTCTCTACAAAACTCCCTGCCCTGCTCTCAGTCAGCAGGGGACACCATTGAATGGACTTGGAAAGGCTACCATCTATCAGATTGGATGTTAAGCCATGGCCCTGAGTGCACGTTAAAGAGAGAGCCATACCCTGTGCATGTTAAAGAATGTGATGGATGGTCTTAACTGGAGGCTACCATTGGTCTCCTAACAACTGGATTCCCTTCCAAAAACTTTCTCTGAGCCCTTGGGGTCTTTATGACCTGGCCATTTAGCCCATTGTGTGCAAAAAAAGTGGCACTCAGAGATAAAACAACCCAATGCCACACTTTTCATGAGATTCAAAAATTCTCACCAAATTACTATGTACCAAATTACCAAATACCAATATACTATGCAAATTTTTTGAAAAATTTTCATTTGTAATGTAATGAATAAGCTATTTTCTTCATTTTACACATTTGTTCCCCTTCTTTTCAAGGTGAAACTACAAATAAAATAATGGTTTCTTTGAAATAAGTTGATTTTCTGCAGTCTTTGTTGATAAAGTTAGTAACTGAAGATGACTCATTGCATGATACTAAGTTTTTTGTTTTAAGTCATTGTCAGTGCTTTAGCAATAAAAGGAGTAACTGTGATTAAGCATTTAAAATTTCTTTTACAGGAAATGCTTTTCTCATTACATTTTTTTACTTCCCTTCCAGGATCAAAATAAATCCCTTCCAAGATCAAAATAAAACCTTCCAGGATCAAAATAATATCTATATTCTGTCAAATATAGATATGACAGAATCCTGAATGAAAGGCCCAAATTGTCTATGTGTATTTTTAGTACAACAAAAAACCATTTTAAAGTAATAGAAATTGCTGTTTGAAATTTTTCTTGCATGTATCTTTTAAAAATATGTAATTCAAGTTTTAAAAATAATATTTTTTTTCATTTGACGTGTTTTGTTAAATTACAATATAAATAATTTGTTAAAGCCATCTGATTGCCATTGATTTTTTTTTCAGCCAACTGATTAGAGTTTTTCTTCGAAGTACTATACAGTATTGTGATTTGTTTGTTAACTTTACTCTTTGCTGAAGCAATCCCCTGATTTAAGCTCATAAATTTGATTTGAAATATTATCAACAAATTTTTCCTTAAAGTTTCAAAAATCTGAAAATTGCAAAAAAATATTTTTAAAGCAGAAGATTTTGGAAGAATTGTGAAGTTTTTTTCCCCATTTTACACTCTTTTCTGCCTTAAACCTATTTCAGTATTCCTGTAATTATTTTTATCATTTATATCAGCATTCTATCATCTTTCCTACTCTTCAATTCTAAACTATAAAAAGAAAAGCCAGAGCTTCTTCAAGATTGCCCGCAGCTTACTCCATCGCAGCACAGGAAGTAGCAGATGTTCTAATTGCTCACTCACATGTGCAAGAGTGGGGAGAGCTGTCTGCTAAGTGATTGCACGACAAGTAGGATATACACTCTCTTCGTAAAGTTAGCATTTTATTTCCTTTTTTATAATTAAACCTTAGTTTCATTTCTGTGAATTTATTTTATTTCTGTAAATTATCAATCTTTTGGTCGATCAATAATTATTGATTTTTCGGAGTTATACTACATTGAAGGGCCAGCTTACAACTTGTTGATATGGATATTTTATTTAAAATTACATTAGGTTGGTTATATGCTTTTTTTTTTTAATATTTTCTTCATTTTCCAATAAAAAAGCTGATTTTGTATCGTTTTCTCAAATGAATGAGGTCTTGAATATGGGAGCAAAAAGGACTTCATTGGCACAGAAATCGGTCCTCATGTGGGGGAACAGTTTTGGCAAGGATTTTTACCCCCCACCTCACCCATTACACTGACTAAAAATGTTTTACTGCTCCCCTTTGCAAAATAATTTTTTTTTAAATTATGAGTTTTTAAATTTATATTGAATGGTTTTCAAAGATTTACCCCCCTCCCCCCTCAATATCTTGGCTGTGCCACTCTGATGATATAGAATTTGTTTTTTTGCTTTATTGCTCTAACTTTTCAGCACTTAGCCAAAATCCCCAAAATTCAACACCGAAATAAAAAAAATTTCTAATGATTAGTAAAAATAAGCAGCCAAGAAAGTGTTCATTTTGTAAACAGGATAGAAAATCCCATTGATGTGAGTAATCCAAGTCACATTGTATAACATTGGCTCATATTTTAAAATGTACCACACTGAAAAATTTATTAAAAGAAATAGAAATCATATTTCAGGTAAATATTATAGTATTCAAGAAGAAATTTCTTTTCTATTAATGTATAATTTAACTGTTTTTATTCATCAGGTTTTCCCAAAATTAAGTCTTAATTTGCTTTGTCCAATCTATTTTTTTACTATATCATGTGAAAAAAATCTTGTTGAAATCAATATGTTTAAAATTTTACTTTCATAAAATTCAGAATTAAGTTCTGTTTAATTTTGGTATATGTATATTATATATAGCATGAACTATTTTTGGTTGATTAGTTATTTTTAAAAAAATCTGAAATTGACTTGTTTATATGACTCAGAAAAGACTGGACTTTTCTCAAAGTATGGTATGGAGAAAAAAAAATTACAAAAAGGAGTAATTTTCTTATTTCAAGTAAAGGTTTTATTTTTTTAGAAATAAGTAGCCTTTCTATTCATGCTCATTATAATTATTTTTGACTATAGTTTTTGATAATTTTTATTTACTTTGCCAGGTGCATTTTTTTCCTAAATGACTCTAAAAATGCCCTATTAAAATAATTTAATTAATTTTTTTTATATAAAATATTCATTTTCAGAAAATCCAGAATTCCATGCTGTTTAATTTGGCATATAATATGCCATAATTCCTTTTATTAGTTAATTGGCAAAAAAGTTCTAAAGTTAATTTTTTTGTGGGTGTTCAGAGTGAAAACATAGGTGGACCTGTGGATGTAAACCAGTTTTTCAGGTGGGACCTTGGAAGGGTTAATTGATTGTTTAAAATTGAGTAATTTTCACTGGATATATAGATATGGTGCTTCAAAATTAAATTCGATCTGGCAGTATGTTTTTAAGCAAAAATAATCTCTTGGTGCAATTTCTTATATATTATTTAAATATGAATATTATATATAAATATTGCATATTTTTATAAATTACTAATAAAAATAATTATTATTAAATATGCAGATTATTATAAATAAATAGTATGCAGTTGAACACTGTTATATTGAGCACCAGGAGACAAAAAATTTCTTTGTTATAACCATTACTCACTATATCATGAGTTAAACTACTTCCTATTTTTTTTAATTCTCAATATCTGGATAAGAAAGATAGATTCAAAAAACAAAAGAAATATTAGAGAGTGAAAAATAATATAATTACTTACCTACATATTATATGTATTAATATGCTTGTATAAACTACAATACACTTAATATTAAACACAATTTTTTGTCCATAACTTTAATACCATATACTTAATACTAAGCACAATTTATTTGTCCATAATTTAAAACAATACTAATTAGTAAAAACACGATTTCAATTAGTCTTTTTATTTATGAATCTTAAAATTGATATTTGTTTTAAAGATTTCATTTTGATATTTCTCAAATTTCCCGTTAAAACACTCAACGCGTTAAAAGTCTCATTATTTGCCTCAGTTCCTTCGAAAAAAATTGGCTAATGTGTCCATTGCACCTTGAGCTTCGGAGGTTGTCAGCACCGATTTTGTTTCACTTTCACTTGTCATCATATCATCATTGCAGTCATCATCTTTATTGTCTTTGTTGAGCATAGCATCTGTGATGTCACTCTCTGTAGTAAGACCATTAGTTAACAAGTTGTCATCGACTCATACAAATTCATTGATGCCAATATTAAAACCTACAACATTGTTATGTAGCAACCATTTGGATAATGATAAGTTGTTTTCATGTTTCCATCATCTTCATCTATGATTGAAATTTCATTTGAATTTAATTTCAATTTCTTGAAGCAATTCGATATGGTTGTCAAAGTAACATTGTTCCATGCATCATTCAATAAATTTCTAGCATCCAATATCAATATAATTTGCACCTTGAGCTTGGGAGGTTGTCAGCATCAATTTTGTTTCACTTCCACTTGTCATCATATCATCATTGCAGTCATCATCTTTATTGTCTTTGTTGAGCACAGCATCTGTGATGTCACTCTCTGTAGTAAGACCATTAGTTAACAAGTTGTCATCGTCTCATACAAATTCATTGATGTCAATATTAAAACCTACAGCATTGTTATGTAGCAACCATTCAGATAATGATAAGTTGTTTTCTTGTTTCCATCATCTTCATCTATGATTGAAATTTCATTTGAATATAATTTCAATTTCTTGAAGCAATTCAATATGGTTGTCAAAGTAACATTGTTCCATGCATCATTCAATAAATTTCTAGCATCCAATATCAATATAATTTGCACCTTGAGCTTGGGAGGTTGTCAGCATCAATTTTGTTTCACTTCCACTTGTCATCATATCATCATTGCAGTCATCATCTTTATTGTCTTTGTTGAGCACAGCATCTGTGATGTCACTCTCTGTAGTAAGACCATTAGTTAACAAGTTGTCATCGTCTCATACAAATTCATTGATGTCAATATTAAAACCTACAGCATTGTTATGTAGCAACCATTCAGATAATGATAAGTTGTTTTCTTGTTTCCATCATCTTCATCTATGATTGAAATTTCATTTGAATATAATTTCAATTTCTTGAAGCAATTCAATATGGTTGTCAAAGTAACATTGTTCTATGCATCATTCAATAAATTTATAGCATCCAATATCAATATAAACTTGTTAAATTTCTGTTCTCTTTTACTGATTAGATGCAGAACTATAAATCTTTTATAAAATCCTTTCAAACTCTTGATTACACCCATGTCCATTAGTTGTAAAATTAATGTTGCATTGGGAGATAGAAACTCTAGCGTAATGTTGAACAAATTTTGAATCTGGGGATGTGCAGGACAGTTATCAACTAACAATAAAATATTTTTCTTCTTTTTGAATAGTTCCTTATTCCAATCATTTACATACTGCCGAAAAATACCTTAAGTCATCCAAGCTTTCGTGTTTGCAGTGTAATCCACTGGAAATTTCCTTATGTTTTTGAAACACTGAGGTTTTAACGATTTTCCGATGTTTTTTCTATCAGTTCCTGTCATAGTTGCACATACGAACACCATCAAGTGATTTTTTTTTCCCACCAACTTTCTTTGATTTTTTTTCCCCACCAACATATTTCCCCCTTTGAATTTAAATGTATTGTCTGGTGTCAATTATAAAAAATCCTATTTCGTCAGCTTTGTAAATGTTTTCATCAATGAAATCTTTCCTGATTTCTGCCCAAACACAGTCAATCCATTCCTTTGTCATTATTGTATCTGCAGATTGAAATTCTCCACTAATTTTTGCATAAATGATGTTGGTTTTTATTTGTTGGATTATGATTATGATGATGTTGGATTATGTTGGTTTTTAAATCGATCCAGACAACCAATGTTACATGCAAAATTATCATGTCCAAAATTGTTTAGCAAATTTTTCCGCTTGAACCTTCAAGATCAGATCATCTGTTGAAAAATCCAGCACTTCTTTGTGTAGTGAACCTTTGAAGCAATGCTTCACTGATGTTTGTAAGCTTGCATTTTCAAAATTTTTTTGTTTTGGTTATGTTGTTTCCAGTACTGATATGTAAGCATCTTTTATTCTTCCACAATGTCAATACTGTTGAAGAGGACAAAGAAAACGTTTTGTACACTTAACAGTTTTCACACCACATTCTAACTCACAAATAATTTTGAATTTTTCCTGAATTGAGAGGCACTTTCTTTCGTTCACACATTGCATATGTTTCCGATGGAAGGGTTTGTTTCCAACTGACTTTACAGTCATGGAAGTGTTTAGGTAAAGTGGGGCAGCAGGGCCAGCAACCCAAGGACAAGGTTAGGTCATAAACCAGCCGTAATCCGATGCAGGTGGTCATAATAGCTAAGTCACTCATTTAATTTTTTTTTGTAGTAAAAATGTACAGTATGCATATGTCCTTGGCCCCTCATTTCAGATTCTGTAAATATATATGGATGACATGGACACTGGAAGGGTTAATTTGTACAGGGTATGGCTCTCTCAAACAGGAAGTCATGGCTTAATGTCCCATCCAACGGGCAGTGTCCCCTACAGACTGAGGGAAATGGGGGTGTTTACAGACATAAATCTCAACACTGGCTTAGGTGGTGGGACTCTAACCTGAACAATTCAATGTAGCTGGTAATTGTGTGCCTTTCTTTTCTGCATATATACCTATATAATTTCCCTTTCATATCCCTGGAACTTGTGAGATATTTTCAATCTGTATTTATAATGAAGCCCATAACATAACAAAGTTACTAGACTTATAGATTTTGGAAATGAACCAAAAACCACACAAGAAAGTTGCAAAAGAGTTTACAAATATTGTTGGAATGAAAAAAGTAAGTTGGAAGTCTATTGCAAACTAAAAGGTACTGTGAGTGAAAGATTACAAAAAAACTATTAGAGCCAAAAAGTAGCAACTGTATATTACAAAGCATATCAAAACTATCATATAGAATTGAAATAGGATTTTATCTAGATCATATCGCACCCTGGCAAGAAAAGTGACATAACTCAAAAAGTGCGTATTTTGAGGTTATGTCAGTGATAAATAGGTATTGTGTTCCTCTACGTGAACGAAAAACGTCACATCTCTAACTCGCAAATTAACCGCCAGGGAGCAGTTGTGTCAGTTTTACTTTTAGGCTACTTCACAGTTTTATTGATTTCTTTAATTTGTTATTTCTCAAATACTGCATTTTTGAGTTATGTCACTTTTCTTGCCGGGGTGCGATATGGTCAGGGATGTGTCTTTGCAAACACAAAGTTTGCCATCAGATTATTGTGCAGGGAGCCTGGATATGCCTTTTGCCTAAGCACCAAAAATATCTAAATGCAACACTGCATATAATTATTTAAAAAAATGTAGGGTTGCAATTAAATATTCTCTAAAATATGTGCATCACATTATTTATGAAATAGTTTTTATTTTCTTATTGTTTTATTTTTTCATTTTAGTGTGTTAATTTTTTGACTGGCAGAATGCAAGTGCAGTTCAGTATGTACAAGGTTATTCAAAAAGTTCTTGACATGCATCTGCAAAACAAAAACCATTGCACTTACTTCAACAAAACTTTTATTGTCCTCTCTATACATGAAAGTATATAATGATCTCTATATCTATGCATAATGGTAATTTTGATCTCAACTTGCTTCTCATAAGGTGTGATTAATGGAAGTAACTCAATAATTGTGGCATTCAGTCATAGGATGATCTTTGATAGGGAGGCAAGTGTGAAAAAACTAGCATTCTGCCTCCCAAACTCGAACTCAGGACCTTCTGGTTGGATTTCAGTCGTTCTGTCTTTTGAGTAAGGAGGTGGTGATTCACACCTGCCTAAGTAAGGATATAATGGTGGGAAGGAACCATTACCATTTAGTTCAAGGTGTCAGGGTGCACCATATGCTATTAAAACTGACAGAGGACTAAGGCTGAAATAATCATTTATCAAATATTAATATACCTTGAATAGTAGTGGTTCCTTCCTACCATCCATAACCTTACTTAGGCAGGCATGAATTGCCACCACCTTAGCTCAACTGGTAGAGTAACTGCTCATAATCAGGAGTTTTGGACCAGATGACATAAAGTAGTTCTGGGATTGGGTAGTAGAAAAACTTGAGGAGCAATCTCTCTTGATTGATATAATTTTTAATAATGAAGCAAACTTTCACTTGAATGGAAGAGCAAACTCCACTATTGTCATTACCAGGCTGTGACACAACCACACTGGATTGAAGACGTGCATGTACAGAACAATCTTAGGGTATCTGTTTGGTATGCATTTAATGGTGACATCATACATAGCAGCTCACTTTTATGCCAACATAGTCACTGATGACTTTTATTCACAAATGTTAAATCATTTTGGTACCCTACTTAGAGGACATACCCTTAGCATATTACCATAGTGTTTTCTTTAAGCAGTGTGGGGCACCACCCTACTATGCCATAACTGTTCAAACTTGGTTGGATGAAACACTACCCCATAAATGAATAGACTGATGTGGGGTGGTGGAATGGCTGCCTCAAAGTCTAGATTTGATTCCCTTGGATTTTTTTCTATGGTGCCACCTAAAATCTCTTGTACCAAAAATCTTGTGTAATGGAGAACATCTGCAGTGAAATCCTCCATAGTAAATACTTAATAATTGAATTTGATAAATAATGCTTAAGTGTGAATGACTTCTTCATTAGCATCTTAATCATTAGCAACAATTGGAAAATAAGTTGCCTCTCCTGAAATATAGATGGTGTAAGGTCCCCCACATATCAGTGAAAGATTTATAATGTGGTTTAATGGTAGAGCACTCTGGCATCTGTCTGGAGAGTTGTGGGTTTGATTTTCACTGCATCAGCAATAATTTTTTTTCATGGGAGTATTTCTGCAGTGAATGTCACAAGATAATATTATATATTCTCAGTAATGTTGCATTGGTCATTCAGAGACAGGATTGCTATATACAAGCAACACAAGGGTGCTTAGTTGGAGCATTTGATGTCTTAGTATTCATTCAATACAGTTGAATAAAGTGAATATAAAAGTTGAATATGTATGTAGTTGAATATTATTGGCCTATGTATAAGCGCTTATCAGATACCCTGTATGTATATTTATATTTAACGCTTATATGCTTTACGAGTAAAGCCAATTTTATGTATTTTGAACTACATACATTGCATTGGAAAGTGTGCTTAAGTATTATGCTGTGCAAAGACCTGAATGATTGGACATCAATACTGGCTATTAATATAAAATGAAACCTGTCTTGAGATCTTCTAGTCCAAATGCAAGTGGTATTTTTAACAAGCAAGTAAATATTAAAATTTAATTAGTAATTGTTCAAAACTTTTTTCACAGTAAGAATTGGCAGCTTTTTTATGCTACCAATTAATTTGTGGTATTTTTTCATCTATAGCCAACCTCACTATCTCTTGGGCATTGCTATGACTTATCAAAGAAAATAGATCCAGAAAAGCTGAAGAACTGTCACATATCCACATGGGATCCTACAGATCTTCCAGATAGTGAGGCTAAGAATCAATATATAGCAGGAGAACCTTATACTGAATTATTGCAGCATATCAAAAAGGAAATTGAAAATGGCCATTTCAGCACATCAGAAGGAATATCTTGCAAAAGTATTTTAAGGATAGCGATTTGTTCTTTGGGTTCACCACTATGGAAAAACGAAAGCAATGAAAATGGGGACAGTGCCATCTTGCAGTTTCTCTATGTCTTAAGAGCACTTCTTAGATGTGCTTTTTCTGTTGCTTTAATTACTATTCCTACTCATCTGTTCAGTGTGAGTTAAAGTTTTATGTTTTGATTTTATTCTGTAAAGCAGTTTATTTAATACTTATTTTGAAAGTTGATATATTTTCACTTTTTGTTGTCTTCTGAAAATGGGTGGCAAGGAGAAATTTGATTTTTAAAAAGTAGGATTGACTTTAATCATATTTTTTAATTACATTGTAATTAATTTAAAAATTAGCATTGAGTAATTTAATGAATTTTTGTCAGTTTCAAAATTTAACTTTTCTGTAGCAATAATGCAATTTTATCCAGAAATGATTGTCTTGCTTTCAAAGGCTAAATTAAACTTTATATGCTATGAAGTATTTTGTTTAACTTTTTCATAGTTCTGTATTTTTCAGTTTTTTAAAGTTATCTTGTTTTAATGCAAAATTTGTATTTCCTTAGTAGTTTGCTGAAAAACTAAGGATATGCTTAAAAATTATGTTTGCACAGGTGGCTAAAAATTCTTTTTTGAAAATGAAAAATTTAGGTAATAATATAAATATTAACTATTTATATCAGAGTAATGAAATAATTTAGAAGGAGCATAATGTTTATAAATTTTACTGAAGTTAAAATCGAAAAAAAAATTAGTAGTATAAAAGTTAGTGGTTTATGTCACAGTGCAGATTTAAAATTAATAAAATTACTCTATATTACTGTAATAGTCAGAAAAGCTGAGGGGGCATGAGTGGCTCAGTCGGTAGTGCTCCTGGCTCATAATCTGCAGTTCCCAGGTTCGAGTCCCAGCTGGGTCAGTGTTGAGATTTATCTTTGCAAAATTCCCTGCCCTGCCCATGGTCTGTAGACCGAAGGGCTTGAAAAGTCTGCTGTCCATTGGATGGGACATTAAGCAGTGGCCCCGTATGTGGGAGAGCCATACCTTGTACATGTTAAATCGGTCTCCCAACAGCTGTACCAGTGGGTCCTCTCCCCCAACCTTCTCTGAGCTTTCAGGGTCCTTGTGACCTGGCCATTTAACCCATTGTGGGCAAAAAAGTGCCGCTCAGAGGTAAAACAATCAACCAACCAACAGAAATGCTGAGACAATTAGATGAAATTATTATCTGCAAAATTACCTTGTTTTTTTTTTTCTTGGGTTGATATCTGATATATAGTTGAGTCTATTTTCCTGTCGTGGGTAGTCCAGTCTATGTTATTATAAGTTCACAAATGTTCTTGATTTTGCCATTGTTCTTGGTGAGGATTCTGTTGTAAGTTAACATCAATTTGGAAGTGGCACAGAGAGACGAAATATGTTGTTAGAATCTATGATTTGTTGAACACATTAACCAATGTATTTGTAGATTTCCAGCATATATCACAACTTTTCACGAAGAGTGAATAATGTATCATTTTTACATATGCGCTATGCATTTCACATTGTTGCTCCAATGATTATTATATTTACAATATTCATCAGGTGAAAAAGTTGTTCTGCAACAGGCACAGATGTTAGTGTGCTGCAGTCAGTGTTTATTTACCCTAGACTTGGAACACATATTGTGGGGGGTGGCTGGTGATACTTGTGATACCCTCTATGGAGGGGTTTGTGAGATAGAATTTTAAAGTTTTATTATAATGTTTAGGGCTTTATTATACAAAAGAGTGGGGTAATATGTGTGGTGGTGGTGTGGGTTTATCCAGGTGTGCATGTAGAAACAATCCAGAGGCACCCCCAATCTGCAGAAACTGGAGTACACTGAAAACCTTCATTTGTCCCTAACTTCATCCCTAAGGACTCTGCCCACCCTATAAATTATCAAAAATCAGCATTCCACACCCTTTTCTTGAAATCCCACAGATTAGTGCACCACAGAGAAACTTTTGCAGCAGAAAATAGAATATATTATGAAATTTGGCAAACCATCAAGTTACAACAAAAATCTTTCTTACCTGTACCACCAACACAATGCTTGGAAATAAATATGCTACACCTTTACAATCATAGAATCTCTGACAAAAATTATGAGGAAATTTAATTATACTATGTCTATAACTGTTGTAAACACTATCTCAAAATTTATTAAAAATGACCTCAACCAATAAAATGCCTTCAGGTGGCAATTAGGCCATCCATATTGAGGACCCACATGAGGAACTCCATCAGAAAAATAGATATATGAGCAAAACGTCAGACAATTCTAATCCCAACTGGCAGAACATCATGAAGATTACGAAAATGCTAACTAAAAAACAGCCCTAACCCAAGCCGCCATTACCTACAATCAAATCAAAATTCCAACTAAATTTTGCCAAAAACCATGTAATATATGTAAATAGAATTTAAACATAATCCCACCACCCTCAGCATGGAAAGTACTATTCAGTAATTACCCAAACATCAAACTAAATTAGCACCCCCCTCTCCTATACCTGCTTTTTCTACATGCACACCTGGATAACCCACACCACCACCACACATATTATCCCACACTTTTGTATAAATAAAGCCCTAAACATTATAACAAAGCTTTAAAATTCTATCTCACAAATCCCTTCATAGAGGGTATCACAAGTACTACCACCACCCTTCCACCCAATGTGTTCTGAGCCTAACATAAACAAACACTGTCTGCAGCACGCTAACATCTGTGCCTTCAGCAGAACAACTATTTCACCTGATGAGGCATTGGAGCAACAATGCAAAATGCATAGTGCATATGTAAAAATGCTACATTTTTCACTCTTTTTGAAAAGTTGTGACATATACTGAAAATATACAAATACATTGGTTAACATATGCAACAAATCATAGATTCCAACAACATATTTTGTCTTTCTGTACCACTTCCAAATTTTGTTAACTTGCAACAGAATCCCAACCATGAACAACAGCAAAATGAAGAACATTTGGGAATTCATATAATGTAGACTGTACTACCCACCACAGGACAATAGGCCCAACTATACAGGGTGATTCAAAACTTATCGTTTAAATTTCGTGGGGAGGTAGGGAATACATCAGGAAACCGATTTCACATAGGAAAGTATGTCCGCAAACGTCATCTACATGAACAAAATGGACAAGTAAAGTGAACACAAGGAAACAGTACAGTTAAGTGGTAACGAATGTGACTTTTATTCCAACAAGGTAAAGTACAGGTTCAGAGTAGGTGCTCAAAATTCCGACCATTTACACGGACACAGAATTCGCAGCGCCGTTGCATTGACCGCCGATTTTCAAAAACGCCTTGCATATCACGGACAATGCCTGCGGCGGCCACTATTCGTGCAACGAGGTCCATTTCACTGTAGACGGGGGTCTCGTACACATGGTATTTCATGGCCCCCCACAAAAAGAAATCCATGGGCGATAAATCAGGTGACCTGGTTGGCCAAGCGATCTGTCCACCTCTACCGATCCATCGAGCTCCGAATGTTCGGTTCAGGTAATCACGCGCAACAATTGTGCTATGGGCTGGAGCCCCGTCATGTTGATACCACATATCTCGGCGGATATGCGCAGGAACAGCACCCAGAAAAGTCAGTAACACTGTCTCGAGAAATATTAGGTATTTCCGGCCGTCCAATCGGAGCGGTAGCAAGTAAGGTCCCAACAAACAGTCACCAATGATTCCAGCCCACATATTTACGGCAAAACGATGTTGCGCAGCGTGATTTCTTGTACCATGCGGGTTGTCGTAAGCCCACACATGTGAATTGTTTGTATTGAACACACCTTCACGAGTGAATGAAGCTTCATCTGTAAAAAGGACAGAAGCTGGAAAACTGGGGTCCACGGCACCTTTCTGCATGAACCATTGTGCAAATTCCACACGCTTCGGATAATCGTCAGGATGCAGTAACTGCACCCTTTGCAGATGGTAAGGATGCACACGTTCCTCGTGCAGTATCCGTCACACTGCTGACTAAGAGACCCCAAGCTGCTGAGCAATAGCTCGTGTGCTGGTATTCGGATTATCTTCGATGGACTGTAGGACTTGTTCTGCGATGTTGACAGTCCGCGTCAGTCATCTTCTCCCCGTATCCTGCATGTTGCTGCACAGTGAACCACGTTCGCGCAGATTGCGATGCACACGTGCAAACATTTGATGCTGCGGTATTCTTCTGTTGGGGTATCGGTCTTCGTATACTTGCCTAGCTCGGCGGCCGCTTTCGCCAGTTGTCCCATATGCGAGATGCATATCCGCTAGCTCTTGATGCGTAAAACGATTCATCTTATCACTAGTAAGTCAGCTCGTACACTGATGACAGCGGGAGTGGTCGGGCGAGCTGTACACTGGTTGGGTACACACAGCACCATCTACATACGCATGCGTACATTTGCAGACATACTTTCCTATGTGAAATCGGTTTCCTGACGTATTCCCTACCTCCCCACGAAATTTGAACGATAAGTTTTGAATCACCCTGTATATTGGATATCAACCCAAGAAAAAACCAAGGTAATTTTGTAAATAATAATTCTAACTGTTTGTCTCAGCTTTTCTGACCATTACAGTGATATATAGTAATTTTATTAATAATTAATAGTATTTTACAATTTTTGAAGAAAAATGCATAGAAAATTTCATCTAACTTTTTTATTCCTTGAATGTTTTCAGTTTATTAATCACAATTAAATGCTCTTTTGGTATATAAAATAATAAATTAAAAATAAATACCCCCTCAAGCAGCTACTTGCCACAAAGTTCTGATAAGAGCCTGTCAGTTTATATGCCATAGCATGACCCATTTCTTTTTGTTAGCTTCTCAGGATAAGGCTCTAAAATTTATTTTCTGAGAACACTTCAGATTTTTCTCACCAGAGTGACTTTTAATTTCAGAAATATCACATGGTAAGGATTTATTTAAAGACAAAAGTTAATTAAAATTATTTGAAAGTTTTAGGTTATAATAACTGAAAGTTCTCTCTATTTGAACAATAGAATGTTTGCAGTTTATACTTCAAATCATTTGTGTATTAAAAATTTTCAGGAGGAAACAAAAGATTTTCAGAGCCAGGAACAACACTCAGTCTTCAGTGAAGTGACATTGTATGATAGCATTAGGGCTGTTTATAACTTCCTCCCAATAGGAAGAGTGATTCCAATGTCTTGGTTGCAGGAAGGAAAAGATGAGGTCATTATCTCAATAGCCTTGCAAATAATGGTTCCATAGTAAGTGAATGCATGTACTAGGAGTGTGCAGCACCCACTCTGTGGTAGTTGAGTGGTGAATTGCCAACTCAGGACAGCAGTTATTAGTTTGTTGGCTGACATCTGTCTTGTGCTCTGTAAACCTCTCCTGTAGAGAATGTATGATTTTTTTCAATATAATAAATAACATAATTATTCAGCAAATGCAGAGGGAATTTGTACATGCCTCAATTTTGAAGGAGACTAAATTTGTTTATGTTCCTTTTTATAATTTTCTTCATATTTTGAGCTGGGTTCAAAATAATATTAATTTTTTTTAGCTCTGAGTAATTTATGGACTGATTTGCAGATTATAGGAATGTAAAACGTATCCTGTAATATTGCAGCCTTTTACTCTCTCCACAGGGTTTTACCATATCATCAAATGAAGTTCTGCTTAAAAATGTAATTCACACCATTCAGTCCATTATTGAGTCCCATGGTTTCCATCCTAAAACATTAGAAAAGCTAATTAAGAGGTTTAATGTTTAGAAAACTCACAACAATTTACTATAATATAATTTAATATATATTATTTACTTATAATTTAATATTTAATTTAGGTGATATCACAGCTTAGAGCTCTGATATCACCTAAATAATATGCTCTTTTTTATATTGGGTGACTTAATTCTATACCTTTCACAATCATGAAGGTGAACAAGTCTATTTCACAGTACTTTAAGTTGTAGGAATGTTAATTACCTACTGGCAACATTCTTCATTGCTGTAGCTGTTAGTTTTCCAACATTTACCAGTCCTGGTTAGATGCACATGATTAAGTGATGTTATTCCTTAGATGTCGTGCTTTTCTTGAATTCCAACTCTGTGCTGGCTGAAGATTGTTTTCACTGTCCCCTGGGCTCTTAACACTCAGATTTCAACTGTGGTGAGGAGACGTCACCTTTACTGAGTTACAGTACTGTGCAAATTAGTTGGGACAATAGGAAAATGCAGTAACAAAGACACAACTAAAATATTTGTTTAATAGTGTAGTTAATAGTGAATGTGACCCCCCCCCTTAGCTTTAATTACTTCTTTACCCTCTCAACCATTGATGCCACTAGCTTTCCACACATCTCCTTCACTTCTGGTCATGGTACCACACTTTCATGACACTTTCTATCATTTTGGTTTTTGTTGTGCAATCCATCTGAGATATGCGTGCTTTAATAATGGCCCACAAATTTTCATTGGGGTTTAGATCCAGTGAATTTCCTGGCCACTCCAATACCTTAAAATGTTGCTGGGTAAAGAAGCTCTTAGCAAGCTTAGAATTGTGGCATGGAGCCAGATCCTGTTGAAATACCCCATCGCTGTTAGGAAACAGCTTCTGCAGTGTTGGGACCATTTTTGCCTCCAGAACGCCTATGTACTTTTTGCTGTCCATCATTCCTTTGATGGGGTGAAGCATCTGTGGCCCGGAAGCTGTGAAACATCCCCAAAACATGATCTTGGGTGGGTGTTTGGGGGATTTCTGGATGTGGCTGGATTGAAGAGGTTCTCCAGGCTTTGCTTGTCCCAACTAATTTGCACAGTACTGTAGTATGGCTCCCAACCGCTTCTTCCTTTGCTGCATTCTGAGCACTATTGCAGATTATTTTCAAAATGGGACATTTGGGCCTGCATTTAACTTAAAATTTTGAAGTTAAAGAAGGTTTTAACACCACATAAATTAAAAGTTGAAAGCATTCTGTGACTTAAAATTTATTTCCTTCCCAATGCTTATACTGTAACTTCATGTTAGGAAGCTGTGAATATAATACAACAGCAATGTGCAACTGATACTGCAATTCTCCATTCATTAGATGTCATATTGCTGCATCCCAGCACACTAATACTGGATGCAGTATTAATGTAGCTAAAATCTGGATAGTTGAAGGTTGTCAGGCCCATGGCCTCAGAGTACTTTAGTGTGAATAAGGCCCTAGACCTGACAACACACTCTAATTGGTTCATAATCAATGTTCAGACATTTGAACAGATTTGGCCTAATGGCCGATGTTGTCATGCAACATGTTGCAAGTAAAGCTCTGCAAAAAGCAAAGCTAAAGCCTGCATTATACTTGCAGTATATTAATGATATATTATTTTTCTGGAATTACATTGAAAATGAATTAAAAGAGTTAATTATAACCTCCAGCAGTATATTCTCATCCATAAAGTTTATGTATGAATCAGAAAAAGTTGGTCAATTACCATATTTAGATATACTTATAACCTGACAGAGTATGCATTGTGAAATGGCCATTTATCATAAACCCACTTTTATTCCAAATATCATTTCTGAAAACTCTAATCACCCTTTAAGTTAAAGAACAACAGCAATATCTACATATTTGATACGAGCATATAACTACTTCTCGACTCCCCACCTACTTAAAAAGGAATTAAAGTGTATATACTTTGTGGGTTAGCAGGCTTGGCTACTGATCTGAGGGACCTGGGTTCGAGCCCCAGGTTATGGCATGGCTGTCTGTGTCGTTTTTCTGCTGAGGGCCTGCCATCCTCTCAGACCTTCTGCTATGGCATATAAACTGACAGGCTCCTGTCAGACCTCTGTGGCAAGCAGCTGCTTGAGGGGGTATTTATTTATTTATTAAGCCAAGAGGAAGGTTATTCTGAAAATGCCTTAAATGATATTTCGTGGAAAGCAATCACCCTCAGAAATATACTCAACCTGAAGGAGCACAACAAAGTAAAAGTGATAACTCACAATATTCAATAAATATACCTTATGTGGAAAATTTCACAATATTCAATAAATATACCTTATGTGGAAAATTTCATGCATTCAGTAAAGACAACTTTAGCGAAATTTAATTTAGTTGTACCATTTAATATAACCATAATATTTAAAAAAAAATCCAGTACTTACTTAACTATAGTAATAAATTGCCATTAATGGGGGGCGGGGTTATCCGAAATACAAATGGAGGATCCAGAAACTAAACTATAAGGGTAGAACTACAAGGAAATATCTGTAGAACATACTGAATGACCACCAAAAGAATAGCAGAACATCAAAAAGACATAATAGTAATTCAGTTACAGCTTTAGTTCAAACTATAATAGAAAACTAGTTAGAAATAACAAATTTACCCTTTAAAATAGCAGCAGCTCCCCTAACAAAATTTCAATTGAATTATCTTGAAAATATATTAATTAATTTGAATAAAAATAATGTATGCAACACCAACTTACCCCCCCCCCCTTCCAGCAGCTTGAAATCTTCTGTTATGTAGGCAAGAACCAGATTAATAACAACACTGCTAGAGGGCCTGAAGTACATAAGCTTGTGTACTATCCCTTATCTTGTCCCTAGAATCTCCGCAAGTGTGGGGGCAAATCGCTTCACAGAATGCTCTTATCTCAATAAATTGTTTGGTAAATAAAAGTTTTTTTACACAAAGCTATTTATTGGATTATTGACATTAAAGTCAACAGGTAACTCTGTGGATATTATTTAATGCTTTTAACTTTTATGTGGTGTTAAAACTTTCTTTAACCTTCCAAGTTTTAAGTTCAATATATGCCTGATTGCCCTATTTTAAAAATAATATGCAATAGTGCTCAGAATGTATCAAAAGAAAAAGCAGTTGGGAGCCCATACTAATTCAGTGAAGGTGACATCATCTTGGCATAGTTGGAATCCGAGTGCTAAGAGCCCACAGGATAGTGAAAACAACTTTCAGTCGGTATAGAGTTGGGATTGAAGAAAAGCATGGCGCCCAAGGAATAACACCAGTTTGTCATATGTATCTATCAAGACTGGTATCAGTTGGAAAACTAACAGGGTTGGGTTGTTTTACCTCTGAGCGGCACTTTTTTGCACACCATGGGCTAAATGGCCAGGTCACATTGACCCTGAAGGCTCAGAGAAGGTTGGGGGAGGGGACCCACTGGAACAGCTGTTGGGAGACAGATGGTAGCCTCCTGTCAAGGCCATCCAGCGTGTTCTTTAACGTGCACAGGGTATGGCTCTCCCGCACATGGGGCCATGGCTTAACGTCCCATCCGACGGACGGCGGCCTTTCCAAGCCCATTGGTGTCCCCTACTGACCGTGGGCAGGGCGGGGAATTTTGCGGAGATAAATCTGAACGCTGACCCAGCAGGGACTCGAACCTGGGAACTACAGATTACGAGCCTGGCGCACTACCGACTGAGCCACCCCCGCCCCTGGAAAACTAGCAGGCAATGACGAGCATGCTAGAAAGTAATTAACATCCCTACAACTTAAAGTAGTGTGAAATAGACTTGTTCATCTTCATGATTGTGAAAGGTATAGAATTAAGTCACCCAGTACAAAAAGGAGCACATTATTTAGATGATATCAGAGCTTGGAGCTCTAAAATTTATCAAACACTGTAATACCTTGTTTGCATTTGGGAATTGTAACATTTTTAATTACAGCATAATCATGATATTAAGTTATAATTAATAGGTATAGGAACAAATGCAAACAAATTTTGCTCACCTCCCAATCATCAACAGGCAATCTTTGTTTGTATCCATATCTTACATTCATGTTCTATGCAAATCAGTCCCCAAATTACTCATACAGTAGCAGAATTCCTAAACAAATTAACATTATTTTAAGTCCAGATCCAAATATGAAGAAAATTATAAAAAGGGATGGAGACAAATTTGACTTCCTTCAAAAAATAGGCATGTACTGATTCCCCCTGCATTTGCCAAATAATTATGTTATTTATTATTTTGGAAAAACTATACATTCTCTACAAGAGAAGTTTACAAAACATGACTCAGATGCCAGCCAAAACAAACTAATGACGCTGTCCTGAGTTGGCAATTCACACTCAACTATCAAAGAGTGGGAGCACTGCACACTGCTAGTACATGCATCCACTTACTATGGAACCATCATCTGCAAAGCTATTGAGATAATGGATCATCTGTTCCCACCTGCAACGAAGACATTGGAATCCCCTTCATATGTGGAAGGAAGTTTTAAACAGCCCTAATGCCCCCATACAATGTCACTTCACTGAAAAAGTGTTGTTCCTACTCTCAAAATCATTTGATTTCCTCCTGAAACTTTCTAAGACTCAGATGATTTGGCACAGGACCAGTTACATGTCACAATGCGAGTGAGGGTAAAAGAGGCAAAACAATTGTTAAATTTATTTATACTTCAAGCATTTTTCAATAAAGATTAGAAAAACCCATAAAACAGAGGGAGAAATGTGATATTGCATTGTAAATCAGTGTCTTGCCCTCCCCCTTTGCATTTTTTCTACTCGATTGTGTTTCTGTTCAGTGGGCCCCCTCCCCTAGCTTCTTTGAAACCTCGAGAGAGCTCTTAGCACATTGTGTGCAAAAAAAGTGCTGCTCAGATGTAAAACAACCCAATCCAGTAAAAATTATTTTCTGCTCCATTTATTCCACATTTGCATTATGAATTCCATAATTTATGTTGACTATGCTGTTCCTATAGCAATCTGGTGCATTTTGCATAAAATTTCTTAATCAAAAATTTGTTTCATATAGCTTCTGACTCCCACAAATGTTTAATTAAATATCCATTATCATAGACCTGCAATTTGCTTTCACATTTGAATATTTAGTCTAAATATTACTAAGTACTTCTCATATGAAAAAAAAGCATAAATTTTTCTAAATGCTTTATAGCTAATATGGGAAATAATATTAATAATGTTTTTTATCATTTAAATTGTTTACTGTTATTTTTAATTGCTAGCACATTTTATGAAGTATATATTTCAGCAGTAATATTTGTAAATAATAGGTTTATGGAGCTTAGCTTTAAAAGTGAAACATACATTTTGATTCTGATGTTGAGGATCAGTGACATACACAAGATAAGGAGGGTATGTCACTGATCCAAAAATCTAAAATAACCCTCCCTACCTTGAGGATTGTTGAAATTTGAAACTCTCCCCCATTGGAAGTTTCTGGGTATGCCACTGTTCAGGATCTTACCTAATGAATGAATCATAAATATCACATGCAAGTCTTTCAATGTTGCCTCAGCATCTTACTCAGTACATAAGTTGTGCAAAATTCAGTGCATTTTTGATATTGGTAATATGCACGGGTAATATACACAAAAATTCTAAGTCCTGAAAATTTTGTTTTTAAATGTGGCAAACCATTTTTGTTAGGGTATAGCATGATATGGTTGTTGGACAGCTTCCTTAACTGCTAGTACATGATTAAATCCCAGTAACTATACTGGAGAACCCATTAAGCTGGTTAATTAATTAATTAATTAATTAATTAATTAATTAAATTGGTTAAAAAATGAAAAACTGCAGAAGTCATTCAAGGTTAATATTTTTCTTATAAAATTGCAATTGATGATGCTAAGCAATTTCATATTTGATGTTATATATTTATGTAATGTAATAGATTTATTTATGACATCATTGTGAATTTCATTGTCTGCAAAGCAGCAAGAATAATAGCCCTTCTTGATCTAGTGGTTCTCATACTTGACTACTAAGCCAGTGGGCATGCCCTTGTGTATGTATTTGTATGTTTTATGAGAAACTGGGACATTTGATAGAGCTTCATTCCATTTTATCTGGCACAACCTTAACTCAGTAGAAGGCATATCTCTTTATGCCATGTTGGTGGGTGCATTTTGCTCCTTTGATGATCACTGACTGAAGGCTAACTTCTTTAAAATATTTTGCTCTGATCAGTGGTTTTCAGCCACTGTGCCACAGCATCCCTAGGGAAAAAAAATCTAAATTAAACTAAAACATCTCAAAATAAAGGAAAAGTGAAATATAAATTAAATTGGTGCAAATGATTGTAAATATGTAAAAAAAGAATTGGTGGATTATATATATATATAATTTTTATTATTGATGAATACTGTTGTATTATGATGTTTAATTTTTTAAAAACATTCGAGATTTTCAATAGGTGGGACACAGAACCCTGAAGCTGATGTTCCATGAATGAGGGTGATTTAGTGCTGTCAACAGCAGAAAATTTTTAATTATTAAAATGTATTACTTTTTGGTGTGACAACAAAATCTAGTATTTTGTATCGTCTGTTATCAGGGTGTTTCATAACAAAGTGAAACAGTACTAGGTTTGCTATAACCTAGGTTGAGAATTACTGCTCTAAACATTCATTTTTGAATCTTTTACACTTTATATCTTGAAAAAAATCCACTAATATATGTATATTTCAAGAAAAGTATAAAGAAATAACAGGAAAAATAAGTGAATTTCTTATTTTCCTTACATTTTTTTTATGCATTTATAATATTTATTATTGCTAAACATGCTTTGAATGCTCATCCACAAGAATATATTTAGAATGCATTGGAAAATGTAAGCCAAAATATGGTGTAAATCATGACTGATTTCAGAAGAATACTTTGTTTTAAAGGATAAACATCATTTTCCCATACCATCACAGTGAAATTTGTTGCCCAAATAGAAAATATTTCATGACTATATAGCTAGAACATTCAAGATCAGCTAGAAGAGTAAACATGAACAGATGCTGAAGAATTCATCTGGAAGAATACAAAAAAAAATTCACATTCACTGGCTAAAACACTAAATAAAAAAAAATACCCCCTCAAGCAGCTGCTTGCCACAGAGGTCTGACAGGAGCCTATCAGTTTATATGCCAAAGTAGAAGGTCTGAGAGAATTGCAGGACCTCAGCAGAAAACAACACATACATCCATGCCTTACCAGGGGTAGTCCAGGTCATTTAAATGTTTTTCACACAGTATTCATCACCTAGATTACAATCCCTACTGTTAGAGGAAAAAACTGCTAGTTATAGAACTCTATTGGTTCATATTAGTTGAAATATTGACATCTACCTATATTTCCGTATAATCTATTAGTGATAAGATTCTGAAACAGTAAAATGTTGAAGTACGTTCACAAGAAGGTATTTGGTACTATTATATACACTATATCATCAAAAGTACCCAAACACTTGTTCATCCACAATCTCCTGGTAATAGGAAAGGAATTAATATCGCATTGGTGTCCAACCTTTGCTCTGCAGGGAAAGCTTTCCACTAAATTTTGGTACATTGCTGTGGGAGTTTCTGCCACAATAGTATTAGTGAGACCGATCATTGATGTCAGGTAGTTCAGTCTATTCACAATCGGCATTCCATTTCATCCCAAAAGTGTTCTATGGGGTTGAGATCAGGGCTCTGTGCAGGCAGTCAAGTTCTTCTACACCCATTTCATCAAATCGTTCTTGCATGGTCCTCACTTTGTGGACATGGACATTATCATGTTGGTACAAGAAAGGTTCTTCACTGAACTGTTGCCATAAATTTGGGAGCACAGAATTGTTGAGAATGTTATTATAGACTGTGTCATTCAGAGTCCCATTCACTGGAACTAGGGGGCTCAGCCTGAACCATGAAAAATAGCCCCATAGCATGATGCCTCCTCCACTAAACTTCACAGTTGGCACAGCACAGTCAAGCAGGTAGCATTCACCTGGCATTCTTCACATCCAGATTTGTCTGTCAGACTGCCAGATGGTAAAGCATGATTTATCACTCCAGAGAACGTGGTTCCACTGCTCAAGAGTTCACTGGTGCCATGCTTTACACCATTCCAAACGATGCTTGGCATTGATCTTGTTGATGTTAGACTTGTATGTGGCTGCTCGGCTGTGAAAATCCATTTCCTGCAGCTTGCAATGAACTATTATGGTGCTGGTGTTGCTTCCAGAGGAATTTTGGAACTCTGGTGAGTTTTGCAATGGAGAACAGTCGATTTTATCACACCACCTGCTTCAGCACTCAGCAGTCCCACTCTTTTATTTTACATGGCCTACCAGGTCGCAGTTTCACTGTTGTTACTCCTAGGCATTTTCACTTCACAATAACATCACTTACAGTTGATCGGAGCAGCTGCAGTAGGGGCAAAATGTCCTGAACTGACTTGTTGCTAAGGTGACATCCTTGACAGTGTCACGTTGAAAGTCAATGAGCTCTGTTGAAGACCCATTCTCCTGTTCATGCATGTCTATGAGGTTTGTCAGGCCATGTGCATCCTTTTATACCTGTTTGGACTATTTGTACAGTTTAAAAATAGAGAATAAAAAATAGAGAATTAAAAAACTTTAATTTTAATTACTGCACTGTGTACCTCTACTCTAATTTTTGTTTTCTCTTTCAGTTTTTTGAATTTTGTGTAGATTGAACCATTTCTTTCACATATGAAAATATTCACATGTTTGAATCCAGGAGTGTTTTTTTTCTGGTAAATTGCCATTGCAGTAGTGTTTCTTCCATCAATGTTGTGACAATGCCCCTTGATGTAGTACATGGCAGGTTTTCAGTGGAACATGCCAAATGAAAATGCATGATATATTTACTGTTGAAAAGTTGCCCTTTATTTAACTGGTGTGGATACTCCCTAATTACCACAATTCTTGACTGACTGGTTTCAAATTTCATACATTGGATATTCCTGGTGCCATCATATGTTATGTTAAAAAATCTAGTTCTGACCTGTAATAGAAACCACCCAACCTTTTTCTCCTGCCCCCAACATTTCTCCCCCCCCTCAAGAAAAAAATTCTTACTTTAAACCAAGGAAAGAATTTCAACTTATAATAATATCTAACATTATAATAACAGTATAGTAATATCTTTTGCTATACCAGATGTAGCATGCAGCTTCTTTTCATCATGGGTTTAACTCTTTATGTGCTGATTTTTTAAAACTGAATTCACTCTGGTGGCTGGGTTAATTTTTTTAAAGGGCTTCCAGCAGAAAAAAAACTTAAAAATATTTTTTTAATGATTAATGGACAAGTTACACACCAAAATAAAGAACATTTAATTTTTAAACCATATAGTAAAATGATTTAATTGGATTTGAACCTCATTCTAAGATAACTAATGAATCATTATATATCTTTTTTTTTTTTTTTTTTAAAAAAGATCATTTTATTCTACATAATTATATATATTCACAGATTTACTTGAAACAGGTTAATTATATATAAATAGTAAATTTACAGGGTTACCTGTTGATTTTGAAGTCGGTAAATCAATAAATAATTTTATGGAAAAAATGAGTTTTCCGATGTGCAGGATTTGAACCCACATCTCACCAGATTCATACCAGAGTGTTCTAAGAACATTAAACTAATGCCAGCTTTGTCTTTCTTTCCACTAATATTACCTATCAATTACCCATCATTGCTGCTGCTGGTGCCATCTATGATTAGGGAAGCAAACTTTATTTTTTAATGTTTTGTTTTTTAATGTTTGTAAGATGTAAATAAATAAGTAAGTCACTCATGCTATAAAGCATTATTAAATTAATCAATAAAAAGTAAATTCACAGAGTTACCTGTTGACTTTGAAGTCAGTAAATCAATAAATAGTTTCATGGAAAAATGAGTTTTAGTGATGTGTGAGATTCAAACTCACTCCAGTGTGTTAATGTGAATAGGGAACAGTTCACCTAAACACAGAGCCATGGTTTAATGTACTGTCAAATGGTTGGCAGCTTTTCCAAGACCATTGGCATTCCCTCTCTTACCAAGGGTAGAATAAGGATTAGTGGAGATAAATATCAATGCTGTCCCATTTAGGACTCAAACCTGGGAACTGCAGATTGCAATCCTCGCATGTTACCAACCGAGCTAACCCCCCCCCCCCCCCAAAAAAAAAAAAAGAGAATAAAGAAACAACCAAACACTCCAGTATAAAATAAAGTCACAGTAATGGCTGCCACAGTAGTATCTTTCTTTCTTCAATGTTTGAAACATTATTGAATATCTAAATCATCAAGTATATATTTATTATCAGATTTAGTTTGTAGTTTTCAAGATTGATTTAAAAATTTTTTCAAAATGACCATTATTTCAGCAATAATATTTATAAATAATAGGTGGATGGAACTCAGCTTTAAAATTGTACACACACTGAAGAGCCAAAACATTATGACCTTGCATCTTCATGCAAATCGAAGAAACTGCAGGTAAATGACAGTGTGTTTGTGAAGGTCATGAAATGGTATAAATAACACATGATACTGAGCTCTGTTATAAATGTTATTCTTGTTCTTCAGATGGGAAAGGCAGTAGACTTAAATGAGTTTGACAAAGGCCAAATTGTAATGGCCAGATGACTGAGCCAGAGCATTTCCAAGACGGCAAGGCTTATGGGGTGGGGTGTTCACAGTCAGCCGTGGTTAGTACTTCAAAAAGTGGTCTGAGGAGGGAAAAACCATGAACTGCCAGCAAAGTGTAGACTGACCACAGCTCATCGATGCTAGAGGTGAACTAAGGCTATCCTGTATGATATGAGCCAATAGAAGGGATACTGTGGTGCAACTCGCCCGTAATTTGAATGCTGGTGACGGGAGTAATATGTCACAATACACAGTACATCGAACCCTGCTGAAAATGGGGCTGCATAGCTGCAGGCCACTCTGAGTGCCCATACTAACCTCTGTTTACCATTGAAAGCACCTGTAATGCGCATGTGAGCATCAAAACTGGACCTTGAATGATTGGAAGAAGGTCATCTGGTCCGATGAATCTCATTTCCTGTTGCACTAAGTGGTGGCCGGGTACATGTGCATCGTTTACCTGGAAAAGTGTTGGCACCAGAATGCACTGTGGGACAAAAACAAGCCAATGGAAGAAGTGTAATGCTTTGGGCAATGTTCTGCTGGGAAACCCTGGTCCAGTCATTCATGTGCAGGAAACTATGGAGTCTGTCAGCTACCTAAACATCGTTGCAGACCAGGTACATCCTTTCATGGCAACAGTATATCACTCTAGTAGTATCTTCTTCAGCAGGATAATGTGCCATGCCACACTGCCCGGTTTGTTCAAGAATGGTTTGTGGAACATGAAGACTTCCAGTATTGCCCTTGCCTCCAAATTCCCCAGACATGAATCCAATCAAGCATCTGTGGCTTGTATTGGAACAGCATATCCGACCTGCATCTGCCCAACAACTTAACTTAAAAGAGTTAAAGAATCTGCTGGTAATGTGTTGGTACCAGATATCACAAGACACCTTTAGAAGTCTTGTAACATCTATGCCTCACTGGGTAAGAGTTATTTTCCTGGCACATGGAGGACCAACATCATATTAGTCAGGTGGTCATAATGTTTTGACTTTTTGGTGTATATTTTGATTTTGATGTTCAGAATTAGTGACATACCCAAGGTGGTGGTGGTGGTGGGGGGTATTCAGGACTTCAGTATCATATATTTTCTGAGACAGTCCTCGACTATTATGGACTCAAATGTGTCAAATGAGACTTAAACATGTTAAAATTTGAACACCCCTCCCCCTTGAAGATTTCTGGACCACTGTTCAGGATCTTATGAAGATATCATAAATATCATACATAGATCAATGTTGCCTCAGCATCTTTCTCAATACATAAATTGTGCAAAAATCAAGTTGCATTTTTGATGTTAATAATATGCATGATCTTGGGAATTAATTTCCAACAGATATGACACTGTTTGGCTTTGTGAAATGCAGTTTACTTCCAGCACTTTAAGGGTTAAATAATGTAAAGTTTTGATGCCCCAGCCTTTCCCCAAAAAAGGGAAAACATATAAACAGTTACTGAGTGTAGCAAATTATATGTCAAATGAAATCATATAATATGGAGAGTACCATTCCCCTTCTTTTTTACCTGCAGCACAAAAAAGAGGAGGGGATAAAATTTCATGGGGAGATTGATGATAGGAATTATATGTGAAATGAAAGCTTGAGATGCAAGAAGTGTCATCTGCTATTCGTTTTAGAGAGTTAAGAATCCAAACAGTGCTCAATGTTTTGTGAAACAAACCAAAATTTAAACTGGGTGCCGAGTGGTTAGCACACTTGACTACTGATTTAAGGTACCTGGGTTTGAACTCCAGGTAAGGCATGAATGTTTGTGTTGTTTTTCTGCTGAGGTCCTGCCATCCTCACAGATCTACTATGGCATATAAACTGACAGGCTTCTGTCAGACTTCTGTGGCAAGCAGCTGCTTCAGGGGGTATTTATTTTATTTATAGTATTATTTCTGTTTCAAAGTGTTTTTAATGGTTACATGCACCAATCCCCTGTGATGATGCATAGAACCGGCCAGGCCTAGCACCTAATGTCCGACCCCGCCTTCTTGTGGTGCAGACCGTTAGTACCTTTCAAAAGAGATACTCTCTTGTGGAAGTGAACGGAAGGGGAGGGCTGCCAGATTAGTGTGGCCTACTGATCTGGACAACTATGGCTACTTTTTTTTTCTACCCTGCTGAGGAGTGGTCAACCACACAGGGTCCTGGTGCTGACCATATAAACCCACTGGACTGGACAGATATATCGCTCTGAGCTTGATTATGGATCCTGATTTTGCTGCACTGGTGGGCTTCTGTGGAGGGAAAATATCCTGCTGTGTTTTCTGTTTGTTTGTGGGTTGACAGCCCCAAGTGAATAGATTCACAGGATATGTTTATCAGCTGGTGGATAATCCTGAGCAGAGGTCATCGCAGGCACCTGAACTCTTTGCTTCTATTGGCATCGTCAAATTCTATATTGGAGGAAGTCTTCCAGTGTAGATGGCTTCAGCCTTTAGTGGTGGGGGAACGGGTCTTTGCCCCATGTCTGTGATTAGGGGGCTGTTTGATATTGTCGGCATTCCCTCTCTCAATAAACATAGTTTCTTTAAACATCCCACTAACCATTTTCTCTCCATAGGTAGTTGGAATGTGAGGACTCTGCACAGAGCTTTTTCTCTTGATGTCCTCACACAAGAATTCCACCATTATAATTTAGATATTCTCGGCTTGCAAGAGACCAGATGGACAGATAAAGGTCAGATTCTTAAAAATAATCTTAAATTTCTCTTTTCAGGGAGGGATGACAATAAGCATCACCAAGGTGTGGGTCTGCTTCTCAGCAGACACGCTAGTGATGCTCTTCTAGGATATGAGTGCATTAATGAAAGGTTTCTTACAGCAAAATTTCAGACAAGCGTTAAAGACCTGAATGTTATCTGCTGTTATGCCCCCACTGAGGATGCCGATGAGGATGAGAAGGATAGGTTTTATGAACAACTTCAGGATATTTTGAATTCTGTCAAGAAAGGAGATATTACCCTTGTTCTTGGTGACTTCAGTGCCAAAGTTGGTACTGACTCTGACCTTTGGGGAGGGGTGATTGGCCCTTTTGGTATTGGTAGCTGCAATGGCAATGGGCAACGTCTCCTACAGGTAAGTAAACTCAATGGTTTCAGAATAACTAACACATATTACAAACACCGCGACATACATAAGTACACATGGGTTTCACCTGATGGGCTGCATAGGAATATGATTGATTATATATTAATTAACAGCAAATGGGCTAGTTCTGTTAGAAATACCAGGGCATATAGGGGAGCTGAAATTGGATCTGACCATTACCTTGTTAAAAGTGTCTTGCAACTTAAACTTAAAAAGTGTTGTGCTAGGGTTAAAAAATTTGCTTTTAATACTGAAGCTCTGAAAGACCCACTTATAGCCAAAGTTTGCCATGATAGGTTACTTAGTCATTATGACAGTCATGGTATGCTTACTACTGAAGTTGAGGAAGAATGGGATCTTTTAAACAGGCTTTTTTGGACACTAACAGTACTCTTTTAGGAAAAAAGGAGCAGAAGAGACAGAATTATCTGAGTGATAAGGCACTTGAGCTTATTTCAGAAAGAAAGAACTGCAGGAATGTCCTTAATCAATACCCTACTAGTACTAATAGAAAGCATTACAGAGAGCTTAATAAACGTGTAAAAGATCAGTTAGCTGCTGATAAGAATCTTTGACTTGATGGTTTGGCTGACAAAGCCGAGGAAGTAGTTAGACAGCACAACAGCAGAGAGCTGTACCAGACAGTTAATGTTTTGTGTGGTAGAAAATGGATAGGCCTACAAGGATCGAAGGATAAACAAGGTAAGGTTATAGAAAGGGAGGATTTGTTGAGGAGCTAGGTGGGCTGAGCATTTCAGTGATATTCTAAACAATGTAGTTAGTTCTATTCCCATTGTTTGGAATGATAATAGATGCATTGGTGGCTTTAATGTTGGCCCTATAACACAATCTGAAGTTATTTTGGCTGTTTCTAAACTTAAACTTCATAAATCCCCAGGGGTAGATGAAATTACTACAGAAATGCTTAGAGCTGGAAATGTTTCGGTTACCACTTGGATGACTGAAATTCTGAATATTTTTTATAATAAAGGCATGGTTCCTAAGGATTTTACCAGAGCTATTGTTATCCCTATTTTCAAAAAAGGTGATCGCAGTTCTTGTGATAACTATAGGGGTATTAGCCTACTCTCTGTTCCAGGTAAAGTTCTTTCCATGATTCTGCTTAATAGAATTAAGAATCTGGTTGACAGTCAATTGCGTGATGAGCAATGTGGATTCAGAAGTTGTAGGGGATGTGTGGATCAGATATTTTCACTTAGGCAGATTCTTGAGAAATGGTTAGAGTTTCAGAAACCTTTGGTTGCTAGCTTTGTTGATTTCAAAAAGGCTTTCGACTCTGTTGATCGTCATAATTTGTGGTTGATTGTGAAATCATATGGTATACCAGACAAGTTAGTTAACATAATGAAAGCTCTCTATAATAACACTGAGTCGTGTGTGAGAGTTGGTAAGGCCAGTTAAGGTTGGTAATATAGCAACAGTTGGTTTAGCATTACTTCTGGTGTTCGACAAGGGTGCATTTTGTCCCCTTTTCTCTTTAGCTTGGTTGTTGTTATGTTATGCGAAATTCACTTCAAGGGAAAGATTTTGGCCTTAAATGGACTGCAGATATGAAAATTTCTGATTTAGATTATGCTGATGATTTAGCCCTTTTGGCAAATGATGTTGATGCATCATTTTGCACCCTTTTGGCAAATGATGAGATGAACTGTTTCATTCGAGCTGTTGATGAGACTGGTAGTAGAGTAGGTTTGGTTATAAACAGAGAGAAAACTAAAGTGATGAAAATTGGTCAGGCAGGCTGTGATTCAGTTAATCTGAATGGTTGCAGTCTTGAGCAGGTGTCACAGTTTAATTTTCTTGGGAGCTATGTAACAGATAATGGTGATGTGCAGCATGAGATTAACAGACAAATAGGGATTGCTGCCAGCACATTTAAGAATCTATGGAGAGTGTGAAGAAATAGGCGTATACACCTAAAGACTAAAATTAGACTGTATAATAGTTTGGTTCTTCCTAGGGTTAGTTATGGTAGTGAAACTTGGACACTTTGTAAACAAGATAACAGGAAACTAGATGCTTTTGATTCCAGATGCTTACACAGTATCTTGGGCATTAGGTGGTTCAACTTTGTAACTAATGATGAGGTTAGGCAAAGGAGTTTGCAACCTCCTTTAAGCAGCATATTGTGCAGAGAGAGACTCCGTTGGTTTGGCCATGTTGTCCGTGTGAATAATTATAGATTGGCGAATAGGGTTATGAACAGTGTGCCTAGAGGCCTCAGAAAGAAGGGGAGACCTAGGATGCGGTGGGCAGACAATGTCAAACAGGACCTTGTTAGAATTGTTGTGCAGTGGCCAGATGCGGTAGATGTAGCTCAGGATAGACTTGCTTGGAGAACTAAATTGCATGGTCTGGTTGGACCTCCGTAGCCCATGGCTGCTTGAGGCTGATGATGATGATGGTGCATCAGAATTATTTATTACATTCACTGTTTCAAGCAACTTTCCTCATGCTGGATTAAGGCATGGGGAAAGTTAATTGGTTCCGCATTAAGGGCAAAAGACTGCATCAGCAGCTTCAATTAAAGAGATCTGCATTATACTACACTTAAAATCTTTAATGTATCTTTAATGTTTTATCTAATTAATAGTAATAAATGCATAATAATATCTTTTGTAATACCAGTTATTGTTTTTATTATTTACAGACAGCAAAGCAGATAATTAGATTAAGACAGATGACTGATACTGTGCTTTGTCTGGAATCTTTTGTTGGATCTAATAAGAACACAAATCCTTTATATAAGGATTATAATGGTGAGTGTTCTACTGTTTTAAATTAATTTGACAGAAGAGTGAAGTTTGCAAATCATTAATTTTAAATCATTAATTTTGAGTGGAAGTGCATAAATTTTACAGGGTTGTAACTAAAGTTGGCATCTGGAGAAATATCTTGGGAATAAATTGCTATAGTCATAATGTTATGGAGCTCATACTAGTCACTCTACTAAAACTTCAGTGCTTGGTGATAATTTATATGTGGTCATTGATGTTCAAGGTGAGCACCACTTCTGTGTTTTAAGGTCAGAATAGAGGTCTGTAGTGCAGATAACATTGGCATTCGAGGACAGGGCAGCTATGAAGGTTTGTGCAAAGACCATTCGATATACAGTGACATGACTGGGTTATGACATCTGATGCCCACATCGAGTACCCTTGTTAAAAGCATGTCACCGGGCTATGAGGCTGCAGTGGATGAAGTAACATTGCCAGTGGACTGTGGAAGACCAGGGCTTGGTCATTTGCTTGGTGTAACAAATCGAGGTTCCAAGTACAACATGCTAAGGAAGGTTGCATGTGTGGTGTAGACCACACAATGCCATGGACCCCAACTGTCAAATCAGGATGTTACAGGCTAGTGGAGGTGGTGTAATGTTCTGGAGTATGTTTACACGAGTCACCTTGGGGCTCTTTGTACTTATTGAGACCACCATCATTGTACAAGGCTATATTGACATACTCACTGACCACTTACTCTGTTCTGGCTATCTATTTCAACAAGGCAACACCCTGTCTCATCACTCATTGGTGAAGGACTGGTTGAAGAAGCATTCCAGTGAGTTCACAACTCTAAAAATGACTCTCTCACTCTCCAGATTTGAACCCTATTGAACATCTGTGGGACAAAGTGGAGCAATGCATTCAAGCCCAAAACCCACCACTGGCAACTCTTGGTGCTTTATGAATGGTTGTCCTGGTAACATGGGCTGCAGTCTGACCCAAACGTTTCCAATAACTGGTAGAGTCCATACCACAATGTGTTGCTGCTGTTGTGAGGGCTAAAGGTGGACCCACACGTTATTAGGTATGTGTGTAATGAATTATCCTTTCGTGTATGCCAATGCGTTTACTATTGATTTGTTCAGTATTTACAGAGTTATAAAAATTGGAAAATTTTACACCAAAAATTGCTGATTATAATAATTTATTTTAAAAGCTAGTTGAAGCACATGTAATAATTAGAGTAGAGGTGTATTAACACAGTGCAGTAATTAAACTTAAAGCTATTTAATTCTCTATGACACTGTTAAATGTTTTTAAGCACTTCAACACATGGACTATGCTATCAAGTATCAACAATTATTAAGGAGAGATTTATGTACCATGCCATAGAGGATAGGTGGTAACAGGAACTTCTGGGATGTTTTCGTGACAAATTTAATAATCAGTGATCTTGCCAGCAAGTGACGTCTCAGTGGAGATTAAAAGAAGGATAATGGCTGCCAGTGGTCTACCCACCTTGGTGAAGGAAATAACCATTTATACCTTTGATAGCATAGAGTGCTTAAAAAAGTTTTTGATCCATGACACACATTTCGTGCCCTTCCTTTCGGCACATTGTCAGGTGGGAAGTGAGGAGCTTAAAGCTAATGCAGGAGAGGCAGCTGGTTGTTGAGTGTGGGGGAGGGGTGGGGTGCCATAAATTGACATGTCAGTGGCTCAGCTCCGAGGATCGGAGTGGTCGGCGGATGTGTGGGTGGCCATAATGCGATATGCATGTGACGAAGGTTTTGAGAGTGTGTGGGATTATGGGAAATCACCAAGATCAGCGAGTATCGAGGGAAGCTTCACTATTTGAGGCTAGTAATTCATAATTATAATGAGTGGGGTACTTTTTGTGAATTTATAAATTTTGTAAACTGAATTTTGGAGTTAAGATAATTATGTTTTTGAGGGTCTGAATAATGGTTTTCTTATCGATATTGCTATTGAGAGTTATGTGTGTTTGGGGGGGGGGGGGTGCATTAATCATCAATTTTAGAAGGCATTATGGAAGTGTTCTAAAGGATTTGGTGGGTGTACATTAGTGTAGGTGGCAGATGGGGGATCGGCAATGAGAGAGGAGAGTGTTTAGGGGGCGTGGAATTTCTGAGGTGTATGTTGTATCCCCTAAGAATCAGATGCCATCCATGCTGGGGGGAAGGGGACAATGTCTCTGTTGCAGAGGTCAGTCAGTTTTACATTAATGAGGATATTTTCTGTGACGGCTAGTTGGAATTTGGTAGGTGGGGATACTATAATTTTAACAGCGTGAAAATCGGTGGGCAGATTGTTTTCGGTGATTGCTTGAGATAGTGGTTTTTTTTGTAGTTTATTTAAGATGTATTTATGCCCTTTAAGTTGGGCGTTAAATGGGTATGAGGTTTTACCTATGTATTTGTGTTTGGGGAAAATTTTACCTTTGGGGTCTTTGAGTTGGATGTAGTAAATTCCTCCAGAGCTGGGTATATGGTCGCGATCATTTCGAATGAGTTTCGATATAGTGTGTGACATTTTAATTGGTACTTTATAATGGAAAGGTTTTAGGTTATTTTTAATAGAGTATCAAACCATTTACTAAAATAATTCTATATTTAGAAGTTTACCTAACTATTCTAATTTTCCTCAATTTTGGCAAAACATTTTAAGGAGTAATGCTGCTGTTAAATATCCCAGCTACCTAACTTTTTATTCCTGAAAGAATATTGATGAAATTCAAGATTAAGATACACTGGAATTAGACCTTTAATTTTCCTTCAGTCTCATTCCCATAAAAAGTAAATTCTTTAATATATTAACTTTCTGATTTGCTTTTCCATTGGCATAGCATGGAAATTCTCAAACTTTTAGCATGACACTGGCAGGAAAAGTGAACTTCAAAGATGTTAAGAAGTGGTATCAACCCTTTAATTATAACAACAATACAGATTTTTGTAAATAAGGTTAATATATGGGAATATCTCCCTCCCTGTAAAAGAAATATATGAGAAAAGGCTGGTGTTATATGCTTTAAAACAGCCAAAATAATACACTGGTTTACACAAGTTGAGGAACAATGAAAAAAATGTAATATCATAAAACTCTGACAATAAAAATGCACAATAGTTATTCGTATTGTGTAAAATATGATGCAAGAGTGAGGTATAGTATGCAAATGAAGGGAGCTAGAAGCAGTGTATTGCAAATGTGTTGAGTGTTGATGACTGGATTTTGAAGCTGTAACCCAGTTCTGTGAAGTGTGAGGTGGAGTTGTTGATATAACAGATTTATTGGATATGCTTACCACACAGAAGTACAGTGGTAAGCTATTGGTTGGCTTGAAGTAGGCCAAAGTCAAGTAGATGTTGCCAGATATTTTAACCCTTACAATGTCAGGTTTCTGAAACTGAACTCACTGTGGTGGCTGGATTTATTTTGAAGTGTTTTCAAAAAGTAAAATAAAGAGCTTTAGAACCTCATTCCAAAGTAACTAATGAACAGAAATATGTAATGTTATATATCAAAAGTATGAGAATTGTGCTTAATAAAATGTCAAAAATTCAGAGAAAAATGATGGTATATTAAATTTTTTAAGCATTTTTTTAAAACATTGCAAAATTTTGCTGTGTTTTTCTACTTTATTTTTAGTAAAATTTCAAATATATATATATATTCCCTTTTTTTTACATTATTTTATTATTTTAATATAAACAGTTCGTAATATTTCTATTGTTGCTTAAATCTTTCATTTATTTTGTTTTTTCTAAATTATTTAGTCATGCATATAATGCATAAATGTATATATTCTTAGACTTTTGATGATCAGCAAACTCTAAGCCTAAGTAAAGTAGTGTCATAAAAAATAATTTTAATATAAAAACAAGATAATATGAATAAAAAATGAAAAATATATCAGAAAAGTGATAAAGAACTATGAAAAAATATTTTTAAAAATGTTTCAAAGCATTTGAAGTTTAACTGAAGTACTGAATTTGAGAACGAGTCGCTTTATTATGAAACTGCATAACCTCTACAAAAAAGTTTCATTTTAAAATTCTGCCAGAAATTTAGTTTAAAAACTGCAATTTCCTGACCTTAATTTGTTTATATGCTTTAAATGTAATAAAAGTATTGATAAATAAATCTTACAATTTAAAAATCCCACTTTGAGTAATCCTAATGATCTTTGGACTTCCACCATTACAAATCATTAAGAGATTCGTTTTTGTTCATTTCAAATTAATAATCGCAGTATCTATTTGAGAAGCAATGAAAAATAATTTTAGAAGCATTAAAATAAATGAAAAACGTCTTTAAAATCGAAAGTCTGCTAAAATATTGATTGAAAGCCAATGTGAATAGTTCCTTGATGACACAATTTCTAGTAGTAAAATCCCTGCCCTGCCCATGATCAGTAGGGGACATAGGTGGGCTTCGAAAGGTTACCGTCCATCGGATGGGATGTTAAGCTGTGGTCCCCTATGTGGGAGAGCCATATCCTGTGCACATTAAAGACATGCTGGATGGCCTTGACGGGAGACTACCATCTGTCTTCCAGCAGCTGTTCCAGTGGGTCCCCTCACCCAACCTTCTCTGAGCCTTCGGGGTCCTTGTGACCTGGCCATTTAGCCCATGATGTGCAAAAAAGTGCTACTCAGAGGTAAAACAACCCAACCAGTAGTAAAAAAAATATCTTTACTTTAAAAGTTTAGAAAGCATTACAGCTCTAATAGATCTATAAATAGTCCAAAATGTGGAAAATCACAATCAATTGATAATATAAGTACAGTACAGAAGAATAAAGGCATAAACTAAATCGATATTACTTGATGCTGTTTACAGTGACTGAACATGTCCGTGCATTCACTGCAGACTCAGATTTATTTTTGAACTTTATCATAATTTTTTCAAGCAGAATCAACAGGTAAAAAAATACGTATTATATCTTAGATTTAAATCTTATTTTTGATATTTGATTAGAAATAGTTTTAAAAATTTAGATTTCTATTCAAAAAAATTTTTTTTTACAACCTTGTACTGTGGGAGTGAAACTTCAATCTCCGATCACTTGAATGTGAAAGATGAAGGCATTTCTTCAGGCTCCAACACAGAAAGGGTTAATCTGAGTCATTAGTGATGCATAGACTTTGGAAGAGATTCCAACAAGAACTGAATGCATCCAGACAATTCAGTATAAAAGTGATAGGCAACAACCCCAAGGGAGGATCACTATCTAATATTATTCATCCAGGTGATCAGGATGTTGATGACACCATATCAACTGTAAGCAGACAGAAACTGTCAACTCAGCAGCTAGTGGAATGGTGATATCTGCTACCACCATATACCAGCAGATTTTGTATGTATATAGATAATAATCAACCAATATATATATTAACCAAACAATATGATTTGGAGGGTAAATACCTCAATGTCATTTGGAGATTGAAACTTTTCAAGAATCTAAGTGAAAAGATTTGGTTTATGCAGCCCCTACTACTTCTGAATCCACACTATAATCCTGAAGTTGTCCATCAACCAAATGTTTAATTCTGTTAACACAATAATGGATTGAACTTGACACAGTAAACATTTAACGGTTTACATGGTTTCAATGCCAAAGACTTCATGAGTGTGCCTGTACATTAGGTGGCCAGTAGTGTGCTTGCCCATGATGCAACAGGAGGGACTGTCTAAACTGGTGCAGACATGATGTCAACAGTACCCAAGAGCAGTGATAATCCATGATCATGGATAATCAAGATTTTTTTTCTTCTCCACAGTGATTCGTGCCATTAGTTGATAATGAGAGAACCACCCTATCATGCCACAAATATCTGCAAACAGAGCACCTGCAGTAGTCATAGTGTCATTGTTTGGAGAGGGATATCTTTTTAGATGGAGAGATCTGTATATGCTTCCAATAGACTATGCTGCCAGTCACAGGTACAGGAGGGAAAACTTTGATCTTGATGCAGCCATATGTGGACATGCTATTGCAACCATATGTGGGGTGTAATTGGTGATACCTTCTTCCTATAGGCATAATACCCTCCTGCAGCATTGTTGTCTTGTCAGTTGCTATCTGTCTGGGGACTGCATTATTAACTGTATGGAATGGCCAGCTCTGAAGGGTGGGGGTGGCTCAGTCGGTAGCGCGCCAGGCTTGTAATCTGTAGTTCCCAGGTTCGAGTCCCAGCTGGGTCAGCGTTGAGATTTATCTCCGCAAAAATTTCCCACCCTGCCCACGGTCAGTAGGGGACACCGATGGGCTTGGAAAGGCCGCTGTCCGTCAGATGGGACTTTAAGCCATGGCCCCGTGTGCGGGAGAGCCATACCCTGTGCACGTTAAAGAACACGCTGGATGGCCTTGACGGGAGGCCACCATCTGTCTCCCAACAGCTGTTCCAGTGGGTCCCCTCCCCCAACCTTTTCTGAGCCTTCGGGGTCCATGTGACCTGGCCATTTAGCCCATGGTGTGCAAAAAAGTGCTGCTCAGAGGTAAAACAACCCAACCCAACCCTGGCCAGCTCTGTCTTCCAACCTAAATCCAATAGAAATGCATGGGATGCTATTGGGAGATGGATTGCTCCCCTGAATCCCACTCCTGCAAGCTTCATGAAGCTTTAGAAGAGCAATGGAGATTACTGCCCACAGCACTGTTCCTGGAAATACACAGTTTATCAAGAGTATGAGACATCATTGCAAGGCCTTCATAGCAGTAAGAGGTGACTGCACTCTATGCTGAGCCACTTGGGCTATCTCGGTTGACCTTCACCTTTTTTATTGTGTCTGTATTTATATACAGAGTGATTGTAAACTCTTTCAACAAAAAAAGAGGTGATAGTACACATCAAGATCAACAATTTTTGCAGTGGAACCTAGGGTCGCATTCCACTCCTTCTACCAGAAAAGAGTACTTTCGAAAAACGCCACGCATGCACAAGTATTTACAACTGGTGCATGAAAAGCACAAGATGCAAATCAGGTGCGCTGAGCAAGTGCGTAGACAATTAAGAACAAGCATTTAAAAATGCAGCCGAACCTGTTCATTGACATTACCGTGATAACGTCACATGATAAGTGACGTATTCGTGAAGGACATGGAAGACTACACATACGAGGAATTAGTGGATATGCATCTGATGTACGGCCAAGCAGGTGGTAATGGACGTGAAGCACAAAGATTGTACCACGAGAGATTTCTAAATCGTCGTATTCCTTACCATTCGACCTTCGCCAGTGTTGATCAAAGATTGTGTGAAAACTGGCTTGTTGGCTATCTCAATGAGTGATACTGGACGTTGTGAAGTGTGCGGACGCTGGAAATGGAAGAACGTGTCTTGCAGCGATTTGCAGAAGTTCCTTCCACAAGTATGCGAGTGGTGTCATCCGAAATGGGAGTTTGTCTGACCTACATGTGGAATGTCCTACATGAGGCACGGATCTACAATTTCCCGCATTAGTGTTATTTAGTGATGAGGCCACGTTTACCTGGGAACGCATTTTCAATAATCACAACCAGCATGCTTGGGCTCAAGAAAATCCACATGTCACTGACCCTTGTAAACACCAGCAGAAATTTGGCGTCAACATCTGAGCAGGTATCCTGGGTGATTGTCTGGTGGGACCTTACCTCTTGCCAGAATGACTGACCGGCGCAGCGTACCATGTATTTCTGGAGCAAGTGCTTCCCGGTCTGTTTCAGGGTGTTCCGCTCACCATGCAAAGGGACATGTGGTTTATGCATGATGGGGGGCCCCAGCACATTTTTCCATCGAGGTCTGATACTTCTTAAATGCAACATATCCCGGGCGGTGGATTAGACGTGGTGGACCTGTGGCTTGGCCTCCACACTCCCTGGACCTCAATCCACTAGACTTCTTCTGAGGGCACATGAAAACACTTGTGTACAAGACCCCTGTGGACTCCCTGGAAGATCTCATCATGAGAATTGGTGTTGCAGCGGACAAGACCAACACCACACCAGGAGTCTACGAGAGGGTGTGACAGTCCTTCATTTGCCAGTGTGGACTGTGCAACAACGCCCTCTGACGCTACTTTGAGCAGCTACTTTGAGTCTTTCTCTGATGTGAATGTAATTAAACAACTCATAAATTGGTTAAGTGCCTTTGTTTTCACTGTTGAAGGATCAACAATGGATATGTAACTTTACACTTCTCTGGCAGAAGGTGTGGAATGCGACCCTAGATTCCATTGCAACAATTGTGTCTTGATGTGTACTATCACCCCTCTTTTTTTGTTGAAAGAGTTTACAATCACCCTGTATAATTTTGGGAATATAAAAGTATTAGTCTGTTTTTTTAACTGTTATTTTTATGCATAGTGTTTATACATACCTGTCTTCTGATTTACATTCAGCAGATCCAACAGGTTTTCAAGAAAAACAGAGTTTTCAGGTTATTCATAAGCTATGGAAACCAGTGTATTGTATATATGATATTGAAATTATTAATAAACTTTCTAATAGTTGAGCTGTTTGGTTTACAATGCTTTTCAGTGTGAAATTAAATTTTGGAAAAGAAAATGACATTTTTACATTAATAATGCAAGTGTCAACTTAACCCCCCCCCCCCCTCTTTTAAAAAATTGGCATCTGTTTGATGTAATTGCACTATGTAACTTTACATACACACAAGCTGATTTACTCCAGCTTTCCATATTGCAGCAGATTCTAGTAGTCTTCTGTCATATTTGATACAAATTTTTATGTTGAATGTATGTGAATTTGAATATATGCAGATATCTATTTAATGTGTTTTGCTATCTTGAATAATAAAGTTCACTTTTATCAGAAGAAATAAAAGTTAGTGATGGCAGACCTTTTTAAAATAGTTCTGTTTCATCCATATTTAAATACTTGTTTGTTTACCTTCCAAATAATATTGTTTGGTTAATATATATACAGGGTGTCTCAAAAATATAGGTACAAACTTTTAGGGGAGGTAGATAATATCTAAAGGAATGAGAATTGCATAGGAACCCATAACCGGAAACATCATGGGAAAGTGGTAGCAGAGGTGCAAGATCTGAAAGAACACAAGACAGTGATTAATGGGAAAACATTTATTGGACATAATTATTACAAATGGCGTACTAGATGATACATTTCATAATGTTACAGTAGATGCTTGAAGTTTCCACCATGAGACGCGATGCATGCGTGACACCGACAGAGCATTGATTGCTGGACACAATTGAACACACCTGGAGTTTCTTTGATAGTAGCAGCAGCGCAGATGAGCCTTGCCACGAGATCCATGTCAGACTCCACAGGCGATTCATACACGGTAGCTTTGAGGGCCCCCCACAGAAAGATATCAACGCTCATTAAATCAGGTGAGCGTGGGGGCCAGGCAACTGGTCAAGCATGCCCAAACCATCATTGCCCAAAAGACATGTTCAAATGTGCACGAATACACCTTCCATAATGGGGAGGCGCCCCATCATGTTGAAACCACATGTTACGTCTCACATTTGCTGGAACATGGGCAAGTAAACCTGGTAGAACCTGTTCCAGAAAGATCAGATACCTCACGGAGGTCACGCGGGATGGTAAAAGGTATGGCCCGACTAAGCAGTCGCCGACCAAACCTGCCGACACATTTACAGTGAAACGATGTGCCACATGGGTGCGCACACTTTGGGGGTTCTTGTGAGCCCACAAATGTGCATTGTGCTTAATTGAATACACCATCCCGAGTGAAATTGGCCTCATCAGTAAACAAAACATAAGCTGGGAAATTCACATCTTGGGCACTTTCTTGGAGATACCACTGTGCAAAATGCACGCGTGCAGGATGATCTGCAGGGAGAAGTAACTTAACCCTTTGGAGATGAAAGGGTGTAAGGACTCGCCATGCAAAACACGCTGTACACTGCAATGAGACACTCCTAAGGCAGAGGCAACGGCACGTGTGCTGGTAGTAGGATTAGTCTCCACGGCATCCAACACGCTTTCTTCCGTGGCGGGAGTACGTGTCGATCGTGGCCTGCCCTCACTTCTGCTACCTCTTAATGACCCATAATCGCACAAATTTTGATGTGCACGTGCAAACATATGGTGGCCCAGTACATGTCTGTGTGGGAAGCGTTCTTGATACATTTGTTGAGCGGCTCGTCCATTGCCCTCAGCTATTCCATACACTAAGTGCATGTCTGCCAGCTCCCTGTTCGAATACCTTTGCATGCTCTTTGTAAGCCGACTACCGCTCGAATGAGGAAATCCGAAATTTCCCCTCTAGCACACTGATGAACAGCGCCGCCTATTGACTTACAGTGATGTTTCCGGTTATGGGTTCCTATGCAATTCTCATTCCTTTAGATGTTATCTACTCCCCTAAAAGTTTGTATCTGTATTTTTGAGACACCCTGTATATTTGTTGATTTTTATTAATTGTGCAATTAAAGCATCTGCAGCCTTTTGATCATTACTTGCCACTTCACCTGTAAATTTGACATTACATGGTGATTGCCCTTTTTCAAACTTTTCAAATCATCTATTAAATTTACAATATTAGAATTTCTCAGATATACACCTGGTAGTAGTTCATTAGAGTGGTGTAGAGCAGTGCTGTCCAACTAGCGGTCTGCGGGCTGGATATGGCCCACACAAGGATTTTTGTGGCATGCAAACAAAATCAAGTTTTTACTTGAAATTTCAAATAAATATCTGTAATCTACCTTATAATTTTTTGTCAACTTATATTACTTGATAGGCAATATTCAACGTACTCATTCTATAAAGTTTACAAAACATTCTTAAGCCAATTGGCAAACTTTTGAAACCTTTTAAGAGCAGTGCGGCGTCATCAAACAAATATTTTTATGAAGCTGCAGTAATAAGAAACATCTAACGACAGCACAAATCACTCTCACTGTGCATGCATATGACGAGGAATTTTGGCAGACCAAACTAATCGCAAAGAAAAAAAGATCATTTTGATCTCTGCTGTGCTACCAACCACATGAGCTTTCAAGTTTACTAAAAATTCAGCTAAATAATTGCATTCAATGAGATTATTTATTTTGGAGACATTTTTTATGTGATATGATTTTTATTGCTGAACAAAAGTTGGAGGAGATAATATATCTTTTGGGGCTTAGTGCGGAATGAAAATTTGCTTTTTAGAGATATGCTCGATTCAAAATAGTTGTGTCCGATGAGAATATCTGTCTTTTGGATTGTGTTATTAAGCGCGGAATGGACATTTATTGGTTAGTTCTATACGTTACTGAAAAAAAGTAGCTTCATTTGGCATTTTTAAGGTGCATATGGTGATGTGACGTCCATTATTTAGTAATGTGTTCAGCATTTGATAAGTTCACCACTATTGTAACTCACGGTAACAGAGCTATGACTGGCAAAAATATTGGGCTCACAGGATTGTTACTAAAAGAAGGAATTAATTGTCGAATGTTGCACTATATTGTGTACCAGGAGACATAGTGTGGCATTTCTCTAAGACTAAATGACATAATGGAAAAGGTTGTCAAAATTACCAATTAAATTCGTGGCGGAAATTGTTCTCTTACGCTCAGAAAATTTAAAGCTTTTTTGGACAAACTGCATGTTGAGTATGACGATCTGCTTTTACATAGTAATATTCGCTGGTTAAGTGCTGGAAAATGCCTTTAGAGATTTTTTATACTTCAAAAAGAAATTCATCTTTTTCTCACAGAAGTGGGCACCGATGAAGATTTAATAGCAAATTTTGTTGATGAAAATTTTCTATGTTCATTTGCTTTCCTAACAGACATTACAGATTATTTAAATGTCTTGAATAAATCCTTACAAGGAAAAGATCAAGACGTGTTCTGTCTTTATAATCATGTTGCTGGGTTTAGAAACAAACTACAATTGTTGAAGTCAAATTTGCAGGAAAACAATTTAATTCATTTTGAAACTTGTAAAGAGTTCTACGAAGAAATGAAGCAACTTAGTAAAACAGTTAATTTTGAAAAATTTGTTCCTAAATTAGATATCCTAATTGAAGATTTTAATAGAAGATTTTCTCAATTTGATTACCTTAAGCAAAGTTAAATTTATTCAGTAATCCATTAAATATTAGCACCGTAGCTCCAATATTAGCACTGTAGATCCTAAATATCAAATGGAATTATGTGACCTTCAGGCTGACCCAATTATTGCATCTAATAGAGAAACTGGAGTAAAATTGTTCAAACTTTTGCCTGAAGAAAAATATCCAAAAATGAAAGATTTTGGACTCCAAGTAATTTCTATGTTCGGAAGTACATATATCTGCGAGCGCAAATTTTCTGATATGAAGTATATAAAATCAAGATACAGAAACTGCTCGAAAAACTCTACACTTGAACATATACTTCAGCTCACAACAACAAATATCGATATGGATGTAAAAGAATTATTGCCCAACAACTATGGACACAATGCTCCCATTAAATTTATTAAATATTTAATAAGGTTTAGAAAATTTATATTGGTTTATTATTACTTATTATTTTTCATATAAATAATTTTTTGAGATTATTACTTATTATTTTTCATATAAATAATTTTTTGAGATTATTACTTATCATTTTTCGTATAAATAAAATAATTTTGCGAGGTGAAATGAACTGACTTTTCAATTACCTATCCTATCCTATTCTTTTTTTTTGGCCAACGAAATATTGGCAAAAGAAAAAATGGCCCGTGGTCTTAGAGAAGTTGGACAGCACTGGCATAGAGAAAAATTGTCATTAGCCTGGTTGGATCTGAACCCATGACCTATTACATTGTAAGCAGCTGAAGATTCACATTGTTCTTGATAACCATGCATAATGATTTCTCCAACCAATGGCAGAACTTGATGATGTGGCACAGAGTTCTGATTTTTGTCTGATTTTTTATATATCAAACTCCTCATATGGACAGTTTTCTTCATGTGAATTTTGTGTTGTGTTTTGTATCTGAATTTTTTGTACATTATTAATGACCTGAAGTTACTTTGGCTAATTCTAAAACTATGAAATGCACCAGTGGTAGATGAAATCATTGCTGAAAGGCAAGTTGGGAATGATTCTGTTGTCAGGTGTTGAAGTAGTGTTGAATATTTTCCATGATAAAGGGATGATTTGTAAGGATTTTATTAGAGAAATTATCACTAATTCCAAGAAAAGAGTTACAAGAATTAATTAACAAGAAAAGAACTAAATTGCAGTCTTTTACAGTTCTTGTGACAATTATAGGGGCATTAGTTTACTGTGTAAAGTTCTATCCATTATTGTGTTAACAGAATAAACATTTGGTTGATGGACAACTTCAGGATGATAGTGGGGATTCAGAAGTGGTAGAGGCTGCATAAACCAAATCTTTTCACTTAGATTCTTGAAAAGTTTCAAACACCTATGGTTGCTTGTTTCTGGATTTCAAAAAGTCTTATTCTGTTTATTGTCATAATTTTTATTTGATTGTGAGATCATGTGGCATTTTTGATTAGTCAACATAAAGATGGCTCTCTAAGAACACTTGACTCATATGCGAGAGTTGAGAAAGCTGCATTTTTATCACATGTTCTTTTCAGTTGGTTAAGGATTATGTTATGAGGAATTCATTGCTAGGGGAAGACTGAGTCCTAAAATGATCTACAGATATGAAAATATCTGACTTAGATTATACTGATGATTTAGCTCTCATGACAGATAATGTTGATTAGATGAACTCTTTCATTAAAATTATTTGTATGACTGGGGCAGGGGTGGCTCAGTCGGTAGCATGCCAGGCTCGTAATCTGTAGTTCCCAGGTTCGAGTCCCAGCTGGGTCATCGTTGAGATTTATCTCCGCAAAATTCCCCGCCCTGCCCACGGTCAGTAGAGGACACCGATGGGCTTGGAAAGGCCGCCGTCCGTCGGATGGGACGTTAAACCGTGGCCCCGTGTGCGGGAGAGACATACCCTGTGCATGTTAAAGAACATGCTGGATGGCCTTGATGGGAGGCTACCATCTGTCTCCCAATAGCTGTTCCTGTGGGTCCCCTCCCCCAACCTTCTCTGAGCCTTCGGGGTCCATGTGACCTGGCCACTTAGCCCATGGTCTGTAAATGGTAGCTAGGTAGTCACTGGAAGGAGATCTATGCACCAATCCCCTGTGATGATGCATAGAACTGGCCAGGCCTAGCACCTAATGTCCGACCCCGCCTTCTCGTGGTGCAGACCGTTAGCACCTTTCAAAAGAGATACTCTCTTGTGGAAGTGAACGGAAGGGGAGGGCTGCCAGATTAGTGTGGCCTACTGATCTGGACAACTATGGCTACTTTTCTGTTTTTTTCTACCCTGCTGAGGAGTGGTCAACCACACAGGGTCCTGGTGCTGACCATATAAACCAACTGGACTGGACAGATATATGGCTCTGAGCTTGATTATGGATCCTGATTTAGCTGTACTGGTGGGCTTCTGTGGAGGGAAAATCTTCCGCTGTGTTTTCTGTTTGTTTGTGGGTTGACAGCCCCAAGTGAATATATTCACAGGATATGTTTATCAGCTGGTGGATAATCCTGAGAAGTCATCGCAGACACCCGAACTCTTTGCTTCAATTGGCATCGTCAAATTCTACATTGGAGGAAGTCTTCCAGTGTAGATGGCTTCAGCCTTTAGTGGTGGGGGAACGGGTCTTTGCCCCATGTCTGCAATTAGGTTGCTGTTTGATATTGTCAGCATTCCCTCTCTCAATAAACATAGTTTCTTTAAACATCCCACTAACCATTTTCTCTCCATAGGTAGTTGGAATGTGAGGACTCTGCACAGAGCTTTTTCTCTTGATGTCCTCACACAAGAATTCCACCATTACAATTTAGATATTCTCGGCTTGCAAGAGACCAGATGGACAGATAAAGGTCAGATTCTTAAAAATAATCTTAAATTTCTCTTTTCAGGGAGGGACGACAATAAGCGTCACCAAGGCGTGGGTCTGCTTCTCAGCAGACACGCTAGTGATGCTCTTCTAGGATATGAGTGCATTAATGAAAGGTTTCTTACAGCAAAATTTCAGACAAGCGTTAAAGACCTGAATGTTATCTGCTGTTATGCCCCCACTGAGGATGCCGATGAGGATGAGAAGGATAGGTTTTATGAACAACTTCAGGATATTTTGAATTCTGTCAAGAAAGGAGATATTACCCTTGTTCTTGGTGACTTCAATGCCAAAGTTGGTACTGACTCTGACCTTTGGGCAGGAGTAATAGGCCCTTTTGGTATTGGTAGCTGCAATGGCAATGGGCAACGTCTCCTACAGGTAAGTAAACTCAATGATTTCAGAATAACTAACACATATTACAAACACCGCAACATACATAAATACACATGGGTTTCACCTGATGGGCTGCATAGGAATATGATTGATTATATATTAATTAACAGCAAATGGGCTAGTTCTGTTAGGAATACCAGGTCATATAGGGGAGCTGAAATTGGATCTGACCATTTTCTTGTTAAAAGTGTCTTGCAACTTAAACTTAAAAAGTGTTGTGCTAAGGTTAAAAAATTTACTTTTAATACTGAAGCTCTGAAAGATCCAGTTATAGCCAAAGCTTACCATGATAGGTTACTTAGTCATTATGACAGTCATGGTATGCTTACTACAGAAGTTGAGGAAGAATGGGACCATTTTAAACAGGCTTTTTTGGACACTAACAGTACTCTTTTAGGAAAAAAGGAGCAGAAGAGACAGAATTATCTGAGTGATAAGGCACTTGAGCTTATTTCAGAAAGAAAGAACTGCAGGAACTGCAGGAATCAATACCCTACTAGTACTAATAGAAAGCATTACAGAGAGCTTAATAAACGTGTAAAAGATCAGTTAGCTGCTGATAAGAATCTTTGGCTTGATTGTATGGCTGACAAAGCCGAGGAAGCAGTTAGACAGCAGAACAGCAGAGAGCTGTACCAGATAGTTAATGTTTTGTGTGGTAGAAAACGGACAGGTATACAGGGATTGAAGGATAAATAAGGTAAGGTTGTAGAAGGTGAGGATTCTGTCATGGCTAGGTGGGCTGAGCATTTCAGTGATATTCTGAACAATGCGGTTAGTTCTATTCCCATTGTTTGCAATGATGATAGATGCATTGGTGGCTTTAATGTTGGCCCTATAACACAATCTGAAGTTATTTTGGCTGTTTCTAAACTTAAACTTCATAAATCCCCAGGGGTAGATGAAATTACTACCGAAATGCTTAGAGCTGGAAATGTTTCGGTTACCACTTGGATGACTGAAATTCTGAATATCTTTTATGATAAAGGCATGGTTCCTAAGGATTTTACCAGAGCTATTGTTATCCCTATTTTCAAAAAAGGTGATCGCAGTTCTTGTGATAATTATAGGGATATTAGCCTACTCTCTGTTCCAGGTAAAGTTCTTTCCATGATTGTGCTTAATAGAATTAAGAAGCTGGTTGACAGTCAATTGCGTGATGAGCAATGTAGATTCAGAAGTGGTAGGGGATGTGTGGATCAGATATTTTCACTTAGGCAGATTCTTGAGAAATGTTTAGAGATTCAGAAACCTTTGGTTGCTAGCTTTGTTGATTTCAAAAAGGCTTTCGACTCTGTTGATCGTCATAATTTGTGGTTGATTGTGAAATCATATGGTATACCAGACAAGTTAGTTAACATAATGAAAGTTCTCTATAATAACACTGAGTCGTGTGTGAGAGTTGGTAAGGCTTGTAGCAATTGGTTTAGCATTACTTCTGGTGTTCCACAAGGGTGCATTTTGTCTCCTTTTCTCTTTAGTTTGGTTATTGATTATGTTATGCGAAATTCACTTCAAGGGAAAGCTTTTGGCCTTAAATGGGCTGGAGATACGAAAATTTCTGATTTAGATTATGCTGATGATTTAGCCCTTTTGGCAAATGATGTTGATGAGATGAACTCTTTCATTCGAGCTGTTGATGAGACTGGTAGTAGAGTAGGTTTGGTTATAAACAGAGAGAAAACTAAAGTGATGAAAATTGGTCAGGCAGGCTGTGATTTAGTTCATCTGAATGGTTGCAGTCTTGAGCAGGTGTCACAGTTTAATTATCTTGGGAGCTGTGTAACAGATAATGGTGATGTGCGGCATGAGATTAACAGACGAATAGGGATTGCTGCCGGGACTTTTAAGAATCTATGGAGAGTGTGGAGAAATAGGCGTATACACCTAAAGACTAAAATTAGGCTGTATAATAGTTTGGTTCTTTCTAGGGTTAGTTATGGTAGTGAGACTTGGACACTTTGTAAACAAGATAACAGGAAACTAGATGCTTTTGATTCTAGATGCTTACGCAGTATCTTGGACATTAGGTGGTTGAACTTTGTATGATGAGGTTAGGCAAAGGAGTCGGCAACCTCCTTTAAACAGCATATTGTGCAGAGAGAGACTCCGTTGGTTTGGCCATGTTGCCCGTATGAATAATTATAGATTGGCGAATAGGGTTATGAACAGTGTGCCTAGAGGCCTCAGAAAGAAGGGGAGACCTAGGATGCGGTGGACGGACAATGTCAAACAGGACCTTGTTAGAATTGGTGTGCAGTGGCCAGATGCAGTAGATGTAGCTCAGGACAGACTTGCTTGGAGAACTAAATTGCACGGTCTGGTTGGACCTCCTTAGCCCATGGCTGCTTGAGGAGGATGATGATGATGATGTGCAAAAAAGTGCCGCTAAGAGGTAAAACAACCCAACAACTATTTGTATGACTGGTAATAGAATAGGTTTGGTGATCTATTCTATTACCCGTCACATGGTTGGGAGAAAAGTAAAGTGATGAAAATTGATTGACTGGATGGTGTTCTTGTTTTTGAATGGCTGTGCTCTTGATCAAGTGTATCAGTTTAATTATCTCAGGAGTTGTGTGACCAAGACTGATAATGTGGGACATGGTATAATAAGGAAAATAGCATTCTTGGACCTTTAAGAATCTGTGGAGATTGTAGAAAATAGGCTTATAGATCTGAAGACTAAAATTCAGTTACATAATAATTGTCTTTTTAAAAATTTGTGATGGTAGAAAAACTTGTATCCTTTGTAAGCAAGATAACAAAAAGTTTGTCTTTGGTTTTATATGGTTATGCGCATCTTGGGCATTAGGTGATTTGACTGTGAAAGTAATGATGAGGTTAACAGAGATGCCATCAATCACCATTGAACAGCATCTTGTGCAGGCAGTACTACATATTAGCAAATGAGTTATGAGGGGCATTCCAAAAGTTTTTCACATGCATTTGCAGAACAAAAACATTGCATAAACTGAAGAAATTTCATAATGTTTTGGTTCAACTCTCAAGGAAGGTATCACTCTTAGTTTAATGTTGATGTCAATTTTAGAGGAAAAAATTGTCTTGTGCCAGGTGAGATATGAACCCACAACCTCCTGATAACATATCAAGTGCTATTACTTCTGAGCTACCGACCACCGATCAAGATCTCTTCTAATTGATGTTATGAACTTTCTACCTACAGTACACAACTTTCTGTGTCTCATGAAGGCATTGTCCCAGCTGCTCACAATCAGTCTCGAGAAGCAGATGATAAGTATGTCATGAAGATGGCAAGTATGTTATGAGTATACAACTGAATAAATAATGTTGGAATTTTTCCAACATTTTTGTTCCACTGTCAAATAAGGCATCATTCTTAGTTTAATGTGAATGTATTTAGAGCAAAAATTGCCTTCAGCCGGGTGGGATATGAACCAACAACCTCCATATAACATATCAGGTGCCCTGACCACTGAACTATTGACCACCAATTAAGATCTCCTCTAACTAATGTTATGAACTTTCTACCTACAGTACACAATTTTCTGTGTCTCATAAAGGCATTGTCCCAGCTGCTCACTAACAGCCTCAAGAAGCCTCTAAATTTGCTTTCCTCTTAAATTGATATCAGCATTAAACTAAGAGTGACACCGTCATTGGCAAAAACCATTGCATATACCTCAACAAAACTTTTATTGTCCTTCAAAGTACTCTCTCCAGCATTATGCAAAGTTGCAGACATCTACACCAATTTTGGAATGCTTGGTGGTATTCCTATTCAGGAATACTCTGCAACTTTGAATAGATGCATTTTGCAAGGTTTTGCACCCTTGAAAAAGGCTTTGCAGCAAGTTTCTTTTTAATTTTTGGAAACAGCCAAAAATCTTATGCTGCAAGAGTCGGTAAATATGTGAATTGCAGTAGTTTTTGATTTTTTCCTGCTCGAGATAGGCTCTAATTTGCCAGGTTTGTGGGCATTGGCATCGTTGTGTAGAAGGAGAACCCTTGACATGCCTGTTGTTCGATGCTGCTCTTTCATCTTAACCATTTTGGGCAAAACAATGTTGGTGTAGTATTGGCTATTTATAGTAATTTTTCAGGTAAGGTGTCCACAGCTACCACACCTTGGGAATTGAAAAAAATTGTGAACATGCTCTTCCTTGCCTTGAGTGAAAGTCTTGTCGGAGGATTTGGGGACACAGTTCATCTTCTACAATCCAAACATAGTTGTTGATCTTTCTGAGTTGTATAGTAATAAAACCATTTCTCATCACCTGTGACAATGTCTTTAAAAATAGCATTCTTGGACCTTTAAGAATCTGTGGAGATTGTAGAAAAATAGGCTTATAGATCTGAAGACTAAAATTCAGCTATATAGTAGTTGTCTTTTTTAAAATTTGTGATGGTAGCAAAACTTGTACCCTATGTAAGCAAGATAATGAGAATCTCCTTGCACAAGTCGACTATAGCCCTTTTTTTGCTGTTCTGTCAGTTTGTGGGGTATCCATTTGACACAGTTCTTTTGGAACTTTAAATGTAGATTAATAATTGTTTCCATACTGTTAATCAATACACTGACATCTAAACTTATTACCTGAATGGTGATATGTTGGTTTTCCTTAATGAGTTAATGAACACCAGCAATGGTTCTCTTGTTCATGGCCTCCTTTGGTCTTCCTGCACAAGGGAGGTCTTCGAAGCTCTGCTGTCCTTCTTTGAATTTGCACATCCATCTCATAACAGTGTCATATGAACAGGTATGATTCCCATATACTTGTGATAAATGATTGTTTTTTTGCATAGTCCTCAAGCTGCATCTGTGTGAAAATATAAAATCTTTCTCCCTTTTCAGTAGGCTCCATAGCAAAAATGCATAGATTTCACAGACTGAACTTTATTTGCTGCCCGAGAAGAGAGAAATGATGATATGGCCATTGTTTTCAACATGTAATGACAAGCTTTCAAACAAGTTATAGCTTGTTAACTTCAGAGGAATGAATCAAATATACAAGCGTGCCAATAACTTTTTTGAATGCCCTTTGTATGAACAGTGTGCTTAAAGGTTTCAGAAAAAAAGGTCAACCTATAACGCCATGGGTGGACAATGTCAAATAGTATCATGTTAGAATTGGCTTGCAGTGGCCAAGTGCAACAGCAGTAGCTCAGGATAGATGTATAAAGAGAACCAATACCTTATCTAGAAAAGATCCATCTCTGTGGAGAATTAATTGTAGTCTGATTAGACTTCCATAACCCATGGCCATTTGAGGATTATGTATGTATGTAACTATACTGCCCTACCAAAATATTAGAGAAACTCCATGTTATGTCAATGGGAATATAAAATCTTTGAAGCTCTTTTTTAAAATATGGATCTAATGGAAAAATGTGCCTGAAGATAAAGATCATTATCGAATCTATTTAAATATAAATTTTTAACCATAGTTATTCCATATTTAAAGAGTTATGAAAGCTAGAATATTTCACAACATTAATCACCCTGCCCTCCCTCAGTAGCTCAGTAATACAAGACATAAAGCCTCAGTAGGATGAGAGGTAAAGTGTTACGTCTCATCCTACTGAGTGATCCCATGTGTGATCCCATGTGCAGGAGAGTGACTGAGTGATCCCATGTGCAGGAGAGCCTTACCTTATGCATACTAAATAATATGCTACATGGCCTGGATGGGAGTCTTCCATCTGTCTCTCAACAGCTGTCCAGTCGGTACCCTCTCCCTTAACCTTTTTTGAGCCCTCAGAGGCCTGACCTGACCATTTAGTCCATTGTGTGCAAAAAAAGTGTCACTCAAAAATTAAAAAAAAAAAACTTGTAACATTAAAGCATCATAAAATTTTACCTCAGAAATTAATTAAAGCTTTTAATAATTATTATTTCAAACCATTTGATAATATATATATTAGAAATTTGTGTCCCCATATACTTCATTGAATATTATTCAATTCATTGAATATTAGACAATTATGAATGATTTTTATAAATATGATAATTTATTTTTAATATTACAGCTTTCATAACTCTTTAAATACTGAAGGAATATTGTTAAAAATCAAGATTTGTGGGGATCCATACTTAATTATGATTTTTGTTTTAACTTCAGTCACATTCTACCATTAAATGCCTATTTTAGAAGTTTCGGAGAGATTCCCACTGACATGGAAATTTTCTAATATTTTGGTAGGGTAGTGTTTATTTATTCACATTATTCATACAGTCAATAGCTGATGCACTTTCACTATTCACCAATTTTTGTAATATTCCAATTTTTGCTTCTATACAATAATATTTTTTATGTTGTTTTTAAAAAAGCGAGCTGTTTCCACTTAGTCATGTCTGTCTATCTATCAGTCAGTCTATATATAGACATTCAACTTTTTTGTTTTTCAAAATAAATTAAAATTCTTCAGTTGAGTAGATATTGATGAAATATAATCCTTATTTTCCAAATCTCTCAATATTTATAACAGTGCTCTCTTCTAAATGGGGGAAAAATGCATCTAATTAATTATGATTATTATGATAATTAATTATGATGCATTAATCTAATTGTGTTCTAAATTTTGCTTGTAGAGTGTGATGGTCAAGAGATTTACATTGGCAACAATGATTTGCTTGTAATGATTAACCAGGGCTATGGGAAAACAAGTTGTATATTTCCATGGCCTGGTGCCATGAGAAAATGCAGCTTTTTTGCTTTAAGAGATAAAAAAAATTATTTTTGTGTTATATAAAATTAATAAAATATTACTATATGCATATTTCTCAGTGATTCATTATTTTGGATTTCTACTGTTAGAGGGCATTTTAGATGTAAAAGGAAATGCTTGATTCTCTTTAAAAATGAGCATTCCATATTCACCAGAGATAATGTGTTATTTTTCTAGTTTATTAGTGTTTCCTGTTGATGAACTTGACATGCACATTTTAAATTCCAGAATGCTGCTTTACCAGTGCTGTATGCCTAAATAATGTACAGCAGATGCAATTTCTGAATGGCACACAAATACGTAATTTGTAACTATACATTTACACACAAGCACCTTGAGGATGTCACATTTTAAGCTGGATTCCAATTAGCCTATCACCAATTACTGTTTATTGCAGAAATGACTACACCCCATATTACTATTGACACAATTATGTATGATACATGTATTTGTAAATAACTTTTATGCTACAAAAGGACTGCCTATTATCACAAGCATGCTATTGTTTCTATAAGACTGTCTCTTTGAAACAGTGGATTTTATGAACAGTGTGATGTGTGAACAGTCTTAGTGAATTTTATGAATTTATTCTTTGAAACAGCTTCTTGCTGTAACCTATGTCTTCTAAATAGCTATATAGTTCTAGTGAACAAAAAATTGCTGCATATGGAGAATTAAATAATTCATCATCATCATCCTCAAGCAGCCATATGCTACGGAGGTCCAACCAGACCATGCAGTTTAATTCTCCAAGCATATCTGTCCTGAGCTACATCTGCTACATCCGACCACTGCACACCAATTCTAACAAGGTCCTGTCTGACATTGTCTGCCCACCACATCCTAGGTCTTCCCCTCCTTCTGAGGCCTCTAGGCACACTGTTCATAATCCTTTCGCCAATCTGTAATTATCCATACAGGCAACATGGCCAAACTAGCGGAGTCTCTCTCTGTACAATATGCTGCTTAAAGGAGGTTGCAGACTCCTTTTCCTAACCTCATCATTAGTTACAAAGTTACACCACCTAATACCCAAGATACTATGTAAGCATCTAGAATCAAAAGCATCTAGTTTCCTGTTATCTTGTTTACACAGCATGCAAGTTTCATTACCATAACTAACCCTAGAAAGAACCAAACTATTATACAATCTAATTTTAGTCTTTAGGTGTATATGCCTATTTCTCCACAATCTCCATAGATTCTTAAAAGTCCCAGCAGCAATCCCTATTCGTCTGTTAATCTCATGCCGCACATCACCAGTATCTGTTACATAGTTCCCAAGGTAATTAAACATTGACACCTGCTCAAGACTGCAACCATTCAGATGAACTGAATCACAACCTGCCTAACCAATTTTCATCACTTTAGTTTTTTCTCTGTTTATAACCAAACCTACTCTACTACCAGTCTCATCAACAGCCCTAATGAAAGAATTCATCTCATCAACATCATTAACCAACAACGCCAGATCATCAGCATAATCTAAATCAGAAATTTTCATATCTCCAGCCCATTTAAGGCCAAAATCTTTCCCTTGAAGTGAATTTCGCATAACATAATCAATAACCAAACTAAAGAGAAAAGGAGATAGAATGCACCCTTGTCGAACATCAGAAGTAATGCTAAACCAATTGCTACAAGCCTTACCAACTCTCACACATGACTCAGTGTTATCATAGAGAGCTTTCATTATGTTAACTAACTTGTCTGGTATACCATATGATTTCACAATCAACCACAAATTATGACGATCAACAGAGTCAAAAGCCTTTTTGAAATCAACAAAGCTAGCAACCAAAGGTTTCTGAAACTAAACATTTCTCAAGAATCTGCCTAAGTGAAAATATCTGATCTACACATCCCCTACCACTTCTGAATCTACATTGCTCATCACGCAATTGCCTGTCAACCATATTCTTAATTCTATTAAGCACAATCATGGAAAGAACTTTACCTGGAACAGAGAGTAGGCTGATACCAATATATAGTTATCACAAGAACTGTGATCACCTTTTTTGAAAATAGGGATAACAATAGCTCTGGTAAAATCCTTAGGAACCATGCCTTTATCATAAGAGATAATCAGAATTTCAGTCATCCAAGTGGTAACCGAAACATTCCCAGCTCTAAACATTTCCATAGTAATTTCATCTACCCCTGGGGATTTATGTAGTTTAAGTTTAGAAACAGCCAAAATAACTTCAGATTGTGTTATAGGGCCAACATTAAAGCAACCAATGCATCTATCATCATTGCAAACAATGGGAGTAGAACTAACTACATTGTTTAGAACATCACTGAAATGCTCAGCCCACCTGGCCATGACAGAATCCTCCCCTTCTATAACCTTACTTTGTTTATCCTTCAATCCCTGTATACCTGTCCGTTTTCTACTACACAAAACATTAACTATCTAGTACAGCTCTCTGCTGTTGTGCTGTCTGACTGCTTCCTCAGCTTTGTCAGCCAAACCATCAAGCCAAAAATTCTTATCAGCAGCTAACTGATCTTTTACACGTTTATTAAGTTCTCTGTAATGCTTTCTATTAGAACTAGTAGGGTATTGATTAAGGACATTCCTGCAGTTCTTTCTTTCCGAAATTATCTCAAGTGCCTTATCACTCAGATAATTCTGTCTCTTCTGCTCCTTTTTCCCTAAAAGAGTACTGTTAGTTTCCAAAAAAGCCTGTTTAAAATGGTCCCATTCTTCCTCAACTTCAGTAGTAAGCAAACCATGACTGTCATAATGACTAAGTAACCTATCATGGTAAGCTTTAGCTATAACTGGGTCTTTCAGAGCTTCAGTATTAAAGGTAAATTTTTTAACCCTAGCACAACACTTTTTAAGTTTAAGTTGCAAGACACTTTTAACAAGGTAATGGTCAGATCCAAATTCAGCTCCCCTATTTGCCCTGGTATTTCTAACAGAACTAGCCCATTTGCTGTTAATTAATATATAATCAATCCTATTCCTATGCAGCCCATCACGTGAAACCCATGTGTATTTATGTATGTCGCGGTGTTTGTAATATGTATTAGTTATTCTGAAACCATTGGGTTTACTTACCTGTAGGAGACGTTGCCATTGCCATTGCAGCTACCAATACCAAAAGGGCCTATCACTCCTTCCCAAAGGTCAGAGTCAGTACCAACTTTGGCATTGAAGTCACCTAGAACAAGGGTAATATCTCCTTTCTTGACAGAATTCAAAATATCCTGAAGTTGTCTGTAAAATGTATCCTTCTCATCCTCATCAGCATCCTCAGTGGGGGCATAACAGCAGATAACATTCAAGGCTTTAACACTTGTCTGAAATTTTGCTGTAAGAAACCTTTCATTAATGCACTCATATCCTAGAAGAGCATCACTAGCATGTCTGCTGAGTAGCAGACCCATGCCTTGGTGATGCTTTCCATCCTCCCTCCCTGTAAAGAGAAATTTAAAGTTATTTTTAAGTATCTCACCTTTTCCTGTAGATAATTTTTATTATTATGCATAATATAAATTTCTACTTTTCAATCCATAACTCTCTTTAGAACATTTTACAAACAGCAGTCTGGGAATAACTTATTTCTGTTTTCACAATTTTGTTGACTGATATGTATATATACACATACACACACACTGAAGAGCCAAAACATTATGACCGCCTGTCTAATTGATGTTGGTCCTCCATGTGCCACAAAACAGCTCTTACCTGGCAAGGCACGGACGTTACAAGATTTCTAAAAGTGTCTTGTGGTATCTGGTACCAACACATTACCAGCAGATCCTTTAACCCATGTAAATTACATAGTTGACCCGCCGCAGATTGGATATGCTGTTCCAACATAAATCACAGATGCTCCATTACATTGATGTCTGGGGAATTTGGAGGCCAGAGCAATACCTGGAAGTCTTCCTCATGTTCCATGAACCATTCTTGAACAATCCAGGCAAAGTGGCATGGTGCATTATCCTGCTGAAAGAAGGCACTAACAGAGGGGAATACCATTGCCATGAAAGGATGTACCTGATCTGCAGTGATGTTTAGGTAGATGGTAAATGTCATATTTCCTGCACGTGAATGACTGGACCCAGGGTTTCCCAGCAGAACATTGCACAAAGCAGACCAGATGCCTTTCTTCCAAACCTTCAAGGTCTAGTTTTGATGCTCATCTACCCGTTGTAGGTGCTATCAATGGTGAACCAAGGTTAGCATGGGCGCTCAGAGCGGCCTGCAGCTACTCAATCCCATTTTCAGCAGGGTTCAATGTACTGTGTGTTGTGACACATTACTCCTGTCACCAGCATTCAAATTACAGACGTGTTGAATCACAGTATCTCTTCTATTGGCTCATACCATACGGGATAGCCTTAGCTTACCTCTAGCATCGATGAGCCATAGTCAGCCCACACCTTGCTGGCAATTCATGGTTTTTCCCTCCTCGGACCACTTTTTGAAGGTACTAACCATGGCTGACTGTGAGCACCCCACAAACCTTGCCATCTCAGAAATGCTCTGACCCAGTTGTCTGGCCATTGCAATTTGGCCTTTGTCAAACCCACTTAAGTCACTGCCTTTTCCATCTGAAGAACAAGAATAACGCTTATTAATAGAGCTCAGTATCAGGTGTTATTTATGCCTTTTCATGACCTTCACACGCACCATTGTTTACCTTCAGTTGTTTCAATTTGCATAATGTCGCACTAGTCATAATGTTTTGGCTCTTCAATGTATATTTAAAATTTGATGACTTGTTGACTGTTGTACATGGTGCAAGCCAATTCATCAATTCATTTTGAACATTTTACTTTTATACAGGCATTACATCAAACAAAAAATATAGTAGGGGGCCAAGTAACTTAATTGAGCCAGAAAACAATAAAAGCTCCAGAATAAAATTTTCCTTGTGCTTTTGTGGTGTTTAAATTTTTTTTTTTAATTCATGTAATACACATATAGCATTTTTGTTTTTCAACCATTCCAGTCGTTAGCATTCTCAAAGTCTTGGTGGGACTGTACAATCTCCCCTCCTTCTTCTGCCCTACTATATCCAGGCCTGCTTTTGTAATCACATCAAATCTAATATAAACTTACACATATAATATCATAATGGTGCTGAAAGACCAACAATTCAATAACAATTCTGCTTTTGCCATGGTTTGTAAATAGCAGTAAACTCTCAATTAATTATTCAGTTTGTGGATTAACCATACCACAATAAAAAAAGATACAGCAAGGAAAATGAAAGGCTAAAAACTTTTTAAAATTTCTGTGCTGTTTAATTTTTATTTTGTTTCTCTTAACCTTTTTACTCCTACAGCCAAAAAATGGACTTGCCCACTCAGTGCTATTCCTTCCTCTTCACTGCCTCTTAATTGCAGTTTGGGTTCAATATGGTAGTGAATGGGTTAAACCATTCATATGCATATCCTCCTTTGTACTTGAGAATTTTTGAGGTTTAAAGGCAAATTGTTCATATTTGAAATAGGTGATACAGTGAGCAAATTTTGCTAAGGACTATTGTATGGCATTATATAATCCATTTGTTTTCATTTTTTTCAGCATTTTTTGTAGCCACCTCTGAATAACTTTATGGAAGTTTTTACAGCATATAGTTTTTGGTCATGGTACATCCCTGTGGAATAAGCCTCTCCAGAACAATTCCTTCACAGTTGAAAATATTTCCTGCATCACTTTGTGTTTTTTTTTAAGTTTTTATGAAACTTTTTTATTTAATGTGGAGACTAGTTGCTTTTCCACATAGCATAATACTATTTTGTTTGTGTGTTGTACAGGTAGCACCATATTACCATAGTGTGACACTCTTGCCTTTTTTCAAACTCCAAATTCCAAACATACTGAAGAAACAAATGTGATATCATCCTTTAAATCTCTCAAATTAACCTCCTCAAATATGCTCAACAAATCCTCTTCAAATATCTTCTCAAATCGTCTCTAGAAATCTCGATGTTCAACATTCAAGGTTCATGGTGAAATTAGCATCCAATGAGGGACTCCCTACAAAAGGTTCAACGTCTTCAATGGCGAGACCACATGTTACATTGTGAAGTAGAAGGGAGCCATCTGAAGACCCTTAATCATACTAATTTTATTCAGGTCACATGCTTGTGATTATTCTCTTCTTTTTACAAGGTGAGTTCTGATACCATCTTCTTGATTTGTGCTGCCATCTAGGCACAGAACAGGGAACCAACATCTGAATTCAACTCATTAATTTTTGTCTACTTCTTGCATTATGAGAGAAATCTCTTCTGAATTTCAGAACATCACTGCTTATCAGCCAAATCAGACTTAGGCAGCTCTGCTCAGAGAAGAGAACGCATCACGCCAAGATGAGGCTTCCCACTGCTAGGATCAAATTTGGGACCCTAAGGGAAGTTGGCAAGCACTGCTGAGAGGTAATGACTTAATCCACAATGCAAGAGGTGTTAATCCCCAAAGGGTGTCATTACAATTAAGTACATATGCATTCTCTGTTGTAACAGAGGACCATTACATCAGTTTCTCAGCCATCTGCAAATTTGTATCATTGAAATACCTGTGTGACTTGTTTGTATAGGCAGTCTGTTTATTTTATAACATACATCCTCACGGACCTTCTACTGTGGCATATAAACTGACAGGCTCCTGTCAGACCTCTGTAGCAAGCAGCTGCTTGATAGGGTATTTATTTATTATATATTTATTATATATAAAATTTTGTAATTATGTTTCCTGTTACATAATTGTACATGTATTGTGTATTTTAGGTCTTTTGCACATAATAAAACTGCCTCTACTGAACACTTTTATATATCAGCTGCCCACTGCTGACCTGGCTTTTAAATTGAAGAAGAAGAACTTTCTTATTGAGGTAACATTTTATTTAAATGTATGAGAATTTCCATTTCTTAACTGCAATAGTTCTTATTAAAAGTACAGAGACTGGTCGTAGGTAAATGGGCATTGCACAATGTGGTGATGGGCAGACATATGCAAAATAGCACTAGATCTAACAGCAAGTCAAAGCATAATATAGTCCACTTGCAATCAGGCCATACAGCCTGGGTTCCCAAGAATTGGGAGACTTTCAAAAGGCTGAATTGTTGGACATTGGAAGGTAAGATGACATATGAGCAATCTTTAGAAAATTTGTGATTTCCCCATCAACCTGAACAAGTAGTTATCAAATTTACCCATAGCCTAATAGAACTGTTGCAGTGCATAACTGTCGTCCACAAATGGGACACCTTAGAGATCAGGGTTGGGTCGTTTTACCTCTGAGCATCACTTTTTTTTTTTGCATACAATGTGTTAAATGGCTAGATCACAAGGACCCTGGGGGCTCAGAGAAGTATGTGGGGGGAGGGTACCACTGGACACCGTTAGGAGACAGATTTTAGCCTCCCATTAAGGCTATCCAGTGTGTTCTTTAATGTGCACAGAGTATGGCTCTTCTACACATGGGGCCATAGCTTAACATCCTATCTGACAGATGATGGCCTTTCCAAACCTATCTATCCCCTACCGACTGAGGGCGGGACAAGGAGTTTTTCCAGAGATAAATCTCAAATCTGGCTCAGCTGAGATCCAAACCTGGGAACTGCAATTACAAGCCTGGCATTCTGCTGATTGAGCACACCAGCCCCTTAGACATCGAAGTATTGTGGAGAGTAACCCTGATCAAATAGCTGTGCAGTTGGAATGAAGGTTCAGGTATCTGTTAAAACAATCAGACATGTCTCCATAGCTTGGACTAACCATGTGAGCTATAAGACAAAAGTCCCAATTAACATTTAAGAATATTGCTAAGTGAAAACAATATGCATAAGGAATGCTAATAGAGTTACCAGTCTTTTAAAACTGTCATTTCTCAGATGGGGGTCAGTTTTGCCAATTATCAGATAATAGGGGTGTGGATGTGAGACATTCATCACAAGAGTTTTCTCTGAAGCATCTACAAATCACAATGAAACATAGTAGGACTGTGGTGGCTCAATCAGTAGTGTGTCAGGCTCATAATCTGCAACTCCCAGGTTGAAGTCCCAGCTGGGCCAATGTTATGATTTATCTTTGCAGAACTCTCCATGCACTCTGTCAGTAGGGGATACCAATGGACTTGGAAAGGCTGCCATTCATCAGATAGGATGTTACGTCATGGTCCATGTTAAGGAACACACTGGATCACCTTGACAGCTGTTACTGTCTCCTAACAGCTGTCTAGTTATTACTCATTCATTGCTAGTTTTCTAAGTGTCTTTCTTTTATCAAGAAAACAATGATAAATAGCATTTATCATTGTATAATTACATATATTATGATATCTACAGAATAAGAAATTCTGTAGTATCATAATTGCAGGATATTAATATCAACTGACTAAACAAAGTGATGTCTGTAACTCTACTAGAGTTTTCAGCATTTCACTTTTGAAGTTGGGTTTATAGCTTTGCTCATATTTCAATAACACTTGAACAGTTGCAGCAGTCATTCTAATTGTCATATTTAATAAATGTTCAAATAAAAATACAAGAGGGGCAGTTGCTCTCCCCTGGAAATTTTTTTAAGGAAATTGATTTCTGTGTAATAATATCAGGTGAACAAGACATTAATGCCTTTTTTTCCCTTCATGAAATGTAATCGTGATTTTTTTAAATATAATTTTATTTTTAGAAGCATATATCTTATTTTTATTTATTTTAAAAGCATATAATTAATTTTTGTTTTATTAATGTGAAATTTCCCTTTTTTTTTTCATCTTATTTTTAGACATGGTTAGTTGTGTTGTCGTGTCATGTATGAATGTTGCTGTACTCAAAACTGCACTCATTAATAATGGGAGGCAGGGGTTGGCCTATCCTGCCTTCAGTTATAAAGGAGATACTGATGGGCTTGGAAAGCCCTCTGTTCATTGAATGGGATGTTGAGTCCCTTGTGCAGGAGAGCCATACTCTTGGCATGATAAGAAAACCCTGGATTGCATTGATGGAATGTTACCATCTGTCTTCTAACAGCTGTTCACTGGGTCTGCTTCTGGGTCTGCCTAACCTTCTCTGAACTGTTGGGTCAACCTGGCCATTTAGCCCATTGTGTGCAAAAAAGTGCTGTTCAGGAGTAATGCAACAACAATAAAAAGCACTCATTGAAATATTTAGGTTCAGCCATTTATCAATCTTGAAACATTAGTTTAATTTTTTGCCCCCCACCCCTCCCTGAAAAAATTTCTGCCAATGCCCATAGTCCCTCTTTTGTCCATTACTACAATTTATCATGAATAATAATACAACTACATGCATATGCGTGAATGTGTAAATTATGAAATGAATTGATTAAATGAAAAGATATTAAAATCTTATCGAATATTTGAGACTGTAAAGTTTCTGAACAGTCTCCATTGTAGCAACTTGCTAAAGCTTCTGAATTGTATTTGTAAACTATGTTCCATTTTTATAGTACAAATATGCAGAATAGTTAATTTATTTTGTGCATTATTATTACATTAAGCTAAAAGTTAACACATTTCCTGATTTGTATGAAAAGGTTTCTAACACCATTGAATACATATAGTTTTCTATTGATTTAGCTGAAAATGGAATAGGTATTTTCAATCTGATGAAAAATTGGTGATTAATTATAGTATATGTAATGGTTGGGTTGGGTTGTTTTATCTCCGAGCAGGCTCAGAGAAGGCTGGGGGAGGGGACCCACTGGAACAGCTGTTAAAAGACAGATGATAGCCTTCTGTCAAGGCCGTCCAGCATGTTCTTTTAACATGCACAGGTGTTGCTCTCCCACACATGGGGCCATAGCTTTATGTCCCATCCAATGAACAGCAGCCTTTCCAAGCCCATCATTGTCCTCTACTAACCTAAGTCCCTCAGTGTCCTCTACTGGACACTGTTGTGTACTAGACACTGAGGACTCTACTGACCAAGGGCAAGGTGGGGAGTTTTGCAGAGATAAATCTCAATGCTGGCTCAATTGGGACTTGAACCTGAACTGCAGATTACAAGCCTAGTGCACTACCTACTGAGCTACTCCCACCCCATATGTAATGGTACAAGTAACAACAGGGAAATAAATTTAAGGTTTCTGCAAATTTTTATTTTTTTTCTAAAATGCAACTTAATTGCAAAGTAGCTTTATAGCTTCAAGCATATAACTACTTTATTTGTCATAGGAAAATAAATATAAAGAGAAATGAATCATTTGTTTTTTGTTGGTTTACAGTTGTTATCATGTCTATGGATAGCACTGCTGTAGGAAAACCAGAAATGGCACATCACATATTGCACTTTCTCTGAACTTGTGTAAATATAGTGAAAGTTTTGTGCACATTACAGTAGAAATCCTCTTGGTAGACTGTGTATATGAATGGTGCAGAAATTTTGCAAAAAGTGAGTAGTGTGGAATGCATAGCATGAAAATATGTAAGCTAACTGTGAGCAATGAAACAGTGGAACAAGTGAGGCAGGCATACCCCCCAAGTTCAAAAATATCCATGTACAACATGAATTAGATATTCCACAACCAATTTTATAGAAAATGCTATGTCAACATTTGCAACTAAAACCCTACAAATTTCATGTGATGTCAATCATGAATAATGACGAAGAAAATGATTCTTATTCTGTGCTGACATATTGGCACGACTTGAAAATAGTGAACACACTTGACTGTTGTTTTCAGTGAGTAGTGAGTGTGATGCCCCATTGTTCACTTTTGCTTTACCTTAACCAGTTTTGTTTAATTTACATTATATTTATCATTTTGGGGATTTTTATTTCCTTTTTGGCATCAGAGTGCTCGTTTCCAAGAGCTAGGAGTTGCGCATGCGCAACTCCGATCTTCCGACTGTCACCCGCTAAAGCGCGTGCACAAGGACACGCCCCCTCTTGCATCATAGCTTGCATCGCTCGTCATTTTATGTAAATGTCTTTCCCGGCATGCAACATGACACGTTCAGCTCTTGTTAAAAGTCTGATGACATGTTGTCACAGCAGCACGTAGTAAGGAGCATAGTGAGATAGCACAAGTGAGAGCACATAGCACAGTGAGTTATCAGAGCATAAGCATGTAGCACGTAAGAGTGCTCAGTTGATGTATTTTCTTCATTGAAGTTTTGGTGAGTGATTTTTGGAAATAAATTTGTTTGTTATTTAAACCTTTTGAGTCTTTACTAATTTTTTCTCTTTAGCAACATGAATTAAGTTTTGATTATATTTAGATATTTAACTTGACAATCATTTTTGGATTCTTACTCATTAACGCTCGCTGGTATTTTGAACCCTAATTTAACTTATTCTATTTTTTGGCAATTTGTTAATTATTGCATGGTGCCCGTCTCAGCTATCCAGAACATAAAACTAATTGGGTCAGAAAAAGGGTCCAAACTTAAAAGTATTTTGCATTTCTTTGGAGTGTTACATGAGTAATATAAAAGGTACACTCGCATCTTCATGTGTGACCTTCTATATTAGTAGAAAAGTCAACACTCTTAATAAATGTTTTGTGGGTAAAAAAATTCTGTGAAACATATATTGATGCTAAAAAGTCAGCTGGTAACTCTGTGATTGTCATTTATTGTTTAAAATCATTAATAACCTAAATAGCATAAAGTGACTTTATTATTTATTTCCATCATTTATTCCCATACTCAGCACAATAAAAATGAAATAGTTGCCACCTGAGAAATGGTGCCAAATATAGGTGCCAAAAATCGTGGGAAGAGTGAAAAGTCATACTAAGTGGAAAAAGACAGTGTTTGCATTAGTTCAGTGGTTGAATACTCTGGCATGTTTCTGGAGAGATGCAGGTTCGAGTCCCATGTGTCTGTGAAAATGTTTTCCACGAAACATTTATTGATTTAAGGATGTTAAAAAGTCAACAGGTAACTCTGTGATTGTCATTTATAGTTCAACACTCTTAATATTATAGTGTGGCATAATGAGAGGTCTAATGGATATCTACAACACGTATATTACTGTTCTAAAATTAATGTCTTCAATGTGTTGAAGGCAGCAAAATTTACAACCTTTGTTTAGTGAAATGTGGTTATGAGTGTTGTGTATGTTGATATGCTCGATGACTTTTTGTTACCATGAACCAATAATGTCAATCCAGAAGGAAGAATAATTGTTCAACAAGATTGTGTCTCCTTATTACCTGCTGTAAGTGAGAGATTGTCATAATCAGAAGTTTTCAGATTACTGGATGGGTTGTGGAAGTTCCAATAAGTAGCCTCCTCATTCAGCAGACCTAATTCCACTTGGTTTCTTTCTGGAGGTTTCATCAAAAATACAGTTTATTGCCTCCCATTGTGGCAATAGGAGGCAATAGAGAAGAAAAGAATTACTATCACTATCACCTTAGTAACTTCTAATATACAGAGTGTGGGAGGAAATTAATTTTATTGAGATGTCTGTTATATTACCTCTAGCATCCATATTGAGCATTTGTAAACTTGATGTACAGTCCATCCTGTCTGTCATTCCATCCTGTGAATATCTTCACTTTCAAGGATTTTTCTCAACCACATGAGCTCTGTGGGATGGGCATTCCATAAAGATGAAATAAGTCCAGAAACACCTCTCACATAGGGTGCAAGAATTTTGTCTCTTTATGTGAGCAATTAGTGTGCTTCCCTGAAAGATAACAAAGCTCTGTATGCCAGTCATCATGATCATCAGACTACCACACCACTACCACACCACTACCACTTAAATGGCCCTTTCTCTAATTCAACACAAGCATAGTGATAAATAAAATTAAGAACAATATTTTATCTCACAAATTATAAAAGAAAATAACATGAAATGAGGTGTGCATGCAAATAACAAAACACATGCACATTTAACTGACATGATCATGAAATTAAGGTTGTTATGAAAAAGCATATTACCACTCAGTTCCATTCCACCCAGTGTGCCATTCACTTGGGTAGCAATTTCATTTCACCAAGCCACAGAGACTATGTATGTATGTATGTATGAATGAATATATATACATACAGGATGTTTAAAAAAACTTTGTACAAATTTGAATGGGAGATAGGGAACACCAAGACAAACTTTTTTCATCCTTGAATATATTCTCACTGACGTAACCCTTCTGTGCTAGAGGGCGCTGACAGAAATATTGGTGGAGCTGGTACATAAATGAATGGAAACAAGTGTGAACAACATGTTAATTTAAAGAAGGTGCTCAAAGTTGCGAACGGCAACAGCATTGCATGCATGACAGCATCGAAGCATTAATTGCCATACATGTTGAAAGATTCCTGGAATTTCGCAAACAGTTGCAGCAGCGACAGCAATTCTTGCAACGAGGTCTTCATCTGAGTCAATCAGAGTCTCATACATGAGGTTCTTCATGTGCCCCCAGAAGAAGAAATCGATACATGTTAACTCGGGCAATCTTGGTGGCCAGGTGACAGGTCCACCCCTACCTATTCATTGGCCCTCAAAAGTGGTATTCAGATAATCCCGCACATCACTATACTGAAGTGTGCTGGTGCCCCATCGTGTTGAAACCACATTCGTCTGCGAATAGCCATGGGAACATCTTCCAGCAGTCCCAGCAATGCTTCTTCAAGAAATACCCGATAAATCTGCCCTTTGAGTTGGGGAGGCAGCACGTATGGCCCAATCAAAATGTCATGGACGATACCCACCCAAACATTGATGGCAAACCGTTGTTGATGACCATGCATCATTGTGGCATGTGAATTTTCATATGCTCAAACATGAGATTTGTTCACATTAAACACACCCTCACATGTGAAAGAGGCCTCATCTGAGAAGAGCACACAAGCCAGAAAATCAGGCTGCACCGCAGTCTGCTGCAGAAGCCAGCATGTGAATTCCACACAAAGAGGGTAATCCTGAGGTTGCAATGTCTGGATTCTCTGATGATGAAATGGATGTAATTGCTGCTATGTGCAATAGCTCAAGTGCTTGTGCCTGGATTATCCTTAATCTGCCATAGGATCTCTTCTTCCATATCAGGAGTGCGCATGGTTCTCTCCCAATCAGTGTCATGCATGTTTGCATGGAATGTTCCAGTTTCTCACAGTTGCTGGTGCAAAATGCAAAAATATTTGGTGGTTTGGCAAACGTCTGTTTGAGAAGCACTGTCAATACAACCTCACAGTAGCTCTTCCGTTTCCATTGTCAGCCCCATACGCCAGATGCATGTCAGCCATTTCAGCAATCGGGAAACACTCCACGTTACACGTAATGTGTCTGATTTACGAATGCCAATGGCAAACACCACAAGTCCGTTCCAACTTCGCCCCTCTAGCCAATTGCAGTGCTGCCAAACAGTGCCCTCTAGCACCGAAGGGTTATATCAGCGGATGAAGAACAGATGAAAAAGGTTTGTCTTGGTGTTCTTTATCTCTCATTGAAATTTGTACAGAGAGTTTTGAAACACAGTGTATATACATACGTATGTGGCAGGTCAATTCCCAGAATGAGATATCCAGGGCCTGAAATGTACCACAAATGCTCTCTCAAGACTTGGGAGACAATTTTAAGAAACAGAAGAAGATAGTTGAAGACCAGGAAAAGGTCTGTACAAGATCACTGCTCAGGATAAGTGTTGCTTTTAACACAATTTGATATAGAGAAATGAGAGCTAGACAGCTGTCTTGCAAGCTGTCAGTGATCTGGGACTACAGTATCAAGACATATTGTATACAGGCAGCTGCATGAACAAAGCTTGCATGCATTAAAAGTGATTTTGTGTCTTCCTTACACCTTACAGCAGAAGAGCTCATTTAACTGGTGCAGAATTTTTGGAACCCAGGTTAGTCACCAATTCTCAAAGTGTGTCATCTGGAGAGCATGAGGATCTCAACCATGAAGAGCACATTTGCCCACTGACCTGGGGTTCCAAAGGTTCACCAGTTAAAAGAGCTCTTCTGTTGAAAGGTATGAGGAAGTCAAATCATTTTTTAATGCATGCAAGCTTTGTTCATGCAGCTTCCTCTATACAATATACTGTAGTCCCTGATCACTGACAGCTTGCAAGACAATTGTCTAGCTCTCATTTCTCTATGTCAAATTGTGTTAAAAGCAACACTTGTCCGGAGCAGTGATCTTGTAAAGACCTTTTCCTAGTCATCAATTTCTGTTTCTTAAAATTGTCTCCAAAGTCTTAAGAAAGCATTTGTGGTACATTTCAGGCCTTGGATATCTCATTCTGGGAACTGACCTGCCACATATATATATTCATCATATGTAGTCTCTGTAGCTTGGTGAAATGAAATTGCTACCCAAGTGAATGGTAGGCTTGATGGAATGGAACTGAGTGGTAATTGCAGCCATATACTATTTTATAACAACCTTAATTTCACGCTAATGATCATGTCAGTTAAATGCACGTGTTTTGTTCACTACATGCACACCTCATTTCATGCCATTCTCTTTTATACTTTGTGAGATAAGATATTATCTTTAATTTTATATATTGATGAAAGCAACAACTTCATCCTTCCCGCTACTTGTAAGCTTCCTGAGGGAATAGATCTATTAGACATCAATGTACACTCTAGAACTTTGAAACATCCTCCATAACTTACCGAAGATTATCACTGACATTGAATCACACAGCTTTCAGTGCCTAAAAAAGTTCTCTTCTGAAAATCATATCTCAAGATTTCGAAATTACAGCAAAAACTTTATGAAGCAATGTTTGTTTAATAGGCACAGATACTTGGGAACATCTGAAGGTTTTGGCATTAAAATTGTTTGCCTTAAGAAGAATACTTTTATGTATCAACTTTCCTTCTGCTATCTCCATCTTCAGTGCCAAAGCAGAGGCTTCCCACATTGCTTTAAAGGAATTTATTGTACAACCTGGCCATTGTATTATTTTTTGGACACTAAATCTGTTCCTCAAGCTTTGAAAATATTATATATTATAACAGCACTAATTCATACTCAGCAATCATAGCCATTTTGCAAAAAGCTCTGAATCAGGCTAATTTCATTTCTTTCTCTTGGACTCCTGGACACTGGAATCTTGGCTAATAAAATTGCAGATGCAAAACTTTGCACTGCTTTGCAGCAAAATTTTTTCAACTTTTAATATTATGAAAATTTAATAATGTCTATAAAATATTATTTTCAACGGAGCACTATCAGCAACTCATCATCATCATCATCATCATCCTCAAGCAGCCATGGGCTACGGAGGTCCAACCAGACCACGCAGTTTAATTCTCCAAGCATATCTGTCCTGAGCTACATCAGCTGCATCCGGCCATTGCACACCAATTCTAACAAGGTCCTGTTTGACATTGTCTGCCCACCGCATCCTAGGTCTCCCCCTCCTTCTGAAGCCTCTAGGCACACTGTTCATAACCCTATTCGCCAATCTATAATTATCCATACGGGCAACATGGCCAAACCAGCGGAGTCTCTCTCTGCACAATATGCTACTTAAAGGAGGTTGCAGACTCCTTTGCCTAACCTCATCATTAGTTACAAAGTTAAACCACCTAATACCCAAGATACTGTGTAAGCATCTAGAATCAAAAGCATCAAGTTTCCTGTTATCTTGTTTACACAGCGTCCAAGTTTCACTACCATAACTAACCCTAGAAAGAACCAAACTATTATACAGTCTAATTTTAGTCTTTAGGTGTATACGCCTATTTCTCCACAATCTCCATAGATTCTTAAAAGTCCCGGCAGCAATACCTATTCGTCTGTTAATCTCATGCCGCACATCACCAGTATCAGTTACATAGCTCCCAAGATAATTAAACTGTGACACCTGCTCAAGACTGCAAGCATTCAGATTAACTGAATCACAACCTGCCTGACCAATTTTCATCACTTTAGTTTTCTCTCTGTTTATAACCAAACCTACTCTACTACCAGTCTCATCAACAGCTCGAATGAAAGAGTTCATCTCATCAACATCATTTGCCAAAAGGGCTAAATCATCAGCATAATCTAAATCAGAAATTTTCGGCTGGTTTGGCCAGAAATTTTCGTATCTCCAGCCCATTTAAGGCCAAAATCTTTCCCTCGAAGTGAATTTCGCATAACATAATCAACAACCAAACTAAAGAGAAAAGGAGACAAAATGCACCCTTGTCGAACACCAGAAGTAATGCTAAACCAATTGCTACAAGACTTACCAACTCTCACACATGACTCAGTGTTATTATAGAGAGCTTTCATTATGTTAACTAACTTGTCTGGTATACCATATGATTTCACAATCAACCACAAATTATGACGATCAACAGAGTCGAAAGCCTTTTTGAAATCAACAAAGCTAGCAACCAAAGGTTTCTGAAACTCTAAACATTTCTCAAGAATCTGCCTAAGTGAAAATATCTGATCTACACATCCCCTACCACTTCTGAATCCACATTGCTCATCACGCAATTGCCTGTCAACCAGATTCTTAATTCTATTAAGCACAATCATGGAAAGAACTTTACCTGGAACAGAGAGTAGGCTGAAACCCCTATAGTTATCACAAGAACTGTGATCACCTTTTTTGAAAATAGGGATAATAATAGCTCTGGTAAAATCTTTAGGAACCATGCCTTTATCATAAAAGTTATTCAAAATTTCAGTCATCCAAGTGATAACCAAAACATTCCCAGCTCTGAGCATTTCTGTAGTAATTTCATCTACCCCTGGGTATTTATGAAGTTTCAGTTTAGAGATAGCCAAACTAACTTCAGATTGCGTTATAGGGCCAACATTAAAGCTGCCAATGCATCTATCATCATTACAAACAATGAGAGTAGAACTAACCACATTGTTTAGAACATCACTGAAATGCTCAGCCCACCTAGCCATGAGAGAATCCTCACCTTCTATAACCTTACCTTGTTTATCCTTCAATCCCTGTATGCCTGTCCGTTTTCTACCACATAAAACATTAACTATCTGGTACAGCTCTCTGCTGTTGTGCTGCCTAACTGCTTCCTCAGCTTTGTCAGCCAAGCTATCAAGCCAAAGATTTTTATCAGTAGCTAACTGATCCTTTACACGTTTATTAAGCTCTCTGTAATCTTTTCTATTAGGACTAGTAGGGTACTGATTAAGGACATTCCTGCAATTCCTTCTTTCTGAAATAAGCTCAATTGCCTTGTCACTTAAATAATTCTGCCTCCTCTGCTCCTTTTTTCCTAAAAGAGTACTGTTAGTTTCCAAAAAAGCCTGTTTAAAATGGCCCCATTCTTCCTCAACTTCAGTATTAAGCAAACCATGACCATCATAATGACTAAGTAACCTATCATGGTAAGCTTTAGCTATAACTGGGTCATTCAGAGCTTCAGTATTAAAGGTAAATTTTTTAACTCTAGCACAACACTTTTTAAGTTTAAGTTGCAAGACACTTTTAACAAGGTAATGGTCAGATCCAATTTCAGCTCCCCTATATGCCCTGGTATTTCTAACAGAACTAGCCCATTTGCTGTTAATTAATATATAATCAATCATATTCCTATGCAGCCCATCAGGTGAAACCCATGTGTATTTATGTATGTCGCGGTGTTTGTAATATGTGTTAGTTATTCTGAAACCATTGAGTTTACTTACCTGTAGGAGACGTTGTCCATTGCCATTGCAGCTACCAATACCAAAAGGACCTATTACTCCTCCCCAAAGGTCAGAGTCGGTACCAACTTTGGCATTGAAGTCACCAAGAACAAGGGTAATATCTCCTTTCTTGACAGAATTCAAAATGTCCTGAAGTTGTCCGTAAAACCTATCCTTCTCATCCTCATCAGCATCCTCAGTGGGGGCATAACAGCAGATAACATTCAAGTTTTTAATGCTTGTCTGAAATTTTGCTGTAAGAAACCTTTCATTAATGCACTCATATCCTAGAAGAGCATCACTAGCATGTCTGCTGAGCAGCAGACCCACGCCTTGGTGATGCTTTCCATCCTCCCTCCCTGTAAAGAGAAATTTAAAGTTATTTTTAAGTATCTCACCTTTACCTGTCCATCTGGTCTCTTGCAAGCCTAGAATATCTAGGTTATAGCGCTGGAATTCCTGCATGAGGACATCAAGAGAATAATCTCTATGTAATGTCCTCACGTTCCACGTTCCTGCAGAAAGAAAATGATTAGTAGTATTTTTAAAGAAATTGGGTTTATTGAGATTGGTAGGGCCAACAATATCAAACAGCCCCCTGATCGCAGGCATGGGGCAAAGACCCATTCCTCCTCCGCTAAAGGCTGAAGTCACCGATGCTGGTAGGAACTTCAGGCACCACCTTTTCAAGTGGACTTTTTCAAGAGCCACATGGCCTACCTGAGACGCATTACTCCAGTTTAGGCTTGACGATGCCCAACTAGCTAAGTAAGGTTCAGGTACCTGCGATGGCCTCTGATTAGGATTATCCACCAGCTGATATAAGGTATCCCATGCCTCTGTTCACTTAGAGCTGGCAACCCGGAAGCAAACAGAAAACACAGCGGCAGACTCTCCCTCAACAGAGGCCCACCAGTGCAGCAAGTCCAGGATCCATAATCAAGCTCAAATCCATAAACAAGTCCAGTCTAGTAGGTATAAATGGTCAGCACCAGGACCCTGTGAAGTTGACCACTCCTCAGCAGGGTTGAAAAAAAAGAAAAAAGTGGCCGTAGATGACCAGATCAGCAGGCCATACTGAACTGGCAGCCCTCCCCTTCCGTTCCCTTCCAAAAGAGAATATCTCTTTTGAAAGGTACTAACGACCTGCACCACGAGAAGGCGGGGTCGGACATTAGGTGCTAGACCTGGCCGGTTCTGTGCATCATCACTAGGGATTGGTACACTCACTACCTATCGAAGTTTACAGCACCTGTTAACTTTCATATTCCTCATGTAAATTTGAAATAATTATCACCAGATTGAGAGTAAGAGTGGCTCTTATTGATTTCTTCATAGAAATCATCAGTTGGACACTGATATCTGTGTTACCATTTATCTGATGAAACTCATGATCACACTTCAATGTTCCCAATGCTAGAGAAAAACTGATACAATCATACAGATTTTGAATGGTCTTCAAAATTCCAAACTGCTACTGAGGCATGATATCCTCTCTGAAAAATCAACAAGTGTAAGCTTTATAACTGTATTTACAAGGATCTCATCATTTTCTTATATTATCTTGGAGCTTTTATTCTACTAATTTTGACAGCTTGCCATTCCTCTGAACGTCATTAAGCTAACAATTCTTCATATACCATTTTATACTATTGGGATAGTAGCATTTTGGCCAGAAATTCAGTCCCATACTCTCTTAAATAGAAGAAGAAGAACTTTTTAGTTCAATTTTGAGCACCAGTGTAAATAAGTGTTGTTATCAAACCTTTCACTAAAATTTTGGAAGTTCATCTAATGATTTAGTTTTCATTAATCTTGAAAAAAAAATGCTTAGATGAGTGGTACTGCTGTTAATATTCCAACTTCTATAACTCTTTAAATATTGAATAAGTATACTTTAAAATCAAGATTTAGATTTGATTGCATTTTTTAGTTTCTTTTCCCCCCATAAAAAGCTTAATTTAGAAGCTATGAGTTTTAAATTTGTCTTTCCACCAGCATAACATGAAAATCGAATTTGTCATCTAGGAACTGTGCAAATCACATTTATTTAATTTTTTAAAGTTTATTGGTTTGTACAATATATTATTATTTTTTTCTGGCGTATGAGTATTGTAATTGTCATTATCAGGGGGGGGGGGGGCAGTTGACATTATCCAATGATGGATTTACTTTTAAAAGCACTAGGCTAATTTTGAAGTTTTTTCAGTATAAAAACTAAAATAGCAGTAGAATTGTTAATTGAACTAGGTGTTATTAAGTTTAGTTTATAAAACTTAAAAAGGATGATATCTGCTGGGATAAAAGTAGAAATTATGCAAATGGCAAAATTTTTTGGGAACTGTATTGTCTTCTGGCTAAGAGTTAAAGAGCCTCAAGTGACAGGGCCTGAGGCCCAAGTCTAGATAGTACCAATACAGGTTTGGATCAAGGATAATCTAGATGCTTGTGATTATTAAATTTCTTTTCTCACACTTTTAGAAGAATATTTAATTATTTTAAATATAATTTAATGATTTAAGTTTCTATAACAAACTATATTTGTTACATTTTTAACTTTGATATCAGTGAGAATAAAATTTGTTGGAGTGGGGGGGAGGGGGTGCATAGCCAAGAACCACCCATTGTCCAGGCATCCATCACTGGCACTATCTGATTTGTTTGTTTTTTTTAGAAAGATGAGGAAAAACATTTAAAAACTTATAGCAGGAACTGCTGGACTATATTTTTAATATAACAGATTAATTGGTTCCAGAAAATCATTCTTTAAACGAGAAAGAAAATCTCATACTAATGTATGAGAAATTAGTTTATTGGTTCCCAACATGTTGCAGAAGAGCAAATGTAGGAAAAAACGATTTTAGAACATATTTATTAATATTGAAAAAATTGTAGATACATTAAATCCTTTCTAAATTTATTCTTGCCAATGTCATGTTTGCCCAATAATTTTATCCTTTCCTTTACAATTTATTGTAATTGAACTCCAAGACAAGTTCAACGTGTTTGCTATTTCCATATTCTGAACATCATTTTCTTACATTTTTATCACCTTTTTCTTCATGTCCAAGCTGATGGCTTTCCTTTTGTTTGCACTCTCATTTTCCACAACAGCATTTTTTTTAATGAGAGATTCTTGTAAATATAGTTATAAAGCTTACACTTGTTGATTTTCCACAACAGCGTTTTTTTAATTTCCACAACATAATTTTTTTAATAATCTTGTTTAATTCCACAACAGCATTTTTTTAAATACAACTTATTAATAAAATGCTGCTGTGGAAAATTAATGAAAACAACATTTTTTAAAATAGAACTTTAATATAAGTTTTTAAATAGATTTCATGACCCAGTCTTAATTTTGAAAAAAAAATTAATTAATGTTCAATTTGTTGTGAAAAAAAATTAATTAATGTTCAAAATGTTCAAATTTTCAATCTGGCAAGCTAAGGTACACCAAATGATGATTAGCTGCCAAGTCATCTTGCTAAATGAACACACATCAAAACAAAAACCATACTATATATGTGTAGAGAGGCAAGCTGTTAACTTATTGTGGGCAAATGTGCAGCTACTTTTGTACTCTGTAAGAATGTTTGCTCTCTCTAATATATAGAGAAAAGGTGTCAAAATAATTTGTTATAGTTAGAATTCATTAAGTGAGAACTGCCTGTATTTCTCTTGTTGTAATGTTTCATTTGGATTTCTAGTGAAGTAATTTCAGAATTATAGTTTCACAGAACATTTTACAGTGCAATTAGTATTAATTACTGTTGCACATTAAAATGAAATCACTTTTAGTAGCAACTGTTCTAAAGTAGGTGATACTTTAATTTGCAAACTGTTAACAGCAATCTTAATTTTTTTATTTTAATTTTTAAAATTTTATGAATTTATCAGTTGAAATATGTATATTATTGATTGATTCCATAAATGTTTCTCTGAAGTTTCAAGCTGTAATTAAATTCAATGAACAATGATTTTAAAAATATGTTTGTGGTCAGCTGTTTTAGCTAAGTATTAGATGATGTTTTTGTTCTAAATGTTTCCATCATTTTCTTTATGCTTTTTTCTTTATATACAAATGTCAACTACAAGCTAGATTTTTTCATTAATTATTAATTATATATTATTTCAGAGACTTCATTTGCCACCTGACTTGAGTGATCCATCTAGTCCATCTCAAAGAGAGAATGTATCAATAAGTTGTGGTGGTGGAAGCCATGGTTCGAAAGCTTTGGACTTCTGAGTCTCATTCAATTTTCTTCATCCATAAAGAAGCTGCTTACTATGTAAGTGGCTGTATTAAACAAATGACTGCTGCCAATTGAATTATATGCATAATTCAAAAAGAATTGCTACATAAAACTTTGACATGTGAATATAAAAGAACAAGAAATGCTTATATTGCTGTAATGCCAAATGACTTTGCTGAATACTTATTTGAAACTTTAATGGCAATTCAGTGAGTATTCAGAATGAAGACAGAATTGGAGTTTACTTGCAGCATAGATTTCTCAGTGCATCATGTGGTATTAATAGTAAGGTAAAAGAATATTTAATTTGTAAGTCTGTCACTGCAGAAGGTACTGTCAGTCATTGAGTCATATAAATGAAATTGCAATAATTTATTAGCTCCAAAACCTAAACTGCAATGTTCACTCACACAACCATTTGTTGGATACACACAATAGATGACGTGATATTTTACACAAAAAACAATTGTAGCACTGATCATTTACTTAAAAGTTATTGTTTTGGCTTATAGGATCAACAGAGTACTACACTTTCTTCACCAGGAATTAAAAATACAGATTAAACGTTTTCTTATAGTTCAGAGGGCCAGTAGTAATTTAAAGTAGTAGTGCTAAAATGTTTATTAATCATGATGAATGATTATAGCATCTAGGTGTTCCTTGATGCAAAATATCTGCTGCTTTTTATTTGTTTGTGGTATCATTTAGCAATGCAGAGGCATTGCCAAACGATAATGGGTTCTAATGAGACAAGTCTTAAAATGATTTCTGTAAATTTCCTAGAAATAAGTTGTATTTTTAAAATGTTTTTCTTATTTTTAAAAAGGGAAGAAGATACTCCCCACACAAAGGACAGAGATAACCTAGAAGCTGTATGTAGTTTGTCCTGGTTTCTCATATAAAACAATATACAAACACATACACAAGGACACAATAGTCTCATTAGTTAATCATTAGGAATATAAATTGATATCTAAATTCTATCTCCCATGCCTGCAGTTTCAAATCACCAATTAGAGCAAATGTTTATGACTATGTGTAATATTTCTGGTTTATTGGGGGAGCTTGAAGTAAAAAAAAATTATAAAATATACCCTTCAGCATTTTTTTTATTCAAAGGAGTAGTCTTATGTATGCAACATCTACTTCTAAACATAATAATTTTGATTAATTCATAAAAAGGGAATAACACATTTGAATCTTTATTTCATTCTTTGGTGCAGCCCTTTAGTTTTGGTAGAACAAAGATGTCATTTTAAAAGTTTCAAGTTGAATGAATGTTAAATAAGTGGAGGAAGTGTGGCATTTTAAAGTTGTGAGCAGTTCTTCTTGCATATTTTTACTTTTTATATTTTTGATGTTATGTAAACTAAAATGAAATAAACATGCCAAAAATCCTGAATATGGAAATTCTTTACATTTGATTCAAAGAAAGTTGATAAAATTCATGATTTCCATGTGTTGCTACTCTTTGCACGAAACAATTTGCCATTGTACTTTATGATGTAACAAAATGCAGTGGTAGATTCAAAGAATGTTGAGGGTAAAAAAATATTCCTTGATGGTGACTTTGTATTTTATGTCATCACCATTCAAACTGTATCATATAGTAGAAGCTATTTTAGCTTGCTGTTGTTCAATCTTGTTTAAACCAAGCATTTGATAAGAACTTGCTTGTTTTTATCAGTTGTGTATGTAGCATGTAGAGATAAAATCAGTAAAACCAATTAAACCATCAGAAAATCTAAGCAAAAGGCAGAAATTTTAAAATGAGTGTAACTAGGCATAGCAATGAGAATAACCAAAATACCAGCTTATAGGGATACCCAGTTTTCATTTTTACCATTTTATCATAATCTTTATAAATGTGTTCATTTTCAATGTTATTACGATTTTTTTTCTGTATGTTTTTATAACATTTTTATTTTACATTGAGTAGTCTAAACAATTCATCAGTCATCCTTCTTACCTTTAAAAGACTTTCCTTTCAATAGCACATTTTTTATTAAATAATTTAATTAAATATTGAAACTTAATTTTAACATCATCAGCCTTGTGAATAATAGAACATTTATATTCACTTACAAGCTTTTCAATATTTGTGTAATTCGAATTAGTAAATGTTTCTGTGGAAAAAAAATTTATTGATTTATAGATGTTTAAACATCAACAGGTAATGCTGAGATTATCATTTTTTTTTTTTTATTCAAATTAATCTTGGTTTCCGTATATGAAACAGATAGTTATATTCCTTTTCCTGTGCTATTCTATTGGTATATACTATTAGTAAATGGTCAGTATTGGTATATACTATTGGTAAAGAAGTGCTACTTCAGTATTTGTAATTCATGTTTAAATCACTTACTTATCCATAATATTTTAGCAACAATCTTTAAAAAACTTTGGATTTATTTCTGTTGACAAACTCTGACATCATGTTTAAGTAATCATTTGAAACATGCATTACTTATATTTATATAAACATTTTTTTTGTTTTTATGTCCTTCCTATGTCTGAATTCATCCATGAGCTCAAAAATTGTAAAATAATGTGATCTATAAATCATGGCAACATAGATATCATTTAAGTCATCGTAAATATCTAAAATCTCTGCTGTTTTCTATATTCGGATAAGTAGAGATAAAAATTATTTCACTCTTTGCATTCACAATAACACCTCCAGACACTGTAATTTCAGCAACAACAAAAAGTAGTGTTATTTATGAGTTTTGTTGTATTATTTATACAACAAAAAGTAGTGTAGATTATGCTCAGGGAACTACAGGAAAGCTCAGGGAAGCTCTAGGTTCCCAGCCCCGATGGGCTGGGAACCTAGAGCTTCCCTGAGCAAGCGAGTTAATCATCTAATGTATTGTGAGTGTGGGGCACTATGTGGCTGAGAGTACTGTGGACTGGTGTTGGGGGGCACCGGCCCAGTGGGCTCATCGGTGCAGCCTCAGTGAAGTTGGGGTACAGACTGCTTCTGAGGGGTGGCTGGTGTGGGGCACTATGGAGAGGATGAAGGCTTGCGACTGGAAAAGATCCTCGGTTGACAGGCTTATCGATGGAAAAGCCAAACGAAGAGTCTCCACCCCGGGAGCTCTTCGTTCTATATACCATTTTTTTGGTTAACTGGGGAACAGATTAAATTTAGGTTTTGACCGATGGATGAACCTTCCTTCTATAGGATTGTTCGCCATAGGTAGCCATGGATGAGCTGGGTCCTTGTGGCACTGTCTTGCCCCAGTGTAGTTAGTGGAGATTAAGGCATTCTCCCCATAGTTGGTGTGCAGCCATATGCTGCGGTACAGCTGGGACTTGCCATTACTTAATGTTTAATGTTCTTAATCCTGTTTGCCAATCTGCAGCTATGCAATGATCAGCATGGCCAAACCAACACAGTCTTCTCTCTTTGCACAATATGCTGCTCAATGGTGGTATCGACTCCTTCTTCTAACCTCATCATTGTTTACAAAGTCAAACCATCTAATGCCCAAGATACTGCCTAAGCATCTAGAAACAAAGGCATCAAGTTTCCTGTTATCTTGCTCACAAAGGATTGTGTTTCACTGCCATAACTAACCTGTGAACCAAACTATTATACAGCCTTATTTTAATCTTTAGATGTGTACACCTATTTTTCCACACTCAACATAGATTCTTAAAGTTGTGTCAGCAGCAATCCCTATTCTTCTGTTTATCTCATGTTGCACATCGCCAGTATCTATTACATAGCTTCCGAGGTAATTAAAGGGTGGGGTCGGTAATGTGCCATGCTCATAATCTGCATTTCCCAGGGTTGAATCCTGCCTGTTCCAGCATTGTGATTTATCTCTGCAAAACTCCCTGCCCTTGGTCAATAAGAGATGTAATGGGAGACACCACATTAAACTGTGGCCCCGTGTGAGGAGAGCCATACCCTGGGCATGTTGAAGAACATGCTAGATGGCTTTGATGGGAGGCTACCATCTGTCTCCCAACAGCTGTCCAGTGGATCCCCTCCCCCCAGTTTTTCTGAGCCCTTGGGATCCTTGTGACCTTGCCTTTAACCAATTGTTTGCAAAAAAGTGCCACTCAGAGATAAAATGATCCAACACAACCTGAGATAATTTAACTGGGACACTTGTTCAAAAGTGCGGCCATTCAAAATAATGAAAGTACCATCTGCTTGATTAATTTTCATCATTTTAGTTTACTCTCTTTATCACTAAACCTATTCTACCAATCTCATCAACAACTCTGATGGGAAATTCATCTCATTAACATGATTAGCCAATAGGCCAAATCAATCATATAATCTAATTCAGAAATTTTCAAATCTCTAGACTTATTAAGATCAAAATCTCCCCCATCAAAGAATTCTACATAACATATCACTAGCCAAATTAATGAGAAAAGGAGAGAAAATGCACCTTGTCTAACTCCTTAGCAATGCTAAACCAATCACTATAAACCTCACCAACTCTCACACATGACTCAGTATTATTATAGACAGCTTTCATTATGCTAACTAACTTGTCAGGTATTTCATATGATCTAATGATCAACCACAAATTATGACGATCCAACAGGATCAAAAGCTTTTTTGTAATCTATAAAGCTATAACCACAGGTTTCTGAAACTTTAACATTTCTCAAGAATCTGCCTAAGGGAAAATAATTTATCTATACATCCTGTACCATTTCCCAATCTACACTTCTTATCGTGCAGTTGTCCATCAACAAAATTCTTAATTCTGTTAAATATAATCATGCAAAAACTTTACCTGGAACAGAAAGTTAGACTAATTCCCCTATAATTATCATAAGAATTACAATCACCTTTTTTTTAAAATAGGAATAATAATAACTCTAGTAAAATCCTTACAGACAATACCTTTACCATAAAAAATATTCAAAATTTCAATCAGCCATATGACAACACAAATGTTCCCAGCTCTAAACATTTCAGAGATGATTTCATCCACTCGTGGGGATTTATTTACATACACACACACACTATGAACAAATGTTTGATATATATATATATAAATACTATGAAAAACATGCATGCATACATGCCTCTTCAAGCAGCTGCTTGCCACAGAGGTCTGACAGGAACCTGTCAGTTTATATGCTATAGTAGGTCTGTGAGGATGACAAGACTTCAGGAGAGAAACAACATTAACCTGGGGCCCAAACTCAGGTGCCTTAGATCAGTAACCAAGCATGCTAACCACTCAGCCAAGGGATAGCCAAAGCGACTTCAGAATGTGATATAGGGCCAACATTAAAACCAGTAATGCATCTATCCTCATTACAAACAATGGGAGTAGAAATAATCACATTGTGTAGAACATCTCTGAAATGCTCCCCTGACAGAATCCTCACCTTCAACCACCTTACCAGGTTTATCCCTCAGTCACCTGTACCTGTCTGTTTCTCCCTACATAAATCCTTATCTGGTGCAACTCCCTGCTGTTTAGCTGCTTCCTCTGCTTTGCCACTCAAGCTAAAGCTCTCAAGCCAAAGATTCTTCTTAGCTGCTAACTAATCCTTTACATATTTGTTAAGCTCATTGTAATGCCATTTGTTAGGACTAATATGGTGTCGATTCATATTATTCCTGTACTTCCTTCTTTCAGAAATAAGTTCCATAGCCTTATCACTCAAATAACTCTATTCCTCTGTACCTTTAGACCCAAAAGAGTACTATTAGTTTAAAGAAAAGCCTGATTAAACTGATCCTATTCTTTCTCAACTTCAGCAATAAGCGAACCACAATTGTTATAATGCCTGAGTAGCCTATCATATGATTAAATTGATCCCATTCTTCCTCCACTTCAACAGTAAGCAAACTATAATTGTTATATGATTGAGTAGCCTATCACGGTATGCTTTGGTTATATCTTATCTTTCAGAGCTTCAATGTTAAAGTAATTGCACAAGTTTAATAATTTTTGGCCTCCATTGCTAGCATTCTAGATCCCCCTCACTACATCTGGCCTTGCTCATGTGTTAAACCACTTTTGATAATAATCAATTCAAAATACGTTGAAAAATATTGTAAATTCAGTGCCAGTATAACTGATATGTAGCTTAAAATAAATAGCTCCCCCCCCCACCTTTTCTATCAGTTCTATTTGAAACATAACCTTTGTAATCTAAAAATTCATAAATTAAAATTGAATCATTTAACTATATTTCAGTTATATAAATAATATTGAATTGTGGATATAGTACTTCGTTGAAAGTTCAATTAATTCAATTTTATTGTTTACATGCGAGAATTTATATGGGAGGTGGAAAAATGTAATGAAGTACTCTTAATATTGAGTATGATGAACTGTCGTGATACTGAGCCATTAAGAATATCTTAACATTGCCAATTTGCTCATAATTAAAAAAAATTCTCAAGTTATTTAAAGTTCTGATGTATAGTGGCTTTGATCAGTCATCCTTACATACTAGAATTCTATAATTTAGTAACACAAAGGTATTTGTAATTTTTTTCGATTTTTAGATACTTTGCCCTGAGATACAAATCTGTAAAGTAAAGGGGCAAACATTCTTTAGTCTGTATTGGATGTATTTCATTAAGAATACCTTTTTCTTTAGTATTGAATGTGCGTTTCTCCTTTTGGATGGCAATAAATTTGAGAGTTCTGTCCTTTAAAACAACTATGATAAGAATAGGATTCTGTCTATTTAGATCCATATATTGAATTCAGGGAGAAATGGTACTTTTTGTCCCAAATAACACTGATAGTCTAATTCTGACCTTAAAATTTTAAAAGTCTATAATGCAAAGATTTGAGACAACAAATGGAGAAGCCACACTACATGTGCACTTCTCCATTTGTTGGAAACAAATGCAATATGAATCGTCAGACTATATCACATTCCACTGCTGTTGAAGTCTCCACCTTTTGTACTCTTTGCACCACTGGGCACAATAATGTATGTTGACAAATGTGATGAGCAGCTTGTGAAGAGCAACATGACCATGATATCCATCTCTATGGAATTCTCAACACAGTGTTTTTCCTGAAACTGGCCTCTTTCATCCTACTTTGAGATCTGTGCACAACTGATCAGCTGTAGCTCATTGATTTTTCTTTGCATGCAAACGTCTCGATTCTGCAGTATACACCTTTGACACTTTTACCTTTTGCAGATGATGTCTTCCATTTAGATTCCCATGCGAACATCACCCTTGAAACTTTCTTATGAAACATTAGCGAGTTTAGCTGTCTTAATGATTGAAGCTCCTGCCAGACACACTCTAAAATCATGCCCTTTTGAAATTGCTAAGATGTTCTCTCGATGACATGGTACCAATAATTACATGCAGTTACATCAGATTTACCCTTATCAATATGGCTGTAAAGTAAAGTATAGCTAAATAAGCATACTGATGAAAGTTTCATGCCTTCATCAGTGGCATGTAGACATCGCTGTTTAACAGAAACCGAAGGCTTTCTGCAAACCTTGATGATTCCGTTTTTTTGTCCATTACCTGTATTTGTGTGATGATTATGTCAGATATTTTGGGTTTTCCAAATGGATCCTCCAAATGGAATTTCCTATAGGGTTGGCTGCAAAAATTTGAGCTTAAACTTGTCATCTCTAGTCTATATCCATCACCATTACCATAGCATTTCATATTCATGAGATATCCCCTGTTGAATTTTCCTTACCTCCCTGTTTATAAGTACACTGAAAGGACAATTTATTATACACAGCCACCAAAACATTTGTGTCCACCTTTCTCCCTCACAAAAGCAGCATCATGACATACACTCTACCAGGTTTTGGAAATGTTCAGGTGGTATTGCAGCACAGCAGTAGCACAATATTCCAGAACAGCTATCCACAAAGCACTGAAAATTCCACTTCAGCCCACTGATACTCAACAGGTTTCAAATTCGGAGAGAGAGAGGGCATTTTGAGAGTTGTCAAATCACTGGAATGCTCCTCCACGGTCCTTTGCCAAACAGAAACGATGAGATGTGGTGGTGTCTTGTTGAAGGCATCCTGTTATGGGAAATGGATAACCATGAAGGATGTAGGTGGTCAGACAGTATACCAGTATAGCCTTGTGTGGTAATGGTGGTCTCAATAGATACAAAGGGTCTCAAGGGGGCTCACATGAACATGCCCCCAGAATATTATACCACCTCCACCAGCCTGTAACACCCAAACTTGAAGGGGTACAGGGGCTCATGTAGTCTACATCACATACACAACCTCCCTTCAGCATGTTTGAACCTCGATTCATCAGAACAAGCTACCTGTTTACAGTCTTCAATGGTCCATTGGCAATATTCCTTCACCCACTGCAGTGTCATAGCCCAGTGATGTGCTGTTAACAAGGATACTCGATGTGGGCATTAGCTGTCATAGTACAGTCGTGCCATTGTACATCGAATGGTCTTTGCACAAACCTTTGTAGCTGCCCTGTTATTGAATGCCAATGTTACCATCTATACTGTGGCCTTCTGTTCTTATGTTATGTCATGGAAGAGGTGGTGCTCACCTCAAACATCTATGACTCGGTAACTGACGTTTTTTCCAGTGGCTGCAGGTATTGCCAGTTTTAAAGTAGTCTTGGTACACACGTGTAATGGTTGCATGAAGAAATCTTGGACTTTCTGAAGTTCCTGATATAGAACATCCCAATTTCCTCTCGCTGAGTATCTGCCTACAATCGAATTGGCTCAGGTCGCAGTGTTTATCCATCGTAACAATGCTATACAGCAGGTAGTTATCTGACCTATTTATAGCCCTAAAGAGGTTTCGGCTGGCAGCATTATTATGGCTGAGTAGAGCTGATTTGTGGATGGGTACGGTGTGTGTATAATAAATTGTGCTTTCAGTGTATAATCCTCAATAGCAACAGTAATGCATTCATAGATTATATGTTGACTATCCGTGGTGTGTGCGAATTGATTTTTACAGAAACTTAAGACTGCATAAATAAGTAATGATATCGTAGATAGAAATAAATATGACTACTTGATTTTTGTGGATGTTTGTTAAAAATTATATATACTTGTTGGTCTCAATGAGGAATGAAAAAAGTTGTACGACATCTTTAGAAATAATAAAAGACATTTATGTTTTGTTAATAGCGTGTAATGGAACAGGCTTTTATTGTACTCAAGGTTACTTACAAGCTATCAGGAGACATTTTCTATTTCGTGTGTTTGAAAGCTACTCAATATCACATATATTCATATATTATGGAATGGATTTTATTGAGTGATCAGTGGTGAAATAGTAGATTTAGATTGTGGTCTTATTAAACGCTGAATTGACAGTGATTGACGAAAAATAAAGCATTCTGTAACTCGTAGCAGCTGTTCTTCAACTGTAGTCTGAGGCCTTTGGAGATCAGCAAGGGTTTTCTAGGAGATCGGTAAATGAAAGAGGAAAGCGGTAATCAAATAAATTAACTTCTCTTTGATTGAACCAGAATGGATAATGGATCGACATGAGTTATTAATAGGTGCTGATTATACCCCCCTCAAGTAGCTGCTTGCCACAAAGAAGTCTGACAGGAGCTTGTCAGTTTATACGTCAAAGTTGAAGATCTGTGAGAATGGTGGGACGTCGGCAGAAAAATAGCACAAACACCCATGCCTTGCCCAGGGCTGTAACCCATTTCCCTTTGATCAGTAACCAAACGTGCTAACCACTCGGCCACGGAGCCATAAGTTAAAAGGTAGTACATGTAGAAAGCATATACCAACAATCCTATCCGTACTCGATGTATTTTTCTCAATATAAGCAATATTGAAATACGGAGGGCATTCAAAAAGTTCTTGACATCTGTCTGTAGATTTGCACTCGTTCCTCCGAAGTTAACGTGTTATGACTTGTTTGAAAGCTTGTCTATTACGTATTAAAAACAAAATCCTTATCTCGTTTCTCTTTTTGCTGGTGGTGCGTGAGTTCGGTCTAAGAAATCTGCATTGCTGCTATGGAGCCTACTAAAGACGGAAAGATTTTACATTTTCACAAGGATGCAGATTTATCACAAGTATATGGGGATCATGCCTGTTCATATGACACTATTATGAGAGGAATCTGCAAATTCAGAAAAGGACAGCAAATCTTCAAAGGCCTCCTCAGGCAAGACCGAAGGAGGCCGTTAATGAGAGACATCGCTGCTGTTCGTGAACTCAATAAGGAAAATACACACATCACCGTTCAGGTAATAAGTTTAGATTTTGGTGTATCAATTGACAGTGTGGAAACGATTATTCATCAGCATTTAAAGTTCCAAAAGAACTCTGCCACATGGATACTCCACAAACTGACAGAACAGCAAAAAAGAGTTAGAGTCGATGCTGGCAATGTTTGAACCCAGTAGCTCCAAACTATTAATAGACATTGTCACACGTGATGATGGGGCGGGGGGTGGCTCAGTCGGTAGCGCGCCAGGCTCGTAATCTGTAGTTCCTAAGTTCGAGTCCCAGCCGGGTCAGCGTTGAGATTTATCTCCGTAATAATTCCCCGCCCTGCCCACGGTCAGTAGGAGATACCGATGGTCTTGGAAAGACCGCCGTCCGTCGGTTGGGACGTTAAGCCGTGTGTGGGAGAGCCATACCCTGTGCACGTTAAAGAACGCACTGGATGGCCTTGATGGGAGGCTACCATCTCTCTCCCAACAGCTGTTCCAGTGGGTCCCCTCCCCCAACCTTCTGTGAGCTCATGGTGTGCAAAAAAGTGCCGCTCAGAGGTAAAAACCAAAAGTCACGTGATGAGACGGGATTTTGTTAATAAGCAAATCCTAGAAAGATTGACAACCACGTTAGGGTTGCAGAAGATGAACAGTATCTCTAAATCCTACAGACTCTAGCCCAAGGAAGAGGATTTTCACAATATTTTCAATTCCTAAGGAGTGATAGCCGTGAACACTTTACCCTAAAAAATATAAATCTCCAATACTACATCAACATTTCTTTGCCCAAAATGGTTCAGGAGATGAGCAGCTTCCAACAGCGGGCGTGTCAAGAGTTCTCCTTCATGATAATGCCAGGTTCACAAAACTCGGCAAGTTACTTCCTATCTGGAGCAGAAGAAAATCAAACATACACCCCATCTTTGCATATCTACCCAATCTTACACCATACGATTTTTAGTTGTTTCCAAAAATTAAAAAGAAACTTGCTGGGAAGCCTTTTTCGAGAGTTCAAGACCTTGCAAAATGCATTCATTCAGAGTTTGCGAAGTATTCGCAACCAGGGGCGGATCCAGAAAATGTTTCTAGGGGGAGGGGGATATATGAGATAGGCTCCTTTTCGAATTAACAGGTCTGGCAAAGAAAAAGAGATCTTGCAACTTTAGGCTCTTTTTTTTTGGCAAAAGGATATTCTTTTCCTGAAATTTTTTTTTTCTTTTGGACAAAAAAGCAATTTAATGAAATATGATTGCACTCATCTCCCGATTTAAGCGGTAGTTAGGTTCCTTACACCGTAGATAGGTTCCGAGATATCACCATATAAATATAGATTTTATGGACAACTTCAGGATATTTTGAATTCTGTCAAGAAAGGAGATATTACCCTTGTTCTAGAGCAATAACTTGTGGAGATGGCTCAGAAAAATATCCTTGTCATGAAAATGTATATTGAAAATTTTATTTATACATATCTCAAATCTATCTCTGATTATCAGTGTCATATCTGATTTGATTATCAACGGAAAAAAATTGAATCATATTTACCCCTATCGTTCATGTCCGATTAAAGATGCAAGAAGTCAATGAATTGAGATTATCTGAAGTAGAGAACGAGGTTTCGATCGAAGTCTACCAAGAATATTCAGCTGCACTGAATGGCGAGCAGGAAGAATTTCTCAACCTTACAAAGAGATGATAGAGGACGTGATTTTTCGTGGTCCACCCAAATCGATAACGAATCATTGACCTGGATTGCTCATGAAAATAGGTGGACTAGTTCATAATCTTTCGGTAGGATCGGAATCCTTTGGAATTTTAAAATTACTGCTGAGTGACTTCGTAAATTGATTATGAACAATACGAACCTACGTATATGTTGATCATCTAAAGCAGGCCCACTCAACCTGCAGCACAAAAAATAATATACTGAGTCTGGCTCATTTCTTAATTATTCGACCAAACATATTTAGGTGCATAACTAAATGACTACAATTTTTTAATAGAAGGTACTTCCCTACACAAAAGACAGATAACATATTAGGCTTGTCCTGGTTTCTCATACAAGACATAAGGACATGCTAGCTGGTCTTAGCAGTTCGATACACTAACCACTAGATCAGGTAGACCACGAATACCTGATACAAATTAAAAATGTAATGTATAATATTTTATATAGAGCAAATATTTCCTTGATTCCTTAAAGGAAGCTTTTTTTCCCCTAATTCCTTTGAAATGTATGTTTCCTTTTTTAAGTTGAGAATTTTCCCTCTGCTGCTCTTTCAGAATATGGTATTTTGCTTTTTGTAGTGTGATGATCCTGAGGTATTTTAATGTCTGATCGAAGTTTCGTGCACCCACGAGCGTAAACGTAATGCATTCAATAGATTCGTAAATATGAACCAATTTTCTCCATTCTTCTTTGGGCTCTAGGGGGGGGGGGGAGAATCTTCCCCCCCGGATCTGCCACTGTTCCCAACAGGAGTATCGCCAAGAGTTCCAGAATTGGCGTCTGTAACTTTGCATAGATGTTGAAGGATGATAAAAATATTGTTGAGGTAAGTATAATGTTTTTTTTTCTGCAGATGTATGCCAAGAACTCTTTGAACATCTCTCGTGTTGCAACTAAATTTGCAACTAAAACAAAATCAATATGCGCAGAGTTCCATCTTATTTATAGTCTAAAAATGGCAGTCTCGCACTACATGAAAAAGCAATTTATCAATAATTGGAAAAAGCAGTTGCCTTCACTGATTATAGATGGCGCAACGTCAGCCATTATTCGACGAAATTATCGTCCGATGGTTTAGCTGGTAGTGCTCTCTGGCATGTCTAAGGAGAATCGCGAGTTCTAATCCCACACCGTCAGCAATAATTTTTTTTCAAATTATTGTTTATTGAATTATATATCTATAGGCAATCAATTATGTTCTGGGAGGGAAGATAAGAAGCATGTCCAAGGCACTGGTTGCTTCTCAGCAGACACTAGTGATGCTCTTCTAGGATATGAGTGCATTAATGAAAGGTTTCTTACAGCTGAATTTCAGACAAGCATTGTTATCTGTTATACCCCCACTGAAGATGAGGATGAGAAATATAGGTTTTAAGGATAACTTTAGGATATTTTGAATTCTGTCAAGAAAGGAAATATTACCCTTGTTCTAGGTGACTTCAATGCTTAAGTTGTACTGACAATGACTTTTGGGGAGGGATGATATTTTCATATTGACCTTTGATATTGGTAGCTGCAATGAAAATGAGCAGTGTCTCCTACGGGTAAGTAAACTTAATGGTTTGAAAAAAACTTGTACCAACACTGTGAAATGCATACGTACATGTTGGTTTCACCAAATGGGGCAGCATCAAAATATGATTGATTATATATTAATTAACAGCAAATGGGCTAGTTCTGTTAGGAATACCAGGTCATATAGGGGAGCTGAAATTGGATCTGACCATTACCTTGTTAAAAGTGTCTTGCAACTTAAACTTAAGAAGTGTTGTGCTATGGTTAAAAAGTTAATTTTTATTCTGAAGCTCTGAAAGACTCAGTTATAGCTAAAGCTTACCATGATAGGTTACTTAGACATTATGACAATCATGGTTTGCTTACTACTGAAGTTGAGGAAGAATGGGGCCATTTTTAATAGGCTTTTCTTGAAACTAACAGTACTCTTTTGGAAAGGGCGGGGATGGCTCAGTCGGTAGCGCGCCAGGCTCCTAATCTGTAGTTCCCAGGTTCGAGTCCCAGCTGGGTCAGCATTGAGATTTATCTTCGAAAATTTCCCAGCCCTGCCCACGGTCAGTAGGGGACACCGATAGGCTTGGAAAGACCGCTGTAGCTCGGATGGGATGTTAAGCCATGATCCCGTGTGTGGGAGAGCCATACCCTGTGCACATTAAAGAACACGCTGGATGGCTTTGACGGAAGGCTACCATCTGTCTCCCAACAGCTGTTCCAGTGGGTCCCCTCCCCCAACCTTCTCTGAGCCTTCGGGGTCCATGTGACATGGCCATTTAGCCCATGGTGTGCAAAAAAGTGCCGCTCACGGGTAAAATAACCCAACCCAACTCTTTTGGATAAAAAGGAGCAGAGGAGGCAGAATTATTTGAGTGATAAGGCACTGGAGTTTATTTTGGAACGAAAGAACGTCAGAAATGTCTTTAATACCCTACAAATCCTAATAGCATTACAAAGAGCTTAATAAACGTGTAAAGGATCAGTTAGCAGCTGATAAGAATCTTTGGCTTGGCTGACAAAGCCAAGGAAGCTGTTAAACAGCAAAACAACAGAGAGCTGTATGAAATGGTTAATGTTTTATGTGGTAGAAAATGCACAGGTATATAAGGATTGAAGGATAAATAATGTAAGGTTATTGAAGGTGAGAATTCTGTCATGGCTAGATGAGCTGAGCATTTCAGAGATTCACTAAGCAATGTGGCTAGTTCTACTCCTATTGTTTGTAATGAGGACAGATACATTACTGGCTTTAATGTTGGCCCTATGTCACAGTCTGAAATTATTTTGTCTCTTTCTAAACTTGAACTAAAATCCCTAGATGTAGATGAAATTACTACTGAAATTCTTAGGGCTGGAAATATTTCGATTACCACATGCCTGACTGAAATTTTGAATGTCTTTTTTGATAAAGGCATTATTCTGAAGGATTTTACCAGAGCTATTATTATCCCTATTTTTAAAAAAGGTTATTACAGTTCTTGTGATAACTATAGGGGTATCAGCCTACTTTCTGTTCCAGGGAAAGTTCTTTGCATGATTGTGCTTAATAGAATTAAGAATCTGGTTGATGGACAACTGCGTGATGAACAATGTGGATTCAGAAGTGGCAAGTGATCTGTATATCAGATTTTTTTTAACTCGGGCAGATTCTTGAGGAATGTTTAGAGTTTCAGAAATCTGTGTTTACTAGCTTTATAGATTTCAAAAAGGCTTTTGACTCTATTGATCGACATAATTTGTTCTTGGTCGTGAAATCTTATGGCATAAGAGACGAGTTAATTAACATAACGAAAGCTCTGGATAATAATATCGAATCATTGCGAGGGTTGGTAAAGCTTATAGCAATTGGTCTAACATTGCTTCTGTGTCCGACAAGGGTCCATTTTGTCTGTTTTCCTCTTTGGTTATGTTATGCGAAATTCACTGCAAGAGAAAGATTTTGCAAGGAAACATACAACAGTCTAGTGATCAGAAAATTTCTGATTTAGATTATGCTGATGATTTGGCCCTTTTAGCAAATGATGTTGATGACATGAATTCTTTTATTACAGCTGTTGATAAAACTGGTAGTGGAGTAGGTTTGGTTATAAACAGAGAGAAAAGTAAAGTGATGAAAATTGGTCAGGCAGGCTGTGATTCAGTTAATCTGAATGGTTGCAGTCTTGAGCAGGTGTCTCAGTTTAATCATAATGGGAGCTATGTAACAGATGCTGGTGATATGCTGCATGAGATTAACAGACGAATAGAGAATGCTACCGGGACTTTAGGGCGTATACACCTAAAGACTAAAATTAGACTCTAAAATAATTTAGTTCTTTCTAGGGTTATTAATGGTAGTGAAACGTGGATCCTTTGTAAAGAAGCTAACAGGAAATGATGCTTTTGATTCTAGATGCTTACACAATATCTTGGGCATTAGGTGATTTAACTTTGTATGTAATGGTGAGGTTAGAAAAAGGAGTCGGAAACCTCCTTTAAGCAGTATATTCTGCAGAAAGAGACTCCGTTGGTTTGGCCATGTTGCCCGTATGGATAATTATAGATTGGTGAGTAGGGTTATGAACAGTGTGCCTAAAGACCTCAGAAAGAGGGGGAGACCTAGGAGCGGTGGGCAGACAAACAGTTCCTTGTTAGAATTGAGCTACAATGGCGAGATACAGCAAATGTAGCTTAGGAGAGATGTGTTTGGAGAATTACATAATTTGATTGGACCTCCCTAACTCAGGGCTGCTTGAGGATGATGGATCTGTGTATTTACTATGAATTTATATTTTTATTACTATCTGCTTTCTAGGGTTAGTTATGGTAGTGAAACTTGGAAACGTTGTAAACAAGATAACAGGAAACTAGATGCTTTTGATTCCAGATGCTTACGCAGTATCTTGGGCATTAGGTGGTCAACTTTGTAACTAATGATGAGGTTAGGCAAAGGAGTTTGCAACCTCCTTTAAGCAGCATATTGTGTAGAGAGAGACTCCGTTGGTTTGGCCATGTTGCCCGTATGAATAATTATTGATTGGCAAATAGGGTTATGAACAGTGTGCCTAAAGGCCTCAGAAAGAAGGGGAGACCTAGGATGCGGTGGGCAGACAATATCAAACAGGACCTTGTTAGAATTGGTGTGCAGTGGCCAGATGCAGTAGATGTAGCTCAGGATAGACTTGCATGGAGAACTAAATTGCACGGTCTGGTTGGACCTCCGTAGCCCATGACTGCTTGAGGATGATGATGATGTCCAACCCAGAAGGAATTTTCATGTATATTTTAAAACAGTTGAATGTCTACAGGCAGACAGACAGACAGACAAAGTGAAAACAATAGCTGGGTTTTCTTGAAAACGAGCTAAAAAGTTACACTAAGAGAATAGTTGACAAAGAGAGTTAATTTATGAACATTGTTGAGAAGCCTCTAGAAAACAGTGTAAGTGGTGTACCCAGAAACTTCCAATAGGGAAATTTCACATGTTTGAGTCTTGTTTATTTTTATTAATTTTAAATTTTTTTTAAGAAGGGGGGTGCAGTTTTTGTTAAGGGAACGGAATTTTGGCGTACTTGAGTTTGATTTGCGAGGACTTCTTCACTGTTATTTAAATAAAAATTTCTCATTTCACAAACAGGTACATTGGTTTCCATAAATTAAGGAAAAATTAGAAAAAGCGCGATAATTCGCCAAAAAATTGTGCGATCCTCACCAAACTTGTTGATGTAACCAGTAAAGTAATGCCGAATAAGCATATCGCATACAAATTAGTCTAGGTTGTGTCAATTTGCGTAATCGGATAGGGGCATAAAAACGGGTGTTTTGGAGTGGATTGTTATTTTGTGTTGTAAATGTGAGTAAAGAAATTCGAAATAGCCATTTTGTAGGAATGAATGACCTCGAGACATCATTTGTCAAATGAACTGCGATGGAAAGCTATGGTTTGCTCGAAAGCAGGCCAAAGTCAATCAAACATGGCACGATGGCTGAATGTGAGTCCTTATGTGGTCCATAGACTGTGGAATCAATTTCTTAGCACGGATTCCGCATCTCGGAGGTTTAGCTGAGGCAGGGCTAGAGTTACGACCGATGTAAAAGACTAATATCTGAGATTAACAGCACGAAGGAGCAGGACGTCTACTCCCTCTAAGCTATGATCCTTTCTTACAGCAGCCACTGGGAGAATGTATCAGCTTCTATTGTACGTTGAAGGCTTCATGAGGGAAGTCTGTATGCTAGAAGGCCAGTAATTTGTATATCCCTCACATCACAGGAGAGAGCAGTTGAATTGGGCACACACGCATTTTAACTGGGCAGAACAACAATGGAGGTTCATACTTTTCATAGATGAGTCTAGATATTGCTTTGCAGAGTGATTCTAGACATTGTTTGATATGGAAAGAATGAGATATCCACTATCATCGCAGTTAAATCTGTCAAAGAGATAGTTATGGTGGAGGCAGCGTGTGTGTTTGGGGTGGCATTTCCTTAGGTGGACGCACAGACCTCTATGTGTTGACGAGTGGGAACCTCAATGCTCAAAGGGACATCCTGGACCCTTATGTACGTCCTTACGGTGGTGCAATAGGTGAAACATTCATCTTACAAGACGATAACGTTCGTCCACACAGAGCTCGACTAGTGGAACAATACTTTCAAGAGGAGACCATTATGTGTTTAGAGTGGCCAGCTCAATCTCCCGACCTAAATCCGATTGAGCATGTGTGGGATGCTCTCAGGAGATGTTTTGCTGCCCTTAACCCACTACGTGAAACAAAGGGTGAGCGTATTGCTGCTTTAAAGTAGCAATGGTCATTATTCCCTACTGAGCTGATTGACAGCATCATAAACAGCACTGAGGGGGCGAGGGTGACTCAGTCGGTAGCACACCTGGCTCATAATCTGTAGTTCCCAGGTTCGAGTCCCAGCTGGTTCAGTGTTGAGATTTATCTCCGCAAAATTCCCTGCCCTGCCCACGGTCAGTAAGGGACACCGATGGGCTTGGAAAGGCCGCCGTCCGTCGGATGGGACGGTAAGCCGTGGTCCCGTGTGCGCGAGAGAGCCATACCCTGTACACATTAAAGAACACATTGGATTGCCTTCACGGGAGGCTACCATCTGTCTCCCAACAGCACAATATCTGTGATTAACTGCACGAAGGAGCAACGAAAAATTGATTTAAGCTACGAAAAATTGACCCTCCATGCCTTCTTCCCCCGAAAATGATTGTTCCCCTATATCTCCTGAATGCGAGTGCGGAAAGTAACGAGCTAAGTGTCGAAAGAAAGCTTGTGATGCAGGGAGTGTCGTAGCTATAAAAATGACCCACCATGCTCACCTCCCCCTAAAAATGGGAAATATAAAAGTCTACTATATCATCAAGCCAACGGCAGTAACAAGCTGAAAACACTGGTTCTCGTCCGATCATCGAAGTTAAGCAGCTTTGGGCATGGTCAGTACTTGGGAGGGTGACCACTTGGGAACACTGCGTGCAGTTGGCAAAAAATCTGCCATCCTCACAGATACCTCTACTATGGCGTATTAAACTGACAGGCTCCTGTCAGACCTCTGTGGCAAGAAGCTGCTTGAGGAGGTATTTATTATTTTTTCTATATCATCATAACACGAGGGCCTACAGTTAGGTGTCAAAGGAAAGCTCATATAATGATGGTCGTAAACTATTTCGAATTTTGACCCCGCTATTCCCTCCTGATAAAATGTGAGTGGGGAGCGAATTTTCGCGGGGGTAGACTTTGCTTTAAGCAGTATATTGTGCAGAGATAGACTCCGCTGGTTTGGCCATGTTGCCCGTATGGATAATTATAGATTGGCGAATAGGGTTATGAACAGTGTGCCTAAAGGTCTCAGAAAGAGGGGGAGACCAAGGATGAGGTGGGTAGACAATGTCAAATAGGACCTTGTTAGAATTGGTGTGCAGTGGCCAGATGTAGCTCAGGACAGACTTGCTTGGAGAACTAAATTGCACGGTCTGGTTGGACCTCCGTAGCCCATGGCTGACTAAGGAGGATGATGATGATGGACTTTCTCATCCTCCTCCTCCTCCTCAGTTCTCGATTCGTGTCTCAAATTAAAGCTTGTGATGTTTCCAATGTCGTGGGCTACCTCAACCTGAATCGAAAAAGGTGGTAAATGTGCTCGATGTTTATGAGTCCTATATCAAAGTTTCTGAATGTAGGTGTTTTCAGTGACAACAATAAAAAAATATATATTAAAAATTTTTCAAAAAATCTATCTTTTATACGGCTTGAAAAAGTAGAAAATAAACCTAAAGCATATCGATGGTGCAATCACCCACTGAGTTCGTATTCACTTCTAAGGGTTGGGTTGGGTTGTTTTACCTCTGAGCGGCACTTTTTTGCACACCATGGGCTAAATGGCCAGGTCACATGGACCCCGAAGGCTCAGAGAAGGTTGGGGGAGGGGACCTACTGGAACAGCTGTTGGGAGACAGATGGTAGCCTCCCGTCAAGGCCATCCAGCGTGTTCTTTAACGTGCACAGGGTATGGCTCTCCCGCACACGGGACCACGGCTTAACGTCACATCCGACGGACGGCGGCCTTTCCAAGCCCATCGGTGTCCCCTACTGACCGTGGGCAGGGCGGGGAGTTATGCGGAGATAAATCTCAATGCTGACCCAGCTGGGACTCGAACCTGGGAACTACAGATTACGAGCCTGGCGCGCTACCGACTGAGCCACCCCCGCCCCCACTTCTAAGGAAGATAGGGGGCTGGCCATCTTGTCGAGTTTTTAAATTGGGTTGTTTTACCTCTGAGCGGCACTTTTTTGCACACCATGGGCTAAATGGCCAGGTCACATGGACCCCGAAGGCTCAGAGAAGGTTGGGGGAGGGGACCTACTGGAACAGCTGTTGGGAGACAGATGGTAGCCTCCCGTCAAGGCCATCCAGCGTGTTCTTTAACGTGCACAGGGTATGGCTCTCCCGCATACGGGGCCACGGCTTAACGTCCCATCCGACGGACGGCGGCCTTTCCAAGCCCATCGGTGTCCCCTACTGACCGTGGGCAGGGCAGGGAATTTTGCGGAGATAAATCTCAACGTTGACCCAGCTGGGACTCGAACGAACCTGGGAACTACAGATTACGAGCCTGGCGCGCTACCGACTGAGCCACCCCCGCCCCTTCTCATTATGGAAAACCCGCACATTGAATTCAGGTAATAAGTTTAGATGCGAGTGTATCGATTGGCAGTGTGAAACAATTATTCAAAAAATTATTTTAAATCACCAATACTATACCAACATAGTTTTACCTAAAATGGTTAAGGAAATGAAGGAGTAGCGTTCAATAACAGACGTCTCTTTTCCTTCATGAAAATGGATAGTGTTGACAAAACCTGGCACGTTATGGCCTATCTGAAGAAGGAAAATGTGAAACAGCTACCTCATCCTGCCTATTCACCCGAACTTGAACCACGCGTCTTTTGGTTGTTTCCTAAAAATTAAAAAGGAATTTGCTGGGTAGCCTTTATAAAGGTGCAAGACCTTGAAAAATGCGTTCATTCAGAGTTGTGGAGTATTCCGCAATAGCCGAACCACAAATTGTTCCAGATGTGACGTAGACATCTGTAACTTTGCATAGATACTGCAGGGGAGTACTTTGAAGGACAGTAAAAGTTTGTTGAGGTAAGTGCAACGGTTTGTGTTCTTCATATGGTTGTCAAGAACCTTTTGAACTGCTCTCTTATTGGACAATTAGTTTAGTTTCTGCTCCAGCTAAATTTCTTTGAAGGAATATATTTAATAGAATTAAGTGTTCGGTTAATGGACAACTGTGAGATGAAGAGTGTTAATTCAGAAGTAGTAAAGGATGTATTGTCACATTTTTTCACAGGCAGATTCTTGAGATATGTTTAGAGATTCAGAAACCTGTGGCCACTCATCATCTTCATCACCATCGTCCTCAAGCAGCCATTGGCTACGGAGGTCCAATCATAACGTGCAATTTAGTTCGCCAAGCATATCTGTCCTGAGCTACATCTGCTGCATCTGGCCACTGCACACCAATTCTAGCAAGGTCCTGTTTGACATTGCCCACCGCATCCTATGTCTCCCCTTCCTTATGAGGCCTTTAGGCACACTGTTCATAACCCTATTCGCCAATCTATAATTATCCATGCGGGCAACATGGGCCAAACCAACGAGTATTTTCTTTATGAAGGATAATGTACTTTATATATGTAGATATAATTATCTTTATAAGTTTATAAAATGAAAAATGTGTTTAAATGAATAAAAATCAAATAAAGATTTAATTAAAGATTTTGATATGGTTTGTTTAAAATAACTTATTATTTGTACTAGGTTTTTACGTCTGGAACCAATCTTCTATTTTTTCATATGCGCTGAATTTTTTTTTTGCATGGTTTTTTGGGAACCCTATCCGTCGTGTAAAAACAGAATTGGGTGTATGTAACTTATGTGTGGACTTTGTCCAGCTGAGAATAAGCACATATTTAACATTTGACAGTCAACCCAACGGTCACGCATCTCTCCTTTATCAGTCAACTAATGGATTAAGTTAAAGAACAGCCTTTTAATATCAGAAATATTACTTATCCATTTGCAGCGTTCTTCAGTGAAAGAAACTCATACAGCTTTCGTTCTTATATTTGTTGTTCCCAACTGTTGCCATCCGACGGTTAGCAAAAGAGAAAATATTTCTCTGTTTTCTATTGCATCACGACAATTATTTATTAAGTGAAGAAATTGTCTCTTTGTCTATTGAATAACTCATTTTTTGAATTTCTGATCACTTGAAGATGTGTACGAGAGGGCGTGTCAAAAGTGTTTCTCCGGAAGTGCATACAGGTGCAGACCACAGAATTCTATATAGTAGGGTAAATCAATAAATAAAGTGATTTAAGAACATCATCAAAATAATTTATTGCAGAAACATGTACATATAGTGTTTCTCAATGTAATCTCTTCCTCTTTGGGTTTTTCCTTCTTTCAGTCGCCAGGCTCGTAATGTGCAGTTTCCAGGTTCGTGTCCCAACTGGGTGAGCATTGAGTTTATGTCCGCAAAAATTCGTGTCTTTTCCTCGGTCAGTAGGGGACAGCAGTGGGTTTGGAACGGGTGCCATCTGTCGCGTGGTTCAATATTACGCATTTTACAATAGCATAGTTGCAGGTTTTTTTTTAACAATAATTTAGTTACGGAAAAACAAAAGAGATCAAAAATCTCCTTTTTTCTGGATTACTGTATTAGCCTCGTAGTGTGTTTAAAAGCATGTTTTCCAAGGAATGTCCCGGGCACATATTATGCTCCAGAGAATAGTCGAAGGTCCTACGAATCAAACCTGGAATATCTAGATTTTGAATCCAGAGCTATCAGACGGAAAAGAACCTTTTAGATTCCCGCTCGCTTTATCTCCTATGAATTCACGTGGGGCTAAAACATAGTTTCCTGGAAACTAGACGCTTTTGATTCCAGATGCTTACGCAGTATCTTGGGCATTAGGTGGTTCAACTTTGTAACTAATGACGAGGTTAGGCAAAGGAGTTTCAACCTCCTTTAAGCAGCATATTGTGCAGAGTGAGACTCCGTTGGTTTGGACATGTTGCCCGTATGAATAATTATAGATTGGCGAATAGGGTTATGAACAGTGTGCCTAAAGGCCTCAGAAAGAAGGGGAGATCTAGGATGCAGTGGGCAGACAATGTCAAAGAGGACCTTGTTAGAATTGGTGTGCAGTGGCCAGATGCAGTAGATGTAGCTCAGGATAGACTTGCTTGGAGAACTAAATTGAACGGTCTGGTTGGACCTCCGTAGCCCATGGCTGCTTGAGGATGATGATGATAAAACATAGAAATTCAAACTGACTGCAGATCTCAACTGAATGTAGCCTGCATGTATTATCAGAAGTGGTAAAAGCGAGGTTGCATCTTTTATCACAGTTTTTCTTAACTGAATCATAAGAACACTTTGAACTGTTAGCCGACTGATAGCGTCCCTCCTTTTCCTATCAACATTACTTAGCTTATAACAGTAAACTGGAATCACTAATGGATAATCCTGTAACGTCGATGACAACATTATTCTCATCACGATTTATCAATGAATGATACATTTATGTTTTCAAGTTATTCTATAGTAAAAGTGTTGCCATTCAAGAATGCTAAATAAAAACTAACTGTTGCCCATTGTATCATTTCAAACCCTTTCTCTGTTGACAATATAAAGAAAATATCTGCTATTGCATTCGGTTGTTTTGTCCCTGTAACTTCTTTATTTACACACAAAGGGCTAAATTTAAGCTTCCCAACTGGAGAGCTGTAAAAGAGCTTTAAATGTAGCCAGATCTAGTGTTATATTTACACAAAATTTTCATCACTATATTCCTTCATCGTAGTTGGTTGGTTGTTTTACACCTGAGCTGCACATTTTTTGCACACAATGGTCTAAATGGCCAGGCCAGAAGGACCACGAGGGTTCAGAGAAGGTTAAGAGATGGGACCTACTGAACAGCTATTAGGAGACAGATGGTAGCCTCTTGTCAAGACCATCCAGTGATGAAATGAAAATGCAGTAATGAAATGTTTGCGGAGGAAGATCTCAAATTGCAAATGCCATCCATTAGACTATATTTCAAAATTTTGTGCTCATCGAATAGTTTTTTCAATAAGGATATATTTCTTGCTTTTATTTTACTTGTGCACGCACATATTTATATTTGCATGTGTTGCCAATTTCACACAAATTTTGGATTCTGTCAAAGTTTTGAATTTTAATTTTTGAAAAGTACTGACATAGGGGCTTGCAAAATATCTATCGAACTCTCTGTATACGCTGGTCGGTAGCGTGCCAGGCTCATAATCTGCAGTTCCCAGCTTCAAGTCCCAGAAATACTCTTTGTTGCTGCACAACACAGCAACCACGGCAATCCCCGGTTCCACCTTTCGACACAACCAAGTTGAATGGAAAGCCGCGACTATCTACGTCGGGGGCAATGCTACACCATATAGATGCATCTCATCCCCGACATCCTATGGCGAGCAGTCCTATAGAAGGAAAGCTCATCCATCAGTCAAAACCTGGAATTTACTCTGTTCCCCGGTTAGCCATGAACAAGGATATGTAGATCCAAGTTCGCTCGGCACCCTGGGCGGAGACTCTTAGTGGGACCCAGACTTTGAAAAGTTCTAGTGACCGTGGCCTCGCCTAATGGAGGGCCAATCCGTTCGGCAGGGCCCTTGAACTATTCCCCAGAGCGCCTGATTGTGAGGTCTTGGCACCGTCCAACCGGGCCACTAAACCAGTCAACAATGCCTTCGACCTCAATTGGTCTTGGCTCTGTCCAACCGGGGCCCATACCGGTCAGCAGAGTCTTCGACCGGGTGCTGGGCCACAAGCGCCCCCCCCCCCCCAGCACGACAAGGTGGTCCCCTATCGGGGGGGGGGGGGGTCGAGTCCCAATTGGGTTAGCATTGAGATTTATCTCTGGAAACTCCTTGCCCTGCCCACGGTCGCTAGGCGACACCCGATGGGTTTGGAAAGGCCGCCGTCCATCGGATGGGACTTTAAACCGTGGCCCCGTGTGCGGGAGAGCCATACCCTGTGCACGTTAAAGAACACACTGGATAGCCTTGACGGGAGGCTATCATCTGTCTCTCAACAGATGTTCCAGTGGGTCACCTCTCCCAACCTACTCTGAGCCTTCAGAGTCCTTGTCACCTGGCTATTTAGCCCATTGTGTGCAAAAAAGTGCTGCTCAGAGGTTAAACAACCCAACACAACTCTGTATACGCCTTTTACCCTCTATCATATCCCTGGTGACTTTCAAGTTCGAAATGCGTATATGAAACTAGTGCCTTGTGACATATTTCTATACTTGTAGATGGTGGCATTTGACACAAGGTTTAATATACACCGAAGAGCCAAAACGTTATGACCAGGGCATATTTATGCAAATCGAAGCAACTGCAGATAAACGACGGCATGTGTGAAGGTCATGAAACATTATAAATAACACCTGATACTCAGCTCTGTTAATCAGTGTTCTTCTTGCTCTTCAGATGGAAAAGCAGCAGACTTCAGCGAGTTTGACAAAGTCCAAATTGTAATGGCCATAAACTGGGTCAGAGCATTTTCGAGATGGCAAGGCTTGTGGTGTGCTCACAGTCAGCCTGATTAATACCTTCAAAAAGTGGTCTGAGGAGCCAACCACTAACCGCCAGCAAGGTGTGGGCTGGCCATGGCTCATCGATGCTAGAGGTGAGCGAAGGCTATTCCGTATGGTATCAACCAATAGAAGGGATACTGTGTGGCATCTTCCCTGTAATGTGAATGCTGGTGTACGGGAGTAATGTGTCACAACACACAGTATATCGAACCCTGATGAAAATGGGGTTGCGTAGCTGCAGGCTGCTCCGAGTGCTCATGCTAACCTTGGTTCACCATCGAAAGTGCCTGCAATGGGCACGTGAGCATCAAAACTGGATCTTGAATGTTTGGAAGAAAGTCATCTGGTCCGATGAATCTCGTTTCCTGTTGCATCATGTGGACGGCTGGGTACGTGTGCGTCGTTTACCTGGGGAAGTGTTGGCACCAGGATGCACTGTGAGACAAGCCTGTGGAGGAAGTGTAATGCTTTGGGCAATGTTCTGCTGGGAAACCCTTGGTCAGTCATTCATGTGCAGGAAACTATGATGTCTATCAGCTACATAAACATCATTGCAGACCAGGTACATCCTTTCATGACAACGGTATATCACTCTAGTAGTGCCTTCTTTCATCAGGATAATGCGCCATGCCACACTGCCTGGATTGTTCGAGAATGGTTCGCGGAATATGAGGAAGACTTTCAGGTATTGCCCTGGCCTCCAAATTCCCCAGACATCAATACATCTGTGGTTTGTGTTGGAGCAGCATCTCCAATATATGGTGGCTAAACCACATAACTTACGAAAGTTAAAGGTTCTGCTGGTAACGTGTTGGTACCAGGTACCACAAGACCTCTAAACATTTTGTACATCCATGTTCGCTGGGAAAGAGCTGTTTTTGGCATCACGTGGAGGATCAACATCATATTAGGAATCATTTAGGCAACACCATGTTAGGTCATAATGTTTTGGCTCTTCGGTGTATATTTTAAACCTTTACAGAGCGTTACGTATAGACAGATATTTGGCTTTTATATCATAAGACTTGTTTTTAAAAAACATGCACGTAACATTGAGGGTTGGGTTGTTTTAACCCTGAGCGGCACTTTTTTGCACACAATGGGCTAAATGACCAGGTCACAAGGACCGCGAAGGCTCAGAGAATGTTGGGGAAGGGGACCAACTGGAAGAGCTGTTGGAAGACAGATGGTAACCTCCCGTCGAGGCCATCCAGTGTGTTCTTTAACGTGCTCAGGGTATGGCTCTCTCGCACGCGGGATGACTGCTTAATGTCATCCGATGGACAACGACTTTTCCTAGCCCATTGATGTTCCCTATTGACCGTGAGAAGGGAAGAGAGTTTTGCGGAGATCGATCTGGCTGAACTGGGACTAACGTTGAGAGAATTGAGTGGATCTTTCAATTCTGCAAAAGCAGAAAAATATTACAAATTCGATGATTATAATAGAGTATACGTTGAGTAAATTCTGTCGATCTGGGTAAGGCACTGGGCAGCAATTAAGAGACAAGACGGAGTCTCCTGTCAAAGCCATTCAGTGTGTTCTTTACCTTGGAGAAATCTTTCACACGGTGCCACAGCTGAATGTCACCTCAGAGGGACGGCGGCCCTTCCAAGTCCATCGGCGTTCTCCTTCTTTTGCTCAGCAGAGAAAAGGTGTTAGCGAAGAAAAGGGCAAAGCATGTACAGTCGCTCAAAAAAGTATCCGAACACTACAGTTGATTACAGAATTCAGAAAAAATATCTGGCAACGATTTTTTTAGAAGTTAGTGATCTGGCAACCTTCGTGTCACGTGATTACAGAATTCAGGAAAAATATCTGGAGCGTATACAGCAACTGTACACACTCCAGTTACCGTTCACAGCAAACTGGAGTGTGTGCAGTTACTGCACACGCTCCAGTTTGCTGTGAACGGTAACTGCACACGCTCAATATTTCCGTGAGTGAGCCCACACGATCCAGGTCTTTGTGAGCTCACACGATCCAATGTGCTGTGAACATTAACCGCAACCGCTCCAGTTTGCTGTGAACGGTAACTGCACACGCTCCATATTCATTGCATTATATATTCATACGCATTATATATATTAAAAAATATCCGAACACTATGGTTGATTACAGAATTCAGAAAAAAATATCTGACAACAATTTTCTTAGAAATTAGTGATCTGACAACTTCGCGTCACGTGACAAGAAGTTGTCAGATCACTAATTTCCAAAAATATTGTTGCCAGATATTTTTTTCTGATTTCTGTGGTCAACCGTAGTGTTTGAATGCTTTTTTGAGCTACTGTACAGTGACCGCCAAATTTTGATCACGTGATCGTCGGTTGATCTCAGAACAAATTTTTCCAACCGAACTTAAAAAAATTCAGTCAAAATTATTCATTTATTAAGTGTGGCCGAGTGGTTAGCGCGCTTGGCTACTGATCTACGGGACCTGGGTTCGAGCCCCGGGTAAGGCATGGATGTATGTGTCATTTTTCTGCAGAGGACCTGCCATCCTCACAGATCTTCTACTATGGCATATAAACTGACAGGCTCCTGTCAGACCTCTGTGGCAAGCAGCTGCTTGAGGGGGTATTTATTTTATTTTATTTTTAAGTGTAAATGCTACATAAAATATAGTGAAATGATTGTTTTTAAAATAAAGTTAATTTTCCACATCGGGATGCTGCATGAAAGGCAATATTTCTCTTTTCCCTCTTCTGCTATTTTTAACTCACCCCTTGAGTCTTACTCTTTAGGTAGAAACACATCCGGTCTCTTCTATTTCCAATGGCACTTGGAATAAATATACAGTGTGATTCAAAAAGAATAGGACACTTTCTAAAATTTATTATTCAGTAACTAGGCAATTAGATTACAGGATTAATGTGACCTGGCCATTTAGCCCATTAGTCAAAAACCGTGTGACACGAGGGATGCATATTGAGCTTTTGTTTCAATAACTGGGATAGTTTCTTTTACAAATCAGTTTGGACTACATGTTCATTGCAAAAATTCCCCGCCCTGCCCACGGTCAGTAGGGGACACCGATGGGCTTGGAAAGGCCGCCGTCCGTTGGATGGGACGTTAAACCGTGGCCCCGTGTGCGGGAGAGCCATACTCTGTGCACGTTAAAGAACACGCTGGATGGCCTTGACGGGAGGCTACCATCTGTCTCCCAACAGCTGTTCCAGTGGGTCCCCTCCCCCAACCTTCTCTGAGCCTTCTAGGTCCATGTGACCTGGCCATTTAGCCCATGGTGTGCCGCTCAGAGGTAAAACAACCCAACCAACTACATGTTCATATATAACCTAGTTACAGTAATAATTTTTTGCAAGTGTTCGAATTTTTTGAATCACCCTGTATATCTGTTATTCTTTAATCTACTGGGAAATGATCCATTTAAATTCAAAGGATTTCTTGAACTTCATCCCTCCAATCAATATTTAGCGTAGAGGTGTCAAATTAATCGAGACCATATTGACTGCAGGCCCGACTGGAAATGGAAGATTTTTGTGTCTGACTGCTTTTATGAAATAGAAAAAGAAAAAAAAACTGAACGAAAAAAAGGCTCATCCAATGCAAACGTGAAATTGCTTTCATAACCTTCTTCCACAACAGCTACAATTCTGTAAGTAAAAAACTTAAAAAATGAAAATACACTGAAGAACTTTTGTTCAAACAAGTAACTTAGTAAACAAACATGCATATTTGTAGAGAGAAAAAAAAATAGAGTATATGTATTTTAACAACTGAGTGAACTATTTTTGAAGTTTGTGCTTCCATTCAGTCTTCTGAAATGAAATTTAAAACCGGAAATTTTAAATTTCAGGCGCAGTTCCTTTTAAACAAACATATAACTCTAAATACTTATGCAGAAAAAAACGAGTTTTGCCGATAGACGTGTTCATAGTTCGCATTTTTTCATGAATTTTTATAAAGACCTCTCAAATGGAAGGGAAAATGCTTTACTCATATGAAAATCCAGTTTTGCTTTTTCCGGCTTGATTGCAGCACTTGCCCACCTCCCACCGCTAGCTATTTTTTTTTTACTAGATCCGGGCCTGAATGTATATATTAGAAGTTCGAGAGCCTTGAAGTTAGGATTCCCTTTCACACAACTTTGGAAATTCTCTCGTATTTTGGCAAGACAGTTTAATCTCGGTCGGTATCCATACAGGCTCAGAATATGATATTCCCATTTCGAATCCCCACTGTGCAAACATTGAGATTTTCTCCGATTACTTCTTATCTGCCCTCCTTGATAGAAGGGACACTAATGGGTGTGGAAAAGACAGCCGTCCATCGGATGGAACATGTAGCCGTGGTTCAGTGTGCCAGTGAGCAATACTCAGTACACGTTAACAAACACGATGGCTTGATGGTTCCTACTTTTCTTCTAACAGCTCTCCAGCGAATCCCCTTTCTTTACCAACTCTGAATCCTTGAGGTCCTTGTGACCTGGCCATTTAGCCCATTGTGCGCAGGAAATTGCAGTTCACAGATAAAAGAACAAAATAACCCGCCATTTCATCGCATCAATACTTAAATCCTCGATGAGTCTCTCAATCCACGTCGATCTGATTCCCCTCCCCCCCCCCGCCTCCCTTTAGCTGCATGAAATGAACTGCACTCGGCAGCATTCCTCTTCCAGCTAGCCAATCGATCCACTTCTCCTAGTCCATTCAAGATGGCGGCCGAGCTCTCTCCTCTCGCGATCCTCGCCTCGCTCCTCTTGCTCCCGGTGTCCCCTTCCCCCGTGACGCCAGGAACCGGCGAGCCCGAGGCCACAGTTACCGAGTGCGAGCTCACCACCGAGAGGACCCTCACTGTGATTAAGAGTGTGCAGTTTCCCGCCCCCTACGGCTCGAATGTCGACTGCCGTTACAGCATCCGGCGCCAGTCTCCATCCACATGCTCCGTGACATTCCTCTTCAACGTGTTGGATCTGGAAGCCAGCGACCAATGTGACAAGGATTACCTGGACATCCACGGGGAAAAGTTGTGCGGCGCCAAGCCCATTGGATTCTCTAGTAAGTAAAACTGGATTTTTCGTTAGTTGTGTTTTAGTGAGGCTTTCAAATCCGATCAATCCAGTTAGCAAGGCCATTCAATCTTCACTTGATGTTAATATGTCGAATCTCTTCTCTCTGTAACAAGAATTTATGTATTTTGTATACCAGAGGTCACGAAACATTTACATTTCACAAAATACCTAGCAATATTTTTTTTTTGCGCTAATGCTAGGTAAATACGAACTTATCAAACATCATTTTGTTAACGGAAAAGTTTTTGGGTTGGATTGTTTTACCTCTGAGCGGCAATTTTTTTGCACACCATGAGCTAAATGGCCAGGTCACATGGACCCCGAAAGCTCAGAGAAGGTTGGGGGAGGGGACCCACTGGAACGGCTGTTGGGAGACAGATGGTAGCCTCCCGTCAAGGCCATTCAGTGTGTTCTTTAACGTGCACAGGGTATGGATATCCTGGACACGGAGCGACGGCTTAACATCCCATCCGACGGACGGCGGCCTTTTCAAGTCCTTCGGTGTCCCCTACTGACCGTGTGCAAGAAGGGGAAGTATTTTTGCGGAGATAAATCTCAACGCTGACCCAGCTGGGACACGAACCTGGGAAATATAGATTACGAGCCTGGCGCGCTACCGACTGAGCCACCGCCCCACAAGGAAAAGCATTTTCAACCAAAGTATATGAATAAAATCGTTAGTACTGGAAAAGGATTTTTTTTTTCCTTGCATTTATCATGCTACGATGTTGCGCAAATCCATACCTGGATGAATGCTGACTCTGAATTCGCGTGCCATTAGCAGAAGATTCGTGGTATCGAATCGTTCATTTGGTTTGAAAAACGTTCATGTTAATAACAAACGCACCGGAATCCTATTATTAACGGAACAGTCTAAATTTAAATGAAGGCGACGAGATGGAAAATGAGTTAAAAATGAAACAAAGTTTTTTTGCGTGAACATTATTTGTTTTTTTCGATTTCTAAAAAAGGGCGGAAATCACAAAAGCAGGTTTTTTTTATGAGAAGAATGATTTTTTGTTCATTTCCGCACTGCTTGATGTGGAGAATTCAGTAAAAAATCATCAAGAGCAATTTGAAAAACGATCGTCTTTTTATCCATCTTCCGATTGCATTTCGTTTGTGATTTGGATTTCCCAAAACAGTTTTCTATCGCATGTTCAGAACCGAGGCTCGGATTTAGAAAACACATTGAGGGGGGGGGGGGAAGGCATTGTTGCCATATTATAGAATAATATTCCCACCTCCGTTTTAGAGATCTTTAAAAAAAAATTCTTGAACAATTGCATGAATATTTCATTTTAATAATTTTTGTACCAGAATTTTCGAGGGGGGAGGGCATAGTTCCGTTGCTCCCCTCCCCCTTCCCTCCCCCCTACATTCATCCCTGTCGGAACCTTATAAAAAATACCCCCTCAAGCAGCTGCTTGCCACAGAGTCTGACAGTTTTATTATGCAACAGTAGAAGGTCAGAGAGGATGGCAGGACCTCAGCAGAAAAACGACACAAACAGCCATGCCTTACACCGGGGCTCGAACCCAGGTCCCTTAGATCAATAGCCAAGCGCGCTAACCACTCGGCCATGGGACTCACTGTCGGAACCTTATGACGGATCATAATCAGTTATAAACGTTTATCAAATGAAAGCTTATGCTGTGGGGAGGATCACTGGATATATATATATAAAATAAATTCACTCCCCCCAAATATTTCTTCTAAGAAAGGACAATGTGTAAATGGTTGCTTCATTCTATCTCTCCAACACAGAGTTGATCGATATGAACCAATTCTACGCTGATGATATTGATTTTGTGGCATGCAGAATAACATGGGAAAAGGGATCATCTAAATCAATGGTTCCCAAAGTGGGCGATATCGCTCCCTGGGGGGCGCTGTAACGATCCAGGGGGTCGGTAGTAGCCTCGGATACAATTGGGGGGCGGTGGAAGCATGAAGAAAGGAGGGAAGATAAGAAAAGTTTGAGAAAACGTTCGTACATGTTTCATCTGTTGTGTAACGTAGAGTTAAAGTCGAAGGTCACTATGGTTGATTTTAATAAATAATTTTATAATTTCAAGCTTCAAGGTGTCTTATTCACGACAACATCTTTCTTTACTATGTTGTAGGACGTAGGTAGAAATATAGATACATAAAAGAACGCAAATTTGTCACTGCATCTTTCTGTTTGTTAGTTTAAAGAAGGTAGATTTCCAGGGGGGCGTTGAGTAATTTTTTTTCTGAAAAGGGGGCGGTAGGACAAATAAGTTTAAGAAACTCTGATCTAAATCAAGGTGATGATCAGCAGGGTCATCTCAATTCGTTAAAAACTGGTTCTCTTCGTTTTTAAATTTACCATTATTTTTAACATACGGTTTGGAAATGGCCATCACTAGTTCTCTTTGTTTACATGCATTTGTTTCATTATTAATTAATTTCTGTTTATATTGTAAACTATTTTACTTCAGTTGTTTTATTTGTTATCTAACAATTGGTTGGACGATTAATATTATGTTAACAATCGCTTCTACTGATTGGCTGATAACATCGCAGGGGGGGAAGTGATTTAGTGACAAACTGTCTTGCAAATTTCCCATAAGGAACGAAAAATGAAAATATATAGAATAAAAAAAAATCAAAATATTGGTCTCTCCTCTGACGATTATAAGATGTACCTTTTCAAAGAGAATGAAGTTTTTTTATTTTTCGCCTTTAGTGCCCTCTAAGAGTGGAAATCTGAACTAATGAAGGATTAGAAAAATGCATATAGTAATATTTTCTTTGAACCTATAAAATATAAATTTCCATTTATGTCTTAAAACAAAAATTCGCATCTTATCATACCCTTTTAGTTATAAGGGGGGGGGGGGGAAGGAATGATTGCTGCTAATGGAAACCGCTTGACCATCATAATTTATTAGGATAATTTAAAATTTTTACCATAAATAGATTGTTTGCAATATTCCTTTAAAGTTTTACATTTTGAAACTTTTCCCAACGTTAGAGGGCGTTGTTAAAGCTATTGGGAAATCTGGAAAATGCCAATCGGAATATTTCGTCAATACCTGTTAAGAACTTTTAATTTTCTCAAAAAGCAAAAAAAAAAAATTCAAAATCCACAAACAGATAAGCTACAAAGTGAAAACGTTTGCTCGTTTAGTCGCTTGGTTTGCTTTGATTCTTTTTAATGTTTCAGTTTCCATAATTCTTAAAATGCTGATTGATTATTTTTGCGGAATTTAAAATGAACATTTGATTGACATCCAGTTTATCTGTTTTTCTACCAAAAGCTAATTTTGGCATTTCTGATAATCGGCTTTCTACCAGAGTGCCATGAAAATTCTCCCAACTGTTTGTCTAGGCAGTTTAGTTTTTAACTTTCTAGAACATTTGGAGAAAGATGTTTTACTGAGTTTTTAAATTTATTTTTGTTTGCACATTGTGAACGTTTATAGCACTTAAAATGGAATTTTTTTTTTTTGGGGGGGGGGGGGGGGAGGGGTGACTCAGTCGGTAGAGCGCCAGGCTCGTAATCTGCAATTTCAAGGTTCGAGTTCCACCTGGCCCAGCGTTGAGATTTATCTCTGCAACCCTTCCCACAATGCCCTCTGTCAGTAAGGGACACCGATGGACTTGAAAGGCCGACATCCCTTGGATGGGACGTTAAGCCGTGGCCCCGTGTGCGGGAGAGCCATACTCTGTGCGCCTTATAAAACACGCTGGATGGCCTTGTCGGGAAGCTTCCATCTGTCACCCAACAGCTATCCAGTGGGTCCCCTCCTCTGAGCCTTTGGGGTCCTTGTGACCTGCTCATTTAATCCATTGTGTGCAAAAATGTGCCACGCAGAGGTAAAACAGCCCAACCTCACTGAATGCTCAGGATACGTTCTTGATGAGGAGGCTTTTCAGCAAATAAGCTTTCAATGGGCCATTTTAACATACACGAGATACGTTTCTTAGCAGCGTTATTTCTTTCCTATGAGGGATAATTGACGCTTTATTAGATTGGGTTGGGTTGTTTTACCTCTGGGCGGCACTTTTTTGCACACCATGGGCTAAATGGCCAGGTCACAAGGACCCCGAAGGCTCAGAGAAGGTTGGGAGACCCACTGGAACGGCTGTTGGGAGACAGATGGTAGCCTCCCGTCAAGGCCATCCAGTGTGTTCTTTAAAGTGCACGGGGTATGGCTCTCCCGCACACGGGCCACGGCTTAACTCCCCATCCGACGGACGGCGGCCTTTCCAAGCCCATTGGTGCACCCTACTGACCATGGGCAGGTCGGCTTAATTAGTTAATGATACACATACAGTGTGTGGACAAGTAATTAGAAATCTTATTTCAAATTATATTATATTATTCACTATCTCGTAGAATCCCCATGCGCCTTCAGAACAGCTTGAATTTGATGAATGTTTGGAAAATGGTTCATAACATTTGTGTCTGGACTGCGTAAGTTGAAGGAGCATTGTGGGTTCACAGAGGCAGCTCCCTTAATTCATGTTTTTTTTTTCTCAACTACTTCGTAAAGTCCATCATTTAGTACGTGCGCAGAAAATGTAATTAATTTTGCTCGTTGCTGCTATTACATTTCGGTTTCTGCAATTAGAAGTCTGGAATTTTGAGTGCGTTAACTTTTCAACGAAAACTTTATTTTCTTGTTTTACGTTCTTTAGGCAAGAACTGTATGAGCTTAAGAACGAATCAACTTTCAAACGGATATTTATTATATTATTTGTGGTTTGGTTTTTCCCTTTTTTGCTGTCGGAATGAAACTTGGCCCCTTTGTAAGCAAAATAGCAGGAAATTTGGAAGAAGGAATTGAAAACGTTTACATAGCATCTTGGGTATTAGGCGGTTTGATTATGTAAATAATTATGAGGTGAAACGGAGTCATCAACCACTTTTAAGTACACTGCTCACAAAAATTAGGGGATATTTCAAAATGAATATGAAGCGATAAAAAAAAGAAGGATTTAAAATTTTTTTTTTATTAAACAAGAACATCAGAAAAGCAAACGACAAGTCAAATAAAGTTGTTCGATTACGAAAATGAGATGCAAAACCAACTTTTATTTCATTGGTCAAAATGCACTATACGAAAGGCTGAAAGTACTGGAGTATCAGCACGTTCCCTGATCTTGAAAGTGCACATCCTGCAATTTCCCAGCCCTTGCAATGCCCCTGCAACACGATTTGCCCGAATGCGAAGCCTGGAGAGCCATAGGACGTCTTGAAGCTGGTCAAACACGGACGACAGTGGCAACAGCACTTGGAACATTCCAAAGCGTCATTAGCAGACTGTGGAATCGCTTTCAAGAGACTGGCACAGTACGAAGAAGACGAGGGCAGGGTCGCCCATCTGCCACAACAGGAAGAGATGACCGCTACTTGACCTTATTGGCAAGAAGGAACAGGTGCAGCAATGCAACAAAGCTGCAGGGACAGTTTCTTGCTGTTACTAGACGCGGATATGCACCCAGACCATACGAAATCGGCTCCATCGTGTTGGACTGCATGCCCGGCGACCAATGGTATGCATTCCGTTATCTGTTGAACACCGTCGAACCCGTAGAAGGTGGGCTGATGAGCATCGTCATTGGACCCGTGATGAGTGGTCAACTGTCCTCTTCTCCGATGAGTCACGGCCCAGTCTGCAGCCTGACAATCATCGTGTCCTGATCTGGCGTGAACGAGGAACACGGGAGAATCCCCGTTTCATGCGAGAAAGGGACTCTTTCGGTGGTGGTGGAATCATGGTCGTACCGACCCCCACATCATCAGAAACGGATCGCTGGGTGCTGATATCGAGATGAGGTCCTGCACCCTATAGTGGTACCCTATGCTGGAGCAGTTGGAAACAACTTTTTTTTCATGGACGATCTCGTCAACAACATGCTTCAGGAGGCAGGAATCGAACGCATGGACTGGCCTTCACGTTCTCCAGACCTGAATCCCATTGAATATGCTTGGGATGCACTGGGAAGACATCTGGCAAACCGTCCAATGCTTCCTACAACACTTCTTGAGCTAGAAGTTGCCCTGGAGCAAGAGTGGCAGAGGATCCCACAAGAACTGCTGGACATTCTGATCCTGTCCATTCCGCATCGCTGTCAGTGTGTTTTGGCAGTCTTGGGTGACCATACACCCTACTGAACAGTCAATGTGTGGCACTCTCGTCCTGTTTGACATGCTTCTGTTCACCCCCACTAATATGTCACTTGCTACTCAATCACGACAATTGAGTTTGCATCTCATTTGCATAATCGAACAACTTTCTTTGACTTGTCGTTTGCTTTTCTGATGTTCTTGCTTAATAAAAAATATTCAAAGGCTTCTTTTTTTATCGCTTCATATTCATTTTGAAATATCCCCTAATTTTTGTGAGCAGTGTAGCATCTGATGCAGGAAGAGGTTCGCATGCAACTCTGCAGATTAATGAACAGTGTTCTAAAGGCTCCAGGAAAATGGGTTAACTCAGAATGCGGTAGTGGACAATGTCAAACAGTAGCTTGTTAGAAATGGTTCTGGGTGGACAATGTCCAACAGGAGGTTAATAGAATTGTCCGCAGTGCTTAGTAGTCAGGTACGCTAACCACTAGACCAGGTAGTGTACAGTCGCTTAAAAAAAATATCCGAACACTATGGTCGATTACAGAATTCAGAAAAAGTATCAGGCAACGATTTTTTTTTAGAAATTAGTGATCTGGCTACCTTCGTGTCATACGGTAACTTTTAACGTTTGTCACGTGACACGAAGGTTGCCAGATCACAAATTTCTAAAAAAAATCGTTGCCAGAGCGACTGATACTTGATCGTGTGGGCTCACTCACAGAAATATTGAGCGTGTGCAGTTACCGTTCACAGCAAACTGGAGCGTGTGCAGTAACTGCACACGCTCCAGTTTGCTGTGAACGGTAACTGGAGCGTGTACAGTTGCTGCACACGCTCCAGATATTTTTCCTGAATTCTGTAATCACGTGACACAAAGGTTGCCAGATCACTAATTTCTAAAAAAATCGTTGCCAGATATTTTTCCTGAATTCTGTAATCAACCATAGTGTTGGGATATTTTTTGAGCGACTGTACCTGAAAACTAAGACCAGCAAGGCGAACTCTTATGTAAATGTTTGAATGAGAAACCAGGAGAAGCAAATCGTAGCTTCAAGGTTATCTCCGTCCCTTCTGTAGGGAAGTTTTTTTTTCCCTTTAAAAATTAATAATAAAAAAATATCAAACAGGATCTTATTAGAATTCGGCCACAGTGGATAAATGTAACAACCGTTTACTATTACCAACCTATCTATGGAATGGTATTTGCGAGTTTCGCTTTGCTTGCACAATGAACTAAATCGATGACCGGATGATATTGATTTTATTTAAAGTAGCTGTTGGGTCTTTAAGTGAAAATAAATCCCTCATTTGCTCTTGTATAATCCGCGACATTTTTCCAAAGAAAATTCTTAGGAAAAAAAATGTAACTCATAAATTCACCAAAATTCATTACCGAATTTTGGTACAAAAGTAATCTGAATTCTGTGTCATTTCTTCTTTGAAACTCATTGGATTTGAAAAGCCAAAAATGCTATTCTAAAAAATATGGCGTTTACAAATTTATATCGCTGAATTCTGCTGAGAGCTTTTACACAATGGCTGCTTTATAAGAAACCGACCCAGGCTGTTTCAGTAAGGAGTCAGATTCGGATTTCAGTAATTTGTTAAAGCTTTTATGTAAAAAAAAAAGTGCTGATGATAATTAATGGTGTCAATAAATTCTACGAAAATCTTGATTTTCAACAATATTCATAAAGTATACTAAAAAAAGCTATAAACTTTCACCATAATATGGTGTCAACATTATTTTATGTTGGACTGTAACATTACATTCTGGTGAATGGTTGGTTATACCCAAAAAGCAAAGATTGACATCAGAGCCTAGTGTAATGTAGAAATACGGTTTTTGAATACTCATATTTCAGTAAGTATTTTTCAACACGTTTGAATATTGAGCACACCTGTCTTACGTTTTCTGTCAGATGCCTCGTAACAAGAAAATGGTTTGAAATGCATGAATATAAATGTTATGGACAGTGATTTTTCTAGTATTGTTACTTAGTTTTGAGGATTTCTGTACCCGATAGATGGCGCTGGTTAAATGCCCGAAACGCAGAAAATCACTTATTTACTGTTTCTTAACTGTTGCATGAAATCTTTTAACATTTGTGTTCGAAAGAATAGAGATATGCAGAAGCAGACACGATATATTTATGAACCGGTTAGCATTCACCTTGTACCAGCTCTTACAACTCTGCTAGTACTGGTAATTCACCAATAAATAGCATCGCTGCCCGTTACTGATCCAACCCATCGCTGGAAATACTGGTGCAACACATCGTGTCTGCTACCGGTCCAACCCATCTCTGGAAATACTGGATCGCGAAGCCTCAGAATCGCGAAGCATTATGCTTATGGAATTTACAGGAGTAATGCTCCATAGACAGTGTTCTTTCCAAACATAACATTATCAAAAAACGTGTGCTTGCCAGAACCACTTTCACACGAACATAGTACCACTTGTTCTAAGAATTCCACACTAATATAGAAATATGCAGGGAAAAATAACTAAGCCGATTCTTAGACGTGAAAATGTGTGTGTTAGATTGTAGTGAAACACCCTATCTTTGTCGAAAAACTTGTGTTTGCAGCGAAAAACAGCCACCTTCACACACTTATGCGCTTATTGAAACGTAGTAGGGGCAAAGAAGGTCTAAGGAGAAGAAGGCTAGCTTCGCAGAAGCGTAAGTGGCGCCATTCTGCGGAATTTTTCCGAAGCTGAACGTGGCAAATTGATGTGCAGGCACAAAAACAACTGTAAGGGGCGATCTGCGCATGCGCAGTGTAATCATTTTTAGCCCACTGCAGCTATGGTTTGTCTTACTATTGGTATATATATTGCGATTTAACCAGTGTTTAATGTCTAACAGCCATGGATGTTTGGCACAGTGGTAGCTGACCCTAAAGTTATTCAATGAGTGTTTTATCCCGTTCAGGATTACATTTTAGGATACCTGGAAAAACCGCTGTATGTTTATTTTGTGTAATTTTGCATAATTTTTTAAATTAATATGTAAATTAATACATTTAATCATCTTGCAAATATATATAAGTCAATGTATGTTGCAGGTTTGTGTTCCTTGGAGCATATCGATGTACATTGGCTTCTGCACTTTGCTCTAACAGTGTAATTATTTCTTTATGGTTGATACGGGAAGTACCTGCTGCCATCTGTTGAACGTTTATACAAGTAAAAACTCGATATGATATTTATTGAAAATATCAGCAATTGTATAAAATATAATTATACAGATCATGTTATCGTGCATTGACACATAAATCACAATTTATTATAATATACTAAATGCTGTAGGTTGTTCAAAATATTAAATTTTGTTCTTTAGCATAGCTACTACCAGTTTTACAAAATTGGATTTTATTAAAGAAAATGATTTCAATACTTCTTGAAATTTTCTCACTAAACGAAAAGCAAATTATGAGTGTACCTCATGGAGAAAATGAACATTTTTCAGAGTTAAAGTGTATGTAAAATTAATCAGTTGGTGTAAGCAATTGAAAACTTTGCTCTGCGGTGGAAAAATAATGCAGGGAACTCGATCTTCTCCCTGGATAGGTGGCTTCACCGCAATGCACGAATTTGCGATGTTTAGAGGGCGCTGCAATCGAAAAGTTTACATTACGTCTATGGAAGCTAGCTCTCTTCTCCCTTATACACTCTTTGGTAGGGGGACCAGGAACTCTGAAAAGAGCGTGTGAAAGCGCCTTGGAATAACCGCCGAGAGAGGGGCGGGGGTGGCTCAGTCGGTAGCGCGCCAGGTTCGTAACATGTAGTTCCCAGGTTCGAGTCCCAGCTGGGTCAGCGTTGAGATTTATCTCGGTAAAATTCCCCTCCCACGGGAAACCGATGGCTTGGAAAGGCCGCCGTCCGTCGGATGGGACGTTAAGCCGTGGCCCCATGTGCGGGAGAGCCATACCCTGTGCACGTTAAAGAACACGCTGGATGTCCTTGACGGGAGGCTACCATCTGTCTCCCAACAGCTGTTCCAGTGAGCCCCTCCCCCAACTTTCTCTGAGCCTTCGGGGTCCATGTGACCTGGCCATTTAGCCCATGGTGTGCAAAAAAGTGCCGCTCAGAGGTAAAACAACCCAACCACTTCTGATTTCTCTTACTTTCCGTACATGCCAACTCAATTTAGACTTTCAATTGATGTAACACATTATTAAATTATTATATTTTCTTCAGATTATACATTTTAAAATTCGGTTCACCTCTTTTTTTTCTATTCTCATTTTATCAATTTTCTTACTCCTTCATTCTGTACATGTTAATTACTTTGTAAACTTCTGCTAAAGTATTTTAAACTCCCAAACATCTATTTTATTTTTCTCCTTTCTTTTTTTTTAAACTTATTATTCTATTCTTTTCTTTACTTATTTTTAATACATTCTTCTATTACTCCCTTTTTTCTATTCTTTAATTTTTTTTTTAACTGTTTTCTTATTACGGGGTAGATGAGGCTCAGTTGGTAGCGAGCCAGACTCGTAACCTGCAATGCTCAGGTTCGGGTTCCAGCTGTGCATGTGTAGAGATTTTTCTCTGCCAACTCCCCGCCCTGCCCACATTGAATAGGGGTCACTGTTGGGCTTGAAAAGGCCGCCGTCCGTCGGATGGGACGCAAAGCCGTGGTTCCGTGTATGGGAGAGCCACACCCCATGCACATTAAAGAACGCGCTGGATGGCCTTGACGGGAGGCCGACATCCTTCTCGCAACAGCTGTCCAGTGGGTGCCCTCTCCCAACCATACTTGTACCCACGAGAGCTCGGAACATGGACATTAGTCCCAACTAATTGATTTCATGGTAGCGATAATCTTTTTTTTTATAATAAAAAAACAAAGCTCGGAACTCCCCCTTGAAAACGATCGACTCTGGGCATAATTCAATTACAGAGTTGTAAGTATATATTCCGAATTTATCGCTTCCAATCCCTATTGGCAATAATTCCTTGGCACAGCTCAAAATTCAAAAAGTTTCCATTTTCTCGAATGAATGTACAGACGGAATTAGACAATTATTGTAGTACAGATCTTTTCGATAGGTTCCTTCTCCGCTGCTTTGCAGCCTTAATGTCAGTTTTCCTTTCACGTCGATCAGCACATGAGTGTGACATGTGGTGCCTTCCATTAGATGTACTACTATCCTGTATAGTAGAGCATCGGATGGCATCACCTAACCATATTTACACCTACCTTCACAAACTTTCATTTGATATATGACTCATAAACATCGACCACATTTTCCCTTCCTTTAGGAGTCGTTTGAGGTAGCCCATTGGATCCCCTGACCCTGGGGACGTCACAAGCTTTAATTTGAGTTATGACTCGTTAAGGTCGACCCCAATGAAAATCTCTCCCTTTTATCAGAGGGCAGAATTCGGAGCAGTTTACTAAAGTTTTCATGTGAACTTTCGTTTGACACCTAACTCATAGGCGGGGTGGCTCAGTTGGTAGCGCGCCAGGCTCGTAATCTGTAGTTCCCAGGTTCGAGTCCCAGCTGGGTCAGCGTTGAGATATATCTCCGCAAAATTCCCCGCCCTGCCCACGGTCAGTAGGGGACACCGATGGGCTTGGAACGGCCGCCGTCCGTCGGATGGGACGTTAAGCCGTGGCCCCGTGTGCGGGAGAGCCATACCCTGTGCACGTTAAAGAACACGCTGGATGGCCTTGACGGGAGGCTACCACTGTCTCCCAACAGCTGTTCCAGTGGGTCCCCTCCCCCAACCTTCTCTGAACCTTCGGGGTCCATGTGACCTGGCCATTTAGCCCATGGTGTGCAAAAAAGTGCCGCTCAGAGGTAAAACAACGCAACCCTAACTCATAATCAAATCCCTCGCGTCGGAAGATATAATAGAACAACTTTCACATTTCCCGTTTTTTAGGGGAAAAGAAAGCATGGGGATCAATTTTTTTATAGCTTATGATCCTCCCCGCATGAGCAGCTCTCATTGACGCATAGCTTGTTACTTTTCTCACTCGCGTTCCTCTATATCTTAGTATATGACTTCATAATTTCAGTAATATATTAAGAAATTGGTTACATAATAAACATGACGAAGAAGTTTTACTGTGACCACTGTTTTATCCCAGGTTCGAATCCCAGCTGGATCAGCGTTGAGATTTTTCTCCACAAAACTCGCCGCCCTGCCTACGGTCAGCATGGGATACCGTTGGGCTTGGAAAGACCGCTGTCCATCGAATGGGACTTTAAGCCATGGCGCCGTGTGCCGGGAGAGCCATGCCCTGTGCAAGTTAAAGAACACGCAAAAAATTTCTATTGCTTATGTTTAGATTGTAATACGATTACTCAATAGAGTAATAGCACTAAAAAAGAAAATACTGTACAGTCGCTCAAAAATATATCCGAACATTATGCTGATTACAGAATTCAGAAAAAATATCTGGCAACGATTTTTTAGAAATTAGTGTTCTGGCAACCTTCGTGTCACGTGAAGGTTGCTAGATCACTAATTTCTAAAAAAATCGTTGCCAGATATTTTTTCTGAATTCAGATACTTAAAAATAACTTTAAATTTCTCTTTTCAGGGAGGGACGACAATAAGCATCATCAAGGGGTGTGTCTGCTTCTCAGCAGACATGCTAGTGATGCTCTTCTAGGATATGAGTGCATTAATGAAAGGTTTCTTACAGCAAAATTTCAGACAAGCGTTAAAGACCTGAATGTTATCTGCTGTTATGCCCCCACTGAGGATGCCGATGAGGATGAGAAGGATAGATTTTATGGACAACTTCAGGATATTTTGAATTCTGTCAAGAAAGGAGATATTACCCTTGTTCTGAGTGACTTCAATGCCAAAGTTGCTACTGACTCTGACCTTTGGGGAGGAGTAATAGGCCCTTTTGGTATTGGTAGCTGCAATGGCAATGGGCAACGTCTCCTACAGGTAAGTAAACTCAATGGATTCAGATAACTAACGTTTATTACAAACACCGCGACATACATAAGTACACATGGGTTTCACCTGATGGGCTGCATAAGAATATGATTGATTATATATTAATTAACAGCAAATGGGCTAGTTCTGTTAGAAATACCAGGGCATATAGGGGAGCTGAAATTGGATCTGACCATTATCTTGTTAAAAGTGTCTTGCAACTTAAACTTAAAAAGTGATGTGCTAGGGTTAAAAAAAATTTCTTTTAATACTGAAGCACCTAGTTATAGCCAAAGCTTACCATGATAGGTTACTTAGTCATTATGACAGTCATGGTATGCTTACTACTGAAGTTGAGGAATGGGATCATTTTAAACAGGCTTTTTTGGAAACTAACAGTACTCTTTTAGGAAAAACGGAGCAGAGGAGGCAGAATTATCTGAGTGATAAGGCACTTGAGCTTATTTCAGAAAGAAGGAACTGCAGGAATGTCCTTAATCACCACCCTACTAGTCTTAATAGAAAGGATTCATCATCATCATCATCATCCTCAAGCAGCCATGGACTACGGAGGTCCAACCAGACCGTGCAATTTAGTTCTCCAAGCAAGTCTATCCTGAGCTACATCTACTGCATCTGGCCACTGCACACCAATTCTAACAAGGTCCTGTTTGACATTGTCTGCCCACCGCATCCTAGGTCTCCCCTTCTTTCTGAGGCCTTTAGGCACACTGTTCACAACCCTATTCGCCAATCTATAATTATTCATACGGGCAACATGGCCAAACCAACGGAGTCTCTCTCTGCACAATATGCTGCTTAAAGGAGTTTGCAAACTCCTTTGCCTAACCTCATCATTAGTTACAAAGTTGAACCACCTAATGCCCAAGATACTGCGTAAGCTTCTGGAATCAAAAGCATCTAGTTTCCTGTTATCTTGTTTACAAAGTCTCCAAGTTTCACTACCATAACTAACCCTAGAAAGAACTAAACTATTATACAGTCTAATTTTAGTCTTTAGGTGTATACGCCTATTTCTCCACACTCTCCCTAGATTCTTAAAAGTCCCGGCAGCAATCCCTATTCGTCTGTTAATCTCATGACGCACATCACCATTATCTGTTACATAGCTCCCAAGATAATTAAACTGTGACACCTGCTCAAGACTGCAACCATTCAGAGTAACTGAATCACAGCCTGCCTGACCAATTTTCATCACTTTAGTTTTCTCTCTGTTTATAACCAAACTTACTCTACTACCAGTTTCATCAACAGCTCGAATGAAAGAGTTCATCTCATCAACATCATTTGCCAAAAGGGCTAAATCATCAGCATAATCTAAATCAGAAATTTTCGTATCTCCAGTCCATTTAAGGCCAAAATCTTTCCCTTGAAGTGAATTTCGCATAACATAATCAATAACCAAGCTAAAGAGAAAAGGAGACAAAATGCACCCTTCTCGAACACCAGAAGTAATGCTAAACCAATTGCTACAAGCCTTACCAACTCTCACACACGACTCAGTGTTATTATAGAGAGCTTTCATTGTGTTAACTAACTTGTCTGGTATACCATATGATCCCACAATCAACCACAAATTATGACGATCAACAGAGTCGAAAGCCTCTTTGAAATCAACAAAGCTAGCAACCAAAGGTTTCTGAAACTCTAAACATTTCTCAAGAATCTGCCTAAGTGAAAATATCTGATCCACACATCCCCTATCACTTCTGAATCCACATTGCTCATCACGCAATTGACTGTCAACCAGATTCTTAATTCTATTAAGCACAATCATGGAAAGAACTTTACCTGGAACAGAGAGTAGGCTGATACCCCTATAGTTATCACAAGAACTGCGATCACCTTTTTTGAAAATAGGGATAACAATAGGTCTGGTAAAATCCTTAGGAACCATGCCTTTATCATAAAAGATATTCAGAATTTCAGTCATCCAAGTGGTAACCGAAACATTCCCAGCTCTAAGCATTTCTGTAATAATTTCATCTACCCCTGGGAATTTATGAAGTTTAAGTTTAGAAACAGCCAAAATAACTTCAGATTGTGTTATAGGGCCAACATTAAAGCCACCAATGCATCTATCATCATTGCAAACAATGGGAGTAGAACTAACCGCATTGTTTAGAATATCAGTGAAATGCTCAGCCCACCTAGCCATGACAGAATCCTCACCTTCTATAACCTTACCTTGTTTATCCTTCAATCCCTGTATAGCTGTCCGTTTTCTACCACACAAAACATTAACTATCTGGTACAGCTCTCTGCTGTTGTGCTGTCTAACTGCTTCCTCGGCTTTGTCAGCCAAACCATCAAGCCATAGATCAGCAGCTAACTGATCTTTTACACGTATATTACGTTCTCTGTAATGCTTTCTATTAGGATTAGTAAGGTATTGATTAAGGGCATTCCTGCAGTTCTTTCTTTCCGAAATAAGCTCAAGTGCCTTATCACTCAGATAATTCTGTCTCTTCTGCTCCTTTTTTCCTAAAGGAATACTGTTAGTGTCCAAAAAAGCCTGTTTAAAATGATCCCATTCTTCCTGAACTTCAGTAGTAAGCATACCATGACTGTCATAATGACTAAGTAACCTATCATGGTAAGCTTTGGCTATAACTGGGTCTTTCAGAGCTTCAATATTAAAAGCAAGTTTTTTAACCCTAACACAACACTTTTTAAGTTTAATTTGCAAGACACTTTTAACAAGGTAATGGTCAGATCCGATTTCAGCTCCCCTATATGCCCTGGTATTCCTAACAGAACTAGCCCATTTGCTGTTAATTAATATGTAATCAATCATATTCTTATGCAGCCCATCGGGTGAAACCCCTGTGTACTACTTTGTGTCGTGGTGTTTGTAATAATGTTAGTTATTCTGAAACTATTGAGTTTACTTACCTGTAGGAGACATAGCCCATTGCAACTACGAATACCAAAAAGACACTATCATCCCTCCCCAAAGGTCAGAGTCAGTACCAACTTTGGCATTGAAGTCACTGAATTCATTGAAGTCATTGAAGTTTCTTGAAGTCAAGAAAGGGTAATATCTTCTTTCTTGACAGAATTTAAAATATCCTGAAGTTGTTCATAAAACCTATCCTTCTCATCCTCATCGGCATCCTCAGTGGGGGCATAACAGCAGATAACATTCAGGTCTTTAACGCTTGTCTGAAATTTTGCAGTAAGAAACCTTTCATTAATGCACTCATATCCTAGAAGAGCATCACTAGCGTGTCTGCTGAGAAGCAGACCCACGCCTTAGTGATTCTTATTGTCGTCCCTCCCTGAAAAGAGAAATTTAAGATTATTTTTAAGAATCTGACCTTTATCTGTCCATCTGGTCTCTTGCAAGCCGAGAATATCTAAATTATAATGGTGGAATTCTTGTGTGAGGACATCAAGAGAAAAAGCTCTGTGCAGAGTCCTCACATTCCAACTACCTATGGAGAGAAAATGGTTAGTGGGATGTTTAAAGAAACTATGTTTATTGAGAGAGGAAATGCCGACAATATCAAACAGCCCCCTAATCGCAGACATGGGGCAAAGACCCGTTCGCCCACCACTAAAGGCTGAAGCCATCTACACTGGAAGACTTCCTCCAATGTAGAATTGGACGATGCCAATAGAAGCAAAGAGTTCAGGTGCCTGCGATGACTTCTGCTCAGGATTATCCACCAGCTGATAAACATATCCTGTGATTCTATTCACTTGGGGCTGTCAACCCACAAACAAACAGAAAACACAGCGGAAGATTTTCCCTCCACAGAAGTCTACCAGTGCAGCAAAATCAGGATCCATAATCAAGCTCAGAGCCATATATCTGTCCAGTCCAGTGGGTTTATATGGTCAGCACCAGGACCCTGTGTGGTTGACCACTCCTCAGCAGGGTAGAAAAAAAAAAGAAATGTAGCCATAGTTGTCCAGATCAGTAGGCCACACTAATCTGGCAGCCGTCCCCTTCCGTTCACTTCCACAAGAGAGTATCTCTTTTGAAAGGTACTAACGGTCTGCACCACGAGAAGGCGGGGTCGGACATTAGGTGCTAGGCGGGGTCGGTTCTATGCATCATCACAGGGAATTGGTGCATAGCTCTCCTTCCAGTGACTACCTAGCTACCAGTTAGCTACTGATAAGAATCTTTGGCTTGATGGCGTGGCTGACAAAGCTGAGGAAGCAGTTAGGCAGCACAACAGCAGAGAGCTGTACCAGATAGTTAGTGTTTTATGTGGTAGAAAACGGACAGGCATACAAGGATTGCAGGATAAACAAGGTAAGGTCATAGAAGGGGAGTATTCTGTCATGGCTAGGTGGGCTGAGCATTTCAGTGATATTCTAAACAATGTGGTTAGTTCTATTCCCATTGTTTGCAATGATGATAGATGCATTGGTGGCTTTAATGTTGGCCCTATAACACAATCTGAAGTTATTTTGGCTGTTTCTAAACTTAAACTACATAAATCCCCAGGGGTAGATGAAATTACTACGGAAATGCTCAGAGCTGGGAATGTTTCGGTTACCACTTGGATGACTGAAATTCTGAATATCTTTTATGATCAAGGCATGGTTCCTAAAGAATTTTCCAGAGCTATTATTATCCCTATTTTCAAAAAAGGTGATCGCAGTTCTTGTGATAACTATAGGGGTATCAGCCTACTCTCTGTTCCAGGTAAAGTTTTTTCCATGATTGTGCTTAATAGAATTAAGAATCTGGTTGACAGTCAATTGCGTGATGAGCAATGTGGATTCAGAAGTGGTAGGGGATGTGTGGATCAGATATTTTCACTTAGGCAGATTCTTGAGAAATGTTTAGAATTTCAGAAACCTTTGGTTGCTAGCTTTGTTGATTTCAAAAAGGCTTTCGACTCTGTTGATCGTCATAATTTGTGGTTGATTGTGTGATCATATGGTATACCAGACAAGTTAGTTAACGTAATGAAAGCTCTCTATAATAACACTGAGTCATGTGTGAGAGTTGGTAAGGCTTGTAGCATTGGTTTATCATTACTTCTGGTGTTCGACAAGGGTGGATTTTGTCTCGTTTTCTCTTTAGCTTGGTTATTGATTATGTTATGCGAAATTCACTTCAAGGGAAAGATTTGGCCTTAAATGGTCTGGAGATACGAAAATTTCTGAATTAGATTATGCTGATGATTTAGCCCTTTTGGCAAATGATGTTGATGAGATGAACTCTTTCATTCGAGCTGTTGATGAGACTGGTAGTAGAGTAGGTTTGGTTATAAACAGAGAGAAGACTAAAGTGATGAAAATTGGTCAGGCAGGTTGTGATTCAGTTAATCTGAATGGTTGCAGTCTTGAACCGGTGTCACAGTTTAATTATCTTGGGAGCTATGTAACAGATACTGGTTAAGGTATCCTGCAAAAGTTCAAAAGGAAATCAACAAAGGCTCAGGATTATCCACCAGCTGATAAACATATCCTGTGAATCTATTCACTTGGGCTGTCAACCCACAAACAAACAGAAAACACAGCGGAAGATTTTCCCTCCACAGAAGCCCACCAGTGCAGCAAAATCATGATCCATAATCAAGCTCAGAGCCATATATCTGTCCAGTCCAGTGGGTTTATATGGTCAGCACCAGAACCCTGTGTGGTTGACCACTCCTCAGCAGGGTAGAAAAAAAAAAGAAATGTAGCCATAGTTGTCCAGATCAGTAGGCCACACTAATCTGGCAGCCGTCCCCTTCCGTTCACTTCCACAAGAGAGTATCTCTTTTGAAAGGTACTAACGGTCTGCACCACGAGAAGGCGGGGTCGGACATTAGGTGCTAGGCGAGGTCGGTTCTATGCATCATCACAGGGGATTGGTGCATAGCTCTCCTTCCAGTGACTACCTAGCTACCAGTTAGCTACTGATAAGAATCTTTGGCTTGATGGCGTGGCTGACAAAGCTGAGGAAGCAGTTAGGCAGCACAACAGCAGAGAGCTGTATCAGATAGTTAATGTTTTATGTGGTAGAAAACGGACAGGCATACAAGGATTGCAGGATAAACAAGGTAAGGTTATAGAAGGGGAGGATTCTGTCATGGCTAGGTGGGCTGAGCATTTCAGTGATATTCTAAACAATGTGGTTAGTTCTACCACATAACACGTTCGAAAAGGAAATCAACAGATACTGGTGATGTGCGGCATGAGATTAAGAGACGAATAGGGTTTGCTGCCGGGACTTTTAAGAATTTATGGAGATTGTGGAGAAATAGGCGTATACACCTAAAGACTAAAATTAGACTGTATAATAGTTTGGTTCTTTTTAGGGTTAGTTATGGTAGTGAAACTTGGACGCTGTGTAAACAAGATAACAGGAAGCTAGATGATTTTGATTCTAGATGCTTACCCAGTATCTTGGGTATTAGGTGGTTCAACTTTGTAACTAATGATGAGGTTAGGCAAAGGAGTTTGCAACCTCCTTTAAGCAGCATATTGTGCAGAGAGAGACTCCGTTGGTTTGGCCACGTTGCCCATATGGATAATTATAGATTGGCGAATAGGGTTATGAACAGTGTGCCTAAAGACCTCAGAAAGAAGGGGAGACCTAGGATGCAGTGGGCAGACAATGTCAAACAGGACCTTGTTAGAATTGGTGTGCAGTGGCCAGATGCAGCAGATGTAGGCTCAGGACAGATATGATTGGATAATTAAACTGCACGGTCTGGTTGGACCTCTGTAGCCCATGGCTGCTTGAGGATGATGATGTAATCAGCCATAATGTTCGGATATATTTTTGAGCGACTGTACTTTTGTGCCTTTTATCTGCATTTCCGTATCCACAGGGAGTTTGTAACTCTTGCAGGTAGCCTTTTTCCAACTATCAAATGTAAACGTGAAAGTGTTTGTTGACACTATTTTGTCTGGAAATAAATTGATTGATTCTTGGTTCACGCTCCTTTGAAATTCACACAGTTAGGTCAAATTGGGAAGACTTGATTTGGTGTTTCTTTTCTGTTTGGTTTCAGGAGATTCAATCTCATTCCAGATACATCCCATTTTTCTCTCAGAATCAGAACTATACTTGCTTATACAAGAAAAAGCTGTATACAGATTATGGCGGTCCTAAATCTTACTGTTTAGAAGGATTTTTTAATCAAAATATCTAAAATATTTATAGTAAATCATATTCAATAAATATTTATTTCATCCAGCTCTTTTAATTTTGTCCTTAAAACTTATTATTTAAAGTAGCTGTAGCACTAACAGTACCATTTGCATCGGGATTTCTCAAATGGCTCCCAGGGAAGAGGGGGGGGGGGGATCAGGTGCACGAAAGAAATTATTCATGTCTACGGAGAATAGGCGAAAAATGCAATTACAAAAAAAATTGTTTTCCCCATATGAGAAAAAGAAAGAAAAGGGTGAAAAAAATATGAAATTTGCTATTTCCAAGTACCGTCCTCGTGGCAGAGAGGTTAAGGGGTCTCGCTGACGATTAACAGGACCTGGTTTCTAATCTCGGATGAAGTCATGGTACTTGTGTTGTTTTTCTGCTGAGGTCTCGCCTCCCTCACAGAACAGAAACTTTCTTTATAGAGTAAGTATATTGTCAGGTTTCTGTAAGGCCTTTTGTGGTAAGAGTGCTTGCCGATTATTTATACACTGGTCCCTAGATTAACGATATTTTTGATTAAAGATAATTTGGTTTACAATCAACCTCTTATAGGGATTAACGATTAAAGACATCTGATTAACGATTTCGGTATAACAACATTCGTGCTCCATTTTCGGCCAATGGAAGCGTTCGCAAGAAATGCGGTCGTCATTTTCGGCCAATCGAAGCACTCAAAAATCAAGCTTTCGTTTTTGGGCCAATCACAGCGCTCTAAAACCTGAACATCGGGAAGTGATTATAGAAAAAGATTCCAAAAAAATTCTTTAGCCTCATCCTCTCCATCAACCCCATTAGGCAATAATTTTTTAGTTGAAAGAAATAAATTTTTACCAATTCACTTTATTATTTACGTATGTATTTAAAAATGTTAGCATAAGTATTTATTTACTCATATAAAAATGCTAAAATACTGTACCTTATATTAAAAATACACATTCGTATCAGAATAACATGACCACCTTCCTAATAATGAGAATAACCACCATTGGCCCGGATGACAGCGGGGAGACGGTGTGGCATGGGCGCAATAAGGCCCTGGAAGGTTGCCAGAGGCACACGTGCCCATTCGGACTCCAGGAGAAACGGAGGTTTCGGAGATGACGTGGTTGTGGGTCCGCATGCCGAACCTGTCGATTCAAATAGTCCCACAAGTGCTGTATGGGATTGAGGTCCGGCGATTTCGCCGGCCAAGGGAGAACAGAGACATCACTGTCGTGTTCCTGGAACACGACAGGGCGAACTGTACTGTTGGTAGACACCATCACTACCAGGTACACGTCTAACATGAAGGATGCATGTGGTCCACGAGGATGGACAGGTAGCCATTGGTTTTCAGGGACCCATCCAACAGTCCCAAGTCATACCAGGAAAATATCCCCCAGACATGCACACTGCCACCTCCAGCCTGTACTTAACCAACAAGCGTGTTCGGGTGTCTGACGCTGTATCCGTCACCGCCCGTCATTTCTGTGGAGTAGAAACCTCGATTTCTCACAGAAGGCAACCTTTTTCCCCTCTTCCACTGTCCAATGACGGTAGTCCCGCGCGAACTGCAGGCATTGCCGATGGACCTAGGTTAACATGGGTCCTTTACGCAGCGTCGACTCCAGACACCCATGCTTAACAGGGTTCGCTCTACTGTTATCGGGGTTACGTACCTGGGTGCCCCAACTTTCATTTGAGTGGTCAATTGCTGCACTATTGCACGTCGATTGCCTTTTACCAGTCGATGGAGGCGACGTTCTCCTCTGGGGTCGATGGCCTTTGGGACTCTATAGTTATGATGTCTGGAGGTACGCGGTGTGCCAGCGGTTCATTCTTGGTACACCCTTACTACAGCACCTCATGAACAGCCCACAAAGTCTGCTGTTTCCGAGATGCTTACACTCTTGGCGCAGTAGCCGATGATCATTCTTTTTTGAACGTCCATCAAATCAATACCTCTGCCTATTGTGCTCACGTTACGCACTATGGCTCATCTGTCCTGGCCGGCCGCTTACATCACCGTGTGGTGGACCTTGTCATATGCACTCTGTGATGCGCCTGGGTGGGTATGCTGTGACTCTGTGGGTGGTCATATTATTCTGATACGACAGTGTACGCTTCTTCTGTGAAAAAAATTCAGCTTTCTATGATCGTGGAACGATTAAGCTTTAACACGTATTTCATTTATTAAATTAAAGATACTTCAGATTTACAATCATTTTCGTGGGACCAATTACGAGGGACCAATGTATTTCTTTATGTAAAAACTTAATTGTATGATTTAATCTGTCTTCACTTCCATCTCGCATGTAATTTTTGTCATCACCTCTGTTACCTAAACCAGTTGGAAAAAATGTGAATATGTCCTGATTTACGTTATCTAGTACAATCTATCAAAATGAAAACGAACTTTTGGAGTACACTTATCCCTCGATTTACCCGATACTCAGTCACAGGGATTCGGTTTTACACGGTCTAAATAGATTCAACCAGTTTCGATTTACACGTTTACAGACTCGGTATTGCACTCAAAGGAGTTAGTTTATTTTTAATATATGTGGATATAATGCACATTATGAAGTGGCAGGACATCAAGGGAGATTATGGAATTGTGATCCGAAAGTAAAAATCAACTATATCGCATTTTAATTTCTGTCATTCATTCTCTAGAATAAACTGATAATAGGAAAATACTATATTAATAAAATCGTCATTTGTAACAAATTAAATTCTCTTGCTAAAATTATATTCTTTCCATTGTACAGTCGCCTCAAAAAGGTATCCAAACACTATGGTTGATTACAAAATTCAGAAAAAATATCTGGCAACGATTTTTTTAGAAGATCTGGCAACCTTCGTGTCAACACGAAGGTTGCCAGATCTTCTAAAAAAATCGTTGCCAGATATTTTTTTCTGAATTCTGTAATCAACCATAGTATTCGGATACTTTTTTGAGTGACTGTATCTCAAATCAGAGCTTGTGACGTCTCCAATGTCGTGGTTTACCTGAAACGTGACTCCAAAAGGAGGTAAATTTGCTCGATGCGATGACTTGATATCAAAGTTATCATCGCATATATGTATGCGATGACCCGCATATCAAATTTTTGGACGATAGACATTTTTAGTGACAAAAAAAAACATAAATTAAACGTTTAAAAAAATGTGTACTTTCCTACAGTGTCCTAAAAAGTAGAAAATAAACCTGAAGTATATCGATGGTGCAAGGGGCCACTGAGTTCGTATTCGCTTCGAAGGAAGAGAGGGCGCCGATTGACCTACTCGACAAGATTGCCGGCATCTTATCTTCCTTTGAAGTGAATATGAAATCAGTGACTGATTGCTCCATCGATATGCTTTAGGTTTCTTTTCTATCCCTCTAGGAAGATAGGTATTTTTTAAAATTTTCAATTTATATTTTTAACCAAAAGTTTCACTTTGTACAGCTGATTCGTAAGTACACTATTTCATGTCATATAAATATCAATTTTACAAAATAAAGCATTTGTTCGCCCACATATTTAATTCCTAATTTTTATTGAGTTCATAAATCTCCTTTCAAACTTCGTCTTCTGATTCAATAATTACATTAACGACGAGTATTTTTCGTGACGAAAAAAAATCGATGAGAAATTAATCTAAGCTTGTCTGAATTGGTGCAAATAAAATACAAAATAATGTTGCATTAATGCTTATTATTACTGTTGAACTAAAATTTCAGATAAATATGCATAAATAAAACTTTCAAAGTACATTTCATTCCTAACAAGGATTTTTTTTTCGCAATCTAACTCTTTTTTTTGTATAAGTTTGTCGGTTTCAATTTTCCCGGTGATATTCTGGAGCCTGTCTACAGTGCAAATCGGGGAATGGTGTACAATAATTTTCACTAAAAGCTGTAGCTGCTCAGATCATCACTAAATAACCCACACACAGACACAATTTCTCAATAGTCTCCCCAAATGATAAACTGATCAACCAAATCGGTTTTCCCCTTTAGGTACAGTCGCTCAAAAAAGTATCCGAACAGTATGGTTGATTTGCAGAATTCAGAAAAAAAATATCTGGCAACGATTTCATTTAGGAATTAGTGAGCTGGCAACCTTCGTGTCACGTGACACGAAGGTTGTCAGATCACTAATTTGGTGTCACGTGACACGAAGGCAACGATCTGGCAACGATTTCATTTAGGAATTAGTGATCTGGCAACCTTCGTGTCACGTGACACGAAGGTTGTCAGATCACTAATTGCTAAAAAATCGTTGCCAGATATTTTTTCTGAATTCTGTAATCAACCATAGTGTTCGGATACTTTTTGAGCGACTGTAAATGCTATGACTGTGCTGATAGGATCGCAGATCTGAAACTGATCATCATTTTTCTTTTCCTTCCAAGGGACGATTTCCTTCTCCGAAAAGGACGATGAGGTGTTGATGACCTTCCACTCGGACAATGACACCTCTGGCCTGGGCTACATGGTGACGGTGGTGCAGCAGGAATGTCCTCTCCCCTCCTGTGACGTCACTTACAACGAGCCGGACTTCACCCTCACGAGTCCGAATTTTCCTCAGCCGTACGACAACAGCCGCACGTGCAGATACACGGTGCGCAAGAGCTCTCTGGACGTCTGCAGACTCCAGCTGCAGGTGAGGGTGTTCGACGTCGAAGAAGACGACCACTGCCTCTCCGACTACCTGGAGGTCCACAAAGACCGACTCTGCGGAACAATGGCTCAAGGGCAGATCGGTGAGTAGAGCTGCTGACCACCAAATGAAGTGGTTCATTTAGTTTCGCCATGAGTGGGATTCGAACCCACGTCTCCAGGAAACATGCCTGTTATGCTAACCACTACACCATCAATGGCTAACCTCACGTGACACGAAGGTTGCCAGATCACTAATTTAAAAAAAAAAATCGTTGGCAGATATTTTTTCTGAATTCTGTAATCAACGATAGTGTTCGGATACTTTTTTGAGCGACTGTACTGTGTAAGGGAATAACAACATGTAACATTCAAGTTTTTAATCTTAGTTTTAAATTTAGCTGTAAGAAATCTTCCATTAATGCGGTCGTATCCTAAATGAGCGTCACTGGCTTGTCTGCTGAGAAGCATAGGTGCACTTCTGTTGCTTATTAAAATCACGTCTTGAAAAAGAGATATTTAAGATTAATTTTAAGTATTTAACCTTTGCTTGTCCATTTGGTCTTTTGCAAACCCAAAGTGTTTAATTTTTGCCGCTGGAAATTCTAATTTGAGAACATCCAGAGAACAGTCTCCATTGAGAGCCATCATGTTCCAAGTAACTGTGGATAGAAAATGGTGAGGACATTTCAATTTGCTGTCATCACGGCCTGACCTAGATCAGCCATCACTGAAAACAAGTGAACGTGTTCAGCCTACTTCAGTACAAAGTTCCACCCCCTCCAACTTATGTGTTTTTTTTTAAATATAAGTACATTATTTGACTAGTTTATTGGCAACAGCAGTCGCCTTTCTTGAGTCAAGCACTGTAGGCTGTCGTCTGCTTTGGACTTACCAAGACTATCATTCGCTCACAACATGGCTTTCAAGAACTTAACCGTCCATGCCCAATTAGGAAGTGGCACAAAGGGACTATTTTTTCATTCATTCCTCTAAAATAAGGTATTCTTTCTTTGGCGGTATATTTAAAGAAGCCAAGTCTGAACTATGCAGTGGTGGTTAAGTTCTTGAAAGCCGCATGCGAAGGATGACGGTTAGGGCCGAATTTAGGAGCAAGCGATAGCCAGAAACATATTATTTTTTCCGATCAAAACTTTTGGTTTTGGATGGCCTGATGGCAAAAGGTTCGTATTTACCCTGGAGGACTGTTTTCACTAGAATCAAAATGGAAAACTGCGTTCGGACGAAGATATATTATACTGAAATAAAAATCAAACGTGAGGTTCATTTCAACAAATAAATGATGTAAAGTAGCCCCAGAGTTCACGTGATGTAAAGACCAGGAAATCTTTTACCTATTAAAATTTTTTCAGTGTATTTGAACTATTCAGTTATTGAGGATCATGATGATGATGACTGAAGAGGAAAGACGAAATTTGCAGGTGAAGTGGAGGTGGTGGGAGGATGAACGACGCACTCGGAGCAGTAGAACGCAATGATTGGAATTTTCATAAAGCGGGACTGGAATCACTATTGAAACTGAAGACTGGAATCCTCATAAAACTATAGACTACAATCATCACAAATCTGGAAAAAAATTATTCTCAGAAAGCTGAGGACTGAATCTCCACCAAAGACAAAGATTATAATCAACACAAAATCAAAAATAGAATCTCCTCAAAGCCAAAGAAAAACTAAAAAACTAAAAATATAAAGAGCAGGAATCACCACAAAAAATAAATAAAATGAAGGGAAAAAAAATTATTAAAACAGCAATCACCAGAATACAAAGCACTGGACTGGAATCAGTACAAAAACTGAAGTCTAAAATAAATTCAGAGACGATAACTGCAATCGTTACAAAGGCAGTGAGTAGAACCACTACCAAAGCTGAGGATTGCAATAAGAGAAGCTGTGTTGTTTTACCTCTGAGCGGCACTTTTTTGCACACCATGGGCTAAATGGCCAGGTCACATGGACCCCGAAGGCTCAGAGAAGGTTGGGGGACAGGACCCACTGGAACAGCTGTTGGGAGACAGATGGTAGCCTCCCGTCAAGGCCATCCAGCGTGTTCTTTAACGTGCACAGGGTATGGCTCTTCCACACACGGGGCCACGGCTTAACGTCCCATCCGACAGACGGCGGCCTTTCCAAGCCCATCGATGTCCCCTACTGACCGTGGGCAGGGCGGGGAATTTTGCGGAGATAAATCTCAAGGCTGACCCAGCTGGGACTCGAACCTGGGAACTACAGATTACGAGCCTGGCGCGCTACCGACTGAGCCACCCCCACCCCCACCCCCAATAAGAAAAGCTGAATCATGAAAAAATCAAGAAGTGGAGCCACCACAAAAGCTGATGATTGGAATCATCGAAAAGGCAAGGAATGAAACCATGTAAACTGAGGATCGTAATAAGAAATGCTGGTGAATGGAATCATCGAAAAAGGCGACGAAAAAAAACATCACAAAAGCAATGATTGCAATCACTATAAAGTCGGCAACGAAATTATCACAAAGCTGGGTTCTCCAACAATTACATTTCTTAAAAAGTGGAATCACTACAAAGAGTATAAATATAACCACCACAATGTCGAAGGCTAAAATTACCACAAAACCCAAATCTGCAATAATTACAAAAGCCGAAAGTTGCAATCACCACGAAATCAAAGACTTGAATCACCATAAAGCTGATGAATGGATTGTTATTTTTAATTGCATATGCTTATGTGAATTAATTGCATATGTTAGTCAATTTTAGTCGTCATCATTATCATTAGTAAGGAACCTTAAATTTTAAGCTCCTTGAACTTCAGTTTGACTCTAAAATTTCTGGCTGGAATATTCACACGATGATGTCCGAAATCATCGCTAAACCACCAATAGAATCACAATAAACAAAGGAATGGAATTGCTATGAATATTTATTCAAAACGAAAACAAATTATCAAGGTATTAAAATACTTATTTTAAGCGGAAAACTGGAATAATTTATTAAAATTTAGGAACTTTTCACTCGAGTTTCTTTAGCAAAAATCATGCTTTTTTGCAAGATATTTCGTCCTTTAACCACTCATCACAATCACCTTCAGTGTCAATATTCCAATAATAATTCTGGAACAGACAACACTTTCACTGCAATGCTTTAAGGTTTCAGTTCTTGCAAAATTTTTGTAGTAATTGCATTGTTCCTGAGAGTTCCATTTTAAATCTCTGCTATATACGATTCCCTTGCACATTTGTGATCAATCACAACTTTTAGGATTTGATTATTATTTGAATTGTGATAATGTATCTTGTTATTGAAATATTCCGATATAGTCTTATGTATAATTACCATGTATTATGTACATTCATACTCACCTGATTTTGGTCCATATTTCATTTCATTACACGACTATGAATATTTTTCATTACGTCTTATTCCTTTTTATCAGCATAGAATAAAGCAGTATCTCTTATAATATTTATTATATCTCTTATCATATTTACTGCAACATCAATGAACCAGAAGTATAAGATACCTGTGGAGAATATTGAGTGCTTGTTTTCAAAGAGAACGAAGTTCATCACTTTCCGACTTTAGTGCCCTCTAATGGTAAAAATACTAAGCAGCAGGGCCGGAAGCAGCAGGGCTGGAAAAGTTCCTTCTCCCCTCTTGAGAATACTAAAAGGATGATGGTGACAAAGAATTATCAAACTTATGTACAGTCGCTCAAAAAAATATCCGAACACTATGGTTGATAACAGAATTCATGAAAAATATCTGGCAACAATTTGTTTTAGAAATTAGTGATCTGGCAACCTTTGTGTACAGTACAAGAAGGTTGCCAGATCACTAATTTATAAAAAAATCGTTGCCAGATATTTTTTCTGAATTCTGTAATCAAACATAGCGTTCGGATACTTTTTTGAGCGACTGTATATATTTGATAAATTTTTTAAGAAATGTTTAAAACATCTAAAATGGAGGGAAAAAATTCTGCAATGGAATTCCAGTCTCCTGCCCCTCCCTCGTTTTCTTTTTTTCCTAGATCCGGGGCTGCCAAGAGTTATGGAGGAATAATATGTCACTATAGTATCTGTCAAGCGCAAAAACCGTTTTTATTCAATTACTGAAATTCATTGCCCACTAACCCATACCTCGTCTGCAAATTAAAATTTTGAATTTTTGGTGTCAACAGATCGTTTACAACATTCGTTTAAAGCAGTGATTCCCAACCTTTTCTGGACCATCGCCCCTTTAGAAGAGAACAAAAATTTCCATAATAGTTAATTTTATATGAAATATTAAAATATTGTTGCATATCATCCGTACCTAATTCATCTGTTTATTTATCTATTAAAATCATAAAGCAGAAATTAATAAAACGACAACCAAATGTACAATAAAATTGTTTATTAAAATTTTAAAAATAAACACAGAATCAATAAGAAATAGAAAATAATGAGATAAACACAAAATTAATAATAAATAAAAAAAATTAATGAGATGGTTGAGGCTGGTGGAGTGTTAACAATTTGATAATGTCGTGTTCCAATTTCGTTAACATCAATCGCAGATCGCCACGTTCAGTGATGTGTAGTCTGTTCCTCTTCTTTGACAGTAAATTAGCTACTGCACTGAATCCACGCTCAGCCATATAGGACGAAGGAAATGCGATTAAAAACTTCTGTACTATTGCCCACAATCCAGGGTAGAGAACTGGTATTGATTTTTGAAGCCAGAAGTCTTGGTATCCATGTTTGGATTTTACTTTGAGTGCTTCGTTAGTCGTGAGTTCTAAGAGTTCCTCTTCCAAATTTGATGATTCTTCAGTATCTGTGTTTGCGAAAGGATCTAAAACCCAACTCGATATATTCATGTTTAAAATATCTTGGAAAACGCTCCGTAAAATCAACATGAAGAACTTCCAAGTGTTGGCAGTAAGTAAGTAAATCTTCCGGTTTTGCAGAGACTGCTGATAATGTGGGAAAGTGGTAGTATTCACCTCTACCTAGATTTCGTTTGAATAGAAGAAGTTTTCCCGCAAAAGCTGCTATGACGTTTTTTGTTTTAATTAAATTCAACTCATTACCTTGCAATTGTAAATTAACTTGATTAAATATTTTAAACAGGTCTGTCAAATAAGCGATGTCATTTTTTGACGTAATCAGGTTTTCGCGCAATTTTTCGTCTCTGTCTTCAAGAAAGTCCAGTACTGAGTCAAATAGATTGAAAAAACGATTCAGACAAACACCTTTAGAGAGCCAACGTCCTTCTGTGTGCAGCAGCAAGCGATTGTAATCTTCATCATTTTCATTACAAAGCTTACCAAATAAATCGGTCATTCAATGAATTGCTTCTAATCTTATTGATTGCTTTAATAACGTAATGGAGCGACGTATGCAGACGTTCATTCAAATTTTTTGCAACCAAATGCTGGCAATGAATAATACAATGTACAGCGAGTACATTTGGTACTGCTTGTTTCAAATGCGCTATGAAACCCTTATGACGCCCTGTCATTGCTGGAGCACCATCAGTAGCAGCAGACAAAATATTGCAAATAGGAATTTCTTTCTCTTGAAAAAACTTTTGCATGGTATTAAATACAGATTCTACCTTTGTATCAGATTCCAAATTTTTAGCAAATAATAACTCTTCATGAATTTTTTCTTCTTTTATAAATCGTACGTATGGTAAGAGTAGAGCTTCGTTATTTGGTAGAGTTAATTCATCGAGTTGAATGGAAAATTTGCAATTCTTTAAAGTAATCACATAATGATATTTCAACGTCTTTTGCCATTTCGTCTATTCTTCTTTGCACTGAATTATTACTGAGAGGAATTTTTTGATGATATCTGACGGTGTCATGATGAAGAACAGTTTTTAATATCTCTTTGACTGCCGGCAAAATTAATTCCTCGCCAATTGTGTGTGGTTTTCCTGCTTTTGCGATTAACAATGAAACGTTATATGAGGCTCGTAGTCAATCATCATCTTGTTCAGAAGACGACGCAAAAAGGTTTGACATAGTTGGCTGTTTTAAATATTGCTTTTCCAGTTCTTGAAAATAGGATAAATCTTTGTTCTTCTTATCAGCATGCATTTAATTTAAATGCTCTTGTAGCCTAGAAGGTTTCATAGCTTCATTTAAAAAATCTTTTCGGCAAATTAAACACATAGGTAATGATTGGTTTGTAGGAGAGTACGTAAATCCATATTTCAAATACTCAATACTGTACTGCCGGCATTTCTTTTTAGATGTAGATTCAGACATTTTCAAATGCAAATTAACTTCTCAACAGATTTATAGATAGTTATAAAAATAATGTTTATAATGACTTCTAACACTTATCACTCACGACTATTTATCGCGGCGAAGCACATAAAAATAATAAAACATTCCTAGAGCGATGCCGGCGCACTTGCTCCGTAAACAAGTCATTTCAAGCTCCCATATTCTTGTCGAAACATGTTAAATTGCATGAACCGCGTGTTTGCCTACCAACTTGCAAGGACTTGTCACCGTCAATCTATTCTAAACTAAAACCAATTAGGTATAGGTATACCTAATGCTAATTTAAAAATGCTTATTAACGCGATAACAATAAGATAATTTTCATAGCTAGATAAAATATTTATTCATGAAAACAGGTATTTTCAAAGTATTTTATTGTATTAAAAAAAATTATAATAAAATATTAAATATAATAAATTTATTATTATTATATTATCATTGCATCAAGGTTGATTTGCCTATCAGGATGGACACACATGTCCAACATAGTAAGCCTGATATAATAGTGCATGTTAAGGTATTGAATGAGATTACAATTATTGAAGTAGGAATAACATCTCAGGATAACCTGCAGACAGTAGAGGTTGAAAAGAAGAGGAAGTATGATCTGCTGGCTAATGAGTTGAGCCTAATTCACAAGTGTAATGTTAATATTATACCCTATGTTCTGACGTGGGATGGTATTGTAACTACGTACCATAAAGCATACTCAAAGCGACTTGGAGTGGGAAAACATATTGAAGCTTATATCCAATCTGTGATCTTGAAGAGAACTTTTGAGAGCATCTCAGTCGACTTCAGACGTACCAGTACGCTAGTAGGCGGTAGCAGGGAACTTATTGTCCAAGCTGCAGTTGAAAAGCTGTACATGACGGATGAGGTAGTGGATGACCAGAATCACCAGGAAGACATCACAGAATAGAAGAGATAAAAAGGTTGTCACAGAAAATTCCATTAAATTTATTTATTTATTTGACCGCCCCTCTTGACTGCCTCAACGTCCCCCATTTGCTTCTGGATCCGCTACCGCCCCCATGGAAGGCTCCAGCGGCCACTGGGGGGCGGTATCGCCCCCGTTGAGAATCTATGGTTTAAAGCATAAGTTCCCATCTTTTTGGGTCGAATTTATTATTTTCTAGGAATTCTTCTTGGAAATCAAACATTTTTTCCTGTATAACACTAGTTAAAAAAATATTATTGTGTATGCCCTCTGTGGCAAGCAGTTGCTCGAGGGGGTATTTATTTTATTTTTATATTATTTATGCAAATTCAGGAGTATTTTGATTCGTGAATTTCTAAATTTCTTTTTCTGTCGAATTAAAACGTGCAAATTTATGTTAATCTAAGAAGTATTCGTTATTCCATTTAATCATTTCCACAGAAAAACTCAAGAACACGACATGCAAATTTCTGAAAAATAAAAAAAAAAACTCTTTCGGGGAGGTGGGCGCATCTGTTGGGAACCAGTGGCTTAAAGCTTTGAAATTTTCTAAATTTAGCTCCCTCTAGTAGTGTAAATTAAAATATTGAGATATTTTGAAGTCTAAAATTTCATTCCAACCCAAAAGGAATTTACTTTTTCTCTCTAAGAAGAAGACTAACAGCAAAAAGATAGAATGTCTTAATACAAAAAGACCGACGGATGGAAGATAGAGAGAAAATAATAGATGGCCAACTACTACCTATACAGGGCCTCTAATCACTTTCCGACTTTAGTGCCCTCTAACGGTGAAAATACCAAGGAGCATAAATAAAAAAAATTTGAATCATAAAATAATTGTAATTTCTGTAAAATTATTAACCGATTGCCTTGTTACGCAGGCAAAATCAAGTTATTGTAAATGTAAAATATCTGAAATTTTGGAAAATATGGAAAGCAATGGGAAATTATCAATGAATTATCTGGAAATGAGAAGAAATATCAGCAATATTCTATGGAAATAAATTATTAAAATTTGGGTTACAATTTCATGATAACCTTTTGGGTTTCGTTGAAATATTTAATAAATATTTTACAAGGTGATAGAGGATTTAATAAAAATGATCGTAATAAATGAAACAATATTATATGCCAGATTAAGATTCCACACTGCAGTCGTTTCTTGTTGATTATGTAACTAAAAATGAAGTGATACAGATAAAAAGATTTCACTAAAAATTTTTCAATTCAATTTTTCAGTTCAATTTTTATTCAACATAGATATGTATCAATACAAAAATTTATGAAATATACCCAGCTAACGTAACTGAATATTTGAGCGCTGGTGTATAATTATGACAAAAATATAAATTCAAAAAATCAACAAGGCAACAATTGATAATTGAACCAATCAATGATGTAGAAGTCAAAAAATTGGTTTTACATACAGTTGTCATTCATTGTTTAGTATCTATTCAGAAAGAAATTTATTAAATAAATATTTAGAAGTAATTTTCTTCATTGTATCTGGAACACTGTTGTATAATTTAGGCCCAATATAGTTTATATTACGGGAAGTAGCTTGCTTTGATATAAGTGGTATATGCAATTTAAATGCTGAATCTCTAAGTGGTATATATGTCTGTCGAACCTGAAATAGATGTAAATTGAAATGGACATATTCAATAACTTTTAAAATATAAATTTGAGACAGAGTCAGTAACCCCAATTTCTTAAATATAGGACGAGATTCAGAGAAGCGACCTTTATGGTCAATGATTCTAACTATAAATTTTTGCAGAATCAACAGCCTGTTTAAATATATTTTTGCAGGTCCTCCCCAGACTTTTATTGCATATTGTAGCTGACTACATACACAAGCAGAATACAACATTTTTAAACTTGTTTTATCGAGTAAGAATCTTAGTGTATAAAATTTTGCTATGAATGGTTTTATCTTATCCACAGTATAATCAGTGTAATACTTCCATGAAAGGCTTTTATCAATAATCACTCCTAGGTATTTAATTTGATCAACCTTCGTAAGACGTTCGCAACTGCAATTTAGGATGTTGTAACAGTCCTTGTGATGAGAAACCACTCCAGAGTCACTGCTACCATCAGTTGATGCCTTCAACTGGAATTTTACATAACATGTTTTGGCCTTGTTTAAACTTAATTTATTCAACATTAGCCATTGATAGAAACGATGAATATCTCTGTTTGTCATTTGGTATAATTGCTCATTGGTGTTACTTTTGTATAACAAAACAATATCATCAGCATAAGAAATAATTTCTGCCTCAAAATTTTTGTCAAATATATCGTTTACATATAATATAAATAGCAGAGGTCCCAGTACAGAACCTTGTGGTACACCTGTATTAATATTTTTCATAGAACTATATATATCATTTATCCTAACGATTTGTGAACGATTTTCCAAGTAGGATTCTTGCCATGTAAAACTGGTAGGAAAAATAAATAATTTTTTCCGGAATCTTTTTCGTATCACGATTTTTAAAATTGTATATCCGTATATTTCAAAGTTTTTTTGTCATCGAATAAATTATTCTAGATCAGAGGGTTATTTTTAAACTGTTTTAAAATAGCTACCGTAATTCCGGTTTATAAAGGAGGTGACCGAAAATATTTGGGAAACTTCAGACCACTTTCAATGCTTTCCAATAGATCAAAACTCGTCGACAAAAGTTATAAAATTAAAAATGGTAAAGATTCTTACAAACAGACTTTTTGCGCTGTCCTTAAATAAACAAATTTCGATTTAGGGAGAAAAGGAATAGCGAGGATTCTATTCTGTTCCACATGACGTAAAGCTATTTAAACTTGAAAATTATGGTTTAGAGGAGAAATGTATAATTTATTAAAAAGTTATTTCAATGATAAAGTCCAGATAGTTTAATTGATATTGTCAGTATGGAGGAAATTTAGAGTCCACAAGGTTCAGTTTAGGCCCTCTTTTACTAAAAATATAATGATAAAGTTTATATATATATAAATGATTTATGCAAACTTAATATCGAAGGAAATTGAATTGCTTTTGCTGATGATGCAGCTTAGATTTATACTGTCGAAATTTTGGACTCTAATAGATAGTATAAATTTAGATATAATTAAAATTGGAAGTTAGTTTTTTTTTAAATAAATTGCGTTTATCTGCATGAACAAATTTTTTTACCGTAACTTGGAATGGATCACTGAAAATTGTTCTTTTTAGGCTATTGAGAAATTTAATTGTTTTAAATATTTTGGCATTTCATAGATTATAAATTGAATCTGAAGGAAGATCTAGCAAATGCGATTGAAAAGAAATATTTTACACAAAGATTAAATAAATATATAAATACCCCCTCAAGCAGCTGTTTGCCACAGAGGTCTGACAGGAGCCTGTCAGTTTAATACGCCATAGTAGAAGGTCTGTGAGGATGGCGGGACCTCAGCAGAAAAACAGCACACACATCCATGCCTTACCCAGGACTCGAACCCAGGTCCCGTAGATCAGTTATATTAGACAATTTGCAGATATTTCGAATTTAAATATTATATATAATTGTTGGGTTAAATCATACTTGAAATATGAAATTATTTCTTGGAGTGGCACATATTACACCAATATAACAAAATAATTGCAACTCAAAATCCAGTTATAAAGTGTGTATGATGGGAAAGAAACTATGAAAGTGTCAAAACCTATATAAGCACATTAATAATTTACCAGTCAGAAAAATTATATATTAATTGTTTCAATACATTTATTAAAATATTGGTTGGAACAAAATATAAAAATTGCTAGTTATAACGCAAGATTTGGTGGACTCTTGGGAGGTCTGCCTGATGTACAGTCGCTCAAAAAAGTATCCGAACACTTAGGTTGATTACAGAATTCAGAAAAAATATCTGGCAACGATTTTTTTAGAAACTAGTGATCTGGCAACCTTCATGTCACGTGACAAAAAAACCGTTGCCAGATATTTTTTCTGTTCGGATACTTTTTTGAGCGACTGTACAGTTCCTTGCCTCATGATGTAGATACTGAATGTGACCTTACTCAGACCTCATATAGTAAAGAATATAACACCTCAACTTAACTGGTATTCTAGAGAGTTAAAGATTATAAACAATGACTGGAGATAGTCAGTCCTCATATAAGAAAGCAGCCCACGGAATCAAGAAAATGTTATTTTCTTATTTTCTAATTGATTAAAAAAAATTCAGAGGGGCCAAACTGAACACAAAATATATTAGAAAGAAATTTTGAAATATTTTAGCTACACTTTTAATTTACTGTGGAAAAATATAAAAGTATTTGCAATACCCTAATATATTAATAAACTTTAATTATAAAAATGCAAGCGAAACAATTGTTTGTTAAATATTAAATTTCTAAATGTTTATAACCCAGGGTTAACCTCACTTGGCTGCTGATGAAAGACGCCTGGGTTCGAGTCCCGGATAAAGGTATGGACTCTTCATCATTGTCTTTCTGGTGAGGGTCACTTCCTCACAAATCTCACCTTCAGTGTCAGACCTCTGTGACAAGCAGCTCTTTGAAGGATTAAATTATTCCATTGCTTTATGTTTGGTGAAGATGATGACTTTTAAGACTTTGGAAATTAAAAAAAAATTAACCATACTAAACCACTCTCTGGTGACTGTATCAGTATCGCATCTGTTATCAAGATCGCATCTGTTATCAAGATCGCATCTGTTATCAAGATCGCATCTGTTATCAGTATCGCATCTGTTATCAAGATCGCCCTTACCCATTCCCTCAACCTATCACCAGTTAAAATGAACCAAAGGAAAAAGATTTCTAGTTTGTATGGGTCAAGGACTCAAAACTTTACGTAAGGAAAACTGAAACATCCGGGGTGCTAAGGATTAGGAATAGCGATGACTTAAATCTGTTAATGGATTAGTGAAGTGGGAAATAAAACGATGAGTAGCAATACTGATTCCGGTACTGAGATGGTGAACAATGGCAATGATTTGGAAACAATTACTGTTTTTGATTATTGTAATTTGTAACAATGTTTATGATAAAAACTTGTATGGGAATAAATGAGATATAAATGTTATTATGGGTAACATCAGAAGTTTGCGGAGGAATTTTGATCACTTTTTACTTTACTTAAATTTAATAGAACTTAAACCTGATATAATCGTTTTAACAGAGATATGGATTGGTGACGACAAAATACAATTGTATATATACAATACCAAACTACAAAGCTGATTATAAATGCCAAATTGAAAGTAGATCAGGTGGAGTGAGTGATCGTGTTTGTTAAGCAGTGCATAACAATGTACGAATTTAATAATGTTTTAATATTACTGCTGACATGGCAGAAATTTCTTTTAAACTAAACAATATAACATTTCTCTTATTGGCATTTTACAGGTTACATTCATATACAAAACAAAATTTTGTTACAGAACTAGCGAATAAACTAGAAACTATAAATAATAATAATGTTTTAATAATAGGTGATATGAATATTAATCTAAAAGGAAATGATAAAATTAAACATGAATATTTACAGCTGATTAAGTCAAATGGTTTTATTGTGTGTCATGGAGAGATCACTAGAGAGGAAGCAAAAACTTGTTTGGACCATGTATTTGTAAGAAGTACGATCCAAAACAATTTAACTACTTATATTATTAAACTTAATATTACCGATCATTATTTTATAGGAATAAATTTTCAGTTAGAATTGAACAGAAATAGGAAAAAATTAAATGCAATACGTAGGATAAATATGGACAAGTTAAAAGAATCTTTGAAGGGTAAAGACTGGAATGAAATTAAAATAGAAAATGATGTAAATGCTTCATTCAAGTTATTTTTATTGAAATTGCAGGATATGATAGAGTTATCAAAAGACACTATATATTTAAAGAATAGAGAAAAGAGGCTGAAACCAGGATAACACAAGCTCTTATAAATTTTATTAAAAAGAAAAATAAATTATGTAAGTTGAGTAAATATCAACCCTTTAATGCAAACCTTAATAATTATCTTAGAAAATAGAAATTTTTTATTAAAACTGATTAAAGAGGCAAAATCAAAGTATTACATCGAAAATTTTTTAGATAATGACGGTAATATTAAACAATACTGGAAAATTATTAATGATTTGTCTGGTAGGCAACAAAAGAATTCAATATCCCCTTCAGAAATATAAATAATATTGTTTATTCTTTTGATGAAAATCCAGTGTTGTTTATTGATAAAGTTAATACGCACTATACAGAAAATGTTGGTAATCTCGTAAAGGAAATTCCTGATTATGTTGATAATGAAAGCCATAAAACGATTTCATCTTTAAATTCTATTTTTATTGATTATATATCAGAGGACGAGATTTTTGGAGTTATTGCATCATTAAAACTAGGAAAAGCAGCTGCAACTGATCAGATATCTGTGGAGACAAAAGAGATAAAAAGTTATATTGTAGATGTATTATGTTACTTATTTAACTTATCGTTATCATCAGGATGTTTCCCCTCAATTTTAAAAGATTCAACCGTTGTCCCAATATATAAAAGAGGTGAATATTTAGATATTGCAAATTATAGACCCGATATTCCTTGCTTTCAAATTTTTCAAAGGTTTTCGAAAAGCTACTTAAAACTAGAATTTTAAATTTTTTGAATGGAAATAATTATTTTTCTATTCATCAGTATGGTTTTAGAAAAAATGTAGGCACTGAGGATGCTATATTGCAATTGTCTTCCGCAGTATGCAGAGCTTTAAATGATAATTTGAAAACTGTTGTGCTATTTTTGGACATCAAAAAAGCGTTTGATTCGGTTTCGAATGATTTGCTGATAAAAAAAGCTTGAAATGGCTGGAATTCGAGGAAATGTTTTGAAATGGTTGATATTGAAAAATAGAATTCAAAGAGTAAAAATGGCAAACTTGTTTAGTAAGGGAATTGAACTGAAATATGGAGTTCCACAGGGTTCTGTGTTATTATATGTATTTATGTTATTATATGTATTATTTAATGTATTTATGTATAAACGATATTTGCAATCTTGAACTAAAAGGAAAAATAATAATTTTTGCTGATGATACAGCTTTGATATATGCGACTGATAATGAGAATATTCTAGTTGAAGAAATAAATGAAGACTTGGGTAATATTAGAAAACGGTTCTTAAAAAATAAATTGTTATTGAATATTAATAAAACAAAATATTTATATTTCAGTTTAAAGCACAATAAAGTCGATAAATTAAAAAATAAATTATTTTATCATTCTGTAAACACCAGTAATATAGGACACCAATGTGCATGTGTAGCTATTGAAAATGTAGAATGTTATAAATATTTGGGCGACAAAAATGATTAATGCAATAATTCCAAAATTGTTTTACATTAGAAATTTTATGAACTTAACTTTTTTAAAGCTTATATATAATGCTTGGGTTAAGTCATATCTAAGTTATGGAATAACATCTTGGGGAGGAATATTTTACAGTAATATTAAATTCTTTTTTACTATCCAAAATGGGGCGGGGGTATCTCAGTCGGTAGCGCGCCAGGTTCGTAATCTGTAGTTCCCAGTTTCGAGTCCCAACTGGGTCTCCGTTGAGATTTATCTCCGCCCTGCCCACGGTCAGTAGGGGACACCGATGGGCTTGGAAAGGCCGCCGTCCGTCGGATGGGACGTTAAGCCGTGGCCCCGTGTGCGGGAGAGCCATACCCTATGACGTTAAAGAACGCACTGAATGGCCTTGACGGGAGGCTACCATCTATCTCCCAACAGCTGTTCCAGTGGGTCCCCTCCCCCAACCTTCTCTGAGCCTTCGGGGTCCATGTGACCTGACCATTTAGCCCATGGTGTGCAAAAAAGTGCCGCTCAGAGGTAAAACAACCCAACCCACCTATCCAAAATAGAGTGATTAGATGTGTAGTAAGAAAAAGAAAATATGACAGTATTAAATGTTTTTATAATGATCTACAAATCTTACCATTACGGAAAATTTATGTTTATAATATAATTTTATATCTAAAAAAGCATTATAGAGAAAGTGACATTAAAAGAGTAATACAGAATACCAGAACAAGTGCACATATTAATTTTATTGTACCACTTCCGAAGAAAATCATAATGCAAAAACATTATTTTTTTTGGCGCCCAAATATTCAACAGATCGTCTGAAATTATAAAAGATGAGCAAAATTTTCATACGTTCTCTCGGAAACTAGGAGATTGGATTTGTGATATCGAAGAAATAGAAAAATTGCTTTAAGGTTGGCGGGACTGTCCCTATATTCAGATTGTTAAATTCTTTTCATTCGTTCTTTTGTATTGTTCTTCCGGATGTTAAAATTTTGAATAAAAAATTGGTGCATTTGCAGTTTATTTACTGATTTTGTTATTATGTTTTTGATGTGAGCATGACAGAAAGCATTAATATTGTAATATATGTAAATTGTTGTTCTTTGATGTTTATATATGTGTTTTTTAACCTCATACTCCACGTACGAGTCTTTGAACTCTTGTGGTGTGGTAAATTCCCAAAATTATTGTAAATAATTGTACTGTATCATAAATAATATAAATGGAAATAAAGGCTACTACTACTACCACTCTAAATTCGTTATTCAAATGAGTTGATTTTCGTTTCTTTTTTTTCTTTCAGTGGACGTCGATTTCCAAAACGAAACCCTGATACTCCAATTCCAGAGCGATCACGTGACGACAAGAGACGGCTTCCAAATGGACGCCCACCAGGAAGAGTGCATGACGTCATCTGTGGCGTCAGAGACTAGCGAAGCCACCGTCAGTCAGCGTACCAATGACGTCACCATCGCGGAGAATGCAACCCCGGAGAACTGAAGTGAGGAGCGACCGCGAGGCCATCCCTGACACCAACCTTTGTACATATTGTATGAAAAGAGCTTCCTGTTTATCGTCCTGAAGGCGACCTCTTCTTCTTCGAGTCGACGACGCTTCTGTGTGATAGTGACTTGGTCAGTCGTGAAATCAGCAAACATGAATTTTATCTTCTTCTTAAGGAGTGGTTCTGCGTCTGCGCAAGATTCTCTTCCGCTGGCAGACGGGGAAAGGGAACTGCGAACACATTTGCAAAGAACGATCCTGAAATAAGTTCTATGGTTTTAAAAGTTTTATTCACAAATAAAAATAGCGTTGAAAAGCAGAGCGAATTTAGAAAGATTATCAGTGAGATACCGAACGTTTCAAGAAGTGAGGTTTACCAAAGAATTTTTAAAAAATCCCTTCTAAATTTTGATCACTAAATTTCACATAATAAAATTTTTCACGAAAATTCATTGGAAAGTTTAAATAATTGTGGATTGGAAAGTTTTCCAGAATATTCATTATTATTCTTTCTGTTCTTCAATTCGTGTTGTTTAAAATTATTTTCGATACGTACAGTCGCTCAAATAAATATCCGAACACTATGGTTGATTACAGAATTCAGAAAAAATATCTGGCAACGATTTTTTTAGAAATTAGTGATCTGGCAACCTTCGTGTCACGTGATTACAGAATTCAGGAAAAATATCTGGAGCGTGTACAGCAACTGTACACGCTCCAGTTACCGTTCACAGCAAACTGGAGCGTGTGCAGTTACTGCACACGCTCCAGTTTGCTGTGAACGGTAACTGCACACGCTCAATATTTCCGTGAGTGAGCCTACACGATCCAGGTCTTTGTGAGCTCACACGATCCAATGTGCTGTGAACATTAACCGCAACCGCTCCAGTTTGCTGTGAACGGTAACTGCACACGCTCCATATTCATTGCATTATATATTCATACGCATTATATATATTAAAAATATCCGAACGCTATGGTTGATTAGAGAATTCAGAAAAAAATATCTAGCAACGATTTTTTTAGAAATTAGTGATCTGGCAACCTTCGTGTCACGTGACACGAAGGTTGCCAGAAAAAAATTGTTGCCAGATATTTGTTCTGAATTCTGTAATCAACCATAGTGTTCGGATACTTATTTGAGCGACTGTATCTCATTGCCATTTAAAAAACATCATTGCCGAGTTAAAGCATAGCTAATTAGAAGAAACGAAATTTAAAAAAAAAACCGTTATGGCGGTGTTAAGTAACGTTAATTGGAGGAAACAAAATTTAAAATAATCAATGTAGATGATGAAGCGAAAAAAAAATAAGTTAGAAATAAGTGTGAAATGTTCTTATGCTGTTTCTAAACATCAATTTTTTTACTCCGTTTTTAAAACATCAGCAAAAGCTTTTTTTTTTTGTATTCTGGGGCGATATGGAGGAATCATTTGGAAGTTCGCGTTTGAAGCAAACTTTTTGCCCATTTATGGCAAAAAATAATAACAGCTCCTGCGACTAACAATAAATCAGGAAATCGAACATTCGCTCTTCACGGATTTATTTTTTTTCGATTACAAATAAAATTCGAACTTTAAAATTATTTTTGTTTAAAAAAAATTGTATTCAGTGAGGAAATTGTATTCCTGGTGGATTTTTTTGTAAGAAAATGACAAAATTTGTATTCACCATGTCTGTACATATACAGTCGTATCAGAATAATATGACCACCTACCATAGCATATGTATGGTAGGTGGTCATATTATTCTGATACGACTGTGTATATCCTATGAGATATTGGATTTTGAGAGTATTGTTTGGTTGTTTAAAGATTTATGGCGCATCGGGATTTGAGGTTACTACGCGCCAAAGAGAATTGAAAATGATCTGTTTAAAATAATATGATTGACAGCGCAACAAAAAAGATCAAAGAAAATCCAACTTTAAAGGAACAGCTGATACTTCCGTATTATCGGGAGAGGCGGAAATGACGTATCCACCTATTTCGAGTGAAAGAAAAAGAAGCTTGTTTTGTTTCAAATTCGAAAATCGCGAATGGGAGTCTGTTCTCTCACCTATCAAACTTTTAAATGAAATTAATATTGCTCTGACTGAAAATGTTCACAAAATGGGAAAATTGAACTCACGAATATAACAGAAGACATGGTATTAGAAATTTTCGCTGGTTCCTTTTTAAAAAAGGTCAAGTTTCTTTATCCTCACTTTCCCTCCCCGCCCCTGTGAGAATCGTTCCTCCGTGATTGAGACCCAGCTCAGGAGAGAAACCTTCTAACCCAATTCCGTTTTAGCGCCTCGAAGCTCCAGATTTCGTTGGTGGCATCATCACGTGACTGAGGAATTGTGTCAGGATGCAAACGTCGAATTTAGAGCACGCCCATTACGAGAAGAGGGGAGGGGGGAAGGAAGAAAAAGACATGATCATGAGTCCTCTCTAGCAAGCTCTTTAGTTCGAATTTTTGACTCTTTTAACTTTTGTTACTTCATAATTCAAAGGTTCCTTTTCATTAGAGAAGCCGACGCAAAATATTTTCGACTGTCAAGGTCTGATTCTTATTTTTAAAAACATTTTTTGATCAGCCACATCTACAAATGCAAACTCCCCCTACACATGGGGATGCAGTTGGCTTCAGTCTGTATCGTGCCAGCCAGGCTCGTAATCCACAGTTCCCAGGTTCGAGTCCCAGCTGCGTCAGCTTTAAGATTTATCTGCGCTAAACCTCCATCTCGCCGTCGGTCAGCAAGTGAACCGATGGGTTTGAAAAGGCCGCCATCCATCGGTTGGACGTAAAGTTATGGTCCCGTGTGCACGTTAAAGAATGCGCTGAATAGCCTAAATGGCAGGCTACCATCTGTCTCCTAACAGATGTTCAGTGGGTCCCCTTCCTTCAACGTTCTTTAAGCCCTCGGTGTCCTTGTGACCTGGCCATTTAGCCCACGATGAGCAAAAAAAAGTGCCGCTCAGAGGTAACAACCCCCCCCCCCCCCCCGCATAACTGTGCATAAAATAACAAAAATAGAATATCCGTCTTGATGGGATGGTCGCTTGTTCTTTATCAATCTGCAGATCACATTGTGGCTTTAATCACAAACTGACGAAAAGTAAATGAGTTTTTTTTTAAACATTCTTTCGATTATTTCGCTGCCTTCAAAGGATCTTTGCGAACTTCAATTTATAGATTACTGATGTAGATGAATAATTAAAAGTCGCTCTAATCAGAGCCAAAATAAAGATTTCAAACAGCCTGCTATTGAGACGAAGAAGGTTGAGTCGTGCATGCCTTTTAACAAAAACCTTAACTTGAATAAGTGTTGTGAAAAGCAAGAGCTTCTTTTTTTTCGAAACCCTCTCCTTGGAATAACAATTTCGAAATGCAGTCATTAAAAGATAGATCAATAAGTGTTTGAAAACTAACAAGTGGAACATCGGAAGAGATCTGTGCGTCATCTTAAGATTTAAAATACCGAAGAACGTGCCCCGCGAGGCGCTGCAGTCTGTAGCGTTTCCAGCGCCTCACTCGATGATGAATCCTGGTTCGGCACCAAATGCTTCATCTCGCTTCCCTCTCTTGCAGCGCCCTCTGTCTCAGAAGAAAGGATGAATCGTTTGTAAAAGTTGCCCTTCATCGAATGGAAATTTAATCGGCGATCATGAGTGCAAGAGTACCAGGATTTTGATCAAGCCCTTTTAACGGGAGGATTGTTTCCAACTGATTTTTTTAACACCTCCAAGGGATCAACATGCTGTCTGCATTATTTTCAGTTCAGTCATTTTTACATTTTATTTCGCTTTGTAGTACGGAACCCTTAAAAATTCCTCTCCGATTTCATCTCCCGGAGAAAACTTTGATGACAGCCATATTCTGTCTTGAGGTATAAGAGCTCCTTACTTGGCCCGATTAATGGGCCTGGCTCAGTGAAGTTCAAACGCCATTTACTTTGCACCAGTGCAGTCTTCTGCAAAAGCTATTGAGGCTTTTCCCTGTGCTTGGTTAGTTGGGTTGGGTTGTTTTACCTCTGAGCGGCACTTTTTTGCACACCATGGGCGAAATGGTCAGGTCACATGGACCCCGAAGGCTCAGAGAAGGTTGGGGGAGGGGACCCACTGGAACAGCTGTTGGGAGACAGATGGTAGCCTCCCGTCAAGGCCATCCAGCGTGTTCTTTAACGTCATAGGGTATGGCTCTCCCACAAACGGGCCATGGCTTAACGTCCCATCCGACGGACGGCGGCCTTTCCAAGCCCATCGGTGTCCCCTACTGACCGTGGGCAGGGCGGGGAAGTTTGCGGAGATAAATCTCAACGCTGACCCAGCTGGGACTCGAACCTGGGAACTACAGATTACGAGCCTGGCGCCCTACCGACTGAGCCCCCCCCCCCCCTGCTTTTTAAATTTGGCAAAAATTTAAATGGGCTATTTGCAAGAAAGTAAAAATAATTGTTATTAAAATTCTCTGCCGAATTGTAAAGCTTAATGAAAATTATTCGCATTTATTTGAGAATAATAACGGAAAGCATATTTTTTCTTAAGTAATTAACACGAGTAAAATGCAAAAAAAAAATGTTGAATATTATATTTGACAATTTATGAAAATTTTAATAATAAATAAAATGTACTCTATACAATGACTTCAGCCAGGGCTACGAAATTGTATTTGTAAGATTACAGCTTGTTTATTTTTCCAATTTCCAATACTTTTCCAGGCAAAAAGTTAATGGGGGAAAAAAAACCATTAAATTAATAGGGAAATTTAGCATTAAATTAATTAGCTAAATTAATAGGTTAAATATAGGTAGGTTTCAGATCTTGCGTTTTTTCATGTTTCATTTATGAAAACAGCTGCCTTTTTTAACTTCGTTTTTTACTTATTTTACATGAGCCATAAAATTTCTTTCGAGAGTTGGATGTGACCCCTGAATTCCCGAAAGGAACCTGGTCTCGACTTTAATCCCTCTTTGCTTTAAGGAGAGTAATCTCAAATAAATAGCCCTTCTTCTTGTTTCGCCAGTCGCAGTGCACATGGCTTGGCAGTCTGCCAAGGGACACACCCAGGGAAAGTTCTTCGTCTGATGATGAAAACGTTTCATCTGTTTTTTTTAGCAGATTTCCAACAAACTCTACCATCTGGTCCCGAATTTCGCCTAAAGGTTCACTTTGACTACTTCATTGGGTTAAAAGATCGAGTCGCTATCTTTGATAGAATCTGAGTTCGAGTTTAAACCCACTTCTATTTTTGTAATTCAAAGGAAAGGTGCTATTAAGATCACATTCTCCAATGTTTAAATTTTTATCATACTCATAAACATCGCAAAACAATTGTCAAAAAGAACGTAATTTTTAAAAGTCGTTACTTTTTGAACTGTGGACCTTTGTAATTCTTGAATAAGTCTTCGAGGTTCTTTCTCCCATAATGATCTTTTTTTTTTACGAAACCCGAGAAATATTTTTATTTTGCGTTGCCAAAGTAAAATGATCAAACTGAAGAGTCGCACTTGTTAGAAATGAAAGTCAATGTTACTTATTCCAACTTCTGAAATGTATTTCTCCTTATGACACGTGGATTAAAAAGTTTCTAATAAATTAGAAATGTTATCATGGAATTCTTACTTCTGGAAGTTTATGAGAAAAATAAATCTATTGACCTTTGAACTGCACTGGAAATTTTACTTCATTTTTGTTACAATCTCAGAGGGATGTTACAACACAGAATATAAAAATCGGGGAATGAGATGTAAAACGCAAACCAAGGGACTTTAGGAATAAAAGATTATGGGAATTGGAAATAACAGAACATCATTGGGACCAGGTCCGGATCGAGAAAAAAAATAAAAGAGGATGCAAAGGAACTCAATCGAGCAAGAGAAAATAACAGGGGACTGGACTTCCATTCCAGTATGGCATCTCCCCTCTGTTTAACAGGTATTTAAAAAAATTTTAAATAGATGCATGAGATATACGTAAATCTGATAATTCTTCCCCATATTACGCTTACTTGCCTTCCCGAAGAGAGTGTTCATTCGCCGTTCTGAAGACTTGTTGGCTTTGCTAATTGAACTACCACATGAGAAATGAAGATCAGAAAGGGTTTAATTAGGCGTTGGAACAGCAATGGAACGTTGAGGAATGAATTTTATTCGTTACTCAATACTGTAAGAAATCTTGTCATAATCTGACCGACATCAGAAAACAAAATATGGTACATTGTACAGTCGCTCAAAAAAGTATCCGAACACTATGGTTGACTCGAGAATTCAGAAAAAATATCTGGCAACGACTCGTAATATGCAATTCCCAGGTTCGAGTCCCATCTGGGTCGGCGTTGAGATTTATCTCCGTAAAATTCCCCGCCCTGCCCACTGTCAGTAGGGGACACCGATGGGTTTGGAGAAGGCCGCGGTCCGTCAGATGGGACGTTAAGCCGTGCCCGTATGCGGGAGAGCCATATCCTGTGCACGTGAAAGAACACGCTGGAAGGCCTTGACGGGAGGCTACCATCTGTCTCCCAACAGATGTTCTGGAAGGTCCCCTCCCCCAACCTTCTCTGAGCCTTCGGAGTCCTTGAACCAACCCTCAAAGTTTAACGGCAGACCAAAAAAAAGTTGTCTTACGGCTAATGTGTATCAGTGAATGCACTTAATGCGATAAGAATATCGTCATCTCTTATCGACTGATGTCAGAGCGTCTGCCTACCAAAGAGCAAGGATCAGTTAATGACGTTCCCATCTCTCATGATCCAGGACATTGAGGCTGGATTTGGAGAGGCATCAAATTCTTCAATTTGTAAAAATCTAATCGCTCTTTCTGATTTAGGGATGACAGATATATATATATCAGAAAGTGGTAGATATATATATCACAAAAAACCCGCAGGTTTCTAATCATCCTGAAAACGAAACTCCATTTACATTAAAATGATTGGTGGACGATATCTCCTGAAAAATTAATTCACTTTGAAATGGAAAATCGGGACACGCAGTAGAAAAAAATACATGTATACATTAAAAAAATGCATTTTTTTCCTTGAAAAAAGCCAAAAGTAAATAAAAGAAAAATGACAATAAAATTTTTATGATTAATCCTTAAAACAAACTATTTAAAAAAATATTTTTATATTAAAAAACAAAGCATAAAAAATGAAATTTCCAAAGAAAAAAATCATACTTTTTTTTTTATTAAAAAATGAAAAGTATACACTCAAACGGAAAAAAAAAAAATAAAAAAAAAAAGATTATTAATCTTATTAATTTTCTTATTAATGATCTTATTAATTTTCACCTGAAAGTTTTTCACAGATTGGTTTGGGAGCCTGAAAAAAAAAAAGAAAAAAACACTTGCACGGCCTTATTTCCTTCTGAAGAATCTATGTGGAATTCTACTACCCGAGTCTAAAAAAAAATATGAGAGGAATTGCGTTTAATTTCTTTCATAAAAGGCACACCGCTGCCCCGAACAGTCGACAGATTCTCCAACCCTCCCCTATCCAGATAGCTCTGAAAACAGTTAGGTTCTCCAACTTACCTCTATACGGATAGCTGTGACGACAGCTAGGATCTCCAACCCACCTCTATACGGATAGCTGTGACAACAGCTAGATTCTCCAACCTATCTCTATCACGATAACTGTGACGAAAGCTAGGTTCTCCTACCTCTATCCAGATAGCTGTGTCAACAGCTAGGTTCTCCAATCTACCTCTATCCGGATAGCTATGACAACAGCTAAGTTCTCCAACCCACCTCTATCTGGATAGCTGTGATGAAAGCTAGGTCTTCCTACCTACCTCTATCCTAATAGCTGTGACAACAGCTAGGTTGTCCAACTCACTTCTATCTGGATAGCAGAAAGTTAGGTTCTCCTACCTATCTCTATCACGATAACTGTGACGAAAGCTAGGTTCTCCTACCTCTATCCAGATAGCTGTGTCAACAGATAGGTTCTCCAATCTACCTCTATCCGGATAGCTATGACAACAGCTAAGTTCTCCAACCCACCTCTATCTGGATAGCTGTGATGAAAGCTAGGTCTTCCTACCTACCTCTATCCTAATAGCTGTGACAACAGCTAGGTTGTCCAACTCACTTCTATCTGGATAGCAGAAAGTTAGGTTCTCCTACCTATCTCTATCACGATAACTGTGACGAAAGCTAGGTTCTCCTACCTCTATCCAGATAGCTGTGTCAACAGCTAGGTTCTCCAATCTACCTCTATCCGGATAGCTATGACAACAGCTAAGTTCTCCAACCCACCTCTATCTGGATAGCTGTGATGAAAGCTAGGTCTTCCTACCTACCTCTATCCTAATAGCTGTGACAACAGCTAGGTTGTCCAACTCACTTCTATCTGGATAGCAGAAAGTTAGGTTCTCCTACCTATCTCTATCACGATAACTGTGACGAAAGCTAGGTTCTCCTACCTCTATCCAGATAGCTGTGTCAACAGCTAGGTTCTCCAATCTACCTCTATCCGGATAGCTATGACAACAGCTAAGTTCTCCAACCCACCTCTATCTGGATAGCTGTGATGAAAGCTAGGTCTTCCTACCTACCTCTATCCTAATAGCTGTGACAACAGCTAGGTTGTCCAACTCACTTCTATCTGGATAGCAGAAAGTTAGGTTCTCCTACCTATCTCTATCACGATAACTGTGACGAAAGCTAGGTTCTCCTACCTCTATCCAGATAGCTGTGTCAACAGCTAGGTTCTCCAATCTACCTCTATCCGGATAGCTATGACAACAGCTAAGTTCTCCAACCCACCTCTATCTGGATAGCTGTGATGAAAGCTAGGTCTTCCTACCTACCTCTATCCTAATAGCTGTGACAACAGCTAGGTTGTCCAACTCACTTCTATCTGGATAGCAGAAAGTTAGGTTCTCCTACCTATCTCTATCACGATAACTGTGACGAAAGCTAGGTTCTCCTACCTCTATCCAGATAGCTGTGTCAACAGCTAGGTTCTCCAATCTACCTCTATCCGGATAGCTATGACAACAGCTAAGTTCTCCAACCCACCTCTATCTGGATAGCTGTGATGAAAGCTAGGTCTTCCTACCTACCTCTATCCTAATAGCTGTGACAACAGCTAGGTTGTCCAACTCACTTCTATCTGGATAGCAGAAAGTTAGGTTCTCCTACCTATCTCTATCACGATAACTGTGACGAAAGCTAGGTTCTCCTACCTCTATCCAGATAGCTGTGTCAACAGCTAGGTTCTCCAATCTACCTCTATCCGGATAGCTATGACAACAGCTAAGTTCTCCAACCCACCTCTATCTGGATAGCTGTGATGAAAGCTAGGTCTTCCTACCTACCTCTATCCTAATAGCCGTGACAACAGCTAGGTTGTCCAACTCACTTCTATCTGGATAGCAGAAAGTTAGGTTCTCCTACCTATCTCTATCACGATAACTGTGACGAAAGCTAGGTTCTCCTACCTCTATCCAGATAGCTGTGTCAACAGCTAGGTTCTCCAATCTACCTCTATCCGGATAGCTATGACAACAGCTAAGTTCTCCAACCCACCTCTATCTGGATAGCTGTGATGAAAGCTAGGTCTTCCTACCTACCTCTATCCTAATAGCTGTGACAACAGCTAGGTTGTCCAACTCACTTCTATCTGGATAGCAGAAAGTTAGGTTCTCCTACCTATCTCTATCACGATAACTGTGACGAAAGCTAGGTTCTCCTACCTCTATCCAGATAGCTGTGTCAACAGCTAGGTTCTCCAATCTACCTCTATCCGGATAGCTATGACAACAGCTAAGTTCTCCAACCCACCTCTATCTGGATAGCTGTGATGAAAGCTAGGTCTTCCTACCTACCTCTATCCTAATAGCTGTGACAACAGCTAGGTTGTCCAACTCACTTCTATCTGGATAGCAGAAAGTTAGGTTCTCCTACCTATCTCTATCACGATAACTGTGACGAAAGCTAGATTCTCCTACCTCTATCCAGATAGCTGTGTCAACAGCTAGGTTCTCCAATCTACCTCTATCCGGATAGCTATGACAACAGCTAAGTTCTCCAACCCACCTCTATCTGGATAGCTGTGATGAAAGCTAGGTCTTCCTACCTACCTCTATCCTAATAGCTGTGACAACAGCTAGGTTGTCCAACTCACTTCTATCTGGATAGCAGAAAGTTAGGTTCTCCTACCTATCTCTATCACGATAACTGTGACGAAAGCTAGGTTCTCCTACCTCTATCCAGATAGCTGTGTCAACAGCTAGGTTCTCCAATCTACCTCTATCCGGATAGCTATGACAACAGCTAAGTTCTTCAACCCACCTCTATCTGGATAGCTGTGATGAAAGCTAGGTCTTCCTACCTACCTCTATCCTAAGAGCTGGGACAACAGCTAGGTTGTCCAACTCACTTCTATCTGGATAGCAGAAAGTTAGGTTCTCCTACCTATCTCTATCACGATAACTGTGACGAAAGCTAGGTTCTCCTACCTCTATCCAGATAGCTGTGTCAACAGCTAGGTTCTCCAATCTACCTCTATCCGGATAGCTATGACAACAGCTAAGTTCTCCAACCCACCTCTATCTGGATAGCTGTGATGAAAGCTAGGTCTTCCTACCTACCTCTATCCTAATAGCTGTGACAACAGCTAGGTTGTCCAACTCACTTCTATCTGGATAGCAGAAAGTTAGGTTCTTCTACCTATCTCTATCACGATAACGTGACGAAAGCTAGGTTCTCCTACCTCTATCCAGATAGCTGTGTCAACAGCTAGGTTCTCCAATCTACCTCTATCCGGATAGCTATGACAACAGCTAAGTTCTCCAACCCACCTCTATCTGGATAGCTGTGATGAAAGCTAGGTCCTCCTACCTACCTCTATCCTGATAGCTGTGACAACAGCTAGGTTGTCCAACTCACTTCTATCTGGATAGCTGAAAGCTAGGTTCTCCTACCTATCTCTATCACGATAACTGTGACGAAAGCTAGGTTCTCCTATCTCTATCCGGATAGCTGTGTCAACAGCTAGGTTCTCCAATCTACCTCTATCCGGATAGCTATGACAACAGCTAAGTTCTCCAACCCACCTAGATCTGGATAGCTGTGATGAAAGCTAGATCCTCCTACCTACCTCTATCCTGATAGCTGTGACAACAGCAAGGTTGTCCAACTCACTTCTATCCGGATAGCTGAAAGCTAGGTTCTCCTACCTCCCTCTATCACGATAACTGTGACGAAAGCTAGGTTCTCCTACCTGTATCCGGATAGCTGTGACAACAGTTAGGTTCTCCAACTCACTCCTATCCGAATTGCTGTAATGAGAGCGAGGTTCTCCAACATACCTCTATCCAGATAGCTATGACGACAGCTAGGTTCTCCAACTCGCCTCTATCCAGACAGCTGTGTCAACAGCTAAGTTCTCCAACCCACCTCTATCCAGATAACTGAAAGCTAGGTTCTCCTAAACCACCTCTGTCTGGATAGCTGTGACGAAAGCTAGGTTCTCCTACCTACCTCTATCCCGATACCTGTGGTGAAAGCTGGGTTCTCCTATCTACCTCTATCCGGATAGCTACGACAACAGCTAGGTTCTCCAACCCACCTCTATCTTGATAGCTGTGACGAAAGCTAGGTTTTCCTACTTACCTCTATCCAGATAGCTGTGACGAAAGCTAGATTCTCCTACCTTCCTCTATCCAGACAGCTGTGATGACAGCTAGGCTCTACAACCCACCTCTATCCGATCACTGTGACAAAGCTAGGTTCTCCAACATACCTCTATCCGGATAGCTGTGATAAGAGCTTGGTTCTCCAACTCAATTCTATCCGGATAGCTGTGATGAAATCTAGATTCTCCAAACCACCTCTATCCAGACAGCTGTGTCAACAGCTAGGTTCTCCAACCCACCTCTCTCCGGATAACTGTGATGAAGGTTCTCCAACCCACCTCTATCCGGATAACTGTGATGAAAGTTAGGTTCTCCAAACCACCTCTATCCGGATAATTGTGATGAAAGCTAGGTTCTCCAAACCACCTCTATCCGGATAACTGTGATGAAAGTTGGGTACTCCAACCCACCTCTATCCGGATAACTTTTGGGTTGGGTTGTTTTACCTCTGAGCGGCACTTTTTTGCACACCATGGGCTAAATGGCCAGGTCACAAGGACCCCGAAGTCTCAGAGAAGGTTGGGGGAGGGGACCCACTGGAACAGCTGTTGGGAGACAGATGGTAGCCTCCCGTCAAGGCCATCCAGCGTGTTCTTTAACGTGCACAGGGTATGGCTCTCCCGCACACGGGACCACGGCTTAACGTCCCATCCGACGGACGGCGGCCTTTTCAAGCCCATCGGTGTCCCCTACTGACCGTGGGCAGGGCGGGGAAATTTTGCGGAGATAAATCTCAACGCTGACCCAGCTGGGACTCGAACCTGGGAACTGCAGATTACGAGCCGTCCGGATAACTGTGATGAAAGTTAGGTTCTCCAAACCTTTCATGAAAGTTAGGTTCTCTCATACCTTTCGTGAAAGTTAGGTTCTCAAACCTTTCATGAAAGTTAGGTGATGAAAGTTAGGTTCTCCCACCTCTATCCGGATAACTGTGATGAAAGTTAGGTTCTGCAACCCACCTCTATCCGGATAACTGTGATGAAAGCTAGGTTCTCCAACCCACCTCTATCCGTATAACTGTGATGAAAGCTAGGTTCTCCAAACCACCTCTATCCGGATAACTGTGATGAAAGTTGGGTTCTCCAACCCACCTCTATCCAGATAACTGTAATGAAAGTTAGATTCTCCAAACCTTTCATGAAAGTTAGGTTTTCTCATACCTTTCATGAAAGTTAGGTTCTCAAACCTTTCATGAAAGTTAGGTGATGAAAGTTAGGTTCTCCCACCTCTATCCGGATAACTGTGATGAAAGTTAGGTTCTCCAACCCACCTCTATCCGGATAACTGTGATGAAAGCTAGGTTCTCCAAACCACCTCTATCCGGATAACTGTGATAAAAGCTAGATTCTCCAACCACCTCTATCCGGATAACTGTGATGAAAGTTAGGTTCTCCAACCCACCTCTATCCGAATAACTGTGACGAAAGCTAGGTTCTCCTACTATATCTATCCAGATAGCTGAGACGACAGCTAGTCTCTCCAACCCACATCTACCTGGATAGCTGTGACGACAGCTAGATTCTCCATTCCACCTCTATCCGATTACTGTGGCGACAGCTAGATTCTCCCTCCCACCTCTATCCAGATAGCTATGATGACAGCCAGGTTCTCCAAACTACCTCTATCCAGATAGCTGTGACTACAGGTAAGTTCTGCAACCCACCTCTATTCAGATAGCTAGGTTCTCCAACCTAGCTTCCGATCCAAGTGAGGGTTTTACTCGCAAGACAGGCAAAACCAGGGTAAGATCTAGAGAGAGTGAAGGTCATACCCCCCACCACCCCACCACGCCTCTTGAGAATGCTAGTAATGGTCATGGAGGACTCAAATTGTTAAAGATCGTCACATTTCATGCATTTTTCAAAAGATTTTGAGAACTTCTAAAGCGAAGATGTGAATGTCGCAGTGCAAACCAGTCTCTTCTTCAACACTCCTCCCCTCTCTCTTATTTTTTCTAGTTCTGGGCCTGGAGAAAATCTTTTTCCCTGAAACAGTACCTAGTTTTTCAATCCAATGCTGTGAAAGACTAAGAGGAATTTCTGCGCCAGGTAAGGTTAAAAAAACCAGCATACAAAGCATGGATTGGCTGAAAAAACAGTAAAAAAGAAATTACTCATAATTCTTAAAACACTCCTTTTTTTTTATAATAAAAATAATTCAATTAACCCTTTCACGATTAAGGGAAACATTTTCCAATTTTAAAATTGGTGATTGTCGTATTTAATTATAACTTTATCTGCATTATTTATACAGAATGTCAAAATAGAACGTATGCCGAACGCAATTACGTAAACGGGAACGTTTAGAAAACAAAAACAGAACTGTCAGGACGCATAATATATATACTATGTGCAATGTCCATCTTTGCCTCACTACCAAAAGAAATTGCTTCGCCGAATATCATAATTAGCACATCATTTTGTATAGTAATTTTATTTCATAATTTTGTATTATTTTAGTTAACATTTTGTTCTAATAAACCAATAAATAAAAGACATTGCATAATAAGCCTAACTATAATTTGTGTTATCTTTATAGTCCATTGGGAAAAATATTTCCCATAAAATTCCAAAAAAATTACACATTGTTATGTATTTTTCTTATGATTTTTATTTATTTTACGTCTAAACAAACTAAAATAAACAGTTACATACTAATATTTACTCTTAAAAACCTTATGGTCCTGAAAGGGTTAATAGTTCTTTATTTTATGTATAGTAACCATGTTCGGTTTTGTCGTTATAATCAAATTCAAACAAGTTACTTAGAGGTCCCACGAAGTGGTTAAAACACCTTCATCTATTTATTTTAATACTTTTGCAGTTTATTTGTGAAATAATGATTGATGTTTTTTGATCATATGCAATTTGTATAACAAGTTCTCGTTAACAAGAAATCCAAGGATCAAACAATTTTGTCTGAAAGGAATCGGGTTTGCCATCTAGAGGGTTATGTCGGGCACTTCTCTTTTGCACACAAAGGCCCCAAGGGGTCAGAGGGGGATGGGGCAAGGGGACCCCCTGTACGGCTTTAGGAAAAAAAACGTTCCTTAATTCCTCGGAAATATTGAGCGTGTGCAGTTACCGTTCACAGCAAACTGGAGCGGTTGCGGTTAATGTTCACAGTACATTGGATCGTGTGAGCTCACAAAGACCTGGATCGTGTGGGCTCACTCACGGAAATATTGAGAGTGTGCAGTTACCGTTCACAGCAAACTGGAGCGTGTGCAGTAACTGCACACGCTCCAGTTTGCTGTGAACGGTAACTGGAGCGTGTACAGTTGCTGTACACGCTCCAGATATTTTTCCAAAATTCTGTAATCACGTGACACGAAGGTATGATCATCTCATTATTTCACTAATTTCTCTAGGAAACAAACGTTCCTTTAGGAAACATACGTTCCTTAGAAAACAACGTGTCCTTTATATTGCCCAGATGACTCTCCTGCACGCGGGGTCACGGCTTAGCGTCCCACCCGAAGGGCAGCGAATTTTTCAAGCCCCTTGGTGTCCGCTTTCTTACTGAGCACAGGTTGGGCATTTAGTGGAGATAAATATCAACGCTGGAACAGTTGGGACTCGAACCTGGGAACTACCGAATACGAGCCTGGCGCACTTCAAAATGATCCTGAAATAGCAGTAAAAGAAAAGTATCAGTTACCTATAAATCTTTTCTTTTACACATAATATCTGAGTCTTGCTATCTAGGACGGATAAGGTTTTTGGTTCCCCGGGTCAAACGATAGATTTTGGGTCATATTTGCTTTTGTTATGAAGCATTCATTATGTAAAAAATTTATATCCGACGATTTTTAGTCATTGCATTGTTTTACTTTGCTATAAGTGAATTATGATATTGTTACAAAATAAGTATAATATAAAAGCAGAAGTTTGTATATGGTATTTACACAGTCGTATCAGAATAATATGACCAACCCCCATTCCCATTATTAGGCAGGTTTACATATTATTCTGATACGACTGTGTATAATATCATAATAAGAAACAGATTTTGGATCTAGAAAAACATAAGGCTGATGGGGGTGGGGGAAGCAAAGCAATCGAACCTAGAAAAGATAAAATAAAAGGGGGGGGGGGGTCAAGAGACTGGCCATTACTCAAAGACATTGGAATGTAACATTTTCCGCTTTGTTCTAGAATTTTAAAAATTCTTGAAAAATGCGTGAAAGATTCACAAGTTTAATTATATAAACTTCCTAGCTACTAACTTAATAAACCTTTACTAGAATTCTGAAGGGGGAAGCCCTCCCCCCCTCCTAGTTTCGGCCCTGATTGAAAATAACACAATTAAGCCATGTAACATGAAGAAATTTAAGAATCCATTCAAAGAAGAGATCAATCCAGCCGAAAGGGGTCCCCGTGTAGTTATGAAAATTATCCTTTTTATTTTTTGAGAAGGACAGACCTTTCTTCTGATGTTAAAATTTTCAAAAGCTCCTTTAATGAAAAATTCCTGACGAAAGGAAATTTTTCGAGTTCTGAGACTGGCTACAGATGAAGAAGGAGAGATTAAACAGGTATCTTCCAAATATCGAAGTATACGGTAACGGTGTCTGGATTTTGTATCATTAGTTGTTTTTTTTTCAATTTCGGACTAGTGAGACGCCGTCCTATCGCCGTTTCACTGGTCTCTCACTTCACTCCGGCGTCTCACTTCATCTCCTATCGCCGTCTCACTGGTCTCTCACTTCACTCCGGCGTCTCACTTCATCTCCTATCGCCATCTCACTGGTCTCTCACTTCACTCCGGCGTCTCACTTCATCTCCTATCGCCGTCTCACTGGTCTCTCACTTCACTCCAGCGTCTCACTTCATCTCCTATCGCCGACTCACTGGTCTCTCACTTCACTCCGGCGTCTCACTTCATCTCCTATCGCCGTCTCACTGGTGTCTCACTTCACTCCGGCGTCTCACTTCATCTCCTATCGCCATCTCACTTCACTCCGGCGTCTCACTTCATCTCCTATCGCCGTCTCACTGGTCTCTCACTTCACTCCGGCGTCTCACTTCATCTCCTATCGCCGTCTCACTTCACTCCGGCGTCTCACTTCATCTCCTATCGCCGTCTCACTGGTCTCTCACTTCACTCCAGCGTCTCACTTCATCTCCTATCGCCGTCTCACTTCACTCCGGCGTCTCACTTCATCTCCTATCGCCGTCTCACTGGTCTCTCACTTCACTCTGGCGTCTCACTTCATCTCCTATCACCGTCTCACTGGTCTCCCACTTCACTCTGGCGTCTCACTTCATCTCCTATCGCCGTCTCACTGGTCTCTCACTTCACTCCAGCGTCTCACTTCATCTCCTATCGCCGACTCACTGGTCTCTCACTTCACTCCGGCATCTCACTTCATCTCCTATCGCCGTCTCACTGGTGTCTCACTTCACTCCGGCGTCTCACTTCATCTCCTATCGCCGTCTCACTTCACTCCGGCGTCTCACTTCATCTCCTATCGCCGTCTCACTGGTCTCTCACTTCACTCCGGCGTCTCACTTCATCTCCTATCGCCGTCTCACTGGTCTCTCACTTCACTCCGGCGTCTCACTTCATCTCCTATCGCCGTCTCACTGGTCTCTCACTTCACTCCAGCGTCTCACTTCATCTCCTATCGCCGACTCACTGGTCTCTCACTTCACTCCGGCGTGTCACTTCATCTCCTATCGCCGTCTGACTGGTGTCTCACTTCACTCCGGCGTCTCACTTCATCTCCTATCGCCGTCTCACTTCACTCCGGCGTCTCACTTCATCTCCTATCGCCGTCTCACTGGTCTCTCACTTCACTCCGGCGTCTTACTTCATCTCCTATCGCTGTCTCACTTCACTCCGGCGTCTCACTTCATCTCCTATCGCCGTCTCACTGGTCTCTCACTTCACTCCAGCGTCTCACTTCATCTCCTATCGCCGTCTCACTTCACTCCGGCGTCTCACTTCATCTCCTATCGCCGTCTCACTGGTCTCTCACTTCACTCTGGCGTCTCACTTCATCTCCTATCACCGTCTCACTGGTCTCCCACTTCACTCTGGCGTCTCACTTCATCTCCTATCGCCGTCTCACTGGTCTCTCACTTCACTCCAGCGTCTCACTTCATCTCCTATCGCCGACTCACTGGTCTCTCACTTCACTCCGGCGTCTCACTTCATCTCCTATCGCCGTCTCACTGGTGTCTCACTTCACTCCGGCGTCTCACTTCATCTCCTATCGCCGTCTCACTTCACTCCGGCGTCTCACTTCATCTGCTATCGCCGTCTCACTTCACTCCGGCGTCTCACTTCATCTCCTATCGCCGTCTCACTTCACTCCGGCGTCTCACTTCATCTCCTATCGCCGTCTCACTTCACTCCGGCGTCTCACTTCATCTCCTATCGCCGTCTCACTGGTCTCTCACTTCACTCCGGCGTCTCACTTCATCTCCTATCGCCGTCTCACTTCACTCCGGCGTGTCACTTCATCTCCTATCGCCGTCTCACTGGTCTCTCACTTCACTCTGGCGTCTCACTTCATCTCCTATCACCGTCTCACTGGTCTCCCACTTCACTCTGGCGTCTCACTTCATCTCCTATCGCCGTCTCACTGGTCTCTCACTTCACTCCAGCGTCTCACTTCATCTCCTATCGCCGACTCACTGGTCTCTCACTTCACTCCGGCGTCTCACTTCATCTCCTATCGCCGTCTCACTGGTGTCTCACTTCACTCCGGCGTCTCACTTCATCTCCTATCGCCGTCTCACTTCACTCCGGCGTCTCACTTCATCTGCTATCGCCGTCTCACTTCACTCCGGCGTCTCACTTCATCTCCTATCGCCGTCTCACTTCACTCCGGCGTCTCACTTCATCTCCTATCACCGTCTCACTTCACTCCGGCGTCTCACTTCATCTCCTATCGCCGTCTCACTGGTCTCTCACTTCACTCTGGCGTCTCACTTCATCTCCTATCGCTGTCTCACTTCACTCTGGCGTCTCACTTCATCTCCTATCGCCGTCTCACTGGTCTCTCACTTCACTCCGGCGTCTCACTTCATCTCCTATCGCCGTCTCACTGGTCTCTCACTTCCCTCCGGCATCTCACTTCATCTCCTATCGCCGTCACACTTCACTCTGGCGTCTCACTTCATCTCCTATCGCCGTCTCACTGGTCTCTCACTTCACTCCGGCGTCTCACTTCATCTCCTATCGCCGTCTCACTTCATCTCCTATCGCCGTCTCACTGGTCTCTCACTTCACTCCGGCGTCTCACTTCATCTCCTATCGCCGTCTCACTTCACTCTGGCGTCTCACTTCATCTCCTATCGCCGTCTCACTGGTCTCTCACTTCACTCTGGCGTCTCAGTTCATCTCCTATCGCCGTCTCACTGGTCTCCCACTTCACTCTGGCGTCTCACTTCATCTCCTATCGCCGTCTCACTGGTCTCTCACTTCACTCCGGCGTCTCACTTCATCTCCTATCGCCATCTCACTGGTCTCTCACTTCACTCCGGCATCTCACTTCATCTCCTATCGCTGTCTCACTGGTCTCTCACTTCACTCCGGCGTCTCACTTCATCTCCTATCGCCGTCTCACTGGTCTCTCACTTCACTCCGGCGTCTCACTTCATTTCCTATCGCCATCTCACTGGTCTCTCACTTCACTCCGGCGTCGCACTTCATCTCCTATCGCCGTCTCACTGGTCTCTCACTTCACTCCGGCGTCTCACTTCATCTCCTATCGCCGTCTCACTGGTCGCTCACTTCACTCCAGCGTCTCACTTCATCTCCTATCGCCGACTCACTGGTCTCTCACTTCACTCCGGCGTCTCACTTCATCTCCTATCGCCGTCTCACTGGTGTCTCACTTCACTCCGGCGTCTCACTTCATCTCCTATCGCCGTCTCACTTCACTCCGGCGTCTCACTTCATCTCCTATCGCCGTCTCACTGGTCTCTCACTTCACTCCGGCGTCTTACTTCATCTCCTATCGCTGTCTCACTTCACTCCGGCGTCTCACTTCATCTCCTATCGCCGTCTCACTGGTCTCTCACTTCACTCCAGCGTCTCACTTCATCTCCTATCGCCGTCTCACTTCACTCCGGCGTCTCACTTCATCTCCTATCGCCGTCTCACTGGTCTCTCACTTCACTCTGGCGTCTCACTTCATCTCCTATCACCGTCTCACTGGTCTCCCACTTCACTCTGGCGTCTCACTTCATCTCCTATCGCCGTCTCACTGGTCTCTCACTTCACTCCAGCGTCTCACTTCATCTCCTATCGCCGACTCACTGGTCTCTCACTTCACTCCGGCGTCTCACTTCATCTCCTATCGCCGTCTCACTGGTGTCTCACTTCACTCCGGCGTCTCACTTCATCTCCTATCGCCGTCTCACTTCACTCCGGCGTCTCACTTCATCTGCTATCGCCGTCTCACTTCATTCCGGCGTCTCACTTCATCTCCTATCGCCGTCTCACTTCACTCCGGCGTCTCACTTCATCTCCTATCGCCGTCTCACTTCACTCCGGCGTCTCACTTCATCTCCTATCGCCGTCTCACTGGTCTCTCACTTCACTCCGGCGTCTCACTTCATCTCCTATCGCCGTCTCACTTCACTCCGGCGTGTCACTTCATCTCCTATCGCCGTCTCACTGGTCTCTCACTTCACTCTGGCGTCTCACTTCATCTCCTATCACCGTCTCACTGGTCTCCCACTTCACTCTGGCGTCTCACTTCATCTCCTATCGCCGTCTCACTGGTCTCTCACTTCACTCCGGCGTCTCACTTCATCTCCTATCGCCGTCTCACTGGTCTCTCACTTCACTCCGGCGTCTCACTTCATCTCCTATCGCCGTCTCACTTCACTCCGGCATCTCACTTCATCTCCTATCGCTGTCTCACTGGTCTCTCACTTCACTCCGGCGTCTCACTTCATCTCCTATCGCCGTCTCACTTCACTCTGGCGTCTCACTTCATCTCCTATCGCTGTCTCACTTCACTCTGGCGTCTCACTTCATCTCCTATCGCCGTCTCACTGGTCTCTCACTTCACTCCGGCGTCTCACTTCATCTCCTATCGCCGTCTCACTGGTCTCTCACTTCCCTCCGGCATCTCACTTCATCTCCTATCGCCGTCACACTTCACTCTGGCGTCTCACTTCATCTCCTATCGCCGTCTCACTGGTGTCTCACTTCACTCCGGCGTCTCACTTCATCTCCTATCGCCGTCTCACTTCACTCCGGCGTCTCACTTCATCTGCTATCGCCGTCTCACTTCATTCCGGCGTCTCACTTCATCTCCTATCGCCGTCTCACTTCACTCCGGCGTCTCACTTCATCTCCTATCGCCGTCTCACTTCACTCCGGCGTCTCACTTCATCTCCTATCGCCGTCTCACTGGTCTCTCACTTCACTCCGGCGTCTCACTTCATCTCCTATCGCCGTCTCACTTCACTCCGGCGTGTCACTTCATCTCCTATCGCCGTCTCACTGGTCTCTCACTTCACTCTGGCGTCTCACTTCATCTCCTATCACCGTCTCACTGGTCTCCCACTTCACTCTGGCGTCTCACTTCATCTCCTATCGCCGTCTCACTGGTCTCTCACTTCACTCCGGCGTCTCACTTCATCTCCTATCGCCGTCTCACTGGTCTCTCACTTCACTCCGGCGTCTCACTTCATCTCCTATCGCCGTCTCACTTCACTCTGGCGTCTCACTTCATCTCCTATCGCCGTCTCACTGGTCTCTCACTTCACTCTGGCGTCTCACTTCATCTCCTATCGCCGTCTCACTGGTCTCCCACTTCACTCTGGCGTCTCATTTCATCTCCTATCGCCGTCTCACTGGTCTCTCACTTCACTCCGGCGTCTCACTTCATCTCCTATCGCCATCTCACTGGTCTCTCACTTCACTCCGGCGTCTCACTTCATCTCCTATCGCCATCTCACTGGTCTCTCACTTCACTCCGGCATCTCACTTCATCTCCTATTGCAGTCTCACTGGTCTCTCACTTCACTCCGGCGTCTCACTTCATCTCCTATCGCCGTCTCACTGGTCTCTCACTTCACTCCGGCGTCTCACTTCATCTCCTATCGCCGTCTCACTGGTCTCTCACTTCACTCCGGCGTCTCACTTCATCTCCTATCGCCGTCTCACTGGTCTCTCACTTCACTCCAGCGTCTCACTTCATCTCCTATCGCCGACTCACTGGTCTCTCACTTCACTCCGGCGTCTCACTTCATCTCCTATCGCCGTCTGACTGGTGTCTCACTTCACTCCGGCGTCTCACTTCATCTCCTATCGCCGTCCCACTTCACTCCGGCGTCTCACTTCATCTCCTATCGCCGTCTCACTGGTCTCTCACTTCACTCCGGCGTCTTACTTCATCTCCTATCGCTGTCTCACTTCACTCCGGCGTCTCACTTCATCTCCTATCGCCGTCTCACTGGTCTCTCACTTCACTCCAGCGTCTCACTTCATCTCCTATCGCCGTCTCACTTCACTCCGGCGTCTCACTTCATCTCCTATCGCCGTCTCACTGGTCTCTCACTTCACTCTGGCGTCTCACTTCATCTCCTATCACCGTCTCACTGGTCTCCCACTTCACTCTGGCGTCTCACTTCATCTCCTATCGCCGTCTCACTGGTCTCTCACTTCACTCCGGCGTCTCACTTCATCTCCTATCGCCGTCTCACTGGTCTCTCACTTCACTCCGGCGTCTCACTTCATCTCCTATCGCCGTCTCACTTCACTCCGGCATCTCACTTCATCTCCTATCGCTGTCTCACTGGTCTCTCACTTCACTCCGGCGTCTCACTTCATCTCCTATCGCCGTCTCACTTCACTCTGGCGTCTCACTTCATCTCCTATCGCTGTCTCACTTCACTCTGGCGTCTCACTTCATCTCCTATCGCCGTCTCACTGGTCTCTCACTTCACTCCGGCGTCTCACTTCATCTCCTATCGCCGTCTCACTGGTCTCTCACTTCCCTCCGGCATCTCACTTCATCTCCTATCGCCGTCACACTTCACTCTGGCGTCTCACTTCATCTCCTATCGCCGTCTCACTGGTCTCTCACTTCACTCCGGCGTCTCACTTCATCTCCTATCGCCGTCTCACTTCATCTCCTATCGCCGTCTCACTGGTCTCTCACTTCACTCCGGCGTCTCACTTCATCTCCTATCGCCGTCTCACTTCACTCTGGCGTCTCACTTCATCTCCTATCGCCGTCTCACTGGTCTCTCACTTCACTCTGGCGTCTCACTTCATCTCCTATCGCCGTCTCACTGGTCTCCCACTTCACTCTGGCGTCTCACTTCATCTCCTATCGCTGTCTCACTGGTCTCTCACTTCACTCCGGCGTCTCACTTCATCTCCTATCGCCATCTCACTGGTCTCTCACTTCACTCCGGCATCTCATTTCATCTCCTATCGCCATCTCACTGGTCTCTCACTTCACTCCGGCATCTCACTTCATCTCCTATCGCTGTCTCACTGGTCTCTCACTTCACTCCGGCGTCTCACTTCATCTCCTATCGCCGTCTCACTGGTCTCTCACTTCACTCCGGCGTCTCACTTCATCTCCTATCGCCATCTCACTGGTCTCTCACTTCACTCCGGCGTCGCACTTCATCTCCTATCGCCGTCTCACTGGTCTCTCACTTCACTCCGGCGTCTCACTTCATCTCCTATCGCCGTCTCACTGGTCTCTCACTTCACTCCAGCGTCTCACTTCATCTCCTATCGCCGTCTCACTGGTCTCTCACTTCACTCCGGCGTCTCACTTCATCTCCTATCGCCGTCTCACTGGTGTCTCACTTCACTCCGGCGTCTCACTTCATCTCCTATCGCCGTCTCACTTCACTCCGGCGTCTCACTTCATCTCCTATCGCCGTCTCACTGGTCTCTCACTTCACTCCGGCGTCTCACTTCATCTCCTATCGCCGTCTCACTGGTCTCTCACTTCACTCCCGCATCTAACTTCATCTCCTATCGCCGTCTCACTTCACTCCGGTGTCTCACTTCATCTCCTATCGCCGTCTCACTGGTCTCTCACTTCACTCCGGCATCTCACTTCATCTCCTATCGCCGTCTCACTGGTCTCTCACTTCACTCCGGCGTCTCACTTCATCTCCTATCGCCGTCTCACTGGTCTCTCACTTCACTCCGGCGTCTCACTTCATCTCCTATCGCCGTCTCACTGGTCTCTCACTTCACTCCGGCGTCTCACTTCATCTGCTATCGCCGTCTCACTTCACTCCGGCGTCTCACTTCATCTCCTATTCCATCTCACTGGTCTCTCACTTCACTCCGGCGTCTCACTTCATCTCCTATCGCCGTCTCACTGGTCTCTCACTTCACTCCGGCATCTCACTTCATCTCCTATCGCCGTCTCACTTCACTCCGGCGTCTCACTTCATCTCCTATCGCCGTATCACTGGTCTCTCACTTCACTCCGGCGTCTCACTTCATCTCCTATCGCCGTCTCACTTCACTCCGGCGTCTCACTTCATCTCCTATCGCCGTATCACTGGTCTCTCACTTCACTCCGGCGTCTCACTTCATCTCCTATCGCCGTCTCACTTCACTCCGGCGTCTCACTTCATCTCCTATCGCCGTCTCACTGGTCTCTCACTTCACTCCAGCGTCTCACTTCATCTCCTATTGTTGTCTCACTTCACTCCGGCGTCTCACTTCATCTCCTATCGCCGTCTCACTGGTCTCTCACTTCACTCTGGCGTCTCACTTCATCTCCTATCGCCGTCTCACTGGTCTCTCACTTCACTCCGGCGTCTCACTTCATCTCCTATCGCCGTCTCACTTCACTCCGGCGTCTCACTTCATCTCCTATTCCATCTCACTGGTCTCTCACTTCACTCCAGCGTCTCACTTCATCTCCTATCGCCATCTCACTGGTCTCTCACTTCACTCCGGCATCTCACTTCATCTCCTATCGCCGTCTCACTGGTCTCTCACTTCACTCCGGCATCTCACTTCATCTCCTATCGCCGTCTCACTTCACTCCGGTGTCTCACTTCATCTCCTATCGCCGTCTCACTGGTCTCTCACTTCACTCCGGCGTCTCACTTCATCTCCTATCGCCGTCTCACTGGTCTCTCACTTCACTCCGGCGTCTCACTTCATCTCCTATCGCCGTCTCACTTCACTCAGGCGTCTCACTTCATCTCCTATCGCCGTCTCACTTCACTCTGGCGTCTCACTTCATCTCCTATCGCCGTCTCACTGGTCTCTCACTTCACTCCGGCGTCTCACTTCATCTCCTATTGCCGTCTCACTGGTCTCTCACTTCACTCCGGCATCTCACTTCATCTCCTATCGCCGTCTCACTTCACTCCGGCGTCTCACTTCATCTCCTATCGCCGTATCACTGGTCTCTCACTTCACTCCGGCGTCTCACTTCATCTCCTATCGCCGTCTCACTGGTCTCTCACTTCACTCCGGCGTCTCACTTCATCTCCTATCGCCGTCTCACTTCACTCCGGCGTCTCACTTCATCTCCTATTCCATCTCACTGGTCTCTCACTTCACTCCAGCGTCTCACTTCATCTCCTATCGCCGTCTCACTGGTCTCTCACTTCACTCCGGCGTCTCACTTCATCTCCTATCGCCGTCTCACTGGTCTCTCACTTCACTCCGGCGTCTCACTTCATCTCCTATCGCCGTCTCACTTCACTCTGGCGTCTCACTTCATCTCCTATCGCCGTCTCACTGGTCTCTCACTTCACTCCGGCGTCTCACTTCATCTCCTATCGCCGTCTCACTTCACTCCGGCGTCTCACTTCATCTCCTATCGCCGTCTCACTGGTCTCTCACTTCACTCCGGCATCTCACTTCATCTCCTATCGCCGTCTCACTTCACTCCGGCGTCTCACTTCATCTCCTATCGCCGTCTCACTTCACTCCGCCTCATTTTCATTTACTGAATGCAATAAATCATAGAGAAAAGGACTTCGACGTGATAATACAATGAATATTTCCAATTCAACACAAGTAAACTCAGTGTCCTTCCTTGACAGAAACATTAAACATAAATGCTTTTCCTTCGCAAGATATAAAGATATCAACTCTATCCGCGGAACAATTGTTAATCCGGCCTAGCTTTATTACATTAGGGAACAAATCAATATGAAAATATCTCAGGAAAGTATCATTATATATAGGCCCAGATCTAGAAAACAAACGAGGGCTGGGGGGAGCCAAGAAACACAAATGAGCCGGAAAAATATAAAAGGGGAGCAAAAGACTGATTTCCAATGCAGTATAACACGTCCCCCTCCGATTTACAGGTCTTTAAAATTTTTTATGAAAATTGCAATAAATATAAGTAATTTGGATATTTTTTGCCTCTGTTTCCGGTAGTAGCATTGAAAATGGGGGAAGAATGCTCCCGTTGCCTTCCCTTATATACGACCCGGATCATATATAATAACAGGAGTATTCGGAACCAGTGCGTTGTCACGTGTTTCGTACGTCCGCGGTGACATCAATGGTGGCAGACGTTTTCTGCTTCTTGTAATTTTTTGTATTGGAGGAGGATTTATTTGTTGCTGTTGTAATTCAGCAGATACTTCACTAACTAAACCAGCGCCAGGTGGCGTGCGAAGAGTTGTGTGCAAGGTGTGTAAATGCACACTCGGAAAATTTGGAGAGTGGGTAAAGTCTTTGATAATCTTTTTCTGGTATTTTAAAGATTTATCAGTTCATTTCAAATATTATTTTTCTGGTAACTATCTGATCAAAATTATTCAGACACCCCTTCTGAGTAGTGGATTCGTCCATATACGTTGCATCCATGGAAAAGGAGACACGTGGTCTGGCAACCTCACAGACACACACGAACACGAGAATGGGATGTTCGGCAGAGCTCAGTGACTTTCAACGTGGCATGAACATAGGATACCATTTAGCAACAAGTCAGTTCGGGACATTTCGTCCTGCTGAAGCTGCCCCAATCAACTATAAGTGATGTTATTGGGAAGTGGAAACGCTTAGGAGCAACAACAGTGCAATCGCGACCCGGGACACGTAAAATGACAGATCGGGGCTGCCGAGTACTGAAGCGGGTGGTGCGACAAAATTGCCTGTCCTCGGTTGCAACACTCACCATCGAGTTCCAAAATGTTTCTGGAAGCAACGCCAGCACCATAACAGTTCATCGCGAGCTTCAGGAAATGGGTTTCCACGGCCGAGCAGCTGCACACAAGCCTAAAATCAATAAGATCAACTCAAGCCGTCGGTTGGAGTGGTGTAAAGCACGGTGCCAATGGTCTCCTGAGCAGTGGAACCGCATTATCCGGAGGATGAATCACGCTTCATCATCTGGCAGCCAGACGAGTCTGGGTGTGGAGGATGCCAGATGAACGCTACCTGCCTGACTGTGTTGTGCCAACTGTGAACTTTGGTGGAGGAGGCATCATGCTCTAGGGCTGTTTTTCATGGTTCGGGCTGGACCCTAGTTCCAGCGAACGGGACTCTGAACGCCGCGGCCTATAATGACATTCTCGACAATTCGGGATTCCCAACTTTATGACAGCAGTTCGGTGAAGACCCTTTCCTGTACCAACATGTCAATGCTCCAGTCCACAAAGTGAGGACTGTGCAGGAATGGCTTGATGAGATGGGTGTGGAAGAACTTGACTGCCCTGCAGAAAGCCCTGATCTCATCCCCATGGAACACCTTTGGGATGAACTGGAACGTCGACTGCGAGCTAGGACGAACTGCCCGTCCTTACTAATACTCTTGTGGCAGAATGTCTCTCGCAGCAACGTACCAAAATCTGGTGGAAAGCCTTCCTCGCAGAGTGGAGGCTGTTGTAGCAGCAAAAAGTGGACCAGCGATAATAATTCCTTTCCTATTACCGGGAGATTGTGGATGAGCGAGTGTCTGGATACTTTTAATGGAAAAAGGAAAAAATATTTAAATTGGAAATAAACTGATTTCCTGTCATCATGATGATAAGATTGGCCAATACGGTACAGTCGCTCAAAAAAGTATCCGAACACTATGGTTGATTACAGAATTCAGAAAAAGTATTTGACAACGCTTTTTTTAGAAATTAGTGATCTGGCAACTTTCGTGTCCCGTGACAAGAAGGTTAAAAAAAATCGCTGCCAGATATTTTTTCTGAATTCTGTAATCAACCATAGTGTTCGGATACTTTTTTGAGCGACTGTACGATAAGAGCTGATTTCTGGTATGCTAATAGTATCATCCACTTCGGGTTAGCAACCCCTTGATTGAAAGCTGTGATGTCGGAACGTCTATGTAATGGATTTTGCAGGCCACCCTCCGAACCTAAAACCTCAGCTTAAGAATCTTCCGCTTCACAGACTGTGTCACTTCACCCCAAAGCCCACATCGCCAAGTGGGATCTTTGAAATCACAGAAGATATTTTCAACTCGAAACTAAATCCACTGGGAAACTGCAGACTTATCTTTGCATATTTTCAGAGTTCAAATATTTTAGGTTTTAAATTTTAAAAAAATTATAGGTTTCAATTTTTATAGGTGTTTTATTTTTAGGCAATATTAATTATCTGATTATAAAAAAAATGTAAAAAATATTCTCTTTCAGTTTCTACGCTTTTAAATCTAAAAATGATGGAGTGTTCTGCTCTGAAAATGAAAGACGGAAGAAAACATATAATGGCCTATAATGACATTCTCGACAATTCGGGATTCCCAACTTTATGACAGCAGTTCGGTGAAGACCCTTTCCTGTACCAACATGTCAATGCTCCAGTCCACAAAGTGAGGACTGTGCAGGAATGGCTTGATGAGATGGGTGTGGAAGAACTTGACTGCCCTGCAGAAAGCCCTGATCTCATCCCCATGGAACACCTTTGGGATGAACTGGAACGTCGACTGCGAGCTAGGACGAACTGACCGTCTCACTGGTCTCCCACTTCACTCTGGCGTCTCACTTCATCTCCTATCGCCGTCTCACTGGTCTCTCACTTCACTCCAGCGTCTCACTTCATCTCCTATCGCCGACTCACTGGTCTCTCACTTCACTCCGGCGTCTCACTTCATCTCCTATCGCCGTCTCACTGGTGTCTCACTTCACTCCGGCGTCTCACTTCATCTCCTATCGCCGTCTCACTTCACTCCGGCGTCTCACTTCATCTGCTATCGCCGTCTCACTTCACTCCGGCGTCTCACTTCATCTCCTATCGCCGTCTCACTTCACTCCGGCGTCTCACTTCATCTCCTATCACCGTCTCACTTCACTCCGGCGTCTCACTTCATCTCCTATCGCCGTCTCACTGGTCTCTCACTTCACTCTGGCGTCTCACTTCATCTCCTATCGCTGTCTCACTTCACTCTGGCGTCTCACTTCATCTCCTATCGCCGTCTCACTGGTCTCTCACTTCACTCCGGCGTCTCACTTCATCTCCTATCGCCGTCTCACTGGTCTCTCACTTCCCTCCGGCATCTCACTTCATCTCCTATCGCCGTCACACTTCACTCTGGCGTCTCACTTCATCTCCTATCGCCGTCTCACTGGTCTCTCACTTCACTCCGGCGTCTCACTTCATCTCCTATCGCCGTCTCACTTCATCTCCTATCGCCGTCTCACTGGTCTCTCACTTCACTCCGGCGTCTCACTTCATCTCCTATCGCCGTCTCACTTCACTCTGGCGTCTCACTTCATCTCCTATCGCCGTCTCACTGGTCTCTCACTTCACTCTGGCGTCTCAGTTCATCTCCTATCGCCGTCTCACTGGTCTCCCACTTCACTCTGGCGTCTCACTTCATCTCCTATCGCCGTCTCACTGGTCTCTCACTTCACTCCGGCGTCTCACTTCATCTCCTATCGCCATCTCACTGGTCTCTCACTTCACTCCGGCATCTCACTTCATCTCCTATCGCCATCTCACTGGTCTCTCACTTCACTCCGGCATCTCACTTCATCTCCTATCGCTGTCTCACTGGTCTCTCACTTCACTCCGGCGTCTCACTTCATCTCCTATCGCCGTCTCACTGGTCTCTCACTTCACTCCGGCGTCTCACTTCATCTCCTATCGCCATCTCACTGGTCTCTCACTTCACTCCGGCGTCGCACTTCATCTCCTATCGCCGTCTCACTGGTCTCTCACTTCACTCCGGCGTCTCACTTCATCTCCTATCGCCGTCTCACTGGTCGCTCACTTCACTCCAGCGTCTCACTTCATCTCCTATCGCCGACTCACTGGTCTCTCACTTCACTCCGGCGTCTCACTTCATCTCCTATCGCCGTCTCACTGGTGTCTCACTTCACTCCGGCGTCTCACTTCATCTCCTATCGCCGTCTCACTTCACTCCGGCGTCTCACTTCATCTCCTATCGCCGTCTCACTGGTCTCTCACTTCACTCCGGCGTCTTACTTCATCTCCTATCGCTGTCTCACTTCACTCCGGCGTCTCACTTCATCTCCTATCGCCGTCTCACTGGTCTCTCACTTCACTCCAGCGTCTCACTTCATCTCCTATCGCCATCTCACTTCACTCCGGCGTCTCACTTCATCTCCTATCGCCGTCTCACTGGTCTCTCACTTCACTCTGGCGTCTCACTTCATCTCCTATCACCGTCTCACTGGTCTCCCACTTCACTCTGGCGTCTCACTTCATCTCCTATCGCCGTCTCACTGGTCTCTCACTTCACTCCAGCGTCTCACTTCATCTCCTATCGCCGACTCACTGGTCTCTCACTTCACTCCGGCGTCTCACTTCATCTCCTATCGCCGTCTCACTGGTGTCTCACTTCACTCCGGCGTCTCACTTCATCTCCTATCGCCGTCTCACTTCACTCCGGCGTCTCACTTCATCTGCTATCGCCGTCTCACTTCATTCCGGCGTCTCACTTCATCTCCTATCGCCGTCTCACTTCACTCCGGCGTCTCACTTCATCTCCTATCGCCGTCTCACTTCACTCCGGCGTCTCACTTCATCTCCTATCGCCGTCTCACTGGTCTCTCACTTCACTCCGGCGTCTCACTTCATCTCCTATCGCCGTCTCACTTCACTCCGGCGTGTCACTTCATCTCCTATCGCCGTCTCACTGGTCTCTCACTTCACTCTGGCGTCTCACTTCATCTCCTATCACCGTCTCACTGGTCTCCCACTTCACTCTGGCGTCTCACTTCATCTCCTATCGCCGTCTCACTGGTCTCTCACTTCACTCCGGCGTCTCACTTCATCTCCTATCGCCGTCTCACTGGTCTCTCACTTCACTCCGGCGTCTCACTTCATCTCCTATCGCCGTCTCACTTCACTCCGGCATCTCACTTCATCTCCTATCGCTGTCTCACTGGTCTCTCACTTCACTCCGGCGTCTCACTTCATCTCCTATCGCCGTCTCACTTCACTCTGGCGTCTCACTTCATCTCCTATCGCTGTCTCACTTCACTCTGGCGTCTCACTTCATCTCCTATCGCCGTCTCACTGGTCTCTCACTTCACTCCGGCGTCTCACTTCATCTCCTATCGCCGTCTCACTGGTCTCTCACTTCCCTCCGGCATCTCACTTCATCTCCTATCGCCGTCACACTTCACTCTGGCGTCTCACTTCATCTCCTATCGCCGTCTCACTGGTCTCTCACTTCACTCCGGCGTCTCACTTCATCTCCTATCGCCGTCTCACTTCATCTCCTATCGCCGTCTCACTGGTCTCTCACTTCACTCCGGCGTCTCACTTCATCTCCTATCGCCGTCTCACTTCACTCTGGCGTCTCACTTCATCTCCTATCGCCGTCTCACTGGTCTCTCACTTCACTCTGGCGTCTCACTTCATCTCCTATCGCCGTCTCACTGGTCTCCCACTTCACTCTGGCGTCTCATTTCATCTCCTATCGCCGTCTCACTGGTCTCTCACTTCACTCCGGCGTCTCACTTCATCTCCTATCGCCATCTCACTGGTCTCTCACTTCACTCCGGCGTCTCACTTCATCTCCTATCGCAGTCTCACTGGTCTCTCACTTCACTCCGGCGTCTCACTTCATCTCCTATCGCCGTCTCACTGGTCTCTCACTTCACTCTGGCGTCTCACTTCATCTCCTATCACCGTCTCACTGGTCTCCCACTTCACTCTGGCGTCTCACTTCATCTCCTATCGCCGTCTCACTGGTCTCTCACTTCACTCCGGCGTCTCACTTCATCTCCTATCGCCGTCTCACTGGTCTCTCACTTCACTCCGGCGTCTCACTTCATCTCCTATCGCCGTCTCACTGGTCTCTCACTTCCCTCCGGCATCTCACTTCATCTCCTATCGCCGTCACACTTCACTCTGGCGTCTCACTTCATCTCCTATCGCCGTCTCACTGGTCTCTCACTTCACTCCGGCGTCTCACTTCATCTCCTATCACCGTCTCACTTCATCTCCTATCGCCGTCTCACTGGTCTCTCACTTCACTCCGGCGTCTCACTTCATCTCCTATCGCCGTCTCACTTCACTCTGGCGTCTCACTTCATCTCCTATCGTCGTCTCACTGGTCTCTCACTTCACTCTGGCGTCTCACTTCATCTCCTATCGCCGTCTCACTGGTCTCCCACTTCACTCTGGCGTCTCACTTCATCTCCTATCGCTGTCTCACTGGTCTCTCACTTCACTCCGGCGTCTCACTTCATCTCCTATCGCCATCTCACTGGTCTCTCACTTCACTCCGGCATCTCATTTCATCTCCTATCGCCATCTCACTGGTCTCTCACTTCACTCCGGCATCTCACTTCATCTCCTATCGCTGTCTCACTGGTCTCTCACTTCACTCCGGCGTCTCACTTCATCTCCTATCGCCGTCTCACTGGTCTCTCACTTCACTCCGGCGTCTCACTTCATCTCCTATCGCCATCTCACTGGTCTCTCACTTCACTCCGGCGTCGCACTTCATCTCCTATCGCCGTCTCACTGGTCTCTCACTTCACTCCGGCGTCTCACTTCATCTCCTATCGCCGTCTCACTGGTCTATCACTTCACTCCAGCGTCTCACTTCATCTCCTATCGCCGACTCACTGGTCTCTCACTTCACTCCGGCGTCTCACTTCATCTCCTATCGCCGTCTCACTGGTGTCTCACTTCACTCCGGCGTCTCACTTCATCTCCTATCGCCGTCTCACTTCACTCCGGCGTCTCACTTCATCTCCTATCGCCGTCTCACTGGTCTCTCACTTCACTCCGGCGTCTCACTTCATCTCCTATCGCCGTCTCACTGGTCTCTCACTTCACTCCCGCATCTAACTTCATCTCCTATCGCCGTCTCACTTCACTCCGGTGTCTCACTTCATCTCCTATCGCCGTCTCACTGGTCTCTCACTTCACTCCGGCATCTCACTTCATCTCCTATCGCCGTCTCACTGGTCTCTCACTTCACTCCGGCGTCTCACTTCATCTCCTATCGCCGTCTCACTGGTCTCTCACTTCACTCCGGCGTCTCACTTCATCTCCTATCGCCGTCTCACTGGTCTCTCACTTCACTCCGGCGTCTCACTTCATCTGCTATCGCCGTCTCACTTCACTCCGGCGTCTCACTTCATCTCCTATTCCATCTCACTGGTCTCTCACTTCACTCCGGCGTCTCACTTCATCTCCTATCGCCGTCTCACTTCACTCCGGCGTCTCACTTCATCTCCTATCGCCGTATCACTGGTCTCTCACTTCACTCCGGCGTCTCACTTCATCTCCTATCGCCGTCTCACTTCACTCCGGCGTCTCACTTCATCTCCTATCGCCGTATCACTGGTCTCTCACTTCACTCCGGCGTCTCACTTCATCTCCTATCGCCGTCTCACTTCACTCCGGCGTCTCACTTCATCTCCTATCGCCGTCTCACTGGTCTCTCACTTCACTCCAGCGTCTCACTTCATCTCCTATTGTTGTCTCACTTCACTCCGGCGTCTCACTTCATCTCCTATCGCCGTCTCACTGGTCTCTCACTTCACTCTGGCGTCTCACTTCATCTCCTATCGCCGTCTCACTGGTCTCTCACTTCACTCCGGCGTCTCACTTCATCTCCTATCGCCGTCTCACTTCACTCCGGCGTCTCACTTCATCTCCTATTCCATCTCACTGGTCTCTCACTTCACTCCAGCGTCTCACTTCATCTCCTATCGCCATCTCACTGGTCTCTCACTTCACTCCGGCATCTCACTTCATCTCCTATCGCCGTCTCACTGGTCTCTCACTTCACTCCGGCATCTCACTTCATCTCCTATCGCCGTCTCACTTCACTCCGGTGTCTCACTTCATCTCCTATCGCCGTCTCACTGGTCTCTCACTTCACTCCGGCGTCTCACTTCATCTCCTATCGCCGTCTCACTGGTCTCTCACTTCACTCCGGCGTCTCACTTCATCTCCTATCGCCGTCTCACTTCACTCCGGCGTCTCACTTCATCTCCTATCGCCGTCTCACTTCACTCTGGCGTCTCACTTCATCTCCTATCGCCGTCTCACTGGTCTCTCACTTCACTCCGCCGTCTCACTTCATCTCCTATTGCCGTCTCACTGGTCTCTCACTTCACTCCGGCATCTCACTTCATCTCCTATCGCCGTCTCACTTCACTCCGGCGTCTCACTTCATCTCCTATCGCCGTATCACTGGTCTCTCACTTCACTCCGGCGTCTCACTTCATCTCCTATCGCCGTCTCACTTCACTCCGGCGTCTCACTTCATCTCCTATCGCCGTCTCACTGGTCTCTCACTTCACTCCGGCGTCTCACTTCATCTCCTATCGCCGTCTCACTTCACTCCGGCGTCTCACTTCATCTCCTATTCCATCTCACTGGTCTCTCACTTCACTCCAGCGTCTCACTTCATCTCCTATCGCCGTCTCACTGGTCTCTCACTTCACTCCGGCATCTCACTTCATCTCCTATCGCCGTCTCACTGGTCTCTCATTTCACTCCGGCATCTCACTTCATCTCCTATCGCCGTCTCACTTCACTCCGGTGTCTCACTTCATCTCCTATCGCCGTCTCACTGGTCTCTCACTTCACTCCGGCGTCTCACTTCATCTCCTATCGCCGTCTCACTGGTCTCTCACTTCACTCCGGCGTCTCACTTCATCTCCTATCGCCGTCTCACTTCACTCCGGCGTCTCACTTCATCTCCTATCGCCGTCTCACTTCACTCTGGCGTCTCACTTCATCTCCTATCGCCGTCTCACTGGTCTCTCACTTCACTCCGGCGTCTCACTTCATCTCCTATCGCCGTCTCACTTCACTCCGGCGTCTCACTTCATCTCCTATCGCCGTCTCACTGGTCTCTCACTTCACTCCGGCATCTCACTTCATCTCCTATCGCCGTCTCACTTCACTCCGGCGTCTCACTTCATCTCCTATCGCCGTCTCACTTCACTCCGCCTCATTTTCATTTACTGAATGCAATAAATCATAGAGAAAAGGACTTCGACGTGATAATACAATGAATATTTCCAATTCAACACAAGTAAACTCAGTGTCCTTCCTTGACAGAAACATTAAACATAAATGCTTTTCCTTCGCAAGATATAAAGATATCAACTCTATCCGCGGAACAATTGTTAATCCGGCCTAGCTTTATTACATTAGGGAACAAATCAATATGAAAATATCTCAGGAAAGTATCATTATATATAGGCCCAGATCTAGAAAACAAACGAGGGCTGGGGGGAGCCAAGAAACACAAATGAGCCGGAAAAATATAAAAGGGGAGCAAAAGACTGATTTCCAATGCAGTATAACACGTCCCCCTCCGATTTACAGGTCTTTAAAATTTTTTATGAAAATTGCAATAAATATAAGTAATTTGGATATTTTTTGCCTCTGTTTCCGGTAGTAGCATTGAAAATGGGGGAAGAATGCTCCCGTTGCCTTCCCTTATATACGACCCGGATCATATATAATAACAGGAGTATTCGGAACCAGTGCGTTGTCACGTGTTTCGTACGTCCGCGGTGACATCAATGGTGGCAGACGTTTTCTGCTTCTTGTAATTTTTTGTATTGGAGGAGGATTTATTTGTTGCTGTTGTAATTCAGCAGATACTTCACTAACTAAACCAGCGCCAGGTGGCGTGCGAAGAGTTGTGTGCAAGGTGTGTAAATGCACACTCGGAAAATTTGGAGAGTGGGTAAAGTCTTTGATAATCTTTTTCTGGTATTTTAAAGATTTATCAGTTCATTTCAAATATTATTTTTCTGGTAACTATCTGATCAAAATTATTCAGACACCCCTTCTGAGTAGTGGATTCGTCCATATACGTTGCATCCATGGAAAAGGAGACACGTGGTCTGGCAACCTCACAGACACACACGAACACGAGAATGGGATGTTCGGCAGAGCTCAGTGACTTTCAACGTGGCATGAACATAGGATACCATTTAGCAACAAGTCAGTTCGGGACATTTCGTCCTGCTGAAGCTGCCCCAATCAACTATAAGTGATGTTATTGGGAAGTGGAAACGCTTAGGAGCAACAACAGTGCAATCGCGACCCGGGACACGTAAAATGACAGATCGGGGCTGCCGAGTACTGAAGCGGGTGGTGCGACAAAATCGCCTGTCCTCGGTTGCAACACTCACCATCGAGTTCCAAAATGTTTCTGGAAGCAACGCCAGCACCATAACAGTTCATCGCGAGCTTCAGGAAATGGGTTTCCACGGCCGAGCAGCTGCACACAAGCCTAAAATCAATAAGATCAACTCAAGCCGTCGGTTGGAGTGGTGTAAAGCACGGTGCCAATGGTCTCCTGAGCAGTGGAACCGCATTATCCGGAGGATGAATCACGCTTCATCATCTGGCAGCCAGACGAGTCTGGGTGTGGAGGATGCCAGATGAACGCTACCTGCCTGACTGTGTTGTGCCAACTGTGAACTTTGGTGGAGGAGGCATCATGCTCTAGGGCTGTTTTTCATGGTTCGGGCTGGACCCTAGTTCCAGCGAACGGGACTCTGAACGCCGCGGCCTATAATGACATTCTCGACAATTCGGGATTCCCAACTTTATGACAGCAGTTCGGTGAAGACCCTTTCCTGTACCAACATGTCAATGCTCCAGTCCACAAAGTGAGGACTGTGCAGGAATGGCTTGATGAGATGGGTGTGGAAGAACTTGACTGCCCTGCAGAAAGCCCTGATCTCATCCCCATGGAACACCTTTGGGATGAACTGGAACGTCGACTGCGAGCTAGGACGAACTGCCCGTCCTTACTAATACTCTTGTGGCAGAATGTCTCTCGCAGCAACGTACCAAAATCTGGTGGAAAGCCTTCCTCGCAGAGTGGAGGCTGTTGTAGCAGCAAAAAGTGGACCAGCGATAATAATTCCTTTCCTATTACCGGGAGATTGTGGATGAGCGAGTGTCTGGATACTTTTAATGGAAAAAGGAAAAAATATTTAAATTGGAAATAAACTGATTTCCTGTCATCATGATGATAAGATTGGCCAATACGGTACAGTCGCTCAAAAAAGTATCCGAACACTATGGTTGATTACAGAATTCAGAAAAAGTATTTGACAACGCTTTTTTTAGAAATTAGTGATCTGGCAACTTTCGTGTCCCGTGACAAGAAGGTTAAAAAAAATCGCTGCCAGATATTTTTTCTGAATTCTGTAATCAACCATAGTGTTCGGATACTTTTTTGAGCGACTGTACGATAAGAGCTGATTTCTGGTATGCTAATAGTATCATCCACTTCGGGTTAGCAACCCCTTGATTGAAAGCTGTGATGTCGGAACGTCTATGTAATGGATTTTGCAGGCCACCCTCCGAACCTAAAACCTCAGCTTAAGAATCTTCCGCTTCACAGACTGTGTCACTTCACCCCAAAGCCCACATCGCCAAGTGGGATCTTTGAAATCACAGAAGATATTTTCAACTCGAAACTAAATCCACTGGGAAACTGCAGACTTATCTTTGCATATTTTCAGAGTTCAAATATTTTAGGTTTTAAATTTTAAAAAAATTATAGGTTTCAATTTTTATAGGTGTTTTATTTTTAGGCAATATTAATTATCTGATTATAAAAAAAATGTAAAAAATATTCTCTTTCAGTTTCTACGCTTTTAAATCTAAAAATGATGGAGTGTTCTGCTCTGAAAATGAAAGACGGAAGAAAACAACGACTCTTGAACACGTCCAGATCAACGAAATTGTTTTTAAATAATAACTGGACGAATCAGATATCGCCTCTGTAAACAGGGAATGTCCTCGTTCAAAGAGAATAAAAATTGTCACTTTCCGAATTTTGCACCTTTTAAAGGTGGAAATTTGAACTAAAGATGATTCGTAAAATGCAAATAGCGATATTTCGTTAGCACCTATCTAAATAATATAAATAAATAAATACCCCCTCAAGCAGCTGCTTGCCACAGAAGTCTGACAGGAGACTGTCAGTTTATATGCCAGAGTAGAAGGTCTGAGAGGATGGCAGGACCTCAGCAGAAAAACAACACGAACATCCATACTAAAAAAAAAATTTCTCTTAAAAAGCTAGAATTTCTCATCTCCCGAGGCCTAAGGTGGAAATCGTTGCTGGGCAACATAAACTCCTCAACCATCACACTCTAACCCTAATTTGAAATTTCCTAACAGAACAGAAATTTCCTAACAGACCTAAACAGATCGTTTACAATAGCCGTTTAATGTTTTCCATTTTTCAACATTAGCGCCCTCTAAGAGTGGATATTAAAACTTTTACCAGATTCGAAAAATGCGAATCGCAATATTTTTATTAGCATCTATCCAACCCAAAAAGTAATTTTCATTTTACTCTTTAAGACGTTGAAAGTCTACAGACAGACGGAGGACAAAGTGAAAACCATTTCTCGATTTTTGAAACGAGTTGAAAACATCATTTAAATTGCATAAGAATAAAATCAAATTACCTTCAAAATATGTCGATTAAAAAACTATGCAGTGAAACCCAAAAGTGAAAGTTCAGAGAATTAAATAAAAGAGTATTAAAAGTTCTTGCAGAACAAGGTTGGTTGTGTCTTTCTGTGAATCATGATCCTCTTTTTGGCTGATGGAATCCGTATGCGTTGAAGTAGCAGTCCATCCGAACACTATGGTTGATTACAGAATTCAGAAAAAATATCTGCCAACAATTTTTTTATTAATTAGTGATCTGGCAAGCTTCGTGCCACGTGACTCGAAGGTTGTCAGATCACTGATTTCTAAAAAAATCGTTGCCAGATATTTTTTCTGAATTCTGTAATCAACCATAGTGTTTTGATGCTTTTTTGAGCGACTGTACACCTACCATAATAATGACTATTGATATTTTTAAAGACGTTTTCAATATCATTGAATTCAAAGATCCAGATTTTCAATTTTCCTTTAACCCTTTCAGGACCATAAGGTTTCTAAGAGTAAATATTAGTATGTAACTGTTTATTTTAGTTTGTTTAGACGTAAAATAAATAAAAATCATAAGCAAAATACATAACAATGTGTAGTTTTTTTAGAATTTTATGGGAAATATTTTTCCCAATGGACTATAAAGGTAACACAAATTATAGTTAGGCTTATTATGCAATGTCCTTTATTTATTGGTTTATTAGAACAAAATGTTAACTAAAATAATACAAAATTATGAAATAAAATTACTATACAAAATGATGTGCTAATTATGATATTCTGCGAAGCAATTTCTTTTGGTAGTGAAGCAAAAATGGACATTGCACATAGTACATATATTATGCGTCCTGACAGTTCTGTTTTTGTTTTCTAAACGTTCCCGTTTACGTAATTGCGTTCGGCATACGTTCTATTTTGACATTCTGTATAAAAAATGCAGATAAGGTTATAATTAAACACGACAATCACCAATTTTAAAATGGGAAAAATGTTTCCCTTAGTCGTGAAAGGGTTAAAAGACTAAAAGTTTGTTTCATCTTTAAGATTTCCCGGAAAAGTATTAAATACTTTTGGTGCTAAATATATATATAATGTTTTCTTACAATGGTTTTTTTTAGGAAGAGGCAAAATAAGATTTAAATGTTCATCAATTTTTGTATTATAATTTATATGTCTAATATCACTTTCAATCTAGTGCTTTTTAAGATATATAATGATATTGTGATGTATAATTTTCTTAAAGGTAATATATGCAATTCATTATAAAAGTTAAATTATTTTTATTATTATTCATTATAAAAATTAAAATTATTAATTATAAAAGTACCTTATTTTCCTTAAAATGCATCTAATTATTTTATTTTGAGTTCTGGTTAATGGTTTAATATTGCTATGATAAACTCCACACCAAGAAATTAATCCATATGTTAAATGAGACTTAATATGACGCTGATTAAAAAAATTTAAATAATAATTAAGATCAGGGGGACTGAGATTTGAGACCTGGATAAGGTATGGATTTTTTTCTTTTCTTTTTTGTAGTTTTTGTCTTTTTGCTGAGGTCTCGACTTCCTCACAATTCTTCTCCAAGTCGCATTATTCTGACAGCTCGTGCCAGAACTTTCTGGCAAGCAGCTGGTTCAGACGGGATTATTTTTTACAATAATCTGTATTACGTTCTGATATTTTTTTTTCTCCTATTCTACTCGATCAGCTAAAATATTTAGGAATTTTTCAGACAAAAATCATTTTACGAAACCGATTTTCTTAGTAGGATTTATGGAGATTAACCAGATTGACACCTTAAAAATTTAAGACTAGAACTAAATTTTTGTCTGCTTTTTTGTCTGTTGTTTCAGAGTCTGAACATTTACAGATTTCGCAAAAAGAACGTTAATATTTGATATCGCGGCACCTACTACACTTATTTGATAGTTTCAATTTTTGTTTAAGATTTCTCTAACATTTCCACGATCCTTCCACGGAAAAGTTTTTAATTTTTTACACTGCAGTCGATATATTTTTTGAACAGAAAGTACTAAAAATTTAACGATATTCGCGTGATAAACACCGAACGAAACAAACTTTAACATCAATAGCTGGCAACGGATCTTTATCGTCTGTCGCATCGCAACGAAACAATCGCGGTTGCTATGACAACTGCTCTGGATATTGAAGTGAGCCAAGCTTTCAAACTCTTCTATTTTCAGAGGGTCAAGAACCTCGCTTTAGCTGATTGCTATTGCTTACTTGGAATAAAATAACCGATATTACCAAGAACGCTGTCATATTCTCCTCATTTATTGTCGTTTTGTAAAAGAAGATGTGTACTTAATGGGACATTTGTAGCTTTATGCATTAGCTGTTGTTTGATATATATTAATTACTTCGATTGGATATTTAAGAAAGAACGGATATTTATGTACATTTATTTATCTTTGAATCTTGGTTTCTTCCCATATCTTTGTCGTTTATTATACCTACAAGGCTCTTGTGACACCCCTGTAGCAAGTGGGCTTGTTTGAAGAGAAATTAGGACGAGAGTGGCTCAATTGACCCTCGGAACAGTTACTAGGACTTTCTGAAATTAGGTTTTCCATTTCTTACATTTTGAATTCTTGCTTTAAAAAAAATCCCTGCCCGTTTACTGTTGGATGGCGTGTCTAAATCAGTAGCACGCCAGGCTTGTAATCAGCAGTTCACATGTTCCAATGCACCCGAGCCAGCGTTGAGATTTATTCCACAAAATCCCCATCCTGCCCTCCTGCCTCAACCAATGGGCTTTAAAAGGTCGTCGGATGGAACGTTAAGCCATTGCCCCATGTGCTGGAGAGCACTGTGCACGTTAAAGAACACGCTAGATGTCCTTGACGGGAGGCTACCCTCTGTCTCCCAACAGCTCTGAACTTTCTCTGAGCCCTTGGGTTTAGAGATTATTTATAGATTATAGATTATATTATTTAGAGATTATTAGCCCATTGTGTGCAAAAAGTACCCCTCAGAGGTAAAACAATATATAATAAACAAAATAACAATATATCAATTATATAATTTTTTAAGTGGCAATTTTCCTGATACGAAATACCCAATATGTGCGTGCATTATTTTTGTAGTAGTTCTATTTTTGTTGTCACATTCCATTGTAATTACAAGAATAATTAACAAAAATAAAGATCTAGTTTTAATAAAATTAATAATTTGTTTTCCGTTGGCACATGCATGCAGAGTTCTTAAGCAGGCAAGCTCCAAGGCGATCCAACCAGACTGTAATTTAACCCAAATACATCCACAGTGAACCACAGCTGCTGCATTTGGCCACTGTAGGCAAATTCTAGCAAAGTCATGTTTGACATTGTCTGTCCACCACATCTTAGGTCTCCTCCTTTTCTAAGGTCTTCAGGCTTGGGTTGGGTTGTTTTACCTCTGAGCGGCACTTTTTTGCTCACCATGGGCTAAATGGCTAGGTCACATGGACCCCGAAGACTCAGCGAAGGTTGGGGGAGGGGACCCACTGGAACAGCTGTTAGAAGACAGATGGTAGCCTCCCGTCAAGGCCATCCAGCGTGTTCTTTAACGTGCACAGAGTATGGCTCTCCCGCACACGGGGCCACGGCTTAACGTCCCATCCGACGGACGGCGGCCTTTCCAAGCCCATCGGTGTCCCCTACTGACCGTGGGCAGGGTGGGGAATTTTGCGGAGAGGGTCTTCAGGCATACTCTTCATAACCCTATTAACCAACCTTCGTATCACGTGACACGAAGGTTGTCAGATCACCAATCACTAATTTCTAAAAAAAAATCGTTGCCAGATATTTTTTCTGAATTCTCTAATTAACCATAGTGTTCGGATATTTTTTTTTGAGCGACTGTACATGCTTAGTAAAATCCCGTTTTTCGATGCATCGCAATTGTTCACTGGTTGAATTAAATTCATAAATATTTCCAGCTTTAATTTCTGTTAGCTCTGCTCTTATTTGTTTCTTGTCAATTATCCTTTTGCCCAAAATGTAATGCATCTCAGATTTGCCTTAAATATGCTAGTGGTGAAAGATTAATGCTCAAATGCACGTTCTTCAATAACATTTTAACGAATTGAAAAAAATAAATTTAATTTACGTCGTGTATGGCCGAGTGGTTAGCGCGCTTGGCTACTGATCTAAGAGACCTGGGTTCGAGCCCCGGGTAAGGTATGGCTGTTGTGTCGTTTTTCTGCTGAGATCCTGCCATCCTCTCAGATCTTCTACTTTGGCATATAAACTGACAGGCTCCTGTCAGACCTCTGTGGCAAGCAGCTGCTTGAGGGGGTATGAAACAAAGCCGTCCCATGGCCGAGTGGTTAGCGCGCTTGGCTACAGATCTAAGGAACCTGGGTTCGAATCCCGGGTAAGGCATGGATGTATAAGTCGTTTATCTGCTGAGGTCCTGCCATCCTCTCAGACCTTCTACTATGACATATAAACTGACAGGTTCCTGTCAGACCTCTGTGGCAAGCAGCTGCTTGAGGGGGTATTTATTTATTTATTTTATGAAACAAAACAAGTTCTGTCTAATGCTCTAAAGAAAGTTTGCATAAAATTACATCAAACATGAAAATCAGGCAATTAAATAAAATCTTCCCTTCTTGAGCATTCCTTATATCACGTGCTCTTAATGTTGTCGAATCCGAGACAGCCATCATTCTGACAATGTCAGAAAGAAACTGTTTGAATTATTATTTGAGGTGCAGAGCAATAGTGAGATGGAGGCAGGCCAAAGTGATGAAGTCACTTAAAAAGAGTTACAGTGCCATAAGCAGATTATGGGAACAATTCCGAAACACCGAAATTATCTCTTGAAGTGTCCATTTCCATTTTAACTTCATTTCAATACAAAATGATCAATCAATAGCAAACACACCGACCACTATTACCATAGAATTCAAGAAATACTTTTGTGGGGGAAAAGTGAGTGTCTTCCAGTTGTTCTACTCACTAAATTACCAATCAGCTCTATCATTTATCCACTAATCGTGACTTTTAAATCATCGGACCTTTGCTCATAGCGCCATCTATGATCGAGAAAGGCAACTATTGCAATATTGCTTAGTATTTACAACACAAGGAAGTCATTCACGCTAAAGCGTTATTAATGAAACAATCACACCTGTTGACACATAATTCAAGAAATAATTTTGTGAGAAAAAAATCAGTGCCAGCGATGAATGGAACTCGAATCCACACTTGCCAGTTACATGCCAGGTGTTTTAATTACTAAACTCTCACCAGCTCTGGTCATTTATCCACTAATTGTGGTTTTTAACTCTTCCCGATCTTGTCGCTCATGGCGCCATCTGTGATCATGAAAAGCAACTTTCCAATATTGCGTCAGTGACCTCCTTATTTTACATCTATAATAAACAACATTGGAAAGTTGCCTTTCCAGATCAGAGATAAAAAAAAACTATGGCTACTGATCTAAGGGACCTGGGTTCGAGCCCCGGATTTAGGCATGGATGTGTGTGTCGTTTTTCTGGTGAGGTCCTGCCATCCTCTCAGATCTCCTACTATGGCATATAAACTGACAGGCTCCTGTCAGACCTCTGTGGCAAGCAGCTGCTTGAGGGGGTATTTATTATTTATTTTTTTTTTTTTTTTATCTGAAAACCATGATGGGTCAAGAACGGTGTCAATATTCTGTTAGTTGAATGCGAGGAAGCTTAATGAAAAAACCTTTAATCGCTTTCTTTTGATGAAACAAAAAATGGGAGGAAGTAATTATAAAAAATGGAGCTTTGCATTAAGCCAAAAATTAATTGTTTATTGAATTATTATGATAATAAAAATGACAATAAACTTACAACAAATTCAAATTTTAAAATAAAAGAAAATCAATTAGTGGCGGCCTTAGATTGTTACGCCACTGGTTTCGCTGTCACAATCCTAGTTCCATTCTTTATAAGAAAAAGTGATAATCTGCATATGCAAATATAGAATCTCTATACACCCAATTCTGTTTTTACGCGGATTTTTTTTTTTACACGATTTTGATTTAACACGATTTAGAAAAAAAATTACAGTTTTCTTTTTACACGATTCAATTTGATCTTAATACGGTTAAAACGACACCTTTTTTTAAAAAACTTCATTTGAATTTAATTCTGAAAAATTTTTCCTATTCAAGAAAAAATTCCTAGAATTTACATTTATAACAAAGATGTCGCTTTTATGGTCACATTTTTCGAAGCAATTTTAACTTTGAAAATGTACTATAGATACACATTTTGTGCACTAAAATTCCCAAAATATAAACTAAACTAACATAACTACTCAACAAGTTTTCTCTATTTTATTCTCTATTTAATGGGAAAATTGTACAAAACCTACTTCTTTCGGAATAAAGTGGCAATATTGAATTCCGGGAAATCCCTTCAATTTTATCTTCAATACATACGTTAGTCTTGGTCTCTCATTTCGTGTTTAAAGTTAGAAGTGTTTAAAGTTTAAAGAAGAATCGAAAAAATTTTGTTTTGTTTTTTGAAGTTTTGTATGCGTAATATAAATTTATTAAATTTTGCTGATAGGAAATCTATAATTTTTCATCATCTGATTTATTAACTACAATTCAAATATTTTTCGTAAGCCTTACCACGATGTCGGATAATTCAACTACACAAAAGCAGAAAAGGAAAACTATCTCTTTGGATACTAAGATACAAATTTTAGATCGTCTTGCAACTGGAGAAGGTTCAACATCCATAGATAAATATTTTGGTTTGAACAAAGCTACCGTAAGAACCATCAAGGAAAATGAAGATGCTGTTAGAAAATCTATGCTTTCTGGAACAGAATTGAGCTCTAAGTCGTCATCATACACTATATTGTAAAAGTGAAGATGGAAATGGCACTAGTAATGTGGATAGAAGATAACTCGCAAACAAGAATACCTCTAGATGGAAATACCATCAAACAGATGGCATTACGAATATATAAGTAGATACAAGAAATGGAACCAACCAAATCAGCTCAGTTAAACAAAAATTATGAATATTCTGCAAGTACAGGTTGGCTTGCAGGATTTCTTCAAAGACACACGTGAGTAGTGTCCTTACAACCTGCCCACCAAGCACTTTGCTTTCCCCTCTATGATGTCACTGACCACGCCCCTTCCGCCCCCTTATTAATAATTCATAATTAATAATCCATAAATAATAATTCACAATTAATAATTAATTAAAATTAATTAATCCCCCTTAAAAAAAACCTTTTATTAAAAAAATTACTTCCCCTTCCATAGCCGAGTGGTTAGCGCGCTTGGCTACTGATCTAAGGGACCTGGGTTCGAGCCCCGGGTAAGGCATGGATGTATATGTCGTTTTTCTGCTGAGGTCCTGCCATCCTCTCAGACCTTCTACTATTGCATATAAACTGACAGGCTCCTGTCAGACCTCTGTGGCAAGCAGCTGCTTGAGGGGGTATTTTTTATTATTAAAAAAACCCTTTTATTAAAAAATTCCTCCCTTTCTCCCCCTTCCTCCCCTTTTAACCCGTGGCGCCATCTAATGATTATGAGGAGTACTATTGTTAGAAAAAAAACTATTTTAGCTATAATTTCCCGATTTTTGACTCCCCCCATTAAAAACTTCCCCCTTTTAACCACCTGGCGCCATCTAGTGTATAGGTTGAGTACTATTTTTAGAAAAACCCTCTATTTTAGTCGTAATTTTTCCCATACTCCCCCCTTTATTAACCCCCTCCCTTATCAAAAGTTTCCGCCCTCTTTTAACCCGTGGTGCCATCTAGTGACTATGATGAGTACTATTTTTTAGAAAAAAAGCCTATTTTAGCTATAATTTCCCGATTTTTGACTCCCCCCATTAAAAACTTCCCCCTTTTTTAACCACCTGGCGCCATCTAGTGACTATGATGAGTACTTAAAAAAAATTTTAGTCGTAATTATTCCCATACCGAATTATTCCCGGATGATGCAAGTCTCTAAATAATTGCAAAACTTTCGGTGGCAATGATCAGAAAATCCCCTTTATTAAAATTCCCTCACCCCTCGTTAAAAAACCCTTATCAAAACTGTCCCACTGGTTGACCCACCTGTATTTTAAGTCCTCTCTCTAAAGATTCCCCTGATTGACCCACCTGTATTTCAAGCCCCCTCTTTAAAGACCCCATGGTTGACCCATCGCGTGGTAAATCAGTTTTCTCTATATGCATTTAATCTAATGGTGGTGTCATCCAATGTGCGTTTTAGAACATCTCCTGTATTTAAAATAAAAATCCTACCGAAACAGTGATTTGAACCCAGTACCTCGGGAGTTTAATAAAGGGAACTTTTGATAAGGGAGGGGGGTTTCAATGAGGGGGGAGTCTGGGAATAATTACGACTAAAATAGGTTTTTTTTCTAAGTACTCATCATAGTCACTAGATGGCGCCAGGTGGTTAAAAAAGGGGGAAGTTTTTAATGGGGGGAGTCAAAAATCGGGAAATTATAGCTAAAATAGTTTTTTTTAAAAAAAAATAGTACTCATCATAGTCACTAGATGGCACCACGGGTTAAAGAGGGAGAGTAGCGGGAACTTTTGATAAGGGAGAGGGTTAATAAAGGGGGAGGTTAGGAAAAATTACGACTAAAATAGAGGGTTTTTCTAAAATTAGTACTCAACCTATACACTAGATAGCGCCAGGTGGTTAAAAGGGGGAAGTTTTTAATGGGGGGAGTCAAAAATTGGGAAATTATAGCTGAAATAGTTTTTTTTTCTAAAAAATAATACTCTTCATAGTCACTAGATGGCGCCATGGGTTAAAAGGGGTGGAAGGGGGAGAAAGGGGGAATTTTTTAATTAAAGGAGTTTTTTTAAAAAGTGGGGAGGAATTTTTTAATAAAAACGGTTTTTTTAATAAAGGGGGATTAATTAATTTTCAATTAATTATCAATTATGAATTATTAATAAGGAGGCAGAGGGTTGTTGGGTTGGGTTGTTTTACCTCTGAGTGGCACTTTTTTGCACACCATGGGCTAAATGGCCAGGTCACAAGAACCCCGAAGGCTCAGAGAAGGTTGGGGGAGGGGACCCACTGGAACAGCTGTTGGGAGACAGATGGTAGCCTCCCGTCAAGGCCATCCAGCATGTTCTTTAACGTGCACAGGGTATGGCTCTCCCGCACACGGGGCCACGGCTTAACGTCCCATCCGACGGACGGCGGCCTTTCCAAGGGAGGCAGAGGGGAGGGGGCGGAAGTGAGCGTTTACAGTGACGTCATAGGTGTGAAAGCACAGTGCGTGGGGGTGGCAGGTTGTAAGGACACTACTCACGTTTCATAATGTAAAGATAAAAGGTGAAGTTGCATCTGCAGATGAGCCGGCTGCTAAAGAATTTTGTCCCAAATTGGTCCAAATCATTCAAGATGGTGGATACACTACTGATCAAGTTTGGAATGCAGATAAAACTGGTCTTCTTTGGAAAAGAATGCCGAGTAGAACCTATATTGCAAAATCACAAAAAACTGTTGGTGGCATTAAAGCAGCTAAGGATCGTGTGACCTTTCTATTTTGGCAGCAACGCGTCAGGAGATCGTATGTTAAAACCGCTGCTCAACAATCGATCCCAAAGACCACGGTCAATGAAAGGAGTAGATTTGAATAAATTGTCAGTGTATTGGATGGCAAACAAAAAAGCCTGGGCTACAAAAGAAATTTTTAATGAATGGTTCCATAAATTATTTGTTCCAGCAGTTAAACACTATTTGAAGGAAAAATATCTCGAAATTAAAGTTCTATTGATTATAAACAATGTGCCTGGCCATCCTGTTTTGGAACACCCAAATGCGAAATTTCGTTTTTTGCTGCCTAATTCAACATCCTTAATACAACCACTGGACCAGGGTATAATTGCCATATTTAAAACTTACTACGTAAGACGAACATTTCAATACATTTTGGATAAACTAGATAAGGATAAAACACTAGCAGTTATTGATGTGTGGAAGAAATTTTCTATTTTAGATATCACACATGCTGGATTGACGTTATCAGAATTAAAACCATCAACTTTAAACGCATGCTGGAAAGCTATTTGGCCAGAATGTGTAAAGAGCAAAGATCCTGAACTCCCAAATACGACTGAATATCCTAATATCATCACTTTAGCACATGCAGTTGGTGGATTGGGTTGGGTTGTTTTACCTCTGAGCGGCGTTTTTTTGCACACCATGGGCTAAATGGCCAGGTCACAAGGACCCCGAAGGCTCAGAGAAGGTTGGGGGAGGGGACCCACTGGAACAGCTGTTAGGAGACAGATGGTAGCCTCCCGTCAAGGCCGTCCAGCGTGTTCTTTAACGTGCACAGAGTTTGGCTCTCCCGCACATGGGGCCACAGCTTAACGTCCCATCCGACGGACGGCGGCCTTTCCAAGCCCATCGGTGTCCCCTACTGACCGTGGGCAGGGCGGGGAGTTTTGCGGAGATAAATCTCAACGCCGACCCAGATGGGACTCGAACCTGGGATGCAATTGGTGGAGATATTGATGAATTGCTGGTTGACAAAGCTCTTAGCGAAGATGAAATAACAGAAGTTATCCTTGAGACTCCTGATGAAAAAGAAAAAAGTGATGGTGATGAAGAGGTTCCACTCACCGCAGGTTTAATTAAAGAAGGGCTTCAAATGGCTAGTAAATTGGGAGGCCATTTCCTAACACATGATCCCATTGTGGAATGAGCTGAGCAGTTTAAGCGTGAACTGAAGTCATGTATGGCGCGTTATCAAGAATTATTCGAAAATATAGTCAAAGCAGGATCTCAATGATTGATTAGAGAGTTCGTGGTCAAAACTAATCAAACTTCAGAATCACTGGAAACAAGTGATAATTTGGTTCCTCATGCCACAGAGAGCATTTCCCCATTGGAGTATGAACACGACTGCCAAAATGTTTTAAGTGATGAAAGTGATTTAATTCCAGTCTTACGCAAACGAATGCGTCTATTGTCAGAAAGTGACAATGATTAAAATCTAGTTAATAAGCATATGTAAGTCATATTTTTGTATTCCTGAATTAGTGACATATTATTTTCTTTATGAAGGATAATTTGCTTTATATATGTACATATAATTATCATTATAAGTTTATAAAATAAAAAAAATGTGTTTAAATGAATAAAAATCAAATAAAGATTTAATTAAAGATTTTGATATTATTTGTTTGAAAACATCTTATTATCTATCTGGGTTATCACGTCCGGAATCAATCTCCTATTATTTTATATGCACTATTTTTTATACTGTTTTTTTTGCACGATTTTTTCGAGAACCTATCTACCGTGTAAAAACAGAATTGGGTGTACTAACCTTTTTCAAAATTCAACCTAATCAAAATATATATTATTCATCCCACTGAATCACGACAAATGCAGAAAATATTAAGAAATGTAACAGGTGCCCATGTGCTGCCATCTAGTGACATACTTCTACACTGAATACGTAAACTCTTAAAATCGAAGAATGAAGCGTGGTTAGAAGCAAATAGCAACATGTCTATTCAGGACCTCTCGCAGGTCAGAGGCTAGGCCACTTTCAACGTTTGAGACCTGGATCACGTAGCCAAAATAAAAATAAAAATAAATTGTCGTTATTTTATACGAATTTTTTTCAATATCAGATTGACAAACCTCTATAAAAATTTACTCCTGAAGCAGCTCCTTCTTGAAGAGATCTGAAAGGATCTTATTAGGGTACGCACTGCAGAAAATATTTGTAAGGGGAAACCTCAGCAGAAAAAGAACATCAGAAAAAAATTTCATGCTTTATCGTAGGCTCATCAGTTAAAAGAAACACATCTTTTACTAAATCACACTTTTTACTCTTATATCTAATATAGAAAAAAATTAGCAAGTGTCTAAATTTCAAGCCTCATTTGAACTTGAGATCCGGGACCTGCCCCCTACCCTTTGAAAGGTTGGGTTGTTTTACCTCTGAGCGGCACTTTTTTGCACACCATGGGCTAAATGACCAGGTGACATGGACCCCGAAGGCTCAGAGAAGGTTGGGGGAGGGGACCCACTGGAACAGCTTTTAGAAGACAGATGGTAGCCTCCCGTCAAGGCCATCCAGCGTGTTCTTTAACGTGCATAGGGTATGGCTCTCCCGCACACGGGGCCACGGCTTAACGTCCCATCCGACGGACGGCGGCCTTTCCAAGCCCATCGGTGTCCCCTACTGACCGTGGGCAGGGCGGGGAGTTTTGCGGAGATAAATCTGAACGCTGACCCAGCTGGGACTCGTACCTGGGAACCGCTACCGACTGAGCCATCCCTGCCCCTCTCCGAATGGTTCAATGTCTGTGTAACATTTGCGACATTATTGATCTCATAAACAGAATTGGCCACTAAAACTTTTCGCCCGTCTGAGGATCATATTAAACTCAATGGTCATTAAGAAAATAGGAAACTGAATAATAAGCATCTTAAGACTAAAAAAAATGAAGATGTTTATAACTCTTAATTGCTTCAAGCAAATTGTAGGAAAGATGATTAAAAAAATTACTACTAGATGTACTCTCTAAAATATTTATTTTATATGATGTAAAATAAATATAGAAATTAGATATTTTCATAACGTTTACAATATCATTTCAAAGCAAACTGTATATTCTCATTTCGTCCTTGAACATCTTTCATTCTATCTGAGACAGGTATTAGGGCCAGATTTTAACCTCGCGCGCCCCTAGGTACACGAAAGAGTAGTGTGCCCTTATGTGCATTTGTTTTTTTTCGTATAAAAAAATGTTTATTTCGTGTAAAAAAATTTTTTTTGCTATTACATTCATGAAGAAAGGCAATGATGGTGTAATTGAAATAGATAAAGGCTTTAATTCCCTGTCGTCGCGCGCTGTTTTGTAACAAGGGTGGTCGCACTGGGTCTCGAAGACCCGTGATATATTTCTTAACATATCATGTACAGTCGCTGAAAAAAAGTATCCGAACACTATCGTTGATTACAGAATTCAGAAAAAATATCTGGCAACGATTTTTTTAGAAATTAGTGATCTGGCAACCTTCGTGTCACGTGATTACAGAATTCAGGAAAAATATCTGGAGCGTGTACAGCAACTGTACACGCTCCAGTTACCGTTCACAGCAAACTGGAGCGTGTGCAGTTACTGCATTTTTTTAGAAATTAGTGATCTGGCAACCTTCGTGTCACGTGATTACAGAATTCAGGAAAAATATCTGGAGCGTGTACAGCAACTGTACACGCTCCAGATATTTGTTATCCAGTTACTGCACACGCTCCAGATATTTGTTATCCAGTTACTGCACACGCTCCAGTTTGCTGTGAACGGTAACTGCACACGCTCAATATTTCCGTGAGTGAGCCCACACGATCTAGTATCAAAATAATATGACCACCTACAGTCGCTCAAAAAAGCATCCGAACACTATGGTTGATTACAGAATTCAGAAAAAATATCTGGCAACGATTTTTTTAGAAATCAGTGATCTGGCAACCTTCGTGTCACGTGATTACAGAATTCAGGAAAAATATCTGGAGCGTGTACAGCAACTGTACACGCTCCAGTTACCGTTCACAGCAAACTGGAGCGTGTGCAGTAACTGCACACGCTCCAGTTTGTGCTTCAGATTTCGCTGTGAACGGTAACTGCACACGCTCAATATTTCCGTGAGTGAGCCCACACGATCTAGTATCAAAATAACATGACCACATACAGTCGCTCAAAAAAGTATCCGAACGCCATGGTTGATCACAGAATTCAGAAAAAATATCTGGCAACGATTTTTTTAGAAATTAGTGATCTGGCAATCCTCGTGTCACGTGACACGAGGGTTGCCAGATCACCAATTTCTAATTAGTGAGGGCATGAATCTGGAGAGATGCGGGTTCGATTCCCGCCGAGTCGGCGATGAATTTTTTTCAGAATCTTTTAACTAATGTTTGAAGTCTATCTCTACAGGTAATCTGTGTATTTATTATGGATCGTTTTTTAATTGTTTTTTTTATAAAAAGAAAAGAAAGTGAATGCCAAGATGTAATATCAGATTCTTTCTTTGCCTTATTACACTGACACGCTGCTTTCAAAACTTTGTATTAAGTGGTAATTTATTTATTCATAATACAAACAAACTTGGTATTCTATTCCCATATCTGATTTTATTCATTTATTTTGTTCCTTTAGTTCTGTTAAATTGCCAAACGAATACTGCCGCCAAAATTTTACTAAATTTCGCTGTTGTGACAGTGAAATCCGATCACCCATGCTGGTGACAGTGAAATCCGATCACCCATGCTGGTGACAGTGAAATCCGATCACCCATGCTGGTGACAGTGAAATCCGATCACCCATGCTGGTGACAGTGAAATCCGATCACCCATGCTGGTGACAGTGAAATCCGATCACCCATGATGGTGACAGTGAAATCCGATCACCCATGATGGTGACAGTGAAATCCGATCACCCATGATGGTGACAATGTTAGGCGCAGGTTCTTTCTTCTATCGATTGTGTGGGAGAGCTTTTTTAACGCTCATGGGTAGTTTTCTCTTAATGTGAAGATGGCACTATCTCGGTGGCACGCAATAGACTCGACACAAATATGTTCTGTAGATATTTATTTTTCATTCACAGTTGTTTTGGAGTGAACAACCAAATATATAGGGGCGGGAATTGGCTCAGTTTGTAGCGCGCCAGGCTCGTAATCTGTAGTTCCCAGGTTCGAGTCCCAGCTGGATCAGAGTTGGGATTTATCTCCGCAAAATTCCCCACCCTGCCCATGGTCAGTAGGGGACACCGATGGGCTAGGCTAGGAAGTCCCATGGCGCCGTTCATCTGATGGGACGTTATGCCGTGGCCCCGTGTGCGGGAGACAGATTGTTCTATTAACGTGCACAGATAGAACAATCTGGATGGTCTTTGACGGGAGGCTACTATCTGTCTCGGGGGTCCTTGTGACCTGGCCATTTAGCCCATGGTGTGCAAAAAATGTGCCGCTCAGAGGTAAAACAACCCAAACAACTAACTATATACAAGGAAAAAAGCGACAAGCCTAAGTACCTACTCGACTAATTGTCTAGATCAGCGCTGTCCAACTTAGTGGCCAGCACAAGGATTTTTGTGCCCCGCGAACAAAATCAAGTTTTTACTTGAAATTTTAAAAAAATATGCGTAATCTACCTTAAAATTTTTTGCAACCTTATATTACTTTACTTGATATGCAATCTTCAACTTACTCATTCCATTTGCAATTATTATTGCATTATTTCAACTTTCTCATTCATTTTCTTATTGCCCAACAACTACGGCCACAATGCTCCTATTAAATTTATTAAATATTTGATAAGGTTTAGAAAATTTATATTGGTTTATTATTGCTTATTATTTTTCGTATAAATAAAATAATTTTTTGAGGTGACATGAACTGACCCTCAATTACCTATCCTGTCCTATTCTTTTTTTTTGGCTCGCGAAATATTGGCGAAAGAAAAAATGGCCCGCGGTCTCATAGAACTTGGACAGCACTGGTCTAGATGCATCATCAGGGTTCGAAGCTGTCAGGATGTATCCCTATGCACCCGGCCTTCTTCGTTCAAGGAATTTCGTAAATATAAGCCCCGCAGATTAAAATTTTCTTCTGCGCTCAAAGAAATTTTTTCCGTCCACATCCTCCAGAAATTTGGGAGAACGTTGTTCCCAACCCTATCAAAATAAGGCAAAACTAAACCTTTAGGTGATCCCACCACGTAACAGAGGAAAGGACTAAACGAATGCAGACGAACCACCTCTCACCCCTTGACGTCACAGAATCCAGTCACAACTGTCTTTTTTTAAAATTCCTCTTTCTTCCTTCGTAAATACGATCAGCTGATGTTTTTCGGGACGTGCAAAGTATCCTTCACTCAATCAGGTAAGTGCACTTTCCGTGTATGGTGGATTGTCTTTCCATCACTTTCCGTGTATGGTGGATTGTGTTTCCATCACTTTCCGTGTATGGTGAATTGTCTTTCCATCACTTTCCGTGTATGGTGGATTGTCTTTCCATCACTTTCCGTGTATGGTGGATTGTCTTTCCATCACTTTCCGTGTATGGTGGATTGTGTTTCCATCACTTTCCGTGTATGGTGAATTGTCTTTCCATCACTTTCCGTGTATGGTGGATTGTCTTTCCATCACTTTCCGTGTATGGTGGATTGTCTTTCCATCACTTTCCGTGTATGGTGGATTGTCTTTCCATCACTTTCCGTGTATGGTGGATTGTCTTTTCATCACTTTCCGTGTATGGTGGATTGTCTTTCCATCACTTTCCGTGTATGGTGGATTGTCTTTCCATCACTTTCCGTGTATGGTGGATTGTCTTTTCATCACTTTCCGTGTATGGTGGATTGTCTTTTCATCACTTTCCGTGTATGGTGGATTGTCTTTCCATCACTTTCCGTGTATGGTGGATTGTCTTTCCATCACTTTCCGTGTATGGTGGATTGTCTTTCCATCACTTTCCGTGTATGGTGGATTGTCTTTCCATCACTTTCCGTGTATGGTGGATTGTCTTTCCAGAACACAGCCAAGACGCAAGACATTTTAATTAAATGCAAATGTTTTTTTCTCCTCACTTTCCCTCCCCGGAGCTGCCGCCGTTGCCAGACAAAAAGTCCTGCCAAAATGGTGATCGCGGTTCCCCTCTCCACCTAGCCCCGGTACAGACCCAGGTTCGAGTCCCAGCTGGGTCAGCATTGAGATTTATCTCCGCAAAATTCCCCGCCCTGCCCACGGTCAGTAGGGGACACCGATGGGCTTGAATGAACCGATGGCTTAGAAAAATGACAAAAAAAACGTAAAAAAATAAATATTTTATATCATAATTTCAACTATAGTTCAACTTGGGGGTTTTCGTATGTGAGCAGAGCTGAATCTAGAGCTGGGGGAGGCATGTCTCCTCCCCACTCTGGAATTTCACAACAGATCAAGAAAAAATAGTACAATTTTATGCTCAAAATATTTTACAGTTCTTCTTTTTTGAAAAGACCAGTAGAATGAAGAAGAAACACTTGTTATGCACTATTGGGTAAGAATAATTTCAGGAAAAGAAAACGGAATTCATTCCGACCTATGCAGATTCGATCCAATTCCCTTTTGTCTCTCTCTCGCTTTCTTGTCCTTTTCCTTCAATCAGAATCTGCGCGTGACTAAACCTATTTGTGGCACCAAAAATGCTTTTTACAAAGTATTTTCCATAAATTGAGTTAATAATAAAAAAAAACCCTCATATCTTAACATGTAAAAATAAACGATAAAAAAACCCCTCAAACAGCCGCTTGCGACAGAGGTCCTGACAGTAGCAGCCTGTCACGGAAATATTGAGCGTGTGTAGTAACTGCACACGCTCAATATTTCCGTGAGTGAGACCACACGATCTAGTATCAAAATAATATGACCACCTACAGTCGCTCAAAAAAGTATCCGAACACTATGGTTGTTTCTCAAGACCAATTCTTTTCAGACGTTGATCAATATTCTTTAAACAATGAATTCTTCCTTGCCTCTAAAAGTTTACGAACACGATCATGCTGAGTAAATTAAATCTCCAGCGAACAGACCAAATGAAATCATTTCTTCTCTAAACCGTAGTGGGCAGACAAAGACAAACCACGTGTTTCCTCACCCTGTATTTCCTCTTAATTACACTTGTTCCTTATTTTCTCTCAGTCAAGTTCGTTCGATGTCGTCTATTGACGTAACGCTCTCATTGAAGCATACGCGTGAGTTCATAACACGTTTTTCATAAATTCATTGTAGTACGTCTGCCGTAACTATATCAACATCTTTATATAAGTTTTTAACACTTTCATATTTTCTTTTCTTTAATATACATTTTATAATTGTATTTTAAGTTACAATTAATATGTAATATTGGTATAATATGTGTCACCCTAAGAAGCAATTTCATATTGCAAATACAATTTAAACCGACAATTATATACACCGAAGAGCCAAAACATTATGACCACCTGCCTAATACGATGTTGGTCCTGTACGTGCCGCCAAAACAGCTCTTCAGCTTCAACAGTCCCTGCGAGGCATGGACGCTACGTGATTTCTAAAGTTGTCTTGTGGTATCTGGTATTAACAAGTTACCAGCAGATCCTTCAACTCTTGTAAGTTACGTGGTTTACGTGGCCACAGAAGGATATCCTGTTCCAACACAAACCATAGATGCTCGATTGGATTCATATCTGGGGAATTTGGAGGCCAGGGCAATGCCTAGAAGTCTTCCTCATGTTCCGCAAACCATTCTTGAACAAACCTGGCAGTGTGGCATGGTTGCATTATCCTGCTGAAGAAGGCACTACTAGAGCGATTATCGTTGCCATGAAAGGATGTACCTGGTCTGCAACGATGTTTAGGTAGCTGATAGACATCGTAGTTTCCTGCACATGAATGACTGGACAAGGGTTTCCCAGCAGAACATTGCCCAAAGCATTACACTTCTTCTATTCGCTTGTTTTCGCCCACAGTGTATCCTGGTGCCAACACTTCTCCAGGTAAACGACGCACATGTACCCGGCCATCCATATGGATCAACAGGAAACTAGATTCATCGGACCAGACGACCTTTTTCCAATCATTCAAGGTCCAATTTTGATGCTCGGCTGCCCATTGTAGGCGCTTTCAATGGGGAGCCAAGGTTAGCATAGGCATTGAGAGCAGCCTGCATCTATGCAGCCCCATTTTCAGTAGGACTTGATGCACTGTGTGTTGTGACACATTACTCCAATCACCAGCATTCAAATTATGGACTAGTCGCGCCACAGTATCCTTTGTGTTAGCTCGTACCATACCAGATAGCCTTTGCTCACCTCTAGCATCGATGAGCTGTGGTCGGCCCAGACCTTGCAAGCGGTTTGTGGTGTTTTCCTCCTCGGATCACTTTTTGAAGGTACTAACTACGGCTGACCCCACAAGCTTTGCTGTCTCAGAAATGCTCTGACGCAGTCATCTGGCCATTACAATTTGGCCTTTGTCAAACTCACTTAAGTCCGCTGCCTTTCCCGTCAGAAGAACAAGAATAACACTAATTAACAGAGCTCAGTATCAGGTGTTATTTATACCGTTTCATGACCTTAACACACGCCGTTGTTTATCTGTAGTTGCTTAGATTTGTATAAAGACCCGCTGGTCATAATGTTATGATCTTCGGTGTATCACCTTTAAAGTTGAAATAAGTTCACAGGACAAAGAATTAGTTACCCCTGGCTGAATGCCCCCTAATAGCGTGTAGCACCTCCATATGACTAAAGAGCAGCCGAAATCCTGTCTGGCATGGATGCCACTAGTGTGTGAATGTAGTGCACGTCAACATTCATCCACTGTTCTAGCAGCAAATGCCGCAGTTTGGCTACATTTGCCAGTTGGCTGGGACAGCGTTTCACACATTGCTCCAAATGGTCCCACATATTTTTTATGGGATTCAAATCTGGGGATTTTGCAGGCCAGTCGAGATATTCGAAGGCTTCAGAATGCTTGTCGTGTCAATCCGACACACTTCGAGACCTGTGCACGCAACAATTGTCATCTTGGAAGACTGGGGTATCCTTATGGTGTTCACTGTGGAGATGCTGCACAAAAGGCAACATGTGGTTGTCCAGTAGCTCCATTAACCCTTCTGGTTCAAATGTGACATCACAGAAACCAAAGGACCCATTTCCTCGTACATGAAACACCCCAGAACATCAAAGAGCCTCCTCCAGCTTGAATAGAACCTTGCACACAGTCTGCATGGAAAGCTTCATGGGGCTTACAATGTACCCGTTGCCTCGCATCATTCAAGTACAAGCAAAAACGTCACTCATCACACCAGATCACATGCTTCCAAGAGTCGACAGTCCAGTCTTTGTGGCACTGCACCCACTGTAGCTGTGCAGCCTTGTTCAGAGCTGTTAACATGGGTCTCTTCCATGGTACTCTGTTCCAGATATTCATGACATATAGTTCCCGTAGGAGTGTTCATTCGGAAACAGCTTGTTGTAGGCCTGCATTGACTGACTGGAGTAATTCCTGCCTCGTTGCAAAGCGGTTTGCCCTAACAGTGCATGACACACTGCAGCAGTCCCTATTGGCGAGCACAGTCTTTCTGCTGCAATTCTGGCGATGATTAGCAGTGGATTGCGATGTACGCCACTGCTGGAAGCCCACTGCTGGAAGACCTTTTTTTATAATACACTTGCAAAGGCAGCAACTTCTTGTACACTATGCCTTTTGGTTGGGCCAAATGCAATAACACCTTTTTGCCACTCATTCATATCTTTGGCGCGACCCATGTTTCACGGAGCGACTAACATACACGTGGCACACAACCATTTCTTGTCACTGTATGAACCCCGTAGCTCATGGCACAGCTATTTGTAGGACGCTGTTTATTACTGGTGCGCCGTCTGTTGCTGTCGAACGGACGTAACCCGCTTACGGCGGGAGATGACTAATTTTTTGTCCAGTGAGCTGTCTAATATAATCTAATATATTATCTAATAAAAATATATTGTCTAATATAATATAACCGTGGTATTACAATATTTATCTTTTTAATTCACTTGCACTATATTCCTTCCAATTTAATTTACAGTCTATGTAAGCACCTAAATATTTAAATAATCAACTTCCTTAATAGGCAAATAACAACAATTTTCACCAATACATTCCAAAGCTTGATAAATTTTTTTGTTATTCAGATAATCATATTGTCCTTTAAATCTGAAATGTATATATTTTGTTTTATTTACATTTAAAAACAATTTATTTTTTAAAAAACAATTTTTAATTTCAATCCTATCCAAATTTATATTGATTATTATAAAAAAATAAATACCCCCTCAAGCAGCTGCTTGCCACAGAGGTCTGACAGGAGCCTGTCAGTTCATATGCCATAGTAGAAGGTCTGAGAGGATGCAGGACCTCAGCAGAAAAACGACACATACATCCATGCCTTAAAAAACCTAAATCTTCAGCAGTATAAATTAAAATTTCCTACTATGTCAAGTTTACATTAATCATTTATATACTAAAAATAAAAGAGGTCCTACAATTGAACCTTGAGAAACACCAAACTGCACAATTTCTTCCATATTAACAATATCATTTATTTTAACTATCTGGGCCCTATCATTAAATAACTTTTTTAACCAATTACACACATTTTTCCTCTAAATCCACATTTTTCAAGTTTAAAGAGCATTATGTCTTGTGAAACAGAATCAATATCTTTATGTATATTTTATATTTATTTGTTTATTTTATTTACGGTATTAATAAAATTTATTGTAATACACTATGGGTTCGAGGTTATAACTAGGGTGACGAGATTTACAGATGATCCTGAGTCTTTTGAAAATTCAGTTGCCAGCTGTCAACTAAGGGTAATAAAAAGATAATTTAAAAAAGACTTTTGATTATCATTTTATATAAATTTTTATTATTGGTATCTTTTGCTCACACTGTTGAATATTCTGGCTTCCATAATTCTTTAAATCACAAAAGGATACATGTTGTAATTGGAGATTTAGATCAGGCCCTTCCAACCGAAACTTAGTGAAGGTAAAAAATAACTATATTCTTAAAGAGACTCAAAAAAAAAATTCTCTATTTAAATGCAGAAACATACAGTCGCTCAAAAAAATATCAGAACACTATGGTTGATTACAGAATTCAGAAAAAATATCTGGCAACGTTTTTTTTTAGAAACTAGTGATCTGGCAACCTTCGTGTCACGTGACACGGTTGCCAGATCACTAATTTCTAAATAAAATCGTTGCCAGATATTTTTTCTGAATTCTGTAATCAACCATAGTGTTCGGTTACTTTTTTGAGCGACTGTAATTTAGAACTTTAATTTTCCTTCAGCAGCATTTATATCATTTGCTGTTTTTCTTAAAAATTAGGGAGCTTCGAGTATGGCATAACATTCAAATTCTCTACTTTTCTCATCTAGAGAGTTCAAGGTTTTCAGATCAAATTGGGCGGGTTGTATTGCCAAGCCGCCTTTACGTGTTAGACAGTATTATTCCAATCAAAATCATTTTACCATTATTTTCAATGGAACATACATTCATATCTTTAATTTTTTTTCTAACTCTAAATAGTTAAATTAGTTCGTCGCGAATGTATCCTGAAGTTTCATTTGAATATCGGTGCGTCATATGCTTCGAAAGCTTCCACCTCCCGAGGAAGAGACGAGAAACATTGGCACGCAACTTTAGGATCACGAGTCGACGACAAAGTGCTTTAGCCGCTGCCATTGTCTGCCAACCCCAATTACCGACGATGGTGTTCTTCTCGGAACGGTATTAGTTCGCAGATCCATTAGGCTCGGTCGTGACGTCATCGTGTGTTGTGGCAGGGCGCGCGTTCTCCCCCACCCACGGCACACGGAGGACATTCTTGTCAAGGTCTCCCGACGCACACAACTAAATATACCTCGGCGGATCTGGCTGCAGAGAGGCGCACGTGGCTGGACTTCTCGCTCTTCCTCCTCGCACCTCAAAGCTCGCACAGCAGCAGCCGCTCGAGACCGAAAAGCAGCAGAAATAGGTGAGTGAGTTTCAATCGCCGTTTGGTAACAACGTACACCCTTTATTCAAATATCATGTCGAGGGAAAAAGAGTGCGATCCGAATTTGCGTTGCTTATGATCAGTGTCGCCATAGTAGTACGGGATTAATATTTAACAAACAGTTTTTTTTTTCGTTATAAATATTATGTTCGAGTTTTAAACTTTTCGTTATTCTGTTGAAGGGAATTATTTCGATTCGTTGAACTTTTTATTGTTTTATGAAAGGAAACGTTTCCAACTTCCTTCAAACTTTTTAATTTTTTTTCACAGAAATGGAAATGTTAATCAATTGTTTGGCCCACTCTTCTGAAACGAATACTTATTTATACTTTATTATTCGCATTTTCCGTATCATTTGATACTTCGAATTTCCACCGTTAGAGTGCGCTTTAGAAATTCGAATTTAATTGCGCAATTAGAAATGCGCAATTAGAAATTCGAATTTCAGCTAATGCAGATATGTAATCTAAACCTAAACATTCTTCAACACTGTTGCAAGCGATTAAACATCAGCTTTTTGAAGGAAAAAGAAAAGCATTTTTCAAAAAGAAGTTAATGCTATTAATCTAAAAAATTCTTTTTATCACTTTTTATCTCAGATATTGCTTAATTTGGTTACAGACTTGTTGGATAAACTCTCCCAAACTAATTTATTAAACTTTATCCTGGGATATTAAGATCCGAAAATAGGATTCAGAAAAGCAGTTGGCATAGAGGAATTCTTAGTACAACTGATACATTTTTTTCACCTCCAATCAAGAGTGAAAAAAACGCTCCAAAGTTTTTAGCTAATCAGGTGATATTTTACAATGACGTTTATATGTAAATTAATTTGTTTTAGATTTTAAGCTTTAAATAAAAAATAGCATCAAAATAGGTTGAATGAATTTCGAAAATTTCAAAACCTTTGCAGGATTGTTAATAGTTAAATTAAACCTAAGATTTAATAAATTTTGTTTTTATTCTGTTTCAGTTTTTTTTTACTTTTAGTTTACAGTTTAGGTTATTGTTTTTCCTTTTAATTCTGTTTGGCAGTTAAGACACTTTTTCTCTTTTTTTTCGTCTTGATTTTGTTTTGATTGGTTCCCGTTAATCCGTTTCACAAAAATTGCGTTTTCGCTTCGAAATTTTCGAGTTCGTTTTTTAATCGCCCATTGTTGCCAATTGACTGAACAAAATATAAAGCTGAAAGGAATACAAAAAAGGAACGAAAAAAGACAATATGAAAATAAAGCAAAAGATGAAAGGCATTGCTTAAATTAACTCATTCATTCGTAATTTCACCTTATTTTCAATAAAACGAGTTCATGTCTTCAATTTTTCGTTTATTCATCTGTTTCTCCTCCTGGAATTAAATGAAAAAAATCTGGTTTAGATAACTGATAATGAAATATTAGCATTTGTAATTTCCGAATCTTCCAATAGTTTGAATTTCCACGTTAGCGGTCCTAAATTTGAAAGTTGATAAAACTTTAAACGAATACTTTAACAGTCTGTTCATTCTAGGAATTCGAAGTTTATATGGTATAGGGTGCTACTATGATCATGGGGTTTATGCCCCTTATAACAGGGTGCATATGCAAAAATTCGGAGTCTTTTTTTAGTTTGAGACAAATGTAAAAAAAAATGTTTTGGTTGGATGTGCGATAATGAAATGTTACAATTCGCATTTTCCGAATCATTTGATACTTAGAATTTCCACCGTTAGAGGGCGCTAAAAGCAGATACTCACATCGCTTCAACTGTGGTGTCTCTCTAAAATCAGAATTCGTTTGAATTTGTTCACTGACACATAAAGCAAGGAAACGTCGATGCGCAAGAATTCTGCAAAAGGAGAAAAATTAAGTTTTATTTATAATTAAAGAATGACAATGACATTTCCTTTGAGGTCATTTGACAAAATTATTTATGTTAAGAATACAGATTTAAATTCTAATCGGTGACCTTTTATTCTCATCTTTTTAGTGAACTGAAAAAAAAAAATCCGCTCATCTTGCTAAAAGATGCATCGAATTAATCTGCTGTTCATTGATAAAAGATAAATTGAACTCAGCAAAGGCCATTTAGCTGGCTTAGATATGGAAAGATACGTCTGCTTGTGTTTTTAAAGATTGTTTTCTTAAATCACTTCTTTTATCGCATACCTTAAAAGCATTTTTTACATTCGCAATAACAAGAAAAACTCGGAGAAAAATTCGTTTTGATTTCGTTAAAAACATAAAATTTAAGGAAAGCAAATAGCGTTAAATAAATTTTTAAACGCCTTAAATTTATTGAATAGTGTAATACTTAAAAATGTTTGTTTTTTTTTAGATGAGTATTTTCAAAAATATTTTTTGCTATTAAATCAATGGCAACTGGCATTTCTGAACAGGGTGCAGCATACATACCAAATGTAAAGGAATATTTGCAGATGATTACCATGTAGATATATAGTTGAATATTTATCGATGATATTACCAAATACAGATGAATATTTATCGATGATATTATTAATGCAAATGAATATTTGCAAAAGAAAAGAGCATGGCGTGATTCTTAAAGTTACAAACTATTTTTTTAATCAAAAACAAAGCCTAAATAAATGCTAACAGGAAGATTAAAAATAAAATGTGGATATATGCAAATGTATCAAAAAATGGAGGACTACATTGTGAAATAGAATTTCCTATGAATGATTATAATAGGTGGATTCATTGATAATGAATCTGAACACGGTAAGTATTCTGGTAACAAAATGAATGAACGAATTCATTAAATATGGACTGACATATGTGCGCGAATACAAAAACAAAATAAATAATGTTGCGGATCACAAAAATGGATAGCCACTGAACGTGAGTATTAAAAGCTATATTTCAAAACCAAATTCAATACAAGGTAAATTGTTACAAAGGAAATATGGATGAAGTATCTTATTAACAAATCAACTATTAACATGCACAAGTCATCAATCTTCCTGCGTAGAGCACACAATATCAGCTCTGTGTATTTTACTAAATACTACCTTTTACTTGATTTACCAGGTCACCCGAAGATCTTCACTCGTAAACCAATTCTCGTCCTGTGCTAATAACTTTTCACACACTAGCCGAACAAAAAGACAGTCCGTGTAGACATTCGAAGTTAGCCATAAAAGTTCCCACTTTTATACTTCCGCGTGTACACAACACATCAAGTTACTTCTTGATACTTAACGATAAAAGATCCCACTTTTATCCTTCCGCGTATACACAACACATCAAGTTACTTCTTGATACTTACGCGCACTGTCTCAGAACAGCTCACCGTCCATTTTCGAACTCACCGACCGTTACAACACAACGACCGTTACAATACAAAAACGACCGTTAACGCTCCACTCTTCTTCTCCAAATTCTCCCAAAGTTCTTATTCGTTGGCTGAAACTTTTTGCTTTCGGTTGCCAGATTCCTTCTGTCGTAACACTGCCCCCTTCCTAGGTCTTGTTCGTCCCGAACAATTCTGGATTCCAAAGTTTCTTCAGTTCTTCGATGAAACGGAGCCAAACGATCCACGTGAACCACCTTGCACTTTGTAGCTGGACGTCGACGAATGCGATATACCACGTCATTAATCCTGTTAACTATTGTATATGGACCTTCCCAAGGTTTCTGAAGTTTTGGAGATAGTCCTTTCTTTCTATGTGGACTGTATAGCCAGACAAGATCTCCTTGATTGAAAATAGTTCCATTTATTTTACTGTCATATCTTGTTTTGGTTCTGTCACTTGTTATGTCGATGTTATGTCTAACGGAGTGATGGATTTCTTCTAGTCGTTGTTGCAATTCTTGTACGTATTGTGGAGTGGACACAGGCATTGCTTCGGGCCGACCATATAAAAGGTCACAGGGAAGACGTAACTCTCTTCCAAAAATCATCATGGAAGGTGTCTGTCCAGTTGTCTCATGCACTGCCGTTATGCAGAACCTTACGGACACGTGATGCTTCATCTACCCTATTATCCACAATGTTCACAAAACGCAGAAGTTCTCCTAACTCCTCGACGAGCTCTTGCAGTTCCAAGGATCCGTTACCAAGGAAACACTGAACAGCTTCCATCACTTCCAGAGAGTTGTCAACAGAGTTTTCAAGAGGTGAATCCATGTTGCTGATAACAGCTGAACAACTCAAACTCTTCATTCCACGAGCTTGTGATGCTGCAACCACTTTCTTAACTAAATCAACAGCGTCTTCTGTACTGATGAGATCAATAGCTCCTTTTCCGAATTCAACATCATAAACTAAAGCACACACTCCTTCAGCCAGCTTTTTGGACACAATTGAGCATATCATTAGAGGAACGCTATCTATGGTAGCCATCAGATCCTTGCAGCGGTAAATCTCCTTATCTGTTGGCACCAGCTCCTCTGTCTGTCCTACGATGCAGCATCCGACGTCTTCCATCATCTGCTCGATTTTATCTTTAGTGCAGTCGACTGTGAAGGCAGGGATGGATTCCAATTTGTACAGAGTATCTCCCGTCAATTGGAGAGCACGACCGGAGATCATAGGGACCTTGAGACCTAAAGCAGCAAGTGCAGGAGCCAAGACAAGACTCACTTTGTTTCCGACACCTCCTGTGCTGTTTTCATCTACCATCCGATGGCGCCACTCGGGTCTCCAGCAAAACACATGACCCGAGGAGGTCATATTTGCTGTTTCTTCCGAATTCACTTTCTTGGAGCTCTCATTGTAATTAGCCAGGGAAACATCAGTTATGATTGCCAAATTGTTCATTCTGGAGATCAGCGACGAGTTTTGTAACATGATATTGTCCACTTTAGAGCTCTTGTAGTCGTGATAAAACTTTTCCATATCCTTATAATCTAAATGGTTATAATGTCCAAATCTGCACATTGACTGTTCAGAAAAGAAATTCAGCGTGGCTACGTTGAAATTATCTGAGGGATTCACTTCTCTCTGATCGTAACTCTGAGGCTTAGTTTCATCCAGAAAGTTAGTCTTTGAAGTACTGTCTCTGCCTGAAGCTCCTTTACTAGCATCACCTGTTACGCTTCTAAGCCATTCTTCGGAATTCTTCTTTCTTAAATCCCCACTTTCTATAAACGATTCAAGTGTGGCTATATGCTTCGGAAAAATCTCTCCGACTTCCCCGGTAACGACGAAGGGCACTTTGTATCTATGATGAATGGACGCCTCTTCTTTACTCGGACCACTCTGCGAAACGTAAACTCTGTTTCGTTCCCCCTCATTACCACTCGTTACTCTGCCTTTGCGATAATTGTCCATGACACATTTTGCTGACGGCGAGGAATAGAATACCTTTCGTGTGGATCTCTCTTCAGATCGTGACAGACTTGTATACCTAGGTATTTTGAAGTGCAAAGCGTACTGTATAGTCTCACAGCTCTCTGATCTGTGTGATTGTTCTTCACAGTTCCTAGACATGTCACCAGCGACATAGACACTCTGCCATGCATCACCAGTAGTTGCGTGGTCAAAGGCATTATCTGCGCTATATCTACGATTCTTGATTTCCAGTAGCAGATCCACATTTTTATATGCGTTGCCTTTCTCTTTTCCATGTTTACAATCTAACTTAACACTATCAAGATCACCTTTTTCACTGACAAATTCAACATTTAAACTATTGCATTGTCTATTGAGTTCGGATTTACTATCCTTGAACTGATCAATAATCTTACCAACTTGAGGAGCCACTTCATCTCTCATCTCAGCATTTTGTGCGGCCATTTTGGCTTTCAAGTCACCTATTTTATCGCTCTGGGCAGCTAGATCACTTTTAATATCAGTCATCTGCGTAGCCATATCGGCTTTCATATCAGTCACCAGCGTAGCAATAACGGCTTTCCTATCAGTCATCAGCGTAGCAATAACGGCTTTCCTATCAGTCATCAGCGTAGCCATAATGGCTTTCCTATCAGTCATCAGCGCAGCCATATCGGCTTTCATATCAGTCATCAGCGTAGTCATATCGGCTTTCATATCAGTCATCAGCGTAGTCATATCGGCTTTCATATCAGTCATCAGCGTAGTCATATCGGCTTTCATATCAGTCATCAGCGTAGTCATATCGGCTTTGAAGCTATATATCAACTTTACTAATTCATCCATACTTCTAGTTAACGGCATTCAATTAATTAATTATCATCCCACTTCTGACACCAAATGTTGCGGATCACAAAAATGGATAGCCACTGAACGTGAGTATTAAAAGCTATATTTCAAAACCAAATTCAATACAAGGTAAATTGTTACAAAGGAAATATGGATGAAGTATCTTATTAACAAATCAACTATTAACATGCACAAGTCATCAATCTTCCTGCGTAGAGCACACAATATCAGCTCTGTGTATTTTACTAAATACTACCTTTTACTTGATTTACCAGGTCACCCGAAGATCTTCACTCGTAAACCAATTCTCGTCCTGTGCTAATAACTTTTCACACACTAGCCGAACAAAAAGACAGTCCGTGTAGACATTCGAAGTTAGCCATAAAAGTTCCCACTTTTATACTTCCGCGTGTACACAACACATCAAGTTACTTCTTGATACTTAACGATAAAAGATCCCACTTTTATCCTTCCGCGTATACACAACACATCAAGTTACTTCTTGATACTTACGCGCACTGTCTCAGAACAGCTCACCGTCCATTTTCGAACTCACCGACCGTTACAACACAACGACCGTTACAATACAAAAACGACCGTTAACGCTCCACTCTTCTTCTCCAAATTCTCCCAAAGTTCTTATTCGTTGGCTGAAACTTTTTGCTTTCGGTTGCCAGATTCCTTCTGTCGTAACAATAACCTTCCAGCATCTGAATTAATTCATTAAATAGTGGCATAATTTAACTTCTGCGTCCCTAGTTAACAAAAAAAAAATTATGTTTTAAAAACTTATACAAATTTACACTTTATTAGTTGGTCCCATGGCCGAGTGGATAGCGCGCTTGGCTACTGATCTAAGGGACCTGGGTTCGAGTCCCGGGTAAGGCATGAATGTATGTGCGTTTTTCTGCTGAGGGCCTGCCATCCTCACAGACCTTCTACTATGGCATATAAACTGACAGGCTCCTGTCAGACCTCTGTGGCAAGCAGCTGCTTGAGGGGGTATTTATTTATTTTTAAGCACAGATATGGTAAGTGCAAATATGGACTTAATTATTGAAAGATTAAATATTAAACTGAACCTCGTAGCTGATACTGATGTAACATTTTATGCCATGCACGAGGTGCACCATTAGCATAAATTGAATGAAAGCTTATACTGTTCAACGCTGCTACTTTTAAATATCACATTTACTCGTATATGGTGCCTTTCAGTTCGGGAAAAAATAAACCTATTGACATGGGTTAAATTCTTAATTTATCGGTGCAGTCGCTCAAAAAAAGTATTCGAACACTATCGTTGATTACAGAATTCAGAAATTTTTTTTGAATTTTGAACGATTTTTTTAGAAATTAGTGATCTGGCAACCTTCGTGTCACGTGACACGAAGGTTATCAGATCACTAATTTCGAAAAAAAATCGTTGCCGGATATTTTTTCTGAATTCTGTAATCGACCATAGTGTTCGGATATTTTTTAATATTGTTGCGGATTACAAAAATGGATAGCCACTGAGCGTGAGTATTAAAAGCTATATTTCAAAACCAAATTCAATACAAGGTAAATTGTTACAAAGGAAATATGGATGAAGTATCTTATTAACAAATCAACTATTAACATGCACAAGTCATCAATCTTCCTGCGTAGAGCACACAATATCAGCTCTGTGTATTTTACTAAATACTACCTTTTACTTGATTTACCAGGTCACCCGAAGATCTTCACTCGTAAACCAATTCTCGTCCTGTGCTAATAACTTTTCACACACTAGCCGAACAAAAAGACAGTCCGTGTAGACATTCGAAGTTAGCCATAAAAGTTCCCACTTTTATACTTCCGCGTATACACAACACATCAAGTTACTTCTTGATACTTAACGATAAAAGATCCCACTTTTATCCTTCCGCGTATACACAACACATCAAGTTACTTCTTGATACTTACGCGCACTGTCTCAGAACAGCTCACCGTCCATTTTCGAACTCACCGACCGTTACAATACAACGACCGTTCCAATACAAAACCGTTAACGCTCCACTCTTCTTCTCCAAATTCTCCCAACGTTTTTATTCGTTGGCTGAAACTTTTTGCTTTCGGTTGCCAGATTCCTTCTGTCGTAACACTGCCCCCTTCCTAGGTCTTGTTCGTCCCGAACAATTCTGGATTCCAAAGTTTCTTCAGTTCTTCGATGAAACGGGGTCAAACGATCCACGTGAACCACCTTGCTCTTTGTAGCTGGACGTCGACGAATGCGATATTCCACGTCTGTGTCAAAATGAAAGCGAATCTCATTATGACGTAGATTTCTTTTCTGACTGAAGCCTCGTCCACAAACATAATACGTGTAAGGCCTATAGCCCTTGTGAACACGTTTATGTCTCTGCAGGGAGAAGAATCGACTAAGAGTTTTCGTGCAAAACCTGTAAAAAGTTTTCTTCTTTGTCGGAAGTTTTCTTCTTTGGATTTTTACTTCTATCAACAGTAACAAGGAATGAAAGTCATTAGTGACATAAAATCTAGGGAGAATTTTCATCCTGCAATCTGACCCTTTTGTCAGTTGACTTTCACTTAATTCAGAGCTGTCGTGATGAACCTTCAGCCATATTTCACCTGATTCGATTTGATCCCCAAGGTGCTTCACAAATATATCAGCTCCATAATTCTTTTTAGCGCTTCTGTCCATCTCCTCCTTCCATACTCTTGCTAGGACTGCAGCTTCTAATCCGACAACCTTACCTGTTTCTCCTGTATAAGTGAAATCAGTGATGTGTCGGGCTGCTAGCAATATTTTTTCTGTTTTATCTTCACATAGCCAGCTTGCAACATCTTCAGATACTCCTTGTTCTATTAACATGTTACGAAACTTGTTCAAAGCATTGCCGTTATGCAGAACCTTGCGGACACGTGATGCTTCATCTACCCTATTATCCACAATGTTCACCAAACGCAGAAGTTCTCCTCCTAACTCTTCGACGAGCTCTTGCAGTTCCAAGGATCCGTTACCAAGGAAACACTGAACAGCTTCCATCACTTCCAGAGAGTTGTCAACAGAGTTTTCAAGAGGTGAATCCATGTTGCTGATAACAGCTGAACAACTCAAACTCTCCATTCCACGAGCTTGTGATGCTGCAACCACTTTCTTAACTAAATCAACAGCAACATCTTCTGTACTGATGAGATCAATAGCTCCTTTTCCGAATTCAACATCATAAACCAAAGCACACACTCCTTCAGCCAGCTTTTTGGACACAATTGAGCATATCATTAGAGGAACGCTATCTATGGTAGCCATCAGATCCTTGCAGCGGTAAATCTCCTTATCTGTTGGCACCAGCTCCTCTGTCTGTCCTACGATGCAGCATCCGACGTCTTCCATCATCTGCTCGATTTTATCTTTAGTGCAATCGACTGTGAAGCCAAGGATGGATTCCAATTTGTCCAGAGTATCTCCCGTCAATTGGAGAGCACGACCGGAGATCATAAGGACCTTGAGACCTAAAGCAGCAAGTGCAGGAGCCAAGACAAGACTCACTTTGTTGCCGACACCTCCTGTGCTGTTTTTATCTACCATCCGATGGCGCCACTCGGGTCTCCAGCAAAACACATGACCCGAGGAGGTCATATTTGCTGTTTCTTCCGAATTCACTTTCTTGGAGCTCTCATTGTAATTAGCCAGGGAAATATCAGTCATGATTGCCAAATTGTTCATTCTGGAGATCAGCGACGAGTTCTGTAACATGATATTGTCCACTTTAGAGCTCTTGTAATCGTGATAAAACTTTTCTATATCCTTATAATCTAAATGGTTATAATGTCCAAATCTGCACATTGACTGTTCAGAAAAGAAATTCAGCGTGGCTACGTTGAAATTATCTGAGGGATTCACTTCTCTCTGATCGTAACTCTGAGGCTTAGTTTCATCCAGAAAGTTAGTCTTTGAAGTACTGTCTCTGCCTGAAGCTCTTTTACTAGCATCACCTGTTATGCTTCTAAGCCATTCTTCGGAATTCCTCTTCCTTAAATCCCCACTTTCTATAAACGATTCAAGTGTGGCTATATGCTTCGGAAAAATCTCTCCGACTTCCCCAGTAACGTCGAATGGCACTTTGTATCTATGATGAATGGACACCTCTTCTTTACTCGGACCACTCTGCGAAACGTAAACTCTGTTTCGTTCCCCCTCATTACCACTCGTTACTCTGCCTTTGCGATAATTGTCCATGACACATTTTGCTGACGGCGAGGAATAGAATACCTTTCGTGTGGATCTCTCTTCAGATCGTGCCAGACTTGTATACCTAGGTATTTTGAAGTGCAAAGCGTACTGTATAGTCTCACAGCTCTCTGATCTGTGTGATTGTTCTTCACAGTTCCTAGACATGTCACCAGCTACATAGACACTCTGCCATGTAGACATACTACTCGCACACACACCAGTAGTTGCGTGGTCAAAGGCATTATCTGCGCTATCTCTACGATTCTTGATTTCCAGTAGCAGATCCACATTTCGAGATTCTCCTTTCTTCCGAAGATTCGATTCTTTTGCAGTCTTCCTCTCGCAGTCCTCTCGCACTTTCTCCATCTCTCTCGAGATCTCTTCAATCAATATGAAGGCTTCATCAGAACGCCGCTGCCCCAGCGAGCTTCTCCTGTCCGTCGAATTTTGTAGAAACGAATTGAATCTACATTGCTTCTTTTTCAGATAGCGAAGAATCCCAGAATGTTTTCTGGTTCCGCATCGTTTCTTAAATTGCTTCTTTTTCAGATAGCAAAGGATCTTGGAATGTTTTCTGGTTCTGCATCGTTTCTTTCCCGCATCAGCATTATGTTCATCTGTACTATAGCTCCCACTGCTGGAGATATATTCACCTTCAACCAATTTCGTTGTCTGAACTGTAACTGTAACAACATCTGTACCAGCTCTCGATTCTTGCATAATTTTGTTCCTATAATTTTTATACTGCTCAACAATATTCTTACGGTTAGCATCTTTAAAACATTGTTCATCTGTAATGTTACCTCCAGTGCTGTTAGTTTTGCAAATTTCACCTATTGGTTTTGGATTCACATTTTGATATGCGTTGCCTTTCTCTTTTTCCTTTTCATTATTTTGTGTAGCCATTGCGGCTTTCATTTTACCATTTTGACTGATCATTTCATCTAATGTCCTATTTTGTGCCGCTATTTCGGCTTTCATATCAGTCATCAGCTTTATTAACTCATCCATACTTCTAGTGAAAGGCATTCAATTAAATTAATCCCACTTCTGACACCAAATGTTGCGGATTACAAAAATGGATAGCCACTGAGCGTGAGTATTAAAAGCTATATTTCAAAACCAAATTCAATACAAGGTAAATTGTTACAAAGGAAATATGGATGAAGTATCTTATTAACAAATCAACTATTAACATGCACAAGTCATCAATCTTCCTGCGTAGAGCACACAATATCAGCTCTGTGTATTTTACTAAATACTACCTTTTACTTGATTTACCAGGTCACCCGAAGATCTTCACTCGTAAACCAATTCTCGTCCTGTGCTAATAACTTTTCACACACTAGCCGAACAAAAAGACAGTCCGTGTAGACATTCGAAGTTAGCCATAAAAGTTCCCACTTTTATACTTCCGCGTATACACAACACATCAAGTTACTTCTTGATACTTAACGATAAAAGATCCCACTTTTATCCTTCCGCGTATACACAACACATCAAGTTACTTCTTGATACTTACGCGCACTGTCTCAGAACAGCTCACCGTCCATTTTCGAACTCACCGACCGTTACAATACAACGACCGTTCCAATACAAAACCGTTAACGCTCCACTCTTCTTCTCCAAATTCTCCCAACGTTTTTATTCGTTGGCTGAAACTTTTTGCTTTCGGTTGCCAGATTCCTTCTGTCGTAACAATATATATAATGCGTATGAATATCTAATGCAATGAATATGGAGCGTGTGCAGTTACCGTTCACAGCAAATTGGAGCGGTTGCGGTTAATGTTCACAGCACATTGGATCGTGTGAGCTCACAAAGACCTGGATCGTGTGGGCTCACTCACGGAAATATTGAGCTTGTGCAGTTACCGTTCACAGCAAACTGGAGCGTGTGCAGTAACTGCACACGCTCCAGTTTGCTGTAAACGGTAACTGGAGCGTGTACAGTTGCTGTACACGCTCCAGATATTTTTCCTGAATTCTGTAACCACGTGACACGAAGGTTGCCAGATCACTAATTTCTAAAAAAATCGTTGCCAGATATTTTTTCTGAATTCTGTAATCAACGATAGTGTTCGGATACTTTTTTTCAGCGACTGTACATTAAAAAAAATCCAATACAAGCCCGGATCTATTTTAAAAAATTATGGGGATCTAGCCGGAAAAGGGGAAGATAACCAAGAGACTGGCTTTCCATTTTACATTGTTACATTTTGTCCTCCGTTTCAGAGGTTCTTACAAAATTTCATGAAAAATACGCGAAATTGGAACAAGTTTAATATTTTTTTTTCGGCTTCCATTACCTTTCCTAGCATTCTGAAAGCTCTCCTCCAAACCTAGGTCGGGCCCTGATCCAATACAATAGTTATGATGATATGAATAATTAGGAATGATTATGATAATGAGATCTCTGATATCGGCACAGAATTCATGTTATGTCAATGAAAGGCCAAATTAAAAGATCAATATTTTAATGAATAAACTTTTTTATGGTAATGAGACCGACGGTAAATCAAATATCTAATTAAGGTCCATGCAAATCTTGAATATCAGAAATATTCGTTCGGTTTGTAAATAATCATGGTGACTGGAATATTTAACATCAGTGTCACTACTTAAAAGTTTCGCCAAAATTAATGCAAATTAGAATTGTCAGACGAACTTCTAAATATGCAATTATTTTAACAAAGGTTTGATATAACAATTGTTAATTATGCCTTCAGAAACGTCTGAGATAAATTGATAAAGACTTGCAATTGTTGCTGTTGAATATCCTAGCTGAGGGGCGGGGGTGGCTCAGTCGGTAGCGCGCCAGGCTCGTAATCTGTAGTTCCCAGGTTCGAGTCCCAGCTCGGTCAGCGTTGAGATTTATCTCCGCAGGGGACACCGATGGGCTTGGAAAGGCCGCCGTCCGTCGGATGGGACGTTAAGCCGTGGCTCCGTGTGCGGGAGAGCCATACCCAGTGCACGTTAAAGAACACGCTGGATGGCCTTGACGGGAGGCTACCATCTGTCTGTCTCCCAACAGCTGTTCTAGTGGGTCTCCTCCCCAAACCTTCTCTGAGTCTATGGGGTCCATGTGACCTGGCCATTTAGCCCATGGTGTGCAAAAATGTGCTGCTCAGAGGTAAAACAACCCAACCCAAATATCCCAGCTGCCATAACTCTTTAAATACCAAACAGACTTTAACTAGTCTAGTGGTAGCAGACCACTAGAGACCAGTTAAGACAGTGGTTAACGTAACTAACACCAACAAGAGCATGTGTTTGTATGAGAAAACAGGATAAACCTATTTTCTAGGCTATCTTCGTGTAGGGAAATTTCTTTTTTTAAATAATTAAAATAAATATTACTGAAATTGTAGACTTAATTTTGATCTTTATTTGTCTTCAGTTTCATTTCTGTAAAATATTTACTCTTCAAAAATATTGCGTTTCCTATTTGCTTTTCCTTTAATACAACACAAGAATTATCTAACGATCTGGAAGGGTTCTGCTTCTGCATTTAAAGCTTACCAATTTCGCCATTTTGTCACTTCCCTCAAGGACAGACCATTCTCTAACTACCAGGTTCTCTACCAACAAATAAAAATAATGGTTCTCTACCAACAAACCTAAGGAGCGATTCATCCAAAATTATGCCAGGGTAAAAAAAGTTAAAATTCTAAAGTTCAAGAAATGGATTTTTGTGTATTAACTTGTGTTTCGAACATATTTACTAATCAATTAAATGTATTTAGAAGCATTCCCAGTAGTAAATAAAAAATATTGCACCGATATCGACTTTTTTTCCCCTTTTTACTTTCATAATTTACTTCATTTGCCCATTACTCATCAGCTTTATACCAATCCAAAATCATTTTTTTTTCAGTTAGATTTCTAAACAGCGTTCCATATCCAGCCCAACTGAGAGCAATTTTTCAACAGTGACGTCACCGATGGTCTTTTTTTTTTTAAGTGTCGATTTGTTTTGTGTCTGTCATCGACCAATTCTGAAGGGGCAAGCGAAACAAACCGTCAGACATTTCTCCTATCCGTGCAAACAGTTCTAAAAATTTCGAATGCTATAGCTGAGTGCGCAGGTTGTGCGTGGGCCTCGCAGAACCATTTCACTGCAGCTGGTGTTGATGGTCGGCGACGATCTCCCTCGTGCAGCCCCATAAATAGACAGCGCGAGGGTCTGCCACTTGTAGTGCAACCTCGCACTCCGAGATCATGGCTCACCACGCAGTGGGATATCATTGGGGTGTGGTCACACACAGAGCGAGTTCAGCGTTTCACTGATAGTAACATTTCCAAACCTTTGTTGCTTCTTCAAACAAATCCATTATCAGTAAAGTAGGGCTGTCTCGCAGCAAATTGGAGCGTGTATAGTTACCGAACACTCTCCAGTTCGCACCCTTTGTTGGCGAATGCTTTTAAGATGAGATGAGAGCAAATTCGGAAATGTTCATAACGTTAAGTCGCTTCCTGTGTGCCCGATCTTTTACTTCTTGCCCATGGTTCCTGGCTGCAATCGTTCTTCCACCCGATACGTCACATGAAGGATGAAGGGGGGGGGGAGGCGGGAATCAGGTTTGGCACCGAGATTCGGTCACGTGACAGAATCCGCGTTAGGAAATTGGCAGGGCAACCGGGATGGTGCGTTGGCAAGGTCACGTGCCCTCCGCTCAAATACTACGACATTGTTGAGTTTTTTTTTTTAATTCCCACCCCAAGTGTGCCAGTGGGTCAGTCCACCTCCCCCTCCTTCCATTCGCAGTTGACACTTTCGGTTAATTTTTCCGCGCGACGTGTTTTGCACGCTTCAAGGTTTTCTCTCTGCAGAAAACGAAATTTTGTCCTGCGCTGGAGCCAGAATACGCCGTACACTTGTTTTAGAAAATACTTTCATAAACCTGCTGCCAAAAGTTCTAACTTGGTTCATTTGTAAACAATTATTAGAACAGCTTTCGCTTTTTAAAACTCTTTATGAAAATACGCTCTCTTTCCAAAGGTGACTCTGTTCTTTGCTTTTTTATATACGCTGTGATTAAGATACAGTCGCTCAAAAAAGTATCCGAACACTATGGTTCATTAGAGAATTCAGAAAAAATATCTGGCAACGATTTTTTTATTAATTAGTGATCTGGCAACCTTCGTGTCATCGTTGCCAGATATTTTTTCTGAATTCTGTAATCGACCATAGTGTTCGGATATTTTTTTGAGCGACTGTATCTATTGTACTGATAAAGGAAGCGTTTATATCTCCTATTTAGTAACCTCATAATATGTCTTAAGTATAATGAGAAAGAAGTAGCCGCCTAATGGCTCATAGAGAAGTCTGCTATCGATGTATGAGAAAGGTCTGCTTGGAATAAAAATAAAAAAGTAAAAAAAAAGTCTTTTGTATCAAAATATCATTCATGTATTAATAATAATATAATCATAAATATCGTCTGTGTCATTTCCTGGCAAAGAGGAGTTCCCAGTAGAAGGAGAGATAACTGATCCCAGTAAAAAGGGATAAAATTGATCCCAGTAAAAGGGAAGGTAACTGATCCCAGTAAAAGGGAAGATAACTGATCCCAGTAAAAGGGGAGATAACTGATCCCAGTAGAAGGGGAGATAACTGATCCCAGTAAAAGGGGATAAAACTGATCCCAGTAGAAGGGGATAAAGCTGATATCAGTAGAAGGGGAGATAGTTCATCTCACTAAAGGAGGAGACAATTGATACCAGTGAAAGTTGAGAGAAGTGATCCTTGTTAAAGGGCGAAACAAGTGATCCTAGTAAAAGGTAATAAAACTGATCCAAATAAAAGGGAAGATAACCGATCCCGTAAAGGGGGAGATAACTGATCCCAGTAGAAGGGGATAAAACTGATATCAGTAGAAGGGGGGAGAGTTCATCTCACTAAAGGAGGAGACAATTGATACCAGTGAAAGATGAGACAATTGATACCAGTGAAAGTTGAGAGAAGTGATCCTTGTTAAAGGGCGAAACAAGTGATCCTAGTAAAAGGTAATAAAACTGATCCAAATAAAAGGGGAGATAACCGATTCCGTAAAGGGGGAGATAACTGATCCCAGTAGAAGGGGATAAAACTGATATCAGTAGAAGGGGAGAGAGTTCATCTCACTAAAGGAGGAGACAATTGATACCAGTGAAAGATGAGACAATTGATACCAGTGAAAGTTGAGAGAAGTGATCCTTGTTAAAGGGCGAAACAAGTGATCCTAGTAAAAGGTAATAAAACTGATCCAAATAAAAGGGAAGATAACCGATCCCGTAAAGGGGGAGATAACTGATCCCAGTAGAAGGGGATAAAACTGATATCAGTAGAAGGGGAGAGAGTTCATCTCACTAAAGGAGGAGACAATTGATACCAGTGAAAGATGAGACAATTGATACCAGTGAAAGTTGAGAGAAGTGATCCTTGTTAAAGGGCGAAACAAGTGATCCTAGTAAAAGGTAATAAAACTGATCCAAATAAAAGGGAAGATAACCGATCCCGTAAAGGGGGAGATAACTGATCCCAGTAGAAGGGGATAAACTGATATCAGTAGAAGGGGAGAGAGTTCATCTCACTAAAGGAGGAGACAATTGATACCAGTGAAAGATGAGACAATTGATACCAGTGAAAGTTGAGAGAAGTGATCCTTGTTAAAGGGCGAAACAAGTGATCCTAGTAAAAGGTAATAAAACTGATCCAAATAAAAGGGAAGATAACCGATCCCGTAAAGGGGGAGATAACTGATCCCAGTAGAAGGGGATAAAACTGATATCAGTAGAAGGGGAGAGAGTTCATCTCACTAAAGGAGGAGACAATTGATACCAGTGAAAGATGAGACAATTGATACCAGTGAAAGTTGAGAGAAGTGATCCTTGTTAAAGGGCGAAACAAGTGATCCTAGTAAAAGGTAATAAAACTGATCCAAATAAAAGGGAAGATAACCGATCCCGTAAAGAGGGAGATAACTGATCCCAGTAGAAGGGGATAAAACTGATATCAGTAGAAGGGGAGAGAGTTCATCTCACTAAAGGAGGAGACAATTGATACCAGTGAACGATGAGACAATTGATACCAGTGAAAGTTGAGAGAAGTGATCCTTGTTAAAGGGTCCTAGTAAAAGTAGATCGTAACAAGTGATCCTAGTAAAAGGTAATAAAACTGATCCAAATAAAAGGGGAGATAACCGATCCCGTAAAGGGGGAGATAACTGATCCCAGTAGAAGGGGATAAAACTGATATCAGTAGAAGGGGAGAGAGTTCATCTCACTAAAGGAGGAGACAATTGATACCAGTGAACGATGAGACAATTGATACCAGTGAAAGTTGAGAGAAGTGATTCTTGTTAAAGGGTCCTAGTAAAAGTAGATCGTAACAAGTGATCCTAGTAAAAGGTAATAAAACTGATCCAAATAAAAGGGGAGATAACCGATCCCGTAAAGGGGGAGATAACTGATCCCAGTAGAAGGGGATAAAACTGATATCAGTAGAAGGGGATAAAACTGATATCAGTAGAAGGGGATAAAACTGATATCAGTAGAAGGGGAGATAACTGATACCAGTACAAGAATAAGTGATCCTAGTTAAAGGGGGGAAACAAGTGATCCTAGTTAAAGGGGGGGACAATTGATACTAGTAAAAGGGAGGATAAGTGCTCCTAGTTGAAGGGGGAAACAAATGATTCCAGTAATGGGAGAGGCAAGTGATTCCATTAAGAGGGAGTGGGGCAAAATCAAATTGCAATTAACTTCAACTCCGTTCCACTATAAACATTTCCCTCAGTCTGAGTAATCTTTAATATTTCTTAAAAATATGGGCAATATTTCTAATATTTCTTTCACTTCCGTTCTGTTTACTAGCAATCTGAAAGAGGGGAGGGGCGTGGCTGCCTTGTCCTTACTCCTGGATCGTCCCCTGTTCGGAACTTTATTGAGCTCAGTGATCCTAGTTGAAGGGGGGGAAAATTAAGTAATAGGAAGAAATGGATCATTGGCACATGAAAGAAGGTGGTATTCCAATTGGGTCACCTGTCGAGAAAAGGTTTTCAAACTGGGCTGCTTAGGAACGATTTGCCTCTGACCACGTGATTTTCTCGCTTTCAATGTGACCTTAATCTCTCGGTGGCCACGGACCTTAATTGTATGACGTTATTCTCCCTTTGTTACTGCTCAGATTCACTTCAAATGACACGTGGGATACAAATGGGGAATCAAAACAGGAACCTCCGTTCTGTGAGAGAGAGCGGAAATGAGCTCGGAAATGATCACATTTGTTGATTAGATAGAAAAGAAACTGGACATGAAAACAAGGCCTCTATTTCAAGTTGGGTTGTGTTCTTCTACCTTTGATAGGCACAATGGGCTAACTAGCCAGGTCACAAGGACCCCAAAGGCTCAGAAAGATTCGGGGTAGTTGATAGAAGGGACAACTTTTAGGAAACGGATGTAGCCTACCGTCGAAGCCATCCAGCGTGTTCTTTCACGTGCAGAGGCTATGGCTCTTTTGCACTTCCGTGACGTCGCATCCGACAGACGGATGTCTTTCCGAATCCGTCGGTATCCCTTTTCTAACTTTAGCACGGATAAATGTCAACTTTAACACAATTTGGGACTCGAACCAGGGAACTGCAGATGCGAACTTGGCTCTTTATTCAGAAGTGCCTTTCTCCAGAAATGACCGGAAATGGCTTTTGCGAAGGGAATGGGGATAACTAACTCAAAATTGTTCTAAAGACTTTTCAAATAAAGCAGTTCTTTTAGCCCTTCCAGCCAATGCAGAAATGATCCTCTAAATTTGTTAGACTATTTTTTTTTTCTTGGGCTAAACTCAAGAGCGTTCATGAGGAAAAATAAGAATTTGTCCTTCTGGATTCTAATTTTATATATTTTTCTTAATAAATGAAAAATAATAGAAGCTATGAGCTGAACTCGTGCTTTCCTTCTGCCCCTGAGAAAAAAATCTAATTTTTAATTTCACTTTTTTCTCCAAACTATCTTTTTCCGAAAAAAAAAATATCTGCTAGCTCTCGTTACCTACATTCAAGAAAGATGCAAGGACAAAAGAAAATAAAGATTAAAAAATTCCTATCTTCCTATCTTCCTATAAGGTAAAATAAACCTAAATAATATATCTAAAAAAAACCTAAAGCATATCGATGGTGCAATCAGTCACTGAGTTCGTATTCACTTCAAAGAAAGATAGGGCGCCGACTTACCTACACAACAAGATTGCCGGCGCCCTATCTTCCTTTGAAGTGAATACAAACTCAGTGACTGATTGCACCATCGACATGCTTTAGGTTTATTTTCTACTTTTTAGGGCCTTATAGGAAGATAGGAATTTTTAAAATTTTTTTTTAATTTATTTTATTTGTTGTCACTAAAAACACCTTCCTTCAAAAACTTTCATTTGATGTACTGCTCATAAACAACGAGCACTTTTCCCTCCTTTTGGAGTCATGTTTCAGGTAGCTAACGACATTGAAGACGTCACAAGCGTTAATTGGAGATACGACTCGTTAAAGTCGATACCCGCCCCCCCCCTCCCACATTTATCAGGAGGGGATAGTGAGGGCAAAATTCGAAATTGTTTGCAACTGTTATTATACGAGCTTTCATTTGGCAACTAACTCCTAACTGTAGGCCATCGCGTTCCGATGATAAAATATAACGATTTTCATATTTCCCGTTTTTTAGGGAGGAAGGAAACACGGGGATCATTATTTTATAGTGTGTGACACTCCTCCTTTGTCAAATCCACAAACCGACCAACCGACAAATGTCAAAGCCAAAAGCAATAGGAAGATAGGTAACAATGGAGAGATTGCCCCTAAGAAGAAAAAATCAGCACTTCTCCAGAGACTCAGAATCCGATGTACAGTCGCTCAAAAAAAGTATCCGAACACTACGGTTGATTACAGAATTCAGGAAAAATATCTGGCAACGATTTTTTTTAGAAATTAGTGATCTGGCAACCTTCGTGTCACGTGACACGAAGGTTGCTAGATCACTAATTAATAAAAAAAATCGTTGCCAGATATTTTTCCTGAATTCTGTAATCAACCATAGGGTTCGTATATTTTTTAATATATGTATAATGCGTATGAATAGATAATGCAATGAATATGGAACGTGTGCAGTTACCGTTCACAGCAAACTGGAGCGGTTGCGGTTAATGTTCACAGTACATTGGATCGTGTGAGCTCACAAAGACCTGGATCGTGTGGGCTCACTTACGGAAATATTTAGCGTGTGCAGTTACCGTTCACAGCAAACTGGAGCGTGTGCAGTAACTGCACACGCTCCAGTTTGCTGTGAACGGTAACTGGAGCGTGTACAGTTGCTGTACACGATCCAGATATTTTTCCTGAATTCTGTAATCACGTGACACGAAGGTTGCCAGATCAATGATTTCTAAAAAAATCGTTGCCAGATATTTTTTTCTGAATTCTGTAATCAACCGTAGTGTTCGGATACTTTTCTTATCGATTGTACATCTGCCATCAATTTGTTCTCTCCAGTGGGAATCTGGTTCCTCATCCTCCTCCGAACGTTTCTCGATAGCAAAAAAGAAAGTGTCGGTCAGGGCGAAATGATTCAATCAGCTGATATGATAAAAAAAATAAAAAAAAGGTAAAAGATTTTCAAAATTTTAATTAAGAAGAATATACTCTACCGTACAAAAATATTAGAGACTTTCCATGTTGTGTTAATGGGAATCTATTTTCGCAGCCCTATAACTTCTACTACAAATGCACTTAAAGGAAAATTTTGACTTAAGTAGAGATCATAATCAAATCTATTTAAATTTTATTTTCAACAATATTCGTTCAGTATTTAATAAGTTATGGAAGCTAGAATATTTAACGATAAATTATCCTGTTTCATAAAAAACATTCATAATTATTTAATATTAAAATAATGATTACGCAAATTCTAAAATATATATTTGTGTTATTAATAAACGGTTTGAAACAGTACTTATTAAGTCCTAATTTTTGAATAGAATTCTTATGAAAAATTACTGTTGTGAAATATTCTAGCTTACAGAGCTCTTTAAATATTGAACAAACATTGTTAAATATCGAGATTTAAATTGATTCGATTTTGATCTTTATCTACGGTGATATTTTTCCTTTAAATGCATATTTTGGAAGTTAGAGAGCGTCGAAGTTAGATTCCTACTGACATGGAAATTCTCTAATATTTTGTTAGAGCAGTAAGAATATGACGCGCTCGTTTTCAAAGTAGTTTTCTACCTTTTTCTTCCCCCTACCACGGATAATTAAAAAAATATAGATGATTGTTAAAACGCAAATAGTAATATTTTTTAGTACCTTTACAACCGGATAAGGATTTCTCATTTATCTCTTAAAAAGAAAACGTTGAGTTTTCCCACATCCTCTTTTGGGGATCGGTAGATTAGGTAAATGTTAATCTTAATATTTCATCAATACCTGTCTGCGGGAGTCGCCAGAAATTGTTTCAGGGGAGCCGAAAAAAGGGGGAAAAACAAATTAAATGTTTCAGTATAGAAATATTTAGATCGAGTCTTTCAACTGCGAATGTAGGCACTTGCGAATACAGCATACATCATAATAATGTTGCGAATACAGCATACATCATAATAATATTGCGAATAGAGCATACATCAAAATGATATTGCGAATAGAGCATACGTCATAATGATATTGCGAATAGAGCATACGTCATAATGATATTGCGAATAGAGCATACATCAGTGATGTTGCGAATAGAGCATACATCATAATGATATTGCGAATAGAGCATACATCATAATGATATTGCGAATAGAGCATACATCATAATGATATTGCTAATTCATCATACCACAATGCAACTAAAGATGCTCCACCAAAACGAAAGAAAGGGATCCCCTATTGCGGAAAATACATCTAAAAGAATGTTTTCTTCGCATTAATAAATAAAAGTAAATGATACGTTTCCGAAAGCAAAAGAAGACATAAAAAATGAAGATTACGTTTCGCTAAGGAGAAAACGACATTAATATTTGGAACGCCTGATATTATTCAACAAATTAATCTTTCGATCAATTTTTCTAGGAATGGGGCAGTAATCCTTCCCCCCTTTCTCTCTGTCGCCTGCTGAATTTTCAATCTATCTCGAAAAATGAAAAAAAAAGTTAAATGTCTACAGACGACGGAGAGACAGACATAGAGACAAGAAAATCAAAAAAGGATTAGAGTTGATTCTTGAAAGGTGATGCTGGCGACGTTTGAACCTAGACACCCCAAACTGTTAATAGGCATTGTCGTGGGTGGTGAGATGTGTTTTTATTATTATAGAACTCCCAGAAAGATAGATAACTACGTTTGGGTTGCAGAAGATGAACTGTGTCACCAAATCCTCCAAGAAAAATTTCGCATCTGGTAGACGATGTTCACAATTTTTTTCAATTCCCAAGGACTGGTAGCCGTGGATCATTATCTGAAAAAATGGCTATAAATGGCCAATACTACACCACCAACATTGCTTTGCACAAAATGGTTAAGGAGATGAAGGAGCAGCGTCCAACAACAGACGTGTCAAGGGTCCTCCTTCCTCACAAAATCTGACAAGTTACGGCCTATCTGGATCAGGAAAAAATCAGATATCCCATTCTGCATATTCAGCCGATCCTGCATCATACGATACTTAAAATAATAATAAATACGATACCCAAAATTAAAAGGAACTTGCTAGGAAGCCTTTTTCAAGGGTGCAAGACCTTGTAAAATGCTTTCATTCAGAGTTGCGGTTACAACGACGTCTACAACTTTGCATAGATGCTGAAGGGGAGTACTTTCAAGGACAAAAAAAAGTTTTGTTCTGTAGATGCATGCCAAGGACATTTTTTGAACGCTCCTTGTATTAGGGAAAATAAATCTTAAAATATTTCCGTAATCTCGCTTTTGAGCAACATATGTTTACTATTTAAAGTGAAATATTTCGCAGCTAATCGTAATAATTTACCTCAAAAATTATATATCATTCACTGGAAAAATTATGGTTTTAGAGCTTGAGCAATGTTGTTTCCAATTTCCATCAACTTTGAGACAATGTTTAAGAAAAATGAAGCAGCAGATTCTGCTGTCAAATGTTTCAGCTTCACTAACTCTTCAAATTAGCCGTCCCATGGCCGAGTGGTTAGCGCGCTTGGCTACTGATCTAAAGGACCTGGAATGGCTGTTTGTGTCGTTTTTCTGCTGAGGTCCTGCCATCCTCTCAGACCTACTTTGGCATATAAACTGACAGGCTCCTGTCAGACCTCTGTGGCAAGCAGCTGCTTGAGGGGGTATTTATTTTATTTCTTTTTTAACTCTTCAAATATTAAACGAATATATTTTGAATTCGAGATTTGGATAAATTTTATTGATATTTACAGTTTTTTTCCTGTGATAGCTTTCTTAAAAAGCTCATTTATAAAGTTATGGAGTTTTAAATGTGATTTTTCATTCATGTAATATGAAAGTTTCCCAATACTTTTGATATATGCCTCACAATCCGCATACTTTAAAAGTTCACTTTCGACTCGCAGGAGAGTTCGTTCGTTCAACTGCTTTTGAACGATAAATATTTGGAACTAGTTATTATTTCCTTCTAAAAATATTGAAAGGGACATAATTTTGTTGATACTTAAACAAAATGTAACCTTGAATCCTGGTTTACTTTAGGCAGGTACTTAACCTGACTTGTGGACAACTCAGCCCTACTTGGCTGTCAGAAGAAAAAAAAGAGTAATTTTTGAAGTACCTTTTTGACCCTGAAAAATCAACAATGGCCACGAAGATAAATATGAAACAAAATTTAACATTTTAGACATTTTACTTTAATATATTTATTGTACTTAATAAAATCATTTTCTATACCAGTGGTTCTCAACCTTATATGCTTCACGTACCTACTGGAAATGTGTATATAACTGGCGTACCCCTTGTATAGATAGATAAACTATAGTTATAGTATAACAATGGGAATAAAATAAAACATATATATCAGTGGTTCTCTACCTTTTATGCTTCACGTACCCCCTGGAAATGTGTATGTAACTTGCGTACCCCTTGTATAGATAGATAAAACTATACTTATAACAATGGGAATAAAATAAAACATATATATCAGTGGTTCTCAAACTTTTATGCTTCACGTACCCCCTGAAAATATGTATGTAACTGGCGTACCCCGTATATAGATAAATAAAACTGTAGTTATAGTATAACAATGGGAATAAAATGAAATATATATATATCAGTGGTTCTCAAACTTTTATGCTTCATGTACCCCCTGGAAATGTGTATGCAACTGGCGTACCCCTTGTACTGATAGATAAAGCTATAGTTATAGTAAAACAATGGGAATAAAATAAAAAAATATATATCAGTGGTTCTCAACCTTTTATGCTTCACGTACCCCTTGGAAATGTGTATCTAACTGGCGTACCCCTTGTATAGAAAGATAAAATTATAGTTATAATATAACAATGGGAATAAAATAAAACATATATATCAGAGGTTCTCAACCTTTTATGCTTCACGTACCTCCTGGAAATGTGTATGTAACTGGCGTACCCATTGTATAGAAATATAAAATTATAGTCATAGTATAACAATGGGAATAAAATAAAACATACATATCAGAGGATCTCAAACTTTTATGTTTCACGTACCCCCTGGAAATGTGTATGCAACTGGCGTAGCCCTTCTATAGATAGATAAGATTATAGATATAGTATAACAATGGGAATAAAATAAAACATATATATCAGTGGTTCTCAACCTTTTGTGCTTACGTACCCTACATCTATACAAGGGGTTCCCATTTACATACACATTTCCAGGTGGTACGTGGAGCATAAAAGGTTGAGAACCACTGATATATATGTTTTATTTTATTCCCATTGTTATACTATAACTATAATTTTATCTATCTATACAAGGGGTACGCCAGTTACATACACATTTCCAGGGGGTACGTGAAGCATAAAAGGTTGAGAACCACTGATATATATATGTTTTATTTTATTCCCATTGTTATACTATAACTATAGTTTTATCTATCTATACAAGGGGTACGCCAGTTACATACAGATTTCCAGGGGGTACGTGAAGGATAAAAGGTTGAGAACCACACATATATATGTTTTATTCCCATTGTTAAACTATAACTATAGTTTTATCTATCTATACAAGGAGTACGCCAGTTATGTGCACATTTCCAGGGGATACATGAAGCACAAAAGGTTGAGAACCACTGATATATATGTTTTATTCCCATTGTTATACTATAACTATAGTTTTATCTATCTATACAAGGAGTACGCCAGTTACATACAGATTTCCAGGGGGTACATGAAGCACAAAAGGTTGAGAACCACTGATATATATGTTTTATTTTATTCCCATTGTTAAACTATAATTATAGTTTTATCTATCTATACAAGGGGTACGCCAGTTACATACAGATTTCCAGGGGGTACATGAAGCATAAAAGGTTGAGAACCACTGATATATATGTTTTATTTTATTCCCATTGTTAAACTATAATTATAGTTTTATCTATTTATACAAGGGGTACGCCAGTTACATGCACATTTCCAGGGGATACATGAAGCACAAAAGGTTGAGAACCACTGATATATATGTTTTATTTTATTCCCATTGTTAAACTATAATTATGGTTTTATCTATCTATACTATGCACATTTCCAGGGGACAGATAGATAAACTATAATTATAGTTTAACAATGGGAATAAAATAAAACATATATATCAGTGGTTCTCAACCTTTTGTGCTTCATGTACCCCCTGGAAATCTGTATGTAACTGGCGTACTCCTTGTATAGATAGATAAAACTATAGTTATAGTTCAACAATGGGAATAAAACATGTATATCAGTTTTTCTCAACCTTTTGTGCTTCATGTATCCCCTGGAAATGTGCATGTAACTGGCGTACTCCTTGTATAGATAGATAAAACTATAATTATAGTTTAACAATGGGAATAAAATAAAACATATATATCAGAGTTTCTCAACCTTTTGTGCTTCATGTATCACCTGGAAATCTGTATGTAACTGGCGTACCCCTTGTATAGATAGATAAAACTATAGTTATAGTTTAACAATGGGAATAAAATAAAACATATATATCAGTGGTTCTCAACCTTTTGTGCTTCATGTACCCCCTGGAAATCTGTATGTAACTGGCGTACCCCTTGTATAGATAGATAAAAGTATAGTTATAGGTTAACAATGGGAATAAAACATATATATCAGTGGTTCTCAACCTTTTGTGCTTCATGTATCCCCTGGAAATGTGCATGTAACTGGCGTACCCCTTGTATAGATAGATAAAACTATAATTATAGTTTAACAATGGGAATAAAATAAAACATATATATCAGTGGTTCTCAACCTTTTGTGCTTCATGTACCCCCTGGAAATCTGTATGTAACTGGCGTACTCCTTGTATAGATAGATAAAACTATAGTTATAGTTTAACAATGGGAATAAAACATATATATGTGTGGTTCTCAACCTTTTATCCTTCACGTACCCCCTGGAAATCTGTATGTAACTGGCGTACCCCTTGTATAGATAGATAAAACTATAGTTATAGTATAACAATTGGAATAAAATAAAACATATATATCAGTGGTTCTCAACCTTTTATGCTTCATGTAAACCCTGGAAATGTGCACATAACTGGCGTACTCCTTGTATAGATAGATAAAACTATAGTTATAGTTTAACAATGGGAATAAAACATATATATGTGTGGTTCTCAACCTTTTATCCTTCACGTACCCCCTGGAAATCTGTATGTAACTGGCGTACACCTTGTATAGATAGATAAAACTATAGTTATAGTATAACAATGGGAATAAAATAAAACATATATATCAGTGGTTCTCAACCTTTTATGCTTCACGTACCACCTGGAAATGTGTATGTAACTGGCGTACCCCTTGTATAGATAGATAAAACTATAGTTATAGTATAACAATGGGAATAAAATAAAACATATATATCAGTGGTTCTCAACCTTTTATGCTTCACGTACCCCCTGGAAATGTGTATGTAACTGGCGTACCCCTTGTATAGATAGATAAAACTATAGTTATAGTATAACAATGGGAATAAAATAAAACATATATATCAGTGGTTCTCAACCTTTTATCCTTCAAGTACCCCCTGGAAATCTGTATGTAACTGGCGTACCCCTTGTATAGATAGATAAAACTATAGTTATAGTATAACAATGGGAATAAAATAAAACATATATATCAGTGGTTCTCAACCTTTTTTGCTTCACGTACCACCTGGAAATGTGTATGTAATTGGCGAACCCCTTGTATAGATAGATAAAACTATAGTTATAGTATAACAATGGGAATAAAATAAAACATATATATCAGTGGTTCTCAACCTTTTATGCTTCACGTACCCCCTGGAAATGTGTATGTAACTGGCGTACCCCTTGTATAGATAGATAAAACTATAGTTATAGTATAACAATGGGAATAAAATAAAACATATATATCAGTGGTTCTCAACCTTTTATGCTTCACGTACCACCTGGAAATGTGTATGTAAATGGGGAACCCCTTGTATAGATGTAGGGTACGTGAAGCACAAAAGGTTGAGAACCACTGATATATATGTTTTATTTTATTCCCATTGTTATACTATATCTATAGTTACTATATCTATAGTACGCCAGTTACATACAGATTTCCAGGGGGGGTACATGAAGCACATAAGGTTGAGAACCACTGATATATATGTGTATGTAACTGGCGTACTCCTTATACTATAACTATAGTTTTATCTATCTATACAAGGAGTACGCCAGTTACATACAGATTTCCAGGGGGTACATAAAGCACAAAAGGTTGAGAACCACTGATATATATGTTTTATTCCCATTGTTAAACTATAACTATAGTTTTATCTATCTATACAAGGGGTACGCCAGTTACATACAGATTTCCAGGGGGTACATGAAGCACAAAAGGTTGAGAACCACTGATATATATATGTTTTATTTTATTCCCATTGTTAAACTATAACTATAGTTTTATCTATCTATACAAGGAGTACGCCAGTTACATACAGATTTCCAGGTGATACATGAAGCACAAAAGGTTGAGAACCACTGATATATATGTTTTATTTTATTCCCATTGTTAAACTATAACTATAGTTCTATCTATCTATACAAGGAGTACCCCAGTTATATACAGATTTCCAGGGGGTACGTGAAGTATAAAAGGTTGAGAACCACTGATATATATGTTTTATTTTATTCCCATTGTTAAACTATAACTATAGTTCTATCTATCTATACAAGGAGTACGCCAGTTATATACAGATTTCCAGGGGGTACGTGAAGTATAAAAGGTTGAGAACCACTGATATATATGTTTTATTTTATTCCCATTGTTAAACTATAACTATAGTTCTATCTATCTATACAAGGAGTACGCCAGTTATATACAGATTTCCAGGGGGTACGTGAAGTATAAAAGGTTGAGAACCACTGATATATATGTTTTATTTTATTCCCATTGTTAAACTATAACTATAGTTCTATCTATCTATACAAGGAGTACGCCAGTTATATACAGATTTCCAGGGGGTACGTGAAGTATAAAAGGTTGAGAACCACTGATATATATGTTTTATTTTATTCCCATTGTTAAACTATAACTATAGTTCTATCTATCTATACAAGGAGTACGCCAGTTATATACAGATTTCCAGGGGGTACGTGAAGTATAAAAGGTTGAGAACCACTGATATATATGTTTTATTTTATTCCCATTGTTAAACTATAACTATAGTTTTATCTATCTATACAAAGAGTACGCCAGTTACATACGGATTTCCAGGGGGTACGTGAAGGATAAAAGGTTGAGAACCTCTGATATATATGTTTTATTTTATTCCCATTGTTAAACTATAACTATAGTTCTATCTATCTATACAAGGAGTACGCCAGTTATATACAGATTTCCAGGGGGTAAGTGAAGTATAAAAGGTTGAGAACCACTGATATATATGTTTTATTTTATTCCCATTGTTAAACTATAACTATAGTTCTATCTATCTATACAAGGAGTACGCCAGTTATATACAGATTTCCAGGGGGTACGTGAAGTATAAAAGGTTGAGAACCACTGATATATATGTTTTATTTTATTCCCATTGTTAAACTATAACTATAGTTCTATCTATCTATACAAGGAGTACGCCAGTTATATACAGATTTCCAAGGAGTACGTGAAGGATAAAAGGTTGAGAAAAACTGATATACATGTTTTATTCCCATTGTTGAACTATAACTATAGTTTTATCTATCTATACAAGGAGTACGCCAGTTACATACAGATTTCCAGGGGGTACGTGAAGGATAAAAGGTTGAGAACCTCTGATATATATGTTTTATTTTATTCCCATTGTTAAACTATAACTATAGTTCTATCTATCTATACAAGGAGTACGCCAGTTATATACAGATTTCCAGGGGGTACGTGAAGTATAAAAGGTTGAGAACCACTGATATATATGTTTTATTTTATTCCCATTGTTAAACTATAACTATAGTTTTATCTATCTATACAAGGAGTACGCCAGTTACATACAGATTTCCAGGGGGTACGTGAAGGATAAAAGGTTGAGAACCTCTGATATATATGTTTTATTTTATTCCCATTGTTAAACTATAACTATAGTTCTATCTATCTATACAAGGAGTACGCCAGTTATATACAGATTTCCAGGGGGTACGTGAAGTATAAAAGGTTGAGAACCACTGATATATATGTTTTATTTTATTCCCATTGTTAAACTATAACTATAGTTCTATCTATCTATACAAGGAGTACGACAGTTATATACAGATTTCCAGGGGGTACGTGAAGTATAAAAGGTTGAGAACCACTGATATATATGTTTTATTTTATTCCCATTGTTAAACTATAACTATAGTTCTATCTATCTATACAAGGAGTACGCCAGTTATATACAGATTTCCAGGGGGTACGTGAAGTATAAAAGGTTGAGAACCACTGATATATATGTTTTATTTTATTCCCATTGTTAAACTATAACTATAGTTCTATCTATCTATACAAGGAGTACGCCAGTTATATACAGATTTCCAGGGGGTACGTGAAGTATAAAAGGTTGAGAACCACTGATATATATGTTTTATTTTATTCCCATTGTTAAACTATAGTTTTATCTATCTATACAAGGAGTACGCCAGTTACATACAGATTTCCAGGGGGTACGTGAAGGATAAAAGGTTGAGAACCTCTGATATATATGTTTTATTTTATTCCCATTGTTAAACTATAACTATAGTTCTATCTATCTATACAAGGAGTACGCCAGTTATATACAGATTTCCAGGGGGTACGTGAAGTATAAAAGGTTGAGAACCACTGATATATATGTTTTATTTTATTCCCATTGTTAAACTATAACTATAGTTCTATCTATCTATACAAGGAGTACGCCAGTTATATACAGATTTCCAGGGGGTACGTGAAGTATAAAAGGTTGAGAACCACTGATATATATGTTTTATTTTATTCCCATTGTTAAACTATAACTATAGTTCTATCTATCTATACAAGGAGTACGCCAGTTATATACAGATTTCCAGGGGGTACGTGAAGTATAAAAGGTTGAGAACCAATGATATATATGTTTTATTTTATTCCCATTGTTAAACTATAACTATAGTTTTATCTATCTATACAAGGAGTACGCCAGTTACATACAGATTTCCAGGGGGTACGTGAAGGATAAAAGGTTGAGAACCTCTGATATATATGTTTTATTTTATTCCCATTGTTAAACTATAACTATAGTTCTATCTATCTATACAAGGAGTACGCCAGTTATATACAGATTTCCAGGGGGTACGTGAAGTATAAAAGGTTGAGAACCACTGATATATATGTTTTATTTTATTCCCATTGTTAAACTATAACTATAGTTCTATCTATCTATACAAGGAGTACGCCAGTTATATACAGATTTCCAGGGGGTACGTGAAGTATAAAAGGTTGAGAACCACTGATATATATGTTTTATTTTATTCCCATTGTTAAACTATAACTATAGTTCTATCTATCTATACAAGGAGTACGCCAGTTATATACAGATTTCCAGGGGGTACGTGAAGTATATAAGGTTGAGAACCACTGATATATATGTTTTATTTTATTCCCATTGTTAAACTATAACTATAGTTCTATCTATCTATACAAGGAGTACGCCAGTTATATACAGATTTCCAAGGAGTACGTGAAGGATAAAAGGTTGAGAAAAACTGATATACATGTTTTATTCCCATTGTTGAACTATAACTATAGTTTTATCTATCTATACAAGGAGTACGCCAGTTACATACAGATTTCCAGGGGGTACGTGAAGGATAAAAGGTTGAGAACCTCTGATATATATGTTTTATTTTATTCCCATTGTTAAACTATAACTATAGTTCTATCTATCTATACAAGGAGTACGCCAGTTATATACAGATTTCCAGGGGGTACGTGAAGTATAAAAGGTTGAGAACCACTGATATATATGTTTTATTTTATTCCCATTGTTAAACTATAACTATAGTTTTATCTATCTATACAAGGAGTACGCCAGTTACATACAGATTTCCAGGGGGTACGTGAAGGATAAAAGGTTGAGAACCTCTGATATATATGTTTTATTTTATTCCCATTGTTAAACTATAACTATAGTTCTATCTATCTATACAAGGAGTACGCCAGTTATATACAGATTTCCAGGGGGTACGTGAAGTATAAAAGGTTGAGAACCACTGATATATATGTTTTATTTTATTCCCATTGTTAAACTATAACTATAGTTCTATCTATCTATACAAGGAGTACGCCAGTTATATACAGATTTCCAGGGGGTACGTGAAGTATAAACGGTTGAGAACCACTGATATATATGTTTTATTTTATTCCCATTGTTAAACTATAACTATAGTTCTATCTATCTATACAAGGAGTACGCCAGTTATATACAGATTTCCAGGGGGTACGTGAAGTATAAAAAGTTGAGAACCACTGATATATATGTTTTATTTTATTCCCATTGTTAAACTATAACTATAGTTCTATCTATCTATACAAGGAGTACGCCAGTTATATACAGATTTCCAGGGGGTACGTGAAGTATAAAAGGTTGAGAACCACTGATATATATGTTTTATTTTATTCCCATTGTTAAACTATAACTATAGTTTTATCTATCTATACAAGGAGTACGCCAGTTACATACAGATTTCCAGGGGGTACGTGAAGGATAAAAGGTTGAGAACCTCTGATATATATGTTTTATTTTATTCCCATTGTTAAACTATAACTATAGTTCTATCTATCTATACAAGGAGTACGCCAGTTATATACAGATTTCCAGGGGGTACGTGAAGTATAAAAGGTTGAGAACCACTGATATATATGTTTTATTTTATTCCCATTGTTAAAATATAACTATAGTTCTATCTATCTATACAAGGAGTACGCCAGTTATATACAGATTTCCAGGGGGTACGTGAAGTATAAAAGGTTGAGAACCACTGATATATATGTTTTATTTTATTCCCATTGTTAAACTATAACTATAGTTCTATCTATCTATACAAGGAGTACGCCAGTTATATACAGATTTCCAGGGGGTACGTGAAGTATAAAAGGTTGAGAACCACTGATATATATGTTTTATTTTATTCCCATTGTTAAACTATAACTATAGTTTTATCTATCTATACAAGGAGTACGCCAGTTACATACAGATTTCCAGGGGGTACGTGAAGGATAAAAGGTTGAGAACCTCTGATATATATGTTTTATTTTATTCCCATTGTTAAACTATAACTATAGTTCTATCTATCTATACAAGGAGTACGCCAGTTATATACAGATTTCCAGGGGGTACGTGAAGTATAAAAGGTTGAGAACCACTGATATATATGTTTTATTTTATTCCCATTGTTAAACTATAACTATAGTTCTATCTATCTATACAAGGAGTACGCCAGTTATATACAGATTTCCAGGGGGTACGTGAAGTATAAAAGGTTGAGAACCACTGATATATATGTTTTATTTTATTCCCATTGTTAAACTATAACTATAGTTCTATCTATCTATACAAGGAGTACGCCAGTTATATACAGATTTCCAGGGGGTACGTGAAGTATAAAAGGTTGAGAACCACTGATATATATGTTTTATTTTATTCCCATTGTTAAACTATAACTATAGTTTTATCTATCTATACAAGGAGTACGCCAGTTACATACAGATTTCCAGGGGGTACGTGAAGGATAAAAGGTTGAGAACCTCTGATATATATGTTTTATTTTATTCCCATTGTTAAACTATAACTATAGTTCTATCTATCTATACAAGGAGTACGCCAGTTATATACAGATTTCCAGGGGGTACGTGAAGTATAAAAGGTTGAGAACCACTGATATATATGTTTTATTTTATTCCCATTGTTAAACTATAACTATAGTTCTATCTATCTATACAAGGAGTACGCCAGTTATATACAGATTTCCAAGGGGTACGTGAAGTATAAAAGGTTGAGAACCACTGATATATATGTTTTATTTTATTCCCATTGTTAAACTATAACTATAGTTCTATCTATCTATACAAGGAGTACGCCAGTTATATACAGATTTCCAGGGGGTACGTGAAGTATAAAAGGTTGAGAACCACTGATATATATGTTTTATTTTATTCCCATTGTTAAACTATAACTATAGTTCTATCTATCTATACAAGGAGTACGCCAGTTATATACAGATTTCCAGGGGGTACGTGAAGTATAAAAGGTTGAGAACCACTGATATATATGTTTTATTTTATTCGCATTGTTAAACTATAACTATAGTTCTATCTATCTATACAAGGAGTACGCCAGTTATATACAGATTTCCAGGGGGTACGTGAAGGATAAAAGGTTGAGAACCTCTGATATATATGTTTTATTTTATTCCCATTGTTAAACTATAACTATAGTTCTATCTATCTATACAAGGAGTACGCCAGTTATATACAGATTTCCAGGGGGTACGTGAAGTATAAAAGGTTGAGAACCTCTGATATATATGTTTTATTTTATTCCCATTGTTAAACTATAACTATAGTTCTATCTATCTATACAAGGAGTACGCCAGTTATATACAGATTTCCAAGGAGTACGTGAAGGATAAAAGGTTGAGAAAAACTGATATACATGTTTTATTCCCATTGTTGAACTATAACTATAGTTCTATCTATCTATACAAGGAGTACGCCAGTTATATACAGATTTCCAAGGAGTACGTGAAGGATAAAAGGTTGAGAAAAACTGATATACATGTTTTATTCCCATTGTTGAACTATAACTATAGTTTTATCTATCTATACAAGGAGTACGCCAGTTACATACAGATTTCCAGGGGGTACGTGAAGTATAAAAGGTTGAGAACCTCTGATATATATGTTTTATTTTATTCCCATTGTTAAACTATAACTATAGTTCTATCTATCTATACAAGGAGTACGCCAGTTATATACAGATTTCCAGGGGGTACGTGAAGTATAAAAGGTTGAGAATCTCTGATATATATGTTTTATTTTATTCCCATTGTTAAACTATAACTATAGTTCTATCTATCTATACAAGGAGTACGCCAGTTATATACAGATTTCCAAGGAGTACGTGAAGGATAAAAGGTTGAGAAAAACTGATATACATGTTTTATTCCCATTGTTGAACTATAACTATAGTTTTATCTATCTATACAAGGAGTACGCCAGTTACATACAGATTTCCAGGGGGTACGTGAAGGATAAAAGGTTGAGAACCACTGATATATATGTTTTATTTTATTCCCATTGTTAAACTATAACTATAGTTCTATCTATCTATACAAGGAGTACGCCAGTTATATACAGATTTCCAGGGGGTACGTGAAGTATAAAAGGTTGAGAACCTCTGATATATATGTTTTGCTTTATTCCCATTGTTAAACTATAACTATAGTTCTATCTATCTATACAAGGAGTACGCCAGTTATATACAGATTTCCAAGGAGTACGTGAAGGATAAAAGGTTGAGAAAAACTGATATACATGTTTTATTCCCATTGTTGAACTATAACTATAGTTTTATCTATCTATACAAGGAGTACGCCAGTTACATACAGATTTCCAGGGGGTACGTGAAGGATAAAAGGTTGAGAACCACTGATATATATGTTTTAATTTATTCCCATTGTTAAACTATAACTATAGTTCTATCTATCTATACAAGGAGTACGCCAGTTATATACAGATTTCCAAGGAGTACGTGAAGGATAAAAGGTTGAGAAAAACTGATATACATGTTTTATTCCCATTGTTGAACTATAACTATAGTTTTATCTATCTATACAAGGAGTACGCCAGTTACATACAGATTTCCAGGGGGTACGTGAAGTATAAAAGGTTGAGAACCACTGATATATATGTTTTATTTTATTCCCATTGTTAAACTATAACTATAGTTCTATCTATCTATACAAGGAGTACGCCAGTTATATACAGATTTCCAAGGAGTACGTGAAGGATAAAAGGTTGAGAAAAACTGATATACATGTTTTATTCCCATTGTTGAACTATAACTATAGTTTTATCTATCTATACAAGGAGTACGCCAGTTATATACAGATTTCCAGGGGGTACGTGAAGTATAAAAGGTTGAGAACCACTGATATATATGTTTTATTTTATTCCCATTGTTGAACTATAACTATAGTTCTATCTATCTATACAAGGAGTACGCCAGTTATATACAGATTTCCAAGGAGTACGTGAAGGATAAAAGGTTGAGAAAAACTGATATACATGTTTTATTCCCATTGTTGAACTATAACTATAGTTTTATCTATCTATACAAGGAGTACGCCAGTTACATACAGATTTCCAGGGGGTACGTGAAGTATAAAAGGTTGAGAACCACTGATATATATGTTTTATTTTATTCCCATTGTTGAACTATAACTATAGTTCTATCTATCTATACAAGGAGTACGCCAGTTATATACAGATTTCCAAGGAGTACGTGAAGGATAAAAGGTTGAGAAAAACTGATATACATGTTTTATTCCCATTGTTGAACTATAACTATAGTTTTATCTATCTATACAAGGAGTACGCCAGTTATATACAGATTTCCAGTGGGTACGTGAAGGATAAAAGGTTGAGAACCTCTGATATATATGTTTTATTTTATTCCCATTGTTAAACTATAACTATAGTTCTATCTATCTATACAAGGAGTACGCCAGTTATATACAGATTTCCAAGCAGTACGTGAAGGATAAAAGGTTGAGAAAAACTGATACACATGTTTTATTCCCATTGTTGAACTATAACTATAGTTTTATCTATCTATACAAGGAGTACGCCAGTTACATACAGATTTCCAGGGGGTACGTGAAGGATAAAAGGTTGAGAACCTCTGATACATATTTTTTATTTTATTCCCATTGTTAATCTATAACTATAGTTTTATCTATCTATACAAGTGGTACGCCAGTTACAAACACATTTCCAGGGGGTATATGGAGCATAAAAGTTTGAGAACTTCTGATACATTTGTTTTATATTATTCCCATTGTTATACTATAACTATAGTTTTATCTATCTATACAAGGGGTACGCCAGTTATATACACATTTCCAGGGGGTACATGAGCATAAAAGGTTGAGAACCACTGATATATATGTTTTATTCCCATTGTTATACTATAACTATAGTTTTATCTATCTATACAAGGGGTACGCCAGTTACATACACATTTCCAGGTGGTACGTGAAGCACAAAAGGTTGAGAACCAGTCATATATATGTTTTATTTTATTCCCATTGTTATACTATAACTATAATTTTTTCTTTCTATACAAGGAGTACGCCAGTTAGATACACATTTCCAGGGGATAGGTGAAGCATAAAAGTTTGAGAACCTCTGATATATGTTTTATTTTATTCCCACTATAATACTATAACTATAGTTTTATCTATCTATTCAAGGGGTACGCCAGTTACATACACATTTCCAGGGGATACGTGAAGCATAAAAGGTTGAGATCCATTGATATATATATATATGTACTGAATTTTTGATTTTTTTATGCCCCACTATTGTTGATTCTTTAATAAACAACTGAATTCTGTGAAGATACGAGATTTTACCCTTGTTCTACCTGACTTCAATGCCAAAGTTGGTACTGACTCTCTCCTTTGGGGATGGGTGATAGGCCCTTTTGGTTTTGGTACCTGCAATTCGCAATGGGCAACATCTCCTACAGGTAAGTAAACTGAATGGTTTCAGAATAACTAACACATATTACAAACACACACATGGGTTTCACCTGATGGGCTGCATAAAAATATGATTGATTATATATTAATTAACAGCAAATGGGCTTGTTCTGTTAGGAATTCCAAGGCATATAGGGGAGCTGAAATTGGATCTGACCATTACCTTGTTAAAAGTGTCTTGGAAATTAAACTAAAATAGTGTTGTGCTAGGGTTAAAAAATTTACCTTTAATACTGAAGCTCTGAAAGACCCAGTTATAGCTAAAGCTTACCATGATAGGTTGTTTATTCATTATGACAGTCATGGCGTGCTTACTACTGATGTTGAGGAAGAATGGGGCAATTTTAAACAGGCTTTTTTGGAAACTAATAGTACTCTTTTAGGAAAAAAGGAGCAGAGGAGACAGAATTATTTAAGTGATAAGGCACTTGAGCTTATTTCAGAAAGAAGGAACTGCAGGAATGTCCTTAATCAGTACACTACTAGTCCTAATAGAAAGGATTACAGAGAGCTTAATAAACGTGTAAAGGATCAGTTAGCTAATGATAAGAATCTTTGGCTTGATGGTTTGGCTGACAAAGCCGAGGAAGCAGTTAGACAGCACAACAGCAGAGAGCTGTACCAGATAGTTAATGTTTTGTGTGGTAGAAAACGGACAGCTATACAAGGATTGAAGGATAAACAATTTAAGGTTATAGACGGAGAGAATTTTCTCATGGCTAGGTGGACTGAGCATTTCAGGATGTTCTAAACAATGTGGTTAGTTCTACTCCCATTGTTTGTAATGGTGATAATGTATTGGGGGCTTTAATGTTGGCCCTATAACACAATCTGAAGTTATTTTGGTTGTTTCTAAACTTAAACTTCCTAAATCCCCAGGGGTAGATGAAATTATTGCAGAAATGCTCAGAGCTGGGAATGTTTTGGTTACCACTTGGATGACTGAAATTTTGAATAACTTTCATGATAAAGGCATGGTTCCTAAAGATTTTACCAGAGCTATTATTATCCCTATTTTCAAAAAATGTGATCGCAGTTTTTGTGATAACTATAGGGGTATCAGCCTACTCTCTGTTCCAGGGAAAGTTCTTTGCATGATTGTGCTTAATAAAATTAAGAATTTGGTTGACATGCAATTGCGTGATGAGCAATGTGGATTCAGAAGTGGTAGGGGATGTGTGGATCAGATATTTTCACTTAGGCAAATTCTTGAGAAATGTTTAGAGTTTCAGAAACCTTTGGTTGCTAGCATTGTTGATTTCAAAAAGGCTTCCGACTCTGTTGATCGTCATAATTTGTGGTTGATTGTGAAATCATATGGTATACCAGACAAGTTAGTTAACATTATGAAAGCTCTCTATAATAACACCGAGTCATGTGTGAGCGTTGGTAAGGCTTGTAGCAATTCGTTTAGCATTACTTCTGGTGTTCGACAAGGGTGCATTTTGTCTCCTTTTCTCTTTAGTTTGGTTATTGATTATGATATGCGAAATTTACTTCAAGGAAAAGATTTTGGCCTTAAATGGGCTGGAAATACGAAAATTTCTAATTTAGATTATGCTGATGATTTAGCCCTTTTGGCAAATGATGTTGATGAAATGAACTCTTTCATTCGAGCTGTTGATGAGACTGGTAGTAGAGTGTTTTTGGTTATAAACTGAGAGAAAACTAAAGTGATGAAAATAGGTCAGGCAGGTTGTGATTCAGTTAATCTGAATGGTTGCAGTCTTGAGCAGGTGTCACAGTTTAATTATCTTGGGAGCTATGTAACAGATAATGGTGATGTGCGGCATGAGATTAACAGACGAAAAGGGATTGCTGCCGGGACTTTTAAGAATCTATGGAGAGTGTGGAGAAATAGGCGTATACACCTAAAGACTAAAATTTGACTGTATAATTATTTGGTTCTTTCTAGGGTTAGTTGCGGTAGTGAGACCTGGACGCTTGTAAACAAGATAACAGGAAACTAGATGCTTTTGATTCCAGATGCTTACACAGTAACTTAGGCATTAGGTGGTTGAATTTGTATGTAATGATGAGGTTAGGCAAAGGAGTCTGCAACCTCCTTTAAGCAGCATATTGTGCAGAGAGAGACTCCGTTGGTTTGGCCATGTTACCGGTATGGATAATTATATATTGGCGAATAGGGTTAAGAACAGTGTGCCTAAAGGCCTCAGAAGGAGGGGGATACCTAGGATGCGGTGGACAGACAATGTCAAACAGGACCTTGTTAGAATTGGTGTGCAGTGGCCGGATGCAGCAGATATAGCTCAGGAGAGATGCTTGGAGAATTAAACTGCACGGTCTGGTTGGACCTTCGTAGCCCATGGCTGCTTGAGGATGATGAGGATGATGATGATGATCAATAATAATCTTAAAGGAGTAGCCATGCCCCCCCCCCACCTTGCCACCCTTCCTCTATGCCCGGCACTGAATAAATAAAAATAATAAATAAATTATCCCTCAAGCAGCTGCTTGGCACACAGGTATCACATAAGTCTGCCTGTATGGTGAAGGTCTGTGAGGAAAGCGAGACCTCAGCAGAAAGAACATCGCAAAAAAGAAATATCCATACTTTAACTGGGACTCGAACCCAAGTCCTTCGGAGTGTAATCAAGGAGTATGAACTAAAAAAGTGACGTGGATTTCAATATTCGTAAAACAAATTTGGTTCCTTTCATGAAGCCGAGTTACCCAATTACTATTGGCAATTCAGTAATGACCTGAATGCTTCTCAAAACATAAATTTTTATTCTTTTACCTAAAGTAGGAAAATTTAAAGTTAAAATTTAATGTGTAGCGGTCCCTTTTCCAAAGACTTCGTGGTCCATACTTTGTAAAACCTTGTATGAGAGAATTCGACATTTCTGCACGACTACAAACGTGACATTTAGAAAATTTCTTCGCAAGTTACAGTTATTTGAATGTAATCTGTGAATTTTAATAGTCGCATTAATTCTTCAACTCTCTTTAAATTTCATTCGGCACGATTAACCCTTTCACGACCAAGGGAAACATTTTTCCCATTTTAAAATTGGTGATTGTCGTATTTAATTATAACCTTATCTGCATTTTTTATACAGAATGTCAAAATAGAACGTATGCCGAACGCAATTACGTAAACGGGAATGTTTAGAAAAAAAAAAAGAACTGTCAGGACGCATAATATATGTACTATGTGCAATGTCCATCTTTGCCTCACTACCAAAAGATATTTCTTCGCCGAATATCATAATTAGCATTTCATTTTGTATAGTAATTTTATTTCATAATTTTGTATTATTTTAGTTAACATTTTGTTCTAATAAACCAATAAATAAAAGACATTGCATAATAAGCCTAACTATAATTTGTGTTACCTTTATAGTCCATTGGGAAAAATATTTCCCATAAAATTCCAAAAAAACTACACATTGTTATGTATTTTGCTTATGATTTTTATTTATTTTACGTCTGAACAAACTAAAATAAACAGTTACATACTAATATTTACTCTTAGAAACCTTATGGTCCTGAAAGGGTTAACTGGAAAATGCTAATGCTTTGTATTATTAGTTCCGATAACCGTTGTAATAACTAAAATGATCTTAAAATTCAGCCACGTGAAATGTGTTTAGTGTCACTTCAACGAGACTGCATAAAATACTAACAGCCGAGTTATTTTGGGGCAGCCGACTTTTGTGGACGATTAGGAATGACTAACAGAAACGTGGCATCAACATTCCACTTCCGCTTTTCGAGAACGTCTTCAAAGTAAAAAAATTCTATTCACGGAAGAAGAAATCAAAGGACTTACTTTCGAAGATCAGACTCCTTGGTTTGTTCTAATTCAGACTGTTTTGATCATCCACCAGAATTTAACAAACTTCATCTGATCGTTTGGTACTTCAGATCACTTATCCTTTTTTAAATATCTTCAGCCAGTTTTCAAAAAATTTGCTTAAAATAATCAACGAATAATAATATCTACATCATCAACCATTTTGGTGATTCTTTTAATCATCAAAATATCTCAGCAGCAGATGTTATTTCTCTGTTCAAATTTTTGAAGCAATCGTCTGTTTCTAGGTCTTGGTGTCGATGCTTAGAATGATAAGCAAAGACTTCACCAAACGATTCAGTTTCTTCAGAATGAATCTCTGTTCCAAAGCAAAGCACTAATTTGTTCTGATTGAACAATATATTTTATTATCTATGGTCTTAAGTTTCACTTGCATAACAGGTAATGTTTTAATTTGTTAATTACATTGAGTTAGTAGCTAAACTATATTCTGTTAACACTAATCTTTTTTAGTTTTAAATAATCCTCATCATCATCCTCAAGCAGCCATGGGCTACGGAGGTCCAACCACGCCGTGCCAAGCATATCTGTCTTGAGCTACATCTGCTGCATCCGGCCACTGCACACCAATTCTAACAAGGTCCTGTTTGACGTTGTCTGCCCACCATATCCTAGGTCTTCCCCTCTTTCAGAAGCTTTTAGGCACACTGTTCATAACTCTATTCGCCAATCTATAATTATCCACACGGTCAACATGGCCAAACCAATTCTCTCTGCACAATATGCTGCTTAAAGGCGGTTGCCGACTCCTTTGCCTAACCTCATCATTAGTTACAAAGTTGAACCACCTAATGTCCAAGATACTGCAGAAACATCTAGAATCAAAGGAATCTAGTTTCCTGTTATCTTGTTTACAAAGTGTCCAAGTTTCACTACCATAAATAATCCTAGAAAGAACCAAGTTATTATACAGTCTAATTTTTAAAAAAATTAGTTTTGCAACAACTGTTATAAATTCCAATCATCAAATTTATTGAGTTAATTTACCTCTGATACTTTGTACATATTTTTCGTTTTCAGTTGACTCATACTTATAGACTGTCCTATCAATATGATAGAGAATTTCTGTGTTATGTGAATGTAAATTTAACCTCGGAGATCTATAACTTCTAAAATATACATTTGATGGAAAAATGTGATTGAAAATAAATTCAAGATCTCAATACTTCTTGAAGATGCTTTATTATATGGTTTGAAACAATACTTATTATTTAGGTTTTAATTAATTTCTGAAGTAAATTCTTATGAGGCATTCCTGTTGTAAAACATTTCTAAATAATGAACAAATGCTGTTGAAAAAATTCAAAATTTTAATAGAGTTGATTATGATCTTCATTTCAGTCGCATTTCTCATTAAATGCATATTTTAGAAGTTATAAGGTTTGTTATTATTATTATTTTTAAAAGGTTTCGAAGTTAGATTCCCGTGGGCATAACATGGAGATTCTTTAATATACTTTTAATCTCGAAAGGTGAATCATGGAGATTACCAAGGTCGAAGTGTCCGTAGGAAGCCATTTTAATCTCAAAAGACATTTTAATCTCAAATTTAATCCAATTCGTCTGTCTCAATGAATTTCTACAAATGCAGCAATTACTTGAAACATTTTACAGTCGCTCAAAAAAATATCCGAACACTATGGTCGATTACAGAATTCAGAAAAAAATATCTAGCAACGATTTGTTTTAGAAATTAGTGATCTGGCAACCTTCGTGTCACGTGATTACAGAATTCAAGAAAAATATCTGGAGCGTGTACAGCAACTGTACACGCTCCAGTTACCGTTCACAGCAAACTGGAGCGTGTGCAGTTACTGCACACGCTCCAGTTTGCTGTGAACGGTAACTGCACACGCTCAATATTTCCGTGAGTCCACACGATCCAGGTCTATGTGAGCTCACACGATCCAATGTACTGTGAACATTAACCGCAACCGCTACAGTTTGCTGTGAACGGTAACTGCACACGCTCCATATTCATTGCATTATATATTCATAAGCATTATATATATTAAAAAATATCCGAACACTATGGTCGATTACAGAATTCAGAAAAAAATATCTAGCAAGGATTTTTTTTAGAAATTAGTGATCTGGCAACCTTCGTGTCACGTGACACGAAGGTTGCCAGATCACTAATTTCTAAAAAAAATCCTTGCTAGATATTTTTTTCTGAATTCTGTAATCGACCATAGTGTTCGGATATTTTTTTGAGCGACTGTAACTTGATATTTATGGGTGAGGGGGGGGGGGAACAGTTATTGATGGCACTTTATTCATGCGCATTAATTTACACTTTTTTGTGTTTTGTTAAGCGGTTTCTATAAATGAAAGCAATCCTAATAAAACTCTTAAGTGAAGCGCATCAAAATGGATAACAAAATTATCATAAATAATATAATTTATTTCAATAACACAAGTATTTTTATATGCTAAGATTAGTCATACATAGAATTATATTCTAAAAATTTAAATTTTTTTTTAATTAGAGAAAAAATATTATATTTAAATTAAATAATATCAATAAGAATTTTAATTACACTTAAAAATATACTTTTTTTCATTACCAATTCAGTTATCAGAATAGTAGAATCAATCTTGCAGTAACCAAGAAAATTAGGGATTAGGATGTTAACGTAAAAAAATCCAAATACAAGAGAGCCATTCAACTGAGACCGACTTATCTTAAAACTACGATAGCTGAGGGCGGATTTCGAAATCTATTTCCTGTTAAAACAATCCATTTCCCTTTACAACTTGCAATAAATAAATAAATACCCCCTCAAGCAGCTGCTTGCCACAGAGGTCTGACAGGAGCCTGTCAGTTTATATGCCACAGTAGAAGATCTGAGAGGATGGCAGGACCTCAGCAGAAAACAACACGAACATCCATGCCTTACCCGGGGCTCGAACCCAGGTCCCGTAGATCAGTAGCCAGGCGCTCTAACCACTCGGCCACGGGACGGCTAAACAGAGTTTAAAACTGATGACGACGAGAATGTGACCGATTGGCCACCCACGCGATACGGATGAAGAAACCAAACAAACAAGAGTCGTGTGCATCCAACTGAACATTTATTGTGCTTTGATGTCGAGACTAATCGTAGACGGAGGGGGGCGGAATGACAGGTTTGCGTGCGTCACGATGATGAAGTTTTCGCTCAATTTGTGGTCACTTTCCCCTAACGCAAGCGTCTGCCATTCTCTCCAACCTCCAGGAAGAGACGACGCCGATCATTTGTCTGACGTAAGCAGTTGCCTTTATGGTCACGTGGCCATCTCTCCGAGGAAGAAACAAAACAAGCGCCCCGTTCTACGTCACTGAGAGGATGAGCTTGCATGGGAAAAGAATTTCACCAGTGGCAATATGATCAGGAATTCCCTTCGCAGGGTCGGGCGATTCTTTTAGAAGAGAGTTGATGGAAATCTTATCTCAGAACGTGATAACAGAATTGTGTTTTCACAAGGGATCAGGTCATTTGAACGTTTTAGATATCCTTTAAGATGGCCGAGTGGTTAGCGCTCTTGGATACAGATCTAAGGGACCTGGGTTCGAATCCCGGGTAAGGCATGGATGTATGAGTCGTTTTTCTGCTGAGGTCCTGCCATCCTCACAGACCTTCTACTATGGCATATAAACTGACAGGCTCCTGTCAGACCTCTGTGGCAAGTAGCTGCTTGAGGGGGTATTTTTTTTTATTTATTAAGATGATCTATTTATTGGCTTCAACTCTCGTAGCATGGAATAAACTAACATTAATCAATCACTCTTAAAACAATAAGAAAATAATAAATACCCCCTCAAGCAGCTACTTGCCACAGAGGTCTGACAGGAGCCTGTCAGTTTATATGCCATAGTAGAAGGTCTGTGAGGATGGCAGGACCTCAGCAGAAAAACAGCACACACATCCATGCCGTGTCCGGGGCTCGAACCCAGGTCCCTTAGATCAGATAGCCAAGCGTGTAGATCAGTAGCCAAGCGTGCTAACCACTCGGCCACGGGACGGCTAAGAAAATAATAGTTTTTCAATAATAATGCAGTTTTTTATATTTACTACAAAAGAGGTAGAGAAATCTAGGAGCAACCCCTGGCTTAATACAATGGGCAGGATTTGCTTCTAGATTTTTCTATCCCTTTTGGCATTCACATTACAAGGAATAATGAAAGTTTTTTTTTTGTAAATTGTAAACGTGAAGTAAAGAAGTTTATGTCACTTTTAACGGGAAATTTGCATTTTTGCAGCTGTGTGAACTTAAAAGTTCAGATCTCTTGGCAGGTAATAATAATGTTTGGCTAGCATTATTGCTTAAAGTCGTTTTCTAGACCTACAGTCGCTCAAAAAAAGTATCCGAACACTACGGTTGATTACAGAATTCAGAAAAAATATCTGGCAACGATTTTTTTAGAAATTAGTGATCTGGCAAACTTCGTGTCACGTGACACGAAGGTTGCCAGATCAATGATTAATAGCGAGATTTAAGAAAATATTGCCATTTGCTGAATGCGCCATCGCATCTGCGCATCCCAGAGTTGCCCTCAGTTTTTCAAATGCCTCAAGAGAATTTTAACCATTCATTTCTCTTCGCCACGTGCATGCTACGGATTTCCTCTTCCTGCAACATTCCATCTACCCTAGCCTGCACGAGCGATGCCCAATGAGATTCCGCAGATCCCCGGAGGAGGAGGAGGACTATCATGGCAGAGACAGTTGCCACGCCACGTGGAGCTGCAAATCATTCCCAGTCAGATGAGGTTAGCTGCTAAGGTCATATCTGCTCATTACGAGCCATAATTAATATATTTATAGACAGCTCCCGTCTGCAGCAGACAGACTAATCACGAAATGTAAATTCAGCGAATTCCTTTTTTACCTCCTTAGTCTTCCCGGAAAGGATTCCTTTTGGCACTCGATCTCTGCGTCTATAGGAGGATCGTCTGCAGATGCCGCTGTCTTGTCTTTCGAGTTACCTAATTTTGCATTTGCATTTCTGGAAATGCTGCAAGGGCTCAAAACGTTTCACGATCAGGAAGGAAACGTGGGATCGTTTTTGGGAATGTTGTAAAAATAAATGTTCCATTTTAGTACTGCTAACAACACTCCTGCATCTCGTTAGCAGCAACGAGTCGATGCTAAAGTCATCTTCGGATCTAACTCCCACTTCGGATGCCCATAATGCATATTAAACGACTCATTGATAGCAAATTTGATTTTCGACGATAAGATTTAGCTTTTCTAATATTTCTATATTTTTTAATCAGTGTGTTGTATTAATATTGTGGCCCACGAGTTGCCTCTGTTATTGAAAAATGGCCCTCATAATCTTCGTCATAGGAGACATTGATGGGCTTGGAAAAGGCGCCCTTCACACAGTTGGGACTTTAAAGAGGCCCTGGATGGCCTTCACGAGAGGCCACCATCTGTCTCCTAACAGCTGTCCAGTGGATCCCCCCTCCCCACCCTTCTCTGAGCTCTTCGGGGTCCTTGTGACTGGCTAAATGTCACGTTACAGACACCAAGAGTTCAGAGAGGGTTTTTACTCTCTTGCACACAGAGCGACGGCTTTACATCCCATCTGAAGGACGCCTGCCTCTCGAGTCTATCGGCGTCCCCTTTCAGACCGAGGGCGGGAGAAGGGACGCTAACGGAATTAAGTTAGCATAGGTGGGAATCGAACCTAGCATGCTACCGACTGAGTCAACCCCCGCCCCTTCGAAGATGCAGGACCCTTCGAAGCCGGACCCTTCGAAGATCCTTCGGACATGATGCCTGCCTAGGATCCATCCTCTCTCCTCTCTCCAAATAAGGATCCATCCTCTCTCCTCTCTCTCCTCTCTCTCCAAATGAGGATCCACCCTCTCTCCTCTCTCTCCAAATGAGGATCCATCCTCTCTCCTCTCTCTCCAAATGAGGATGCATCCTCTCTCTCCAAATGAGGATCCATCCTCTCTCCTTTCTCTCCAAATGAGGATCCATCCTCTCTCCTCTCTCTCCAAATGAGGATCCATCCTCTCTCCTCTCTCTCCAAATGAGGATGCATCGAGAATCAGATGGAGACTGAATATAGAAGAAATCTATTTTGGAGAAATGAAAAGCAATTTTTTTATCACAAACTTGCATCGTCAACATTTTAATATCGCTGTTAAACTATAAACACTAATAATTTACTTTGTGCAAAAGGCTGAATTCGTATAATGTCAAGTTTTGCGTTTAATAATCTTTTAGTACGAAAATAATCGAAAAAATAGCGGAAAAAATAAGACGCTTCATTAAAATTCTTTGCCAGAAAAATAAAAACTTCTCCCAGAAGATAAAACAAGCCTGGTTTTTATTTAAAGATATCTCACAATTCTTAGATTTACAGTCATTGGCATGGAGTCACAGTCATCACAGGAATTATTCCGGGGGGTGGGGAAGGGATTGTTTGAAGATGAGGCAGAAAAAGAAATCAATGTTTCAAGATGGACATATTTAGATGGAAACATTCATTAACGAGTATAGTTGCGAATAGAGCAATCGTGCATGCATCATATCTTAGTGCAACTAAAAATGCCCGAAAACGAAACGAAAATAAGAGAAATTATTATCGAAAATGCAAGTAAAATTTTCGTTTCATATTAAAATAAAAAATAAATAAATACCCCCTCAAGCAGCTGCTTGCCACAGAGGTCTGACAGGAGCCTGTCAGTTTATATGCCACAGAGGTCTGACAGGAGCCTGTCAGTTTATATGCCACAGTAGAAGATCTGAGAAGATGGCACGACCTCAGCAGAAAAACAACACAAACATCCATGCCTTACCCGGGGCTCGAACCCAGGTCCCTTAGATCACCAGCCAAGCGCGCTAACCACTTGGCCATGTCGCTTAATAAATCAAAATAAATATAAATAAAACAAATAATAAATACCCCCTCAAGCAGCTGCTTGCCATAGAGGTCTGACAGGAGCCTGTCAGTTTATATGCCAAAGTAGTAGCTCTGTGAGGATAGCAGGACTTCAGCAGAAAAACAACACACACAACCATGTCTTACCCGGGGTTCGAACCCAGGTCCCTTAGATCAGTAGCCAAGCGTGCTAAACCACTCGGCCATGGGAAGGCTAATAAATCAAAATAAATACTTTCGGAAAAAAAAAGGAAACAAAACCGCAGCAAAATCAAAATTACATTTCGTTAAGGAAGAGTGATTACTTTTTCATATTATTCACCATAAAATAGTTTTTAGATCAGTTTTTTTCACACAGTTAGACCACTACCGTCACCAACGCCCACCGTCATAGGACATGGCGATACAGAAATCATTTCGGCATACCATCCTTGGCTCTCACTGGCTACAGTGCTTAAGAAGAAAATAACAATTAGCAAACAGAAATTCAATAGCAATGCCAACTTAACAGAAACTTTTATTCTTCGACATGAAACTTCTCATTGCGGATCAATTACTGGGAGAGAGAAGAATTTTTAGCTGATTTTGTCGTTTTCCTTTTTGTTTAAATGTTTCTGTTCCCTAACTTCGACGGAACCATTGTCAACAGGTTTAGAAAAAGTAGGGGCCTAGAAAATCAATCGAACACGAAAAAGGTGAAAAAAAAGGTTGGGTTGTTTTACCTCTGAGCGACAATTTTTTGCACACCATGGGCTAAATGGCCAGGTCACATGGACCCCGAAGGCTCATAGAAGGTTGGGGGAGGGGACCCACTGAAATAGCTGTTGGGAGACAGATGGTAGCCTCCCGACAAGGCCATCCAGCGTGCTCTTTAACGTGCACAGGGTATGGCTCTCCCGCACATGGAGCCACGGGTTAACGTCCCATCCGACGGACGGAGGCCTTTCCAAGCCCATCGGTGTCCCCTATTGACCGTGGGCAGGGCGGGGAATTTTGCGGAGATAAATCTCAACGCTGACCCAGCTGGGACTCGAACCTGGGAACTACTGATTACGAGCCTGGCGCGCTACCGACTGAGCCTCCCCCCACCCCACCCCAAAAAAAGGTGGGGAGGATAGACTGGATTTCCATTATAGTGTAGAATTTTCCCTTTACTTTGCAGATATTTTTAAACAATTTCTTAGAAATGCATCAAAAACACGCAAGTTCAATATTTTTTACCTCTATTACCATTAGCATCATTCCGGGGGGGGGGGGGGGCATGGAACTGAATAAAAAAAAAATAAGAAATCGGTGAACAGAAACTTCTACCAAAGCAAAAAAATCAGTTAAAAATTCTTCAATCTCCCAATAATTGATCGTAATGAGAGGTTTCAGGGTTCAAGAGTAAAAGTCTCAGTTAAGTGGACATTAGTATTGAATTTCGCTTTGCTAATAGTTATTCTCTTGTTAAGCATTGTAGTCATGGAATCTCCCTTCTCGAAAGCAAAGAGCCAAGGCTAACGATGCGACAACGGACATATCCATTTCCTAGCTATGGCATGCGAAGTCTTCAGAATGTCGTTTTCCTTCTCTTATCGCACAGCAGCAGCATCATAGAGACATCAGAAAAGCAAAAAATGATTCTCTACTTCAAATCAGTCACTGCATACGAAGTTTTACAAGCACAGTTGCCTCTGACCCTCCATTCGCACCGTTGCCCCTGACGATAATGCTTTTATTCCAGAGTCCATTTTCGAGGTAATACAAGGATTTGGGTTGGGTTGTTTTACCTCTGAGCGACACTTTTTTGCACACCATGGGCTAAATGGCCAGGTCACAAGGACCCCGAAGGCTCAGAGTAGGTTGGGGGAGGGGACCCACTGGAACAGCTGTTAGAAGACAAATGGTAGCCTCCCGTCAAGGTCATCCAGCGTGTTCTTTAACGTGCACAGGGTATGGCTCTCTCTCTCGCACACGGGGCCACGGTTTAACGTCCCATCCGACGAACGGCGGCCTTTCCAAGCCCATCGGTGTCCCCTACTGACCGTGGGCAGGGCGGGGAATTTTTACGGAGAAAAATCTCAACGCTGACCCAGCTGGGAATCGAACCAGGGAACTACAGATTACGAGCCTGGCGCGCTACCGACTGAGCCACCCCCGCCCCAGTAATACAAGGAAAGAATGGCAACCTCACATGGAAATGGATTATCTACCTGCTACGACGGGGGAATCAAATAAGTCAGTCCACGGTGTGTCATTTGGGAGAATAATTTGGCATGAAGCAATTTAACTTTTAAAATAAGCTGTGCAAAAAATATTGACGGAAGAATATTAAGAGATCTTTATCAAATTAATCTAAAACGTGGCTTCTGCGATTTTGCGCGATCTTCTCAGACTTCTTGCATTTTTTTAATCGTATCGAGGTAAAGAGAGGTTGGGTTGTTTTACCACTGAGCGACACTTTTTTGCACACCATGGGCTAAATGGCCAGGTCACATGGACCCCGAAGGCTCAGAGAAGGTTGGGGGAGGGGACCCACTGGAACAGCTGTTGGGAGACAGATGGTAGCCTTCCGTCAAGGCCATCCAGTGCATCCAGTGTGTTCTTTAACGTGCACAGGGTATGTCTCTCCCGCACACGGGGCCACGGCTTAACGTCCCATCCGACGGACGGCGGCCTTTCCAAGCCCATCGGTGTCCCCTACTAACCGTGGGCAGGGCGGGGAATTTTTGCGGAGATAAATCTCAACGCTGACCCAGCTGGGACTCGAACCTGGGAACTATAGATTACGAGCCTGGCGCGCTACCGACTGAGCCACCCCAAGGTAAAGAGAGAATAAAGGAATTAAATAGTTATAAATCTGAATATTTTGCTCATTCTAAATTTGGATATGAAAACACTTTATTTGTTACAAGGGTTACGATCTGTCCTGCATTTTATATATTCGAAGGTTTGAACGATGAGATGTCTCCCAGGGCTTATGCGTCTTACTTTAATCATGGTAGGGCATCCAACTTTCGAAAAGGTGAAATATTAATGGCTAAAAAAGAAATACGGCGTAAAATTTGTTGTTTTTTAATCTATAATTTCGAAATATTAAAAAGGTTATAATAATATGCTTAAATTTGGCGTTTAAAGATAAACTTTGATTAAAATTAGTAAGTCTTTCAGTAAAAATGTAAATTAGCTATTATTTTTCAATACAATGTAAAAATTTAATTTTCCTATGAGACATTGGTACAGTCGCTCAAAAAAGTATCCGAACACTATGATTGATTAGAGATTTCAGAAAAAATATCTGGTAACGATTTTTTTAGAAATTAGTGGTCTGGCAACCTTCTTGTCACGTGACACGAAGGTTGCCGGACCATTAATTTCTATTTTTTCTGAATTCTGTAATCAACCATAGTGTTCGGATACTTTTTTGAGCGACTGTAGGTGGTCATATTATTTTGATACTAGATCGTGTGGGCTCACTCACGGAAATATTGAACGTGTGCAGTTACCGTTCACAGCAAACTGGAGCGTATGCAGTAACTGCACACGCTCCAGTTTGCTGTGAACGGTAACTGGAGCGTGTACAGTTGCTGTACACGCTCCAGATATTTTTCCTGAATTCTGTAATCACGTGACACGAAGGTTGCCAGATTACTAATTTCTAAAAACATCGTTGCCAGATATTTTTTTCTGAATTCTGTGATCAACCACCGTGTTCGGATACTTTTTTGATCGACTGTACGGGATATGTTCTAAAAAAATTGCTGAAACCGGTGTACGAAGAGTGCCAACCTAAGAAATAAGCATTTTGCTCTCATTTTGGTTCCCATTTATTTGCAAAATATTCAAATGCTAATTTTTTTCTTACTTTCTGTACTAAACTATACCTATAGGACCAAATTCATTTAGAGTTGAAAGTTTGTTTCACAACAACTTTAAAAAATAAAATAATATTAAATGAATAATTCAGCTTTTAAACTTTTCATTAAAGATTCATTTAACTTCCGTAATTGGCCTCTTAAATTGATAGGCTCCTGTCAGACCTCTGTGGCAAGCAGCTGCTTGAGGGTTTTTTTTTTTATTAATTTTTAAAAAAAATTCCTCATTTCTAATTTTTTCTGATCTGGTTTCTGACAGCATCTTTTCCAAAGTCATTTCCACAAATTTAATTTTTTCAGTCGTTATCAATGGCCGAGTGGTTAGCGCGCTTGACCTGGGTTCGAGCCCCGGGTAAGGCTTGGTTGTGTGTGTTGTGTTTTCTACTGAGGTCTTGCCATCCTCACAGACCTTCTACTGTGGCATATAAACTGACAGGCACCTGTCAGACCTCTGTGGCAAGCAGCTGCTTGAGGGGGTATTTATTTTATTATTTATTTTCTCTAAATCATGCAACCGCTTTAAGAATAATGCTCAAAGTTCAACAGGGGTGGCTAAGTCGGTAGCGCGCCAGACTCGTAATCTGCAGTTCCCAGGTTCGAGTCCCATCTGGGTCGGCGTTGAGATTTATCTCCGCAAAATTCCCCGCCCTGCCCACGGTCAGTAGGGGACATCGATTATTATCCGCCATTATCACCCCTAGGTGATAATAGGGGATATTGAAAAGTTTCATCTTCTTAGTTTTCGAAATTGCCTTTTTTTCCACAACTTTCCAAGGAACTAACGATTGTTTTTTCCCTTTGCCATTTGCCAGTTCGTCTGTACACAATTCTTTTTTTTTTTCATTTCTAGAGATGAAATGAAAATTTCTTTTTCGGTTGGACAGGAATTGACGAAATTGTAGGATTCGCGCTTTCCGGTATTTCCTAAATTTTTAATGGCGCTCTCTAAGGGTGCAGAAAGTTTAAAAATATCCAAAATTTAAGCGAATATTAGAAACGATCTAGTTACGTTATAAATTTGAAATTTTAGTGATAGATTGGAAAGAGGTTTATATTAGCATAATGATGATTCCACCCCCCCCTTACATTAGGGATGTGGCAAAACACAACTTGTTTGTTTTAAGAGAAAAATGGAAAATTGTTTCTTGTAAATATTATATACTAATAAAATATTACTCTTTGCATTTTCCCAATCCTCTATTAATTGGAATTTCTAATGTTAGAAGGTTCAAAGTTTGTAAAATAATTTTTTTTTTTAAAACGATCATCTCACATTCCGCCAGAAGCGATGTGTGTCCTTCTAGTTGACTTTTCCTCCACCCGATCATCACTTTCTGCAAGAGGTGGAAGGCCCCCTTGGCTGATCTCAGAAGAAAGCGCCGACCTGTCAGAAGAGGACGGTGAGGAGTCTCGTGGAGGGGAGGAGGGGAGCGAGCTGTCTCTCTTCACCGTCAACAGCCGCGCCCCGTCTCATTCTTTCTTAACCCTGTGCACGGGAACTAGTTCTTCTCTGCACTCCACACCCTCCAGGAGCTGTTACACCACTTGCTTACCTCCCCCCTCCCCGAGCGAAGCTGTCTCACGACCTTTCTCACAACGATCGCTGACGGAGAGAGGGGGGGACGAAAGTAAGCATGGCAAGAACTTTGATGCTTATTTGTGGTAGTGAGGAACATTTTATGACGTGGCTTAAAAACAGAAAAAAATATTCAGTCAGAGCAAATAAACAAATAGAAACGTAAAAAAAAGCCAAAGAATATATATTTCTTGGTCTTTTCAAACTGTTTTACGAAATATCAGTTGTGAGTTATAAATTTTGATTCATTTCCAAGATTAGAGTCGTTTGGCGACGTTAAGTTGCAGTTTTTTTTTATCCCAAGAAGATATTTATAGGGGTGAGATGTTTTAAAGCAAATGGCAAGAATATCTTCTTCACTCTTTTAGAAACGAATTCGAATGTGCTTCGGTAGTTACCTTGACAAGAAACAGAAGAGTGATTGAAAGTAGCAAATTGCAGTGAGGATTTATGATCTGGGGGCCCTAAGCTACAACAAATACGGGGCCCTAAAAACACACGAAAAAATAGAAAAAACAAATTCCTCTCAAAAGCAAAACAACCCAATTGTTTGTCGACTCGGTCGGACATTGAGTCCCTAATGCAGTGTCTCGCAAATTGTGTGCCGCGAAAGATTTTCAAATTGACACTAGATATTCCAAAGATTTCATTTTGACTTGACTTGTGTTATCGACGTGCTTTAATAAAAATCTTTCAGATTTTATCAATTGGGATCTTGTAAGTATTATCAAGCTTTTGAGCCAAGAATAATGCAAATTTGTTCGCAGAAGCAAGCTCATACATCCCATTGAAATATGTTCATATCTATATTTTAAATAAAATGCATTTAACGAAACTTCAATTTTCCTCTTTTTACGTAACCATCAAAAACACTTTAACATGTGTGCCGCGGAAAAAAAATTAGATTCGGTGTGCCGCAGAGTAAAAAAGTTTGCGAGACATTGCCCTAATGAGTTGCTGTCCAATATTAGATTCAGTCCAACATACTGGATCAGAACGGAGAAACAGCAAAGTTGCAACTGAGTCCGCCATTAGACTCATACATATATATAAGACTCCGTGGCCGAGTGGTTAGCGCGCTCGGCTCCTGATCTAAGGGACCTGGGTTCGAGGCCCGGTTTGTGTAGTTTTTCTGCTGAGGGCCTGCCATTCTCTCAGACCTTCTACTGTGGCATATAAACTGACAGGCTCCTGTCAGACCTCTGTGGCAAGCAGCTGCTTGAGGGGTTATTATTTACTTATGATAGATAATTAATGATTTTGAATAAATAGAGTGCAGTGCAAGGCTTGAAAAATCGCCGTCCCCCGTCTGCGACTACAACATTTTACTGGAGACTGATGAAAATTAAAGATTGAATTCCGCGTGGAGAGATGGATGATTTTTTTCATTTAAATTTTTCTCATTTTGCCATTTTAAGAATTTATTTACATTCTTGTTGCTTATTTTGTTTCTCCTGTTCTTCTTTTAGCGAAAATAATGAGACTGCCAACATAACGGAAGATGAATCCATGAACCAGGAAACAGAAAATTTTCTGACACTTCAAACGTGTGGGGAAAAAAAAAACAGTCTTCTTAGGAAACGAGAGGGCGAAATCAATTTACGGATTCGCTCTTCAAGAAAGAGGCGAAATCAATTTACGGATTCGCTCTTCAAGAAAGAGGCGAAATCAATTTACGGATTCGCTCTTCAAGAAAGAGGCGAAATCAATTTACGGATTCGCTCTTCAAGAAAGAGGCGAAATCAATTTACGGATTCGCTCTTCAAGAAAGAGGCGAAATCAATTTACGGATTCGCTCTTCAAGAAAGAGGCGAAATCAATTTACGGATTCACTCTTCAAGAAAGAGGCGAAATCAATTTACGGATTCGCTCTTCAAGAAAGAGGCGAAATCAATTTACGGATTCTCTCTTCAAGAAAGAGGCGAAATCAATTTACGGATTCGCTCTTCAAGAAAGAGGCGCAACAAACATTGATATAATTATGGAAACAAGTTTGAATGGATAAGTGGATAAGTGGATGAGAGCCATTTCCGGCCGCGAATCACTGGCCAGTTCCTGTAGTGGGAAATTCGTGATATTGGAGGACATAATTAATAGATGTTGTGGGATGTTAAAAGATGGTTAATTAAGGGCTACCGTATAGTGGAAAGATATTATATTTGTAATTTTTTTTGCATTTAAATTATTTAAATACAATTATAGATATATTATAATATATATATATTATTACAAAATAAATATATACATTATAATATATTTATTTATATACATTTTTTGCATTTAAATTATTTATATACAATTATAAATATATTATAATGTATATATTATTACAAAATAAATATATACATTATAATATATTTATTTATATACATTTTTTGCATTTAAATTATTTATATACAATTATAAATATATTATAATGTATATATTATTACAAAATAAATATATACATTATAATATATTTATTCATATACATTTTTTGCATTTAAATTATTTATATACAATTATAAATATATTATAATGTATATATTATTACAAAATAAATATATACATTATAATATATTTATTTATATACATTTTTTGCATTTAAATTATTTATATACAATTATAAATATATTATAATGTATATATTATTACAAAATAAATATATACATTATAATATATTTATTTATATACATTTTTTGCATTTAAATTATTTATATACAATTATAAATATATTATAATGTATATATTATTACAAAATAAATATATACATTATAATATATATATTTATATACATTTTTTGCATTTAAATTATTTATATACAATTATAAATATATTATAATGTATATATTATTACAAAATAAATATATACATTATAATATATTTATTTATATACATTTTTTGCATTTAAATTATTTATATACAATTATAAATATATTATAATGTATATATTATTACAAAACAAATATATACATTATAATATATTTATTTATATACATTTTTTGCATTTAAATTATTTATATTATTTTTCGGTGAAAAAACAGGTTTGCGGGTTGCATTGTTATTAAAATAAACCATTTGCATTGTTATTTAAATACTTGACTAGTGAAGAATTTTGAGTAGAATACTAAAAATAAATATCACATTAAAACTAAACATCTTACACGCAAATTTATTGATTGTATGTACAGAGCGCAAATTTTTGGCTGCCTGTCCTTCAAGTTCCAGGTTCAAACATTTCTGAACCTGGTTTAATTATTCTATAGATCAGCGATTTCAAACTTTTTCTTTTCCAAACCAACAAATAACTGACAATTTCTATTTGTACTAATACTAGGTAAATATGAACTTGCAAAATATCGTTTTCCTAACGAAGAAAAGGCATTTCCAAGCAAGGTATATGAATAAAAGAGGTACTACTGGAAAATAATTTATTTCCTTATATTTATCTTTCTACAATGTTATACAGCTCCATGTGTAAATGAAATGCTGGCACTAAACTCGTGTACCACTAGCAGAAGTTTCGTTTTATACTGGTGGTACGCGTACCGCTAACAGAAGTTTTGTTTATCAATGGTGGTACGTGTACCACTAGCAGAAGTTTCGTTTACCACTAGCAAAAAGTTTCGTTTTCTACTGGTGGTATGCGTACCCCTAGCAGAAGTTTTGTTTACCACTGGTGGTATGCATACCACCAGCAGAATTTTGTTTACCGCTGGTGGTACGCGTACCGCTAGCAGAAGTTTCGTTTACCGCTGGTGGTGCGCGTACCGCTAGCAGAAGTTTTGTTTACCACTGGTGGTGCGCGTACCGCTAGCAGAAGTTTTGTTTACCGCTGTTGGTACGCGTACCGCTAGCAGAAGTTTTGTTTACCGCTGGTGGTACGTGTACCGCTAGCAGAAGTTTTGTTTACCGCTGGTGGTACGTGTACTGCTAGCAGAAGTTTTGTTTACCTCTGGTGGTACGTGTACCGCTAGCAGAAGTTTTGTTACCACTGGTGGTACGTGTACCGCTAGCAGAAGTTTTGTTTACCTCTGGTGGTACGTGTACCGCTAGCAGAAGTTTTGTTACCACTGGTGGTACGTGTACCGCTAGCAGAAGTTTTGTTTACCTCTGGTGGTACGTGTACCGCTAGCAGAAGTTTTGTTACCACTGGTGGTACGTGTACTGCTAGCAGAAGTTTTGTTTACCTCTGGTGGTACGTGTACCGCTAGCAGAAGTTTTGTTACCACTGGTGGTACGTGTACCGCTAGCAGAAGTTTTGTTTACCTCTGGTGGTACGTGTACCGCTAGCAGAAGTTTTGTTACCACTGGTGGTACGTGTACCGCTAGCAGAAGTTTTGTTTACCTCTGGTGGTACGTGTACCGCTAGCAGAAGTTTTGTTTACCTCTGGTGGTACGTGTACCGCTAGCAGAAGTTTTGTTTACCTCTGGTGGTACGTGTACCGCTAGCAGAAGTTTTGTTTACCTCTGGTGGTACGTGTACCGCTAGCAGAAGTTTTGTTTACCTCTGGTGGTACGTGTACCGCTAGCAGAAGTTTTGTTTACCTCTGGTGGTACGTGTACCGCTAGCAGAAGTTTTGTTTACCTCTGGTGGTACGTGTACCGCTAGCAGAAGTTTTGTTTACCTCTGGTGGTACGTGTACCGCTAGCAGAAGTTTTGTTTACCTCTGGTGGTACGTGTACCGCTAGCAGAAGTTTTGTTTACCTCTGGTGGTACGTGTACCGCTAGCAGAAGTTTTGTTTACCTCTGGTGGTACGTGTACCGCTAGCAGAAGTTTTGTTTACCTCTGGTGGTACGTGTACCGCTAGCAGAAGTTTTGTTTACCTCTGGTGGTACGTGTACCGCTAGCAGAAGTTTTGTTTACCTCTGGTGGTACGTGTACCGCTAGCAGAAGTTTTGTTTACCTCTGGTGGTACGTGTACCGCTAGCAGAAGTTTTGTTTACCGCTGGTGGTACGTGTACCGCTAGCAAAAATTTTATTTACCACTTGTGGTACACGTATCACTAACAGAAGTTTCGTCCATGAACGGCTAGTGGTACGCATACCACAGTTTGAGAATCGCTGCTATAGATTTTTAAAAGGAGACTCGCAGCTCACTATTAAGGAACTTGCTGCTCATAAAACAAATCATCAAATGCTAAATCGGATTCATTTCTTCCAATTTTTAAACTAAACGATATAAGATGCATAATTAAATGATTTTCCTGATTCACAACACTCATTAAAAATTATGCTTTTTCTATTTCATCAAGATATTTTCTTGATTCTTGAAAAACATAGTTTATTTTTCCATTTCATTACTCGTTAGAAATATACGTTTTCGTTTTTTAGTCGATAATTTTTCCTTGCCGCTGTTTAAATTTAGTGTGGCCACCTCTGCTTTAGATAATTGATTCCCTTCCGGTATAATCCTCTTCGTTCTTTTCTCTCTTTCAGCGTGACTCGATCTTAGCGAGTGAATCGAGATGTCGTTCGAGAGGAGACTGCCTTTGTTGAGGACGGACTTCAGCGTCGTCGATCGCGAATTCAGCTCCATCAGGGAGAAGTTCGATCAAGAGATGCGGCTCATGGAAGACGAGATGGCGCGCTTCCGCTCGCAGCTGCTGGATCGGGAGAGTCTCTTCACTCCTCCTCGTGCCGTCACTCAGCCGACCACCACGAGCCACATGACGACGACCACGAGCGAAGGGACCACCCACCGCTCAGAAGTGAGGACCTGGCTCGACGGACTCAATTCGCCTCTCATCCAGGACGGAGACGAAGGCAAGAAGCTGAGACTGCGCTTTGACGTCAGCCAGTACCAGCCAGAGGAAATCATCGTCAAAACCATTGACAACAAGTTACAGGTGAGCGAGCAAAGGGGTTTCTTTTCTCTGGAAAGTGGAGGGAAATCTTTTAGAGAAATGGTTGGGTTGTTTTACCTCTGAGCGGCACTTTTTTTGCACACCATGGGCTAAATGGCCAGGTCACGTGGACCCCGAAGGCTCAGAGAAGGTTGGCGGAGGGGACCCACTGGAAAGGCAGTTGGGAGACAGATGGTAGCCTCCCGTGAAGGCTATCCAGCGTGTTCTTTAACGTGCACAGGGTATGGCTCTCTCTCCCGCACACGGAGCCACGGCTTAAAGTCCCATCCGACGGACAGCGGCCTTTCCAAGTCCATCGTTATCCCCTACTGACCGTGGGCAGGGCGGGGAATTTTGTGGAGATAAATCTCAACGCTGACCCAGCTGGGACTCGAACCTGGGAACTGCAGATTACGAGCCTGGCGCGCTACCGACTGAGCCACCCCCGCCCCTTTTTAGAGAAATAATGAGGGCTTGGATTAGCTCAGCCTGGAATGTATTGAGTTTTCCTAAGCTGACTCCCGTTCTGCTCTCATTGAAAGAAAGGACATTAATGGGCTTAGAAAGGCCTGCCTGCATCTGATAGGAGGGGCGGGGCTGGCGGCTCAGTCAGTAGCGCGCCAGGCTCGTAATCTGTACTTCCCAGGTTCGAGTGCCAACTGGGTCAACGTTGAGATTTATCTGTGCAAAATTCCCCGCCCTGCCCACGGTCAGTAGGGGACAACGATGGGCTTGGAAAGGCCGCCGTCCGTCGGATGGGACGTTAAACCGTGGCCCCGTGTGCGGGAGAGAGAGCCATACCCTGTGCACGTTAAAGAACACGCTGGATGGCCTTGACGGGAGGCTACCATCTGTCTTCTAACAGCTGTTCCAGTGGGTCCCCTCCCCCAACCTTCTCTGAGCCTTCGGGGTCCTTGTGAGCTGGCCATTTAGCCCATGGTGTGCAAAAAAAGTGCCGCTAAGAGGTAAAACAACAACAACCTGCATCTGATGGGACGTTAAGGCCATGCTCTGTGCTGGACATCTTTCTGGATTAAGCAGGTTTCCTTCTGTCTTCTAACAGCATTTCCTTTGCTTAGCTTTGGATCCTTATGATCTGACCATTTAATAATTTAATTAATCCTTTGGATCCTTATGATCTGACCATTTAATAATTTAATTAATCCTTTGGATCCTTGTGATCTGACCATTTAATAATTTAATTAATCCTTTGGATCCTTATGATCTGACCATTTAATAATTTAATTAATCCTTTGGATCCTTATGATCTGACCATTTAACCCATTGCGTGCAGTGGCAAAACAACTAAAAAAAAGGATAAAAATTCCATTTTGCAATGCAATGATCTTCTCATTCTTTAATTCAACAGATTTTTCCTAATTAATTTTCTAGAAATGAAACTGAAAAATAACTTTTTCGCAGAGGCGGTTAAATAGTAATGAAAATGTTGCTTATTAAATAATTAAAGCTCAGTTCAACACAAAGTGAAATGCTTAATCTAGGCGTGCAGAATCATAATGCTTAAATAAATAAATAAATAAATAAACTACATAACCAAAAGAAAAAAAAATCGCCGAAAACAATGAACTGGAACGCCGTTCTGGTATAAAAATTGTTTCCTCCATTTCAGCAGCTTTTAAAATATTTCTTGAAAAATGCGTTATATATATGTATAGACGATAAATATTTTTTGCATCCGTTCAAGTTACTAGCATTTTCAACGGGGGGAGTAATGCGTGGGGCATGCCCTCCCCCCCATAGATTCGGTCCTGTAAGAATCTATCCTCATTTAGAAACATCCCATGATTTTGGAAGCTCCACGAGAGAGCATGCCAGTTAATAAAATAAAGAGAAGTCACTCTTCAGACGATCTGTTTGTGTCGGAGAGCTGACTCGAGAGTGCTCTCATGATACGTCATAAAGTGCAGACCATCTGTGAGAAAAACGAGACTTGAGAAAGATGCAACAGATGTCGGAGAGCTGACTCGAGAGTGCTCTCATGATACGTCATAAAGTGCAGACCATCTGTGAGAAAAACGAGACTTGAGAAGGATGCAACAGATGTCGGAGAGCTGACTCGAGAGTGCTCTCATGATACGTCATAAAGTGCAGACCATCTGTGAGAAAAACGAGACTTGAGAAGGATGCAAGAGATGTCGGAGAGCTGACTCGAGAGTGCTCTCATGATATGTCATAAAGTGCAGACCATCTGTGAGAAAAACGAGACTTGAGAAGGATGCAAGAGATGTCGGAGAGCTGACTCGAGAGTACTCTCATGATACGTCATAAAGTGCAAACCATCTGTGAGAAAAACGAGACTTGAGAAGGATGCAACAGATGTCGGAGAGCTGACTCGAGAGTGCTCTCATGATACATCATAAAGTGCAGACCATCTGTGAGAAAAACGAGACTTGAGAAGGATGCAACAGATGTCGGAGAGCTGACTCGAAAGTGCTCTCATGATACGTCATAAAGTGCAGACCATCTGTGAGAAAAACGAGACTTTAGAAGGATGCAACAGATGTCGGAGAGCTGACTCGAGAGTACTCTCATGATACGTCATAAAGTGCAGACCATCTGTGAGAAAAACGAGACTTGAGAAGGATGCAAGAGATGTCGGAGAGCTGACTCGAGAGTGCTCTCATGATACGTCATAAAGTGCAGACCATCTGTGAGAAAAACGAGACTTGAGAAGGATGCAAGAGATGTCGGAGAGCTGACTAGAGAGTGCTCTCATGATACGTCATAAAGTGCAGACCATCTGTGAGAAAAACGAGACTTGAGAAGGATGCAAGAGATGTCGGAGAGCTGACTCGAGAGTGCTCTCATGATACGTCATAAAGTGCAGACCATCTGTGAGAAAAACGAGACTTGAGAAGGATGCAAGAGATGTCGGAGAGCTGACTAGAGAGTGCTCTCATGATACGTCATAAAGTGCAGACCATCTGTGAGAAAAACGAGACTTGAGAAGGATGCAAGAGATGTCGGAGAGCAAACCAGTCGGGGGAGATTGAAACTCAGATCCCTTTACTCCACAACCAGCAAACGCTTACCACTTAGCCACTTGGGAGGAATGTTTCTTTCCTGGCGGGGGGGGGGGGGAGTCCTGTCGACAACAGTTGGCTTTTTCTCTTTCTTACGCAATTTTTATTCCCCTCCCCAGGGAATGATCTACACCTCAACCACCCCTAGGCACGTGAAGTGGTAGTGCCCTCTACAATAGTTTCGGATTTTTTATGTTTTATTCATTTTCACTTTCACAACCATGAAGAAAAAGAAATGATGCCAAGGTTGTTTTTCCTCTGAGCGACATTTTTGAGAAGGTTGGGGGAGGGGACCCACTGGAACAGCTGTTGGGAGACAGATGGTAGCCTCCCGTCAAGGCCATCCAGCGTGTTCTTTAATGTGCACAGGGTATGGCTCTCCCGTACACGGAGCCACGGCTTAACGTCCCATCCGACGGACGGCGGCCTTTCCAAGCCCATCGGTGTCCCCTACTGACCGTGGGCAGGGCGAGGAGTTTTGCGGAGATAAATCTCAACGCTCACCCAGCTCTGACTCGAATCTGGGAATAGCAGATTACGAGCCTGGCGCGCTACCGACTGAGTCACCCCCGCCCCCGAAATAATGCAATCGAAATCGATTAGTAATTTTAATGATAAGCAAGAAGTTTTGTTAATAAATACTAAAATTAATGTAATTAATTAATATTATACGTAGCATATAATTTGTATTATTCAATACGCATTTTCATTTAAATAGCAAATTATTCATTTGAAATTTAAATATTTCTCTCCTTTTTTTTTGTTCTGGGAATGAACAACTAAACACTGAATTATCAAAAATATTGGGTTATTTTTCAAGTTGCAGTATTCAAATGATGGCGACCCGATATTGTGGGCGCCCCTAGGCTAATACATAACATACCTAAAGAGAAATCCATATCTGAACTTCCCCATCTAAAGTATTCATGCAGGGATCACTTTAGATACAATTATCAGTTGAATCATTTTGTTGCTTCCTTACTTCACCATCTTAAAATATGGAAACCCTCAGCTTTAAAAATTGGATCCCACCCGATTTCAGTTTCTGGGGGGGGGGGGGGAGCATTGACTTCGCATGAGCTATTTACTATCGCTTAAATCTGAAGATTTGTACGCGCGGGTTAAGAGTGAAATTGAAGAAGATTGCGCAGCTTGCGAACTTATTGCTCTCCTTCACTCTTAAATATTCTGAAACGGCTGCATCACTTAAACGCATAGTGATTTCTTCCACAGATTAAGTAACGTCTTCAGATGGGGAGGATTAGTGATTCCGTTGTGTTACCTGGGGCGCGTTGGGTTGAGTTGTTCCACCTCTGAGCGGCACTTTTTTGCACACCATGGGTTAAATGGCCAATCACAAGGACCCCGAAGGCTCAGAGAAGGTTGGGGGAGGGGACCCACTGGAAAGGCAGTTGGGAGACAGATGGTAGCCTCCCGTCAAGATCACCCAGCATGTTCTTTAATGTACATAGGATATGCTTTTTCACGCACACGGAGCCACGGCTTAACGTCCCATCCAACGGACGACGGCCTTTTCAAGCTCATCGGTGTCCCCTACTGACCGTGGGCAGGACGGGGAGTTTTGCGGAGGTAAATCTCAACGCTGACCCAACTGGGACTCGAACCTTGAAACTGCAGATTACGAGCCTGGCGCGCCACCGACTGAGTCACCCCCGCCCCACATGGAGCAGGAGGGCTCAGAAGTGGTGTTACGTCACGCTGAAATAGTAAATTTATTTCTGCGCTTAGTCCTTTTTTTTTGGTTATCGCTAACAGCATCGAGCAACAAGTTTTGATCTTCGGAAGTGGAAACAGTTGATTCTTATGCAAATCGAGGAGCTAAACACAAAACTGACAACAAAAATATCTGATTGGCTACGGTTTTCGCGATACAGTTACTTATCTTTATTACGTCATTCGCTGAAGGTTGCATAGAGGTCACAGCAACAGAGGCCTCTTCGCCTGCCCTTAGATACCAGATCTTGAGAATCTCGCATCACTTGCACCAGTATAATCCGCTAACATTGATCGGCTCTATCTGCCTTGATATCTCTTTTACATTGCAGCAATTTCTTGATGGAAACGATCCCCGTGCTCATCACTAACCGTAGCACCACAATTTTCAGGAAACAAATCCAAATCAGAAACGTACCTTCAAAGACATACTACATCGCACTCTGTGATATGAGGATAGCAGTTCGTACCTGATATTTTCCTCTTTTTCATTCCCTAAGAAGACCGTTGCCACTTGTGGGAAAGCACGACCAGATCAAATCCCTCATCATGCAGCAGTGAGCGAATATCTGAATCGGTAAAACATCCTCTTCTATATTTGCATTATTAAGTCTCGGAAATTTCTGTCTGTCAAGGCACAGAAAGGCAGTTTGCAACTGATCCACAATCTTGATAAAATTCTTCATTAGGCCCAGTTATATGTGTAAAGGTGGCAACAAAATCTTGGTGGATTGTACTAGCGGATGATGCTGTATAGTCTTCTCTGGTCCCAGTGATTGCTGAGAAGGTGAAATTCTCTTCACGTAATGAGATGCTTTCTCTCTTCTATTCCATTCACAAAGGAAGCAACAGAACTTTGTATATCCGAACTGTAAGTCCAAGCAAAAGTTGGGTTGGGTTGTTTTACCTCTGAACGGCACTTTTTTGCACACCATGGGCTAAATGGCCAGGTCACAAGGACCCTGAAGGCTCAGAGAAAGTTGGGGGAAGGGACCCACTGGAACAGCTGTTGGGAGACAGATGATAGCCTCCCGTCAAGGCCATCCAGCGTGTTCTTTAACGTGCACAGGGTATGGCTCTCCCACACACGGGGCCACGGCTTAACATCCCATCCGACGGACGGCGGTCTTTCCAAGCCCATCGGTGTTCCCTACTGACCGTGGGCAGGGCGGGGAATTTTGCGGAGATAAATCTCAACGCTGACCCAGCTGGGACTCGAACCTGGGAACTACAGATTACGAGCCTGGCGCGCTACCGACTGAGCCACCCAAGCAAAAGAGCAATGACTTTTAACTCTGCACAAATATGCCACTTGTTTTTGTCATAATTTATATATTGAAATAATTTTTTTATATTGTCATAAGTTTTCTTCATATTAACAGCATGGCCTAATAGAACAGAAGGCAACAAGTTCTTATTGTGTAGAAGAAGGGCTTTCAGACTTAATTTCGAGGAATCTATAACTCACCGCCATTCTCCTCGAGTCTGTGTCACGTGGACGAATCTTTGCAAGTAACCAGGTTAGCTATCATTGTAAAGAACAATACCACACGCCTCCTTTCGCATTTCTATCAAGGACATTCCACCGCTGTAATCTGGATCCTAGGAATTCCGCCTTGCCCTTTAACACCTCCCGACCTCTAAGAAGATCATTCAACTCGTTCTGTGTTAACTTGTGTGGTGAATCCGATGTCGTGGGAGTAAAGTCGGGATCTACAGATGCTGTTTCCTGTGCTCTTGTCTCTTTCTCCTCTGTGTCCACATCGTAATGTTCTGGTGGCTCGGGGATGGGCAGGTTTTCCCCATGTGGCACTGGGCGGATGGCAGACGGTATGTTGGGGTAGTTCATTGTCTGCTTTTTCTTTTCAGTAATACCACTTACCAGCGGGGGTGTCATACCAAAGTAACAGTCACTCACGTGGTTAGATGGCCATATCATGGGAACGGCAAATGGCATTGACCACCGCTTCACATTTAGCTAGCTGCGAAGACTTGTTGTACAGTCGCTCAAAAAAGTATCCAAACACTACGGTTGATTATAAAATTCAGAAAAAATATCTGGCAACGATTTTTTTAGAAATTAGTGATCTGGCAACCTTCGTGTCACGTGATTACAGAATTCAGGAAAAATATCTGGAGCGTGTACAGCAACTGTACACGCTCCAGTTACCGTTCACAGCAAACTGGAGCGTATGCAGTTACTGCACACGCTCCAGTTGACTGGAGCAGTGAACGGTAAGTGCACACGCTCAATGAACTCAGTGAACGGTAACTGCACACGCTCAATATTTCCGTGAGTGAGCCCACATGATCTAGTATCAAAATAATATGACCACCTACAGTCGCTCAAAAAAGTATCCGAACACTATGGTTGATTACAGAATTCAGAAAAAATATCTGGCAACGATTTTTTTAGAAATTAGTGATCTGGCAACCTTCACGTAACACGAAGGTTGCCAGATCACTAATTTTTAAAAAAATCAGATATTTTTTCAGAATTCTGTAATCAACCATAGCGTTCGTATACTTTTTTGAGCGACTGTACATACATTTTAAAAGATCTCAATTAGTACCGTGTAAAATCGAGTGTATAATCATGTAAATCGAAACTGGTTGCATTTTTCGCACCGTGTAAATCGAGGGATAGGTGTACTTTTCGTCTGTTAACGCAAAATTTTTACTCTTTCCTGTAACTTTAGCCGCATTTCATATTTAAATAATCAATTCCAGAATCATTTTCTCTTCATTTTCCGTTATAACATTTATCTTTTTTTGTTTTCAGGTTCACGCGAAGCACGAGGAGAAATCGGAGAACAAGTCCGTGTATCGTGAGTATAACCGCGAGTTTCTCCTTCCTAAAGGCACCAATCCGGAGATGATCAAATCCTCGCTGTCCACAGATGGAGTGCTCACCGTTGAGGCCCCCTTGCCGGCCCTCGAGGGCCCCCAGGAACACCTCATCTCCATTGGATCTGCTTGAATGTCCCCCTCCCCCTCACCCCTCACCATCACCTACCTCCCACCCCTTATTTTTTGCAGAGGAAGCGATTGTATGGACAGCTCGTGCACTCGTCATTACTTAATTGTAACTCATTTCGGATGTCTGTGACGTGATTAAAAGTTCCTTCGTTGAAAGCGTCTGCTCTCGTTTCAGTGACTCTCATTTCGATTCGTATCAATCCAGAGAGGAAATCTCCATTTGCTATCACATGACTTCACAAAGATCTCTTGGCTGTGAACCTAATTAACAACCACTAATAAGTCCACGACACATTTTAGGAACTAATTAACTAGTCAGGGACCCATTTTAAAAACTGCTGAAAAAATAAGGCCAGATTAATTTCACCAATTGGTTAATTACTCGTAATATTATAATATATATAATTCACCAATAGATATAATATTATAATATTATAACTAAAATAATATAATGCAATAAATTATAATTGTATAATATATAATAATATTATAATTCACCAATAGATATAATAATATATAATTCACCAATATATTAATTATTCGTAATTTGCAAATTACTAAGAGTGGGTGATTAATCTTACTAACTATAAATGGTTAAGTTCAGGGCCGGATCTAGAGGGGTCTACGAGGTCCATGCCCTCCCCCCCCCCTTCAGAATGATAATAAAGTAATATAAGCAAAAAATTATTGAACTTATTTATATTTCAAGCATTTTTTTAAGAATTTTTTTTGAAGACCTGTCAAACCTCTCTCTTAAATCAGCTGTTAAGGCATATCACATTACGTTCTACTAACGGAGAAAAATTATTCACGACAATTTAAATTATCTACCAAAGTCTAAATTGATATACCCATTACGAAAATTACTCAATCATCGACATATGCTAGTAGTCAAATTAAAGCACTATATGAAGGGTTAGCTGTTTAGATAACGAAGAAAAAGACGTTTTTAGTTAAAACCTATTAAAAAACACTAGATTTTAGCATGATGGGGCGACCGTCCATACTGCGTCACAATAGCTTTCTTTCAGGACTTGCAGCATTGTCGGCAGTGGTCGTTAGCCACCACGATCCCCAGACTTCACACCACCTGAGTTATTTTTATGTGGGGATATCTTGAAGAAAGAGTCGATCGCAATAACCGACGAAGCCACGAGGAGCTTAAACATCACGCTGAGCAGAATGCTGCTGGCACTGACAAGCAAACTCTTCAAAATTTGCAAGACACACAATAAAAAAAAAAGTAAAATTTGCAAGAAACACTGTAAGAAAAGTAAAATTTGCAAGAAACACTAAGAAAAGTAAAATTTGCAAGGAACTGTAAGAAAAGTAAAATTTGTAAGGAACTGTAAGAAAAGTAAAATTTGCAAGAAACACTGTAAGAAAAGTAAAATTTGCAAGAAACACTGTAAAAAAAGTAAAATTTGCAAGAAACGCTGTAAGAAAAGTAAAATTTACAAGACACACTGTAAGAATAGTAAAATTTGCAAGGAACTGTAAGAAAAGTAAAATTTGCAAGACACACTGTAAGAAAAGTAAAATTTGCAAGACACACTGTAAGAAAAGTAAAATTTACAAGACACACTCTAAGAAAAGTAAAATTTGCAAGACACACTGTAAGAATAGTAAAATTTGCAAGGAACTGTAAGAAAAGTAAAATTTGCAAGAAACACTGTAAAAAACGGCTGAATGCTTTGTCTTTCAGAAGGTGGTGGACATGTTCGCCATCTGCTCTAATTGTACTGAAACGTGTTTGTCCCTGGTAATTTTGAAAATATATGGTACACAGTTACGGTTTAAATTATACACAGAAAAATGATTCACTAAAAGTTGTCTTCTTCGGGAATTCATCTTCAGCATTCAAAAGGATATTTACTCTATAAGTTCAAATCTGAAAATTCTGTAGTCGAGATTTTTATTTGTTTGGAATGAAATTTAAAAAAAAAATCGTTGCCAGATATTTTTCCTGAATTCTGTAATCAACCATAGTGTTCAGATATTTTTTCGAGCGACTGTACATCCTCAGGCAGAGATGTTTCTTTTAAGTTTCTTTTCCTGGAATTAGAAGCATCGAATTTGGCTTGCCATTAACTTTTAACAGAAAATTGAATTTTTCCGCATTACGCTCTTTCAGAATGCACGACTTTTGGTAAGAACAGAAGAATTTAAAAACGAATCAACATTCAGTGAAATATTTCTCTATTTTTCTTGCCGCTTCAACTAAGTGCATTTGTACCTCACTTCGGAAGGAAAAAAACGGTTTCTTTTTCCCCTTGTTGTCGTCTGTTTGTCCTATATGCATTCTACTTTTTCTTTTTTACATATAAAGGAAACATTCTTTTTGACCTGAAACTTTTTGCATTTTTCGAATTATCCATTAGTTTGAATTTCCACCATTAGAGGGTCTAAAATCGTAAAATGAAGAAGAACTTTATTATCCATGAAAAGAAGCATCCTTATGCGCTAGAGTTCATATGATGCTCTCCTAATTTATAAAGCAGAAAAATTCAGTGCAGTTCATTTTATTAATACGAGTATTATTGTCAGAAACTGACTGACACTTTTTCATATACCGTGCTGACCCAATTCTTCGAACTTCTGCCAATCTCATAAAACATTTTGTTGACGGAATATCGTCATCAAGCGACATCAATAACATTGGCTCCAGCACCATATGGATTCACTTGGTGAGGTTGCAGCGTAGACTACTTGTTTTAAAAGTATTCTTTTACAGTTTCCTTGCTTGCAAGCCAATGTTCCTAAGCATTTGTACGCAATATATAAAGTCATGTATGCAGTAGAACGAAAGTTATATTTATATTAGTGCAGCAAACCTGGTTAATTCGAAATTTCTGTACAATTTCAATTTTCTTTTAATTTTAGGACCCTATAAGCAAATTAGCCGTCCCATGGCCGAGTGGTTAGCGTGCTTGGCTACTGATCTAAGGGACCTGGGTTCGAGCCCCGGGTAAGGCATGGCTGTTTGTGTCGTTTTACTGCTGAGTGCCTGCCATCCTCTCGGACCTTCTACTATGGCGTATAAACTGACAGGCTCCTATCAGACCTCTGTGGCAAGCAGCTGCTTGAGGGTGGTATTTTTTTTTATTATAAGCAAATTTCATAAAAAGTACTTGGATAATTTGAAACCCTTGTGAACTGCAATTCGAAAACACAAAAAAAGTCGTGTACTCAAAATATCGATATATTTGTGACTGAATATTTCGAGAAAGAACCCTAAGAATTTGCGAGCACAACCAATAAAAGAGCCACAATGACGAAAGAGAAGGCGACAGGGAAACATCGTTCCAGCCTCTGGCGTCCAAAGAAGATGCATTTTGCAACTTTCGACATCTTCCAGCGATACCTGATTGGGTAGACAAGATACACGTGAACAATTTGGTGACGTCATGCAGCACATCGCGGTTGGGAATTCTCAGAAATAGGAAAGGGCAAAATTAGCGACTATTTCAAATAAGTTTAATTTGCTTTACTGATAGGTAGTGTTTGGTGATTTTTTGTGACTATTTTATACAAGGTGGTGTTAAGAACATAGCTGTGGCAACAGTGATAATGTTTGCATTTCTATTGTCAATTCGTGAAACAAAATGTTACATTCATGTCTGAAAATAAATCTTTTTGGAATTGGATATAATATCCCATTATAAGATTAGCCATATCTACATTTTTGTATTGTATATTTATTATTTCTATTCACTAGAGAGTTCTATTGTTTTCGTGAATTTCGAATAAACCAGATTTTCCGCAATTCGAATTTTTTTTTTCTTGCGATCCTTTAATTTCGAATTAACCAGGCATCATTAAAAAACACTCGGACATGAACGTCTAATTCGCATGCAATTATACGTTATGATTAAATTAAAAACAATATTGATGTCATACTTGTATTGCACTAACATCCGACGCGATAATTACATGATGATGTGGAAAATAAGAATTTTCATTATTCCCAAAAAAAGCTTCTTGCATCTATGATGTCCCCAGGACTACAGAATCCCGAGCCCTTGTCATCGTAACACGACTAATCATCGTAATTAATATAAGCCAGTGGCAGAACCAGAATTAATGAGAACTTTTCGAATGGAGGGTTGCGAAAAATATTAGTATTTTTTGTTCGTGTAAATTAACGGATTAACCGTAAGAATAAAATTTCCAAAAATAAGGGATCTAAGATCGCCCCAACATCTGCCTCTGCAGTAAACGAATATTCAACCCTGATTTGACTTAAAATAGTCTAGTTCCTTTAACCAGACACCTTCCTTACACAGTTTATGTACAATGAGGAGAAACAAAAACAGCGTTTTTTTTATAACAACTTTTTTTTTTTACGTATTCTTAATATCATCATTATCAGTTTATTATTATAATAATAATAAGGTTACAAATAGCATATATTTGTAATACTCTTATTAACCCAAGAGCATCTAAGTTCATGTAAGTTATACAAATTATTAAAGTACATAATTTTGGCAACATGGACACTCAACTTTCTATTTTTGCTTTGGTCGCCTAGTCATGATGCCACCAAGAAAGTGGGCGTGAGAAGTTAGGCCTTCTCTATAGGTGGCGTTGGTAGAAAAGAAGTTAGGCCTTCTCTTTAGGTGGCGTTGGTAGAAAAGAAGTTAGGCCTTCTCTTTAGGTGGCGTTGGTAGAAAAGAAGTTAGGCCTTCTCTTTAGGTGGCGTTGGAACCTAAAAAGAAGTTAGGCCTTCTCTTTAGGTGGCGTTGGTAGAAAAGAAGTTAGGCCTTCTCTATAGGTGGCGTTGGTAGAGCTAACTACATTGTGTTTTCAGGAAGACAGGGAGCTGGCAAACTTTTGTTTTTTCAGGAAGACAGGGAGCCCCGAAGACTCAGAAAACTCAGGACCCACTGGACAGCTGTTGGGAGACAGATGGTAGCCTCCCGTCAAGGCCATCCAACGTTTTCTTTAACGTGCACAGTGTACGGCTCTCTCCCGCACACGGGACCACGGCTTAACGTCCCATCCGACGAGCGGCGGCCGCTACCAAGCCCATCAGTATCCTCTACTAATCGTGGGTAGGGCGGGGAAATTTGCGGAGATAAATCTCAACGCTGACCCAGCTGGGACTCGAACTTGGGAACTACAGATTACGAGTCTTGCGCGCTACCGACTGAGCCACCCTTCCCCTTTGTAGAGGTAAGTCTGCGCCCTCTCTTCCTTCGAAGCGAATGCGAACTCAGTGACTTATTGCACCATCGATATGCTTTAGGTTTTTTTTCTACCTTTTAGGACCATAGAGGAATATAGGTATTTTTTTAATTTTAAATTAACTTTTTTGTCACTAAAAACACCTACCATTCAAAACTTTCATTTGATCAATTTTCGTAGCCTAAAGACATTTCCTGCGTCAGAAACTTTCATTCGACGTCTAACTTGTTGCTTCCGGGCTTCGCGTTCTGCAGATTTAGCTTAAGAATAGTTTTCACATTTCTCCTTTTTTAGCGAGGAAGAAAGCATGGGGAGTCAGAGAAAGTAATAAGATTACTTTTGGCTTTTTTTTTTATAATAATAAAAACACTAAAATCGGGGAAGAAGTTTTTTTCTAGTGATGATGAGGATTCAATAAAAAGCCAACTGGATTAATCGATGCCAAACAAACTTTTCTACTATGTAGTTTAAAATTCTTTTGCTGAAATTTAAAAATCGTCCTACTAATTTAACTTTTACGACTGAGGATATTAAAAAGAATTTTCAACGCACTTAATTGTCAAAAAACTTTTAATTCATTCTCGATTCTATCTTTTAAAAGGGGCGATATTTCGTCTGAGAGGAACACTTGCGGAGAAAGTGCTCAAATGGAGGACTGTCCTCACAAAAGGTAACATAAGATGCAACTCATTTTAAAGAGCCAAGGCCCAGTGCTCCCGTTTGTATTGCTACTTAGACAACCCTATTATATTCTTCCAAAATTAAAGTTCGTCTAGATTGAAAATAATTTGATTTAAAAAAAATTTTAATACTCTTACAGAGTCTGAAAAGAAAGTGTTTAATTTGAAAGATTAAAAAATTTAGAAATTCATTGAAAGAATTTGAAAGATATTTAATTTGAAATAAAGATATTTATTTTGAAACATGAGCAATAAAACATTTCAGGGCAAAGAACAACAACGAAAAAATCGTAATATTCGTTAATTTTTAATAAGTGAAGGGGGCCTAATTTTCTGTAACCAACTCTTTTTAAAATGTTTCAGTTTTTCACGTGAAGTAACAGATACGAGCTTCAGCATTATTTGACACACTCTGCTAAAATCTTGAGAACTAGTGGCAAAAAAAGTATTCATTTGTAGCTTCGAAGAAAAAAATATTTGCTGTGATGAATTTTCTGTAGTAATGACAGTTGCACCGGCAGATAAAAGAAATTAATAGAGCCTCAAAAAATTTCCCTGTTTCTTTTAATAATAGAACCTCAAAAAATTTCCCTGTTTCTTTTAATAATAAAATCTCAAAAAATTTCCCTGTTTCTTTTAATAATAGAACCTCAAAAATTTCCCTGTTTCTTTTAATAATAGAACCTCAAAAAATTTCCCTGTTTCTTTTAATAATAGAACCTCAAAAAATTTCCCTGTTTCTTTTAATAATAGAACCTCAAAAAATTTCCCTGTTTCTTTTAATAATAGAACCTCAAAAAATTTCCTTGTTTCTTTTAATAATAGAACCTCAAAAAATTTCCTTGTTTCTTTGCAATCGCGTAACAATGAAGGTGGTTCTTTCTATTACCTATCTTCCTCTAGAATTTCGCTCTAAATTTGTCGAAACAGTGTTTGTCGAAACAGTTGTTCCACCGTATCTTTCGCAGGCGACGGAGGAACTTAATGATTTATGTGTCAGATGAAAGCTTGTGACGTGGGGAGTGCCATAGGCTATACAAATTTGGCCCCCATGCATTCTTCTCTCCTAAAGAGAGGAAATATGAAAACGATTGTCCCGCTATATCTTCAGAACGGGAGAGCCGAAAGTAAATGCCATGCGTCAAATGAAAGCTTGTGACATGGGGGGGTCATAAATTCCTCCCTCCATGCCCCCTTTCCCTTCTCCCCCTAAAAAAAGTAGCAAATATGTGAAGGATTATCTTACTACCTTTCAAACGCGAGGCCCTAAAGTAACAAGTTGTATGTATAAAATAAAAGCTTGTGACGTGGGGAGCGTTGGAAAGAATAGAAATTACCCCCTTGCTTTCTTCCCCCCCCCCCTAGAAAAGGGAAAATATGAAAGTCGTTCTTCTGCTATATCTTCCGAAAGCGAGAGTCTGCTATTACGAGTTAGGTGTCAAATGAAAGCTCATATGTGGACCGTCGTAGACAACTTCGAATTATTCCCCCACCACTCTCCCCCCCCCCAGAAAAAAGGGGACGAAAATTTCACGGAGATCAATCTTAGCGAATATCTCAAAGCTTATGACCTCCGTCATAAGCTTTGAGATATAATTCGTTAAGAATTTTGTTACTTTAGAGCCTTGTTAGGAACTTGTTACTTTAGGGCCTCGCATTCGAAAGGTAGTAAGATAATCCTTCACATATTTGCTCCTTTTTTTAGGGGGAGAAGGGAAAGGGGGCATGGAGGGAGGAATTTATGACCCCCCAATATTATCCTCCAAAAGTTTTTTTATCAAAATCCTGTTATCGGTTTTTTTGTGAGTTATATATCAAATGAAAATTTCTGAAGATAGGTATATTCAGTAACAAAAAATATAAATTTAAAGCTTTAAAAAATCTCATCTTCCTCTATGCTCCCTAAAAAGTAGAAAATAAAACTGAATTCGCAGTCCCTTGAAAGGAAGATGTGGCAGCGATTTCCTTCCTCGACAAGATTGCCGGCGCCCTTTGAAGCGAATACGAATTCAGCTGATTGATTGCACCATCGATATGCTTTCGATTTATTTTCTACTTTTTAGGGCCCATATAGGAAGATGGGTATTTTTTAAATTTTTAATTCATATTTTCTAATATATTATGCATTACTTTTGATAAGCATATTTTTTGCACAACTATTTCATTTTTTCCATTTCGAATTTCTTATTTATTAATGCTAATAGCATTCGGTAATACTATATTGTTTGCTTTTGCATCCAAAACATACACTGCTCGACACTGAAACTGCTCTCTGACGAGGGGCGTTCAAAAACATGCATCTAAGAACAAAAATCATTTCACTTACCTCAACAAAACTTTTACTATCCTTCAAAGTACTCCCCTCCAGCGTCTATGCAAAGTTGCAGAAGTCTACGCCAATTCTGGAACGCTTGGTGGTATTCCTTTTGGGGAATACTCCGCAACTCTGAATGAACGCATTTTACAAGGTCTTGCACCCTTGAAAAAGGCTTCCCAGCAAGTTCCTTTTAATTTATGGAAACAACCAAATATCGCATGGTGCAGGATCGGCTGAATATGCAGAATGGGATAGGTGTTTGATTTTTTCCTGATCCAGATAGGCCGTAACTTGTCAGATTTTGTGAGGAAGGAGGACCCTTGCCACGTCTGTTGTTAGACGCTGCTCCTTCATCTCCTTAACCATTTTGTGCAAAGCCATGTTGGTGTAGCACTGGCCATTTATAGCCATTTACTCAGGTAAGGTGTCCATGGCTACCCACTTCTTGGGAATTGAAAAAAAATTGTGAACATCGTCTTCCTTGAGTGAAAGTCTTGTTTGAAGATTTGGGGTTGTTGGAAGATCATCTTCCACAACCAGATACAGTTGTAGATCTTTCTTGGAGTTGTATAATAATAAAAACACATCTCATCACCCGTGACAATGTCTGTTAACCGCTTGGTGTCACTAGGTCGAAACATTATCATCATCTCCTTGCACGAGTCGACTCTAGCCCTTTTTTTGCTCTTCTGTCCGTTTGAGGGATACCCATTTGGCACGGACCTTTCGGAAGTTTAAATGTTGAAGAATAATTGTTTCTACACTGCCAATTGATACACTGACATTTAAACTTATTACCTGAAACGTGATGTGTGGGTTTTCCTTAATGAGTTCACGAACAGCTGCGATGGTTATCTTGTTCATGGCCACCTTGATATTCTTTGCAGGAAGGAAGTCTTTGAAGCTCTGTCGTAATTCTCTGAATTTACGCATCCATCGGTAATAGTGCCATATGAACAACCATGATCCACATACACTTATGATAAATGGGCATGAATTTTTTTCGATTTGTCCACAAGCTGCATCCTTGCGAAAATGTAAAATCTTCCCCCTCCTTTAGTAGGCTCCATCACAAGAATGCACAGATTTCGCAGACCGAAGTTGTTGCGCCATCAGCGAGAGAGAAATAAATTCAGTTTCTAAACTGTTTTTAATCTACGAATTTACGTACAGTGCCTGGCCAAATTTTAATTGTTATTTGTCTTTAACACGTAATGACAAGTTTAGACAAGCTTTGAAACAAGTAGCTCGTTAACTTGAGGGGAATGAGTGCAAATCTACAGACACGGGTCAATAACTTTTTGAACGCCCTCCGTAGATAGAGCGGTCGGATTTGCATGCCAATCAGCATGTGAATTACGTTTCCGTGACAATACATTGTATCTGTGGGAGATCACGTGACAAACGCTTCAGGGGTTACAGTTGCAACAAGTTACGAATGAATGCTGACAGTAGATATTAAGAAGGAAGTGTAAAAGATACGAGGACGAACTTTCGCCAATCATTAGCAGCAGTTGAATGCATCCGAGTTAAATTGACATTAATCGATGATGCTGCCAAGGTGACGATGCTCGTTGACAGTGATTCCTTCAGATCAGTTGTTTCCAAGGGGGGAGATGTAGGATATTATGGGGGCTTGAAGTTTTCTGTGGAAATGGATTAAGCAGAATATGAAATACTGCTTAAATTAACATAGCCTTTCAAGGAGGGAGATAGGTTAGAAGAATAATACTTGGTAAAAAGAATAGTTGACAAAATAATTCTGTCTCCTCGCCCCCTTTCTGCAACCTTCTCAGAGCCCTCAAGGTCCTTGTGACCTGGCCATTTAGCCCATTTTGTTTTCAGAGGAAAAACAATGCAGCAAAAATCAACGTTTTTGTCTTCCTTTAAGCCGTCCCGTGGCCGAGTGGTTATCGCGCTTGGCTACTGATCTAAGGGACCTGGGTTCGAGCCCCAGATAAAGCATGGATGTAGGTGTCGTTTTTCGCTGAGGTCCTGCCATCCTCTCAGACCTTCTACTATGGCATATAAACTGACAGGCTCCTCTCCTATTTTGTTTTTCTAGTTTGAAAGGCTTGCGATAAATCACCTATGCTGTGGCTTCCTAAAATTTTGTTGACGATATCCAGCATACTTCTGTTACCCTTATATCGAATCCTGGAGACTCCCCAGGCACAGAGCCCAAGGCTTTCTTGCTCTAAAGCCGACCTATAAATGTCACAGTTGAGTAATAGATGATGAATGAGCGTGACGTTAATTCCCATGATTCAGTATTTGGGATGTTAAATTTGCATAATTTGTTAAAACTGACTAATCACTTTTTAGTGTTAATATTAAGGTTAAAGTTCCGCATGCAAAATTTTATAATCAAATCAAAAATTTCTCTGCTTTAACCAAACTTACAATTGTTTTTCAACCCAAACATATATTTGTTTTTGAAATCAGCACTGTTCGTCTCGTTTAAAGTGGTGACTTGAGAGTCACGGATTTCTCATCTATTTTTCCAAACGGTGTTTTTTTCGGGAAATGGTGAAAAGAGTGAAACTTTCGATCCTTCCAGAAATGTCCCTCAGTTGATCAGCAGACGCCTTAGAGAAGACGACAGACAGTTTTCGTCGAGTGGAAACTTTTCAGTCATAAATTTCGAGCTGTTGACTTCCAAATGACGCCTTCAATATTTACCTGAGTCAGTGAAGCTTAAAGCCTAACAAAGTCAATCGTCTGCCTGCTTTGACACATCTTCTGTCTGGCTGCTGCCTTAACCTTGGCAAATACAAGCGAAAGTTAACGTTCAACGATTCTTATCACAGATACCATCTCAGAATCTGTCTGTCTCTTCATTTAAGGGGAGTGCCAAGGAACAGAATCTCACTTTCCATATCACTAGAATTGGAAAAACCCTTGTTTTGACAATTATTTACAAAAGAACATTGAACCAAGAGAAATCAGGCCCACTGGATCCAAAGGCGTAGCTAAGCTTTTGGCGCCCTTGGCAAATTTATAATTACTAAGGGCGCCAAATTATAATTTATAAAACCCTTGTTCAGTTATTGATAAAAAAATACACGTGTTATTTATATTATATATATTTATTGTCATCTATCCGCCGATAAAACGAAAAAAATATTTTTGTAGGAAATAACGAAAATTTATAATATGCTGTCTTGACGATACAAACAATACGTATTAAATTCAACGAACTATGGGCGGCTAATCATTCGATTTTATTTTGCACATAGATATCGTGGAACGGCTCGTGCCGCCCCCAGAACAGCCCTGTGATGCCAACACGTTGCTACGACTCTGCCACGGAGAGCTAGGGGGAGGGGGGAAGGCTCAATTGTCAAATTCCGCCCCTCGATTGCTCGAGGCGCTTCATTACTCTTTGCCTTCGTCTCGTCTGGGGAATAACAGTACAGTCGCTCAAAAAAGTATCCGAACACAATGGTCGATTTTTTTATGGACGATTTTTTTTAGAAATTAGTGATCTGGCAACCCTTCGTGTCACGAAGGGTTGCCAGATACTAATTTCTAAAAAAAATCGTTGCCAGATATTTTTTCTGAATTCTGTAATCAACCATAGTGTTCGGATACTTTTTTGAGCGACTGTACTCCTCAGGCAAGAGATGCCAGGCGCGTACAGAACAAAGTACACTGTGCGGATCAGCAGGTCAAGGGTCAAAAGAAAAATGCCCTTAGAAGCGAAGGAAAGGCTTCGACGGTGAACGATCACCTTTCAGACCATCCACGTTTTACAAAATTTTCCTCTCGGCATTCGAATGTGGTTCATCACCATGCGATCACGTAGACCTTTTCTTCTTTTGGCCACTTCCTGGCCAAAATCCAGCAGACACCCTTTGTCGTGTAAATTAAATAACTTTATTCTCTGTGTGAACAAAGTCTGCTGCTTCTAAATTCAATTGCAACGACGTCTTATGTAATCGTCAACGTTGTCACCGCATGCAGTGCTTGGAGGCGCCAAGTGAAGATGCATCCTTATACCGGACGTTTTCAAGCAAGAAATGCAAATTTAGTTTCGTATTTCCTTATTCAGGAGTTTGGATTGGGTTGTATGTTGTTTTACCTTTCAGCGGAAATGTTTTGCGCACAATGGGCAAAATGGCTAGGTCACAAGGACCCCTATGGCTCAGAGAAGGTTGGGGGAGAGAGGACCCACTGAAACAGCTATTCGGAGACAGATGATAGGCTCCCGTCAAGGCCATCCAGCGTGTTTTTTAGGGTGCACAGGATATGGCTCTTCTAAATAGGAGACCACGTTTAACATCGCATCCGACGGACGTCTGTCTTTCCAAGCCCCTCGGTGTTCCTTTTCTCACAGAGAGCAGGTTTGCTTAACCTAGAAAAACAGCAAAGCTGGCACGGCCGGGACTGGAACCTGGTGCGCCACCTAGAGGCGACCTTCCTATTCGAGTTCGGATTAACTGAAATCATTTAAATTTCATCGCCGGTGGGGGCCTCCTGGATTTTCGTCATGAAATATTTTTTTCAAATTCTAGTAGCAGCTCTCCCAGTGGAAAAAAGAATGTATACTGACAATTTCGGAACTCAAAATTCTGAAGTCAAACTGATTTTGCCAAGGGGGAGTAAAAGCAAGAAAGAAAGGATTTTTTAAAATTACGAAGTTCAACAGAACTCTAAAACAAGAAGTGGAGCTTGAGCGAAATTGAACGTCGAAGAAGAAAAAAATTCGCTCTCTTTACCAATTTTTTTTTTTTTTTGAGTATCCGTCTTCAGGGAGGTCGGATAGCTTATATATATAAAAATATAAAAAATATATATAATAATAGCCATAGAAAAGGTCTATTAGGAAGAGGAGACCTCAGAATATCCATGCCTCATCCGGGCTCAAAATCTTTCCTCTTTGCAGCGTAGCTAATCATTCGACCAATCAGCATCTGTGTTCCGAGACCAGTTCTTATAAATGTTCCTGTTGAAAGAGAGCAAGAAACTTTTAAGTGTCGGGAAGAAATTCACGCTCACATATATATATATCTTTTCCCCTTATATTTGTTTTATCCTAAGAATTTCGATGAATTTCCGTGTGAGAGAAACTCGCTGAATTGAGAAGCTCCATCGTCAACTTTCCTCTTTAGCAGGCGTCCGATTGTAAAGCAAAACATGGACACCAATTGAAGGCCTAACTTTGTCCAAAGACTCCAGGAACTCTTCAGAGAAATTCTAAGATATTTTACGATGTGTCTGTCCCCTTAATTTATTATTTACATTTTAATTTTTTTTCCTTTCTGAAATGCAAATAGTGTATACATTATGCACAGTCGTATCAGAATAATATGACCACTTACCATACATATATTATGGTAGGTGGTCATATTATTCAGATACGACTGTGTATGTATGCCTTCCAGATTATAGGGGTTTTTTGTGAAACTGATAGCGTGTTGTCTAGCAAGCAGGGGAACTGACATGGTGGTCAATTGCCATGGTCATTTGATTGGCCAGATATGACTCAACAATTGCTGATAGGGTCGGGTTGTTTTACCTTGATTGGCACCTTTTTGCACATAATGGGCTGAATGACCAGGTTGCAAGAACCCCGAGGGCTCAGAGAAGGACCTGGGACACACTGGACAGTTGTTACAAGACAGATGGTAGACTTCCGTTAAGGCCATCCAGCGTGTTCTTTAACGTGCACAATGTATGGCTCTCCCCTGGACACGGGGCCACGGCTTAACGTCATTGATGGTAGCAGGCAAGGCGGAATTAACATAATGGCCAACCCAGCCATGGCCGGGGGGGGGGGGGGTTCCACACTCTCAAGAAGACCCTCACTTTTAAGGAAGGAAATATCAAAAGTTTTTGAGAAAGATTCGAATAAAAGAAGCAGAGAAAGATCCTCCCCAGCATGAATCTTAAAGATACTTCATATTATTGTCGTATTCGCGCGATCGCAAATGAGAGTAGCTACGAAACAACTGCAACTCTTTATAATTAATATTTTTAACCATGTAAAAATAAGGAGAAAAAATTTCATTTAGTAAATTGCTCGAGTCTTTTTCTCACTTTCATAATAAAAGATTAATTTTTTTAGTCTTGCGAACCAAATTTATCCCTTTCTATTACATAGATCGAAGGGGGGGGGGGAGTCACACTCTATAAAATATGAGCCCTTCAAATTTTAATTTGGCCTGGAGCCAAGAAGTTCTTAATCCGGCTCTTTTAGCAGACGATTTTATGGCTCTTTCTCGTGGCTGGTGCAATAGGGGTCGCTTGACAAGCCTCGCGCACCCAGGCCTCGATCTAGGAATAAAATAAAGTCGTGGGGAGGAAGCCAAGACTTCTGTGTCAAGTAGCTGCATGAAGGGAAACTTATTTATTTTGTGGCATCCTGGTGTCGAAGTTGTTATCGTGTTTGACTACTTACCAAAGGGACTTAAATTCGAGCCTCTCGGTAAGGCATGAATGTTTTCTTTCTTGTGTTGTCTTTCTGCTGAGGTCTCGTCTCCTTTAGAGATTTTCTCTATGGCGCTTTGTTCTGAAGGCTCCTGTCAGACCTCTGCAGTAAGCAGCTGCTCGAGTGCTGGTTTTTTATTCATTTTTAAATACCAACCAAATTGTACAGTCGCTCAAAAAAATATCCGAACACTATGGTCGAGTTCAGAATTCAGGAAAAATATCTGGCAACGATTTTTTTTAGAAATTAGTGATCTGGCAACCTTCGTGTCACGTGATTACAGAATTCAGGAAAAATATCTGGAGCGTGTACAGCAACTGTACACGCTCCAGTTACCGTTCACAGCAAACTGGAGCGTGTGCAGTTACTGCACACGCTCCAGTTTGCTGTGAACGGTAACTGCACCAGCTCAATATTTCCGTGAGTGATCCCACACGATCTAGTATCAAAATAATATGACCACCTACAGTCGCTCAAAAAAGTATCCGAACACTAAGGTTGATTACAGAATTCAGGAAAAATATCCGGCAAACGATTTTTTTTAGAAATTAGTGATCTGGCAACCTTCGTGTCACGTGACACGAAGGTTGTCAGATTTTCTGAATTTTCTGAATTTGCCAGATTTTCTGAATTCTGTACTCGACCACAGTGTTCGGATATTTTTTTGAGCGACTGTACGTCGAGACAAATTCCGGTAAAAGTGGCCTCCATTTCACTTCTGTCGAAATAACACCTCTGGAATCATCGCATTCAAAACACACCAACCGACTTCCCCATTGGATAAGAAAAGAAAAAAAAAACACATCTGATGTCAGTATCTGATTCCCGTGGGTGACGACCTCCCTGTGACTTCAATGCGCCCTTCTGTGTGGGCCGGAGGAGGGTGTAGCCGAGACGTGTGGGTGGCGAGAGACTCCTTCGGTCTGCGGCCCTGCCCAATACGGCCTACAGGTGGGGTGAGTGGCCACACTCGGAGCCTCCAAGTTACTGGTTAGCAATTTCAAAACAAATTCTCCGAATGAATCTCTTTAAGTGGAGACAGAAAGCTTTAATCCGCCTCAATGGGCATTTGAATGGTCATTATATTGCCTCTAGGATGAAGGTTGTTTCTCGGTCCTCCTCTGCCCTCCCAAATTGCAACCCCACCTCCGCGGAAGGTGGGCGGATCAAAATAATTAAGAGTTCAGTTTGTTTATGTCAATGCAATATTCGAAGCTGTGTGACTTTGGAGAAAAAAACGGAGAGGTAAAAGTATCGATAACATTTCTCTAAATCCTGAAAAATTGAACGTTGTTCGTTAAGTATTTAAAGAGTTGATTCAATGGTACACTTTATCGCAGTGTTGTCGGTTTCAAGACGATTTCTCAAAAGTTAGTTAAAATATAAATAATAATAGCTGTAATGAACGACCAGTCTTGCTATCACATGCAAAAGACATTGAAAATTCTGAATATTGAGGAAAGTTTCTTGAAAATTAATGTAGAGGGTGATCTCATTAGAATCTTTAACATAATCCGTAAATATTTTTTTATAAAAAAAAAAATTGGGAATTTTTATTTTCAACTCTGTGGAATTTCTAATGTTGATTTCTTCCAGTGCAAAGTACAAGAATTTTCCTCTTAAAGCGGTTGACTCACTCAGTTGCTCGCCAGGCTCGTAATCTGCAGTGCGCATGTCCGATCCTCGACTGAAGAAGCATCGAGACTTAGCCCCTGTTCTGCTCTCGTAGAGAAAGAGATGCTCTTGGGAAGGCCGCCATCCGTCGGATGGGACGTTAAGCCATGGTCTCGTGTTCCTGAGAGTCATAACACGTGCATTTAAAGAACACGGTGGCTGGCCTTGATGAGAGACTATTTATCTGTCTCCTAACTCCTGTCCATTATGCCTCCTTTCCTCCAACCTTCTCTGAGCGCTTGAGTCCTTGATCCGCCCATTTAGCCCAATGGGTTCAAAAAAAGTGCAGCTCAGAGGAAAAACAACCCGACCTCTAACAGTCCTTATTTCTTCGAGAAGTAAATTTGAAAGCGGATGCCAACGGCTGAGGAGGAGAATGACACCCAACCTGAAGTAGAGACGCAGAAATAGACGTTTTAATAAAGGTATACGTGAGGAATGTCTGGCAGTCGGGTAAAAAACATCCCATTGGGAGAGTGATTAGTGTACTTTGCTGTGGAGCAAAGGGACCTTATTTCGGCATGGAAGCTGCCTTGCTGTTTGGTCTGGTCTCCCCTGAAAGATTTCCTGCATGCCATGTCATGTTTACAGATGTCTGTCAGAGCTCTCTTAACAAATCGACTGATTGAGGAGTAATTTTTTTTAGATTTGCTTAAGGAGCTAAATTGTTTATATCACTGGGATTGCATTGTTTTCTTTCTGATTGGCGTTTATGGCCCACAATGAGCTAAATGGCCAAGTCACAAGTATCCCACGAGATCAGAATTGGAAAGGGGATCTACTGAAACCTGTTAGAGGTTAGGTGGAAGTTCCCCATCGAGTGTATCATCTTCCCCTCAAGAACATATAATTTAAGGTCTCATCTGACAGATGATGGCCTTTCCAGAGGCATAAATCAGGAGAGACGCACTATTTTATATTGCCTCTAAACGAGCATATTATTGCTATTGCAAATTCGTTCCAAAGCGGGTACGGATCCTAAAGAAGTTCAAAAAATACCATATTTTTGGGGGGAGAGGCAACAAAACACTGGATTAGGAAATGGCGCTCAAAACACTGAACTAGAATCACGACACTAAAGAACTGGATTAAAGGATAATAAAATAAATGTCTGTGGCAAGCAGCTGCTTGTCATTTATTTTATTATCCTTTAATCTTAATATCCTCCTGTCAGTTTATACGTCACAGTAGAAGGTCTGAGAGGATGGCAGGACCTCAGCAGAAAAACTACACTAAATGACAACAAAAAACTGAATGGAAGTACAGTCGCTCAAATATATATCCGAACACTATGGTTGACTACAGAATTCAGAAAAAATATCTGGCAACGATTTTCCAGAAATTAGTGATCTGGCAGCCTTCGTATCGTGTCACGTGATCGAAGGCTGCCAGATCACTAATTTCTAAAAATAATCGTTGCCAGATATTTTTCCTGAATTCTGTACTCGACCATAGTGTTCGGATACTTTTTTGAGCGACTGTACATAACAGCAAAGAAAAAAACGGGACAAAGGGTAATCAATCAACTCCCGCGAATTGGCAAACTGAAGTTTTCCACAAAAATTATTTATGGACTTGGGGGATTAGATATTTGAAACACTGGAAAGGTAGCTGAAACACTGGTTCAATGGGTTTTCTATACTTGCTTAGAATATAAAGCCACAATGATAGATTGAGAAGTCGTGATCACACTGCAGAAGGACACTTAAAAAAGAGGTGTTATCTTACACCAGTTTACGGTAGCAGTTAGGGTTATCATCCTAAGTAGTCACCTAAATCATCCTAAGCATGATCTTAAGCAACACCCACACCCAAGCAACGTTTTCTTGTGCTGCCATCTAGGGACAAGAAAGGACATTTAGTGAAACACTCGCATTTTTTCCTCATGAGTTGGCAATAATTATATTTTTGCATAATGAGTTTTCAAGAGAAATATTCTACTCTTTCAACGCTTCTAGTAATGTTATAAACTCACAAATAAATTTGAATAACTATATATAAACTCACCAATATAAACTCACAAATAAATTTGCATTCATTGAAAGAAACAGAATTGAGTATAGAAATTATTCGGTGTCACACTAGAGCAGTGTTTTGCAAAACGGTGTACAGTCGCTCAAAAAAATATCTGAACACTATGGTCGATTACAGAATTTAGAAAAAATATCTGGCAATCCTCGTGTCACGTGAGATGTAAAATGATCAATGAATTGATAAAAATGAATTTAAAAAATAAAAAATAAAAATGAATCAATAAAAAAAAAATCAATGAGATGTAAAAATTGGGATTTTTTTTCTGTAAAATTGTGGCGAGTTGGCAAAATCTAGGGCAGTTGACAAAATTCGAATCCACTTGGTAAAATACGTGGCGAGTTGTGAAAATTGGGATTGTTTTTGCGAAATTAAGGAGAGTTGACAAAATCGAAAAAAGTTGACAAAATTTTGGGGAGTTTGAAAAATTTAAAGTGACTTGGCAAATTCAGGAGAGATGCAAAAATTGGGATTGTTTTGCGAAATTAAGGAGAGGTGGTAAAATCGAGGCAAGTTGTCAAAATCTAGGGAAGTTGGCAACACTGGAAACCACTTGGTAAAGTACAGGTGAGTTGTGGAAATTAGGATTGGCTTTATGAAATTAAGGAGAGTTGGAAAAACCGAGAACTCTTGGCAAAATCTAGGGCAGTTGGCAAAATTCGAAGCCACTTGGTAAAATACGGGGCTAGTTGTGAAAATTGGGATTGTTTTTGCAAAATTTAGGAGAGTTAACAAAATCGAGAAAACTTCACAAAATCTTGTGGAGTTTGAATATTTTGAAGTGACTTGGCAAATTTAGGAGAGATGTAAAGATTGAGATTGGTTTTGTGAAATTGAAGAGAGTTGGCAAAATCAAGGGAGTTGGGAAAATTCACACTTGAGTTGCACGATTCAGACGAGATATAAATATTGGAATTATTACTGTGAAATCATGTCTAGTTGCCAAAATTGGAAGTCAAATGGGAAAATGCAGGAGAGTTGTGAAAATTGCCTCAACCACCACCACCACCGAGTGAAAATCTAAGTATGAACCAGAGACATTATTTTCTCAGTTGGCAAAATTTGATTTTCGAGTCGGAAAATTCAACCATAGTCCCTCTCTACGCCCCTGCGTGAGGGCTTACCGAGTGTAGCAAACGTGACTATCTAAATACAACTGGAGGTGGTCTGAGTTCCTCCTTTTCTCTCAGGAGTCGAATAGAAACAAACGTACAGTGAGCTTCAGAGTCTCACTGGACAAGGCAGTCTGATGCCCTCTTCTGCTTTTCACTCGGCTGATCAGTTCAAACTTTAATTGGCATAATGCTTAGGAAGACAGTGACTGCCCCGCAAGACAGACTTTGTGTACTGTGTTAACTCTAGCTGAGGCAGTGGTCAGCAGGGACTTCGCTCTTCGGGGAGCATATCCTTGTATGAGAAGGCCTGGAACAGTTAGGCGGAGCTTGTAAGCCCCTTCTCTGTCCTATGTGTGGGCAAATGAAAAAAAAAATAGGAAAAAAAAGTTATTAAAAAAAGTTATCTCGTAATTAAAGGTTGGGTTGTTTTACCTCTGAGCAGCACTTTTTGCCACAATGGGCTAAATGGCCATGTCACAAAGACCCAGGTAAAATTGGGGGAAGGAGAGACCCACTGGACAGCTGGTAGCATCCCGTCAGTGCCATCCAGCAGGTTCTTTAAAGTACACAGGGTCTGGCTCTCCCGCACACGGGGCCACGGCTTAACGTCCCATACGACGGCGAGTTTTGCAGAAATAAATCTCAACACTGGCCCAGCTGAGACTCGAACCTGGCAACTACATATTACGAGTGGCATACAAGCAACTGAGCCATCCCTGCCCCTACGAGAAATGGCAACAGAGGACAAATGGAATATATTTTTCGAGAAATATATCCTAACTTTTCATTTTAATGGTTTTGTTATGTTAGATTACCTTTGGTTTTTAATCAGGTTCTCAAATAGGTGTGAAAGGAAATTCTGTCTCTTAAAGTTTCTTTACGAAAGAGTAAAAATGCTCCTACTAAGCTGTGCGATAATGATCCTATAAGCTTAGGATTTTTCTGGAGCAGTGAATTGAAATGAAACATATCATTACGGTAAAAATAAAAATATTATAAGGATAACAACATAATTCTTCTGAATAGAACATCAGAAAAGAAATTTGTGGCTTTGATGTTAAGCTTAAATTACCTTGGAGGGTATAGGAGCTAAAAAAAGATATCTTCAATTAGACTTTTAAAATTCTACATAATCTGAGTTCAAATTGGCATAAGTCACATCGATTTCTGTCTAGAGTAGAAATCGAACAATCTTGTAGTGTGAAAGATCCAGGACTATCAGATAATCAACTCCTTGTTTCGAGTAGATTTCGACGCATTCTGTCGCTCTTTCATGCCACCTTTTCGTACCATTTGCCCAGAGAGCGAAGTTCTCTCGCGAGCTCATTTAACTCTTGGAGTGGCACCCAAAAGTTCCATTAGTTGACGAATGTCGTCACGTTCTCTTGTGTGACATTAGAGTAAAAATACTGCATTGTTAGACTAAATTAAAGATTGGTAAGAAACTGGAACAATGTTTCTTAAAATTAATGAAAACGATATTGCGATATTTCCGCTGTTTTCTAGACCAGATTTCGCTATTATTGATCAGTTAAGTTCTTTTGGGAGTTTTTTTAAAACCCAGTTTAAAGAGTTTTTCGCCTTCGATTTGCTAATAAAAAGAGCTACATGATCAGCTCAATTCAGTTAAGATTGCAATAGTGATCAAATAAGTTAAACTTATATACTACAAAGTGCTAATTCTTGGAACTGCACCAGATTTTTTTTTAGTTTTTATACGTTAGGTCAATACTTTGGGAAAATATATTGGGCAAATATACAAAAGTGTTGGGGAAATATAAGGATGAGAATTTATTCAGTGAATAGCACACCAATCTCGTAATCTGATGTTAACAGGTTCTTATCTAACTCTGTGTTGAGATTTTCTCCACTAAACTCCTTTTTGCCCCTCGGGGAGGAACTTAATCTTAATGGGTTTGCATGATCGTCCATCTTTTGCATTGGATGTTCAGCCGCTGCCTTGTTTGTGCGAGGGAGTTCAAAAAGTTCTTGACATGCATCTGCAGAACAATAACCATTGCACTTACCACAACAACACTTTTATTCCCCTTTAAAATACTCCTTTAAAATTATTATATTCCCCTTTAAAATACTTTAAAATACCCCGCTACTCTGAATGAACGCATTTCGCAAGATCTTGCACCCTTGGAAAAGGCTTCAAATCAAACAGGTTCCTCTTTTTAATTTTTTCGAAACAAAAAAAATCGCATTTTGCAAGATTTTTTCCTGATCCGATAGGCCATAACTTGCAGGGTTTTGTGAGCATTGCCATGAGGAAGGAGAACCCTTGACAAGCCTTTGGTTGGAAACTGTCTTTTATCTCCTTAGCCATTTCGAGCAAAGCAATGTTGGTGCGGTATTGGCCATTTAGAGTCATTTTTTCAGGTAAGATATCCACTGCTACCACTCCTTGGGAATTGAAAACAATTGTTAACATCCTCTTCCTTGAGCGAAAGTCTTGTCGCAGAATTTGGAGACGAGGTTCATCATCCGCAACCCAAACATAATTATCTTTCTGGGGGCCGTATAGTAATAAAAGCACGCCTCATCAGCTGTGACAATGTCTGTTAACCTTTTGGGGCCACTAGGTTCAAACATTGCCAAGATCTCCTTGCACGAATCGACTCTAGCCCTTTTTTTTAAACAAGTGTTGTAAATAGGTTGTAATAGGTAATTTCGAAAACAGTGTTATGAATTTGTTGTGGAACGGTTGACAGCTGTCAGTAGACATACCGTCACAGCTGTTAGAAGCCTACCGTCAAAGCCATTCAGCGTGTTCATTAAAATGCACAGGCGATGGTCTCTCCCACACACGGGGCTACGGGTTGATGTCCCATCCGACCGATGGCAGCTTTCCCATACCCATGGTTGTCCTCCACTGGCCGATGGCACGGTTGTGATGGTGGTGGTGGCGGAGGGTGGTTTTGTTTGGCATACGCTTATTTTTCCAAATGTATGTTCTAATTTTGTTGGGTAGTTATATTTTACAATAAGTGTCGTTTTTTCTTGTTTAACTGTATTTTACAGAAGGTGCTATGATTTGTTGCGTAATTGTACTTTCTAATTAGTGGTGTGATTTGGATTTAAGTGTATTTTCACCAGAGCCTCATTAGCCATCAAGAGCTGATAATTTCCCGATTTATGATTAAGTGATTTTAGCTCTGTTGGAGGGAACATAAGAGTAAAAGAAATAAGGTCGTATTTAAGTAAGAAGGAGAAATGATCAGCCCTTGATGTTGCCCGCCTCTCACTGCGTGGAAGTTGAGGTTGGATTTTGAGAGACCCCACCACCCACCACTCTATGCTCGTCTGTTGGTTTTTGCGACGCATAGAACCTGAAAGACAGAGAGAAGAGTCCGTTAGAACATTGGAAGGACGTTTTGCTTATTCGTATAAGGATAATATATTGCTAAACTTACAAAACATAAACTTGTAACGAGGCAAAAAGTAGGGCGAAATATAAAGCTTGGATATAACTTGTTATTAAATGCATTGTATCTAATAAAGCAATAAAAAATAGAAAAAGTAGAGATAAAACGAAAGTTAGGAAAAACACTAACAATGGGTTCTGTCGTAAAGTCTTAGACACCCCCTCGACAATTTTTCTTATTTCTGGAGTTCCAATGCGATAGATGGAATTATCACTGGTACTATCATGAGCAGTGCAAAAGGATACCTCCTGATGGTCTTTAAAAAACTTTTTGAACTTGTTGAGCTCTTTCCTCAGCCTCAAATTGTAAACACTTGATTTTCATCGCAAAATTACGAACTCTGGCTATTTGAACTATTATGACCACTCGGTGAGCTTATAAAATATTTCGATTCATTTAAATTTTTTGACATTCTTTAATTGAGAAAAGTCAGGAATTTTGTCCACAGGTCAGGGAGGGTTATTAATTTTTTTTAGCGCTCTGTTCCTACTACGGTGACTCTTCAAATCATACTCTGATAAAGATATCACAAGAGAATTGAACCCTTTTGCTGAAATTCGATCACTTTAAATCTTTCGATAAAGAGAACTAAATACCAAATTTTCAATACTCCACATAAACTGACTCTTTAGTATTAGGGCAATTCAATCAGTGTTCCCAAGTGAAAGAATTTTTCACAGAACCTGGATTTTTTGTTCTTATTTTTAGATACGTTAAAGCAAATATATCAATTTATAGCTAGCCTTTGAAATATTTTGGAGAGTTATTCCAGTGAAAATATTTAAAAAGCGGAATTTTCGTTAGTCATTATGCTGGATCTGAAAGCTTATTTGTAGAATAGTTTTTAAAAAAAGTAATGTTTCCATTATGTTTAATAATAACAATATTAATAAAAAAATGGTCCATTTGAAATAAAATGCTGAAATAAATTCTTCCATTAAAACTAATGAAATGAATTTCCACATACAGACAGGCAAAATTCTAAATTAATCAAATGCAGAATAACAATTTTCCCATTATGTCGTTGACCATGCAACAATTTACCTCTTGAGGTTCTTTATAGGGCATCTGTCTGGTTATCAGATTTTTAAGACAATTTCTTGGTTTGAGGATACAAAAGCTCTTTACAATATTCTCTTATTCAATTTAAATACAATTTTTACCAATGATTTCATGCCTTCCAGCTAAACACGCCAACTGTCTTCGCCCATTGACATTAGTAATACAAATTAGGAAAACTATGAAACCACCTTAGCAAATGCTAAAATGAAATAATTTGTTTTTCAGCAAGAAATCAAAGAGTCCGAATCATTACCTTTCTTTAGATCAACCTTTCGTTGGCAAGAGAGGGGACGGCATTAGGAAGCTTGTCTTTACCCTCTACAACTGGGATGTTGGATCGATTCCCAGGATCTATCAGTGGATACTTTTTCTTCACTTTCAATCCACTCTTCAACTGTAAAAGATCAAAGTATTGAATCATAGCAGAAAATAAAAAAAGAGTATCATGGTATAAAAATAGTCTGCAAAATTCTGATGCATAAGGTAAAAAGAATTGAACGCTTCCCTCTTGAAATTGTAAAATCTAAAAAAAAGAGAGAAATTGTAATATTAAATCTGAATATAGATAATCGAAACATACACTCAGTGTTCATTAAATTATCATCACTGCACTTCATGTTAAGGTTCGTAATCTGCAGTTTCCATGTTCGTGTCCCAGCTGAGCCATTGTTGAGATTTATCTCAGCACCCCCCCCCCCCCCGCACTGCTCACGGTCAGTAGGGGACACCGATGGGCTTGTAAAGGCCGTCGTCCGTCGGGTGGGGTGTTAAGCCGTGGCTCCGTGTGTGGGAGAGCCATACCCTGTGCACGTTAAAGAACACGCTAGATGGCCTTGAAGGGAATCTATCCTAATAGCAATTCAGTGGGTCCCCTCCCCCAACCTTTTCTTATCCTTCGGGGACCTTGTGACCTGGCCATTTAGCCCATTGTTGCAAAAAAAGTACCGCTCAGAGGTGAAACAGCCCAACCCAACTTCATGATAAGGGAACGGAAATCTAATTTGGATGCTTTATAACTTCTAAAATAAGCTTTTAATGGTAAAATATCCCTCGTGGTAAATTGCAGCATTTAAAAACATTTAGCTAAATCTCGATTTCCAAAATTATGCATTCATTATTTAAATAGTTACGAAAGTTTAAACATTGAACAACAGCAACGCGAGACAAGAATTTACCTAAAAAGTTTAGATCTTTTATAAATAAACATTATTTTAAATCTTTTAATAAGAAAAGTGAACATTATAAAAGTTTATGTAATATTTTCGATCTTTCTTCAATTTTGTATAAGTTCCTTACGATTGCATTACTGATATTAATTATTCACACTGTCATAACTCTCTATATACTGAATGAATAATTACGAAAATTGAGGTTTAGATAGACGTAGTTAAGACCTGCAGTTTATCATCAGTGATGGTTAGAGAGGGCTTGGCTACTGATCGGAGGGACCTGGGTAAGGCATGGATGTTTCTCTGCCGAGGTGTCGTTTTCCTCACAGACTTCATTCTTCACGTCTGCTTGAGGAATTTTTACTTATGTTTAATTTTACCATAAAAAGCTTATTTTAGAAGTTATGGTGAATCGAAACTTTTGCATTGCCATAACATGGAGAGGAATGGCCATAATTCAACGAACACTGAGTGTATAGCAAACATCAGATTTGTCAGATCTACACTAAACCAGCCGTTCAAGACAAAAATCACATGAGATTAAGATAATCTATATATCGATTCTACATTCTTTATATTTGCTATTCGAATTAAATCATTAGAAAATGCATTTTAAATATCCATTCGATCAGATATTTTATTAAGCAAGACAACATTAAACACTTAATGAAGTTTTTTTCAGTAATCCGTAAGAGAAATGAAATCCGTATCTAAAGGAGATCTTTGAAGAATAAACAACTAGAGAAATTTCATTTGTGTTTTGAACAATTCTAGCCGTCCCATGGCTGAGTGGCTAGCATGCTTGGCTACTGATCAAAGGGATCTGGGTTCGAGCCCCGGGTGAGGAATGGATGTTGGTGTTGTGCCCGCCATCCTCGCAGACCTTCTACTATGGTGTATAAACTGGCAGGATCCTGTCAAACCAACGTGGCAAGCAGCTGCTTGACGGGATGTTTATTTTTTTTTATAAATGTTTAATTGCTTCTTCATTATATATAATATATATACTAATTAATAATGTATACCCTTTAACCATTTTTCTTTCATTGAATATTCATACGCATACAATGAAAACATTTTCACATTAATTAGAATTCTTACTTAAACAAGTTTAGCTGCTTTCGGTTATCTGTACGGACACTGAAACAAGTTTTAATTTTTAACATCTGATGTTTGAAAAGACATCGATCTCAAAGAGGAAGAGGTTGCATTGTGTCTAATGTTGCCAACTCTGGCAATAAATAATAAATGGACAGCATTACAACAGTACTAATGAGAAATGAACTCGTAAAGAATCACGAGAAGCAAAACCATTATCAATGAACTCACCAGTTTCAGAACTTTTCTTTTGAAGAAAGAATGCGACAAATAGGTTTTATCTCCGAGTCGTTGCTCGGGATCTTTCAACAGCAGCTTTCTTACAAGATCTTGTCTACTTGCATCTAAATCAAGTGGAAAGTCAGTGCGCCCTGCTGCTATTTCTCTAAATGCAAGCTTCCTGCAGGCACTGTCGTTATCCTTAAGACCGAGGAGTTTTAATTTGTACTTACAGGGGGAAATTCCATATATCAACTGATACGCAGTTATGCCTAAAGAATAGTAATCAGCAGCAAATGAGTATGGTTTGGCATTCTTTTCCACACGATGAATCTGCACTTCAGGAGCCACGTAGTATGGTGTGCCACAATAACCTTTAAATGAAGTACCAATGGCAGACAATCCAAAGTCTATTACTTTTATCTTGCATAGATCATTAATCAATACGTTGTCACCTTTGATGTCTCTGTGAATAATATTTTTACCGTGAAGGTACTTCAATGCCATTCCCATCTGTCCCAGAATCAGGCGAATAACATCTGTATTGATACGATACAGGGTAGGAAATTGCCTTAAGGTGACACTTTGGAAATGCTGAAAGAACAGAAAGTGCTTCTGCACATCTGAAGAAACTTGGTATTTGACGTAACTATCATACTGGACACAAAGAGGATTCTCTTTTACAGTTTGCAGGATTTTAAGTTCGTTCTTTACCAACTCATCATTGCTAGTCTTCCCTGAAATTACTTTTGCTGCCAGATCGATTCCCCGTTCTAAATCTCGAACTAAGTACACGCATCCAAAGCCTCCTGCTCCTAATTGAGACAGCGCTACCATTTTCGTTTCGATGTATTTAACATCAACACATCTGCTACTAATCTTTCCCCGTCTTTTGGATAATCAAGCAACTGTTTCATTTTGGTTTCATCAATTTCCTCTATTGGACATGGACAAGTGCATTCAATCCTCTCAAATATAGCTTGCTTTCTCAGGAAGCATTTAGACCGACACCACTTGGCATTCTGTTTAGCACCATCGGGTCGAGAATTTTCAGCCCGATACTTTTTGTTAGGCACAAAATCACCACGATCATGTATTGGCTGTCCAGAATCTTCTATTAGTTCACTACCATCGTCTTCCTTTGTAACTGTCATGCAGCAAAACAACGATGAAATGCCCCCATTCGCTCTCTTTTTGCGAGAGAAACGGGACCTGAACCAGTCCCTCAATCTGCGGAATGTCATTACTATGTCCCCTCTCTAAAGCATATATATCTCATGCACTTTATAACACTTTAATTGACTTTGACTTTATAAACATATCTCATATCACAAACTAATCATGCACATACCTCTTATCTTGTCAGAAAATCGAAATCGATTGAATCGGAGATCAGCTGGGAGCAGCAATGGTATCCCTGGCGACCATTGTTAAGCGAAACTTTCTTTGTTGACAAAGAAAACTAATTTGTTACGATATTACGGCATTGTTACTAACTGAAGGAATATACAGCCATATTATTTTAAACCGCTTATTTGCGTATTTCGGAAAAAAGGAACATAAAATCACATTATTAGAATATAGTTTCGTAAATAAATATAAATAAGAAGTTAAACTTTCCGGAGAAATGTTGATCATAAAAACATTTTTCTGATATTATGTGAAGCAGTTTCTGTGGTTTATTTTTAAATCACACTTAAGTTTTAAAAGTTACCATTTATATGAATATCATTGCCATTAAATATTCAAGAAATATGTAGAAAATGAATGAATCGTATTTTTAATTCAATATTGTAATATAAGAAGTATTAGAAAAATATTTGATGAACCTTTAATACTTTTGGAATTTTTTTAAATAATAAAAAATTTAAACTATATAATATTCCTGGGCAGGTCCAAATCTACAGAAAATAAATAAAGGGGGGGGGGGTCGGCAGAAAAACTCAATCGAAAGGAAAAACACAAAGGGGGGGGGGGGAATACTCTTGATTTTTAATCGCAGTATAACATTTTCCTCTCCGTTTTAGTGGTACAGTCGCTCGAAAAAATATCCGAACATATGGCTGATTACAGAATTCAGAAAAATTATCTGGCAACGATTTTTTTTAGAAATGAGTGATCTGGCAACCTCCGTGTCACATGAAGGCTGCTAGATCACTAATTTCTAAAAAATTTTTAACAAATTTAAAAAAAATTTAAACTAAAAAATTTTTCTAAAAAAATCGTTGCCAGATATTTTTTTCCGAATTCTGTAATCAACAATAGTGTTCGAATACTTTTTTGAGCGACTGTAGAGCAATCCCTTGATTAAGCTGCCCTTTTGCGTCTAATTTCTAATTGATTCAGCAAAACAGAGTACTAAGTGACTCAACGCTAGGCGAACGACGTATTTCCGTTAAAAAATATGTTATTTAGGTAAGTTCCGGACATTCCGATTGGTTGTTTCCATAGTTACGTTATTAGTAGCGCAATCCCCCCTGATAGGGGACCACCTAGACGTGGTGAGGTGGCTTCAGGCCCAGCAACCAGTCGAAGGCTTTGCTGACCAGATTGGGTCCCTGGTTGGACAGAGCCAAGACCAACCGAGGTCGAAGACATCGCTGACCGGTTGGGCGTTCCGATTGGACGGTATCAAGACCTCATCTCAGGTGCTCCGTGGAGCAAGTTCAAGGGCTCGACTGAATGGTTTGAGCCCGCCTAGTAGGTACGAGCCCTTTCAAAATCTGGGCCTCACTAAGAGTCTCCACCCCGGGTGCCGAGCGAACTTGGATCTACATATCCTTGTTCATGGCTAAGCGGGGAATAGTTTAAATTTAAGGTTTCTTCCGGTGGATAGCTTTCCTTTTATAGGACTGCTGCCATGTGAGGTCGGGGATGAGGTGCATCTATATGGCGCATTCGTGCCCCCGACTCTAGATAGTCACGGCTTTCCATTAACTTGGTAGTGTCGTCAGACGGAACCGGGGTTAGCCGTGGTTGCTGAACATCTGGCAACAAATAGTACAATTGTTAGAAGCGCAGGTAAAAACTTATAGAGCAGTGTGGAACACTGTTGAAAAATTTTAATCTCCATCTTTGAAATTTCTGGATCTCCACTTGCAGCTTCTCCCTGGATTAATCCACTGCACGAAGTGGAAACGTCGCGAATGAAGTGATGAATAAACCCGAAACTGATAGGCCGGAAGGTATGAGGATCAGATGTGCGAAGGATCATAGATTTCGCTTATTGTAGATTCATCAGTGCATATTAGGCCCACCTTGGGCGGTCATATAAGCCTGTAGACGTCTCGACATTACCTTAGCCAGATGGTTAATGGCGTCTTCAGGTATGGTGTTCCAAACAGCATGCAATTGTACCAGGTTGGTCGTCGGAGGGAATTGGCGAACCATAAGGTCGGACACATGTTTAATGGGTGCTAGGGGAGTATGGAGGCCATGACAGAATGTCCACACCTTGGAGACTATCCATAGTTGCACGTGCAGTGTGTGGGGTGGCGCTGTCCTGCTTCAGAAGTAATCCAGGCATGGTGGTAAGGAAGGGTCGTGCCACGGGATTAACAATGCCATCGATGGGATGTCTCGCTGTTAGCATGTTAGAAACATGGAGCCAGCTGCCATATGTGATGCCACCCCATACCAACGAAGTGTGGTGGCTAATGGAATAGGCTTCCTCATGTTGTTGACGACACCAACGCCATGCAGACAAACGGCCGCCTAGCATGCCGAAACAGAATTGGTACTCGTCTGTGAACAACACTCTCCTCCCTTCCCTAGTCCAACGTTGCTTCACTCGACACCAGTGGAGACGGCATAACCGGTGATGTTGCTGCAATGACTGACTGGACGCCTCATCCTCATTTCTGCATCAGGCAAACGTTGTCTAATGGTTTATGGGGAGACCATGGCACCTGTAGCAGTCCGCAAATCACATTTCAGCACAATCGCTTTGACGAAAGTGTCGTGAACAGCCCTTCTACGAAGCAAGCAATCTTCACGTCCTGTGGTGTTGTGCTGGTCCTGTACCTGTCCTTCTTGCCATTTGATGATCCGCGATGTTGCGTGAGACACACCATTGCACCCCATGCATGTGGTGATCAGGGGCGGGGTTGGTAGTGCACCATGCTCGTCATCAATAGCTCCCAGGTTCGAGTTCCCAGCTGGGTAAGCGTTGAGATTTATCTCCGCAAAATTCCCCCCCCCCCTGCCTGCAGTCAGTAGGGGACACCGATGGGCTTGTAAAGGCCGCCGTCCGTCGGATGGGACGTTAAGCCGTGGCCCCGAGAGCCATACCCTGTGCACGTTAATGAACACGCTGGATGTCCTTGACGGGAGGCTACCATCTGTCTCCCAACAGCTGTTCCAGTGGGTCCCCTCCCCCAACCTTCTCTGAGCCTTCGGGGCCCATGTGACCTGGCCATTTAGCCCATGGTGTGCAAAAATGTGCCGCTCAGAGGTAAAACAACCGAACCCAAAAAGGTGGTGATCGCTCGAAGGCTGAATCTGCCCCTTCGCATATCGGCGATTCGCTCTCTCTCAGGTGTCAATTGCGCATAAAGAGTCTGCCGCTGTCTCCAAGTGTCCTCACTGTCATTGGAGCGACAGTGAAGCACTCCAACCTCACTGTCGCTCGTTCTGTGAATTCAGAAAAAATATTTGCCAACGATTTTTTTAATTAATTAGTGATCTGGCAACCTTCGTGTCACGTGACACGAAGGTTGCCAGATCACTAATTTCTAAAAAAAATCGTTGGCAGATGAGGTTGGCAGATGAGGTTATCAATAGTGTTCGGATACTTTTTGAGCTACTGTACATAATTTTTGTGTGAGCCTTTTTGTGATAGTTCTTTGTTAGACCTAACCACCACGACTCGACTCGGATGTACTGTGTGCTTGGTTGCAACTATCGCTCCGGCTATGGAAATTACTCTTTTCTGCGAAGTGATGTTTTGTGAAAATCATTTCAATCAGAATTTCATCATCGCTTTCAAGAACTCCCAAAGTAAATGGAATTTTGAAAAATTTAATAGGTAAGTGATTTGGTTTTACAGTTGAAATCTCAATGTTATCTAAATGTTAAATTATTTGGTTTATAGGTGATATTCGCTGATATTTTAGTTAAAATGATTTGGTTTATAGCTGATATTTCGCTGATATTTTAGTGCTAAAATGATTTGGTGTATGGTTTACATTTCATTGATGTCTAAGTGATAAAATGATTTGGTTTTGCAGTTCATATTTCTCTGATATTTAATTGGTAAAATGATTCGGTTAATAGTTATCATTTCGCTCATATTTAATTGGTAAAAATGATTTGGTTGTATACTTCATATTCCACTTATATTTAAATGGTAAAATGACTTAAATTTCACATTCGCTGATATTTTAGTGCTAAATTGATTTAGATTAGAGTTAACATACCACTGATCACGTGACAAGAAGGTTGTCAGATCACTAATGTCTAAAAAAATCGTTATTTCAGATCGTTATTCAATCGTTATATCAGATATTTTTTCTGAATTTTGTAGTCAACCATAATGTTCGGATATTTTTTTTGAGCGACTGTACGTGTTGTGGGTTGTCTTACATCTGAGCGTACCTTTTGCACACAATGGGCTAAATAGTCAGATCACAAGAACCCCAAAGGCTGAAAGAAGGTTGGGGGAGGGGACCCATTGGAACAACTTGTTGGGAGAGAGATGGTAGTCTCCCTTCAATACCCTCCAGCGTGTTCTGTAACGTGCACGGGGTATGGCTCTTCTGCACACGGAGCCACGGCTTAACGGAGGGCTGCCTTCCCAAACCCATTGGTGTTCCCTATAGACCGTGTGAAGGGTGGACTCGCCCACCTGGTAACTGCAGATTACGAGCTTGGCGTGATAACGACTTGGCCACCATCCCTTGTACAGGGCAGTCACTCTGTGCTCGTTAAAGAGCACACTGGATGGCCTTAACTGGAGGCTACCATCTGTCTCCTAATAGCTGCTCAGTGGGTCCTCTCCCCCAACTTCCTCTAAGCCTTTGGGGTCTTTGTGACCTGGCCATTTAGTCCATTTTGTGCAAAAAAATTCCGCTCAGAGGTTAAAAAAACTAATCCTGGCCAAATTATTAAAAGCCTGCATCGTGTGCGAAGTTCCATGAAATATGACTATGTATGCGAAGTTCCTTCCTGACGTTCGTATTCTGCGTCTCTACTAAGTCCTCTAAAAGCCGTTAAGACATGGTGGGAAACAATATCAAGTGCCATTTGGATAAAAAGGCTGATCTTGACTGACTTCGAAAAAGAGGCTTAGATAAGCTGAAAAAAGAGCTTAGATCCAGATATCTATTAAAGATTTGTTGAAGATTGAAAATTTACATAATTTCTGAATATGGTAATATGGAAATGGGCTAGTAGAGCAATGGGCAGGACCATCTGTGACGTAGGTGACAGAACTACTCAGCAGAATATCATGGGGCAAAATGTCCGTAGAGGATGGCAAAGATCTTTGAAAAGGTCTGCCAATAGTGGTAAATGCGGGAGGAAAAAAGGCTCTGAGGAACAGGGACAGACTGTTGTTGGCACGAACTGTACGGCAAAACAGAATTACTACAGTTCATCAGCTGAGCAGTGCTTCAAATATCATAGAACTGTGCGTAGGGAGTTGAAAACTTTGAAATTTGGGGTCGTGAGAGGAACGACGACGTATTAGGTAAGTGCTCATGATAATTTAGCCAGGCAGTGTATTTGGTATCCTTTAATTTCTTTGAGCTACGTCGTCGTTCTTCTTCGTTACAAGACGCATTTTAATGCGAACGATTAAGGATTAAAGGGATGCTGCGAAGGATTAAGGATTAAAGGGATGCTACGAGGGATTAAGGATTAAAGAGATGCAGATGGGATAGCGGATAAATAGGGCAGAGGAGCCTACATCCACTCAGATCAAGGATTAGCTTGTTATGCCTCATCATTAATATTCCCGATTCTAGAAGCATAATTCGATTCTTTTCGATGGGTACGGATCTAGAAAAGAATTTAAAACGGGATGGGGGGAGAGGCAACAAACTCAATCGAGCAGGAAAAAAGTAAAAAAAGGGGGGATGGGCAAGGACTGCGTTTCTATTGCGCAATATAACCTTTCTCCCATCATTTTAGAGCTCTTTAAAAAATATCTTGAAAAAAGCATGAAAATTTTTTACCACTCTAAACCTTACTAGCATTGTCTAAGGAGGGAGAGGGACACTGGGCCCCTTCCTCCCCCCCTTAAATCCGGCCTTGCTTTTCAATTTGGTTTAAGAACTTAGTTTCTGCATTAAGCTATATCTAAAACACATAGAGACGATTTTCAGTTAGTGACTGACTGATTGATTGATTGATTAAGGAATCACGCTGATTCTAACTATGATCCAGAAATGGTAGAGTTTGGAGATCCGGGTCGTAGATCTCGAGGAAAATCCGAAATCCGTGTGCATCAAGGTCAAATATAGGTCATGCAGAGGTCAAGCAATGATCTACGAGTTGGTACCGCAGATCGTAGATGATGGAAATGTTACGAAATTTCGTATCCGGAGGAACCTTCATGGTCAAAGGTCAAATTTAGATCTATCGGTGCTAGAGAGCTTGAAATTGATGTGTGGAGGTATTTTGATCGCAGATCTTACAACGTTTGTCCAATTTTGAATGCGCTGGATCCTTCGAGGTCAAAGGTCAAATATCGATATGCCTATGCAGGAGAGCTAAAATTTGGTGCATAGTTGAGACAGTCCGACTCAGATATAAGAGGAATTTTAAATTCTGTGTCAATATCAAGATGAAATATGGATCGGAGTGACGGACTTGAAATCAAGAGGTAGATAAGGCATTCACTGATTTCTAGCATATAATACGTTTCGAAGTGTTTCAGTCTCTTTGTATAGTCGCTCAAAAGAGTATCCGAACACTACCGTCGATTACAGAATTCAGAAAAAATATCTGCAACGATTTTATTTAGAAATTAGTGATCTGGCAACCTTCGTGTCACGAAGCTGTACAGCTGGAGCAGATCTTTACTAACAGTGGCAACACTGTTATAAAAATATTTGGTCGCAATGCAGGAGGTGATTGAAAATTTGAGGCTGGAATCAACATCATAATGAGAGTGGTATTCGCATTATAATGCAGTTCTTTCTTCTACTTGATGACATCACCAGGTACCTAATGGTTGCCGATGGCATTGTTAATGTTTAAATTGTATCTTTGTTTTAACAGATTTCTGTTCTCTGTAGTTCCCCATGCACTTAACCCAGAGGTATCAAATTCAGAACACGAGTTTTCCCTATGCAAACCTATGTTGCGATAAAAAATTTGAGTTCCAACCTGTAATGGAACGGGGTTTAGAACCCCGAAAGGATTTGCGAATGTGAGAGTTCCGGCATCGCTCTGAAGCGGCTTTCTCAGCTTCTGAACTAAAAAATCGGTGAAGAAAACCCCCGGAGAAAAATTTACATCCGATTGAAAGATTTTTTTTTTCAAACATAAATTTAACATGGACGAATAAAACTTTACTAGCACCATGAAGGCTTTGCTGCAAGTAAAAACAAATTTTCGCGTCTGTGAAATCTTTAGTACAAAAGTTGCCAAAAAATATTTTACAGAAAATCATTTTTTATGAAAAATGCAGATTTTTGTTATTTAACTTACATTATTAAAGTTTTATTTTATGCTACTAGATATTAAGGTTATTATTATGCGCAATAATGTATAAAATTTTACTGAATGAAAATGAGTGTATTATTTCTTGACGTAATAACTTCCTTAAAAGTCAATCCTTGACACTGAAATTTTCAAAAGTCCCGGATCCTCTTTATATCTGGTAGTACATGTAGGTTAATGCTACATTGATACACAATAAAAAAAAAAAATCTTGTTGCGAGGTTTTTTAAAATAATTATTTTTACATTCCTTCAAAACTCTCGAATATATTTTTGGATATCTATTGTGAGGGGCCACTCCAGATTGCCTGGAAGAGAGCAACGGATCTGGTTGTGAAAATCTTAAGGATATTTTTACATTTTCTCTAAAAGATGAAAAATATTCTCAAAGGAAAAAGGCTTACTTGGAGCGATTTCTCGAGGCCCCAAAATGCTTTGTTGATGAGCAAATATTATCAGCATGGTTGACAGCCATTGCTAATATTTGTTACTAAGCATCATGCAAAAGTGAATATATATTTCTTGCAAAGGAAATATTTTTTTGGGAAACAGATGTTTCAAATATGTCCAAGCACGAAAATGTTAAAGCTGCTTTTGAGACGTTCTTATCGTAAAGGTTAAAAATGCCCTTCACTAAATTCCATTTAACCCATTCGTGGACTAATGGTTAAAAAAAAAAAATACCCCCTCAAGCAGCTGCTTGCCACAGAGGTCTGACAGGAGCCTGTCAGTTTATATGCCACAGTAAGAGATCTGAGAGGATGGCAGGACCTCAGCAGAAAAACGACACACACATCCATGCCTAATTCCGGCGCTCGAAATTAGGTCCCTTAGATCAGTAGCCAAGCGTGCTAACCACTCGGCCACGGGACGGCGACTAATGGTTAGCGTACAAATAAAAATAAAAAATAATAAATACCCCTCTCAAGTAGCTGCTTGCCACACAGGTCTGATAGGAGCCTGTCAGTTTATATGGCATAGTAGAAGGTCTGAGAGGATGGCAGGCCCTCAGCAGAAAAACGACACAAACAGCCATGCCTTACCCAGGGCTCGAACCCAGGTCCCTTAGATCTGTAGCCAAGCGCGCCGCAAAAAAATATCCGAACATTATGGTTGATTAGAGAAGTCCCAACGTGACAGTTGTCACGTGACAAGGTTGCCAGATCGCTAATTTCTAAAGAAAAACGTTGCCAGATATTTTTTCCTGAATTCTGTAATCAACCATAGTGTTCGGATACTTTTTTGAGCGACACACACCAGGCTGTCCAAATGTCAGAATGGTTAGTTTTCTGATGTACGTATTCAGAGCACTATGGAACAGCGATTAAGAAAAATGTTCGAAGTGTTTTTTATATTTAAACCATCAACAATTTACTTTTGAAATTAGAAAAATCTTAGAAACAGAAAAATCACATTTTAATTTCTACATTGATTATTCACAAAATTTACTTCCGCAGTAATGTTTCATGAACAGAAAATAGATTGACCACATTCGTACTACGAATCTACGATGCTATTACTCTACCGTTAATCTTTATTAATAAATGCATGAATATCTTAATCGTATAATAGTGGTGCGAACTATCGATTGCACTATCGGCGGGAAAACTTCTCTTTATCTCACGCAAGAAAGAAAAGTTCGTCTTGTTGAGATAGGTTAGCTTTTCAAAACGTAAAGTGCATCAAATAATATTTTTATTATATGGTAAAGAAATAAATGAAGTCCTACATCCCGGTTTTTAGAGAGCTAAAAATGGTGTCACGAAAAAATGTTTTCGGGATGTCGAAATGTTCCGTTTTTCATCTCATTTTCAAAAAAAAAACGAGAGAATAGTTTCACTTTGACGTCTGTCTGTCCATCTGTAGACAACGAACTTCTTTTGCTTACAGAGATAAATTAAAAATTCTTTTTGTGTTGGTTAGGTATCTGGCCCGCCGAGAAGACTCCGTTTCGGACGACAGCGATGTTCCAGAGACACTCGAAGACATCATTGATGTTTTAAAATATCTAGCTAACTCTAAATCTGCAAGTGCTGAATGGAAAATCCCATCATCATATAAATCTCTTCGAAAGACAATTTCAAGAAAAGGATAAATCATTTCCAAATATAAACAAATATATTTATCTGCACTTCAAGATAGCTCTCTATGCAGGGCGTAGCGACGGACTATGGTTGGGGAGGGGAGGGGAGAAATCAAAATTTTACCAACTCGGTCAAATTTTGCCAACTGAGCAAATAATGTCTAGATTTTCGCTCAGTGGGGGGAAATTTTTCACAACTCTCTTGCATTTTGCCTTTGACTTCCCAATTTTGTCAAAGACATAATTTCACAAAGTTATCCCAATATTCACATCTTGTCTGAATTGCAGCAAGTCAGTGTGACTTTACCCCTGATTTGGTCAACTTTCCTTAATTTCACGAAGTCAATCCCAATCGAATCTTTACATCTCTCCTTATTTTTCGTCACTTCAACATTTTAAAACTTCCCAATATTTTGCCACGTTTTCTCGATTTTGTCAACTATCCCTAATTTCACAAACCCAAACCCTATTGTCACACCTCGCCTATATTTCACCAAGTGGATTCGAATTTGACCAACTACCCTACATTTTGCCAACTAGCTTACATTTTACTCAGTGGATTACAATTTTGCCAACTGCTATAATTTTACAGAAAAAAACGTAATTTTTACATCTGCCCTGAATTTTCCGTCACTTCGTTTTTTATCAACTCTCCTTAATTGCACAAGGCACAATTTTCACAACTCCCCTATATTTTACCAAGTGGCTTCGAATTTTGACAACTGCCCTACATTTTGTTAAGTTTCCTCGATTTCTCCAACACTCCTTAATTTCACAAAATAAATCCCAATTTTCACAAATCGCCTATATTTTATCAAGTGGATTCGAATTTTGCCAAGAGTTCTTTTCTTGGTTTTTCCAACTCTCCTTAATTTCACAAAACCTATCCCAATTTTTGCAACTCACCTATACTTTACCAAGTGGTTTCCAGTTTTGCCAACTTCCTTAAATTTTGCCAAGTGTCCTCGATTATACCACCTCTCCTTAATTTCGCAAAACAAATCCAAATTTTTACATCTCACCTGAATTTTGCCAACTCCCCACGATTTTGCCAAGTCACTCCGAATTTTACCAACTCCCCAAAATTTTCCCAAGTTGTCCCAATTTTGCCAACTCACCTGTAATTTACTAAGTGGCTTGGAATTTTGCCAACTGCTCTAAATTTTGCAGTCTCTCCATTTTCCAAACTGCCCTAAATTTGCCAAGGTACCTCAATTTTGACAACTCCCCTTAATTTTGAAAAAAAAAAATTACAAATTTTCACAACTTATCTAGATTTTACGAAGTCGCTTCGAATTTTGCCAACTCCGAGTTACTATGAGGGGGAGCATCCCCCCCATGGCTACGCCCCTGACTCTGTGCCTGATTTGTTTTCTGTGTGGGACTTCTTGGCTGTGTTCATCAGCATTTTAACGCCTCAAAATAAGCAAATTTGTTTGAAAATTTTTTATTTTAATTTTTCTTAAAATATTTTGAATTTGAGATGTTATTTTGTTTTTTACTTTATTTAATTTTACTTCAACTTTTAAGAGTTGAAATTCGTTCTTCTAATTGATTGTTTCCTTCTTAAACATCCTCTTCCGTTAACTTCGAGATTCAGCCAATCAAAATTTTTCCTCCCTCCCATTGGCCGATTTCTTTTGTTTTATCCACCTTAAGATCTCTGCTTTTGTTGGAGCCTTTAGCCTGCCTTTTCACTGTAGTATGATAATTTTGTTATTTTCTTTCATTTTAATTATTAATTTTTTATTTGAACCAGTGACCTGGCACGTATGATAGCCCCCCCCTCCCCCATAATGGAGGGCTTACAACAGTGCCAATAAATCAAAGTAAAACCAACCAACCAACAGAGGTACGAAGTGACGAAAACGAATTTAAAAACGAAGTGACGGAAAATTCATTCATTTTACTCCACTGAGTAAAATGTAAGCTAGTTAGCCACTTAGTAATTACGAAGTTTACATCAAACACCGAACGTAAAGGTTTCGAATTTGCCGTGTCATGAGAAAAGTCACACCTCCCCAACATGCTCAGATCAACAATAAAAGTCACATCTCTATGAATCATAAGCTTATTGCCAGTTTATGCTATAAATCGAAGAATGAGAGAATTATTGCTTCACCCCCGCCTATTGCGAAGTGTTAATCATGCATAGGCAGGCTTACCATATTTTAATACAAACAAACCGGGATATTTAGGTAAACGTCTTTGGTTAAACATGTTTTGAACAATATAAAATAATGCGAACAATTTATTTAAATTCACTGTACAGTACAGAATTTCTCTTATTCATTTTTGTTATAATACTCGATATTTTCCACTAGAAACAACTTTTTTCTGAATGCTTTAGTTCCCTAATCTTTTTATAAGATTCCAGACATATTAAAGCAATATTCACTTTGCAAAAAAGCAAAGTTCGAATAGTACTTACTGACACGAGACTCCGGACCTGAAACCAAAGTTTTTCACGATCGAGAACAATCATTCAATATTAGCATTATCCAGGTAAAGATCACTTCAACAACATGAAAAATTGCTCTCAGTAACGCCAGCAAATTTCCATAAGCCATTTTTCATTCAGATGTGGTGTCTTTGTAATTCTAGCCATTCCCATCTGTTTCCCAAACTGTCTGTAAATCCTGCAAATAGGCAAACGGTAACAATGTCAAGCACAATAAGGGTGCGGGATTTCTGTCGCTAAGTCATATAGTCGTAGAAAGAAAGAGAAAAAAAATTAAAATCCCTGATAATTTTACGAACCACATGGGACAAGAGCTCAATATCCGAACAATATGGTTGACTACAGAATTCAGAAAAAATATCTGGCAACGATTTTATTTAGAAATTAGTGATCTGGCAACTTTCGTGTCACATGACACGAAGGTTGCCAGATCACTAATTTCTAAAAAAATCGTTGCCAGATTTTTTTTATGAATTCTGTAATCAACCATAGTGTTCGGAAGCTTTTTTGAGCGACTGTACCGCGATGAGGGAGCTCCCGTTCTGTAGGAGGTTTCAAATTCTACGAGATATTCTGCGGCTCCTTCAAAGGAAGTTAACTCCTAAAATGTCCGATGTGATAATGGTGTGAACAAACAAACTTACCTAATAAGATTATCTGTTCACGTGATAAATGATGGATACAAAATAATTGCGAATTGCAATCTATGCCAAAGAATCATAAATTAGGAAATTATGAACGAAGCTTCTTAACCTCTGAACACAATGCTCTTTGAATTTCTTCAGTCAAGATCTGAAGAGCATCTCTTGGTACCAGGGCCGCATCATCCAATAAGGAGGAGGAGGTGGCACTGAGACTACGAAAATATTTTAACCTTTTTTCCTCTTGTATAATATAAAAAAAATAAATACCCCCTCAAGCAGCTGCTTGCCACAGAGGTCTGACAGGAGCCTGTCAGTTTATATGCCACAGTAGGAGATCTGAGAGGATGGCAGAACCTCAGCAGAAAAACGACACACATCCATGCCTAATAATAGAAACTGTAAAAATGTTCTCTTCTTATTTGAATAGTGATTAAATCAGCTGTTAAGGCATATCACATTCCGTTCTACTAACGGAGAAAAATTATTCACGGCAATTTAAATGATCTAAAATAAATAAATAAATATCCTCTCAAGCAGCTGCTTGCCACAGAGGTCTGACAGGAGCCTGTCAGTTTATATGCCAAAGTAGAAGATCTGAGAGGATGGCAGGACCTCAGCAGAAAAACAAGATGGCAGGACCTCAGCAGAAAAACAACACATACAACCATGCCTTATCCGGGACTCGAACCCAGGTCCCTTATATCAGTAGCCAAGCGTGCTAACCACTCGGCCACGGGACGGCTAAATTATCTACCAAAGTCTAAATTGATATACCCATTAAGAAAATGACCCAATCATCGACATATGCTAGTAAATAAAAATAAAACACTATAAGAAGGGTTAGCTGTTTATATAACGAAGAAAAAGACGTTTTTAGAGAAAAACCTATTAAAAAGTACGAGATTTTAGTATGATGGGGCGACTGTCCATACTGCGTCACAATAGCTTTCTTTCAGGACTTGCAGCATTGTCGGCAGTGGTCGTTAGCCACCACGATCCCCAGACTTCACACCACCTGAGTTATTTTTATGTGGGGATATCTTGAAGAAAGAGTCGATCGCAATAACCGAAGAAGCCAAGAGGAGCTTAAACATCACGTTGAGCAGAATGCTGCTGGCACTGACAAGCAAACTCTTCAAAATTTGCAAGACACACTGTAAGAAAAGTGAAATTTTCAAGAAACACTGTAAGAATAGTAAAATTTCCAAGAAACTGAAAGAAAAGTAAAATTTGCAAGACACACTGTAAGAATAGTAAAATTTGCAACAAACTATAAGAAAAGTAAAATTTTCAAGACACACTGTAAGAAAAGTAAAATTTGCAAGACACACTGTAAGAATAGTAAAATTTGCAAGAAACACTGTAAGAAAAGTAAAATTTGCAAGAAACACTGTAAGAAAAGGCTGAATGCTTTGTCTTTCAGAAGGTGGTGGACATGTTCGCCATCTGCTCTAATTGTACTAAAACGTGTTTGTTACATTTATATCCCCGGTAATTTTGAAAATATATGGTACACAGTTACGGTTTAAATTGTGCACAGAAAAATGATTCACTAAAAGTTGTCTTCTTCGGGAACTCATCTTCAGCATTCAAAAGGATATTTACTCTATAAGTTCAAATCTGAAAATTCTGTAGTCGAGATTTTTAATTTGTTTGGAATGAAATTTCTAAAAAAAATCGTTGCGATATTTTTTCTGAAATCTGTAATCAACCATAGTGTTCGTATATTTTTTCGAGCGACTGTACATCCTCAGGCAGAGATGTTTCTTTTAAGTTTCTTTTCCTGGAATTAGAAGCATCGAATTTGGCTTGCCATTTCAACAGAAAACCGAATTTTTCCGCATTACGTTCTTTCAGAATGCACGACTTTTGGTAAAAACAGAAGAATTTAAAAACGAATCAGCATTCAGTGAAATATTTCTCTATTTTTCTTGCCGCTTCAACTAAATGCATTTGTACCTCACTTTGGAAGGAAAAAAACGGTTTCTTTTTCCCCTTGTTGTCGTCTGTTTGTCCTATATGCATTCTACTTTTTCTTTTTTACGTATAAAGGAAACATTCTTTTTGACCTGAAACTTTTTGCATTTTTCGAATTATCCATTAGTTTGAATTTCCACCATTAGAGGGTCTAAAGTCGTAAAATGAAGAAAAACTTTATTATCCATGAAAAGAAGCATCCCTATTCGCTAGAGTTCATATGATGCTCTCCTACTTTATAAAGCAGAAAAATTCAGTGCAGTTCATTTTATTAATACGAGTATTATTGTCAGAAACTGACTGACACTTTTTCATATACCGTGCTGACCCAATTCTTTAGAACTTCTTCCAATCTCATAAAACATATTCTTGACGGAATATCGTCATCAAGCGACATCAATAACATTGGCTCCAGCATCATATGGATTCACTTGGTCAGGTTGCAGCGTAGACTACTTGTTTTAAAAGTATTCTTTTACAGTTTCCTTGCTTGCAAGCCAATGTTCATAAGCATTTGTACGCAATATATAAAGTCATGTATGCAGTAGAACGAAGGTTATATTTATATTAGTGCAGCAAACCTGGTTAATTCGAAATTTCTGTACAATTTCAATTTTCTTTTAATTTTAGGACCCTATAAGCAAATTAGCCGTCCCATGGCCGAGTGGTTAGCGTGCTTGGCTACTGATCTAAGGGACCTGGGTTCGAGCCCCGGGAAAGGCATGGCTGTTTGTGTCGTTTTACTGCTGAGTGCCTGCCATCCTCTCGGACCTTCTACTATGGCGTATAAACTGACAGGCTCCTATCAGGCCTCTGTGGCAAGCAGCTGCTTGAGGGTGGTATTTTTTTTTTATTATAAGCAAATTTCATAAAAAGTACTTGGATAATTTGAAACCCTTGTGAACTGTAATTCGAAAACACAAAAAAAGTCGTGTACTCAAAATATCGATATATTTGTGACTGAATATTTCGAGAAAGAACCCTAAGAATTTGCGAGCACAACCAATAAAAGAGCCACAATGACGAAAGAGAAGGCGACAGGGAAACATCGTTCAAGCCTCTGGCGTCCAAAGAAGATGCATTTTGCAACTTTCGACATCTTCCAGCGATACTTGATTGGGTAGACAAGATACACGTGAACAATTTGGTGACGTCATGCAGCACATCGCGGTTGGGAATTCTCAGAAATAGGAAAGGGCAAAATTAGCGACTATTTCAAATAAGTTTAATTTGCTTTACTGATAGGTAGTGTTTGGTGATTTTTTGTGACTATTTTATACGAGGTGGTTTTAAGAACATAGCTGTGGCAACAGTGATAACGTTTGCATTTCTATTGTCAATTCGTGAAACAAAATGTTATGTTCATGTCTGAAACTAAATCTTTTTGGAATTGTATATAATATCGCATTATAAGATAAGCCATATCTATATTTTTGTATTGTATATTTATTATTTCTATTCACTAGAGAGTTCTATTGTTTTCGTGAATTTCGAACAAACCAGATTTTCCGCAATTCGAATTTTTTTTTCTTATGATCCTTTAATTTCGAATTAACCAGGCTTCATTAAAAAACACTCGGACATGAACGTCTAATTCGCATGCAATTATACGTTGTGATTAAATTAAAAACAATATTGATGTCATACTTGTATTGACATCAATATTGTTTTTGTAATACTCTTATTAACATCCGACGCGATAATTACATGATGATGTGGAAAATAAGAATTTTCATTATTCCCAAGAAAAGCTTCCTGCATCTATGATGTCCCCAGGACGCTACAGAATCCCGAGCCCTTGTCATCGTAACACGCCTAATCATCGTAATTAATATAAGCCAGTGGCAGAACCAGAATTAATGAGAACTTTTCGAATGGAGGGTTGCGAAAAATATTAGTATTTTTTGTTCGTGTAAATTAACGGATTATTCGTAAGAATAAAATTTCCAAAAATAAGGGATCTAAGATCGCCCCAACATCTGCATCTGCAGTAAACCAATATTCAACCCTGATTTGACTTAAAATAGTCTAGTTCCTTTAACCAGACACCTTCCTTACAAGGTTTATGTACAATGAGGCGAAACAAAAACAGCATTTTTTTTTATAACAACTTTTTTTACGTGTTCTTAATATCATCATTATCAGTTTATTATATTTGTAATACTCTTATTAACCGAAGAGCATCTAAGTTCATGTAAGTTATGCAAATTATTGAAGTACATAATTTTGGCAACGTGGACATTCAACTTTCTATTTTTGCCTTGGTCGCCTAGTCATGATGCCACCAAGAAAGTGGGCGTGAGAAGTTAGGCCTTTTCTATAGGTGGCGTTGCTACGGGTCGACTAAAATTGACGTCATCAGAATCGCTTCACCGACCGGTAGGGCCTTCTCCTCTAGGTGATGTTGGCCCTGCCCACTCTATGAATGCCAGGCTCACGGTCTAGTAGGCTGCATCGATGGGCTTATTGTTTGACATTTTACTGTTTGACATTTTCAGCCCATTGCATCCTAGGTTTCCCCTTTTCTCTGAAACCCTTAGGCACGCTGTTCATAATCCTGTTTGCCAATCTGCAACTATGCATACGGGCAACATGGCCAAACTAACGCAATCTTTCTCTGCAAAATATGCTGCTCAAAGGAGGTTGCTGACTCCTAACGTCATCATTAGTTACAAAGTCGAACCGCCTAACACCCAAGATACTGCTTAATTATCTGGAATCAAATGCATCAAGTTTCTTGTTATCCTGCTTACAAAGGGTCCATGTTTTGCTACCATATCTAACCTTAGAAAGAACCAAGATATTATACAGCCTAATTTTAGTCTTTAGGTGTACACGCCTATTTTTCCACACTCTCCGTAGGTTCTTAAAAGTCCCGCGGTAATACCTATTCTTCTCTTTATCTAATGTGGCACATCACCAATATCTGTTACATAGCTCCCAAGATAATTAAACTGAGACATTTGCTCAAGAGTGCCGCCATTCAAAGCAACTGAAGCACATCTGCCTGACCAATTTTCATCACTTTAGTTTTTTCTCTGTTTATCCCCAAACCTATTCTGTTACCAGTCTCATCAACATCATTAGCCAACAGGGCCAAATCATCTGCTCAATCAAAATCAGAAATTTTGAAATCTCAACACCATTAAGGCCAAAATCTTTCCCTTGCAAAGAATTTCGCGTAACATAATCAATAACCAAACAAAACAGAAAAAGGGAAAAATGCACCCTTGTCGAAGTCCACTAGCAATGTTAAACCAATTGCTACAAGCCTTACCAACTCATTCCCCACCCTGCCCACGGTCAGTAGGGGACACCAATGGGCTTGGAAATGCCGCCGTCCGTCGGATGAGACGTTAAGCCGTGGCCCCGTGTGTCGTGGAGTACCCTGTGCACTTTAAAGAACACTCTGGATGGCCTTGATGAGAGGCTGCAATATGTCTCCCAACAGCTGTTCCAGTGGGTCCCCTCCCCCAACCTTCTCTGAACATTCGGGGTCCATGTGACCTGGCCATTTAAACCATGGTGTGCAAAAAAGTGCCTCTCAGAGGTAAAACAACCCAACCCATACCAACTCTCACACATGGCTCAGTATTATTATAGAGAGCTTTCATTACACCTAACATCAGATATTCCATGTGATCTAACAATCAACCACAAATTATGTCGATCAACAGAATTAAATATTAAAGTAATAATATCATCTATAGTGTTATGATCCACAATTCCCAAAAATAAATCTGTGTAATTTATGTCTGGTGTCAGGGGCGTAGGCAGGTACGTGCCCGACGGGCCCGGGGCGCTCCCCCCAGGAATCTGCTAATAAAAATAATACATGTAATTTTTTTTACGTAGTTAAGTAAACAAAATACGCAGTTAAGTGCAATTGTTTAAAAGTAACCCGAAATATCACAGAAAAATAACAGGACTGTGTTACAAAAGTATTGCCAGATTACGGATTTTAAATATAAAGCATTGCTTTGTTTTGTTTTTTCTTGCCTAAGGGAGATTTTGTTTGTGGATTGTTTGGTGCAGTTCTTGCAGGAAAGAAAATAACGCTAATTTTGTTGAACAACTGGACCAATTCTGATTATTCTAAAACGGTATCTAATTGCAACTGGCTTTCAATTCAATTAGATACGAATCGTCACAAAATCAATCAACTGGAAACCATTTTGTGTTGGTGGTATAGGAATTGGACGTACGACTGAAATTGCTTGAGATTAAGGTCTCCTCAGATATAATATACGAAACGGTAAACGAACAAAAGTTTGCTTTGTCCCTTACACTCATTCCGGCCCATCTGATAGTTATCAATTCTGCCAACGAAACCAGTGAAATAGTTTTGAGGACCACGAAGGGAATTTGCAAACATATGGGGATAAAGCACTAATAGGAAGTGACTAGGGGGCTCTTGAGGTATGTGGATGTATATGTTTTCTCCTGAGTCCAGCCATCCTACTTCTGCTATGGCGTATAACTGATAGGTCTTCTCTACGAAGTGGATTTTGCAGTGGTGCATCTCTAGAAGAATGGGAGTGTAAAAGCTGAGGCCATGTAGCTTTTCTTTGATGATGCTAACGAAAGGGACCTGAGTTCGAGCATTGGGTGAGACATCGATGTTTGTGGTGTTCTTCTGCTGCGTCATTCTTACCGACCCACTCTCATGTATATGATATATGACACACTCTTGTCAGATATCTGTGGCAAGCATTTGCTTGAGGAAGTATTTTTAGTTTTTTATTTTAGCAGCCAGGTCATATCCAAGTACGGACCCAATGGGTCAGATATTCGCAAGAAACATTTAGTGCAAATTAAAAAAATATTTGGTGTAGATAGGTGCAAATGTATAATAGACGGATGGGTAACCCGAAATACCACAGAACAGTAACAGTTACCGTTACAAAGTGTTGCCAGAGTAAAGGCTTTACCCATTAATTTGTGTTTTCTTTTAAAAAACATGGAATTTAAGGTGACATTTCATTTAAGTGGCTTAAATGAAATGTTTTGTCCAGTTCTTGCAGCGAAGAAAAACAAAACGTGGTTCTAAAATTAGCTAACTAAAGACCATTTGTGATTGTAAAGCAGTACGTAATTTCAACTGTCTTAAGATTAAATTGGTTTAAAATTAAACCATTTTGTGTCTGTGGTTTTGGGAATCGGACGTAGGTTGAAATTGATCAATGCTATAAATATGTCACCAAAAACATAGGAAAGAATAGGAGAACAATGTTTATTCCTTAAAACTCGTTGCGGACACGTCTGACAATAAGTACCTTTCAGGAGAAGGGACCAGAAAGTTCATTTTCCCTGGCCTCAGACTCAAAAGAAAGCGATTACGAGCCTGACGTGCAACTGACTGAGCCAATCACCTTGTCAATCCCAACACACTTGTCAATGGTTTTATTTTTTTGACCTTCGAATTAGCTTGTTTACCTCTGAGCGGCACGTTTGCACAAACGGGCTAAATGGCCAGGTGAAAAGAAACCAAATGCTCAGAGAAAGTTGGGGAAGGGACACTCTACAGCTGTTAGGAGACAGATGTCGAAACTTTCCGTCAAAGCCATCAGACATGTTCCTTAACATTCACAGGGTATGGCTCTCTTGCTTACAGGATCACGGTTTTACATCCCATTCTACAGCGATGGCTTTTCAGATCCCAATCGGTGTTCCCTTTCCAATCGAGAGCAGCGTCGGGGTTTAGCAGATACAAATTCAACTCTGGCCCAGGTGGGACTCGAACCTGGGAACTATAGATTACCCACTGCCCTTTGATATCAGATTTGCGTAAGAGTAGAAGATGTAATTTTTAACTGACGAGCGTTGGATAAGGCATATATATTTATTTTATGGTGGTGTCTTTCTGATGAGGTCTGGCGACCTTTACTATGGCATATTAAGCTAACAAGCTACTATCCTATTTCTGCTTATCTAAAGGGTAAATTTTTCTATAAATTTTGGGAAATTAGAAAACCATTGGTAAATTGGTAAGTCCTTATATAATATAAGCAATTTTAGCCAAATTTCTTTAAATAGTACCGGTAAGAAAACACGAGGTATTATTGTTTTCTATAAGGAAACTTTGGTAATTGAAAATGTTAGCGTACATATCTCACCAGTAGAATCTATGCACTTAAAGATCGTCAAAAATAAAATAATATATAACTTGTTATCCGTTTATCGATCTCCGGGTACCGATATTATAATGAACTTCTTTCTTCTCTGACTAGATGGATGGGGGAGAGCCAGAAATTTAAGAATATAATACTCATTGGAGATTTCAATATTGATATTTCTAGTCATAGAAAGAATGGAGTTCAGAAATAACTTAACGTTCTTTTTGAGTTTGGCTTTGTCCCTACAATAAGAGGATTTACTAGAGAAGAGATTTTGGGAAATTACACTGCTCACTCGTGCATTGATCACATTAGCGTAAATCAGATAGAAAATTTTAATTATAAATCCTTAATCTCACGAATCAAAGTTGCAGACCACTATTTTATTTCGTTATTACTGAACTCGAATAAATCAGTGTGCGAATTATACAACAGGTGATTAAAAATATTTGAAATATGATCATAAAAATATTTGGAATATGATCATAAAAATATTAATAATTAGGACTAATTGGAATATTGAACAAGTCAACACGTCTGCTGATGAAATGTGTAACAGTTTTAAAAATAAATACAACATTGATTCTGGATGAAGATATCTCTACAAACCAACAACATCAAATTTCGGAAAAACAGCAAAGAATGGATCATTCCGAAATCATGAATATGATTGAACGAAGAGATGCAGCATGGGTTACTTATAGAAACAACAGAAAGGACAATGCTAACAAAAAACTTTATCAGCAGTTACGAAATTCATTAACCGATTTTATAAGAAAAGAAAAACCTAAATTTTACAAAAAATGCTTCAAATCCATTGCTGGAAATTCAAAAAATCCTGTGATATGATTAGTACTCTATTAGACGGAAAGAAGAAAAAGCCCCTAGATAATATAGTAATTAATCATATGCCCAAAAATAATTAATGATAATAATTAATCAAATACTCAAATTGCTACGGATTTTAATAATTATTTTGCAGACATGATTGATAAATTAAGGGAGAACAATCCAACCCAAAAAGACAATTATATGCCGGCGCTTAATATCCCATTGAGCTTACATACACCACTTTGGATGAACGCAAATGATGTGGCGTTAATAATATACACGTCAAACATATAAAGGCATGCATGAGTCAATTAACAGAATATCTTGCTAAACTAATTAACTTAAATATTACTTCTGGAAATATAACCTCCACTTTAAAAACTAAAGTACTGAGACCTATCTATAAAATGTTAAAAGTAATTATACGAATTATAGGAAATTTTAGAGAGGTACACCATGACACTCTCCATAGCTTATTCTTAAAACACAACATTATCTCTTAATAGGCAACATGACTTCTAGATGGGAAAGAGTACTACAACTCTGTCTAATTTCGTAGAATGTGTTATTATTCCTTGATTTATGGAGAAAAGGTTGCTGCTCTCTTTCTCGACTTTAGTAAAGCATTCGACACATTGGATCACAAAATACTTTTTTCAAAACTTGAAAACTATGGAATTAGAGGACTCTTATGTAGTTCAAAAATTACATAAGTAATAGGACTATTATGATGAAAATTGGAAATGCATTAAGTAGCGAAAGAATATTAAACGTTGGAGTTCCACAAGGATCTATAATTGAACCCCTGTTGTTCTTCCATTTGTAGCAAAGAATCATTGCTCTACATTTCAAGGAAGACTATATCTTAATTATCTCAAGGAGGAATTTTCTTAATCGGAATATGCGGAATCAAGTCACTTGCTTTATTTTAAGTGCACTCTAAAATATTTGTATTATATACTTTAAATTACCTTAACGCAAATGCGTTTTTCTCTCCTCTCTTTACGCTTTAAGTGAGCTGAAGTTTTTCAGGTATAATGATCCTGTCATTTCCATTAATTTTCTAAGATCAAATAAACTGCAGAACCCTATATGCCCCCTATCACAGGGAAGAAGCCAAAAATCTAAAGCATAAGGGGGACATCCCCCTTCTCCTTTTGAGATTCCTATCAACCGGAATGAAAGCGAAACATTATTAACCATCCATATATTTCACTCATTTTTTAAGAAACATTTTACAGACTACTGAAACAGGGGAAAACATATCCTGGAATGGCGTGATGATAAATGAATCTTTTGATCCTCCCCCCACTCATTTTCTTTGTAGATGCTATCTTATCCACCTCACAGATAAGGGAGGGACCAGATGTGCAACTCCCATAAGGCCCATGGTAACAAGGACGACAGCAGCGCCCCTGTCGGCGGCTCGGGTTAACGTTACTGTGGTTACGGTCCTTTCATTCCTCAATATTCCCATACCCAATTTTTATGAGATTGATTAAAGAATATTATGCATATACTTCTTCCGTTTCAGTGTTTGCATTATATTTTAGCTTTGTGTACGTGCAGATTTTTTTTCCAATGTTTTAAAGATTTTTTTCATTTTGGTTCATGGAGATTTTTGTTAAACATTGTAATATTTATTTCTTAACAAATGAAGCTGGTGTTTTGATTTTCATTTACACACAAAAAGTTCACTATTTTTGAAGCAACAATATTTATTTTTTCTACCTTAAGATACTTATTTTCTGATATTTTTTATTAAAAAAAGGTTTTAATTCAGATTCATTACTTAATTTTTTACATGGAGAAAAGATAGTAAGCAAAACGATACAGAGAATTAAAAGAAATTTGCTTTTATTCACATGATATTATATATAATAGGTAAAAAGTATTCCAATTCAGGTCACAATACTGTCATTATCTTCAAAGAAACACGCAGTTCGGACACAATGTGTTCAACGATTTATATCACATTTTCATTTGCTGAAACAACTCGAAGTAAACATGCTAATAAAAAAACATTTTTTTCCCAGTTACACATCTACAAATTCGCAATCTCATGCACAATAAACATTCCTAACACATTATGAGATGAACTGCTTAGTGATTATACTAAACCACATCATGACATATACAACATGACATATACAACATGACATATCAATCTTGATAGAAAGATTGTTATTAAATACATGTTAAAAACTGCAATCAATGTTAAAGTCATCAAAGAGATGTATCAACACTTTGTTTATTACAAAGTTTGAGATGTTTTTTTCTGGAGGGGAGAATGGTTGTTATTCAATATAAGAAAAAACAATAATCAATATTAAATCAATGCAATAATCAATGTTAAGCATGAACATATATTCCTATAAATTGGTAAATAAGTCATAATGTATGTATATTTTGCTAGAGAAGAATATAATTATCATTAAATAGAAAAAAAAACCGTAAAATAAAATGCATGAATATGTTATTTCCTACTAATTAGAGAATATGTTGTACGCGTACGTATATTGCTATAGTGAAAAATGGTTATTAAATGCAAGTTAAAAAATTAACACTATAATGTTAAATAAATTAAGCAAAGAAAACCATCAACATGTTTCCCTACAAATAAAAAAAACAATTATGCATGGATTATATTCTCCTGCATGAATGGATTATTAAATGGAAGAAAAATGCTAATCAACTGAAGTAAAATAAACCAATAAATAAATATTTAGCATATTCAACGCTAAATAAACGATCAAAACAATGCATCAACATATATTCTTCTTAGTAAGAAAATAAGTTACACATGTGTATATACAATGTATTCCTGTAAAAGAAAAGGATTGCTATTATGAAAAATAAATAACCCCTCAAGCAGCTGCTTGCCACAGAGATCTGACAGGAGACTGTCAGTTTATACGCTATAATAGGTCTGTGAGGATGGTGAGATCTCAGCACAAGAACACAAACATCCATGCCTTACCCGGGACTTGAACCCAGATCCCTTTGATCAGTAGCCAAGTGCTTACTATAAAATTTTCAAAGTTTAAGCAAAGAAATGCGAAATTTTTTTTTCTCTGGAAAAAATTGGTTAATACAAGGAAAAACTAAGCAAAGAAATACATATATTTTTCTATGGGAAAAATTAGTTAATACAAGGAAAACAAATACCACTAATGGCAAACACAAGAAGCATTTAGAGTTTAAAATAGAGAAATTCATCATCATATTTCCCTATGACTTAGGAAATAAGTTATACATGCGTATAAATCTTCCTGTAGGAGAGAACAGTTGTTATTAAATAGAAGATAAAAAAAGTATTAAGCAATGTTAACTCAACTAAGTAAAAAAAAATACATTATATTTTCCTATGAGTTAAAAAAATAGTAACTTGTTATACAAATGAATAGACAGTAATCAATGTTAAATAAACTAAACAATGCATTCTATAAGTTAGAAATTAAGTTACACTGGTATATATTTCCATCTAATTGTCATTAAATAAATCATAATTTTAATATTAAATAAACTAAGTAAAGAAATACATCAGCGTAGTTTCCTACTAATTAGACAATGTTATGAATGCATACGTTTTCCTATGGGATAAATATGTTAAATAAAATAAACATTTATAGTTTAAAAAAGAAATTCATAACAGTTTGTGAAACTTGCATGAAGAGGTATACATATTCAATAGAAATTGCATGTAATGTCCTAGTAAATAAGGACGAAATTAGGAATTCAACACACCTAAGTGACTACATAAATAATCAGCAAACATAATTAAAAAAAAAGTATTGAAGTCTTAACCTTGCTACATTAAGTTACATATACAATATTTTTTCCTGTGGATAAAAAATTGATGTTTATGAAAACATGTATGAAATAAAACCTAAAGATGTTAATAAGCATTTTCTAAATAGTAAAACTTTGCTAGAAAGGTCAGTGTTTAATAAACGTATGACAAAATTGGGAATTCAAAAATCCAAGGATGCCAGAGCAAGAGGAGTAAATAATGAACAACAAACGTTTGAATTGTTTTGAAGTTTTCCTAACAGGTTGCTTCACTAAACTAAGTTAAATACATTGTCCTAGAAGGGGAAAAATTGGATTAAATTGCGGAAGGCATTGGGGATTCAGTAAGATCAAGCAAGTTCATAAATAGAAAAAGCGAAAAAAGAGAAAACTAAAGGTACTGAATAGTGTTTTCATTCAGGTAGCAGACACAATATAAAAGTGACAGTAAGCAGTCACCTAGTAGAGACGAAGTCGCCATTCGTGTTAAGCATTACTTTTGTGTTGAAAGTGTGTCATTTCTTTATTCTATTTTACATATATCGTTTAAATTTAACTGTAATATACAGGGTGATTCAAAACTTATCGTTCAAATTTCGTGGGGAGGTAGGAAATACGTCAGGAAACCGATTTCACATAGGAAAAAATGTACGCATGCGTATGTAGAGGGCGCTGTGTGTACCCAACCAGTGTACAGCTCGCCCGACCACTCCCGCTGTCATCAGTGTACGAGCTGACTTACTAGTGATAAGATGAATCGTTTTACGCATCAAGAGCTAGCGGATATGTATCTCGCTTATGGGGCACCTGGCGAAAGCGGCCGCCGAGCTAGGCAAGTTTACGAAGACCGATACCCCAACAGAAGAATACCGCAGCATCAAATGTTTGCACGTGTGCATCGCAATCTGCGCGAACGTGGTTCACTGCACAGCAACATGCAGGATACGGGGAGAAGACGACTGACGCGGACTGTCAATGTCGCAGAACAAGTCCTACAGTCCATCGAAGATAATCCGAATACCAGCACACGAGCTATTGCTCAGCAGCTTGGGGTCTCTCAGTCAGCAGTGTGGCGGATACTGCATGAGGAACGTGTGCATCCTTACCATCTGCAAAGGGTGCAGTTACTGCATCCTGACGATTATCCGAAGTGTGTGGAATTTGCACAATGGTTCATGCAGAAAGGTGCCATGGACCCCAGTTTTCCAGCTTCTGTCCTTTTTACAGATGAAGCTTCATTCACTCGTGAAGGTGTGTTCAATACACACAATTCACATGTGTGGGCTTATGACAACCCGCATGGTACGAGAAGTCACGCTGCGCAACATCGTTTTGCCGTAAATGTGTGGGCTGGAATCATTGGTGACTGTTTGTTGGGACCTTACTTGCTACCGCCCCGATTCGACGGCCGGAAATACCTAATATTTCTCGAGACAGTGTTACCGACGATTCTGGGCGCTGTTCCTGCGCATATCCGCCGAGATATGTGGTATCAACATGACGAGGCTCCAGCCCATAGCACAATTGTTTCGCGTGATTACCTGAACCGAGCATTCGGAGCTTGATGGATCAGTAGAGGTGGACCGATCTCTTGGCCACCCAGGACACCTGGTTTATCGCCCATGGATTTCTTTTTGTGGGGGCCCATGAAAGACCGTGTGTACGAGACCCCCGTCGACAGTGAAATGGACCTTGTTGCACGAATAGTGGCTGCCGCAGGCATTGTCCGTGATATGCGAGGCTTTTTTCTTTCGTTTTTTCTTATATTGAATAACAACCATTCTCCCCTCCAGAAAAAAACATCTCAAACTTTGTAATAAACAAAGTGTTGATACATCTCTTTGATGACTTTAACATTGATTGCAGTTTTTAACATGTATTTAATAACAATCTTTCTATCAAGATTGATATGTCATGTTGTATATGTCATGTTGTATATGTCATGATGTGGTTTAGTATAATCACTAAGCAGTTCATCTCATAATGTGTTAGGAATGTTTATTGTGCATGAGATTGCGAATTTGTAGATGTGTAACTGGGAAAAAAATGTTTTTTATTAGCATGTTTACTTCGAGTTGTTTCAGCAAATGAAAATGTGATATAAATCGTTGAACACATTGTGTCCGAACTGCGTGTTTCTTTGAAGATAATGACAGTATTGTGACCTGAATTGGAATACTTTTTACCTATTATATATAATATCATGTGAATAAAAGCAAATTTCTTTTAATTCTCTGTATCGTTTTGCTTACTATCTTTTCTCCATGTAAAAAATTAAGTAATGAATCTGAATTAAAACCTTTTTTTAATAAAAAATATCAGAAAATAAGTATCTTAAGGTAGAAAAAATAAATATTGTTGCTTCAAAAATAGTGAACTTTTTGTGTGTAAATGAAAATCAAAACACCAGCTTCATTTGTTAAGAAATAAATATTACAATGTTTAACAAAAATCTCCATGAACCAAAATGAAAAAAATCTTTAAAACATTGGAAAAAAATCTGCACGTACACAAAGCTAAAATATAATGCAAACACTGAAACGGAAGAAGTATATGCATAATATTCTTTAATCAATCTCATAAAAATTGGGTATGGGAATATTGAGGAATGAAAGGACCGTAACCACAGTAACGTTAACCCGAGCCGCCGACAGGGGCGCTGCTGTCGTCCTTGTTACCATGGGCCTTATGGGAGTTGCACATCTGGTCCCTCCCTTATCTGTGAGGTGGATAAGATAGCATCTACAAAGAAAATGAGTGGGGGGAGGATCAAAAGATTCATTTATCATCACGCCATTCCAGGAAATGTTTTCCCCTGTTTCAGTAGTCTGTAAAATGTTTCTTAAAAAATGAGTGAAATATATGGATGGTTAATAATGTTTCGCTTTCATTCCGGTTGATAGGAATCTCAAAAGGAGAAGGGGGATGTCCCCCTTACGCTTTAGATTTTTGGCTTCTTCCCTGTGATAGGGGGCATATAGGGTTCTGCAGTTTATTTGATCTTAGAAAATTAATGGAAATGACAGGATCATTATACCTGAAAAACTTCAGCTCACTTAAAGCGTAAAGAGAGGAGAGAAAAACGCATTTGCGTTAAGGTAATTTAAAGTATATAATACAAATATTTTAGAGTGCACTTAAAATAAAGCAAGTGACTTGATTCCGCATATTCCGATTAAGAAAATTCCTCCTTGAGATAATTAAGATATAGTCTTCCTTGAAATGTAGAGCAATGATTCTTTGCTACAAATGGAAGAACAACAGGGGTTCAATTATAGATCCTTGTGGAACTCCAACGTTTAATATTCTTTCGCTACTTAATGCATTTCCAATTTTCATCATAATAGTCCTATTACTTATGTAATTTTTGAACTACATAAGAGTCCTCTAATTCCATAGTTTTCAAGTTTTGAAAAAAAGTATTTTGTGATCCAATGTGTCGAATGCTTTACTAAAGTCGAGAAAGAGAGCAGCAACCTTTTCTCCATAAATCAAGGAATAATAACACATTCTGCGAAATTAGACAGAGTTGTAGTACTCTTTCCCATCTAGAAGTCATGTTGCCTATTAAGAGATAATGTTGTGTTTTAAGAATAAGCTACGGAGAGTGTCATGGTGTACCTCTCTAAAATTTCCTATAATTCGTATAATTACTTTTAACATTTTATAGATAGGTCTCAGTACTTTAGTTTTTAAAGTGGAGGTTATATTTCCAGAAGTAATATTTAAGTTAATTAGTTTAGCAAGATATTCTGTTAATTGACTCATGCATGCCTTTATATGTTTGACGTGTATATTATTAACGCCACATCATTTGCGTTCATCCAAAGTGGTGTATGTAAGCTCAATGGGATATTAAGCGCCGGCATATAATTGTCTTTTTGGGTTGGATTGTTCTCCCTTAATTTATCAATCATGTCTGCAAAATAATTATTAAAATCCGTAGCAATTTGAGTATTTGATTAATTATTATCATTAATTACTTTTGGGCATATGATTAATTACTATATTATCTAGGGGCTTTTTCTTCTTTCCGTCTAATAGAGTACTAATCATATCACAGGATTTTTTGAATTTCCAGCAATGGATTTGAAGCATTTTTTGTAAAATTTAGGTTTTTCTTTTCTTATAAAATCGGTTAATGAATTTCGTAACTGCTGATAAAGTTTTTTGTTAGCATTGTCCTTTCTGTTGTTTCTATAAGTAACCCATGCTGCATCTCTTCGTTCAATCATATTCATGATTTCGGAATGATCCATTCTTTGCTGTTTTTCCGAAATTTGATGTTGTTGGTTTGTAGAGATATCTTCATCCAGAATCAATGTTGTATTTATTTTTAAAACTGTTACACATTTCATCAGCAGACGTGTTGACTTGTTCAATATTCCAATTAGTCCTAATTATTAATATTTTTATGATCATATTCCAAATATTTTTATGATCATATTTCAAATATTTTTAATCACCTGTTGTATAATTCGCACACTGATTTATTCGAGTTCAGTAATAACGAAATAAAATAGTGGTCTGCAACTTTGATTCGTGAGATTAAGGATTTATAATTAAAATTTTCTATCTGATTTACGCTAATGTGATCAATGCACGAGTGAGCAGTGTAATTTCCCAAAATCTCTTCTCTAGTAAATCCTCTTATTGTAGGGACAAAGCCAAACTCAAAAAGAACGTTAAGTTATTTCTGAACTCCATTCTTTCTAAGACTAGAAATATCAATATTGAAATCTCCAATGAGTATTATATTCTTAAATTTCTGGCTCTCCCCCATCCATCTAGTCAGAGAAGAAAGAAGTTCATTATAATATCGGTACCCGGAGATCGATAAACGGATAACAAGTTATATATTATTTTATTTTTGACGATCTTTAAGTGCATAGATTCTACTGGTGAGATATGTACGCTAACATTTTCAATTACCAAAGTTTCCTTATAGAAAACAATAATACCTCGTGTTTTCTTACCGGTACTATTTAAAGAAATTTGGCTAAAATTGCTTATATTATATAAGGACTTACCAATTTACCAATGGTTTTCTAATTTCCCAAAATTTATAGAAAAATTTACCCTTTAGATAAGCAGAAATAGGATAGTAGCTTGTTAGCTTAATATGCCATAGTAAAGGTCGCCAGACCACATCAGAAAGACACCACCATAAAATAAATATATATATATGCCTTATCCAACGCTCGTCAGTTAAAAATTACATCTTCTACTCTTACGCAAATCTGATATCAAAGGGCAGTGGGTAATCTATAGTTCCCAGGTTCGAGTCCCACCTGGGCCAGAGTTGAATTTGTATCTGCTAAACCCCGACGCTGCTCTCGATTGGAAAGGGAACACCGATTGGGATCTGAAAAGCCATCGCTGTAGAATGGGATGTAAAACTGTGATCCTGTAAGCAAGAGAGCCATACCCTGTGAATGTTAAGGAACATGTCTGATGGCTTTGACGGAAAGTTTCGACATCTGTCTCCTAACAGCTGTAGAGTGTCCCTTCCCCAACTTTCTCTGAGCATTTGGTTTCTTTTCACCTGGCCATTTAGCCCGTTTGTGCAAACGTGCCGCTCAGAGGTAAACAAGCTAATTCGAAGGTCAAAAAAATAAAACCATTGACAAGTGTGTTGGGATTGACAAGGTGATTGGCTCAGTCAGTTGCACGTCAGGCTCGTAATCGCTTTCTTTTGAGTCTGAGGCCAGGGAAAATGAACTTTCTGGTCCCTTCTCCTGAAAGGTACTTATTGTCAGACGTGTCCGCAACGAGTTTTAAGGAATAAACATTGTTCTCCTATTCTTTCCTATGTTTTTGGTGACATATTTATAGCATTGATCAATTTCAACCTACGTCCGATTCCCAAAACCACAGATACAAAATGGTTTAATTTTAAACCAATTTCATCTTAAGACAGTTGAAATTACGTACTGCTTTACAATCACAAATGGTCTTTAGTTAGCTAATTTTAGAACCACGTTTTGTTTTTCTTCGCTGCAAGAACTGGACAAAACATTTCATTTAAGTGGCTTAAATGAAATGTCACCTTAAATTCCATGTTTTCTAAAAGAAAACACAGATTAATGGGTAAAGCCTCTACTCTGGCAACACTTTGTAACGGTAACTGTTACTGTTCTGTGGTATTTCGGGTTACCCATCCGTCTATTATACATTTGCACCTATCTACACCAAATATTTTTTTAATTTGCACTAAATGTTTCTTGCGAATATCTGACCCATTGGGTCCGTACTTGGATATGACCTGGCTGCTAAAATAAAAAACTAAAAATACTTCCTCAAGCAAATGCTTGCCACAGATATCTGACAAGAGTGTGTCATATATCATATACATGAGAGTGGGTCTGTAAGAATGACGCAGCAGAAGAACACCACAAACATCGATGTCTCACCCAATGCTCGAACTCAGGTCCCTTTCGTTAGCATCATCAAAGAAAAGCTACATGGCCTCAGCTTTTACACTCCCATTCTTCTAGAGATGCACCACTGCAAAATCCACTTCGTAGAGAAGACCTATCAGTTATACGCCATAGCAGAAGTAGGATGGCTGGACTCAGGAGAAAACATATACATCCACATACCTCAAGAGCCCCCTAGTCACTTCCTATTAGTGCTTTATCCCCATATGTTTGCAAATTCCCTTCGTGGTCCTCAAAACTATTTCACTGGTTTCGTTGGCAGAATTGATAACTATCAGATGGGCCGGAATGAGTGTAAGGGAGAAAGCAAACTTTTGTTCGTTTACCGTTTCGTATACTATATCTGAGGAGACCTTAATCTCAAGCAATTTCAGTCGTACGTCCAATTCCTATACCACCAACACAAAATGGTTTCCAGTTGATTGATTTTGTGACGATTCGTATCTAATTGAATTGAAAGCCAGTTGCAATTAGATACCGTTTTAGAATAATCAGAATTGGTCCAGTTGTTCAACAAAATTAGCGTTATTTTCTTTCCTGCAAGAACTGCACCAAACAATCCACAAACAAAATCTCCCTTAGGCAAGAAAAAACAAAACAAAGCAATGCTTTATATTTAAAATCCGTAATCTGGCAATACTTTTGTAACACAGTCCTGTTATTTTTCTGTGATATTTCGGGTTACTTTTAAACAATTGCACTTAACTGCGTATTTTGTTTACTTAACTACGTAAAAAAAATTACATGTATTATTTTTATTAGCAGATTCCTGGGGGGAGCGCCCCGGGCCCGTCGGGCACGTACCTGCCTACGCCCCTGACACCAGACATAAATTACACAGATTTATTTTTGGGAATTGTGGATCATAACACTATAGATGATATTATTACTTTAATATTTAATTCTGTTGATCGACATAATTTGTGGTTGATTGTTAGATCACATGGAATATCTGATGTTAGGTGTAATGAAAGCTCTCTATAATAATACTGAGCCATGTGTGAGAGTTGGTATGGGTTGGGTTGTTTTACCTCTGAGAGGCACTTTTTTGCACACCATGGTTTAAATGGCCAGGTCACATGGACCCCGAATGTTCAGAGAAGGTTGGGGGAGGGGACCCACTGGAACAGCTGTTGGGAGACATATTGCAGCCTCTCATCAAGGCCATCCAGAGTGTTCTTTAAAGTGCACAGGGTACTCCACGACACACGGGGCCACGGCTTAACGTCTCATCCGACGGACGGCGGCATTTCCAAGCCCATTGGTGTCCCCTACTGACCGTGGGCAGGGTGGGGAATGAGTTGGTAAGGCTTGTAGCAATTGGTTTAACATTGCTAGTGGACTTCGACAAGGGTGCATTTTTCCCTTTTTCTGTTTTGTTTGGTTATTGATTATGTTACGCGAAATTCTTTGCAAGGGAAAGATTTTGGCCTTAATGGTGTTGAGATTTCAAAATTTCTGATTTTGATTGAGCAGATGATTTGGCCCTGTTGGCTAATGATGTTGATGAGACTGGTAACAGAATAGGTTTGGGGATAAACAGAGAAAAAACTAAAGTGATGAAAATTGGTCAGGCAGATGTGCTTCAGTTGCTTTGAATGGCGGCACTCTTGAGCAAATGTCTCAGTTTAATTATCTTGGGAGCTATGTAACAGATATTGGTGATGTGCCACATTAGATAAAGAGAAGAATAGGTATTACCGCGGGACTTTTAAGAACCTACGGAGAGTGTGGAAAAATAGGCGTGTACACCTAAAGACTAAAATTAGGCTGTATAATATCTTGGTTCTTTCTAAGGTTAGATATGGTAGCAAAACATGGACCCTTTGTAAGCAGGATAACAAGAAACTTGATGCATTTGATTCCAGATAATTAAGCAGTATCTTGGGTGTTAGGCGGTTCGACTTTGTAACTAATGATGACGTTAGGAGTCAGCAACCTCCTTTGAGCAGCATATTTTGCAGAGAAAGATTGCGTTAGTTTGGCCATGTTGCCCGTATGCATAGTTGCAGATTGGCAAACAGGATTATGAACAGCGTGCCTAAGGGTTTCAGAGAAAAGGGGAAACCTAGGATGCAATGGGCTGAAAATGTCAAACAGTAAAATGTCAAACAATAAGCCCATCGATGCAGCCTACTAGACCGTGAGCCTGGCATTCATAGAGTGGGCAGGGCCAACATCACCTAGAGGAGAAGGCCCTACCGGTCGGTGAAGCGATTCTGATGACGTCAATTTTAGTCGACCCGTAGCAACGCCACCTATAGAAAAGGCCTAACTTCTCACGCCCACTTTCTTGGTGGCATCATGACTAGGCGACCAAGGCAAAAATAGAAAGTTGAATGTCCACGTTGCCAAAATTATGTACTTCAATAATTTGCATAACTTACATGAACTTAGATGCTCTTCGGTTAATAAGAGTATTACAAATATAATAAACTGATAATGATGATATTAAGAACACGTAAAAAAAGTTGTTATAAAAAAAAATGCTGTTTTTGTTTCGCCTCATTGTACATAAACCTTGTAAGGAAGGTGTCTGGTTAAAGGAACTAGACTATTTTAAGTCAAATCAGGGTTGAATATTGGTTTACTGCAGATGCAGATGTTGGGGCGATCTTAGATCCCTTATTTTTGGAAATTTTATTCTTACGAATAATCCGTTAATTTACACGAACAAAAAATACTAATATTTTTCGCAACCCTCCATTCGAAAAGTTCTCATTAATTCTGGTTCTGCCACTGGCTTATATTAATTACGATGATTAGGCGTGTTACGATGACAAGGGCTCGGGATTCTGTAGCGTCCTGGGGACATCATAGATGCAGGAAGCTTTTCTTGGGAATAATGAAAATTCTTATTTTCCACATCATCATGTAATTATCGCGTCGGATGTTAATAAGAGTATTACAAAAACAATATTGATGTCAATACAAGTATGACATCAATATTGTTTTTAATTTAATCACAACGTATAATTGCATGCGAATTAGACGTTCATGTCCGAGTGTTTTTTAATGAAGCCTGGTTAATTCGAAATTAAAGGATCATAAGAAAAAAAAATTCGAATTGCGGAAAATCTGGTTTGTTCGAAATTCACGAAAACAATAGAACTCTCTAGTGAATAGAAATAATAAATATACAATACAAAAATATAGATATGGCTTATCTTATAATGCGATATTATATACAATTCCAAAAAGATTTAGTTTCAGACATGAACATAACATTTTGTTTCACGAATTGACAATAGAAATGCAAACGTTATCACTGTTGCCACAGCTATGTTCTTAAAACCACCTCGTATAAAATAGTCACAAAAAATCACCAAACACTACCTATCAGTAAAGCAAATTAAACTTATTTGAAATAGTCGCTAATTTTGCCCTTTCCTATTTCTGAGAATTCCCAACCGCGATGTGCTGCATGACGTCACCAAATTGTTCACGTGTATCTTGTCTACCCAATCAAGTATCGCTGGAAGATGTCGAAAGTTGCAAAATGCATCTTCTTTGGACGCCAGAGGCTTGAACGATGTTTCCCTGTCGCCTTCTCTTTCGTCATTGTGGCTCTTTTATTGGTTGTGCTCGCAAATTCTTAGGGTTCTTTCTCGAAATATTCAGTCACAAATATATCGATATTTTGAGTACACGACTTTTTTTGTGTTTTCGAATTACAGTTCACAAGGGTTTCAAATTATCCAAGTACTTTTTATGAAATTTGCTTATAATAAAAAAAAAATACCACCCTCAAGCAGCTGCTTGCCACAGAGGCCTGATAGGAGCCTGTCAGTTTATACGCCATAGTAGAAGGTCCGAGAGGATGGCAGGCACTCAGCAGTAAAACGACACAAACAGCCATGCCTTTCCCGGGGCTCGAACCCAGGTCCCTTAGATCAGTAGCCAAGCACGCTAACCACTCGGCCATGGGACGGCTAATTTGCTTATAGGGTCCTAAAATTAAAAGAAAATTGAAATTGTACAGAAATTTCGAATTAACCAGGTTTGCTGCACTAATATAAATATAACCTTCGTTCTACTGCATACATGACTTTATATATTGCGTACAAATGCTTATGAACATTGGCTTGCAAGCAAGGAAACTGTAAAAGAATACTTTTAAAACAAGTAGTCTACGCTGCAACCTGACCAAGTGAATCCATATGATGCTGGAGCCAATGTTATTGATGTCGCTTGATGACGATATTCCGTCAAGAATATGTTTTATGAGATTGGAAGAAGTTCTAAAGAATTGGGTCAGCACGGTATATGAAAAAGTGTCAGTCAGTTTCTGACAATAATACTCGTATTAATAAAATGAACTGCACTGAATTTTTCTGCTTTATAAAGTAGGAGAGCATCATATGAACTCTAGCGAATAGGGATGCTTCTTTTCATGGATAATAAAGTTTTTCTTCATTTTACGACTTTAGACCCTCTAATGGTGGAAATTCAAACTAATGGATAATTCGAAAAATGCAAAAAGTTTCAGGTCAAAAAGAATGTTTCCTTTATACGTAAAAAAGAAAAAGTAGAATGCATATAGGACAAACAGACGACAACAAGGGGAAAAAGAAACCGTTTTTTTCCTTCCAAAGTGAGGTACAAATGCATTTAGTTGAAGCGGCAAGAAAAATAGAGAAATATTTCACTGAATGCTGATTCGTTTTTAAATTCTTCTGTTTTTACCAAAAGTCGTGCATTCTGAAAGAACGTAATGCGGAAAAATTCGGTTTTCTGTTGAAATGGCAAGCCAAATTCGATGCTTCTAATTCCAGGAAAAGAAACTTAAAAGAAACATCTCTGCCTGAGGATGTACAGTCGCTCGAAAAAATATACGAACACTATGGTTGATTACAGATTTCAGAAAAAATATCGCAACGATTTTTTTTAGAAATTTCATTCCAAACAAATTAAAAATCTCGACTACAGAATTTTCAGATTTGAACTTATAGAGTAAATATCCTTTTGAATGCTGAAGATGAGTTCCCGAAGAAGACAACTTTTAGTGAATCATTTTTCTGTGCACAATTTAAACCGTAACTGTGTACCATATATTTTCAAAATTACCGGGGATATAAATGTAACAAACACGTTTTAGTACAATTAGAGCAGATGGCGAACATGTCCACCACCTTCTGAAAGACAAAGCATTCAGCCTTTTCTTACAGTGTTTCTTGCAAATTTTACTTTTCTTACAGTGTTTCTTGCAAATTTTACTATTCTTACAGTGTGTCTTGCAAATTTTACTTTTCTTACAGTGTGTCTTGAAAATTTTACTTTTCTTATAGTTTGTTGCAAATTTTACTATTCTTACAGTGTGTCTTGCAAATTTTACTTTTCTTTCAGTTTCTTGGAAATTTTACTATTCTTACAGTGTTTCTTGAAAATTTCACTTTTCTTACAGTGTGTCTTGCAAATTTTGAAGAGTTTGCTTGTCAGTGCCAGCAGCATTCTGCTCAACGTGATGTTTAAGCTCCTCTTGGCTTCTTCGGTTATTGCGATCGACTCTTTCTTCAAGATATCCCCACATAAAAATAACTCAGGTGGTGTGAAGTCTGGGGATCGTGGTGGCTAACGACCACTGCCGACAATGCTGCAAGTCCTGAAAGAAAGCTATTGTGACGCAGTATGGACAGTCGCCCCATCATACTAAAATCTCGTACTTTTTAATAGGTTTTTCTCTAAAAACGTCTTTTTCTTCGTTATATAAACAGCTAACCCTTCTTATAGTGTTTTATTTTTATTTACTAGCATATGTCGATGATTGGGTCATTTTCTTAATGGGTATATCAATTTAGACTTTGGTAGATAATTTAGCCGTCCCGTGGCCGAGTGGTTAGCACGCTTGGCTACTGATATAAGGGACCTGGGTTCGAGTCCCGGATAAGGCATGGTTGTATGTGTTGTTTTTCTGCTGAGGTCCTGCCATCTTGTTTTTCTGCTGAGGTCCTGCCATCCTCTCAGATCTTCTACTTTGGCATATAAACTGACAGGCTCCTGTCAGACCTCTGTGGCAAGCAGCTGCTTGAGAGGATATTTATTTATTTATTTTAGATCATTTAAATTGCCGTGAATAATTTTTCTCCGTTAGTAGAACGGAATGTGATATGCCTTAACAGCTGATTTAATCACTATTCAAATAAGAAGAGAACATTTTTACAGTTTCTATTATTAGGCATGGATGTGTGTCGTTTTTCTGCTGAGGTTCTGCCATCCTCTCAGATCTCCTACTGTGGCATATAAACTGACAGGCTCCTGTCAGACCTCTGTGGCAAGCAGCTGCTTGAGGGGGTATTTATTTTTTTTATATTATACAAGAGGAAAAAAGGTTAAAATATTTTCGTAGTCTCAGTGCCACCTCCTCCTCCTTATTGGATGATGCGGCCCTGGTACCAAGAGATGCTCTTCAGATCTTGACTGAAGAAATTCAAAGAGCATTGTGTTCAGAGGTTAAGAAGCTTCGTTCATAATTTCCTAATTTATGATTCTTTGGCATAGATTGCAATTCGCAATTATTTTGTATCCATCATTTATCACGTGAACAGATAATCTTATTAGGTAAGTTTGTTTGTTCACACCATTATCACATCGGACATTTTAGGAGTTAACTTCCTTTGAAGGAGCCGCAGAATATCTCGTAGAATTTGAAACCTCCTACAGAACGGGAGCTCCCTCATCGCGGTACAGTCGCTCAAAAAAGCTTCCGAACACTATGGTTGATTACAGAATTCATAAAAAAAATCTGGCAACGATTTTTTTAGAAATTAGTGATCTGGCAACCTTCGTGTCATGTGACACGAAAGTTGCCAGATCACTAATTTCTAAATAAAATCGTTGCCAGATATTTTTTCTGAATTCTGTAGTCAACCATATTGTTCGGATATTGAGCTCTTGTCCCATGTGGTTCGTAAAATTATCAGGGATTTTAATTTTTTTTCTCTTTCTTTCTACGACTATATGACTTAGCGACAGAAATCCCGCACCCTTATTGTGCTTGACATTGTTACCGTTTGCCTATTTGCAGGATTTACAGACAGTTTGGGAAACAGATGGGAATGGCAATTCACATGTGTGGGCTTATGACAACCCGCATGGTACGAGAAGTCACGCTGCGCAACATCGTTTTGCCGTAAATGTGTGGGCTGGAATCATTGGTGACTGTTTGTTGGGACCTTACTTGCTACCGCCCCGATTCGACGGCCGGAAATACCTAATATTTCTCGAGACAGTGTTACCGACGATTCTGGGCGCTGTTCCTGCGCATATCCGCCGAGATATGTGGTATCAACATGACGAGGCTCCAGCCCATAGCACAATTGTTTCGCGTGATTACCTGAACCGAGCATTCGGAGCTTGATGGATCAGTAGAGGTGGACCGATCTCTTGGCCACCCAGGACACCTGGTTTATCGCCCATGGATTTCTTTTTGTGGGGGCCCATGAAAGACCGTGTGTACGAGACCCCCGTCGACAGTGAAATGGACCTTGTTGCACGAATAGTGGCTGCCGCAGGCATTGTCCGTGATATGCGAGGCTTTTTTCTTTCGTTTTTTCTTATATTGAATAACAACCATTCTCCCCTCCAGAAAAAAACATCTCAAACTTTGTAATAAACAAAGTGTTGATACATCTCTTTGATGACTTTAACATTGATTGCAGTTTTTAACATGTATTTAATAACAATCTTTCTATCAAGATTGATATGTCATGTTGTATATGTCATGTTGTATATGTCATGATGTGGTTTAGTATAATCACTAAGCAGTTCATCTCATAATGTGTTAGGAATGTTTATTGTGCATGAGATTGCGAATTTGTAGATGTGTAACTGGGAAAAAAATGTTTTTTATTAGCATGTTTACTTCGAGTTGTTTCAGCAAATGAAAATGTGATATAAATCGTTGAACACATTGTGTCCGAACTGCGTGTTTCTTTGAAGATAATGACAGTATTGTGACCTGAATTGGAATACTTTTTACCTATTATATATAATATCATGTGAATAAAAGCAAATTTCTTTTAATTCTCTGTATCGTTTTGCTTACTATCTTTTCTCCATGTAAAAAATTAAGTAATGAATCTGAATTAAAACCTTTTTTTAATAAAAAATATCAGAAAATAAGTATCTTAAGGTAGAAAAAATAAATATTGTTGCTTCAAAAATAGTGAACTTTTTGTGTGTAAATGAAAATCAAAACACCAGCTTCATTTGTTAAGAAATAAATATTACAATGTTTAACAAAAATCTCCATGAACCAAAATGAAAAAAATCTTTAAAACATTGGAAAAAAATCTGCACGTACACAAAGCTAAAATATAATGCAAACACTGAAACGGAAGAAGTATATGCATAATATTCTTTAATCAATCTCATAAAAATTGGGTATGGGAATATTGAGGAATGAAAGGACCGTAACCACAGTAACGTTAACCCGAGCCGCCGACAGGGGCGCTGCTGTCGTCCTTGTTACCATGGGCCTTATGGGAGTTGCACATCTGGTCCCTCCCTTATCTGTGAGGTGGATAAGATAGCATCTACAAAGAAAATGAGTGGGGGGAGGATCAAAAGATTCATTTATCATCACGCCATTCCAGGATATGTTTTCCCCTGTTTCAGTAGTCTGTAAAATGTTTCTTAAAAAATGAGTGAAATATATGGATGGTTAATAATGTTTCGCTTTCATTCCGGTTGATAGGAATCTCAAAAGGAGAAGGGGGATGTCCCCCTTACGCTTTAGATTTTTGGCTTCTTCCCTGTGATAGGGGGCATATAGGGTTCTGCAGTTTATTTGATCTTAGAAAATTAATGGAAATGACAGGATCATTATACCTGAAAAACTTCAGCTCACTTAAAGCGTAAAGAGAGGAGAGAAAAACGCATTTGCGTTAAGGTAATTTAAAGTATATAATACAAATATTTTAGAGTGCACTTAAAATAAAGCAAGTGACTTGATTCCGCATATTCCGATTAAGAAAATTCCTCCTTGAGATAATTAAGATATAGTCTTCCTTGAAATGTAGAGCAATGATTCTTTGCTACAAATGGAAGAACAACAGGGGTTCAATTATAGATCCTTGTGGAACTCCAACGTTTAATATTCTTTCGCTACTTAATGCATTTCCAATTTTCATCATAATAGTCCTATTACTTATGTAATTTTTGAACTACATAAGAGTCCTCTAATTCCATAGTTTTCAAGTTTTGAAAAAAAGTATTTTGTGATCCAATGTGTCGAATGCTTTACTAAAGTCGAGAAAGAGAGCAGCAACCTTTTCTCCATAAATCAAGGAATAATAACACATTCTGCGAAATTAGACAGAGTTGTAGTACTCTTTCCCATCTAGAAGTCATGTTGCCTATTAAGAGATAATGTTGTGTTTTAAGAATAAGCTACGGAGAGTGTCATGGTGTACCTCTCTAAAATTTCCTATAATTCGTATAATTACTTTTAACATTTTATAGATAGGTCTCAGTACTTTAGTTTTTAAAGTGGAGGTTATATTTCCAGAAGTAATATTTAAGTTAATTAGTTTAGCAAGATATTCTGTTAATTGACTCATGCATGCCTTTATATGTTTGACGTGTATATTATTAACGCCACATCATTTGCGTTCATCCAAAGTGGTGTATGTAAGCTCAATGGGATATTAAGCGCCGGCATATAATTGTCTTTTTGGGTTGGATTGTTCTCCCTTAATTTATCAATCATGTCTGCAAAATAATTATTAAAATCCGTAGCAATTTGAGTATTTGATTAATTATTATCATTAATTACTTTTGGGCATATGATTAATTACTATATTATCTAGGGGCTTTTTCTTCTTTCCGTCTAATAGAGTACTAATCATATCACAGGATTTTTTGAATTTCCAGCAATGGATTTGAAGCATTTTTTGTAAAATTTAGGTTTTTCTTTTCTTATAAAATCGGTTAATGAATTTCGTAACTGCTGATAAAGTTTTTTGTTAGCATTGTCCTTTCTGTTGTTTCTATAAGTAACCCATGCTGCATCTCTTCGTTCAATCATATTCATGATTTCGGAATGATCCATTCTTTGCTGTTTTTCCGAAATTTGATGTTGTTGGTTTGTAGAGATATCTTCATCCAGAATCAATGTTGTATTTATTTTTAAAACTGTTACACATTTCATCAGCAGACGTGTTGACTTGTTCAATATTCCAATTAGTCCTAATTATTAATATTTTTATGATCATATTCCAAATATTTTTATGATCATATTTCAAATATTTTTAATCACCTGTTGTATAATTCGCACACTGATTTATTCGAGTTCAGTAATAACGAAATAAAATAGTGGTCTGCAACTTTGATTCGTGAGATTAAGGATTTATAATTAAAATTTTCTATCTGATTTACGCTAATGTGATCAATGCACGAGTGAGCAGTGTAATTTCCCAAAATCTCTTCTCTAGTAAATCCTCTTATTGTAGGGACAAAGCCAAACTCAAAAAGAACGTTAAGTTATTTCTGAACTCCATTCTTTCTAAGACTAGAAATATCAATATTGAAATCTCCAATGAGTATTATATTCTTAAATTTCTGGCTCTCCCCCATCCATCTAGTCAGAGAAGAAAGAAGTTCATTATAATATCGGTACCCGGAGATCGATAAACGGATAACAAGTTATATATTATTTTATTTTTGACGATCTTTAAGTGCATAGATTCTACTGGTGAGATATGTACGCTAACATTTTCAATTACCAAAGTTTCCTTATAGAAAACAATAATACCTCGTGTTTTCTTACCGGTACTATTTAAAGAAATTTGGCTAAAATTGCTTATATTATATAAGGACTTACCAATTTACCAATGGTTTTCTAATTTCCCAAAATTTATAGAAAAATTTACCCTTTAGATAAGCAGAAATAGGATAGTAGCTTGTTAGCTTAATATGCCATAGTAAAGGTCGCCAGACCACATCAGAAAGACACCACCATAAAATAAATATATATATATGCCTTATCCAACGCTCGTCAGTTAAAAATTACATCTTCTACTCTTACGCAAATCTGATATCAAAGGGCAGTGGGTAATCTATAGTTCCCAGGTTCGAGTCCCACCTGGGCCAGAGTTGAATTTGTATCTGCTAAACCCCGACGCTGCTCTCGATTGGAAAGGGAACACCGATTGGGATCTGAAAAGCCATCGCTGTAGAATGGGATGTAAAACCGTGATCCTGTAAGCAAGAGAGCCATACCCTGTGAATGTTAAGGAACATGTCTGATGGCTTTGACGGAAAGTTTCGACATCTGTCTCCTAACAGCTGTAGAGTGTCCCTTCCCCAACTTTCTCTGAGCATTTGGTTTCTTTTCACCTGGCCATTTAGCCCGTTTGTGCAAACGTGCCGCTCAGAGGTAAACAAGCTAATTCGAAGGTCAAAAAAATAAAACCATTGACAAGTGTGTTGGGATTGACAAGGTGATTGGCTCAGTCAGTTGCACGTCAGGCTCGTAATCGCTTTCTTTTGAGTCTGAGGCCAGGGAAAATGAACTTTCTGGTCCCTTCTCCTGAAAGGTACTTATTGTCAGACGTGTCCGCAACGAGTTTTAAGGAATAAACATTGTTCTCCTATTCTTTCCTATGTTTTTGGTGACATATTTATAGCATTGATCAATTTCAACCTACGTCCGATTCCCAAAACCACAGATACAAAATGGTTTAATTTTAAACCAATTTCATCTTAAGACAGTTGAAATTACGTACTGCTTTACAATCACAAATGGTCTTTAGTTAGCTAATTTTAGAACCACGTTTTGTTTTTCTTCGCTGCAAGAACTGGACAAAACATTTCATTTAAGTGGCTTAAATGAAATGTCACCTTAAATTCCATGTTTTTTAAAAGAAAACACAGATTAATGGGTAAAGCCTCTACTCTGGCAACACTTTGTAACAGTAACTGTTACTGTTCTGTGGTATTTCGGGTTACCCATCCGTCTATTATACATTTGCACCTATCTACACCAAATATTTTTTTAATTTGCACTAAATGTTTCTTGCGAATATCTGACCCATTGGGTCCGTACTTGGATATGACCTGGCTGCTAAAATAAAAAACTAAAAATACTTCCTCAAGCAAATGCTTGCCACAGATATCTGACAAGAGTGTGTCATATATCATATACATGAGAGTGGGTCTGTAAGAATGACGCAGCAGAAGAACACCACAAACATCGATGTCTCACCCAATGCTCGAACTCAGGTCCCTTTCGTTAGCATCATCAAAGAAAAGCTACATGGCCTCAGCTTTTACACTCCCATTCTTCTAGAGATGCACCACTGCAAAATCCACTTCGTAGAGAAGACCTATCAGTTATACGCCATAGCAGAAGTAGGATGGCTGGACTCAGGAGAAAACATATACATCCACATACCTCAAGAGCCCCCTAGTCACTTCCTATTAGTGCTTTATCCCCATATGTTTGCAAATTCCCTTCGTGGTCCTCAAAACTATTTCACTGGTTTCGTTGGCAGAATTGATAACTATCAGATGGGCCGGAATGAGTGTAAGGGAGAAAGCAAACTTTTGTTCGTTTACCGTTTCGTATACTATATCTGAGGAGACCTTAATCTCAAGCAATTTCAGTCGTACGTCCAATTCCTATACCACCAACACAAAATGGTTTCCAGTTGATTGATTTTGTGACGATTCGTATCTAATTGAATTGAAAGCCAGTTGCAATTAGATACCGTTTTAGAATAATCAGAATTGGTCCAGTTGTTCAACAAAATTAGCGTTATTTTCTTTCCTGCAAGAACTGCACCAAACAATCCACAAACAAAATCTCCCTTAGGCAAGAAAAAACAAAGCAAACAAATGCTTTATATTTAAAATCCGTAATCTGGCAATACTTTTGTAACACAGTCCTGTTATTTTTCTGTAATATTTCGGGTTACTTTTAAACAATTGCACTTAACTGCGTATTTTGTTTACTTAACTACGTAAAAAAAAATTACATGTATTATTTTTATTAGCAGATTCCTGGGGGGAGCGCCCCGGGCCCGTCGGGCACGTACCTGCCTACGCCCCTGACACCAGACATAAATTACACAGATTTATTTTTGGGAATTGTGGATCATAACACTATAGATGATATTATTACTTTAATATTTAATTCTGTTGATCGACATAATTTGTGGTTGATTGTTAGATCACATGGAATATCTGATGTTAGTGTAATGAAAGCTCTCTATAATAATACTGAGCCATGTGTGAGAGTTGGTATGGGTTGGGTTGTTTTACCTCTGAGAGGCACTTTTTTGCACACCATGGTTTAAATGGCCAGGTCACATGGACCCCGAATGTTCAGAGAAGGTTGGGGGAGGGGACCCACTGGAACAGCTGTTGGGAGACATATTGCAGCCTCCCATCAAGGCCATCCAGAGTGTTCTTTAAAGTGCACAGGGTACTCCACGACACACGGGGCCACGGCTTAACGTCTCATCCGACGGACGGCGGCATTTCCAAGCCCATTGGTGTCCCCTACTGACCGTGGGCAGGGTGGGGAATGAGTTGGTAAGGCTTGTAGCAATTGGTTTAACATTGCTAGTGGACTTCGACAAGGGTGCATTTTTCCCTTTTTCTGTTTTGTTTGGTTATTGATTATGTTTGCGAAATTCTTTGCAAGGGAAAGATTTTGGCCTTAATGGTGTTGAGATTTCAAAATTTCTGATTTTGATTGAGCAGATGATTTGGCCCTGTTGGCTAATGATGTTGATGAGACTGGTAACAGAATAGGTTTGGTGATAAACAGAGAAAAAACTAAAGTGATGAAAATTGGTCAGGCAGATGTGCTTCAGTTGCTTTGAATGGCGGCACTCTTGAGCAAATGTCTCAGTTTAATTATCTTGGGAGCTATGTAACAGATATTGGTGATGTGCCACATGAGATAAAGAGAAGAATAGGTATTACCGCGGGACTTTTAAGAACCTACGGAGAGTGTGGAAAAATAGGCCTGTACACCTAAAGACTAAAATTAGGCTGTATAATATCTTGGTTGTTTCTAAGGTTAGATATGGTAGCAAAACATGGACCCTTTGTAAGCAGGATAACAAGAAACTTGATGCATTTGATTCCAGATAATTAAGCAGTATCTTGGGTGTTAGGCGGTTCGACTTTGTAACTAATGATGATGTTAGGAGTCAGCAACCTCCTTTGAGCAGCATATTTTGCAGAGAAAGATTGCGTTAGTTTGGCCATGTTGCCCGTATGCATAGTTGCAGATTGGCAAACAGGATTATGAACAGCGTGCCTAAGGGTTTCAGAGAAAAGGGGAAACCTAGGATGCAATGGGCAGAAAATGTCAAACAGGACCTTCCTAGGATTATCTTAGAGTGGTCAAATCCACCAGCTGTAGCTCAGGTCAGACACAGTCTGGAGAGGAAAATTACATAGTCTGGTTGAACCTCAGAAGCTCATGGCTGCATGAGGATTTTGAATATATGCATATAATATTTAATTATCATATTCACCAATTATATAAGTTTATTAAATAATATATTAATATTAAATGAATTAGATTAATATTTTTAGTCATTTTTATAAGGAATCATTAGTGAAATTTTGGTGGGGCAATTTTCGGAATTTCAGATCTATTTTACAATGCGTTTCGAATACAACATGCATTCTGTTAAGCCACCAGGCACAATTATGCAGCTTTAGTTTTGAAATCAAGGATTAAAATATCAGATAGTAAATTTTAATTATTTAAACTGTTATACTCATCAAATTAGTGCAACAAATATTTGATGTCACGTGGATACTGAACGATACTGTCTAATTCCAATTAATTATATTTGAATTCCACCATTATAATTTAGATATTCTTGGCTTGCAAGAGACCAGATGGACAGATAAAGGTCAGATTCTTAAAAATAATCTTAAATTTCTCTTTTCAGGGAGGGACGACAATAAGCATCACCAAGGCGTGGGTCTGCTTCTCAGCAGACACGCTAGTGATGCTCTTCTAGGATATGAGTGCATTAATGAAAGGTTTCTTACAGCAAAATTTCAGACAAGCGTTAAAGACTTGAATGTTATCTGCTGTTATGCCCCCACTGAGGATGAGGATGAGGATGAGAAGGATAGGTTTTATGAACAACTTCAGGATATTTTGAATTCTGTCAAGAAAGGAGATACTACCCTTGTTCTTGGTGACTTCAATGCCAAAGTTGGTACCGACTCTGACCTTTGGGGAGGAGTAATAGGCCCTTTTGGTATTGGTAGCTGCAATGGCAATGGGCAACGTCTCCTACAGGTAAGTAAACTCAATGGTTTCAGAATAACTAACAACTTATTACAAACACCGCGATATACATAAGTACACATGGGTTTCACCTGATGGGCTGCATAAGAATATGATTGATTATATATTAATTAACAGCAAATGGGCTAGTTCTGTTAGAAATACCAGGGCATATAGGGGAGCTGAAATTGAATCTGACCATTACCTTGTTAAAAGTGTCTTGCAACTTAAACTTAAAAAGTGTTGTGCTAGGGTTAAAAAATTTACTTTTAATACTGAAACTCTGAAAGATCCAGTTATAGCCAAAGCTTACCATGATAGGTTACTTAGTCATTATGACAGTCATGGTTTGCTTACTACTGAAGTTGAGGAAGAATGGGATCATTTTAAACAGGCTTTTTTGGACACTAACAGTACTCTTTTAGGAAAAAAGGAGCAGAAGAGAAAGAATTATCTGAGTGATTTCACTTCAGCTTATTTCGGAAAGAAAGAACTGCAGGAACGTCTTTAATCAATACCCTACTAGTCCTAATAGAAAGCATTACAGAGAACTTAATAAACGTGTAAAAGATCAGTTAGCTGCTGATAAGAATCTTTGGCTTGATGGTTTGGCTGACAAAGCCGAGGAAGCAGTTAGACAGCAAAACAACAGAGAGCTGTCTGTACCAGATAGTTAATGTTTTATGTGGTAGAAAACGAACAGGCATACAAGGATTGAAGGATAAACAAGGTAAGGTTATAGAAGGGGAGGATTCTGTCATGGCTAGGTGGGCTGAGCATTTCAGTGATGTTCTAAACAATGTAGTTAGTTCTGCTCCCATTGTTTGCAGTGATGATGGATGCATTGGTGGCTTTAATGTTGGCCCTATAACACAATCTGAAGTTCTTTGGCTGTTTCTAAACTTAAACTACATAAATCCCCAGGGGTAGATGAAATTACTACCGAAATGCTTAGAGCTGGGAATGTTTCGGTTACCAGTTGGATGACTGAAATTATGAATATCTTTTATGATAAAGGCATGGTTCCTTAGAATTTTACCAGAGCTATTGTTATCCCTATTTTCAAAAAAGGTGATCGCAGTTCTTGTGATAACTATAGGGGTATCAGCCTACTCTCTGTTCCAGGGAAAGTTCTTTCCATGATTGTGCTTAATAGAATTAAGAATCTGGTTGACAGTCAATTGCGTGATGAGCAATGTGGATTCAGAAGTGGTAGGGGATGTGTGGATCAGATATTTTCACTTAAGCAGATTCTTGAGAAATGTTTAGAGTTTCAGAAACCTTTGGTTGCTAGCTTTGTTGATTTCAAAAAGGCTTTCGACTCTGTTGATCGTCATAATTTGTGGTTGATTGTGTGATCATATGGTATACCAGACAAGTTAGTTAACATAATGAAAGCTCTCTATAATAACACTGAGTCGTGTGTGAGAGTTGGTAAGGCTTGTAGCAATTGGTTTAGCATTACTTCTGGTGTTCGACAAGGGTGCATTTTGTCTCCTTTTCTCTTTAGCTTGGCTATTGATTATGTTATGCGAAATTCATTTCAAGGGAAAGATTTTGGCCTTAAATGGGCTGGAGATACGAAAATTTCTGATTTAGATTATGCTGATGATTTAGCCCTTTTGGCAAATGATGTTGATGAGATGAACTCTTTCATTCGAGCCGTTGATGAGACTGGTAGTAGAGTAGGTTTGGTTATAAACAGAGAGAAAACTAAAGTGATGAAAATTGGTCAGGCAGGCTGTGATTCAATTAATCTGAATGGTTGCAGTCTTGAGCAGGTGTCACAGTTTAATTATCTTGGGAGCTATGTAGCAGATAATGGTGATGTGCAGCATGAGATTAACACACGAATAGGGATTGCTGCCGGGACTTTTAAGAATCTATGGAGAGTGTGGAGAAATAGGCGTATGCACCTAAAGACTAAAATTAGACTGTATAATAGTTTGGTTCTTTCTAGGGTTAGTTATGGTAGTGAAACTTGGACACTTTGTAAACAAGATAACAGGAAACTAGATGCTTTTGATTCCAGATGCTTACGCAGCATCTTGGGCATTAGGTGGTTCAACTTTGTAACTAAATGATGAGGTTAGGCAAAGGAGTTTGCAACCTCCTTTAAGCAGCATATTGTGCAGAGAGAGACTCCGTTGGTTTGGCCATGTTGCCCGTATGAATAATTATAGATTGGCGAATAGGGTTATGAACAGTGTGCCTAAAGGCCCCAGAAAGAAGGGGAGACCTAGGATGCGGTGGGCAGACAATGTCAAACAGGACCTTGTTAGAATTGGTGTGCAGTGGCCAGATGCAGTAGATGTAGCTCAGGATAGACTTGCTTGGAGAACTAAATTGCACGGTCTGGTTGGACCTCCGTAGCCCATGGATGCTTGAGGATGATGAGGATGATGAGGATGAAGATGAATGAAGTCAAAATTTGACCTCTTATATTATCAAATTTAGACTTCGTCAAAAAAATTAAAATTTGATGATATAAGAGGTCAAATTTAGACTTCGTAAAAGCTTTATAGATTGTATTTATCAAAATCATGGTAATGTCACTTTGATACATCAGGCCTGGTCAGCCGTTGAGAAAAAGGAACGAAGAGGGAAATGAAATATGCGTAAAAATATGTCATTGGTCTGAAATTTAGCTAAACTCCAATTTTTTTAAATGGTGCAAGAAGAATGTATTCGTTATGATTATTATAAGTTTCATGCGATACTTTTTAAAATGAAAAATTTCCAACTCCTTTGTAAAAAAATCAGATTGAAATAATTCTATATTTTAAAACTAATTTTCTGTTACTACAGAGTCTAGGTCTGGTATGATAGAGTCGACTTTGCCCGTGGGAGAGGCCAGGTCCAGTGGGCTTATTCGCTTGCTCAGGGAAGCTTTAGGTTACACCACCGAAGGAGGGGTTGTGGGTATCTATGGACTGGTGTTGGGGAGGTTATTTGTGCCTGTGTGAAGTAGGGTCATGGCCCATTGTTTCCTCATTTGCACGATGGAATGTGACCTTTGGTGGCAGGGCTTGTGAGGGTCTGCAGAATGGTTTGGGAGGGGCCGATCCAGTGAGTTTATTTGCTTGCTCAGGGAAGCTTTAGGTTACAGCCCCGAAGGAGGGGTTGTGGCTTTCTGTGGACTGGTGTTGGGGGGGCTTATTGGTGCTTCTCTGAAGTAGGGTCACGGCCTGTTGTTTCCTCACTTGTACGATAGGGATTGTACAAGTACGATAGGGATTGTACAATTATATATCGAATCCCCATCGTACAAGTTCCTCACTTGTACGATGGGGATTCGATATATAATTTTCAATTAGAACTATAAATAGGGATGCCACCTTTTGAGATTTAAATATCCAGAGATCATAAAGTTGGCTTTAAGTAAATTCCGTTCGCCTCCCCCCCAAAAAAATTTAATAATAATTTATTTAATTAAAATAATTATTTATTTAAAATAATTAACACAATCATTATTGTTGTTTCAAAATTTTATTAATTAATAAAGAAAATATATTATTTTTTAAATTTAGATTCATACATTCAATTATCTTTACAATCTGTTTAGAAACTTTTTGTTCCGGCTTCTGAATATATTCTAAACATATTGCACAATTCACATTATAATCAGTTTTCGTGCATATTTCTGCTTTCACTCGAATCTTGTTCTTTTTTTTTTAAATTGAAATATAGGGCCTTTTTTTCGTTTCGGCCCATTCCCTAGGTTCGAGCCCCGGATAATGCATGGATGCTTGTATTGTTTTTCTACTCAGTTCTCCCTCATACTCGCAAGAAAAAAAAATCAATTGGGCCTTTTTTCGTTTGGCTTTTATAATAGATTTTAAAAAAATGTGTTTAGCATTGGTTTTTAAGAGAAGTGCTAATTTTTGGAGCTGGTTTCTCGTCATTTTAGCGAGTTGAGCTTGGTTGAACCCTGTAATCGTGTGTACAATCTACGGTTTTGCCCATTTCATAACCTGCGTAGGCCATGGTAGTACAAATGGCGGCAACTCTTTGATCATTCAAAACCGTAATTGCAGAAAACATAAATTTGCTTTCAAAAACCGGAGTCATCAGATAGATTTCAAAACGTGGAGTCTCCGGATGAAAACCGGAAAGGTGGCATCCCTAACTGTACGCGAATTATTTATCTTTCTTTTTTCTTGATAAGTTACGTAGAGAACAGAGAAGGGCAGTTGAAGCTACTTAATAGATTATACGGGCCTTCTGGTACATGAATAACACAGAACAAACAACCATGCCAGTACAGGATTCGAACCTGGATCACCATAGAGAATATTTGTGAGTATGGGAGGGGGGACCTCAGTAGAAAAACAAAACAAGCATCCATATATGGAACCTGGTTTCAGGACCCTATAGTTATGAATTTTCTTTCTCGCATTTTCTTTCTGCTGAGATCTTGTCTTCATAACTGGTCTTCTGACATCTTAAATTGGCATGCTCTTATGAGACCTGTGGGAAAACAGCTATTTGAGGGGTGTAAAAAAATAATCAATTAAGAATTTAATTCACTAGCGCATTTTCACTTTATACATCAGTTGGAATTTAATCTTCGATGTCGCAAGTTATAGTATTGGTATACATACTAGATACGTCAAGCCGTTTCGGATCCCGAAATGTCAGAATCACAATAATCAAATAACAAAAATAACTGATTGTAAACTCCTTGATAAAGATTATTATCAACTTTTTAATTGGACCAAACAAAAATTTTTTTCTTTGTTTTTTCTTGACAAACAATGGTTTTAGAATTGAACGAAAAAGTCCAACTGTTTTGCATTATATGCAAGCGAATTACTTTAAGTTGATGTTCCCTTTCTTGGAAGCTTTCATTTCGGAAGGGAGAGGATTAAGGCTAGGGAATAACAGAAAGAATCCAGGTCCATTAGAAGACTGGCGTTGTGGCTGATCAATTAGAGCTTCCTCTTAAGGGGGAAAGGAAGCAAGCATCGGATAATGAGGCTTTGGGATGCAATGGTCTTTTGCACATTAGGCTGAAATGGTCACCAAAGGGTAAAAGCATGAACGCACGACCAACTCTTGGCCAACGTAATATTTTAATTCTGTGGTTTTAGGGTTGCTGAATCGGGAAGCATTTTTCATTAAGGTGAAAACAAGCGCATGGAAAATTAAGCGTGCCAACAAATATATCTATCGTGTAAAATGCAGGTATGGTCTGAAAATTTATTTTTTATACTGCAGGTATGGCTAACCGAGGTACTCGTGACCAGAGTAGAAAGCTAGATGATTTCGCTTGGCACTCAAAAGAGTGCTTAACAAAATCGTCTCGCATCTTTTTTTGGCAAAAGTCACTCTTACCGCATTTTTGATTCGCGAACCCTGCAGTTTTGCATGTATGGTATGTCGGGATATCACAGAAGCGAAATTTTCGTACTTTTTATAATCATTGACTAAACTTTATGAATTTTAAAGGTTACTCTGAAACTTCAATAAATGTTATTCTAAAAAAATGCTATATTTGGCATTTGGGCTTAGATTATGCAAGTTGAGTGATCATAATATCAGTCAAAAGTTTAGTTTTCCTTCTAAAAAATTGCATTAAGTTCTAAAATAATTTTAAAAACATCCACATATTATATTTTTTCAATAAGGCTGAAATACAAGAATAGAATGCAATTAGTAAGTATTTAGGAATATTAATATTTTTTTCACATTAAAATTGCATAAATCATTCGTTATTTGAGGAAAACATAGAGTGAAAGACAAAATACAGGGACACTGTACTTTCGCCGCCACACAGTCATTAGGTCCCTTTGGTGACCCTGTGGTATGGCTTAACTGGAGTGTTCGCCTGCGTGTGATTTTCCACACATAGCTATACTTTGAAGCGTACCGGATAGAAGTGAAATCTACTTTCATCACTGGAGAAGACCTTGAGGATATTCATAGCCCATATGCACCTGGGACCTGAGATGACGAATTTGTGGTAAAAAGGTAAATTCTGGTCGAAAATGAGACCAAGAAACTGGGTCTCTGCCACAATTGAAATGGTAGTACCTCTGACCCGCAGTTCGGGGTCCGGATGATGAGTATGCTTGCAACAAAAGTGCACGCAAGTGGCCTTCTGTGGGGAGAACTGAAACACATTGGTCATCGCCCAAACTGAGAGATTGTTCTGGGCAGATTGCAGCTGTCATTCAATGACTCTCATACTGGATGATGAACAAACGATGCTAAAGTCGTCAACATAGAGGGCATTTTGTACAATCAGTGGAAGTTCTTTTGTAATGGAATTGATCTTGACAGCAAAAAGCGTAACGTTTGTGATACCCCCTAACACCCTTGTGGTACCCCCTAGTGTTGGGAGAAAGGCAGTGACAGAATGGTGCCGACACGAACTCGAAAAGTACAAGAAGATAAAATGTTTGTAATGAAGATCGGCAAGTGACCTCTCAAGCCAACACCATGGATCTCACAAAGATTACCGAATCTCCACGCCATGTTTTACACTTTTTCGATGTCGAAGAAAATTGACGCCAGGTGCTCTCTGCGTAAAAAGAATTCTTCATCGCCGATTCGAGGTGGTTCCTTTGGTCTAAGGTAGACCGTTGCCCACAAAAGCCACACTGAGTGTTGGAAAGTAGGCTGTGGTGTTCTAAATGCGAGGTCAGCCTGGTATTTACCATTCTTTCCAACACCTTGCACACATGGGTAGTCAAAGCAATTGAACGATAATTTGAAGGAATTTGGGATCTCTGCCTAGCTTGGGGAAGGCTAAAACAATAGTTCCCCTCCAGAAACCTCCTGCTCAATGAAAATATGGCTGAAGAGTCAGAGCAGCCGATCCGTACTTGATGGCGAGAGATGTTGGAGTATGGCATAATGGACATTGTCTGGCCCGATGGCATATGCACAGGAAGAATGCAGAGCAAGGTAAAGCTCCTCTGCAGTGAATGGCCTGTTGTAAGGTTTCAGGACATTGGAGTGGAAAGACAACAGAGAGCATTCAGCTTTGCTCTTCAAGGCCAGAAACTCAGGGGAGTATGAGGAGAAAGAAGAGATGGAGGACTCCCCCAGAGAGTCAGCAATTGCCTGTCCATCCCAGCAACTGCCTTCCATCGTATTCCAGAATCGATAATGAGTGGGATGTGTATTTTCCACTCATCTTTCATCCCACACGACCATTGAACTGGTCATGCGGGTGATAGAAGATGTTCCTTTGGTCCAAGTTTCCTTCTGACTCTGATGCCAGATGAAATGAGCTCTCACCCTAGAGTATTTGAAAGCTTCAAGGTTGGGGGGATGTCGTATATCTCTGAACTCTCCCCACAAGACTTACAAGCTGCAGTGCAGTAGGGATTCCACCACAGTTTTGGAAACTGTGGAAACCGAGTTGAGGTCTGAGGAATAGTTGAGGCAACTACATGGATGATACAGTATGTTGCCTATGCCATCTTTGATCGGTCTCAGGTTGACAGTGCTCATTGAGCTCAGAAAGCAGCACGAAGTCACTCCAGTAAGCCCACTCAAGCCTCCACCATGAGACATAAGAAGAGCTGCAAGGGAGATGGTAAAACAATGGGGAGGTGATCACTTCCATGTGGGTTGTCCTCGACCTCCCATTTAAAGAGAGGAAGGATCGAGGAGGAGTAAATGGTAAGATCAATGGCAGTAAATGTGAAAGTGGGGAAGTGGAAGTATGTACTGGCACCACTGTTCAACAGGGAGAGTGATGGATTCAGGAGCCACTGCTCAAGGATCCCGCCCCTTCCGTTGATGTCAGCACTACCCCAGAGTGGACTGTGTCTGTTAAAGTCCCCCATGATGAGGAAGGGGGATAGCAACTGCGAGACGAGGTCATCAAGGTCTTTACAGAAGACAAGACTTGCAGGCAGTAGGCAGACGGAGCAGTCAACGAAAATCCTACAAAGAGGCCGATGGTAACCGCCTCTAAGGTGGTGGTGAGGGGGACAACCTGGAATGGAAACTAGTCACTCACAAGGATGGCGACACCTCTGCGAGCTGAACCATCTTCATCCCAATCCCACTGAACAAGAGAGAAGTGCCAGAGAATGGGATCATTGGTTGTCTGCAGGTGTCTCCTGCAGGCATACTGAGATGGGCTGATATGCCCTCAGGATGACCTTAATGTTGTCAATATTCCTCTGGTAATGGGCCCATGGTACAAAGTGTGGCCATCTCAGGTCTTAGTAGAATTGGCAGACAGCTTCTGATTTATTTTAACTGTCGCCAACAAAGGTTTTGAAAATTTGGAGTCGTCCATGTCCATATCGTCTGAGTCGTCCAAAGGACAACACCTCAGAGGATGTCCATGTCTCTAAATGGCCCCCTTCATGCTTGAAACTTATGTCTACTTTGCACAGAGTTTATACGTGATGTGTTATCTGCCCATGATAAATTTATGTTTGAAAAAATTCTTTTTATTAGATGGAATGGGAAATTCTCAGCAATTTTCTTCACTTTCTTCTTTCACAGCTGAGAAAATCGCGGCAGAGCCATGCGAGATCTCCCATATTCGCAAAGCCGTTCAAGGTTTTAAATCTCATCATATTACAAGTTTTCACTTAATTTTTTACATAAACGTAGGGGATACTTGTGTTCCGAATTTGAAACTTGTCGATCAAGTATTTGAATCGCCTGTTGCCACCGGTAATCTGTTAAAACAGAGATAGAATTTGCATATCAATTATCGGCAACCATTAGGCACATGGTGATGTCAGCAAGTAGTAGAAAGAAATGCATTCTGTACTAGTGTGAGCATGAATACCACTATGATTATGATGGTGATCCGAGATTAAATTTTTCAGTATCCTGAATTGCAACGAAATTTTGTATAATCATGTTGCCTTTACTATTTTATTCTATAGTTATATATTAAGAGTTATATACTATTGTATAGTATATAGACACTAATACTCTATTAGTAAAGATATGTTCACGCTGTACAGTCAATGTAATATTAAAAAAATAGCTAAAACCGAATTCCGGGGAAGTTTATTGGTTGCGGATAGAGTATTAAAGCAAGGACTATTCCTGGAAAACAGGGACGTATGTTCACCCTAGATTAACCAGTTTTTCAGATATGGTTTCATTTTCCTAGTAGGAGAATAAGAACTAAATGAATCTGATTTCAGATAAATAAAATCGCGTTAACAATGTGGCATAAAATGAAACTAAATCTCTCAAAATTAAAGTCTCAGATTAGATGATTTTCAATAGAAATTTTTTGCCGCTCATCTGTAATTGAAAAGAATTAATACAGCAAACAACTTGCTCGGAAACTAAGCTACATATTCTGAATTAAGCCGTAGGTGTAATACATATCACAGTAAAGGTCTGTCAAGAAAGCAAAAGACCATCAGAAAGAAAACACATATAAATAAACATCCATTCCTTATCCAGGGGCTCGAATCCAAATCTATTTGATCCGCAACCAAGCACACTAGGCCAGCAGTTAATATTTTTAAGAAACTATGAACAAAAATATGTACACTAAAATCATTCATAAAGGACATTTAGAGAGAAGACAGATCAATCTCAGCCTTTCATACTTCTACACCTTTATGGGTGTGCCACTGCAAAGTCCACCTGAAAGAGACTCCTCAGTGCGAGCTGCTGTACGTGGAAAGGGGATCACCCTGTGAAAGTTCTGCTGGCTCGGGTACCTTCACAGGTTCCTCAACGCTTGCCCGCATCTTTGCCATATGCGGAGACCCTTGTCCCTGTAAAGGAGGCTCCTGGTAGTTGCTCGGGGTCCCCGTCTTTTCTCCTCAGCTCATGACTGGTAGGGTCCCCTTTGGCTGTCTTGCCATTGGGGAGCATGTCATCATGGGACTGGGCAGCAGTTTCCGGGGCCACTGCTACATACTGCTTTGGCCTCTGCTTCCGGTAAACAGGAGCTCCTGGGGTCGCCCCCCCCCCCCCCCCAGGAGCAATCGGCAGGTGGGTAGGTCCTGCTAGGGTCAACTGTGCAGAGCAGTGAGGAACCTTTCCCACCTTTGGGTACAGGTTAAGGGTACAGTTTGGGTACAGGATAATTTCTATGTGAGGCTAGTTTCGTCGTTCACAATTTTGTTATTTTCCACTTAGTTCCTTTTGTGTATAAAGTTTATTTCTCCACATTTGTGTTTTCATTTTCCTTTTATTTATTTGTGAGGGCTTGGCTCACTGTCTGTTTCGGTATAGTGCCTGGGAAGCCCTGGAGCACGACTGGGCGTCCATTTGTTGGGCTCCGTGGAGGGTAGGGACAGTGGGCACTGGACTACATGAAACGAAACATGAGAGTTGATGACGAAATTGATATGATCAGTCTCTACAAGAGGGCTCGACATGAACCCCCATCTTCCTCATTGTCTCTGTTATCTATGCTGTCGTCTTCTTTGTCTGTGTCTTCGTTCCCAAGATTCCTGATCATCCACTCCACAGATGATCAGGTACTTGGGGACATGTCCCTGTTTTTTGTCAGCAGAGGTTTGAAAGGTCTTGCGGGAGAGCCAAAATCCGTCAAGCGCTTATGATCTGGTGACTTGCAGGTTGAGACTGTTTGTTCCAAACACTCGGAACTGCTCCTGAAAGTCAGAGAGATTGGTGGGGTGGCTGTCGAAGTCATTCCCCACAAAACTTTGAATTCGTCTCCGGGTGTGATTACTGAATGGGGCATCCTCAAAATCACCAAGGAGAAAATCCTCTCAGAGTTCACTCCCCAAGGAGTAACAGCGATCCATAGGGTTTCGATACGTCGTGATAGTAAATTGATACCCAGCCAGGTATTGACTGTGACATTTAACACGCCACGCCTGCCTACTTCCATCAAGGCAGGTTATCTGCATTGTGAAGTAAGGCCGTATATTCCAAAACCTCTGTGCTGCTTTCAATGCCAGATATACAGTCATGCCAGCAGGGCTTGCCGGAGCAAACACACCTGTGCTCACTATGGCACAGGTGTGTAAATCTGTGCTTGCTGTGTCACAGGTGTGTAAGGATCACATTCAGCCTGACATATCACAGTGAAGGTCTACATCATCGTCGACTTTTTGTCTGTGTCTGCATTCAAAAAAGGAAAGGCAAACTATGTGAACTGTAGTGGCCCGCATCCAGTTTATTCCCGCGACTGTCCCAAGTGGATGGAGGAAAGGGAGGTTCAACTCTTGAAAGTAATGAACATCTCGTAAGCTGAGGCGAGAAAGCTTGTTGCACAGCATACCCCACCTGGCAAGGTATCCTATGCCAGTGCAATCATTGGAAAGCCCATCGTTCCAATGACTTCTGTGGTGGTGAAAACTGACATCAGTGTACCACCTACTGAATCTTTCTCACCTGCAGCAAGATACCTCCTGATGCAGGCGAAACCGAGGGTGGTGTCGACTTCGACATCAACCCCAGTTTCCATTCCTGTAACTCGGCCTTCCACCTCCACCAGAAAGCCTCCTCCTTCCTCTCCACAGACAGCTAGACCTTCCAAACCAAGGGCCCAAACCACCGGAGTCCAAAAAGAAAATCATCACTCCTCCACAAAGGGCGGTCACCCATCTATGCCACTTGGACTATTCCGAGGACATTGATACCGACTGCCCCCTATTCACTAAACAAAAAACTCTATGGCAAGAAGTTGAATAGGAATTCATCTTCCTCCCACCTAAGTCCAGAGATGGCCACACTCCTACAGTGGAATTTGTCGTGGATTCCAGAGGAATCTTGATGACATCAAGGCCCTCCTTGAGGCACACCAACCCATCTGTGTGTGCCTGCAGGAGATATACTTGCAGACAGTCCCAGATCCCACAATCCGGAACTTTTCACTAGTTCGCTGGGATGGTCCATCCTCATGAGCAACCATTCTCCATTCCAGATCATACCTCTCACCATCAACTTAGAGGTGGTAGCCATACACCTCTTCATAGGGTTCTCCCTGACTGTTTGCTCGGTATATCTTCCACTAGGGAGCATCGTCTACTAGGAAGACCTTGATGATCTCATCTTGCAGCTGCTGTCCCCCTTCCTCATAATGATGGGGGACTTCAAAGAAAACAGTCTATTTTGTAGCAGTGCTCCCACCAACAGAAGGGGCGAGGTCCTGGAGAAATGGCTCCTGGATCCTTTTCTCTTTCTGTTGAAAATCAGTGTCAGTATGTACTTTCACTCCCCAACTCGCACATTCACTGCCATTGATCTCACCATCTGCTCCTCCTCGATTCTTTCACTATTTGCATGGGTGGTCGAGGACAACCCTTAAAGTAGTGACCAACTATCTGTGGTGTGCATCATTTCCTGTGGAGGACCTTGCAGCCCTCCATGCATCTCACGGTGGAGGCTTGATCGGGCTGACTGGAGTGGCTTTGAGCTCCTTTCTGAGCTCGATGACCACTCTTGTCAGCCAGAAGCCCATCAATGTAGCAGTAGCAGAAATCACGGACTGTATCGTAGATGCAGCTGCAATGACAATTCTTCAAACTTCGACACTGTTTCCTAGTTTTCTGAAACCGTGGTGGAATTCAGATTGCACCACAGCTCGTAAGGCTCAGAACAAGGCTTGGGGGGGTAGGGGGTTCGGAGGTATCCAACTTCCCTCAACCTTGAAACGTTCACACGCACCACAGCGAAAGCTTGTTTTGTCCGGTGTCAGAGCCAGAAGGAAACTTGGATCAATATACGTCTTCACTCTCCGCTGTCCATCCACTTGAATAGTCTGGAGCCTAACAGACCATTCACGGCGGAGGAGCTTTGCCTTGCTCTGCACACCTGTCGTGCATCTGCTGTCGGACTGGACAATGTCCATTATGCCATGCTCCAAAATCTCTCACCATCGAGTAAGGGACAGCTGTTCCATCTTTTCAAATCGCATTTTTCTCGAGGAGCCATTTCCGGACTCCTGGCAGGAGGCCATTGTCTTGGCCTTCCCTAAGCCAGGAAAGGATTCCAAGATTCCTTCCAATTATCGTCCCATTGCGTTGACGAGCTGCGTGTGCAAGGTGTTGACAGACTCCTCTGGTATTTAGAACACCACAACCTTCTTTCCAACACCCAGTGTGGCTTTCGTAGGCAACGGTCAACTCTTGACCATCTGATACGCCTGAAATTGGCTAGAATTTCATTGTTTTTTCAACGCTAGAATTTCATTGTTACGTAGAGTACCTGGTGTCAATTTTCTTCAACATTGAAAAAACATATGACACGGCTTGGAGATTCGGCATTCTTCGTGACATCCGTAGCTTCGTGGCTTGAGAGGTCACATGCCGATCTTCATCTCCAACTTCTTATTGGCATGTACTTTTTGTGTCCGTGTCGGCAACACTCTTTTGCGGCTGTACCCACACGAATAGGGGTGCCACAAGGCTGCATTCTGAGTGTTACACTTTTCGCTGTCAAGATTGATTCTACTACTAGACAACTTCCTCCATCTGTAGGTAATGCCCTCTATGTTGACGATTTTAGCATCTTTTGATCTTCGTCCAGCAAGAGGATCATTGAAAGACAACCACAAATTGACCCGAACAATCTTTCTGTGTAGGCGACGGCAAAAGGTTTCAGTTTTCTCCTCAGAAGACTGCTTTTGTGAACTTTTGCCACAAGGGTAATCTTCACCTGGATCCCAAGCTACGGCTCGGGGGTAACATCATTCCAGTTGTGGCAGACACCAAGTTTCTCTGTCTCATTTTCGATCAGAAATTGACCTTTTTACCACACATACATCATCTCAGGTCCAAGTGCATGCAGGCTTCGAATATTGTCAAGGTCCTCTCCTCTCTCTCCCCTGGGGAGCTGACTAATGTTCTCTGCTCCACCTGTACCCTGCACTTGTCCGATCGAAACTGGACTATGGATCCAAGGTGTATGACTCCACCCGGAATTCGGTGGTGAAGGTGCTGGACCCCCTCCATCATCAGGCCCTCCGTGTTTGCATGGGAGCCTTCTGCACCTCACCAGTCCAGAGTCTTTATGTTTAGACCGATGAACCGTCTTTATCTCTTCGCTGTCAGCAGTTGTCCCTACAATATGTATCTAAATTGTGATCCCTGTCTGGTCATTCCACTTGGGACTGTGTTTTCAGCCCAAAGTGGGAAATTCTTTACCCTAATCAGCCAACTGCCATTCATCCTTTTGATTTGCGAGTCCCAGGCTCATCAACACCAGTCTCAATAGCATCCCACAGTCAACAGCCAAGCCACTTCCACCATGGCTTGTTGTCTTCTCTTCCTGATTTCTCATTTTGCAGGACGCCAAAGGTCTTTGCACTCAACTGTGTGTATCAGCAACTCTTTGCCAGCCATCGTGCTGAGTACCCGGACTTCTTGTCTGTCTTTAATAATCAGGAAGATCCTGATAATCAGAATCTCAAAATCCAGCACATCAGTAGGATCGGCCATGTCTGCTGTGATGTAATCATTGCAGACCAGATCCCACTGCAGTGTTCCATCTTCACTGCAGAGTTGCACGCTATCAGTCTCGCCTTGGACCATGTGGTGGCTAAGCATTATTGTCGGTGTGTGCATTACACCGACTTGCTTAGCTTGTTACAGGCTTTGATCTCGGTGTGGCATCGGCCTCACTCAGTTCTTTCTAAGATATGCCAGCAGCTACATCGTCTGGCAGCCACAACCACCATCCATTTCTGTTGGGTGCTGGTCACATCGGTGATTTGGCAGATGTTGCTGCCAGGTCAGCCATGCCACTGTCTGGCTCTCCGTTGCCAGTTCCATATTTGGATTTCCGGCAGCATTTTACCATCAAGCTCCAGGCACAGTGGCAGAGATCTTGGTCGAAACAGCTTAAAAACCAGCTCTTTGAGATGAAACCTATTATCAAACTGTGGCAGTCATGTTACCGCAGGAATCGCAAGAAGTACTTGCTTATCTCCACTTAGGTCATTTGTGTCTTCTACAGGCGGACGACGAACCTAAGTGTGAGTTTTGTGACACCGTTTTAACTATTAAACATATTTTAATCTCATGTCCCGCTTTTAACTTTGAACGTAAAATGTAGTTTCTTTCATGATTTTACGTCCAGGCCTCTTACACTTGAACAACTATTATCAGATGAATCGCTTTTAACTCCTGTATTTGAATTTATACGTTATTGTGGCTCTTTTAACCGGTTCTAATCTCTTACCATTGTTAATTTTTACATGGCCCTTCTACACCCGTTGTTATTTTTATGGTTTTACACTCGTTGACTTTTTATGTTCTCTATTTTTATTGGCTTTTGTGTTGTATTTTATCACCTGTACTGTTGCTCTTAGCTTTGGTTGTGGTAATCCAAGTAGGTATTTATGATATGTAATCCCCACTTAGTTTATAATTAATGACTTCTAACATTCATTGCTTTTGATTTAAGCAGTTAATGGATTTGTCATTGAAGTTTGAAATAACATTTGAGATAACTTTAAGTTTATTATTTTTAGAGATAAATCTGTATATTAAGTTAGATAGTAGGTATTTTTAATTAACAAATATTGGTGGAATTGCTGTTTGTGCATAGAGGTTGATGTTTTTATTGCCAGGAGGTAAGTCCAAACAATAACTGATAATTTTTGCTTCAATTTGTTCAAGAGAATTCATTTTGCAACTTGAAATATTACGTAATTCAATACCATATTCGTATTTTGGGGGCAATAATGCTGTTGTATATGATTAACGTGTTTTTGTTTTGCAGTCCCATTTAACATTACCCATATATTTAAGGTAATTAAAAAGTTTATTTCTTAAGTCTATGGCTTTGCCTGTGTGATTTTTCCAAGTCAGTCTGGAATCAAATATAAGCCCAGAATCAAGGTTTCTTACGAAGTTAAATTTTGAATTATCTATTACAATTTTGAAATCTTTTGGTATAAATATTATTTTGTGAAATGGGATGATTGGGGTTTTATCTTTAGAGAGTTCGAGGTTTGGAACAATAAGAATTAATATTGTCAATAATTTGTAAAACATTTTCTATAACGTATGGCTTTGTCATGAGAGAACCACAGGATAAGATCAGCTGCATAAATATTTCAGGACAGGTGTAAAAATGTGAAGGAAATCACATCTGTTAAAAAGAATGGAGGTGTGAATATCTCCTTGGACAACTTCAGTCGCAAAGGGATATTCCTCTGAAAAAATGTTGCCTATTTTAACATTGAATGCCTTATTTGTAATAATATAATGTTTTGTAAATATTACCATATAAATTAATTTGTTTAAGCTTGTGTAAAAGAGCTGCATGACTCACAGAGTTGAATGCACTATTAGTATCAATATTTATAACAAACTAAAATATTATCTTTAACAAAGGCATTTTCAATATCAGAAAAGCAATGATGATCAATAAGATCTTTTGCGAATTTGTCAGGTCGAAAACCTTAAAAATTTTCATTAAGGATATTGTTGTGTTCAATAAACCATAGTAATGTTATTAACAATTGTTTCATAAAATTTTAGCGTATTTGAGGAAAGGTAAATAGGCCTGTAGGATTCAATGTTTACAATATCTTTTTCATTTTTGTCAATAAAAATCGTGTAATTAACATACCAATGTTTTGGAAGTTTACCTGAAAGCCAAAAAGAATTAAAGACATTCAAAATTTTGATAATCCAAGAATGTGGAAGATTTTTAATCGTCTTATTAATGATGCCATCTGGACCAGCAGCTGCTTTTTCAGGTTTTTAATTACATATTTTAATTTATACAGGGTGATTCAAAACTCTTGGGCCAAACTTTAAGGGGTGATAGAACACACCTAAACAAGTACTTTCGTCATACAATGGCATGGTCGGAACTCAAGCGGTGAAGCGCTAGGGGTTAGCAGTTACTGTGTAGTAAATGAAGAAACTCAAGAATGACAGAAGAGGTTTGAAACAATTGCAGAAATTACAGAACAGAAACTACAGAATTTTATTGAACAAATTACAGAAACTGCTCAAAAGAGTGACCGCCAATATTAATGCAGGCTTCACACCTTCGACGTAGTGATCGGTGTACATGGGCGAAAACACCAGGCATTTCTCATACAGTGACAGCGGCAATAGAAATTCTGACAACCAGGTCCTCATTGGAATCGATGGGGCTTTCATATGGCCCCATAGGAAAAAGTCCAGACATGAGAGATCGGCCGATCGTGGCAACCAAGCAATGGGACCATCCTAACCAATCCATCGTCCTAGAAATGTTGCATCCAAGATGTTCCACACTTCCATGCTGAAATGGGGTGGCATTCCGTCGTGTTGGAACCACATATGTGTTTGAATGTTTGCTGGAACAGGGTTCAGTAATTCTGACAATACTTCTTGTAAAAATACGAGGTACGTTCTCCCTTTCAGTCGGGATGGCAGAAGGTATGGGCCAATCAAATGGTCATGGAGAATTTCAGCCCAAACATTTATGGAGAAACGCTGCTGGTACGAATGTGGACATATGGCGTGCAGATTACTGGTGACCCACACATGTGAATTGTGGGTATTAAAAATGCCCTCACATGTAAAGGTGCATTCGTCTGTGAATAAGACATGCATCAGAGTCCGGTTGCGCTGCAGGAACCACTGTTCAAAATCCACACGAGGTCGATAATCTGCAGGTGCCAAGGCATGCATTCTCTGTGCATGGTAGGGGTGTAATCGTTCGTCGCGTAGAACTCGCCACACCGTCGATTGGGGCACACTTATGGCATGGGAAATTGCTCGCGTGCTACATTTGGGATGATCTCCAACCCTACATAGAATATCCTCTGTAACACGTGGCATCCTTGCACGCCCTGTATCCTGCAAGCTGCTGACAAAGGAGCCCGTTTTTCTCACAGATACTGGTGTAATCGCTGAAAGGTTTTATGATCAGGCATGCATCTGGTCAGAAAGCACTCCCGGTAGTCTTTGGGCTTTCCTCGCATTCCCGTCCGCAGCTCCGTAAGTGAAATTCATGTCCGCCTTCTCCTGATTCATGAAACAATCAATCCGTTCTTCAATCCACGGTAGAAATGACGATGAGTGCAAAAACCAGTGCTTATCAGTGTTCACTGGAAAGCGCCCTTTAGTACTTCGCCACTTGAGTTCCAACCATGCATTGTATTACAAAAAGTGCTTGTTTAGTTGTGTTCTATTACCCCTTAAAGTTTGGCCCAAGAGTTTTGAATCACCCTGTATAATGTGAATGGTAATTGATATTCGATTTACCTTTGCAAAATTCATGAATAAAATTTTCACTATTGTATTATTTTAAGGTATGGTGAACTTTTAGTCATGTTCATAAAATGTGTTGCAAATTTGTCTGCTCTACTGAGTTAACAGGATTTTTTGCAGTAATGCCAGTTATGTAATTTATTAAAAATTTTCTTAACTCTGATGTTGTGGTGGTAGGGGATAAATGTTCAAAACATGTTGCCAATTCAGTTTTTTGATAGTTTCAATTTTTTCTGTAACTGCTGCTGAAATTCGTTTGCAATTTAAGCAGTCTCTGAAGGTGTAATTTCTTATCATTATTCTTTCAGCTCTTCTTATAGCTATTAATTTATTGGTGAAAATTATGTGTATATTGTTTTTCGGAATTTTTTTAATTACTGTGAGTTCATTATTTTTCCGATTTTTTAATGTATCAATTAAATAAAAATAATCAATCTTTAGGTCATTTGGATCAATAGTGGTGAAGTCATGTTTAAATTTAGTCCACTTTGTAATATTAATGTGAGGTTTCCTTATGTTATTAGATAGTAGAGATAAATATATATGGGGAAATGGTCACTGCCAAGTGAATCTCCTGAAATTGACCATTAGATAGAGCTGGAAAGATTTTGGGAGATTATTATAAGATCAATAACAGAGTATGTACTATATATATTTGTTACTGTTTTTATTCTCATTTAATATAATTGTGTTTTTCAATAAATTTGTATAGTTATATGCCTTTTGTACTTGTTTTGTATGCATACCATAATTTTTGATGGGAGTTCAAATCTCCACAGATGACATCACAAGTAATAATATCATTTACGAGACTTAAACAGGGGCTACTTCGTAGCACCAAATTTAAAAGTTTGTATAAGGCTAATTATCTGGCTTTTAGACTCAAGATTAAATGCTACACCTTCTTCTGGAGTAGTTTATGTATATGGTTTGATGGGTTACCTATATTGGTACTGAGTCCTGGTTTTGCATTGTTGGATGATTTAATCCAACATTACGTTTTTGAACTGAATTTGCATACGAGGTTTGAGTTGATAGTTGCAATTAGTTGTGACAGGACTCGCATTTTCTAAAGATTTAGATGGAAAGGATGGGGAAATTGAAGAGTAATTTAAAGTTCTGAAATGTTCTGTCTGCATATTATTCTTTTTTTCTCAATATACTTTCTGGTAGCTACATAGTTCCTTGTCGTTTGTTCTTCATTACAATTAATTTTTGCCCTCTGAAATGCCTGGTTCTAATTAAGATTTTCTTTGAGTTGTACAGCTTTTTGTTTACAAGCAATTATTTTCACAGGGCATCTTCACCAAGTTGCCAGATGTCTCCGGCAAAATTGGGGCATTTAAGAAATTCGTTTTTACATATTTTGTGACTGATTACCAACTGCAACGTTTGCACTTTAATTTGCCATTACATCTTGAAACAGAGTGGCCGAAATTATAACATTTCAAACATAAATTTGGAGTTGTATATGTTCTGACGCTCTGTATATTGAAACCAAACTTCACTAGGAAGAGATTCTGCTCCGAATTTCAGCAGTATTTTTGAAGTAGGGTTGCTCTTTGGTTTGGATGACTTATTGATTGTCAAGTATTTCGATAATAAATTCATCGTCCATGGTAGGGTGGATTCCAGAAATAATCCCCAAAACAGATTTTTTAAATGAGTGTTTTTCAGCGAAGACATAAACAGACAACTTTATTTTTCACAACAGAATTTTTGCTTTTTGATCTTTTCCCCCTTCGGAAAAAGTAAAAGACTGTCCTTGTTAATGAATCTTTCAGATATATGCTCATTGAAGTGTTTATAGAAAAACACAGTTAAGTCGTATTGGTCGAAAGACCCTACCTGATCTATGGTTAGCATACCTGACTGTATAGCAGGGTATGTCCTTGTATAAAGTGTTTGTATATGAGAAACCAGGACAAGCCAACATAGCTTCTAGATCATCTGTCCTTTGTATAGGGAAGTACCTTAGTATCGATAGTCCTAAGGCTACCCAATTTGGCCAACTAAGCGTAATTTGACATTTAACTTCCAATTTTGGCCACCTATCCATAATTTCACAGAATTCCAATAATTTCATCTCCGTCTGAATTGTAGCAAGTCAGTGTGAATTTTCCCTTGATTTGGCCAACTCTCCTTAATTATACGAAACTAATCCCAATCAATACATCTCTCCTAAATTTTCCAAATGACTTCAAACACCCCAAGATTTTGCCAACTTTTCGCGATTTTAGTCAACTATCCTAAATTTTACAAACTGAATCCCAATTATCACAACTCGCCCGTATTTTCCAAGTGGATTCGAATTTTGCCAGCTGCCGTACATTTTGTAAGTTTCCTGAATTTGTCTTCGTTCATTTCACAAAACAAATTTCACAACTCGCCTATATTTTACCAAGTGGATTCGAATTTTGCCAACTCGCCGTAATTTTACAGAAAAAATTGCAATTTTTACATCTTCCCTGAATTTGCCATGTCACTTCGAATTTTATCAACTCTCCTTAATTGCACAAGAAAGGCACAATTTTCACAACTGTCCTGTATTTTACCAAGTGGCTTTGAATTTTGCCAAATCTCCTAGATTTTACCAAGCTGTCTCGATTTTATCAACTCTCCTTAATTTCACCAAAACAATTCCAATATTTCAGAAATCGCCCGTATTTTACCAAGTGGATTCAAATTTTGCCAACTGACCTAGATTTCAAGTTTCCTCGATTTTGCCATCTCACCACAAATTTACAGAAAAAAAATCCCATTTTTACATCACACCAGATTTTTGCAAAGTCACTCTGAATTTTGCCAACTCCCCTAGATATTGCAAAGTTGTCTCGATTTTGCCAACACACCATAATTTTACAGAAAAAAGATTGCAATTTTTACATCTCACCTGAATTTTGTCAACTCTCCACGATTTCGCCATCACTTCGAATTTTGCCAACTGCCCTAGTTTTTACCAACTGCTCCTAGATTTTGCCAACTGCCCTAGTTTTTACCAACTGCTCCTAGATTATGCCAACTCCCAACGCTCCAAAATTTTGCCAACTAGCCATAATTTTACAAAAAAAATCCAAATATTCACATCTCACCTAACTCCCCATGATTTTGCCAAATCACTCCGAATTTTGCCAACTCCCCAAGATTTTACCAAGTCAATCCGAATTTTGCCAACTCTCCACGATTTTACCAAATCACTCCGAATTTTGCCAACTCCCCAAGATTTTGCCAACTCATCTGTATTTTACTAAGTGGCTTCGAATTTTGCCAACTGCTCTAAATTTTGCCGTCTCTCCATTTTCCAAACTGCCTTATATTTGCCAAGTTGCCTCGCTTTTGACAACTTCACTTAATTTTCCAAAAAAAATGCCCCTGTCTGGTTATTCTAGGCAAGCTAAAGGAATGTTCTTGTTCCAAGAACATTCCTTTAGCATGCCTAGAATATATAGCTTAGTGTCAAATTACCCAAGTGATAGCAAGGTCATGTATTCCTATGTCAGTGGGGTAGCTTCAAAAAAGCTGGATAGAGGTTGACCACAGGGTTTGTGCAGTGGTTTGTGCAATTTAGTTGCAGACATGACTTTGGAGTTGACCCTGCCTGAGGGTATCTGGCTACAAGCTTTTGCAAACAACATGCTGCTTATATCAGCCTCCTGCAGAGGACTAGAGATTGCCGGCAATGCAGAATTGTTGGTTCTCGAAGGATGGAGTTTTCAGTACAAGCTAGGGTTCAGCTATATGAAGATAATATCAATGACAGTTGGTAAAGAGGGAGTCCTTAACAAAAGGCACCCTATATTTAAAATGAATGGCAATAACATCAGCCATGAGACGACTTTGAAATATTTGGGGGATCACGCTGGATCCCATTTGCAGGACTTGAAGATTAAAGGCACGAAAGTAATGTGAAAACTGGGGCGAATGGCTTGCATCTCATGGAGACTCTAAGCAGAGATCCTAAAGTATATTTATTTGAGGGGAACAGAGGATCCTGACATATGGAGCAGGCACCTGATGGTGCCCAATGAACTATCCATGATGTGCATAAAGCTGCTTGCAGCCCAGAGACCAGCTTTATTGCGTATCACCAGAGCTTATAGAACTACATCTATGGATGCACTCTTGATGATTCCACCTGTATTTGACAGTAGGTAAAGAAGCAACCATTTTTAGAGTCCTGCAGACATGGGAGAAGGCAACATTTTTCGGAGTCCAGTATAACCGCCAAGGACTATGAAACTGAGACTGCAAAATGAGATACACAACCCACTAAGAGACTGTGTGTGCAATGGTCTATGGAGCTACCATCAGGTAGAGGAATGAAGTATACACAGATGGTTCCAACAGTGATGAAGGTGTGGGCTTGGCCTACAATCAAGGAGCCAAAGTATTGACTTCAAGAGGAAGGTATCAAAAAATGACTCGGCCTTCCTTAAATGAGAGGCCCTTAGGTGGGCCCTCAATGACAGCAGTCAGTATAACGACATTAGGCTGTATACTGACAGCCGAGCAGCTCTGCAAGCACTTCAAGAATGCAAACAACAGACATCAATCGGTAAACGAGATGAAACAGCTCTTGGGTAACAATAACAGAGCCAGTATTTCTCTCTCCTGGATCAAGATGCACATAAGTCATGAAAGAAATGAGCAGGCAGACCAACTGGCCCACTCAGCAGGCATTGGCATCCCGCCTGAAATTGTGGTTGACTTCTAGAAATACTTTGAAACTTACATTAGACAAGTAGGTGACTCGAGTGACAGAGGCTCTGTGACACAACTGAGAATGGCCTTCAAACGAAGACATTCATAGAAACAACTGACAGGGAACTTCCCAGCATCTATGCAGCATTTTAAGATTTTTGCCCAGTTATTGAGGCTATGGGGCTCCAGACGAAGATGACGGGCACTACATCCTCCGGTGTCCGATAACAGAAGGGTTCACTAATGAACACAGAATCCCAGGCAATCAGAGATGTAGCAGGTGGGACAACCACAGTATCCATTGCATATGCCAAGTCAGGGCAAACCCGAGGGATTTCAGCTGGCTCATCAGCCAACTCCAGGAATTCTTACTTTGAGACCAAAGCTGCTTTTGCACTTCTACTTATCTTCCATGTTCTTCTAGCCAGACTGGTCACCGTACTCCCGTTTAATGCCACCCCATACTCCAATCCTTGTTGGTCTCCTCCGAGATATCTTGACTCGGACTTCTCAAAACGGAGAATGAGAATTCCCTCCACACACAACAGAGGGTTTGTCATTCACTGGGGGCTATTTATCAGCACAATACCTGGCTGCACATGGCTCACCTCTCCTGGTAATATCTCCGTAGTTTTGAAACCATCCCACTGCCAGCCAGGTCTCCAGATCCCTCGCCAATCGAGTACGTATGCGACATGCTGCTAAACATTCTAAGAAGAGCATTGCAGCCATCCCAGAATGTCGACGACTTTCCCATCAATTAGAGTATGCATGGCAGAATCTGTTACAGGACATCAGCCTTGTTTAACTCAATGCCACTTCGGATATCAGCATGCATTGCTGCCAGAGGTCGCTGTACTACATACTAACTTGTTACGCTCATGGAGCTATTGTTCATGGCTCCATGATTATTACCCATGATTATTACGCTCATGGAGCAATACAGTCCTGCTGCTATAAAATTTTAACCACTTTACACCCTCATTGCACGTGCAAAGTTTCAGCACAGTCGGGCACTTGCTTCAGGACGCTTCGATTTTTGGTCACAGAGTGTATTATTTGATTTTATTTGTTTTGATCTAATGGAATTGAAAGGCATGTTGCAATTCAATACTGTTTTAGAATCACAATTGCTCCAGTTGTTAACCACAATATCTTATTTTATTGTAAGAACTGCCCAAAACACTAAAACAAAATGTCCTTTAGATTCCTCCAGGGACAAAAAAGTAAAAAAAATGTTTCAGATCTAAAAATAACCAATCTGGCAATACTTTTGTAACACAGTCCTATTACTCTTCTGTGATACTTCCAGTCTTAAAAGAATTGGTTCCAAGAAACCGGCTACTTAGCCACAGTTTTGGAGTATTTGATGACTGGAATCCTAGAAGGAAGTCATTTGGTGCATAGTTATTTAGGTATTGGTAAGGTTATTCTTGATAGATTTCAGGTTTATTCGCAAGTATGATTATGCCACTTATTGAGTATTAAAAAGCCTTATTTTATGCTTTGAGTAGATAATTAAAAAGCCTTATTTTATGCTTTGAGAAGATAATTAAAAAGCCTTATTTTATGCTTTTTGCAGATATTGTTAGAAACAAATATTTGTAGGAATAGTAAACAGCTGATAAGCTCACAGGACAAAAAAATTAGTCATCTCTGCTGTAAGAGAGTGACGTCCTTTCGACAGCAACAGAGGACGCACCAGTAAGAAGCATGCCCTACAAAAGCTGTGCCATGCGCCAAGGGTTTCATACAGTGACAAGAAGTGGTTATGTGCCACGAGTGTGTTAGTCGGTCCGTGAACCATGGGTCATGCCAAAGATGTGAATGAGTGGGCAAAATTGCGTTTGGCCGAGCCAAAGAGCAGAGTACAAGAGGTTGCTGCTTTTGCAGGTGTGTTGAAACGTACTGTCAACAGCCTCTTCCAGTAGTAGTGTACATTGCTGTTCACCGCTATTTGTCACCAGAACTGCAGCAGACTGTACTCACGAATAGGGACCACTGCAGTGTGTCACGCACTCTTAGGGCAAACTGCTTTGCAACGAGGCAGGAATTTCTCCAGTCAGTCAATGCAGGCCTACAAGCTGTTTTTGAACAAACACTCCGAAGGGAACTGCATGCCATGGCTATCTGGAGCAGAGTACCACGGAAGAGACCCGTGCACAAGGCTGCATGGCAGCAGTGCCACAAAGACTGGACTGTCGACTCTTCAAAGCATGTGACCTGGTCGGATGAGCCATGCTTTGGCTTGTACTAGATTGCGAGGCGACGGTACATCGTAAGCCACATGAAGCCTTGCATGAGGAATGTGTGCAAGGTTCTGTTCAAGCTAGAGGAGGCTCTGCGATGTTCTGGGGGTGTTTCACGTACAAGGAAATGGGTCCTTTGGTTGAGGTAACGTCACACTTGAACCAAAAGGGTTACATTGAGCTACTGCACGACCACGTTGCCTTTTGTGCAGCATCTCCACAATGAACACCAGGATATCCCAGTCTTCGAAGATGACAACTGTCGTGTGCATAGGGTTCGAAGTGTGTCGGATTGGCACGACGAGCATTCTGAAGCCTTCGAACATCTCGATTGGCCCGCCAAATCCCCGGATTTGAATCCCATAGAAAACTTGTGGGACTATTTGAGGCAATGAGTGAAGAGCCATCCCAGCCATCTGGCCGTACTGTGGCATTTGCTGTTGGAAGAGTAAATGAATATTGATCTGCACTACATCCACACACGGATGGCATTCATGCCAGACAGGATTTCGGCTGTTCTTCGGTTGCACGCAGGCGTTATGTGCTATTAGGTGATATTCAGCCAGAGGTGACTAATTTTTTGTCCAGTGAGCTTATATTCTTCTGGTTTATTTTCATATTGATGAAGGTATAGATTTGTGTTAGTTGAGTTTATATGTTTTTATCCATACCTTTGTAATAAATTACGTTATTTTAGAATTATTGTTGTTACTAAATATTCTTTTTGAATTCACGTTCAATTTTCATCTCTGTGAAATTTATAGCGTTATTTTCACGCCCCTATAGCTTACTTTCCCAACCAGTTAATAAAGATGAAAGGGGGAAATACAAAAGACTCATTACAATTCACAGAAAACTATATTGTGGAAAATTTGTATTTATTTTTTGCTATGGATATATATATAACAGAGATCATACGTATTACAAAACGAAAGATAATTTTACAAAACTTTCCTACTGATTTCAATCTTAACCGTAAATGAAAATTATTTTCAATCAAATGCGGTGATTACATCATAACAGAACATTAATGCACGATCATCTCATAATAATAGCATTTTGCACGATATCTGGAAGTCGAGGGGTTCACATTCCACTCGACCCAAAATAATTTTTGCCTCTACACTTAATATACAGATAATAAATATTAAAAACATTAATTATATACCTTTTTAATATTAATTACTTTTTTATTTTTTATATGCTACTGATAATGAAGGACATCCAGTCAATGCCAACTTTTATAATTTTTTAGATTAGACAGCAGACATTGGTTAATATTGACCTTGGCCGATTTCGTGGTTTAACCAAAGAAAAAAAGGAAAACAAAAAATTTATTAATTTATAAGAGAGTATTAATTGCACTGTCCAAATACATTATTTTTTGCTGATTGTAAGTAAACATAGTGAAATGAAAGCTGCGCACTATCCCCTTGTGATGAAAAAAAACTGGGCAGGCATAGCACCTAATGTTCGACCTTCCCTCTTCTGACGGTGCAATTAGTACTTTTCAATGAGATATTCTCTCCTCTGGAGTGGAGTAGAATATGTAAGAAACGTTCTGGTATTATGGCCTTTTTCATTTTCTCTCAGGCCCACAATGTTTCAAAATGCATAAAAGCTATTTTAAATTAAAATTCAATTTCCATCTTTTATATGGATTCAAGCCTCAACTTTTTTTCTTGTACTTGCTAGAACGGTGCGAAGCAAAATTAAAATTTTTTAACGTTTTTTTTCTGATATGTAGAGCATGAATAAAACTTTCGCATTGTTTCTAAATTACGGTCGGAATTCATCAGGAGGTATTATAAGTTATTAGGGAGAGATTCAAAAAATTCTTCACACGTCTGTAGTTTGCACTCGTTCTTCGTAAGTTAATGAGCTACCACTTGTTTGAAAAGAAAGGCTGCATCATCATTTCTCTCTTTACTGCCAGCTCGTCAAGTTTGGTCTGTGAAAGCTGTGTTGCGTTGTTGCTATGGAGCCTACTAAAAACTGGGATTCTTTCTACATTTTCACAAAGATGCAGCTTGGGGACAATGGAAAAACATTCATGCCGATCTAACACAAGTATTTGGGGATCATGACTGTTCATATGGCACTGTTACCAGACGGATGCGCACATTCAGAGAAGGACGTCAAAGCTTCAAAGATCTCTCTAGTGCAGGAAGATAAAGGCCGTGAACAATAGAACCATCACTGCTATTCGTGAACTTATTAGGAAAACCCACACATCACCGTTAATGTAATAACTTTAGATATCAGTGTATTGATTGTGGAAACAATTATTCATCAACATTTAGAGTTCCGAATGATCTGTGCCAAATGGTTACCCCCACAAACTGAGAACAGCAAAAAAAAGCCTACAGTCGACTCGTGCAAGGAGATGCATGCAATGTTTAAGCCAAGTGGCCCCAAACTGTTAACAGACATTGTCACAGGTGACGAGACGTCCACAACTCCCAGAAAGATTGCCAATTATGTTTGGGATGCAGATGACCCGCATTCCCAAATCCTCCCATAAGACTTTTGCTCAAGGAAAAGAGAAAGATCACAATTTGTTTTAATAATTTGTTTTGTTTTTTTTAATTCCCAAGGAGTGGTATCCATAGTCACCTTACGTGAAAAACTGACTATAACTGGTCAATACTACACCATCGTTTTTGCCCAAAATGGTTAAGGAGATGAAGAAGTAGCATCTCGAACAATCGGCGTGTCAAGGGTTCTCCTTCATGACAATACTAGTGCTCACAAAACCAGGCAAGTTACAGCCTATCAGGAGAAGGAAAAAATCAAACAGCATAAAACATAAAAGAGAGCTCAAAATTTTAGGAGTCACAGTCGATGACAGGCTAAAATTCTACACACATTTTCAGGTAATAAGAAATAGAGTTTCAGAATTAATGTATAGTCTACTAAAAATCGGAAGAGATTTCTATAGCAAAAGAAGAAACATTTTGAAACAGATATACAAGTTTGGAAAGAAAATTACTCTACGGATACGGGATCTGGGGCTATCGATTGGAGAAAGATAAAAAGAAGTTAGGAAACTGCATTCTTAGTGCCCAGCTCTCCTCATTAGCAGAACCTACAGAACAGTCCCCACTGAAGCAGTCCTCGGGGGACTGATCCTTGCTAACTGAAAAGCACTGGAAGAATTTAACCTATTCAAAATTACAGCACTTAAACAAAATGTGAATTTCTATAATGAACAATTCACGACCGAGAATGTGGAACAACAGGAAGACCAATGGCAAATTCACCCAGCGCACAAAACAATAATATCGTATGACAAAAAATTACCTACAGAACAAGGGAAGAAATCTTTACAGACGGATCGAAAGAAACAAAAGTCGGCACTGCATTCGTCGTCGAGTATAATGGAGTAGCAATCGATTCAAGCAAACACAGACTAACATACAACACTTCTAACTACCAAGAAGAGACCTATGCCATCTTAAAGGCTCCAGAATATATTCCAGAAATTAATTAAAGGAAATCAAGACATCAACATTTACAGCGATTCTCTTTCAGCTCTTCAAGCCTTAGGGAACGGCACGGGCAGAAACATGATATTTAAACGACATCAAAAGGAAATACAATAGGATCAAACACACAAGAAACATTTCATTCCACTGGATCAAAGCTCACGTAGGTTACGTAGGAAACGAATTTGCTGATCAAAATGCCAAAGACGCAAGTAAGATGGATAACGTAACAGATTATTTACCCCTACCGCTTAGTCATATCAAGAAGAATTTCCGGAAAAAAATCTTACAAGAATGGCAAAACACGTGGAAAACTAATGAAAAGGGAAGAACGCTCTTCACCTACATAAAACAAGTTCAAGAATCAAATCATTATTTTAATCACTACGCTAACCAAATATTAACAGGACATGGAAAATTTCCCGAACATCTCGCAAGAATTGGGAAAACAGATAACCCATTATGCAGATGCGGCGGTCAGGGTCACAGTAAGCATTATCTGTTCGAATGTAACCTACTGAATTTAAAAGATCAACTGAAAAACTTCGATCCAGATAACTCAAGAATTACAGACCAAGAAAATCTCGACATAATATCCACTGCAATGAAAACTCTCATTATGAACTATAACTTTTTCTCTACACAACCCGAAGACTAACATTTCTCAGCATGAAATAAATCCAGTTCGATTGTGTGGCAGACAGGCACTCAGGAAATTCTAGGTAGCAGGGCAGCTGGTGGCTTTCAGGTAAGTAGCCTCAAGCCAGGTCAGGACATTATAGCAGTGTCCCCGGCTTAACAAACAGGTTGAAGGACGTCCCATAAACAAAAAAGATGAAAATAGAAAACTACCAAAAAATGTTTTATTGTGCTCTCTTAATTACTAACAAAATAACAATTCAATCTGTGTTGTGCTACTAATTCTTTTCATGTTTAATGTCTAAACCAAAAAAAAGAAATATATATATAAATAATATATATAAAAGCTAAAATTACAAAAACAGTGTATGTTACTTAATTTTTATTAACAAGTTACTAACTTATATTGTGTGTTATTTCATGTTATTAATCACAAAAAGTGTATGTTTCTGTAGCGTTATTTGTTAAATAGCTAAATGCCTGTAACAGTTCAGTGTTTCTTCTCCTTTCCTTTCTTCAAAGCAAAATACAAGACACTCCCTCTCCCAGCTTAGTTCCATACAGGTCTCATTCCCTCTCTCTCCCCCCCCCCCCTCTCCTACATTCTTGGTATGCACTCTCAATGCAGCACGACCTCACAGCGATCCTAATCCTCTCCCCAAGTAGCAAACACACGAAGTACAGATACAGTAACCTATGTCCTTAACCAGCGCAAGTTTAAAACTCCTTTAGCTTCCCTCAATATATAAAAACCTCTACTTTAAAACATAAAAACAAATTCCCTATAAGATCATAAATATCTTCAAAACGGAAATGAATATCCTCTCTCTTTCGGCACCAAACAGCCATTTTTTTTAACTTTATTTTCTACCTTTACTTAGCTGTACAGGTACCCAACGTCGTCTTTTTTTTTGTTACTACATTATAATATTATCTAAATTATTCTTATAAACCTTTTCAGTTGTCCCTGCTTCACATTGGGTATCTGTTCCTGTTTTTCTCATCCCGTCTCCCCTCCCCCCACTACACTCTTTATCCGACCTTGGTCGAGCGCAGGAGCTAGAACTTCGCCTAAGCAAGGAGTGTCTAGGGAGAAGAGAGCTAGCTTCCATAGGCGCCCTCTAAACATGGCAAATTGGTGCATCGCAGTGAAGCCTCCTTCGAAATCGATAGGGGCATGATGCCTGTGCCATTCATCTTGTTGAATTGCATTTTTTTCTCCTTTACATCCCTTGCAACCTAGGCTTAGATAGCAAGATGAAATCGGATTGAGAGTAGTTAAATATTAATATTTCATCTTTGAAATTGCTTCTATTAAGTTAATGGAAATCAATATTATTTTTTCTTCGTACTAGCTTTATCAAAATTATTGCAATATTTTTTATTTTGCTGCAATACAAAACCCAATACGAAAAACAAAAAAAAATCCTGTGTCTGGTTCGTATTAAAATGCCTTTTTTGAAAATCATATCACCAATAAAATTACCTCCTTCAATTTCTATTTTAAATTAGTTTTAGTTTATATATATTTTTTCATATTTCAGTTGATTTTTCAGTTTCAAAAATTCTTTAAATAATAAACAAGAACAAACAACAAAAATCATTTCTTTTAATAAACATTTATTTAAATTCAGTATCAAAATACAAACCACAATAATCTCTCAATGTCTGTATCTTATATATATAGACTTGAGTACTCTGTATGTAAAAATAAATATTACATATTTTCGAAATTCGGAAATTAACTGTGATTCAAATTTTTTGCTCAGTCATACAAATTATTTTGTTTTGCAGCATGATTTTTACTATACCAAAAGCAGAAAAAATATTGTCATCACATATAAGTACTATTGAATAATATTATGAAATGCAACATAGTATATGATCTTCATACCTACAATAAAAGTCATAGTAACCAAATATGTAAACTACATACAATAGTTGAACATGCCACTGTGCAATTATCATGCATCTAATAACACTCTGCACAACTGAATTTCAATAAATGTGGTTGGTTGTTTTACCTCTGAGCGACTTTTTTGCTCAATAAATGTGGGCTACTTGAAAAATAATGCAAAAAAAAATATCCTCACATACAAGTACTACTGACTATTATGAAATGCGACATAGTATATGATCTTCATAACCACAATAAAATGCATAATAACCAAATAAAAAAAAATCTTCATAATCACAATAAAATTCATAGTAATCAAATAAAAATAAATACCCCCTCAAGCAGCTGCTTGCCACAGAGAGCCACAGGAGCCTGTCAATTTATATGCCAAAGTAGAAGGTTTGAGAGGATGGCAGGATCCCAGCTGAGGGGCCGGTCACCCGGCGTCTGTCCCCCAGCACGGTACGCGTGGTTCGCTGCAAGTCCCTACTAGATTGGCGATTGAGCTCCCCTTGGAAACGCATGACTATACTTTTTGTTTTTGTTAATAGGGAAATGTATCAATGTTAGCCAAAATGATATTCACAGAGGAAGTATTCTTATTGCAAATAATATAGGAGATTGAAAAAAAAACTGTAAAAATTCTTGATTTATTGGTATTAAGAATATAATCGCAGAATTTATTTTTTGGTTCAAAATATTAACAGAGAACTATAGATTCGAAATCCAACGATTTCCAAACGCAAAAATGTATTAGGTACCACGAAATTACGGGAACATATTATAGAGAAATATAGTGCAATTACAATAAATAATGTCTACATAAAATGAAATCCTTTTTAATATATTTAAAATACATAAAATTTGTATAATTGATGATAGGCGACTTTTTATCAAACTAATCCACCTGTTAGCGAATTAGAATTCAACATTGCCAGATGGAAATTAAATGTTTCTTAGAAAACAAATAATATATAAAAATACGAAATATTAGAATGAATCACGAAATCTGTTAACATATAAATAATAAAAGCCTTCAGAATGTATGTTCCTTAATTTTAAAACACATTTCAAAGAAAATATTATAAACAGTATGTTTCGTAGTGATATATTTCTTAAAAAGTTGAAAGTTTGTAACTGTTGAATTTCTTTTTATTTTTCCTTCTTCTGCTCTGACTGGACCATCTCTTTTACAAAAGTACAACGTTTAACCTCCTAGCAGGCTCGCATTCCTTTCCTACTACCCCCCCCCCCCCCACCTCTCTCGGCATTGAAGCTCTCCTCACGCACTCTACTTAATCCCCTTTCCCAAACGGGATTAAGGGGACTTAATCCCTTTCCCTCAGTACACATGTACTAAACGGTGACCTCTGTCAGCGCCAGCAAAGTTAAACCTTAGCTTCTTCCACTCTTATTTAATACATTAAAAGTAAATATTCATTTCCAGCCAATCTCAAAATCTTTTATTATTATTCTACGTGACTGGGTGATGAGAGGTCCTTATTCAGGCTTTCTCAAGTAATTTTTTAGTTAGATTAACGGGAGATTAGAAACTATTAAGAGAGTAATGATTATTTTCGTATATTTTCATTCATTTTTTTTTCCATTTTTCAATCTATATACACCTATCCCTCGATTTACACGGTATTCAGTTCACACATTTTTGGCTTTGCACGGTCAAAAAATACAACCGGTCTCGATTTACACGGTACTGACTGAGATTTCCTTTCTATGTACGTCTCAGTCAGTACCGTGTAAATCGAAACTGGTTGCATTTTTTGACCGTGCAAAACCAAAATTGTGTGAACTGAGTACCGTGTAAATCGAGGGATAGGTGTATTACATTTCTTTTTAAACTCTGTTTTTTTAAGAACTTTTAATTAATTTGCTAGACTATTCCAAAGGAGAGTTTGTAGTAAGAAATTCAGCAATAATTTTATGACTTCAAGATTTTAAATTTAGAAAATTGATTTAAGATTAGTTAGAAAATTGATTTAAGATTAGTTTGAAAATCTAAAATTCCTAATTTTCTTAAAGCAGTGAAGAATTCTTCCCTTTGTGGTTGGTGTTGTCTCTATTCCCACTTTATATTAATTCCCATATTCTATTTCCCCTTTCCCATTTTTAACATATATATAATTTTTTTTCTCTTTTTTCTTCTTCTCTCTCAGCTTACCCTCTTCCTTTCTCCCCCACACTCCAATGAGTTCTCTACTTACACAAATTCACAAACTCAGTCAGAAATTATAAAAAGCCATTTCTGCTGGTCTTGACCGAATTTCCGTCCGTATCTTAAATTTAAGTTTCAGAACTCGGCTTGTCACTTTTACCGCTCCCCCCCCCCCCAAAAAAAAAACACATTTCATATCTTCATCTCTCTGCTGCCGTGTAAGGTGCTTTCGCCCAAACTCAAATATGAAAATAATAAATCTTTATAAAAAAAAAATAAATACCCCCTCAAGCAGCTGCTTGCCACAGAGGTCTGACAGGATGGCAGGACCTCAGCAGAAAAACGACCCAAACAGCCATGCCTTACCCGGGGCTCGAACCCAGGTCCCTTAGATCAGTAGCCAAACGTGCTAACCACTCGGCCATTGGGAAAATGGAGAAAATTATTTTATTTTCTCACAGTTTTCTTTCTTTTATTCGTAATATTATTATTAACAAAGCTAATGATATCGATATGGTTCTGCACATTTTAAATACGGTCCTTAGGGTCGTTATGTACACAAAACCTTAAAAACATAAAAAAATCATAAACAAATAGAATCAAACCTATTTTTAAAAACCAGCGTAAGTTTAAAACTCCTTTAGCTTCCCTCAATATATAAAAACTACTTTAACACATAAAAACAAATTCCCTATAAGATCATAAATATCTTCAAAACGGAAATGAATATCCCTTTTCTTTCGGCACCAAACAGCCATTTTTCTTTAACTTTATTTTCTAATAAAGTGCGTGTTCCATAATCGCCTACTTGAAAATTTATATTTTAGATTATCCAATGTGTCCCAATATTTCACTTTTCCACAAGTATTTTTACAAGACAGCCACTCTATGCATAAGCTCTAGCAGGCTTTCATTCATTCATTTCCTTCCCCCCCCCCTACTTCCCTTGGCATGCATTCTCCACAGACAAGGTCGGACGATGCCTGTCGGGGATTACCTCGACTTGTGCCATCCTCCACGTGACTGCTGGACTGAGGGATACCCGCGCACTCTCCGATATGCCACAACATGCGGAGCTCTAACGGTGTCCGTCCCTCATCTCAGTTTGGCGTGGTTCGATGTTCGTGGCAGCACCAATACACGTCGAGACGGATTTTTTTAACTCTTTTGCTGCCACGCCCCCTTTTTACACTTTACTTCGTATTCTTCCAAAACTAAAATTATATTAATAATAATAGTAAATATTTCTTAATATATTATTTCTAAATATTTATAAATAATTCTCATGATTGAATTTGTTATTTCTTTATGGTTAGAAATGTCTATGTCTGGACTTCAAGATTTTCTATCTATTTTTCTATCTCCCATCTTTTTTATTTTGTTTCTCGCTATTTCCAACCCCCATTTCTCCCCCCTCCCTTTACTTATTATTTTTTATTATTTTCTTATCATTTTACTCTGCCTCATTACTATTTAGTCACCATTTCTTTTTTTCCCTCCTTCTTTCTATTCTTATTACACACTCTTTATTTTACGGGGACAGGTGAGGTTCAGTTGGTAACGTGCCAGGCTCGTAACCTGCAATTATCAGGTTCGGGTTCCAGCTGGGAAAGTGTAGAGATTATTCTCTGCCAAACTCCCTGCACTGTCTACAGTGAATAGGGGTCACTGTTGGGTTTGAAAAGGACGCCGTCCGTCGGATGGGACGTTAAGCCGTGGTCCCGTGTGTGGGAGAGACACCCGCACACGCTAAAGAACACGCTGGATGGCCTTGACGGGGAGGCCGACACCCTTTTCCCAACAGCTGTTCAGTGGGTCCCCTCACCAACCATCCACAAAACTACGAGAGTTTCGAACTTGGACATCTGTCCCAAATAACTGATATTTAAGTAGCAAATATCATGTTTTTCAAAAAAAATTAAAAGAGCTCGAATTTACCCTTAAAAATGGTAGACCTTCGGCACATTCATGTGCAAAGTTGTAGTAAAAGTTAGACCATAATGCTACCTAACCATATGGGCAATAACTCATCGGCACGGTTCAAAATTCGAAAGTTTCATAATCAGAGATATGAATGAACTAATTGATTTCGATAACATTAAATTAATGTAGACGATAGGTACTCTCCCAGCTGCTCTGCAGCCTTAATGTCAGCGTTCTGATAGGCATCAACCAGCACACAAGGCTCAAAATTCGAAAGCATCAAAATTAGAGATACTAATGAACAGAAGATTCCGATGATGTAAAGCAGCATGTCAAACTCTTTAACCACCGAGGGCCATATTAAGTATTATATATTAAATCGCGGGTCGCAAAACAAAAAAAAAATTGATGAAGCATAGCTTTTATTATAAACAAATCAATACATACAATGTACCGTGTACGTACTTATAATTTTAATTAAAGAATCCAGTGTTGTCAAAAGTTAAATAAACGTATTGGTTATCAATCTTGGCGGGCCGCGTGTTTGACATGCCTAATATAAAGTAATGCAGACCATAGGTACTCTCTCAGCTGCTTTGCAGCCTCAATAATTCATTCCGATAGGCCTCAACCAGCACACGAAGGTGGCTTTTGGTGCCATCCATATGATGTAGTACTGTCCTGTATAGTGGAACGTCGGATGCCATCATTCAATCTTATTTAAGCTACCCTATTCTGCATATTCACCCGATCTTGCACCATGCGATTTTTGATTGTTTCCAAAAATATCAGTGAGCCTCGTCATTTCACTGGACCTTCCCCTTCTACAGTTTTCCTTCATCTTCTCAGTCAACTGATGTTGCGTCTATCAGGTGCGCCATTTACATGTCTTTCGTCGTAGCCTAAAGGACCTTTTAACCCTGCATCCTTCACATCGTTGCTTCTGCTTCGACCTTCAGGTCAACCCTTCGTAACAATTACGCTATTGTCCTCTGACTGACGCTTCGTGTGCAGAAACTTTCTCTAGGCGAATCTTCTGTGGCTTTAGGATTTCTGAAGACCAGGCTGAGGAATCTGAGATATATGCCTATTCGGTTATGGATTTTTCGTGCGCCTTTTCGCCCCATAGTTCATGCTTAGCCTATGTCTTTCAACCAGATCGACGCTCTTGTTTGATGTCATCCAACAATCAAGCTCAGAGCTCTTGCTCTAGAATTGCTTATTACCAGGCCGTATGCTCAGTCAATTTGGATACACACATGCATGTTTTCAATCTATTAGCCTACTGCCGTCGTCTCTTCTTACTGGGTACCTGTTAGCAGCTGTCATCAATCAATGACTTTGTTTTTTCTTTTCAACTTTGGCGTACGAGGGCGATTTTAGTTTCCACATCAGTGTGCCTCATTACTTCACTGGACCTTCCTACAATTTTCCGTCATCTCCTCCGTCAACAGATGTAACGTCGATCACATGCGCCACTTACATGTCTTTTGACAAGGCTAAAGGACCTTTTAACCCTGCATCCTTCACATCGTTGCTTCTGCTTCGATCTTAGGTCAACCCTTCGAAACAGCTGTACTATTCTCCTCCAACGGACGCTTTGTGTTCTGAAGCTTTCTCTAGGCGAATCTTCTGTGGCTTGAGGATTTCAGAAGACCAGGCTCAGGAATCTGAGACATATGCCTATTCGGTTATGGGTTTTCGTGCGCCTTTTCGCCCCCATAGTTCATGCTTAGCTTATGTCTTTCATCCAGCCCAGCGCATCTTGTTTGATGTCATCCAACTATCAAGCTCAGAACTCCCGTTCTGGAATTGCTTAATACCAGGCCACTTGCTCTGCCAATTTGGATACGTACATATCTGTTTGCTATCCATTCTCCCACTGCCGTCACCCCTTCTGGCTGGGATACTGATTACAGCTGTCATCATTCCAAGACTATGTTCTACAACTTTGGTGCGCAAGAATGATTCGAGCTACTACACCAGTGTGTCTCATTGTTATACTGGACCTTCTCTCTACTCTATGTTGCATTGATCGCACGCGCCATTAACATGTCCTTCGTCATTTGTCTAAAGGAACTTTCTACCTTGCCTCCTTTGCTTGGTTGCTTCTGCTTCGACTATCAGTCAACCCTCCGTAACAGCTGTACAGTTATCCTTTGACTGATACTTTGCGTACTGAGGTTATCTCCAGGCGGAACTTCTGTGGCTTGAGGATTTCTGAAGACCAGGCTGAGGAATCAGATATATGCCTATTCGGTTATGGGTTTTTCGGGCGCCTTTTGCCTTTCGCTTCTCGGCCTTTTGGCTAAGATCAAAGTGTCAGGCTGAAGACATATGTTTTGAAGATTCCTGTTGTGCCTGATCACCACAATAACCGTTGTAATCGTCACATGTTGCTACCCCCTCTTACTTTAAACCGTAATGGGATAGCACACATCTGTACAGTAGGCTGAAGATTCATGTGCCTGAAGATTTTTGTTGTGCCTACTCTGCTATTTCATTCATGTAACAACTCATTATGAACATACCTTGAAATAAAGGCTTTTCGAATTCTGTTCTTACCAGCTTAATGCCGTTGCCCAGCGCCATCTCTTGGGAAGAAGGACAGTTACCCGGAGCCGACCGTTGGTAAGTATATTTTGAATTTTAAACTCCTAACGGTCACAAATATACTTGCCGCGCTCCAGCTTTGAGGATGAGAAGGCGGGAAAAGCGGGTTTTAGCTTTGCTACCGCTTCAAATTATTTCCTAATTAAACCTGAAATTACTTAACGATATTTTTTGTAACCTTCCTTGCTCTTGCTAATTCCATCTGATCAGCATTCACTATGTGACACCATCTGCTGACTCCTCTTAGCTATTCAACATCATGAGTAATAGAGATGATTTGGCCATCCTTTTCTCACTCAGGACACTCTGATGCCACCTATGCTGGGGTGCCCAGGGGCTACACTCCTCTGGAACTTAAGTCAACTATGGAGATCTTACAAAACATTTCAAAGTAAAACGTCAAGGCCTCCAATTTTGCTTCCTTTGCCGGTTCTGCTCGCACCAAGCCACGGACATGAAGATGAAAAAACATGTACGATCGAACCACCCCACAGTCGATGCCAATGCTCCTTTTCAGTTGCCGGCTTCATCTTCAATGGCCCCACACTCTTCATGGATCCTCACCACTCCTCCATCTGGAGCCTTTTCTCTAAGCACTCCTTCAACCTCTGGACTTTCTGGAAACATCCCATTCAACGCCATTTCACAAGATTCTTCCTTCTCACAGTTCCACGATGATGTTGACCAGAGTGATGTCACTCATCCCAACCATGTGTCTGCTGCCTTACCTCCTTCGACTGCTCTTAGTCACAACTCACATCAGGCCTGCAACCCTACTGTTGCCATGACTCCTACTGGACTTTCTACATTGTCATCCTCTCTTGCAGAACCAACTGTCGCTTCACCGACACATCTCACCACACAAGCCCTAGTCTGGCCTACTGTCACTTCTGACCTGCACATTACTGTGAATAGTTCAACTGTGGCCACTCCTCCATCGGAATCATTGGAAATTCCCATTTGTCCTTCAACCATTCTTCCTGACGGCGCCTTCTCAAGGATTGCGACAGAGCATCAGTTGGAACCCATCGAAAAGGATAGGGTGGATCTTCGATCTTTTCCCACCAGTCCTGTAAGATCAACTTGCCCTCCACCCTCCTCTCCTCATGAAGTCATCGGCCCACCAGATGAGATGAGACCTTGGCCCAAGATTGCTGAAGAAAATGGAATCAATTCACGATGCCAATTTTTTAACCCTACTATGCCTCTCGCTAGCCCTATCCATCCAACTACTCGACATCCCTCCTATTCTTAGGAACATCTCCCAAAGAAAGGAGCTCGCCTTCTCCCTGTTTGGTAAAAATCTTCCGATTCTTGTATTTGCTGACGACATGGTTGTTATTGGAAATTCTCCATCCACCCTACAGTCCCAATTAGATCTGATTTACTCCTGTTGTCGGCCAGCAGGTCTACGATTCAACCACTTGAAATGCGCGACGCTGCATATTGACTGTAAGAACATCGGCACTTCCAACACGATTTTCTACATCGACAAACAACCATGCTCTGTCATCAATGACTTGGAACCAAACAAATATCTTGGTGCATCCGTTGGAATCAGAAATGACGCTAACCCTTATGAGAAAATCGCCCGAATCAAAAATGAGACCCTTTTGATCAGCTCTGCCCCCCTTGCACCCTGGCAGATATTACATGCTGTTAAAACCTTCCTTCTTCCAAGACTGACTTATCTCTACACCAAATCTCCTCTACAAAAAAGACATTTTCAAGATCTCGATAAGACGCTAAAGAAGCAAATCAAATCCTGGCTGAACCTCCCGCAGCGAGCAAACCCAAATATCATCTACTTCCCTTCGGCCCAAGGAGGACTGGGTATTACTCGCTGCATGGATATGATCGACCTTGCATGTGTCACCCACGGATTTAAACTGTTGTCCTCATCAGACTTGATGGTCAGATCGATTGCAAATGACTCACTGGCCAGCGTAGTTAGACGTAAGATCGGAGGGCCCCCCACTGACAACGATGTGGTTGACTTCCTGAACGGAGCCTCCGATGGCATTTTCAGCAGGGATAGTGGAGACATCTCCACAGTCTGGTCTCGTGTTAGAAAAGCATCGAGACGGCTTGCAAAACGATTCTTCTTGGTCTGGTCTATCACACCAACATCTGGCTTATTTGAGTAAAAAATTGGCCCCAAGGAGGGTGAAAAGGTGACCTGTCTTGCTTCTGGCAACAAACACCTTCTAAAACATCTCCGTTCCTCTGTTGCCAGCACCTTCTTCGCCAAGCTGAGCGGTTTGAAAGATCAAGGAAAGACAGCAACCTGCTACGCCGCACACCCGGCCTCTAATCACTTTATTAATCACGGCACCTTTACAAGGTTTTGTGATTGGAGATTCCTTTTCCGGGCTCGGCTTGGTTGCCTCAATCTCAATGGCACAAGGCTATTCGGAGGAGGTGATCGCCGCTGTAGGAAATGCGGATACGTTGTGGAGACCATCCCACATGTACTCAACCACTGTAAACCTCATGCGGCCACCTGGCAAAAGAGACATGATGAGATCCTCACGCATCTGATGAAGGCCCTTCCCAATGAAGCCACTAATGTGAAATGCAATGTTAGATTTCCCGACTTGGAGAAAAACTTAAGGCCAGACCTAATCTTCACCGGTCCTGACGGTGCAATTCACATAGTGGATGTTACCATCCCTTTCGAAGATGGATTACGGGCTCTTGAAAATGCACGGAAGCTGAAAACTGACAAATACTTACCCATTGTAAACCACTTCAGCTCTTTAGGTAAAACCGCTGTTGCAGATGCTTTCATAATTGGCTCCCTGGTTTCGTGGTACCCTGCAAACGAACCTGTGCTTTGTAGATGTGGAATCTCCAATTCCTATGCTAAGACAATGAGAAAGCTAATGGTGTCTATTACTATAAAGTGGTCTCGAGATATTTATGTGGAACACCTGACGGGTAACCGACAATATTAATCCACTGTCTAATCAATTAACTAACTTGCTCACTCTATGTTCCTTGGTTAATTCTAAAATCATTTATTAACTACATTTTCTATGTCTCACTACAGATTAGATGGAGATGACTATCTACATTCCCTAAGATCTATTAATATGTTTCCTAGCACGATTCTGGACGAGGCCTATGATCTGATGACACCTGGCCTTACTCCATTTTTTCCTATTTAAATTTTTTCTGAGTGTGACTCTGGACTTTCAACACCTCTGGGATGATTTTCCTTCTGGGATGGATGCTCACTTCACCCACAATCACCTGAACTCTCATTGACCATGCACTTATGGAAATGCCCCAGAGAAACGATGGAAACCATTACCACTCTGTAGTGCCTTAGCTAGGCTGAAGACATTTGATATTATCATTCAATTACTATACATTCACTTCGCGCTTCTTTTGTACATGCCCCATTAGGGACGAAGACATATGTAACTGATATTGTAGTGCCTATCCTGGCTGAAGAATACTGTACATAACTTATTGTACCAATTCGGACTGTTGAATTATTACAAATATTATATTGTGAACAACATTTGCTTAATAAAGCTTTTTTCAAATCTGTTCTTATCAGCTTAATCAGTTTTTTAAATTTAACATCAGATGAGCCAGAACCTGGAGCGATCCCCTCCGGTAAGCATGTCTTAACTATTTTTAAATTCTAGAACTTTAAACTTAAAGTTCAGCTTACCGGGGGAAACGTCAGCGGGAAGTGTGCTTGTCCTGCCTCCGCTTTGAAAGGCCAAGTGACCCGTGTTTCTGCTTGTTTATGGTCTACTTAGAGTGCCCTATTTTTCGGACGGTAGCTGCCGCTCCTAACTTCAGCCAGTCTAACAACTAGTGCCATCTGTCGGCGGCCACGACAAGCTTCCACCACCGATCTTGGCAGTGCTGGGTTAGACGCGCACGGCACTCGTCAGCTTCAGTGCCCCTATAGTGGCGCCATCTGTCGACTCGTTTGGACAACTCGTGACAGAATGAGCAGGAATGACGATTTAGCCATCCTCTTTCCATTCCGAACATCTGGTACCTACCTGAACTATGGAGACCTCACAAAGCATTTTAAAAAGAAGCATTAAGGCCACCAGTTCTCCTTCCTGTGCCACTTTTGCTCCCACCATGCACCAGATGTCAAAAAGATAAAAAAGCATGTTCGGTCCTCTCACCCGTCCATCGATGTAAATGCCCCCTTCTGGATGCCTGAAGCACCTTCAAACGACCATCACCCTTCAGGGATCCTCACCACACCGCCGTCTGGAGCCTTCTCCCTGCCCAGGAGTTCACCAATACATCTGCCTTGTTCAGCTGCACGTGGACCTCCGCCTGAACCGGTAAATAGCACCTACTCAACCTCTCTGCTGGCCTCCTCTGCCTGTCAACTGCCGGTCTCGACAACTCCCATGGCCATCTCCTCATCTGCTCCCACTATCCAACCTCCAGTCACTCCTCAACAGCCCCCCATCCCGACTACTCTTATCGACGCCGTCCACTCCACTCCCAATACTTCTGCTACAACTTGATCCATCCCTCCTCTCATCCTCTGGCAGCCACCACCCATGCATGCTAGCACTCCGATGCACGTCATGCCTGATGACCCTGCAATCTCCTGCAACAGCTCTGTTCCGGAATCTCTTCTCCACAGTCAGCTTCGGAGCCTTGAAGCCGCTCCTGAAACTTCCCAAGCTGCTGCCACTGGATCCCCTTCCATATCTGGACTGGTAACTCCACTCCCTACTCGCACAGCCCCTGTCCTCGATGCTTTGCCAGGCACTTCTCAACCTACCAACCATGTGGCTCTGACCACCCCTGTGGGGCACCATCTGGCGGATACGGAGCCTCGCTCATCACAGGATGCCTCCAGCCCCGACAGCGACACCTCGTGGGTCGAAATCCTTGAGGACGAGCCCATCTCACGTCCTCCCAGCCTGACGCAAGACCTGGCTCGAGAGACTCGACACTGCCTCCTCTTGGCCTGACTTCGAAACCACAGTGAATGACTTTACTGCGATGATTGCCGGCAGTCTTGTAAGGAGGCGCAAACATCTTCCGCACCGGCCGTCTCAGCCAGCTCCTACTGCACCCAGCCACGTGAACCCACACCCTCCTGCTGCCACCTCGGAACATGCCGGCACCAACTACAATGCCAAGGAGGCCTCCCGCTTACAGAAGTTATATTACACCAACTGCAAGGAGGCCATCCGCTCCATCCTGGAGAACAGCAATCCCCTGTGTGGCATTGACGGCAAGACCCTCAAGGACCATTTTACCAACATATACACCTCCAAGGAGGTTGACCTTTCAACACTCTCTACTCTTCCATTCAATCCGCCCCCACCTGATGTCACCGCCCAGTTAACCGCTACGTTCGCCCCACAAGATGTCTTGGAGCGCCTCAGCCATTTTCCCAACTCGGCCCCTGGCCCTGATGGCCTGTTTTACAACGACCTCAAGCGTTTTGACCCAAGCTGCTTGGTTCTCTCGAATACCTTTAACCGCTGCTTCGCCTCCCGGCACGTCCCATTCTCTTGGAAAGAGGCAGATATCATCTTGTTGCACAAGAAGGGCAGCATGACAAATCCAAGCAACTGGAGGCCCATTGCCTTGCAATCCACCATTAGCAAGTTGTACTCTGGGCTGATCTGCATGAGGCTGGACTCAGGGCTAAAGCATGCAACATCCTTTCGCCATGCCAGAAGGGCTTCTGGGAGTTCGACGGCTGCTCTGAGCAGAATTTCACCCTGCAGCAGGTCATCTGCAATGCCCGAAGGAACAACCGTGAAGTTTGTGTGGCCTGGCTGGACCTCGAAAACGCCTTCGGGGCTATCTCCCATGACTACATCTTTGCTATCCTTGGGAAGATGCACATCCCATCTCCCCTGCTTAGTGTCATCAAGGGCCTTTACTCTGGATGTCGCAACAGGATCTGCCATGAGGGCGGCTGGACCAACCCGCTGCCGATGAACTCCGGAGTCAAGCAGGGATGCCCGCTTAGCCCCCTTCTCTTTAACTTGGCCATCGAGCCGGTCATCCGTGCGGCCGAGGCAACTGATGCCAAATACTCCATCCTTCAGGCAACAATTTCATCCATCCTGCTATTTGCTGACGACATGGTCATCATTAGCAAATCCCCCTCTGGCCTTCAAAAATTGATCGCCGCTATCCAGTCAGCTAGCTCCACTGCCGGCCTCAAGCTTAACCCAGCCAAATGTGCCACGCTCCACTTGGACTGCCGGAAGGGACGAAGAGCCAGGAACACTGCCTTCCACATCAATGGCACTACCATCAAGTCATTGAAGGAAGGTGAAAGCTACACATATCTGGGAACACCTTTGGGCTTCAAATGTGACCAGACGCCTTTTGAGCGCATCACCCGTACACAGGCTGACCTGGGAAAGATCAGCATGTCTCTTCTTGCTCCGTGGCAGAAGCTGCACGCAGTGAAGACCTTTCTGCTACCACGCCTGGAGTTCTTCCTGACCAATAGCCTTGTCCAGAAGAAACACATCAGATCACTGGACAGGTCCATCAAGAAGAACCTCAAGATCTGGCTAAACCTGCCATCGCGAGCAAGCAATGAGGTCATCCACATTCCAACGTGGATGGGTGGCGCTGGTGTTCTCCAGTTAAGTGACATGGTTGATGTCCTGAGGGTCAGCCATGCCTTCAAGCTCCTCTCTTCCAACGACCCCGCAACCAGCTCCCTTGCCCTAACCACTCTCTCTGCCGCAGTCAAGAGGAAACTTGGCCGAGCTCCCACCAACGATGACATCCTGGGTTACCTCAATGGGAGCTCCGAGAGTGGGCTGTCAAGGGATGGTGGAGACATTGCCTCCATGTGGTCTGCCTCTAGAGCGGCCTGTAAAAGGCTGGCCAAACGGATCAACATCAACTGGGTTTTTGCTGCAACCAAAGAGGAGTTGCAACTTAGGCTTGGCGACGACGACCACCCCGTCTTCATCACACCTTCCAGGAGGAACACTACAACCATGCAGCTGAAGACATTCCTCGCCCATCACTATCTCTCCTGCCTTGGTAGGAAGACGGACCAGGGCAAGACAAGTCCCTGCTTCTCTGCCCACAGCTGCTCTAACCACTTCATCTCCAAAGGCAGCCACTTCCGGTTCTACGACTGGAGGTTCATCTTCTGGGCCAGGCTTGGCTGCCTCCAGCTTAATGGCGCAAGACGATTCGGCCAGGGTGATCGGAGATGTCGAAGGTGTGGGTACGCCATGGAAACGGTCTGTCTTGAACCATTGCCCTCCCCATTCCGACGCATGGCAGTGAAGGCACAACATCCTTAGTCGCATTGTGAAGGCCCTCCTGCGTGACTCACGAGATGTGCAAGTAAACCTGAGGTTCCCTGATATCCCCCAGAATTTGAGGCCTGACGCTAATGGATCAGGACAAGGTACATATTGTAGACGTTGCCATTCCATTTGAAGATGGCCTCAATGCCTTCCATCTGGCCAAGCAACGTAAGGTGGAGAAGTATCAGCCAATTGTGGAGCACCTTGCGGACAAGGGGATTACTGCTGCTGTGGAAACTGTCATTGTCGGCTCCCTTGGCTCCTGGGACAGAAACGACTCAACACTGAAAAGCCTTGGTATCTCCATGCAATATGCGAAGCTCATGCGAAAGCTAATTGTCTCCCAAACCATCTCATGGTCGAGAAACATTTACGTGGAGCATATTACTGGCCGCCGGCAATACCAGGTCTAAACTGAGTCCTGGCCTCCCGTTGTTGTTTCGCTCTCTGTGGCTTTGATTCAATCAATGATTCGTATATGCCTGCGTTGGTTGCTAACCACCCTTTCTGTCTTCCAGACTAGCTGATCCTACACTTGTACCTCCTCTAGCAGCCTGATTTTGCCTCGTGCCTTGCATGACCCAATTGGAAGCCTTGATCATCGCCTGCTGTCCTGTGGAGCTGACTACCCTGCCGACTTGATCGTGAGCACCTACCCTGTCTACGAGGGAAACTACTCCTGATGGCGCACCTCTCTCGGATGCTGATCCACCAGCTGTTCCTGTGAACTGCACCCAGCATCCCTCAGGTCACCCTCTCTCCCAGGACGACCCTGCTCTATGGCAAGCTCAATTTTATATAACCTCCCACTGTAAATCTTCGATGCGGGCTACTCTCCCATCTTCGTCTGGTTTGTACGATAGGCTGAAGACTCCTGTAGTGCCTATCACTCTCACTTATGTATAATATGTACATTATTGATTTTGTAAAGTGGGCTGAAGCTATGTTTTGAAGAATTTTGTTGTGCCCTCTATGATCTCATCATGCATTCTCATCACTCCAATAACAACCTTTGTATTCTGTTATTATGGACTAATAAAGAATTTTAAATCTGTTCTTATCAACTTAATCGGGTATTCTCGGCCTTTTGGCTAAGATCAAAGTGTGGTAAATTTCAAAGTGTTTTTTCAAAGTGTAAAAAATTTCTGCTTGGGAGAGGAATTGAGGTTTTTTTGGATTGAACGTGGACGGCTGTAACTTGGAGAGCTGCTGTTGGACTGATAGACGTTTCTTTTTATATTGGAGCAGGATTGGTGAGATGAATTTGTTTTTTATTGTGGCCCTCTGCTGATTAGAGACTACTACGTATATCTACACTGAATTAACAATGAAGAGAGGCGAATGTATCGACCTTACGAGGGGTTTCTTTGCCCTTTTGACTGTAGGAATGATGAGCTTCCGGTCTTCGGTTAATATAGTAAATTTTGTGAGTTAGTTGATCACCTTGTGTCTCAACATACTATTTGGAAATTCGCCTTAGCTGTAGGATTTGTAATATGACGTTTTTGTCTGTGATAGATGCTAAGGAACATGCCTTTCACTCGCACATTTCAATTGTGCACGAGATACCGAAGGTCGACGAAACGATTGCTAATTATATTTTTACTCTGACATATAACCAATTATATTTAATTCTTGAAGCTATGACGATTGGCTATAGTGAGGACATTGCTGAAAATTTTGATATTCTTTCATATTATAATGCCTTTTGCCAGTCTAGCACGAGTCCCCAGGTAGAGGAGATTAAATCCATCTTCAATTCTGATTTTGGCTCTCTGTTAATGCTTAGAGAGTTGGATATTGAATTGTTATTTGAGATCACTCGAAATGATATGTTAAATATGTTTGGAACGGTCCATAATTTTATGGGTGATTGTTCCAGGGAGAAACTTCTGAGGGAATTGAATAGTATGATTCCGACAATTATAATGTCTTATGATGAATTTCTGTCTTGTGACCCGGGCCTTTGTATGGATGATGCGCTATCGATGTATACGGATTTTTCTGTACATAAGCTGAAGGATTCTTTTTTCCTGACTAGTGTAGTTGACGATCTTTTGATGAATTCTTCATTGAGCGACCGGTGGGACAGAATTGATGAAAAACTATTTTTAAGGAATATCCCAACTTGTTTTCCTAATGACTTAGATGCTGAGACCTCTATGCTAGTTCTCTTTACTAAGATTAGAATCTGTAGTTTTCAACGATGATAAATGGGGACGCTAATATTAAAGCGATCCTTATGAATATCTCCACCTCTTCTAGTCAAACTTCATGTATTGATAGGTTGAATTTCCCTGCAATGGTGGCACCTCCGATAGTGATGGAGGATTCTTCTGTGAGTAGTAGTGGAATGGGTCCCCTTAATGGTGGTCCATTGGATCTTGAGGATTTGGACATTACTGCAGATACTATCTTGGATACTCCCTATGATAAATAGTGACATTGATTTTAATAATTTATTTGCTCCGAGTGAATCCTTGATACAGGACATGCTGCTTGACTTTGATGAATTAGATCTTATGAATTTGAATCCGGAAACTCTATGCGAGTTAAAGGATAAGGGACCCTCTTTTTCGGAATTTATTTCCCCCCCCCCCCCATCTTCCATGGGACTAGGGGAAATTGAGACATTGTTACCTGTGATTACAATGGAGATTGAGACTGGTGGTAGTGATTTAGAGAGGAAGGTGATGGATGTCCTTCATAATGTTTCTTCTTTCCCCCCCCCCTCCATTATCTAATGGGTTAAGGGAGATCTGGCACTTCACAAAATGATAATTCTGTGATGTTGGATAATGTGGATATGGATTTATTATCAATGGAGACGGATGCCTCTCTAATTGATGTTAGCTCCCCCCCCTCACTTTTTAGGGGGTTAAGGGAGGTTGACATTCTATGGTCTGTGACTATTGCTGATACTGTGGTTGAAGGCGCTGTCTTAGAGAAGATAAAGTCATCCTGAAGGACGTCCGTCCGTCTCTTATCTTCCTGCCCCCTCACTTTCAAAGGAGTTTGGAAGATCTTACATGTTATTGACTACTTGCCACACCGAGCTTGGGACAGATAATATTGATTTACTGGTGATGATGAGGGACGATATTGAGGATTGGATAGAGAGTACCTCGATGGAACTTCCCATGATACATAGGGTGATTTTAAGTGATGGATTCCCTTGGATTTTGAGGTGGGGGGTATCATTATTATACTTTTTGTGGAGAATATCTCTGCGTCCTCCTCATTGGTGGTTCCGTTTGCGCCAGAGGCTGGATGCCTTATTCTGGCTTGTAAGATATGTTTTCTCCCGTGGAAACTTTTACACTTATTCCCATTTTGGTGGATTCACAGGCGTCAGGGGCTGTTTACCCTGTTATGGATATATGTGCCAACAGAGTTTGTTTTTCTCTCTGGGGATTTATTTATTTGAGAGACGAGAACTCTTTATATTATATTATAGTTGTTTCTACCTTTTACACTTGATAGGGTTGAAACTTAGTGTATTATTGGTTTTGCTTTTTTACAGTGACGTGCGTGTTTTGCTGTGTGCCCTGAGGGGCTGAAGACTAGTGTATTTTCGCGTTTTTTTTTGTGGTGCCCCTCGGAGTTGAAGATTTTGTGACGAAGATGACTATGGCTATGATGCCTATTAATATAACTCTTACAAAACTTATTTCTGTAAACATTTTCTGCAATAAAGATTTTCAACTCTGTTCTTATCAGCTTAATGTTTTTAGTTTTTACATTGTATGCTCATGTTTTTTAATCCCTTAGTTGATTTTTTACCATTTTAGTATTTTGGAGCGTTGCAGATTTTGACTTTTTTAGAGCCTGGCCGAGGAGCGATTACTTATGCCATCTGGTGACAGTCACCTTTTACATTGACTGATTGGACTTGGACTCTACCTTCTGTGCAATGGAGTTCTAGTCTTTCTGGTTTTCCTACTCCCTGCCGACTGAGCTGCCGCTCCTTTTCGGGTTTTCGCCTTGCTGATCTGACTTCTGCCTGGTGATACCTGGAATCTTGAATCGGGTTTTCCGTTGCTGGTGATTTCCTGGTCCTCCAATTCTAGGCTGAGTCCTCGTCTTCATTTTTCGGTGCTGGCTGTTCCAGGTTTTGCTGCTTGCCTGATGGAGTTCCTGCCGGGATCCTTCTGGTTTCAGGATCGGCCTGGCTGGCTGAGCGTGTCACCTTGCCGGTACATCTGTACTGGAAGGACACGTATCACATTGACCCTTGCTCTATAGAGAGCTTTCCTAGTGTGAGTTTTTGGGATTTTGCTATCTGTTACTGTCCTCCTTGCTTTCGTTGGAGGGCAGTTTAGCTTACACTTTTTGGAGTTATATATTTGGCCCTTGTTCTTGGATAAATAGGTCCTGACGTCATTGGGACTACGAAGTGTGCTATCCTTTCTTTCCCTGCTGGAAATTTAAAATGTGACTATTGCTTGAAAGCACCTTTTAGGGTCTATGTACACGAATACACTAACAATTATAAGGGGTTATCTGGTCATATCCTACGTGAACATGAAGAATTTAATGTAATATACTCATGTAAATTTTGCAAATATTTTAAGAATACTTTAGCTAAAATAAAAACTAATGTTCGTAAATGTCATTTTGATTATGACGATAATGCCCCCGGTGAATGGAGGGAAAAGTGGGGAGAACTGCTTTGCCTTCGATATGAACTTCAATGAGGCTTTAATAATCAATTCACCTACTGACGGGAACGGGAGGCAGGTGGACGGCCCCCAGGAAGGAGAGCTACCCCCTTCAAAGGAGGCGGACCCCCCCTGAACATTACTACGGGACCTTTGGAGTTTGGCTCTGGGGAAAAACCCAGAGTGAGGAGAAAGAACGCTGGTAGATCGGTGAAATCTTTGTTTAAAGAGATAACCAGTACAGAGCCTGTATCGGATGACCGTCGGACTTCAGCCAAGGATGTCAGATATTCTTTTGACTCCTCTTCTCAAGAGTCAGTGTCGGATGATCGGGATGAAGACTGGGTAATGGACCACAAGATTACTCCTGTTTCTGATTCGGAAGATAACCAGTGTTTGGAAGACTGTGGGTCGCCGGGAATCGAACCTGGCTATTCCTGAAGGGCGCACCACGGGGTACTCTCTGAACAATCTAGAGTTACTGGGGTCTGATATTGAGACTCCCCCCCCCCCTGCCTCCTCTTTAAAGACGTTAATCATTCCATACCCATTTGGCGAACTTAAATGTGAACTTTGCTATGGAGTGCCTGGTCTAAGAAGAGCGGGAATCTATAAAAAATACAGCGATTTGAGAAAGCATATTAAGAATAAACATAAAGATCATGTTTGGTTCCTGCAGTGTCGACACTGTACCACCCATATGGACAACAACGAGAAGCACATGAAGAAGCATATTCGAAAAAAACATTATGAGCTTTTTCTGCACCCCTGTATAGAGACCTCTGATTTAGTGGGCTCTGCGGATAAAGCGGAGAACGGCTTGTTGGGGCCGGCAATGCCCCCCCCAGACGTAAGACTTTCCCCCTTGTCAGTACAACAATGGACTTGCTGCCTAAGATAACTGTGAGGCCTCTAGCTGGTAGTATCGAGGATTCGAACCCTACTCCTATGCTGAGTGCGTAGGGCTACAGAGAGGTTTCACAGGGGAGGTTTTTTACCACATTGAGTGACAGGACTGTTATACCTAGTACCGTTACTGCTCCGGGAAGAATTGATGAAAGAGTGGGGTACAATGACCCACTGAGATATTTAGAGTGACCACCTTGAGAGTTCTACTTTTGAGGGGAAGGGACGAAGGACTACTTACCCCAGGGAGGGGAGCTTGATAGCTTGTGAAGACCTTGCTGTTACTGCGGAGGCTCCCCCCCCCCCCTTCGAGGGAACCTGAGAAGATCCTCAATTGAAGACCTAGAGAGAGCTCTGGAATTTTTAGAATCAAAGGAGTCCAATGATGAGGAATGGAGAGGGGCAATTTCCACAATAACTAGGCACTTTGATGAATCGCGTCTTCTCTCTGCTTCAAGCCCTGAGGCGAGAGTAAATGGCCTATTCGAGAAGCAATTGACGATCTCTGGAGACCTCTACTACAGGTCCTGAGCTGGAAGAGATAAGCTCGGATTCCAACTGGTCGGTGCTGGACAACGAAATTGAAGGAATCATGAAGGAATTTTCGGCCAAATGGATAACACTCGATGAGTGGAATGAGCCACCGATCGAGATGAGAGCTTTAGAGCCCCCCCCCCCCTAGAGAGGGAGAATTCTCTGGAGGACAACGACCCCTGCCCAACTCGACTTTGGGTGGGATAGATGACAATCTTGCGAAACAGGGGGGGGGGGGGGGGGGGCGGATACCCCTGTGGATAACGGGACTGAGGTGCTCTTGGAGCCTTTGAGGAGCACGGATTGCGTAGATGACGGTTTGGGAGGAGATTGCCGACCTGGCTTACGGGAAGGAGGAAATATTGAGGCTGAAGCTGATATACCCGATACCTACGATGACCCTCTTTCACAGTTGGAGGAGATCTCGGATGTATGGTTGGAGATTGTTGAGGAGGAGGATCTGACCCCCCCCCCCCCCCCCTGGCTGAATGACCGCCAGAAAGTCTGGCTGGACCGATTGGCACATCCCGCAAATTGGGAGGAGTTTGAATCGACCACTAATGCTTTAGTCTGCTCAATAGGCACCGAAAATCATAGGCGCCGACAAGAACCTGGGATTGAGTTGAGAGGAAGAAGGACGGCGGCAAGGGAAAGATTCTCTGTGGGGCCAAGGAGGTAAAATAATCAGATGAGAGTAGGCGAGGTTGCTTACCGAGGAGAGGAAGCATCCAAATTACAAAGGGACTATAAAAACAACGCAAAGAAAACCTTTGGAAGGATTATTGAGGATCCAGGTCCCTTTTGCAATATTCCTACAAGTACGTTGGAGAACTACTTTAAGAAGATATATGAACCCTCGGCCCAACATTTCAACATGAGATTATTAACCAAATTTGCCTGCCCTACAGAGGAAAGCAATGATATTTTATTGGCTCCCATCACAGGGGACGAGATCATAGAGCGACTGGCCACAGTTACCAATACCACACCGGGAACAGACGGAGTCTATTACCGTGATTGGAGGAAGGCCGACCCGGGAGGCCAATGTTGGCGGCAATATTTAATTATTGTTTGAAAATGGGCCGAATACCTAGAGATTGGAAGAAGGCGAATGTTGTGTTGGCGTACAAAAAAGGAGAAGTCTCTCCCCGAAAATTGGAGACCGATTGCTCTACTAAACACCATCTCAAAACTGTACACAGGTGTCATTAGCAACAGAATGGGAAAATGGGCCAATACTAACGGACGGCTATCGGAGTGCCAGAGGCTTCCGCAAAACGGAGGGCTGTGCGGATTCCATCTTTCTGTTACAACAGATGGTGGATGATGCACGGCGGAATAAACGACAGTGTTGTCTGGCATGGCTTGATATTGAAAATGCGTTCAGGGCGGTGAACCATGGTTATATATTGAGGGTGTTGGAGGCTATGGGGTTGCCGTCCCCTTACCTTAAGGCTATATCAGACCTTTACACCGAGTGCCATAACAGTATTCGAACTGCAGAAGGTTGGACTGATGACCTGAGGATGGCGTCGGGAGTTAAGCAGGGATGCCCTTTGAGCCCCTTATTATTCAACCTTGCTCTTGAGCCTATCATTCGATGTATCTCTAATAGTACAAATAAGGCTTATCGACTACTGGGGCAGGAGATTCCGGTCCTGTTATTCGCCGATGACACGGTGCTTACAGCAAATTCACCAGCTGCACTACAGACTCTGCTTAATCTCTTGAGCAACTGCTGCCATCCGGCAGGTCTGCAATTTAACCAGAAAAAATGTACAACATTGCACATCGACTGTAGGAAGAAGATCGGAGTTACTGGTACTGCATTCTATATCTTTGGGAAACCTTGCTCAATTCTTAAATATCATGAATCAACCAAATACTTGGGGATTAGAACCGGATTTAGAAATAAACCCACCCCCCTAGAAAAGATCTCAAAGGCAAACAGAGATCTACTACTTATCAGTTCCTCACCGTTGACCCCTTGGCAGAAGATCCATGCGGTCAAGACTTTCATTCTCAGCAGGCTGGATTATCTGTGTTTAAATTCCCCTGTTTTGAAAAAGCACTTTGAGAGTCTTGACAGGGTGCTGAGAAAACAGACGAAGATTTGGCTAAATCTCCCCCAGAGGACTAGCCCTGAGCTACTATACATGCCTACTGCCATGGGGGGACTCGGATTCACCCCTTGCAAGGATTTCATTGATATAGCCTGTGTGGCCTATGGTTTTAAACTTCTAAAATCACGTGACCCGACGGTCAGACGAGTTGCTAATGACTCATTAATGGGCACTGTTAAAAGGAAAATAGATTTCCCCACGGCCCAGAGCCTTAGAGATTACCTAAATGGATGCTCCACTGGGATTTTTGATCGAGAGAGTGGTGACATTTCAACACTCTGGTCGAGAGTGAGGACTGCATCAAGGAGATTGGGAATGAGTTGGGCCCTCACATCTTCCTCGGGAAGTCTGGAGCTAAAGATCAGAGCCATGAATGAGAAGATCTGCGACTCGGGAGGGAAACATCTAATCAAGCACCTAAGATTTTCTAATGCCATTAGCTATTTCGATCGTCTGAATATGAAAAAAGACCAAGGAAAAACAGCCAGTTGCTTCGCTGGGCACCCAGCCTCAAATCATTTTATCAAAGATGGCAATTATACGAGGTTCTGCGACTGGCGCTTTATATTCAGAGCGAGACTTGGATGTTTGAATCTGAATGGCACGAGATTTGGTGATGGAGATAGAGGGTGCCGAAGATGCGAGTGGGGGTTCGAGTGAATTCCCCATGTGCTGAACCACTGCCGGCCCCATGCTGCCACTTGGCAACATCGCCATAATGAAGTGGTTGAGAGACTGATGAAGGCGCTGCCACGGGACACCAAAGACATCCACTGCAATAAGAAGTTCCCGAACATCACTGAGAACCGATTTAATATTTACTGGGAAGGATGGTATCACACATATCATCGATGTGACCATTCCGTTCGAGGATGGAATCTCTTCGTTCGAGTTGGCCAGGAAGAGGAAGGAGGAGAAATACCTGCCTATCGTAAAGTATCTTAACTCCATTGGAAAAGTAGCGTTTGTAGATGCCATAATAGTAGGATCCCTAGGCTCTTGGGATCAGAGGAATGACGCTGTGTTAATTGGCTGTGGGATTTCGGCTAAATATGCTAAAGTAATGAGAAAGCTGATAGTTTCAAAAACTATCGAATGGTCGAGAAACATCTACGTGGAACACGTGACGGGTCATAGACAGTATAACATCACGCAGGTTTCAAGTTGAGTGTCATGTGACCTTTATACTACTATGGAATACTTATAGAATTGTTCTGAGACACGTCCATTCAATTCAACCTTGGGCTACATGATGAGATGCTTGGGTTGATCTTGAGCGCTAATTGATAACTTCACAACCTTTGGGAGGAGTTAAGAGAATTAAGTGAATCTACCGGAAAAGGAAATTTTTTTTTCCCCTTTTTTCTTTCATTGTTTTTGGAGTAATGGGTATTTGAGATGTGATACCTTCCCCTTTATATTTAATCAAATTAGTAAACATGCATTTTTAATGGCAAGCATGTATTTTCTAAAGTTATACTCACACTATATATGATAGGTCTAGGTTGACCACTAGCGCCATTAGACATCTTTGAATTAAAAGGTGGATATAGCCACCTTTTTTAAATTTAGATGTCGGATCTTCATGGATCCAAGGTCACCCCTTCCACTTGGTTGTTGATAGCTGATTATAGAACATTTTTTTTCCGGATGGTTCCCTAGGGGGAACTAAATTATAAAGTAATAAGAGAAATTGTTGGGAATCTGGGTATCTTAGAGTGTACCTGGCTTATCGGGAGTTAGGGGCATGATGGATATAGTTCGCTGTGTTTCGGGGTGTGGAACCTCCGTAAAATTTTTTGTAGGAATAACGGGTATCTGGGACTTGATACCTCCCCCCTTCTTACCTAAATAAACTCTTCGCCGATTTATCCAGCACGTTCCCGATGGGAACTTTTATATTATTATCATAAATAAGGAGATATAAACAATACTTGGGCTGTTTTCTTCTTTTTTTTTTTCTCCGTTTAGGGGACGAGGTGTACACTTGATTGAGTTAGGATTTTGGCTAGAGTAAGTTTTTAGACTTTGAGATATATAAGTGGCATACTGTGGATGATATATTACGACACCTGTCAACATAGGGATCTGCATCAATCCTTTTATCCTTATTTAAGAGAAGCCTACCTTTCCTTTTTGTGAGCTGGAGAGTTTTTTACTTGAGGCTGAAGTGGGTACAGTTACTACTTCGATGATATCCACCTGGCGTCTCTGGAAAGTTCCCTGAGGGGAACGAAAACTTATAAGGAAGAGAAGATATAATTGACTTTTAACTTCCTCTCTTATGAGAGTATAGGTGATGGGATGATTCCCTTTAGGAGGATGAGTAGAGGATACCGGTAATTTTTTTTCCCACGATGATAAGTGAGGTACTATGGTAGGGGGAGTAGCTATACCAGTAGGTGGGCGGCTCCCTCCAACCAGATTTATCCGGAAGGTTCCCCATGGGGAACAAATAACAATTAGCAAAATACGAGTATAAATACAATCAATCAGATCAACAAATAACAAATCCGCAAAATATTTTATAAGGTTACACTTATATTATACAGATATGGCTTAGGTAGACCACTAGCGCCAGTAGACAACATGAATTGGCAGGGTGGATATAAACACCCTCTTAAATTTAGATGGCGGATTTCTAGGGTTTCAGGGCCCCCCCCTTTTACTTAATTGTTGATAGTTGGTTATGATGCAATTTTCTCCGGAAGGTTCCCTTCATCATCATCATCATCCTCAAGCAGCTATGGGCTACGGAGGTCCAACCAGACCATGCAGTTTAATTCTCCAAGCATATCTGTCCTGAGCTACATCTGCTGCATCCGGCCACTGCACACCAATTCTAACAAGGTCCTGTTTGATATTGTCTGCCCACCGCATCCTAGGTCTCCCCCTCCTTCTGAAGCCTCTAGGCACACTGTTCATAACCCTATTCGCCAATCTATAATTATCCATACGGGCAACATGGCCAAACCAGCGGAGTCTCTCTCTGCACAATATGCTGCTTAAAGGAGGTTGCAGACTCCTTTGCCTAACCTCATCATTAGTTACAAAGTTAAACCACCTAATACCCAAGATACTGCGTAAGCATCTAGAATCAAAAGCATCTAGTTTCCTGTTATCTTGTTTACACAGCGTCCAAGTTTCACTATAATAACTAACCCTAAAAAGAACCAAACTATTATACAGTCTAATTTTAGTCTTTAGGTGTATACGCCTATTTCTCCACAATCTCCATAGATTCTTAAAAGTCCCGGCAGCAATACCTATTCGTCTGTTAATCTCATGCCGCACATCACCAGTATCAGTTACATAGCTCCCAAGATAATTATACTGTGACACATGCTCAAGACTGCAACCATTCAGATTAACTGAATCACAACCTGCCTGACTAATTTTCATCACTTTAGTTTTCTCTCTGTTTATAACCAAACCTACTCTACTACCAGTCTCATCAACGGCTCGAATGAAAGAGTTCATCTCATCAACATCATTTGCCAAAAGGGCTAAATCATCAGCATAATCTAAATCAGAAATTTTCGTATCTCCAGACCATTTAAGGCCAAAATCTTTCCCTCGATGTGAATTTTGCATAACATAATCAACAACCAAACTAAAGAGAAAAGGAGACAAAATGCACCCTTGTCGAACACCAGAAGCAATGCTAAACCAATTGCTACAAGACTTACCAACTCTCACACATGACTCAGTGTTATTATAGAGAGCTTTCATTATGTTAACTAACTTGTCTGGTATACCATATGATCTCACAATCAACCACAAATTATGACGATCAACAGAGTCGAAAGCCTTTTTGAAATCAACAAAGCTAGCAACCAAAGGTTTCTGAAACTCGAAACATTTCTCAAGAATCTGCCTAAGTGAAAAGATCTGATCTACACATCCCCTACCACTTCTGAATCCACATTGCTCATCACGCAATTGCCTGTCAACCAGATTCTCAATTCTATTAAGCACAATCATGGAAAGAACTTTACCTGGAACAGAGAGTAGGCTGATACCCCTATAGTTATCACAAGAACTGCGATCACCTTTTTTGAAAATAGGGATAATAATAGCTCTGGTAAAATCTTTAGGAACCATGCCTTTATCATAAAAGTTATTCAAAATTTCAGTCATCCAAGTGATAACCAAAACATTCCCAGCTTTGAGCATTTCTGTAGTAATTTCATCTACCCCTGGGGATTTATGAAGTTTCAGTTTAGAGATAGCCAAACTAACTTCAGATTGTGTTATAGGGCCAACATTAAAGCTGCCAATGCATCTATCATCATTGGAAACAATGGGAGTAGAACTAACCACATTGTTTAGAACATCACTGAAATGCTCAGCCCACCTAGCCATGAGAGAATCCTCACCTTCTATAACCTTACCTTGTTTATCCTTCAATCCCTGTATGCCTGTCCGTTTTCTACCACTAAGACATTAACTATCTGGTACAGCTCTCTGCTGTTGTGCTGCCTAACTGCTTCCTCAGCTTTGTCAGCCAAGCTATCAAGCCAAAGATTTTTATCAGCAGCTAACTGATCCTTTACATGTTTATTAAGCTCTCTGTAATCTTTTCTATTAGGACTAGTAGGGTACTGATTAAGGACATTCCTGCAATTCCTTCTTTCTGAAATAAGCTCAATTGCTTTGTCACTTAAATAATTCTGCCTCCTCTGCTCCTTTTTTCCTAAAAGAGTACTGTTAGTTTCCAAAAAAGCCTGTTTAAAATGGCCCCATTCTCCCTCAACTTCAGTATTAAGCAAACCATGACCGTCATAATGACTAAGTAACCTATCATGGTAAGCTTTAGCTATAACTGGGTCATTCAGAGCTTCAGTATTAAAGGTAAATTTTTTAACTCTAGCACAACACTTTTTAAGTTTAAGTTGCAAGACACTTTTAACAAGGTAATGGTCAGATCCAATTTCAGCTCCCCTATATGCCCTGGTATTTCTAACAGAACTAGCCCATTTGCTGTTAATTAATATATAATCAATCATATTCCTATGCAGCCCATCAGGTGAAACCCATGTGTATTTATGTATGTTGCGGTGTTTGTAATATGTGTTAGTTATTCTGAAACCATTGAGTTTACTTACCTGTAGGAGACGTTGCCCATTGCCATTGCAGCTACCAATACCAAAAGGACCTATTACTCCTCTCCAAAGGTCAGAGTCGGTACCAACTTTGGCATTGAAGTCACCAAGAACAAGGGTAATATCTCCTTTCTTGACAGAATTCAAAATGTCCTGAAGTTGTCCGTAAAACCTATCCTTCTCATCCTCATCAGCATCCTCAGTGGGGGCATAACAGCAGATAACATTCAAGTTTTTAATGCTTGTCTGAAATTTTGCTGTAAGAAACCTTTCATTAATGCACTCATATCCTAGAAGAGCATCACTAGCATGTCTGCTGAGCAGCAGACCCACGCCTTGGTGATGCTTTCCATCCTCCCTCCCTGTAAAGAGAAATTTAAAGTTATTTTTAAGTATCTCACCTTTACCTGTCATCTGGTCTCTTGCAAGCCTAGAATATCTAGGTTATAGCGCTGGAATTCCTGCATGAGGACATCAAGAGAATAATCTCTATGTAATGTCCTCACGTTCCACGTTCCTGCAGAAAGAAAATGATTAGTAGGATTTTTAAAGAAATTAGGTTTATTGAGATTGGTAGGGCCAACAATATCAAACAGCCCCCTGATCGCAGGCATGGGGCAAAGACCCGTTCCTCCTCCGCTACAGGCTGAAGTCACCGATGCTGGTAGGAACTTCAGGCACCACCTTTTCAAGTGGACTTTTTCAAGAGCCACATGGCCTGCCTGAGACGCATTACTCCAGTTTAGGCTTGATGATGCCCAACTAGCTAAGTAAGGTTCAGGTACCTGCGATGGCCTCTGATTAGGATTATCCACCAGCTGATATAAGGTATCCCATGCCTGTATTCACTTAGAGCTGGCAACCCAGAAGCAAACAGAAAACACAGCGGCAGACTCTCCCTCAACAGAGGCCCACCAGTGCAGCAAGTCCAGGATCCATAATCAAGCTCAAATCCATAAACAAGTCCAGTCTAGTAGGTATAAATGGTCAGCACCAGGACCCTGTGAAGTTGACCACTCCTCAGCAGGGTTGAAAAAAAAGAAAAAAGTGGCCGTAGATGACCAGATCAGCAGGCCATACTGAACTGGCAGCCCTCCCCTTCCGTTCCCTTCCAAAAGAGAATATCTCTTTTGAAAGGTACTAACGGCCTGCACCACGAGAAGGCGGGGTCGGACATTAGGTGCTAGACCTGGCCGGTTCTGTGCATCATCACAGGGGATTGGTACACAGCTCTCCTTCCAGTTTACGCCTAGCTACCATTTACAGGCCTTGGGGGAACTAAATTTTAAAATTAATAGGAGCTATGATTGAGAATCTTGGAGTCTTAGTGGGAGTCGGGTTTACCTGCGAGGTTGGGGGTCCATTGGAAATATTACGCCGTGTTTCGAGGCATGGACCTAGCGAAATACTAGTTAATGATAATTTTATAGCATATTGAGTCCACACAAGCAGTGCTCTTTAGGATCAGATGTGGACTTATGTGCTAATTCTACAGACTTCTTGGACGGTTTGCTTCTTTTTTTTCCCCTCCAAATTCTCTGGTTTGGGGATAAGGGGTACACTTGATGGAGTCAGGACTTCGGCTATGGTAGTTTTTAGATTCTGAACTTTATTTGTGGTGAGGAGGCGCCGTCCGTCGGGGAAATTATTTTTCCAGGGTCCAGGGTTCGGCTCTTAATTCTTCCCTGGTCCAAAATTTTTTGGCTTAAGGATGTTGGTAGGACACTGATATTGCCGAACATTTTTCCGAGGGATAGTACCCCTTTGGGGGGGGAGGGGGGGCGACCTTGCGGAGTGGACAAGTTGGGGAGGTCCCGTTCTGACTATGACAGGGCTTCCCAGGATGATAACTAAATACATTTGGAGGGTACCCTGAACCTGCTTTATAATTATGGATTAATTGCAATGAAATAATTAATTTTGAATAAACTGGGCGTCAGTAAGAGGAATTAGAGCCTGATACTAGGGTACGGAGAGGGTATTCACTGGTGCCCTCTTGTAACCACCGGAGGGAGATTACCATCGGAAAACTACCGTTATTAATTAAAAGAGATTGGTAATAAAATTAATGGCTACTTTCTTGCCTGTTGTGGATGGAACTATTTGTCTGCTTCTTATCTAGTACGTCCCCTAGGGACAGTACAAATAATATTAAGATGAGCCATAGACACATTATAAGTAGAGATGACTGGGGGTTGCTAACAATTTGCGATAGACGTTTGCTTTGGGTGATCATTAACTACAGATGGCATTATAAATTATAAATTTATTATAAATTTAAAAACACATTATAAATTTATTGGAGATTTTAAAAAGGACGATCTAAGACGATGGTACGGATGAATCGATAATTTTGACGATTTGTTTGGGGTTTGAGATTGGGGGGTTACTTTTATCTTGGGGGATTCTGTGATTTATACTATGACTAATGGACATATCAGTTCACTATGGAACTGGATAATAGAGGACGCTACCTATGAGTTGATATCGATGGGTATAGATGCAGGGATTTGACTACAGTCCCTCATGACTACAGTCCTAACCTCTTATCTATTAACTGAACTCCTATATTGACATAGGAATTAATGAGTTGAACTTTAGCGCCACCTACCTACTTCCTGATATTATGAACATGGATTGATTAGGATATATTGAATAGAGGGGATACGATAGGAAATTATTGTGAATCCACTGGTTAGGTTGGAGTGACGGTAGTAGGGAGGCTAGGGTAACTGATAGTATAGATATGGATATGGTTAATATTTTATTTTTTTGGGCGATGCCGGAGTGATACAAATGGCAGTGACGATTCATAAATTAATTAATTTATCTATAATAATTTCTACTGATGGGTACTGATGATTTAGTATATTTGACGATTCCTGCAGTGGATAGGGATTTAATGGGCGGTTTTTTTATGGGGGGATTCTATGATTCTAGAATGATTTTATATTATGACACTATGAGACATACCAGTAATTTAGCGAACTAAATGATGTTGATGTTATATGACGCTACCTATGAGATGGACACTGATGGGTTTAGGTATTAAATATAATTTTACTAACTTTCTTTTATTAACGACGTGTTTAGTTGTGTATCCCCCTTTTAACAGAGGGATGGAGGATCTTATCTATCGTGTTTGATTGTGAGCCCTATGGCTGAAGATATATGTGTTTCTACTGTCGTGTTTTGATGTAGTGCCTCATACAGGCTGAAGAATATGTACCTTTGTATTTACAGTGTGACTAATTCGTGTTTTCTTGTGTGCCCTGAGGGCAGAAGACGAGTGTTATTCTTTATCGTGTTTATTTGTGACGCACAGGCAGGGCTGAAGAAAATTGTATTTTCCACATTGTGTGCCGTGAGGCTGAAAAATTATTATATCTAATATTAACAAATCTTGTATCTAAAGAATGAATTGAATAAAGATTTTCTTACTCTGTTCTTATCAGCTTAATCGGGTTTTACGACTACCCGATTAAAAAGAAACGGCGGAAGAAGATGATTCCAGGTTTTACGGAGACCCAGGAGCCTTCCGAAGACTGATGGACGGATGCCTCGGAGCCGCCGCAGAGGAGCCTCCCCCTGGTGAGTATAATCGACATTATCCGTAAACCGAGCTTCGCTCAACCCCCAGGGGGGCCTCTTAATGGCTCTTTAACCTTCCTCGTGCGGTTCGTGTGACAGCTACCGCCGTGGAAGTTTGCGAATTTTTCGCAACCTGCAAATTTGCACCTTGCACTTTTGCCGTTGCTCGACTGCAATTTCCCACGTTTCTTTGGCGGTAGCTGTCACTACTGCAAAAACACCAGAAGCTGATCGCTATGCCGCCACACGACCCAGTGTTGGCAGCCAAGGACATTTTGACGGTGTACCTTGACGTCCTGCATCGTTCCCAGATCTCATCACGTTTCATCTTTTAACTTCAGCATACTCGTCAATATGTGTTGCTTGTACTTCGGACATCTCTAACATCTTCCTCTGTTCCCGGTTCAACCATTGGATGACCGGTCACTGGACTTCAGGAGTCGAGAGTACTCACCCGTACCATTAATTGCATACAGCTAGCTCATCTTCTAATGTGATGCTTGGTGATTTCTCAAATGAGTCTGCTGATTGCTGCAGAACTTGGCTCGGATGCCCCCTTGTCTTCTCTCTGGTGAGCTCTACCGACCCTTACTGCTTGGTGCTTCGTTGCTCGCCTAGGACCTCAACGCTGACAGTGGCCGTCGGTGTCCTGATTGTTGGAGTTGAGTCTCTCCCCTCTTCCTCCTGGTGATACTTGCTATGGCCTACCAAGCACTTGGGTCTTTAGATATTCACCTGCTCTGTTTATTCGGATCTGAACTTTGACCTTACTGATGTCCTTCAGGTCTAGCAATCTGCATTTTTTTCCACTCACCGCTGCAAATTATGACTTCCACACTAATAGTTTCTCCCGAGGACACCTTCATCATCCATCACCATCATTTGTTCTACCGACTATGTCAGCGCAGTGCTTCATTACTCCTCTAAGACATAACGCTGACCGTGGCCATAGGTGTCCCGATTACAGTAATTGAGGAGCTCTCCTCATCACACTGGGGGCATAGCTACCGCCTACTGCGCCGAACCGTCTCTAGACGATCAACTCTATTAATTCGGAGTTGGTCATGGCGTATGGATCACGACTTCTTCTAGGCGTTCCTTTGTGCTCCCTTGCCATGCTTCGAAGATTAGTGCTTTTATCCTCTTCTCACCTCTCACTTTGCCTCCTGATTCCCTGTTTCATCACATCATGACTCTACAATATGTACAATATAACTCCTCAAGAACTCTGGGAACATTGCTCGCCATGATTGTTCAACCACCTTGTGCTGGATGCCCGCGGCAATCTTTTGAAGTCTCCCTTCCATCTGCGATCACGACGACGACTGTTCCAGGTTCCTGCTACGTCCTCTCGACCTTTGCTATTTTGAGCCCCCTCGCTCACGAAGATTGACTTGCAAGCTCCGACCTGCTATTCTTTTCATCCTGGTTGCCTCCGCGATGCTCTTCTGCTGTTTTACCTTACCAGCTTTTCCAGTCTACAAGGTAACTCCACAAGCTTTATTTGATGCAACTCTCTGGACTCATCGTCGTCCTTCCACTTTGGCACACATCAATCCTCTGATATCTTCCGGCGACCCTTCATTTGTAAAAGGGGCTGAAGATTACTGTCTCAGAAGATTTTTTTGTTGTGCCCCTTCTGGGTCTATCTATACATTGGCTTCAATTGAAAGGATCATCTGTTCACCATCATTTCATCTGTACTTCGACTGATCTCTGTTAAGCAGGCTGAAGATGCTTGTACCCTAAGATTTTTGTTGCGCCTGCTCCTTCACTTCAATTGAATATCTTTAAAACCTTTGTATTAACGTTCACTAAATAAAGCTTTTTAATATCTGTTCTTACCAGCTTAATGCCGTTGCCCAGCGCCATCTCTTGGGAAGAAGGATCATCATGGAAGAAGGATTTCATCGATCTCTTGGGAAGAAGGATTTCATCGATGCGCTGTTCTCCCAACAACTCCCCTGCTCCGCCTTCAAGACAGATTTCTTCGTCAGCCATTGCTTCCTGCTCTAGATCCATGACTCGCCCATCATCTCCTGATCTACCTCTGGCGGCGTCTCCTACTTTCCATCCCGCCTGCACTCCCGGAGTTGCTGGTATGAGCCCAACCACCAATAGTCCGACGGCCCCCACGTCTCCCACAGTCTCACCTATCATCCCTGCAAGCAAATGTCAAGCAACACTTCTGAATTCGAACTCTGACACCACTACTTCCCTGTCTGAATCTGCAAGGCACACCTTCTCTCCGGACCTCATTGATACTCATCTGCCCGCCACTGACTCCTCTACAACTCCCCGAACTCCTGCAGCACAACACTACTCTCCAACTCTTCCTGATCACCCGACGGCCAACCCTGGAACCATTCTTCCTCCTGCTACCCCACTCGGCATCACCTCTGCTCCTAACGACTCACCTGATCCTGCACCCGAGACTCCTCTCGCAGCAAGCCACCCTACTGCTCCTGATGAGGAAACTTGGCTTGAAATTGTGGATGACTGCACCTCATCCCACATCACCGATTTCCAAAGCTGCTGGCTTGAACGTCTCCAGACTCCGGATTGGTCATCCTTTGAGTCCACCACTGACAACCTTGCTAGCGACATTGCTGCTTAACTGGGTCGCCGCAAGCCATCCTCTCGGATCCCGACATCTCAACCCGCCTCTGCCTCCTATATCTGCCCCTCCAACCCTTCGGTTTATGATGCTGTGGAGGCCCCCAAACTGCAGAAAGCCTACCGACTCAACAGCAAGAAAACTTTGGAAAAAATTCTCCAACCACCCAACCCCTTTTGTACCATAGCAAAGAATGTGCTGTAAACACACTTCACCAGAATCTACTCCTTAGGAGCCTCCGATGATAATGATTTCCCTTGTTGGTTTTTTGACGACCCATGCCAGGACTCAGATCACACTTTGCAGTTTCCGTTCTCCATTGAGGAAGTCTCCACCAGGTTAACCAAAACCAACAACACTGCCCCAGGACCTGATGGCTTATACTACAAGGACTGGAGGAAATTTGATCCTGATTGTAACCTACTAACCTACATCTTCAATCGATGTCTCACTTCTGGTAAAGTCCCTGCCTCCTGGAAACTGGAGGAAATTTGATCCTGATTGTAACCTACTAACCTACATCTTCAATCGATGTCTCACTTCTGGTAAAGTCCCTGCCTCCTGGAAAAAATCCCACATCATCCTTATCCATAAAAAAGGTGATCGCTCTGACCCCAACAACTGGAGGCCCATCTCCTTACTAAACACAATAGGCAAGATTTACGCTGGACTTCTTAGCTCCCATCTAGGCACTTGGGCTAAGGTCAACGACAGACTCTCGCAATGCCAGAAAGGCTTCAGAGAATACGACGGCTGCTCTGAATCCACCTTCATTCTCCAGCAGATTATCGACTCCACCAGAAGATCTGGGAAGCAAGCCTGTATCGCATGGCTCGATATTGAAAACGTCTTTGGGGCCATCTCCCACACTTACATCCTAAATGTACTGGAACAGATGAAACTTCCTTCTGCTTTCACTAACATCATTAAAGAACTCTACATAGGCTGCTTCAACACCATCCGCTCCTCTGCTGGCTGGACACGAGAGCTGTTGATGTCATCGGGGGTCAGACAAGGTTGCCCTTTGAGTCCTTTACTCTTCAACCTTGCCCTGGAGCCAATTATCAGAAGCACTGCCTCCCTCAATAATTTGGCTTTCAACCTCGGCAACCATAGATACTCCTTGTTAGTCTACGCCGATGACATGGTCGTCACCAGCAACAACCCCACAAATCTGCAGGAAATGTTAAATAATGTCCATCAAAAAGCCATGGCGGCAAACTTAAATTTCAAGGCCTCTAAATGCGCCACTATTCACATCGACTGCAGAAAACAACGAAGAGTCAGACACCACCTTCCTTCTGGACGATTCCCCCTGCCCAGTGCTCTCGGATCCCCAATCCCTCCGATATCCAGGGACACCCACAAGATTCCGCAATGACAACATTCCTCTTGAAAAAAAAATCGCGAAAATCAAAGAGGATCTCCTAAAGCTAAACGAAGCACCTCTTGCCCCGTGGCAAAAGTTCAAGGCTTTGAAATCCCTAATGCTACCACGTCTCGATTTCTCCCTCCTCAACAGCTACATCCAGAAAAAACACTTCAAGGAACTTGACAAGCAAATCAAAAAATTCGCCAAACTCTGGCTAAATCTCCCCACCAGAGCCAGCCCTGAAATCATTTACCTACCTATCAACAGAGGAGGTATGGGCATTACAACGATGGCGGACCTCATCGACATCTCCACGGTCGCCCATGGCTTCAAACTTCTGTCCTCACCCGCCCGCTGATCAAATCTATGGCTTCCGACACCCTACATTTGGTAATCCGACGGAAACTTGGCTTCAACCCTTCGGCGGATGACAAACTCAATTACCTCAATGGTCTCTCCACAGGAGCTCTGATAAGAGATGGGGGCGACATCTCTTCCCTCTGGACCCAGGTCCGCTCCTGTTCCCGACGCCTTCACAAGAGGTATCTGCAACTGGGCCCTCTCACCCTCGAAAAACGAACTCCAGATACAAGTCAATATCCCTGACTCTCACCCGGTCTTCTTCACGCCGTCTAGCAGCAAACATCTCATCAGCTCCCTAAAAGCAAGCACGGCTTTCACTTATTTCCTCTGTCTTTGCTCTAAAAGAGACCAGGGTAAAACCGCCGCCTGTTTCGCTGCCAGCACCTCCTCCAACCACTTCACCAGTTGTGGATCTTACACAAGATTCTGTGACTGGAGGTTTGTCTTTCGTGCAAGACTAGGTGTGCTCAACCTCAACGGATGCCGCCGCTTCAACTGTACTGACCGGAGATGTCGACGCTGTGGTTTTGAGAAGGAAACCATCCCCCACGTTCTCAACCACTGCAAACCGCACGCTGCAGCCTGGCAAAGGCGCCATAACGAGATTGTGGAGAGACTCTGCAAGGCGCTTCCTCGAGGTATCAAAGACCTCCACTGCAACAGTCGATTCCCAGGCCTGGATGAGAACTTAAGGCCCGATATCGTCTTCACTGGCGCTGATGGGACAGTTCACATCATTGATGTTACCGTCCCTTTCGAAAACGGTATCGACTCATTTTGGGAAGCAAGGAGCAGGAAAATCGCCAAATATCAGCCGATTGTCTCTCACCTCAACTCCCAAGGCAAGGCTGCGCATGTGGATGCCATCATCGTCGGCTCTCTTGGATTATGGGACCCTGCCAACGACCTCGTCCTCTCCAGAATGGGTATCTCTTTCATCTACGCTAAGCTCATGAAAAAACTCATGGTATCGAAAACCATCGCTTGGTCAAGAGACATATACATTGAACACGTCACAGGCACCCGACAATACCGAGATAACTAGTCACCGTCTATCTCCTGAATTTGCTTCATCTGCCCTGTACTTACCCGCTGCACTCACACAACCACCACCTTTCTCTCCTTCATGCATTAAGGAGCTTTTCTATTCTCTCTGCCTCCCCTGATCAGGGGATGCTAATTTTTTTACCAATCAAATAGATGTTCCATGTTTCTAATGCCTTCTTCTCATTTAGTAGAGAACTTCACTTTCACAGCTTTCCATCACTGGCACATTCATCCGACCATCGACTTGCAAGACGTGAACCGGCGTGAAGTTCTACTTCCTCAACTCCCTTACATCAACGTTCTACTACCTCTTCCCACCTCTCATGGACTCGCTGAGATGACGCGTCATCACCTGTGCCCCCTGGATTGACTACTTGAAGCTTATAACCTATGCTACTACCACTCTGTTTGTGCCTACGGCCGAAGATCGCTGTAACCTTCTATGTTATGCCCAAGGGCGGAAGACTAATGTAACCATTTATTTATATCCAAATTATTATTGTGTTGTGCCACTGGGCTGAAGAATGCTGTACTTTTTCTATGTTGTGCCTACGGGCTGAAGATTCCTGTTTGACATTCACCAACTCTTTCATCAAATTGTACTCCTCTATTATGCACTAATAAAGAATTTTTAAATCTGTTCTATCAGCTTAATGCCGTTGCCCAGTGCCATCTCTTGGGAAGAAGGACAGTTACCCGGAGCTGACCGTTGGTAAGTATATTTTGAATTTTAAACCCCTAACGGTCGCAGATATACTTGCCCGGCTCCCACTTTGAGGCCGAGAAAGGCGCGAAAAAGCGGTCTTTTGCATTGGCTACCGCTTCTCTTTTAACTTTTAACTATGACTCCCTAGCCAATTTTCTTGTGTAATTTGTTTCTTTAACTACTTCATTCACCATGAATCGACAATTCGAAATGCCACTACTGTTCCCTTTTGGCAACTTCAAGTGCAAACGTTGTTGGGGATTGCCTGGATCAAGAGTGACTGGTATTTATAAAACCCACAGTGACTATCCAAAGCATATCAAATTGAAACATCCCAACTGCAAAGCATACATTAAATGCAGATTCTGCTCTTTCTCCAAGAAAAATGTGAAAACTATGAGGAAACACATCAACACCTCTCATAAGAATGCCATCTGGCTGCCTAGCCCGACTCCCTGCTCCCAATCACCATTTTCCAACGACAGGAATTTGCTTTTTATTTCTGCAGAGGATCCGCCAACAGCCTCAACTTGCCTCCTCCCTCCAAATGCTCCTTTTGATGACTCCTCTGCCACGCCAACAAACAGGAGTACCATCTTTTTCAACTCTGGAACTCCCTTTATCTCGGATTTCCATCTCTCTTCAACTGTTTCCAATTTGGCTACGACTTCCAATTCTATGAATTCTCCTTCCTGTCTTCAACCCATGATAAATCAAGTCGCCTCTTCACCTTCTCCTGCAACACCCTCTCCTAATGAAAGTTCAAGCATGATTCATCACGATCTTAATCTTCTCAACGTCGCCAACTCTGATGTCTTGCCTACCAACTATGATCTCACCAGTACATCAGCACCTTGCTCAACTCCTGCTAACTTGATCTTAAGGACTTCTTTTCTCAATGGCGAAACTTCCCATGTCGGCTTCTCTGCTGCCACCGCCATCCATCCTCCTGTTGCTCTTCAACAGCTAACTGTCGACTCCAGGACTCCTTCTCACCATGCACCGGACAAATGTGCCTCGTCTAACCTAAATCCACAACCTCTCTCGCATGAACACTTGATAATCCTGGAATCTGTTGTCGACAACGACCAGCTTTTTAATGAAACCCTGACCACGATTCTTGATCAAAACACCTGCTCTTCTTCTGTGCCAGCCTCAGTGCTCCATTGTGAACCCGAGGTCTTTCATCCAGTCCATCATTCATCGTTCCTGGAATTTCCACCTGCTGTCAACCTTCCTCCTCTTCTTGAATACCCGACTAATGCTGTAACTGAGGATGCACCGGAACCCCTGACATGTTTTACAGATGATCTTCTCTCCCCTCATAATAGACCTGCTTCTGTCCCGGCCTCAATGCTTCTTCATGGAACCGAAACCTTCCAACCAGTCCATCACTCATTGTTTTTGGAAAACTCAACTGCCATTAACCTCCCTCTTCATCTTAAGCTCCCAACTATTGAGTTGGTTGACGACACATCTGAACCTCCGACAAATAATGCTGATGCACCTCTCTCTCCTCATGACGGATTTAACTCAAGCCCAAACAAATGGATCGAAATCATTGATGATGAACTTGCAACTCGTCACCCAAATAAATCACAACAAACATGGCTGGAGAGGCTTAATGCCACCTCATCATGGCAAGTCTTTGAGGATTCTGTTAATGACTTCATTTCCATGATTGCTAACAATGCTGGAAGAAGACCAAAACACTCTCATGGCCACTCTTCTAAATCTACTCCTCAAGGACCTTCTCGTAACAACTCTCATAATCATGCCACCACTTCTGACCACAATAAGTCACGCTTCAATCCAATTGAAGCTTCTCGTCTTCAGAAATTATACTCCTCTAATAGTAAGAAAGCCATTCGATCAATCCTGGAATCATCTAAGCCACTCTGCTCCATTGATGGTCATATTTTGGAAGACTACTTCACAAGTGTTTACTCTGATAAGGAAGTCGACCTTTCGGCGTTCGCTCCACCTGCTTTCAACCAGCCAGATGAAGACGTTAATTCCCTCTTGTACACACCATTCACACCTCATGATGTTTTGGAGAGATTAAATAGATTCCCAAACTCTGCTCCAGGTCCTGATGGATTATTCTATAATGACCTCAAATGATTTGACCCTGGTTGCATTGTCCGCTGCAATATTTTCAACCGTTGCCTACTTTTCCAGCGTGTTCCATCTGCCTGGAAATCAGCTGACATCATACTGATCAAAAAAAAAGGGAAGTGTCACGTGCCCCAATAATTGGAGGCCAATCGCCCTCCAATCAACAATCTGTAAACTTTATTCAGGATTGATTTGCAGAAGACTTGAACTCTGGGCGAATTCCAACAACATCCTCTCCCTCTGCCAAAAGGGATTTCGTGAAGTGGATTAGAGGAGTATAATTCAGTTCAGAGCAGAATTTCACATTGCAGCAGGCTATTGATGATGCCCGTAGGAATAACCGAGAGATCTGTGTGGCTTGGTTGACTTGGAAAACGCCTTCGGAGCCATCTCTCACAAATACATCTTTTTCATCTTAGAAGCCATGAACCTGCCCACTCCACTTCTTCATGTTATCCGCGACCTATACACCGGATGCATCAACCGAATTAGACATGAGGGAGGCTGGACACGTCCACTGCCAATGAATTCTGGTGTCAAGCAGGGTTGCCCCCTCAGTCCTCTGCTCTTCAATCTTGCATTGGAACCTGTCATCAGGTCAATTCAAGCATTCCAATCTGGTTTCAAATTGCTTAACACCTTAATATCATCCATCCTTCTTTTCACTGATGACATGGTGATGATCAGCAAATCTCCTAACGATCTTCAAAATCTCATTAATGATCTACAAGCTGCATGTGCCTTTGCAAACCTTCAGTTGAACCCTTCAAAGTGTGCTTCCCTCCACCTTGACTGTAGAAAGGGCTGTAAAACCAAGTCCACGCCTTTCAAGGTTAACGGTAAACCTATTAAATCCTTGAGGGAAGGTGATTGTTACCACTACCTGGGAACACCGATGGGGTTCAAAAATGATCAAACTCCTTTCGATCGTATTTCTGATTTGCAAAATGACCTGGGCAAAATCAGCACATCACTCCTTGCCCCATGGCAAAAAATACATGCAGTCACGACCTTCCTACTACCTCGTTTGGAATTTTTCCTGACGAATGGTGTCATCCAGAAGAAGCATATTAGAAGCCTAGATAAATCTTTAATCAAGAACATCAAACTCTGGCTTCCAGAGCAAGTAGAGAAATTATTTTTATCCCTACATGGAAAGGTGGTACGGGGATTCTGCTGATAAGTGACCTAATTGACATCCTCAGGGTCAGCCACACCTTTAAACTCTTGTCATCCAACGACCCTGCAACTAGGTCCTTAGCCATGGCAACTCTATCAGCCGCTGTTAAGAGAAAACTTGGCAGAGTTCCCTCCACTGATGACCTTTCAAACTATCTCAATGGAAATTTTGAAAATGGCCTCTACAGAGACGGTGGTGACATTGCATCAGTATGGTCTGCCTCAAGATCTGCATGCAAACGGTTAAGCAAGAAAATTTCCATCAATTGGCTTTTTGCACCTGTCAGAAATGAATTTCAACTCCAAATTGGCAATTCTGACCATCCCATCTTCGTCACACCTTCTAGCAAAAACATGGCTACGAAGCAAATTAGAACTGCTGTAGCTCATCACTATCTGTCTCGCCTGTCAAGAAAACCAGATCAAGGCAAGACCACCCCTTGCTTCTCCACCCACAACTCTTCAAATCACTTTGTTGGCAAGGGCAACTTCTTCTGATTCAGTGATTGGAAATTCATTTTCAGGGCGAGGCTTGGTTGCCTAAATTTAAATGGCGCCAGAAGATTTGGTATTGGCGACCGGAGGTGTCGAAGATGCTTATCCATCAGAGACAATCCCACACATCCTTAACAATTGCCTCAGCCACTCTGATGCTTTGCAAAAACGGCATAATGCTATCTTAAATCGTATTATTAAAGCCTTGCCCCGTGATGTGAAGGATGTTAGAGTCAACCAAAAATTTCCCGACATCTCTCTCAACCTGCGACCTGACCTAATCCTTACTGACAACAGTAACAAATTTCACATTGTTGACATTACAGTCCCCTTTGAAAACGGTCTTCAAGCTCTTCAACTAGCAAAATCAAGAAAAATGGGAAGTACCAACCAATTGTCGACCTACTCTACAGAAAGGGGATTGATGCAATAGTCGAAACTATTATCATCGGCTCTCTTGGCTCGTGGGACCGTAACAACGAGTCAACGCTCCGTAGATTGAAGATCTCTCATCAGTATTCCAAGCTCATGAGAAAACTCATGGTCTCACAGACAATCTCCTGGTCTCGAAATGTCTATGTCGAGCACGTTACTGGACATAAACAATATTAACTAAAGGCCTAGCCAACTCCTTGCTTACTGCTACTTGCATTTTCTGCACTTTTTTATTTACTCACTCCTAATGATTTTTCACATTGTTGATGATTGAGATGCTAACTTTTGTTTCCTTTCAGATTCTTCTATGAGTCTTCTCTCATTTTCAGCTACGTTAATGAATCATTGACTCATTTCTCCACGTTTTCAGTGATTTCTCTGTTCTGACCTCATGCCATTTGCATCATCTCTTGGGCTTTAACCTCTTAATTGGACTACTGACTGCTCGCACCATTGTCTGGCCGTGCTCAAATGAATGTCCCCTGCTTGACTTTCGACATTCTTTTCTCCCTTCATTGACCAACACTCCCGTGTTTTTATGTGTGTCCCTTGAGGGGCTGAAGAATGCTGTAAACCATTTTAATTCTCACACCTCTTTATTTTCGTGTTTATGTGTGTGTCCAATTTATGGACTGAAGATATTTGTACCTTTTTTTAGCCTGCTATTTACTCTTTGAATCCCCAGTGGGATTAAACTTTCCTACGTCATCTTATAGTACACATCTTCACCATCTTTCTTAAAATCACTGTATTACTACATATTATGGTCTAATAAAGAATTTTCAAATCTGCTCTTATCAGCTTAACGCCGTTGCCCAGCGCCATCTCTTGGGAAGAAGGACAGTTACCCGGAGCCAACCGTTGGTAAGTATATTTTGAATTTTAAACCCCTAACGGTCGCGGATATAATTGCCCGGCTCCAGCTTTGAGGCCGAGAAAGGTGCGAAAAAGAGGTCTTTTGCGCTAGCTACCGCTTCAAATCATTTCTTAATTAAACCTGAAATTACTTAACGATATCTTTTGTAACCTTCCTTGCTCTTGTTAATACCATCTGATCAGCATTCACTATGTGACACCATCTGCTGACTCCTCTTAGCAATTCAACATCATGAGCAACAGAGCTGATTTGGCCATCCTTTTCCCACTCAGAACACTCCGATGTCACCTATGCTGGGGTGCCCAGGGGCTACGCTCCTCAGGAACTTATATCAACTATGGAGATCTCACAAAGCACTTCAAAGTAAAACATCAAGGCCTCCATTTTCGCTTCCTATGCCGGTTCTGCTCGCACCAAGCCCCGGACATGAAGAAGATTAAAAAACATGTACGATCGAACCACCCCACAGTCGATGCCAATGCTCCTTTTCAGTTGCCGGCTTCATCTGCAATGGCCCCACATTCTTCATGGATCCTCACAACTCCTCCATCTGGAGCCTTTTCTCTAAGCACTCCTTCAACCTCTGGACTTTCTGGAAACATCCCATTCAACGCCATATCACAAGATTCTTCCTCCTCACAGTTCCACGATGATGTTGACCAGAGTGATGTCACTCATCCCAACCATGTGTCTGCTGCCTTACCTCCTTCGACTGCTCTTAGTCACAACTCACCTCAGGCCTGCAACCCTCCTGTTGCCATGACTCCTACTGGACTTTCTACATTGTCATCCTCTCTTGCAGAACCAACTGTCGCTTCACCGACACATCTCACCACACAAGCCCTAGTCTGGCCTACTGTCACTTCTGACCTGCACATTACTGTGAATAGTTCAACTGTGGCCACTCCTCCATCGGAATCATTGGAAATTCCCATATGTCCTTCAACCACTCTTCCTGAGGGCGCCTTCTCAAGGATTGAGACAGAGCATCAGTTGGAACCCATCGAAAAGGAGAGGGTGGATCTTCGATCTTTTCCCACCAGTCCTGTAAGATCATCTTGCCCTCCACCCTCCTCTCCTCATGAAGTCATCGGCCCACCAGATGAGATGAGACCTTGGCCCAAGATTGCTGAAGAAAATGGAATCAATTCACGATGCCAATTTTTTTACCCTACTATGCCTCTCGCTAGCCCTATCCATCCAACTATTCGACATCCTCAAGTGGCCTCCTCTCCTGATCATGTTGACCGAGGATGCCAAACTCAGAGTGAATACTCTCCTCCTATCCCTTTACACATGGATGATGAGTCACATTGGCTTGAAATCATCGATGAAGTTGACTCTTTGCACCCGAAACTCACTGAGATCCAGGAGATTTGGCTCAGTCGGGTCTCTTCCCCTTCCAGCTGGGAAGACTTCGAGCTTGCGCTGAGGGCATTCTTCCAGGCTATTTCCCTCAAATTACACAGATCTAACCATAATGGTGCCATGCACCCACCAGGAAAAATCCTTCTAGAATCTCCCATTTTAGAAATAGTGACAACCCTATACGGGTTGGTGTACCTTCCTACAAGGCTGTCGAGGCTTCAAAACTGCAAAAGAGCTACCGCCTCAATCCCAAGAAAACCTTTAAGAAAATTGTGGAGAATCCTGACTCCTTTTGTAACATCCCGCTCTCTACACTTGAAGAACATTTTACTTCTGTATATGATTCGTCGTCAGGGGGATCTGAGGATTTCACATTAGCTTCTTTTGATGACGCAACAGATGAAAGTAATACCCTCCTTTCAGCCCCCATCTCTGAAGAAGAAATCTGCGTCCGTCTCACCAAGTGTATGAACACAGCCCCAGGAAACGATGGTATTTATTATAGTGATTGGAAGAAGATCGACCCAGGCTGCATAATTTTTTCTTCCATCTTTAATTTCTGTCTCAAGAATCACAGAATTCCCATGGAGTGGAAGAAAGCAAATGTCATCCTGGCTTTCAAGAAAGGAGACAAATCCCAGCCAACAAATTGGCGGCCCATTGCCCTTTTAAATACTATATCCAAACTTTATACTGGCATCATTAGTTCTAGATTGACTAAATGGGCAAACACCAACAATAGACTATCTGATTGCCAAAGGGGCTTTAGGGATTCGGATGGCTGTGCCAACTGCATCTTCCTTCTCCAACAGATAATAGATGAAACTAGAAGAAATGAAGAGCAGTCATGCCTGGCCTGGTTAGACACTGAGAATGCCTTCGGTGCACTCAGGCATGACTATATGCTACAAGTTTTAACTGCAATGAAGCTGCCTCCCCCCTTCCTTGCCATCATTCAAGACCTCTACCAAGACTGTTTTAATAGAATCAGAGCAAATTCGGGCTGGTCCAACGAATTGAAAATGTCAACGGGAGTAAAGCAAGGCTGCCCACTGAGCCCTCTGCTCTTTAATTTGGCTCTGGAGCCTATTCTTAGGAACATCTCCCAAAGAAAGGAGCTCGCCTTCTCACTGTTTGGAAAAAATCTTCCGATTATTGTATTTGCTGACGACATGGTTGTTATTGGAAACTCACCATCCGTCCTACAGTCCCAATTAGACCTGATTTATTCCTGTTATCGACCAGCAGGTCTACGCTTCAACCACTTGAAATGCACGACGCTGCATACTGACTGTAGGAAGAACATCAGCACTTCCAACACGATTTTCTACATCGACAAACAACCATGCTCTGTCATCAATGACTTGGAACCAAACAAATATCTTGGTGCATCCGTTGGATTCAGAAATGACGCTAACCCTTATGAGAAAATCGCCCGAATCAAAAATATATATGCATACTTATTACTTTATTTATGTTCAGCAATATGTAAATGACCTAGGAAGTGTCCTTTTATTCAAAAATTGCTCATCAAAATCTGTTAGGTCAAATTTTGATTCCCTTTGGGAGGGATAATTGTAATGGTCTACCCATTCACTTTTACTTTTCCTTAACCAGTTTTACTTTATTTACATTATAGTTATCATTTTGAGGATTATTTTTTGTTGGCCATCATTTTTCCTCATCCCGATCGATCCACTAAAGGAGTTGAACATGTGCAACTCCCACTTTTGATTGACAGTCACTAATATGCATGTTAATGATGCATTATAGCTAGCAGGTGATTGTAAGATTATGCAAATGTTTTCCCCAGCGTGCAACACATGCCACATGTATACTAAGTGATGTTACGGTTAAGAGTCAGTAATGATAGTGGAGATAGTCAGCAATGAGAAAATGATACATTGTTTATGTTATTTTGAGTTTATTAATTTGGGGTTTATTCATCAATTGGACATCATTCCACTCACCCAAAACTGCTAAAGGAGTTGTGCATGCGTAACTCCGACTATTGACTGACAGCCACTAACGCGCACATAAGGACATGCCTTCTTTTGCATCATAGCTAGCGTGATCGCAAGTTTATGCAAATGAATTTACCAGCTACCAGCATGCAATACACATGTATCAGTTGCACACACATGTATAGTAACATTACATCATGGAGGTAGTAGAGAAAATGTTGCAGAGAGAGGTGTGGAGGTCAATGTTAGTAGAGATGGAGCTACATGTGAGCTTTTAGTTCAGAATATTATATTATAGTCATCAGTTTATTTGGTGAGTCTTTATTTACTAATAATTTCCACTCTGTAAATTGATTTAAATATTTGGAGGAAAAATTATCTTCAGCTGGGTGGGATATGAACCCACAACCTCCTGATAACATGTCAGGCGCTCTGGACCACTGAGCGACCGGCCACCGATCAAGATCTCCTTGAATTTATGATATGAACTTTCTCTACCTACTTTCCTAATATGTAGGGAGTGTTCAGGCAATCCCTCCTCAAGCGGCTTTTTAATGCTTTTCCTAGATGGAATGCATGTCTTACGAGTATGCAATCTACAAATAATTATTATTAAACTCAACATATTAAGTATATACCAATAATTTCCACTCTGTAAATTGATTCAAATATTTAGGGGAAAAATTGTCTTGAGCCAGGTTGGATATGAACCCATGACCTCCTGATAACATGTCATGTAAAAAGCTGCTTGAGGTGGGATTGCCTGAACACTTCCTACATATCAGGAAAGTAGGTAGAGAAAGTTCATATCATCAATTAGAGGAGATCTTTATCAGCGGCCGGTAGCTCAGTGGTCCAGAGTACCTGATATGTTATCAGGAGGTCGTAGGTTCGTATCCCACCCGGCTCAAGACAATTTTTCCTCTAAATATTTGAATCAATTTACAGAGTGGAAATTATTGGTATATACTTAATATGTTGAGTTTAATAATAATTATTTGGAGTCTTGATTTTTTTGGAAATAAACTTTGTTATATGAAATATTTTGACTTTGCTTTTTTTCTCTTGAGCAATAATTGATTTTTTATTAAGATTTAACTTTAATAATTTGACAATCTTTTGATTTCTTGCTCACTAAGTAATGCATATATACTAAGCAAACCCTCATATAACTTCATTTGGCAAGATTAATTGCCTGGCAACCAATGCTATTGGGAAAACTCAGTGTAATTTGGATTAGTTAAAAGGTACAAAGTGAAGAAATTTAACATACTTTTAGAGCATTACACTATCCAACCCCCAAAAAAATATTTCATTCATCTTTTAAAAAAAAAAGTTGTTTTCCTACCCTTACCTGGGGTTTGTGGAATCTCTGACCTATCACCCAGATTTCAACAATTCAACTTGAATAGATATTTTGCAATAACCATTTGAAGCTTTGCCATTTTCCAACTTTAGGTCCTTCTAATGGTTAAAATTAAAATTATTTGAAGATTCTGAAAAGTTGAATCCTAATATTATATTAGAATCTATGTAACCCAAAAAGATTTTTTTTTTTTTAATATACCTCTAAAAACAAGAAAGTCTACAGACAGATGACAGATGGGTGAACGACACAGTGCAAACAATAGCTAAAACGTAGCTTTTCTAAATTTAAAAATAAGAATTATAAAATGATAATAACATTAAAAACTCTCAAGGAATAAGGAGGTAGTTGAGAGGAAAGGCTACGTAAGGTAGCGTGCATTTTGTTAATTACCGTATTTGCCGGCATATAGGACACACTTTTTCCCCCTCAAAATACGGCTAAAATATGGGGTGCGTCTTATGCGCCAGTAATCAAAATTATGAGTTGAAATTTCAGTCTAAAACTTTTGGTTTATATCAATATACATATATAAGTATTCTTTTGCATTTTGTCCTTTTGTGAAAGAGTGGTTTCAAAAAAATCGTTTCCATATTTTTTTTTGTTCTGTAAAAATAATTTTATGTTTCACTACTGATAGAGGGAGCATTCCTGTAAAATGGAGTTCAGATCCACTGACACCTCAAGGTATGATCCTCAAGGTTCAGATCCACTGACACCTCAAGGTGGTATTCATCCAATGTGCGCATGCATGATTACATTTCACCGGCATATTTTTCCGAAAAGCGCGAGCATGGCGCATCGTTACCGATTACAGCGCCTCAAGGCAACAAAAACGTAAACTATTAGTACCAAAGAAGCTTTCTCATGTTTTTGCTGCGAAACATGGCTCAAAAACAACAAAGATTCTGCTATAACATTGCATTCAAGCTAAGAGTGATTGAGTATGCCAAAGAACACGGAAATAGGGCAGCAGAGAGGAATTTCGGATCACCGCCAACAGAAAAGATAAGAACTTGGAGAAGACAGGAAGAAGACCTAAAAAAAGCTATGCATAGTAAACATAATCTGCGACATGGAATTGCAAAATGGCCGGAACTAGAAGAAGAATTAAAAACTTGGATATTAGACCACCGAAGCTTGGGATTTTCATTTTGAACAAAAATGACTATTCAACAAGCAAGAGTGATAGCTACTAACAGAGGCATCGCTGATTTTACAGGATCAACGTCATGGTGTTTTAGATTCATGAAGAGAAATGACTTACGTATGCAGACTAAAACAAAAATAGCACAAAAGATGCCAACAGAATATGAAGACAAGATTATCGAGTTTCATAAAATTGTCATTAATGCAAGAAAAAGTGGAAATTTTGAACTTTCACAAATAGGAAACATGGATGAGGTCCCACTGACGTTCGATGTACCCTCAAACAAAACAGTAGATTCCAAAGGTGTAAGAAGTGTTATTGTTAAAACTTATGGACATGAGAAAATGCACTACATAGTCATGTTGTGCCAATGGAACAAAATTGCCACCTCTTTTGATTTTCAAAAGGAAAACCTTGCCCAAGGAAAAACTGCCTAAAGGTGTGTTTGTGCACGTTCATCCTAAGGGCTGGATGGATGAAGGGGGGATGAAGTTGTGGATAGACAATGTGTGGTCTAGGCGTCCTGGTGGACTGTTAAAGAAACCTGCCTTGCTAGTATGGGATCAGTTTCAGAGTCATAAAACAGAAGCTGTAAAAAATAAAATCAACCAATTGAAAACTCAGTTAGCTGTAATTCCAGGTGGACTAACGAGCCAGCTTCAACCTTTAGATGTCTGCATTAATAAACCATTTAAAGGATTCATGAAGGAGAAATGGAACAGTTGGATGCAGTCTACAGATTTTGAAGTGACATCATCAGGAAGAAGGAAGAGACCTAGCATTTTGCAGATTTGTGAATGGGTCAAAACTTCATGGAATGCCGTGAAACATGAGACAGTTGTAAAGTCATTTAAGAAATGTGGTATTAGTAAGTCACTTGATGGCACAGAGGACGATTTGTTATACGAAGACTCAGTTTCTGAAAAAGAGGCTTCCAGTGGTTTTTCATTTAGTTCTGGAGATGAATTTCTGGGTTTTGAGGATGAACATTAAAAGGTACCTAACTACAATGTTCCCTAGTTACATTTTTTGTATACATAAATAACTCTAAAATGAGTACAATGAATCTCTTTTGTTGCGATCTTATGCAGCCACGGCAATTCTCGGTTCCGTCTCACGACACTACCTGGTTATGAAAAGCCATGCTTATCTAGAGCCGGGGGCAAGGAATACGCCCTATAGGCGCACCGCAACCCCAGCCTCACATGGCAGCAGTCCTATAAAAGGAAAGCTGACCACCGGAAGAAACCTTACTTTAATCTATTCCCCGGTTTGCAAATGTACAAGGATATAAAGATCCAAGTTCGATCGGCACCCGGGGTGGAGACTCTTAGTAAGACCCAGACTTTTTTGAGGGCTCGTACCTAATAGGCAGGGCTCAGACCGTTCAGCAGAGCCCTCGAACAGCTCCACTGAGCTCCTGATTGGTGAGGTCTCCGACACCGTCACCATCCGACCAGCAATCAAGCCGGCCAGCAGCATCTTCGACCTCGGTTGGCCTTAGCCATGTCCAACCGGGGAACCAATCCGGTCGGCACAGCCTTCAGCCGGGTTGCTGGGCCCTAGGCCCCCCCCCCCCACCACCACCACCACGACAAGGTGGTCCCCTGTACAATGAATCTCTTTTGTTGCAATCTTATGCAACCACAGCAATTCCCAGTTCCGCTTGTACAGCACTATCTGGTTATGAAAAGCCGTGCCTATCTAGAGCCGGGGGCAAGGAATACACCCTATAGGCGCATCTCAACCCCAGCCTCACATGGCAGCAGTCCTATAGAAGAAGGAAAGCTGACCACCGGAAGAAACCTTACTTTAATCTATTCCCCGGTTTGCAAATGTAGAAGGATATGGAAATTGGTGAAACAATGTGGAAAAAATTCTTTCCCTTAAAAATGTTTCTAAAAAAGGGGTGCGTCTTATATGCTGGTGCGTCCTATATGCCGGCAAATACGGTATATTATCTCTTGCCTTTTCCAAAAATCCCTGTGGTTTATTTTTAAATAAAACTTTTATATGTTTACGCTAATTTAATTTCTAACAGTTTTATGATTTATCAGGTAACAAGAAGGTCCCACAATAGCAGGCTGGACCAGGACCCGCAAAAAATACACACCGGCTCTGTCACAGCCAAAATTTATTGAAATATGTCTCCTTATCCAACAGCAAGTATACCTCACTGGCATTCTTTCCACCAATATAAACAACAGTTTCCAATGTAGCAATTTACTATGGAATTGTAATGATTTAGTACATCTAAGCTAGCACAATGATAGGCTCTACCTCTCCTCTTCATGGTTTTTCAATTTCCGTGTAGCATAGTAGTTGGTTGTTAAGTCTTTTATGGCACACAAGTAACTGAGATTATAGTTCACCAATTTTTAAGCATTCTTGTAGTTTCATAATAAGGAATTTTTATTCCTTTAACCGAAAACATTACTATAATCGGGGAAAATGTATCAAGCAAATAAGTTTTGGTTCATTTTGTTCCAAATAAACAAATGATTCTACTATCTGGGATTCTGTTAGGCAGAATCTAAAAAAAAAATTACACCTCATTGCTTTCCCACAGAGGTTTGACAAGCTTGTCACCACAGAGCAGGTAAGACTTCAGCAGAAAGATTTTGAATTAACTAAGTATTATCATAGTTGACTGTAGTAAGTAATAGGCAAATGCCCTGTACTTCATTTAGTCACTTGATTCACTTTCACAATTTGATCAATTTAGTCCAATCAATATACAGAAAATATGCCATTCAGGGGCAAATCCCAGTACAATATTATCAGTTTAATCCACTCACCTAAATCTGGCAGAAACTTCAATACTGATACAAAAGTCACTTTCACTGACTTAATCTGAGTAAAAAAAAATGTCCAATGTATTTAGAATTTGATTAAAAGCCTGTATTATTTACCTTTGAGAGACATTTCTAAGAAGTACATGATGTTTTCTTCCATGTTGAATTTAACTTGGCTAATATGTTGCAGTGGTTGTCCTAAGAAATTATCTGTGGTACTTATGCTGTACCTCTTATAATATTCAATGAAATGAGCAGGTGTTGGAAGCATTGGTTCATAATGAAATAGTCTTAAAATGGTTATTTCCATGTGCATCGGTTGTTGCTGCTGGTAACCACAAAGAATTGTATGCTTTAGATCCTCAAATTCAGGTCCATGAGCATCCTTTTCAAGTTGGGCTGAATGAATATAAAAACAATTTTTACTGAACATAGGTAAAATATAATGGAGAAATGATATAAATACAAATGATATGCTTGAAATATCTATTCCTAACTTCTTAAAAGCATAGTAATTTAAATGATAAAAACTATATTGCTGTTAAGTTTAGCAGAGAAAGCTGGATATATATATATAAAATACATATTTTGATATTCTTTATGATTGTTGATACTTTATAATATTCATAATTTCAGGTTTCACTTGAAATCATTGAAATGGTCAAATTCAGTTCTGCAGTTACAGAGTTTTTCAACATAATGGAAATACCGACAGCGACTGGAGTACATGTAATGTGCCATATGCGTATCATAGGGATGATGTCACCTGAGATGTGAGGTATATAAAGGAGAGAAGTGCAATGTTGGCTATCACATAGCAGTGACACAAACAAAACAGCTGTTGTGGTGTAATTGTCAACAATGTCAGATCAAGTGACCTCCAAAAAGGCATGATCGTTGGTGCACATCTTGCAGGAGCTTCTGTAAGCAGAATGGCGGAAATAGTAGGTGTAAACATGAGGAACTGGATCAAAAATTATGACTACCTATCAAAAAGGACAGGATGTTGTCTCCAAACATGCAAATTGTGGATGCCACACAAAGTTGCCAGATAGGGATAGACGAACATTGACACAGATTGTACAATGCAAGCACAAGACCACAGCACCGCAAATAGCAGCAGAGTTGAACAGCAATCGGAATAATCCCATTTCCGTCATAACAGTTCATTGGGAACTTCTTTGTGACAGTATTTATGACCATGCTGCAATCAATAAACCTCTGATTGCCAACATCAATGCAACAAAACGAGTAAGGTGGTGCAAAGCACATAAAAACTGGGATGCTATAGACTTGGCAACATGTCATCTGGTCTGATGAATCATGCTACACATTGTTTCCCACCACTGCTAGAGTGTACGTCTGGTGAAAACCTGCAGAAGCATACCACCCCAACTGTTTGGTTCAGACTGTGAAGCACAGAGGTGGATTCCGGATACTGTGGGGTGCCATATCATGACATTCCTTACAGCCATTAGTTATTCTGCAGGGTAGTGTCATATCCACAATGTATGAATTCATTCTCGGGACCACCTGCACCCAATGTTTCAGGCATTGTTCCCTAATGACCATCCTTGGTTTCAAGTAGATAATGCATGTGTGCTCTGTGCAAAACGTATCAAGTTGTGATTTGCAGAACATAAGGATGAGATACAGCAGCTACTCTGGCCACCTCAATCTTCAGACCTCAATATTATTGAACATTTGTGGGAATATCTGGAGCACAAGGTCAGATCACACACTCCATCTCAAGCATCACTGGCACAGTTGGGCCATATTTTACAGGAAGAATGGTTCCACATTCCAATACCATATGTTCGTGACTTGTATAAGTCTATTCCATGTCGAATTGCATCTGTTCTGAATGCCCAAGGTGGGCCTACAATTTATTATATTAATAAAATGTTCTTCAAAAACAGTACATGATTTCATTATTTTGATAAACCCCTGTATATGCAAATGAATATCCATATACTTAACATAATTAATGGATACATATTCTACCTTTTTTTTATTACTCATTTAATAATACACCAAGAACATTCACAATGGTACACATTTAGAATTTTATCATGGTATTGCAACAAATCTTTTGGAATATGAATATTGAATAAGCTAGATTAAAAGAAACTTCCAATGAAAACTTAATTGAAATACTTTTCTTATTAAATTCACTATATAACTGTAAATTATCATTTACTTGTTCGAAAGTTTTTGGGAGCTGCTCTCTAACCCACTCTCCTCTGTTGTAACTAATGGGCATCAAGTTTTGCATATGTATCTCCAGGGCATCTTTCTTAAGTATCTTTCAAGTATCTTGATACTTGAGGAAATGAGCAAGAAAGATCTCAAAACATAATACAAGATGCAATGCCCAGTGATTACAATAAGAAAGAAAATTAAATTATGATTGTGGAAAAGAATGGAACTATTAATTGAAATAACTAAAAAAACTTAGGAGATCTGCTAAATATCACTGTTGAGATCACTGAAATTCAAATGCACATATAATGCCATGTAGAAACAAAAACAAGACCAATTATTATTTAACTGAATTAACAATTGAATAAGAATAAATGGACAAGCATGGAAATAGATAAAAATAATATAACGGAAAAGATATGCATGGAGCTGGTGAGGAGAGATTTTTCTATGTAACTGAGCACTTGATTCCTGAATTGAAGCATGTGCTCTTTGAAAATGAAAAATTTCCTCACATTTGAAACACGTGGATCAAACACCATAAAATATTGGATATAATACACCATAATCCTTATTTGATTTGTTTAGATTCTTGATAATATAATTATGAGAACTGTAATGTCTTATGCAAAGGCATATTTATATTCATACAATCAACCTATAAATGGTTTTGTGGAAAAAAAGCTTCATCAACATGCAGGATTTGAACCCACATCTCTACAGAAATATGCCAGAGTGTTCTAAGACCACTAAACTAACGTAGTACCACTAACTAGTAGGTTTCCTGCATGTTGGCAAAACTTTTTTTCCACAAAACCATTAATTGCTTTATTGACCTTAAACTCAACAGGCAACTATGCAGATATTATTTATTGAGTAAATCATTAATAATTCTAATATCATGAAATGACTTAATTATTTATATCTTACTCAGCCATCCCACATCATAGATGGCACTAAGCCCAAATGAAAGAGTGATAAATCATATTAGTGGAGAAAAGACAGAGCTGATATTAGTTTAGTAATCTTAAAACACTCAGGCATGTTTCTGAAAGACATGGGTTCAAATCTCGCACGTCAGCAAAACGTTTTCGCAGAAAACCATTTATTGATGTTAACTTAAGGTTTACCGGTAACTCTGTGGACATTATGTTACCTAGGTTAGGATTACAACAAACCTACTATGTTAAGTTGCCATGAAGCATTGAAAAGCAAACAACAAAATAAGGTACCAATTAATTGCTTTTTAAAGCTTTTCAGTTTAAATGCATAATCCATCTTATTATAAATAGTTTAACTCCGTGTCCAATATTCAAATACATATACAGGGTGTCCCTGAATTCATGGCCCAAATGAGAGGGGATGGTAGTACACACCGAACCCATCAATATTCATCATAGAATATGCGGCCACAAACGCAGCCTGGTGCCGGTAGGGGGCGCAGACGAGGCGGCATGGCTGAAAAGTGCTCTGGATCGGCCAAACCCCAGCATTCTCAGCATTGACCAGACATGAAATGGAGCAGTTTATGAACACAGAGAAAGATGATATGCACCTGATGTACAGAATAGCCGAGGGCAATGGTAGAGAGGTGCAAAGACTCTACAGTGAGTGATATTCTATGTGCCATGTGGCCGATCATAAAATGTTTGTGCGACTGCACCGCCAGCTGTCTGAGGCAGGCACCTTCCACGTCAGTCGACATGATGCCGGACGAGCACAGATGGTCAGAACATTAGCTATGAGCGAGGACATCTTGCATATGGTGACAGATAACCCAGGTACAAGCACGCGATCTGCCACCTGGAGTCTGAGTGTGCATTGGAACAATGTCTGGCGAGTACTGCATGAAGAAGGGTTACATCCCTATCACTTGCAGCGAGTGCACGCATTGACAGCTGTTGATTATCCCCTGCGCATGGATTTTGCCCAATGGTTCCTGCAGCTAAGTCCCACACATCCCGATTTCCCTGCATGTGTGCTCTTTACGGATGAATCAACATTCTCACATGAAGGTGTAGTGAATGTCCATAATGTGCATTTGTGGGTGGCCCAGAATCCCCATGGTACACGTCCAAATTAAAACCAGCAACGGTTTGCCATCAACGTCTGGGCGGGGATCTTGTATAATTACTTAATTGGACCCTACCTACTGCCGGACCATCTCGATGGGCGAACGTACCGTATTTTTCTGCAACAGGTTTTTCCGGAATAGCTTCAGGATGTTCCAGCTGCAATCCGTGCCCATATGTGGTTCCAGCATGATGGGATACCCGCCCATTTCAGCATGGACGTGCATCAGCATCTTCATACCACATTTGGGAATTGATGGATTGGGCACGGTGGTCCCATCCCATGGCACCCCAGATCGCCTGATCTTTCTTGTATCGATTTCTTTCTGTGGAAACATTTGAAGAGTGTCGTGTACGAGATGCCCATGCAGTCTGTGGAGGATCTGGTAGCCCGACTGTCCCTTGCAGCCGCCAATGTGTGTGACAAGCCGGGTGTTTACGAGCAGGTACGCCGATCACTACTCCGCCGTTGTGCCGTCTTTGGTGAGTGGACATTTGAGCATTTGTTGTAATGATCTCCAATAAATGTCACTCTGAAACCTCTGTGTCTGTCCTTCATTTTCGACTCCTCACTGCATTTGCAGCTGCATATAATATGACGAATATTGGTGGGTTCGGTGTGTACTACCATCCCCTCACGTTTGGGCCATGAATTTAGGGACATCCTGTATATACACACACTTTTTCACTGATCCTAGAACAGAAGCTGTTACACATCATGCAAAAATTATGTTCACAAGATAAGCATAATACATCAGGAAATTCAAAATGCCCTTAGGAGCATAAGAAGATGAATTTATTTTCTGATGTTATATTCTTGATAAGGGGACAGCAGAAAAATTGAGGTTAAAGTAAAAATTATCACATCCTGAACATAAAAAAGGATGACAAACTAATTAGAACACAACTTACTTTACATGTTCATAATGGTTGATCACTTATCACAATTTCGGATGTATTAATATATCCATCATCAGATTGAAGTGGTAGTTTAGTAGGTTAGTCAAGAAATTATATCATTCAAATTACAGAAGAATATAATGCATGCAAGAAATGAAGTATCATATGGCAAATGTGACATCATTTAGCATAGGGATTCTCAATGTGAGGTATGTGGTAAAATTTTTTGTGGGTATGCTGTGAGAGCTCAAAAGTTGCTAGATCTAGTAACAAAGTCAGTGTTTTATTTTATTCCCATTGTTATACTATAACTATAGTTTTATCTATCTATACAAGGGGTACGCCAGTTACATACACATTTCCAGGGGGTAGTGAAGCATAAAAGGTTGAGAATCACTGATTTAGTACATGCATATATATAATGCTGATTATTCCTATGTCATTGTTGTCATTAAAATTATCTTAATACATTGGTTTCCATATATTAAGGAAAATCCCTTTGTTAAGTCAATGGGAAGCTAATGCTAAATCTCTAACTTCTAAAATAAGTTTTTTGGTTTTGAAAAATGTGATTGCAGATAAAGATCTCAATCAAATAAATCAATATCTCGATTTTCAACAATATTCGTTCAGTATTTAATGCATTATGGAAGTTTGAATATTTAGTGATAACAATGCCAGCCACAAAACTTGACTTCAGAAGTTAATTAAAACTTAGTAATAAGTATTGTATGAAAGTGTTTAATGAAAGAAATAAGTTTGTAGTTTAGAACTTTGTGTAAAGAATTCTTTCACTATTCTTCAGTTTTATATAAGTTCCTGAAGACTGGCATTGTTGTTGTTAAACATTCAAACTTCCATAACTCATTAAATACCAAATGAACATTGTTGAAAATCGAGATATTGATTTATTTAATTGAGATCTTTATCCGTCATCACATTTTTCAAAGCAAAACACTTATTTTGTAAGTTATAGAGCTTTGATGTTGAGTTTCCCATTGACTCAACCTAATGATTTTCCTTAATTTACAGAAACCAGTGTATGTTTGAATGGGTAATAAATTTATATAACTTGATTTAATTATCATCTTCTTGACTTTTAAATGATATATTATTTTGTGGAAATTGTTGCAATAAAATTCACCATGCTGAAGGATATTAGGGATCTGTATTACAACATTATTTGCTCTTAAGGTAGATTTTTAAGTTTCAAGCATATTTCAATTTAAATATAGTATTTGGGTAAAGATCAAAGCTTTCTCAAAGTTGAGGGTTTGCTTCATTACTTATTACTTTATTGTAAAGTGCAGTAAAAAGTTTATGCTGTTTGATGTCATGGTTCCTTTATTCTTTCTAATAAAGATCTTGTCGTCATACCTATATAGCTTGAGAAGGCATTGTTAGCATTGTTATAATTTTATTGGTATAAGGTCATTGGTATTTGTCTGTAAATGGTAGCTAGGCATAAACTGAAAGGAGAGCAGTGTAACAATCCCCAGTGATGATGCACAGAACTGGCCAGGTCTAGCAACTAATGTATGACCCCCACCGTCTCGTAGTTCAGGCCATTAATACTTTGAAAAGAGATATTCTCTTTTGCAAGAAACGGAAGGGGAGAGCTGCCAGCTCAGTGTAGCCTACTGATCTGGTCATCTATGGCCACTTTTTTCTTTTTTTTTCAACCCTGCTGAGGAGTGGTCAACTTCACAGGGTCCTGGTGCTGACCATTTCTACCTACTAGACTGGACTTGTTTATGGATTTGAGCTTCACTATGAATCCTAGACTTGCTGCACTGGTGGGCCTCTGTTGAGGGAGAATCTGCTGTTGTGTTTTCTGTTTGCTTCTGGGTTGCCAGCCCTAAGTGAACAGAGGCATGGGATACCTTATATCAGCTGGTGGATAATCCTAATCAGAGGCCATCGCAGGTAGCTGAACCTCACTTAGCTAGTTGGGCATTGTCAAGCCTAAACTGGAGTAATGTCTCAGGCACACCATAGGTTCTTGAAAAAGTCCACTTGAAAAAGTGGTGCCCAAAGTTCCTACCTGTATCTGTGATTCAGCCTTTAGTGGAGGAGGAACAGGTCTTTGCCCCATGCCAGTGACCAGGGGGCTGTTTGATATTGTTGGCCCTACCTATCTCAATAAACCTAGTTCCTTTTAAAAACCTACTAATCATTTTCTCTCTGCAGGAATGTGAGGACATTAGAGATTATTCTCTTGATGTCCTCACACAGAAATTCTAGCACTATAACCTAGATATTCTAGGCTTGCAAGAGACCAGATGGACAGGTAAAGGTGAGATACTTGAAAATAACTTTAAATTTCTCTTTACAGGGAGGGAGCATGGAAAGCATCACAAGGCGTGGGCCTGCTTCTCAGCAGACATGCTAGTGATGCTCTTCTAGGATATGACTGCATTAATGAAAGGTTTCTTACAGAAAAATTTCAGACAAGCATTAAAGACGTGAATGTTATCTGCTGTTATGCCCCCACTGAGGATGCCGATGAGAACAAGGATACATTTTAAAGCCAGCTTCAGGATATTTTGTATTCTGTGAAGGAGATATTTCTCTTGTGCTAGGCGACTTCAATGCTAAAGTGGTACTGATTCTGTCCTTTGGACAGGAGTTTTAATGCCTTTGGCATTGATAGTTCCAATGGCAATGGGGAACATCTCCTACATCTAAACTTAATGGTTTACGAATAACTAACACATACTACAAACATCGGGACATTTATAAAATACATGGATTTCACCTGATGGGTTGCACAGGAATATGATAGATTATATTTTAATTAACAGCAAATGGGCTAGTTCAATTGGGAATACCAGATTATACAGGGGAGCCGATATTGGGTCTGACCCATTACCTCGTCAAAAGTGTCTTGCAGCTGAAGCTTAAGAAATGTTGTGCTAAGGTTAAGAAAATTACCTTCAACACTGAAAATCTGGAAGATCCAGATATAGCCAAAGCATACCATGATAGGCTACTTAGTCATTATGACATTCGTGGTTTGCTTACTGCTAAAGGAAGAATGGGATCAGTTTAAACAGACTTTTCTTGAAACCAACAGTATTCTTTTGAATAAAAGGGAACAGAGGAAACAAAATTATTTGAGTGATAAGGCTATGGAACTTATTTCTGAAAGAAGGAACTGCAGGATTAATATGAATCAACACCCTACTAGTCCTAACAGAAGGCATTGCAACGAGCTTAATAAACATGTAAAGGATCAGTTAACAGCTGATAAGAATTTTTCGCTTGATAGCTTGGCTGGTAAAGCAGAGGAAGCAGTTAGACAGCACAACAGCAGGGAGTTGTACCATATTGTTAATGTTTTATGTGGGAAGAAACAGACAGGTACACAGGGATTGAGGGATAAACATGGCAAGGTGGTTGAAGGTGAGGATTCTGTGATGGCTAGGTGGACTGAGCATTTCAGAGATGTTCTAAATAATGTGATTATTTCTACGCCCATTGTTTGTAATGAGGATAGATGCATTACTGAAATGCTTATAGCTGGGAACATTTGTGTTGCCACATGGCTGACTGAAATTTTCAATATATTTTACGATAAAGGTGTTCCTAAGGATTTTACTAGAGCTATCATTGTTCCTATTTTTAAAAAAGGTAATCGCAGTTCTTGTGATAACTATATGGATATCAGCCTACTCTCTGTTCTAGGTAAAGTTCTTTGCATGATTGTACTTAACAGAATTAAGAATCTGGTTTACAGGCAATTGCATGATGAGCAATGTGGATTCAGAAGTGGTAGGGGATTTGTGGATCCAATATTTTCACTTAGGAGATTCTTGAGAAATGTTTAAGAGTTTCAGAAACCTGTGGTTGCCAGCTTTATAGATTTCGAAAAGGCTTTCGACTCTGTTGATCGACGTAATTTGTGGTTGATTGTTAGATCATATGGAATACCTGATAAGTTAGGGGCGGGGGTGGCTCAATCGGTAGCGCGCCAGGCTTGTAATCTGTAGTTCCCAAGTTCGAGTCCCAGCTGGGTCAGCGATGAGATTTATCTCCGCAAAATTCCCCGCCCTGCCCATGATCAGTAGGGGACACCTCTGTTGATCGACGTAATTTGTGGTTGATTGTTAGATCATATGGAATACCTGATAGGTTAGGGGCGGGGGTGGCTCAGTCGGTAGCCTGCCAAGCTCGTAATCTGTAGTTCCCAGGTTCGAGTCCCAGCTGGGTCAGCGTTGAGATTTATCTCCGCAAAATTCCCCGCCCTGCCCACGGTCAGTAGGGGACACCGATGGGCTTGGAAAGGCCGCCGTCCATCGGATGGGACGTTAAGCCGTGGGTGGGAGAGCCATACCCTGTGCACGTTAAAGAACACGCTGGATGGCTTTGACAGGAGGCTACCGTCTCTCTCCCAACAGCTGTTCCAGTGGGTCCCCTCCCCCAACCTTCTCTGAGCCTTCGGGGTTCATGTGACCTGGCCATTTAGCCCATGGTGTGCAAAGAAGTGCCACTCAGGTAAAACAACCCAACCCTGATAAGTTAGTTAGTGTAATGAGAGCTCTCTATAATAACACTGAGTCGTGTGTGAGAGTTGGTATGTCTTGCAGCGTTTGGTTTAGTATTGCTAGTGGAGTTAAGACAAGGGTGCATTTTGTCTGCTTTTCTCTTTAGTTTGGTTATTGATTATGTAATGCGAAATTCTTTACAAGGGAAAGATTTTGGCCTTAAATGGTCTAGAGATTTCAAAACTTCTGATTTAGATTATGCAGACGATTTTGCCCTGCTGGCTACTGATGTTAATGAGATGAATTCGTTCATTACGGCTGTTGATGAGACTGGTAATAGAGTAGGTTTGGTGATACACAGCAAAAAAACTAAAGTGATGAAAATGTGTCAGGCAGATGGTGCATCAGTTGCTTTGAATGGCTGCACTCTTGAGCAAGTGTCTCAGTTTAATTATCTTGGGAGCTGTGTTACATATACTGGTGATGTGCAGCATGAGATAAATAGAATAGGGATTGCTGCTGGGACTTTTAAGAATCTATGGAGAGGGTGGAAAAATAGGTGTGTACTAGAATAAGGTCATAAAATAGTTTGTTTCTTTCTAAGGTTAGTTGTGGTAGTGTAACATGGACCTTTTGTATGCAGGATAAGAAGAAACTTGATGCCTTTGATTCTAGATGCTTATGCAGTATCTTGGGCATTAGGTGGTTCGACTTTGTAAGTAATGATGAGGTTAGGAGTCATCAACCTTCTTTGAGCAGCATACTGTACACTGAGAGACTGCACACTGTGAAGAAGGTTCAGGAATGGTTCCTAGAACATGATGAGGAATTCCATTTATTGCCATGGCACTCAAATTCGCCAGACATGAATATTATTGAACATTTGTGTTTCGATCGCAGGATCTTCAGTTGCAGTCATGGTACGAAATATCAAGTGACACCCACCAACATCTCGTTGAATCTATGCCTCGTCGGGTAAACTCTTTTGGCAGTGAGAGGAAGACCTACATCATATTAGGTAGGTGGTTTTAACGGTTTGGCTGATCGGTGTATATTTTCTTGGTATGAAAGAATTAAATGGTATTCAATTGCTGATAGATGTAAATTTCTGAGATTCCGATATACTTCAGTTATTAATCTATCTTAAGTTCTTTGTATGAGAATATTAAGAAATGCAAATTTTTATTTTTTTCAAATTCATATGTAAAATTTAAAAAAATTAAAACTCAAACTTAATCAACCAGTGTGTACTCTTGCAACTAAGCAGAAATCTCCTACTTACTTTCTAGATAAGAAATTACTTGAATTCTTATCACCATTGTTTGGACCAACTGAATTTATACGTAAATCATATTTAGATTTTTTTAGAAAGCATTTAAAATTATCAATTGATGAATATTTAAAACTTCTGTCACTAGATTTGGTGCCTTGCAGTCAACATCCACAACGTGTCCCCTTGTTGATTGCAAGGCACCGAATGATTAGGCTGTTGTTTGCAAAGGACTATCACAACTAGAATGCAAATGACTGGAAACATGTCATAGCATCTGATGAATCATGTTTTCAACATTATCACGCTGATGGGAGAATGTGTGTGTGCTGTAAACTACATAAAGCAATGGACCCAGAGTGCCAAGTTGGGTCATACAGGCTGGTGGAGGCAGTTAAGAGTTTGGGGTGCATTTACATGGGTTTCCTTTGGTACCAATTGAGACCTCCATCACCGGCATATGGTATGCGAACATCCTTGTCAAACACCTATACTTGACTTGTTCGTAAGGATTCTCTTTCCACACCTTGATACCATCTTTCAACAAGACAATGCCATACCATTACTTTCCAAATGGTGACCAATTTACTCCAGGAGCATTCATGAGTTTACCACACACGAATGGCTCCCTCGATTTCCACACCTCAACTCCGTTGAGAATTTGTGGGACAAATTGGAAAGATGTATTCGAGCCCGCAACTCCTACTGGCAACTGTGGATGCTATACAACAGGTGACCCTCATTTCATGGGTGGCAATACTACCTCCATGTTTTCAACACCTCATTGAGTCCTTACCAAGATGTCTGGCAGCTGTTGTGAGAGCAAAAGGTTATTAAGTGGTGTATATAATAATTTCTCCATTCAGTTTATAATTAATAATAAATATTATCAACAGATATTTGGAACTCATATGGGATCACCTCTATTTGTATTTTTTCTGATGCTGTGATGAGATAATGAATATAAAATACATCAACCTAGAATCTTAAAACCATGATTTGCAAAAGAGATATTGATGATATTTTCATTATCTGGAAATGTTCAGGTTCTGCCTTCTACATTATCACCAGTTTAATACCATTTAATTCTTTTTATACAGAGAAAATATACATATATTCTTTTATAAGAACATTGTTCTACAGAGCATATAGATATCATTAAACATTTTCTAGAAAAAATTTCGCCAACAGTATGAATGCCAGAGTATTCTTACCGATTGAACTAATGCCAGATAAATCAGTAACTGGAACATCAAAACTGTACCATTGAAAATTGGCAACGAATAGCCTGGAGTGACTAATGCCAGTTAAATCGGTAAGAATACTCTGGCATGTTTCTGGAGAGATGCGAGTTCAAGTCCCGTATGTCAGCGAAATTTTTTCCACAAAATATTCATTGATATCATCATCATCATCCTCAAGCAGCCATGGGCTACGGAGGTCCAACCAGACCGTGCAATTTAGTTCTCCAAGCAAGTCTATCCTGAGCTACATCTACTGCATCTGGCCACTGCACACCAATTCCAACAAGGTCCTGTTTGACATTGTCTGCCCACCGCATCCTAGGTCTCCCCTTCTTTCTGAGGCCTTTAGGCACACTGTTCATAACCCTATTCGCCAATCTATAATTATTCATATGGGCAACATGGCCAAACCAACGGAGTCTCTCTCTGCACAATATGCTGCTTAAAGGAGGTTGCAAACTCCTTTGCCTAACCTCATCATTAGTTACAAAGTTGAACCACCTAATGCCCAAGATACTGCGTAAGCATCTGGAATCAAAAGCATCTAGTTTCCTGTTATCTTGTTTACAAAGTGTCCAAGTTTCACTACCATAACTAACCCTAGAAAGAACCAAACTATTATACAGTCTAATTTTAGTGTTTAGGTGTATACGCCTATTTCTCCACACTCTCCATAGATTCTTAAAAGTCCCGGCAGCAATCCCTATTCGTCTGTTAATCTCATGCCGCACATCACCATTATCTGTTACATAGCTCCCAAGATAATTAAACTGTGACACCTGCTTAAGACTGCAACCATTCAGATTAACTGAATCACAGCCTGCCTGACCAATTTTCATCACTTTAGTTTTCTCTCTGTTTATAACCAAACCTACTCTACTACCAGTCTCATCAACAGCTCGAATGCAAGAGTTCATCTCATCAACATCATATGCCAAAAGGGCTAAATCATCAGCATAATCTAAATCAGAAATTTTCATATCTCCAGTCCACTTAAGGCAAAATCTTTCCCTTGAAGTGAATTTCACATAACATAATCAATAACCAAGCTAAAGAGAAAAGGAGACAAAATGCACCCTTGTCGAACACCAGAAGTAATGCTAAACCAATTGCTACAAGCCTTACCAACTCTCACACACGACTCAGTGTTATTATAGAGAGCTTTCATTATGTTAACTAACTTGTCTGGTATACCATATGATTTCACAATCAACCACAAATTATGACGATCAACAGAGTCGAAAGCCTTTTCGAAATCAACAAAGCTAGCAACCAAAGGTTTCTGAAACTCTAAACATTTCTCAAGAATCTGCCTAAGTGAAAATATCTGATCCACACATCCCCTACCACTTCTGAATCCACAATGCTCATCACGCAATTGACTATCAACCAGATTCTTAATTCTATTAAGCACAATCATGGAAAGAACTTTACCTGGAACAGAGAGTAGGCTATACCCCTATAGTTATCACAAGAACTGCGATCACCTTTTTTGAAAATAGGGATAACAATAGCTCTGGTAAAATCCTTAGGAACCATGCCTTTATCATGAAAGATATTCAGAATTTCAGTTATCCAAGTGGTAGCCGAAACTTTCCCAGCTCTAAGCATTTTCATAGTAATTTCATCTACCCCTGGGGATTTATGAAGTTTAAGTTCAGAAATAGCCAAAATAACTTCAGATTGTGTTATAGGGCCAACATTAAAGCCACAATGCATCTATCATCATTGCAAACAATGTGAATAGAACTAACCGCATTGTTTAGAATATCACTGAAATGCTCAGCCCACCTAGCCATGACAGAATCTTCACTTTCTATAACCTTACCTTGTTTATCCTTCAATCCCTGTATACTTGTCCGTTTTCTACCACACAAAATATTAACTATCTGGTACAGCTCTCTACTGTTGTGCTGTCTAACTGCTTCCTCGGCTTTGTCAGTCAAACCGTCAAGCCAAAGATTCTTATCAGCAGCTAACTGATCTTTTACACGTTTATTAAGTTCTCTGTAATGCTTTCTATTAGGACTAGTAGGGTATTGATTAAGGACATTCCTGCAGTTATTTCTTTCCGAAATAAGCTCAAGTGCCTTATCACTCAGATAATTCTGGCTCTTCTGCTCCTTTTTTCCTAAAAGAGTACTGTTAGTGTCCAAAAAAGTCTGTTTAAAATGATCCCATTCTTCCTCAACTTCAGTAGCAAGCATACCATGACTGTCATAATGACTAAGTAACCTATCATAGTAATGTTTGGCTATAACTGGGTCTTTCAGAACTTCAGTATTAAAAGCAAATTTTTTAATCCTAGCACAACACTTTTTAAGTTTAAGTTGCAAGACACTTTTAACAAGGTAATGGTGAGATCCAAATTCAGCTCCCCTATATGCCCTGGTATTTCTAACAGAACTAGCCCATTTGCTGTTAATTATATATAATCAATCACATTCCTATGCAGCCCATCAGGTGAAACCCATGTGTACTTATGTATGTCGCGGTGTTTGTAATATGTGTTAGTTATTCTGAAACCATTGAGTTTACTTACCTGTAGGAGACGTTGCCCATTGCCATTGCAGCTACCAATACCAAAAGGGCCAATCACCCCTCCCCAAAGGTCAGAGTCAGTACCAACTTTGGCATTGAAGTCACCAAGAACAAGGGTAATATCTCCTTTCTTGACAGAATTCAAAATATCCTGAAGTTGTTCATAAAACCTATCCTTCTCATCCTCATCGGTATCCTCAGTGGGGGCATAACAGCAGATAACATTCAGGTCTTTAACGCTTGTCTGAAATTTTGCTTTAAGAAACCTTTCATTAATGCACTCATATCCTAGTAGGCCGTCCCGTGGCCGAGTGGTTAGCACGCTTGGCTACTGATCTAAGGGACCTGGGTTCGAGCCCCGGGTAAGGCATGGATGTATGTGTCGTTTTTCTGCTGAGGTCCTGCCATCCTCTCAGACCATCTACTATGGCATATAAACTGGCGGGCTCCTATCAGACCTCTGTGGCAAGCAGCTGCTTGAGGGGGTATTTTATTTTTTTCCTAGAAGAGCATCACTAGCGTGTCTGCTGAGAAGCAGACCAACACCTTGGTGATGCTTATTGTCGTCCCTCCCTGAAAAGAGAAATTTAAGATTATTTTTAAGAATCTGACCTTTATCTGTCCATGTGGTCTCTTGCAAGCCAAGAATATCTAAATTATAATGGTGGAATTCTTGTGTGAGGACATCAAGAGAAAAAGCTCTGTGCAGAGTCCTCACATTCCAACTACCTATGGAGAGAAAATGGTTAGTGGGATGTTTAAAGAAACTATGTTTATTGAGAGACGGAATGTCGACAATATCAAACAGCCACCTAATCACAGACATGGGGCAAAGACCCGTTCCCACCATTAAAGGCTGAAGCCATCTATACAGGAAGACTTCCTCCAATGTAGAATTTGACGATGCCAATAGAAGCAAAGAGTTCAGGTGGCTGCGATGACCTCTGCTCAGGATTATCCACCAGCTGATAAACATATCTTGTAAATCTATTCACTTGGGGCTGTCAACTCACAAACAAACTGAAAACACAGCGGAAGATTTTCCCTCCACAGAAGTCCACCAGTGCAGCAAAATCAGGATCCATAATCAAGCTCAGAGCCATATATCTTGTCCAGTCCAGTGGGTTTATATGGTCAGCACCAGGACCGTGTGTGGTTGACCACTCCTCAGCAGGGTAGAAAAAAAAGAAAAGTAGCCATAGTTGTCCAGATCAGTAGGCCAGACTAATCTGGCAGCCCACCCCTTCCGTTCACTTCCACAAGAGAGTATCTCTTTTAAAGGTACTAATGGTCTGTACCACGAGAAGGCGGGGTCGGACATTAGGTGCTAGGCCTGGCCGGTTCTATGCATCATCACAGGGGATTGGTGCATAGCTCTCCTTCCAGTGACTACCTAGCTACCATTTACAGACCATTTATTGATATATTGACATTAAAATGTCACCCAGGTAACGTTGTGATTGTCACCTATGCAGATATTGCAACAATTATTATTCTCTAAAGGATGAAATTAATATCACACTGAAGTGCCATGGAATTTGGGATAGAAAACTTTATCCAAATTCAGTACCGCAAGTCCCACATTTGCACGCATCGTGGCTGAAACTTGGGTCATATATAGCTGTCAGCTTTGGCTTCCCCAAGCACTCATCATGAGAAGCGTAATGGGAAAGGCGTGGGATTTAGATGCATTTGACAGAGGGCAGATCATAGGTGCCCAATGGATGGGGCACTCGATCTCCAAAATTGTCAACGATCTTTGATTTTCTCGTAAGATAGTTCAAGAGTGTTATGGGAATATGAAAATTCTGGCAAAAAGACAAGAACCTGAACAAACTGCAAAGGACAACCAGCCTTGAATGATTGTGGGCTTCGCTAACTTGCATCGTACAGACCAATAGGGACCAGGCATTATCTGAAATCACCTCCCATTGCTATAGCAAAAAAAAAGATCAGACCACGCAATTAAAGATTAATATTGGGAAACCTGACAAATAAAAACAGTTATATATTAATCAAAAGGAAATTTATTCTTAAATACTATAATATTCATTGAAACATGATTTTTATTTCCTTTAATGATTCTTTTCAGTGTCATATTAGTTCCGACTTCAGTGTTGGGCCATCATGTGGTCGAGTTGTTAGCGATCTAAGGGACCTGGGTTCGAGCCCCGGATAACGCATGGACGTTTGTCTTGTTTTTCTGCTGAGATCTCACCGTCTTCTCAAACTTTCTACCGTGGCATGTAAACTGACAGGTTCCCGTCATACTTCTGTGGCAACAAGGTTATATTATACAAGGTGACTTGGATTGCTCACACACTAATGAGATTTTCTGTCAGTTTATGAAGTAGCGGAAAACTTCTTGCTGCTTTTTTTACTAAACATCATAAATATTTCTCTTTGGGTGTTCAAGTTTTGAAGATTTTGGCTAAATGCTGAAAAGTTAGTGCAAAAGCAAAAAAAAATGTTAAATCATCAGAGTGGCACAGACAAGACACTGAGGAGGAGAGGGATACTTTTAAAATCATTCAATATGAACATAACAACTAGTATTTTCTTAATTAAAATTTTCTGGGGTGAGTAAAATGTTCAGCGAGTTTAGCAGGAGATGGAGGGAGGGGGTGAAATATCCAATGAGTTTAGTGGAAGGTTGAGGGAGGAGTAAAACATCCGGTGTGTTTGCGGGAGGTGGAGGGAGGAGTAAAACATTCAGTGAGTGTGGCAGGAAGGGGAGGAGGGTTGGGTTACCTCTGAGTGGAAATTTTTTTGCACACAATGGGTTAAATGGCCATGTCACAAGGACCCCGAAAATTCAGAGAAGGCTGGGTGAGGAGATCCACTGGAACAGCTGTTGGGAGCCAGATGGTAGCCTCCCATCAAGGGGGGAGTAAAACAGTGGTGGTCATAACAAGAGGGGTGATGGCTACCACCAAGAAGCTAGGGAGAAGTGTTTTTTACATATTAATAGTTATTTCCTTTTACATTTTCCTCTTCATAGAACAAATGTACATATTTTCTTTCAACTACAAACTCACTAATTTCCATAAATTGAGGAAAAATGACAAAAATCGTGATAATTCGCTAAACAAACTGTGCAATCCTCATCAACCTGGTTTATGTAACCAGTAAGGTAATGTCAAGTGGCTATATCATATGCAAATTAGTTAGGTTGCGGCAATTTGCGTAATCGGATAGCGACATAAAAATGGGTGTTTTGGAGTGGATCGTCATTTTGTGTTGTAAATGCGAGCAAAGAAATTCGAAATAACCATTTTGTAAGAATGACCTCGAGACATCATTTGCCACATGAACTGCACTTGAAGCAGGGCAAAGTCAGTCAGACGTGGCTAAATGTGAGTCCTTCTGTGGTCCATAGACTGGAATCAATTTCTTAGCATGGATTCTGCATCTCGGAGGTTAAGCTGAGGAAGGAATAGAGTTACAGCCGCTCAGCTACAATCCTCCTCTTGCAGCAGCCACTGGGAGGGTTGTATCAGCTTATACTGTGCGTAGAAGGCATCATGAGGGAGGTCTGTATGCTAAAAGGCCAGTAATTTGTATACTCCTCATGCCACACCAAAGGAGAAAGTGGTTGAATTGGGCACACATGCATGTTAACTGGACAGAAGAGCAATGGAGGTTCGTACTCTTCATAGATGAGTGCAGATATTGCTTGCAGAGTAATTTCGAACATTGTTTGATATGGAGAGAATGAGGTACTGCTATCATCCCAGCAACATCCATCAAAGAGACAGTTATGGCATAGGTAGCGTGTGTGTGTTTGGGGTGGCATTTCCTTAGGTGGATGAACAGACCCTATGTGTTGACGAGTGGGAACCTTAATGATCAAAGTTATAGAGATGACATCCTGGACCCTTATATATGTCCTTATACTGGTGCAATAGGTGAAACATTCATCTTACAAGACGATAATGCTTGTCCACACAGAGCTCGACTAGTGGAACAATACCTTCAAGAGGAGACCATTATGCGCATGGAGTGGCCAGCTTGATCTCCCACCTAAATCTGATTGAGCATGTGTCGGATGCTCTAGGGAGATGTGTTGCTACCTTCAACCCACCACCTGAAACTGGGGGAGCTTATTAGTGTTTTAAAGGAACAATGGTAGTTACTCCCTACTGAGCTGATTCAAAACATCATAAACAGCATGGAACATTGCATATATTGATGCAAGGAGTGACCATACTCATTTTATTAAAGAACTTTTCCCATTGCATTCTGACACCTCATTTTTGGACAAGTTCCTGTGTTGGTTTTTTAATAAAAATGTTTCTAGTGTAAAACATTTTATGCCATTCTGAAACTACCATTGTAATTCCTATTTTCATCAAATTTCATTAAAATCATTCATATAGTTTTTTTTTTATCATAATTTTTCTCGGTTTTCCTTAATTTATGGAAACTAGTGTACAAACAATGCAGCATCATTTCTTACAAAGTTGAACCACCTAATGCCCAAAACACTGCAAAAGCATCTAGAATCAAAAGCATCAAGTTTTCTGTTTACAAAGAGTCCACATTTCACTACCGTAACTAATCCTAGGAAGAATCAAATTATTATATAGTCTAATTTTAGTCTTTAGGTGTATAGGCCTATTTGTCCACACTCTCCAAAGATTCTTAAAAGTCCCAGCAGCAATCCCTATTCATCTATTAATCTCATGCTGTACATCACTGGTATCTGTTACATAGCTTTCAAGATAATTAAACTGACACCTGTTCAAGCAACCATTCAAATGAAACACTCTTATCCACTCAGAACCTCTGCAACCATTCAGATTAACTGAATCACAGCCTGCCTGACCAGTTTTCATCACTTTAGTTTTATAACTAAACCTACTCTACTACGTCTCAACAGCAGCTCAAATGAAAAAGTTCATCTCATCAACATCATTTGCCCAAAGGGGCTAAATCATCAGCATAATCTAAATCAGAAATTTCCAGATCTTCAGATATTTAAGACCAAAATTGTTCCCCTGAAGTGAATTTCGCATAACGTAATCAATAACCAAATAAAAAGAGAAAAGGAGACAAAATGCACCCTTGTCGAACACCAGAAGTAACGCCAAATCAATTGCTACAAGCCTTACCAACTCTCACACATGACTCAGTGTTATTATAGAGAGCTTTCATTATGTTAACTAACTTGTCTGGTATACCATATGATCTCACAATCAACCACAAATTATGTCGATCAACAGAGTCGAAAGCCTTTTTGAAATCAACAAAGCTAGCAACCAAAGGTTTCTGAAACTCTAAACATTTCTCAAGAATATACCTAAGAGAAAATATCTGATTCACACATCCCCTACCACTTCTGAATCCACATTGCTCATCACACAATTGACTCTCAACCAGATTCTTAATTCTATTAAGCACAATCATGGAAAGAACTTTACCTGGAACAGAGAGTAGGCTGATACCCCTATAGTTATCACAAGAACCACAATCACCTTATTTGAAAATAGGGATAACAATAGCTCTGGTAAAATCCTTAGGGACTGAGGATATAGGGACTCTATCATAAATATAGGAAGTCTATCAAACAATATATTCAAATTGGTTGGTTGGTTGTTTGGGGTTTAATGGCGCATCGGCGACAAGGCCATAATGCGCCAAACAAAAGACAATATAAAAGATAAAAGACATAGAACCCCGTAACAAAAAGTTAAAATATAGTTGCAACATTGTAAAGTGGTAAAACAACAGAAAACAAGTATATGTGAACAGAGTAAAACAAGTGTAGAAATATTAAATAAAATAATCCCAGGTGTAAGAGACCTGGGGTAAATAATGCATAAATTAAGGTAAAATCAAATTCGGTTAAAATATCCACAATATTTCAAAAAGGTAAAAACTGGAGATAAAATGCAATGATCAGATAAAAGATGTCCGAGTGTAAGAGGCTCGGACATAAAATTATGAAAGCTAAAATAACAATGACGTTCGAAATTAAAACACTGACATTCGACTAAAATATGTTTAATAGTTAAAATGGTGTCACAAAACTCGCACTTAGGTACGTCATCCGCCCGGAGAAGAAATGAATGAGTAAGAAACGAATGACCTAAGCGGAGCCGAGCAAGTACAACTTCCTCCTTGCGATTCCTGCGATAACAAGACTGCCATGGTTCGATGATAGGTTTGATCTCAAAGAGCTTGTTCGTAAGCTGTTCTGACCAAGATCTCTGCCACTGTGCCCGGAGCTCGGTGGTAAAATGCTGCTGGAAATCCAGATAGGGAACCGGCAACGGAGAGTCGGACAGGGGAGTGGCTGACCTAGCAGCGGAATCTGCCAAGTCATTGCCCCTGATTCCGACGTGACCGGGCACCCAACAGAAATGGATGGTGGTGGTGGCTGCCAGACGATGTAGCTGCTGGCGGATCTTAGTAAGAACTGGGTGAGGCCGATGCCTCACCGAGATCAAAGCCTGTAGCGAGCTAAGCGAGTCGGTGTAAAGCACACACCAACGATGATGCTTAGTCGCCACGTGGTCCAAGGCGAGGCTGATAGCGTGCAACTCTGCAGTGAAGATGGAACACTGCAGTGGGATCTGGTCTGCAATGATTACATCACAGCAGACCATGGCTGATCCCACCGATGTGCCGGACTTCGAGCCATCTGTAAAGACAGGCAAGAAGTCCGGGTGCTCAGCACGATGGCTGGCAAAGAGTTGCCGGTACACACAGTCAGGTGTAAAGGCCTTCCCCGTCCTGCACAGGGAAAAATCGCAGGAAGGGGAAACAGCGAGCCATGGTGGAAGTGGCTCAGCTGTCGACTGTGCAACGCTATCGAGACTGGTGTTGATGTCTCTGAGGTAGCCTCGGACTCGCAAACCAAAAGGACGAATGGCAGTCGGCCGATTATTGTAAAGCATTTCCCACTTCGGACTGAAAACGCAGTCCCAAGTGGGATGGCCAGGCAGGGATCGCAATTTAGAAGCATATTGTAGGGACAACTGCTGACGGCGAAGAGATAAAGATGGTTCGTCAGTCTCAACGTAAAGACTCTGGACCGGTGAGGTGCGGAAGGCTCCCGTGCAAACACGGAGGGCCTGGTGATGGAGGGGGTCCAGCACCTTCACCACCGAATCCCGGGCCGAGTCGTACACCTGGGATCCGTAGTCCAGTTTCGATCGGACAAGTGCACGGTACAGGCGGAGCAAAGAACATCGGTCTGCCCCCCAAGAGAGGGAGGAGAGGACCTTGACGATGTTCAATGCCCGCGTGCACTTGGACCTGAGATGACGTATGTGTGGTAAAAAGGTCAATTTCCGATCGAATATGAGACCGAGAAACTTGGTCTCCGCCACAACTGGAATGATGTTACCCCCGAGCCGCAGCTGGGGATCCAGGTGAAGATTACGCTTGTGGCAAAAGTGCACACAAGTGGTCTTCTGTGGGGAGAACCGAAACCCGTTTGCCGTCGCCCAAACCGAAAGATTGTTCAGGGCAATTTGCAGTTGTCTTTCAATGACCCTCATGCTGGACGATGAGCAAAAGATGCTAAAGTCATCAACATAGAGGGCATTGCCTACTGATGGAGGAAGTTGTCTAGTTATAGAATTAATCTTGACAGCGAAAAGCGTAACACTCAGAACGCAGCCTTGTGGCACCCCCTGTTCTTGGGGGTACGGCCGCGACAGAGTGTTACCGACACGGACACGAAAAGAGCGTGTCGATAAGAAGTTGGAGATGAAGATCGGCATGTGACCTCTCAAGCCGAAGCTGTGGTGGTCACGAAGAATGCCGAATCTCCAAGCCGTGTCGTACGCTTTTTCGATGTCGAAGAAAATTGACACCAGGTGCTCTCGACGTAAAAAAGAATTTCTGATAGCCGATTCGAGGCGTATCAGATGGTCAAGAGTTGACCATTGCCTGCGAAAGCCACACTGGGTGTTGGAAAGAAGGTTGTGATGTTCTAAATACCAGATGAGTCTGGCATTTACCATTCGTTCCAACACCTTGCACACGCAGCTCGTCAATGCGATGGGACGATAATTGGAAGGAATCTTGGGATCTTTGCCTGGCTTCGGGAAGGCCAAGACGATGGCCTCCCGCCAGGAGTCCGGAAACTGCTCCTCGAGAAAAATGCGATTGAAGAGATGGAGCAGCCGATCCTTACTCGATGGTGAAAGATGTTGGAGCATGGCATAATGGACATTGTCCGGCCCTACAGCAGAGGCACGAGAAGAGTGCAGAGCAAGGCGAAGCTCCTCCGCTGTGAATGGCCTGTTGTAAGGTTCCAGGCCATTTGAGTGGAAAGACAGCGGAGAGCGCTCTGCCCTGCCCTTCTGGGCCAAAAACTCGGGGGAGTAAGAGGAAGATGAAGAGAATGACTCCCCAAGAGTGTCGGCAATTGCTTTGGGATCAGCAATTGCCTGTCCATTGTGCTCCAGGATCGATAACGAGTGAGACCTGTAGTTCCCACTCATCTTCCGGACTTTATCCCACACGACCTTAGAACTAGTCGTGCGGGTGATAGAAGATGTATAATTGATCCAAGATTCCTTCTGGCTCTGGCGTCGGACGAAACGAGCTTTCGCCCTGGCGCGTTTAAAATTTTCAAGGTAGGGGGTCGTCGGATATCTCCGAAACACCCCCCAAGCCTTGTTCTGAGCCTTACGAGCTGCGGTGCAATCTGGATTCCACCACGGTTTCGGAAAGCGAGGAAACCGTGTAGAAGTTTGAGGAATTGTTGATGCAGCTGCATCTATGATACAGTCCTTTATCTCCGCTACTGCCACATTGATTGGCTCCTGGCTGACAGAGTGGTCATCGAGCTCTGAGAGCAGCTCGAAACCACCCCAGTCAGCGCGATCGAGCCTCCACCGCGAGACGTGTGAAGGGCTGCAAGGCCCCCCACGGGAGATGGTGCACACCATGGGGAGGTGATCGCTTCCGTATGGGTTGTCCTCGACCTCCCATGTAAAGAGTGGAAGGATCGAGGAGGAGCAGATGGTAAGGTCAATGGCAGTGAAAGAGCGGGTTGGGGAGTGAAAGTAAGTACTGACACTGGTGTTCAACAGGGAGAGAGAAGGATCCAGGAGCCACTGCTCTAGGACCCCACCCCTCCCGTTGGTGTCAGCACTGCCCCAAAGTGGACTGTGTCCGTTGAGGTCCCCCATAATGAGGAAGGGGGACGGCAGCTGCGAGACGAGATCATCAAGGTCTTCCTGGAAGACGATGCTCCCAGGTGGAAGATATACAGAGCAGACAGTCAGCGAGAACCCCACGAAGAGACGGACGGCTACCGCCTCCAAGTTAGTGGTGAGGGGTACGACCTGGAATGGGGAATGGTTGCTCACGAGGATGGCGACACCCCCGCGAGCCGGACCATCTCCATCCCAGTCCCGGCGAACTAGTGAAAAGTGCCGGATCGTGGGATCTGTGACTGGCTGCAAGTATGTCTCCTGCAGGCACACACAGATGGGCTGGTGCGCCTGAAGGAGGGCCTTGATGTCATCAAGATTCCTCTGGAATCCACGACAATTCCATTGTAGGAGTGTGGCCATCTCGGGACTTAGAAGAGTGGGCTGACGACGTGTTTCTATTCAACTTAACCGCCGCAGAGGATGGTTTAGTGAATAGGGGGCGGTCGGTATCCATGTCCTCGGAATCGTCCGAGGGACATGGATCGGTGACCGCCCTTTGAGGTGCGGTGATTTTCTTTTTAGGACCCGGCGGGGGCCCCTTAGGTTTGGAAGGTCTTGCTGTCTGAGGACGGGAAGGAGGAGGCCTTCCGGTGGAGGTGGAAGGCTGAACTGCAGGAATGGAAACCGGGGTTGATGTCGAAGTCGACACCACCCTCGGTCTCGCCTGCGTAAGGAGGTATTTCGCAGCTGGCGAGAAAGACTCAGTAGGTGGTACACTGATGTCTGTCTGCACCGCAACCGAAGTCATTGGAACGATGGGCTTTCCAATGACTGCACTGGCATAGGAAACCTTGCCAGGTGGGGCGGGCGGTGCAGCAAGCTTTCTCGCCTCAGCATACGAGATGTTATTCACGACTTTGAGGCGTTGTACCTCCTTTTCCTCTTTCCACTTCGGACAGTCGCGGGAGTACGCCGGATGTTCGCCACTGCAGTTCACACAGCATGCCTTTTCAGCTGTGCAGTCAGGATCGAGATGATCCTTACTGCCACAGCGAGCACAGGTGGGCTTGCCCCTGCATGCTGTGCGGGCATGACCGTATATCTGACACTGAAAACAGCGCAGAGGATTTGGGATATACGGCCGAACCTCACAATGTAAATAACCTGCCTTGATGTAAGAAGGCAGGCGTGGCGTATTGAATGTCACAATCAACACCCGGGTGGGTGTTAATTTTCCATCACGGCGTGTCGAAACCCGGTGGACCGCTGTTACTCCTTGAGGTGTGAGCTCCGAGAGGATCTCCTCCTCAGTGACTTTGAGGAGGCCCCACTCGGTGATCACACCCCGAGAGGAATTCAAAGTTTTATGGGGAGTGACTTCGACAGCCACCCCACCAATTTCTTTGACTTTCAGGAGTAGTTCGGAGTGTTTCGAATAAGCGGTCTCAACCTGTAAGTCGCCAGATCGTAAGAGCTTAACGGATTTCGGCTCTCCCGCAAGACCTTTCAAACCTTTATTCACAAAAAATGGGGACATGTCCCCAAGTACCTGATCACCCGTGGAGTGGATGATCAGGAACTTTGGGAACGAAGACACAGACACAGAAGAAGACGGCAGTGATAACGTAGACGAAGAAGACGGGGGTTCATGTCGAGCCCTCTTGTTGGCGGTGATCGCATTCTCATCATTTACTCGCATGTTTGTTTTTGTGTGGTTCAGTGCCCGCTGTCCCCACCCTCCACGGAGCCCAACAAGGGGACGCCCAGTTGGGCGCCAGGGCTACGCAGGCACTATACCCACACAGACAGTGAGCCAAGCCCTCACAAATAAATAGAAGGAAAATAAAAAGAGAAATGTGCAGAACAAAAACGTTCTACACAAATGAAACAAAGCGTAAAAAAACAAAATTGTGAATGGCCAAACTGGCCTCACAAAGAAAGGATAACTACAAAAGGAAAAGAAGTTGTGAGGAAACTTGTAAACCTGTACCCGGACCGTGGGCAAGTTTACTCACCGCTCTGCACGGTTGACCCTAGCAGGACCTGCCCGCCAGCCGATTGCCCAGGAGCTCCCGTTTACCGGAAGCAGAGGCCAAAGCAGTGTATAGCAGAGGCCCCGGAATCCGCTGCCCAGCCCCGCGACGGACAGGCTCCCCAATGGCAAGACGGCCAATGGGGACCACGCCAGTCATGAGCTGAGGAGAGAAGACGGGGACCCCCGAGCAACTACCAGGATCCTCCTTTCCCAGGACACGGGTCTCCGCGCACGGCAAACACGCGGGCGAGCGTTTAGGACCCTGCGAAGGTAACCGAGCCAGCGGAACCTTCACAGGGTGGTCCCCCTCACCGCGTACAGGCGCTCACACCGAGGGGGCAATATATTCAAAATATATGGTAACCGATACATTCCCAGCTTTAAGCATTTGTAGTAATTTCATCTACCCCCGTGGATTTATGTAGTTTAAGTTTAGAAATAGCCAAAATAACTTCAGACTGTGTTATAGGGTCAACATTAAAGCCAGTAATGCATCTATTATCATCATTACAATAATCGGAGTAGAACTAACCACACTGTTTATAACAGTTGCTGTACTACAGTTAGCTGTATTCATATATGGTGAATGATAGCCTATTTAACTGACTGCTTGAGGGTTAATTTTATTTATTAAGATAGAGAGTCCATTATTATACAGTAGACCAGATAACAAAAACTCCAAAATGGTATAAAGGTAAATACCTTAAAAAGTTTCTTGTTCTTTCCCATTTTGACTTTCCCTCTTTGATCTACAAAGATACAGAACAAATCCAAAGCACGATATTTAATTTTAATGAATTACACTGCTGGCCATTAAAAGTGCAACACCAGGAAAGACAAGAGATATCAAAGCCATATATTGTGAATACATAGCTTATGTTACAAGGATCAAACGATTACAAATACAACTCAGTTAGACTTGTGGAATACGAAAAAAACAGTATCTTGTGTAGCCACCATGAGCGGCAATAACCGCTGCTACACAGTCTGGCATTGGGAGAATGAGACGTTGGATGTGTGTTTGGGAAATGTCAGTCTGTGCAATTTCGATATGTAGCCAAAGTTCATCTGTTGTAGCAGCTGCTGGTGTCTGGTGTGCCAGTCGTCATGAGATCATGGACCAGACATGTTCAATTGGGGGCAGATCGGGTGAAGGTGCAGGCCAAGGCAGAAATGTCATATGGTGGCTATCCATGCCACATGTGGTTGGGTATTGTTTTGTTGGTAAATGGTACCAGAGAGCCCCTGAAGGTAAGACCACAGGCTCCAACACTTCAGTGATGTAACACTGGCTGTTCAAAGTACCGGTAATGCGTATGAGGCACTAGCGTGAGTGGAGTTCAATGGCACACCATACCATATAACACCAGGGGCTGGACCTGTATGTCTCATTGAGCCTGTCACCGCATTATGCCAGATCATCCATCATGGTGCTGTTGTCATTCATGTCACAATTGTCATTCTGTACTTGGCTCAGCACAGCACCGAGACCGACATCGGAAGCATCAGTGTAGATGTTAAAAGGTTTGCCTAACTGCGGCAAGGCCAATGCGGGAGCATGACACAATGCATCTTTTAAGGTCTGAAATGCTGTGTTGCAAACACGTGTCCAGTGGAACCGTTTTTGCTACGTCGTAATTCACATAAAGGTTTGGCCAAATTAGCAAAATTAGGTACAAATTGTCGGTACCAACCACACATTCCTAGAAATCTACTAAGGTGTTTCGAATTGCATGGTGTGGGAAATCGTTCTATGGCTTCAACCTTATTAGGTAATGTTCTTACTCCATCTGTATTAACATTGAAACCGAGGTATTGAAAGTCTTCTCAGAGAAATGTGCATTTAGACAATTTTATGGTGAGTCCGGCATTTCTTAACCTTGCAAATACCAAATTTAAATCACGTAGATGCTCCGAAAAATCAGTAGAAAAAATAACTATGTCGCCTAAGTACACTTGAAAAATTTTTCCTTTTAGATCACCCAGAACCACGGACATAAGATGTTGAAACATGGCGGGTGCTCCAGATAAGCCAAATGGTAAGCAACGAAATTGGAATAATCCATCTTTTGTGAGGAAAGCTGTTTTGGGCCGATCTGGTGGATATACAGACACCTGCCAATATCCTGAAGACAAATCTAGTGTGCTAATAAATTTCTTGCCAGCCAGTTGTGTTAGTAGATTCTGAAAAATAGGTAGAGGATATCTATCGGGGACTGTAACAACATTTAGTTTTCGATAGTCCATGCAAAATCTGAAATCACCAGTTTTCTTTTTAACGAGGACGACCGGTGAAGCCCAAGAGCTAAAACGTGGTTCTATTATCCCATCCTTTAACATTTCTTTAATTTGCATTGAAACTATTTCTCCTTTACTGGGAGGATAATTATATGGTTTGCTATAAACAGGTCTACTATTGCCCGTGTCGATATGATGATCCAAAATCTGACATCTGCCAGGCTTGATGTTAAAAAGTTCGTAATTAGCATTGAGCAGAGCTTCTAACTTACTCTCTCGCTATTATCTAAATGAGCACTGTCAGCATGTTTTCTAATATCTGATTTTATCTGATCAATATCAAGTTTTTCTTTCATTGTTACTTTCAGTGAAATAGTATTATTGGCAAAATCAAATTCAATCAAGTGTTTTTGTATCACATCTATTCCTATCAAAGAGTCATATAATAATTCACTTATTACTAAAAATTCAAGTCTTATCTCCACATTATTTAAAGTGATAGGTAACTCAACAGTTCCTTGCAGAAAACACTGCTTGGAAGCAAAAGCTAATTTCAAAGATCCACCAGATCATGGCTGCAATTTCAGTTTACAATTTTTCTGAATTTTATCCCATACTTTCTTATGTAGACATGTAATATCAGCTCCTGTGTCAATATGAGCCATGAAATCATTTTTGTCATGATGATGCTTCACAAAAGGTAAATGTAGGACATTATGTATACCTACAGTAGAAGACTTAACTCATGAGAGGGCTTTTCTTGAGGAACTTTGGCCTCTCGCTTCAAAGACTCTAATTTAAGTTTCCCGAATTGCCGTTTTTTCTGTAGCAATATTTTTCCATGTGCCCCAATTGGCCACAAAAATTACATCTGAAAGTTTCTCTGTTGTTCTTAAAAAAAGTTTTAGGTTACTTGATGTGGAACAAATTCTCTGTTTCATTCCTTCTGCATCATTCTAGGCACGTTCGGCGCAAATTGTCGGGACCATGTAACTTCCGGTCGTGTGGGAGTCATTTTACAAGACAACCTGATAGCGCTGCTTTGGCAGGGATTGCATCCATTGTTGGTTTAATGTAGTTTTTGCAGATTCTCTTCTTGCAGTATATTGCCAAGCCAATTTGACTAAATCTGAAATTGAGTTTACGTTTTGTACTTCTAGGAATTCTCTAATGGGCAAAAGCAATTGAGACAATATGCAATTTACAATATCAATTTCAGCGGCATCAGCATCGTAAAGCTGGTATAACTCTACTGTACCTCAGATAAATTTTTCTATATCATCTCTTTCCCTTTGTCTTCGTGAAAACAACTGTGTAGCGAGTTCTGTAAAATCATTATAAGTCAGATATATGTCCATGATTTCGCTTTTAAAATCTTCCCAATATTCAATTTCATGAAGACATCCTATATTATTCCACCATTACTTAGCACATCCAATTAGACAAGATACTGCTAAAACCACCTTTTTGTTGCCAGGCACTTCATGTTAACGGAAGTGCTCTTCCATGGACTTGACAAATGTCCACGATGACGGACGTTTCGAACCGTTGAACCTTATTTCAGGTAAAGGCCAATTAACATAAGGAGTATAGTTAATAGATGGATTGGTAACTCGTTGTTGTGGCGGTTGATAATACTCTGTTCTATCACTTGCTTCTGACGGAACAGAAAATGGAATCTTACATTCAAAGTTTCTAGGTTGGTGAACTGATGTAGCATTGTCAGCAAATTTAGGGGTTGTTGTCATTCCCCTTTTCTCCCGAGATTCATTAAGCAGATTCATTAGCACTTCTGCTTCCTTCATTACATCCTGCAACCTACCCTTTACTTTTTCAAAATCGGGAGTCATTATGGCAGAATTGGCCATATTACTAGCAGACATGATTTGCGGTCTGCCAAAATTTTGAATTTTGGAAATTTTGAAACTTTTTTTAATCTTGAGCAGCACTCAAAGGTACTGCTATACAACAATTCAATACTAAAGCTACAACTAAGCTTGCAAAAATATAAATTTGCTTATCAAAAAAATTTATCTATCATGCCTGTGTGCGTGTCTGGACACTTCTAATCTTTACATACAATAAATATCTTAACTATCAGCAATAACTGTGCTGAAACTTCAGTACCTTTGACTAATACACAAAAAAGTTAAGCTTCTTGCTCAACAAAAATTTTTGGCTTACGTTGCCATTAAATCTATAAGTAGTATATACAATTAATGAGCTCAAAAATTACTATCTTTAACAATCACATTAAATAACATACATAATTTATACACAAATATATAGTCCCTATTCTTAGACCACTATCTTTTACTGGCAAATTCCTGTTCTCGGTGCCACTTCTTTTACTACTGGCACGTCCCTGTTCGTTGCGCCACTTCTTTTAAATTGTCTCTGTAACGCCCCAATAATTTCAACAGTTTCTGCCACTTCTTTTCTATGTCTCTGTAACAGGCCAAAGAATTGAAAATACTTTTAAAGTTTGGACCCTTTGTCTGATCCAATAATTATTTAAGTCCAGATAGCTAAGTCGGGCGCCAGGCAATAATTAACAAATTGCCAAAAATAATCCTCAAGTAGGGTTCGAATACCAGCGAGCGTTACTTAATGAGTAAGAATTCAAAAATTAAATGATTGTCTATTTTAATGTAAATTCTAATCAAAACAATTAACGTTGCTCAAGAGAAAATATTAGTAAAGATTCAAAAAGGGTTTATATAACAAACAAATTTATTTCCAAAAACACTCACCAAAACTTCAATGAAGAAGATCATCCTATCTTTCTTACAAATTCTATATATCTTACAATACATCATTTTTGAATATCTATCTTACAATATATACTTATATCTATCTTACAATACATCATTTCTATCTTACAAACTGACAACAAAACTCCAACTACACTCTGCTACTCAACAAAAAACTAACTGATACTCTGATGCTTATCGTGACTAACATGTCACCAGGTTATAACAAGAGGCTACCAAGCCAGCACGTGTCATGTTGCACGCTGGGAAAGACATTTGCATAAATTGACAAACGGCGCAAGTTATAATGCAAGAGGGGGCGTGTCCTTGTACACGCGCTTTAGTGGGTGACAATTGACAGTTCAGAGTTGCGCATGCGCAACTCCTATGCTCTTGGAAATGAGCGCTGTGATGCCAAAAATGAAATAAAAATCCCCAAAATGATAAATATAACGTAAATTAAGCAAAACTGGTTAAGGTAAAGTAAAAGTGAATGAGGGGGCATCACAAAGTGGCTAAGATGGCCATGATTAGCAAAGGAATGGCTGAGAGTGATAAGTGGAATATGTCAATGGCACATACCATTGTGCTATTGACATGTTCCACTTATTAAAAATATAATTTTTAAATAAGTATTACAAATTCTATATAATTCAATTTCAATTCAAAATAATATAATTTAAAATAAATATATAATTCAATAAATAAATAATATAATTTAAATTAAATAATATAATTTCAAATTCAAAATAATTCAATTCTATATTTAAAAATTATATTTTTAAATAAGTATTAAGTAATAAGTAGTAAGTAACATTGTTATGGTCTGTAAATGGTAGCTAGGTAGTCACTGGAAGGAGAGCTATGCACCAATCCCCTGTGATGATGCATAGAACCGGCCAGGCCTAGCACCTAATGTCCGACCCCGCCTTCTCGTGGTGCGGACCGTTAGTAACTTTCAAAAGAGATACTCTCTTGTGGAAGTGAACGGAAGGGGAGGGCTGCCAGATTAGTGTGGCCTACTGATCTGGACAACTATGGCTACTTTTCTTTTTTTTCTACCCTGCTGAGGAGTGGTCAACCACACAGGGTCCTGGTGCTGACCATATAAACCTACTGGACTGGACAGATATATGGCTCTGAGCTTGATTATGGATCCTGATTTTGCTGCACTGGTGGGCTTCTGTGGAGGGAAAATCTTCCGCTGTGTTTTCTTTTTGTTTGTGGGTTGACAGCCCCAAGTGAATAGATCCACAGGATATGTTTATCAGCTGGTGGATAATCCTGAGCAGAAGTCATCGCAGGCACCTGAACTCTTTGCTTCTATTGGCATCGTCAAATTCTACATTGGAGGAAGTCTTCCAGTGTAGATGGCTTCAGCCTTTAGTAGTGGGGGAACGGGTCTTTGCCCCATGTCTGCGATTAGGGGGCTGTTTGATATTGTCGGCATTCCCTCTCTCAATAAACATAGTTTCTTTAAACATCCCACTAACCATTTTCTCTCCATAGGTAGTTGGAATGTGAGGACTCTGCACAGAGCTTTTTCTCTTGATGTCCTCACACAAGAATTCCACCGTTATAATTTAGATATTCTCGGCTTGCAAGAGACCAGATGGACAGATAAAGGTCAGATTCTTAAAAATAATCTTAAATTTCTCTTTTCAGGGAGGGACGACAAAAAGCATCACCAAGGCGTGGGTCTGCTTCTCAGCAGACACGCTAGTGATGCTCTTCTAGGATATGAGTGCATTAATGAAAGGTTTCTTACAGCAAAATTTCAGACAAGCGTTAAAGACTTGAATGTTATCTGCTGTTATGCCCCCACTGAGGATGCCGATGAGGATGAGAAGGATAGGTTTTATGAACAACTTCAGGATATTTTGAATTCTGTCAAGAAAGGAGATATTACCCTTGTTCTTGGTGACTTCAATGCCAAAGTTGGTACTGACTCTGACCTTTCGGGAGGAGTAATAGGCCCTTTTGGTATTGGTAGCTGCAATAGCAATGGGCAACGTCTCCTACAGGTAAGTAAACTCAATGAATTCAGAATAACTAACACTTATTACAAACACCGCGACATACATAAGTACACATGGGTTTCACCTGATGGGCTGCATAAGAATATGATTGATTACATATTAATTAACAGCAAATGGACTAGTTCTGTTAGGAATACCAGGGCATATAGGGGAGCTGAAATTGGATCTGACCATTACCTTGTTAAAAGTGTGTTGCAACTTAAACTTAAAAAGTGTTGTGCTAGGGTTAAAAAATTTACTTTTAATACTGAAGCTCTGAAAGATCCAGTTATAGCCAAAGCTTACCATGATAGGTTACTTAGTCATTATGACAGTCATGGTTTGCTTACTACTGAAGTTGAGGAAGAATGGGATCATTTTAAACAGGCTTTTTTGGACACTAACAGTACTCTTTTAGGAAAAAAGGAGCAGAAGAGGCAAAATTATCTGAGTGATAAGGCACTTGAGCTTATTTCGGAAAGAAAGAACTGCAGGAATGCCCTTAATCAATACCCTACTAGTCCTAATAGAAAGCATTACAGAGACCTTAATAAACTTGTAAAGGATCAGTTAGCTGCTGATAAAAATTTTTGGCTTGATGGTTTGGCTGACAAAGCCGAGGAAGCAGTTAGACAGCACAACAGCAGAGAGCTGTACCACATAGTTAATGTTTCGTGTGGTAGAAAACGGACAGGCATACAAGGATTGAAGGATAAACAAGGTAAGGTTATAGAAGGGGAGGATTCTGTCATGGCTAGGTGGGCTGAGCATTTCAGTGATGTTCTAAACAATGTAGTTAGTTCTACTCCCATTGTTTGCAATGATGATAGATGCTTTGGTGGCTTTAATGTTGGCCCTATAACACAATCTGAAGTTAGTTTGGCTGTTTCTAAACTTAAACTTCATAAATCCCCAGGGGTAGATGAAATTACTACGGAAATGCTTAGAGCTGGGAATGTTTCGGTTACCACTTGGATGACTGAAATTCTGAATCTCTTTTATGATAAAGGCATGGTTCCTAAGGATTTTACCAGAGCTATTGTTATCCCTATTTTCAAAAAAGGTGATCGCAGTTCTTGTGATAACTATAGGGGTATCAGCCTACTCTCTGTTCCAGGTAAAGTTCTTTCCATGATTGTGCTTAATAGAATTAAGAATCTGGTTGACAGGCAATTGCGTGATGAGCAATGTGGATTCAGAAGTGGTAGGGGATGTGTAGATCAGATATTTTCACTTAGGCAGATTCTTGAGAAATGTTTAGAGTTTCAGAAACCTTTGGTTGCTAGCTTTGTTGATTTCAAAAAGGCTTTCGACTCTGTTGATCGTCATAATTTGTGGTTGATTGTGAGATCATATGGTATACCAGACAAGTTAGTTAACATTATGAAAGCTCTCTATAATAACACTGAGTCGTGTGTGAGAGTTGGTAAGGCTTGTAGCAATTGGTTTAGCATTACTTCTGGTGTTCGACAAGGGTGCATTTTGTCTCCTTTTCTCTTTAGCTTGGTTATTGATTATGTTATGCGAAATTCACTTCAAGGGAAAGATTTTGGCCTTAAATGGGCTGGAGATAGGAAAATTTCTGATTTAGATTATGCTGATGATTTAGCCCTTCTGGCAAATGATGTTGATGAGATGAACTCTTTCATTCGAGCCGTTGATGAGACTGGTAGTAGAGTAGGTTTGGTTATAAACAGAGAGAAAACTAAAGTGATGAAAATTGGTCAGGCAGGCTGTGATTCAGTTAATCTGAATGGTTGCAGTCTTGAGCAGGTGTCACAGTTTAATTATCTTGGGAGCTATGTAACAGATAATGGTGATGTGCGGCATGAGATTAACAGACGAATAGGGATTGCTGCTGGGACTTTTAAGAAACTATGGAGAGTGTGGAGAAATAGGCGTATACACCTAAAGACTAAAATTAGACTGTATAATAGTTTGGTTCTTTCTAGGGTTAGTTATGGTAGTGAAACTTGGACACTTTGTAAACAAGATAACAGGAAACTAGATGCTTTTGATTCCAGATGCTTACGCAGTATCTTGGGCATTAGGTGGTTCAACTTTGTAACTAATGATGAGATTAGGAAAAGGAGTTTGCAACCTCCTTTAAGCAGCATATTGTGCAGAGAGAGACTCCGTTGGTTTGGCCATGTTGCCCGTATGAATAATTATAGATTGGCGAATAGGGTTATGAACAGTGTGCCTAAAGGCCTCAGAAAGAAGGGGAGACCTAGGATGCGGTGGGCAGACAATGTCAAACAGGACCTTGTTAGAATTGGTGTGCAGTGGCCAGATGCAGTAGATGTAGCTCAGGATAGACTTGCTTGGAGAACTAAATTGCACGGTCTGGTTGGACCTCCGTAGCCCATGGCTGCTTGAGGATGATGATGATGATGATGAACATTGTTATATAAGTTTTATATAACAATGTTGTTTGAATTTTTGCTTTTTTGATTGAAATTTTCAAAAATTTTGCTTTCTAATTATTGAAATTTTGCTTCTAATTATTGTAATATCACTGTAGTTTTTAGCAACCATTGACTGTTCTACTTCATATTTCAAATCAGTCTATTATTGTCTGCATGTCTTTTACCAATTATCCAGACGTTTGAATTACACTATATTTTCACAAGCATTTATGAAATATGAATTTAAGACATATATCTTAATTCTGAGAAGATGCACTGATTTTTCAGTCTTATATTTTGTTTAGGATAACAGCCGAAGAACAATATAAATCACATGGTATATGGGTGTACAGAAATTTAATTACCAACACTTTTGTCTGTGACATCATTGCCATTACCATCTAGTTTAATGTAAATTTAATAATTTATATTGAATTACAATACTATAATACTGATCAAAGGGGCCAGAGTTTAAACTCGAGTAAAGCATGGATGTTTGTATTGTTTTTGTGCTGTGGTCCCACCATTCTAACAGAACTTCTATTATGGCATATAAACTGATAGGCCTCATATCAGACCTCTTTGGCAAGCAGCTGCTTGAGGAAATATTTATTTTTATTTTAGAGAAACTGCCTGGCACCTGAACTATCCAGCAAATTAAACATATATTTTGGAACATTACAATATCAGGCAAAAATATCCCTAGAATATAATTAAAACATGATACGAGATCACATAAAGTCATTTAATGATTTTTAAGGTAGAGTTTCATTTGTTAAGAGAAGAAAATCAGACATTAATGAAACAAAATTAAGATATGAAAAAGCAAACGAAAGAACTTAGAACTGATTTAAATGAACTTGAAAGATCTAAATGCAATAAAATTGAGATAAGTGGAATACCTAAGGATCAGAATAAAAACATCATGAAAATCATGGGGGAAGAAGTTGCAAATGTATTGGGAATTCAGGAGAAGTATGAAATAATTCTTGCACACAGGGTGCCAATGAGAAACAAGAATTAAATAAAACAAATAATAGTCACACTAAAGGATACTAATATCAGGAATAAGCGGATATAGAGGAGGAGAGACAAAAAGGATCTGACAGCAAATATGATAAACAGTGGCTTTAAAGATAACAGAATCTTCATAAATAAACATGTATCTGAGCATACAAAAAATTATTCTATTCAGTTAAACAATTTAAACTGATAATGCATATCAATATGCTTAGATGAAAGATAGCAAAATATATCTCAGAAAATCCTCAAACACAAAATAACAAGATGATCTGTTACTCTTAAAATGAATCAGAAAACTGTATTTTGTGGCAAGCAACTGCTTGAATGGATATTTATTTATTTTATACTATTCTGCGATATGAAATGTAACCTAAAAACTATTGTACTGACTGGTTTCCCTGAATCTAAATGCAACTGTAAGGTTTTAAAAGTCACTAAATTCCTTTTTTTTTCACCTTAACAAGTATTTTGAACAGAAGCTCAATGAAATAATTGAAAATGCACCTAATATTGATGATAGGATAAAATTTACAACAATTCTTGATATGGTGTTGCTTACTGGTACTATATGTAACTTAACAATAAATATGCAATATATGCATCAATTAAAAAATACGTAAATAAAATTAATAAATACAGCGTAAGAAAGCAAACCTTGTTCAATGCCACTTTAAAGAACTCTCTTTGCACTTATCGAACTGTAAAAACCAAATATAAAGGTATTTATGGCATATAAATATTTATTTCAAATTTTCAACTCTTCCCATTTATGATGGATGCTTTTCTAGTTTTTCTGAAGATAGAGCACATGCTTTCATTGTAACTAAGTTTAATGACTTTGTAAGCTATAATGTTCACCCTAAAAAATGTCTTTCTAACTATCCATAATACATTTTAACATTAGGAGTTTAAAACAAAATTATAATGAACTACTTGTAATTTTACGTAACACTAAATGTAAATTTTACTTAATACTGCTCTCAGAAATATGGGTAAATGAGGAAGACAGACTGATATGTTATGGATGGATACAAAATGCTTTATAACTGTATACATTCAAATATATCAGGTAGCGTTTTAGCCAATGTTATAGTTCACAAATTTGACTTCATGCAATTGAAATTTGATTTTCTTAATTCAGAAGGATTGTACATATATATGATCACATATTTGATTTGTCTGTCTTACTATTATATAGATCTCAAGATTACATTATCAATTTTTTTTCTGTGATGAATTAGAGCAGTGTCTCGCAAACTGTGTGCCGTGTCACAGTAGTGTGCCGCGAGAGATTTTCAAATTGACACTAGATATTCCAAAGATTTCATTTTGACTTCACTTGTGTTATCAACGTGCTTTAATATCGACGTGCTATCGACGTGCTTTAATAAAAATCTTTCAGATTTTATCAACTGGGATCTTGTAAGCATTTATCAAGCTTTTTCCAAATTTTGGTATTAATTTTTGATTATTTCAAGCCATAAAATGGACAAATATTTAAAACAAACACCGAGTTATGAATTAAAGAACGAGAGAAAATCTTCAAGTAAAACCAGGCTGATGACTTCAACAAAGCGCAATATAGTGACGATTATATAGTTTGCTTTTATTCTTTTTTAGGTGTGCTGCGGAAAAAAAATTAGATTCAGTGTGCCGCAGAGTAAAAAAGTTTGCGAGACACTGAATTAGAGCAATTTCAAAACATTTTCAGATAATGTATATAAAAAAGATTATTATGTACATTCAGAAAATTTCCAGTGTTGCCAAATTTCACACATAAGTTCCTAATAGAATCTGGATGGGCTGACATGATCCTTGATTTCAAAATTTCAAAATTACAAAAGTAAAATATTTTACTTTTGTCTATTTTTCTTTTCCTTTTCACATAATGTATAAATGTAATACAGTGCAATAATCACTTGTAATGATGCTTATATGTGAATAAATTATTAATAATATAACTGAAAATTCTTTTTAGGTTGGATAAGTATTAATGTAATATTATGATTAGCACTTTCAGAATTTCCCAATAGCTATAAATTCACACTCTAATGATGTAAAAGAAAATGGCAAAATTAAAAAAAATATATTGCAAATGATCTATTTAATTTGAAATTTTAGTGATGAAATGTGTTTTAAGCTGTATTGGGAAATGTTATGTGCAACATAACAAAATAATTTTTTAATACTGAAGTAAAAAACATTATTGGAATTGCAAAATATTAATATTAATAAAATGAATAATGGGAGAAAAATACTGTTATTTCATCATTTTCAAGGTTCTTTCTTCCAAAAATTTTGCTTTATCTATTTCTTTGTATGAAATATTAAGAAATTTAAATCTCTATCAATTTCACAGATGTACAAATTGACTTTTAGTATCAACAAGATGTCTCAACACATCCCTAAACAATTTGAAAGCAGCTGCTTTGCCACCAGTCTCGTAAGTGTCAAAGGTCTGTAAATGATAGATAGGAATAAACTGGAAGGAGATCTGTATACCAATCCACAGTGATGATTTAGCATCTACTGTTCGACCCTGCCTCTCATGGTTGCAGGCTGTTAGTACCTTTCAAAACCGATATTCTCTTTTGGTACGGAATGGATGGGGATGGCTGTGATATCAGTGTGTGCTACTGAACTGGTCATCTATGGTTATTTTTTTTTCTGCCCTATTGAAGAATGGTCAACTTCACAGGGTCCTGGTGCTGATCACTTATACATACTACTGGACTGATTTATGGCTTTGAGCTTGATTGTGGATCCTGAACTTGCTGCACTGTAAACTGAATTATGGTTTCTGTTGAGGGAAAATCTGATGCTGCATTTTCTGTTCGCTTGTGGGATGCCTGCCCTAAGTGAATAGAGGCACAGGATACCTTGTATCATCATCCTCAAGAAGCCATAGGTTACGGAGCTTGATTTGACAAAAACAGGCCAAGCAACTGAGCTACATCTGCTGCATCTCGCCACTGCACACCAACTCTAACAAGGTCCTGTTTGGCATTGCCTACTCACTGCATCCTAGGTCTCCCCCCTCCCCCCCCAAACTTTATGAGGCCTTTAAGAACACTGTACATAACCCTATTTCCTAATCTATAATTATTCATACAGGCAACATCGCCAAACCAACTGTCTCTCTCTCTGCAAATATACTGCTCAGAGGAAGTTGCCAACTCCTTTGCCTAACCTCTTTATTACTGACAAAATTGAACCACCTAATACCCAAGATAATGTGTAACCATCTAGAATCAAAAGCATCAAGTTTCCTGTTAGCTTGTTTACAAAGTGACCAAGTTTCACTACCTTAGCTAACCCTAGAAAGAACCAAACTATTATACAGGGTCTAAATTTAGTCTTTAAGTGTGTGTGCCTATTTCTCCACACTCTCCATAGATTCTTAGAAGTCCTGGCAGCAATCCCTATTCGTCTGTTAATCTCATGCCACACATCACCAATGTATATTACGCAGCTCCCAAGATAATTAAACTGTGGCACCTGCTCAAGACTGCAACCATTCCATATTAACTGAATCACAGGCTGCCTGACCAATTTTCTTCACTTTAGTTTTATCTCTGTTTATAACCAAGCCAACTCTACTAACTAGTCTCATCAACAGCTCGAATGAAAGAATTCATCTCATCAACATCATTTGCCAAAAGGGCTAAATCATCAGCATTATCTAAATCAGAAATTTTGGTATCTCTAGAACACTTAAGGCCAAAATCTTTTCCTTGCGAAGAATTTCGCACAACATAATCATTAACCAAACTAAAGATAAAAGGAGACACCCTTGTCAAACACAGAAACAATATTAACCCAATTGCTACCAGCCTTATCAACTCTCACACATGACTCAGTGTTAGTATAGAGAGCTTAAATTATGTTAACTAACTTGTCTGGTATACCATATGATCTCACAATTAACCACAAATTATGACGATCAACAGAGTTGAAAGCATTTCTGAAATCAACAAAGCTAGCAACTAAAGGTTTCTGAAACTCCAAATATTTCTCAAGAATCTGACTGAGTGAAAATATCTGATCTACACATCCCCTACCACTTCTGAATTCACATTGCTCATCATGCAATTGACTGTCAACCAGATTTTAAATTCTATTACGCACAAATCATGCAAAGAACTTTACCTGGAACAGAAAGTAGACTGAACCTCCTATAGTTATCACAAGAAATGCGATCACCTTTTAAAAAATAGAGATAATAATAGCTCTGACAAAATCCTTAGGAACCTTGCCTTTATCATAAAAGATATTCAAAATTTCAGTCATCCATGTGGTAACCGAAACATTCCCAGCTTTAAGCATTTCCGTAGTAATTTTATCTACTCCTGGGTTTTATGAAGCTTAAGTTTAGAAACAGCCAACTTCATCATCATCATCCTCCTCCTCCTCAAGCAGCAATGGGCTACGGAGGTCCAACCACACCATGCAATTTAGTTCTCCAAGCAAGTCTGTCCTGAGCTACATCTAATGCATCTGGCCACCACACACCAATTCTAATAAGGTCCTGTTTGACATTGTCTGCCATTGCATCCTAGGTCTCCCCTTTTTTCTGAGGCCTTTAGGCACACTGTTCATTACCCTATTCACCAATCTATAATTGTTCATACAGGCAACATGGCCAAACCAACATAGTGTCTCTCTGCACAATATGCTGCTCAAAGGAGGTTGCAAACTCCTTTGCCTAACCTCATCATTAGTTACAAAGTTGAACCACCTAATGCCCAAGATACTGCATAAGCATCTGGAATCAAAAGCATCTAGTTTCCTGTTATCTTGTTTACAAAGTGTCCAAGTTTCACTACCATAACTAACCCTAGAAAGAACCAAACTATTATACAGTCTAATTTTAGTCTTTAGGTGTATACGCCTATTTCTCCACACTCTCCATAGATTCTTAAAAGTCCTGTCAGCAATATCTATACGTCTGTTAATCTCATGCCACACATCACCATTATCTGTTACATAGCTCCCAAGATAATTAAATTGTGACACCTGCTCAAAACTGCAACCATTCAGATTAACTGAATCACAGCCTGCCTGACCAATTTTCATCACTTTAGTTTTCTCTCTGTTTATAACCTAACCTACTCACTCTACTACCTGTCTCATCAACAGCTTGAATGAAAGAGTTCATATCTCATCACATCATTTGCCAAAAGGACTAAATCATCAGCATAATCTAAATCAGAAATTTTGGTATCTCCAGTCCATTTAAGGCCAAAATCTTACCCTTTAAGTGAATTTCGCATAACATAATCAATAACCAAGCTAAAGAGAAAAGGAGACAAAATGCACCCTTGTCGAACACCAGAAGTAATGCTAAACCAATTTCTACAAACCTTACCAACTCTCACACACAACTCAGTGTTATTATAGAGAGCTTTCATTATGTTAACTAACTTGTCTGGTATACCATACGATTTCACAACCAACCACAAATTATGACAATCAACAGAGTCGAAAGCCTTTTTGAAATCAACAAAGCTAGCAAAGAAGTAAAGAGTTCAGGTGCCTGTGATGACCTCTGCTCAGGATTATCCACCAGCTGATAAACATATCCTTAGAATCTATTCACTTGGGGTTGTCAACCCACAAATAAAGAGAAAACACAGTGGAAGATTTTCCCTCCATTGAAGCCCACAGTGCAGCAAAATCAGGATCCATAATCAAGCTCAGAACCATAATTCTGTTCAGGTTGGTATATATGGTCGGCACCAGGACCCTGTGTGGTTGACCATTCCTCAGCAGGGTTGAAAAAAAAGAAAAATAGCCATAGATGTCCAGATCAGTAGGCCACTAATCTGGCCGCCCTCCCCTTCCATTCACTTCCACAAGAGAGTATCTCTTTTGAAAGGTACCAACGGTCTGCAACACGATAAGGCAGAGTCGGACATTAGGTGCTATGCCTCACCAGTTCCATGCATCATCACAGGGAATTGGTGCATAGCTCTCCTTCCAGTGACTACCTAGCTACAATTTACAGATCAAGCACGTGGAGGGTGGGTCTTGAATGACAGCGGGACCTTTTGGAACCTAGCACCGCCGGGAAAACGGGTCACTTAGCTAGTTGCGCATTGCCAATCCTAAACTGGAGTAGTGTGTCTCAGGCAGGTCATATAGCTCGTGAAAAGGTCCACTTGAAAACGGTGCCTGAAGTTTCTACCAATATCAGTGGCTTCAGCCTTTAGCAGTGGAGGAACAGTTTTTTGCCCCATGACTGCAATTAGAGAGCAGTTTCACATTGCTAGCCCTACCTCTCTCAGTAAACTTAGTCTCCTTAACAATCCAATCCTACTAATCATTTTCTCTTAGCAGGTATATGGAATGAGATGGCATTGCATAGATATTATTCTCTTGATGTTATCACAGAGGAATTCCAACATTGTAACCTAGATATTCTTGGCTTGCAAGAGACCAGATAGACAGGTAAAGGTTAGATACTTAAAAGTAATTTTAAATTTATCTTTTCTGGGAAGAAGGATGGAAAGCACCTTCAAGGTTGTAGTATTGCTTCTCAGCAAGCAAGACAGTAATGCCCTTCTAGGATATGACTGCATTAATCAAAAACCTATAGTTAAATTAAAAACCAAAATTAAAGACCTGAATGTCAGAATATTGGCTCCTACAGAGGACTCTGATGGGAACAAGAAGGATAAGTTTTATAGACAGCTTCAGGATATTATAAAATCTGTGAAGAAAGGAGATATTTCTCTTGTGCTAGGTGACCTTAATGCTAAAGTTGGTACTGACTCTGACTTTTGGGTAGGAATTTTACGTCCCTTTGGCATTGGTAGTTCCAATGCCAATGGGAAATGTCCCCTACAGGTAGGTAAACTTAACAGTTTGCAAATAACAAACACATATTACAAACATCGGGACATATATAAATACACATGGGTTTCACCTGATGGGCTTCAAGGAATATGATAGATTATATTTCAAATTAACAGCAAATGGGCTAGTTCCATTAAGAATACCAGTTCATTAAATATTGAATAAACTTGACTTTCTTGGTATATACTAAATAATCACCACTTTGTAGTCAATTATCATTTATTTATGTTATCAGGAGGTCAGGGTTCACATGCCACTTGGCTCAAGATAATTTTTTCCTCTAAAATTAAATCGACTTACAAAGTGGTGATTATTTAGTAAATACCAGTTCATACATGGAGAGCCGAAAATGGATCTGACAATTAGCTGGTCAAAAATGCCTTGCAACTGAAGCTTAAGAAATGGTGTGCTAAGGTTAAGAGAATTACTTTTAATATTGAAGGTCTGAAAGATTCATATATAGCCAAAGCATACCATGATAGACTACTTAGTCATCATTACAATTGTGATTTGTCTATTGCTGAAGTTGAGAAACAGTCCAATCACTTTAAACAGGCTTTACTTGAAACAAACAGCACTATTTTAGGTAAAAAGAAACAGAGGAAACAAAATTATTGGAGTAATAAGGCTATGGCTGCAAGAGGAACATTGTGGTGTCAGAAGTGGTAGGGGATGTATTGATCAAATATTTTGACTTGGAGTTTCAGAAACCTATAGTTACTAGCTTTATAGATTTCGAAAACCCTTTCGACTCTGTTCATCAACATAATTTGTGGTTGATCATTAGAACATATGGAATACCTGACTAGTTAGATAATGAAAGCTCTCTATAATAACACTGAGTCATGTGTAAAAAGTTGACAAGGCTTATAGTGATTGGTTTAGCATTGCTAGTGGAGTTGGACATGGGTGCATTTTTATCTCCTTTTCTCTTTAATTTGGTTATTATGTAATGGGGAATTCTTTGCAATGAGAAGATTTTGGTCTCAAATGGTCTAGAGGTTTCAAAATTTCTAATTTAGATTATGCAGATAATTTGGCTTTATTGGCTAATGATGTTGATGAAATCAATTCTTTCATTAGGCCTACTGATGAGACTGGTAATAGAGTAGGTTTGGTGATAGATAGAGAAAAAATTAAAGTGATGAAAATTCTTCAAGCAGATGGTGCTTTAGCTGCTTTGAATGGCTGCACCCTTGAGCAAGTGTCTCAGTTTAATTATCTTGGGAGCTATGTAACAGATGCTGGGATCTGCAGCATGAGATAAATAGAAGAATAGGGATTGCTGCTAGCACATTTAGGAATCTGTGGAGAGTGCAGAAAAATATGCATATACAACTAACGACTAAAATTAGGCTGTATAATAGTTTGGTTCTTCCTAAGGTTAGTTATGGTAGCTAAATTTTGTAAGCAGAACAACAAGAAACTTGATGCCTCTGATTCTGGATGCTTGTGCAGTATATTGGACATTAGATGGTTTGACTTTGTAAGTAATGATGAAGGTAAAAGTAGCTCAGGAACCACCTTTGAGCAGCAGTTTTTGCAGAGATAGACAGTGTTTGTTTGGCCATGTTCTTCATATGCATTAGCTGCAGACTGGCAAATAAGAATTATGTAGTGTGCCTAAAGGGTTGGGTTGTTTTGCCTCTGAGTGGCACTTTTTTGCACACCATGGGCTAAATGGCCAGGTCACATGGACCCCAAAGGCTCAGAGAAGGTTGGGGGAGGGGACCGACTGGAACAACTGTTGGGAGACAGATGGTAGCCTCCCGTCAAGGCCATCCAGTGTGTTTTTTAATGTGCACAGGGTATGGCTCTCCTGCACATGGGGCCATGGCTTAACATCCCATCTGACGGACAGCAGCCTTTCCAAGCCCATCAGTGTCCCCTACTCACTGTGGGCAGGGCGGAGAGTTTTGCAGAGATAAATCTCAATGCTGACCCAGCTGGGCTCAAACCTGGGAATTGAAGATTATGAGCCTGGTGTGCTACAGTGTGCCTAAAGGATTCAAGAGGGAGATTTAGAATGCGATGGACAGACAATGTGAAACAGTACCTTGTTTGAATTGGCCTACAGTGGTCAAATGCAGCAGCGGTTGCTGAGATACAGACTGGTAAGACCTCCTAGCCTAAGGTGGCATGAAGATTTTGTTTGTGTGTCTGTCTATCTGTATGAAAGAGAGATGTAATAGCCAAAGAAATTAATGGTGATCAGGAGTGTAGGCAAGACCCCACCCCTGAGATTCTGTTAATGCAAATGCATATTTTTCTTTTAATAAAAATAAATGCAATTGTTTAAAAGTATCTAGAAATATCACAGTAAGCAATAGACTGTGTTGCAAAAGTGTTATGAGATTAGAGTTTTTATATATAGAAGTGTTTTGTCTTTTGTTCCTGGGAAAATATAAAGGAGATTTTGCCTATTGAGAGTTCTTGCAGTAAAGTAACACTAAATGTGGCAAACAAATAGACCATATGTGATTCTAAAACAATATCTAATCGCAACTGTCTTTCGGTTCCATTAGATCAAAATAGATATAATCTTGACAGCAAAAAGCATTACACTCAGAATGCAGCCTTGTGGCACCACCTGTTCTTGGGGGTACAATCGCAACAGAGTGTTTCCGACACATACACGAAAAGTACATGCCGATAAGAAGTTGGAGACGAAAATCGGCATGTGACCTCTCAAGCCGAAGCTATGGAGATCACGAAGAATGCCGAATCTCCAAGCCATGTCATACGTTTATTCGATGTTGAAGAAAATTTACACCAGGTGCTCTCTGCATAAAAATAAATTTCTGATAGCCGATTCGAGGCATATCAGATGATCAAGAGTTGACCGTTGCCTGCGAAAGCCATACTGGATGTTGGAAAGAAGGTTGTGTTCTAAATATCAGATGAGTCTGGCATTTACCATTCTTTCCAACACCTTGCACATGCAGCTCGTCAATGCAATGGGACAACAATTGGAAGGAATCTTGGAATCCTTTACTGGCTTCGGGAAGGCCAAGACAATGGCCTCCTGCCAGGAGTCCGAAAACTGCTTCTCAAAAAATATGCGATTGGAAAGATGGAGCTTGAATATGATTGAATGATGCCATCCGACATTCCACTATACAGGATAGTACTACATCTTATGGATGGCACCAAAAGCCACCTTTGTGTGCTGGTTGAGGCCTATCAGAACAGTGAAATTAAGGCTGCGAAGCAGCAAAGAGAGTACCTATCATCTGCATTACTTTTATATTATCGAAATCTTCTGTTCATTCATATCTCTAATTTTCATACTTTCAAATTTTGAGCCTTGTGTGCTAGTTGATGCCTATCGGAACGCTGACATTAAGGCTGCGGAGCAGCTGGGTGAGTACCTATCATCTACATTAGTTTAATATTATCAAAATCAGTCAGTTCATTCATATCTCTAATTGTGGAACTTTCAAATTTTGAACTGTGCCAATGATTATTGCCAATATGGTTAGGTAGCATTATTGTCTAATTTTTACTGCAACTCTGTACATGAATTGTACCGAAAGTCTACCATTTTTAAGGGGTAAATTCAAGCTCTTTTAATTTTAAAAACATGAGTTGGGTTGTTTTACCTCTGAGCAGCACTTTTTTGTTTTTTTTGGGCTAAATGGCCAGGTCACATGGACCCCGAAGGCTCAGAGAAGGTTGGGTGAGGGGACCCACTGGAACAGCTGTTGGGAGACAGATGGTAGCCTCCCGTCAAGGCCATCCAGCGTGTTCTTTAACGTGCACAGGGTATTGCTCTCCCGTACACAGGGCCACAGCTTAACGTCCCATTCGATGGACGGCGGCCTTTCCAAGCCCATCGGTGTCCCCTCCTGACCATGGGCAGGGCGGGGAATTTTGCGGAGATAAATCTCAACGCTGACCCAGCTGGGACTCAAACCTGGGAACTACAGATTACGAGCCAGGCACGTTACCGACTGAGCCACCCCCACCCCTTAGAAACATGACATTCACTACTTAAATATCAGTTATTTGGGACAGATGTCCAAGTTCGAAGCTCTCGTGTTTTCGTGGATGGTTGGGTGAGGGGACACACTGGACAGGTGTTGGGAAAAGGGTGTCAGCCTCCCGTCAAGGCCATCCAGCATGTTCTTTAATGCACGTGATTCCTCATAATGTGTCTCTCCCACACACGGGACCGTGACTTAACATCCCATCTGATAGACGACAGCCTTTTCAAGCCCAACAGTGACCCATATTCACTGTAGGCAGGGTGGAAAGTTTGGCAGAGTAAAATCTCTGCACTTGCCCAGTTGGAATCCGAACTTGATAATTGCAGGTTACGAGCCTGGCACGCTACCAACCGAGCCTCCCCTGTCCCCATAATAAAAAAAAAATGAGAATAAAAATAGAAAGAAGGTGGGAAAAGGAAAAGTGAAATGGTGACAAAAAACATAGGTGAGAAAATAGTAAAGAGGCAGAATAAAATGATAAGATAATAGTAATAAAAAAAAAAAATAAGTAAAGGGAGGGGGAGAAAGGGAGGATGGAAATAGTGAGAAATAAAATAGGAAAGATGGGGGATAGAAAAAAATGGATATAAAATGTTGTTTGAAGTTCAGACAGTGTTTGAATTTGTTATCTGTTTAATGGTTAGAAATGTCAATCATGAGAATACTTTTAAGTTTTAAGAAATATTTATTATTATTATTGATATAATTAATTTTAATTTTGAAAGGATACGAAGTATAGTAAGGTGTAAAGTGGAGGGTGGTGGCGAAAGCGTTCACAAAATCAGTCTCAACATGGATTAGTGTTGCCATGAACATTGAACCACAGCAAACTTAGATGAGGGACGGATGCCGTTAGTGCTCCGCAAGTTATGGCCTATTGGAGATTGTATGGGCATCCTTGGGTTGAGCCGTCACGTGGAGGATGGCACAAGTCAAGGTGATCCCCGACAGGCATCGTCCGACCTAGATTGTGGAGACTGCTTGCCATGGGTAGGTAGGAAGTTAGGGGGAAGGAATGGAATGCAAGCCTGCTAGAACTTAAGCATAGAGTGGCTGTCTTGTAAAAATACTTGTGATCTTTGGAAAGAAGTGAAACATAGAGACACATTGGATAATTGGAAAGATGAAGCAGCCGATCCTTACTTGATGGTGAGAGATGGTGGAGCATGGTGCAATGGATATTGTCCGGTCCAGCAGCAGATGCACGAGAGGTGTGCAGAGCAAGGCGTAGCTCCTCCCCTGTGAATGGCCTGTTGTAAGGTTCCAGGCCATTTGAATGAAAGGAGAGCTGAGAGCGTTCCACTCTGTTCTTATGGGTCAGAACCTCGGGGGAGTAAGAAGAGATGGAGGTAAATGACTCCCCCAGAGTATCGGCAATTGCTTTGGGATAAACAATTGCCTGTCCATTGCGCTCCAGGATCGATAACGAGTGGGATACGTAGTTCCCACCCATCTTCCGGACTTTATCCCACACGACTTTAGAACTGGTCGTGTGGGCGATAGAAGATGTATATTTGATCCAAGATTCCTTCTGGCTCTGGTGCCAAATGAAACGAGCTTCAGCCCTGGTGAGTTTGAACATTTCAAGGTTGAGGCACATTGGATATCTCTGACCCCCCCCCCCCCCAAACCTTGTTCTGAGCCTTATGAGCTGCAGTGCAATCTGGATTCCAGCATGGTTTTGGGAAACAAGGAAACAGTGTCGAAGTTTGAGGAATCATTGATACAGCTGCATCTACGATACAGTCCGTTATCTCAGCTACTGCCACATTAATGGGCTCCTGGCTCACAGAGTCGTCATCGAGTTCAGATAGCTGCTCGAAACCACTCCAGTCAGCCCGATCAAGCCTCCACTGTGAGATGTGTGAAGGGTTTCAAGGCCCCCCATGGGAGATGGTGCACACCACAGGAAGGTGATCTCTTCGGAAGGGGTTGTCCTCGACCTCCCATGTAAAGAGTGGAAGGATTGAAGTGGAGCAGATGGTGAGGTCAATGGCAGTGAATGTGCGGGTTGGGGAGTGAAAGTAAGTACTGACACCGGTGTTCAACAGAGAGAGAGAAGGATCCAAAAGCCACTGCTCCAGGACCCCACCCCTCCCATTAGTGTCAGCACTGCCCCATCGTGGACTGTGTCAGTTGAAGTCCCCCATTATGAGGAAGGGGAATGGGAGCTGTGAGACAAGATCATCAAGGTCTTCCTGGAAGACGCTCCCAGGTGGCAGATACACTGAGCAGTCAGTGAGAACTCCATGAAGAGACGGATGGCTACTGCCTCTAAGTTGGTGGTGAGGGGTATGACCTGGAATGGAGAATGGTTGCTCATGCAGATGGCAACACCCCTGCGAGCTGGACCATCTCCATCTCGGTCCCGGCGAACTAGTGAAAAGTGCCATATCGTGGGATCTGTGACTGGCTGCAAGTATGTCTCCTGCAGGCACACACACAGATGAGCTGGTGTGCCTGAAGGAGGAACTTGATGTTGTCAAGATTCCTCTGGAATCCATGACAATTCCATTGTAGGAGTGTGGCAATCTCAGGACTTAGAAGAGTGGCGGATGACGAATTCCTATTCAACTTAACCGCCGCAGAGGATAGTTTAGTGAGTGAATAGGGGGCGGGCGGTACCCATGTCCTTGGAATCTTCTGCAGGACATGGATCAGTTCCTGCTCTTTGTGGAAGTGTGATGATGGTTTTCTTTTTTGTCCCTGATGGGGGCCCCTTCAGTTCGAAAGTCTTGCTGTCTGAGGACAGGAAGGAGGAGGCCTTCCAGTGGAGATGGAAAGCTGAGTTGCAGGAATGGAAACCGGAGTTGATGTTGAGGAGCAGTTTGGAGTGTTTACCGCCTCTAAGTTGGTGGTGAGGGGTATGACCTGGAATGGAGAATGGTAGCTCACGAGGATGGCGACACCCCTGCGAGCTGAACCATCTCCATCCCGGTCCCGGCGAACAAATGTAAACTGCCAGATCGGGGGATCTGTGATTGGCTGCAAGTATGTCTCCTGCAGGCACACACAGATGGGCTGGTGTAACTTAAGGAGGGCCTTGATGTTATCAATATTTCTCTGGAATCCACAATTCCATTGTAGGAGTGTGGCCATCTCAGGACTTAGAAGTGTGGATGGACAACGAATTCCTATTCAACTTAACCGCCGCAGAGGACAGTTTAATGAATAGGGGGCGGTTGGTATCCATGTCCTCAGAATTGTCCGATGAACGTGGATCAGTGACCGATTTTTGTGGAGGAGTGATGATTTTCTTTTTGGGCCCCAGTGAGTGCCCCTTAGGTTTGGAAGGTCTAGCTGTCTGAAGTCGGGGAGTAGGAGGATTTCCTGTGGAGGTGGAAGGCCGAGTTGCAGCAATGGAAACTGGAGTTGATGTTGAAGTCGACACCATCCTCGGTTTCGCCTGCATCAGGAGGTATCTTGCTGCAGGTGAGAAAGATTCAGTAGGTGTAGACTGATGTCAGTCTGCACCGCAACCAAAGTCATTGGAACGATGCACTTTCCAATGACTGCACTGGCATAGGATATCTTGCCAGGGGGTGCAGATGATGCAGTGAGATTTCTTGCTCCAGTTCCATGAGATGTTGTTTACAACTTTCAAACATTGAATCTCCTTTTCTTCCTTCCACTTGGGACAATCGCGGGAGTACACCGGATGCTCGCCACTACAGTTGACAAAGCTTGCCTTTTCTGCTGTGCAGTCAGGATCGAGATGATCCTTACTGCCACAGCGAGCACACGTGGATTTGCCCTGGTAAGCTGTGCGGGCATGACCATATATCTGACACTGAATACAGCGTAGAGGGTTCGGAATATATATTACCGGACCTCACAATGTAAATAACCTGCCTTGGTGGAAGAAGGCAGGCGAGGCGTATTAAATGTCGCAATCAGTACCTGGGTGGGTACCAATTTCCCATCACAGCATGTCGAAACCCGATGGACCGCTGTTACTCCTTGAGGTGTGAGCTCTAAGAAGATTTCCTCCTCAATAACTTTGAGGAGGCCCCACTCAATAATCACACCCCAAGAGGAATTCAAAATTTTGTGGGGAATGAACTTGACAGCCACCTCACCAATCTCTTTTACTTTCAAAAGCAGTTCGGAGTGTTTCGAACAAGCGGTCTCAACCTGCAAGTTGAGAGATCTTAAGTGCTTGTTGGATTTTGCCTCTCCTGCAAGACCTTTCAAACTTTTGTTCACAAAAAAGGGGACATGTCCCCAAGTACCTGATCACCCGTGGAGTGGATGATCAGGAATCTCGGGAACGAAGACACAGACAAAGAAGACAATGGCAGAGATAACGTAGACAAGGAAGATGGGGGCTCATGTCGAGGCCTAGCCCTCTTAGCAGCATTGATCGCATTAATTTCATCATCAACTCTCATGTTTTGTGTGGTTCAGTACCTGCTGCTCCCCCCCCCCCCAGAGTGGGACCTCCTTGATGGGGGGGGGGGGGGGGGTTACGGTGCCTCTGAGAAGTTGGGCTCAGATCGTTGGCACTCTGGAGTTCTTGAAGTCTGGTGGCCCTCGGTAGAGGGGCCTGTTGAAGGCTGGCGGACTGTCTTAGCAGGGCCGGTCCAGTCAGCTTATTGACTTGTCCCCCAGCGAAGCTGGGGGTTGCAGCCTAGATTGAGGGGCAGTTCTAAGGGCCTCGGACAGGGCTTGGGGAACCCTGTCTTCTGTAGGCTCATCGGGGAGTACTGCGGATTGAGTTGTGCACCTCTTCGTACACTTGTCCGTGGGCTTTTCGATGCAGTCTCTGTGATATCGAGGTGGACGGATGTTCGATGTTGATGATGAAAGAGATATCGAAGTTCACATGTGAAGGGGCCGATGCCAGAATGGTCATGTGAAAGGTTTTAGCGCCGGCCTTTCACATGACCATTCTGGTTTTTTGGGGGGCTTCAGCCCATTCACAATGGAGAGGTAGAAGTTGGAGGCTCACGGCCGGGGGTGGCTACCCTGGAGAGCGGACTTATCGATGGAACAGCCAAACTAAGAGTCCCACAGAATGAGATTTGGACTCGTGGCTTCGTAGTGGGGAAGCTTGGGTGCTCTGAAGTGGTGTCGGTGGGTGGTCCTCTAATGTCCACACAGCCTGTAACTCCCCGGAGGTGCCGAGACAGGGAGGGCCTGCTGAAAGGGCGTGGGAAACCTGATTAGGCAGACTTATCCTGCACTAGCGATGGTTGCGGTTACAGCCCCGAAGTAGGTGGCGTCCGCTTTGCTGGGGGCCTCCAATCGGCGCTATGGAGGGGCCGATGCCAGAATGGTCATGTGAAAGGTTTTAGCGCCAGCCGATTAGGCATGGCTGGTGGGACAGCCCGGGTTCTCTGCTGCAGAGGATCCAAAAAGATAGGAATTTTATATCAGTTTGGCATCAAAATTCAAAAGATACCATCTTTTATTTTATATATTGGCAAGTTTCTGGACAAAATTCAGTGAGTGTTGGGTATTTTCCTAGGCATTTCACAAAATTTCAAAAGATCCCACTCTCACTGCACCTCAATGATTATATCTTCAAGCAGGCTATTAAAACCCAAGCAGTGTTTTTCTCTTCACAAGGTCTTCTCCCACTGTAGGCAGGTACAATGTAAGGCAAGCTTAAAATGTTAGGTACCTTTTTAGTCGATGGTGGTTTCTGTGATATCTCCCTTATGGTGATATGCAGTCAACGTACTGCGGTGCACCGGGATTGTCACGATTACTTCGCTGTCCCCATCCTCTATGGAGCCAAACAAGTGGACACCCAGTCGGGCGTCAGGGCTACACAGACACTATACCCACACAGACAGTGAGCCAAGCCCTCACAAATAAATAAAAGGAAAATAAAAAGAGAAATGTGCAGAAATAAACTTCTACACAAAAGAAACTAAGAGGAAAATAACAAAATTGTGAACGTCTAAATGGGTCTCACAAAGAAATTGTAACTTCAAAAGGAAAATAAGTTGTGAAGAAATTCACAAACCTGTACCGACTGTGGGCAAGGTTACTCACCGCTCTGCATACTTGACCCTAGCAGGACCTGCCCACCAGCCAGTTGCTCCTGGGGGAGCCACCCCAGGAGCTCCCATTTACCGGAAGCAGAGGCCAAAACAGTGTATAGTAGAAGCCCCAGAATCCGCTGCCCAGCCCCACGACGACAGGCTCCCCAATGGCAAGGCGGCCAAAGGGGACCCTGCCAGTCACGAGCTGTGGAGAGAAGACTGGAACCTCTGAGCAACTACCAAGATCCTCCTTTCTCGGGACATGGGTCTCGCGCATGGCAAACACACGGGAGAGCATTCAGGACCCTGTGAAGGTAACTGAGCCAGCAAAACCTTCATAGGGTGGTCTCCTCACCGCATACAGGAGCTCGCACCAAGGGGTTTCGTGACTTTGGAACATACATATGAAGATGAAATGACTGAAATGCCACAATTTAAAGATGCTCACCAAAAAAACTAAACCTTTTAAATTTTAGGAGAGCAAAAATACAAAAACCATATACACAAATACGATTAGCTGCTTCCATATTACTCCCAAAGAGAATGAGAGAAATGGTGGAAGAAATTATTCTTTCACTTGTTAAACTTTGTCCTTGTGAATGCTTACATATTCCATAAAAAAAAGAAATGCTCAAAAGTTGAAGCTGCTGTGATCCTGTGAGAACATAGTTGAAGAGCTCACACAACTGATGCAATAAAGCATATCACTACTATAGGGAGACTTGTAGGCAGAAATCATTTCCCTTACAGAATCGCAGCAACTGGATCAAAACAAAAAGGGTATTCACAACATATCTGTAAGGCAAGTACAAACAGTGCAAAATTTAATACTGGCAAGTCAGCAAAGAAATTCACTACCATCTACTATTGCAAATGTTATATCTGCCTCAAGGAGTGTGTGGAAATGTTCCATTAAAAGCAAATCTATTGGGAATAAAATACTCCAAGGAACATAATATGAATCTTTCATTGTAATATGGAATTAGTTAGTAATGTGCCCGGCTCATAAACTGTAGAGCTCCCAGGACAGCCCACCATCCACTGAATGGGATATAAAGTATGGCCATGAGTGCAGGGGAGCAATACCTTGTGCACAGCCAAGAATACACTAGATGGCCTTGATGGGAGACAAGGTCATCTAGACAGTTTCCTAACAGTTGTCCAGTGAGTTGATAGAATCAGCCAAATGTGCATTTTTCCCCCTTAACGTCTCATAAGTACAATAAAGCCAAAAGACCAATTTTGTTATATATATTCTTCTCAATACTTTATTTTTCTATTTGCTTAAAAGGGTTAATATTATTTATTTAGGAGGTAAAATTTTTTTCACCTAAAAATTACCTCATATTAAAAAAATATGAAAAAAAAAACTAATTTTTACATCACAGTTTTAAGTAATTAAAATTTAGTTAATATCTTGAATACTCTGATATTGTTAAATGTTTTAAAGCACTTCAACAAAATATCTATGCTACAAATAAATCGAGTTTTACAAAAATTACTGTTAAAAGGTTAGATTTGTTCTTGGCTACTTTTACAATTACATCGGTTTTAACATTTTACCTTTACGTAAAAGTACCGAGAATTTACTTAATATAGTGCTTCTTATGCTACGGACCTTATTTCTAGCAAAATCACACCATTATTTGTTGCTGTTGTATAATAGCTATTTCATTAGTACCTACTGAACTCAAACTCGTTCAAAACTCACCTCTACAATGGTGGAAAATTTTGGAAAGGACTAAAGTTATGACCAATATTGCAAATGATGCAATTATGTTAGAAATTTCAAATTTTGGTGGTGAAATGTTAAGGTTAAATAGTTTGCATTGATAACAATAATTCTCACCCTTATCCCAGTGGTGGTGGTGATGTGATAATGTAAAATACCCTAAGGGAATTTGCCTACTGCTCTTGGGGGTATATTATTCAGGCATCTGGCATTCCTTTTGTGCACGGGTTTACCGCTGCTGGAAGTGCCTACTTGCTGACCTCAGATGGTATTTCTTCTCATAAAGGTACCAGTCCATCTTTGCTTGCACTGGTTTTCCATTGGGTTGGGTTGTTTTACCTTTGAGCGACACTTTTTTGCACACCATGGGCTAAATGGCCAGGTCATATGGATCCCGAAGGCTCAGAGAAGGTTGGGTGAGGGAACCCACTAGAACAGCTGTTGGGAGACAGATGGTAGCCTCCAGTCAAGGCCAGCATGTTCTTTAATGTGCAAAGGGTATGGCTCTCCCATACACAGGGCCACAGCTTAACGTCCCATCCAATGGACGGCAGCCTTTCCAAGCCCATCGGTGTCCCCTACTGACCGTGGGCAGGGCGGGGAGTTTTGCAGAGATAAATCTCAACGCTGACCCAGCTGGGACTCGAACCTGAGAACTGCAGATTACGAGCCTGGTGCGCTACAGATTGAGCCACCCCCGCCCCGGTTTTCCATTGGTTTATTGAGACTTTCTTGGATGAAACTGCAGTGGTCGGCCCACTGCTCCACCACTACCACAACAGCAACAGCGGCAGCAACTGCCCTGTTGCTGTAGTTATATTGTGAACCCTCTGTCTGTGCTGCGGGAGCTCCTCGTTCCAATGATGTAACAGAAGATTCTATGCAGGTGGAAGGAAATTAATTTCTGTATTACATAGGGTGTCTTTTTTTTTTCAGATTTCTAAAAATGTTTTTTAGATAATTTAACTGAAATTTAGTGGAGGGGTTGACAATTTATGTTCCAAAATAGTTGCAGATATTATGAAACAAAGAGGAAAAACTGCATTAACAACAACTATTTTAGAACATAAATTACCGAAAACAAAAATTACACCAAAGCCAATAGCTTCCCCCTACTAAATTTCAGTTTAATTATCTAGAAAACATTTTTATATATTTGCAAAAAAGATACCCTATGCAATACAGAAATTAATCCCCTCCCACATGCATGGAATCTCCTGCTACGTCACTGGAAGGATCACGTCATCCTGCAGCACTGCCAGAGGGCCAACAGTATAAATACCACAACAGCTGATGATGCTGTTACTTGATAAGCGAAACGCATCACGGAAAAGTTCCTCTTTTTAACTTGTGCTTTTAGTTATTTTAAAAGTAATAAAGGGAAGAGCAGGGAAAGAGAAGTATGTTCTTAGTCAACTTATAACATCAATGAATGCGCTTTGCAAAATATGCTTCATCCAAGCAAGTCTCAATAAATAAATGGAAAATCCATGCAAGCAAAGATGGACTGGTACCTTTGCAGGAAGAAATACCATCTGAGGTGAGCATGACTGGCACCTCAGGCAGCGGTAAATCTGTGCACGAAAGGAACGCTGGATGCCTCAATAATATACCCAAGAGCAGTGGGCCAGCCATTATACAACAGCAACAAATAATGGTCAGACTTTGCCAAAAATAAGATTCATAGCATAAGAAGTACTATACGAAGTAAATACTCAGTACTTTTACACAGAGTAAAATGTTAAAACTGATGTAATTGTAAAAGTAGCTGACAACTTTAACCTTATAACAGTGATTTTGTGAAATTAAATTTATTTATAATCTTAGCACTGTGAATTTTCAATATAATTTATCTATGCTACCTAGTATCGAAAGTGATGAATAAGATTTTACATACTATAGAGGTGACAAAAAAAATTCCACTACGTACTTTTTGCACACACACCCCTTTGGGCGCATTGTCAGGAGGCTGTAAATCCATAATAAGGATGCAAAATGCACATCATGAATTTCAACATTTATAAGCACTCTATGCTACCGTAACTATCATGTTATTATTGACACCACTGCAGTCACGAAACTTCAATCAGTGGAAGTAAATTTCGCTATAAGCAAACAACTCCAACTCCTCATCATATTGCATCACCTTCTCCATTTCGAACCTGCGGCACTCATTACATGCCAGCAAGGATTTTACAAATGAACTTGTCACTTGTTATTCAATTATATATTGTTATCAACTTTCATCTATGAAGTTCCTCTCACTTGTCACTTCTATGTACATAAATCGCATTCATTACTTTTGATACTATATAATAGATATTTTGTTGAAGTGCTTTAAAATATTTAACATTGTCACATAGTATTAATAAAAAATATAAAAATAAATACCCCCTCAAGTAGCTGCTTGTCACAGAGGTTTGACAGTAGCCTATCAGTTTATACAACATAGTAGAAGGCTGTGAGGATGGCGGAACCTCAACATAAAAACAACACAAACATCCATGCCTTACCTGGGGCTCGAACCCAGGTCCCTTAGATCACTGGGCAAGCATGCTAAACACTCAGCCAAACATATTAATTTCAATTACAGCACTGTGAAGTTGTAAATTTTATTAAAAGTTTAAAAAACTGAAAATTTCTCTCCTGAACTTCATATATTCCACCACTTTAACTACAGTACTAAGTATTTTGATTCATTTTAAATTTGAGAAAAAATTAAAAAAAACTCCTTTTTAGACATTGGCTTCAATAATAAGAATAAAATTTAAAAACATTCAATATTATGTGCTAAATCTCCTTGTCTTATGATAGAGATCATGTGACATGATTTTTTTTGGCATGTCAGTAAGAGATGAAAACAAATGTCTATGGCTATGTAGAGATATATGCACCGAACTTGGAAACAATGGCCTTAACAATTCAATACATATTTATGAATGAATCATTGATGGCAATAAGGTGACCATGTTACCATAATAAATTATTATAAAAGATCTCATCAAATAACTGATTACACATTGCAAAATATACTGACATGAGAGTTTATTAGGTATACCACCCCTCTTCATATATATGGTTCATTCTAACACATGTCACACGACTGCAGTGTGAAGTATAAATCAAGCAGACTTAGCTCTTCCAGTATCAGTTAAGAGTTGGATTCACAGAATGAGCAAAATGAATGACATGAGTGACTTTGACATAGCATGATAGTTGGCACTAGACATGTCAGTTCTAGCATCTCCCATATGGCCATCCTGGGCTTTTTCACAAACAGTCATTTCAAGGGTTTACCAAGAATGGTATCAAAAACATAACAAATATGTAAATAGTTTAACTCAGTGTCAAATATTCAAATATATATATACACTTTTTTTTTGCTGATTTGCTTTTTCACTGTTGTTAAATGTTCATATGAAAATGACACCCCTAAGATAAACAAATTACTTTTATCATTGCATTATTCATGAAATAAATTCATCTTATGCTCCTAAGGACATTGTGACTTTCATGATGTATTGTGTTTATCATAATGACATTTTCATATGAACATTTAACAACTTGTGTGCTAGTATCAATGAAAAGGTGTATATGCACTGGTTTCCAAAAATTAAGGAATATCCCTATGTTAAGTCAATAGGAAGCTAATGTCAAAGCTCTATAACTTCTGAAATGTTTTTTTTTTTTAAATGTGATTGCAAATAAAGACCTCAGTGAAATAAATCAATATCTCGATTTTCAACAGTATTTATTCAGTAGTGATGGAGCACAGAACCTGTCAGGTCTAGCACTTAATGTCCGATCCCGCCTTCTCATGGTGCAGGCCATTAGTACCTTTCAAAAGAGATATTCTCTTTTGGAAGGTAACAGAAGGGGAGGGCTGCCAGTTCAGTATGGCCTACTGATCTGGTCATCTATGGCCATTTTTTTCTTTTTTTTTCAACCCTGCTGAGGAGTGGTCAACTTCACAGAGTCCTGGTGCTGACCATTTATACCTACTAGACTGGACTTGTTCATGGATTTGAGCTTCATTATGGTTCCTGGACTTGCTTCACTGGTGGGCCTCTGTTAAGGGAGAATCTTCCACTGTGTTTCCTGCTTGCTTCTGGGTTGCCAGCCCAAAGTGAACAGAGGCATGGGATACCTTATATCAGCTGGTGGATAATTCTGATCAGAGGCTATCGCAGGTACCTGAACCTCACTTAGCTAGTTGGGCATTGTCAAGCCTAAACTGGAGTAATGTCTCAGGCACACCATAGGTTCTTGAAAAAGTCCACTTGAAAAAGTGGTGCCTAAAGTTCCTACCTGTATCGGTGATTCAGCCTTTAGTGGAGGAGGAACAGGTCTTTGCCCCATGCCTGCGATCAGGGGGCTGTTTGATATTTTTGGCACTACCTATCTCAATAAACCTAGTTTCTTTAAAAATCCTATTAATCATTTTCTCTCTGCAGGAATGTGGAACATGAAGACATTACATAGAGATTATTCTCTTGATGCCCTCAAGCAGGAATTCCAGCACTATAAGCTAGATATTTTAGGCTTGAAAGAGACCAGATGGACAGGTAAAGGTGAGATACTTAAAAATAACTTTAAATCTCTCTTTTAAGGGAGGGAGGATGGAAAGCATCTCCAAGGTGTAGGTTTGCTTCTCAGCAGACATGCCAGTGATGCTCTTCTAGGATATGACTGCATTAATGACAGATTTCTTAGACCAAAATTTAAAACAAAAATTAAAGACTTGAATGTCATCTGTTGTTATGCCCTCACAAAGGACTCTGATGAGAACGAGGATAAGTTTTAAAGTTCTGTAACTTCAGTAACTTCAGGATATTTTGTATTTTGTGAAGGAGATATTTCTCTTGTGCTAGGTGACTTCAATGCTAAAGTTGGTACTGATTCTGTCCTTTGGACAGGAGTTTTAAGTGCCTTTGGCATTGATAGTTCCAATGGCAATGGGGAACATCTCCTACATCTAAACTTAATGGTTTACGAATAACTAACACATACTACAAACATCGGGACATTTATAAAATACATGGGTTTCACCTGATGGGTTGCACAGGAATATGATAGATTATATTTTAATTAACAGCAAATGGGCTAGTTCAATTGGGAATAGCAGTTTATACAGGGGAGCTGAAATTGGGTCTGACCATTACCTCGTCAAAAGTGTCTTGCAGCTGAAGCTTAAGAAATGTTGTGCTAAGGTTAAGAAAATTACCTTCAACACTGAAAATCTGGAAGATCCAGATATAGCCAAAGCATACCATGATAGGCTACTTAGTCATTATGACATTCATGGTTTGCTTACTGCTGAAGGAAGAATGAAATCAGTTTAAACAGACTTTTCTTGAAACCAACAGTATTCTTTTGAATAAAAGGAAACAGAGGAAACAAAATTATTTGAGTGATAAGGCTATGGAACTTATTTCTGAAAGAAGGAACTGCAGGATTAATATGAATCAACACCCTACTAGTCCTAACAGAAGGCATTATGAGCTTAATAAATGTGTAAAGGATCAGTTAACAGCTGATAAGAATTTTTCGCTTGATACCTTGGCTGGCAAAGCAGAGGAAGCAGTTAGACAGCACAACAGCAGGGGATTGTACCAGATAGTTAATGTTTTATGTGGGAAGAAACAGACAAGAAACAGACAGGTACACAGGGATTGAGGGATAAACATGGCAAGGTAGTTGAAGGTGAGGATTTTGTGATGGCTAGGTGGACTGAGCATTTCAGAGATGTTCTAAATAATGTGATTATTTCTACTCCCATTGTTTGTAATGAGGATAGATGCATTACTGGCTTTAATGATGGCCCTATATCACATTCCAAAGTCACTTTCGTTATCTCTACATTAAAACTATATAATTTCCCAGGGGTGGACGAAATCACCACTGAAATGCTTATAGCTGGAAACATTTGTGTTGCCACATGGCCGACTGAAATTTTCAACATATTTTATGATAAAGGTGTTGTTCCTAGGGATTTTACTAGAGCTATCATTGTTCCTATTTTCAAAAAAGGTGATCATAGTTCTTGTGATAACTATAGGGATATCAGCCTACTCTCTGTTCTAGGTAAAGTTCTTTGCATTATTGTACTTAACAGAATTAAGAATCTGGTTTACAGGCAATTGCATGATGAGCAATGTGGATTCAGAAGTGGTAGGGGATGTGTGGATCAAATATTTTCACTTATGCAGATTCTTGAGAAATGTTTAGTTTCAGAAACCTGTGGTTGCCAGCTTTATAAATTTCAAAAAGGCTTTTGACTGTTGATCGACATAATTTGTGGTTGTTAGATCATATGGAATACCTGATAAGTTAGTTAGTGTAATGAGAGCTCTCTGTAATAACACTGAGTCATGTGTGAGAGTTGGTATGTCTTGCAGCATTTGATTTAGCATTGCTAGTGAAGTCAGACAAGGGTGCATTTTGTCTCCTTTTCTCTTTAGTTTGGTTATTGATTATGTTACACGAAATTCACTGCAAGGGAAAGATTTTGGCCTTAAATGGTCTAGAGATTTCAAAATTTCTTATTTAGATTATGCAGATGATTTGTCCCTGTTGGCTACTGATGTTGATGAGATGAATTCTTTCATTAAGGCTGTTGATGAAACTGGTAATAGAGTAGGCTTTTTTTGATAAACAGAGAAAAAAGTAAAGTCATGAAAATTGGTCAGGCAGATGGGGCTTAAGTTGCTTTGAATGTCTGTACTATTGAGCAAGTCTCAGTTTAATTATCTTGGTTAGATAATTACAGATATTAGTGATGTGCAGCATGAGATAAAAAGAAGAATAGGGATTGATGTTGGGACTGTTAAGAATCTATGGAGAGACGGAAAAATAGATGTATACACCTAAAGACTAAAATTAGGCTGTATGATAGTTTGGTTCTTTCTAGGGTTAGTTATGGTACTGAAACTTGGACGCTGTGTAAACAAGATAACAGGAAACTAGAAGATGCTTTTGATTCTAGATGCTTACGCAGTATCTTGGGTATTAGGTGGTTCAACTTTGTAACTAATGATGAGGTTAGGCAAAGGAGTCTGCAACCTCCTTTAAGCAGCATATTGTGCAGAGACTCCACTGGTTTGGCTATGTTGCCCATATGGATAATTATAGATTGGCGAATAGGGTTATGAACAGTGTGCCGAAAGGTCTCAGAAAGAAGGTGAGACCTAGGATACGGTGGGCAGACAATGTCAAACAGGACCTTATTAGAATTGGCCTAGAGTGGCCAAATGCAGCAGCTGCAGCACAAAAGAGACATGTCTGGAGAGGAAAATTACAGTATGGTTGGACCTCAGTAGCCCATGGCTGCATGAGGATTTTGTATGTATATATGTATGTATTTAATGAGTTATGGAAGTTTGAATATTTAATGATAACAATGCCAAGCCACAAAAATTGACTTTAGAAGTTAATTGAAACTTAGTAATAAGTAATGCATCAATGTTTAATAAAATAAGTTTGTATTTTAGAACTTTGTGTAAAGAATTCTTTCAGTATTCTTCAGTTTTGTAAAAGTTTCTTAAGACTGGCATTGCTGTTGTTAAATATTCAAACTTCCATAACTCATTAAATACTGAATGAATATTGTTGAAAATCAAGAAATTGATTTATTTGATTGAGATCTTTATCTGCAATCAGTTTTCAAAACAAAAGAACTTAGTTTAGAAGTTAAAGAGCTTTGACGTTAGCCTCCCATTGACTTAACATAGGGATTTGCCTTAATTTATGGAAACCAGTGTATATAAATATATAAGTAAAAAAATATCTGTGATCAGTGATCCTGTGGGCAAAATCAGCTTATGGATCTGAGGGATCAAAAGAGATTGGCAAGAATCATGCAAGCAAATAGATGGGCCATAGCCACGCAAATCATGGCAGAATCAACCACGGGTGTGCAGATCATCTCTAAAGGCACCATGTATTGGACCTTGTGACAAATGGGCTACAACCAGTGGTGGATCACTGCACAAGCACAAGAATTGCATGCTTGGGGCCTCAAACAACCAAAAAGAAAATTAGTTTTTTTTTATTTTTAATGTTTTGTTAATTGACAAAAAATATAAAATAACACTAACCATAATAAAGGATTTTTTTTTGTTTCGATTCACACATTTCAGTTTAACATGTTTAAAAAAAAACATTATTTTAAATTTTTAGAGTGGCCTCAAACTTAGGTTGACTTGGGGCCCCCAAATACTTAATCCACTGCTGGCTACGAGAGCCACCAACCATGTCAAGTGATGTTGTCAGCGAAGAACACGACAGCAAGCACATCTCTAGTGGGTTCAGGAGCATCGACATTGGGCCATTGATGACTGGAAAAAGGTATCCTGGTCAGACAATTCAAGGTTCTTTTGCATCATGCTGATGGAAGGATAAGAATTTGGCACAAGCAACATGAGGGTATGAAGCCATCTTTTCTGGTGTCAAAAGCACAGATTGGGTTGTTTTACCTCTGAGTGGCACTTTTTTGCACACCATGGGCTAAATGGCCAGGTCACATGGACCCCTAAGGTTCAGAGAAGGTTGGGGGAGGGGACCCACTGGAATAGCTGTGGGAGACAGATGGTAGCCTCCTGTCAAGGCCATCCAGTGTGTTCTTTAACGTGCACAGGTTATGGCTCTCCTGCACACAAGGCCACAGCTTAACATCCCATCCGACGGACACAGCCTTTCCAAGCCCATCAGTGTCCCCTACTGACTGTGGGCAGGGCAGGGAATTTTGCTGATATAAATCTCAATGCTGACCCAGCTGGGACTCAAACCTGGGAACTACAGATTACAAGCCTGACATGCCACCGACTGAGCCACCCCCACCCCCAAAAGCACAGGCTGGTGGTGACAGTGTGATGGTGGGGAGAATGTTTTTCTGGCCCACATTAGGCCCCTTGATACCCATCAACAGACATCTGAATGCCATGGCATGTTTACAATCAATATCGTAGCAAACAAAGTTCATCCCTTCATGACTACAGTTTATCCCCACTCAGTGGACACGTTCATCATGATAACGCACCTAATCACAAGGCACATATCCCTGAATGGTTCCAGGAACATGCCAAGTTTCCCTTGTTTCATTGACCTGTCCCCAAATATAAACCCTATCAGCTGCTTGAGAGGGTATTTATTTTTTCATTTTTTTTATCAAGCATCTTTGGAAAGAGATGGTAAGGTCTGTTCGCAGCGAGACTGTGCCACCATCCAATTTGCAGCAACTGTGTGAAACAGTCATTTCCATGTGGTACAACATTCCTGCATAATGCATCCAGCATCTTGTAAATTTCAGGCCCAGACGAATTTTGGCTGTTCTGAAAGCCATAGGAGTGCAACACATTACTAGGTAAATGTACCTAATAATCTGGAATCTACATATATAGTGCACCATAAAAATACATGCACTGAATCTATCAACTGTTAACTGATTTTGTTAAAAATACTTCTCTGTATATTATATTTTAGTTATGGTTTCATTTAGCTGCTATATCTGAGAGAGCTGTTTTATTCTCTCACTGAAAGATAATTCACTTCATTCTCATTTAATATTTTTGGTTATAATAATTTTAATTTTTTTAATTTTCCCTCATATAATGGCAGAATCTAAAACTTATATATTCTTATATTTAAAACCTTAGTATTTCGTATCATTTAATTTTTTATTGTATAACGTATATATGTAACTTTTGCTGGCATAAATAAAATTTCAAAGTAACTTTGTAATTTTTGCACGAGCTACAAAATGTTCTTTTAATTCTCCAATTTTGGCATGTGAGCTTGAAAAGGTTTGCCATACTTGTTTTACTTCATATGGATTATCAGCTTCTGGTTTTTATCTGCTTCAAAGTTACCAACTTCAAAATTAAAAAAAAAATCGATTTTTCGTGATTTTTTTTTTTACCTACAATAATTATTAGATTGTAGTTCATGCCTTTTCAAAATTGCAAAAACATAAACTTAAAAAAAAAGGCACACATTTCAAAAAGAATGTATTTTTGGACTTTTAATTTTACTACAAGTGATTACATTTTAAAAGTTGAACATTTTTGTGTTTAACCTCCCTGTTCCCAACTTCATGTGTTGAAAATACATTAAGGAATGAGAAGCCACTGGAAGTAGAAGTAAAAATGGAATAATGATGTTGAGGAAGCAACAAACAAAAGAGGACTTTTAAAAGAATATTGGATAATTACAATAAAGTGGAGACAATGTCTCGTCATCATCAAGCAGTCATGACAGAGGTTGAATCAGATTGTGCAATTTAGTTCCCCAAACACCTTTCTCCTGAGCTATATCTGCTGCATCTCACCACTGTAGACCAATTATAAGGTCTATGATTTCAATGATTTTTTGGTATACTTGTACTCAGATAAATACTTAAAGCTAATTTGTTTCCCCACTAGTTGTTGCCCACTGTAAGATGTAACTATTACAAAACTGCCAAAAATTTCAAAATTTCAACTATTCAATTTCCTCTAAATGCTTTTAACTATCATTCTATTCATGCTATGAAATCAGTAATGAAATTCATCTCTTTTTAAAGGTCTTAAAATATTTGGCAAAAATCCATTCACACACACATACAAAATCTTCATGCAGCCATGTGCTACAGAGATCCCACCAGTCTGTGTAATTTTCCTCTCTAAGCATGTCTGTTCTGAGCTACAGCTGCTGCATTTGGCCACTGTAGGCCATTTTAAGCAAGGTCCTGTTTGACATTATCTGACCATCGCATTCTACATCTCCCCCTTTCCTTGAAGCCTTTAGGCACACTGTGTGCATGCACACACGCACGCACATACACACACACAAAACCCTCATGCAGCCATGGGCTATGGAGGTTCAATCAAACTGTGTAATTTTCATCTCCAGACATGTCTCTTTTGAGCTACAGCTGCTGCATTTGGCCACTCTAGGTCAATTCTAGCAAGATCCTATTTGATATTGTCTGCCCATCGCATCCCAGGTCTCATCCTTTTTCCGATACCCTTAGGCACACTGTTCATAATCCTCTTTGCCAATCTGCAGCTATGCATATGGATAACATGGCAAAACCAACACAGTCTCTCTGCACAAAATGCTGCTCAAAGGCTGTTGATAATTCCTGCTTCTACGCTCATCATTACTTACAAAGTCAAACTATCTAATGCCCAAGGTACTGCACAAGCATCTAGTATTAAAGTCTCTTGTTATCCTGCTTACAAAGGTTCGCTACCATAACTAACTTTAGGAAGAACCAAATTATTATACAGCCAAATTTTAGTCTTTTGGTGCACGTGACTATTTTTCCACACTTTCCATAGTTTCTTAAAAGTCCCAACGGAAATTCCTATTCCTCTATTTATCTCGTATCATAATTACCAGTATATGTTACAATGGTCCCAAGTTAATTAAGCTGAGACACTTGCTCAAGAGTGCAGCCATTCAAAGCAACTGAAGCCCCATCTACCTGACCAGTTTTCATCACTTTAGTTTTTTCTATTTATCACCAAACCTACTCTATTACCAGTCTCATCAACAGCCCTAATGAAAGAATTCATCTCATCAACATAATTTGCCAAAAAAGCCAAATCCTCAGAATAATCTAAATCACAAATTTTCATATCTCTATACCATTTAAACCCAAAATCTTTCCCTTGCAGTGAATTTCGCATAGCATAATCAATAACTAAAGAGAAAAGGAAACAAATGCATCCTAGTCTAACTCTGTTGGCAATGCTAAACCAATCTCTACAAGCCTTATCAACTCTTACACCCCTTCCCAAAGGTTAGAGTCAGTACTGTGATGCCCCATCATTCACTTTTGCTTTACCTTAACCAGTTTTGTTCAATTTACGTTATATTTACCATTTTGGGGATTTTTATTTCCTTTTTGGCATCACAGCTCTCGTTTCCAAGATGTTGTGAGTTGCGCACATGCAACTCCGATCTTTCGACGTCAGCTGCTAAAGCGCGTGCCAAGGACACGCCCCCTCTTGCGTCATAGCTTGCTTCGTTCGTCATAATATGTAAATGTCTTTCCCGGCAAGCATTGCCGGCTATTGTCTTTTAAACGGTGACCTGCGAGTCACAGAGGGAGAGGAGAGCAGTTAGTGCAGAGACACTAAGCACAGGAGTTGTATCTTCATTGATGTCTTGGTGAGTTGAACTATTTTGGAAATAAATCTGTTTGTTATTTTAAACCTTTTGAGTCTATACAGTTTTTTTCTCTTGAGCAACGCGAATTAAGGATTTTTGAATTGTATTTAAATTTACTTGACAATCATTTTGATTCTTACTCATGAACGCTCGCTGGTATTTGAACCCTAAATCAACTTATTATCAACTTATTCTACTTTTGGCAATTTGTTAATTATTGCCTGGCGCCCGTCTAAGCTATCCGGAGCATAAAACTTCAATTATTATTATATTTATTTGGAGCGTTACAGTACCAACTTAGCAGTGAAGTCACCTAGCACAAGAGAAATATCACCTTTCTTGATAGACTTCAAAATATCATGAAGTTATCTGTAAAACTTTTCCTGCTCTTTCTCATCAGAGTTCTCAGTTGGGAGCATAACAACAGATGAAGTCTTTAATTTTTGTTTTAAGTTTAACTGTAAGAAATCTCTTACTAATGCAAATATTTCATACGGTTAAATTTTCATACAGTTAATAGAAGAGCATCATCATTGGCATGTCTGCTGAGAAGCAAACCTACAACCTTGAAGATGTTTTCCATCCTTCCTCCCTGAAAAGAGAAATTAAAATTACTTTTAAGTATCTGACCTTTACCTGTCCATTTGGTATCTTGTAAGCCTAGAATATCAAGGTTATAACGTTGGAATTCCTGTGTGAGGACATCAAGAGAATAATCTCTATGCAATATCGTCTCATTCCACATGCCTGCTAAGCAAAAATGATTAGTAGGATTGTTAAAGAAACTAGGTTTATTAGTAGGATTGTTAAAGAAACAAGGCAGGGCCAACAATATGAAATTGCCCCCTAATCACAGGCATGGGGGAAAAGACTCATTCTCCCACTGCTACAGGCTGAAGCCCCCGATGTTGGTAGGAACTTCAGGCACCACTTTTTCAATAACTGGAATCTATATAAAAACTGACCTGATTGAGACACATTACTCCAGTATAGGACTGCAATGCCTAACTAGCAAAGTGAGGGTTCAGGTACCTGAGATACACTCTGATCAGGGTTATTCACTAGCTGATATAAGGTATTCTGTGACTCTCTGTTCACTTAAGGTTGGCAACTCACAGGTAAACAGAAAACAAAATGGAAGGTTTTCCCTCAATAGAGGCCTACCAGTGCAGCAAGTCTAGGATCCATAATCAAGCTCAAATCTATAAACCAGTTCAGTATAGCAGGTATAAATGGTCTGCAACAAGATCCTGTGAAGTTGACCACTCCTCAGCAGGATAAGACAAAAAAAGTAGCCATGTATGACCAGATCAGTAAACCAAACCGATTTTGCAGCCCTCCCCTTCCTTTCCCTTACAAAAGAGTATCTCTTTTTGAAAGGTACCAATAGCCTGCACCATGAGAAGGCAGGGTTGGACATTAGGTGCTATGACTGACTGGTTCTGTGTATCATCACTGGGGATTGGTATACGACTGTCCTCCTAGTTTATGCCTAGCTACAATTTATGGACATTTCTAAGACTTTACACAAAAATATGAAATATGGTCAAGTCTTAGATAAAAAAAGGAAGACATTTTGTCTATATTACTGGTAATGATACACTTAGCACAGTGTTAACTGGTGTTCTATGAACAACCAATGGTGTTATACAAGGATTTGGAAAAATATAAAATTCAGCTCATTAGCAAACTTGGTAATCATAAAATAGGAAATTTGCTGAGTCAGCAACATTTGCAGTATCTTACTAATATAAGACTGAAATTTCTGGAATAAATTATTTCTCTTTGAACATGCAGGTTCAAAAATGCATTAACTAGAGTAATATGAGTTTAATTTTATGTGTATAATCTCTACTTATCTGCTTTTCACAAAATAATGCATAATCAAAATAATATTGATTTAAACAGGGAGTTAGTAGATAAAATTCTCAAAGCTGTCATAGTTGGGACTTGAAATTGTGAACATTAAATAAAGAACCTTTCCACTACTAACGAAAACAACTCCTGCCCATTTCTGAGAAGAAGGCTCTAATACTGCAAAGAAATTGTCAATAAAGAAAGGTAATAGGGAAGAAAACAGTTTGTTTTGGTTGGAAGAATCATCTGATTTTAAATATTCCTAATGAAAACAACTCCTGCCCATTTCTGAGAAGAAGGCTCTCATACTGCAAAGAAATTGTCAATAAAGAAAGGTAATAGGGAAGAAAACAGTTTGTTTTGGTTGGAAGAATCATCTGATTTTAAATATTCCTAATGTTATGTGAAATCTATAAACTTTAGGAATATGACGGCCCAAGGGAATGGGGGGGGGGGAGTTTGAAACCATATTTTTGAAAATGGTGTTTCCAAACAGTATAACCGAAACACAAAAAATCAATCATCCCGTAAATCAGAAAAATTAATTTCCAATGTATATGATTATAATATATTCAAAAATGGTGGGAATGTGAAAGGTAATTGCTAAATAAATATCATATGAATTTCAATCACTTATATAACTCACTAGTAAAACTTTATAGTGTTCTATAAACAATATAACTGTAACAATGTAAACAATCTAACTAAACAAAATCCTGAAATTTTGAATAAAAATTGCTGGTGAATCAAACCACGTTCATATCTGAAAAATGATAAGAATGGTCAAATATTTATTAGTATCATATTGTTTTTACACAAAAAAAGGTTAAGTTTGAAAACAGATGAGCGCCCTTTGTTGGAGCAATGCTAAATCAATGGTTGGGATGAACTGCATGAAGAGACAATCAACTCTTAAAAGTCAATATAAATATTGGTATTTCCAATCATTATTATTATTCCACAAGGTGATGATTGAAATTAAATTTTAACCATTAGGGTGACCGATAAGATGTACTTTAATTTCGTATCTAGAACTCTTGAAATATTTTATAAATGTTGCTGCAAATCTATATTCACAAATTTAATTAACCCATCAGATTTTTCCCCACACAAAAAAAAACTGTCGTAAGAAGTTGTTGAACTTAAGAACTAAGAAGTTACGGAACTGAGATTTTGCCTCATCACCAATGTTAATAAATACAGTTGAAGTGACAAGGTATACTTATGAATAATAAAAAAAAACTCTTCTCTAACAGAAATAGCTAGGAGGATCTAATTATTTACTTTGCAATTTCACAGTCTTTTGCATTGAAAAAGTCACAGTCTCACTAACCTGATACGAAAATTAGAGAATTCCTGGTAACTTTTATTGTTTTGCACTTTACGTGACTGGTTAGCTTTTTACCCGTCTTCCTATTCATATTGCTTTTCGCTCATCATTTGTCTGTTTCTTGGTTTGACAGATTATCAATTTCTACATTTGTCAAAATAGTCATTCCACCTTACCTTTTGAATGCAATGGTCAAACTTAATGAATTATTGTCAAATCAAAGCTTATGAAGCAGGAAGTGTCGTAAGCTTTAAAAAAAATTTAACGCCCCATGATATTTTTTTTTTGTAAAAAGGAGGAAATATGAGAACAATTATTCCTTTGTATCTCCAAAACGCAAGTGCTATGAGTCAAAATGTTAGCTATGCGTCAAATGAAAATTTGTAATGCCAGGTGTTACAAATTTTCTATAGGCTATAAAAAAAAACTAATTCTCATGCTTTCTTTCCCCCTAAAAATGAAGAAATATGAAAATGATTGTTCCGCTCTATCATCGGAACGAGACTGCTGAAAGTGGCAAGTTATGCATCAAATAAAAGTTTGTGACGTAAGAAGTATCATAGGTCCTAAAGAATTAATAACCCCCATGCTTCCTTTCCCCATAAAGAGGGGAAATATGAAAAATATTACTAGGTTATATCTTTCGAAACCAAAGACCTACAATTACCAATTAAGTGTCAAATGAGAGCTCATACGAGGACCATCGTAGATAATTTCGAATTCTACCCCCAACTATTCTCTCCTCCAGAAAGGAGACTGATTTTTGCAGAGGTGAACCTTAACAAGATATATTCAAATTAAAGCTTGTGATGTCTCGAATGTCATATCATGGGTTACTTTAAACAGGACTTCAAAAACAGGGGAAGGAAAAATGTGGTCAGTGTTTATGAGTAAATATATCATAAGTTTCTGAAGGTAGCTGTTTTTAGTGACAAAAGAAATATATAAATTTAAAACAATACCTATCATCCTATATGCACCCTAAAAAGCAGAAAATAAAAGTAAAACATATTGGCAGTACAATATTCATTGATTTTGTACTTACATCAAAGAAGATAGGGCTACTCAACATGATCGCCAGCATACTGTCTTCTTTTAAAGTGAATACGAATTCAGTGACTGATTGCACCATCGATACGTTTTAGGTTTATTTTCTGCTTTTTAGGGCCCTATAGGAATATTTCAATTTATATATATATATATATATTTTTTTTTGTTACTAAAAACACCTATCTTCAAAAATTTTCATTTTATTTTATTTTAACTTTCATTTGATATATGACTCATAAACATCGAGCACATTTACCATCGTTTTGATTCAGGTTTGAGGTAACCTATGACATTGGAGAAGTCGCAAGCTTTAATTTGAGATATGACTCACTAAAGTCGACCTCCAAGAAAATCTGCTCCCCACACACACAAACACATTTTATCAGGGGGAATAATGGGGTAAAATAGTGTACGACCATCATTATACGAGCTTTTATTTGACACCTAACTCGTAACTGTAGATCCTCACATTCCGATGATATAGTAGAATGACTTTCATATTTCCCATTTCTAGGGTGAAAGAAAGCATGGGGGATCATTCTTTTATAACCTATGACACTCCCCGTGTGACAAGCTTTCATTTGACGTATAGCTCATTCCTTTTTGTACTCATATTCAGGAGATATAGGCAAACAATCATTTTCATTTAACTCCCTTTTTTTTCAGGGGAAGAAAGCATGGGGGGTTGATTTTTCATAGCCTAGAACATTCCCCACATCGGAAGCTTTTATTCAACATATAGCTTGTTACTTTTGGCCTTCGCATTCTGGAGATATAGCTTAAGAATAGTTTCACATTTTTTCTTTTGTAGGGGGGGAAGAAAGCACAGGGGTCATTTTTTTACAACCTATGACACTCCCCACCATCAGTAGCTTTCATTTGGCACATGAATCATTAAGATTCTCCATCGTATTCGAAAGATATGGTGGAACAACCTTCTGTCAAATCCATAAACTGACTAACAATATGTCAAAGCAAAAAACAATAGGAAGATAGGTAAAAAGAGGGGACCAAGGAACTGGATTGCCATTGCAGTATAACATTTTACCTTCCATTTGAGAGATCTTTAAAAATTTCTTAAAAAATGCTTGAAATATGTACAAGTTTAATAATTGTTTGCCTCCATTACTCTTATTACCATTCTGAAAATCTGAATTCTGAAAATCCATTCTGAAATGGGTGGATGTCCCCTTGCTCTACCCCCCACCTGATCCAAACACTACCATTATAAGCTCACCAGACAAAAAAAATTAGTCACCCCTGGTTGAATGTTGCCTAATAGCATGTAATGCCTCCATGTGACCAAAGAACAGCTGAAATCCTGTCTGGCATGGATGTCACCAGTGTGCAGATATAGTGCACATCAATATTCATAACTCTTCCAGTAGCAAATGCCGCAGTTTGGACAAGATTCACAGGATGGCTGAGACAGCGCTTCACTCGTTTTCCCAAATAGTCCCACAAGTTTTCTATGGAATTCAAATCCGGGGATTTGGCAGGCCAGTCAATATGGTCAAAGGCTTCAGAAAGCTCATTGTGCCAATCCAACACACTTCGAGCCCTGTGCACCCGACAATTGTCGTCTTGGAAGACTGGGGTATCCTTCTGGTGTTCACTGTGGAGATGCTGCACAAAAGGCAACATGTGGTCATCCAGTAGCTCCATATAGCCTTTCTGGTTCAGGTGACATCATCTGGGGATGTTTCACCTATGAGGAATTTATCATGCATAACCAAAGACCCATTTCCTCATACATGAAACACCCCCAGAACATCATAGAGCCTCCTCCAGATTGAACAGAACTCTTCACACAGTCCGCATGGAAGGTTTCATGTGGCTTGCAATGTACTCGTTGTCTCGCATCATTCAAGTACAAACAAAAATGTGACTCATCCGATCAGCCTTCAAAGAGTCAACAGTCCACTCTTTGTGGCAGTGCCCACTGTAGCCATGCAGCCTTGTGCAGAGCTGTTAACATGGGTCTCTTCTGCAGTACTCTGCTCCAGATATCCATGGCATGCAGTTCGCTTCAGTGTTCATTAGAATCATATAGATCAGCCTTTAGTATTACAGCTTGTTGTAGGCCTGCATTGACTGACTGAAGCAATTCCTGCCTTGTTGCAAAGCAGTTTGCCCTAACAGTGCATGACAGACTGCAGCAGTCCGTATTCATGAGCACAGTCTTTCTGCCGCAGTTCTGGCGATGATTAGCGGTGGACTGCGATGTATGCCACTGCTGGAAGACCCTTTGGACAGTACATTTCGACACACCTGCAAAGGCAGCAACTTCTTGTACACTGTGCCCTTTGGCTTGGCCAAACACAATAACACCTTTTTTCCCCTCATTCACATCTTTGGCACAACCCCATGGTTCACAGAGCGACTAACACACACGTGGCACACAACCACTTCTTGTCACTGTATGAACCCTGTAGCACACAGCACAGCTATTTGTAGGACACATTTATTACTGGTGCGCGCTCTGTTGCTGTCGAATGGACGTAACCCTCTTACGGCGAGAAATTACTAATTTTTTGTCCGGTGAACTTACGTATTGCACAAATCATACCATTGGATGAATCGTATCGTATCATTGGATGAATAATCATACCATTAGACAAATAGTCCATTGGACCATCAATTTACCTTGAGAGCTCTCAGAAAGGAAAAGGGTTCAAGAATTCTTCTTGAGGAATGCACTGTTGAATATAAACATATAAATATCGATAGATCTTATATCTCAATTTTACTTTATTTAGCATTATATACACACTGCTATAGATTTTCCACTCACAAGTACAAAACTGCTTTAACTGAACAATACTACAAAATAATATGGAGACAAAAATTATTTATGGCAAATAAAACATCTATGGACAAGAAATTTTACTATTAAGATGAAACTTAAGTCAATTGAGGTGACACGGTTTCTAAAGCATGGCATTATATCTAAAAATGATAAGTGGACAAGATTTTGAAATTATACTTGTTGACTTAGCAGAAGTTGTGACAATACCAGACAATGTATTAGATGATAGTGATTTCCAGCCAATCACAGACTGAAATAGCATTTTTATTTTAAAGATAAATTTATTCAAATGATTTTATCAATAATGTTTTTACCATTTCATATCTGTTCATAAATATTTATACAGCTGACACTGAAGTTTATTTACCACTGGAGATATTAAGTTGTACATTTCTGGTACTGTTTCACATCTATGTGTTTGACATGTGCTTAAAAATGAGGTCTCAAAATGTAACCAATAGCAGTTATCTGTGTGCATTGATACTAGGAACGGCTTGGTTGTGTCCTGCAGTTTGTTCATATTAGGTTTCAATTTAAGTGGAATGGTGTATAAGCAAAATAAAAAGGGTAAAAGGTATGTAATCCACAACCATAGTTAAAAATCAAGATGCAAAGAAGATTAAAAACAAAAATAACAAAACAGATCATGAAGTATAAAAGTAAACGACAATGGGTGTAAAGTACCTGTGTATAAAAACAAGAAATAAACGAAAATTTAAATAAACTATGGGTGTATAGAATCCATGAAAATATGAATTAAATATGTAATAGGGAAATGCCAAAAAAGCAACAATAAATATATGTAGAATAGAAGAGGCCTGTAAATGGTAGCTAGGCGTAAACTGGAAGGAGAACTGTGTACCAATCCCTAGTGATGATGCACAGAACCAGCCAGGTCTAGCACCTAATGTCCGACCCTGCCTTCTCGTGGTGCAGGCCATTAGTACCTTTCAAAATAGATATTCTCTTTTGGAAGGGAACGGAAGGGGAGGGCTGCCAGTTCAGTATGGCCTACTGATCTGGTCATCTATGGCCACTTTTTTCTTTTTTTTTTTTCAACCCTGCTGAGGAGTGGTCAACTTCACAGGGTCCTGGTGCTGACCATTTATACCTACTAGACTGGACTTGTTTATGGATTTGAGCTTGATTATTGATCCTGGATTTGCTGCACTGGTGGGCCTCTGTTGAGGAAGAGTCTGCCGTGTTTTCTGTTTGCTTCTGGGTTGCCAGCTCTAAGTGAACAGAGGCATGGGATACCTTATATCAGCTGGTGGATAATCCTAATCAGAGCCATCGCAGGTACCTGAACCTTACTTAGCTAGTTGGGCATCGTCAAGCCTAAACTGGAGTAATGTGTCTCAGGCAGGCCATATGGCTCTTGAAAAAGTCCACTTGAAAAGGTGGTGCCTGAAGTTCCTACCAGCATCGGTGACTTCAGCCTTTAGCGGAGGAGGAACAGGTCTTTGCCCCATGCCTGCGATCAGGGGGCTGTTTGATATTGTTGGCCCTACCCATCTCAATAAACCTAATTTCTTTAAAAATCTTACTAATCATTTTCTCTCTGCAGGAACGTGGAACAAGAGGACACTACATAGAGATTATTCTCTTGATGTCGTCATGCAGGAATTCCAGCGCTATAACCTAGATATTCTAGGCTTGCAAGAGACCAGATTTGACAGGTAAAGGTGATATACTTAAAAATAGCTTTAAATTTCTCTTTATAGGGAAGGAGGATGGAAAGCATCACCAAGGCATGGGTCTGCTGCTCAGCAGACATGCTAGTGATGCTCTTCTAGGATATGAGTGCATTAATGAAAAGTTTCTTACAGCAAAATTTCAGACAAGCATTAAAGACTTGAATGTTATCTGCTGTTATGCCCCCACTGAGGATGCTGATGAGGATGAGAAAGAGAGGTTTTACGGACAACTTCAGGATATTTTGAATTCTGTCAAGAAAGGAGATATTACCCTTGTTATAGGTGACTTCAATGTCAAAGTTGGTACTGATTCTGACCTTTGGGGAGGGGTGATAGACCCTTTTGGTATTGGTAGCTGCAATGGCTAACGTCTCCTACAGGTAAGTAAACTCAATGGTTTCAGAATAACTAACACATATTACAAACACCGCGACATACATAAATACACACGGGTTTCACCTGATGGGCTGCATAGGAATATGATTGATTATATATTATTTAACAACAAATGGGCTAGTTCTGTTAGAAATACAAGGGCATGTAGGGGAGCTGAAATTGGATCTGACCATTACCTTGTTAAAAGTGTCTTGCAACTTAAATTTAAAAAGTGTTGTGCTAGGGTTAAAAAATTTACCTTTAATACTGAAGCTCTGAAAGATCCAGTTATACCTAAAGCTTACCATGATAGGTTACTTAGTCATTATGACAGTCATGGTTTGCTTAATACTGAAGTTGAGGAAGAATGGGGCCATTTTAAACAGGCTTTTTTGGAAACTAACAGCACTCTTTTAGGAAAAAAGGAGGAGAGGAGACAGAATTATTTAAGTGATAAGGCACTTGAGCTTATTTCAGAAAGAAGGAACTGCAGGAATGTCCTTAATCAGTACCCTACTAGTCCTAATAGAAAGGATTACAGAGAGCTTAATAAACGTGTAAAGGATCAGTTAGCTACTGATAAGAATCTTTGGCTTGATGACTTGGCTGACAAAGCTGAGGAAGCAGTTAGGCAGCACAACAGCAGAGAGCTGTACCAGATAGTTAATGTTTTATGTGGTAGAAAACGGACAGGCATACAAGGATTGCAGGATAAACAAGGTAAGGTTATAGAAGGTGAGGATTCTGTCATGGCTAGGTGGGCTGAGCATTTCAGTGATGTTCTAAAGAATGTGGTTAGTTCTACTCCCATTGTTTGTAATGATGATAGATGCATTGGCAGCTTTAATGTTGGCCCTATAACACAATCTGAAGTTATTTTGGCTATTCTAAACTTAAACTTCATAAATCCCCAGGGGTAGATGAAATTATTACAGAAATGCTCAGAGCTGGGAATGTTTTGGTTACCACTTGGATGACTGAAATTTTGAATAACTTTTATGACAAAGGCATGGTTCCTAAGGATTTTACCAGAGCTATTATTATCCCTATTTTCAAAAAAGGTGATCGCAGTTCTTGTGATAACTATAGGGGTATCAGCCTACTCTCTGTTCCAGGTAAAGTTCTTTCCATGATTGTGCTTAATAGAATTAAGAATCTGGTTGACAGGCAATTGTGTGATGAGCAATGTGGATTCAGAAGTGGTAGGGGATGTGTGGATCAGATATTTTCACTTAGGCAGATTCTTGAGAAATGTTTAGAGTTTCAGAAATCTTTGGTTGCTAGCTTTGTTGATTTCAAAAAGGCTTTCGACTCTGCTGATCGTCATAATTTGTGGTTGATTGTAAGATCATATGGTATACCAGACAAGTTAGTTAACATAATGAAAGCTCTCTATAATAACACTGAGTCATGTGTGAGAGTTGGTAAGTCTTGTAGCAATTGGTTTAGCATTACGTCTGGTGTTTGACAAGGGTGCATTTTGTTTCCTTTTCTCTTTAGTTTGGTTGTTGATTATGTTATGCGAAATTCACTTCAAGGGAAAGATTTTGGCCTTAAATGGGCTGGAGATACGAAAATTTCTGATTTAGATTATGCTGATGATTTAGCCCTTTTGGCAAATGATGTTGATGAGATGAACTCTTTCATTCAAGCTGTTGATGAGACTGGTAGTTAGAGTAGGTTTGGTTATAAACAGAGATAAAACTAAAGTGATGAAAATTGGTCAGGCAGGTTGTGATTCAATTAATCTGAATGGTTGCAGGCTTGAGCAGGTGTCACAGTTTAATTATCTTGGGAGCTATGTAACAGATACTGGTGATGTGCGGCATGAGATTAACAGATGAATAGGTATTGCTGCCGGGACTTTTAAGAATCTATGGAGATTGTGGAGAAATAGGCGTCTACACCTAAAGACTAAAATTTGACTGTATGATAGTTTGGTTCTTTCTAGGGTTAGTTATGGTACTGAAACTTGGATGCTGTGTAAACAAGATAACAGGAAACTAGAAGATGCTTTTGATTCTAGATGCTTACGCAGTATCTTGGGTATTAGGTGGTTTAACTTTGTAACTAATGATGAGGTTCGGTAAAGGAGTCTGCAACCTCCTTTAAGCAGAATATTGTGCAGAGAGAGACTCCGCTGGTTTGGCCATGTTGCCCGTATGGATAATTATAGATTGGCGAATAGGGTTATGAACAGTGTGCCTAGAGGCCTCAGGAGGAGGGGGAGACCTAGGATGCGGTGGGCAGACAGTGTCAAACAGGACCTTGTTAGAATTGGTGTGCAGTGGCCGGATGCAGCAGTTGTAGCTCAGGACAGATATGCTTGGAGAATTAAACTGCGCAGTTTGGTTGGACCTCCATAGCCCATGGCTGCTTGAGGAGGAGGATGATGATGAGAATAGAAGATAATGGGTGAAGAGGATGCGTGGTAAAACACAAGCAACAAGTCCATAAAATTCCATAGTCAATTACAATGACTAATATAAATATGAAAAACAGATGGTAAAAAAGAAATCAAATTCTCAAGGTCATTGTACAAAAGGTTTCACCTTGAATATCTCAAAACACGTTTTTTTTTTAAGAAAATTGTGCTTACTGAAACTATATTACAGCATCTCATAAAACTTTCATGTTCTGACACTATGGGTTCCTGAGTTATAAATTTTTGAATTAGGTTTGTGCAAAATAGTGTATATCTGTACAATTAATATTGAAAAAACTTATATCTCAATTTTACATAACTTTAATTTAACATTATAAAATACTGCTATAGATTTTCCACTCGGTTAATAGATTATTGAAAAACACAAAGGCAAGTCTGATAAGAAACGTTTTAAACACCCTTTCAAATATGTTTTCCATGGTAAACTATATCTATGAACTATCCACATCATTTTGATATACATATAAACTTTCAATTTGAAGCATTAATTTCTTTAATTGGTAACCTTTATTTTCTTCCAGTAGCTGCATATGGTAAACTTTTGTACTAATAAAATGTGATTTGCTCCTTTGTAGCAGATGGGCAATAAAGGGGTAAATATCTACCTCTAAACTTCATTTGTTTGACAATCCCATCACCTCCTTAATGTCAGTTAGTGGTGTATGAAACAGTGCCTTAAGAGATAATTAATCTCTCCTCTCACAGAAGCTTATTTGTGCCATTCACTATTCTCTGTGGCAGAACTTACAACTGTATTGTTAGCAGTTGTATTTTTTATAACATATTTATTAGACAACAGACAATATTGGGGAATTAGCATAAAATTAGATAAAAAAAAGGGGGGGCATGGTATTAGCATTATTAACATTAAAAATAACATCAGTGAGCTATTTGTTACTGCACTTTAAACCCCATCACATCCTGTGACTGACTGGAGCAATTCCTGCCTTGTACTACAATGTACATTACTTTTAGGATTTTTTTTTAAATACAGGAAGAAGTGCTTGTAATCTTACAAAGTATAGATCAGCCTTTAGTATACAGGAATGTACTTGAATTTGGTTTCATCTGTGGTTATGATAAAAACTATATACAATAACATTAAAGGTCTGCCTGACATCAACAAGAACTATTTTGCTACAGTTCACAGGAAACCATGAGAACTCTTTTGCTATATTTTTCAGGTGTCATTCATTTGGTGCATTTATAACAGGAAGTACATATAAATTATTTTTCTGCTATGTTCCTTTTTACTGCTTTCTGAGATATCAGAATTTTGCAACTTTTCAGATGGTTTCTACGTACTGTACATATGCTATATTTAAGTAAAATGATGTTTACAAAAATAATTTTTGTATATTCTTGGTCCTTTAATCATAAATAAAGTACATTAAAAGAATTTTTTTTTTATAAACAAAAATTCATGTTGGATGGATTAAATATGTCTCTTACTGATTCAGTGGTCGGTGTGTGCGTGTGTGTGTATAAAAAATTGAATAAATCACAAGTTTACTGACCTTTCTCTTCAGGAGAAACTCATATATCAAAATGCTGAAAGGTAAAAAAAATAATATTAGCATTTCATGTGTATGAAAAAATTGCCAATAATTATTTAAAATTATATAAATTATGACACTGTCACTAAATATAAAATACCTTACTAAAACACAAATTTGAAAGTGAACTAAGAAGGGAGTGATGCAATCAACAATTTCTCACATTGGATCTATGATATCTTTCCTTCTTCTCCCTTTTATATTCTTTGGGTCACATTTCACACATGACACTCTCAGTCAAGAGGTTGCATTCAGAGAATAAAAGTGAATAGAAATACCTAGTTATGGAGTACCCACAAGAAAGGAAAAGTGATTTTGAAACAAAAAAAAAAAGCAGTACATATAAAAAGTTCACAAATTTAAATACAAAACTTCATTATCATTAACAAGCTGAGAGGTGAATATGTGGCTTAATATTGAAAGTCAATTTAATTTTGTGGACAACTGTGAAAAACATTATCATTATTAAGGGCAAATACCAAATGCAAAGCACGAAAGAAAGCTCCATGAAAGTGCTTAAGGGAGGAAAGTTTACTTCTCCTTGAAAAGTGGTTTGCAGACAAACAGGAAAAAGATATAGATGTATTGGCAGAAGTGATTTTGCAAGATTGATTTGTGAACTATTTTATTCAGCAGTAGAGTGATATCTTCAGAATAAAAACTTGGCAAAGAAGGCTTATTAGACATTAATACATCAGCTCGTAGCTTAGATCTTGAGTATGCCCAGTGTTGAAGTAGGCTGGTATGTGCCAATAAGCCCGTACCGGCAAGAAATTATTTGCCAGTACAGCATACCAGTAAAACATTTTTTAGTAGTTGTGCAGTCCTTAATGCAGTGTGGCAGTTCTTAACACAGTAATGCAGTAATGATTTCTTTTATACTTTATGGGTCTTTTAACAGATTATTTAATTTAAAAAGCAGATCTTTTTAATAAAAATTTCTCGATTTTCAATCACACTATTACAGTTTAATCTTTTAGATACTAAGCTGTTTGAAAACTGCAAAACTGATGTTCCATTTCTGCTGATAGGGAGTAGTGTTGCCCAACTTTAAAAAAGGATTTTGTCACGAGGAAAAGGCCATTTTTTTTTACTGTTTAAGAAAAATATTTTAATTGTTAAAAAATACAAAACCAAAATGGAAAACGCCGGTTTTTTCATTAAAAAAATCCAAATTGAAAATTTCCCAAGGTAGACATAGACAGCTCATAAAAAGTTAGATCCAGCTTGAAAAAGCTAAGTTGGCAACACTTTCAGGGAGTACTGTGGGGAGTGCCAAGGGAGATGAGTAGTGCTTTCTCTCTTTGAAGAATTAGCAAGGAAACTGTGTAGAGAGAACTAGACAGACAAATATGATTCCAACAAAAGCCATCTTTCTTGCAGTCGTTAGATATTCAAGGGAAATACCTGTTCACATCAGCCTTTGCTATCTGGGTTTAATCTTAATTCCAACCAGAGGCAGAACTGTGAAAACTGATTTGTGATTTTTAAATTTTAATTCTTACTCGATCTGTTTTACGATGCATATATACTCCTTTTTCTGATTTCATCTTCTAAATATATATTTTTTAAATAATTTTATAGTCTTCTGAATCTAAAATTCTAACATTTATGAGAATCACAGAAGGCAATTTAATGGGTATGATTGTGCATAGGCCTGAACAAATTTAAATAATGAGTTTCGAAATTTAAGGAGAAAATGGAATTAAAATTTGGTATTTTTTTGTTGATCTAATTTCAGGCATAACTTTTTATCAATTAAACAGGACCTTGTTAGAATTGGTGTGCAGTGGCCAGATGCAGTAGATGTAGCTCAGGATAGACTTGCTTGGAGAACTAAATTGCACGGTCTGGTTGGACCTCCGTAGCCCATGGCTGCTTGAGGATGATGATGATGATGAATCACCTTACATTACTGGAGTAGCATAATACAAACTCTCTACAAGTTCCTTTTATTTTATCATCTCACAAAAGTTTTAAAAACTTGTGCATAGGTTGGTACAATATTATTTTTTGTGATTAAGTAATTTTTCGATGAAAATCCCAGAAGTTACTCCTAACTTGTACAGGTCATTTCATACACAAACAGTACAAGACAAACAGCCATGCCACCACCCAGGAATTGAACCTAGACTGCAGCAAAGTAACTATCACTCTCGTGAGTAATCCCCCCCCACCATACACACAACCTCTTATTCACGCATATCACTATACCAGAGGACAGTTTCCTCGTAACTTTTCACCACCAGCCGGATGTTAATTTTTTTTTATAATACTGCAAAAATATTTATGCTATTGAATAGTATGTGGTGGTGTATTGTGGGCAGTAGAATGACCTAATAATAATATCTTCACACTAGATTAGTAAGGTATTAATTACTCGAAAAAAAACTTGCTAAATTATCGCATTTAGTCAATCTTTTCAGTACAGGCACATTAGGATGTATCTACACCAAAACAATTTGAAAAAAAATCTCTTTATATTTAAGTGGATACATTTTACAACATGCTTTACGTACATTATAAGGTCGACATTTAACTCAAGATGAAAGAGTACTCCTGGTCCTCTGATCACACCATAAGATCGAGAGAGAGGTGGAGGAAGGGAAAACAATGGTTGCCTGTTAAAACAATGCCACCAGTAGGAAGAAAAAAATCTATATTTCGTCATTTTGGCAAAAAGCCATTTTTTTTCATATTGAATTTCGGGTGTGGGAACTCTTCAATTTTGTATCTATTGTCGTGGATATCGCAGGAGAAATTTCCATACCTCATGTAATCATTGATTACATTTGAATATTTTTTTAAGTTATTCTGAATCACCGATATGTCATTCTACAAAAATGCTTAAATTTAACCTCCGAGTTAAAATATGCAAGTCAAAAGATAAAAATTTAAATATAAGTGAAACGTTTATTTTTCTAAAAAACTTTTTTTTTCTAAAAAAATTTTAAGAAATGGAATGAAAAACATTATATTATTTAACACGCCAACATAGTATTATATTTTTCAATGAGATCCAAATCTTTTAATGCAAAGGAATCAACAAGTAATTAGGTATATTAATATTTATTTCACATTAAAAATCCCTAAACTATTTGTGGAAAACAAAGGGACAAATAGAAATACTGAGGCACTCTAATTTCATCATCACACATTTGTTTATTACCCACCCCTGCGACATGATTTCAGTGGAGTAGCCTCATGTGCGTGATTTTTCCCACATAGCCATGCTTTGAAGCGTACCATACCAGTAAGAAATAAAACCTACTTTCACCACTGAGTATGCCCAGTATTCATAAAAGTGAAATTTTTGCTCCTGAACACAACTTATTGATTCATACATTGATCAGCATTTCATCACTAACTTTAAGATGAAGTACCACAAATAAGCTCATGTTTAAATGTTTTATGTCAACCCAAAGAGAAGAAAAGCCGACATTAAAAGAATTCTGGAAGAGGTTGTTGGTTGGTTGGTTGCAGTTTTATGGCACAAAGGCAACTAAGGCTGTGATGCACAAAACAAGCTGTCTGGAGAGTTATAACACCAGGGTTGCTATGATAACACTGGTAAAACATGGGAAAACATGATCCATAAATCATTGTCAGCAACATGGAAAAATTTGTGGCCCCAAACTGTGCCCAATTTTTAAGGGTACAAAACTACTGAACAACAACAAAAAAGAAACTGAAGTGGCACAGCTTGGAGAATATCTCAGCCTTGAGGTGGCATCGGAAGATATGGAGGATATTGTCCAGTATCATTCCAAGGACCTCTGATGAAATCCTCAAAATCAATAAATGAAATGCACAACATATGTATCAAAATAAATGGTTTGAAGGTTTGTGAATCTATTTAAGCTGTTTCTCACACCCCTGTTGTCAGAACAAGTAGCAAGAAGTGCTCAAAATTGACAAAATTGTGTCAGAATAAATATGGTCCCCACAACACATCTGTGAATGTTGCTTTTTATTTCCAACAGGCAGCCATTTTTTGCATTCCTAAAGGGATTAGGGGCACAAGAATTGGTCAGCATATAAGTTTCAAGGACACTCTCTGCAACTAGAAAGGACCTCAATTATTAATAAATCATTACTAAATAGTGTCAGTTCTTGACTACAGAATCCTTCATATGTCCCTAAATGGCCCCTAATACAAACGAGACATATGGTCAGAACCTGTAAGAAACTGAACCTTTAAAAGAATTCTTGGTACAAAAACTGAAGGAAATTGTTGCTGTTACATAGAAATTAAGTCATCAGGTCTTCATATGACCTCACCATGACAGATAATTCATAGCTTTCATTAAGTTGTTGACTCTCATATATTGAACCATATGCATTTATTCTGAATGACATTACAACACAGAAAGTGGCATAAAATGATCCCTTCTTTAAAAACAATGTGACTCCTTCTCCTCACCTTCAGAATAATGTCAGGAACCTGTCCTCTCCACATCAGGATTCCAAAACCTTTCTACTGTCACTGAGTTAATGAACTGTGATTCCATGCATTTTTTTTAGAACAGGTTGGAGGACGGTTCACCCATTTACTTTACTGAACCAGTTTTACTCTATTTATTTGCTGGTGATGATGTTGTACCCCTGAGATTTACCTGGCTCATCCTAGCAAATGGACTGAAAAATGATATAAGAATAGAGTAGAGAGCTGTACAATAGTAAAATGGATTTCGTCTTGTGTGTGTGGTGACAACTTAAAAACTGTCGTTATATTTGTGTTAAAAATAGTTTTGTTTGGTAATATAACAATAGTGCATCTATAATTAGTGTAGAAAGTGTTATTTCCTTCATATAGTGGCAGACTGGTAAATGGAAATGGCCCTGGAAATTGTCGGACTAGCCTCCAGATATGTACCATCCATGAGCACACTCAGAAGCTTTTTCCCCCCAGATGGGGGGAAGGAGGAGCAAACTGTACCTATTTGACCAGAGTTTGGAGTGTATAGAATATCTCCTACCAGGGATATCTCCAGAAATATCTCCTCCAAAGATCTTGCTGATTACTGTCTTATTTCACATTTATTCTTTCGTGGTTTGTGATGAATAATATGGGGCAATGATGCACATTACCTATACCCTGACAAATGCTTTAGTATCATTTTACTTAATTTTGGTTAACACAGTATTTTCCTCAGGCTTTGTAATATGCCTGAAAATAGTTTTATCATTCTTTAATTTTGAGGATTCTCAAGCACCCTCTTTGAATATGCATCTGATTGTGAGAATATATAAGAATAAAATTTTCCTCTGCCCTCCTGCAATCAAAATTTATTTAAATAGCCTGAATGTTTGCTTTTCAAATTCTAAGGAAGAACAGCTGGAATTTTACATTATTAACAATCTCAAACGGAATTTATTTTGAAACAACTATTAATTAGGTCTTTTTTTTTACTTTTCGAATTTTGTGATTGCTAAAGATGTTAAAATTATTTCAACTTATTCAGTTGTCAGTACTTTACTAAAGAAAGAATCAATATACAGTCTCAAAATGCATACTTCAGCTCAAAAAGAACATTACATGAATTATATTAAAACAATTCTTTTGGCTAGTGATTGGTGTTTACATGACCAATATTTTGCGAAATGCAGGAGGGTGTAAAAAGTGCCTCTTCTTGCCATTATTGTGAGCACCCATGGTACTATGTTAGAGTAAAATTTCTTCATTGAGGGTGAATGGGAGGAGGGGTATTCTTAAATTTCAATATAACCCTAATCCCAAAACAAAATGTGCATTTTTACTCACAAGCAAAAAATTAACCCACTAAATTTTATTTTTACATCTGATGTACTTTTAATGACCATATATTGGTAATAGTCGATATATTTAAGCAAACTAAAATATCTTTCTCTATACATATAAGTATAAACAATTTTCTGGGGCAGTAAACTCCCTAGTCTGTTCTTCACAATTTTTAAACAAGGAAAACTTCTTTCACAAGCAATCTGGGTAGATTCTAATGAAATAGCATATTTTATGGCATAAAAATATATACACACTACAATATAAATTACATTTACACAATGACTGAAAACAGCATAAAGTTATTTAAGGTATGATTTTTGTGTGATTCACTTCTGCACGATGTTTCCAATTCTGAGCCAGACTTGTCACAGAATTAATCTATTTCATACCTATCTTTCATTATTAAAGTTGACCCTTTTTCGGTGAAGCACTTAAATTATTCGTAATATTTTCAAAACAATTTCTTTAAAATTTTTGGATATAACAAGTGGCAGTAATAAATCAACTTCTGAATGCAGTAGGTTGAATGAAACATTTACAGAAATGCATGAATAGAAAATTTACTATGTATCATATAAACTTGTACATAATGAAAAATAAATGAAAGAAGAATTATATATACTACTAAATATCTGCTCTTTCTAGTGCACTTGCAAATATTTAAATAAAAAACCAAAGTAAAAACATGAGATGTATATATATATATCTAGTAGATTACGTTGATTGTGAAATATTTCACAATCAAAGAGAAAAAAATGGAGGCCCTAACAAATATTGAGGCTTTGATGGAGTGCCTGTGTTTTAATCATACACTTGTTCGAAGCCTTAAATGCTGAAGAATAATTTTTTGTGATTTTGAAAACATCGCTCAATTGAGGTTACTGTACTGTCCATAATTAAATTAGAAAACTTCACTCAGAAATGATCTATTGTATCATGTAACTTTTGGTCAATTTAATTACTATTCGATTTTCATTTCACCAGCCATTAGTACATATTCTTTAAGTTCTCTCTGGGAAGTATATTCTTCTACTACTACTACTTCAATGTTAATGTCTGAACCATTCATAAAAGCATTAGCATTTATAACCATTTAATATATGAACCATTCATAAAAGCATTAGCATTTATAACCATTTAATATATGAAACAAATGTTAAATAAGTGTATGGAGCATCTACTCAAAATTTATTTTAAAACTATTAAGATGACAGCTAAGCTATGAATTGCTTTCTAGGCACCTGTACTTTTTAAATATTCGATGAATACTGCTGAGAATCCATATTATTGTAATAAATAAATACCTCCTCAAGCAGCTGCTTGCCACAGAGGTCTGACAGGAGCCTGTCAGTTTAATACGCCATAGTAGAAGGATCTGTGAAGGATGGCGGGTCCTCAGCAGATTTTTTGCCAACTGCAAGCAATATTCCCAGGTGTTCTTGTAGATTTCATTTATATACTTAACTCATCTGTCATATTTTTCCAGGCTATCTTTTGGCATAAGCATAGTAGGCAAATGCTGGGGGCCATCGTTTTTTGGGGCCCATTTTCATAACCACATATCGTGAAAATTGGCAAAATTCCTGTGTACAGTTTTAAAGGGAGTAGGGGGTCCCCATATTTTACTTTTGCCTAGGAGCCAAGTAAGGCTTAAGATCATCCTGCATTTTTCTTACAAAAACAATGTTATGAGGCCATGGAAATATGATGATATCCAATGGGCTTTCTACTTTAGATAGAGTCTGTACTATTATATAAAGACATTTCTCTTCTGTGGGAGCACCTAGCAGGAAATAAATTTTTGCAGATTACAAAGGTTACAATCTGACAATTAGCCTCATAAGAAATTTAGCTTCGAAATCAGTGGAATATTTAGTTTTTCTGTATATCACAAAAAACATGCCAAAAAAAGGTCTCTTCACACACAAATATTTTATTTTATGTCATTGTAAAGAGCAGGAGAAATAGTTTTGAAACTTTTTAAAACACTTTAAACAGGCACATTTTTATATTTACAAGGGAGAACTAACAACAATAAATTCATATTACTTCTTTAACATTCCAAATTCCTCTGTAGGAGAACAGTTGTACACAGAAATCCTGCAAGTTGCAAATATGCAAAATTTTATTGCATTGACTCTGATATTGGGAATGATACTAATTTATTTTCATCGGTTTTTAATGTATGCTTTATGTCAAAATTGAATTGCATGTTATAATTGTTTGCAGTAGTTCTTTTCAATGTAGGGAAACTAATAGATCATATGGAATTGTAATGTTGGTTGAGTCAAAAAAAAACTTGCTTCAGCCAACTCTTTGCTACAGACTCTCTTAATGTTAAGATTATGTGTATGAAACAAACCATTTTATAAGTGATTGATTTCCAAAAACTACTGATAGTACTTTTGGCAGATAGTACTATTGGTTTTGGCAAAAACTTGGTAGCAGAAAAATTTACAAGGCCAGAAAAAGTTGCAATTTTTATATTTTTTTAGATACCTGCAATAGTTTCTCACATTGTCAAAAAACAAAGAGCTCACATGGAGTTGTACTGGTTGTTCCACTGGGGCTGGGCCACTTTAAACCGGTACAGTTTCATATTTACAAGGGAGACCTAACAACAATAAAATATTACTTCTTTAACTTTCCAAATTCTTCTGTAGGAAAACAGCTGTACACAGACTGTCCTGCAAGTTGCTAATATGCAAAATATTGCATTGACCCTGATATTGGAAATGAGCCCAACTTGTTTTCATGTACGATTTATGTCAAAATTAAATTGCATGCCACAATTGCTTGCAGTAGATCTTTTCAATGTAGGGAAACTAATATATCATATGGGATTGTAATGTGGGTTGAGTAAAAAAAACTTGCTTCAGCCAACTCTTTGCTATAGACTCTTATTGCTAAGATTATGTGTATGAATTTATGTGTACCACTTTACATTATAATTGTTTTCCAAAAAATACTGATAGTGCTTTTGGAATATAGTATTATTGCTTTTGATATAAACTTGGTAGCAGAAAAATTGGCAAGGCTAGGAAAAGTTGCAATTTTTGTATTAGATACCTGCAATAGTTTCTCACATTGTAAGGGATCAAAGAGTTCATATGGAGTTTTAATGGTTGTTCCATTGGGGTCAGACCACTTTAAACAGGTACATTTCCATATTTAAAAACAAGAATTAACAACAATAAAATCATACTACTTCTTAAACTTTCCAAATTCCTCTATAGAAAATTGCTCATAACAATCCTATCAGAAGATGCTAATATGCAATTTTTAATTTCAATGGTAGTGTTCTTGGAGGACAGTTGAAAAAGTTTTCACTTGTTTTTGAAATTACATAAATGGGTTCAGTGTAAAACCTTTTATGTATGCTACAGTTACTTGTACTAGTTTATTTCATTCTAGAAATGTAAATAAATTACATGAAGTTGTAATGTGTGTTGAGTTAGAAAAATTTCGCTTCATTGAAGCATACATTGACATGCTGAAGACAGAAGAAACATATAACTCTAGTGAAGATTATAAATGCTCTTACCTATATAAGGGAACCATTTAAGACGATGAGATTATTTCAAAATGTTGCTGAGTGTGACATATGAAATTTGTAATTTCATTGCTTTATCATTTCTTTGATATTGGCTTAAGGGTATGAAACATATTTTAAATACACTGGTACTGCATTTTGAAGATTTAAGCACATGTTCTGTTTCTATGTTTATGAAACTTGGCAGTATTTTTTTTTGTGTAAATTGGATAAATGTAATAAAACTTAGAACTGAGATAATTAGTGCTAATATATTTAGAGCTGACTATTTAGAGCTAAGAGTAAATTTTTTTAAAAGAGGAACTGTTAATAGAAAAAGTAAATACATACATGAAATTTGTGAAAGGACAAAGAATCGTCTACTGATGGATATATTATGTGAAGGGAGGTTTTTTATTGTTGGAACTGTGTATTTATTTTATAATATATGTTTAAGAATTTTCCTTTCTTCATTCGATATATTTAAGAGTGTGTAGGAAAAATATTTAAAACATTGAAATGATGGTTATTGATATGAAAAGAAATTGTGAATACGAAATTTGTCAAAAGAATTATTTGGATATAGCTGTTTCCTATGATAGACAATTTTATATGGGACGAGTGTCACCTTCTAGTGAAGTTGGTATGATTAACTTTGTTAAACCTAATATTTTTCTGTTTCGGATAGTGGTAAAAAATGAATCTGTGATTGGGCAAATATGTTTTATCAATTATCCTAAAGGCATTACAACTCACGATTTTTTTTTGTCTTGTTTCACAATGGTCATAAAAAGTATAGGTACTTCTGTAGAAGATGAGCTTTATAAAATCTTTGATGACTTTATAAAATCTTTCATGACTTTATAAAGCTCATCTTCTATCAATCTACATGATTTTTGTGACTATGAGAATCCTAATTTAAATAATTTCCCAAATGTATCTGTAATTCACTTTAATATCAGGAGTTTGAGGCAAAACTTTAATGAATTAATTGTGCTAATGGAGCAGATGGATTACAGATTTGATGTGATATTGTTTCCTGAAATATGGATGAAAATTGAAGAGGTTGAATTATATAATATAGAAGGATACATAAGTTATTATCAGTATAGGGAATCTAACCAATCAGGAGGAGTATTAATATATATTAAATTAGGAACATATTCTTTTACCCAGCTAAGTTTTCATATGTTAAGTGCAGAGGTAGTGCATCTCCACCCAGATAACATTAATTTGTCTATTATTCTAATGTATAGGTCTCATGAGCACACAATAATTTTTTTAATGAAGAATTGCGGCAGAAACTATATTCATTGAGGATAAATAATATTCTTTTTATTGGAGATATAAATATTGATATTTTAAAATAATTTAGAGAAGTAAATGATTATTTAAATATAATGAGTGAGAATTGTTAATGTCAGTGTGTTAGGTCCCTACTAGAGTAAGTAAATATAGTACAAGTTGCTTAGGTCGTGTTTTTATAAAATCTAATAGGGGTTTGGGAGCTGAGGTGTACATTACTGAATTCTCATATACTGATCATTATCCACTTATTATACATTTGAATCAAGTTAGTCTGAATCCAGTGGGGAAAGGACCAGGAATTACAACTATAGAAACTGAGGATTTTGTTAATTATTAAAAATTCGAAGAACATGTGAAAAATTCAGATTTTAATGATGTGTATAACAATTGCTCAGATGTGAATGTTGCATATGACACTTGGTACAAAATGGTTTTTTGTACAGAAAAATATTTATGCAAAATAAAGAAAAAAAAAGAAAAATTGGGTTGCAAGTGACATAATTAATTAATAAAAAAGAAAAATTATATTAAAAATATAAAAGATATCCAGGGATTATATACTTTGAAACAGAATATAAAACATTTTGTGCATAAAGGCAGAATTAAGGAGAGCTAAAAATAATTACTATATGGTTTTCAAAGCTGTGGAAAAAATAATAACAATGGAATTATGTTAATGATATGTTAGGGACAAAAGTAAAAAAAAAATGTACCTTCTTATGAGAACACAACTGAATTGGTTGATGACACGAATAGAAATTATATTCAAGGTATTACATATCTGAACCTTGAAATTGATAATCAGTATAAAGTTGTGATATAAATTGTATATCACAATCTCTTTATGTGGAAAATACGGATGATGCAGAAATTGGTAAAGAACTTGCAGCAATGAGTAAGAATAAAGCCTCTGTGTATGATGGTATTACAGTGTCCATGTCACAAATTATTGTTAAATATAATTAACATGTTTTTACTTATTTAACAAATTTATCACTACAAGGAAAATTTATTGAACTAAAATATACTTTAATTTCCCTGATTTACAAATAAGGTGATAAACAATTGTTGACTAATTATAGACCGATCTCATTGTTGTTGGTATTTTCTAAATTAATTGAAAAAATAGTTAAAAAAAGACTAGTGAATTTTTTAAATCAATATAGCTTTTCTTCCAAGAACCAGTTTGGTTTTAGGGAGGGTAAAAACACTGAACATTCTGAAACTAACAATATTTATAAAAACATTGATGTGGGTAAAAAAACATCGACAATGACACTGTTTCTGGATCTACAAAAAGCTTTGGATACAATGGATCAGGAAATACTGTTAAAAAAACTCTTTGCCAGCAGTATAAGAGGACATATTTATAATTGGTTTAAAAGCTACCTCAAGGCTCTGTATTGAGTCTCATCTTGTTCCTTATTTACATTAATGATGTATGCAATTTACATTTAAAAGGATCATTAATATGTTATGCCGATGATACTGCAGTAGTTTACACAGCACATACTATTTTAGAAATGGATACAAATGAAGAAAATGATCTTTTAAAAATACATAGGTGGCTAGTTTTTAATAAATTAAATTTGAATAATAATAAAAGTAAATTTCTTTATTCTGAATTGCTTAAAACAGATACTCTAATAGAAATTAAATATCATGATGTTAATTGCCTTCTTAATCACAATTGCATATGCCCGTAAATTAGAAAGAGTATATAATTACAACTATTTGGGGGTTGAAATGGATTCTTCTTTAAAATGGAGGATTCATGCAAATAAGATAACAAAGTGGTTAAGGTACATATTGTTTATATTTTATCATATTCAAAAAATGCTAGATAAGAAATTTTTAACAGTACTATATTATGCCTGGGTTTACTCTAATATACACATGGTCTGTGTAGTTGGGGAGGTGATTATGATATTAATTTATATAATTTATTTATGGTACATAAAAAAATATTTAAGTTAATGTTTAATGTTAATTTTTCTACTTTAGACCCATCTACTTTATTTCATTTTCATCATATAAGAAATATTTATATATAAAAAATAAATAAATAATACAAAATTTTATTGTTTTTATATCAAAATAAGCAATGGGTAGAGAGTCAATGCACTGAATGCAATTTAGGAATGAAACGAGTAATGTTTGAAATACCGTTTGGCAAAGAAGAATATTCTCCAGAGGCACTTCGTTTATTTAGCACCAAAATTTCACAATTCTTTGCAACTGGATATGAGAAATGAAAACAATTTCATTGTCTTCAAAAAGAAATTACATACACATATAATGACTTATTAATCCTACTTTACAGTCAATCATTTAAATCTTTTATTTGAAATTAATGAATATCCTTTCTTTTATTACTGATATATCAAGTTATATTAAGAATTGATTGCTATTCCGATTATTGGTTGCCTAGAGTTTTAATATGATGTTGGCAATTAAAACAGAACCTGGACAGGCATTTTAGCCCCTTGGTTTCAGTGCGTAATAACTAAAATTATGTGTGTGGTTTTAATTTTTTGTGTTCTATTTCTGTTGGTTTTCTGTATTTGTGTTTCCACCATTGCTATTGTTCATCATTATCATCATCCTCCTCCTCAAGCAGCCCTGGGCTATGGAGGTCCAACCAGACAGTGCAATTTAGTTCTCCAAGCAACATCTACTGCATCTGGCCACTGCACATCAATTCTAATAAGATCCTGTTTGACATTGTCTGCCACCACATCCTAGGTCTCCCCCTCTTTCTGAGGCCTTTAGGCACACTGTTCATAACCCTATTCACCAATCTATAATTATTCATACAAGCAACATGGCCAAACCAATGGAGTCTCTCTATGCACAATAAGCTGCTTAAAGGAGGTTGCAAACTTCATCATTAGTTACAAAGTTGAACCACCTAATACCCGAGATATTGTGTAAGCATCTGGAATCAAAAGCATCTAGTTTCCTGTTATCTTGTTTACAAAGTGTCCAAGTTTCACTACCATAACTAACCCTAGAAAGAACCAAACTATTATACAGTCTAATTTTATCCTTTAGGTGTATACGCCTATTTCTCCACACTCTCCATAGAATCTTAAAAGTCCCGGCAGCAATCCCTATATGTCTGTTAATCTCATGCTGCACATCACCAGTATCTGTTACATAGCTCCCCCAAAGTAATTAAATTGTGACACCTGCTGAAGACTGCAACCATTCAGATTAACTGAATCACAGCCTGCCTGACCAATTTTCATCACTTTAGTTTTCTCTCTGTTTATAACCAAACTTTACTACCAGTCTCATCAACAGCTCGAATGAAAGAGTTCATCTCATCAACATCATTTGCCAAAAGGGCAAAATCAGCAGCATAATCTAAATCTGAAATTTTCGTATCTCCAGTCCATTTAAGGCCAAAATCTTTCCCTTGAAGTGAATTTTGCATAACATAATCAATAACCAAGCTAAAGAGAAAAGGAAACATAATGCACCCTTGTCGAACACCAGAAGTAATGCTAAACCAATTGCTACAAGCCTTACCAACTCTCACACACGACTCAGTGTTATTATAGAGAGTTTCCATTATTTTAACTAACTTGTCTGGTACACCATATGATCCCACAATCAACCACAAATTATGACGATCAACAGAGTCGAAAGCCTTTTTGAAATCAACAAAGCTAGCAACCAAAGGTTTCTGAAACTCCAAACATTTCTCAAGAATCTAAGTGAAAATATCTGATCCACACATCCCCTACCACTTCTGAAACCACATTGCTCATCACGCAATTGACTATCAATCAGATTATTAATTCTATTAAGACAATCATAGAAATAAATTTACATGAAACAGAGAGTAGGCTGATACCCCTATAGTTATCACAAGAACTGCGACACCTTTTTTGAAAATAGGGATAACAATAGCTCTAGTAAAATCCTTAGGAACCATGCCTTTATCATGAAAGATATTCAAAATTTCAGTCATCCAAGTGGTAACCGAAACCTTCCCAGCTCTAAGCATTTCCATAATAATTTCATCTACCCCTGGGGTTTTATGAAGTTTTAGTTTAGAAATAGCCAAACTAACTTCAGATTGTGTTATAGGGCCAACATTAAAGCCACCAATGCATCTATCATCATTGCAAACAATGGGAGTAGAACTAACCACATTGTTCAGAACATCACTGAAATGCTCAGCCCATCTAGCCATGACAGAATCCTCACCTATAACCTTACCTTGTTTATCCTTCAATCCCTGTATATTTGTCCGTTTTCTACCACACAAAACATTAACTCTCTGGTACAGCTCTCTGCTGTTGTGCTGTCTAACTGCTTCCTTGGCTTTATCAAGCCAAAGATTCTTTCAGCAGCTAACTGATCCTTTACTCGTTTATTAAGTTCCCTGTAATGCTTTCTATTAGGACTAGTAGGGTATTAATGGCATTCCTGCAGTTCTTTCTTTCTGAAATAAGCTCAAGTGCCTTATCACTCAAATAATACTGCCTCCTCTGCTTCTTTTTTCCAAAAGAAGACTGTTAGTGTCCAAAAAAGCCTGTTTAAAATGATCCCATTCTTCCTCAACTTCAGTAGTAATCATACCATGACTGTCATAATGACTAAGTAACCTATTATGATAAGCCTTGGCTATAACAGGGTCTTTCAGAGCTTCAGTATTAAAACTAAATTTTTTCATCCTAGCACAACACTTTTTAAGTTTAAGTTGCAACACACTTTTAACAATGCAATGGTCAGATCCAATTTCAGCTCCCCTATATGCCCTGGTATTTCTAACAGAACTAGCCCATTTGCTGTTAATTAATATATAATCAATCATATTCTTATACAGCCCATTGGGTGAAACCCATGTGTACTTTATGTACGTCACGGTGTTTGTAATATGCATTAGCTATTCTGAATACATTGAGTTTACATACCTGTAGGAGACGGTGCGCATTGCCTTTGCAGCTACCAATACCAAAAGGGCCTATTACTCCTCCCCAAAGGTCAGAGTCGGTACCAACTTTGGCATTGAAGTCACCTAGAACAAGGGTAATATCACTTTTTTTGATAGAATTCAAAATATCCTGAAGTTGTCCGTAAAACCTATCCTTCTCATCCTCATTGGCATCCTCAGTGGGGGCATAATAGCATATAGGATTCAAGTCTTTAATGCTTGTCTGAAATTTTGCTGTAAGAAACCTTTCATTAATGCACTCATATCCTAGAAGAACATCACTAGCGTGTCTGCTGAGAAGCAGACCCACGCCTTGGTGTTGCTTATTGTCATCCCTCCCTGAAAAGAGAAATTTAAGATTATTTTTAAGAATCTGACCTTTATCTGTCCATCTGGTCTCTTCCAAGCAGAGAACATCTAAATTATAATGGTGGAATTCCTGTGTGAGGACATCAAGAGAATAAGATCTTTGCAGAGTCCTCACATTCCAACTACCTATGGAGAGAAAATGGTTAGTGGGATGTTTAAAGAAACATACTTTTGTTGAGAGAGGGAATGCCAACAATATCAAACAGCCCTCTAATCGCAGGCATGGGGCAAAGACCCATTCCCCCATCAGTAAAGGCTGAAGCCTTCTACACTGGAAGATTTCCTCCAATGTAGAATTTGATGATGCCAATAGAAGCAAAGAGTGCAGGTGCCTGCAATGACCTCTGCTCAGGATTATCCACCAGCTGATAAACATATCCTGTGAATCTATTCACTTGGGGCTGTCAACCCACAAACGAACAAAAAACAGAGCGGAAGATTTTCTCTCCACAGAAGCCCACCAGTGCAGCAAAATCAGGATCCATAATCAAGCTCAGAGCCATATATCTTTTCAGTACAGAGGGTTTATATGGTCAGCACCAGGACCCTGTGTGGTTGACCACTCCTCAGCAGGGTAGAAAAAAAAGAAAAGTAGCCATAGATGTCCAGATCAGGTGGCCACACTAATCTGGCAGCCCTCCCCTTCCGCTCACTTCCACAAGAGAGTATCTCTTTTGAAAGGTACTAAGGGTCTGCACCACGAGAAGGCGGGGTCGGACATTGGGTGCTAGGCCTGGCAGGTTCTATGCATCATCACAGGGGATTGGTGGATACTCTCGTTCATTTCTAACTGTACAAATATTCTATAATAGTGATGATGTTCACAAGATAGTGCTTGGAAAATAAAGATTTTGTATTTATCAGAAAAAATTATAAATGACAAAATGGTTATAGAAGGTTTGTTCTAAATAACCTGAAGGAAATATATTCACTATTTAAATAGGAAAATAGTTCAAGAGGCCATGGCCCCCTCCAAGAAACTTCTGAGTTTTTTTTCCCACCAACAAGGTGCTATTTTTACATATTTGAGAAAATTAGCTTCAATGGGGATTTATCGCCATTTACTTTTCTAGGATGTAAAAAATGCCTTCAGTACCCTGAAGGCAAATGACAAGAAATCTTGATTACCATTTTAATTATTTATATATTAAAGGGATCTTGATTACTAAATGATTCATTAGTAAAAGTAAGAGTGTCATTTCCAGATTATAGAATGAAGATAAATTCAGGATCTGCTCTTGGACAGGTAATGGTTTTAGTTCAATTTTGGTTAAATGCTGTTTGAGATACTTATAATGCTCAGTACTCTGATAACAGTATCCCTGCTGAGATCACTAGGAAGTGAGTGGAGAAGCTTCATTGTCTGTCAATCAAATGGTTAGCTTGATCTTAGTATGTGCAAGGCAGGTGCCGAGTCATTTGATTGACAGGTCCCATTCTTCCTCATCTTCAGTAGTAAACAAACCATGACTGTCATAATGACAAAGTAACCTATCATAGTAAGCTTTAGCAATAACTGGGTCTTTCAGAGCTTCAGTATTAAAGGTAAATTTTTTAACCTCAGCACAACACTTTTTAAGTTTAAGTTACAACACACTTTTAACAAGGTAATGGTCAGATCCAATTTCAGCTCCCGTATATGCCCTGGTATTCCTAACAGAACTAGCCCATTTGCTGTTAAATATATAATCAATCATATTCTTATGCAGCCCATCAGGTGAAACCCATGTGTACTTATACATGTTGCGGTGTTTGCAATAAGCATTAGTTATTCTGAAATCATTGAGTTTACTTACCTGTAGAAGACATTGCCCATTGCTATTGCAGCTACCAATACCAAAAGGGCCTATCACCCCACCCAAAAGGTCAGAGTCAGTACCAACTTTGGCATTGAAGTCACCTAGAATAAGGGTAATATATCCTTTTGTGACAGAATTTAAAATTCCTGAAGTTTGTCCATCCTCAGTGGGGGCATAACAGCAGATAACATTCAAGTCTTTAATGCTTGCCAAAGGGACCTAAAACTCCTGTCCAAAGGACAGAGTCAGTACCAACTTTAGCATTGAAGTCACCTAGCACAAGAGAAATATCTCCTTCACAGAATACAAAATATCCTGAAGCTGGCTTTAAAACATATCCTAGTTCTCATCGGCATCCTCAGTGGGGGCATAATAGCAGATAACATTCAAGTCTTTAATGCTTGTCTGAAATTTTGCTGTAAGAAATCTTTCATTAATGCAGTCATATATAGACTAGAAGAGCATCACTAGCATGTCTGCTGAGAAGCAGGCTCATGCTTGTGATGCTTTCCATGCTCCCTCCCTGTAAAGAGAAATTTAAAGTTATTTTTAAGTATCTCACCTTTACCTGTCCATCTGGTCTCTTGCAAGCCTAGAATACCTAGGTTATAGTGCTAGAATTCCTGTGTGAGGATCATCAAGAGAATAATCTCTATATAATGTCCTCACATTCCTGCAGAGAGAAAATGATTAATAGGTTTTTTAAAGGAACTAGGTTATTGAGATAGGTAGGGCCAACAATATCAAACAGCCCCCTGGTCGCTGGCATGGGGCAAAGACCTGTTCCTCCTCCGCTAAAGGCCTTTGATTAGGATTATCCACCAGCTGATATAAGGTATCCCATGCCTCTGTTCACTTAGGGCTGGCAACCCAGAAGCAAACAGAAAACAGCGGCAGATTCTCCCTCAATAGAGGCCCCAGTACAGCAAGTCTAGGATCCATAATGAAGCTCAAATCCATAAACAAGTCCAGTCTAGTAGGTATAAATGGTCAGCACCAGGACCCTGTGAAGTTGACCACTCATCAGCAGGGTTGAAAAAAAAAGAAAAAAATGGCTATAGATGATCAGATCAGTAGGCCATACTGAACTGGCAGCCCTCCCCTTCTGTTCCCTTCCAAAAGAGAATATCTCCTTTGGAAGGTACTAACGGCCTTCACCACAAGAAGGCAGGGTCAGGCATTAGGTGTTAGACCTGGCTGGTTCTGTGCATCATCACTGGGGATTGGTACATAGCTCTCCTTCCAGTTTATGCCTAGCTACCATACTCAACATCAGTAATAAGCAAATCATGACAGTCATAATGACTAACTAACCTATCATGGTAAGCTTTACCTATAACTGAGTCAGAGCTTCAGAGTTAAACATTAACTTTTATAATCTTAGCACTTCTTAAGTTTAAGTTGCAAGACTTTTAACAAGGTAATGGTCAGATCCAATTTCAGCTCCCCTACATGACCTGGTATTCCTAACAGAACTAACCCATTTTCTGTTAATATAAATAAATAAAAAATACCCCCTCAAGCAGCTGCTTGCCACAGAGGTCTCACAGGAGCCTGTCAGTTTATATGCCATAGTAGAAGTTCTGAGAGGATGGCAGGACCTCAGCAGAAAAATGATACACACATCCGGGGCTCGAACCCAGGTCTCTTAGATCAGTAGCCAAGCACGCTAACCACTTGGCCATGTTTAATTAATATATGATCTATCATATTATTATGCAGTCCATCTGGTGAAACCTATGTGTACTTATGTATATTACGATGTTTGTAATAAGTGTTAGTTATTCGGAAACCATTAAGTTTGCTTACCTGTAAGAGACATTGCTCATTGCTATTGCAACTACCAATACCTAAAGGGCCTATCACCCTTCCCCAAAGGTCAGAGTGTCAGTACCAATGATGGCATTGAAGTCACCTAGAATAAGGGCAATATCTACTTTTTCGACAGAATTCAAAATATGCTTAAGTTGTCCGTAAAATTCATCCTTTTCATCCTCACTGGCATCCTCAGTGGGGGCATAACAGTAGATAACATTCAAGTTTTAATGCTTGTCTGAAATTTGCTGTAAGAAACCTTTCAGTAATGCACTCATATCCTAGAAGAGCATCACTAGCATGTCTGCTGAGAAGCAAGCCCACGCCTTGGTGATGCTTTCCATGCTCCCTCCATGTATAGAGAAATTTAAAGTTATTTTTAAGTATCTCACCTTTACCTGTCCATCTGGTCTCTTGCAAGCTTAGAATATCTATCTAGGTTATAGTGCTGGAATTCCTGCGTGACATTCCAACTGCCTATGGAGAGAAAATGGTTAGTGGGATGTTTAAAGAAACATATTTTTCTTGAGAGAGGGAATGCCAACAATATCAAACAGCCTCTAATCGCAGGCATGGAGCAAAGACCCGTTTCCCCATCAGTAAAGGCTGAAGCCTTCTACACTGGAAGACTTTCTCCAATGTAGAATTTGACGATGCCAGTAGAAGCAAGAGTTCAGATGCCTGTGATGACCTCTGCTCAGGATTATGCATCAGCTGATAAAACATATCCTGTGCATCTATTCACTTGGGGCTGTCAATCCACAAACAAATAGAAAATACAGTGGAAAATTCTCGCTCAACAGAAGCCCACCAGTGCAGCAAATTTAGGATACATAATCAAGCTCAGCCATAATTTCCATTCAGGTTGGTTTATATGGTCAGCACCAGGACCCTCTGTGGTTGACCATTCCTCAGCAGGGTAGAAAAAAAGAATAGTCATAGTTGTCCAGATCAGTAGGCCTGCACCACGAGATGGTGAGGTTGGACATTAGGTACTAGGCCTGGGTGGTTCTATGCATCATCACAGGGGATTGGTGCATAGCTCTCCTTCCAGTGACTACCTAGCTACCATTTTCATTATATGCACGCAAAAATTTAAGGGTGTGCCACAAAACAACTGTTAGTTATAGTCTTCTTGTTCAGTAGGTGGGAAAATGCAGAGGCTTTTTTGAAATTTGTGGAAGGCTGTCAAGAAAATGAAGATTATGATGTGTCAAACAGTGAATATTTACAGATGTTTTGTTTTGACAACTACTATTCTAAGTTCAATGAGTTTAAATAAAAGAGCAACATCCAAAGATTTTTCATATTTTTTTTATTACAGATCTGTTTGTTTCATGTTCTATTTCAATAAAGCAATAAAGCTAAGGTTTTAGTTGGCTGCTAATTGAGAAATTTAAGGTTAAATTCCAATTAAAAGCTCAAGCACTTTTTTCAGCTATAGACAGGTTTTTATGAAAGTGAGAAATGATCTGAATTTCAGTTACCCCAACAATAAAACAAAACTCTAAAACTATATATCCCCAACCCCTCAATAGAGGGCACCACGTGTACTACCACCCTCCCCTTCACACAATGTGCTCCAAACCTAACATAAACAACAGTATGCTCACATCTATGACTTCTGCAAAACAATTATTTTGCCTCATGATGCATTGGAGCAACAATCAGAAACACATAGGATATATACTAAAATATAGTATTCACACTTCTGGAAAAGTTGGGACATAAGCTGGAAATCTAAAAATACATTAGTTAACAGGTACACTAAATCAATATCAGTCTAGCACCAGCATTCCCATAAGAAACAACCAAAAAATCAAGAACATATGTGAACTCATATCTGGAACGTACTATCCACCACAGGGAAATAAACTTACTACCATCAGATATCACTGCAAAAAAAAAAGGTAAATTCCAAGATAATAATTGCATCTAACTGTCTCAGCTATTCCAATAATTAGAGTGATAGAGAAAATTTAATAATTTTATCTTTAGGGACCAATGCGATCACTATTAATTCACTTTTAACCCTTCCAGTGTCAAGGGCATATATATCCGTTTTAAGCACAATAAAAAAGAAATTTTTTTTAATAGAAATTGCCATTTTAAACTTTTTTATTGATATCTTATAAAAATATATAATTCAGGCTTGATAAATAATATATTCTTTTTTCATTCATTGCATATTTTATTAACTTACAACATAAATAATTTGTTAAAGCCATATAATTGCCATTTCTTAGAAGCGATATAAGGTTGGGTTGTTTTCCTCTGAGCGGCACTTTTTTTGCACACCATGGGCTAAATGGCCAAGTCACAAGGACCCCGAAGGCTCAGAGAAGGTTGGGGAGGGGACACACTGGAATAGCTGTTGGGAGACAGATGGTAGCCTCCCATCAAGGCCATCCAATAGGTATTGATGTAGTATATTTTGTATTTTTTAAATTACTCTATAGCTTAATAAAAAAAAAATAACTACCCCCTCAAGCAGATACTTGCTATAGAGGTCTGACAGGAGCCTGTCAGTTTAATGCACCATAGTAGAAGATCTGTGAAGATGGTGGGACCTCAGAAGAAAGACAACACAAACATCCCTACCTTATCTGGGGCTCGAACCGAGGTTCCTCTTTGATCAGTTGCCAAGTGTGCTAACCACTCAGCCACAGGATGGCTATAGTTTGATAGCACCCTCTGAAAGTAGAAAAAGCCAAAAATTTAAAACAAATTTTGCAAATTACCTATTTGTGCTATAAATTTGAAACTTCTGTGGTAGAGGTGGTAGCAAAGATTTAAAACTAAATTTCCACAGAGAAGAGATGGGGGATTAACTTTTCCTATTCCTCATCAATTACACATGTAGATAGAAATCGAAATGAAAGCCCAGAAACAGCTATATCTTATATCTGATTTTATATCTGATTTTAGTATAACATCAAATTTCTTATATATATCTTACAAAAATACATAATTTAAGCTTGAAAAATAATTATTTCTTTATTTGATGCATATTTTATTAAGCTATCATAGGAATAATTTGTTAAAACCATTTCATTACCATTTCTTAGATACAATATGTGGGATTGCTAATTTAAGCTCACAAATTTAGAACTATTATCAACACATTATTGATAAAAGTTTCAAAATTCTACCAAAAATTGTACGATTCTAGAAGTAATTATGTAGTATGTAACTATATTTTTTTTTTGCTTTACTCTCTTTTCTGCCTTAAAACAATTTCAATATCCCTAGATATATTGTCATCATTTATACCAGCATTCAATGTGTAGTTCATACTACTGACACCTAAACTGTATGTTAGTTCAGTTCTGATGCATAAACTAGGTCATGATCAAGCAAGACATAGATGTCAGTGTTTTTTATTTAAATTTCATTGATTGTTCTTATGTGGATTCTATTTTGATGCATTTAAAGGCATCTAATTTCACAATGAATTTCTTCATGTGTTGATTTGTATTCATGTTGAATTGTCACTACATATTTTAGCTCAATATTTATGCATAAGCTTTATGTTCCTTATATTTATTGTTTTACTAGCTGAACATACCCGGCACAGCCCAGGTTTTTCACTGTACTAAAGGTAAATTTTGTAAGTAACCCCCCCCCCCCCCCCGACACTTTAGCACAGATTTTCAACAGGAAGAAATTTACACGGTGTTTGCTTGGATCGTTGTAGACATCAGCGAGTTCTCTCACAGCCTGGGGCTTAGTTTCTGCGTAAGCTATCGAGATTTTTATTTCCGTTACCACAGATTTTGCCGACCTATGGCTCCTGTGATATTTGTACGGTCCAAAGTTCCTGCACAGCGTCCCCCGTGTGCCCCAGTGATCGGTTTAAAAATCAGGTTCCCATTTGGCCCATGGGTTCATTTCTACACAAATTATGATTGCTCGTGTATCACTTTTAATCTGCATATTTGTTTCCTGCACTAATGGTTAGTTTTGTGAATATCCCCCTCGACATTTTATCACAATTTGAGCACTAAGAATTTCCTGGTGTTGCAAAGGTCATTCCTTATGGGGCACGCTCTCAGAGCTCATGGCAAATGATTGAGATATCTATTTCAACAGATTTTGGCATTCTGCAATTCCCGATGTAATTCACTGAAACGTCCCAAATTTTGAAGGCGGGTTCCCCATGCCTGACCCCACGTTTGGTTGGAAAATCAAACACCTAGCTGCAATGGAATGCCTAAATAATGCTTTTGGAAATGTGGGGAATCTGGCAACAGCATCAGATTTGCAGCATAAAAGTTAAATGCTATTTTAACACTTTACTTTCATAGTTAGGGAGCAATAAATGGCAACAGTAAATTTGACAGCGATTCTCAATTCCCGTAGGAATAGCATGGTAATTATTTTTGCTTCTAGCAAGCCCCCCTTGTGGACTTTCGACTTGAAATTTGGCACTGCAATCCGGACCACAACTCGAAACATTCTCTGAAATTTTGGAGCGTGTATGTTGATTTCCCGATGAGTTATTGGTGCCATAAACGAACAGACAGACTTCTTTTATTACAGTGTTGGGTTGTTGTTTTACCTCTGAATGGCACTATTTTGCACACCGTGGGCTATATGGCCAGGTCACAGGGACCCAAAGGCTCAGAGAAAGTTGGGGGAGGGGACCCACTGGAATGGCTGTTGGGAGACAGATGGTAGCCTCCCATCAAGGCCATTCAGCATGTTCTTTAACGTGCACAGGGTGTGGCTCTCCCGCACACGGCGCCACGGCTTAACATCCCATCCAACGGACGGCGGCCTTTCCAAACCCATCAGTGTCTCCTACTGACCGTGGGCAGAGCGGGGAATTTGGCGGAGATAAATCTCGACACTGACCCTTTAATTACATAGATTAAGTATATTATGTTATATATGGTCAAATAAACATTATTTTAAATTCAGTTAGCATTTCAAATATACTTTTATAAACTTTCATTTTTATCTCTATTGACAATTTGATTTTATTTCTGTCAATTTATGTCTAGTAGATTTACCTGGCATTACTCAGGTCTTAAACTTTCTATCAATATATATAAAAATACCTATCTTCCTATAATAGGAACCTAAAAAGTCGAAAATAAACCTAAAGCATATTGATGGTGCAATCAGTCACTGATTTTATATTCATTTCAATGGAAGATAGGGTGTCAGGAATCTTGTTGAATAGGAAAATTGGCACCCTACCTTCCTTTGAAGTGAATACAAAATCATTTGATTGATTGCACCATCGATATGCTTTAGGTTTATTTTCTAATTTTTAGGGAAGATGGAGAATTTTCTATTTATTTTTTTTATCACTGAAAACACCTATCTTCATAAACTTTGAGATACAACTCATAAACATCGAGCACGTTTTCCCCACTTTTCGAGTCATGTTTGATGTAGCCCACAACATTGGAGATATCAGAAGTCTTTATTTGTGATACGACTCATTAAAGTTTGACCTCCACAAAAAACTGCCCACCCCTTTCATCAGGGGGAATAGTGAGGGGCGAAAATTGGAAATAGTTTTGACTGTCATTATATGAGCTTTCGTTTGACACCTAACTCGTAACTATAGGACCTCGCATTCAGAAGATACAGTAGAATGACTTTCACATTGCCTGTTTTTTAGTGGGGAGGCATTGGTGATCAATTTGTTATAGCCTATGACACTCCTGTGTCACAAGCTTTCATTTAACACATAGCTTTTTTGCTATATTATATTTTTTGTTACTTTTTTGCCAAATTATTAATGAATGGAATTATGACATGTTGTATGACAAATTAATCAGCATTTAATTCTGGATTTTTTTAAATAAAGTATTTAACAAAAAAGACGATATGTTTTATTTTAATAGGACCTTTTAACAGTCATTCGCATTCAAGAGATATAGGGGAAAAATAATTACATTTTCCCCCCATTTATAGGGGGTAGGAAAGCATGGGGGTTCTATTTCAGGTTGAATTTTATTCGGGGGGAAATTTTCTTTCGATAAATATATAATTTAACTATTTATATTCATCAGGTTTTCCAAAATAAAACCTTAATTGTAATAGTGCGATCTTTTTTTCACCATCATCATCATCATCATCCTCAAGCAGCCATGGGCTACGGAGGTCCAACCAGACCACGCAGTTTACTTCTCCAAGCACATCTGTCCTGAGCTACATCTGCTGCATCCGGCCACTGCACACCAATTCTAACAAGGTCCTGTTTAACATTGTCTGCCCACCGCATCCTAGGTCTCCTCCTCCTTCTGAAGCCTCTAGGCACACTGTTCATAACCCTATTCACCAATCTATAATTATCCATACGGGCAACATGGCCAAACCAGCGGAGTCTCTCTCTGCACAATATGCTGCTTAAAGGAGGTTGCAGACTCCTTTGCCTAACCTCATCATTAGTTACAAAGTTAAACCACCTAATACCCAAGATACTGCGTAAGCATCTAGAATCAAAAGCATCTAGTTTCCTGTTATCTTGTTTACACAGCGTCCAAGTTTCACTACCATAACTAACCCTAGAAAGAACCAAATTATTATACAGTCTAATTTTAGTCTTTAGGTGTATACGCCTATTTCTCCACAATCTCCATAGATTCTTAAAAGTCCCGACAGCAATACCTATTCGTCTGTTAATCTCATGCCGCACATCACCAGTATCAGTTACATAGCTCCCAAGATAATTAAACTGTGACACCTGCTCAAGACTGCAACCATTCAGATTAACTGAATCACAAGCTGCCTGACCAATTTTCATCACTTTAGTTTTCTCTCTGTTTATAACCAAACCTACTGTACTCGCAGTCTCATCAACAGTTCGAATGAAAGAGTTCATCTCATCAACATCATTTGCCAAAAGGGCTAAATCATCAGCATAATCTAAATCAGAAATTTTCGTATCTCCAGCCCATTTAAGGCCAAAAGCTTTCCCTTGAAGTGAATTTCGCAAAACATAATCAACAACCAAACTAAAGAGAAAAGGAGATAAAATGCACCCTTGTCGAACACCAGAAGTAATGCTAAACCAATTGCTACAAGACTTACCAACTCTCACACATGACTCAGTGTTATTATAGAGAGCTTTCATAATGTTAACTAACTTGTCTGGTATACTATATGATCTCACAATCAACCACAAATTATGACGATCAACAGAGTCGAAAGCCTTTTTGAAATCAACAAAGCTAGCAACCAAAGGTTTCTGAAACTCTAAACATTTCTCAAGAATCTGCCTAAGTGAAAATATCTGATCTACACATCCCCTACCACTTCTGAATCCACATTGCTCATCACGCAATTGCCTGTCAACCAGATTCTTAATTCTATTAAGCACAATCATGGAAAGAACTTTACCTGGAACAGAGAGTAGGCTGATACCCCTATAGTTATCACAAGAACTGCGATCACCTTTTTTGAAAATAGGGATAATAATAGCTCTGGTAAAATGTTTAGGAACCATGCCTTTATCATAAAAGTTATTCAAAATTTCAGTCATCCAAGTGATAACCAAAACATTCCCAGCTCTGAGCATTTCTGTAGTAATTTCATCTACCCCTGGGGATTTATGAAGTTTCAGTGTAGAGATAGCCAAACTAACTTCAGATTGTGTTATAGGGCCAACATTAAAGCTGCCAATGCATCTATCATCATTACAAACAATGGGAGTAGAACTAACCACATTGTTTAGAACATCACTGAAATGCTCAGCCCACCTAGCCATGAGAGAATCCTCACCTTCTATAACCTTACCTTGTTTATCCTTCAATCCCTGTATGCCTGTCCGTTTTCTACCACATAAAACATTAACTATCTGGTACAGCTCTCTGCTGTTGTGCTGCCTAACCGCTTCCTCAGCTTTGTCAGCCAAGCTATCAAGCCAAAGATTTTTATCAGTAGCTAACTGATCCTTTACACGTTTATTAAGCTCTCTGTAATCTTTTCTATTAGGACTAGTAGGGTACTGATTAAGGACATTCCTGCAATTCCTTCTTTCTGAAATAAGCTCAATTGCCTTGTCACTTAAATAATTCTGCCTCCTCTGCTCCTTTTTTCCTAAAAGAGTACTGTTAGTTTCCAAAAAAGCCTGTTTAAAATGGCCCCTTTCTTCCTCAACTTCAGTATTAAGCAAACCATGACTGTCATAATGACTAAGTAACCTATCATGGTAAGCTTTAGCTATAACTGGGTCTTTCAGAGCTTCAGTATTAAAGGTAAATTTTTTAACTCTAGCACAACACTTTTTAAGTTTAAGTTGCAAGACACTTTTAACAAGGTAATGGTCAGATCCAATTTCAGCTCCCCTATATGCCCTGGTATTTCTAACAGAACTAGCCCATTTGCTGTTAATTAATATATAATCAATCATATTCCTATGCAGCCCATCAGGTGAAACCCATGTGTATTTATGTATGTCGCGGTGTTTGTAATATGTGTTAGTTATTCTGAAACCATTGAGTTTACTTACCTGTAGGAGACGTTGCCCATTGCCATTGCAGCTACCAATACCAAAAGGACCTATTACTCCTCCCCAAAGGTCAGAGTTGGTACCAACTTTGGCATTGAAGTCACCAAGAACAAGGGTAATATCTCCTTTCTTGACAGAATTCAAAATGTCCTGAAGTTGTCCGTAAAACCTATCCTTCTCATCCTCATCAGCATCCTCAGTGGGGGCATAACAGCAGATAACATTCAAGTTTTTAATGCTTGTCTGAAATTTTGCTGTAAGAAACCTTTCATTAATGCACTCATATCCTAGAAGAGCATCACTAGCATGTCTGCTGAGCAGCAGACCCACGCCTTGGTGATGCTTTCCATCCTCCCTCCCTGTAAAGAGAAATTTAAAGTTATTTTTAAGTATCTCACCTTTACCTGTCCATCTGGTCTCTTGCAAGCCTAGAATATCTAGGTTATAGCGCTGGAATTCCTGCATGAGGACATCAAGAGAATAATCTCTATGTAATGTCCTCACGTTCCACGTTCCTGCAGAAAGAAAATGATTAGTAAGATTTTGAAAGAAATTAGGTTTATTGAGATTGGTAGGGCCAACAATATCAAACAGCCCCCTGATCGCAGGCATGGGGCAAAGACCCGTTCCTCCTCCGCTAAAGGCTGAAGTCACCGATGCTGGTAGGAACTTCAGGCACCACCTTTTCAAGTGGACTTTTTCAAGAGCCACATGGCCTGCCTCAGACGCATTACTACAGTTTAGGCTTGACGATGCCCAACTAGCTAAGTAAGGTTCAGGTACCTGCGATGGCCTCTGATTAGGATATCCACCAGCTGATATAAGGTATCCCATGCCTCTGTTCACTTAGAGCTGGCAACCCAGAAGCAAACAGAAAACACAGCGGCAGACTCTCCCTCAACAGAGGCCCACCAGTGCAGCAAGTCCAGGATCAATAATCAAGCTCAAATCCATAAACAAGTCCAGTCTAGTAGGTATAAATGGTCAGCACCAGGACCCTGTGAAGTTGACCACTCCTCAGCAGGGTTGAAAAAAAAGAAAAAAGTGGCCGTAGATGACCAGATCAGCAGGCCATACTGAACTGGCAGCCCTCCCCTTCCGTTCCCTTCCAAAAGAGAGTATCTCTTTTGAAAGGTACTAACGGCCTGCACCACGAGAAGGCGGGGTCGGACATTAGGTGCTAGACCTGGCCGGTTCTGTGCATCATCACTAGGGATTGGTACACAGCTCTCCTTCCAGTTTACGCCTAGCTACCATTTACAGGCCAAATCACATTAAAAAAGGCTTATTAAAATCAATATGCTTGCAAATTTGTTTATATTATTTATTTTCAAAATTTGTAATTAAATTCTGTTTAATTTGATATATAACATGACCTATTTCCATTGATTGTTTTTTTTTTATTCTAAAGTTGACTTGTTTATTTGAATCAGAAGTCAATTATTGGCTAAAAGCCTGGAATTTTTTTAAAGTATGGTATCGAGAAAAAAATTACAAAATTTGAGAAATATTTACTTAAAACCAAAAAATTTTTTTTTTGTTATTCAGAAATATATAGCCATTCTACTCATGTGCATTGCAATCATTTCTGTCTATTAGTTTTTTTTATTATTATTATTATTTTTATTTGCATTGCCAGATGTATTTTTTACTACATGACTCTAGAAAAGTCCTATTGAAATAAAATGTAAAGTCTTTTTTGTTAAATGCTTCATTTTCAGAAAATCCAGAATTAAATGCTGATTAATTTGGAATACAACATGCCATAATTCCTTTCATTAGTTATGTGGCAAAAAAGTTCTAAAGTTTTTTTGGGGGGCTGAGCATAGGGAGAAAATAGCTTGGCCTCTGGATGGAAACCTGTTTTTCAGGCTGGACACTGAAAGGGTTAATTATGCGATCAGAAATTGATTTCATGCATTTATTTCATTGTTATTGGTGGCAACAGTTATTTTGAATAACTTTCAACCATTAAGCCGTCCCATGGCCGAGTTAGCGCGCTTGGCTACTGATCTAAGGGACCTGGGTTCGAGTCCCGGGTAAGGCATGGATGTGTGTGTCGTTTTTCTGCTGAGATCCTGCCATCCTCACAGACCTACCTTCTACTGTGGCATATAAACTGACAGGCTCCTGTCAGACCTCTGTGGCAAGCAGCTGCTTGAGGAGGTATTTATTTTTATTTATGGCCGAGTGGTTAGCACGCTTGGCTACTGATCTACGGGACCCGGGTTCGAGTCCCGGGTAAGGCATGGATGTTTGTGTTGTTTTTCTGCTGAGGTCCTGCCATCCTCTCAGACCTTCTACTGTGGCATATAAACTGACAGGCTCCTGTCAGACCTCTGTGGCAAGCAGCTGCTTGAGGGGGTATTTATTTATTATTATCAACCATTAATGTTAAGTCTATGGACCTGTTCACCCAAATTTTGGTTGAACTTATTGGGTTCACAAATAGCCTATATTCTTCTTCTGGGTAACGTATTCATGCAAAGTTTGGAGCTTTTTCTTTGGAGCTGGGGACAGAGTGCATATGGAGATAGGACACACAAACTTTCTACTTTATATTTAGATTATTGATCTTTTAGAGATGATGATACATCACTATTAATAAAATATATAAGTTATGACAATGGCCAGCTTACAATTTGTGGCTGCAGATTTTAACATTGTCAGGTTAAATGAAATTTTTTTCAAAATATTTTTCGATTTCCAATAAAAAGAATCGATCTATTATAATTTCCTGAAAATGGCCTTAGATATGGACTTCTTTAGCATAGAAATCAGTCTTTCTATGATTGATTCCTATGATCATTACAATGACAAAAATATAAACAGTTAACATAAGTCTAGTTTTAGGTTAAAAAAAATACATTATTCATAAAGATATTTCCTTTCTACTGATATATAACTGAACTGTTACAATTTTCTAAATTTAAACCTTAACTGAGATTTATTTTTTCACTATCTCACTATGAAAATAAATTTAATATGTTTCAGAATTTTCTTTTTTAATTCTGAATTTTCCTGTTTAATTTGGTATATTATTTACAATATACACCGAAGAGGCAAAACATTATGACCACCTGCCTAATACGATGTTGGTCCTCCACGTGCTACCAAAACAGTCCTTACCCGACGAGGCATGGATGCTATAAGATTTCTAAAGGGTCCTGTGGTATCTGGTATTAATACGTTACCAGCAGATCCTTTAATGTTTGTAAGTTATGTGGTTGAGCTGCCACAGATTGGATTTGCTGTTCCAACACATACCATAGATGCTCGATTGGATTGATGTCTGGGGGATTTGGAGGCCAGGCCTGGAAGTCTTCCTCATGTTCCGCGAACCATTCTCGAACAATCAGGGCAGTGTGCCATGGCACATTATCCTGCTGAAAGAAGGCACTAGTACAGGGAAATACCATTGACATGAAAGGATGTATCTAGTCTGCAATAATGTTTAGGTAGGTGGTAGACATCACAATTTCTTGCACATGAATGACTGGACCCAGGGTTTCCCAGCAGAACATTTCCCAAAGCATTATACTTTCTCCACCGGCTTGTTTTATTCCCACGGTGCATCCTGGTGCCAATACTTTCCCAGGTAAACGATGCAGAAGTACCCAGCCGTCCACATGGTACAACAGGAATGGAGATTCATCAGACCAGACAACTTTCTTCCAATCTTTCAAGGTCCAGTTCTGATGCTCGCATGCCCATTGTAGGCACTTTCGACAGTGAATCGAGGTTAGCATGGGCACTCGGAACAACCTGCAGTTATGCTGCCCCATTTTTAGCAAGTTCGATGTACCGTATGTTGCGATACATTACACTCCCGTCACCAGCATTCAAATTATGGGCAAGTTGCACCACAGTATCCCTTCTATTAGCTCATACCATATGAGATAGCCTTCGCTCACCTCTAGCATCGATGAGCCATGGTTGGCTCACACCTTTCTGATGGTTCATGGTTTTTCCCTCTTCAGACCACTTTTTGAAGATACTAACCACGGTTGACATAAGCACCCCAAAAAAGCCTTGCTGTCTTGGAAATGCTCTGACCTAGTAGTCTGGCTATTACAATTTGGCCTTTGTCAAACTCGCTCAAGTTTGCTGCCTTTTCCATCTGAAGAACAAGAATAACACTGATTAACAAAGCTCAGTATCAGGTGTTATTTATACATTTCATGACCTTCACACGTGTTGTTGTTTACCTGCAGTCGCTTCGACTTGCCTAAAAATTAGCTGGTCATAATGTTTTGGCTGTTCGGTGTATTATGATAATACATTTGGTGTATAATGTATATATGTGCATAAAAAAAGACCCGTATACAAAATAGGTCATGTCAAAGTCAATGACATGACCTATTTCTGTTTGTTGATTGTATATTTTGAGTTTTACGGAGCATTAGGAAATATGGCTATAATGGGCCAATGAGCCGATTTCTGTTAATTGATTATTTGTTAAAAAAAATTCTCTAATACTGACATTTATTTGAATGAGCACAGTTGGTGAAAAGCAGGGCTTTTATCAGAGTACCAAGAATTAAAAAAAAGGGGAAAATTTCAAAAAGTTCTTTTTAAAGTAATTTTCTTGTTTTAATTTCTTTTTTGCATTCAGAAATAACATCACTTCACTGAAGACGGAGCACTGTCTTTGCTCCGAAAAGCTTCTGAGAGTTTTCTCCTAAGAACTTTCAACATCCAAATAGTTTGAAGGATAAACTCTGAAATTTTATTGCTCAATGACAGAGAATTTTTTTTAAATTATTTTAAATGGCATTTATATTCAAATTTTTATCTATTAGGGTTCTTTTAATACATTATTTGCATTGTCAGATGCCTTTTTTAATACATGACTGATGATTGTCCAGGCAATTTGACTTCCAATTTTGCCAAATAGCCATAATTTCAGAAATAATCCCATTATTTACATCTCGTCTGAATTGTAGCAAGTCAGTGTGAATTGTGATCCTTGATTTGTGTCCCTTGATTTGGCCAACTCTCCTTAATTTCACAAAACCAATCCCAATCTTTACATCTCTCCTAAATTTTCCAAGTCACTTCAAAATTTTCAAACTCCCCAAGATTTTGCTAAGTTTTCTCGATTTTGTCAACTCTCCATTTCACAAACCCAATCCCAATTTTCACAAATCGCTTATATTTTACCAAGTGGATTCCAATTTTGCCAACACGTCATAATTTTACAGAAAAAAAAAATCAAAATATTTACATCTTCCCTGAATTTGCCAAGTCACTTCGAATTTTATCTACTCTTCTTAATTGCACAAGAAAGCCACAATTTTCACAACTCCCCTGTGTTTTACCAAGTGGCTTCCAATTTTACCAACTTCCTTAGATTTTGCCAAGAGTTCTCGGTTTTTCCAACTCTCCTTAACTTCACAAAACCAATCCCAATTTTTACAACTCAACTGTACTTTACCAAGTGGTTTCCAGTTTTGCCAACTTTCCTATATTTTGCAAATTTGCCTCGATTTTACCACCTCTCCTTATTTTTGCAAAACAATCCCAATTTTTACATTTCTCTTGAATTTGCCAAGTCACTTCAAAGTTTTCAAACTCCCCAAAATTTTGCCAAATTTTCTCAATTTTGTCAACTCTCCTTAATTTCACAAAAACCATCCCAATTTTCACAACTCACCTGTATTTTGCCAAGTGGATTCAAATTTTGCCAACTACCCTAAAATTTGCCAACTTGCCACAATTTTACAGAAAAAAATCCCAATTTTTACATTTCACCTGATTTTTGAAAAGTCACTCAGAATTTTGCCAACTCCTACAAGATTTGCCAACTCTCCTCGATGTTGTACAATATGCCATAATTTTACACAAAAAAGATTGCAATTTTTACATCTTACCTGAATTTTGCCAACTCCCCCAATTTTCCCAAGTCACTCTGAATTTTTCCAATTCTCCATGATTTTGCAAACTGCCCCTAGATTTTGCCAACTCACCAAAATTTTATAGAAAAAAAATTCATTTTTTCATCTCACCTGAATTTTGCCAACTCCCTAAGTTTTGTTAACTCGCCATAATTTTAGCGAAAAAATTCCCAATTTTTACATCTCACCTGAATTTTGAAACTCCCCACGAGTTTTCCAAGTCACTCCGAATTTTGTCAACTCCCCAAGATTTTGCCAAGTCACTCCAAATTTTGTCAACTCTTGAAGATTTTGCCAAGTTGTCCCGATTTTGCCAACTCACCTGCATTTTACGAAGTGGCTTCGAATTTTACCAAATGCACTAAATTTTGCCATCTCTCCATTTTCCAAACTGTTCTAGATTTACCAAGTTGCCTCGATTTTGACAACTTTCCTTAATTTTACAAAAAAAGATTACAAATTTTCACAACTCACATTGATTTTACGAAGTCACTTAGAATTTTGCCAACTTGGAGTTACTTTGGGGGGGAGCCTCCCCCCCATAGCTATGCCCCTGTGCTTGCCATTTAAAAAGATTTTTGAAAATCTGTCTCGAAGTTGGCAGCCTTATGCCTCAAAGTTGGCATCATTGCATTACGACTAATTCTTTCTAGTTTAAGCTCTCACTTCTCTGGCTTCTAGAAGCATCGACAAGATCTAGATATAGTTTCAATTCGAGGAGCAAGAAAAATACACAGAATGCTGGAATAAATGACAAAAATAAATTTAGGGATATTGAAATAGGTTAAGTCCGAAAAGAGAAAGTAAAAAATGGAAAATAGAGATATGTATTCAAATAAAGGGAAATAACAGGTATGCATCTGTTGGTAATGGAGTGGGGGTGGCTCACTCGGTAGCATGCCAGGCTCCTAATTTGCAGTTCCCAGGTTTGAGTCTGTGCTGGATCATAGCTGAGATTTATCTCTGCAAAAATTATCTGTTTTGCCCATGGTCAGTATGGGACAGCAATGGACTTGGAAAGGCTACCGTCCATCAGATGGGACATTAAGACATGGTCCAATGTGCAAAAAAAGCCATATCCTGTGCATGTTAAAGAACACACAAAATAGCCTTTATGTGAGGGTATCATCTGTCTCCCAACAGCTGTCCAGTGGGTCTCCTCCCCCAACCTTCTCTGAGCTCTCTGGGTCCTTGTGACATGGCTATTTAGTCCATTGTGCTGCTCAGAGAAAAAACAACCAAACCCTGTTGGTGACATGCTGAATAAATATAGAGGAAAAATTGCCCTTATCTGGCTGGGATCTGAATCCATGATCTTCTGATAACATGTCAGGTGCTCCAACTGCTGGGCTACCAATGCTGAACCTTCACCTTACATTGACAATTATTCCTCTGTATTTATTCAATAGAGATGCATACTTTATAACTATTTCCAAAATTTATGATTTCATAAAATAAGATATCATTTAATCATAAATTTCAATCCTCCTCATTCTACCTGCTTAGAAAAATTACATTATGATGAATCCTATCTCTTTCTATTAATAACATTTTTTATTAACTTTCTGGAGAATTTCATAACTTTAAGCAAAAATGAGTTTGCCAAAGTTCAAATGAAACTCATGAGCTTAAATCAGAAGATTGGTTTAGTGTAGGAAAACAGAAACAAACAAATAAGCTTTTCCATACATTGGGTCTTAAATATGGCGACACTTAATAAATTATTCATGAAAAAAAAAAGCATTTTTCAGGCATGAATAATGTATTTTACAAGATCTAGTAGATTTACCCAGCATTGCTCGGGTCTGAAACTCTTTAGAATATAGAATAGATGGCACTATCCACATTGCAAACTTTCATTTGGCATAAATATCATTACGATCAATTCTCTCTAGTTTAAGCTCTCACTTCTCACTTTTGAAATCCCACCATGGTCCCTCAGATAGTTTATAGTATAATAGTTCAGATGTAACTTTATAGAATTAAAAAATTAAATCTGGTCTGAGTTGCACATAAAATGAATAGATACTATGCAAAAATTATTAGTAATATTATTATCGAATAACACTTTATTTAAATTGAAGAGTTTTTTTTATGTATTTGTTCAACTATTAAGGAAGATATCACTCTGAATTAACGTTGATCAATTTTAGAGGAAAAATTGTCTTGAGCCAGGTGAGGTATGAACCCATGATCTCCTGATAATTATTGGTTACCAATCAAGATCTCTAATTGATGCTATGAACTTTCTACAGCAGTACACATTCTCTGTGTCTCATGAAGATATTGTCCCAGCTTCTCTGTTTCACAAAACAATGACAAGTATGTCATGAAGATAGCAAGTATATTTTAAGTATACAATTGATTAAATTGAAGATTTTTTTTGATATATTTTACAATTTTAATATAACAATATTAGCTGTATTAACTCTTGAGGAGAGCTTAAATTGCTCATATAAAGGAGTTGAGCATCAATTGACATATAGTGTAATTTGCTTATTACTTCTACAATTATTCCATTATTTAACACATGCTTTTTACTTGAAAAGGCTCTCAAGAGTAAAAAAGAAGTAGAATTACCAGGGATCCTTGTGACCTGAGGTTAAAGGGACAAAAATCTTAATTATTCTTCTGTTTTACTCTTAACATCCTTTACAAGGAAAAGGCATGTACAAGATAATGGAATAACTGTAGAAGTAATAAGCAAATTATACTATGTGTCAATTGCTCTACTCCTCTATATGAGCCATTTAAGTCTCCTCAAGAGTTTTAATTTTGTAAATATCGCTAATATCGTATATATTAAATAGTATAATTTATAGCTGTGAGTCTACTTAATTTAAATTTATTCAATATATTTGTTGAAATATTAATATGAAGATAATTAACTGATTAATGAAGATATAATTATCATCATTAATCAGTTATTAATATTAGAGGAAAAATTGTCTTGAGCCTGGTGGGATACAAATCCATGACCTCCTGATATCATATCTGTTCAAGATTATGAAGTGATATAATAAAAAAAAACTCAATTTAATCAACTGTATATTCATAATATACTTGCCATCTTCATAACATACTTGTCATTGCTTCTTCAGGCTGAGAGCAGGTTGGGTTGTTTTACCTCTGAGTGGCACTTTTTTGCATACCATGAGGTAAAGAGAGCAGCTTGGATAATACCTTCATGAGACATAGGAAATTGTGTACTGTTGATATAAAGTTTATAGCATCAATTAGAGGAGATTTCGATCAGCAGCTGGAGTTGTGGTCAGAGCAACTGACATGTTATCAGGAGATCGTGGATTCATATCCCACCCAGCTCAAATTTTTTTTTCCTCTACAATTGAATGACATTAAAATTCAGAGTGATTTCTTCCTTAACACCATTTATTACATAGCATATTAAAACTTTTATTAACGTATTACATTTATTAACTTTTGCATATTTTTCAAATTAAGTTAATGATTTTAATTTCCAATAGAAATTCAAGTTTTTGAAGTTTTTATTTTAACAAAGAATCATGTCCTACTAATGCTTAATTACAACAACTTCAATATCTATGGTCATTTGTGTTCTTGACCAAACAAACTCAACAACTTTATCATGCAAAATTAGAATGAAATTAGTTTGATGCATTTCTTATTTGAAAATTATTGGTGGCAATGCATATTTTGAATAACTTTCAACTATTAATGTTAAGTCTGTAGGGATTTGGAGAAATTCAAACCCGCTCACCCTATTTTTGGTTGACCTCAGCAGGTTCGCACATAGCCTATATTCTTCTACTGGGGTGAAGGAAACATTCACGCAAAGTTTGGTGCCTGTAGCTCTTCTGGTGGCTGAGTGCATAAGTGGACAGACACAAACTTTCTTCTTTATATATTAGATATGTAAGAAAATTTTAAAATTGCAATTTTGTTAATTGAACTTTTATGTATTGTATGTAAAACAAATATGGGCATCATTGGCTCTCATTTCAGATTCTGTACTTGTATAATGGACATTGCCTGGAAGGGATATGCATGTTATCCAGACACAGAACAGTGCAAAGTAACTGAAATGTAACTTACCAATTGCTTAATTGGATATTTGAGAGAGAGAAAAGCTCCAATCAGCAGCATAAAAAACATATAATTCAATTCTTTTTTTAGTTTACAATCAGAGTACATACACATAGTTATATTCTTTTAAAATAAAAAAATTAAGAAAGTGGTTGTAAGCTGTATAGTTTGACTTTTAAACAGCCATATTATGCATTTTCATATTTTCTTTTAAGACAAAATACTATAAAACATCGTCTTAAAGAAACTGCATCTGTTACAAACTGGTGTAAATGGTAAAATTATTTATCTCTAATAAATCAAATTTCTGGATCTTAAGAACTATTACAATTATCATCTTACCTATTCTGTCATGAAATCAGGAGAAAATGAACACGTTTTTCTGGAAATGACATCAAAAACTGAATATGAGGACTACTTCTTAATGTACTGGCAGTATCTGTGAAATTAGGTTCACTACTCTTATGATAAACTGAAGTAGAATTCATGGTTGCTGTCACAAGCATTTAAAACTCCTGGTACACTTGTTCCTTGTCTATTGCCATCCAACACAGTTTTCACAGTTTTTAACTGCACCTGTAGGAACATGGCTTTCATGTGTTGAAGATATGAAATGCTCATTTAATGTATTTGAAAGAAAAACCCTTATGCCTTGGTCATGACCTAAGACTGCGTTGATTAGTTGATAATGATGCATTAGTCAATAAAAGGTTAAGGCCTTGAACAATACAATGATGTTCTTAAATAGGAAGGGAACTATTTGTCATTTGCTTCATTTATTATATTATGATGAACAGAATAGCATTCAATAGTTGGCTGTCATGATAAGCATTTAAAACTTCTGGTTTCTGATGAAAATTTTGGAGAATTTGGCATTTCTGTAGTTGCCTATCATTACCATTGTTTTCAACCAAGACTCCTGTGAAACAAAAGAAATATTAACTTGTACTGAATTAGAACTATTAAATCATACTAAGAATAAGTAATGTTTACATACAGGTAAAATTTCAGTTCACATTATTTACCCTTCCAGATCAATGGCACCTCAGCATTTTTATCTTATTTCTCTTTACTTTTGATTTTCTAAAAAAAAATTTCCTGCAAAACTAAACTTGTTTTTAACTGGTAAAGAACATAAATACTTATTTTAAGTAACCTTAAAATAAGGTTCTAAAGTCAACTTTTATTGCTGAATGCAAATAAAAGTTAGGTCTTGGCAATTGCAATATTTTTTCAGAACATGCAATGGTTTAAATATGATATTCAATCAGTGACAGCAAAGGGTGGTTTTAGTCCCTCATACTCTCCATCAGCACCTACTGTCCAAGAGAAAGGCAAACTATCCCAAATAAAAATAATAATTAATAATAAAAAGAAACAAAAATGGCAAATGATGTGTTTAAATTCCTCAGGCTGATAGTGTCACAGATTAATATTTCCATTTTTCCAACCAAAACAGTAGAATTGCACTGCTGTAACTTTTCAAATACCCCAGTTGATCTGTAACATTCCTATGGAAACAGCTTTTAGGCAAGTACTCTAATGCCTCTCGCACCCTCTCTTCCAACTAGACTGCCATGCCAAACCCCTTCTACACAGAAATTCTGGAGTCACCAATACAATTAATTCTGCATGCTCCAGAAACATTTCAGCATTGCAAAATCCAGTAATGATTAAAACCAGGACTAAAGAAATTCACTAACCAATGGCAAATGAATTATTTGGTATGCTTGTAGCTTCAAAACTAGTAAAAATTACAACAGTAAAATATTTTTAGTCAAGTGGGGTATTTGAAAAGTTATAGCAGTGCAATTCCACTCTTAAGGTTAGGAAAATGAAAAAAAGTATGCTGTGACACTATCAGCCTAAGGATTGCCATTTTTGTTTATTTATTATTGACTGCAGAAACACATCTTCACCAAATAAAAATTTTCTTCTTTGATTGCAGTCTCATTAACCTCATCTAAGGCTCTTTTGTGTAATGCACATTCTGGCTGATCAATTTTCCCCTATTTCTCAATCCTTGATTAAAACACATTTGAAGTTCCACTAAATGTAAAAACTTGTAAAACCAATATGGTAATGCATGTTTGGCTTAGAAGCTGCTACATTGAACCGAACTTTGGGTACATTTTATTCTTTACTAGGAATAAAATGTACTTATTGATTATTTAATAATTTTCCTTATTAAATCTCAGTATATAAATAATCAATAAGGAAATTTTTACCAATAACCCTGATATGTGTTGTGCAAAGATGATCAAGAAAAGTTTTAAAATAATGTTATGAAATATGAAATGATGAGTGCAAAGTCAATAACAAAGACAGAAGAAACAGTTCCATTTCTAATCAATACCTTGATAGTAGAAGGAACACTTTCAAAGTTTCAGAAGATGAAGAAGAAAAAGTGATATACTTGTTGATAATATAAAAACTAAGAAAAATTTAAATGTGGAAGCAAATGTATTTTGATTATAGGATTTGCAATATATAGGACAGAGAAGAATCCTAGATGCTACTCTTACCTTTTACAGGCTTTCTCATACAAGAACATGCCCTACTAAGACCAAAGTCACTGCTGACCACTGTCTAGATTAAAGCTAACACAGCACAGAGAGTTTGCTTTGCTGCAACAGTCACTAGCTGCCTAACCACTATGCCAGTTCAGGCATAACAATAATAATGTTATCAGAATAACGAGAAATGTGGAATCCAGATTTTGTATATAGGCGCATATATCTTTCTTCATTTAAGATACTGATATAATGAAAATGAATAAAAGGTTAATTTGAATGCTATTTTATTATGGGGTTGGGTTGTTTTACCTCTGAGCGGCACTTTTTTTGCACACCATGGCCCCACCCACCAAATGTATGGGTCCACCTTTCACCCTCACAATAGCAGCAATATGTCGTGGCATGGATTCTACGAAGTGTGTGAAACTTTAGTTGGTATTGCAGCACATGATTCCAGGACAGTTGTACATAAAACACTGAGAACTTCCAGTTATGGGTTTCAGGCTCGAATGCATCACTCCACTTTGTCCCAGAGATGTTTAATAGGGTTCGAATCCAGAGAGTGAGGGCCAGTAAAGGGTTCTGAAATCACTGGAATGCTCCTCCAGCCAGTCTTTAGCATAATGGGAGCAATGAGATGTGGTGTACTCTTTTATTGAAAGAAGGCATCCTGCTGTGGGATATGGATAGCCATGAATGGATGTAGGTGGTTGGCAAGTATATTAACTTAACCTTGTGTGGTGATGGTGGTTTTGATAAGTAGAAGGGGCTGCAAGGTGACACCTATAAATATGCCCCAGAACACTAAACCACATCTACCAGCCTGCAACACACCAGACAGTTGGGGTCCATGGCCTCGTATGATCTTTGCCAAACACACAACCTCCCATCAGTGTGTTGTAAGTGGAACCTCTATTGATCAGACTACACTACACATTTACAGTCATCCATTGTCCACTAGCAATGTTCCTTCACCCACTGCAGCCTCATAGCCCAGTGACATGCTGTTAAGAAGAGTACTCAAAGTGTGATTCAACTGCTATAACCCAGTCGTGCCATCATATGTCGAATGGTCTTTGCACAAACCTTCATAGTTGCCCCATCATTGAATGGCAACATTATAATCAGCACTGTGGCCCTCAGTTCCAATACAGGAGAGACAGTACTCACACCTAGAACATTAACACTCCAGTTATGGCCACATTTTTCCACGCAACTGCAAGTTTCGTTGGTATTGATGGTCCTAGTGCACATGTATGACAGTTGCAAACGGAAATCTCACACATTCTGCAGTGACCAATATGGAGCACTCCCATCTTTCTCACACCATTTACCCATAACACTGGCAGGTGTGCTACACAGCAGGTAAGTATCTGATCAATTTATAGCCCACAAGGGGTTTTGCCTGGCAATATTATTGTGGTAGAGTAGGGAACTTTTATGCATGGGTGGGTAAATTAGATGGTGGTAAAAAGATGGTGGGTGCTTTCAAAGTATAATGTTTATCAGGTGGGTCATTCCATGTCAAATCAACCAAAAGTTCGGAAAAGGTTCACCACTTATCACAGATTTCCATGATCTTTGGCATAAATGTTAGTACACATAAGATGTCTAATTGTCCGAAATATTTTGGTCAAAAAAATTTTGTAACGAGTTATACACGTCAGCCGTCCCGTGGCCGAGTGGTTAGCGCGCTTGGCTACTGATCTACAGGACCTGGGTTCGAGTCCCGGGTAAGGCATGGCTGTTTGTGTCGTTTTTCTGCTGAGGTCCTGCCATCCTCTCAGACCTTCTACTGTGGCATATAAACTGACAGGCTCCTGTCAGACCTCTGTGGCAAGCAGCTGCTTGAGGGGGTATTTTTATTATATTATTTTTATAATCACTTAACCTAAGGGGAAAATAAAGAAATTGTGACTAAAGGTTTTTCTTTTCTTTTTTCTTTGCTTCTATGGAAAATGAGGAGACCAAACTTGGTGCACTAATGTAAATTTCCTTATTAACTCAATAACAAAATTGAATTTCAAAAATTTAATACAGTTTTGAAAAAAAGTTGAAAAAAAACTGATAATTTTAAAACGTCAAAAAAAAAAAAGTGAGGTGGACCTATAGGTAAAAAAATTTAAACTGGCATGTGTTGCACATTATACTCCATAGAAATGTTGCACAAAATTTAGAGTATGGTCATTTCTTTGAAAACGAGGAAAAAAATATTAAATATGTACCAATGTTATCGCTAATGATGCACTTCAGAAGTCCGCACTGATGTTCTTACACATGTGCACTGTAGGAGATTCATACAGAGGCTACGATATGCTTAGCTGCTTTGCACTCAAGTTAACCTTTGTAACTCCAATAAAAATGTGATGTGCCAATCACTCCAACTAGCATTCCACTACTTACAGCTATAATGCTGCTATTGATAAAAGTTCATATCCCTTTTTACAGATGAGCAGACAAAATAGTCCAATATTTAGAGAGAACAAATTTAACAATACAAATGCTGAATGTTACATAGGGTGACCGTATTGTGATCAGTAAAATCCCAGACATGTTATTAAATGTTCAGACTTCAGTTCATATAACTCGGAAACAGTAAATTATGCTTTATTTTTGATCAATTGTTCTATAATAACACTGGTTTACAAGGTTTTTATAACATGAACAATTGTAGCTGCTTTTAGCTATTTTTCAGGTGCTGATTTCAGATCTGGCCTTAAAAAATGGCTAGCACATCACATTTTTATGATATTGGTCATTTTGACTCCTATTAAGAACTTCCTATACTAACACCTACAGGCAGTTGGGGGGATACTAGATATTTTACTTTTTGTGGCTGGCAACATTGATTGCCAAGTGGGAGAAAATATAACAGTAATCTAACCTCAGACCACCATTCTTGTTGGTTTCATTATAGGAGGAACACATGCTATACGTTGAAGAGTGAATTTTGGTGTTTAAATGGCAGAAAGGCAGCGTCGAGGATGTGTTAATGTGCCAGATAAGTTTTGTTACGTGTGTGGAAATTATATTTTAAAATCTCAAGGTCGTTCTTTGACAAAGATTGTGAAGAAAGCCTATAACTTGTATTTTGGATGTCATGTTGGAGATAGGACAAAATATGGGCTCCACATGTGTGCTGCATTTTGTGCTTTGTTGGCCTGAGTGAATGGTTCAAAGGTAAGATAAAATCCATGCCTTTGGCAGTTCCAATGGTTTGCATGATTGAGCCAACTAGTCATTTGCATAATTGCTATTTTTGTTCAATAAAGTGTCGGGCTTTTCAAAAATCAACAAAAGCAAAATACAATATCCAACTGTGTCTTCAGCCATAAGGCCAGTTCCTTATGGTGTTCTTCCTATACCAACACCTCCAACCAACTGGGAGGAGATGGATTCACATTCATCAGAGGAAGACTTGAGGCACATACAGATCCTGATTTTACATATACCCCTAAAATGTTAGACGAGCCTCATTTGATTCAGCAAAATAAACTATCTTGTTCGAGACCTAGGACTTTCCAAACAACCAGCTGAGGTTTCAGGTTCAAGAGTGGAATCTTCTGGCCAAGGGTACCACAGTTTCTCTGTTCAGAAAGAGAAATTTGGCTTTATCTGCTTATTATGAGTTGCAAGATGGTTTGTGTTTCTGCACAGATATTTCAGGGCTGAGGGAAGAATTGGAACAACTCACGACCCTAAGGAATTATGTCTATTTATAGATTCATGAAAATTCAGCTTAAAAGCTGTCCTTTTGCATAAAGGAAACCAAAAATTTTCCATTCCAGTGAAACATGCTGTGGGAATGAAGTAAACTTATGAAAGCATGGAAAAAATACTCACTTCTATAAAATATGTCCAGTTTAAGTGGACAATATGTGGTGACCTAAAAGTCTTCTCTCTCTTGCTCGGGCTTCAAGGAGGTTTCACAAAATTTTGCTGTTTTCTGTGCATGTGGGACAATAGGGCGAGAAAGGAACACTACAAAACAAGACTGGTCCGAAAGAGATGTTTTTATTCCAGGAAAGAGTAATGTGAGGTATGTCTCTAGTTGGCCCCTCTTCAGCTCCTACCACTACACATCAAACTAGGACTTATGAAAAACTTTGAAAAGGCTATGGACAAAACTGGTAAAGGGATTTTGCACTTGAAGGTAAAATTTTCAAAACTAAGTGATGCCAAACTCAAAGAAGGGATCTTTATCGGGCCTAAGATCAGAAAACTACTGAATAATACTGTCTTTGAAGAAAAACTGAATATGAAGGAGCACACTGCATGGAAATCTTTTATGTTTGTAGTCCAGGGTTTTCTGGGGAATCACAAATAGGAAAACTTCCATCATCTCATTCAAGATCTCAAAAACTATGAAAGTCTTGGCTGCTGAATGTCTTCGAAGATCTATTTCTTGCACTCACATCTCGACTTCTTTCACAAGAACTTAGGAGCTGTCAGTGATGAGCAAGGGGAAAGATTTCACCAGGATATCTGAACCAAGGAGGAGAGATACAAGGCAGGTGGGACCTAGCAATGATGGGTGACTATGCTAGTTCTTGCAGAAGGAAGATACCTCAGCACATAAAAGACAAAAATGAACTTCTTTTAGGCATAAAAGATCCTTACCCATATTTTCTTATTTTGCATTTAAATATTATTTCATTTGTTACTTTATATTCAGTTGTCTATAAGTATGACATTTCTAATTTTTCCACTGTAATCATGTAATTAATTAATGAGTTTTAAGTTGCAATTTAATAAGTCACATTTAGTTTCATTTCCCAGATCTGCATATTCATTGAAATACATCCATAATAAAAAAATAAAAAAACTGGACTTGCTGCAGATTTTTCACAACCATGTTTGAATTCACCACACCAAAATTAGTTAAAAGCATCCTATTTGACCAATGTTATAAAAAAGTTTCAATTTGTTGTCTAGTGCAATTAATCAAGTGCTTAATGATCTAGTGTAGTTCAAAAAAGCAAAGAACTAAGCTCATAGTTCACTCATTATTTACTAGTAACTCGCAGTTCGAACTAGAACTAAGTTCATAGTTTGCTACTATATTAAGCTTGAACTAAGCTACGTTCGTAGCTCTTCTGGCACCATTGGCAAGAAAAATGATGCCCCTTTGAATTTAATAAGTAGAAAACATTGTGCATACGTAAGTTTGAATTTAGTTCATTTTAACAAAGTCATATTCATTAAAATCCAAAGTGAATGCACAGTATTCCCTGTTAAGAAAACATTAATTAATAGATTCTGAAAAAAATTCATTGCCACCATGGCGGGAATCGATATTATATGTTTATTCATTGTTTATGAAATAAATGTTATCTTAAAATATGTTGATAATAAAGAATTTAGTCATAAATAATTAGAATATATAATCATTTAAATTGAAAAGGCCTAAAATACCAATATAGCGATCAAGAGAATTGATTTTATATATTAATATATTTTAAAAGTGCCAAGTACAAGTACTATGCAACTTGAATTAATTTTATGAAATCTAGTAAATGAAATCAATTACAGTTTCTATTATTGGATTAAACCATCTGGTACCCACTTCTGCTTTTGCACAGTTTTTAAGATATCAGGAAAGAAATATTTTTCCTCAAAGATTAAAATGGAGGTAATCACAATTACACCATTAGTTTTCACGTTTCGGAATAATATTTTTCCCCTAATTATTATAGAACAGTTGACCAAAAAATAAAGCACAATTTACCACTTTCAAATTAGATGAACTGATGTCAGAACATTTAATAACATATCCCGGTTTTTACCAATCGCAATCTGGTCATCCTATGTATCAGTCAACATTTGTATTGCTAAATTTGTTCGTTCTAAATATTGGGTTATTTTGTTTGCTTACTGTAATAAAAGATAAGATCTTTTATCAATAGCAGCATTATAGCTGTAAGTAGTAGCTGCATGCCAGTTAGAGTTGTTGGAGTTACAAAGATGCACTTGAGTGCAAGCAGCTGAGCACATCGGTAGCCTCTGTGTGCATCTCCTCCAGTGCACATGTGTAAAGAACATCAGTGCAGACCTCTGAAGTGCATCATTAGCGACAACATTGGTGCAAATTCAAAATTTTTTTCTCGTTATCAAGAAAAATGTACATACTCCAAATGTACAATGTTTATATGGAGTATAATGTACAACATATGTCAGTTTTAATCACTTTTTTCACATTTTAAAATTATCAGTTTTTTCAATTTTTTTTTTCAAAACTATATTTAATTATTCAAATTTTTTTCTATTGAATTAATAAGGAAAATCTACATCAGTGCAGCAAGTTTGGTCTGCTCTACCATAGAAGCAAAGTAAAAAAAAGAGAAAAACCTTTAGTGACAATCACAATGTGTATATTTTCCCCATAGGTTAAACGATTACAACTTGTTACGAAAATTTTTTTGACTCAAAACATTTTGGTCAATTAGACATATTACGTGTACTAACATTTATGCCAAAGATCATTCAAATCTGTGATGGGTGGTGAACTGACCTAGTTGAATTGACATGGAATGGACTAGGTTTATACTTTGTCACTTTTTTCTTATTGCAACTATTTAGGAATGCTGATTAAAAATTTTTGTTTGGTAAATACTTTAGTAGCCGTCCCATGGCCGAGTGCTTAGCACGCTTGGCAACTGATCTAAGGGACCTGGGTTCGACCCCTGGGTAAGGCATGGATGTATGTGTCGTTCTTCTGCTGAGGTCCTGCCATCCTCTCAGATCTTCTACTATGGCATATAAACTGACAGGCTCCTGTCAGACCACTGTGGCAAGCAGATGCTTGAGGGGATATTTATTTTTATTAAATACTTTAGTATGATTAACTATGCTAAATAAAGTTATGATTGGTAGTATTCATTGCAACAAAAAATCGTGATTTATATGAATGGTTAATATTTCATTATACAATTGGGTTGTTTACCTCTGAGCGGCACTTTTTTGCACACCATGGGCTAAATGGCCAGGTCACATGGACCCCGAAGGCTCAGAGAAGGTTGGGGGAGGGGACCCACTGGAACTGCTGTTGGGAGACAGATGGTAGCCTCCCATCAAGGCCATCCAACGTGTTCTTTAACGTGCAAAGGGTATGGCTCTCCCGTGCACGGGGCCACGGCTTAACGTCCCATCCGACGGACGGCGGCCTTTCCAAGCCTATCGGTGTCCCCTACTGACCGTGGGCAGGACAGGGAATTTTGTGGAGATAAATCTCAATGCTGACCCAGCTGGGACTCGAACCTGAGAACTGCAGATTACAAACCTGGACCGCTACCGACTGAGCCACCCCTGCCCCTTATTATACGATAATTTGAAATAAGAAAATAAAAAAATAAATTTATATGCCACAGTAGGAGATCTGAGAGGATGGCAGGACCTCAGCAGAAAAAATAAGAATCAGGTGCTAAAATAGTGGTTCGAACAAGGATTGATATTGCACTCTGAGAGATGAAAATTGTTGCTTGTGACATAGCTAATTTATCAAAAATTAGAGTAGAGGTACACAGTGCAGTAATTAAAATTAAAGCTATTTAATTCTCTATGACACTGTTAAATGTTTAAGCACTTCGACACATGGACTATGCTATCAAGTGTTTAAAACATTTAACAATGTCATAGAGAATTAAATAGCTTTAATTTTAGCTGATTTATTGTTTTATGATGATCAAATTTTAGCACCTTTGTAAATTCTTCCAAACTGAAATTTAAAAAAAGAAAAAAAATCAAATAACAATTTACAAGTAAAATGTTGTACAACTCAAAATATCACTTAATAATAGGAATAATAATGTAGAGGAGTTTATTCTTGTTTAAACCTATTCCCCGCCCTGCCCACGGTCAGTAGGGGACACCGATGGGCTTGGAAAGGCCGCCGTCCGTCGGATGGGACGTTAAGCCGTGGCCCCGTGTGTGGGAGAGCCATACCCTGCGTACGTTAAAGAACACGCTGGATGGCCTTGACGGGAGGCTACCATCTGTCTCCCAACAGCTGTTCCAGTGGGTCCCCTCCCCCAACCTTCTCTGAGCCTTCGGGGTCCATGTGACCTGGCCATTTAGCCCATGGTGTGCAAAAAAGTGCCGCTCAGAGGTAAAACAATCCAATCCAATCTTGTTTAAACCAGAAGTAGTTTGTTCCTTTTGGATGCATATTATTCAAAGTTGATATCTTAGCCATGTAATGTACATCCCTAAATACTTATTCTATCATTTTTTTTTTCCAATTTGTATATATTTAATTTTAAAAAAATGCATTGAAAAGAGATTTTGATAAAATATATTTGATTTACATTTGGGAAAAAAAAGTAGAAAAGGTGAAAAGGAATTAATACATTTCTGTTTTTAACGTGTGACGAAATCGTATTTTGAATTTTCATCAGCAAGAAAAATAAATTTCATACGAACAACATATTCCAAAGTAAGAAAAATGGACTAGCAACATTAATCATGAATTGGCCTTTGGACCGGTTGCTGGGTTCCCACAGCAGTGAAATGTTGAAATGGCAAAAGTTCTATGCAGTAGCCATACCAAAAATCCACATCGGGTGACCAAAAGACAAATACATGATTAATACTGAAATAATTTACATGAAAGTAAGGTCTCATCATTTTCATAGACCTACTATAAGCTTAATATACTGACAGGATCCTGTCAGACCTTTGTGGCAAACAGCTACTTGAGGGGTTATGTTTTAGATTTAGAAATTTTTCATTAATATTTTACCATTCTTTAATGTAGAAAATCAAAAAAGAAGTGGCCAAGTGACACATTGGTTGGTTGGTTGTTTTACCTCTGAGCGGCACTTTTTTGCACACCATGGGCTAAATGGCCAGGTCACATGGACCCCGAAGGCTCAGAGAAGGTTGGGGGAGGGGACCCACTGGAACAGCTGTTGGGAGACAGATGGTAGCCTCCCGTCAAGGCCATCCAGCGTGTTCTTTAACGTGCACAGGGTATGGCTCTCCCGCACACGGGGCCACGGCTTAACGTCCCATCCGACGGACGGCGGCCTTTCCAAGCCCATCGGTGTCCCCTACTGACCGTGGGCAGGGCGGGGAATTTTGCGGAGATAAATCTCAACGCTGACCCAGCTGGGACTCGAACCTGGGAACTACAGATTACGAGCCTGGCGCGCTACCGACTGAGCCACCCCCGCCCCCCAAGTGACACAATCAAGCTAGAAAAGTGTAGGGAGGGGAGGGGGCAATAGACTGGATTTCCATTCTAAAGGCATACTGATAGGCCCTACAATCACCATGCTATAGAAGGGGCACAAGATACAAAACATATTTTTAAAAAAAAAAAAAATGGGGATATTTGATATACAATTTAAAGGAATAGCTCAGAATTAACTCTTTCACTGCAGCTTCAAACGGATAAATGACTGATCACGAAGAATCAATTTTGCTTTGCCTGGTAGTAATTCTTTGCTCCTTGTGGGGCAGGTCACTTTCTCAAAGCATTTCCTTAGTTATCTAGGGCAGTGGTTCTCAACTTTTTATGCTTCAAGTACCCCCTGGAAATGTGTAACTGGCGTACCTCTTGTATAGATAGATAAAACTACAGTTACAGTATAACAATGAGAATAAAATAAAACATATATATATATACATTACAATTTTTTTCCTATATTTTTTATTTCTGTTGCTCTTTTTCTGATATGAAATAAAAATCAATATATCTTGCCATTAATTTCAATAAGTTTTTTTCATTATTGCTCATGTGACTGATGAATTAATTACACAAAATGCAATATTTATATACTAAATAAATTTATCTATGCTAGTTGAATAGATATGTAGAAAATCACTCTTAGTTTCATGATGATATCAAATTTATAGGAACAACTCTTGAGTCGGATGGGATATCTGACACTTTATTAATATGTCATGTGTTTGCATTCTACACAGCTGAAGACAATTTTTGCATTAAATTTGCCATTGACATGATACTAAGAATGAGTACATATATTTTTATAATATTCATAATAATTTAATTGTACATACTAAATTAATTAATAATTCTTGTTAACAGTTTAATACCATTTGCAAATTAAAAGTTATTTTTATTTTATAAGTTTACTTTGTATATATAAAAAATTTTTGTTGCTTTTTAAATAAAATTAATGTATACATATCATTTGTTTTATTTTGGACCTTTTTGTGATATTTACCACTTTGCCAGGATTACTTTTATAGACATAAAATTAATAGTATCATGACAAAATTAGTATTAATGAAAAAAAAATCACCAGAAATATATTTTTCGACAAGGGTTCTATATTTAGCTCCAAAAAAAATGTCACTTTATTTATAGGTATTTATACAGATATAAAAAAACTAAAATAGTCTGAATAAACACACATACATATGTATTTTAGCTGCGAGGTGTAAAAATTTTGTTTTTTATGTAAAGTATCCAGGGTTCAAAAAATTTAAATTATTAAAAGCTATTAAAAATATTTAAACAAAGATATTAATATGCAATGTGTGTGTGTGCCAATTTTTGGAGGTTTTACAAACTTCCGCCTTAGACATTTCTTGAGGTGAGGCACCGAAATTTGCCGTGTACGCCACTGAATGCAGTATAACATTCCTCACTAGGTTTTAGACTTCTTTTAAAATACCTTGAAAAATGTATAAGTGCAATAATAAATTTTACCGTTATTACCCTTGCTAGGATTCAAAGGACACCCTCCCCGCTGTACTTCACCACAACATTAACATTTTGTGAACTTATGAAATACCTCTTACTAAAAGTCATGTAGCAAAAACATCTAAAATACTGAGAAACACAAAACAAAGCTATAAAAATTAAACTTATATCCTACTCAATTGATTTATAGTAAATTACAAAGTGCTTCTCCATGCTAAGTATTACGAAGTACAATTACATTTCATTTTTTTACTTATAAAACTTTCATAGCAGGCGCCATGCCTCAATTGTTTACTTCTGTCTCTTCAAATGTTAACAGATCAGTAACAGTTTATTTTGTACATTTTTTTTTATTTTTTTTCGCACAACTTGAATGCTGACAAGAATCTTCGTCTGGAAATGCTTTCTGACAGAGCACAGTAAATATTTTGGTAAAAACAGACTGCCATACAAGGCTTGAGAGATATATATGAAAGATAATGAAGGTATAGTAGCAAGTTGGCTGCATTTCAGAGATGTCCTGGATAATGTGATTGACATATTTCCCATTGTTTGTAATGATGATACATATTTTACTGGCTTTACTGTAGTATTTCCCAATTGAAGTTACATTGGATATTTCTAAATGAAATGTACGAAAGTCATCAGTGATGGTTATCACTGCTGAAATTTTTAATCACTTGGACTGATTCTATTGTCAGATGGCTGAATGATAATAGAAATCTGTGACAAAAGAGGTTGTTCTTAAGGATTGTACTAGAGTTATTTTTATCACTATTTTCAAGAAAAGTGATTTCGGTTCTTGTAATATTTATAAAGCCATCAGTTTAGTCTATGTTTCACGTAAAGTTTTTTGTCCATTATTTTTCACAAAATAACAAATCTCCGAAAATCTGGTAGTTTTATACGAAATTTCAAACTTGTCTACCTGACTGAAATCCAAAACAGTTGTCTTTGTATACTATTATTTTATCTCCATATTTCATGTACTACACTAAAAATAGATTTGTCATTTTAGCCTTTCCTATACGATGGAATATTCTAGTAACTGAGAAACGCTACTTAGTATCAAAACTTAATCACTATCTAAGCAGTTATCCATACAGGATGGTAGGGATTTTAGTCACTTCTTGTCGAAATATATGAAATAAGTCCTTTCCCGTTGCACGGATCACACAATGGTATTTAGACCACCGTAACTTGACATGTTTCGGCTATTAACGTCATGTTCAGAAGTTATGTAAATAGTCACCATCAGAGGCGTAGGTGGGATTTTGCCGCCCTCGGCAAATTTGCAATTTTTCGCCCTTTTTCAGTTATTGATAAAAAAAAATACACGTTATTTACATTATATATAGTTATTGTCATTATTTTAATACAGTTGCATGAATAAATATTAATTTCACATAAATATTGCAAACGAAATTGCATTTAATTATGGAAGTAATTATTTTTAAAGTAATTTATTTTTTCGTTGGCAAAATCGTTAATAATCTCAATGGAAATTAATTTTTTGAGTCAGTTCTCGCTTTCTCGTTCGACTGATAGGAAACAAAGTGATGATGTAAGCTCCTGTCCTGATGTTGATTTAAATAATTTTTAACAAGTTTTAATTTGCAGAAACTTCTTTCTGCTGTAGCCACTGTTGTTGGCATGGTCAAGAATATTTTTAGAGCCACTATTACATTTGGGTAACTTTCTTGTAATTCCAATCTGCCAAGTATATTTAATACATTCAAGTGATACAATTTAGATGGTTTTTCCTCTCTCAAAATTTGATGTATTTGGTGTCAGGAAATCAATAACAATGTACAAATTATGAACTCCCACTCAAAGAAAAAGATACCTATCTAACAAAATTTTATTTTGTAGCAGCATGATTTGTAAAAGCAATATGAGCAGTTGGAAATTGCGCCCCAAAGCTGCTTTATGGCATGCGCGGTGCAGGGGGCGGCTAGTTGTCCCCCGTTAAAAAGTAATAATATTTTTGTACGAAGTAACGAAAATTTATAATATACTGTCTTGACAATACGACGGTATAAACAATATGTAGTAAAACACATAAACGTCAGATATCGTGGAACGGCTGATGCCGCCCCCATACCGCCCTGTGATTCCGGCGCCCTTGGCAACTGCCCCGATGCCAACACGTTCCTATGCCTCTGGTCACCATCATTATTTGTTTCCCCGACTAAATTTCAATTGGATCTCTCTGAACAACTGGAGATATACCAAACTAGAGAAGTGTGATGAAACGAAATCTACCACCCACCCTACCCATGGAAACTGTTCCTGGATCAGCACAGCACTGCAAAAACATCCACATCCCCACCCCTACCCGAGGTACATGGGCAGGACCACGAAACCGCAACAACGCCAGCTGCTGCAAACCATCCGGCGCAGCCGCATAACAGCTCACACGAAAACAATCTCCGAAGTAGAACTGTTTACCTGAAGATGACGTAAGCAGTTGAAACATATCAAGTTACGGTGGTCTAAATACCAGTGTGATCCGTGCAACAGGAAAGGACTTATTTCAAATATTTCGACAAGAAGTGACTAATATCCCTACTATCCTGTATTAGGTTAAAAACTTAAATGCTATTTTGATCTATTAAAGCAAAAATAAAACAGCTTGGATAGTGATTAAGTTTTTAATTTAACTCAGCTGTATGAAATCTGTTAAACCCTACTTAGTGTTATTCTCAGACACTAATGAATTTTCAAATCCTCATCATCATTCTGAAATAGCCATGGGCTACGTTGGTCCAACCAGATGTGCTGAACAAAACAGTTTGCGAACTCTTTTGCCTAACCTCATCATTATTTACAAAGTACAAACATCTACTGTGGCATATAAACTGACAGGCTCCTGTCAGACCTCTGTGGCAAGCAGCTGCTTGAGGGGGTATTATTTATTTATTACAAACACCTAATGTCCAAGATACTGCGTAAGAATCTAGATTCAAAGCCTCAGGTTTCCTGTTATCTTGTTTACAAAGAGTTCAAGTTTCACTACTATTAATAACTGTAGAAAGAACCAAATTATTATACAATCTAGTTTTAGTCTTTAGGTGTATATGCATATTTCTCCACTCTCTATAGATTCTTAAAAGTCCTGGCAGCAATCCCTGTTCGTCTGTTAATCTCAGGCCGCACATCACTAGTATCTGTTACATAGCTGCCAATATAATTAAACTGTATTACCTGCTCAAGACTTTAACCATTCAGATTAACTGAACCACACAGACTGCCTCACCAATTTTCAACACTTTAGTTTTCTCTCTGTATATCATCAAACTTACCCTACTACAGTATCATCAACAGCTGTAACGAAAGATTTCATCTTATCAACATCCTTAGCCCAATCACGGCATAATCTAAATAATAATTATTCAGATCTCTAGATCATTTAAGCCTAAAATCTTGCACTTGCAGGAAATTTCGATCAACATAATCAGCAATCAAACTAAAGAGGAAATGAGACAAAATTGTCCCTTTTATCAAACACCAAAAGTAATGCTAAGCCAATTGCTAAAAGTTTTACCAACTCTCACATATGACTCAGTGTTATTAGAGAGCTTTCATTGTGTTAACTCATCATCATTATCATCATCCTCATCATCATCCTCAAGCAACCATGGGCTACGGAGGTCCAACCAAACCACGCAGTTTAATTCTCCAAGCATATCTGTCCTGAGCTACATCTGCTGCATCTGGCCACTGCACACCAATTCTAACCAGGTCCTGTTTGACATTGTCTGCCCACCGCATCCTAGGTCTCCCCCTCCTTCGGAGGCCTCTAGGCACACTGTTCATGACCCTATTCGCCAATCTATAATTATCCATACGGGCAACATGGCCAAACCAGCGGAGTCTCTCTCTGCACAATATGCTGCTTAAAGGAGGTTGCAAACTCCTTTGCCTAACCTCATCATTAGTTACCAAGTTAAACCACCTAATACCCAAGATACTGCGTAAGCATCTAGAATCAAAAGCATCTAGTTTCCTGTTATCTTGTTTACAAAGTGTCCAAGTTTCACTACCATAACTAACCCTAGAAAGAACCAAACTATTATACAGTCTAATTTTAGTCTTTAAGCGTATACGCCTATTTCTCCACAATCTCCATAGATTCTTAAAAGTCCCGGCAGCAATACCTATTCGTCTGTTAATCTCATGCCGCACATCACCAGTATCAGTTACATAGCTCCCAAGGTAATTAAACTGTGACACCTGCTCAAGACTGCAACCATTCAGATTAACTGAATCACAACCTGCCTGACCAATTTTCATCACTTTAGTTTTCTCTCTGTTTATAACCAAACCTACTCTACTACCAGTCTCATCAACAGCTCGAATGAAAGAGTTCATCTCATCAACAGCTCGAATGAAAGAGTTCATCTCATCAACATCATCTGCCAAAAGGGCTAAATCTTCAGCATAATCTAAATCAGAAATTTTCGTATCTCCAGCCCATTTCAGGTCAAAATCTTTCCCTCGAAGTGAATTTCGCATAACATAATCAATAACCAAACTAAAGAGAAAAGGTGACAAAATGCACCCTTGTCGAACACCAGACGTAATGCTAAACCAATTGCTACAAGACTTACCAACTCTCACACATGACTCAGTGTTATTATAGAGAGCATTCATTATGTTAACTAACTTGTCTGGTATACCATATGATCACACAATCAACCACAAATTATGACGATCAACAGAGTCGAAAGCCTTTTTGAAATCAACAAAGCTAGCAACCAAAGGTTTCTGAAACTCTAAACATTTCTCAAGAATCTGCCTAAGTGAAAATATCTGATCTACACATCCCCTACCACTTCTGAATCCACATTGCTCATCACGCAATTGCCTGTCAACCAGATTCTTAATTCTATTAAGCACAATCATGGAAAGAACTTTACCTGGAACAGAGAGTAGGCTGATACCCCTATAGTTATCACAAGAACTGCGATCACCTTTTTTGAAAATAGGGATAATAATAGGTCTGGTAAAATCTTTAGGAACCATGCCTTTATCATAAAAGTTATTCAAAATTTCAATCATCCAAGTGGTAACCAAAACATTCCCAGCTCTGAGCATTTCTGTAGTAATTTCATCTACCCCTGGGGATTTATGAAGTTTAAGTTTAGAGATAGCCAAACTAACTTTAGATTGTGTTATAGGGTCAACATTAAAGCCACCAATGCATCTATCATCATTACAAACAATGGGAGTAGAACTAACCACATTGTTTAGAACATCACTGAAATGCTCAGCCCACCTAGCCATGAGAGAATTCTCACCTTCTATAACCTTACCTTGTTTATCCTTCAATCTCTGTATGCCTGTCCGTTTTCTACCACATAAAACATTAACTATCTGGTACAGCTCTCTGCTGTTGTCCTGCCTAGCTGCTTCCTCAGCTTTGTCAGACAAGCTATCAAGCCAAAGATTTTTATCAGTAGCTAACTGATCCTTTACACGTTTATTTAGCTCTCTGTAATCTTTTCTATTAGGACTAGTAGGGTACTGATTAAGGGCATTCCTGCAGTCCCTCCTTTCTGAAATAAGCTCAATTGCCTTATCACTTAAATAATTCTGCCTCCTCTGCTCCTTTTTTCCTAAAAGAGTACTGTTAGTTTCCAAAAAAGCCTGTTTAAAATGGCCCCATTCTACCTCAACTTCAGTATTAAGCAAACCATGACTGTCATAATGACTAAGTAACCTATCATGGTAAGCTTTAGCTATAACTGGGTCTTTCAGAGCTTCAATATTAAAGGTAAATTTTTCAACCCTACCACAACACTTTTTAAGTTTAAGTTGCAAGACACTTTTAACAAGGTAATGGTCAGATCCAATTTCAGCTCCCCTATATGCCCTGGTATTTCTAACAGAACTAGCCCACTTGCTGTTAATTAATATATAATCAATCATATTCCTAGGCAGCCCATCAGGTGAAACCCGTGTGTATTTATGTATGTCGCGGTGTTTGTAATATGTGTTAGTTATTCTGAAACCATTGAGTTTACTTACCTGTAGGAGACGTTGCCCATTGCCATTGCAGCTAGCAATACCAAAAGGGCCTATCACCCCTCCCCAAAGATCAGAGTCAGTACCAACTTTGGCATTGAAGTCACCAAGAACAAGGGTAATATCTCCTTTCTTGACAGAATTCAAAATGTCCTGAAGTTGTCCGTAAAACCTATCCTTCTCATCCTCATCAGCATCCTCAGTGGGGGCATAACAGCAGATAACATTCAAGTCTTTAACGCTTGTCTGAAATTTTGCTGTAAGAAACCTTTCATTAATGCACTCATATCCTAGAAGAGCATCACTAGCATGTCTGCTGAGCAGCAGACCCACGCCTTGGTGATGCTTTCCATCCTCCCTCCCTGTAAAGAGAAATTTAAAGTTAGTTTTAAGTATCTCACTTTACCTGTCCATCTGGTCTCTTGCAAGCCTAGAATATCTAGGTTATAGCGCTGGAATTCCTGCATGACGACATCAAGAGAATAATCTCTATGTAGTGTCCTCATGTTCCACATTCCTGCAGAGAGAAAATGATTAGTAAGATTTTTAAAGAAATTAGGTTTATTGAGATGGGTAGGGCCAACAATATCAAACAGCCCCTGATCGCAGGCATGGGGCAAAGACCCGTTCCTCCTCCGCTAAAGGCTGAAGTCACCGATGCTGGTAGGAACTTCAGGCACCACCTTTTCAAGTGGACTTTTTCAAGAGCCACATGGCCTGCCTCAGACGCATTACTACAGTTTAGGCTTGACGATGCCCAACTAGCTAAGTAAGGTTCAGGTACCTGCGATGGCCTCTGATTAGGATATCCACCAGCTGATATAAGGTATCCCATGCCTCTGTTCACTTAGAGCTGGCAACCCAGAAGCAAACAGAAAACACAGCGGCAGACTCTCCCTCAACAGAGGCCCACCAGTGCAGCAAGTCCAGGATCAATAATCAAGCTCAAATCCATAAACAAGTCCAGTCTAGTAGGTATAAATGGTCAGCACCAGGACCCTGTGAAGTTGACCACTCCTCAGCAGGGTTGAAAAAAAAGAAAAAAGTGGCCATAGATGACCAGATCAGCAGGCCATATTGAACTGGCAGCCCTCCCCTTCCGTTCCCTTCCAAAAGAGAATATCTCTTTTGAAAGGTACTAACGGCCTGCACCACGAGAAGGCGGGGTCGGACATTAGGTGCTAGACCTGGCCGGTTCTGTGCATCATCACTAGGGATTGGTACACAGCTCTCCTTCCAGTTTACACCTAGCTACCATTGTCAGATATGCCGTATGACCTCACGATCAGCCACAAATTATCATGGTCAAAAAGTCAAAGTCTTTTTGAAATCTACAAAGCTAGCAACCACAGGTTTCTGAAGTTCTAAATTTTTTTTAAGAATTTGCTTAAGTGACAAATTCTGATTTACACATCTTCTACCACTCCTTAATCCACATTGCTTATCACGCAATTGCCTCGCAACCAGATTCTTAATTCTATTAAGCACAATCATACAAAGAACTTTATCAGGAACAGAGAGTAAGCTGATATCCCTACAGTTATCACAAGAACTGCGATAACCTTTTTTTAAAAATAGGGATAAGAATACCTCTGGTAAGGTTACACTTAGGTTACCTATACACTTAGGAACCATTTCTTTATCATAAAAGATATTCAAAATTTCAGTCATCCATGTACTAACCGAAATATTCCCAGCTCTAAGCATTTGCGTAGTAATTTCTTCTATCCCTGGGGATTTATGTAGTCTAAGTTTAGAAACAGCTAAAGTAACTTCAGACTGTGTTATAGGGCAAACATTAAAGCCAGTAATGCCGCTATCATTATTACATACAATGGGAGTAGAACTAACCACTTTGTTTAGAATATCTGTGAAATGTTCAGCCCACCTAGCCATGACAGAATCCTCATCTTCAATAACTTTACCTTTCTATGCTTCAATTCCTGGGTACCCATTCATTTCTTCTGACACAAAACATTGACTATATATATAGTACAGCTCTCCATTGTTATGCTGTCTAGCTGCATCCTCAGCTTTGTCAACCAAGTCATCAAGCCAAAGATTCTTATCAGCAGCAAACTAATCCTTTATAAGTTTATTAAGCTCTCTGTAGCATTTTTTTTTAGGATTAGTAGACTATTGATTAAGAACATTTCTGCAATTCTTTGTTTCCAAAAGAACTTCCAGTGCTTTATCACTCAATCAATTTTGTTTCCTCTGCTCCTTTTTCCCTAAGAGAGTAGTCAGTCTCATGAAAAAAACTGTTTAAAACGGTCACAATCTTCATCAACTTCCTTAATAAGTCATATATTATTAATGAAGTTGATGAAATTAATTGAGTGATAAAGCACTGGAACTTCTTTTGGAAACAAAGAATTGCAGAAATGTTCTTAAGCAATAGTCTACTAGTCCTAACAAAAAGTGCTACAGAGAGCTTAATAAACTTATAAAGGATTAGTTTGCTGCTGATAAGAATCTTTGGCTTGATTGACAAAGCTGAGGATACAGCTAGACAGCATAACAATAGAGAGCTGTACTATATAGTCAATGTTTTGTGTCAAGAAATGAACGGGTACCCAGGAATTGAAGCATAGAAAGGTAAAGTTATTGAAGATGAGGATTCTGTCATGGCTAGGTGGGCTGAACATTTCATAGATATTCTAAACAAAGTGATTAGTTCTACTCCCATTGTATGTAATAATGATAGCGGCATTACTGGCTTTAATGTTTGCCCTATAACACAGTCTGAAGTTACTTTAGCTGTTTCTAAACTTAGACTGCATAAATCCCCAGGGATAGATGAACCAGGGATCATAACTGTCATAGTGACTAAGTAATCTATCATGGTAATCTTTAGCTGTAACTGGGTCTTTCAGAGCTTCAGAATTAAAGGTTAATTTTTTTAACCTTAGTGCAATACTTCTTAAGTTTAAGTTGCAAGACACTTTTAACAAGGTCAGAACCAATTCTGATTTAAATTGGTCAGATTCAATTTCAGCTCCTCTATATGACCTGGTATTCCTAGCAGAACTAACCCATTTACTGTTAATTAATATCTTATCAATCATATTCTTATGCAGCCCATCGGTGAAACTCATATGTAATTTGCGGTGTTTGTAATAAGTGCTAGTTACTCTTAAATCATTAAGTTTACTTACCTGTATGAGAGGTTGCCCATTGCCATTGCACTTATCACCCCTCCCTACAGACCAGAGTCAGTAGCAACTTTAGCTTTCTGGCCTATATCTGTTCGTCTGGTCTCTTGCTATCTGAGAATATCTAAGTTGTAACGGTAGAATTCTTGTGTAAAGGACATCAAAAGAATAAACTCTGTACAGAGTCCTCAGATTCCAACTGCGTACGGAGAGAAAATGCTTAGTGGGTATTTAAAATAACCATGTTAATTGAGAGAGGAAATACTGACAATATCAAACAGCCCCTTAATTGCAGGTACACCATGCAATTAACAGACCTTATTCATCAAGCCACATCGCAGGATATGCCTACTTCCTCTGGGAGAATACCCACCCAAAGAGCTATATTGATCATTCATACCATTGATGATATTGTCTCGCATCCCATTGACAGTGGAGAAAAATTTCTTTAGACGGATGTCGCCAACCAAACCCTAATCCCCTCCTGTCTGCGAAATTTCTTCTTCTATCCTGCATGTGAATAGTCATCCCATTCCCCACAAGATTCCTCCTCTTTTGGGGGGCGGGGGTGGCTCAGTCGGTAGCGCGCCAGGCTCGTAATCTGTAGTTCCCAGGTTCGAGTGCCAGCTGGGTCAGCGTTGATATTTATCTCCGCAAAATTCCCCGCCCTGCCCACGGTCAGTAGGGGACACCGATGGGCTTGGAAAGGCCGCCGTCCGTCGGATGGGACGTTAAGCCGTGGCCCCGTGTGCGGGAGAGCCATACCCTGTGCACGTTAAAGAACACGCTGGATGGCCTTGACGGGAGGCTACCATCTGTCTCCCAACAGCTGTTCCAGTGGGTCCCCTCCCCCAACCTTCTCTGAGCCTTCGGGGTCCATGTGACCTGGCCATTTAGCCCACGGTGTGCAAAAAAGTGCCGCTCAGAGGTAAAACAACCCAACCCAACCTCCTCTTTTGGAGGTCTTAGAAAAACTTTGCTCTACTTGCCATACAAGAATCCTCCTATGTACGAAAATAAAAAGAATGTCAAAACACTAAATTTTTAAATTATTTCTCGTATAAATATCATAATTCCATAGAGGCTGAAACTTCAAAACACAAAAAAATCCCGCAGACTCTTATCATTATTAACAGCTTATTATATTAATAGCTTGTAATAAGTATTAAGAGTTCCAAATTTCTCTAATTCTTGTCCTTCTAGAAAAAACATTAAAAAATGGGGTTAGCATAATATTATCTAAGACAGCGCTGTCCAACTAGTGGCCCGCACAAGGATTTTTGTGGACTGCGAACAAAATCAAGTTTTTTCTTGAAATTTTAAATAAATATCTGTAATCCATCTTTTCATTTTTCGTCAACTTATACTACTTTTCTTGATATACAATCTTCAACTTACTCATTCTATTTGCAAATATTATTGCATTTTTTAAACTTACTCATTCTATTTTTATTGCCCAACAACTACGGCCACAATGCTCCCATTAAATTTTTTAAATATTTGATAAGGTTTAGAAAATTTATATTGGTTAATTATTGCTTATTATTTTTCGTTTAAATAAAATAATTTTTAGAGATGACATGAACTGAGTTTTCAATTACCTATCCTGTCCTATTCTTTTTTTTTTTGGGCGCGCGAAATAATTTTTGCGGCCCGTGAAACTTTTTTTGGGCCGCGAAAAAGAAAAAAATGAACCTCTGTCTTAGAGAAGTTGGACAGCACTGATCTAAGATATATCCTGTTAGAATGGTGATTAGAATGAGGGCAATCATTGTATGATTATGGAAAAATATTAGTTGTTCTATTAATGGAGAGGCTTAAAAGATAAGCTTTTGCTCATGTTGGCATGAATCATTGCCAACATGAGCAAACTTAATAGTCATATTAAGTTGACTGAAGGTATGGTGCATAGGGGGGATGTTGTAAGTTCATTCCATGGAGTAAGGGAATTGGGGATAGTTTTTAAAGGATAGCAAATTTTAAGGGATAGCAAAGCTCCTTTGGGGAGGAAAGAAAATAGGACGTTGTTAAGTTAATCTTTCTCATACAATTAAAATAAATGTTGTAACTGCAAAGAATGATATTCTTTCTAAAGAAGAAATTATATTTCAGGGTGTGAATGCATCAGGTAATCAAAGTAACGTCGAGGTATACTATTTAATCTTAAAAACTATTGAGTGATTTCGGTTGGGTTGTTTTACCACTGAGAGGCAATTTTTTTTAACACAATGGGCTATATGGCCAGGTTTGGGAGGGGGCCCTGGAACAGCTGTTGGGAGACATATGGTAGCCTCACGTCAGGGGCATCTAGCGTGTTCTTTAATGTGCATGGGATATGGCTCTCCAGCTCAAAGAACCGCAGCTTAAAGTCTTATCCGACGGACAGCGGCCTTTGCAAGCCCATCAGTGTCCCCTACTGACCATGGGCAGGGAGTTTGGCAGAGATTAATTTCAATGCTGACCCAGCTGGAACCTGGGAAGTGCAGATTATGAGTCTGGTGCACTACCGACAGAGCCCCCTCCCGTGTTAGTGTTGACGGAAGAATGTTAAATTTACCACTAAGAATACTGAAAGTATATTATAAGTTATTTCGGATTGAAAGTGGGATTGAAAATAAGGAGAATTAGTGAATAATTCCTGCTATAATAGCAAATACTGCACACATAGAGATAAATATGAGTAGGAAAGCCTGGTAGTACGACTAAAAATAAGACAACAAATTTTTACACTTATCTCCATTTATAATCCTGGTGACGATATTTCCGTGAAACAAATTGGAGACATACTAGACGCATTCCCCCCCCCCCCTCCCCCTATCTGGCTCATTTATTTATTTATTTTATTTAGACCTTACATGCTACTGGGACATTGGTGAACAAGCACCTCCACTGGGTCATTTGCTGTGACTTCAACGCCCACAGCCCATTATGGGGTGATGACGAACTGGATCCTAGGGGTAAACTTATTGAACAAGCCGTTCATATATTCGACTTTGTTCTCCTCAATGACAGTAGAAAAAAAATATTTCCGCCCACTCATTAGGACGACTGTTATCGACATCATACTAACCTCTCCAGACATCACTCACCTACTAAGTTGGAACCTACTTAATGACCAACTTTCAGGTGACCTCCTGTCCATCTCAATAGAAGGATTTCTCCAATCAACCCGCCCTTAAAAATGACTAACACCTGCTTCAACTGGACAGCTTTTGCGTAAAACTTTCAGTCAGCAGCCTCGCTAAAGAGTGAATCAACCGAAACCTCATTTTCAGATTTCCTTTGTCATATTACAAGCTGCTTAGAATAAAACTCATCTACTATCACTAAATATAATTACATTAATTATCACGCATCTACAGACGGATGATTACGATTAGGATCTGCTCATCTTTAAAAAAGAAAGCTACACATATCAAAATAAATTCGGAAATTTCACTCTACCTCAAGTGGAACATTACAAATACTTATGAGTCACAACAGACTAAAATATTCAATGGAAACCTCCAAATCGCAGCGCTTATTAGAAGTGGAAATAAAATTCTAAACCTTGTTAGATGCATTAGCGGAATTAAATGGGGGACCACGGCAGTAGCAGCTACTGTATCTATATCATACAGTACTTCACTCAAAAATCGACTACAGCAGTATTATTCTACACTCGGCTAATATCAAAAAAATCAAACCACTTGAAGTTCTGCAAAGTAGAGCCCTGAGGACGTGTTATTCAACTACCTGCATTCCCTTGCTACTGGCATCGGTGGGAATTGAACCCATAGCCATAAGGAATGACTACACACTTTATGCAACATATTTGTAGACTAGTAATCAAACACGACAATTATCCCTTATTCACCAAAATCAAAAAGTGCACCATCAAAGCGGAAATTATAAAAAAAACAATAAGATAGCATCTAATAATGGCCAATAGTAATATACAAAGATATAAATAAATAATAAAATAAATACCCCCTCATGCAGCTGCTTGCGACCGAGGTCTATATGCCACAGTAGAAGATCTGAGAGGATGGCAGGACCTCAGCAGGAAAACAACACACACAACCATGCCTTACCCGGGACTCGAACCCAGGTACCTTAGATCAGTAGCCAAGCGGGCTAACCACTCGGCCACGGGACGGAACTATATATTAATATCCCCCTCCTATATGGACCTGGATGACACCTGTTATAGAAACTTGGGAAAACATACTATTTAAAAAAGAAAGTTCTAGTAACCATGTCAACAAAAATATCCTAAGTGCAATCATTGAAGAAATGACCCTGAAGGCTAAGAGAAGGTTGGGGGAGGGCCCACTGAAACAGCTGTTGGGAGACGTATGGTAGCCTCATGTTATAGCCATCCAGTTGTTCTTTAATGTGCACGGGGCGTGGCTCTCCCGCACACAGTGCCACAGCTTAACGTCCCATCCGACGGATTGCGGTCTATTCAAGCCCATTGCTGTCTCCTACTGACCGCGGTCAGGGTGGGAGTTTTGCGGAGATGAATCTAAACGCTGAGCCAGCTGGGACACGAACACTTGGGAATTACAGATTACATGTCTAGTGAGCTATCTATCGATCCCCCCCCCCCACCCCGGAAGGGGAGGAGTTCAAGTGTTATTGATATTTATGTCAAATGAGAGCGCGATGTGGAGAGTGCCATCTGCATTACATTTTAGTAAGTTTCAGACCCGAGCAACGCCGGGCAAATCTGCTAGTATTGCATAAAATGGGAGACCTTAAGCATCAAAGGGCCCCAGCACCATCGGTAGCGTTACCAGATGCGAGTGTTTGAATAGGAAGACAAAAATGGTAGAAATAGAGGACAAAGGAGGACATGCTTTCAGGGGCGTAGCGAAGGACTATATTTGTTGGGGGGGGGGAGATAAAACGAAAATTTTCCATCTCGAAAGTCAAATTTTGCCAACTGAGAATAATAAGTCTTTTACATAAATAATGTCTCTGTCAAGGTCGCACCTGGGTTGTGGGTTGGGTGTTTTTACCTCTGAGTGGCACTTTTTTGTACACCATGGGCTAAATGGCCAAGTCACATGGACCCCCGAAGGCTCAGAGAAGGTTGGGGGAGGGGACCCACTGGAACAGCTGTTGGGAGACAGATGGTAGCCTTCCGTCAAGGCCCTCCAGCGTGTTCTTTAACGTGCAGAGGTTATGGCTCTCTTGCACACGGGCCACGGCTTAACATCCCATCCGACGGACGGCGGCCTTTCCAAGCCCACCGTTGTCCCCTACTGACCGTGGGCAAGGCGAGGAATTTTGCGGAGATAAATCTCAACGCTGACCCAGCTGGGACTCGAACCTGGGAACTACAGATTACGAGCCTGGCGAGCTACCGACTGAGCCACACCCGCCCCAGGTCTAACCTGAATTTCACTCCAGGGGTGGGGGAGAGCATTTTCAGAACTCATCTGCATTTTTATTTTTAAGTGGCTTCGAATTGCGCCAACTAGCCATAATTTCACAGAAAAAATCCCAATCTTTACATCTCGCATCAATTGTAGAAGTTTCTATGAATTTCCCCAACTCTCCTTAATTTCATAAAACCAATCACAATTTTCACAAATTCTCCCGTGTGTTACGAAACAGATTGAATTTTTACCAAGTTGTCTCGTTTTTTCCAACTCTACTTAATTTTACAAAACCAATCACAATTTTCACATCTCTCCTAAATTTTCTAAGTAACTTTAAATTTTTCAAACTCCCCAAGATTTTGCGAAATTGTCTCAATTTGGCCAACTTTCCTTAATTTCATAAAACTAATCTCAATTTTCACAGCTCGCCTGTATTTTATCAAGTGGGTTAGAATATTTCCAACTCCTAAAGATTTTGACAAGTCACTCCGAATTTTGCCAACTCACCCCAAGATTTTGCCAACTCTCCAAGATTTTGCCAATTCACCTGTATTTTACTAAGTGGCGAATTTTTCCAACTGCTCTAGATTTTTTCGTCTCGTTTTGGCTACTGATCTAAGGGACCTGGGTTCAAGTCCCGGGTAAAGCATGTATGTATGTGTCGTTTTTCTGCTGTTGTCCTGCCATCCTCTCAGACCTTCAACTATGGCATATAAACTGACAGGCTCCTATCAGACCTCTGTGGCAAGCAACTGCTTGAGGAGGTATTTTTTTTTTTCCCAATTGCCCTAGATTTGCCAAGTTGCCTCGATTTCGACACTACCCTAGATTTGCTAACTCTTCTTAACTTACAAAAAAGTTTAGAAATTTTCACAACTCACCTAGATTTTACTAAGTCGCTTCGAATTTTGCCAATTCTGGGTCACTTTGGGAGGAAGCCTCCCCCCCCCCCCCATAGATACGCCCCTGCATGCTTTGAATTCGTGAAATAAAATAAGAGCTACTAAGTTAAATTTTAAGTAGAGACTAGCAGGTCAGTCAGTAAAAAGTATAATTCTAATTATTCAGTACATCTCTTAATCAATGACGTGCCAAATTTTAATCGTAATTGATAAGTACCAAGCGTTATTTTTCCTTAATTGGCATAGTGGTTACTAAAAATCTGCTGTTGCTGAAGGCCAACTTTGTGTGTTTGTATTAACTCTGATTGAGGTAATGGTCAGCAATGACTTCGATCTTAGTAGTGTATGCTGTTGTATGATAAGGCTTCTACAAACTAATAGTAGTTCATTAATTCCTTTACTGTCCCTTGCCAAAAAAGAATAATAAAAGTACTGTCAACTTTCATAGCTCCGTTATTGGGCAGATGCAAAATTTTATGCAATTTTCTAAAGCGTATACTTTTCACTCTGGCCTGTAAATTGCTAATATTGAAATTGCAATTAATAGTAACTTTTACAACATAATAAATTCATTTAGCATCAAGATTTGCATTTACAGTATTATTTCATGACAGTGTTTGCCAGCCCTAGCACCTAATGTCCGACCCCGCCTTCTCGTGGTGCAAACTGTTAGTACCTTTCAAAAGAGATACTCTCTTGTGGAAGTGAACGGAAGAGGAGGGCTGCCAGATTAGTATGGCCTACTGATCTGGACAACTATGGCTACTTTTCTTTTTTTTTCTACCCTGCTGAGGAGTGGTCAACCACACAGGGTCCTGGTGCTGACCATATAAACCCACTGGACTGGACAGATATATGACTCTTAGCTTGATTATGGATCCTGATTTTGCTGTACTGGTGGGCTTCTGTGGAGGGAAAATCTTCCGCTGTTTTCTGTTTGTTTGTGGGTTGACAGCCCCAAGTGAATAGATTCACAAGATATGTTTATCAGCTGGTGGATAATCCTGAGCAGAGGTCATCGCAGGCACCTGATGGCATCTATTGGCATCGTCAAATTCTACATTGGAGGAAGTCTTCCAGTGTAGATGGCTTCAGCCTTTAGTGGTGGGGGAACGGGTCTTTGCCCCATGTCTGCGATTAGGGGGCTGTTTGATATTGTCGGCATTCCCTCTCTCAATAAACATAGTTTCTTTAAACATACCACTAACCATTTTCTCTCCATAGGTAGTTGGAATGTGAGGACTCTGCACAGAGCTTTTTCTCTTGATGTCCTCAAACAAGAATTCCACCATTATAATTTAGATATTCTCGGCTTGCAAGAGACCAGAAGGACAGATAAAGGTCAGATTCTTAAAAATAATCTTAAATTTCTCTTTTCAGGGAGGGAGGACAATAAGCATCACCAAGGTGTGGGTCTGCTTCTCAGCAGACATGCTAGTGATGCTCTTCTAGGATATGAGTGCATTAATGAAAGGTTTCTTACAGCAAAGTTTCAGACAAGCGTTAAAGACCTGAAAGTTATCTGCTGCAATGCCCCCACTGAGGATGCCGATGAAGATGAGAAGGATAGGTTTTATGAACAACTTCAGGATATTTTGAATTCTGTCAAGAAAGGAGATATTACCCTTGTTCTTGGTGACTTCAATGCCAAAGCTGGTACTGACTCTGATCTTTGGGGAGGGGTGATAGGCCCTTTTGGTATTGCTAGCTGCAATGGCAATGGGCAACGTCTCCTACAGGTAAGTAAACTCAATGGATTCAGAATAACTAACACTTATTACAAACACCGCGACATACATAAGTACACATGGGTTTCACCTGATGGGCTGCATAAGAATATGATTGATTACATATTAATTAACAGCAAATGGGCTAGTTCTGTTAGGAATACCAGGGCATATTGGGGAGCTGAAATTGGATCTGACCATTACCTTGTTAAAAGTGTCTTGCAACTGAAACTTCAAAAATGTTGTGCTAGGGTTAAAAAATTTACTTTTAATACTAAAGCTCTGAAAGATCCAGTTATAGCCATAGTTACCATGATAGGTTACTTAGTCATTATGACAGTCATGGTATGCTTACTACTGAAGTTGAGGAAGAATGGGACCATTTTATAAAGGCTTTTCTTAAACTAAGAGTACTCTTTTTAGGAAAAAAGGAGCAAAGGAGGCAGAATTATTTGAGTGACACGGCACTTGAGCTTATTTCAGAAAGAAAGAACTGCAGGAATATCCTTAATCAATACCCTACAGTAGTTTATTACCACCCGGGGAATCCCCCTTTGCACAGTGCTTTCCCCCCTATGTCGCAATCATCCACGTTGTCTTCTTGACTTGGACCCCCTATGTCGCAATCGACCGGAAATTGACCTGTGCTGGGCCACGTTGCCTTCTGAACTTTGACCCTTATATTGCAATCAACAGGAAATTGACCCTGGCGTTGCAACTGTCACGGTATTAATAATTCATAATTCATAATTAATAATACATGATTAAAAATTCCTCCCCTTTTAACCCCTGGCGCTATCTAGTGCCTATGAGGAACACTATTTTCCCAAAAAAAATCCTTATTTTAACTCTAATTTTAAGCCCTCCTTCTCGAGCAGTCTCGATTTTTCTTTATTTCAGACCCCCCCCCCCCAATGGTTGACTTATATTTTAAACCCTCCACTTGCAGACCACCTGGTTGACCTATATTTTAAGCCCTACCTATATTTTAAGGCCCCCTCGGATTACAGGTCTCAGAATAATTCCACAGAAAAGGATGACACAAGTCTCAATTGTAAAAATCAACTCGCAAAGTTGTATTCTTATTAATTAAAACCCTTTCTATTAAAAGTTACCTCTATTAAAAATCTTTTGGTGTTCATTTTGCCAGGACTGCTAAACGATTCCCTTTTATTAAAACTCTGGTATTTATTTTTTCCAACCCCGTTAATCGATCCCTTAGTAAATAAAAACTCTCACTTACCTTTATTAAAATCATCCAGCGCTCGTAATAAATCGGTTTAATCGGGGGAAAAAAAATCATTCTATCGCTAGCGTACCTCCACGTTAATTTCGGGGAAAAGCCTCATCGGATCCAAGGTTCACGTATTTTACTAGAAGAATGACACAGTAACTGTTCCACAGAAAAATTAATAAAATTTGGTTTAAATTATTCGTAGGACTTGTATATAAGATCTAGCTTTAGACGTTCACCAGCATAAAAGTTTACAAAGTCCGTTATCGGTGTATCGGAAATCGTACGTTTCCTGTAGACATCCTTCAGATCGCTTATTAGTGGGGTAGCAACAGCACTTTCGTCACATCACACGATATGGTGCAATCCTTTATCAGCTGGAAGGTCAAATGTCCAGCGCTTCACTGTGTCTGCATTTGACACTGATAAGGTTTAAAAATAGATGATTCCTAGAATCCACATTGCACAACGGTCAAAGTCCAGTGGGGGAGGGTGTATATAAACACCGACTTCTCAGCGACTGTCACTGTGTTCTTCATCTGTCAGTTTGCGACCTGTCAACCCTGCTCGCTCTCCTTCTCTACCTGCTAGCTCGTCGATCCTCTTCTCTACCTGAGATGTCCACTATGCGAGAATTTTCCTGTGCTGGATCCTCAACTGATACCAGGTAAATGAAATTTTATTTAATATTGTCCTTAAGTTGCTCAACTGAATCACCTACTAACGTACAATATAGATTTTTATATTTGTTTCTAACTAGTAAAGTCATTCTAAATGATAATTTTCAAACTTTAGTTATATTTTTGTTGATCAAGCTAGCAAAGTGTGCTTTTATTACAACTGTTCAGTTCAATTTAGATTTTTTTTTATTTGTTTCTACCCTGTCATTTTATTCTAAACGATAATTTTCAAACTTTAGTTAGATTTTTTGATCAAGCTAGTCAAGTGTGCTTTTACTACAACTGTTCAATATAGATTTTTATATTTGTTTCTAACTAGTAAAGTCATTCTAAATGATAATTTTCAAACTTTAGTTAGATTTTTTTTTTTTTTTTTTTTTTTTTTTTTTTTTTTTTTTTGATCAAGCTAGTCAAGTGTGCTTTTACTACAACTGTTCAATATAGATTTTTTTTTTATTTGTTTCAACCCTGTCATTTTATTCTAAACGATAATTTTCAAACTTTAGTTAGATTTTTTGATCAAGCTAGTCAAGTGTGCTTTTTTACAACTGTTCAATATAGATTTTTTTATTTGTTTCTACCCTGTCATTTTATTCTAAACGATAATTTTCAAACTTTAGTTAGATTTTTTTTTTTGATCAAGCTAGTCAAGCGTGTTTTTATTACAACTGTTCAATATAGATTTTTATATTTGTTTCTACCCTGTCATTTTATTCTAAACGATAATTTTTCAAACTTTAGTTAAATATTAGATTTTTTGATCAAGCTAGTAAAGTGTGCCTTTATTACAACATAACTGTTCTAAGTTAAAAAAAACATGTAAAGTACTGCATATTCTGAGACTAAATTATCTATCCAGATCTGATGCTGGTCCTTCCACTGATGCCGACTGCTTTGAAGAGCTACTCACGGCAGTGCGCACTCTAGAGGCGGCAGCCAAAAGACCTCCTACACCTGAGCTTCCTGAACAGTCGAAGCGCCTTTGCATACTCCAACAAGGTGGCAGGGAATTAAGGCAAAGAACATCGAAACTTTCCCTCAAGAAGCGTCGTCAATCCACTGTCGCAGCGGGTATGGGAAATCCCTACGTCCCCGTCGTACCTTCAACTGCAACCAGGTAAATGAAATTTTATTTAATATTGTCCTTAAGGCGCTCAATTGAATCACTTACTAACGTACAATATAGAGTTTTATATTTGTTTTTACCCTGTCATTTTATTCTATAAATGTTAATTTTCAAACTTTAGTTAGATTTTTTGCTCAAGCTAGTAAACTATGCTTTTATTACAACTGTTCAATGTATTTGTTTTCTACCCTTGTAAAACCATTTTACTTTTTTTTTATTCTAAATGATAATTTTCAAACTTTAGTTAGTTTTCTGCTCATGCTAGTCAAGTGTGGTTTTATTACAACTGTTCGGTTCAATATAGATTTTTCTAACTAGTAAAATCATTTTAGTCTAAATGATAATTTTCAAACTTTAGTTACTTAGTTTTTGATCAAGTTAGCAAACTGAAGCATATTGGTTTTTCATTTTCTGTTCTAAGATAAAAACGTGTAAAGTACTGCATATTCTGAGACTAAATTATCTATCCAGGTCTATCCCTTCCACTGGTGCCGGAACCTCCAGCGTTCGTGTTCCCGTCTCCTCCAACATAAGGACACCATTCACTATCGCCGCTGGTACCGGACCCTCCAGCGTTCGTGTTCCCGTCTCCACCGGCATAAGGACACCATTCACTATCGCCGCTGGTACCGGACCCTCCAGCGTTCGTGTTCCCGTCTCCTCCGACATAAGGACACCATTCACTATCGCCGCTGGTGCCGGACCCTCGAGCGTTCGTGTTCCCGACATAAGGACACCATTCACTATCGCCGCTGGTACCTCCACCGCTACCAGGTAAATGTAATTTTATTTAATGTTGCCCTTAAGGCGCTCAACTGTACCACATACTAACGTTCAATATAGAGTTTTATATTTGTATCTGTTTTTCTAACTAGTAAAGTCATTTTATTCTAAATGATAATTTTCAAACTTTAGTTAGATTTTTTTTTTTTTTTTTTTTTGATCAAGCTAGTCAAGTGTGCTTTTTTACAACTGTTCAGTTCAATATAGATTTTTTTTTTATTTGTTTCTACCCTGTCATTTTATTCTAAACGATAATTTTCAAACTTTAGTTAGATTTTTTTTTTTGATCAAGCTAGTCAAGTGTGCTTTTTTACAACTGTTCAGTTCAATATAGATTTTTATATTTGTTTCTAACTAGTAAAGTCATTCTAAATGATAATTTTCAAACTTTAGTTAGATTTTTTTTTTGATCAAGCTAGCAAAGTGTGCTTTTATTACAACTGTTCAGTTCAATATAAATTTCTCTACCATGTAAAGTCATTTTACTTTTTTTATTCTAAACGATAATTTTCAAACTTTAGTTAAATATTAGATTTTTTGATCAAGCTAGTCAAGTGTGCTTTTTTTTTTTACAACTGTTCAGTTCAATATAGATTTTTTTATTTGTTTCGACCCTGTCATTTTACTTTTTTTTTTTATTCTAAACGATAATTTTCAAACTTTAGTTAGATTTTTTGATCAAGCTAGTCAAGTGTGCTTTTACTACAACTGTTCAATATAGATTTTTTTTTTATTTGTTTCTACCCTGTCATTTTATTCTAAACGATAATTTTCAAACTTTAGTTAGATTTTTTGATCAAGCTAGTCAAGTGTGCTTTTACTACAACTGTTCAATATAGATTTGTTTCTAACTAGTAAAGTCATTCTAAATGATAATTTTCAAACTTTAGTTAGATTTTTTTTTTGATCAAGCTAGCAAAGTGTGCTTTTATTACAACTGTTCAGTTCAATATAGATTTCTCTACCATGTAAAGTCATTTTACTTTTTTTTATTCTAAACGATAATTTTCAAACTTTAGTTAAATATTAGATTTTTTGATCAAGCTAGTCAAGTGTGCTTTTTTTTTTTACAACTGTTCAGTTCAATATAGATTTTTTTATTTGTTTCTACCCTGTCATTTTACTTTTTTTTTTATTCTAAACGATAATTTTCAAACTTTAGTTAGATTTTTTGATCAAGCTAGTCAAGCGTGTTTTTATTACAACTGTTCAATATAGAGTTTTATATTTGTTTCTACCCTGTCATTTTATTTAAATGATAATTTTCAAACTTTAGTTAGATTTTTTGATCAAGCTAGTCAAGTGTGCTTTTATTACACTGTTCAGTTCAATGTATTTGTTTCTACCCTGTCATTTTTATTCTAAATGATAATTTTCAAACTTTAGTTAGATTTTTTGATCAAGTTAGCAAACTGAAGCATATTGGTTTTTCATTTTCTGTTCTAAGATAAAAACTTGTAAAGTACTACATATTCTGAAAAATAAATTATCTTTCTAGGTCCGCATTCTCCAACGTTCCTGTCAGTGGATTCTCCAACGTTCCTGTCAGTGGATTCTCCAACGTTCCTGTCAGCTCTACAGAGTCTCCCCACTTCACAGTGTCGCACACTCGGCGGTACAACTCGAAAAAATTCAAGACAGAATTCATCTCCACGAGTGTGCGACTTGGAGGTATGGAGAATGTGGAACCTTATAATTTCCTTCCAGTCCTACACGACCTGCACGAGAAAATGCTGGCTGAAGTCGTCCCCACAGGGGAGTATAGCCATGTTCGGCTGTGTTTACGCTCCCGGGATTTGAAAAACCCCGTCAACTTGGCTCTTATTCGGCGTAATGCCCTGACGGGGGAGAGATTCATGGCTGCACTCGACAAAGTAGTGCAGTCAAATGAGTCTCTCGGTCCCGGGAGCGATCTGGAGTTTGACTTTGTCTGTGCTGACCTGGATAGGGTCGGCAGCGGTGGAGGTATTGGCAGACGTGCAGGACCCGAAAAACGCAGCCTCGTGGATGTCCAGTCTTTCGCCCGCAGGAAGGGTAGCGTCCGAAGCATCATTAATCGCGACAACATCTGTCTAGCAAGAGCTCTCGTCGTCGCACGAGAGCTTTGCTTAAAAAATAAAGGCTTGCCGAACACGTACGTCCAGATCAGCAACTACCGCTACCCTTTACAACGCCAAGAAGCTCGTCAACTTCACCTGGATGCTGGTATTCCCGAGGGTCCATGTGGACTCCCGGAAATACGTCTCTTCCAAGCTCACCTGACACAGTTCAGGATTGTTGTGTATTCTGCTGACGACGCCTTTCTTCCCATCTTCATTGGTCCCGAAGGTGGGGACAACCTTTATTTGTTGTTTAGTGCAGGGCATTATGACGTGATTACTAAACCATCAGGGTTTTTCGGTGTTAGGCAGTTCTGCCATAAGTGTCTAAAGGGGTTAAATACAGAGGGCCACGTTTGCAAGGGAACCTGCAACAGGTGCCTGTCAGTCGATGTGCTTCACGCAGGGGAGCTGTTGCTTTGCACGGTATGCTGTGTGTATTTGCGCGGGGCTGAATGCTTTCAGGCGCACCTGCTGAAGGCATGTCAGACACGGCATCGCTGTGTTAAGTGCATTAGCATTTACGATCCCCTGAAAAAGCACGTTTGCAAGGCTGACACCTTAAAATTCGTCGAGCCCTGCAAAATTGACCCTGTCGGTCAGACTTACCTCTACTTTGACGTAGAGACTGTGCAGTGTGCCGACGGGTTGCTGAAACCGATACTATGTGTGGTCACATACCAAGTGGACGACGAGTGGGTCTATGCTTCATTCCCGGAAACGGACGCCTTTATGGATTGGATTCTCGCCGAAGAACGTCCAGGGGTTCAAAGATTCAAGGACGCCACAGTCCTCGCACATAATCTGAAAGGCTTTGACGGCATGTTCATCATTAGTTACCTGTACAGAAAATTTTTAAAACCGGATCTCGTGTTCGATGGATCCAAGATTTTAGGTATATTTTTACCTGGCCTTAAAATAAGGTTCATTGACACGTTATCCTTTATTCAGGCTCCTCTTCGATCATTCACGAAGACCTTCAACTTGGAGACGGTGAAAGGCTTTTTCCCCTTTAAATTCGTGAAGGAGGAAAATCTACAATATGCAGGACCCATCCCTGATCGGCTTTTTTTCCAGCCGGAAGACATGGAGCCTGAAACTCTGTCAGCATTCAACTAGTGGTATGCCGCAGCAAGCCTTGAACCCTGGGATTTTCAACAGCAGCTTCTGTATTACTGCAAGGCAGATACAGAGTTGTTGCGGCGAGGCGCCCAAGCTTTCCGTGAGGAATTTTTAAATCTCACAGGCGTAGACCCATTTGCACGTGACCTGACTATTGCCGGTGCTTGTCTTCGAATTTTCCGTGGGAAGTTTCTGCAAAAGAATACCCTCGGTGTGTGTCCAGCCCAAGGGTATTCGGCGAGTAACGACCGGCAGTCCTTGAAAGCTCTCGCATGGTTAGAGTATGAGGCTTCCAAGGACAATATCGAAATTCAAACTGCGCGATCACCCGGAGGTGAGTATAAGATAGGGCAGTACAAATTAGACGGCGTGTGCCACAGTACCCGTTGTTATTACGAATTTTTAGGGTGTTACTATCATCACTGCTTGAAATGTTTCAACCCTGAAAAAATAGATCAGCGCACGAGAAAGCCATTTGGTCTGCTAAACACCCGGACCATGGATCGTCTTGAGACCTTGAAAGTGCTGATGAATGGGTACACATGCAAAATTATGTGGGAGCACGAATTCGACGAGTTGATGCGCAAAAACCCACCCGTCGCATTAATTTATAAATCCGTCGAGCCTATCAGGCGTATAGGGGCCCGTGACTACCTCTACGGAGGGCGCGTGGAGGTGTTTTCCATCTTTGCATCGGCGGACCTAGGATGTAGCCTTAACTACGTTGATTACAACAGCCTGTACCCTTATGTTTGCAAGAAGGCTCCATTCGGTAAAGGTCACCCGGTTCGGATCACCTCCGATTTCGCCACGGACCTCGACCACTATTTTGGCATTGCACACGCCACACTGTTAGCCCCCGACGATTTGTTCATCCCTGTACTGCCCTACAGGTGTAATGGGAAGCTGCTTTTCCCCCTTTGCAGGATCTGTGCGGATGGTCAGCTGGCACCCCCTTGTCAGCACACCGTGAACCAGCGCGCATTGACAGGATCTTGGCCAACGTTCGAAATTTACGCTGCGATGCGTGTTGGATACAAACTTCTTCAATTCCATGATGTGTGGCATTTCAATACCATCCTGCAATATGATCCCGCAACAAAAAAGGGAGGTGTCTATGCTGGGTACATAGATACTTTTCTGGGGCTGAAGCAGCGCTACTCCGGGTTTCCCCCTGACGTGCAGACCGAGGAGCAAAAGGAAGCCTTCTGTGAGGCCTTCTTCCAGGCGGAGGGGGTTCGGATCCTCCCCTCGGAAGTTGAAAAAAACAACCTTAAGCGTACACTTTCCAAGGTCTCGCTTAATTCGTCATGGGGGAAGCATGCGCAGAACATGAGTCGAACCCAGACGACCATTGTGAGTTGTCCTGTCAAGTACATGGAGCTCTTGACGGACGCATCGCTAGTCATCACTGACGTCGCTGTTATCAGTGATCAGGCCGTGCTTGTCACGCACAAGCCGGCGGAGTCTGCCACTCCAGCGAACACCCGTGGAAGCCTGATTCTCGCCGCAATGGTGACGAGTCACGCCAGACTAAAACTGTACGAGCTTCTATCAAAATTAGACAGTCGTGCAATGTATTCTGACACGGATTCAGTAATTTATACAACGTCTCCTCGCGACACCTACACACCACCACAACATCCCTTTCTCGGAGGTCTCGTAGATGAAATTTCTTCAAAGTACGGCTCCGGTGTACACATCACTGACTATGTCAGCGCCGGAGCAAAAAGTTATGCCCTTCGGCTGAGCAACGGGGATGAAATTCTTCGCGCCAAGGGCATATCACTCACGAAGAAAAACCGGTGCACATACAATTTTGAACTACTGAAATCCATGGTGCTAGGGAACTCCCCAACCAGTGAGACCTTCGAAGTCCCTTTCAATGTAATTCGTAATAAAGTGGATGGGTCACTTACGAATAAGCCCATGGTGAAAAGGTTTAAGGCTAACCTAGATAAGCGGTATCTCAGCCCGGGTTCGACTCTCACTGTACCTTATGGTTACAATGATCTGGGCCTGGATACCCTTATCCAACTCATGGATGAGTAAATGTACAGTTTTCAAATTATTTATTTCATATTACACCTTTATTTATTTCATTGTACAGTTTTCAACTTATTTATTTCATATTACACCTTTATTTATTTCATTGTACAGTTTTCAACTTATTTCATATTACACCTTTATTTATTTCATTGTACAGTTTTCAACTTATTTATTTCATATTACACCTTTATTTATTTCATTGTACAGTTTTCAACTTATTTCATATTACACCTTTATTTATTTCATTGTACAGTTTTCAACTTATTTATTTCATATTACACCTTTATTACATTGTACAGTTTTCAACTTATTTATTACATCTTTATTTATTACACCTTTATTTATTATTTCACTGTACGCCTTTTATTTCAATATCCTTAATGGATCTTAATCATTATTTCAGTGCCCTTAGGGGACTTTAATTATTATTTCAGTGTCCTTAGTGGACTTTAAATATTTCAATGTTCCTACTTTAATTATTTCAGTGTCCTTAGGGGGCTTTAATTATTATTTCAGTGTCCTTAGCGGACTTTAATTTATCACGCGTAATGCCCTCGCACTCGGCGTCGTCAGCAGTTTTTGAAGCTTGTATTTTTGAAACCTACAATATGTTACTGTCCAGCATTGGATATGTGAAACCAACAGTGGATATGTCATGTGAAAGCAACAGTGGATCTGTCATGTAAATTTTTTAATAAAAAAGGTTTCAAAAAATCCGTCTCTTTATTTCTTAGAACTGGAAGACACTATGATGGGAGAAAGCAAGAGGTAACTTTGTTTTTCAGGTGCTCCGTAAGTCTTATCAGTGATCTGCACAATGCGCTGCTCCCCTCCAAGTCTCGCTGCTGCAGCAGCATTCTCATTTCCCCGACACTAACGCCCTCTGCTGTACTCCCGAGTGTAGCAGCACTCGTACAACCGCGCCCAGTCATGCAGATCACTTCCGGATGTCAAACATTGAATGAACTATCAGTGTGAAAACATTGAATGAGAAGAGACATAAAAATGGCAAAATGCAAATTATCAGTTTTACTTTCTTTTATTGGATACAGATTTTTAATACATGGTTTTTTAACACAAGTCTTCAAGCACCAAGTCTTGGAAAGTTTTTTTTTTTTTTACAGATATTTTCTCTTTTATTGGATACAGATTTTTAATACATGGTTTTTTAACACAAGTCTTCAAGCACACAAGTCTTGGAAAGTTTTTTACAGATATTTTCAATACGCCGTCCACTCGGATAATTTTCTTTTCTTACGTCGGATGGGAACAGCAATGTCTTTTGGGGGCCGCTCTTCAGCTATATGATTTCTGGGAATGTTGACTTTTACTTCCTGTGGAGTGTCAAGCTGTTTTGAGAATAACAAATAATTTTTCAAAGCAGTCAGATATTTTTCAGACTTATCGTCAGCATCACCAGACTCTAATATTTTCTTCATCTCTGAGTCTAAATCACACACTTTTTTTCTTATGTTTCTCCTCTGCACTGCTTTCACTGAAATCATTTTTTTCTAAATAACGATACCAGCAGGGGGAGGGCAGCAGTCAATAGTGGTATAATGAACCCTGAACCACGCTGCAGGAGATGCTTCTTGTGGCGTAAAGATGCACGTTTGGATGCTAGACTCCTTATGACCGTCTTGTGCTGGCGTAAATTCTTTAATACTCGATGGGAGACAGGTATATTGCCTTTTAAGAAATTGGAACACACTTCACATAGAGCATACATCTGGGGGTCGGAGATGTGCTTCATCAGAGCTGCACGCTGCTTTCCCCCTAGCTTTGGCAAGCACTGAAGGAACGGGCCTTGAGATTTAACTTTCATTTGGAACGTAAAGTATTTCGGGTTCTTCTGATGGAAGAATCTTTGCACGGAGCCTTTCAGTATCTAACGTTCTGGGATGAAGGTCAACACACAAATAGCCACAGGTTGCTTGTGTAGCTAACCTATAAGCATCCGTCAGGAGTTTAGATTGATGGGGGTATACTTGTCTCGCCAGGTGAGTTATTTGTGAAGCATCCCGACAGTTGCGAAATAAAAACATGTAGTGAGCATTGAGCGATATAGTCCTCGAATGTCTTCCCTTTAAAAACAGATTTTGTAATATCAGGACAATCGTGATATTTTTATGATGACCACCACGAATAAACAATTGTGATATGCGTTCGCTGGCTACAGACTGTTCCATCAAGTCATCCAGTACCAGAAGTGTAGGTCTGAGGGGATCAAATTCCAGATCCGTAGGTAGTCCTTCATAAAATTCCACCGTTTTCTTGAAGGGTTCAAAGGCAGGCTGCCACTCCCCGTAGCAGTAAACGACACGTTGGGGTGGGGGTTCGAATACTTGAGCTGCTTCTCTGATGAGTTTCAGAGTGAAAGTCGTCTTTCCACACTGTGAAGGAGCAGCAATTATAATATTCGAAGGAGTTCGGAGAGCCATCGCAACACCATGCAGTCGTTAAAGTCTACTCGACACGTGTAATCACGATGCAGTACTGTGGGAAGAGTCGAACCACACGCTCTTTTAAACAGGAAATACAGACAGTGAGCACCGCAAGTGTCTCCCAGGGGGTCCTGCAGAGGTATTGAAGGATGTAAGACGTGACGTATGCCTAGTCGACTGTAGTATTCTTGCATGGCGACATCGGGACTCGTACCTAGGGGGTCAAAGTGATCCACGTGCATTCCTTTCTTGTAAACTGCTATCCAGTGGGCTCCAGGCATGGAGGACGGATCGGTATTGTAGATAAACAAGGCTTCTGATTGGGTGATTCTGCTAGGTAGTCTGTCACGGGGGAACACTCCGAGACTTGTGGGTAACATCGAAAGGATGGATTCTAGTTGATAGGTATTCATGAGCTGTAGTCAAACAGGACTTTACGATCCAATGGGATTTCCAGCAAATTCTGATATTCGGCATACAGGATCACAGTGACCGATGCGGATAGCGGCTTGGCAAACTTTAATTCGACTCTCACACTCCCACTCTTTATTAAAGAAAACACTTGATTGCATTCACGTTGCTCGGGGGTCAATTGGAATCCAAACAATGTAAAACCTTCTCCATAGGCTTTTCGCGATAAGTTAATACCACTATCGGATTTCCAGGCATCCACAGCTTCCAATAATCCTTGGTAACAGCGGAGATAGCGCCCATTCGCAAAGTCTGGTGCGTAGGACTGGTGATCGCTGTCAATGTGAAGGCTGATGTAGTTTAAGTCGAAATGTTGGAAGTTGAAGGGATTTTTTTCGTACGATCCATTCAGGCTGGTGCTTTCCACCATACCCAGTACCAGACGTACGGGGAGCTGACCTAGAAATAAATTGTCACGGTTCACACTCGTCAGTCCCGAAGCAATGGAAAACATACGTAAATCCGTTCTTCGCAGAGGGTACTTGGCACTCTCCGAACCCAGCAGGCGAGCGTGTGCGAGGATGACACCCGAAGTGGGTTTGACTTTACGCACGAAAAATTCGGCTTCGTGTATCTGTACTTTGTAAGAGGGGTCCGCTTCACCTGTCACGAGACAGAATTCGGGTTTGGATCTCAATAAACGCAGTCTCAGATCGACTTGATTGAGCAGGTAACGATCTTGATTAAACAGGTCAGCGTGGATCCACGAGATGAGTTCGATACCTGTTGGTTTGACGTAGCCCTTGCGCTGATGCCATCCCTCGTTCTCCCGACTGGTCAGTTCCATTTTACCGGGGGTGTCGAGGTACCAGAGCGAGGTGCCGAGCTGGCTTCGTGTGGCATCGGTACCGTAATTCAATAGAGTCTCCAGGTATGCCCTGTAGGGGTACAGGGTGTGAGAAGCACTCACTAGGTGATCATTGAGGAAGACGTCTACCTGGCTGAAGAGGGCGTGGAAGAAATGATTGCAGGGAGCAATCACTTCCGACGGTGCTGTACCATCGGATTTTACAATTTTCAAGACGAGACGTAGGTGACATCGGGACAGATCAATGTAATCGTCTGTTCCTTTCATGATGAATTCAAGTGGAGCATTACCTTCCAAGGAAGCCACAGGTAAATAATTGACATAGCAGCCTCTTTCTAATTGTGAGACTGTGGGAGGGATCAGAAACAGGTCCAGTTCTGAATTGGCACAGTCGCCAGAATCAGCGTGAATTTTCTGAATGCTCATGATGAAAACACGTCCTGCACAGTACAGTGTCTCTTCACTTTATGAACCTTGGGATGCTGACGGCGGCGTTTTATGCCTTTCCCTCCCTGCAGCTTTGAACTGGCACGTTGTAAGAGGGCAGCGCCCGCTTCACGGAGTCCCGCTTTGGCTGCAGATTTGAAATTTTGCCCCTGGGACATCTCTGAAACGAACCGTAGCCCACCCTTACGTAGGGTGGACAGCGCAGGTCGTACGAGAGGGCTGATGAAACGTCCAATAGTGGCAAAGATGCTTCCTAGCCCATCGCCTCTCTGATAACGAGGACCACGAAACACACCCTTCCCCGTTTGGCTCTTGTAGTAGCTCACGTAGGCATCTGCAGAAGGGGGAACGAATTTAACCCTCATGACGGAAATGTAACTTGACTAAAACTTTACCGAATTTAAAATGCAGAGGTTCTCCGGTGTCGGTACGAAGGAAGATTCTCACACTCTCGAAACTGTTCCTTGCAAGGGGGTAGTAATCAGGTTGCTGATACACTGCAACAATGGCTTCGTTATTACTGGTTCTGACGGCGGGGTTCACGACACGCAACAGTTCGCCGTGAGTATCACCTAACAACTGAGGCGCAATCAGGTCTGAATACAAATAAATACCATACATTCCTCTGTTCATATCGATGGGATAGTCACCCTGGACTTTATTCAGTGGTATATCTAATTTAGTGATTCCTAGCATGTCTCCTAATCCGGGGTTCGATCGAGGAAATTTAATGTAATGCGACTTGTCTGTATCCATCAATATGGTGTGATCTGCCTGTTGCTTGAAACGGTAAGCTTTTCTCAGCCTGTAGGGTAACATCTGGTTCATTGCATCGAATAATGATTCGGCTGTTTCGTATCGTCCGTGGGGTACCTTTCGTTCTTGGAAACTACCTGGGGGTATCACGTAGAAATAACATTCGTCATCTATGTCGAACGTTGGTGTATTGCAAAGTTTGCTGGCAAATCGTTGGTGGAAGGGTTTGTCAGCTTCACCCTCCCCGATACACAGAAGTTTACCGAAATTCGTTTTAGGAAACATCAAACCGTATCCCTCACTCGGTTTGAATACCCAGTAACCGCTGTTATAGGAAACTATTATTTCTTTTGGGAGTTGGGTGGTGAGGAGAGACAACAGTTCCATTCGAGTTATTTTACCCGGTTTAAGTTTGATTTTCCTGTATTCTTCGGTGGGAGCGTAATATTCATACGTGTCATTAGAACCGTCCACATTGTACCAGCTCACGGGTAAGTGAACTTCTGCTAGTCCCACTTTCCATTTTCCGCTCAGTCTTAGGGGTTGTGCTAGACGAACCGTGAAATCAGTCTGCGAATTGTTTGGGTAAATATTCTGACTAGCCGTGGAGGGTAGGGTCAGGTAGAAACTATCCATTTTTTAGGGATCCAGGAAGGTTTGGGATAACCACGAAATTTGACCAGTGCCTTGTGACCTTTACGCTCGATTATTTTCTCGACCGTGTAAAGTTCGGGTTCTGTCACTTTTTGAAGTTCCGATTTATAGAATGTACCTTTCAACACTTCTCCCTCGGAATCCCGTATGACATACACAGGGGGTTGTCGCTGTAACACCTTGTCGACTATAAATATTTCTTCGGTCCACAAATGCGTTCCTGCCTTCTTGAAGGGTACTTTTACACTGGCTAGTCGAACCGTGTCCCCCACTTTAAATGCTGGTTTTTCTTTTACTACGGTCGGATTGCGATAGAGTCGAACCCACACAAAGTCTTCATTGCGTAAGGTCACGTCCTTGGGAGCCATATCGTGTGCACTGTGAACGGTGGCATTGTATCCCCGTACAACGCGCGGTAGCACATCCAGGTAGCGGTAGGTGTTATTGCGTGTATAATATCTCCCCAGTTTCTCGCGTAGGGTACGATTCCATCTCTCCACCAAAGCTGCTTTCTTGTCAGAGTAGGTGGCAAAGAACCGAATACCTTTCTTTTTCAGGAATTTCTGGAACACTCTGTTGGTAAATTCCGTACCCTGATCCGTATTTAAATTCATTGGAGACCGACCCTTGGAAAGGATTTTTTTGAAAGCCAATACCATTTCTTTCCCTGTTTTAGCCTTCATGGCAACCGCCCACCCGTACCTCGAGAACACATCGATGACTGTTAATATGTAGCGATAACCATCATTGAAGCGCGTTAGATTTTTCACCACCATGAGATCAGCTTGCCATTGTTCGTCTAACCCTGTGACGTAAACTTTGTTACGGGGGAACTTTCTGCGAACAGGTTTATGTAGCGTGTAGGCAGGTTGTTTTTCTAACCATTCACGGACGAGTTTGAGTGGTAGTCCCGTATTCTGAGCTAACTTTTTTACACTACCGAAACCTCTTTCGGGGTCGAAATAATGGGACTCCAAAGTTTTGTTTTCTGCTGCACCCAGACGTCGTACCCCACCAGGTTTTGCCATTGATGTAGCGAAAGTGTAACACCTGTCACTGTAGGAACGTCACCTATAAACTGTCTGATGTCAACTGTTAAGTTACACACACGAATTTTGTATTCGTCGTCTAAGGCTTTTGACTCTCCACACTGAATATTTTTACTAGGAGCTACAATTTCTAATACAACCACTGCTATCGTTAACACTGTCACGATTACACTACCCACACTAGCTAACACCTTCTTTCTCCTATCCATACCAAGACTAAAATGACATTGGATGAAAAGACAGACACATTATATAAGGTTACAATTATTTATTTAATTTATACATTTCATTTTTTGCCTCGTCGACAATAGCGTTATATTTTAGAGTGCAAACAAAACCAGAATCTACAAAATTCAACAGACCTCGTTTCCAGGCAGTATCCACAAATACCTCTGCTAAGGCATAAATGTCCAAGTCACCAGACCACCCTACGATAGTTGGTATTTTTTCTTCGGGTTGCAGTCCATCTGACGGTATCACATGCATAAGTTCTTGCTGAAAAATATTCACCAGCAGCGGGTAAACACAATCGGGACCGTCGAAAACAGGACCCAGTAGGAAAGGTCGAACGGATTCTGAATGTTCCATAATAGCTGTACGGAGTTGGTGATCTTTGGGGGACCCGCACACACTATGCACAATGCGCATCACTTCGTCTAAGTGGATAGCCAGCGTGAACCACTGCGAAGCATTCAGTGTTATACAACGTCTCACAACACGGAACTGTAGAGTTCTTTGGTCTGCTGATTCTTTGATGAAGTCGACACAACGTTCGCCATCCACAGTTCGATACATGTAGACACGTAAACCATGTGTCACGTACCATGTCTGTTGATCGGGGCCGATTTTCACTTGATCCTCTACGTGGGGGACCGTGGCACACAAAGCCTCCCATTCAGGTATGGAGAGGCTAACCCCTGCAGGTGTAGGGTAGATGAGTTCACCATTTTCATATTTCTTGTAGCGACGTATGTGCACAGAAAACTTATTTTTGAACAGTGTAGGTACAATGTAAACATCTTCACCGAGACACCACGCATCTGGATTGCTAGGCTGCATCGTGAACAATGACGCACACAACGCTCGCTCCCTATTTAACTAGAGAACCGCCACCTGGGGCGACCAATCAGGAACGATCTGATAAGCGAGTGTTTGTTGGGACATGTTCTCGACGACGATCGATCCATCCGAAGAAAGCAGCTGTTTCGGCTAAAGAGCAGTGGACGTCCTCTCCGGTGTGATATCCGCACTCGAACTCGGAAACTTTTGGGAGATCACAATATTTGGGACAGCCGTAAAGTTCGAGATTAACACTGGGCAGATTTAATTGTTCCAAGAGATTTCTTTCCACAGTACCTCCTTTGTAACCCACCACAGTAGCTTCTTCAGTACGTGCAAGTTTGTAAGCATATTTCACGATGTTAGGAACGTGATCTAACGACCACACCTTTTCACGAGGCAGAGGACGAAAGGGTAGACCTATCACATATTTAGATACGTAGTTGACTGTCCTTCTGTCTTTTACTGACAAAGGTTGGTGTTGCCAAAGATTGAAACGGTAGACATCACATTTCCCATTCAGAGTTGCATATCCAAGTTCGCGCACTAGGAAACGACCATTTACATGGAAACCGTCGAGATCTAGAACCATACAGATGTTTTGCATGGTTGCACTAGTTCGAGTATCTGGAGACAAAAACACTTGACGTCTTCACACAGGCTACAGACGTCTCTGTCGTTTACGTCTCAGAGCCTGAACGATGTTCTGCGGTAATCCCGGGGGCCAGGTTTCGGGCGGCTTCATCACCAGAGGTCCACGTAGTCTTGTAGGTGGTGGTGGGGTAGTGTCCTCCATGACAACAGCCCGTAGCATCGGACCACCAATCCCAGGTCGCGGCAACATCTTAATAGTGACGCCCGGAGGTGGCGGCGGCGGTGGAGGGGGAGGCACAATCACAGGTCGACGTAGCAATCGACGAATACGCGTTCGAAAGTGTTGTGGATCACTCTCGTAGCCGGAGTCTACATCACTCGTCCAATTATGACCAAAATCCAAGTTGTCGTCGTCGTCCATAACGTGTGGCTCAGAATAAATGTCAAACCTTTTTCAGCGGTTATATACAGCCAGAACCGTGACCTTGGGGTTTTACGAGGTCGTTGGAAAATTACGAGACAATTTCCGGTCGACTGTGACGTAGGGGTCAATTTCCGGTCGATTGCGACATAGGGGTCAAAGTTCAGAAGGCAGCGTGGCCCAGCACAGGTCAATTTCCGGTCGATTGCGACATAGGGGGTCCAAGGCAAGAAGGCAACGTGGACGATTGCGACATAGGGGGGGAAAGCACTGTGCAAAGGGGGATTCCCCGGGTGGTAATAAACTACTCCCTACTTAGTTCTAATAGAAAGCATTACAGAGAACTTAATAAACGTGTAAAGGATCAGTTAGCTGCTGATAAGAATCTCTGGCTTGATGGTTTGGCTGACAAAGCCGAGGAAGCAGTTAGGCAGCACAACAGCAGAGAGCTGTACCAGATAGTTAATGTTTTGTGTGGCAGAAAACGGACAGGCATACAAGGATTGAAGGATAAACAAGGTAAGGTTATAGAAGGTGAGGATTCTGTCATGGCTAGGTGGGCTGAGCATTTCAGTGATGTTCTAAACAATGTGGTCAGTTCTACTCCCATTGTTTGCAATGATGATAGATGCATTGGTGGCTTTAATGTTGGCCCTATAACTGAAAATTTGAATATCTTTTATGATAAAGGAATGGTTCCTAAGGATTTTACCACAGCTATTATTATCCCTATTTTCAAAAAAGATAACCGCAGTTCTTGTGATAACTAAAAGGGTATCAGCCTACTCTCTGTTCCAGGTAAAGTTCTTTCCATAATTGTGCTTAATAGAATTAAAAATCTGGTTGACAGTCAATTTCGTGATGAGCAATGTGGAATCAGAAATGGTAGGGGATGTGTGGATCTGATATTTTCACTTAGGCAGATTCTTGAGAAATGTTTAGAGTTTCAGAAACCTTTGGTTGCTAGATTTCAAAAAGGCTTTCGACTCTGTTGATCGTCATAATTTGTGGTTGATTGTGTGATCATATGGTATACCTGACAAGTTAGTTAACATAATGAAAGCTCTCTATAATAACACTGAGTCATGTGTGAGAGTTGGTAAGGCTTGTAGCAATTGGTTTAGCATTACTTCTGGTGTTCGACAAGGGTGCATTTTGTCTCCTTTTCTCTTTAATTGGTTATTGATTTTGTTATGCGAAATTCACTTCAAGGGAAAGTTTTTGGCCTTAAATGGACTGGAGATACAAAAATTTCTGATTTAGATTATGCTGATGATTTAGCCCTTTTGGCAAATGATATTGATGAGATGAACTCTTTCATTCGAGTTCTTGATGAAACTGGTAGTAGAGTAGGTTTGGTTATAAACAGAGAGAAAACAAAAGTGATGAAATTGGTGAGGCAGGCTGTGATTCAGTTATTCTGAATGGTTGCAGTCTTGAGCAGGTGTCACAGTTTAATTATCTTGGGAGCTAGGTAACAGATAATGGTGATGTGTGGCATGAGATTAACAGACGAATTGGGATTACTGCCGGGACTTTTAAGAATCTATGGAGAGTGTGGAGAAATAGGCGTATACACCTAAAGACTAAAATTAGACTGTATTATAGTTGGAAACATCGGAAATAAACAGCAAACGAAACTGTAAAAGAGCTAATTCGGTGTGAAACTGTAAAAGATCTAAATTCGGTAGCTCTGAGAATCGCTGTCCGATACGGACAGCGATTCTCAGAGCTTCTAAGAAGATCCTTTTTTTGTGCTTGGTTTGGTAGTACTAGGCGTTTCCCGTCCTTTGTTGTTTAGTGTATTTTTCTGTATTTCTGTTTTGATACATTTTAATTTCTCTCGGAGATGGGGCGGGGCGGAGTTGGCGGAGTTGGCGCAGTCGGTAGCGCGCCAGGCTTGTAGTCTGTAGTTCGCAGGTTCGAGTCCCAGCTGGGTCAGCGTTGAGATTTATCTCTGCAAAATTCCCCATCCCTGCCCACGGTCAGTAGGGGACACCGATGGGCTTGGAAAGGCAGCCGTCCGTCGGATGGGACGTTAAGCTGTGGTCCCGTGTGTGGGAGAGTCATACCCTGTGCACGTTAAAGAACACGCTGGATGGCCTTGACGGGAGGCTACCATCTGTCTCCCAACAGCTATTCCAGTGGGTCCCCTCCCCCAACCTTCTCTGAGCCTTCGGGGTCCATGTGACCTGGCCATTTAGCCCATGGTGTGCAAAAAAAGTGCCGCTCAGAGGTAAAACAACCCAACAACCCAACTACTCGGAGATGGGGCCACAACTTAGAATTGCTTCTCTCAATGTTTGCGGCGCTTTGTCTCTGAAGAAGCAGAATTGGGTATTAGGCTTCCTGGAGTACAATCAGCTAGATTATCAGCTAGATTATCTGCTACTACAAGAAACTCATCTTAATTCCGCCCGCTGGGCGAAAGACCTTTTGAGAAAAGATAATCACCGCTCCAATTTCTCGTTTTGTATTAACAACGCACGAGGTGTGGCCATCTTAAGTGGAAAGCGAAATTCCTTTAGGATTATAAAATTCGACAGCGATGTGGAAGGAAGATTGGTGAAGATAATTGCCGAACGAGACGGAGTTAAATTTTGCATAGTTAATGTATATTGCTCAAACAGGCCCAGAGAGAGAATTGAATTTTACGAAACTGTGAAATATTTTTCAACCGATTCGTATGATTGTTTGATTTCGCCTGGAGACTTTAATTCAATTGTGGGCGTGGATTCAGACGCCCTGGGCGGATCCACTTTACGGGCGGACAGTAGCAACACCACCTAGAGGAGAAGGCCCTACCAGTCGGTGACGCGATTCTGATGACGTTAATTTTGTTTGTCTTTAAATTTTTTTATCAATTTATCAAATACTTGGGGTGGATGCTTTTGTTTGGACAGCTATTTAGTATGGATGCAATATGTGACAGTATATGGTTTTCTTTCCAATCCATTTCATTGCTTCTGTTATACATGCACTTAGTGGGGGTTTGAAATTTAAAATTTTCTGTAGGAACAAATATCACCAGTTTCTGGATGAAATGATCAACTGAAACTCATTAAACTGCAAATAGAATTTTCTGAATATTATTTTTCCTTCATTACATTAAATTGAGAACTTTATAAGCAGAAAACTTGAGTGTCAATCTTTGGTTTTTGTAAAAGCCATGGGAGATTTAGGAAGTTAATTTATTCCTTGATTTTCTTTAATATATATGCATATCTTGTGGCTTCTTCTGCCTTGCAAATGTAGGATTTTTTAAATTTCTAATAGTGATTGCCAATGGGTGTTTGATATACCTATGAACACTAGCCTGGTCAACAGATCAATAAGGTTTGCTGTATCATTGGGGGATGTCAGTTTCTGCTTGGAGGGAGATGATTGACTATGTTATTAGAAACCTTGTACTGGTTCTGATACACATTTTCTTCTTCCAAGTTCTTTGTTAATAATTGGTTTTACACTGATAGTGAGTTCAAGTAATATTAAAATTTTAATGTAACAATATCTGTTTATAAAGGAAAAATACCCTGTTGCTCTTAGCATTTGAAAGTATCTTCACCAGATATGGCAGTTATGATTTGCATAATAGTTAATGACTTAAGGTTTAAAAAACTCTGCAGAAGGTCAAGATTAGAATAATATTTATATTTAATGTTTCCAGGCATGTTAAGTATATGCTCTTTACAAAGTAGCAAAACATTTTTTCTGTTCTGTATATTTTTGACACCATACAAATTTAAAGTTATTTTATCGACTTGCCTTTGGGAAGGAATCCTATTAAGAACCTACTGGTGTAGTTTATTTTTGCCACTTCATCAACCTTTATGTAAATGACATCTAGATATTTTTTTTAATTCTTCAATTTGATTTGCACATTTGGAGTATACTGAATCATTTGAAACAGCTTGATCTCTCTATAAAAATATAAGAAAATTTTAGATGCTAATTCTATCTATTCAATGTTAGTAAAATGTTCAATAGTTGATATATATTGCTTGTAGTACTTTATTTTTACTTAATTCAAGTTTTGCAATGTCATTAAATCTAAGTTGCTGATGATGCTACAATTCTACTAATTATATATATAGCTGCAAATTTTACAAGTTAAATCTTTTCTTATTACATGTATGTACAAATGTATTGTTATCATAAATATTTTAAATTCTGTGTATAAAAGTGTGTTTGCTGCCATGAAACTACCCCATATACACTGTTAATTATGACCACCCAATCCCATGTTATGTCAATGGAAAGATAATTTCAAAGCTCTGTAATTTCTAAAATAAACATTTCATGGGAAAATATGACTGAATATATATAAGTTAAAAATCTATCTTAATTTTCTATATTCCAATAACATTCATTTAGTATTTTAAGAGGCTTCACTTGGTTACTAACCTGGGTTCTAGCCCTGGGTAAGGCATGGTTGTTCGTGTTGTTTTTCTGCCGGGTTTCCGCCATCCTCATAGACTTACTATGGCATATAAACTTACAGGCTCATGTCAGACCTCTGTTGTAAGCAGCTGTTTGAAGGGGTATTTTATTATATATCAACATCTTAAACAGTAATGCGCATTCTGCAGAGTTGGTGAAAATTTAAATAATTGTTACATTTTCTGCTAAAGCTATGCTAATAAAATTTAATATGGGATACTGTTTTGAGATTAACTTATTTCAACTACTTCCCAGATCAATATTTTAAAACAGCCATTGTTCATATTAAATATCCCAGTTTTCATAATTCTTTGATTTTTAATGAACATAAATTTGATTGAGATCTTTAATTGATCTTCATTTCATTTTTTTTTCATAAAAGCTCATTTTAAAAGTTACAAATATTTGAAATTAGCTTTCCATTGACATAACATGGAATTAGGTTTCATAATTACTGAGTGTATATGGATATTTCAATGTGACCTTTACATTGTATAATACTCATTGTATTTTATATTTCTGTTCAAATCTTTTGACCACATGTATTTAGATGTTGCTTTCATGTTTCTTCAGAATTTTTTTTTCTATTATTAAAGTTTATTATGATAGCAAAAAGGATAAAAATTTCTATGTTATGTGAAGAAATCAGTTTTAATATGCATTAGGGTGAAAAAGTTTGGGAAAGCAATTTTTCTTTTCTTTTCATTTAAAAGTCATAGTTGTCCTAGAAACAGTTTTTATTAATGTGATGCATTTTAAAAACAGCTTTCATTATTAAACTATTTAAAAAAAATCAGCAATTGTTCAACTGGGATGAATGGAATATCATAAAATTTTCCTTTTCAATTTAAATAGTATTGCACAATATTAAGTTCCTTCATATTGCTTAAAAATTCTCCCATGTGATTGGTGAACTTTCCTGTTTTAATTGCACAATTTTCTTAAAAATAAAGTAATGATATGAAATATTTGTTTCATTGTAATGTGTATCCTATATATATATTTGTTTTCTCATATTGTAAATAAAAATATTTTTTAATGTGGAATTTGTTGGTTGTTTTTCTTAACATATGCAATATTGAAACATACTGTTTTCATTAAATAATGTTTTAGACCTCATATATATATATACATATTTGTGAAAAAAAATAGATATCTGTGGTATTTTGTAACAAGTAGTTTTTTTTCTAAATATATTTCGCACTTCTAGAATCCTTTAAGAGTGAAAATTTAGTACTTATTCAATATATTAATCGATCGATTGCAAAATTAGTTGAAATTTCCGAACATTTAAAGAGTGTTATTATCTAAATAATAATTTAAAGCTATCTGTATAATCGGAAACGGTAATTAATGGTTATCAATACTAATCAAAGCAAAAAAAAAAGTTATCTCTAAAAAAAAATTAGAAAAAAAGGTGGGATTTTTTTTAAATTATATGAAAACAAATTATTTTAATGATTTATTAGTGAATGTTCAAAATCTAAATGGGAAGTTCGATTAACAAGGATAAGCTATCTCTCAATCTATTCTGCCGGCAGTCCGGTCCAGTAATGCTGACGTCACAAATGAGTGGTACGGCCTTCTCCTCTAGGTGGTGTTGACAGTAGTCGATTAAAACTGAATTAGCGGATTTGGCCTGACGGACGTCTGGAGACACCAAAACGACGATCAATTCGCTTTTACCTGGCGATCACCTGATGGCCAGATTAAAATGCGACTTGATCGAATTTATGTCTCCAGCCAATATCTTCATTTGTGTACAGATTTCAATATCACTGACGTTAATAACCAGAACTTTTTCGTTAGTGACCATCGGGTCACTTCAGGAAACATAACTATTCCCAGGGCGGATGGTAGGGGTAAAGTCTTTGGAAAATGAACATTTCCTATTTGAAATATGAAAATTTGAAGCAAACTTTGACCGATATTTTGGATTCAGATATCGCGCTAACCGATACTTCGACCGGCTCGTGGTGGGAGGGGCTCAAGGGAAAGCTACGCGTTTGTTTACAAAAAGAGGGACGGCAACTTGCTAGCGAGAAACATGAGTTTCCTGAAGCGAATGTCTTTGAATCTCAACAGAGGGGGATGTCAAAGTGACACTCATACCCTATTAGTGAAATCTATAAATGATGAAATTAATGATATTTATCGATTGACAGGCCTACGAGCGAAACGAATAAGTAGCGAATAATCTTCAGTAGCGAATAAAATCGAGATGGAGCAAAATTTTTCCTCTGTATTTGATTATGCGGCCCCTAAAGCTAAGGAAGTCACCTCCACCACTTCCATTCGTGATCCAGTGGGGGGGGGGGGGATGTTTTTGGCACGGAAAATATTAAAAAAGTATTTTGTAAATTTTTTGAAGAACTGATTTGCTCTGTCCTTGCAGATATGCAGTCGTGGATTAGCGACTGCCCATGGATTAGTGAAGAAGAATAGGAGCTTTTAGAAGAACCCATTACTGCACAGGAAGTCGATAATGCGATTAGGAAAATGAAGAAAGGCAGTGCAGCTGGCACAGATGTTGTTCCTATCGAATTCTATAAGGCTTTTGTAAAGCATCTTAAAGTGCCACTCGATAATATTTTTAACCAACTTGTACTTCATGGAGAAATGTCTACTGAGATGAAGAGGGCAAAGATTGCACTATTAGGAAAGCGACCCGATGGGTGTAACCTTACTGTTAATGATTGGAGACCTATTGAATAGCGATTATAAAATTTTTGCTAAAGTTGTTATTATGATCAGATTGAGTAAATTCCTTTCGACTCTTATTTGGCCTACACAGTAATGTTCTGTAGGGGGGAGGAAAATTACTCGAAATTTAAGCACTATTTGCTGATGCAACTGACTATGTTAATTTAAAACGTAGCAAATGCTGTTTACTCTCTGTTGCTCTGAACAAGGTTTTTGATAGAGTATCACATGACTTTATGTGGCACCTATTAAAAGCTCATAACTTTGGCACAAATTTTATAAATTTGTTAAATGTTTACGTAATAATATTGAAAGTGGTGTCAGTGTGAATGGGAGAGTTTCTGACTTCTTCCGTGTCTCCAAAGGAGTAAGGCAGAGATGCCCTCTGTCGCCTCTGGTTTTTGGTTTGACAATTGAAACTTTAGCTAGGAAAATTCAAGCTGACCGGCTCTTCCAGGGCATTCCAACCCCTGGAAGGACCAGTGTCCAGCTTAAATATGTTGCCTATGCAGATGACATAAATTTCTTTTTCGAGAATGAATTTTCCCTAAATAGGTTTTTTAATGTTTTCAAAAATCATTCGAAAGCCACAGGTGCAGAGCTTAATCTGGATGGACAAGAGCTCTGACATGGGGCACTTGGAAAAGATTTTCGCACAATCTTATTGCGCCAATTAATGAACCTATCAAAATACTTGACGTCTATTTTGATAAAGAGGGATGCCACAACAAAACGTGGGACAAAATTTCGGAACAGGCTCGAGAAATCAATTTCTCGAGCCTGTTCCGAATTCGGAAAACGATGATTTCTCTTTCGCCAACCGAACCAAATTGGCAAATATTGTTTTGATCTCAAAATTAACTTTGGTAGGCAACATTTTCAAACCACCATCCAGTTTTTTTTTTTTTTTGGAATTTATAAAAATTATTTTTAAACTCATTTGGCAGGGCACGATAGAGAGAATCGCAATATTCATAATATATCGCCCCTGTAACGAAGGTGGTCTGAATCTCAAACATCATGTTTCGTGGCAAAAGGCAGTTTTCTTGCAAGAGGCTATTGATAAGATAAAGTGTGTTGAGCATCCGGGTGTAGCTTTCAGTAACTATTTGGGCCCGAAATTCTGCCAGGGGGTGGCCAGAATGCAGAATATCGCGCCCAAAGTCTGTAAAACAGTCCTATCGATATAGCGAGCTGGCGGACTTATACATCCTATGCTAGGATAGGAAATTTATGTTACATTCTCCATCCGTTTCGAATCTGCAATCGCTAGCTGGGAAAGTCATGCAAATTTAATTGTAAAAGCGTTTTTGTCAGGGTTTTTTTATTATTAGGATGTGGCACCTTCTTTCACACCGTCTAATAACAAGGGAATAAAATCTTTTTCCCGACCTTGCAAACTGAAGCATTTACCGCCTGTACTAAATTATGCTTGTAGTATTTACAAATATTCTTTAGGTATGATACGATCGTTATCATTTAAAATGCCTCTCATTTACGGATTATTATTTTGGAGAGCTGAAAAGTAACGTCCAGTTTCTATTCTATGTGTGCACATATTGATATTTACTATCCGTAAATATCAATTAAATATGACTGTGCAAATACTAGAATTCCGTGTGGGAGATGAATTAGCTTTTTGCAAGGCTTGTAAACTTGAAACGTACATATATATATTCTAAAACTCTGCTCTTTTGCTCACAGTTTTGGGAAATACTATAGGTGCGTTGGTTATTATATGGCATAGTCAAAGAAGTCGGTCACGCATGTGTCACGCTGAGGAAAAGGAGTAATGAAAATTACACTATTTCCTCAGCGTCACCCATGGTGAGGTTTATCCTTCTCTTTAAATATTAGATAAATCGAAAAGTGAGGATTTCAAATCATCCCATGAATTTTCCATTCGATCCAAAATAATTATGTATGTTCTTCTCGAAAAAGTTTGCTTCTGAAAAGACGGTAAGAATTATTCGTACCATTGCAAGCTCAATCTCTCTTTTGCAATCCCAATCTTCTAAAAATTCAAAGTCTCTTTTGTATCAAAATGATATCTGAAGTACTTATCGTCAGAAACGCCTGATTGAATTGTTTTCTAAAATATTTCTAGTTTCTTTTTCATTAGTTTCCCGCTGAATAGCGCTTCCCGGATGTACTTTAATATCCGCATTCTAATTCTCAGTACACCAAAGGTACGTTTTACAAAGTTATATTCCCCAAACCCACGTAACTTTAGCACATATATTCCGGTAATTGCTTGTGCAAATGGTGAATTCAGCAGAGTCGCTGGAAGTACTCTACCTAAACTTTCGATTATTATTTCCTCTTCGACACATTTTACTGCCCTATAAAATAAATACCGCCTCAAAGAGCTGCCTGCCACAGAGGTCTGACAGGAGCCTGTCACTTTACATGCCATAGTAGATCAGTGAGGACGGCAGGACCTAAGCAGAAAAACAACACAAACGTCCATGCCTTGTCTCGTTATTATATATGTTGTGCAATATTAAGATCCCTATATAAGTCTAGGTTCCATATAATATTTCTTCCGTTTCCTAGGATATTTTCTAAACTTTTTATCTGTTTGTTATATATGTTGTGAAATATTAAGTTCCACAATTAAGGCTAGGTTCCATATATTATTTCTTCCGTGTATTAGGATATTTTCTTAAAACAAATCTAAACATTGATTTATTCAGGAGATAGTGAAAACATGAAAAACTTAAAAAAAGTCATGTCTGCTGGAAAAGCAATTATTATGCAGTTAACGTTTTCTTTAACCTTTGGAATTACGAATATATGTATCCCAACAAATGATGGTTGCGATGATTAACAAAGATATTAAATATTGCACAACATCATCGAAAATTAAAAATTTCGGCCATTGTTGCATATCGTTTTATTAGGACGTAGGCACTTCGCGAAGCCATTCATAATTTTGTCACCAGTTGAGTAACTCTCAAGTTAAGCATCAGAAAGATTATAAGACTTTTAATACACGAAACGACTTGTAAGCCCTTCGTTAATCAAGACTTTACTTTTTTAAAACCGCATAATTCAGGCTAGGATAGGAAATTTATGTTACATTCTCCATCCGTTTCGAATCGGCAATCGCGAGCTGGGAAAGTCATGCAAATTTAATTGTAAAAACGTTTTTGTCAGAGTTTTTTTATTATTAGGATGTGGCACCTTCTTTCACACCGTCTAATAACAAGGGAATGAAATCTTTTTCCCGACCTTGCAAACTGAAGCATTTACCGCCTGTACTAAACTATGCTTGTAGTATTTACAAATATTCTTTAGGTATGATACGATCGTTATCATTTAAAATGCCTCTCATTTACGGATTATTATTTTGGAGAGCTGAAAAGTAACGTCCAGTTTCTATTCTATGTGTGCACATATTGATATTTACTATCCGTAAATATCAATTAAATATGACTGTGCAAATACTAGAGTTCCGTGTGGGAGATGAATTAGCTTTTTGCAAGGCTTGTAAACTTGAAACGTACATATATATATTCTAAAACTCTGCTCTTTTGCTCACAGTTTTGGGAAATACTATAGGTGCGTTGGTTATTATATGGCCTAGTCAAAGAAGTCGGTCACGCATGTGTCACGCTGAGGAAAAGGAGTAATGAAAATTACACTATTTCCTCAGCGTCACCCATGGTGAGGTTTATCCTTCTCTTTAAATATTAGATAAATCGAAAAGTGAGGATTTCAAATCATCCCATGAATTTTCCATTCGATCCAAAATAATTATGTATGTTCTTCTCGAAAAAGTTTGCTTCTGAAACGACGGTAAGAATAATTCGTACCATTGCAAGCTCAATCTCTCTTTTGCAATCCCAATCTTCTAAAAATTCAAAGTCTCTTTTGTATCAAAATGATATCTGAAGTACTTATCGTCAGAAACGCCTGATTGAATTGTTTTCTAAAATATTTCTAGCTTCTTTTTCATTAGTTTCCTGCTGAATAGCGCTTCCCAGATGTACTTTAATATCCGCATTCTAATTCTCAGTACACCAAAGGTACGTTTTACAAAGTTATATTCCCCAAACCCACGTAACGTTAGCACATATATTCCGGTAATTGCTTGTGCAAATGGTGAATTCAGCAGAGTCGCTGGAAGTACTCTACCTAAACTTTCGATTATTATTTCCTCTTCGACACATTTTACTGCCCTATAAAATAAATACCGCCTCAAAGAGCTGCCTGCCACAGAGGTCTGACAGGAGCCTGTCACTTTACATGCCATAGTAGATCAGTGAGGACGGCAGGACCTAAGCAGAAAAACAACACAAACGTCCATGCCTTGTCTCGTTATTATATATGTTGTGCAATATTAAGATCCCTATATAAGTCTAGGTTCCATATAATATTTCTTCCATTTCTTAGGATATTTTCTAAACTTTTTATCTGTTTGTTATATATGTTGTGAAATATTAAGTTCCACAATTAAGGCTAGGTTCCATATATTATTTCTTCCGTGTATTAGGATATTTTCTTAAAACAAATCTAAACATTGATTTATTCAGGAGATAGTGAAAACATGAAAAACTTAAAAAAAGTCATGTCTGCTGGAAAAGCAATTATTATGCAGTTAACGTTTTCTTTAACCTTTGGAATTACGAATATATGTATCCCAACAAATGATGGTTGCGATGATTAACAAAGATATTAAATATTGCACAACATCATCGAAAATTAAAAATTTCGGCCATTGTTGCATATCGTTTTATTAGGACGTAGGCACTTCGCGAAGCCATTCATAATTTTGTCACCAGTTGAGTAACTCTCAAGTTAAGCATCAGAAAGATTATAAGACTTTTAATACGCGAAACGACTTGTAAGCCCTTCGTTAATCAAGACTTTACTTTTTTAAAACCGCATAATTCAGGCTAGGATAGGAAATTTATGTTACATTCTCCATTCGTTTCGAATCTGCAATCGCGAGCTGGGAAAGTCATGCAAATTTAATTGTAAAAACGTTTTTGTCAGAGTTTTTTTATTATTAGGATGTGGCACCTTCTTTCACACCGTCTAATAACAAGGGAATGCAATCTTTTTCCCGACCTTGCAAACTGAAGCATTTACCGCCTGTACTAAACTATGCTTGTAGTATTTACAAATATTTTTTTAGGTATGATACGATCGTTATCATTTAAAATGCCTCTCATTTACGGATTATTATTTTGGAGAGCTGAAAAGTAACGTCCAGTTTCTATTCTATGTGTGCACATATTGATATTTACTATCCGTAAATATCAATTAAATATGACTGTGCAAATACTAGAGTTCCGTGTGGGAGATGAATTAGCTTTTTGCAAGGCTTGTAAACTTGAAACGTACATATATATATTCTAAAAATCTGCTCTTTTGCTCACAGTTTTGGGAAATACTATAGGTGCGTTGGTTATTATATGGCCTAGTCAAAGAAGTCGGTCACGCATGTGTCACGCTGAGGAAAAGGAGTAATGAAAATTACACTATTTCCTCAGCGTCACCCATGGTGAGGTTTATCCTTCTCTTTAAATATTAGATAAATCGAAAAGTGAGGATTTCAAATCATCCCATGAATTTTCCATTCGATCCAAAATAATTATGTATGTTCTTCTCGAAAAAGTTTGCTTCTGAAAAGACGGTAAGAATAATTCGTACCATTGCAAGCTCAATCTCTCTTTTGCAATCCCAATCTTCTAAAAATTCAAAGTCTCTTTTGTATCAAAATGATATCTGAAGTACTTATCGTCAGAAACGCCTGATTGAATTGTTTTCTAAAATATTTCTAGCTTCTTTTTCATTAGTTTCCTGCTGAATAGCGCTTCCCAGATGTACTTTAATATCCGCATTCTAATTCTCAGTACACCAAAGGTACGTTTTACAAAGTTATATTCCCCAAACCCACGTAACGTTAGCACATATATTCCGGTAATTGCTTGTGCAAATGGTGAATTCAGCAGAGTCGCTGGAAGTACTCTATCTAAACTTTCGATTATTATTTCCTCTTCGACACATTTTACTGCCCTATAAAATAAATACCGCCTCAAAGAGCTGCCTGCCACAGAGGTCTGACAGGAGCCTGTCACTTTACATGCCATAGTAGATCAGTGAGGACGGCAGGACCTAAGCAGAAAAGCAACACAAACGTCCATGCCTTGTCTCGTTATTATATACGTTGTGCAATATTAAGATCCCTATATAAGTCTAGGTTCCATATAATATTTCTTCCGTTTCTTAGGATATTTTCTAAACTTTTTATCTGTTTGTTATATATGTTGTGAAATATTAAGTTCCACAATTAAGGCTAGGTTCCATATATTATTTCTTCCGTGTATTAGGATATTTTCTTAAAACAAATCTAAACATTGATTTATTCAGGAGATAGTGAAAACATGAAAAACTTAAAAAAAAGTCATGTCTGCTGGAAAAGCAATTATTATGCAGTTAACGTTTTCTTTAACCTTTGGAATTACGAATATATGTATCCCAACAAATGATGGTTGCGATGATTAACAAAGATATTAAATATTGCACAACATCATCGAAAATTAAAAATTTAGGCCATTGTTGCATATCGTTTTATTAGGACGTAGGCACTTCGCGAAGCCATTCATAATTTTGTCACCAGTTGAGCAACTCTCAAGTTAAGCATCAGAAAGATTATAAGACTTTTAATACGCGAAACGACTTGTAAGCCCTACGTTAATCAAGACTTTACTTTTTTAAAACCGCATAATTCAGGCTAGGATAGGAAATTTATGTTACATTCTCCATTCGTTTCGAATCTGCAATCGCGAGCTGGGAAAGTCATGCAAATTTAATTGTAAAAACGTTTTTGTCAGAGTTTTTTTATTATTAGGATGTGGCACCTTCTTTCACACCGTCTAATAACAAGGGAATGCAATCTTTTTCCCGACCTTGCAAACTGAAGCATTTACCGCCTGTACTGAACTATGCTTGTAGTATTTACAAATATTCTTTAGGTATGATACGATCGTTATCATTAAAAAAGGCCTCTCATTTACGGATTATTATTTTGGAGAGCTGAAAAGTAACGTCCAGTTTCTATTCTATGTGTGCACATATTGATATTTACTATCCGTAAATATCAATTAAATATGACTGTGCAAATACTAGAGTTCCGTGTGGGAGATGAATTAGCTTTTTGCAAGGCTTGTAAACTTGAAACGTACATATATATATTCTAAAAATCTGCTCTTTTGCTCACAGTTTTGGGAAATACTATAGGTGCGTTGGTTATTATATGGCCTAGTCAAAGAAGTCGGTCACGCATGTGTCACGCTGAGGAAAAGGAGTAATGAAAATTACACTATTTCCTCAGCGTCACCCATGGTGAGGTTTATCCTTCTCTTTAAATATTAGATAAATCGAAAAGTGAGGATTTCAAATCATCCCATGAATTTTCCATTCGATCCAAAATAATTATGTATGTTCTTCTCGAAAAAGTTTGCTTCTGAAAAGACGGTAAGAATAATTCGTACCATTGCAAGCTCAATCTCTCTTTTGCAATCGCAATCTTCTAAACATTCAAAGTCTCTTTTGTATCAAAATGATATCTGAAGTACTTATCGTCAGAAACGCCTGATTGAATTGTTTTCTAAAATATTTCTAGCTTTTTTTCATTAGTTTCCTGCTGAATAGCGCTTCCCAGACGTACTTTAATATCCGCATTCTAATTCTCAGTACACCAAAGGTACGTTTTACAAAGTTATATTCCCCAAACCCACGTAACGTTAGCACATATTATCCGGTAATTGCTTGTGCAAATGGTGAATTCAGCAGAGTCGCTGGAAGTACTCTACCTAAACTTTCGATTATTATTTCCTCTTCGACACATTTTACTGCCCTATAAAATAAATACCGCCTCAAAGAGCTGCCTGCCACAGAGGTCTGACAGGAGCCTGTCACTTTACATGCCATAGTAGATCAGTGAGGACGGCAGGACCTAAGCAGAAAAACAACACAAACGTCCATGCCTTGTCTCGTTATTATATATGTTGTGCAATATTAAGATCCCTATATAAGTCTAGGTTCCATATAATATTTCTTCCGTATCTTAGGATATTTTCTAAACTTTTTATCTGTTTGTTATATATGTTGTGAAATATTAAGTTCCACAATTAAGGCTAGGTTCCATATATTATTTCTTCCGTGTATTAGGATATTTTCTTAAAACAAATCTAAACATTGATTTATTCAGGAGATAGTGAAATCATGAAAAACTTAAAAAAAGTCATGTCTGCTGGAAAAGCAATTATTATGCAGTTAACGTTTTCTTTAACCTTTGGAATTACGAATATATGTATCCCAACAAATGATGGTTGCGATGATTAACAAAGATATTAAATATTGCACAACATCATCGAAAATTAAAAATTTCGGCCATTGTTGCATATCGTTTTATTAGGACGTAGGCACTTCGCGAAGCCATTCATAATTTTCTCACCAGTTGAGTAACTCTCAAGTTAAGCATCAGAAAGATTATAAGACTTTTAATACGCGAAACGACTTGTAAGCCCTTCGTTAATCAAGACTTTACTTTTTTAAAACCGCATAATTCAGGCTAGGATAGGAAATTTATGTTACATTCTCCATCCGTTTCGAATCTGCAATCGCGAGCTGGGAAAGTCATGCAAATTTAATTGTAAAAACGTTTTTGTCAGAGTTTTTTATTATTAGGATGTGGCACCTTCTTTCACACCGTCTAATAACAAGGGAATGCAATCTTTTTCCCGACCTTGCAAACTGAAGCATTTACCGCCTGTACTAAACTATGCTTGTAGTATTTACAAATATTCTTTAGGTATGATACAATCGTTATCATTTAAAATGCCTCTCATTTACGGATTATTATTTTGGAGAGCTGAAAAGTAACGTCCAGTTTCTATTCTATGTGTGCACATATTGATATTTACTATCCGTAAATATCAATTAAATATGACTGTGCAAATACTAGAGTTCCGTGTGGGAGATGAATTAGCTTTTTGCAAGGCTTGTAAACTTGAAACGTACATATATATATTCTAAAAATCTGCTCTTTTGCTCACAGTTTTGGGAAATACTATAGGTGCGTTGGTTATTATATGGCCTAGTCAAAGAAGTCGGTCACGCATGTGTCACGCTGAGGAAAAGGAGTAATGAAAATTACACTATTTCCTCAGCGTCACCCATGGTGAGGTTTATCCTTCTCTTTAAATATTAGATAAATCGAAAAGTGAGGATTTCAAATCATCCCATGAATTTTCCATTCGATCCAAAATAATTATGTATGTTCTTCTCGAAAAAGTTTGCTTCTGAAAAGACGGTAAGAATAATTCGTACCATTGCAAGCTCAATCTCTCTTTTGCAATCCCAATCTTCTAAAAATTCAAAGTCTCTTTTGTATCAAAATGATATCTGAAGTACTTATCGTCAGAAACGCCTGATTGAATTGTTTTCTAAAATATTTCTAGCTTCTTTTTCATTAGTTTCCTGCTGAATAGCGCTTCCCAGATGTACTTTAATATCCGCATTCTAATTCTCAGTACACCAAAGGTACGTTTTACAAAGTTATATTCCCCAAACCCACGTAACGTTAGCACATATATTCCGGTAATTGCTTGTGCAAATGGTGAATTCAGCAGAGTCGCTGGAAGTACTCTATCTAAACTTTCGATTATTATTTCCTCTTCGACACATTTTACTGCCCTATAAAATAAATACCGCCTCAAAGAGCTGCCTGCCACAGAGGTCTGACAGGAGCCTGTCACTTTACATGCCATAGTAGATCAGTGAGGACGGCAGGACCTAAGCAGAAAAACAACACAAACGTCCATGCCTTGTCTCGTTATTATATACGTTGTGCAATATTAAGATCCCTATATAAGTCTAGGTTCCATATAATATTTCTTCCGTTTCTTAGGATATTTTCTAAACTTTTTATCTGTTTGTTATATACGTTGTGAAATATTAAGTTCCACAATTAAGGCTAGGTTCCATATATTATTTCTTCCGTGTATTAGGATATTTTCTTAAAACAAATCTAAACATTGATTTATTCAGGAGATAGTGAAAACATGAAAAACTTAAAAAAAGTCATGTCTGCTGGAAAAGCAATTATTATGCAGTTAACGTTTTCTTTAACCTTTGGAATTACGAATATATGTATCCCAACAAATGATGGTTGCGATGATTAACAAAGATATTAAATATTGCACAACATCATCGAAAATTAAAAATTTCGGCCATTGTTGCATATCGTTTTATTAGGACGTAGGCACTTCGCGAAGCCATTCATAATTTTGTCACCAGTTGAGCAACTCTCAAGTTAAGCATCAGAAAGATTAAAAGACTTTTAATACGCGAAACGACTTGTAAGCCCTTCGTTAATCAAGACTTTACTTTTTTAAAACCGCATAATTCAGGCTAGGATAGGAAATTTATGTTACATTCTCCATCCGTTTCGAATCGGCAATCGCGAGCTGGGAAAGTCATGCAAATTTAATTGTAAAAACGTTTTTGTCAGAGTTTTTTTATTATTAGGATGTGGCACCTTCTTTCACACCGTCTAATAACAAGGGAATGAAATCTTTTTCCCGACCTTGCAAACTGAAGCATTTACCGCCTGTACTAAACTATGCTTGTAGTATTTACAAATATTCTTTAGGTATGATACGATCGTTATCATTTAAAATGCCTCTCATTTACGGATTATTATTTTGGAGAGCTGAAAAGTAACGTCCAGTTTCTATTCTATGTGTGCACATATTGATATTTACTATCCGTAAATATCAATTAAATATGACTGTGCAAATACTAGAGTTCCGTGTGGGAGATGAATTAGCTTTTTGCAAGGCTTGTAAACTTGAAACGTACATATATATATTCTAAAACTCTGCTCTTTTGCTCACAGTTTTGGGAAATACTATAGGTGCGTTGGTTATTATATGGCCTAGTCAAAGAAGTCGGTCACGCATGTGTCACGCTGAGGAAAAGGAGTAATGAAAATTACACTATTTCCTCAGCGTCACCCATGATGAGGTTTATCCTTCTCTTTAAATATTAGATAAATCGAAAAGTGAGGATTTCAAATCATCCCATGAATTTTCCATTCGATCCAAAAAAATTATGTATGTTCTTCTCGAAAAAGTTTGCTTCTGAAAAGACGGTAAGAATAATTTGTACCATTGCAAGCGCAATCTCTCTTTTGCAATCCCAATCTTCTAAAAATTCAAAGTCTCTTTTGTATCAAAATGATATCTGAAGTACTTATCGTCAGAAACGCCTGATTGAATTGTTTTCCAAAATATTTCTAGCTTCTTTTTCATTAGTTTGCTGCTGAATAGCGCTTCCCAGATGTACTTTAATATCCGCATTCTAATTCTCAGTACACCAAAGCTACGTTTTACAAAGTTATATTCCCCAAACCCACGTAACGTTAGCACATATATTCCGGTAATTGCTTGTGCAAATGGTGAATTCAGCAGAGTCGCTGGAAGTACTCTACCTAAACTTTCGATTATTATTTCCTCTTCGACACATTTTACTGCCCTATAAAATAAATACCGCCTCAAAGAGCTGCCTGCCACAGAGGTCTGACAGGAGCCTGTCACTTTACATGCCATAGTAGATCAGTGAGGACGGCAGGACCTAAGCAGAAAAACAACACAAACGTCCATGCCTTCTCTCGTTATTATATATGTTGTGCAATATTAAGATCCCTATATAAGTCTAGGTTCCATATAATATTTCTTCCGTTTCTTAGGATATTTTCTAAACTTTTTATCTGTTTGTTATATATGTTGTGAAATATTAAGTTCCACAATTAAGGCTAGGTTCCATATATTATTTCTTCCGTGTATTAGGATATTTTCTTAAAACAAATCTAAACATTGATTTATTCAGGAGATAGTGAAAACATGAAAAACTTAAAAAATTCATGTCTGCTGGAAAAGCAATTATTATGCAGTTAACGTTTTCTTTAACCTTTGGAATTACGAATATATGTATCCCAAAAAATGATGGTTGCGATGATTAACAAAGATATTAAATATTGCACAACATCATCGAAAATTAAAAATTTCGGCCATTGTTGCATATCGTTTTATTAGGACGTAGGCACTTCGCGAAGCCATTCATAATTTTGTCACCAGTTGAGTAACTCTCAAGTTAAGCATCAGAAAGATTATAAGACTTTTAATACGCGAAACGACTTGTAAGCCCTTCGTTAATCAAGACTTTACTTTTTTAAAACTGCATAATTCAGGCTAGGATAGGAAATTTATGTTACATTCTCCATTCGTTTCGAATCTGCAATCGCGAGCTGGGAAAGTCATGCAAATTTAATTGTAAAAACGTTTTTGTCAGAGTTTTTTTATTATTAGGATGTGGCACCTTCTTTCACACCGTCTAATAACAAGGGAATGCAATCTTTTTCCCGACCTTGCAAACTGAAGCATTTACCACCTGTACTAAACTATGCTTGTAGTATTTACAAATATTCTTTAGGTATGATACGATCGTTATCATTTAAAATGCCTCTCATTTACGGATTATTATTTTGGAGAGCTGAAAAGTAACGTCCAGTTTCTATTCTATGTGTGCACATATTGATATTTACTATCCGTAAATATCAATTAAATATGACTGTGCAAATACTAGAGTTCCGTGTGGGAGATGAATTAGCTTTTTGCAAGGCTTGTAAACTTGAAACGTACATATATATATTCTAAAAATCTGCTCTTTTGCTCACAGTTTTGGGAAATACTATAGGTGCGTTGGTTATTATATGGCCTAGTCAAAGAAGTCGGTCACGCATGTGTCACGCTGAGGAAAAGGAGTAATGAAAATTACACTATTTCCTCAGCGTCACCCATGGTGAGGTTTATCCTTCTCTTTAAATATTAGATAAATCGAAAAGTGAGGATTTCAAATCATCCCATGAATTTTCCATTCGATCCAAAATAATTATGTATGTTCTTCTCGAAAAAGTTTGCTTCTGAAAAGACGGTAAGAATAATTCGTACCATTGCAAGCTCAATCTCTCTTTTGCAATCCCAATCTTCTAAAAATTCAAAGTCTCTTTTATATCAAAATGATATCTGAAGTACTTATCGTCAGAAACGCCTGATTGAATTGTTTTCTAAAATATTTCTAGCTTCTTTTTCATTAGTTTCCTGCTGAATAGCGCTTCCCAGATGTACTTTAATATCCGCATTCTAATTCTCAGTACACCAAAGGTACGTTTTACAAAGTTATATTCCCCAAACCCACGTAACGTTAGCACATATATTCCGGTAATTGCTTGTGCAAATGGTGAATTCAGCAGAGTCGCTGGAAGTACTCTACCTAAACTTTCGATTATTATTTCCTCTTCGACACATTTTACTGCCCTATAAAATAAATACCGCCTCAAAGAGCTGCCTGCCACAGAGGTCTGACAGGAGCCTGTCACTTTACATGCCATAGTAGATCAGTGAGGACGGCAGGACCTAAGCAGAAAAACAACACAAACGTCCATGCCTTGTCTCGTTATTATATATGTTGTGCAATATTAAGATCCCTATATAAGTCTAGGTTCCATATAATATTTCTTCCGTTTCTTAGGATATTTTCTAAAATTTTATCTGTTTGTTATATATGTTGTGAAATATTAAGTTCCACAATTAAGGCTAGGTTCCATATATTATTTCTTCCGTGTATTAGGATATTTTCTTAAAACAAATCTAAACATTGATTTATTCAGGAGATAGTGAAAACATGAAAAACTTAAAAAAAGTCATGTCTGCTGGAAAAGCAATTATTATGCAGTTAACGTTTTCTTTAACCTTTGGAATTACGAATATATGTATCCCAACAAATGATGGTTGCGATGATTAACAAAGATATTAAATATTGCACAACATCATCGAAAATTAAAAATTTCGGCCATTGTTGCATATCGTTTTATTAGGACGTAGGCACTTCGCGAAGCCATTCATAATTTTCTCACCAGTTGAGTAACTCTCAAGTTAAGCATCAGAAAGATTATAAGACTTTTAATACGCGAAACGACTTGTAAGCCCTTCGTTAATCAAGACTTTACTTTTTTAAAACCGCATAATTCAGGCTAGGATAGGAAATTTATGTTACATTCTCCATCCGTTTCGAATCTGCAATCGCGAGCTGGGAAAGTCATGCAAATTTAATTGTAAAAACGTTTTTGTCAGAGTTTTTTATTATTAGGATGTGGCACCTTCTTTCACACCGTCTAATAACAAAGGAATGCAATCTTTTTCCCGACCTTGCAAACTGAAGCATTTACCGCCTGTACTAAACTATGCTTGTAGTATTTACAAATATTCTTTAGGTATGATACGATCGTTATCATTTAAAATGCCTCTCATTTACGGATTATTATTTTGGAGAGCTGAAAAGTAACGTCCAGTTTCTATTCTATGTGTGCACATATTGATATTTACTATCCGTAAATATCAATTAAATATGACTGTGCAAATACTAGAGTTCCGTGTGGGAGATGAATTAGCTTTTTGCAAGGCTTGTAAACTTGAAACGTACATATATATATTCTAAAAATCTGCTCTTTTGCTCACAGTTTTGGGAAATACTATAGGTGCGTTGGTTATTATATGGCCTAGTCAAAGAAGTCGGTCACGCATGTGTCACGCTGAGGAAAAGGAGTAATGAAAATTACACTATTTCCTCAGCGTCACCCATGGTGAGGTTTATCCTTCTCTTTAAATATTAGATAAATCGAAAAGTGAGGATTTCAAATCATCCCATGAATTTTCCATTCGATCCAAAATAATTATGTATGTTCTTCTCGAAAAAGTTTGCTTCTGAAAAGACGGTAAGAATAATTCGTACCATTGCAAGCTCAATCTCTCTTTTGCAATCCCAATCTTCTAAAAATTCAAAGTCTCTTTTATATCAAAATGATATCTGAAGTACTTATCGTCAGAAACGCCTGATTGAATTGTTTTCTAAAATATTTCTAGCTTCTTTTTCATTAGTTTCCTGCTGAATAGCGCTTCCCAGATGTACTTTAATATCCGCATTCTAATTCTCAGTACACCAAAGGTACGTTTTACAAAGTTATATTCCCCAAACCCACGTAACGTTAGCACATATATTCCGGTAATTGCTTGTGCAAATGGTGAATTCAGCAGAGTCGCTGGAAGTACTCTACCTAAACTTTCGATTATTATTTCCTCTTCGACACATTTTACTGCCCTATAAAATAAATACCGCCTCAAAGAGCTGCCTGCCACAGAGGTCTGACAGGAGCCTGTCACTTTACATGCCATAGTAGATCAGTGAGGACGGCAGGACCTAAGCAGAAAAACAACACAAACGTCCATGCCTTGTCTCGTTATTATATATGTTGTGCAATATTAAGATCCCTATATAAGTCTAGGTTCCATATAATATTTCTTCCGTTTCTTAGGATATTTTCTAAACTTTTTATCTGTTTGTTATATATGTTGTGAAATATTAAGTTCCACAATTAAGGCTAGGTTCCATATATTATTTCTTCCGTGTATTAGGATATTTTCTTAAAACAAATCTAAACATTGATTTATTCAGGAGATAGTGAAAACATGAAAAACTTAAAAAAATCATGTCTGCTGGAAAAGCAATTATTATGCAGTTAACGTTTTCTTTAACCTTTGTAATTACGAATATATGTATCCCAACAAATGATGGTTGCGATGATTAACAAAGATATTAAATATTGCACAACATCATCGAAAATTAAAAATTTCGGCCATTGTTGCATATCGTTTTATTAGGACGTAGGCACTTCGCGAAGCCATTCATAATTTTGTCACCAGTTGAGTAACTCTCAAGTTAAGCATCAGAAAGATTATAAGACTTTTAATACGCGAAACGACTTGTAAGCCCTTCGTTAATCAAGACTTTACTTTTTTAAAACTGCATAATTCAGGCTAGGATAGGAAATTTATGTTACATTCTCCATTCGTTTCGAATCTGCAATCGCGAGCTGGGAAAGTCATGCAAATTTAATTGTAAAAACGTTTTTGTCAGAGTTTTTTTATTATTAGGATGTGGCACCTTCTTTCACACCGTCTAATAACAAGGGAATGCAATCTTTTTCCCGACCTTGCAAACTGAAGCATTTACCACCTGTACTAAACTATGCTTGTAGTATTTACAAATATTCTTTAGGTATGATACGATCGTTATCATTTAAAATGCCTCTCATTTACGGATTATTATTTTGGAGAGCTGAAAAGTAACGTCCAGTTTCTATTCTATGTGTGCACATATTGATATTTACTATCCGTAAATATCAATTAAATATGACTGTGCAAATACTAGAGTTCCGTGTGGGAGATGAATTAGCTTTTTGCAAGGCTTGTAAACTTGAAACGTACATATATATATTCTAAAAATCTGCTCTTTTGCTCACAGTTTTGGGAAATACTATAGGTGCGTTGGTTATTATATGGCCTAGTCAAAGAAGTCGGTCACGCATGTGTCACGCTGAGGAAAAGGAGTAATGAAAATTACACTATTTCCTCAGCGTCACCCATGGTGAGGTTTATCCTTCTCTTTAAATATTAGATAAATCGAAAAGTGAGGATTTCAAATCATCCCATGAATTTTCCATTCGATCCAAAATAATTATGTATATTCTTCTCGAAAAAGTTTGCTTCTGAAAAGACGGTAAGAATAATTCGTACCATTGCAAGCTCAATCTCTCTTTTGCAATCCCAATCTTCTAAAAATTCAAAGTCTCTTTTGTATCAAAATGATATCTGAAGTACTTATCGTCAGAAACGCCTGATTGAATTGTTTTCTAAAATATTTCTAGCTTCCTTTTCATTATTTTCCTGCTGAATAGCGCTTCCCAGACGTACTTTAATATCCGCATTCTAATTCTCAGTACACCAAAGGTACGTTTTACAAAGTTATATTCCCCAAACCCACGTAACGTTAGCACATATATTCCGGTAATTGCTTGTGCAAATGGTGAATTCAGCAGAGTCGCTGGAAGTACTCTACCTAAACTTTCGATTATTATTTCCTCTTCGACACATTTTACTGCCCTATAAAATAAATACCGCCTCAAAGAGCTGCCTGCCACAGAGGTCTGACAGGAGCCTGTCACTTTACATGCCATAGTAGATCAGTGAGGACGGCAGGACCTAAGCAGAAAAACAACACAAACGTCCATGCCTTCTCTCGTTATTATATATGTTGTGCAATATTAAGATCCCTATATAAGTCTAGGTTCCATATAATATTTCTTCCGTTTCTTAGGATATTTTCTAAACTTTTTATCTGTTTGTTATATATGTTGTGAAATATTAAGTTCCACAATTAAGGCTAGGTTCCATATATTATTTCTTCCGTGTATTAGGATATTTTCTTAAAACAAATCTAAACATTGATTTATTCAGGAGATAGTGAAAACATGAAAAACTTAAAAAAAGTCATGTCTGCTGGAAAAGCAATTATTATGCAGTTAACGTTTTCTTTAACCTTTGGAATTACGAATATATGTATCCCAACAAATTATGGTTGCGATGATTAACAAAGATATTAAATATTGCACAACATCATCGAAAATTAAAAATTTCGGCCATTGTTGCATATCGTTTTATTAGGACGTAGGCACTTCGCGAAGCCATTCATAATTTTCTCACCAGTTGAGTAACTCTCAAGTTAAGCATCAGAAAGATTATAAGACTTTTAATACGCGAAACGACTTGTAAGCCCTTCGTTAATCAAGACTTTACTTTTTTAAAACCGCATAATTCAGGCTAGGATAGGAAATTTATGTTACATTCTCCATTCGTTTCGAATCTGCAATCGCGAGCTGGGAAAGTCATGCAAATTTAATTGTAAAAACGTTTTTGTCAGAGTTTTTTTATTATTAGGATGTGGCACCTTCTTTCACACCGTCTAATAACAAGGGAATGCAATCTTTTTCCCGACCTTGCAAACTGAAGCATTTACCGCCTGTACTAAACTATGCTTGTAGTATTTACAAATATTCTTTAGGTATGATACGATCGTTATCATTTAAAATGCCTCTCATTTACGGATTATTATTTTGGAGAGCTGAAAAGTAACGTCCAGTTTCTATTCTATGTGTGCACATATTGATATTTACTATCCGTAAATATCAATTAAATATGACTGTGCAAATACTAGAGTTCCGTGTGGGAGATGAATTAGCTTTTTGCAAGGCTTGTAAACTTGAAACGTACATATATATATTCTAAAAATCTGCTCTTTTGCTCACAGTTTTGGGAAATACTATAGGTGCGTTGGTTATTATATGGCCTAGTCAAAGAAGTCGGTCACGCATGTGTCACGCTGAGGAAAAGGAGTAATGAAAATTACACTATTTCCTCAGCGTCACCCATGGTGAGGTTTATCCTTCTCTTTAAATATTAGATAAATCGAAAAGTGAGGATTTCAAATCATCCCATGAATTTTCCATTCGATCCAAAATAATTATGTATGTTCTTCTCGAAAAAGTTTGCTTCTGAAAAGACGGTAAGAATAATTCGTACCATTGCAAGCTCAATCTCTCTTTTGCAATCCCAATCTTCTAAAAATTCAAAGTCTCTTTTGTATCAAAATGATATCTGAAGTACTTATCGTCAGAAACGCCTGATTGAATTGTTTTCTAAAATATTTCTAGCTTCTTTTTCATTAGTTTCCTGCTGAATAGCGCTTCCCAGATGTACTTTAATATCCACATTCTAATTCTCAGTACACCAAAGGTACGTTTTACAAAGTTATATTCCCCAAACCCACGTAACGTTAGCACATATATTCCGGTAATTGCTTGTGCAAACGGTGAATTCAGCAGAGTCACTGGAAGTACTCTACCTAAACTTTCGATTATTATTTCCTCTTCGACACATTTTACTGCCCTATAAAATAAATACCGCCTCAAAGAGCTGCCTGCCACAGAGGTCTGACAGGAGCCTGTCACTTTACATGCCATAGTAGATCAGTGAGGACGGCAGGACCTAAGCAGAAAAACAACACAAACGTCCATGCCTTGTCTCGTTATTATATATGTTGTGCAATATTAAGATCCCTATATAAGTCTAGGTTCCATATAATATTTCTTCCGTTTCTTAGGATATTTTCTAAACTTTTTATCTGTTTGTTATATATATGTTGTGAAATATTAAGTTCCACAATTAAGGCTAGGTTCCATATATTATTTCTTCCGTGTATTAGGATATTTTCTTAAAACAAATCTAAACATTGATTTATTCAGGAGATAGTGAAAACATGAAAAACTTAAAAAAAGTCATGTCTGCTGGAAAAGCAATTATTATGCAGTTAACGTTTTCTTTAACCTTTGGAATTACGAATATATGTATCCCAACAAATGATGGTTGCGATGATTAACAAAGATATTAAATATTGCACAACATCATCGAAAATTAAAAATTTTGGCCATTGTTGCATATCGTTTTATTAGGACGTAGGCACTTCGCGAAGCTATTCATAATTTTGTCACCAGTTGAGTAACTCTCAAGTTAAGCATCAGAAAGATTATAAGACTTTTAATACGCGAAACGACTTGTAAGCCCTTCGTTAATCAAGACTTTACTTTTTTAAAACCGCATAATTCAGGCTAGGATAGGAAATTTATCTTACATTCTCCATTCGTTTCGAATCTGCAATCGCGAGCTGGGAAAGTCATGCAAATTTAATTGTAAAAACGTTTTTGTCAGAGTTTTTTTATTATTAGGATGTGGCACCTTCTTTCACACCGTCTAATAACAAGGGAATGCAATCTTTTTCCCGACCTTGCAAACTGAAGCATTTACCGCCTGTACTAAACTATGCTTGTAGTATTTACAAATATTTTTTTAGGTATGATACGATCGTTATCATTTAAAATGCCTCTCATTTACGGATTATTATTTTGGAGAGCTGAAAAGTAACGTCCAGTTTCTATTCTATGTGTGCACATATTGATATTTACTATCCGTAAATATCAATTAAATATGACTGTGCAAATACTAGAGTTCCGTGTGGGAGATGAATTAGCTTTTTGCAAGGCTTGTAAACTTGAAACGTACATATATATATTCTAAATCTCTGCTCTTTTGCTCACAGTTTTGGGAAATACTATAGGTGCGTTGGTTATTATATGGCCTAGTCAAAGAAGTCGGTCACGCATGTGTCACGCTGAGGAAAAGGAGTAATGAAAATTACACTATTTCCTCAGCGTCACCCATGATGAGGTTTATCCTTCTCTTTAAATATTAGATAAATCGAAAAGTGAGGATTTCAAATCATCCCATGAATTTTCCATTCGATCCAAAAAAATTATGTATGTTCTTCTCGAAAAAGTTTGCTTCTGAAAAGACGGTAAGAATAATTCGTACCATTGCAAGCGCAATCTCTCTTTTGCAATCCCAATCTTCTAAAAATTCAAAGTCTCTTTTGTATCAAAATGATATCTGAAGTACTTATCGTCAGAAACGCCTGATTGAATTGTTTTCCAAAATATTTCTAGCTTCTTTTTCATTAGTTTGCTGCTGAACAGCGCTTCCCAGATGTACTTTAATATCCGCATTCTAATTCTCAGTACACCAAAGCTACGTTTTACAAAGTTATATTCCCCAAACCCACGTAACGTTAGCACATATATTCCGGTAATTGCTTGTGCAAATGGTGAATTCAGCAGAGTCGCTGGAAGTACTCTACCTAAACTTTCGATTATTATTTCCTCTTCGACACATTTTACTGCCCTATAAAATAAATACCGCCTCAAAGAGCTGCCTGCCACAGAGGTCTGACAGGAGCCTGTCACTTTACATGCCATAGTAGATCAGTGAGGACGGCAGGACCTAAGCAGAAAAACAACACAAACGTCCATGCCTTCTCTCGTTATTATATATGTTGTGCAATATTAAGATCCCTATATAAGTCTAGGTTCCATATAATATTTCTTCCGTTTCTTAGGATATTTTCTAAACTTTTTATCTGTTTGTTATATATGTTGTGAAATATTAAGTTCCACAATTAAGGCTAGGTTCCATATATTATTTCTTCCGTGTATTAGGATATTTTCTTAAAACAAATCTAAACATTGATTTATTCAGGAGATAGTGAAAACATGAAAAACTTAAAAAAATCATGTCTGCTGGAAAAGCAATTATTATGCAGTTAACGTTTTCTTTAACCTTTGGAATTACGAATATATGTATCCCAAAAAATGATGGTTGCGATGATTAACAAAGATATTAAATATTGCACAACATCATCGAAAATTAAAAATTTCGGCCATTGTTGCATATCGTTTTATTAGGACGTAGGCACTTCGCGAAGCCATTCATAATTTTGTCACCAGTTGAGTAACTCTCAAGTTAAGCATCAGAAAGATTATAAGACTTTTAATACGCGAAACGACTTGTAAGCCCTTCGTTAATCAAGACTTTACTTTTTTAAAACTGCATAATTCAGGCTAGGATAGGAAATTTATGTTACATTCTCCATTCGTTTCGAATCTGCAATCGCGAGCTGGGAAAGTCATGCAAATTTAATTGTAAAAACGTTTTTGTCAGAGTTTTTTTATTATTAGGATGTGGCACCTTCTTTCACACCGTCTAATAACAAGGGAATGCAATCTTTTTCCCGACCTTGCAAACTGAAGCATTTACCACCTGTACTAAACTATGCTTGTAGTATTTACAAATATTCTTTAGGTATGATACGATCGTTATCATTTAAAATGCCTCTCATTTACGGATTATTATTTTGGAGAGCTGAAAAGTAACGTCCAGTTTCTATTCTATGTGTGCACATATTGATATTTACTATCCGTAAATATCAATTAAATATGACTGTGCAAATACTAGAGTTCCGTGTGGGAGATGAATTAGCTTTTTGCAAGGCTTGTAAACTTGAAACGTACATATATATATTCTAAAAATCTGCTCTTTTGCTCACAGTTTTGGGAAATACTATAGGTGCGTTGGTTATTATATGGCCTAGTCAAAGAAGTCGGTCACGCATGTGTCACGCTGAGGAAAAGGAGTAATGAAAATTACACTATTTCCTCAGCGTCACCCATGGTGAGGTTTATCCTTCTCTTTAAATATTAGATAAATCGAAAAGTGAGGATTTCAAATCATCCCATGAATTTTCCATTCGATCCAAAATAACTATGTATGTTCTTCTCGAAAAAGTTTGCTTCTGAAAAGACGGTAAGAATAATTCGTACCATTGCAAGCTCAATCTCTCTTTTGCAATCCCAATCTTCTAAAAATTCAAAGTCTCTTTTATATCAAAATGATATCTGAAGTACTTATCGTCAGAAACGCCTGATTGAATTGTTTTCTAAAATATTTCTAGCTTCTTTTTCATTAGTTTCCTGCTGAATAGCGCTTCCCAGATGTACTTTAATATCCGCATTCTAATTCTCAGTACACCAAAGGTACGTTTTACAAAGTTATATTCCCCAAACCCACGTAACGTTAGCACATATATTCCCGTAATTGCTTGTGCAAATGGTGAATTCAGCAGAGTCGCTGGAAGTACTCTACCTAAACTTTCGATTATTATTTCCTCTTCGACACATTTTACTGCCCTATAAAATAAATACCGCCTCAAAGAGCTGCCTGCCACAGAGGTCTGACAGGAGCCTGTCACTTTACATGCCATAGTAGATCAGTGAGGACGGCAGGACCTAAGCAGAAAAACAACACAAACGTCCATGCCTTGTCTCGTTATTATATATGTTGTGCAATATTAAGATCCCTATATAAGTCTAGGTTCCATATAATATTTCTTCCGTTTCTTAGGATATTTTCTAAATTTTTATCTGTTTGTTATATATGTTGTGAAATATTAAGTTCCACAATTAAGGCTAGGTTCCATATATTATTTCTTCCGTGTATTAGGATATTTTCTTAAAACAAATCTAAACATTGATTTATTCAGGAGATAGTGAAAACATGAAAAACTTAAAAAAAGTCATGTCTGCTGGAAAAGCAATTATTATGCAGTTAACGTTTTCTTTAACCTTTGGAATTACGAATATATGTATCCCAACAAATGATGGTTGCGATGATTAACAAAGATATTAAATATTGCACAACATCATCGAAAATTAAAAATTTCGGCCATTGTTGCATATCGTTTTATTAGGACGTAGGCACTTCGCGAAGCTATTCATAATTTTGTCACCAGTTGAGTAACTCTCAAGTTAAGCATCAGAAAGATTATAAGACTTTTAATACGCGAAACGACTTGTAAGCCCTTCGTTAATCAAGACTTTACTTTTTTAAAACCGCATAATTCAGGCTAGGATAGGAAATTTATCTTACATTCTCCATTCGTTTCGAATCTGCAATCGCGAGCTGGGAAAGTCATGCAAATTTAATTGTAAAAAGGTTTTTGTCAGAGTTTTTTTATTATTAGGATGTGGCACCTTCTTTCACACCGTCTAATAACAAGGGAATGCAATCTTTTTCCCGACCTTGCAAACTGAAGCATTTACCGCCTGTACTAAACTATGCTTGTAGTATTTACAAATATTCTTTAGGTATGATACGATCGTTATCATTTAAAATGCCTCTCATTTACGGATTATTATTTTGGAGAGCTGAAAAGTAACGTCCAGTTTCTATTCTATGTGTGCACATATTGATATTTACTATCCGTAAATATCAATTAAATATGACTGTGCAAATACTAGAGTTCCGTGTGGGAGATGAATTAGCTTTTTGCAAGGCTTGTAAACTTGAAACGTACATATATATATTCTAAATCTCTGCTCTTTTGCTCACAGTTTTGGGAAATACTATAGGTGCGTTGGTTATTATATGGCCTAGTCAAAGAAGTCGGTCACGCATGTGTCACGCTGAGGAAAAGGAGTAATGAAAATTACACTATTTCCTCAGCGTCACCCATGATGAGGTTTATCCTTCTCTTTAAATATTAGATAAATCGAAAAGTGAGGATTTCAAATCATCCCATGAATTTTCCATTCGATCCAAAATAATTATGTATGTTCTTCTCGAAAAAGTTTGCTTCTGAAAAGACGGTAAGAATAATTCGTACCATTGCAAGCTCAATCTCTCTTTTGCAATCCCAATCTTCTAAAAATTCAAAGTCTCTTTTGTATCAAAATGATATCTGAAGTACTTATCGTCAGAAACGCCTGATTGAATTGTTTTCCAAAATATTTCTAGCTTCTTTTTCATTAGTTTGCTGCTGAATAGCGCTTCCCAGGTGTACTTTAATATCCGCATTCTAATTCTCAGTACACCAAAGCTACGTTTTACAAAGTTATATTCCCCAAACCCACGTAACGTTAGCACATATATTCCGGTAATTGCTTGTGCAAATGGTGAATTCAGCAGAGTCGCTGGAAGTACTCTACCTAAACTTTCGATTATTATTTCCTCTTCGACACATTTTACTGCCCTATAAAATAAATACCGCCTCAAAGAGCTGCCTGCCACAGAGGTCTGACAGGAGCTGTCACTTTACATGCCATAGTAGATCAGTGAGGACGGCAGGAACTAAGCAGATAAACAACACAAACGTCCATGCCTTATCTCGTTATTATATATGTTGTGCAATATTAAAATCCCTATATTAGTCTAGGTTCCATATAATATTTCTTCCGTTTCTTAGGATATTTTCTCAACTTTTTATCTGTTTATTATATATGTTGTGAAATATTAAGTTCTACAATTAAGGCTAGGTTCCATATATTATTTCTTCCGTGTATTAGGATATTTTCTTAAAACAAATCTAAACATTAATTTATTCAGGAGATAGTGAAAACATGAAAAACGTAAAAAAAGTCATGTCTGCTGGAAAAGCAATTGTTACGTAGTTAACGTTTTCTTTAACCTTTAGAATTACGAATATATGTATCCCAACAAATGATGGTTGCGATGATTAACAAAGATATTAAATATTGCACAACATCATCGAAAATTAAAAATTTCGGCCATTGTTGCATATCGTTTTATTAGGACGTAGGCACTTCGCGAAGCCATTCATAATTTTGTCACCAGTTGAGTAACTCTCAAGTTAAGCATCAGAAAGATTATAAGACTTTTAATACGCGAAACGACTTGTAAGCCCTTCGTTAATCAAGACTTTACTTTTTTAAAACCGCATAATTCAGGCTAGGATAGGAAATTTATGTTACATTCTCCATTCGTTTCGAATCTGCAATCGCGAGCTGGGAAAGTCATGCAAATTTAATTGTAAAAACGTTTTTGTCAGAGTTTTTTTATTATTAGGATGTGGCACCTTCTTTCACACCGTCTAATAACAAGGGAATGCAATCTTTTTCCCGACCTTGCAAACTGAAGCATTTACCGCCTGTACTAAACTATGCTTGTAGTATTTACAAATATTCTTTAGGTATGATACGATCGTTATCATTTAAAATGCCTCTCATTTACGGATTATTATTTTGGAGAGCTGAAAAGTAACGTCCAGTTTCTATTCTATGTGTGCACATATTGATATTTACTATCCGTCAATATCAATTAAATATGACTGTGCAAATACTAGAGTTCCGTGTGGGAGATGAATTAGCTTTTTGCAAGGCTTGTAAACTTGAAACGTACATATATATATTCTAAAAATCTGTTCTTTTGCTCACAGTTTTGGGAAATACTATAGGTGCGTTGGTTATTATATGGCCTAGTCAAAGAAGTCGGTCACGCATGTGTCACGCTGAGGAAAGGGAGTAATGAAAATTACACTATTTCCTCAGCGTCACCCATGGTGAGGTTTATCCTTCTCTTTAAATATTAGATAAATCGAAAAGTGAGGATTTCAAATCATCCCAAGAATTTTCCATTCGATCCAAAATAAATATGTATGTTCTTCTCGAAAAAGTTTGCTTCTGAAAAGACGGTAAGAATAATTCGTACCATTGCAAGCTGAATCTCTCTTTTGCAATCCCAATCTTCTAAAAATTCAAAGTCTCTTTTGTATCAAAATGATATCTGAAGTACTTATCGTCAGAAACGCCTGATTGAATTGTTTTCTAAAATATTTCTAGCTTCTTTTTCATTAGTTTCCTGCTGAATAGCGCTTCCCAGATGTACTTTAATATCCGCATTCTAATTCTCAGTACACCAAAGGTACGTTTTACAAAGTTATATTCCCCAAACCCACGTAACGTTAGCACATATATTCCGGTAATTGCTTGTGCAAATGGTGAATTCAGCAGAGTCGCTGGAAGTACTCTACCTAAACTTTCGATTATTATTTCCTCTTCGACACATTTTACTGCCCTATAAAATAAATACCGCCTCAAAGAGCTGCCTGCCACAGAGGTCTGACAGGAGCCTGTCACTTTACATGCCATAGTAGATCAGTGAGGACGGCAGGACCTAAGCAGAAAAACAACACAAACGTCCATGCCTTGTCTCGTTATTATATACGTTGTGCAATATTAAGATCCCTATATAAGTCTAGGTTCCATATAATATTTCTTCCGTTTCTTAGGATATTTTCTAAACTTTTTATCTGTTTGTTATATATGTTGTGAAATATTAAGTTCCACAATTAAGGCTAGGTTCCATATATTATTTCTTCCGTGTATTAGGATATTTTCTTAAAACAAATCTAAACATTGATTTATTCAGGAGATAGTGAAAACATGAAAAACATAAAAAAAGTCATGTCTGCTGGAAAAGCAATTATTATGCAGTTAACGTTTTCTTTAACCTTTGGAATTACGAATATATGTATCCCAACAAATGATGGTTGCGATGATTAACAACGATATTAAATATTGCACAACATCATCGAAAATTAAAAATTTCGGCCATTGTTGCGTATCGTTTTATTAGGACGTAGGCACTTCGCGAAGCCATTCATAATTTTGTCACCAGTTGAGTAACTCTCAAGTTAAGCATCAGAAAGATTATAAGACTTTTAATACGCGAAACGACTTGTAAGCCCTTCGTTAATCAAGACTTTACTTTTTTAAAACCGCATAAATCAAGCTAGGATAGGAAATTTATGTTACATTCTCCATCCGTTTCGAATCTGCAATCGCGAGCTGGGAAAGTCATGCAAATTTAATTGTAAAAACGTTTTTGTCAGAGTTTTTTTATTATTAGGATGTGGCACCTTCTTTCACACCGTCTAATAACAAGGGAATGCAATCTTTTTCCCGACCTTGCAAACTGAAGCATTTACCGCCTGTACTAAACTATGCTTGTAGTATTTACAAATATTCTTTAGGTATGATACGATCGTTATCATTTAAAATGCCTCTCATTTACGGATTATTATTTTGGAGAGCTGAAAAGTAACGTCCAGTTTCTATTCTATGTGTGCACATATTGATATTTACTATCCGTAAATATCAATTAAATATGACTGTGCAAATACTAGAGTTCCGTGTGGGAGATGAATTAGCTTTTTGCAAGGCTTGTAAACTTGAAACGTACATATATATATTCTAAAACTCTGCTCTTTTGCTCACAGTTTTGGGAAATACTATAGGTGCGTTGGTTATTATATGGCCTAGTCAAAGAAGTCGGTCACGCATGTGTCACGCTGAGGAAAAGGAGTAATGAAAATTACACTATTTCCTCAGCGTCACCCATGATGAGGTTTATCTTTCTCTTTAAATATTAGATAAATCGAAAAGTGAGGATTTCAAATCATCCCATGAATTTTCCATTCGATCCAAAATAATTATGTATGTTCTTCTCGAAAAAGTTTGCTTCTGAAAAGACGGTAAGAATTATTCGTACCATTGCAAGCTCAATGTTTCTTTTGCAATCCCAATCTTCTAAAAATTCAAAGTCTCTTTTGTGTCAAAATGATATCCGAAGTACTTATCGTCAGAAACGCCTGATTGAATTGTTTTCTAAAATATTTCTAGCTTCTTTTTCATTAGTTTCCCGCTGAATAGCGCTTTACGGATGTACTTTAATATCCGCATTCTAATTCTCAGTACACCAAAGGTACGTTTTACAAAGTTATATTCCCCAAACCCACGTAACTTTAGCACATATATTCCGGTAATTGCTTGTGCAAATGGTGAATTCAGCAGAGTCGCTGGAAGTACTCTACCTAAACTTTCGATTATTATTTCCTCTTCGACACATTTTACTGCCCTATAAAAGAAATACCGCCTCAAAGAGCTGCCTGCCACAGAGGTCTGACAGGAGCTGTCACTTTACATGCCATAGTAGATCAGTGAGGACGGCAGGAACTAAGCAGATAAACAACACAAACGTCCATGCCTTATCTCGTTATTATATATGTTGTGCAATATTAAAATCCCTATATAAGTCTAGGTTCCATATAATATTTCTTCCGTTTCTTAGGATATTTTCTCAACTTTTTATCTGTTTATTATATATGTTGTGAAATATTAAGTTCCACAATTAAGGCTAGGTTCCATATATTATTTCTTCCGTGTATTAGGATATTTTCTTAAAACAAATCTAAACATTAATTTATTCAGGAGATAGTGAAAACATGAAAAACGTAAAAAAAGTCATGTCTGCTGGAAAAGCAATTATTACGCAGTTAACGTTTTCTTTAACCTTTAGAATTACGAATATATGTATCCCAACAAATGATGGTTTCGATGATTAACAAACATATTATATATTGCACAACGTCATTGAAAATTGAAAATTTCGGCCATTGTTGCATATCGTTTTATTAGGACTTAGGAACTTCGTGAAGCCATTCATAATTTTGTCACCAGTTGAGTAACTCTCAAGTTAAGCATCAGAAAGATTATTAGACTTTTAATACGCGAAACGACTTATAAACCCTTCGTTAATCAAGACTTTACTTTTTTAAAACCGCATAATTCAGGCTAGGATAGGAAATTTATGTTACATTCTCCATCCGTTTCGAATCTGCAATCGCGAGCTGGGAAAGTCATGCAAATTTAATTGTAAAAACGTTTTTGTCAGAGTTTTTTTATTATTAGGATGTGGCACCTTCTTTCACACCGTCTAATAACAAGGGAATGCAATCTTTTTCCCGACCTTGCAAACTGAAGCATTTACCGCCTGTACTAAACTATGCTTGTAGTATTTACAAATATTCTTTAGGTATGATACGATCGTTATCATTTAAAATGCCTCTCATTTACGGATTATTATTTTGGAGAGCTGAAATGTAACGTCCAGTTTCTATTCTATGTGTGCACATATTGATATTTACTATCCGTAATTATCAATTAAATATGACTGTGCAAATACTAGAGTTCCGTGTGGGAGATGAATTAGCTTTTTGCAAGGCTTGTAAACTTGAAACGTACATATATATATTCTAAAACTCTGCTCTTTTGCTCACAGTTTTGGGAAATACTATAGGTGCGTTGGTTATTATATGGCCTAGTCAAAGAAGTCGGTCACGCATGTGTCACGCTGAGGAAAAGGAGTAATGAAAATTACACTATTTCCTCAGCGTCACCCATGGTGAGGTTTATCCTTCTCTTTAAATATTAGATAAATCGAAAAGTGAGGATTTCAAATCATCCCATGAATTTTCCATTCGATCCAAAATAATTTTGTATGTTCTTCTCGAAAAAGTTTGCTTCTGAAAAGACGGTAAGAATAATTCGTACCATTGCAAGCTCAATCTCTCTTTTGCAATCCCAATCTTCTAAAAATTCAAAGTCTCTTTTGTATCAAAATGATATCTGAAGTACTTATCGTCAGAAACGCCTGATTGAATTGTTTTCTAAAATATTTCTAGCTTCTTTTTCATTAGTTTCCTGCTGAATAGCGCTTCCCAGATGTACTTTAATATCCGCATTCTAATTCTCAGTACACCAAAGGTACGTTTTACAAAGTTATATTCCCCAAACCCACGTAACGTTAGCACATATATTCCGGTAATTGCTTGTGCAAATGGTGAATTCAGCAGAGTCGCTGGAAGTACTCTACCTAAACTTTCGATTATTATTTCCTCTTCGACACATTTTACTGCCCTATAAAATAAATACCGCCTCAAAGAGCTGCCTGCCACAGAGGTCTGACAGGAGCCTGTCACTTTACATGCCATAGTAGATCAGTGAGGACGGCAGGACCTAAGGAGAAAAACAATACAAACGTCCATGCCTTGTCTCGTTATTATATATGTTGTGCAATATTAAGATCCCTATATAAGTCTAGGTTCCATATAATATTTCTTCCGTTTCTTAGGATATTTTCTAAACTTTTTATCTGTTTGTTATATATGTTGTGAAATATTAAGTTCCACAATTAAGGCTAGGTTCCATATATTATTTCTTCCGTGTATTAGGATATTTTCTTAAAACAAATCTAAACATTGATTTATTCAGGAGATAGTGAAAACATGAAAAACTTAAAAAAAGTCATGTCTGCTGGAAAAGCAATTATTATGCAGTTAACGTTTTCTTTAACCTTTGGAATTACGAATATATGTATCCCAACAAATGATGGTTGCGATGATTAACAAAGATATTAAATATTGCACAACATCATCGAAAATTAAAAATTTCGGCCATTGTTGCATATCGTTTTATTAGGACGTAGGCACTTCGCGAAGCCATTCATAATTTTGTCACCAGTTGAGTAACTCTCAAGTTAAGCATCAGAAAGATTATAAGACTTTTAATACGCGAAACGACTTGTAAGCCCTTCGTTAATCAAGACTTTACTTTTTTAAAACCGCATAATTCAGGCTAGGATAGGAAATTTATGTTACATTCTCCATTCGTTTCGAATCTGCAATCGCGAGCTGGGAAAGTCATGCAAATTTAATTGTAAAAACGTTTTTGTCAGAGTTTTTTTATTATTAGGATGTGGCACCTTCTTTCACACCGTCTAATAACAAGGGAATGCAATCTTTTTCCCGACCTTGCAAACTGAAGCATTTACCGCCTGTACTAAACTATGCTTGTAGTATTTACAAATATTCTTTAGGTATGATACGATCGTTATCATTTAAAATGCCTCTTATTTACGGATTATTATTTTGGAGAGCTGAAAAGTAACGTCTAGTTTCTATTCTATGTGTGCACATATTGATATTTACTATCCGTAAATATCAATTAAATATGACTGTGCAAATACTAGAGTTCCGTGTGGGAGATGAATTAGCTTTTTGCAAGGCTTGTAAACTTGAAACGTACATATATATATTCTAAAAATCTGCTCTTTTGCTCACAGTTTTGGGAAATACTATAGGTGCGTTGGTTATTATATGGCCTAGTCAAAGAAGTCGGTCACGCATGTGTCACGCTGAGGAAAAGGAGTAATGAAAATTACACTATTTCCTCAGCGTCACCCATGGTGAGGTTTATCCTTCTCTTTAAATATTAGATAAATTGAAAAGTGAGGATTTCAAATCATCCCATGAATTTTCCATTCGATCCAAAATAATTATGTATGTTCTTCTCGAAAAAGTTTGCTTCTGAAAAGACGGTAAGAATAATTCGTACCATTGCAAGCTCAATCTCTCTTTTGCAATCCCAATCTTGTAAAAATTCAAAGTCTCTTTTGTAGCAAAATGATATCTGAAGTACTTATCGTCAGAAACGCCTGATTGAATTGTTTTCTAAAATATTTCTAGCTTCTTTTTCATTAGTTTCCTGCTGAATAGCGCTTCCCAGATGTACTTTAATATCCGCATTCTAATTCTCAGTACACCAAAGGTACGTTTTACAAAGTTATATTCCCCAAACCCACGTAACGTTAGCACATATATTCCGGTAATTGCTTGTGCAAATGGTGAATTCAGCAGAGTTGCTGGAAGTACTCTACCTAAACTTTCGATTATTATTTCCTCTTCGACACATTTTACTGCCCTATAAAATAAATACCGCCTCAAAGAGCTGCCTGCCACAGAGGTCTGACAGGAGCCTGTCACTTTACATGCCATAGTAGATCAGTGAGGACGGCAGGACCTAAGCAGAAAAACAACACAAACGTCCATGCCTTGTCTCGTTATTATATATATTGTGCAATATTAAGATCCCTATATAAGTCTAGGTTCCATATAATATTTCTTCCGTTTCTTAGGATATTTTCTAAACTTTTTATCTGTTTGTTATATATGTTGTGAAATATTAAGTTCCACAATTAAGGCTAGGTTCCATATATTATTTCTTCCGTGTATTAGGATATTTTCTTAAAACAAATCTAAACATTGATTTATTCAGGAGATAGTGAAAACTTGAAAAACTTAAAAAAAGTCATGTCTGCTGGAAAAGCAATTATTATGCAGTTAACGTTTTCTTTAACCTTTGGAATTACGAATATATGTATCCCAACAAATGATGGTTGCGATGATTAACAAAGATATTAAATATTGCACAACATCATCGAAAATTAAAAATTTCGGCCATTGTTGCATATCGTTTTATTAGGACGTAGGCACTTCGCGAAGCCATTCATAATTTTGTTACCAGTTGAGTAACTCTCAAGTTAAGCATCAGAAAGATTATAAGACTTTTAATACGCGAAACGACTTGTAAGCCATTCGTTAATCAAGACTTTAGTTTTTTAAAACCGCATAATTCAGGCTAGGATAGGAAATTTATGTTACATTCTCCATTCGTTTCGAATCTGCAATCGCGAGCTGGGAAAGGCATGCAAATTTAATTGTAAAAACGTTTTTGTCAGAGTTTTTTTATTATTAGGATGTGGCACCTTCTTTCACACCGTCTAATAACAAGGGAATGCAATCTTTTTCCCGACCTTGCAAACTGAAGCATTTACCGCCTGTACTAAACTATGCTTGTAGTATTTACAAATATTCTTTAGGTATGATACGATCGTTATCATTTAAAATGCCTCTCATTTACGGATTATTATTTTGGAGAGCTGAAAAGTAACGTCCAGTTTCTATTCTATGTGTGCACATATTGATATTTACTATCCGTAAATATCAATTAAATATGACTGTGCAAATACTAGAGTTCCGTGTGGGAGATGAATTAGCTTTTTGCAAGGCTTGTAAACTTGAAACGTACATATATATATATTCTAAAAATCTGCTCCTTTGCTCACAGTTTTGGGAAATACTATAGGTGCGTTGGTTATTATATGGCCTAGTCAAAGAAGTCGGTCACGCATGTGTCACGCTGAGGAAAAGGAGTAATGAAAATTACACTATTTCCTCAGCGTCACCCATGGTGAGGTTTATCCTTCTCTTTAAATATTAGATAAATCGAAAAGTGAGGATTTCAAATCATCCCATGAATTTTCCATTCGATCCAAAATAATTATATATGTTCTTCTCGAAAAAGTTTGCTTCTGAAAAGACGTAAGAATAATTCGTACCATTGCAAGCTCAATCTCTCTTTTGCAATCCCAATCTTCTAAAAATTCAAAGTCTCTTTTGTATCAAAATGATATCTGAAGTACTTATCGTCAGAAACGCCTGATTGAATTGTTTTCTAAAATATTTCTAGCTTCTTTTTCATTAGTTTCCTGCTGAATAGCGCTTCCCAGATGTACTTTAATATCCGCATTCTAATTCTCAGTACACCAAAGGTACGTTTTACAAAGTTATATTCCCCAAACCCACGTAACGTTAGCACATATATTCCGGTAATTGCTTGTGCAAATGGTGAATTCAGCAGAGTCGCTGGAAGTACTCTACCTAAACTTTCGATTATTATTTCCTCTTCGACACATTTTACTGCCCTATAAAATAAATACCGCCTCAAAGAGCTGCCTGCCACAGAGGTCTGACAGGAGCCTGTCACTTTACATGCCATAGTAGATCAGTGAGGACGGCAGGACCTAAGCAGAAAAACAACACAAACGTCCATGCCTTGTCTCGTTATTATATATGTTGTGCAATATTAAGATCCCTATATAAGTCTAGGTTCCATATAATATTTCTTCCGTTTCTTAGGATATTTTCTAAACTTTTTATCTGTTTGTTATATATGTTGTGAAATATTAAGTTCCACAATTAAGGCTAGGTTCCATATATTATTTCTTCCGTGTATTAGGATATTTTCTTAAAACAAATCTAAACATTGATTTATTCAGGAGATAGTGAAAACTTGAAAAACTTAAAAAAAGTCATGTCTGCTGGAAAAGCAATTATTATGCAGTTAACGTTTTCTTTAACCTTTGGAATTACGAATATATGTATCCCAACAAATGATGGTTGCGATGATTAACAAAGATATTAAATATTGCACAACATCATCGAAAATTAAAAATTTCGGCCATTGTTGCATATCGTTTTATTAGGACGTAGGCATTTCGCGAAGCCATTCATAATTTTGTCACCAGTTGAGTAACTCTCAAGTTAAGCATCAGAAAGATTATAAGACTTTTAATACGCGAAACGACTTGTAAGCCCTTCGTTAATCAAGACTTTACTTTTTTAAAACCGCATAATTCAGGCTAGGATAGGAAATTTATGTTACATTCTCCATTCGTTTCGAATCTGCAATCGCGAGCTGGGAAAGTCATGCAAATTTAATTGTAAAAACGTTTTTGTCAGAGTTTTTTTATTATTAGGATGTGGCACCTTCTTTCACACCGTCTAATAACAAGGGAATGCAATCTTTTTCCCGACCTTGCAAACTGAAGCATTTACCGCCTGTACTAAACTATGCTTGTAGTATTTACAAATATTTTTTTAGGTATGATACGATCGTTATCATTTAAAATGCCTCTCATTTACGGATTATTATTTTGGAGAGCTGAAAAGTAACGTCCAGTTTCTATTCTATGTGTGCACATATTGATATTTACTATCCGTAAATATCAATTAAATATGACTGTGCAAATACTAGAGTTCCGTGTGGGAGATGAATTAGCTTTTTGCAAGGCTTGTAAACTTGAAACGTACATATATATATTCTAAAAATCTGCTCTTTTGCTCACAGTTTTGGGAAATACTATAGGTGCGTTGGTTATTATATGGCCTAGTCAAAGAAGTCGGTCACGCATGTGTCACGCTGAGGAAAAGGAGTAATGAAAATTACACTATTTCCTCAGCGTCACCCATGGTGAGGTTTATCCTTCTCTTTAAATATTAGATAAATCGAAAAGTGAGGATTTCAAATCATCCCATGAATTTTCCATTCGATCCAAAATAATTATGTATGTTCTTCTCGAAAAAGCTTGCTTCTGAAAAGACGGTAAGAATAATTCGTACCATTGCAAGCTCAATCTCTCTTTTGCAATCCCAATCTTCTAAAAATTCAAAGTCTCTTTTGTATCAAAATGATATCTGAAGTACTTATCGTCAGAAACGCCTGATTGAATTGTTTTCTAAAATATTTCTAGCTTCTTTTTCATTAGTTTCCTGCTGAATAGCGCTTCCCAGATGTACTTTAATATCCGCATTCTAATTCTCAGTACACCAAAGGTACGTTTTACAAAGTTATATTCCCCAAACCCACGTAACGTTAGCACATATATTCCGGTAATTGCTTGTGCAAATGGTGAATTCAGCAGAGTCGCTGGAAGTACTCTACCTAAACTTTCGATTATTATTTCCTCTTCGACACATTTTACTGCCCTATAAAATAAATACCGCCTCAAAGAGCTGCCTGCCACAGAGGTCTGACAGGAGCCTGTCACTTTACATGCCATAGTAGATCAGTGAGGACGGCAGGACCTAAGCAGAAAAACAACACAAACGTCCATGCCTTGTCTCGTTATTATATATGTTGTGCAATATTAAGATCCCTATATAAGTCTAGGTTCCATATAATATTTCTTCCGTTTTTTAGGATATTTTCTAAACTTTTTATCTGTTTGTTATATATGTTGTGAAATATTAAGTTCCACAATTAAGGCTAGGTTCCATATATTATTTCTTCCGTGTATTAGGATATTTTCTTAAAACAAATCTAAACATTGATTTATTCAGGAGATAGTGAAAACATGAAAAACTTAAAAAATGTCATGTCTGCTGGAAAAGCAATTATTATGCAGTTAACGTTTTCTTTAACCTTTGGAATTACGAATATATGTATCCCAACAAATGATGGTTGCGATGATTAACAAAGATATTAAATATTGCACAACATCATCGAAAATTAAAAATTTCGGCCATTGTTGCATATCGTTTTATTAGGACGTAGGCACTTCGCGAAGCCATTCATAATTTTGTCACCAGTTGAGTAACTCTCAAGTTAAGCATCAGAAAGATTATAAGACTTTTAATACGCGAAACGACTTGTAAGCCCTTCGTTAATCAAGACTTTACTTTTTTAAAACCGCATAATTCAGGCTAGGATAGGAAATTTATGTTACATTCTCCATCCGTTTCGAATCTGCAATCGCGAGCTGGGAAAGTCATGCAAATTTAATTGTAAAAACGTTTTTGTCAGAGTTTTTTTATTATTAGGATGTGGCACCTTCTTTCACACCGTCTAATAACAAGGGAATGCAATCTTTTTCCCGACCTTGCAAACTGAAGCATTTACCGCCTATACTAAACTATGCTTGTAGTATTTACAAATATTCTTTAGGTATGATACGATCGTTATCATTTAAAATGCCTCTCATTTACGGATTATTATTTTGGAGAGCTGAAAAGTAACGTCCAGTTTCTATTCTATGTGTGCACATATTGATATTTACTATCCGTAAATATCAATTAAATATGACTGTGCAAATACTAGAGTTCCGTGTGGGAGATGAATTAGCTTTTTGCAAGGCTTGTAAACTTGAAACGTACATATATATATTCTAAAAATCTGCTCTTTTGCTCACAGTTTTGGGAAATACTATAGGTGCGTTGGTTATTATATGGCCTAGTCAAAGAAGTCGGTCACGCATGTGTCACGCTGAGGAAAAGGAGTAATGAAAATTACACTATTTCCTCAGCGTCACCCATGGTGAGGTTTATCCTTCTCTTTAAATATTAGATAAATCGAAAAGTGAGGATTTCAAATCATCCCATGAATTTTCCATTCGATCCAAAATAATTATGTATGTTCTTCTCGAAAAAGTTTGCTTCTGAAAAGACGGTAAGAATAATTCGTACCATTGCAAGCTCAATCTCTCTTTTGCAATCCCAATCTTCTAAAAATTCAAAGTCTCTTTTGTATCAAAATGATATCTGAAGTACTTATCGTCAGAAACGCCTGATTGAATTGTTTTCTAAAATATTTCTAGCTTCTTTTTCATTAGTTTCCTGCTGAATAGCGCTTCCCAGATGTACTTTAATATCCGCATCTAATTCTCAGTACACCAAAGGTACGTTTTACAAAGTTATATTCCCCAAACCCACGTAACGTTAGCACATATATTCCGGTAATTGCTTGTGCAAATGGTGAATTCAGCAGAGTCGCTGGAAGTACTCTACCTAAACTTTCGATTATTATTTCCTCTTCGACACATTTTACTGCCCTATAAAATAAATACCGCCTCAAAGAGCTGCCTGCCACAGAGGTCTGACAGGAGCCTGTCACTTTACATGCCATAGTAGATCAGTGAGGACGGCAGGACCTAAGCAGAAAAACAACACAAACGTCCATGCCTTGTCTCGTTATTATATACGTTGTGCAATATTAAGATCCCTATATAAGTCTAGGTTCCATATAATATTTCTTCCGTTTCTTAGGATATTTTCTAAACTTTTTATCTGTTTGTTATATATGTTGTGAAATATTAAGTTCCACAATTAAGGCTAGGTTCCATATATTATTTCTTCCGTGTATTAGGATATTTTCTTAAAACAAATCTAAACATTGATTTATTCAGGAGATAGTGAAAACATGAAAAACATAAAAAAAGTCATGTCTGCTGGAAAAGCAATTATTATGCAGTTAACGTTTTCTTTAACCTTTGGAATTACGAATATATGTATCCCAACAAATGATGGTTGCGATGATTAACAAAGATATTAAATATTGCACAACATCATCGAAAATTAAAAATTTCGGCCATTGTTGCATATCGTTTTATTAGGACGTAGGCACTTCGCGAAGCCATTCATAATTTTGTCACCAGTTGAGTAACTCTCAAGCATCAGAAAGATTATAAGACTTTTAATACGCGAAACGACTTGTAAGCCCTTCGTTAATCAAGACTTTACTTTTTTGAAACCGCATAATTCAGGCTAGGATAGGAAATTTATGTTACATTCTCCATCAGTTTCGAATCTGCAATCGCGAGCTGGGAAAGTCATGCAAATTTAATTGTAAAAACGTTTTTGTCAGTTTTTTTATTATTAGGATGTGGCACCTTCTTTCACACCGTCTAATAACAAGGGAATGCAATCTTTTTCCCGACCTTGCAAACTGAAGCATTTACCGCCTGTACTAAACTATGCTTGTAGTATTTACAAATATTCTTTAGGTATGATACGATCGTTATCATTTAAAATGCCTCTCATTTACGGATTATTATTTTGGAGAGCTGAAAAGTAACGTCCAGTTTCTATTCTATGTGTGCACATATTGATATTTACTATCATTAAATATCAATTAAATATGACTGTGCAAATACTAGAGTTCCGTGTGGGAGATGAATTAACTTTTTGCAAGGCTTGTAAACTTGAAACGTACATATATATATTCTAAAACTCTGCTCTTTTGCTCACAGTTTTGGGAAATACTATAGGTGCGTTGGTTATTATATGGCCTAGTCAAAGAAGTCGGTCACGCATGTGTCACGCTGAGGAAAAGGAGTAATGAAAATTACGCTATTTCCTCAGTGTCACCCATGGTGAGGTTTATCCTTCTCTTTAAATATTAGATAAATCGAAAAGTGAGGATTTCAAATCATCCCATGAATTTTCCATTGGATCCAAAATAATTATGTATGTTCTTCTCGAAAAAGTTTGCTTCTGAAAAGACGGTAAGAATAATTCGTACCATTGCAAGCTCAATCTCTCTTTTGCAATCCCAATCTTCTAAAAATTCAAAGTCTCTTTTGTATCAAAATGATATCTGAAGTACTTATCGTCAGAAACGCCTGATTGAATTGTTTTCTAAAATATTTCTAGCTTCTTTTTCATTAGTTTCCTGCTGAATAGCGCTTCCCAGATGTACTTTAATATCCGCATTCTAATTCTCAGTACACCAAAGGTACGTTTTACAAAGTTATATTCCCCAAACCCACGTAACGTTAGCACATATATTCCGGTAATTGCTTGTGCAAATGGTGAATTCAGCAGAGTCGCTGGAAGTACTCTACCTAAACTTTCGATTATTATTTCCTCTTCGACACATTTTACTGCCCTATAAAATAAATACCGCCTCAAAGAGCTGCCTGCCACAGAGGTCTGACAGGAGCCTGTCACTTTACATGCCATAGTGGATCAGTGAGGACGGCAGGACCTAAGCAGAAAAACAACACAAACGTCCATGCCTTATCTCGTTATTATATATGTTGTGCAATATTAAGATCCCTATATATGTCTAGGTTCCATATTATATAGGTTGTGAAATATTAAGTTCCACAATTGCACTTGTAAATGATAAAATGGTTTGGTTTTGCAGTTCATATTTCACTGATATTTAATTGGTAAAATGATTTGGTTAATAGTTATCATTTCGCTCATATTTAATTGGTAAAAATGATTTGGTTGTATAGTTCATATTTCGCTTACATTTAAATGGTAAAATGACTTAAATTTCACATTCGCTGATATTTTAATGCTAAATTGATTTAGATTAGAGTTGACATACCAGTGATCACGTGACACGAAGGTTGCCAGATCACTAATGTCTAAAAAAAATCGTTGCCAGATATTTTTTCTAAATTTTGCAATCAACCATAGTGTTCGGATATTTTTTTGAACGACTGTACGTGTTGTGGGTTATCTTACATCTGAGCCTACCTTTTGCACAAAATGGGCTAAATAGTCAGATTACAAGAACCCCAAAGGCTCAGAGAAGGTTGGGGGAGGGATCCATTTTAACAACTTGTTGGGAGAGAGATGGTAATCTCCCTTCAACACCATCCAGTGTGTTCTTTAACGTGCATGGGGTATGTCTCTCCCGCACACGGAGCCACGGCTTAACAGAGGGCTGCCTTTCCAAACCCATTGGTGTTCCCTACAGACCGTGTGAAGGGTGGACTCGCACACCTGGGATTCGAACCTGGGAACTGCATATTACGAGCTTGGCATGATAACGACTTGGCCACCATCCCTTGTACAGGGCAGTCACTCTGTGCACGTTAAAGAGCACACTGGATGGCCTTAACTGGAGGCTACCATCTGTCTCCTAAGAGCTGCTCAGTGGGTCGTCCCCCAACTTCCTGTAAGCCTTTGGGTTCCTTGTGACCTGGCCATTTAGTCCACTTTGTGGAAAAAAATTCCGCTCAGAGGTTAAAAAAAATTAATCCTGGTCAACTTATTAAAAGCCTGCATCGTGTGCGAAGTTCCATGAAATATGACCATGTATGCGAAGTTCCTTCCTGACGTTGGTATTCTGCGTCTCTACCAAGTGCTCTAAAAGCCGTTAAGACATGGTGGGAAACAAAGTCAAGTGCCATTTGGATAAAAAGGCTGATCTTGACTGACTTCGAAAAGAGGCTTAGCGTTGTAGAGCAATGGGCAGGACCATCTGTGACGTAGGTGACACAACTACTCAGCAGAATATCATGGGGCAAAATGTCCGTGAGGATGGCAACGATCGCTAAAAAGGTCTGCCAATAGTGGTAAATGCGGGAGGAAAAAGGGCTCTGAGGGACAGAGACGGACTGTTGTTGGCACGAACTGTACGGCAAAACAGAACTACTACAGTTCATCAGCTGAGCAGTGCTTCAAATATCATAGAACTGTGCGTAGAGTTGAAAACTTTGAAATTTGGGGTTGTGATACGTACGACGACGTATTAGGTAAGTGCTCATGATAATTTAGCCAGGCAGTGTATTTGTTATCCTTTAATTTCTTTGAGCTACGTCGTCGTTCTTTTTCGTTACGAGGCATCTTAATGCGAACGATTGAGGATTAAAGGGATGCTACGAAGTATTAAGGATTAAAGGGATGCTGCGAAGGATTAAGGATTAAAGGGATGCAGATGGGATAGCGGATAAATAGGGCAGAGGAGCCTACATCCACTCAGATCAAGGATTAGCTTGTTATGCCTCATCATTAATATTCCCGATTCTAGAAGCATAATTCGATTCTTTTCAATGGGTACGGATCTAGAAAAGAATTTAAAACGGGGTGGGGGGTAGGCAAGAAACTCAATCGAGCAGAAGTAAAAAAAGGGGGGATGGGCAGGACTGCGTTTCTATTGCGCAATATAACCTTTCTCCCACCATTTTAGAGCTCTTTAAAAAATATCTTGAAAAAGGCATGAAAACTTTTTACCACTCTAAACCTTACTAGCATTGTCTAAGGAGGGAGAGGGACACTGGGCCCCTTCCTCCCCCCCCCCCCTTAAATCCGGCCTTGCTTTTCAATATTAATAACTTAGTTTCTGCATTAAGCTATATCTAAAACACATAGAAGCGATTTTTCAGTTAGTGACTGATTGATTGATTAAGGAATCACGCTAATTCTATGATCCAGAAATGGTAGAGCTCAGAGATCCGGGTCGTAGATCTCGAAGAATATCCGAAATCCGTGTGCTTCAAGGTCAAATATAGGTCATGGAGAGGTCAGTAATGATCTACGAGTTGGTACCGCAGATCGTAGATGTTGGAAATGTTACGAAATTTCGTATCCGGAGGAACCTTCACGGTCAAAGGTCAAATTTAGATCTATCGGTGCTAGAGAGCTTGAAATTGATGTGTGGAGGTATTTTGATCGCAGATCTTACAACGTTTGTCCAATTTTGAATGCGCTGGATCCTTCGAGGTCAAAGGTCAAATATCGATATGCCTATGCAAGAGAGCTAAAATTTGGTGCATAGTTGAGACAGTCCGACTCAGATATAAGAGGAATTTTAAATTCTGTGTCAATATCAAGATGAAATATGGAAGGAGTGACGGACTTGAAATCAAGAGGTAGATAAGGCATTCACTGATTTCTAGCATATAATACGTTTCGAAGTGTTTCAGTCTCTTTGTACAGTCGCTCAAAAGAGTATCCGAACACTACGGTCGATTACAGAATTCAGAAAAAATATCTGGCAACGATTTTATTTAAAAATTAGTGATCTGGCAACCTTCGTGTCACGAAGCTGTACAGCTGGAGCAGATCTTTACTAACAGTGGCAACACTGTTATAAAAATATTTGGTCGCAATGCAGGAGGTGATTGAAAATTTGAGGCTGGAATCAACATCATAATGAGAGTGGTATTCGCATTATAATGCAGTTCTTTCTTCTACTTGATGACATCACCAGGTACCTAATGGTTGCCGATGGCATTGTTAATGTTTAAATTGTATCTTTGTTTTAACAGATTTCTGTTCTCTGTAGTTCCCCATGCACTTAACCCAGAGGTATCAAATTCAGAACACGAGTTTTCCCTATGCAAACCTATGTTGCGATAAAAAATTTGAGTTCCAACCTGTAATGGAACGGGGTTTAGAACCCCGAAAGGATTTGCGAATGTGAGAGTTCCGGCATCGCTCTGAAGCGGCTTTCTCAGCTTCTGAACTAAAAAATCGGTGAAGAAAACCCCCGGAGAAAAATTTACATCCGATTGAAAGATTTTTTTTTTCAAACATAAATTTAACATGGACGAATAAAACTTTACTAGCACCATGAAGGCTTTGCTGCAAGTAAAAACAAATTTTCGCGTCTGTGAAATCTTTAGTACAAAAGTTGCCAAAAAATATTTTACAGAAAATCATTTTTTATGAAAAATGCAGATTTTTGTTATTTAACTTACATTATTCAAGTTTTATTTTATGCTACTAGATATTAAGGTTATTATTATGCGCAATAATGTATAAAATTTTACTGAATGAAAATGAGTGTATTATTTCTTGACGTAATAACTTCCTTAAAAGTTAATCCTTGACACTGAAATTTTCAAAAGTCCCGGATCCTCTTTATATCTGGTAGTACATGTAGGTTAATGCTACATTGATACACAATAAAAAAAAAATCTTGTTGCGAGGTTTTTTAAAATAATTTTTACATTCCTTCAAAACTCTCGAATATATTTTTGGATATCTATTGTGAGGGGCCACTCCAGATTGCCTGGAAGAGAGCAACGGATCTGGTTGTGAAAATCTTAAGGATATTTTTACATTTTCTCTAAAAGATGAAAAATATTCTCAAAGGAAAAAGGCTTACTTGGAGCGATTTCTCGAGGCCCCAAAATGCTTTGTTGATGAGCAAATATTATCAGCATGGTTAACAGCCATTGCTAATATTTGTTACTAAGCATCATGCAAAAGTGAATATATATTTCTTGCGAAGGAAATATTTCTTTGGGAAACAGATGCTTCAAATATGTTTAATTAACCATTTAACCTATTCGTGGACTAATGGTTAGCGTACAAATAAAAAAAAAAATAATAAATACCCCTCTCAAGTAGCTGCTTGCCACACAGGTCTGAGAGGATGGCAGGCCCTCAGCAGAAAAACGACACAAACAGCCATGCCTTACCCGGGGCTCGAACCCAGGTCCCTTAGATCTGTAGCCAAGCGCGCCGCAAAAAAATATCCGAACATTATGGTTGATTAGAGAAGTCCCAACGTGACAGTTGTCACGTGACAAGGTTGCCAGATCGCTAATTTCTAAAAAAAACGTTGCCAGATATTTTTTCCTGAATTCTGTAATCAACCATAGTGTTCGGATACTTTTTTGAGCGACACACACAGGCTGTCCAAATGTCAGAATGGTTAGTTTTCTGATGTACGTATTCAGAGCACTATGGAACAGCGATTAAGAAAAATGTTCGAAGTGTTTTTTATATTTAAACCATCAACAATTTACTTTTGAAATTAGAAAAATCTTAGAAACAGAAAAATCACATTTTAATTTCTACATTGATTATTCACAAAATTTACTTCCGCAGTAATGTTTCATGAACAGAAAATAGATTGACCACATTCGTACTACGATGCTATTACTCTACCGTTAATCTTTATTAATAAATGCATGAATATCTTAATGGTATAATAGTGGTGCGAACTATCGATTGCACTATCGGCGGGAAAACTTCTCTTTATCTCACGCAAGAAAGAAAAGTTCGTCTTGTTGAGATAGGTTAGCTTTTCAAAACGTAAAGTGCATCAAATAATATTTTTATTATATGGTAAAGAAATAAATGAAGTCCTATATCCCGGGTTTTAGAGAGCTAAAAATGGTGTCACGAAAAAATGTTTTCGGGATGTCGAAATGTTCCGTTTTTCATCTCGTTTTCAAAAAAAAAAACGACAGAATAGTTTCACTTTGACGTCTGTCTGACCATCTGTAGACAACTAACTTCTTTTGTTTACAGAGATAAATTAAAAATTCTTTTTGTGTTGGTTAGGTATCTGGCCCGCCGAGAAGACTCCGTTTCGGACGACAGCGATGTTCCAGAGACACTCGAAGACATCATTGATGTTTTAAAATATCTAGCTAACTCTAAATCTGCAAGTGCTGAATGGAAAATCCCATCATCATATAAATCTCTTCGAAAGACAATTTCAAGAAAAGGAAAACTCATTCAAAATATAAACAATTATATTTATCTGCACTTCAGGTGTGCAGGGCCGTAGGGACGGACTACGTGTGCAGGCTCTGTGCAGGGCCGTAGGGACGGACTACGTGTGCAGGCTCTGTGCAGGGCCGTAGGGACGGACTACGTGTGCAGGCTCTGTGCAGGGCCGTAGCGACGGTGTGCGGTTGGGGAGGGGAGAAATCAAAATTTTACCAACTCGAAGGTCAAATTTTGCCAACTGAGTAATAATGTCTAGATTTTCGCTCAGTGGGGGGAAATTTTTTACAACTCTCTTGCATTTTTCCATTTGACTTCCCAATTTTGTCCGACATAATTTCACAAAGTTATCCCAATATTCACATCTTGTCTGAATTGCAGCAAGTCAGTGTGACTTTACCCCTGATTTGGCCAACTTTCCTTAATTTCACGAAGTCAATCCCAATCGAATCTTTACATCTCTCCTTATTTGTCGTCACTTCAACATTTTAAAACTTCCCAATATTTTGACACGTTTTCTCGATTTTGCCAACTATCCCTAATTTCACATACCCAATCCCTATTGTCATACCTCGCCTATATTTCACCAAGTGGATTCGAATTTGACCAACTACCCTACATTTTGCCAAATAGCTTAGTTTACTCAGTGGATTACAATTCTGCCAACTCGCTATAATTTTACAGAAAAAAACGCAATTTTACACCTGCCCTGAATTTTCCGTCACTTCGTTTTTTATCAACTCTCCTTAATTGCACAAGGCATAATTTTCACAACTCCCCTATATTTCATCAAGTGGATTAGAATTTTGCCAAGAGTTCTTGGTTTTTTCAACTCTCCTTAATTTCACAAAACCTATCCCAATTTTTGCAATTCACCTGTACTTTACCAAGTGGTTTCCAGTTTTGCCAACTTCCTTAAATTTTGCCAAGTTGCCTCGATTTTACCACCTCTCCTTAATTTCGCAAAACAAATCCAAATTTTTACATCTCACCTGAATTTTGCCAACTCCCCACGATTTTGCAGTCATTCCAAATTTTGCCAACTTCCCCTAGATTTTGTCAACTTGACATAATTTTACAGAAAAAATCCCAATTTCTACATCTTACCTGAATTTTGCCAAGTCACTCCGAATTTTACCAACTCCCCAAAAATTTCCCAAGTTGTCCCAATTTTGCCAACTCACCTGCAATTTACTAAGTGGCTTCGAATTTTGCCAACTGCTCTAAATTTTGCAGTCTCTCCATTTTCCAAACTGCCCTAGATTTGCCAAGTTCCCTCAATTTTGACAACTCCCCTTAATTTTGAAAAAAAAAATTACAAATTTTCACAGCTCATCTAGATTTTACGAAGTCGCTTCGAATTTTGCCAACTCCGAGTTACTTTGGGAGGGAGCCTCCTCCCCCCCTCCCCCATGGCTACGCCCCTGGCTCTGTGCCTGATTTGTTTTCTGTGTGGGGCTTCTTGGCTGTGTTCATCAGCATTTTAACGCTTCAAAGTAAGCAAATTTGTTTAAAATTGTTTTTTATTTTAATTTCTCTTAAAATTTTTTGAATTTGAGATGTTATTTTGTTTTTTACTTTATTTAATTTTACTTCAACTTTTAAGAGTTGAAATTCGTTCTTCTAATTGGTTGTTTCCTTCTTAAACATCCTCTTCCTTTTAACTTCGAGATTCAGTCAATCAAAATTTTTCCTCCCTCCCATTGGCTGATTCTTTTGTTCTATCCACCTTAAGATCTCAGCTTTTGTTGGAGCTGTTTTGTTTTGCTTTAGTTCCTGCCTTTTCACTGTAGTACGATAATTTTGTTATTTTCTTTAATTTTAATTAATTTCTTAAAATTACATTTTTTATTTGAACCAGTGACCTGGCACGTATGATAGCCCCCCCCCTCCCCCATAATGGAGAGGGCTTACAACAGTGCCAATAAATCAAAGTAAAACCAACCAACCAACCGAGGTACGAAGTTTACATCAAACACCGAACGTCTAGGTTTCGAATTTGCCGTGTCATGAGAAAAGTCACACCTCCCCAACATGCTCAGATCAACAATAAAAGTCACATCTCTATGAACCATAAGCTTATTGCCAGTTTACGCTATAAATCGAAGAATGAGAGAATTATTGCTTCACCCGCCTATTGCGAAGTGTTAATCATGCATAGGCAGGCTTACCATATTTTAATACAAACAAACCGGGATATTTAGGTAAACGTCTTTGGTTAAACGTTTTGAACAATATAAAATAATGCGAACAAATTATTTATTTAAATTCACTGTACAGTACAGAATTTCTCTTATTCATATTTGTTATAATGCTCGATATTTTCCACTAGAAACAACTTTTTTCTGAATGCTTTAGTTCCTTAATCTTTTTATAAAATTCCAGACATATTAAAGCAATATTCACTTTGCAAAAAAGAAAAGTTCGGATAGTACTTACTGACACGAGACTCCGGACCTGAAACCAAAGTTTTTCACGATCGAGAACAATCATTCAATATTAGCATTATCCAGGTACAGATCACTTCAACAACATGAAAAATTGCTCTCAGTAACGCCAGCAAATTTCCATAAACCATTTTTCATTCAGATGTGGTGTCTTTGTAATTCTAGCCATTCCCATCTGTTTCCCAAACTGTCTGTAAATCTTGCTAATAGGCAAATGGTAACAATATCAAGCACAATAAGGGTGCGAGATTTCTGTCGCTAAGTCATATAGTTATAGAGAAAAAGAGAAAAAAAAATAAAAATCCCCGTCAAGCACATATTCAGAGGGGAAGGGGGCTAAAGCAATCTCAAATATTGGAAAGCTATAAATTGAAAAATGGTAAAACTATTCACAGGCACGGTTGGGTTGTTTTACCGCTGAGCATCAATAACCTTTTTTGCACACAATGGCCAGATCACAAAGGCTCAGAGAATGTTGCAGGGAGGGGACCCACTGAACAGCTGTTGGGAGGCAGGTAGTAGCCTCCTGTCAAGGCTATCCAGCATGTTCTAGAACATGCACAGGGTATGGCTCTTCCGCACAAGGGAAAATGTTTAAACATCCCATCCAGCGGATGGTCACTTTTCCAAACACATCAGTCACTGCTGACTGAAGGTTTGACAGGGAGTTTTGCAGAGATAAATCTCAACACTGTCCCAGCTGGGACTCGAACCTGGGAACTGCAGATTACGAGACAGGCACAATACCTACTGAATCACACCACCCCAGACTCGGGATTTAGTGGTGTCAATGTAAAACTACTTCAACAGAATATTCTTCCTCAAATCGATTGACTTTGCTACTTTTACGTCAAGGTTGGAGAAAAACAGTGGAATTATTAAGATACTTTTAAAATCAGTGACACTGAAAAAAAAAAGTTTTCGCGTTATAAATCGTAGATTTTGCTAGGAATATAAAAAACAGAGATAAGTTATAGTTACGATCAGGAGCAACAGATAGCGAGATCAACTGACCTTAATATATTATCAATTTAAAATTTGTCTTAATATTAAGTTATTTCTTACAGAAGGCGATCGATGTTACTTAAATATATAATATACAAAGACAATCTTAAAACACATTCTTAAATTTTGCCTCACAAACTTTTGTAGATATCTTTCACCAATAGGTTTGAGACCAATGGCGGCTCGCGTATAGGCACTGTGGAACTGCAGCACCCCCAATTTCAACTTGATATTATCGATAACATTTAATGAGTCCTTTTTTCTTTAATTCTTTCTTTAGCTTATAATCCTTAAGCTTAATGTCAGTAGCCATTCCCCAGTTCATGAAAAAGATACAAAAATCTTTGTATGGAACTGTGCGCTTCACAGTACTGGCGGCGATGTGTTTGACTGTTGTGCGCATGCGAACATTGGAAGCTACACGCAAGGCTGCAAGGGAGAGAGAGAGAGAGCACTTTCGTTCCCGCAGTGCCGACCCTGGCGTGCTGGTTGAAGGTAGTTTTTTTTTACTCCGCGTGTGTTGTGCTTAAAAACCGTGTACCATATTCTTGAATGTGATAAATTGTAGAATTAGATTATTATCCTGCTTCCAGCTATTCTATTTGATTCATTTTTTTTTTCGTGCAAATTAAAACAAGAAGAATGGATTTCAATTTTAAATGAATAGATTAAGCTTGAACTGTAACAATTTGGTTAAAGTAAAAAATGTTTGATTTTGTTCTTTTAAGATTTTATCAAGTTTCTGAATAAATTTTCTTTTTATACATGTTTGTTTCCTTTTACCCAATTTTAAAACAAAGGCTAAAAATTTTCTGGAGCAGCACCCCCACTAATTTTAACTACGAGCCGCCACTGTTTGAGACTATAGTTAAGCTTATATTTATTCCTTTATTAGCTATTAAGGCTATAGTGAGCTAAACCCTACTTAACATTAATGTAAGAAATTGAAAAAGATGATTTAATAGTTATTGCGAAAACTGAATTAGCGAAATTCAATGTAATAGCTGGATTGAAAGAGGTTGCCCCCACCTTTTAGTGATAATGATAATGGAAATATTGTATGAGAATTTTTTGCAACTGAATTTCGGTTAAATTGACCACATATTCCAGAAACTTTTCAAAAACCTTCAAGTTTAAAATAGTCATTATTCTGTTATCCCCAAAAAGTGGAAGATTTTGTTGATAATAGATAATTTGGGCTCAAATTCTGTCAAACTTATTTGATAATTATTGAGCTCGAAACACCTGTTTCTTGTGGCCAGCCTCTCCAGTCAGGAATAGAAAAAATATTAATATTTTTTCTTACTCTAGCACCATTTAGAATATTTACACCTCCCAACTAAGGTAGAAGCAAATGGCAGCTGTCAATGTAAACTTCTTAACCGCCACACTTTAGGACTTGAATAGGAAGTTTCTAGATGAAACTTTATATTTATTTAAATTTGTTCCGCTTTCTAAATTTTTCGCCCTGAAAATTTAATGTAAAAGTTGACAAGTAAGAAAAGTTTTATTAGTGCTTAATTAACCGAAAATAATTTTTTTAGTCAAAATCAAACATAACGAAAAATTTATTTTTATAAGTTGGCAACACTAAAAAACTATCAATAGTAAAATCGATGACTATTGATTGTAAAAAAAAATCGATAGTTCGCATCACTAACCCTGTAACAGGCCAATTTGAAAATTTTGGCATTGTGTTTACAGTAGAAAAATGCCTGCAATACTCCTCTAGGCCTCCTTTATTATATCTGTAGTAATTTTCATATACGATATTTTATTTTTGGATTGTTCATTGCAGAGAAATTGGTTAACAGAAAAATGAACAAGCTCCACGACTTTTTTTCATGGACTTTGATCATATCATATCTTTTTTTTTAACAATTTTATTTAATGAATATAAACACACATTATCAATAATGCTACGACTACAAAACGGCCAATTTTAGCCTTTGAATTTAAAAAAAAAATCCCCCCTCAAGCAGCTGCTTGCCACAGAGGTCTGACAGGAGCCTGTCAGTTTATATGCATAGTAGAAGGTCTGTGAGGATGGCAGGACCTCAGCAGAAAAACAACACATACAACCAGGTCCCTTACCTCGAACCCAGGTCACTTAGATCAGTAGTCAAGCGCGCTAACCACTCGGCCATGGAACGGCTTACATTTTATAAAATGAATTAGGCCTCTTTCTTCTTCTCTTTTTCTGCCTTTATTGCGTCACGTCTGGCCTGTTGTTCGGCCAGTATCACTTTTCGTTCTTCTAAAAATTCTCTATATTCTTCCACGTTTAAATCACGAACTGTTGCCACTCCACAAGAGCGTGCAGCATCTATAACAGTTTGACATACTTCTTTTAATGGGACACAATCGAATAGTGGATCGGCACTTGCGACTTTCGCTATTTCATAGACATGCTTTAATGTAATTTTTCCAGCTATTTCTCCACCTGAAAACAAAAAACCATATCTATAATATGAAGTTGTAAATTCAAAAATATCTAAACTGAACTGCAAGACTAGTTTGAGCACTCGTAAATAACACTTGCCATGTTGTAAAATACAATGGTGGCAAAAAGCCCTCTGAACAACAACTTTATCTTTGCATGTTTCTCTTGTTCATACAGAGTTCTTGTCAAAGAACTATTAAATATATAAATACTAAAGTATTTTTTATGTTGGTTTCAAAGCTGCTTTGTATTAAATATATAAATACTAAAGTATTTTTTATGTTGGTTTCAAAGCTGCTTTGTAGCTGTTTGCTGCCTAAAAAAGTTTTAAGATATAATTACTGAAACAATCAATTATAAATCGTAACATCCTATGACATACATGCACTGAGATCATTGAGGTAGCAATACTAGAGACAGAACTCCGATTCCCATAGCATTGACCGCCATGATCACAGACGGCTGTCTGCCGACTGCTTAGCGAGGCAAGATACCCGTGATGCCTTGCGAATTGGCTGCAGCAGAAAGAAATTCAAGCCCCCCTTCCACACAAACACACAAATGGCATAATAGAAATTTGATGCTATGAAAAAACAAATATTGTAAACTTTTATATCAGCTAAGCCAGAAGGAAATCCAAGGTCACACACACAAATGACATAATTGAAATTTAATGGAAAACCAAATATTACTTATTAAACCAAGTACTCTTTTATATCAGCTAAGGTAGAAAAAAATCCAAGGTCACAAACACAAATGACATAATTGAAATTGCATGCTATATATATACAAAACAATAATTTACACTTTCTCTCATTTCAACTAAGGCGGAAGAAAAGGCAAGCCCCACCTTCCCCCCACACAAATGACACGATTGAAATTTCATGCAACAAAAACCACATATTGTAAACTTTTATATCAGCTGAGATAGATGGAAATCCAAGGTCACACACACACACAAATGTCATAATAGAAATTGCATGCTATACATATAAAAAACAACAATTTACACTTTCTCACATTTCAAAAGCCCCCTCCCCCACACACAAATGACATGATTGAAATTTCATGCAATAAAAATCAAATCAAATATTCTAAACTTTTATATCAGCTGAGGCAGAAAGAAATCCAAGGTCATACACACACACACACAAATGGCATAATTGAAATTGCATGCTATATATATGTAAAAAAAATAATTTACACTTTCTCTCATTTCAACTAAGTCAGAAGGAAAGGCAAGCCCCCACTCCCACAAACACGCAAATGACATGATTGAAATTTCATGCAACAAAATACAAATATTGTAAACTTTTAATCATCTAATCTATCAGCTAAGGTAGAAGGAAATCCAAGATCACACACACACAAACGACATAATTGAAATTTCATGCTATAAAAAACGGAAACAAAAATGCAAACTATTTTCATTTCAGCTGAGGCAGTAGGAAATTCATATCACACACACAATATAAGAAATGAAGTTACTGCAAAGTATGTTTTTGTCACTGTGTTTTGTGCAAATTTAAATGTTTGCTCTAATATGATGCCTTTTAATTTTTTTGTCGGGTTGGGTTGTTTTACCTGTGAGCGGCACTTTTTTGCACACCATGGGCTAAATGGCTGTCACAAGGACCCCAAAGGCTCAGAGAAGGTTGGGGGAAGGAACCCACTGGAACAGCTGTTGGGAGACAGATGGTAGCCTCCCGTCAAGGCTTCTTTAACGTGCACAGGGTATGGCTCTCCCGCACACGGTGCCACGACTTAACGTCCCATCCGACGGACGGCAGCCTTTCCAAGCCCATCGGTGTCCCCTACTGACCGTGGGCAGGGCGGGGAATTTTGCGGAGATAAATCTCAAAGCTGAAATTTTTCTGTCATTTGTGTCTCTAAATGGTGAAGTCTAATTTTAGCATATTCTTTTGTAATGTTTCTTTTTCATATTATAAGCATGATTGTCAACTTCCACATCCAATCCCCTATTAGTGATATGACTATTTAGTGATTTGAGCACCAACATGCATTGAAGCCTATGTAGGACATTACCCTGAATTTTTTAATTAGGTATGAAATGGTTGTTGTTGAGAATATAAAGTTTTCTCCTGGAAGACACTGTTCAGTAATTTTTGCAACTGCACACACAAACTGTGAGAAGGGCGAGAAAATCTCAATTTTTAATATTAACCTTTAAAGTGACAGACAGAAGCTGATTAATCAGTTTCCAAAAAACCCTACAGAAGAACCTGCAACATGCTTTTTTATACTTCCTTACCATTTTTGTTTTCAGAATTAAATGCTTTTTCTTTTGATATGTAATATGGACTATTTCATTCATTAGTTTTTCATAATAAAGCTCAAAAGTTGTTTCTTAAAGAAAAAGAAATTGTCTTTTAAAGGTTAATAAGTGCAGACACAGAAGATTGCATTAGGTCAGAGTCAATTAATGCTAATTTACATTCTATGCAAGAAATTTTTCATAATTGTTTTGCTATAAAGACAGCTTATAATAATATTTTTCAATTTCAGAGAAAAGAGACACACTGACCATTGCTTTACTGTGATTGCTTGATATTATCCACGTGAGAAACACCTAAAATGTCACTGGAAATTTCATTATTGCTGCCAATGATTTTAATTTCATTGAAAGTTATACAATTGCCATTGTTCTTATTAATTATCAGCCGGTTAATTATTAACTGCATTTGTGCACTTTGGAACTAAAGATCATTAAGGTTATTATAGTTTCCCTCTTTTGCTCTTATAGCTTAAAAAGAATTAAATATGGTCCTGGCTGAATTTGTAAGTAAAAATATATTTTGAGCCAGACAAACCAACTGTTAAAAAAATAACCTATGCGGATTTTCTAGCTACGTAAAACTGAAACAAACATAAAAATTAGAGTTTCAGAAGCTATATCTGAATTTTTATCATCATCATTATTACCATAATCTACATATCCACAATAGCATTTGCCATTGAACAGTATTTGTTTCCTAATTGATTTCTCCTCCAATAATAAAGTGAATATCATATGCTTCTGCTTACTATCAATAAAATTTTCCATGCAGAAAACTTCAATAAATCCAGGAAGGCCATCTACAGATCTGCACCAAGTTAAAATTGTGGAGCTATTGGGAAAGAAGATTTTCTCTTACAAATTCATGCCTTTTTAAAAATAAAAAAATATAACCTCAATTTTTAATAAGCCTTTGGAGAATGAAAATATCATGGTAAACCTATTTACCTCTTGGCAATAAAATATGCCATTGCTTCTTTCAGCATTTTTGCTGTCATTTTGCTGTTTGCTTTTGTCATTTTGCTGTTGCTCAAAAGCTCATCAAGATGAGCTTTTGAGCTTTAAACAAATCTAATTTATCTTTTAAAATAGAAGAGTCTGATTGCTTGGCTTTTAGCTGACAGTAATTTCTCCAGAGCATTTTCTTAAAGCTCTGGATTTCATTTTGAACTGACATCAACTATCTCTTAAATTTTCTAGGACCTCTTACACAGCATGAGTGATCATTTTTATAGGCAATATCTGTTCTCATTGCAATTTCTATCATAGCTTCTACAAGTGTCTCTCAATACATGCATTTGTTACAAATGCTTGTATTGCATCCCCCCCCCACACACACACATACAAATATAACATAATTGAAATTTCATGCTACAAAAAATGTCAACTTTCATTTTTGCTGAGGCAGAATGGAATCCATGTCCCTCACACAAATGACAATTGAAATTTCAGGCTATTACAAAAAAAATGCAAATTGGTTTTATCTCAGTTGAGATAGAAGGAAATCCAAGTTCCTCCAGCCCACAAACATACACAAATGACATAATTGATATTTCATGTTGCAAAAAAATATTGGAAGCTACTTTTTTCAGCTGAGGTAGAAAATCAAGTCCTCCCCACACACAAATGACTTATTCAAATTTAATACTGTAAAAAAAAAAACAAATATTGCAAACTTTTTCATTTTAGTTGTGATAGAAGGTAATCAATGGCCCACCCACACACAAAATAGCATATTTGAAATTTTAAGCTATAAAAAACACCAAATATTTTAAAATATTTGAGCTGAAGCAGGAGGGAATTGAAGCTCCACACACACACACACATAAATGACATCCTTAAAATGTCATGTTATAAAAAAAAATGACACTGTGTCATTGAGTATTAAATATATTAATTTTAATTACTGCACTGTGAAGCTTTACTGTAATTTTTGGCTTTTAGCTGACAGTATTAGCCGTTGCTGCATAGTATAGCCGGCTTCTGAGGCCCTGAGCTAAGGCATATTTCAGAGGCCCCAAAAAATTCGAAAGTCTAAATATATACATAATTATTCTGATTGAGGAGAACATTGAAAAATAAACATGAAACTGATGTGATGAAAACATTATTCTAGCATTGGTGAGCAAATATAAAAAGTTTACACAACATGTTACCTAAATAATAATACACTTTGTCAAAATAAAAAATGCAAAGCAGACGTCTCATAAATTTAATGCCATATGCTTAATATTTCTTACTGTAATAAAATGTACGAAAACATTCTTTTAATTTCATGTTAATTCAGGCTTTAAATCACCTATTTTCATCATCATCATCATCCTCAAGCAGCCATGGGGCAACGGAGGTCCAACCAGACCGTGCAGTTTAATTCTCCAAGCATATTTGTCCTGAGCTACATCTGCTGCATCCGGCCACTGCACACCAATTCTAACAAGGTCCTGTTTGACATTGTCTGCCCACCGCATCCTAGGTCTCCCCCTCCTTCTGAGGCCTCTAGGCACACTGTTCATAACCTTATTCGCCAATCTATAATTATTCATACGGGCAACATGGCCAAACCAGCGGAGTCTCTCTCTGCACAATATGCTGTTTAAAGGAGGTTGCAGACTCCTTTGCCTAACCTCATCATTAGTTACAAAGTTAAACCACCTAATACCCAAGATACTGCGTAAGCATCTAGAATGAAAAGCATCTAGTTTCCTGTTATCTTGTTTACACAACGTCCAAGTTTCACTACCATAACTAACCCTAGAAAGAACCAAACTATTATACAGTCTAATTTTAGTCTTTAGGTGTATACGCCTATTTCTCCACAATCTACATAGATTCTTAAAAGTCCCGGCAGCAATACCTATTCATCTGTTAATCTCATGCCACACATCACCAGTATCAGTTACATAGCTCCGAAGATAATTAAACTGTGACACATGCTCAAGACTGCAACCATTCAGATTAACTGAATCAGAACCTGCCTGACCAATTTTCATCACTTTAGTTTTCTCTCTGTTTATAACCAAACCTACTCTACTACCAGTCTCATCAACAGCTCGAATGAAAGAGTTCATCTCAACAACATCATTTGCCAAAAGGGCTAAATCATCAGCATAATCTAAATCAGAAATTTTCGTATCTCCAGCCCAATTAAGGCCATAATCTTTCCCTTGAAGTGAATTTCGCATAACTTTTACTTTACAACCAAACTAAAGAGAAAAGGAGACAAGATGCACCCTTGTCGAACACCAGATGTAATGCTAAACCAATTGCTACAAGACTTACCAACTCTCACACATGACTCAGTGTTATTATAGAGCTTTCATTATGTTAACTAACTTGTCTGGTATACCATATGATCTCACAATCAACCACAAATTATGACGATCAACAGAGTCGAAAGCCTTTTTGAAATCAACAAAGCTAACAACCAAAGGTTTCTGAAACTCTAAACATTTCTCAAGAATATGCCTAAGTGAAAATATCAGATCAACACATCCCCTACCACTTCTGAATTGCTCATTACGCAATTACCTGTCAACCAGATTCTTAATTCTATTAAGCACAATCATGGAAAGAACTTTACCTGGAACAGAGAGTAGGCTGATACCCCTATAGTTATCACAAGAACTGCGATCACCTTTTTTGAAAATAGGGATAATAATAGCTCTGGTAAAATCTTTAGGAACCATGCCTTTATCATAAAAGTTATTCAAAATTTCAGTCATCCAAGTGGTAACCGAAACATTCCCAGCTCTGAGCATTTCTGTAGTAATTTCATCTACCCCTGGGGATTTATGAAGTTTAAGTTTAGAGATAGCCAAAATAACTTCAGATTGTGTTATAGGGCCAACATTAAAGCTGCCAATGCATCTATCATCATTACAAACAATGGGAGTAGAACTAACCACATTGTTTAGAACATCACTGAAATGATCAGCCCACCTAGCCCCCAGCCATGACAGAATCCTCACCTTCTATAACCTTACCTTGTTTATCCTGCAATCCTTGTATGCCTGTCCGTTTTCTACCACATAAAACATTAACTATTTGGTACAGCTCTCTGCTGTTGTGCTGCCTAACTGCTTCCTCAGCTTTGTCAGCCAAGCTATCAAGCCAAAGATTTTTATCAGTAGCTAACTGATCCTTTACACGTTTATTAAGTTCTCTGTAATGCTTTCTATTAGGACTAGTAGGGTATTGATTAAGGACATTCCTACAGTTCTTTCTTTCCGAAATAAGCTCAAGTGCCTTATCACTCAGAAAATTCTGTCTCCTCTGCTCCTTTTTTCCTAAAAGAGTACTGTTAGTATCCAAAAAAGCCTGTTTAAAATGATCGCATTCTTCCTCAATTTCAGTAGTAAGCATACCATGACTGTCATAATGACTAAGTAACCTATCGTGGTAAGCTTTGGCTATAACTGGGTCTTTCAGAGCTTCGTATTAAAGGTAAATTTTTTAACCCTAGCACAACACTTTTTAAGTTTAAGTTGCAAGACACTTTTAACAAGGTAATGGTCAGATCCAATTTCAGCTCCCCTATATGCCCTGGTATTTCTAACAGAACTAGCCCATTTACTGTTAATTAATATATAATCAATCATATTCCTATGCAGCCCATCAGGTGAAACCCATGTGTATTTATGTATGTCGTGGTGTTTGTAATATGTGTTAGTTGTCCTACTTTACATATGCAAATATTATTAGGTTCATATATTAAAAAATTTGTGAACTATATTCGACTTAGACAGAAAGGTATATTGAAAAGTTGACAACCATTTATTTTTAAATCCCTTAGTTTAACGATTTCAATTTTTAATTTATCACAAAGAACACATTCGTAATTTTCGTAAAGTACTAACCTATGAAATGTCAAATTGCTGCCTTTACAGCACGTTTTTGCATCAGTACGTAGAGCATGAAGTAGCATTTCACTGTTTACTTATTAAAAACACCCAACCTTTTGCCTCACTATCCACTAGGCTTAATATCTGTACTTGTTCATGGCGTCCGTTGCCAGTCCTGTCTCTAGTAATATTACTTCAATGACTGAGATGCTAGTTTATTAGGTACACAACCCCTCGCCACATAAATGGTTCATTCCAACAATTAATGTGACCACAGTGTGCAGTATAAATCAGGCAGACCAGCTCTTCTAGCATTAAATATAGTTGAATTGGGTCAGAATTGGTAAAATGAATTACCTGAGCCCCTTTGAACATGGCATGATTATTGGTGCTGGGCATGACATTTCTAGCATCTTCCAAACAGCTGTCCTCCCAGGCTTTTCATGCACAACCATTTCAAGGGTTTATGGAGAATGGTGCAAAAAGCAAAAAATACCAGTGATCAGAGATTTTGCGAAACAAAACAGCTTGTGGATCACAGGGTTCAACAAAGGAGACTGGTGAGATTGTGCAAGTGAACAGACAGGTCACAACCAGGCAAATCACAGAATAATTAAACATTAGTGTGTAGGTAATCTCTGAACACACCACATATCGAATTTGTTGCAAATGAGCTACAACAACTGCTAACCATGTTGAGTGCTGATGTTGTCAGCAAAGAACAAGAAAGTGCATCTCCAGTGAGCACAGAAACATCGACATTGAACCATTGAGGACTGGAAAAAGGTAGCCTGGTCAGATAAATCAAGTTTCCTTTTGCATCATGCTGATGGATCAGAATTTGGTGCAAGCAACATGAGGCCAAGGACCCATCTTGTTTGGTATCAACAGTACAGGCTGGTGGCATGTGATGGTGTGGGGAATGTTTTCCTGGCACACATTAGGCCCCCTGATACCCAATGAAGGACATCTGAATGCCACAGTGTATTTGAACATCATTGCTGACAAGTTATTTCCTTCGTGGCTACTCTGTCATCACTCGGATGAATATGTTCAGCATGATAATACACCTGCTTACAAGGTATTTATCGTCACTGAATGGTTCCAGCAACAAGCCAACTAGTTTTCTTTGCTTCATTGGCCTGCACAATTTTCAGATCTAAAACCCTATCAAGCCTTTTTGTGATGAGGTGGTAGGTAAGGCCTGTTCACAAGTGAGACTGTGCCACCATCAATTTGCAGCAACTGCATGATACAACATTCCTGCACAACGCATCCAGCATCTTGAAAGTTCGAGACCCTGAAGAATTTGGGCTATTTTGAAGGCCAAAGGAAACACAACACAGTACTATGTAGGTATACCTAAAAAACTGGCATCTCAATGTATCAATTAACAGAAACCTAAAATTCGTGAAATATTTAATTTTATCATTATTTTAATCGTCATATAGCATTTATTAAACTTTAATGAGAATATTAAATGTCTAAAATCGAGGTATTTATCGTATTTAGGTATTTAATAGGTTAATAATCACTTTACATATTTTTGACATAAAATACCCTAATTTCAGTAGCAGTTCTGTAACAATACAGTTAAAAGATAATAGCAAAACTTCAATTAACTGATGCTTATTTGAAGGCCTCTTGGAAATTCCATAACTTATTTTGTATCATATGTTCTCAATAGGATTAAGGTCTGGTTAATCATTTTAATGTGGTCCATTTCATTATCTCCTAACCGCTTCTGAACAATTTGTTATACTATTTCATGGTCTTGACTGTTCTGTCCATCAATCTTTTGATTTTAACTTTGATTGTGAGTTGTTTTTAACCCTCTTTATCTTGTTTAGCACATTATTTCCATCATTAAATCTTCTTGATGGATATTGGAAGGCTACATATTATAAAAGGAGCAGGGAAAACTAACGACTTCATCGAAATATTAAAAGTTGTTTCCAGCAGCTAGTGATCCTTTTTTTTTATGAACTTCTGAGTTTTCAGGATGATAATGCTTTTTTGTTGTGTGAAGGTTGTTTAAAAGTTGGTTGTGTGAGGTTTTATCACACATCAGGAACCCAGATAGATTTTGCTTAGCACTTTAACTTGTTTAGCACATTATAGTCTAGGTTCCTGATGCACAATAAAACCCCACACAACCAACTTTTGAACAACCTTCACACAACAAAAAACATTATCATCCTGAAAAATCAGTTCATTAAAAAAAAATCCCTAGCTGCTGGAAACAACTTTCAACATTTCGATGCAGTCCTTCGTTTTCCCAGCTCCTTTTATAATATGTAGCCTTCCAATATCCATCAAGAACATGCAACCCCATGCCATGACTTTAGTTGGTATAAATAAAATTTGTGTACAAAATAGTGATTAAAAAAAACTATAAGTATTTTTAATACCTAAGAAATCACAAATACACCAGAAGAAATCTGAGATACATTTTCTATACACAAGGCAAAATAATGAAATGTTTCGATCATTGTTTCTTAAAGTTTTGATCTAATTTCAGAGTCCTCTAAAAAAATTATAGCTCTAAGAGAAAGATCCTTATTTTGGGAGGATAGGGGCATATTACAAGCTTTACCTATTTCTATTAATAAGAACAAATTCTATATAGCATTCAAATGCTATGCCATTGAAGGATGGAGGATACTATAGAGATGGCCAATGGACAAATGGCCTAGATGAATTTAGTTGATAACATTTATTTTTAGGAATAGTAAATCCCAATGTAAAAAAATTTTATAACAGGTAAATTATAAAAGCTATATTTACTAAAATTGAATTATTATGACTATATGATTTATGTATTGCCACACTTGAATAAAATAACAACAGAGGTGAACAGATTTCTAAAAAGAGAAGGCAATAAAGCAATACATTGACGACTTAAAAATCCATTTATTTTCACAAACTCTAAAATTTAAACTTTTTGCTAACATTTTTTTAATTAGAAATAATTTTTTTGTTAATTCATCTTTTTTGTAGAGTACATTTGAAAATTCTTCACAAGTATTAACTATGATTTATCTTGACTGTTGACAAAGTTTCAATACTTAATCTTGACTTTTTGCAACTCCAAAAATCGTTTATTATTGAGAAAACTATTTCTACAGTTGCATTTGTGCGTGGAAAACACATCACAGCATCAATAAGTATTCTGAAGTTTTTCATGGAAATTTGTTTTCTTTGAAAATGTTTATTTCCACTCATTGCATGTACAATTGCAGGCTATTTTACTTCCATGCATTTTTTTTCTGTACAATAGATGTTGATTCACCTAAGTTAATCAAAAAGTTCATTGTTATCCTATGATAATTTGGCGATTTGTTTCATGTAATGAATTGCTTTTGCAACCTATTCACATTTTATTATTTAATAATATTGCCCATCCAAAAACATCCAATTCCTCAAAATTCACCATTTATTTATGTATTCAAGAAAATTTTTACCGAAATATTTAATTTTCTTAAGAAACTTTACCTTATTTGCTGGGTTTATTTTTTGAAAGCAGTACAAGGAAGTAAAACGTAAAGAAAGCAGTACACATAAATTGGATCGTACAAATAATCTCAAAGCAGTACAGATGATCATCTTAACTAACAGCTGGCAGAGAACCCTGAAATGTTTTAAGCTTATAAAATCTGCCTTGTGGGGGCCAAGTGGTTAGCATGCTTGGCTCTGATCAAAGAGACCCAGGTTTGAGCCCTAGAGAAGGCATGGAGTTTTTTCTTTCTTGTATAGTCTTCCTGCTGATGTCTCGCTTTTCCTCACAGATCTCTATGACATATTATACTTACATTCTCCTGTACGACCTCTTTGGAAAGTGGCTGCTTGAAGGAATACTTAATTTTTAAAAAGCATGTTACACATGCTTTTTAAAAATTAAGTATGACTTGTTTATGGATTTGAGCTTGATTACTGATCCTGGACTTGCTGCACTGGTGGGCCTCTGTTGAGGGAGAGTCTGCCGCTGTGTTTTCTGTTTGCTTCTGGGTTGCCAGTTCTAAGTGAACAGAGGCATGGGATACCTTATATCAGCTGGTGGATAATTCTAATCAGAGGCCATCGCAGGTACCTGAACCTTACTTAGCTAGTTGGGCATCGTCAAGCCTAAACTGGAGTAATGTGTCTCAGGCAGGCCATGTGGCTCTTGAAAAAGTCCACTTGAAAAGGTGGTGCCTGAAGTTCCTACCAGCATCGGTGACTTCAGCCTTTAGCGGAGGAGGAACAGGTCTTTACCCCATGCCTGCAATCAGGGGGCTGTTTGATATTGTTGGCCCTACCAATCTCAATAAACCTAATTTCTTTAAAAATCCTACTAATCATTTTCTCTCTGCAGGAACGTGGAACGTAAGGACATTACATAGAAATTATTCTCTTGATGTCCTCATGCAGGAATTCCAGCACTATAACCCAGATATTCTAGGCTTGCAAGAGACCAGATGGGCAGGTAAAGGTGAGATACTTAAAAACAACTTTAAATTTCTCTTTGCAGGGAGGGAGGATGGAAAGCATCACCAAGGCGTGGGTCTGCTGCTCAGCAGACATGCTAGTGATGCTCTTCTAGAATATGAGTGCATTAATGAAAGGTTTCTTACAGCAAAATTTCAGACAAGCATTAAAGACTTGAATGTTATGCCCCCACTGAGGATGCTGATGAGGATGAGAAGGATAGGTTTTACGAACAACTTCAGGATATTTTGAATTCTGTCAAGAAAGGAGATATTACCCTTGTTCTAGGTGACTTCAATGCCAAATTTCATACTGACTCTGATCTTTGGGGAGGGGTGATAGGCCCTTTTGGTATTGGTAGCTGCAATGGCAATGGGCAACGTCTCCTACAGGTAAGTAAACTCAATGGATTCAGAATAACTAACACATATTACAAACACCGTGACATACATAAATACACATGGGTTTCACCTGATGGGCTGCATAGGAATGTGATTGATTATATATTAATTAACAACAAATGGGCTAGTTCTGTTAGAAATACCAGGGCATATAGGGGAGCTGAAATTGGATCTGACCATTACCTTGTTAAAAGTGTCTTGCAACTTAAACTTAAAAAGTGTTGTGCTAGGGTTAAAAAATTTACCTTTAATACTGAAGCTCTGAAAGACCCAGTTATAGCTAAAGCTTACCATGATAGGTTACTTAGTCATTATGACAGTCATGGTTTGCTTAATACTGAAGTTGAGGAAGAATGGGACCATTTTAAACAGGTTTTTTGGAAACTAACAGTACTCTTTTAGGGAAAAAGGAGCAGAGGAGACAGAATTATTTAAGTGATAAGGCACTTGAGCTTATTTCAGAAAGAAGGAACTGCAGGAATGTCCTTAATCAGTACCCTACTAGTCCTAATACAAAGGATTACAGAGAGCTTAATAAACCTGTAAAGGATCAGTTAGCTACTGATAAGAATCTTTGGCTTGATGGCTTGGCTGACAAAGCTGAGGAAGCAGTTAGGCAGCACAACAGCAGAGAGCTGTACCAGATAGTTAATGTTTTATGTGGTAGAAAACGGACAGGTATACAAGGGTTGCAGGATAAACAAGGTAAGGTTATAGAAGGTGAGGATTCTGTCATGGCTGGGTGGCTAGGTGGGCTGAGCATTTCAGTGATGTTCTAAACAATGTGGTGATAGATGATAGATGCATTGGCAGCTTTAATGTTGGCCCTATAACACAATCTGAAGTTATTTTGGCTATCTCTAAACTTAAACTTCATAAATCCCCAGGGGTAGATGAAATTACTACAGAAATGCTCAGAGCTGGGAATGTTTCGGTTACCACTTGGATGACTGAAATTTTGAATAACTTTTATGATAAAGGCATGGTTCCTAAAGATTTTACCAGAGCTATTATTATCCCTATTTTCAAAAAAAAAAGGTGATCGCAGTTCTTGTGATAACTATAGGGGTATCAGCCTACTCTCTGTTCCAGGTAAAGTTCTTTCCATGATTGTGCTTAATAGAATTAAGAATCTGGTTGACAGGCAATTGCGTGATGAGCAATGTGGATTCAGAAGTGGTAGGGGATGTGTGGATCAGATATTTTCACTTAGGCAGATTCTTGAGAAATGTTTAGAGTTTCAGAAACCTTTGGTTGCTAGTTTTGTTGATTTCAAAAAGGCTTTCGACTCTGTTGATCGTCATAATTTGTGGTTGATTGTGAGATCATATGGTATACCTGACAAGTTAGTTAACATAATGAAAGCTCTCTATAATAACACTGAGTCGTGTGTGAGAGTTGGTAAGGCTTGTAGCAATTGGTTTAGCATTACGTCTGGTGTTCGACATGGTTGCATTTTGTCTCCTTTTCTCTTTAGTTTGGTTGTTGATTACGTTATGCGAAATTCACTTCAAGGGAAAGATTTTGGCCTTAAATGGGCTGGAGATACGAAAATTTCTGATTTAGATTATGCTGATGATTTAGTCCTTTTGGCAAATGATGTTGATGAGATGAACTCTTTCATTCGAGCTGTTGATGAGACTGGTAGTAGAGTAGGTTTGGTTATAAACAGAGAGAAAACTAAAGTGATGAAAATTGGTCAGGCAGGCTGTGATTCAGTTAATCTGAATGGTTGCGGTCTTGAGCAGGTGTCACAGTTTAATTACCTTGGGAGCTATGTAACTGATACTGGTGATGTGCGGCATGAGATTAACAGACGAATAGGTATTGGGTATTGCTCCTGGGACTTTTAAGAATCTATGTAGATTGTGCAGAAATAGGCGTATACACCTAAAGACTAAAATTAGACTGTATAATAGTTTGGTTCTTTCTAGGGTTAGTTATGGTAGTGAAACTTGGACGCTGTGTAAACAAGATAACAGGAAACTAGATGCTTTTGATTCTAGATGCTTACGCAGTATCTTGGGTATTAGGTGGTTTAACTTTGTAACTAATGATGAGGTTAGGCAAAGGAGTCTGCAACCTCCTTTAAGCAGCACATTTTGCAGAGAGAGACTCCGCTGGTTTGGCCATGTTGCCCGTATGGATAATTATATATTGGCGAATAGGGTTATGAACAGTGTGCCTAGAGGCCTCAGAAGGAGGGGGAGACCTAGGATGCGGTGGGCAGACAATGTCAAACATGACCTTGTTAGAATTGGTGTGCAGTGGCCGGATGCAGCAGATGTAGCTCAGGACAGATATGCTTGAAGAATTAAACTGCATGGTCTGGTTGGACCTTCGTAGCCCATGGCTGCTTGAGGATGATGATGATGATGATGTGTAGCATTAACGGCAGATCCCATCTCACCTGCCTTACCCCCCCACACTGTAACAGATGCAATATTTTTCTGCTGCAAAACGGAATTTTGCAATAAGTTAAACCAAAAGACTGATAGGCAGGAGGACTAACATTTCAAACCTTAGGCAAATATAATCCTGGTGCCTAATTTCACATTATAAATTTAATAAAATTAGATGCATTCCCAATTGGTGGCATAATAAGGGAGACAAGTAATGTGGTTCATCTTTTCATTATGCTGCCAACAACAGGGCATTACAACAAGGAACAGGGAATGCCCTGTTCCTTGTTGTAATACAGACACAGAAGATGAATAAAAATTTGAAGGATTAGTCTGAGAAATAAATTTGGTGCTCAACATCTATAAATTTCAGGCATATTTCTAAACAAACTAGAGATTTTTAAATGGAAAAATTTTACAAAAGTTTATAAAAATGGCACAGTAATTTTTTTATATTTAAATATAGTAATATGAAACAAAACTAATTAAATGCTTTTTATGGATTGAACAGACTAAACATTTTGAGAGGTCAATATGTCCTCTTTAATATCTGGTTTTAATTTTTTTAAATTTCTAGTTCAATCAAATCCCCTTAAATCCACTGACTGAAATACTACTGCAGTTAATAAGTTTACTATGCCTTTCTAATCTTAAACAAAGGAAAGTACTATACTGTTTTGCTTACAAATGTTTTGCATTCAACTTTTCTTTGCACTTACCATATTTGTTACTATTAGTGTTAACTAAGCAGACTGATATTTTGCAAAGTAGGTAAAATACTACTTATTCTTGATACCATCTTTGTTTTTTATTGTGCAATAAACAGATTATATTTCTCAAAATATATTGCCAGAAAACAATTCAAGTGAGGCCTCTGTGTATGGCACCATAAACCTTTCAAAAAGGGAGAAACAAGTACAAAAAAAAGTAACTGTAGCAGTATAAATGAAATCTGCAGCAAATACTGATTGCATTTAGTGGAATTGTGAAATTCAAGACGAGTGCACTATGCATGCTGAGAAACTGTACAGACAGGGTTGTCATTGAAGTTTATTCTGCTACTGAAATACTACACTTGAAATGGTATTTCATTGCATACACAATAATTAAAAATGTTCCAATTAAGAACAAGCAAAAGTTATTACAGCAGAGTTTCTAGTAATACTGATCTTAAAAACAAATATTTTTTTTCTCCTGTCATAGAAATATGTCACTTTCTGCAAATAACAAGAAATTAAAAACACATTAAATACAAAATGCTGAAATAAAATGAAAGCTTTCAGCTCGTTTTCATGGAAGCAAATGTTTTCATGTTGCCGTCTGTCCATCTGTAAACATTCAACTTCTTTGTTTTTAGAAACAAATTAAAATCTTTTTTGGGTGGATAGGTATTGACAAAATATTAAGATTCCCACTTCCCACCAAATAGCTGCAATTGTGACCTCTAACAGAGTAATTTCAAAGTTTCAAATTAATATTGCAAGTGATGCAATTATGTTAGAAATTTGGTGAAAATTTGGTTGTGAAATGTGAATGTCATTAAGTTTGCATTGACAACAATGATTTTCACCTTACTCCAAGAGGGGCTGGGAAAATAAAATTTTTGTGTTTTAACCCTTTCAGGACCATAAGGTTTCTAAGAGTAAATATTAGTATGTAACTGTTTATTTTAGTTTGTTTAGACGTAAAATAAATAAAAATCATAAGAAAAATACATAACAATGTGTAGTTTTTTTGGAATTTTATGGGAAATATTTTTCCCAATGGACTATAAAGGTAACACAAATTATAGTTAGGCTTATTATCCAATGTCTATTATTTATTGGTTTATTATAACAAAATGTTAACTAAAATAATACAAAATTATGAAATAAAATTACTATACAAAATGATGTGCTAATTATGATATTCGGCGAAGCAATTTCTTTTGGTAGTGAGGCAAAGATGGACATTGCACATAGTACATATATTATGCGTCCCGACAGTTCTTTTTTTTCTTCTAAACGTTCCCGTTTACGTAATTGCGTTCGGCATACGTTCTATTTTGACATTCTGTATAAAAAATGCAGATAAGGTTATAATTAAATACGACAATCACCAATTTTAAAATGGGAAAAATGTTTCCCTTGGTCGTGAAAGGGTTAAGAGATAATTGTTCGTTCTTTAAGATTTCTTCTTTTTGCATTGGTATCCAGCCCAAAAAGAATTTATAAATTGTTTGATTCACACGTTTTGAATCTCCCAAAAGTTTTGATTTCACCCTCAAATGATGAAAATTTTTGAAAATAACATTGCAAATTATCTATTTGTACTAAAAATTTGATATTTTAGTGGTGGTACTAAAAATTTGATATTTTAGTGGTGGAGTGTGATGATTAAATGGCTTATATTGGCAGCAACAATTTATCCTTCAGAGATTAATGAAAATTCTTTTGAATTAAATAAATACTACTGAAATATGATAATTCACAGTTTTCAAATCCTCCAAAATACCTCAATTTACATTGTTAGAGGGTATTAAATTAAAAAATGTAAAACTTAAAGTAATACTGCAAATGACATATTTATGCTAGAAATTAGAATTTCTGGTGATAGAATGTGTTGATGAAGAACAGACAAACAGGTTAATTTACTAACAGAAATATAACTGATACTATCATATGTGTTTTAATTAAATTGCAATTTGTTAAAATTTGACCAATAGCTTTTTTTTTTCAATATAGCACTTATTTTTAAAATTTTCAATAATATTTTAATATAGTAATAATAAATTTTATATACAATGACTGATTTTTCCATTTAACCATAGAGGATGAGATATTCTTTTTGCATTATAAGACTAATAATATATTATTATTTACATTTTCCAATCAGCCATTAATACAAATAACTACTATTAAAGGGTGCAAAATGCAGAAAACGAAAAACTTAATTTTCTTTGAAAATAAAACATCCTACATTTGCCAGAGATTATATGTTAATTTTTCTAGTTTTTTTTTTTGTGTAAAGCACATTATTAGAAACAGCAAAAATGGTAATATCCCAGAGAAGACGACACTTTAAAAGTATCCAGTTCTACTAATAAATCATTAATTGCCTAGTTAATTTTAAGCATTTTTGTTTTAAGCAGAAAAATAACTGAACTTTAGAATTTTTCTTAAAGTAAACAAAAATTCTGAAAAATTAAAAAATGACAGATACAGGTGAAAACTTAAAATATTTTGAAGAAAAGTTACCTAGTGTGTCTTGAAACTTTAAATGACTATAAATTGTAATAAATGCTCATCTGTACTTTTTAGTTATTTGAAAACACTAAAAACATCATGGTAAAGGTTCAAGTTGAAGTATTTGCCTAGTTTCATCTCATATCAGAATTCTGTTCAGGACTGAAAAGGTTTGAAACAAAATGTTTAAGTGTTCCTTCACTATAATATAGTAATATTATTGTGTATAGGGGTGATTGCTGCTGTATATTTATGATTGTGCTCTTTTGTATATGATTATTAAAATAGTTGTACAGGGTAGTTATAATTAAATTACATTGCTTTGGAGGACAGTGGATCAAAAAATGTTGGCCCCATAGAGCTAAAATTTGATATGACATTGAGGAAAAATTATCATGAAATTTGAAAACCCCTTTGCTGTTGTTCAAGTTCTTAACACATCAAGAAATGCTGGGATTAGACCGAAGTTTTGCCAAGTGATTATTATATGAACTTCGAGTGTTAATTCTAGTCAATGGAAATTTTTGAAGAAAATCTTTCTAAATGAAATAAATGTAGGAGAAAAGAATCTGACTATTGTGGAATTAGAAGTAAATACTGGTGTTTTCCAATGAATTCTGTCAAAAAAGGAGACATTACCTTGTTCTAGGTAACTTCAATGCTAAAGTTGGTACTGACTCTTACCTTTGGGGAGGGAAATAGGTCCTTTTGGTTGGTATCTGCAATGAGCAGAGTCTCGCACAGATAAGTAAATTTAATGTTTGAGAATTACTAACACTTATTACAAACAATGCGACAATGCACATGGGTTTCACCAGATGGGCTGTATAAGAATATGACTGATCTTATATTAACAGCAAATGGGCTAGTTCTGTTAGGAATACCAGAACATTAGGGGAGCTGAAATTGGATCTGACCATTACCTTGTTAAATGTATCTTGCAACTTAAACTTAAAAAGTGTTGTGCTAAGGTTAAAAAAGTTACCTTTAATACTGAAGCTCTGAAAGACTCAGTTTTATCTAAAGCTTACCATGATAGGTTACTTAGCTATTATGACAGTCATGGGATCTGACCATTACCTTGTTAAATGTATCTTGCAACTTAAACTTAAAAAGTGTTGTGCTAAGGTTAAAAAAGTTACCTTTAATACTGAAGCTCTGAAAGACTCAGTTTTATCTAAAGCTTACCATGATAGGTTACTTAGCTATTATGACAGTCATGGTTTGCTTACTACTAAAGTTGAGGAAGAATGGAGCCATTTTAAAAGAGGCTTTTCTTGAAATTAACAGCACTCTTTAGGTAAAAGGGAGCAGAGGAGGCAAAATTATTTGAGTAATAAGGCACTGAAGCTTATTTTGGGAAAAAGAACTGCAGAATGTTCTTAATCAATACCCTATGAGTTCTAGCAGAAAGCATTAAAGAGTTTAATAAACACGTAAAGGATAAGTTAGCAGCTGATAAGAATCTTTGGCCAGATGGCTTGGCTGGCAAAGCTGAGGAAGCAACTAAACTTGCATATAATGGGTAATACAAAATTAGCCTAATAGCAGAGAGCTGTACCAGATAGTTAATGTTTTATGTGGGAAAAAACAAACAGGTATACAGGGATTGAAGAATAAACAAAGTAAGGTTATTGAAGGTGAGGATTCTGTCATGGCTAGATAGGCTGAGCATTTCAGAGATGTACTAAACAATGTGGTTAGTTCTACTCCTATTGTTTGTAATGAAGATAGATACATTATATTATATTGGGGAGGGAAATAGGCCCTTTTGGTATTGGTATCTGCAATGGGCAGAATCTCGCACAGATAAGTAAATTTAATGTTTGAGAATAAATAACACTTATTACAAACAATGCGACATACATAAGTACACATGGGTTTCACCAGATGGGCTGTATAAGAATAAGATTGATCTTATATTAACAGCAAATGGGCTAGTTCTGTTAGGAATACCAGAACATTAGGGGAGCTGAAATTGGATCTGACCATTACCTTGTTAAAAGTGTCGTTAAAAACATTCCAAATGTATCTTAAATTATTTATTATGGACCTTGTAATTGAGCCAAAATATATGTTAAATTACCAAATAGCTCAGGTGCCAGGCAATTAATCTTGCCAATAGTTAAACAAGGGTTCTCTTCTGAGTATCAGTTGCATTAATTAGCAGAAAAGAATTCAGTTCAAAAAGATTGAAATTATTAAATTTAATTCTAGTCAAATATCAAATTCCCTGCTCAAGAGAAAAAATCAGTAGTCAAAACTATTTCATAAAACAAATAAAGCTTATTTCCAAAAAATCTAGACTCACGAAAGCAAAGTTTCCTTCTACAAATATCTGAGCAACTAAGAGCTGTCTAAAAATATCACTCCTATGAGCTCCAACAAAATCTCCACCAATTCTACATTCTCAACTCACAACTCCACTACTATGTCTCTCTACTGACTGCTGTCGAACTACTAACTCCGTGACCTAACGTCACTTGCTATACACATTGCATGCAGCTGACATGTGTGTGTTTCACACTGGGAAAGTACATTTGCATAAATTTATGACCGTGTGCTTGCAATGCTATGACACAAGAGGAGGAATGTCCTCCTACATGCATTAGCAGCTGTCAATCAAAAATCAAAATTGAGCATGCACAACTCCTCTTGCAGTATGGGATAGGAGATATGATGATCAACTTAAAGAAAAGCTCCAAAATAATAATCATAATGGAAATAAAGTAAAACTGGTTAAGGAAAAGTAAAAGTGAATGGGTAACCATCACAATTACTGGTTTTACTGGCTTTAATGTTGGCTCTGTGTCACAGTCAGAAGTTATTATAGATATTTTTAAACTTAAATTACATAAAATCCCCATGGGTTAGATGAAATTACTACTCAAATGCTTAGAGCTGAGAATATTTCTGTTACCACATGACTGACTGAAATTTTAAATATTTTTTATGATAAAGCATTGTTTTTAAGGATTTTACCAGAGCTATTATTATCCTTATTTTTAAAAAAGATGATCACAGTTCTTGTGATAACTATAGGGGTATCAGCCTACTTTCTGTTCCAGGTAAAGTACCTTGCACGATTGTGCTTAATAGAATTAAGAATCTGATTGACTGACAATTGTATGATGGCAGTATGGATTCAAAAGGGGATGTGTAGATCAGATCTTTCATTTAGGCAGATGCTGAGAAATGTTTAGTTTCAGAAATTTATGATTACTAACTTTGTAGATTTCAAAAAGGCTATTGATATCTCTGTTGATTATCATAATTTGTAGTTGATTGTGAGATCGTATGGAATACCTGACAAGTTACTAAACGTAATGAAAGTTCTCTACAATAACACAGTCATGTGTGAGAGTTGATAAAGCTTGTAGCAACTGGTTTAGCATTGCTTCTGGTGTTTGACAAGGATGCATTTTGTCTCCTTTCCTCTTTGGTTATTGATTATGTTATGCGAAATTCACTTCAAGGGAAAGATTTCAGTCTTAAATGGTCTGGAGATACGAAAATTTCTGATTTAGATTATGCTGATGATTTAGCCCTTTTGGCAAATGATGTTGATGAGATGAACTCTTTCATTCGAGCTGTTGATGAAACTGGTAGTAGAGTAGGTTTGGTTATAAACAGAGAGAAAACTAGTGATGAAAATTGGTCAGGCAGGCTGTGATTCAGTTAATCTGAATGGTTGCAGTCTTGAGCAGGAGTCACAGTTTAATTATCTTGGGAGCTATGTAACAGATAATGGTGATGTGTGGCATGAGATTTACAGATGAATAGGGATTGCTGACAAGACTTTTAAGAATTTATGGAATGTGGAGAAATAGGCATATACACCTAAAGACTAAAATTAGACTGTATAATAGTTTGGTTCTTTCTAGGGTTAGTTATGGTAGTGAAACTTGGACCCTTTGAAAACAAAATAACAGGCAACTTGATGCTTTTGATTCTAGATGCTTATGCAGTATCTTGGGCATTAGGTTTTCAACTTTATAAGTAATAATGAAATTAGGGAAAGGAGTCAGCAACCTCCTTTGAGCAGCATATAGTGCAGAGAGAAACTGTTGGTTTGGCCATATTGTCTGTACACATAACTATAGTTTAGCGAATAGGGTTATGAACAGTGTGCCTAAAGGTCTCAGAAAGAGGAGATCTAGGATGGGGGGGGGGGGAGACAATGTCAGACAGGACCTTGTTAGAATTGATATACATTGGTGAGATGCAGCTCAGGAGAGGTGTGTTTTGAGAATTAAATTGCATAATCTGGTTGGACTTCCATAGCCCTAGCTGCTTGATGATGATGAATATTTATGATGAGCAACCATGTTATTGTTTTGATAACAGAGCTTAATAATGTGCGATCCTTTAGTCAGGTATCATGATAACTTTCTTCTTTCATTCTATTATTACCTTGTGATGCCCCATTGTTCACTTTTGCTTTACTTTAACCAGTTTTGTTTAATTTACGTTATATTTATCATTTTGGGGATTTTTATTTCCTTTTTGGCATCACAGCACTCATTTCCAAGAGTTAGGAGTTGCGCATGCGCAACTCCGATCTTCCGACTGTCAACCGCTAAAGCGCGTGCACAATTTGCATCACGTCCCCTCTTGCATCATTCGTCATTTTATGTAAATGTCTTTTCCGGCGTGCAACATGACACGTGTCTGGTTCTTGTTTTAAACCGGTGACTTGCTAGTCACAGCAGTTAGTCAGTGGGCAAAGCATAAGCAGTAGCAGAGAGAGAGAGTGCCTAGTGCACGGAGTTGTAGAGTGCGAGAGGAGGAGAAGAGAGTACGTTGTAGCATGGTGAGTTGATATTTTGGAAATAAATCTGTTTGTTATTATAAACTTTTTGAGTTTTACAATTTTTTCTCTTGAGCAACGCGAATTTAGATTAACAGTATTTAGACCTTTTGACAATCAATTTTGATTCTAACTATTTACTCATTAACGCTCGCTGGCATTTTGAGCCCTACTTTAACTTAGTCTATTTTTTTGGCAATTTGTTAATTATTGCCTGGTGCCCGTCTCAGCTATCTGGAGCATAAAACTAATTAGATCAGGAAAAAGGTCCAACTTTAAAGTATTTTGCATATTATTTGCAGCGTTATAACCTGCTTTTATAATATTTCACAGACATGTAATCCGGGTATAATTTTTGTGATTCCTTCCCAGAGTGTCCCTGTGTTCCACCCAGAGGCATGTTTCGGAAACTTTTTTCTTCATATCACCCAATTCCATATTGCCTGACTATTCTGTTTCAAATTTCAGTCCTGCACAGTCCACAATTTTCATCCACAGGCTTCCAAAGTGGAACAGTTTAATTATAGCCAAAATGTACATTAATGGATAATATCGAAACTTTAATGAGTATGTACAATGACATACTTAATCATGAAATCATATATTTCATCAAATCATACTTAATATTAATTTATTCGATACATTTAATATTTAAGGCATGGATGTATGTGTCGTTTTTCTGCTGAGGTCCTGCCATCCTCTCAGTTCTTGTACCATGGCATATAAACTGACAGGTTCCTGTCAGACCTCTGTGGCAAGCAGCTGCTTGAGGGGGTATTTATTATTTTTATTTTATTTTTGATTAACTTGGGTGTTAAAGAACAAATTAATGGCATTAAGCAAGTACCAATAGAATTGCCCTACATTCAGATGGATGCAATTAGACGCACTGAAATGTTTTTAAAGAGAGCACATGGAAATTCAGGAAATTTGAAACTGTAATGTAAATAAGCATTAAAATATCTGAAAAAGAACAGGCATTGTTTTGATTCAAATTTATTAACAACTGGGTTTCTACAACTGCAATTTTTTAACTATTAACATATAAAATGCATATAGGGGAATCACTCTTGGTAGCTATCTTTCCGTTTATACTAATCACTACAAATTAATAAAACTCTGGATTTATAATGTTTAAATGTTAATGTACAGCTATTAATCGTAGTTATTAAAATTTTATACTAATCAGCCTTCAAGTACACCAACAGAGTTCTTGTAAATGAACTAATAACAAACATAATTGCCAGATATTTAGTTCACAAAGAAACCTTTATTCCTAATATAACAAATTTATAATGCAGAATTGTGCATCATTTTGCTTCCTTCAGCATTCATGAATTACTATTCAATGAATATACTTGCATGGAGTGAATATATTGCATATGGTGATAGTGGTTTAATTAGAAATTTTTTTTAACATACAGGTATAATGGAGGAACTGGAGTACCCCACTTTTTCTATTCAAACAAAGTTTGCTTATACCAGTGTTTTCCAGGAATGCATTGCTCAGCATAAGCCACACTGTATTGACTTGAAATTAAAAATTAAACTTCACCTACAATATAAACCAGATACAAACTTGAAAATAGTTTAAGCTATGATGAAAATTCTATAAATACAAATCAAGATATAAAGGACCAAAATATTGAAGTGACAGGAAATTTTAAAGTAGTTCATATAAAAAATTCTGCCATGTTTCAAAAATGATTGTTTAGAGTGAAATTACATAATTTATTAATTTTCTCATTGAATTTTCAACCAGTTTTGATTCAATTAAAAGATGTATTAATGAATGAAAAAACGTAGTCTGCCCCCCACCCATCCCATTGCAACAGTGAATAAATTGTTCACTCTCATTTCTCGAACATAGGAATCAGAAATGCACATTATATTATTGCATCATTAGTTTACTACATCAGGGCTACTAAAACAGCTGTCTGTGGCATAAGAAATATATTCCATGTCCTTTGAAAAATTCGAATACAAAAACAGAAGTGCATTTTTGGAAATGAATTATGAAACATTAAATTTTATTATTAATTCTGATTTTTGCATTCATGCCATAACTCTTTTGGCTCTTTTATTATTTGCATTCAAGTCATAATTATTTTGACCTTTTTTACTATTTGCTGAAAATACCAGTTTATTCAGCATTAACAACATAATGGTGCTTTTTCACAGTAGTTCAATATATCAAATTTAGATTAAATAAGAATCTAACTCTCTGATAGTTCTACTTAATTTTGAAACAGCCACACTGAAAGTTATACAACACAAACATTTGCAAACTTCTCACTAGATAGTCTCTTTTCCTGTTATACATATATTTCTGTGATGTGCCAATCAAAAGTCATCAGAATATTCTTTGTATTTCAGCATTTGGGTGTGGGTGATTTAGTTTGTAGTATGCCAAACTAGTATCATAATGTTTTTAGGCTCAAATCCCAGCTGTACCAGCATTGAGATTTATTTCCATTAACCCGTACTCTGTCCTCAGTGAGAAAGGGGAAATGGATGGGCTTGGAAATACCACCCTCTGTTGGATGAGTTGTGACCCCATGCTCAGGAGAGCCCTACTCTGTGTGCATTTGAAGGATGTATGGATGATCTTAATGGGAAATTTCCAGCTATCTCCTAACAGTTGTCCAATGAATCCCCTTCCCTAACTAACTCTGAGCCCTTGGGAGTATCTTTTCCAAATATATGGAATTTTGGATAATTGCTGTCATCCTATAACTATTTATGATATCTAATGAATATTGGCTAACCAACTGAACAGTAAGTAAAAAGGACTTAGAAAAAAATCTATTGAATCACTGAAAACCAATAAAACTATTTTATTCATTCAGTCAGGTTGTCACAACACCAGTGCTACTCAAAAAATTCCTTAATAAATTGAAACACATTTTATGACCCTTCAACATTTCATAATTATCCAGAAAATTATCTAATTACTCCAAAAAAATTTGCTGGGGCCCTCAGCCCATCCTCCACTGCATTTCAAAATCAATCTTTATCTACAATAGAATCAGAGATAAAGGATATTCTTGCAATTAAATATTATATAAAAATTTAAAATGTTAATAACCCGGATATTTAAAACATTATCAAAGTTGGTGTATACTTTTGAGGCCATCAAGTGGTACTTTGTTGCCCTTTTGAGGCTCATCAAGTGGTACTTTGTTGCCTTGTTGCCAAAGGATCATGGCCTAACTGATGAGAACTACTGTACTAGATGAACACAGCAACTTGAAGATCACTTACATGAAATAAGAATATTTCATCAGGTACAATAACTTAAATCATGTGCAAAAATTTAAAGTGGTGACATAGTCATTCCAGTTTTGAATATTACAATGGGAATTTTGGGATTCAATAGGTTGGAGTGGTAACAATGTTTTTTCAATCTTATTTAACAATGTCTTTGTGGGATCTTCTGCAACCCTTTGTACTTTGAAATTCTTACAAAGGCAAAATAGTTTAAAAAACTGCACTTACAATATTGATGGAACACACTGACAGCAAGTGAAACTCCCTCCCTTGTATATAGATCTATTTATTATGTGTAGATGATGCAGTTTCAGTAGTAAATAGCATATTATAACAATAATTTTAATAAAATAATAATAATAAATAATAACAATAATTTTAATAAATTTTATTTAAATATATGAAGCACTTTATTACACTGCCTTAGTATATTATTTTATTGTTTAAGTGTATTTGAAAATTAAAAAATAAATAAATACCCCTCTCAAGCAGCTGCTTGTCACAGAGGTCTGACAGGAGTCAGTCAATTTATACGCCATAGTAGATATGTGAGACAGGAGGAACCTTTAGCAGAAAAATAACACAAACAGCCATATGTTAGCTGGAGCTCAAAACCAGCTAGATCCCTCGGATCAATAGTCAAGCACACTAATCACTCAGCCAAGGGACAGTTTTATAAATTAGTGGAAAATAATACTAATCTGTACAAATATAGGAAAAAGCTTAATTAAATTTAAAATTATACACATGTAACTTACCTTCCTTACTTTGAATCAATGACCCTTTTTCACATCCTGCTGCTTGCTTGATAAAGTAACTGAGAGGAGGCTTCATTATCTCCAATTTGTAGCTGCGATCAGGCTTAGTAATAAAAATATTTAATAAATAACTTTAAACAATATGATTTAAAACACAAAAAATTCAAAAAATGTTAATAGGAATAATTACTGTTCATTAAGATAAATAGTAAATAAACTTGACATACTTGGTATTAACCTATAAATAACCACTTTAAGTCGATTTAAATTTTAGAGGAAAAATTGTCTTGAGCCGGGTGGGATACGAACCCACGACCTCCTGATAACATGTCAGGTGCTCTGGACCACTGAGCTACTGGCCACTGATCAAGATCTCCTATAATTGATGATATGAACCATTTTAACCTACTTCCTATGTAGGGAGTGTTCAGGCAATTTTTGCCACATGCAGCAGACACAAGCCATATAGATGGATACTCCCTACATAGGAAGCCCTATGTAGGGACCCTACATACATTGCCTGAATACCCCTACATAGGAAGTAGGTTGAAATGGTTCATATCACCAATTAGAGGAGATCTTGATCGGTGGCCAGTAGCTCAGTGGTCCAGAACACCTGACATGTTATCAGGAAGTTGTGGGTTTGTATCCCAACTGGCTCAAGACAATTTTTCCTCTAAAATTTAAATCAACTTCGAAGTGGTTATTTATTGGTTAATACCAAGTATGTCGAGTTTATTTACTATTTATCAACTGTGTATTACTTGTAAGGAAATACTTTCCATCTATATGGCTTGTGTCTGCCGCATGTGGCGAAAATTGACTGAATACTCCTATATAGGAAGTAGGTTGAAATGGTTCATATCATTAATTAGAGGAGATCTTGATCGGTGGCCAGTAGCTCAGTGGTCCAGAGCACCTGACATGTTATCAGGAGGTCGTGGGTTCATACCGGGCTCAAGAAAATTTTTCCTCTAAAATTTAAATCGACTTCAAAGTGGTTATTTATATGTCATTACTGTTCATTAATTGAAGGAAGTGCAAACTTGATTTAAAATATTGGAAAAAAGAAACAAAGAAAAATGTTTTTCACTTGCAACAAATTACAAAAAACAATTTTCAGTTAATAGAAAATTTGTCTTGAGCACATAATATGAACCAGTGACTCCTAATAAAATATAGTTGCTCTGGTCATCGATTTGTATCCTGCTCAACTCAAGAGAATTTTTTACTATATTAAAATTATTACTTGACCTATTTGGTTACAAGATGTTAATAAGTTACAAATATAATAATGCAAAAAATGAATAGGGTGAAAATATTTAAATCTATGGTACAAATCTATGGTTATATCAAATATGAGAAAAATAATTTCACTATAGTTGAGCAAGTTCATTGATTATTAGAAATAAATCACTTATTTTTAAAGTAAACAAATATATGCTATATCAGAGAGCATTAGTTGACTACTCTTCCTTGGCTTGAAATCCTTATATAATAAGCCACTCTCATTTTCAACTGCTCAACAGATATGAAATCTCAAATTCTTTACATGGGATAGAAAATGTTTTTTTGTGAGACAATGAGATCTCCATGGATAGTATAACCTCTGATGCAAAATTTGGATGATTCTGAAAACATTCCAACAAATATAACTCTCAACAAATTCTAAAAACTCTTTCCCTCTTTAAAAAAAATAAGGTTTTAAAATGTGTATACCAATCTACATCATGCCAAAATAAATGTGTCATCATCATCATCCTCAAGCAACCATGGGCTACAGAGATCCAACCAGACCATGCAATTTAGTTCTCCAAGCATATCTGTCCTGAGCTACATCTGCTGCATCTGACCACTGCACACCATTTCTAACAAGGTCCTGTTTGATATTGTCTGTCCACCACATCCTAGGTCTTCCCCTCTTTCTGAGGCCTTTACACACATCTTTATTCACTAATCTACAATTATCTATATGGGAAACAAGAACAAACCAATGGAGTCTCTCTATGCACAATATGCTGCTTAAAGGAGGTTGCCAACTTGCATAACCTCATCATTACTTAAAAAGTTGAAACACCTAATGCCCAAGATATTGTGTAAGCATCTAGTTTCCTGTTGTTTACAAAGTGTCCAAGTTTCACTACCATAACTAACCCTAGAAAGAACCAAACTATTACACAGTCTAATTTTAGTCTTCGGGTGTATACGCCTATTTCTCCACACTCTCCACGGATTCTTAAAAGTCCCATCAGCAATCCCTATTTGTATGTTAATCCCATGCTGCACATCACCAGTATCTGTTACATAGATCCCAAGATAATTTCACTGACACAACTGCTCAAGAATGCTACCATTCAGATTAATGTTCATCAGTTTAGTTTCCTCTCTATTTATCACTAAACCTACTCTATTACCAGTCTCATCAACAGTTCTACTGAAAAAGTTCATCTCATCAACATCATTTGTCAAAAGGGACAAATCATCAGCATAATCTAAAACAGAAATTTTCAGATCTCCTCTAGACCATTTAAGGCCAAAACCTGTCCCTTGCAGTGAGTTTCACATAACATAATCAATAACCAAACTACAGAAGAAGGAGACAAAATACACTCTTGTCAAACACCAGAAGCAATGATAAACCAATTGCTACAAGCCTTACTAACTCTCATGACTCAGTGTTATCATACAGATATTTCATTATATTAAGTAAATCGTCTGGTATGCCATACGAACCCACGATTAACCACAACTCATGACAATCAACAGAGTCAAAAGCCTTTTGGAAATCAATAAAGCTAGTAACCAAAGGTTTCTGAAACTCTAAACATTTCTTCAAAATCTGCCTGAGTAGAAAAATCCGATCTACATATCCCCTACCACTTCTGAATCCATATTGCTCATCACGCAATTGTTTGTCAACCAGATTCTTAATTCTATTAAGCACAATCATGCAAAGAACTTTACCTGGAACAGAAAGTAGGCTGATACCTCTCTAGTTATCATAAGAACTGCAATCACCTTTTTTTAAAATAGGAATAATAATAACTCTGGTAAAATCTTTAGGAACAATGCCTTTATAATAAAAGATATTCAAAATTTCAGTCTGCCATATGGTAACAGGATGAACTATTGTGAAAACAACAATCAACGAGGAATTCAACGAAGCTGACAAAAGCAACATTCGGGATCTTCCAATGTCACACAGAAAACAGCTGATCGATGAAGAGTCAATTGAGCTAGATGATGAAAGATTGAAGGAAGATACCTATGGCTTTTGCTATAACTATAATACAGTGGGATCATTAGGGGCTACTAGGGCTCAGACCTGCATGAAATTCTTAAAGTTTTACCTTTAATTGAGAAAACAAAAATAATGCTAAAATGTTGATAGAAAATATAAATTTAATATCTGAGCTAATATTTTAAGCAGAAAAACACAGTCTTGGCTACTTTCAGTTCGTTTTGCTCTTTATTGACAACATCAAGTGACAAAGGGAAGATCATTTGGGGGTAATTCCAACTCGACCTTATGACAGGAGATCGTTACATGGCCCATGCCAGTCACAACTCTTTTGCTTGGCCTTGTGGCAGCAATAGAAGCAGGAAAGAGGACAACATCTGGGATAATTTATGCTAGCCCACTGTCCAATTGCATCTCTTTACTGACAATGCTCTTGTGTAACCTTCAAGAGAAACAGACCTGGGTGAGGAAACACCTATGGAGGAGTGGGAGGAGGTATGTTACTTTTATTTCTTTTACATATATTTATAATTCGAATAAAGTTGACTATTTTTGGAACACCATTTAATAGGCTACTGAAAGATCTCAAACTTTTTGACACTGCAACTCCTAGAATTGTAATAAACTTATGCAACCCCCTAGAATTGTAGATAAAATTATGCAAACTCTTCCCCATAATAGAGAACCTACATATATGCAAAAAAAAAAAATCACTAAAAATACCAACAGAAAAAAAAACTAAAATTCACAGAAAAATCTGCAATGAAACTTTTAGACCACCACCATGGGTATTGGCAGGAATGTTTTTAGAGGTGGGCAAAAAATATACCAATGTTTCAAGACAGAAATATTTGTCATGCTAATTCATTAAGGAGATCAGTCCAGATCAGTGTGGCCTACTGATCTGGTCATCTATGGCCACTTTTTCCACTGCCCTGCTGAGGAGGGTCAACTTAATAGAGTCCTGGTGCTGACCATTTATACCCACTAGACTGGACTGATTTACAGCTTTGAGCTTGATTATAGATGGTAGCTAGGCATAAACAAACTTGCTGCAGTGGTGAGCCATTGTCAAAGGAGAATCTGCCACTTGTGGACTGTTAGCCCGAAGTGAGCAGAGGCACAGGATACCTTATATCAGCTAGTGGATAATCCTGATCAGAGGCCATTGCAGGTATCTCAATCCTCACTTAGCTAGTGGGCATTGCCAATCCTAAACTAGATAATGTGTCTCAGGCAGGTCACATGGCACTTGAAAAGGTGATGCCTGAAGTTCCTACCTACATGGGTGGCTTCAGCCTTTAGCAGTGGAGGGAAAAGGTCTTTGCCCCATACCTGCAATTCAGGGGGCTGTTTGATATCATTAGCCCTATCGCTCTCAATAAACTGTTTCTTTAAAAATCCTACTAATCATTTTTCCTCTGCATGTACGTGGAACATGAGGATGTTACATAGAGATTATTCTCTTGATGTCCTCACATGCAGGAATTCCAGCATTATAACCTAGTTATTCTAGGCTTGTAAGAATCCAGATGGACAGTTAATGGTGAGATACTAAATATAACTTTAAATTTCTCTTTTCAGGAAGGTAGGATGGAAAGCATTTCCAAGGTGTAGGTTTGCTTCTCAGCAGATACACCAGTGATCTGCTGAGAAGCAAATCTACACCTTGAAACTCTTCTAGGATATGACTGTATTAATGAAAGATTTCTTACAGCAAAATTTAAAACAAAAAACAAAGAAATGAATGTCATCTGCTGTTATGCCCCCACAGAGAACTCTGATGAGAACAAGAAGGATAAGTTTTACAGAGAAGTTCAAGATATTTTGAATTCTGTGAAGAAAGGAGATATTTATCTTGTGCTAGGTGACTTCAAGGCTCAAATTGGTTCTGACTCTGACCTTTGGGCAGGAGGTTTAGGTCCCTTTAGCATTGGTAGTTCCAATGGCAATGGGGAACGTCTCCTACAGGTAAGTAAACTTAATGGTTTACGAATAACTAACACATACTACAAACACCAGGATATTTATAAATATATACTGGTTTCACCTGATGGGTTGTACAGGAATATGATAGATTATATATTAATTAACAGCAAATGGGCTAGTTCAGGTTTTTATGGTAGCAAGGTTAGTTATGGTAGCAAAACATAAACCCTTTGTAAGTAGGATAACAAGAAACTTTTGATGCCTTTGATTCTAGATGCTTGTGCAGTATCTTGGGCAGTAGGTGGTTTGACTTTGTAAGTAATTATGAAGTTAGAAGAAGGAGTCATCAACCTCCTTTGAACAGCATTTTGTGCAGAGAAAAACTGCATTGGTTTCGCCATGTGTAGAGCTGCAGATTGGCAAACAAGATTATGAAAAGTGTGCCTAAAGGCTTGAGGAAAAGGGGGACTAGGATAAGATGGACAGACAATGTCAAACAGGACTTTGCTGGAATTGCGCTACAGTGGCCAAATGCAGCAGCTATAGCTCAGAACAGACATATCTGGAGAGGAAAATTACATAGTCTGGTAGTACCTCTGTAGCCCATGGCTACACGAGGATTTTGTATGCATACTTCTAAAGCAAAGGAAAATGTAAAAAAAAAAATCAAAATTTCAATATTTCTGAAATTTAAAGATACAAAACTCACTCTGTGTATTTTAATGTGCATTGGTATCAAGTAAAATCTTCACTACTTGCTACTGAAAGCAAAAAAAATCAGTTTTCTGATGAAAAAGAAATGATAAAAAAATTGTAAGTGTTTTAATCCCAAATTGTATTTATTTTTGTTCCCAGAACATCATTTCAGTTACTTCTGATACTTGTTTAAACAGAATGGGTAACAAATTGTTCTGCTCATTGGAAGAACCTAAAATAACATTTAAAAAGCATTAGCCGCCAAGAAATGTTTCGTCATGTGATGCCACTGCTATAACTTAGACGTAGAAGATCCACTGATGAAAGATTATTCTACATGTAGGAATACTCTGACAGAAGTTGGGTTATTTTACCTCTAAGCAGCACTTTTTTGCACACAATGGGCTAAACGGCTATGGCACAAGAAACCTGAAGCTCAGAGAAGGCTGACACTGGACAGCTGTTTGGATAGATGGTAGCCTCCCATCAAGGCCATCCAGTGTGTTCTTTAACTTGCACAGGGTATGGTTCTCCTGCACATAGGGCCAAAGCTTAAATTCTCATCCAACAGAAGGTCAACAGAAGGTTTTTCAGCTTTCCAAGCCCATCGGTGTTCCCTATTAACTGTGGTTGGGTGGGGAGTTTTGTGGAGATAAATCTCAACACTGGCACAGCTGGGGCTTAAACCTGGGAACTGCAGATTACAAGCCTGACTTGCTATCAACTGAGCCCTCCCCTCCTCAACTGAAATAAGAGATGAAAATGACTCCAATTTGGATAGAAGTGCTGGATGCAAACTAAATGATGCCACTGCATGTTATCCTGAACTTTACGAAAGGAAAGGCTTTCATACAAACAAATAATTTACCATCCATTATCAGCAGTGTCTAAATCTCCCACTTCAAAATAACTTCGAATTTCAAAGGCCAGTAAAGAATTTATATTATCCAATCATATTCAGTAGAAACCTCCTTTTTGTCCCCTCTACCATCACCCACTTTAGAATGACTGCCCATCCAAACACCACACCTCAGCTTTAAACATCAGCTTTTTTTGGGGTTAAAGGGTAGAAGCCTAATTTACAATGTATTACAGCATATAATGAATTAGTGCTGAACAAATCACAGGAGAAAATATAGTACATCAATTTTTATGATAAATAGACCAAATACTTCTATGTGCATATTTAATCATTATTCTTCCTTTCTTTTTCAAAATGAGAATTTCAGAGGATGTACCTTTCAAAAAGATACTCTCTTGTGGAAGGGAATGGAAGGGGAGGGCTGCTAGATTAGTGTGGCCTACTGATCTAGACATCTATGGCTACTTTTCTCTTTTTCTGCCCTGCTGAGGAGTGGTGAACCACACAGAGTCTTGGTGCTGACCATATAAACTGGAATAAGACTCTGAGCTTGATTATGGATCCTGAAATTGCTGAACTGGTGGGCTTCTGTGGAAGAAAAATCTTCTGCTATGTTTTCTGTTTGTTTATGGTTTGATAGCCCCAAGTGAATAGATTCACAGGATATGTTTTATCAGCTGGTGGATAATCCTGAGCAGAGGTCATTGCAGGCACCTGAACTCTTGCTTCTATGGTCATCATCAAATTCTACATTGGAGGAAGTCTATCAGTGTAGATGGTGTCAGCCTTTAGTAGTGGGGGAAGGGTTTTTTGCCCCATGTCTGGATTAGAGGGCTGTTTGATTTTTCTCTCTCAACAAACATAGTTTCTTTAAACATCCCATTAACCATTTTCTCTCCACAGGTAGTTGGAATGTGAGGACTCTGTACAGAGCTTATTCTCTATAGCTATTATTATAATTTAGATATTCTCAGCTTGCAGGAGACCAGATGGGCAGATAAAGGTCAGATTTTTAAAAATAATCTTAAATTTCTCTTTTCAAGGATGGAAGATAATAAGCATATCCAAGGTGTAGGTCTGCTTCTCAGCAGACACACTAGTGATGCTCTTTTAGGATATTAGTGCATTAATGAAAGGTTTTTACAGCTAAATTTCAAACAAACATTAAAGACTTGAATGGAATGTTATCTGCTGTTATGCCCGCAATGAGGATGCCGATGACGATGAGAAGGATAGGTTTTACGGACAACTTCAGGATATTTTGAATTCTGTCAAGAAAGAAGATATTATCCTTGTTCTAGGTGACTTCAATGCCAAAGTTGGTACTGACTCTGACCTTTGGGGAGGGGTTATAGGCCCATTTGGTATTGGTAGCTCCAATGGCAATGTCTTCTACAGATAAGTAAACTTAATGGTTTGAGAATAAATAACTAACACTTATTACAAACACAGTGACATACATAAGTACATGTGAGCTTCACCAGATGGGCTGCATAAGAATACGACTGATTATTTATTAATTAACAGAAAATGGGCTAGTTCTGTTAGGAATACCAAGTCATATAGAGGAGCTGAAATTGGATCTGACCATTACCTTATTAAAAGTGTCTTGCAACTTAAACTTAAAAAGTGTTATGCTAAGAATAAAAAAAGTTACATTTAACACTGAAGCTCTGAAAGATCCAATTATAGCTAAAGCTTACCGTGATATGCTACTTAAGTCATTATGATAGTCATGATTTGCTTACTACTGAAGTTGAGGAAGAATGGGGCCATTTTAAACAGGCTTTTCTTGGAACTAACAATACTCTTTTAGGCAAAAAGTAGCAGAGGCAAAATTATTTGAGTGATATGGCATTTGAACTTATTTCAGAGAGAAAGAACTGCAGGAATGTCCTTAATCAATACCCTACTAGTCCTATTAGAAAGCATTAAGACAACTTAGGTTGGGTTGTTTTACCTCTGAGCGACACTTTTTTGCACACCTGGGCTACATGGCCAGGTCACATGGACTCCGAAGGCTCAGAGAAGGTTGGGGGAGGGGACCCACTGGAACAGCTGTTGGGAGACAGATGGTAGCCTCCCGTCAACGTCATCCATCATGTTCTTTAACGTGCACAGGGTATGGCTCTCCCACACACGGGGCCATGGCTTAACATCCCATCTGACGGACGGCGGCCTTTCCAAGCCCATCGGTGTCCCCTACTGACCGTGGGCAGGGTGGGGAATTTTGCGGAGATAAATCTCAACGCTGACCCAGCTGGGACTCGAACCTGGGAACTACAGATTACGAGCCTGGCGCACTACCGACTGAGCCACCCCCGCCCCTAAGACAACTTAATAAACATTTAAAGGATCAGTTAGCTGCTGATAAGAATCTTTTGCTTGATGACTTGGCTAACAAAGCCAAGGAAGTCGTTAGACAGCACAACAGCAGAGAGCTGTACCTGATAGTCGATGTTTTGTGAGGTAGAAAATGGACAGGTATACAGGGATTGAAGGATAAACAAGGTAAGGTCATTGTGAAGGTGAGGATTCTATCATGGCTAGGTGGGCTGAGCATATCAGTGATGTTCTAAACAATGTGGTTAGTTCTACTCCATTGTTTGCAACGATGATAGATGCATTACTGGTTTTAATGTTGGCCCTATATAAACAGTCTGAAGCTGTTTCTAAACTTAAAATACATAAATCCCCAGGGGTAGATGTAATTACTGCAGAAATGCTTAGAGTTGGGAATGTTTCGGTTACCACATGGAGGACTGAAACCTTGTATATCTTTTATGATAAAGGAATGGTTCCTAAGGATTTTACCAGAGCTATTATTATCACTATTTTTAAAAAAAGGTGATCGCAGTTCTTGTGATAACCATAGGAGTATCAGCCTACTTTCTGTTCCAGGTAAAGTTCTTTGCATGATTGTGCTTAATAGAATTAAGAATCTGGTTGACAGACAATTGTGTGATGAACAATATGGATTCAGAGGTGGTAGGGGATGTGTAGATTAGATATTTCCACTCAGGCAGATTCTTGAGAAATGTTTGGAGTTTCAGAAACCTTTGGTTACTAGCTTTATTGATTTCCAAAAGGCTTTTGACTCTGTTGATTGTCATGAGTTGTGGTTAATCGTGGGATCGTATGGCATACCAGACAAGTTAGTTAATATAATGAAATATCTCTATAATAACACTGAGTAATGAGAGTTGGTAAGGCTTGTAGCAATTGGTTTAGCATTGCTTCTGGTGTTTGACAAGAGTGTATTATGCCTCCTTTTCTCTGTAGTTTGGTTATTGATTATGTTATGTGAAACTCACTGCAAGGGACAGGTTTTGGCCTTATATGGTCTAGAGGAGATCTGAAAATTTCTGTTTTAGATTATGCTGATGATTTGTCCCTTTTGGCAAACGATGTTGATGAGATGAACTCTTTCATTCAAGCTGTTGATGATACTGGTGGTAGAGTAGGTTTGATTATAAACCGAGAGAAAACTAAAGTGATGAAAATTGGTCAGGCAGGCTGTGATTCAGTTAATCTGAATGGTTGCAGTCTTGAGCAGGTGTCACAGTTTAATTATCTTGGGAGTTATATAACTGATACTGGTAATGTGCGGCATGAGATTTACACACAAATAGGGATTGCCTCTGGGACTGTAAGGAATCTATGGAGAGTGTGGAGATATAGGCGTATAAACCTAAAGACTAAAATGAGACTAAAAATAGTTTGGTTCTTTCTAGGGTTATTATGGTAGAGAAACTTGGTTGCTTTGTAAACAAGATAACAGGAAACTTGATGCTTTTGATTCTAGATGTTTATGCAATATCTTGGATATTAGGTGGTTCAACTTTGTAAGTAATGAAGAGGTTAGGCAAAGGAGTCTGCAATCTCCTCTGAACAATATATTATGCAGAGAGAGACTCCATTGGTTTGGCCATGTTGCCCATATGCATAATTATACGTTAGTGAATAGGATTATGAACAGTGTGCCTAAAGGCTTCAGAAAGAGGGGGAGACCTAGGATGCAGTTGGCAGACAGTGTTAAACAGGACCTTGTAAAACTGGTGTGCAATGGCCAGATGCAACAGATGTAGCTCAGGACAGATATGCTTGCAGAACTAAATTGCACTGTCTGATTGGACCTCCATAGCCCATGGCTGCTTGATGATGATGATGATGCTGACTGTTTGTTGTCATGGATACTTTGCTATTGACTTAAAGGATTTATCTAATATCTACTTGGATTTTATGAAAATAAAATATTTAATAAAAATGAGGATAATATTAATTTTAATAAGACTTTTTCAGAGTAATGTATTAAAAAAGATCTGGCATGGCCAAAAATTACTTAAAAAATTAATGGACCAAAATAATTATAATTTTAGAATAAAGCTTTCAAACTAAAGAAATTTTCTTTATGTTTGTATAAACAGAAAGAAAATACTTCTCTGAAAACAAGAAAATAAAATTTTACTTGAAATAAGAAATTTATTGTTTGCTGTAATTTTTTTTCTCAGTGATATGCTTTGATAAAGATCCAGGCTTTTTAGTCAACTGTGCTCAGTCAAATAAAAATGTGAACTTTTAAAAACATTTATGAAACCAATCAACAGAAACAAGTATTATATGTCAAATGAAAGAGCATTTAATTTCTAACTTTATAAAAAAAAATAAACTGACAAACATTAATTTAAATAAAAATTTTTACAGTGATATAGTGAAAAAAGAAGAATCTGCCGAAGGCAAATAAGGCTTAATTCAGAAAAATATTTTTAAAAAAACCATGAAACAGGAGATGCATTGTTTTTGTAATTTTTCTCTCTTCAGTAATTAAAATAAAAGCCACTATTATACAAGCGCTTCTTGGCAGGTATTCATTTTGCAATAACCAACAACACATTTTCTACTTGTCTGTTCCACTTTGGAGTCATCCAAACATGTGCTTATAAGTGCACCAAGGCTATGAAATTGCTAATAGCCTCAAAGTGGAAAAGCTAGAATATTTTGAAAGGAAGAGATTAGGGGGGAGGTTTAAATATTTTTAGCCACTCAATATAAACTTGTGAACAATATTTTTTAAATAATATTTTGTGGGGGGAAGTTAGGCTTCCCCCTTTAGCATAGCAGCAGAGAAGGCCACTTAGGAAAGTGCAGCATCTCCACTCCTGGGTAGGAGGTAGGGGGTATTGATTTCCAAGCCAAAGGAATCCTCCCTTGTTTCTGAGACCATATTCAATTTCAAGATTATAAATATAATCAGTGGTTTTTATTGGTATAAAACCACTGATTATATTTATAATCTTGAATTATTATAATTTGACTATTTATAATCTTTTTTTTTTTGGTTAAAAAAAGTATATTATTCAACCAAAAAATAATAACAAAATTAGGAAATAACTTGTCAACTTAAAAAACATCCACAGCAACAACTTCTAAGACCATCTTGTAAGAAAACAACTAGTGAAGACATTGCCAAACTCTAAAATATCTGTAAAGAAAAATAAATTTAAAGAAGCAAAAGTTACTTTTTCATTAAAAATCTTACTACAGAGCCATGTCCATATCAATCAGGTTGCTTTTGATAGACTGGCCAGTGACTGACACCAGACTACTGCCCTTGACATGGAGACAAACATGTATTCAATTAGAGCAAGTTGTGTGAAGTTAAGGGAGTGTATTAAAAACAGAAGTTCCTAGAAACTAACACTCATAGTGGTTTATTTCCCTTTCACAAAGTTACCTAATGAATGTAAAACAATTCTAGAAATATCAAAATTGGTTTAAATGAGAAAAAGTAATAAAATTGAAAAAAAAAAGTACATATTTGGTAACTGCTTTTACATCCTCAAATTTTATCCAATTTAGAAAAAAAATGTTTTTTTTTACTAATTTTAGAAGCATTTCAAAACTTGACACAACAATTATTGGAAACAGTTCAGATTAAATTTGAGAGTTGAAATTGGGGGTTTGATAAAATGTGGTACTAAATAGGTAAATGTAGTGATGATGTTTCAAATCAGAATTTAGAAATGGAAATCGCAACCGAAGCAAGGATGTTTTACTTTATAGTGCATCAAAATTCACATCAAATTGAAAATGTAAACAATATATTTTAATCTAAACTATATATTATTAAAAGATATATGCATAAAAAGTTTTAAAAGGGAATTTATAGATTTAAAATATTGAAACTTCATGTGTTTTATTAAGAATGTATCCCTTTCTGACATTTTGGAATCTGTCAATGTCTGCAGACAATGGGGGCTCTAGAAGGGCTAAACAATTGTAACACTAAAAGTACTTACATTTACATATATTCTGCAACGCAAAGGAATACCTTCTTTCATATCCTTGGTTCTTTCATTAAAATCTTTGCAAAACTGAGCAACATTTATTCCTCTCTAAGGAAGGAAATTACATAGTTTATATTAAAATCCAGTTTTGAGCACAAAACTAAAAGCAACCATTATAAAACTTTCTACAATGCACACAGGAAAAATAACAGTTTAACCCTGAAAGTGTCAGGGTTTTCATAAGGTATGCAACTGAATTAATTATCGTATAAAGAAAACAAATCTACAAAGTTACAATTTAAAAATATGTACATCTTTAGTGCTAACGAACAATACCAATTTCATTGGAAGCATATAAGAATAATTTTAACTGCATTGTTCAGAACATTTTATTAGTATTTTGTTTTAATGTGCTATTTACAGCACTTTTTTTGGTATGTGTGTCTTGGGTTGTTTTCTTTATATAACACTAGCAGATTTACCTGGTGTTGCTTGGGTCTGAAACTTTCTAAAATACAGAGTAGATGACACTCCTCACATCACAAGCTTTCATTTGTCATAAAAAATCATTACATTCACATTACGATCAATCCTCTCTGGCTTAATTTTTCTCCCTCTTTTAGGGAAGGAAAGAAATGGACATATTTTGAAGTACCATATAATCCTCCCTATGTCAGAAGTTTTTAAAAAAAAAATGGAATTGCATTGTTCAAATAATTGAATTTTTCAAATCATTTCATACCTACCAGAGCCCTTCAGATACAGTTTGCCAAGCATATGTAACTTCAGAGAAAAAGAAAATTAAGCATGGTCTGAGTTGCCTAAAAATGTATAGATACTATGAAAAGAATTATTAGTATTGCAAAATATTATTTATTACTTAACATATTAAAATTTTTATTAATTAACGTATTATGTTTATTAACTTTTAAATATTTTTCAAATTAAGTTAATGATTTTAATTTCCGATAGGAATTCTTAGTTTTTAAAGCTTTTCTCTCAACAGAGAATCTCATGTTCTACTCGTACTTAATTAGAATGACTTCATATCCACGAATGATTGCATTCTTAACCCAACAAACTGAACAATTACTTCATCACACAAAATCAGAAAGAAATTAGTTTGATGCATTCCTTCTTTCAAATTTATTGATGGCAGCAGTTATTTTGAATAACTTTTAACCCTTAATGTTAAGTCTATGGGGATTTTGAGAAATTCAAACCCACTCACAACAATTTTGGTTGACCTCAGTGGCCTTACGCATAGCCTATATTCTTTCCCTGTATGAAGGGAACATTCATGCAAAGTTTGGTGCCTCTAGCTCTTCTGGGGGCTGAGTGCATAAGCAGGCAGAGACACATACATAAACAAATTTTTTTCTTTATATATTAGATATGGAACAGTTTAGGATTTTAGAAGGGATGAAAATTCAGAAAATATTGTATGATGATGATATAGTGCTAATTTAATGATTATTACTATACAATATGAACAGAATAAAAAAACACTATTAAGAGAAATAATTTTTTAGAAACAATATATTAGTAGAAAACAAAGTTACAAGCTGGTTGTAAAACTGCACATGTTAATTGGGGATATACATTTTTTTCATTTTGCCTACATCTTGTGGTTTGGCTACTTTAATAGCAATATGGCTGTGGTACATGTTTGGTGTGGTGGTGTTAGAATTTAGGATCCTTTCAACAGTTTGTACTTTTCACATACTATATTAATAAAACATCAGCAAATTACAAACCAAAATTTTCTTTTTTTTATACGTCAGGTGTCTGTATTTTCGAATGCTAAAGTTTGTCTTCATCCTTTGGAACAAGTAATTATTGCTTTTGCAGTTATTAAAATAAAGAAGACACCAAGTCTTGAAATAGATTATGCTATCAGTATCTACAGCTTCCACAACTTTTTTTTACGTTATCTGTTACATTATTGACATATTAAATCGCAGCACTTCATAGTAACAACTTTTTTGCTTGGTTCTGTTTTCAAACTGTGGCTATTAAAGTGACATATTCCATTAGTGTGTGGATTTGGTAACGTTTCTTGTGTTTTTTTTTTTTTGTTTATCTTGGCTATTTTATCAGACCAAATCACAGTCACACAGAAGAAACAATGTCCAACAAATAGGGAAATAGTCATGCATGTTACTAAATCTGCCAGACATTGATAAGTAACAGAAACCGGAATATAGTGTGATTTCTATTCTGACCTACACAAGCAACAGTAAAGATATACAGCTCTGTAACAGTTGGTAAAATTGTATTAATATTATAATCCTGGAGTAATAAGGGCATTTTATTAGGACCACATTGTGTCACTCCATTATTTGAATAAAATTTTGCATTATTTGTTCCAAGGCTGTGAAATCTACAACATATTGCCAATGCTCTCAAAGGCAAAAAAAAAAAGTCACTAACTGGAATAAAGGGAAGAAGTAAATTCCACATGAAGTCAATAATTAAAAGTTAACAATGAGGTAAATAAGATAAAATTATTGTGGCACCATAATATTAAGTGTACATAAAAATAATGTCTTGGAAAGTTTTGCTATACAAAAAATGTTTTGCAACATACTCGGAATCATGTCATTGAAATATTTCAGCTCAATCACTCATGCATAAGCTTGTAGCTATTTTACAAAATGATTGTTTATTTATTTTGATCAAATTGTGGGCATTCCTTTATACAAAAACCATTTCAATTGTGGCCATAATTTTAAATTTCTTTCAGCAGAAAAACAACTGAACTTTAGAACTTTATATTGTGTTGGGTTGTTTTACCTCTGAGTGGCCCTTTTTTTGCACAGAATAGGCTAAATGGCCAGGTCACAAGGACCACGAAAGCTCTGAGAAGGTTAGAGGAGGGGACACACTGGAACGACTATTGAGAGACAGATGGCAGTCTATCATCAAGGCCATCCAGTGTGTTCTTTAATGTGCACAGGGTGTGGCTTAACATCCCATCCAATGATAGCTTCCTATCAAGGCCATTTTGTGTGTTCTTTAACGTGTGCACAGGGTATGGTTCTTCCGCACACAAGACCATGGCTTAACATCTCATCCAACAGAAGGCGGCCTTTTCGAGCCATTGATGTCCCCTACTGACCACAGGCAGGGAGCTTTGCGGAGATAAATCTCAATGCTGACCCAGCTGGGACTCAAACCTGGGAACTGCAGATTACAAGCCTGGTGCGCTAGACTAAGCTACCCCTACCCAACTTTATACTGCAGTGAATTAGAGTAGTATGTAAGTCAAGTTACATACCAAATGAAAGAACTACTGAAACCTAAATAAACAACAGTTAATTGACTTTGGACACTAAGGGCAACACATTCCTACCAGTGCCCAAATATGAAACCAAGTTCTAAAGAATATTACTGTGAGTCATGTCAATTCAAACCAGCATGTCCACAGCCATCATGAATTTCAGTGATATGTGGCATAAATGTTACTATACATAAGATATAGAAGTCCCAAAAATGTTGGGTTGTTTTTGGGTTGTTTTACCTCTGAGCGGCACTTTTTTTGCACACCATGGGCAAAATGGCCAGGTCACATGGACCCCGAAGGCTCAGAGAAGGTTGGGTGAGGGGACCCACTGGAACAGCTGTTGGGAGACAGATGGTAGCCTGGTAGCCTCCCGTCAAGGCCATCCAGCGTGTTCTTTAACGTGCACAGGGTATGGCTCTCCCGTACACGGGGCCACAGCTTAACGTCCCATCCGACGGACGGCGGCCTTTCCAAGCCCATCGGTGTCCCCTACTGACCGTGGGCAGGGCGGAGAATTTTGTGGAGATAAATCTCAACGCGGACCCAGCTGGGACTCGAACCTGGGAACTACAGATTACGAGCCTGGCGCGCTACCGACTGAGCCACCCCCGCCCCCCAAAAATGTTATGAGTTAAAAAAATGAAAGGAATTATAGTCAATTAGATGGATATATACAAATTCTGATTGTGACAATTTTTTTCAATTTTTTTTTTCTTTGCTCCAGTAACAAATATAACTTTTGATTACGATTTCAAGTGAACAATTTCAATCAAATTCACAAATGTACTATGATTTTAATAAAAATTCTAAAAAAATAGATGTGGCTCTATACAAAAATAAAATGAACGCTTCCATATATTGTATATTAAACTATCCATGAACTTTATATTAACAAAGGTAGATTACAAGATTTGATAATAAATATATATATTGAATTTTTAACTATATTATCGGCAAACATACTTTAGGAGATTGCATGCTTTATATGCTAATACCCTATTTGTGTGCACACTAAGTAGATGCTACTTATGGGCTTTGCTGATTATAGACAAATAACTTTTTAACTCTCAATACTATTCAGTTGCTGCTCATAACTTTGATGTTGCCAATGCTATAATGGTCAGTAAAAGTTCATAACCTTTAGTATGCACAAACTAACAACTCCAATTCTTGAGTGAGTAAATTTATAAATAGTAATTAAATGCAAAATGATATCAAAACTAACACCACAATTAAGTAACACTTAGTAACAATTATTGTGTAGTCGAAATAAGACTAAAAGCATAGTCAAACTGTTATAATCATCATTGTGCTACAGAAATATAAGTGACTATTTACAAACTTCTTCAGGCATTATATAGTCAAAAATATTTATGTGGCCAATTGTTCATTTCCTTCTTCCCTTTCCAATACCAGGGTGATTGATGTGAACTTCTCAGTGATGTATGAGTGCACTAACTGACCAAAACTATTCAAAGAACAAAACAGTAATATATTACCAAATTGGTCTTGGGAATTACTCCACTGGTCACTAGCTGAGCCACAAGATAGAATTTGGTCACATGGGATGTTAATGGGATGGCTGATCAATGAATGAGCACTTTAAGTGGCTAATTAGTAGACTAAGTTATACACAATTAAATGGACCTTCTTGCTCAGAAATGAATTAAAAATAACTTAAAAGTCTCTGTTGTTGAGCAATAAAATATTAAAGTTTATCCTTCAAACTATTTGCATGTTAAAAGTTTTTAGGAGAAAAACTTTTAACATGCAAATAGTTTGAAGGATAAACTTTAAAAATTTATTGCTCAATGACAGAGAATTTTAAGTTATTTTTAACTAAGTTACTACTTCTTGTTTTGACAAGAGGCTTTCCAGCCTTGGCTTTAGATGTAGCCATTCTCAGTAGATAGGGCCCACTGTCTTGGGCTCTGACAGCCTTATGCAGTAGATGGGCAGCATTGCTGGCTACCCTGACTTCTTCAAACTTCTGCTGTTACCCGAGTCTTGGCAGAAAGTTCCTCTGTTAACATTTTGATGACTACTATGACTCCAACCTCTACATTATATATGATAATACTCTATTTATTATGAATATTCAGTAATCTCCCCAAATTGATCAATGATATTAGTAACCAACTCTTCTGATGCATGGTAAATCGATACTAGATAGTTCCTACTTTTATACATAATAGAATTTCTGAGCAAATTCTAGAGAAAATATACAATAATTTTCCACTTTATTTTAAATTTAATCTGAATTTCATTGCAAATTTCAATACTTTTAACCAGGGAAGGGGAAATTCAAAAATGTTTTGGCGACAGCAGTTTTTACCACAAGCTAGAGCATAGGCATATACCAATGTGTATCAAGCTACGCGCAATTGGTATATATCATGTACCATTAGGAGGGGGGTGGAAGAAACTGGAGAGAAGACAAACAAATTTCCACTTTTCAATTTATTAGCAAAAATTGCTCATTGATTTAATGGAGCTGATGAAAATATTTTACTATTGTAATTTTTCCAAGCTTTAATGCCATAAAACTTATTTGCTATTGGCAAGTAGACAAATGTTTCCCCAACCTTGAATGAAAAAAAATGAATACCCCCTCAAGCAGCTGCTTGCCACAGAGGTCTGACACGAGCCTGTCAGTTTATATGCTATAGTAGAAGGTCTGTGAGGATGGCAGGCCCTCAGCAGAAAAACTACACAAACAGCCATGCCTTACCCGGGGCTCGAACCCAGGTCTCTTAGATCAGTAGCCAAGCGCGCTAACCACTCGGCCATGGGACGGCTCCCCAACCTTACTCTTAACCATCCTTGAGAAATAAATATGCTGGGAGTTATAGCACTCTTTGATGATATATCACAATGTACATGAAGTATTCTTAAACATAAAAGTCTTTGTGCTGAAATTCAATCTTTGTATTTTTATTGAGAAAAATTAATCTCAAAATTAGATTAAGTGCAAAGAATTTTGTGTTCACAATTTTATATTATGCTTAATTTCAGGCAGCCAAGGTCTACAACAATCCAACCAGAATGCACAATTTAGTTTTCCATACACATCTATCCTGAGTCACTGCCATTGCATCAGGCCATGGTAGACCAATTTTAAGAAAGGTCCCACATGATGCTGTCCACCCACCACATTCTCCTTTTTCTTTGGTCTTTAGGTATACCGTTCAAAACTAAGTCTTCACTTTGGGTTGATGACTCCTTCTTCTAACCTCATCATTACTTACATAGTCAAATCACCTAATGCACAAGATACTATATAAGCATCTAGAGTCAAAAGCATCAAAAGTTTCTTGTTATCCTGCTCACAAAGTTCACTGCCATAACACATGTTTCACTGCCATAACTAACCTTAGAAAGAACCAAACTATTATACAGCCTAATTTTATCTTTAGGTGTACAAACCTATTTTTCTATTTATCTCATGCTGCACATCACTAGTATATGTTATATAGCTCCCAAGATAATTAAACTCAGACACTTGCTTAATAAATGAGTAAAGACTCAGTTGACAGTTGATAATCTTTGGCTTGATAGCTTGGCTAACAAAGCAGAGAAAGCAGTTAGACAGCACAACAGAAGGGGGTTGTAACAGATTGTTAATGTTTTATGTGGACAAATGTTTATAATAGACAAATGATGATGGTACACAGAGATTGAGGGAAAAACATGGCAAGGTGGTTGAAGGTGAGGATTCTGTGATGGCTAGGTGGGCTGAGCATTTCAGAGATGTTCTAAATAATGTGATTATTTCTACTCCCATTGTTTGTAATGAGGATAGATGTATTACTGGCTTTAATGATGGCCCTATTCACATCCCAAAGTCACTTTGGCTATCTCTAAATTAAAACTGCATAAATCCCCAGGAGTGGATGAATTCACCACTGAAATGCTTAGAGCTGGGAACATTTGTGTTGTCACATAGCTGACTCAAATTATGACAAATATATAACATGGTTATATTAACATGGCAAACAGGATTATTCAATAGTTTTACGATAAAGGCAGTGTTCCTAAGGATTTTACTAGAGCTATCATTGTCCTGATTTTTAAAAATGCATGGCATCATTTTTAAAAACGATGATTGCAGTTCTTGTGATAATTATAGGAGAATTAGTAGTTTAAATAGGAATTAGTAGAAATAATTAGTTTACTTTCTGATCCAGGTTAAGTTCTTTGAATGATTATACTTAATAGAATTAAGAATTTGGTTGATGGACAACTGTATGATGAACAGTGTGGATTCAGAAGTGGTAGGAGATGTATTGATCAAATATTTTCACTTAGGCAGATTCTTAGAGATTTTGAAATTTGTGGTTACTAGCTTTATAGATTTCAAAAAGGCTTTTGACTCTGTTGATTGTTAGATCATATGGAATACCTGATACGTTAGTTAGTGTAATGAAAGCTCTCTATAATAACACTGAGTCATGTGTGAGAGTTGGTACATCTTTCAGCGATTGGTTTAGCATTGGTGGAGTTAGACAAAGGTGGATTTTGTCTCCTTTTCTGTTTGTTTGGTTATTGATTATGTTATGCGAAATTCTTCACAAGGGAAAGATTTTGGCCTTAAGTGGTCTAGAGATTTCAAAATTTCTGTTTAGGTTATGCAAATGATTTGGCCCTGTTGGCTAATGATGTTGAGATGAATTTGTTCATTTGGGCTGTTGATGAGACTGGTAATAGAGTACATTTGGTGATAAACAGAGAAAAAACTAAAGTGATGAAAATTGGTCAGGCAGGTGGTGCTTCAGTTGATTTGAATAGCTGCTTTTCTTGAAAACTAACAGAGTATTGTTGGTTTCAAGAAAAGCCTGTTTAAACTGATCCCATTCTTTCTCAACTTCAGCAATAAACAAACCACGATTGCCATAATGACTAAGCAGCCTATCATGGTATGCTTTGGCTGTCTTCTGAATACTGCATTTTGATTTTTTTTTTTTTTCAGGTTTATAAAGTCTCAGATATGAACTGAAATGAATATTTATGGGGTTCTTTAAACCATCATGTAGAGGAACTTAAATCCTGTGAATTTTACAAATACTATGAATTAAGAATGTTTTAGTAATGCAAACTCTCTACTTAGCCAGAGCCCTACAAACCAAAGTTCTTGGATTTTTAGGTGTCTATAGGTAGTGATTTTATGTTTATTCTTTGATTTTATTGTTTTTTCCTACTTCTTAATTGTTTAGAAATATGCTCTGTTTGGTTTCCAGAGCAAATATTATTTTTCAGAGCAAATTTCTTTTGCAGGTTTTTTTAAATGCATAACTAAAATACATTGTTTAGTGATAAGTCTGGTTAAAATTGCTGTCTCTGATCATATTATTTTTGGGTTTTTGAAGTGTGAAACAAATAGCTGTTGTTTAGTGATATAGTCTGCTAAACAGTTATCTCTGATTTTTGGGGCTCTTTTTTACATGTGGAACAAAAATCCACTGTTTAACAATATGCTCTGGTTAAAACTGTGTCTGAAGAGATTATTTAATTTGAATACTTTTTTTCAGATGCTGAAGGAAAATCTGTTCAGCAACATGCTCTGATTAAAATTATTCTCTCTAATGAGATTATATATTTTGAGGCTTGTTTTGAATGCCAAAAGGACATTTGGGAATTGGTTACTGATATGTGCTGTTGAAGGAAGTGGTTCCATTTGGCAATGTTGTGTTTAAGTGACACTCATTGTTTAGAGTTGGGTTGGGTTGTTTTACCTCTGAACGGCACTTTTTTGCACACCATGGGCTAAATGGCCAGGTCACAAGGACCCCGAAGGCTCAGAGAAGGTTGGGTGAGGGGACCCACTGGAACAGCTGTTGGGAGACAGATGGTAGCCTCCCGTCAAGGCCATCCAGCGTGTTCTTTAACGTGCACAGGGTATGACTCTCCCGCACACGGGGCCACGGCTTAACGTCCCATCCGACGGACGGCGGCCTTTCCAAGCCCATCGGTGTCCCCTACTGACCGTGGGCAGGGCGGGGAATTTTGCGGAGATAAATCTCTACGCTGACCCAGCTGGGACTCGAACCTGGGAACTACAGATTACGAGCCTGGCGCGCTACCGACTGAGCTACCCCCGCCCCTCTCATTGTTTAGAGACATGGGCAGTTAAGAAAAAAAAAAATGCCTTAAATTCAGTTATTCTTGCTGCTATTTTATATACAAAATAAATGTTTATGTTATAGAAAATATTTATCAAAACAAAAATTTTGCACTTAAAGTGTTTATTATTAGTCTTTTTAATGCATTCTCACTTTGAGCTGCCTTCGCTAGTTTGTAAGATACAATTTAGATAGATATTCTTCATAATGTGCTATTATTATACTTCTTTCATTATGTTGTATATTTAGCATAAATTTTCTTTGCAAAGGTAATTGAAGGAAAAGATTTTTATATTTATTGAAAAAAAGTCTATTTCTGCTAATCACCTTTAAGGGGAAGAAGGTTGAGCAGCTAGTTAAAATGCAACATATCATTACATTGCATAAAAAAACAAACTGGTCACATTCCAACTGTGAACTGCAGTACTGCCACAACTGTATTTGACAAATTGTAGTTCTGAATATGGACAACATGACCAAACTACCATCTCTCCCTACACAAAATGCTATTCAATAGTGATATTTCCTTCACCTAACCTCATCGTCTACATCAGGGCTCACAAACTCAAATGTCTCTAGGGGCCAGGCATGATAATGTAACATGTGAAGAGGGGCGACAAGTAAGAAAAAGCAACTGTGAGAAATAAAATCAAACTTTATTCTTACTGAATTCGATATTAGCACATAAGACAAACATGTGATATTGGAGATATTTTAAATTCAAATTTAAAAAAATAAACATCTTTGTGTGAAATTTTCAGTTTTCTTAATGTTGGCAAACAATTTCAACCTTTTTTTTAAACATTGTGCAGGTCAAACAAAATGCTTCTGTGGGCCACCAGTTTACAGCCCCTGGTTTATACAGTCAGGTGATCCAACACCCAAAAATAGTGCATAAGCACCTAGAATCAAATGCATCAAGTTTTCTGTTTTTCTTGCACAGGGTCTAAGTTTTGCTACCATAATAAAACTGTGATATATCACAGAAGATTTCGATCTCTTTTAACCCTTCCAAAGTCCCCAATGATCGTAGATGTTGACAGAATCAGAAATGAGAGATTGAAAATGGACGTCTTTTGTACAACACATGAAACTTGATTTTTAAAAAATAAAATTGTCGTTTGAAAATTTTCTTAGATATATCGTTAAAAAATATATAATTCAAGTTTGAAAAATAATATTTTCTTTTTTCACTTGATGCATAATTTATTAAACTACAAAATAAGAAATTTATCAAGGACATTTGATTGCCATTTCTTAGAAGTGCTAAACGGTATTTCCAATTTGTTTGTTAACATTCCTCTTTGCTGAAACAACCTTCTGATTTAAGCTCACAAGTTGGATTTGAACTATTACTAACAAACTTTTCCTTAAAGTTTTGAAAATCTCCTGAAAATTAACAAAAAAGTATTTTTAAAAATGGAAGATTGTAGAAGTAATTACGAAGTGATACTGCAATTTTTCCCCGTTTTACTCTTTTCTTCCACAAACCTATTTAAATATTCCCAGAATTATTTTTATCATTTATACTGAAGAGGGCCTGTAAATGGTAGCTTGGCGTAAACTGGAAGGAGAGCTGTGTACCAATCCCTAGTGATGATGCACAGAACCGGCCAGGTCTAGCACCTAATGTCCGACCCCGCCTTCTCGTGGTGCAGGCCGTTAGTACCTTTCAAAAGAGATATTCTCTTTTGGAAGGGAACGGAAGGGGAGGGCTGCCAGTTCAGTATGGCCTGCTGATCTGGTCCATCTACGGCCACTTTTTTCTTTTTTTTTCATCCCTGCTAAGGAGTGGTCAACTTCACAGGGTCCTGGTGCTGACCATTTATACCTACTAGACTGGACTTGTTTATGGATTTGAGCTTGATTATTGATCCTGGACTTGCTGCACTGGTGGTCTTCTGTTGAGGGAGAGTCCGCTGCTGTGTTTTCTGTTTCCTTCTGGGTTGCCAGCTCTAAGTGAACAGAGGCATGGGATACCTTATATCAGCTGGTGGATAATCCTAATCAGAGGCCATCTCAGGTACCTGAACCTTACTTAGCTAGTTGGGCATTGTCAAGCCTAAACTGGAGTAATGCGTCTCAGGCAGGCCATGTGGCTCTTGAAAAAGTCCACTTGAAATGGTGGTGCCTGAAGTTCCTACCAGCATCGGTGACTTCAGCCTTTAGCAGAGGAGGAACGGGTCTTTGCCCCATGCCTGCGATCAGGGGGCTGTTTGATATTGTTGGCCCTACCAATCTCAATAAACCTAATTTCTTTAAAAATCCTACTAATCATTTTCTTTCTGCAGGAACGTGGAACGTGAGGACATTACATAGAGATTATTCTCTTGATGTCCTCATGCAGGAATTACAGCGCTATAACCTAGATATTCTAGGCTTGCAAGAGACCAGATGGACAGGTAAAGGTGAGATACTTAAAAATAACTTTAAATTTCTCTTTACAGGGAGGGAGGATGGAAAGCATCACCAAGGCGTGGGTCTGCTGCTCAGCAGACATGCTAGTGATGCTCTTCTAGGATATGAGTCATTAATGAAAGGTTTCTTACAGCAAAATTTCAGACAAGTATTAAAAACTTGAATGTTATCTGCTGTTATGCCCCCACTGAGGATGCTGATGAGGATGAGAAGGATAGGTTTTACGGACAACTTCAGGACATTTTGAATTCTGTCAAGAAAGGAGATATTACCCTTGTTCTTGGTGACTTCAATGCCAAAGTTGGTACCGACTCTGACCTTTGGGGAGGAGTAATAGGTCCTTTTGGGTATTGGTAGCTGCAATGGCAATGGGCAACGTCTCCTACAGGTAAGTAAACTCAATGGTTTCAGAATAACTAACACATATTACAAACACCGCGACATACATAAATACACATGGGTTTCACCTGATGGGCTGCATAGGAATATGATTGATTATATATTAATTAACAGCAAATGGGCTAGTTCTGTTAGAAATACCAGGGCATATAGGGGAGCTGAAATTGGATCTGACCATTACCTTGTTAAAAGACTCTTGCAACTTAAACTTAAAAAGTGTTGTGCTAGAGTTAAAAAATTTACCTTTAATACTGAAGCTCTGAATGACCCAGTTATAGCTAAAGCTTACCATGATAGGTTACTTAGTCATTATGACGGTCATGGTTTGCTTAATACTGAAGTTGAGGAAGAATGGGGCCATTTTAAACAGGCTTTTTTGGAAACTAACAGTACTCTTTTAGGAAAAAAGGAGCAGAGGAGGCAGAATTATTTAAGTGACAAGGCAATTGAGCTTATTTCAGAAAGAAGGAATTGCAGGAATGTCCTTAATCAGTACCCTACTAGTCCTAATAGAAAAGATTACAGAGAGTTTTAATAAACGTGTAAAGGATCAGTTAGCTACTGATAAAAATCTTTGGCTTGATAGCTTGGCTGACAAGGCTGAGGAAGCAGTTAGGCAGCACAACAGCAGAGAGCTGTACCAGATAGTTAATGTTTTATGTGGTAGAAAACGAACAGGAATACAGGGATTGAAGGATAAACAAGGTAAGGTTATAGAAGGTGAGGATTCTCTCATGGCTAGGTGGGCTGAGCATTTCAGTGATGTTCTAAACAATGTGGTTAGTTCTACTCCCATTGTTTGTAATGATGATAGATGCATTGGCAGCTTTAATGTTGGCCCTATAACACAATCTGAAGTTAGTTTGGCTATCTCTAAACTGAAACTTCATAAATCCCCAGGGGTAGATGAAATTACTACAGAAATGCTCAGAGCTGGGAATGTTTTGGTTATCACTTGGATGACTGAAATTTTGAATAACTTTTATGATAAAGGCATGGTTCCTAAAGATTTTACCAGAGCTATTATTATCCCTATTTTCAAAAAAGGTGATCGCAGTTCTTGTGATAACTATAGGGGTATCAGCCTACTCTCTGTTCCAGGTAAAGTTCTTTCCATGATTGTGCTTAATAGAATTAAGAATCTGGTTGACAGGCAATTGCGTGATGAGCAATGTGGATTCAGAAGTGGTAGGGGATGTGTAGATCAGATATTTTCACTTAGGTATATTCTTGAGAAATGTTTAGAGTTTCAGAAACCTTTGGTTGCTAGCTTTGTTGATTTCAAAAAGGCTTTCGACTCTGTTGATCGTCATAATTTGTGGTTGATTGTGAAATCATATGGTATACCAGACAAGTTAGTTAACATAATGAAAGCTCTCTATAATAACACTGAGTCATGTGTGAGAGTTGGTAAGTCTTGTAGTAATTGGTTTAGCATTGCTTCTGGTGTTCGACAAGGGTGCATTTTGTCTCCTTTTCTCTTTAATTTGGTTGTTGATTATGTTATGCGAAATTCACTTCGAGGGAAAGATTTTGGCCTTAAATGGGCTGGAGATACGAAAATTTCTGATTTAGATTATGCTGATGATTTAGCCCTTTTGGCAAATGATGTTGATGAGATGAACTCTTTCATTCGAACTGTTGATGAGACTGGTAGTAGAGTAGGTTTGGTTATAAACAGAGAGAAAACTAAAGTGATGAAAATTGGTCAGGCAGGTTGTGATTCAGTTAATCTGAATGGTTGCAGTCTTGAGCAGGTGTCACAGTTTAATTATCTTGGTAGCTATGTAACTGATACTGGTGATGTGCGGCATGAGATTAACAGACGAATAGGTATTGCTGCCGGGACTTTTAAGAATCTATGGAGATTGTGGAGAAATAGGCGTATACACCTAAAGACTAAAATTAGACTGTATAATAGTTCGGTTCTTTCTAGGGTTAGTTATGGTAGTGAAACTTGGATGCTGTGTAAACAAGATAACAGGAAACTAGATGCTTTTGATTCTAGATGCTTACGCAGTATCTTGGGTATTAGGTGGTTTAACTTTGTAACTAATGATGAGGTTAGGCAAAGGAGTCTGCAACCTCCTTTAAGCAGCATATTGTGCAGAGAGAGACTCCGCTGGTTTGGCCATGTTATCCGTATGGATAATTATAGATTGGCGAATAGGGTTATGAACAGTGTGCCTAGAGGCTTCAGAAGGAGGGGGAGACATAGGATGCGGTGGGCAGACAATGTCAAACAGGACCTTGTTAGAATTGGTGTGCAGTGGCCGGATGCAGATGTAGCTCAGGACAGATATGCTTGGAGAATTAAACTGCGTGGTCTGGTTGGACCTCCGTAGCCCATCGCTGCTTGATGATGATGATGATGACAGTGAAGAGTCAAAACATTATGACTACCTGCCTAATATAATGTTGGTCCTACACATGCCATCAAAACAGCTCTTACCCAGCAAGGCATGGATGCTACAAGATTTCGAAAGGTGTCTTGTGGAATCTGGTGCCAACACATTACCAGCAGATCCTTTAACTATTGTAAGTTACATGGTTCAGCTGCCACAGATCAGATATGCTGTTCCAACACAAATCACAGATGTCCAATTGGATTGATGTCTTTAGAATTTGGAGGCCAGAGCAATACCTGGAAGTCTTCCTCATATTCTGCAAACCATTCACGAACGATCTGGGAGAGTGGCAAGGCACATTATCCTGCACTACTAGAGGAAAATACTGTTGCCAAGAAAGGATGTACCTGGTGTGCAATGATGTTTAGGAAGGTGGTAGACATCATAGTTTCCCACACATGACTGACTGGATCCAGGGCTTTCTAGCAGAACATTGTCCAAAGCATTACACTTCCACCACTGGCTTGTTTTGTCCCATGGTGCATCTTGGTGCCAACATTTCTCCAGGTAAACGACACACAAGTACCTGGCCTTCCACATGGTGCAACAAGATTCATCAGATCAGACAACCTTCTTCCAATCGTTCAAGGTCCAGTTTTGATGCTTGCGTGCCCATTGTAGGCCTTGCAGTGGTAAACTGAGGTTAGCATGGGGACTGGGAGCGGCCTGCGGCTACGCAGCCCCATTTTCAGCAGGGCTTGATGTACTGTGTGTTGTGACACATTACTCCCATCACCAGCATTCAAATTACAAGCTAGTCACGCCACAGTATCCCTTCTGTTGGCTCGTACTATATGGAATAGCCTTCCCTCCCCTCTAGCATTGATGAGCTGTGGCCAGCCCACACCTTGATGACGGTTCATAGTTTTTCCCTCAGACCACTTTTTAAAGGTACTAATCACGGTTGACCATAACACCCCACAAGCCTTGCTGTCTTGGAAATGATCTAACCCATCATCTGACCATTACGATTTGGCCTTTGTCAAACCCACTTAAGTCAGCTGCCTTTTCCAACTGAAGAACATGAATAACACTGATTAACAGAGCTCAGTATCAGATGTTATTTATACCATTTCATGACCTTCAAACGTGCCGTCATTTACCTGTAGTTGTTTCAATTTACATAAAGACACACTAGTCATAATGTTTTGGCTCTTCAGTGTATATCATTTATCCCAGTATTCTACGAGTCTTTCCCAATCTTAAAATCGAAACAGTAACTAAAAAGTAAAAGAGACACCTTACCCAGAGAAAGGCCAGAGCTTGCTATTGTTTAGAGCCTTAGTTATTGTGAAACTGCTGGCTGTGTCAAGGGAAAGCCAGGTGCCATGACCAAGTTATTGCTGGCACAAGTGGCAATCTAAAGTGGATTGTTTACAGCAAGAATTGTTCTCATACTTTGGATAAATTTGCCATATATCTAGTTAGAATTTTTACTTTTATATTTAAACTTTTGTTTTCATTTCTGTAAATTACTGATCTTTTAGGTTGATCAATTATTATCGATATTTTGCAGTTACACTACATTTGATGGCTAGCTATGCTTGTTGCTGTGGATATTTGATTTAACACTGAATTAGGTTATTTTAAAATAATTTAAAAATTCTCTGTCATTGAGCAATAAAATTTCAGAGTTTATCCTTCAAACTATTTGGATGTTGAATGTTCTCAGGAGAAAAACTCTCAGAAGCTTTTCGGAGCAAAGACAGCGCTCCGTCTTCAGTGAAGTGATGTTACGTACTGACGATTGGGTCCGTTTAGACAAAGAGCTTCTTTCCACATGTCGTGTAGGGTGATTCCAGTGTCTCGGTTGCAGGTGGGGACGGACGAGGTCATTATTTCAATAGCCTCGCGGACTATGGTTCCGTAGAAAGTAGATGCGCGCGCAAGAAGTGTGGCGTGCTCCCAGTCTATCGTTGCCGTGTGTTGCACTGCTAGCTCGGAGGCGGCCGTCGTTAGCTTCTTTTGGCTGACATCAGCTTTGTGCTCCGCGAACCTTTCTTGCAAAGAGCGAATGGTTTTGCCGATGTAGTACACCACGGAATTATCCGTCAACTGTAGGGGAAATCGGTATACGCCCGATTTTTGAAGAAGGCTATATTTATCCCTGTCCCTTTTGACTAATTTCTTCAAATTTGGAGCGGGGCTGAAGACAATTTTTATACTATGGGCTCTGAGTAATTTGTGGACCGATTCACATAGGACAGGGACGTAAGAAATGGGTCCGGCAAAAATAGTACGCTCGGGGTCGGTGATTGGGATGAGAGCCGAATCTCTTCTGCTTTCGTTTCTATACTTGCTGATAATTTTGTCTATTGCTGTTGGGTTGTAGCCATGGGAAGCAGCGATGGAATGGATGTTTAAGATTTCTTTTTCAAGCAGTTGCTCATTCGAAGACACGGTGAATGCCCTATGTGTGAGGGAACGGAAGGCTGCAATTTTGTACGCCCACGGGGCACATGAGTCTGCACGTATGACAGAAGGGACGTAAGTAGGCTTCCGGTATACCGACGTCGTCAAGGCTCCTGTGTCATCTTTTTGGATGAAAACATCTAAATAGGGGATGGCATTTCTATCTTCCTCCTCCTTCGTAAAGCGTATCGTGGGATATATATTGTTGGCAGAGTCAATGAGGCTGTTTAATTGCTCATTGCTGCCATTCCAAATTAAAAATATATCGTCGACGTAGCGACACCAGAAGAAGGGTAAAATTGCAGCTGAGTTGAACAATTTTGTTTCAAGATCTTGAAGGACAATTTCAGATAGGATACCGGAAAGGGGTGAGCCCATGGGGGCCCCTGAGTCCTGCCTATAGATTTGGTTGCCGAACTGGAAATAGTTGTTTTCGGTGACGAGTTTTAGAGCCTCGTGAATGGCGTTGATTTCGGGAAGGGAAAATTTTTGCGTTTCAATAATTTTTGTCCGAAACAACATGACTGCATCAAAAACTGGAGTGGATGGGAATAAAGAGACTATGTCAAGTGTGACAAATTTGCTGTCGGGAGGAATGGACAGATCCTTGAGTCTGTTGACAAATTCCGCTGTCGACTTTACAGAAAATGGGTGATCGGAAATGAAGTTGGATAGAAATTTCGACAAACTCTTTTCAAGAAAGAAAGTTGGAGAAGTTCTTTTGCACACGAGCGGCCGGATGGGATAATTTTCTTTGTGCACCTTGCACTGGGCAAACATTCGCGGTGCTTGGCAGTTGGATGGTACTGAGCTCTTCTTGAGGTCCTTGGGGAGCCACCTGTTGTTTTTTAGCCTGCAGACCTTGTTTTTGATGCTACTGGTGGGGTCAATATTTAAACCAGTGCAATGGGAGCTATTTATGAAGTCCAAAACTTTGGCATCATAGTCATTCTTGTCCATTATGACAAACTGGCATGTTTTGTCGGCTAAAGTGACAACTATGTCAGGGGTGTTTTGAACGTTTTTTAATGCCTGAAAATATTCCGATGAAAAGTTCCTATCTGAGTAGGATGGAGAATTTTGTCGGGATTTTATGAATTTGAGGACTTTTTGTCTCATTGCATTAATTTTCTGCTCTTCCAAATGTTCACGCGCATTATTAATGACATTTTCAACTTCGGATATTATTTCTTTTTTGTCCAAAATTCTGTGGAAAGGGCTAAATTTAGGGCCATGTTCCAGAGCAGCCAGCTCGTTAGGGGGAAAAATTTTATTGGACAGATTAATAACCGGAAGGGGTTTAAAGATAGGGCAAAAAGGCTTATCTGAAGTTTGAGTGAGCCACTGGATCTTTTTAAGATGTTTTCGTCTGGTGTCGTTCTTGCGTTTTTCTTCTGTGTAGTGGAGCCTTTCTAGTAGATCCATAAGCACGAGGGGAGGGCAGCTGTAGCAGAAGTCCTGGTGCGCATGGTAGGCCTCCGTTTCAATTCTTGAAATGTGCCGTCTTTTCTCTTGTATTAGCGCAAGGAGAAGCTTGACTTCCGCTGCGCGCAGCACACGTTGACATGAGCCAGGGAGGCTGCCGCGTGTTAGACGGATCGATTGCGGGATAACATTGTAGCGTCGGCAGTTCAGAAGAAACCACAACTGTTCCAGATTCACGACAAGTTTTATCCGTAAAGACCGTAACGTTTTCCAATGTTGGTAGTAGGCCATTTCGCAGAGATGAACTTTAAGTATACAATTAAAAGACCTTCTTGCTCAAAAGTTAATTTAAAATAATTTAAAAATTCTCTGTCATTGAGCAATAAAATTTCAGAGTTTATCCTTCAAACTATTTGGATGTTGAATGTTCTCAGGAGAAAAACTCTCAGAAGCTTTTCGGAGCAAAGACAGCGCTCCGTCTTCAGTGAAGTGATGTTACGTACTGACGATTGGGTCCGTTTAGACAAAGAGCTTCTTTCCACATGTCGTGTAGGGTGATTCCAGTGTCTCGGTTGCAGGTGGGGACGGACGAGGTCATTATTTCAATAGCCTCGCGGACTATGGTTCCGTAGAAAGTAGATGCGCGCGCAAGAAGTGTGGCGTGCTCCCAGTCTATCGTTGCCGTGTGTTGCACTGCTAGCTCGGAGGCGGCCGTCGTTAGCTTCTTTTGGCTGACATCAGCTTTGTGCTCCGCGAACCTTTCTTGCAAAGAGCGAATGGTTTTGCCGATGTAGTACACCACGGAATTATCCGTCAACTGTAGGGGAAATCGGTATACGCCCGATTTTTGAAGAAGGCTATATTTATCCCTGTCCCTTTTGACTAATTTCTTCAAATTTGGAGCGGGGCTGAAGACAATTTTTATACTATGGGCTCTGAGTAATTTGTGGACCGATTCACATAGGACAGGGACGTAAGAAATGGGTCCGGCAAAAATAGTACGCTCGGGGTCGGTGATTGGGATGAGAGCCAAATCTCTTCTGCTTTCGTTTCTATACTTGCTGATAATTTTGTCTATTGCTGTTGGGTTGTAGCCATGGGAAGCAGCGATGGAATGGATGTTTAAGATTTCTTTTTCAAGCAGTTGCTCATTCGAAGACACGGTGAATGCCCTATGTGTGAGGGAACGGAAGGCTGCAATTTTGTACGCCCACGGGGCACATGAGTCTGCACGTATGACAGAAGGGACGTAAGTAGGCTTCCGGTATACCGACGTCGTCAAGGCTCCTGTGTCATCTTTTTGGATGAAAACATCTAAATAGGGGATGGCATTTCTATCTTCCTCCTCCTTCGTAAAGCGTATCGTGGGATATATATTGTTGGCAGAGTCAATGAGGCTGTTTAATTGCTCATTGCTGCCATTCCAAATTAAAAATATATCGTCGACGTAGCGACACCAGAAGAAGGGTAAAATTGCAGCTGAGTTGAACAATTTTGTTTCAAGATCTTGAAGGACAATTTCAGATAGGATACCGGAAAGGGGTGAGCTTCGGCAACCAAATCTATAGGCAGGACTCAGGGGCCCCCATGGGCTCACCCCTTTCCGGTATCCTATCTGAAATTGTCCTTCAAGATCTTGAAACAAAATTGTTCAACTCAGCTGCAATTTTACCCTTCTTCTGGTGTCGCTACGTCGACGATATATTTTTAATTTGGAATGGCAGCAATGAGCAATTAAACAGCCTCATTGACTCTGCCAACAATATATATCCCACGATACGCTTTACGAAGGAGGAGGAAGATAGAAGTGCCATCCCCTATTTAGATGTTTTCATCCAAAAAGATGACACAGGAGCCTTGACGATGTCGGTATACCGGAAGCCTACTTACGTCCCTTCTGTCATACGTGCAGACTCATGTGCCCCGTGGGCGTACAAAATTGCAGCCTTCCGTTCCCTCACACATAGGGCATTCACCGTGTCTTCGAATGAGCAACTGCTTGAAAAAGAAATCTTAAACATCCATTCCATCGCTGCTTCCCATGGCTACAACCCAACAGCAATAGACAAAATTATCAGCAAGTATAGAAACGAAAGCAGAAGAGATTCGGCTCTCATCCCAATCACCGACCCCGAGCGTACTATTTTTGCCGGACCCATTTCTTACGTCCCTGTCCTATGTGAATCGGTCCACAAATTACTCAGAGCCCATAGTATAAAAATTGTCTTCAGCCCCGCTCCAAATTTGAAGAAATTAGTCAAAAGGGACAGGGATAAATATAGCCTTCTTCAAAAATCGGGCGTATACCGATTTCCCCTACAGTTGACGGATAATTCCGTGGTGTACTACATCGGCAAAACCATTCGCTCTTTGCAAGAAAGGTTCGCGGAGCACAAAGCTGATGTCAGCCAAAAGAAGCTAACGACGGCCGCCTCCGAGCTAGCAGTGCAACACACGGCAACGATAGACTGGGAGCACGCCACACTTCTTGCGCGCGCATCTACTTTCTACGGAACCATAGTCCGCGAGGCTATTGAAATAATGACCTCGTCCGTCCCCACCTGCAACCGAGACACTGGAATCACCCTACACGACATGTGGAAAGAAGCTCTTTGTCTAAACGGACCCAATCGTCAGTACGTAACATCACTTCACTGAAGACGGAGCGCTGTCTTTGCTCCGAAAAGCTTCTGAGAGTTTTTCTCCTGAGAACATTCAACATCCAAATAGTTTGAAGGATAAACTCTGAAATTTTATTGCTCAATGACAGAGAATTTTTAAATTATTTTAAATTAACTTTTGAGCAAGAAGGTCTTTTAATTGTATACTGAATTAGGTTATATGCTAATTTTTCTTTTATTTATTCACTAGCAGATTTACCAAGCAATGCTCAGGTCTAAAACTTTCTAAAATGTAGAGTAAATTGCACTCCCTAAATCATAAGCTTTCATTTGGCATAAATATCATTAGACTTGATATCCTCCCCCTTTGGGGGACAGGGGTGGCTCAGTCAGCAGCATGCTAGACATGCAATCTGTAGTTCCCAGATTCGAGTCCCAACTGGGTCAGAATTGAGATTTATCTCCACAAAACTCCCTGCCCACATTCAGTAGAGGACACCGATGGGCTTGGAAAGGTCACTGTCCATCAGATGGGATGTTAAGTCTCTGTGTGCAGGAGACCAATATCCTGTGCACATTAAAGAATAGACTTGATGGCCTTGACAGGAGACTACCTTCTATCTCCCAACAGCTGTTCCAATGGGTCCACTCCCCCCACCTTCTCTGAGTCTTCAGGGTTTTTTGTGATCTGGTCAATTAGCCCATTATGTGCAAAAAAATGTCACTCAGAGGTAAAAAACCCAATCTCCCACTCCAGTTAAAATTTTCCTCTCTTTTAGGGAAGGAAAGAAATGGGCATAGTTCGAGGTACCCATTATCCTCCCCATGTCAGAAGTTTCTAAACCAAAAACCAGAATTTCATTGCTCAGATAATTGAACTTTTCAAATCACTTTGCACCCACCAGAGTTCCTCTGATACAATTTGCCAGGCATATGTAACTTTACAGCAAAAGAAAATTAACTATGTTTTGAGGTGCATATAAAATGTAAAGGTACAAAAAAATTATTATTATTAAACAAATTATTTATTACTCAACCTAATATTTAGAACTTTTATTAAATGTTTCTATGTACTCTTATTAGCTTTTGCATATTTTTCAAATTAAGTTATTGTTTTCAACTTCTGATACAAATTTAGGTTTTGAAGCTTTCATTTCAAAAAAGATTTTCATGCCTACTCATGTTTAATTAGAATGACTTCAATATCCATCGATGCTTGCTCTCTTAACCCAACAAACTGCATAATGTAAAGTAATTTAATTCTCTATGACAATGTTAAATATTTTTAAGTACTTCAACATATGGACTATGCTATCAAGTATCAATAATTATTATAGAGAGATTTCTGTACCATGCCGTAGAGGATGGGAATTAACAGGAGCTTCTTGGAATGCTTTTGGTGCGAAATTTAAAATTCAACGTTCTTGCTGGCAAGTGATTCTCAGTGGAGATTAAGATAATGATGACTGCTGCCAATGGTCTAACCATCTTATCTAAAACTTTTTAAGCACCCTATGCTATCAAAAAGTATAAATAATTATGTCATTCGCCAATGCAGGCAGACCATTGGGAGCAGTCATCATCTTAATCTCCACTGAGACGTCACTTGCCGGCAAGAACGTCGAATTTTAAATCTCACCAAAAGCATTCCAAGAAGCTCCTGTTACTTCCCATCCTCTACGGAATGGTACGTAAATTTCTCTATAATAATTATTAATACCTGATAGCATAGTCCATGTGTTGAAGTGCTTAAAAACATTTAACAGTGTCATAGAGAATTAAATCACTTTACTTTAATTACCGCACTGTGTACCTCTACTGTAATTTTTGTTAAACTGCATAATGAATTTATCATGCAAAATCAGAAAGAAATTAGTTTGATGCATTATTTCAAATTTAATAGTGGCAAGTTATTTTGAATAACTTTCCAATGGTTAATATTTAATCATGGGAAATCATATTAGTTTAGTTTGATGTATTCCTCTTTTTAAATTTATTAGTGGCAACATTTATTTTGAACAACTTCAAACCATTAATGTTAATGGGATAATTTCAAACCATTCAACCATTAACATAAACAACTTCAAACAACTTCAAACCATTAACATAAAGTCTATGGGGATTTTGAAAAATTCAAACCCCCATCCCAATTTTGGTTGACCCCAGCAAGTTTGCACATAAGCCTATATTCTTCCCCTGGATGATGGAAACATCCATGCAAAGTTTGGTGTCTCTAGCTCTTCTGGAGGCTGAGTGCATAAGTGGACAGACAAAAACATTCTTTATGTATTAGATTTTCCAATAAAAAACTTTGATCTTGTATCATTACCTGAAAATAAATGAGATCTTGGATATGAAAGCAAAAAGGACTTCCTTGGCATGGAAATCAGTCCTACTGTGGGAAGGCAATTTTGTCAAGGGATTTTAACCTTGCTCCCTTCCTCCGCTATACTGTTTTATTCTGTCCCCCCCCCCCCAGGCAGAATTTTTTTATTTATATTCAGTGGTTTTAAATAAAATTTTTAATTTTAATTAAATTTCTTTTTATTAAAAGATATACAATTTTAAAAGATTTTACCTCTTCCCCCTCTACCTCTCAATATATTGGCTGTGACACTCTGACAATATAGACATTTGGTGCATAAACCTTTCTACATTTAGCCAAGATCATCAAACTTCAACACCCAGAGAAAAAATCCCAATGTTTAATAAAAAAAAAAAGCAAGAGAAAAGCATTTTTCTTTTTCATAAATAGGGCAGAAAAAATCCCATTAATGCAAGCAATCCAAGTCACCTTTATAACACTGGCCCATGTTTTAAAATATACCACACTGGAAAGAATCATTAAAAGAAATAATCGTGTTTCAGGCAATATTATATTATTGAGGAAGAAATTTATATTGAATGAATATAAAATTTAACTATTTTTATTCATCAGGTTTTCCAAACTTAAGACTTAATTGCATAATCAGATCTATTTTTTCACTATATCACTGTAAAAAAAAACCTTATTAAAATTAACATGTTTGTAAATTTATTTATTATACTATTTATTTTCATAAAATTCATAATTAAATTCTGTTTAATTTGGTATATAACATGACCTGTTTCAACTGATTAGTTATTTTAAAAAAATCTAATCTTCCAATTCTTGTTGATATGACACAGCACACTTAAAGCCTGGACTTTTCACAAAGTACAATACCAAGAAAAAAATTACCCACCAGGAGTAATTTTATTGGGTCAATTTTTTTTGTTATTCAGAAATAAATAGCATTTCTATTTACGTGCATTATAATCATTTCTGTCTATTTGTTTTTTTTAAATAAATTTTTATTTGCATTGCCAGATGCATTTTTACAACATAAATAAAATAAATACTCCCTTAAGCAGCTGCTTGCCACAGAAGTCTGACACGAGCCTGTAAGCTTATATGCCATAGTAGAAATCTGTGAGGATGGAAGGATTGAAGCAGAAAAACAACACAAACATCCACGCTTTACCTGGAACCCAGGTCCCTTAGATCAGTAGCGAAACACGCTAACCACTCGTGTCAATAGAAACCTTATTAAAATAAAACTAATCTTTTTTTTTGTAAAATATTTTATTTTCAGAAAAACCAGAATTGAATGCTGATTAATTTGGCATATAACATGCCATAATCCTTTCATTAGTTGTTTGGTAAAAAAGTTCTAATTTTTTTTTTTGGCTGAATAGTGAAAAAAATATCTGGGCCTCTGGATGTAAACTAATTTTTCAGGTGGGACTCTGGAAGAGTTAAGTATTACAGAACTATTATATTGCTCAAGTAATAGCAAATACGATAAACAAATGCAGTGATAACAATGGCAAATGAGGTGGCTTAACATTAAGGGGCACTAAGGTTCTTTCCATCATGATTTTCACACCACAATGCAATTTTTAAACATATTTTGTTGCTGTTCTTTTACTCCCCAGCACTTTGATGTACACAATGAGCTTAATAGCCTGGTTTTAAAACAGATAAAGGAGAGTGCAGATTGGTAACTCCCATAAACCCCCATGGTTATAATGAACTAATCATAACACTTCTATGAACGAGGCCCATAAACTCCAAAGAGCCTGCCAAAAAAAATTTATCCATTGCTAGTTTTGAACTGGGAGCCTACATGAGTCAAGAGGCATTGCATGAATTACGGTTTGCTTGCAAATCTTTCTTTTTAAAGTATGGTATTAGTATTTCATTGTAAGCCAAATACATTGTTATATTTTCATATTATATTAAGATTGAGACTATACATGTGAATGTAAAAGATAAACTAATTTGGCAAGATGTTTTTGCTACTATTTGAACACTTTATGGCACTCTTAAATTGGGTCCAGATCCTATGAAATTGACTACAGATACATAGTATCTTTTTTATAGCATATCAAGACAATTCATCAAGTAACTAAATTGAATTTCTTTTTTCTATTTCAACACACCTTTTCATCTTCTGTTGAAAGCCAGGAAATGAGGCAGATTGATGGCAGTCTTAACAAGAAGGGAGAAAAAATGGGTAATTCAGGCCTTAAGTTAGGTAGCGCAGCATTACAATTTGAATTCGTGGTACTTTTCGGTTATCACCGGTCACATTTTCTTGGCAATTTTTTTTGGAAAAAATAGCAGTTTTCGATGGAGTCAGGAAGGTTAATGAGTAATTTAGGGATGGGTTATTTGAGCTATAAGATTTTTTGTTGTTGTTGTCTCTGATGAGATTAATTTCGGGGGCTTTTTATAATTCAGTCGGTAGTACACTTTCCGATTTTCGTGTTTTTCGGTTTGTGCTGTCTGCAAGGACATTTAGTTTTGGGGACATTTTTATAATTTGGTCAGCAGTGCACTGTTACCGATTTTCATGATTTTTGGTATGTGTTGTCTCTAATGCGATTTAGTTTTGGGGGCTTTTTTATAATGCCGGTCGGCAATGCATTGTCGATGTTCTTGGTTTACTTTGGTGTTTATTTTTCGCCTCCAAGAAAATGTGACCAGAGATAACCAAATTATAAAAAAGCCCCCAAAACTAAATAATCTCATCAGAGACAACAAAAAAAAAAAAAAAATCTTATAGCTCAAATAACCCACCCCTAAATTACTCATTAACCTTCCTGACTCCATCAAAAACTGCTATTTTTTCCCAAAAAAAGTCAACAAGAAAATGTGACCGGAGATAACTGATAAGTACAGAATTAGTTATTTATCTGTCCTCTCCGTTATCTGTAGGTCACAAGGGCTGAGTTGTGTTAGTCACCCAGTAAACAGGTGCTAAGATACAGATGAAAGACTTCTACACTCACAGCTTAATGTCCCATCCAGTGGAAAGCAATCATTCGAAGCCCATCAGTGTCCACTTTCTCATCTACGGCTGGGTGGTGGCCACTGAAGATACATCTTAACACTGGCACAGCTTGCCTGTGGTAATCATTCACATGGAAAAATCTTTTTCACTGTGCAGCAACTATAATCAACGCTAGGTAGACAAACGCGCATGTGTAGATGCGGAAGAATTTGCGGCAATGCAAAAAAGGCAAGTACAGCTTAAAAAACCAATGTCGATATTCCTCGTTTAAATAACTTTTTTACGATTATAAATAATAAATAAATAAATACCCCCTCAAGCAGCTGCTTGCCACAGAGGTCTGACAGGAGCCTGTCAGTTTATATGCCACAGTAGAAGATCTGAGAGGATGGCAGGACCTCAGCAGAAAACAACACGAACATCCATGCCTTACCCGGGGCTCGAACCCAGGTCCCGTAGTTCAGTAGCCAAGCGCGATAACCAAACGATAAAAAAATTCCCTCTTTCAAGAGTAGTAATAAACTTTGTATGATACTCGCAATCTTTAATATTCTGAGTTCTCATCCTGTAGAAAGATCACCGCTACATATATTTAGTTTTTCCTGTAAGTATTATATTATATGCATCGATCTATACTTGCCTGACCAAGTTGGGGTCCTAAGGGGGGACCGGGAAGTGCCTTTGCAGCTGGAATGTGAGTAAAAAGCATTGGGTTGTGAACAATTTTTGGTAGTACTTTCCTAGCTGATTTTAGACGTGTTGCCTGAGACATTATTACTCAAATATGTATGTCATTAATGGAAATTTTTATTTCTAAACAACTAGCTGCAGTAACACAGATCACACAGCTCATAACAATAATTACGGATACGGGTTATCGTTATTTGAACTCTTGACTCCTTCCTTTCGGAAGACATGCAATCATATTTAATTTCTTTTGAATTCTCTCTACCAATATTCTAACAGGCATTTATTTTATTTATTTTATTTTCAATCATTTATTTCTATAGATAAGAATATATGATATCATCATCTTCTTCAAGCAGTCATGGGCTACGAGGTCCAACCAGACTGTGCAAATTAGTTCTCCAAGCATATCTGTTCTGAGCAATATCTGCTGCATCTTGCCACTGCACAATTCTAACAAGGTCCTGTTCAACGTTGTCTGCCCGCTGCGTCCTACGTCTCCCACTGTTTCTTAGGCCTTTAGACACATTAATTCATAACCCTATTCTCTAATCTATAATTATCCATACCGACAACATGTCCAAACCAACAGTCTCTCTCTGTACCCACGTGCTGTTTAAAGGAAGTTGCCGACTCCTTTACTAACCTCATCATTGCTTACAAAGTTGAACCACCTAGTGCCCAAGATAATGCATAAGCATCTAGTTTCGTGCTATCTCGTTTACAAAGCGTTCCAGTTTCACTACCATAACTAACCCTAGAGAGAACCAAACTATTATACTGTATAATTTTAATGTTTTGGTGAATACGCCTATTTCTCCACACTGTCCTAGATTCTAAAAAATTCCGGCAGCAATCCCTATTCGTCTGTTAAACTCATGTCGCCCATCACCAGTGTCTGTTACATATCTCGCAAGGTAATTAAACTAAGACACCTTTCAAGAGTGCAGCCATTCAGATTAATTGAACCACAGCCTGCCTAACCAATTTTCCTACAAGCGTTTAGAGACTGGAAGATTTCCTCTTACTGTGTATGTGTGTAGCGAGTATTTATTTTCAGGTTAAACTAAGAGCTGAAGGGAATTGCTCTGCCCGGCTCCAGATTCCGCACATGCTCTAGCAGTCACTAGTAGTCACAAGTCGTGTCACAAGTAGTCACAAGTAGAATCAAAGAAAATTATTTTTCCTCAATAAATAATAAAAAAAACCTCCCTAAATTACTGATGTAAAAAAATTAACGCTAAATACGAAACAGAATCTAACAAACTTAGCAATAACACATTTCAAACAGTATTCAATTCCAGTTTCGATATTTAGTGATCTCTAATGATATAAATTAAAACTACCTTTGAAAATGCGAATTACATTTCATTAGTAACCAACTAAAAAGATATTTCCAATTATCTCTTAAGACAAAACCGTTCCGTTTGTTACCTACCTTGGGCTTAGGGTCAACTCATTACTGTCAATGGAATTTTCAAGACTGTCACATTCCACCTCCAAAATTTCAAATTTCTAGCATAACTACATCGTTTGCAATATTAGTTTTAAATTTTGGAATTTTTCTATTTTTTTCCACCGTTAGAGAGCGCAATTATAGCTTTTGGGAAATTCTCAAAATACAAATTGCAATACTTCATAAATACCCGACCAACCCAAAAAGAATTTTCAATTTCTCTCTGAAAAGATGCACTTTTTTGTTAAAACAAAAAAAAAGTTGCATTCATCTCTCCCCTTGGTCTAAAGGGTCAAGTGATTGTTGCCAATGATACTTCGTAACCTTCACATTTCAACACCAAAATTTGAAACTTCTAACTTAACTACATCGTTTGGAATATTTGTTTGTTATTTTGGAATTTTCTATTTTTTCCACTGTTAGAGGGCGCAGTTATAACGTTTTGGAAATTCGAAATATGCAAATCATAATATATCGCTAATATCTATCTAACACAAAGCGATTTTTTATTTATCTGTATAAACAAAATAGTTCGATGTCTACAGACGGACAGACAACAAAGCGAAAAAATATCTTTTTTCGCTTTGTTGTCTGTCCATTTGTAGACTTCTACCTATATAGGTAGAGGTCTACAGACTATATAGGTACAGTCCTCTACCAGACCTCTACCTATATAGGGTCTCTAGTTTGTTGAGTTTTTGCACGCCTTCTTAAGGATTATTTTTGCATAGGAGTGTCGCGAGAAAAGTCCGAAGTATGTAGGCCTGTGCCTCTGCCCTTATCATGGTTGGACAAGCTGAAACATATCAACCCTCATTAGAAATTTATGAGTAGGAGTTTGGTAACGAGGATAAGACATTGTGGAAAACGAAAATATTCATTCTCTTGGCATTCATTGTTTTTATTCGTAAGAAACCAAGTGGCAGACGTTTGTTGTACCAAACCATGGAGGAAGGAAGATAAGGAGAGGCCCTAACGCGCTTTCCCTGTCCAAGGAAAATGATGCTTAGGCAGCAGGGCGGTAGCCATATTATGCATTCAAAACAAACCGTCTGCCGCTGCAATCAAGCCTACTTTTCACGTGCTAAGATTATTTTTTTAAGACTAAGAGAAAGCCCATTTAAGCTATTTGGAATTTATATTGCTTTTTTTTAATGCAATGAATATTTCCATACAGAATTACTATATAGCAGAACTATTTAGGTATTTCGTTGAATACGACAATAACAAAGAATTGCAAGATTTTAAAAGTTTATATATACTACATTGATAACAGTAAAAAATATTTTATGGATAAAACATAAAAGTTATATGCAATAGCAGCATTTAAACCGCAAAAAATTACATTTGTAAAATTAAGAAAATAGCTGTTTTACATTAAAAAAATTCTCATTCCACAAAAATAAAAAAAATTTGCCTAACAAAACTAAATAAAGCCAATAGTATAAGAAGTAAAAAAAGAACTAAAAAAATATATATATTTATACAAAAAAAAACGCCCCAGATGGTGGCTCGAACCCACCAGCTTTTGTACCCTCAGCTTCACATCTCTCCCCCATCTCATGCTCATTCTCCTCCCTCAACCAGAGTTAACAATCAATACAAAATACACAATTATTACAATCTCTCAAAAAAAAAAAATCTCGTAAGGATTGAAATACATCCTTCCTCAGCCACAAAGGAAAATTTCAAAATAATATCTGAAAAAACTATACGAAAAAAAAAGCAACTAAAAATTATATTAAGCAAAAATAATAAAAAATTAAAAAAAATATATCCACAGGGTGAAGGGAATATAATACCCATTTGAAAAAAAAGGCAACGTTCCAGACAGTGGCTTGAACCCGACATCTCAGTGCCTGACTCCTCAGTCTCTCATACATGTCTTCATGTACACCTAACCTACCCCTCAACCAAAGTAAAAATAAAATAACTACAAGCAATAAACTCGCTCTATTTGAAATCCATACAGAATTAAATAAATTCAGTATTCACTTTAAAAGGGACAATTAGAACCCTATCAGAAGAATTAACGAAAAGGAGAAAAGCATTACACTCTCCTCTCCTCTTTTAACTAAAATTATTTAAACAATTTGAAAAATTTTCACCCTAATGATAGCTGTCACTCACCTATGACAATTTACACCAGATACATTAAATTAATCTAAAAAGAATATAAGACTCCAATCCAAGAAAAAAAGGGGGCATTTAAACAAAACCCTTAAATGCTATCCAAATTTAAGAAAAAAAAGATTATATTTCTCACCTTATGAAAATACTTTATTGTAATTTACTTTTCCCTTCTTACACTGAACTTATTAAATCATGAAGAGAGAGGAATTTAAACACTGAAATATTGAAACAAAATAATATCTAATACTTCCACCTAAAATAAAATAAAAAACAAAAAAGAATCTCCTTGATATTTTAATCATCTCTATTTAAAAGTATGTAAATTCATCATCCATTAAATAGAATACACACTAATATTCAATTACAGCCAACAAAATATTTTAACTGAGAAAGCCTGCAGAAGGAATTCTCAAATAAGTGTAACATAAAATCATTCAATCAATATAAGAAGTACGTCTTCACATTTATCACTGAGTACAACCCAAAGAAAATAAAAAAAAAAGTCTGGTGAAGAATCGAGGTTTGTAACACGAAATAAAACCGATTTCATAGCGGCGTAATTTCAACACAAAGTTGCTTGTATCATTATATAATTATTTAAACTTTTATAAAAATGACAAACTTACCGATGAAAGGTAATTCCTGGTATCTTTTTTGAAGGGCGATTCGTGCAGCCGTAAGCTGAACAGGCTGTCATAATACAAATGTTGAAAAAAATTCAATTTTTATAGTGCAACACTTTATTACTCACCTATACTACTGATCAATGTTTTGAATAGAACAACATGGCTGCCGCGCAGTCGCCAAAGCATCATTTTCAAGTGCTTAGGGCTCCTCCCCTTATCTTCCTACCTCCATGTACCAAACACAGTACCGTCGACAGGGTGTAGCATAGAGGCAGCCTGCCTCACAGCGCCTGATGGTCCACCCATTCACTTTTAGTTTTCCTTATCCAGTTTATATAATTGTTTTGCATTAATGTTTCTCTTGTAATAAAAAGAAAATAGCAATTGGAGATTTTTTTATATTTTTGTCTTATAGTCCATCAGGAACGATATTTAATTGTTGCCTCAGGGCGCGATCTAATCTGGCTACGGTCCTGACCAAACAGAAAAATCCATTTCAAAACAATGACAATTTATTAACACTGTTTAAACTTGAGAAGCGGCCCCAATTTCCGGCCGTCTACCATTTGTCTTTTCTCGTTTGAGCTTCGTGGCGTCGGCAAATATGTCCGATTATATCCCCTTAGGAATCTCAAGCATCAACGAGGAGCAGCAGGACTAATAAGCTATTTCCTAAACGCTAACTGAGTATCTTGACATTGTCATATATGAAGGTACGGGCAGAAGTGCAGTTTTGGGTCCTCAACCGCCATCTTGTTTTATTTCGCCGCGGTGAAAAAAAATGTCTAGTAAAAGTAGTCCGTTCCGCATCTACCTTAAGATACCGATTGGGGATATATATATATATAAAAGTATATATATATATATCTCATCAAAACAAGATTTTATAAACAATGCTTATTGCTACAAAATGAACCCTCGTTTCGCACTTAAAAAAAAACTCCGAAAATTAAACAATTTCATTGAAATTAGATTTTATTAACAATTCTTATCGCTAAAGGATAAACCTTTGTTCTGCACTTAAAAAAAGCCCCAAAAATTAATATTCTCATGAAAACTAGATTTCATTAACAGCTCTTATCGCTAAAGAATAACTCATTGTTCCTTACTGAAAAAAAAAGCCTCAAAAATAAATAATCTCATCAAAAGATTTCATTAACAACGCTTATAGCTAAACAATGTTTCGAATTTAAAAACGCCCCTAAAATAAATATCAAGAGTAAATTTCCTTAATAACACTCATCGCTAAAGAATCAATTTAGGAAAAGCCCCGAAAACAAATAATCTCATGACAGAGAACTATTCTAAACAGCATATATCGGTCATAAACATTGGAACATGCGGATGGATATCGTATTGCAACTCAACGTTACAGTCCTGGGGAAACATCCTGGAGAAAAGTACAACATGGCGGCTGAGGACCCAATACTGCACATTAGCCAAGGTAGGCTTCACTTTCAATATCTCATTTACCTACGATGCAGTATATGTGTTTATGCCGTAGTGAATATACACAGTCGTATCAGAATAATGACCACTACCATAGTATAAGTATCGTAGATGGTCATATTATTCTGATACGACTGTTTATGTAATGCATACTTGTTCTACTTATTTAGCCAATATCCTTGCTGATTGTCGGGCGTTGGACGCCCAGAAGATTGGTTGCATCGCATTTAGTGCGGACTTCGTAAAATCGCGTGGTAAGAAATGGTATTCAGGGCAGGGGAGAGACAATAAATATCATACATGATGAAATTAAAAAAGTCCCCCTCCCCGAACCTTTAATTCTAAAAAATTTCGTTTTCTATTATTACAATTATTGTCTTCATATTATAAAAACTTTCTTTTTCTATAAAGTCTGGATTTACACTTCAAGAACCCCTAGGCACACAGTGAACAATTATATGTGGTGTGCCTTTGATTTTCTGGAATTTTTTTTTTGGTTGATATTCATAATAATGGGTAATACCAGATATTCTGTAACAGTTTTGTTACCAAATGCTGTAAAATCAAAATATTAAATTATATAAATTGCATTATGTGTGTGTGTATATAGTATTCAATATGCAATTGCATTTAAAAATTAAATTATTATTATTCAGACATTGTCCTTTCTTCCCTTTTTTTTTTGCTCTGGGAATGAACAAATTATACTAAATTATCAAAAGTATTGGGATGTTTCCATGCTGTATGAATGGATACCTATTTTGAAAGTTCTTTACATTGAAATAATGCCTTTTTAAGCAAAACATTCACCAAATCACTATTTTGAACAATATTTGCTATTTAAAGAGATCTGGCGGCTGAAACATTTGACAACAGTGTTGCTTGTCGTAAGAATTTGCCTTAAAAGTTATAAACATCGGCTTTCTTTTAGCCTTCCCCAATTTATTTATGATTTCCCCCTTTCTCTGCCAAATTAAGAATTTTTCGCTTTTCTGACTCTGTCCAAAACTGCGTAGCAGCTCACCGTCAGGCCGTGCAGTTGGCGATGCCCTTGTCAGAAAGAACAGGGAGGACTTTTCAAAGGGTTATGGGAATGGAAAGGCCAACGTTCTTCAAACAGAACGTTGAGTCGTGGCCCCATAAGTAGGGAATCCATACCCTGTGCACGTTAAAGAACAAGTTGGATGGCCTTGAGGGGAGGCTCCCATCCTAACAGCTCTCCATGCCCAGTAGGTCCTCAGCCTTCTTTGAGCTCTTGGAGTCATTGTGACCTGGCCATTTAGCATATTATGTGCAAAAATATTGATTATGTGCTCAGAGGTGAAAAATATTTCGTATATCTTAAAGTACCCTGAATAACTGTTACGCCCTTTTCTGACTAAACAGTTACTCGGTACTTGAAATAAATTAGTGGAAAAAAAATTGTTTCACAAACTGAAAACATGTCTCTTTTCTTTCCATCCATTTATAGTTTATATGTCCTCCTTTGTCCTCATTGCCTAGCTTCTTGTCCTCCCCCGTCCTCATTGTATATTTTTTTGCCCCCCCCCCCCCCCCCCTTTACAACTTTAAAACCTGGCAGACCCAGATCTAGAAAAAAAAATCGAGGGGTGGGTGGAGGTAGGCAAGAAATATAATCGAGTCGGAAAAACGTAAAAAGGGGGAGCCAAGAGACTGAATTGCCAATGCATTATAACATTTCGTCCACCGTCTTACAGGTCTTTAAAACATTTCTTGAAAAATGCATGAAATATAAAAAAAAAGTTTAATAATTTTTTGCCTCTATTACCCTTACTATCATTCTGAAAGAGTTTAAATTGTAGATAAAGAAGGGACTTTTTTAAAGCGTTTAAATAGTAGGTAGGCATGAATTCCTTAGCTCCCCCCCCCCCCTAGATCCGATTTTCAGGAGAGAGAGAGTGCTTTAAAGAGCTCTTTATACCATGGATATTGTAACTACTACTTAATTACTCCTTCTAAGAATAAAATTTGTTGTTACTTAAGCAAAATGTGAGACACAAATGATGGAGTCCTATTATGTTGTTGCCTTTAGGCTAGTGTCTAACATACCTTATAGGAAATCCGACCCTGTTTGTCTACTATATATATTTTGAAATATATATCTGATAAATGAGATGGGAACCCAGCTGATTGTCCCGCTTCGCCGGCCTTGGGTAGATTTCCTGGGTTACTCGGTAACAGCTAGAGGTATTAGCGTATTTTTCTCTTGGGAAACATCATTATCCTTTAACCTATATATATATGCAAAAAATGTCTATAAAAGCGGTCTTTAGAAGTTGGCATCGTGGGCCCAGTTCGCCTGTATTGCGAGTAGGCCTTGTCTGTGCTTTAAACCTTTAGCATTAAAACCCAGAAGAAGAATATATCGTCTCTGGCGAATATCGGATGATTGCTTTCAAAGAAAATATAGTTCTTCATATACTGAATTTTGCACACTTTAACACTAGTAAATCGTACTAATGAAGTATTGGAAAATGCAAATAGTAATGTATTATTAGCTCTGTACAACAACAAAAAAAGAATTTCTCATTTATGCCTTGAAAAGTTCCGTTTTCTCATTTCCTAAGGTTAAAGGGGAAATCAGTCAGCGCATCTAAAATAAAATTTTTTTATTAGTATTATTTTAAAATATCATTGAAAGTTTTAAAATTAAGTGTAAACCTTTTAAAAATAACTAGTTGCCGAATTTTCACCAATTATAATTTAATTCAAAGATTTAACAATTATACTTCTGTCGGTATATTATCAGGTATCCATTCTTCATCAACATATTCTGTCACCAGAATTTCTTGCATAAAGATATTGTTTCAAATATTATTTTCAAGTTTTACATCTTCTGCGTTTAGCGCCCTCTATCGATGGTAAATTAAGGCCTTTTGTAGATTTCGAAAATTATGAATTATCATATTTCGTTAGTGCCTATTCACCCCCAAAAAAGTTTCAATTATTCATTAAGTTCGTAAAACAAACTTTTTCCTACGCGGCGCTGTGGGTAAAGAGACGATTTTGTTCCTACCAATGTAAACACCTTGATCATCACATTCAACCACTCAAAATAACAAATTTTTATCCCAAATAGATCGTTTTCAATATTCTTTAAAAATTTTTCAGTGCCAGAGAGCGTAACTGAAACTTTTACGAAATTTGAAAACTGCGAATCAATGGTTTACCAAATAATTGTTAGTTTATACCCAAAAAATTGTTAGTTTATCTCTATAAAAGAAAAATTGCTTTCCCCCTCTCCCTGCAGTTAAGGTTGGAAATCGTTGTTGTCAATGCAAACCTCGTGACCTTCACATTTCACCACCAACATTTCAAATTTCTAAACAGATTACATCGTTTGACGTATTCATTTAAAGTTTTGCATTTTCAAAATTTTCCACGGTTAGAGAGAACGTAATAATAGCTATAGGTTGATTCTGAAAGTGCGAAAAACATTTTTTCATTTATCTCTAAAACAAAAAATCTGAATGTCTGCAGAAGGAGAGGCTTTCCCCCTCCCTGAAAATGAGCTAAAAATTACTTGAGATCTAAAGTTAGAATATCTTTAGGTCACCTAATTTGTACGTAGCCTTTTGTTTCTTAACAGTTTAATGTTTTAGCGAATTATGATTAACTAGATTTAAATAGCAGTGGATCTTGGTTAGACTGTTCATCTCTTGAGGTCATCATTATTATTATTTTTGAACTCAATGGATTAAAATGTCAGATCATTACTTTAAAGACACAAATGTAGGTATGGAGCTCATTGGGCAGCTATTAGGGGACAGACAGAACATCCTGTTAAATCCATCAAGTTCGTGTTCTTTAACGTGCACAGGATATATATGGCTCTCCTGCAAAATGGAGCAACACTTAACATCCATCCCATCCAACAAACAACATTCTTTCCTAATCTATCGGTGTCTGCTTTCTCACAAAAGTTAAAGAGGGTGTTAGTGGATGAAATCTTAAGCAAAGAGGTTGGCTTGCTTTACCATTCAGCAGCTTTTTTTGTGCACAATGGGCAAAATGGCAAGTCCAGAAGCAAAGACTTAGAGAAGGTTTTGGAAAGGGATTCACTGACTAGACAGCTCACTGTTTAACACCCCATCCAACAAACCACATCCTTTCCTAACCCATCGGTATCTCTTTTCTAACCGAGGGTAAAGCTGGAGTTTGTGGATAAATTCTTAAAACGAGGGAGTTGGTTTCCTTTACCTGTGAGCTATTTTTTGGTGGGAGGGGGATTTAATTTTATGAACATTACTCCAAAGACAAAATAATAGGTAGGGGAGTTCACTGGACAGCTATTAAGATGGAGATCCTGTCAGACCTCTGTGGTAAGCAATTGCTTGAGTAGGTGATGATTTTCCTGTGCAGTGGTAAAACAAAATTAAAATGTGCTTTTTCTTGTATTTTTATTTGCTAATTAATATCGCTTTTTATGTACTGCTCTTTAAATATAAGATCATATTATAAACATAAATTTTTCATAATGGTAAAATTTGTAGATCATTATAAATACATATAAGTCTATTTTCTTAATATGGATCTAATTACCTTATTTTGGATAGTAGCCAATGATTTAATATTACTGTAATATATTATCTTTCCCCAAGATATTGTTCCATATTTTAAATATGACTTAATTCAAGCATTACGAAATATCATAAGTATTGTTATTATAAGCATTATAATTATGGAATAAAATAACTTTTCGAAAAAAAATTACTATACAGATGAATTTAATGATGCTTTAAACAGTACCTTTGGAGATCCTAGTCCTAAAATCTCGGTAGTGCTCCAATCTCGTCATCTGCGGTTAGCAAGTTCTAGTCCCAACTCTTCTCTCATTGAGATTTATATCTGATGACTCGCATTCAGTTCTCGGCCACAAAGAGACATGGTCTGGGAAGGGCCGTCGTCTGTCGACGGCGGCCCTTCTGCTTTCTCCTTTTTTGCAGAGACGGCGTACATCTCTCAGCTGTGTCATCATTGAGATTTATCTCCGCAAAACTCCCTGCCCACTGTGGGTAGTGGGCACTGATGTGCTTGGAAAGGCCGCCGTCCGTCGGACGAAACGTTAAGCCATATGCGGGAGAGCCATACCCTGTGCACTTTAAGGAACACTCTGGATGGCCTTGACGGGAGGCTACCATCTGTCTCCTAACAGCTGTTCCAGTTGGTCCCCTCCCCCTAACCTTCTCTGAGCCCTCGGGGTCCTTGTGACCAGACCATTTAGCCCATGGTGTGCAAGAAACTGCCGCTCAGAGGTATAACAACCCAAAAAGCTACAGAATGATGTTTGTTTATTTTAAATATTTTGAAGATTTGCAGGAAAGTTATATCTTAGATCATTTTGGAAACACAATTGTTTTCACTTTGTCTTCCGTCTACAGATAGAAAAGAAATTCTTTTTTCGATCGGATGGCTGTTAAAGTAACGTTAGGTTTCATCTTTTCAAATTCTATTTATAGCTTAATTTTCGACCTGTAGAGGGAGTTAAATTTGGAAATTGGCAAAATTTAAAATGGCTCTTGCAAATGATCTAATCGTACTAGAAATCCGAAATTTGAATCATATAGTTATGGCAAAGGAATTTTCATTGATACTAGGGATTTGACCCTTTACTCCCAGTGTCAAAATTCATATTGAGATATTGAACAGATGATGAAAAAATGTATTAATTTAGGTCCCTTTGTTTGTTTGTTTGTTTTTCCTTTCGAAATAGAACAACAAAATTTTTTTTGCCGTGGTCGTTAATGAGAACACTGCTTTCAAATTTTAACGTGGGAAAAATTAAATATTCTTTTTCTGTTGAATGGCGCTTACTTTTCATTACAAAAAAGTTATTTTTACTATTAAGACTTAAAATGCTGATATTGCAATCATTTGTAGGTCAAGGTAAATACCATGCAAAGCGAGTTGTTACTTTTGATGATCAAAAGTAATAACTTGGATGACAAAATTTGATTTTGCCTTATCATCTCACTTAACGAACTTCATTCTCTTAAGATAGATAAATCGTCATTCTATATCAAAGGGATACTTCTGAACCTGAAATATAGACAAATAAGTCTTATACGCCATATTGGCATCCATCTTGAAAATTCTTGTTACCATATAAGCTCATTTATACATATAGTATTATAGAGTTCTATTAAATTGGTGATACATACACTGTATTTTACTACATTGTAATTTTTAGTTCGATGTAATGGTGGTGGCAAAGAAGTTACTCCCCCCCCCCCCAATGCCTCAATTTTAAATGAGGGACACAGAGAAAAATTCCTTCCTTTCCAGAGAGTTAAATTTTGGAGTGAGGAAATTTTTTTTTTTGGATGGTGGTGGTGGGTGATACTTTGACGCAGGAACATGTTCTCTTCAAGGAGAGATATTTTATTCCTTTGGGAGAGTGGCTGGGTTGTTGTACTTCTGAGCTGGTCTTTTTTGCACAGATTGGGCGAAATGGCCAGATCAACAGAAGCCCATAGGATGAGAGAAGGTTCGGGAAAGGGGAACCATTGCACAGCAAGAGGGGGGGGGGCATGGTGTTAGTTGGGCCCGTGAAGTTTATCCAGTAGTTTTTTATGTGTACACTCGCTCAAAAAAGTATCCGAACGCTATGGTTGATTACAGAATTCAGAAAAAAATATCTGGCAACGATTTTATTTAGAAATTAGTGATCTTAGTGATTAGTGTCACGTGACACGAAGATTGCCTGATCACTAATTTCTCAATAAATCGTTGCCAGATATTTTTTCTGAATTCTGTAATCAACCATAGTGTTCGGATACTTTTTTGAGTGACTGTACAGGGTATGGCTCTTGCTCACTTGAGTCAAGGCTTTATGTCTCCTCCGATGGACAGTGACCCTTTCTTGCCCTTCGGTGTCCCCTTTCTGATGGAGGGCAGGGTCGGAGTACAGATGAGATGAATCTCATTGCTAGCAGAGGGGGGGGGGGTGGAACTCTCAAATATAAGGAGGGAGGGAGGAATGTGGGAGCAATGGAGAGTCCATTCCTAGGAAGCAAAATTTGGTGGTGAATGTGCAGGAATTATATTCTGCCCAAGGTGCTTAATTTGGGAGTGATATGCAAAAGCTATGAACACTCAATCTTAAAAGTGAAATTCAGATGGGGGAGGAACAGCTGTACGGTGAATCCACATTGTTTGAGGAGTTTTGGTGATCCAGCCATTTAGCCCATTATGGGCAAAATTAATTGAATGTAAAGGAAACGACATCTTTAAATTTTGACCAAAATATTTATCTTCCAACTGATTTAACGACTAATGACACTTTAAAATGTAGTTTCCATCATCATATCTCATTATTAATCTGTAAGCATAAAAGCTCTTCGGAGAAAGCTTATTGTTAATTGACTTCCTTTCTGCATTAACTTGGTTGCTATCCAGTATCAATTAAAACAAATAATTAATAGTTAACCACATTTATCTAATATTCAAATCACTTTAGTCTTCTAATTAATAAGAACTTCTCATTTTGCTAACTTTCGAACTGTAAAATCAATTACATAAAACATGTTTATTTTAACGTTTTTTTGCTGAAAAAAAAAATGGAAAACCTAATATTGTTGAGTTCTGAAAAATGTCGAGTAAATCTGCTACTTCTTTAACGTTTTATTTTCCCTCCTATGGTGAAGATGGCACATCTATAAATATTTTGAAATATTGGGCACATTTTAATCAAATTATATTAAACAGTAAAATTATAGGACAGCAAATTTATAGGACCCCCTCCACTCCCGAATGGCTCATTCTGCTGCCGATAAATGCAGATTAGTGAATAGTTTATTAGACTGCTTCAGAAACCTGGAGAAACAGGGCAAAGCCTACAGTGAGTTGGGTGGAAAGTGGAAAGCAGGACTTTTGCAGAATGGACGACTGCAGCGTAATAGTTGTTACTAAGATAAACATGTCTAGCTAAATGGATTACATAGTCTGCTTGGACTTTCGTTGATTGTTTCTTCTTTAGCATTAGATGTGTGTCGATGTGTGCATTTTGTCAATTGTTTTTCTCATCTAAACGTTTCTTTCCCAGATATAACGTTGCCTCCCTTTCGCGCCTCCAAGAGGCCTCATGCAAGAGGAGCAGAATTCGGAGACGTCAACAACAAGGATTACGTCAAGGAGGATCCAATTGATGAAAAGCACAACTGAGAGCAGAATATCTTTAAGTTATCTTTAGTTTCATTAATTTCATTTATAATATCAATTAACAAAAATAAACAGTTAGCCAGCTTTATCTAGTTAAAAAGCTTTACTTTTTTTATTGATAAAAAATCCTCATTTTCATAAATTTAAACAGTAAAATTAATTACATGAAGTATCTATAGTTCAATTTATTTACTTTTTTTTTGTTAAAAAAGGAAACCTAATTTTGTTGAAGTTCCGAAAAAATGTCGAGTAAATCTACTAAGCCAGTGGTTCTCAACCTTTTATGTATATGTCGCAGGGAGATGATAAAAATAGTGATTTGATCAAATCCCTAAGATATATGATCAATTCACGGAAGATGTTAAAATAACAACTCTGTGGGGTGATTTCCCTGAAGAAAGTAAGTGATTTGATCAAATCCCTTAACTGTTTTAGTGAAAAGATGAAATAATATTGTTAATTAAAAGTATTTATTTAGTAACCATGCATTATTAAATGTAGAATAGTTAATACAACAATAGTCATTGAAACACAAATTATTTATTCGAAACTAATTAACAAAAGAGTAAAGTACTTAAGCTGATATTTTTAAAAACAGCATTATTAAATGTAGAATAGTTAATACAACAATAGTCATTGAAACACAAATTATTTCGGCTATTACGGAATTGTAATAGCCGGTACATTGTACTTTTTCGTTTTTTCCGAATCGCCTTTTTCACCTCTTATTATCTCCTTTCCGAATCGCCTTTTTACGGTATTCTTAATGTATCTCGATCTACAATACACAGCCTGCCGAATTATTCAAAACGCCCTTCATGAGCGAAGGCCAAGTGAGAACGAATCTGTAAAGTGATGAATCTCTTGAGTATGAATCTTCGGGTCACGTGACTCCGTGGTCCGAATTATAATGAAACGCCCGAATGAGCGGAGGCCAAGTGAGAACGAATCCGTCAAGTGGTGAATCTCTTGAGTATGAATCTTTAGCTCACGTGACACTACTTTGGACACTAGAAAGGGTCCTTTTTTTACCTTTCTGGGAAAAATGTTTAAGTAGTGGTGCTAATTTAAATTGTTCAATGATTGTGACAGCTTCTTCTATCCTTTCGCGAGTCCACAAAGGTTTTTCTTTTTCATGCCGCTTGTTCAAAAACGTCCTGATAGTTTCATTAAACTGTTCTTCAGATACAAATTCTGTCAGAGTTTGATTTTTTTCTATATCTGAACTCATTTTTCTACGGTAGGTACTAGATAAAACTCGAAATATAGAAAACAATAATAAAAATGCGCGCAAACTTCCTCGCGTAATGTTTGGGCGCTGGCCGGCACGGACGCCAGAGGGGAGCGGTGAGGTAAAGGGGAGTGGTAACAAGCGAAACATAGAGCTGTGCGAGTCCTGACTTGTTTATTTCATCTTTTCACTAAAACAGTTAAATGGATTTGATCAAATCACTTACTTTCTTCAGGGAAATCACCCCACAGAGTTGTTATTTTAACATCTTCCGTGAATTGATCATATACCTTAGGGATTTGATCAAATCCCTATTTTCATCATCTCCCTGCGACATATAGATAGATAAAAGTATAGTTATAGTATAACAATAGACATAAAATGAAACATATATATCAGTGGTTCTCAACCTTTTATGCTTCACGTACCCCTTGGAAATGTGTATGTAACTGGCGTACCCCTTATATAGATAGATAAAACTATAGTTATAGTATAACAATGGGAATAAAATAAAACATATATATCAGTGGTTCTCAACCTTTTATGCTTCACGCACCCCCTGGAAATGTGTATGTAACTGGCGTACCCCTTGTATAGATAGATAAAACTATAGTTATAGTATAACAATGGGAATAAAATAAAACATATATATCAGTGGTTCTCAACCTTTTATGCTTCACGTATCCCCTGGAAATGTGTATGTAACTGGCGTACCCCTTGTATAGATAGATAAAACTATAGTCATAGCATAACAATGGGAATAAAATAAAACACACTTACATATGTATACACATTAAATTTTGCATTCATAAATTACATATATGAATAAACACAAAAAAAAGACAAAACAATTAACAAATCTTATAAAATTATAACATTTTACTGGGTAATCGACTTTTGAGCTCTCACGGCGTACCCCATAAATTTTGCTGCATACACCAGGTTGAGAACCCCTATACCAGACCTTTAACGTTTTGTGTTTCTTACTTTAGTTCAGATGTCAAGTTCAGATGTCAAGTTCGAGTAGGGTTGGGTTGTTTTACCTCTGAGCGGCACTTTTTTGCACACCATAGGCTAAATGGCCAGGTCACATGGACCCCGAAGGCTCAGAGAAGGTTGGGGGAGAGGACCCACTGGAACAGCTGTTGGGAGACAGATGGTAGCCTCCCGTCAAGGCCATCCAGCGTGTTCTTTAACGTGCACAGGGTATGGCTCTCCCGCACACGGAGCCACGGCTTAACGTCCCATCCGACGGACGGCGGCCTTTCCAAGCCCATCGGTGTCCCCTACTGACCGTGGGCAGGGCGAGTTCGAGTAGGAGTCATGACAATCAAGTGCCCCGAGAAAGGAAGAATGTGAATATGGGTTACAAAAACGGTACGTCTTTAAATATTTTTAAATTATTCGGTCCATTTTAATCAAATTAATAGGAGATCATACCAGTGCAGATGAATGTAGAGTAGTGAATAAGTTATTAGAATATTTCAGATAATTGGAGGAAAATGGACAACCCTGGAGTCAGTTGGGTGGAAAATATATAAAGTACGAGCTTCACAAAATCGACGACTGCAGTTGCAAAGTGCATTAGTTACTTAAGATAGATATGTTTAGCTAAATGAATTAGTCTGCTTTGACTTTAATCTATCATTTCTTCTTTAGAATTAGCAGTGTGTGCATGTGCATTTTGTCAATTGTTTCCTCATATGAACTTTCCTTTTCCAGATATAACATTGTCTCCCTACTTACCTCCTAGAGGTCAGGTGCAAGACATGAACAGTCCGGGTCAGATGACAAGTTCGCCACAAGTTCGAGTAGCAGTCATAGGACCCAGAAGTGCCCCACGAAGGGAAGAATGTGAATATGGCTGACAATAACGGTACGTCTTTAAATATTTTCCAATTCAGTCGCATGTTCGAATTTTCTTTCCTAAACCTAACTTTGAAACATAGTGATCAGTTTGAGGATGAGATGTGAATATATGGGAATATTGTCAATTGTTTCCTCATATGAACTTTTCTTTTTGAGATATTGTCTCCCATACGTGCCTCCTAGAGGCCAGATGCAAGAGACGAGTCCAGAATTGTCCACCACGAGAATCTGATGGATGTATATGACATGTGGTGGCACCAGGTGACCTGATAGTTTCACCCATAAAAGTGCGCCTCTGTCACTCACTTATTTAAAGACCATTCATTGCGGTCACTTAGCAGTACTTCCTGATTATCGTCCATTAGTGGGAAAACTTTAGGAGATCGCTGCTTACACAGGAGTGAAAATGCATCATGGAGGGGGGGGGGGGGCTTCTGTCATTAGGAGCAGATGGGAGCAAGCTTTAATCTTTTCTTAATTAGATCTTACGCAAGATGCTACAAAATATTCCATGAAATTCTCTCACCAGAAAATTAATTCTGACTTACCCTATAATCGAATTTTTATGGTGCTTAGATCCCACTTTTTCCTTCCACACTAGCTGCCTATGTGTGGAGGAGTTTTCTCCAGGTTAGAGCAAAACACTCTGACATGGATGGTGCCTTGACATGGCGTCAAAGCTTTTCACTAAACCATCCGGCAGATATCTTTCCAACATCACACAGTAAGTGCTATAATCATAACAAAAAATCTGCTGTGTGTCAACGTAAATATTAGAAGGGAAAGCATGAACCCACAGCCCATCCCGAAATTATAATATGACAAAAATATCCCAGAATTCGAAACGCAAAATGAGTGTAGTTTATTTAGCATTCAGATAAAAATTATAATATGCACTTCACCCAGAATACACAGTCTGAATTGTTGTCTACACTTCCTCCTAATTAGCATTACTCCTAAAATCGGTGTGCTATTTGATTCCTACAACTGAGTTGTGGTAGAGACAATAATGAGAGAGTTGAGATTCGGTCTCACTATGCCAAGAATCCTCTATTTATACTGACAATAAAATATTTACCATACCAGGCCCAGATTTAGAAAACAATTGCAGGTGATCTGGCCAAAACATGTTAAACTGAGTGAGTGGGCCAAGAGACTGGATTTACATTGCAAAAGAGCATTTCTGGATCTTTAAAAAATTCTAAGAAAACTGAAAAAATATACATAACTTTAATAAATATTTGCTTCAATTAAAAGTCCTGTCAAAACCAGATCCTCCCTCACCCCCGTCTCTGGATCTGGCCCTGTTTCAAACCGATTTGAAATCTATGCATAGGAAAATGTAACAATTTGTAATCAGCATAGAAAATCTCAACTCTCTCTCTCATTATACACCACTCTCAACGCCCCCCCCCCCCCCCGATACGGGACCACCTTATTGAGGTGTGTGTGTGTGGGGGGGGGGGGGGGCTTGAGGGGATAAATGAAGTCGAAGGCTATGTTGACAGAATTGGGCAACAGTTGGACTGGCTAAGATGGAAAAATTGAGGGTCCCGCTGACTAGAATCTCTCCATGTTGGACGGGGCACCGATAGAAGGGCCGGACTAAAGAGTCCCAGTCACGGGAGCCGAGGCAACTTGGATTCTATATCCTTGTTTGTGGCGGTCCGGGACATTGATTAAATTTAGGTTTTGACCGATGGATGAGCTTTACTCTTATAGTACTGCTCGCCATTAGGTAGTCGGGGATGAGCTGTATCTATATGGTACTGTCTTGCCCCTGACCATAGGTAGTGGTGAATATGGCATTTCCTTATACTGGTAGTGCTTTAGGCGGAACTAGTGGGTCTTGCCATCATATATATATATACACACTCTCAGACTGGATTAGCTTGGGTAGAGGCCTCTTGTGTATATTATATCATTGCTTCGTACATTGTTTTCTATTTCACACTTAGGCATATGCAATATAATATGTCTTTAGTTCCAGCAAGTCCATGTTAGTGCAGCCCTTGCTGAAATATAAATGATGTAAAAGGTCTGTGAGAGGGAATCCCTTTAACGTGGGGTGTCCTCCGACAGTTTACACTGACCGGAGGTCAGCGACCTTCCACATATCCGAGAGTTTGGAGAAAACAAGGGGAGAGAGTTGGTAGCGACCAACGTGATAGTGCCCAGATGAAGAGCGAGTAAGATGCAAAGAGTTTTAGCTCAAAAGTGCCGACGGAACTGCCATCGGACGACTAACTTCTTGGGTTCTCGAGAAAACAGCTGAACTGGGATAATAATCTGGTATTGTAGTTCATAGCAAATGAGTACGAGTATGTCTTTGCCATGCAGTAATGTTTATGTGTTAAACAAAGTTCAATAAAGGATTGTTTGTTTTCTTAAAGACTGGAACATATTTCTCATGAGGTTTTCAGTATTGAATCCCTGCATATGCATCGACTCACAGAGGAATCCTCTCTGAGTCGATGCATAAGCAGGGATTCAATATTGAAAATATCGCAGTAGCCATAACGATTCTTTCCCTCCTTTCGCGTTTTGCGATCGAGCCAAGGTTCGGTTTCTATCAGCTCTCAATAGGGGACTGCTTTCATAATCACGTGGTGATGCTTCGTTCGCCAGTCGTCGCATACCGTCTGTCATCGAGCGCTGCTAATGACATCACGAGCCTTCACAAAGTGATCCCAACTGACAGACGAACTGAGAGATCATCACAACTATCTGCAAAAAAAAGAATGTCTTTGGGTAGCTACACAGTTCAGACTCTAACCTACAGTGTTTATGTATATACACAGTTTCGGCATATTTCCCAGATTTCTAACAAAAATAGCCGCAAACTGAATCTTGAATGATTGAAAGAAGGGTGTCTGGTTCGATGAATCCCATTTCCTGTTGCACCATGTGGATGGCCAGGAGTGTGTGCGTCATTTACCTGGGGAAGTGTTGGCACCAGGGGATGAAAACAAGCAGGTATATGAAGTGTAATGCTTTGGGCAAGTTCTGCTGGGAAATCCTGGGTCCAGTCATTCATGTGCAGGAAACTATGTCTACCACCTACCTAAACATCAGTGCAGACCAGGTATATCCTTTCATGGCAATGGTATTCCCCTCTAGTAGTGCCTTCTTTCAGAATATCCTTCTGCGGCCGCTCAACCACGTAACTTACAAGAGTTAAAAAATCTGCTGGTAATGTGTTTATACCAGATACCACAAGACATCTTTAGAAATCTTGTAGCGTCCATGTTTCGTTGGGTAAGAGCTGTTTTGGCGGCACGTGTAGGACCAACATCATATTAGGCAGCTGGTCATAATGTTTTGGCTCTTCGGTGTATATATACTCTAGTTGGAAATGTTAACTAGTCATAACTGGTAGGAGAGCTGTAAACTATTCCTCTGTGATGATTTATAAATCCCGTAATCACTAGCGAGTTAAAAAATTAATCTTTAAAATCAATGAGATATGAATTATAATGGATGATTATGAGTATTATTTTAACCTACCTTACCTAAAGTTCCTCCCTGCCTTCTTGTGGTACAGGGAGATAATATTTTAAGGGAGATAATTATATAAGGGATATAATATTTTACGGGAGATTTTAAGGGAGATCCCTGAAAAGGAGCGGCAGGGGAAAGCTTGCCAGAGCATTTTGTCCTGCTAATTTGATCTCTGTGTATAATTTTTTTTTATTTTATTTTTCATTCTTGCTGAGGAGGGGATCAACTTCACTGAGGAGGGGATCAACTTTCATAGTTTTCGATATTGATCATCTACATATATCAAGAGGACTGTCTACTGGCTGATTATGATTTAGAATTATGGGCTTGATTCACCGGTTCGCTTCTGTTGAGAGAGAATCTACTGCTGTGTTTCCTCCTTTTTATAGATTGTCAGCTCTAATTGAAAGTGGTATTTTATCAGTGGCGGCTCGCGTATAGGCACTGTGCAACTGCAGCACCCCCAATTTCAACTTGATATTATCGATAACATTTAATATAATGAGTCCTTTTTTCTTTAATTCTTTCTTTATACTTGACAATATATAATCCTTAAGCTTAATGTCAGTAGCCATCCCCCAGTTTATGAAAAAGATACAAAAATCTTTGTATGGAACTGTGCGTTTCACAGTACTAGCGGCGAGGTGTTTGACTGTTGTGCGCATGCGCACATAGGAAGCTACATGCGAGGCTGCAAGGGTGAGAGAGCACTGTCGTTCTCGCAGTGCCGACCCTGGCGTGCTGGTTGAAGGTAGTTTTTTTTTACTCCGTGTGTGTTGTGCTTAAAAACCGTGTACCATATTCTTGAATGTGATAAAGTGTAGAATTAGATTATTATCCTGCTTCCAGCTATTCTATTTGATTCATTTTTTTTTCGGTTCTTTTATTTAACAGAAAACTTTAACCATGGCCTTCCATCCCCAAGAAATAAGTTCTGTGACTGTAAGTGAACTTCAACAGCTTACGTTTTCACAGCTGTCTCTCCATGAGAAAGTTGCAGTTAAGAAAAGAGGTCGTTCAACACCTGATATTCTAATATCTCAGCCAGGCATAAGCAACAACAAGAAATATATTCATAGCTTTAATTCTGAATGGTACCAACGGAAAAGTTGGCTTTGCGGCTGTGAAGTAAAAAATGCACTCTTTTGCTTCCCGTGTTTGCTGTTTGGAGGTGATGTAACGTGAACAAAAGGTGGTTTTAGAAATATAAACAAAATGAAAGAAAAAAACTGAAAAACATGAGAAGTCAAAGAAGCACGTTGATAATGTAGTTTCACTGGTACTTTTAGGAACCGTAAGTATTAAGGAGAAACTTAGTGAATTTTGTCCAAAATAATAGACTGCATTTTCTTTTGTGGAAACTTTGAAACTCCCTTACGTGGACATGGTGAAAAAGACGATTCAATAAATCCAGGGGTATTTAGAGGATTAGTAAATTTTGCATCTAAATTAGATTCAGATTTAAAGAATCACTTAGAAACCAGTGCAGTCTTCAAAGATGTTTCTAAGACCATTCAGAATGAGATACGTGACTGCCTGCTACAAATATATCATGAGGAGATAAGAACGGAAATTAGAAAAGCTTCCTTTGTAGCTGTCATAGCTGATGACACAACAGATGTTTCGGAACACACTCAAATGGTCCTTGTTCTACGGTACGTATTGAATGGAGAAATATTTGAGCGTTTTTGGGGATTCTTTATTCCAGAAAATCAAACTGCAGATGGTATATCAAAACGTATTTTAGAACAACTGGACATAATCCTTCAAGGAAATGAACAAAAACAGATAGCTCAGACATTTGATGGTGCAAATGTCATGAAAGGCAAAAAAGCAGGAGTTCAAGCAAAAATAAAAGCAGTTTATAGTAATGCACATTTCATTCACTGTTATGCACATCAACTTAATTTAATAATGAGAAATGCAGCAAGTATTACACGAAACGCAAGAATATTTTTCTTTAACATTCTGGCTATTCCAACATTCTTCTCAAGATCACCGCAACGTGTGTCCATTCTCAAGAAGCATATGGAAGTCAGCATTCCACGTCCATCTTCTACAAGGTGGAACTTCAACATACGGACCATATGAAAATTTGCAACCTTTAAAAAACTGCCTTATTGAAATTCAGTCAACATCAAATGCAGATCAAACCATTGCAGAAGCAACAGGAATTTTAAAATACCTGAATGATGATAATTTCAAGTTTTGGTTAGAGCTTTTCATCAGATTATGCCTCATGTTGAAATAATTTACAACCAAATACAATCTCGAGAAATTAGTGTGTTTAAAGTTAATGAATATATAACAAATTTCAAAACTGCTATTTTAGAATTGAGAAACTCAAAGTACTGTGAGAATCCTCCAAAGACACTCATGGCAGAAGCCAAGGAAGTGTGTGACTGTATATGTGTTGATATAATGGACAGATATTCTTCCACTAAACACTTAGTAGCTGCTAAATTGTTCAACAAGAAATGCTTCACTAGTTTTAAGAATGAACATCCCACAGAAGAGATAGTACTGACCACTGAAGTACTATCTCTTCTGTGGGATGATTGATGGAATTCTGATGAATTGATGGGATTCTGATGATTCTGATGAATCCCATGATTGACAAAGAAAAGCTTGAAACTGAACTAAAAGTATTCTATTGTAAGTCTGATATTCATGAATATTGCAAATTAATTGACCTGCTGAAATTTATTTTGGAAAATAATCTAGATGAGTGAAATCACGAAACTGATAAAAATCCTATTGACAGTTCCCATAACTACATCAGAGACAGAACGCTGCTTTTCAACATCGAAAAGAATAAAAACTTTTCTAAGAAGCACTATGAATTCGGAAAGACTAAATACGCTTGCAGTGCTTTCAAAGGAGAAAAATTTCCTCAGTTGTCATCCAGAGATCAAGCAGAAAATTATTGATCTTTTCGCGCAAATTAAAACAAGAAGAATGGATTTCAATTTTAAATGAATAGATTAAGCTTGAACTGTAACAATTTGGTTAAAGTAAAAAATGTTTGATTTTGTTCTTTTAGGATTTTATCAAGTTTCTGAATAAATTTTCTTTTTATACATGTTTGTTTCCTTTTACACAATTTTAAAACAAAGGCTAAAAATTTTCTGGAGCAGCACCCCCACTAATTTTAGCTACGAGCCGCCACTGTATTTTATATAAACTGATAGATACATGGGATACTTGGGGTGGCTCAGTCGGTAGCATGTCACGCTCATATTCTGCTGTTTCCAGAGGGCCAGCTTTCAGATTTATCTTTGGAAAACTACACGTCCTGCCCATGGTCAGTAGGGGACACTGAAAGGCTTGGAAAGGCCGTCGTCCATTGAATGGGATGTTAAGCCATGTTCCGTGTGCGGGAGAGCCATATTCTGTGCATGTTAAAGAACATGCCGAATGGCCTTGACGGGGGGCAACCACGTGTCTCCTAACAGCTGTCACGTGTGTCCCCTCTCCAACCTTCTCTTAATCTTTGGGGTCCTTGTGACGTCGCCATTTAGCCCATTGTGTGCAAAAAAGTGCGTTCAGAGGTAAAACAACCCAACCCACGGAATACTTTATATAAAAAAAAATGCCCCCCCCCCCCTCAAGCAGCTGCTTGCCACAGAGATCTGACAGGAGCCTATCAGTTTATATGCCACAGTAGAAGATCTGAGAGGGTGGCAGGACCTCAGCAGAAAACAATATGAACATCCATGCCTTATCCGGGGCTCGAACCCAGGTCCCTTAGATCAGTAGCCAAGCGCGCTAACCACTGGGCCACGGGACGGCATTTTATATCAACTGGCATATAATTCTGATCAGAAGTCATCATAGATATCTGAATTATTGCAACTACGTATTGCATCGCTAGGCCTAAATTGGAGTAATGTGTTTCAGATGTCTGTTTGTTGGCGCTTAGAAAAAAATGAAAGGTAAGTTGAAAAGACCTCTATTGTTTGCCTAAGTTCTTATCGGTCATGGTAGCTTCAGCTCCCAGTAAATATGGAAAAATTCTTTGCCCAAACCTACGATTTGGATGCTGTTTGATATTGACTATAACTCCTTCAGTAAATTTAGTGGTCTGCAGTGTCCAAATGTAAGTTTCTTTAAAAAAACCTACTAATAATTTTCTTGCCCCACCAGCTTGAAATGTGAGGATTCATATCAGAACTATACTTTGGATCTCCTCATACAAGAGTTCCATCAATATAACCTGCATATTTTTAGCTCACAAGAGGTAAAGTCCAACAGCAGAAACATTCCAAGTGAATGCTTTGGGCAATAAAACTTTAAGGGCAGCATGTTAGCATTTGGATGGGCTTGTTCCAATTTTAGGGCAAAATAAAAGCGCCATGATTGTAAAATATTAGCATCTTTACCTAGCAATTTAGAAAACTTGTTACTAATAATTTATTTCAAATGTGAAGGCATAAAAATATACTCTTGGGCCACGAAGATGGCAAGATCGTAGAGATGTTAAAATGATGTGATAACTTGAGGTGGCAAAAAAAAAAATCCGTTGTAATGGGGTTGGGTTGTTTTACCTCTGAGCGGCACTTTTTTGCACACCATGGGCTAAATGGCCAGGTCACATGGACCCCGAAGGCTCAGAGAAGGTTGGGGGAGGGGACCCACTGGAACAGCTGTTGGGAGACAGATGACAGCCTCCCGTCAAGGCCATCCAGCGTGTTCTTTAACGTGCACAGGGTATGGCTCTCCCGCACACGGGGCCACGGCTTAACGTCCCATCCGACGGACGGCGGCCTTTCCAAGCCCATCGGTGTCCCCTACTGACCGTGGGCAGGGCGGGGAATTTTGCGGAGATAAATCTCAACGCTGACCCAGCTGGGACTCGAACCTGGGAACTACAGATTATGAGCCTGGCGCGCTACCGACTGAGCCACCCCCGCCCCGTTGTAATGAGGAAAAATTTAAATTCACTTGAGTGTTGGAAAGAAATAAAATTACTTGAGGGTAGAAAAAAGTAAGTTTACTTGGGATGAAAAAATGTCTTAGGCTGCCACTCAGAGGCGTACTAATAGTCCCCGCAATCTCCATGATGCGGGAGGGCCCCACGGTTAGAGTGTCTCTGAAAAAAAAAAAGCTAAATTTATGGTAAAACTTGATATACAATTATGTAAAGGGACAGCTGGGATTTTATTTCCTATAGCTTTGGAATAAATAACAGACCATCAGCTTTGTTTTCCCTATTTAGAAATTCCTCTCCTTGCTAGTTGTCGGTCAGAACACATTGTCTCAAGGACGTGAACTTCGTTAACGTAAGACCTTGACCGTTGTGTGAGACGTCATTTTTTCCGTCTGCATATCGATTTCTCGCGATAAGTACAAACTCCTGTTTAACTCTTAACACTAAAGATGCTTCTGACATTACTACTCTTTTTTTAAAATTTCCCTATTCCTTCGATGTTCTTTTATTATTTTTTTAGCTCGTTTTCAGAAAAACGAACTCAGTCTTTCCGTCTATAGACATCACATTTTCTTAGAGATAATTTCAAAATTCTTTTTGGGTTCGATAGGTATGTAAGAAATATTACGATTCAGATTCGCATTTTCGGAATCGCCAAAAGCTAAAACTGCGCCCTCTAACCGTGGAAAAAGTTGAAAATTCCGAATTAATATTCCAAGCGATGTAACTTTATTTAATTGAATGTGAAAAAAAAATGAAATTGAAATTGAATGTGAAAAAGACAATGCATTTTGGTTGTGAAACGTGAATCTCGTGTAATTTGCATTGACAACAATGATATTTACCTTTACTCCTAGAGGGGGTGGGAAAACGCAATTTTTATGTTTTTTTTACGATAATTGTTTGTGTTTAGAGATAAATTGAATATTCTTTATGGATGGGATAGGTATTGATAGACTCTTATGATTCACACTTTTAGAATCTCCCAAACGCTTTAATGGTAATAAGAGGGAAATTTTGAAAAATTCAAAATTTTTAACTATTGCAAACCATCTAATTGGGCTAGAAATCTGACATTTTATCTGTGGAGTGCAATGATCAAGGGGTTTACATTGGCCACAACAATCTGTCCCTTCATCCCCCAGGGTGGGTGGAAAAAGACAACTTTCTGTTTTGAGAGATTAATGAAAAATACTTTTTGAGTTGTGTTAAGAATCGCTAAAGAAAAGCTTTAAACTTGAATGGTCGGGTGAGAAACAAGCAGAGTTAAATTTTAGATTTCTGAAATGAATTCCTTGACTGGAACTGTTTGATGATGATTGATTTGTTTAAAGTGCTATAAAATTTTTAAAGTACTATAATTCTCGTGGTTCGATTTGAGAGGTGGGCTGAACTGAAGATAGGGAGGGACGGAAGAGGGACGCAAGCCATTAACCTTAAAGAAAGTTGTGATTTGTTTAGTTGGAAATATTACGATTTCCAACTAAAGGTTTAGTTGGAATAAACCTTTTACTCCTTAGTTAAGGTTTAGTAGGAATAGACCTTTTACTCCTTAGTAAATAGTATTAATTCTTCTCTTTCGCACAGAGTAGTCTACAGAAGAAGCGAACGCTACCAAAAAGTAATAATAAATTTCCTAAACTAGATTAGAAATATGAAATTCATTTTTATGCATAAAATGAATTGTTCTATTTGACAAGAGTTTAGGTATCTCTTGTTTTGCTACGAAATAGTCTTCTCTGTTCAACCTTTCCTCTTTCTAACTTCAGTCCTTATTATTTACTTCTGCCTCTGATTTATAATGTGGAATTTTGAGTTTTTCCTTTAAAATAGAGAATAAAATCTAAAAGCACACTTCTAAACCCGCAAGTTTAGTAAAAAAGGATAAATTTGAAACAAATCTCAAAATTTGTTAACTTAACAGCCGATTGTCTTGTTAACTTGGCAGTATTAATTTGAGTTTGATATGGAATAAAAGAGAAGGCGAAATGCAAGGTTCTTGAAAGCTTAAAATTCTGTAATTCTAAATCAAGTGAAAAACTCATTTATGTTATATAGTATCAGCATATAATGTCAAACAGAAAATAAAAATTTTAAATTTTCTTACGTAAATGTAAGCTCTTTTATCGAAATTGGGTTTTTAAATCGTGTTTCTGTTAATTTGTTTCCAGAACATTTTTACATATTTAATATTTATACTTTCGTATGTCCAAAACTATCAAGAATCAGAGAAATAAATATTAGTGATACTTAAAATATGACAACGGAATGTTAAAGCATAAACATTTTCACATTTATACTCCTCTCGTAAACGCGGTCAGAAAGAGCATTAAAAAAACTGTCTTCAAATCTGCAAGCCTTATAAGAGATTCGCTACAGAAAAAAAAATAGAGGAATGGGAAATTAAACAGACATGCTCATATTTTGTAAATTTAAGCTTTTGTAGTGAAATTGAGATTTCGAAATATATTTTTTCGAGTTTAATCTTAAAAAAAATTCATGACCCTAAAACTGACCGATCACTGAACAATTAAAGGAGGATAATGAACTAAACAGAGATTTTTTAAAGATTTTTATTGCCAGAACATTGATTTTAAGTTTTCAATTGCTACCAGAATTTTAATAGGTTAATATTTTTATTTTCTCATTAACCTCATTTGGAGATTAATATTATTGACAACTTGGGTTGCATTATTTTACGTCTGAAAGGTCCTTTTTCACAAAATGGGCTAATTGGCCTGGTCACAAGGGTCCTAAGCTTTCAGAAAAGGTTTGGAAGGGGGGATCCATTGAGAGTGGGAGCAGTGACGGATTAAAACTCTCAGGGGCTCTTAAGCACCAAGATTTTGATGGCCGTTCTGGCGAAAAAATATATCATATCGAAAACGTTGTTTTTTTAATATTACATTTACAAATATCATAAAATAATATCGGTTCCTTTTTGCCAAAACAACACGAGAACAAAGTTCTCACATTTCATCTTTCAGATGTTTAACAACAATTACTTTTATCAATAAAGAGCAATCTATCTCTACAGGGTGTTTCTGAATTCATGGCCCAAACGTGAGGGATGGTAGTACACATCGAACCCACCAATATTCGTCATAGAATATGTGGCTGCAAACGCAGCCCGGTGCCGGTAGGGGGCGCAGAAGAGGCGGCACGGCTTAAAAGCGCTGGATTGGCCAAACCCCAGCATTCTCAGTCGTCAATGTGCGTGACAAGCCCAGTGTTTACGAGCAGGTACGCCGATCACCACTCCACCGTTGTGCCGCCTGTATCAACATTGGTGGCGGACATTTGAGCATTTGTTGTAATGATCTCCAATAAATGTCACTCTGGAAACCTCTGTCTGTCCTTCATTTCAGACTCCTCACTGCGTTTGCGGCCGCATATTCTATGACGATTATTGGTGGGTTCAGTGTGTACTACCATCCCCTCATATTTGGGCCATGAATTCAGGGACACCCTGTATAATAGTCAACCTATGGGGAAAGGGCCCGTAACCTTTGGGGAAGTGGGGGTGAGGGATAGGCATGTCATGTGCTTATTGGGTAATCAGTAACTGATTAGGTATGGCTATCTTGATTTTACAGATGAGATTTTTTTTTATCATTTCTCTGTAGAACAACAAAAATCAGTTTAGTTTATGAGTCATAATTAGGCACCTGTTTCCTTAGACTGGTAGCTGCCCTTTTGTACTAGCAAAATGTTATGCTACACATCAGGGCCGGATTAGGGGGGTTCAAGGGGCATGCCCTCCCTTTCAGAATGCGAGTATTAAACTTATATTTTATGGAACTTAAGAAGTTTTTTAAAACCCAAAAAACGGAAGGGGAAATTGTCTCTTGCCCCCCGCCCATGCACACTTTTACATTTTTTCGGCTCGATTGTATTTTCTGCCCGACTCCCTTCGATTTTTTTTTCTAGATTCGGGGTCTGCTACATATTATTTTATCATGTTTAAAAAAGTAGAAATTAATGTTAAATATCTGCAATCTTACACTGACCTCGTAATTTATACAATTAGATAAATTCTTGTGATCAAATTTAACATTAATAATACCAGTAGAGAGGAAAGAACAAGCAAAGCGTTCTTTGCCTAATAAGGTCTCATTTTTAATGACACTAACGCATGTGATTTAACATAGGATACGATTTTCCTGCACGCAGAAGGGACCTGGGTTCAAGCCCCGGGTAAGGCATGGTTGTATGTGTCGTTTTTCTGCTGAGAACCTGCCATCCTCTCAGACCTTCTACTATGGCATATAAACTGACAGGCTCCTATCAGACCTCTGTGGCAAGCAGCTGCTTGAGGGGGTATTTTTTTTCATTAGAGCCACAGCGTAACGATCCGTTTGATGGATGGTGTGGTGGTCTTTACTAAGGTCATTGGTATCCCCTCTTTCAGTGAAGACAGATCGGTGGGTTGGGTTGTTTTACCTCTGAGCGGCACTTTTTTGCATACCATGGGCTAAATGGCCAATCACAAGGACCCCGAGGGCTCAGAGAAGGTTGGGGAAGGGGACCCACTGGAACAGCTGTTGGGAGACAGATGGTAGCCTCCCGTCAAGGCCATCCAGCGTGTTCTTTAACGTGCACAGGGTATATCTCTCACGCACACGGGGCCACGGCTTAACGTCCCATCCGACGGACGGCGGCCTTTCCAAGCCCATCGGTGTCCCCTACTGACCGTGGGCAGGGCGGGGAATTTTGCGGAGATAAATCTCAACGCTGAACCAGCTGGGACTCGAACCTGGGAACTACAGATTACCAGCCTGGCACGCTACCGACTGAGCCATCCCCGCGCCGCACAGATCGGTGGTTAACGGGAAAATTCTCCATTTAGGAACAGTGATTATTATACATGTTTTCTAGGAAAAAATGTGGGGATACTGTGGCGTTGCAACAATGTTATTGCGAGAATAAATGGAGGGTTTAAAAAAATGGCCCAAGCGCATGAAAGAAGTTAAACATGTATTTTATATAATTTCATTTACTGGGAAGTTAGAAGGGAAGTAGAAATTAATATAAAAAGAAATTAGGAAAATCTTCAGATAAGCTGTATAACAAACTCCAAATCTGAGTCATGCGTACTGAGGAATATCTCGATTTCGCTCTTTGCTTTTGTTGTGGACACTGTGGAATTGTAGTCCAGTCGAAAATGGGGTAAGGAAAAGTATCACCAACTGTGCATTGAAAACCATTTAATAATAAAATCTCAACTAAAAGATAATAATTAAATTTTATTTTTTATTGATGAAGAAACCTGCTTATCCTCAGAATGAAAAAGCCTTTGTATTATATCGATATTGGACAGACATATGGAAACTGTTCTATGTTATCTCAACAGAAAAATCATGTTCAGAGCTCAATAATTTCTTCAATATGATTTTTTAAAGAAAAATATGTATAAAGATCTCAATAAATTCTGTCTAAATCTCGATTTCATACAATATTTTTTCAGAATTCAGAGTTATGAATCCTGGGATATATTTAACAGGCTGCGAATAATTGACCACAAAATTTAAACAGGTTAAGAGATCGTAGTCGACTTTAGTAGAGTGCATTGCACCCGTTACTGATCCTCTTTTAACGTGATAATTAATATTTGGGGTCAATTTTTTTGTAGCCTGTTAAATATTCAAAGCACTTATAAATATTTCAACATAAAAAGATGTTGTTCAAAATATGGATTTAGGCAGATTTGATTGAGATCTTGATCTTTAGACATATTTTTCATTAAATCATATTGAGCAAGTTATTTGAGCTCTGAATGTGATTATCTATTGATTTAATATGAAACTATTTCCATTAAATCATATTGAGCAAGTTATTTGAGCTCTGAATGTGATTATCTATTGATTTAATATGAAACTATTTCCATTTTTCAGTCCAGTACCTCTATATATAAAATGAGTATCTCATATTAACAAAGGAGAGCAATCTCCCCCTCATTCAGGATATTTATTTTCAGTCATTTATTCATCAGGTGGCCAAATGGTTAGCTTGCTTGACTATTGATCTTAGGAACCTGGGATCAAGCCCTGCATAAAAGACATGGATATAATGCTGACAGGCTCCTGTAAGTTTTATGTGACCAGCATCTGCTCGAGTTTATTTGTTCATTAACTTGCATTAATAAAAATGCTAAACAAATTTTTAGTTAATTTTGGCTATGCCACTGATTGTATATAAAAGAATTGTGTAATTCCTAAATTTAATTCTTATTTTTCATTGAATTATGTTTGCGCTTGAGTAAAGGCATTATTATCTCTATAATTTCTCCATCCAATATTGAATTCTATAAACAGATATGTGGATATAGGAGCATTGCACATTTTGTCGCCATTTGAAGAACAGCCCATCATTGCTATGCCAGTTTTGATACGCTATACCTCTGAGTGGGCGAATTTTTTATACATGATGAGCTAAATATCAGGTTACAAGGACAACCCCCCCCCCCCCCCCACCAAGGGCTCAGAGTTAAGAAGAGGATCCACTGGACAACTGTAGGAGCCATGTGGAAATCTTTTTAAAAGCATCATCTCCTTCAATGCATTCATTGTAGTAGGGTTCTCATGAACACGGGGCTAGGATGGCTAACTCAGTAGCACACTGGCTTGTAACCTTCAGTTCTCAGGTTCAAATCCCACCTGGGCCAGCATTGAGCTTTATCTCCGCAAAACCACCCCACCCTCGATCAGTAGGGGATATCCATGGGCACGGAAGGGCTGCCGTCCATCGGATAGGACATTAAGCCATGGGCTGTGCACTTTAAAGGACTGATGGATGGCCTTGATGGGAGGCTACATCTGTTTCCTAATAGCTGTCCAGTGGGTTACTGCTTATCTCCCAACCTTCTCTGATCCTTGTGACTCAGCCCTTTACCCAATTTTGTTCAAAAAAGTGCCACTCAGAGGAAAAGGAACTTAACCTGAAGACGAAGTGATGATTAAACGCATCATCCGACGCCAGCAATTTTTCTGACTATTGGTGTCCCCTTTCTCGCCGAGAGCTAGATGTGGATTAACGAAAATAAATTACAATTGGGGGTCAAGTCTGGTTTTCATTGGGTCACGTATCAATCCTCGATGTTTGATGGAGATTCTGTGAATGCTCCAATACATTGGGACGAGATCCTTGATCCCTGGTTTTAAGCCCTAAGTGTTGGTGCAGTAGATGACTATTTCCTCCTAATGACCATAATGCCTGTCCATACAGAGCAAGAATGACCAGCTCAAGGTAGGTATCCAAAGATTTCAGTGGATACTTTCTTTCTCTCTGGATCTCAATCCAATAGAACATATACTGCATTTGGCGACATATTGCTGCCATTGAACTTCTCCAAATCCTCAAGGACTACTCTTATACTCATACTTTTCAGTGAACTTCTTATTCATTCCCTGAATTATTCTTTTGAGGGCATGAAACAATGTTATCAGATCTGAATTAGTGTTAAAGGGAGGGCCACATACCCTACTGATAATGTTATCGTTAATGTCATATGCAAATCACTTTGGTCAAAAGTTTCATGACTTATCACTACGTTATTTTTTTGTATCTTTCTGTGAATTTGAATTTGTTGAAACGTATTTTGAGATACGAGTATTTCGTTGATCCATGTTTAGCTTTTGAAGAGCAGTGCACATTTTTCCAAATTCGCTTTTCCACCTCGTTACGCCCATGCTTGTAATATACACCAAAGAGCCAAAACATTATGACCAGCGCATATTTATGCAAATCGAGGCAACTACAGGTAAACGACAGCGTTTGTGAAGGTCATGAAATGGTGTAAATAACATCTGATACTGAACTCTGTAATCAGTGTTAATCTTGTTCTTCAGATGGGAAAGGCAGCAGACTTAAGCGAGTTTGACAAAGGTCAAATTGTAATGGCCAGACAACTGGGTCAGAGCATTTCCAAGATGGCAAGGCTTGTGAGGTGCTCATAATCAGCAGTCACCTTGAAAAAGTGGTCCGAAGAGGAAAAAACCATAATCCGCCAGTAAAGTGTGGGCTGACCACGACTCGTCGATGCTCGAGGTGAGCTACGGCTATGCCATATGGTATGAGCCAACAGAAGGGATACCGTGTCGCAACTCAAATAAATTTGAATGCTGGTGATAGGAGTAAAATGGGGCTGCTCCGAGTGCCCATGCTAACCTCGGTTCATTGTTGAAAGTACCTATAAGGGGCACACAAGTATCAAAAGTAGACCTTCAATGATTGGAAGAAGGTCATCTGGTCGCTGAATCTCATTTCCTGTTGCATCATATGGACGGCCAGGTACGTGAGCTTCATTTACCTGGGGAAGTGTTGGCACCAGGATGCACCGTGGGATGAAAACAAGCTTGTAGAGGAAGTGCAATGCTTAGGCATGTTCTGTTGGGTAATCCTGGGTCCAATCATTCATGTGCAGGAAACTATGTCTACCACCTACCTAAACATCAGTGCAGACCAGATATATCCTTTCATGGCAATGGTATTCCCCTCTAGTAGTGCCTTCTTTCATAAGGATAATGCGCCATGCCACACTGCCTGAAGTGTTCGAGAATGGTTCGTGGAATACGAGGAAGACTTCCAGGTATTGCCCTGGCCACCAAATTCCCCAGACATCAATCCAATCGAGCATCTATGGTTTGTGTTGGAACAGAATATCCTTCTGCGGCTGCTCAACCACGTAACTTACAAGAGTTAAAGAATCTGCTGGTAACGTGTTTATACCAGATACCACAAGACACCTTAGGGCCAACATCATATTAAGCAGGTGGTTATGTTTTGGCTCTTTGGTGTATTCTTCTGAGAAATAGAGAATAGACTAAAACTATTACAATGTTTATCCAAATGTGTTAAAACCTTTATTTACAATTTTTTAAATATGTACATGAACTTTATTTAAAAAAAGTATTTCCTCCTGCGACGGCGCAAAAGAAACAAAAATGGAAAAAATGAGCTTAAAATCTTAATTTTATGTGTAAATTTCTAAATCCAATTTTCTATGGAAAATCACACTGGAATTTTACTTAGGAAACAGTATACATACATACTGAATTACAAAAACTTTAATAATATTTGCCCGAGACAACTTGTCTACAAACTGATACTGGAAACACATTTAAAAATAGCAGCAAGGCAATTAAAACCAGTTCAAACTAAACAAAAACTGTTCAAGTCTTAAACAGCATTTCAAATTCAATTCAGAACAATTCTTTTACTTTTGGAATCAATCACATCTCTCTTCTATTATAAAAAAAAAGATTTATGTTCTGAGGTCAGTGGTATTCAATCGCAGGAAGTTAAAGTGTTTTTCTCATAGAGTACATAAAAAAAAAATATTCAACTATGATCATCCAGACAAATTTCTATACTGTTATAAACTTCGTGTAGAGTATGAATTCAATAATGACATTAAAATAACTTATGTTTTCCTGCTTACGTAATCAGTTGTGCTCAAGATCATAAAGTGTTTCAGTTCAGGCTAAAATATATATAATTTTTTAAAACAGGGCCATTTTGTAAAAACTTTATTGGTTCAAAACAGTTTTGCAGCTAAGTCTGAATTTTTAATTTACAGACAATATTATATCATAGGTAACATTAGAAGTATTATTTGCTAATTAATTGAGAATTTTTCTTTCTGGAAGGAAAAAAAAAACTGCTAGATCCTCTGATTTGGACCAAAAAAAGTTTCAAAGTATTTCCGGTGTCTAAATTTCGAATATTTTGATTGATGAAAATTTCAAAATAATATTCTAATACAAATATCAATCTAATGACCAACAAATACTTGGCAAAGTTTTGATTAATCTTTCAATCATGCAAATGTTCAGGGGCATTCTCTGCTCACACTTAGGTGTGCAAGCAGATCTTGAGATGGTCTATTGTAATAACTGGAAGAATTAAAAACGATCTCATTGCTTCTCTGAGCATTTAGAAATCTCTACCTAAAATGGAATGCTGCATGATGCATAAAATCAGGATTTGGACAGAAAATGAATCTGTTTGCAGGGAACACTTGTCAATCCACGAGATTTAAATTTCTGCTCTTTATTAAAAAAATGTCGGATAATAGCATCAGCTTATGTCGATGATTGTCAGTAAAGAGAATCTTATGACATTTTGAAATAAAATTCAGAGTACCCCCTAAAAAGAAACCGATTTAGCAATTCTTTTTCTTTCAAGGAAAAAAAGATGATGATGATTGGTTCTCAATTAGTAATTTTTTTCTTCTGGAGAAAAAAATATATATCATTAGCTTTGTCAAATGGTCCATCTTGTTGACATATTTGGTAAATTGGATATGCTCAATTTTTCAATTAAAAAGGTTTGATACCGTAAATATTTAAAGGTCCGCAATAAAAGCAAAGGGAAAAATTAACTAGAAGAATTGTTCCTGGGGAGGGTATTGGGACGAAACATTTGAACATATAAAATCTTGTTTTACCTTTAAGCGGCACTATTTTTGCACACGAGCTAAATGGCCAAGTCACAAGGGCTCCGAGAGCTAAGAGAAGGTTGGGGAAGGGGACCCACTGAATAGCTGTTAGGAGATGGTAACCTTCCGGCAAGGCCATCCAGCGTGTTCTTTAATGTGTACAGGGTATGTCCCTCCAGCAAACGGAACCACAGCTTAAAGTCCCAATCGACGGACAGTGGCCTTTCCGTCGGTTCCCCCTACTGACCGAGGGCAGGAGGGGAGTTGATCCAGGCAGCACTTGAATCTGGGAACTGCAGATTACTTGGCTGGCCCGCTACCAACTGAAACATCCCCGCCCCAAAGTGGATGCCAATGACAAGTTATAGATTTTATTAAACATCATTTTTCATTCAGTGAAGCAACTTGAAAAATCTTTCCTGAAATACAAAACCCTTTGTGATTCAAGTAATATCTGATATAATTCTTCTAAAGTGAAGAAGGATTTCACTGAAATGTCAGCAACCATCCTTTTAAAACCAAATGTAAAAAAAAAATGTGACTTCTGGGCAGTATCTCTTGAATGCCAAGAATTTAACGACAATGAAATACGGAACTTTGTCATTCTCAATATCCTATTTTCCATGAACAAGGTCTCCGCACTGTCAACAATGAAAACACACCATTTACAATAGATTTACTCACTTCATTAATCATTCATACATAGTGTTAATAATCCCAGACCTTAAGATTCGTTTATTTTCATTTTGATGACCTACAACATGATGCATTGTTAAAAAATTCTTGGAAGCTTAAAATTCATCAATAACAATGGTGCATTTAAGTTGTGCTACATACGCTCTGCTGTATAGCAACTGCTTCACTCTGAAGGGTGGATGGAATCATCTGAAAAGTAGCATCCATGTACATCATGATATATGCAAATGATCAAAATTAACAATAAAATCGCTGCCCACAAAAAAAGAATGCGACAGATCTAAATATATGGACATTGTAGCAAGCATTCATCAGTGAGTGGTAAAAGATAAACCATGCCAATTGCCAGGAAACCTACAATAAAGTTGTGGAATGCCTAGAAAACTTGTACGGAAATATCAGCTGATGGTCGGCATACAGCAATACCATTCAATTTGACTTAATTGTGAGGGATGTTGGTCAATGTTGGCAGCAGTGAAATGGCCCCAATTTCATCTGGAGATTTTAACCCTTTAGAGTGCCGGGATGCATAAAATATCAGAATCAATCAGATCGATCCTCTGCATTTCCCATATAATTTCTTTTACAATCAGAACAAGAGATGACATAAATGGATAGACAGGAGTTGAAATTATTACCAACCTCAATAAAAATTATGAAGACCACGTACAGATGATATGTACCTCAACAGCATTTAAAGAGTTAACATATCTCAGAAAGTGAGTGACAAGAAGAACCATATCCTTATTTGACTTTTAACAAGATTAGGAACACTATCTGTAATGCAAACCAATATCGAGGAGCACTTTTGCAAGACGGCTCACAGAAGCCAGGCTGCACAGATAAACCAACTATTATATTGCCATTCATTCTTATATATAAATGACAGAGCCACAAGGAGATAAAATACCCATATTAAGAAGATATACACTCAATGAGTATGAATACATGAGAATGAACACATTCTAAACTGTAGAACATTTCACTGAATTAGTTTCAAAGCTGCAACTTTCATCATTCTTTTTAGTGACAAGTCCTAACTTCTGTTTGGAAACTAATGATCAATGGATTCATATTTAGAGATGCTGTGTGCTCAAGCTGCTCTTCCATTAATGTGCATGAATATCAAGAATCTTGGCATGGAATATCATCAGCTACCACTAATTTCCACCTTTGATTTTTTGTCAAAAGAAGTCTGTTGCAATGGTGCATTGATATCATCCACGGATAGTTGCAAGCCCCTAAAAGGTAGTTTTCTTTTAAGCAATGTCTGCTCATACACCACAAATATATGAAATGAGTGATTATTTCACTGGTTTGCCACATTTCCTGATTTGTCACCTACTGAAAATATTGGGAACTTGTTGGGGCTGCTGTTTACAACATAACCTTTTCTGGCCCAAACTCTCAGTTGCTGAGGCATCAGTAGGCTGCTTTCCATGATATCAGATACTTTTTCAGATTAATGCCACCTATCATTAAATATCACTAACAACAAGGGTTTCTACCTCATTCTGATATGCACTAATTTCTGTAATTAAATTTATTTTACCGCAGCTTGTGAATAATTTTTTGTCCTATTGACCATCAGCATATATGCTAATTTCCTGACGAATTTTTGCACTCCTTCAGATGGACAATTTTTGCGCAACAGAATGCGCATTCAAATTTAAAATACTGTATGAGCCGGAATATAGGGTGAGGTTATTTTCAATAATATCAACAATAAAAAGTAGGAGTCACCTTATATTTGAAGTTTCAAAATAAATATGTTTCTAAGGCAAGGTGAAAGGCAATTCTAGGGGAGATGAATTTGGGTCTAGCGATGAAGAAACTGATATAGAAAATGCTACTTGCAGCATTGGCGAATATTTCTAAATTTATATTTCCTGTAAGTACAAATTTAATAAATTAATTTTTTTCTTTTAAAAATCAAACTGCAAAAATTGAGATTGCTTATAATGGGGCTAATATGATAATAATATAAGAGGGGATACAGTGGATCATCCAAACTCATCAAAGATGTACTTCAATGAAAAAAGGTTGAATACCACTGTCCTACATTATTATTTGAAGAGCAGTAGCATTTTATATAATAATGCCATTATATATACACATCTGCAACAATAAAAAGGGACAACTCCAAAGCTTTTTCAATTTCGAATTTTTGACTGTAGCGATTTCTTTAATTACCGTTATTATTAAACTCAATACCAATCAGGTATGAGCAGATAAAATTAAAAAAGCCTGGTCAAAACATACAAATTAACATATCTATATAAACATATGCAACATGAAACAATACGAAACATTCATATGCTAAACAATAAAACATTTGAACATGCCACTTAATTTAAAATTCAGACTTTCACCATTTTCTGTAATGAGAGATGAACCTAGTGAGTAAAAAATGTTAGAAGGTCACTTTTCAAAACATTTCTTAACTCCTAATCTACACATGATATATACAGTGTGATGGTATGTTCAGTGAAAATAGAATGACTTACATTCGTCAAGGGCGAAATGAAACTTTTTATATTTTCACTCTTAATAATGCCATTGTGTTATTGCAAATACATCAACAATTGTGATCTAATCACCTTCTATCAGCAACCAACAATGATGATAAAATTTTATTTTTATTTAAAAGTCAAAATCATGTTTAACTGTAATTAAGCTTTTAAGATTGCAATGCTCATTTCAAATTTTATTTCTCAATATTTAGTTTTTAAACTGCAATAGAAGAATAAACAATATTACACATGAACTTAAATCGTAAATATAATCTCTTTTTCTTTTCTCAACACACTTAGTTTAAATTATATATTAAAACTGAGAAAATTAGCTATAATCTTAAAGTGAAAATTCTGATGATCAGTTCATAATGGATATCAATATTTGCATTTTTTAACAATATGACATTTTCAACATATCAGTCTTACTTATAGCAATTCTACGTTTAATACAGATGTTTTTACAGTAAAATGTTTATATAACGAATTCTTAAGTTACGAAATATTCAGGATAATGAAATTTTTTTCTGACCCCGGTGAATTTACATCTCTGCATAAAATATTTCATTTTAAACGACACAATTCTAACGAAAATCAGTTTAATGTACTAAAAATTTTATATCCTGATTTAAAAAAATGATCGGTATAACAAGATTTGTGAAAAGAAAATCCTTAAACAATATGTACAATGTACTTTTTCCTTCCTTTACATGCTTTGGTTTTTAGCATCTGGCAATGCTACGATTTAAACTGTGATATGTATAATTAATCACAGAGCCATGAATTACATGCTGTTGTACATCACCTGGCACGCATTTTTAGCAATCACAGCACTGCATAGATGCTATCTACACATGCCAGCATAAAGTGTAGGTCCCACCTTATCCTAGCATAAAATGAGATTTTCAAACTTCGAGATCTATGCAATTTTGATTGCACTGCCTTGTAAGGAATGGTAGCATCCAGCAAAACAGTACTTTCAAAGCAATTCCAATCCATATGTAATATTTTATCATTTGGTAAATTTAAGTTATTGTTTCATTTGTTTTAGTTAAGTTTCATTGCTAGAAGCCAATATGATGTGAAGTCTTTGCCATTTTGTAATGGCATGGAAAGATATTCAGGACAATGCATTAGAGAATTGTGACATCATTTAAGAATTAATGGATATATATTTGTTTGAACAGACAATTAAAATAAATTACTGACTTTTTTACAAAGTAAACTCTAATACAAATTACAAAGTAAACTCAAATATGCTGTAAATTTCTTTCATAATGATTATTTCTTAGTATGTGACTACCACAGCATTTTTTTTTATTGCATTTCACTATAATGAATATATTTTGACTACCTGCTGAATTTTGCTATATTGACAATTCACTGTATTAACACTATCATATTGTAATCATTTTTGTTGTGTTGCATAACATATATTAAGTGACAAATATCAGAAACTAGACTTGTAGTTTTTGATTCCAGTTGGGACCCAAACTTGGGAACTGCAGGTTATAAGCCTGGTGCATCGCCAACTGAAACAACCCCCATCCCAATCCTGACAAGGAAAAAAATATGTGCAATGACAACCATATTAACAATCCATCGATTGCTATTCTGAGATGCTTCAATACAGAAAGAAAGAAAGACAGTCCATCCATGACGACTTCTTCAAGAATGTATCTGTGAACATTTTTCAAAATAAATTTCTACTTACTGGTATGTCTTTTAATACTTTGTTTAATTGTAAATTGAAGAAATAACTTACAAAGAGGCTGCATTAAGAGAGTTCAGAAAGTGGTTTATAAAGGTTTGGGTTACATAGAGAGTGGTTTATGAACTTTTGAAACTTTCTAATATCTTAAAATTATTACCAACAACAGAGGTAAGCTTCCTTACAAACTGGAGTGTGTACAGTCAATTGCTGCACATACTTCAGTTTTCTGGAAAATCACCTCCATTGTTAATAATGGGTTAAGATGCCAGAAAATTTGGAAATGTTATTAACATTTAACCAATCATGTGGTTTTCTATGGCCATTTGATATTACAAGTTCTGTTTGAGTAAGAGAAAACAAAAATGAAATTCCAGCTGTAGTGTGGAAATTTCAATATGGCATACAAATGGGACGGTAGGGCCATAGTGATGATGAATGCATTTATCACTGCTTAGTTAACTATTTTTTTTTTGTTGTGCATCATTATGTGTAGAAAAGGAGCTGAAAATGAAAGTTGAAGACATGAAGAACTTGCTGGACAGCCACAGGAGGAAATCAATGATGAATTACAGGAGCTGGCTGCACAGCAAGTTGTACAATGAATAATGAATACTGAAAATGGCAGTAAAATAGCTCCAATAGAGAGAGTATTAGCAATAAAGGTATTATCTGAGTGAGGTTACTCGTGGAATGGAGGTACTGTAAAATAATGACCCCGACAGTTTACTGACAGTTACAGCTTTACCTCTGAGTGGCACTTTTGTGCACACAGTGAGATCAAAGGCCAGGTCACAAGATCCACTGAACAGCTGTTAGGAGACAATGGGAGCTTTCTGTCAAGGACATCCAATGTGTTCTTTAATGCACACAGGGTATGGCTCTCCTTCATAAGGAGACTAATGTCCTATCTGATGGATGGTGGTCTTTCGAAGTCCATCAGTGTCCCTTTTCTCACCGAAGGCAAGGTAGAGGTTAGTGGAGATAAATCTCAATGCCAGGCCAGTTGGGAATGTATTTTCCTAACTGCTACCAACTGAAACAAACTCCATTACAATCCTGACAAGGAAAAATGATGTCTAGTGAAGACCATATTAATAATCCATGAATGGCTGTTTCAGAAGCTTCAATACAGAAAGAAGGTAAAGTAGTTCACCCTTGATGCCTTCTTCAAGAAACCTTCAAACCCACAGTCACAAGAGCTATTATGCTTTCCTTATGGCTGAAAATGAAGTGTTTTGGCATGTGACTGTGTGCTTGAAGTAATTAATTCAGTATATAAATTAGCATTAAATACTCCTGAAGAAATTAAATATGGTTGCATAAGTAGTGCAGTGTATTAGGCCTAATTTTAATAACCAAGTATAAGAGTGTTAATATGATGATATGCAAGAAGATATATAGTAAGAATGACTAAAACAGCATTATGAAAGTGACCAATTTATGAATGCTGCAGAAGTTCATGCTAGCAATGCAAAAATGAGGAAAGATTTTGGAAATTTTTTTTAAGAACTTTAAATGGTTTTTATCATATGGGGAGAACAGTATCTTAAGAAAAACTTTACATATAGGTTAAAAATAATTTCACTCTTTTAATAAATCATCACATAGAGACTTTCAATGTGATAAAAAAATAATAAAACATGTTAAGTTTTCTCTAGCAAAATACATGCCTCATTATTTATAAGTAAAATCTGCAGATTATGTGTTGTTAAAAGTGACCGAAGTGGATGCTGCATATTATCTGCCACTACATACTATGTACCAAGTTTTTTTCTTCTCTGGCAAGTTCAAACTTCCACTTCTCAGTTTTACTTGAGTGTTGCCAAGAGAAAGAGATGGGAATGCTGACTGGTCAAGTGCATTTTATGGCTTTTTGTTGATAACCATGCTGTATCCTTGATTGCCAAGTTCTCATTTCTACTTAATGTTGTCTCTATTCTCATTAGAATACATTATTTACAATCCCCTCCAAATGGAATGTTGGAGAAACAAAAATATGTAAGTACTACTGTTAATTTTAAACTTGAAGTCATGAAAAAGGTTGGATGGGTTAGGAAGCATGAAGCAGGAAACTTATTTAAAATGATCAAAAGCAACATTCATCTTTGGAGAAAAACCAAAGAAAGGTTTGCAAAAGCATACAAGCAACAATGACTACATCACCAAAGGCTCCTAAGTCTAACCATTCTTAGACGAAAACTTCTTTAGATGTATCAAGCTCAAGAAGAAGCAGGTCTACCAATCTTGACTGTGAAGATTCAGGTCAAGGTTTAAATAGTGGCACAAGAAATGGGACTGCAAAATTTTAAAAGTGGGCCAACATAATGCTATTGTTTCACGTGCCACAAAAATTTAAGGATGCACAGCAGAATAACTGGTGGTCAAAGCGCTCTCACCGAATAGGAAAAGAAGGTCAAGTTTTTTTAAAATTTACCAAAAATGCTTTCAGGAAATGAAGATTATAATCTGCTAAAATGCTTATTCAGACACTGGTGATTCTGAATTCAGTGGTTTTGAATAAAAGAATAACATTGAAAGATTAGTAGTATTTCTTTTTGGTTGTGCATTAGTTTTTTTTATCCTTTTCAATAAAGCTCAGCTTTTAGTTAGCTGCTGATTGACTAATTTAAGGTTAAATCCTAATGAGATGCTAAAGTAATATTTTCATCATTTTTGGTCAAAAAAGCAATTTTTAAGAAAGATTGAATGATTGGAATTTCAGTTGCATATTATGTGCTGGTGTGGATTATAATTTTTTTCTTTTTCCTTAATCCTGTGAATTATATGCTAAAAATTATAAAATATAAATTTTATTTGATATTCTTAATACTTATCACATAATTTTATACCACACACATTAAAGAGTTATGGATTACAATTACTGATCCCATACAAGAAATGATGAAATTTACATTCTACGTTTTTCCGTTACTTTTCATTCTGCTGTAAATGGATAAAAAAAAAACCCCAAAGACTCTTCAACTAAATGTATTTTCAAGTAAGCATTTGCAAATTGCATAAGTTGTTATTAAAGAGAAATATTATTTGCCTAATTTAAATAAGAATATAAATGACTTCTGTTTACATAAATTGGATCACATATGTTTTTGCTGACTAAAATTAAAATACATATAGTAAAATGCAATAAAAGAATCATAAATTCATACACTGAGCATGGAAGGTGAAAAATTTTTGCAAATGATTCAAGTCCTACAATTTTAACTATTGAAAACACTAATAATCCAGCTGTGCACATATGACCTACAAGTTTAAAAGCAATGGATATTAATAAATTTTAACTTCAAAATAAAGTAACAGGCAAATGATGACTTATCATCTGTAAAATATTTAATGAATAAAAACAATAATCGGTTGCTCTGAGATGCCAGATGATATTTCTTTTTCAATTGCAAAATTTCTGCTTGTGAAATAGCAACTCGATTCACAGAAAGACTGCTTTAAAAACTTCACAGCACCTGCATTAAAAAAAAAATCAAGTTTTTTATTGGTCACAACAGAATTGACTTATAACACGAATGAATATTTCTTTCATGAACAAGTGCAATGACACTGCAATGGTTATTAAAATCAAAGAACCAACTAGAAATAAAAAAATAAAAAATGAAAGGTAAATTATATGAAATGCAAGGAGCCATGGAACAAAGTCATGGTAAAAGCACTATATGGCTGTTAAGCTTAAAATTAAGGTTTTTTTTTTTTCATTTTTATTCCCTTCATATCCAGTCTTGCAAATTATTACAATTCGTGTCCCATAAAAAAAAAATGGATCGGAGCCATGGGGAGGAGGTGCAACTTCAAAATCCAACAAGGCACTCAAATATCTCTGGCACAAAAGAAGACATGTAAATATACTGCCCCTATACCTAATATTTCAAGGTTGACTAGCATTGAATAGTGTGTTATGCCCTTAAAATTTGATGATTCCTGAAAAACTTAAAAACTCATTTATTGAGAAAATAATGAACAATCATGATTATTATATCCCTCCAATATGGTGTATACAAAATACCTGTTAGAGATGCCATCAACCACTATGCTGAAGGTGAAGATTATCATGGGAAAACTAAGCGAATCCTTTCCACAAGGTTGAAAGAACATAAAAACAATATGAATAAAGTAACATTGCTTTCACAAAGGAAATAAGGAATGAATCACAAAAAACGGCTAACTTTATGAAAGCCAAAAGTATTTATGCACCTCAAACTAATACAAGTAGGCCATATTTGAACAATTAGCAGTCCTAACGAAAGAATTCATCTCATCATCATTAATCAACAGAGCCAAATCATTTGCATAATCTAAATCAGAAATTTTGAAATCTCTAGACCATTTAAAGACAAAATCTTTTCCTTGAGAAGAATTTTGCATTAACATAATCAATAACCAAACTAAAGAGAAAAGGAGACAAAATGCACCTTTGTCTAACTACAATAGCAATGCTAAACCAATCGCTGAAAGATGTACCAACTGTCACACACCACTCAGTGTTATTATAGAGAGCTTTCATTACACTAACTAACTAATCAGGTATTTCATATGATCTAACAATCAATAGAGTCAAAAGCCTTTTTGAAATCTATAAAGCTAGTAACCACAAATTTCAGAAACTCTTAAGAATCTGCCTGTGAAAATATTTGATCAATACATCCCCTACCACTTCTGAATCCACACTGTTCATCATGCAGTTGTCCAGCAACCAAATTCTTAATTCTATTAAGTATAATTTTGTAAAGAACTTTACCTGGAACAGAAAGTAAACTAATTCCCCTATAATTATCACAAGAACTGAGATCACCTTTTTTAAAAATTAGGACAATGATAGCTCTAGTAAAATCCTTAGGAACAACACCTTTATCAAAAAACGTTCAAAATTTCAGTCAGCCATGTGACAATACAAGTGCTCCCAGCTCTAAGCATTTCAGTAGGTGATTTCAGCCACCTCTGGGAATTTATGCAGTTTTAATTTACACGTCAATTACGTTTAATTACAGTCAAAGTGACTTTGGAGTGTGATATAGGGTCATCATTAAAGCCAGAAATGCATCTATCCTTATTACAAACAATGGGAGTAGAAATAATCACATTGTTTAGAACTTCTCTGAAATGCTCAGCCCACCTAACCATCACAGAATCTTCACCTTCAACCACCTTGCCATGTTTATCCCTTAATCCCTGTGTACCTGTCTGTTTCTTCCCACCTAAAACATTAATAATCTGGTACAACCCCCTGCTGTTGTTGTCTAACTGCATCCTTGGCTTCGTCAGCGAAGCTATCAAGTCAAAGATTCTTATCAGCTGTTAACTGATCTTTTACATGTTTATTAAGCTTGTTGTAATGTCTTCTGTTAGGAGTAGTAGGGTGTTGATTCATATTAATCCTATACTTCTTTTTTTCAGAAAAAAGTTTCATAGTACTTATCACTCAAATAATTTTGCTTCCTCTGTTCCCTTTCACCCAAAAAGAGCACTGTTGGTTTTAAGAAAAGCCATTTAAACTGATCTCATTCTTTCTCAACTTCAGCAGTAACCAAACCACGATTGTTATAATGACTAAGTAGCCTATCATGGTATGTTTTAGCTATATCTGGATGTTTCAGGCATTCAGTGTTATAGCTAATTTTTTAACCTTAGCACAACATTTCTTAAGCTTCAGCTGCAAAACACTTTTGACAGGTAATGGTCAGGCCCAATTTCGTCTCTCCTACCTGAACTAGCCTATTTGCTGTTAATTAAAATATAATCTATCATATTCCTGTGCAACCCATCAGATGAAACCCATGTAGTATGTGTTAGTTATTTGCAAACCATTAAGTTTACTTACTTGTAGGAAATGTTCCCCATTGCCATTGGAACAACCAATGCCAAAGTGACCTAGGTGGGGGTCAGACATTAGATAGGGCAGGGGTCACCTAATGTCCGACCCCATCTTCTGGTGGTGCAGGCCGTTAGTACCTTTCAAAAGAGATATTCTCTTTTGGAAGGGCTACCAGCTAAATGTGGCCTACTGATCTGGTCATCTAGGGTCACTTTTTCTTTTTTTCAAGCCTGCTGAGGAGTGGTCAACTTCACAGGGTCCTGGTGCTGACCATTTATACCCCCTAGACTGGACTAGTTTTTGGATGAGCTGGACCAAAACAGAAGACGAAATGAAAACAATGATACCCCAATAAGCTACATTAGTGAACACATCCACCTCAGAGTGAATGACTAAAAAACATGTGTGGCAATGCAATTAACTCTGCCTCATGCCAGCAACTAGATAAATATCATTTGTAAATTTTTGGCATGCACAAATAGGAAGGTTTGCCACCACTGACCTAATGGGATGCTAAATAAAATATCTGCAACAACTTTTAAGCTGGCCTCCGATATAGCATAATTCAAGAAGATCGATAAATCAGCCAACCGAAAGATCGCTAACTAATAGAAATAAATCTAGAGAAATGAATTTGCTTCCATATCCAAGATCTCATCTATTTCAGATACCAGATCAAAGTTTTAGTGGAAAAGTAATAAATAATAAAATAAAAATTAACATATAGCCTAATGTGACATTAAAATATCCACAGCAATGAGTTGTATGCCGGCCATAAGATGTAGATAACTATCCTATTTGAAAAAATCAATACTTATCGATCGGCCAAAACATCGCTAATTTCCGAAAATTAATCTATTAAAAAATAAGGTTTAAATATAAAAAAGTAAATACTAACTTTACACAGGGTATCAATATGATGGATTAAAACTGTAAAAAATACTTATAGCACATGGAACAGAGATGAATGTGTCAGCCATCTGTATATTGTTTGCCAATGTGAAACATAACTAATTAAATAGAGCTGCACCCAGAATTTCTAAGAAGGATGTGTTTACTACCAGTTTCAATTTTAAGAGCAGGAAAGATGCATAGAATGCTGGAAAAAATGATAAAAATAATTTTGGGAATACTGAAATAAGTTTATGACAGAAAAGAGTGTGAAACGGAAAAAAGATGGCGTACATACTTTGTAATTACTTCCAAAATCTACCGTTTTTAAAAATAGCAGTTTGTTATTTTTTAGGAAATTTTCAAAAATTTAAGGAAAATTTGTTTGTAATAGTTCAAATCAAACTTGTGAACTTAAATCAGAAGGTTGCTTCAGTAAATAGGAACGTTAACAAGCAAATCGGCAATACCATTTAGTTCTTCTAAGAAATGGCAATCAGATGGCTTTATAAAATTATTTATATTGTAGTTTAATAAAATATGCATCAAATTAAAAAACAAAATATTATTTTTCAAGCCTTAATTATATATTTTTATAAGATATATATATGTATAAAAATTACAAAGGCAATTTTTATTTTTAAAAAATCGTTTTTTTTTTGTTGTACTAAAAAACAGATACATAAGTCCTTGGCCCCTCATTTCAGATTCTGTGAATGCATACAGATGAAGTGGACACTGGAAGGGTTAAAAACTACCACAAATTTTTCAATTTTCTATTCAAAACATTATTTGTAAAACTCTAAAACAACTCTACTGTTTCATCTTTTCAGTGATCTGTTAAGATATATACTGTATATTAAAACTATAAAAATTAAAAATAAATACCCCCTCAAGCAGCTGCTTGCCACAGAGGTCTGACAGGAACCTGTCAGTTTATATGCCATAGTAGAAGGTCTGTGAGGATGGTAGGACCTCAGCAGAAAAACAACACATATATCCATGCCTTCTACCAAGTATTTTAATAATCTGTATTATATTTCATTAGTCCAATCAAACTAAAATAAATTCTAATTATGATTTTCATTGTTCCAATCAAAACTTCATGATGTTCATCATTCCACCACTAAAATTTCACATTTCTATCATTAATACCTCATTGCAATATTTGTTTGAAATTTCGGAATTTTCAGTCTTTTTCACCATTAGAGGGCACAATTATAGTGTTTGAAACGTTCTGAAAGTGCGAATCATAATATTTTATCAATTCCTATCTAACCCTAAAAAGATTTTTTCATTTATCTCTAAATACAATTATCTGCTAAAACAAAAACTTGTCCCTCCCACCTGGGTTTAAGAGGTCAATTCGTTGTTGCCAATGGGAACATCATGGCATTCACATTCCACCACCAAAATTTAAATTTCTAGCTTACCTTTCCAGTGTACAATCCATCTGTATACGTACAGAGAATCTGGCCAATGACGTATGTATATACATTTAGTACAACAAAAATATATTGACTTTTTAAAAATGAAAATTGCCGTTAAAATTTTTTAATTTATGTCTTATAAAAATATATAATTCAGGCTTCAAAAATAATATTTTATTTTTTAATTTGATGCATATTTTACTAAACTACAATATAAATAATTTTATAAAGCCATCTGATTGCCATTTTTTAGAAGCACTAAACGGCATTGCCGATTTGCTTGTTAAAGTTCCTATTTGCTGAAGCAACCTTCTGCTTTAAGCTCACAAATTTTTCCTTAAATTTTCGAAAATCTCCTAAAAATTAACAAAAAAACTGCTATTTTTAAAAACCATAGATTTTGGAAGTAATAACAAAATACGTACTGCCATTTTTTTTTCTCCATTTCACACTCTTTTCTGTCATAAACGTATTTCAGTATTCCCAGCTATTTTCATCATTTTTCCCAGCATTCTATGCATCTTTCCCGCCTTCAAAATCGAAACTGGAAGTAAACACATCGTTCTTAGAAATTCTGGTTGCAGCTGCTTTTAATTAGTTATGCTTCACTGAGGCAAACAATATGCATATGGCCAACACATGACATCTTCATTGTCTGTGTGCTGTGTTTTTTTCAGTTTTGGTCCAGCATATTGGATACTCTTTGTCAAGTTAGCATTTTTTTTATATTAAAACCTTAGTTAGTTTTCATTTCAGTAGATTTATTTTCAGAAATTAGCGATCTTTTGGCCGATCGATAAATATTGATGTTTTCATGCTACATCGTATGGCCGGCCACAACCTGTTGCTATGGATATTTTTACATTGCATTTGGCTATATGTTAATTTTTATTTTATTATTAATTAATATTACCTTTCCAGTAAAACTTTAATCTAGTATCATTTTCTGAAAAAAAAATGAGGTCTTGGATATGGAAGCAAATTAATTTCTGCAGATTTACTTCCGTTAGTTAGCGATTTTTAGATCGGCTGATTTATCGATCTTTGATTGATCTTTATCAGTTATGCTAGATCAGAGGCCAGCTTAAAAGTTATTGCAGATATTTTATTTAACATCCCATTAGGTTATATGTAATTTTTCTTTTATTATTTCTTGCCTTTTTAATAAAAAAAACCTTTTAGCTGGTACTGTTTTCTGAAATTGAATGTCTTGGATACGGAAGCAAATAGACTTCCTTGCTACGGAAATTGGCCATCATTTGGGAGGGCAATTTCGGGAAGGGCTTGTCCTTGGTGCAGAAACCTTTCTACACTTAGCCAAGATTGCCAAACTTCAACACCCAAAGAAAAAAATTCTTAATGTTTAGTAAAAAAAAGCAGCCAACGAAATTTTTTTTCTATTTCATAACCATTTCAGAAAATCCTATGAATTTGAGAAGGCCAAGTCATGTTGTATAACATTGGCCGTGTTTAAAATATAAGACACTGAAAAGAATCATTAAAAGAAATAAAAATCATATTTCAGGTTGAATATTATATTATTCAGGAGGAAATTTCCATTCGATAAATATATAATTTAACTATTTTTATTCAGCAGGTTTTCCAAAATGAAGCCTTAATTGTATAGTGCGATCTTTTTTTTCACTATATCACATTGAAAAAGTGTTATTAAAATCAATATGTTTGCAAATTTGTTTATATTATTTATTTTCATAAAATTCGCAATTAAATTCTGTTTAATTTGGTATATAACATGATCTATTTCCGTTGATTGGTTATTTTTTTTTAAATTCTAAAGTTAATTTGTTTATCTGATTCAGCACAGTTGGCTAAAAGCCTGGAATTTTCTCAAAGTATGGTACCAAGAAAAAAATTACAAAACAAGAAAAATATTTACTTAAAACCAAAAAGTAATTTTTTTGTTATTCAGAAATATATAGTCATTCTAATCATGTGCTTTGCAGTCATTTCTTTTAAATAAATTTTTATTTGTGTTGCCAGATGCATTTTTTTACTACATGACTCTAAAAAAATCCTATTAAAATAAAACATGGTATTTTTTGTTAAATATTATAATTTCAGAAAATCCAGAATGAAATGCTGATTAATTTGACATACAACATGCCATAATTCCTTTCATTAGTTATTTGGCAAAAAAGTTCTAAAGTTAAAGTTTTTTTTGGCTGAGCAAAGGCAGAAAATAACTTGGTCCCTGGATAGAAACCTGTTTATCAGGCTAGACACTGGAAGGGTTAAATATGTCATTTGCAATATTTGTTTAAAAATTTGGAATTCTGGAATTTTTCACCATTAGAGGGACAAGTATAGTTTTCGGAAGATTTAAAAAATGTCAACTATATTTTATCAATTTCTATCTAACCCAAAAAGAATTTTTCATTTATCTCTAAAAACAATTATCTGCTAAAACTAAAAAGGTGTGTTTTCCCACCCCCTATGGTCTAAGGGGTCAACTCATTGTTAGCAATTGAAACTTCGTGACCTTCACATTCCACCACCAAAATTTCAAATTTCTAGCATAAATACATCAAATGCAATATTCCTTTGAAATTTTGGAATTTTCAACTTTTTTCACTGCTAGAGGGTGTAATTATAGCTTAAGGGAGATTCAGAAAGTGCATATTGTAATATTTTATCAATGCCTATCCAACACAAAAATAATTTTTAATTTATCTCTGTAATCAAAAAAGTTTGATGTCTACAGACAGACAACGAAGTATATCGTGACAACCCCGGTGCACCGCAGTACATTGACTGCATATCACCATATGGGAGAAGTCACAGAAACCACTATAAACTAAAAAGGCTCCTAACAGTTTAAACTTGCCTTACATTGTACCTGACTACAGCGGGAGGACCTTTGTGAAGAGAAAAGCACTGCTTGGGTTTTAATAGCCTGCTAGAAGATATAATCATTGAGGTGCAGTGAGAGTGGGATCTTTTCAAATTTTGAGTGCTGCCTAGGAATATGCCCAACACTCACTAAATTTTGTCCAGAAACTTGCCAATATATAAAATAAAAGATCTTATCTTTTGAATTTTGATCCAGAAAAATAAACAGAAGTCCTAACTTTTAGAGTCCTCTGCAGCAGAGGCTCCTAGGCACTTCCATCGGAAAGCCACACCTCGAGGGACTCCAATCCTCTCGGCATGACCCCCCAATTTCGTCCTCTCCACCGAGCTGGACGACCACAGCCCGCTCATCGTCTCTGCCTTGACCGTGCCGAGGCCGCTTCGGGGACATCTGGCCAGTAAACCAGAAAACCCAGACGGCGGCCCTCCCACAACACCTGACAAAGCCATTAGCCTACTGGGGCTTGCATCACCGCAGCACCTGGACCCCGCTTCGCAGAGGAACCCAAGTTCCTCCACTGCAAAAGCTATAGAGTCCAAATGTAATTCCGTGGGACTCTTAGTTTGGCTGTTCCATCGATAAGCCCGCTGGCCATGGTGGTCTACCCAGGCCGCGAGCCTCCAACTTCTACCTCTCCATTGTGAATGGGCCGAAGCACCCCAGTGATCGTCCGTCCACCTCAATATCACAGAGACCGCATCAGAGAGCCCACGGACGAGTGTACGAAGAGGTGCACAACTCAATCTGCAGTACTCCCCGATGGGCCTGCAGAAGAACAGGGTTCTCCAAGCCCTATCCGAGGCCCTTAGAACGGCCCCACAACCAAGGCTGCAACCCCCAGCTTCGCTGGAGGACAAGTCAATAAGCAGACTGGACCACCCTACCCAAACAGTCCGCCAACCTTCAACAGGCCCCCCTCCACCGGGGGCCACCAGACTTCAAGAACTCCAGAGTGCCAGCGATCCGAGCCCAACTTCTCAGAGGCATCGTAAGCCCCCCCCCCCCTCGACAAGGAGGTTCCACTCTGGGGGGGGGGGGGATACAGACAGACAGACACGACAAATAAAACTATTATCTTGTTTTCTTTCAAAATGAGATAAAAAAAAAGTGAAGTTTAGAATTTTTGCCAAATAACTGATGAAAGGAATTATGGCATGTTACATTCCAAATTAATCAGCATTTATTTCTGGATTTTCCAAAAATAAAATAATTAGCAAAAAATATGACTAGTTTTATTTTAACAGGGCTTTTACAGAGGCATGTATTTAAAAAAAAATGCATCCGGCAATGCAAATAAAAATTTATTAAAAAAAATACACAAAAATAACTGTACTGCACATGAATTTTCTATTCATATAAAATAGGCTACTTATCACATAGAATAGGCCTATCATATAAGAAAGTCTACTTTTTTGTAAGTAACAGAAAAATAAATTTTTTCTTAAATCAACAAAATTTACTTTATTTAATTTTTTTAGTACTATACTATGAGAAAAACCCAGGTTTTTCACCAGCTGTGACTAGTTAAACAAGTCAACTTTGGAATTTTTTGTTTTCAAAATAACTAATCAACAGAAATAAGTCATATTATGTACCAAAAGAAAGGATGGGGTTAAAAAAATGGGATGGATTTAACTGGGGTTAAGAAAATTATAAAAATTAAAAAAAAGACATAAATAAAATTTTATAGGTATTTTTAAGAAAATTGCAAGGTTTTTACAGTACTTTTTGCATTTTAAATTCAGCAAAACTTAAAAGAAATAATTTTGCTCAAAGTCATCATCAAATTTTTGTTGATAGCAATTTCCCATAATGTTACTTTTTTGGCACTAAGAGGGCTTGAATAGTTATTTGACATCAATTCCTGAAAGTCAGTTTTGTTGTCTTACTTGGCTAAACACTTGTTCACTTAATGCATTACTCTAATTAAGTCAAAATACCCAACATAAATTTAGCTAATCGAGCATAACTGAAGTTGCCAATTTAAAATAAAATTTGTTTTGTTCTTTAAGCGCATCTGATAGACTGCAGACTTTCAAAATCCTGCTGTCCCCTTTCTCACTGGAGATAAATCTCAATGGTGGAACAGTTGGGACTCAAACCTGGAAAATGCAGATTATGAGCATAGTGCACTACTGAGTGTTTGACTCTAATGGTTGACATATTTGAATGTCTGTTTTTTGGGATTGCCTGAGAAAATATGCACAGAATAAGTATTGTCTTTATTGAAATATTTTGGGAAGATATAAATAAAATTATTGTGATCAGAAGAATGAGTATTCAGTTAGTCTTTTGTTTTTAAATTTGGTCCTGGAATTGTTATGCAATTGAATTTTTACTATATTGTAATCGGCAATTGTTAAGCATTTCGATATTTCCCACATTTTTCTCAATAGCACTATTAATTTCATTGTGTTAATTAATATATATAATTCATAACGTTTCTCACATTACTTAAATCTTCATTTATTTAATATTTTCAAGTTACTTGGTCATTTAAAAATAACTTACAATTCTCTGTCATTGAGCAATAAAATTTTGAAAGTTTATCCTTCAAACTATTTGCATGTTAAAAGATTTTAGGAGAAAACTCAAAAGCTTTTCGGAGCAAAGACAGCGCTCTGTCTTTAGTGATGCTATGTGGTGACGTTAGGTTTGTTTAGTAATAAATATTGAGATAAACTCAGATAAATTCGACAGTTCAACATCCAGTAATAAATAGCCACTTTTGACATCGATATCAATTTTAGAGGAAATATTTTCTGAGCCGGGTGGGATATGAACCCACAACCTCCTGATAACATGTCAGGTGCTCTGGACCACTGAGCTACCGGCCGCCGATCAAGATTTCCTCTAATTAACGTTATGAACATTCCCTTTATATCAAATGTAGGCGTTATTTTAGGCAATTTTTAGCCCTAGCGGCTTTTTATTTGCCAATAGATGGAAAGCATGGCTTACAAGTATGCGAATGATAATAAATATTGAGATAAACTCAGATAAATTCGACAGTTCAACATCCAGTAATAAATAGGCACTTTTGATGTCGATTTCAATTTTAGAGGAAAAATTGATCAGCGGCCGGTAGCTCAGTGGTCCAGAGCACCTGACATGTTATCAGGAAGTCGTGGGTTCATATCCCACCCGGCTCAGACAATTTTTCCTCTAAAATTGAAATCAAGGTCAAAAGTGCCTATTTATTACTGTAGGTCAGTTTAGACCAGTGGTTCCCAAACTTATTTGTCCTACTGCCCCCTTTTCAGAAAAAAAATTACTCAGCATCTCCCAGGAAATCTACCTTCCTTAAGCGAACAAACAGAAAGATGCACACATTCCTGGTGATCTATGCTGGACTTCCCGACAATGTGCGACACGCTTGCCTGCCAACACTTGCTTGATAAGACCTGTCGGCGGACTTGACCACTGATCGGTTATAACTTGCATTTTATGTGTTTATTTGGAAAATAAAGTAATCATTACAACTTTAACTCTATGTTACACAACAGATGAAACATGTATGAACGGTCTTTCAAAATTTTCTTATCTTCCCTTCCTTATGCTTCCACTGTCCCCCAACTGCACCCAAGGCTACTACTGACCCCCTGGATCATTCCACCGCCCCCTGGGGGTGGTATTGCCCACTTTGGGAAAAATTGCTTTAGACAAAGTTTCTTTCCAGTGTCATGAAGGGCGATTCCAGTGTCTTGATTGCAGGTGAGGATGGACGAAGTCATTATTTCAATAGCCTTGTGGACTATGGTTTCATAGAAAGTGGATGCACGTGCAAGCATTGTGGCATGCTCCCAGTCTTTTGTTGCCGTGTTTTGTACTGCTAGCTCGGCAGCGGCCATCATTAGCTTCTTTTGGCTGACATCAGTTTGGTGCTTTGTGAACCTCTCATGTAAAGAGCGTATGGTTTTGCCGATGAAGTAAACAACGGAATTATCCGGCAAATGTAGGGGAAATCGGTATATGTCCAATTTTTGAAGTAGGCTAAAATTGTCCCTTTTGATTAATTTCTTCAAATTTGGAGCTGGGTTGAAAACAATTTTGATATTTTGGGCTCTGATTAATTTGTGGACTGATTCACATAGGACAGGAATGTAAGAAATGGGTACAGCAAAAGTTGTATGTTTGGGGTTGGTGATTGGGAGGAGAGCCGAATATCTTGTTTTCGTTTCTACATTTACTGATTAATTTGTCAATTGTTGTTGAGTTGTAGCCACGGGAAGCAGCAATGGAATGGATGTTTTGAATTTCATTTTCAAGCAGCAGCTTATTTGAAGACACGTGAAGGCCCCATGTGTGAGGGAATGGAAGGCTGCAATTTTGTACGCCCATGGGGTGCATGAGTCTGTGCGTATGACGTAGGGGACGTAGGTATGCTTTCGGTATACTGACATTGTCAAGGCCCCTGCATCATCTTTTTGGATGAAAACATCTAAATAGGGGATAGCACTAATATTTTCCTCCTCCTTCGGAAAATGTATCGTAGGATATATATTGTTGGCAGAGTCAATGAGGCTGTTTAATTGCTCATTGTTACCATTCCAAATTAAAAATACATCGTCAACATAGTGACACCAGAAAAAGAGTAAAATTGCTGCCGAGTTGAATAATTTTATTTCAAGATCTTGAAGGGCAATCTTGGATAGGATGCCAGAAAGGGGTGAGCCCATGGAGGCCCCTGAGTCCTGCCTGTAGATTTGGTTGCTGAACTGGAAATAGTTTTTGGTGGCGAGTTTTAGAGCCTCATGAATGACGTTGATTTCAGGAAGGGAAAATTTTTGTGTTTCAATAATTTTTGTCCGAAACAACATGACCGCATCAAAAACTGGAGTGGATGGGAATAAAGAGACAACGTCAAGTGTGACTAATTTGCTGTTGGGAGGAATGCACAGATCCTTAAGTCTGTTGAGAAATTCAGCAGTCGACTTTATAGAAAAATGGGTGATTGCAAATGAAGTTGGACAAAAATTTTGACAAATTCTTTTCAAGAAAGAGAGTTGAGGATGATCTTTTGAACACATTAGCCTACTTCAAAAATCGGGTGTATACCGATTTCCCCTACATTTGCTGGATAATTCCGTTGTTTACTACATCAGCAAAACCATATACTCTTTCCAAGAGAGATTCGTGGAGCACCAAACTGATATCAGCCAAAAGAAGCTAACAACAGCCGCCGCCGAGCCAGCAGTACAACATACGGCAATAATAGATTGGAAGAACGCCACACTGCTTGCATGTGTGTCCACTTTCTACGGAACCATAGTCCGCGAGGCTATTGAAATAATGACCTCGTCCGTCCACACCTGCAACCGACACTGGAATCACCCTTTACGACATGTGGAAAGAAACTCTTTGTCTAAACAGACCTAACATCACCACATAGTATTACAGAAGACGGAGAGCTGTCTTTGCTCTGAAAAGCTTCTGAGTTTTCTCCTAAAAACTTCAAACATACAAATAGTTTTTTCCTTTAAAAAGGAAATTTTATTTCTCAATGACAGAGAATTTTAAGTTATTTTAATTAATTTCTGATCAAAAAAGTCCTTTTAATTGTTTACTTGACCAAGTAATGGTCATTTATGCAAACAACATAATGCCGATTTTTCCCTGGTCAGCATTTTTTATGGTACTAACAATGGACTTTATCATTCATGGCTGTACATGAAGGCTTCATGAACTGGTTTTTCAAGGTTGTGGCAGTGTAAGGTCCAAATTTATACAAATGACTTAGCAGGATTTAATTGAAAATAAATGAGGTGTATAATAAGAGAAATTTGTAAGATTGGTTTTTTTGTCATGATAAAACAGTTTTCTGCAAATTATTTAAGATCATATTGGTGTTCTTCCAATCTTATATCAAAAGGACTTCTTTTGACTCTGTAAAAAAAATAGATGGGTCTGTGAATGTAATCATTTTCAGGCTAGATTTTAGAAAGGTTGAACATTTCTCTCCCCTGTGCCATCAACTGAACATAAAAAGCATGCAACAGGAAATTGTGGTAAGCTCCAACATAACAAATTGTCCCCAGAAGTGAGAAAAGAACCACGTGTGTTAAGCATTGCAAAGAGGAGTCAACATTTAATCATTCTTTGAAAGGTATCACACAAAAAAGGAATTAAAATTAAGTATAAGCACAATAAAATTAACTAAAATTTAATAAACACAAAATTCACTGTATAAAATAATAATTTATATAATGTTCTCATATGATAGCAATTAAAACAAAGAGTTCGCACTAATTTGGGGGAGGTTATGTAACTCCCCAACTGATTCTCAGCGACACAAAAGACATGATGCCTCGAGAACTGAGAAATAATAATATTGTAGCTCACTGACAGGCTCCTGTCAGACCTCTGTGGCAAGCAGCTGCTTGAGGGGGTATTTATTTATTTTTTATTTAGAGCTAAGGCTACTAAAGACCATTGATGATTACAAATGCAAAAAACAAGTTCAAGAGTAAAGTTCATTAACAAAGACTTCTTGAACAGGTGGCTAATAGGTCAGATATTTTGTTTTTGTCACTGGCAAAAATCAAGGAGCTAGAGATACACCATATTAGTGCAAACTCCCCATTTTAATTACTATGATGTGAAAAATGAATTTCTAATGTGTTGAATTCATTGCTTTCTATACAAATGGTTGTATTATATAAAACAATTAGTGTACAAATACCCTATTTTGTTTTGTATAGAAGTGGTTACATTTTTATGTTTTTTAACTTATTACAATATTTAAAATACAGTTTTGGACTAATTATTAACTATCATTTGGTACAAAAGTTAAATAACTTTTTTCATTAAAATTCACATACAGGGAAAACAATATAAAAGAAATTCCAACTAAAAAGGATTGAGCAACATTTGTCAACAAGTCATTGCACCATTTTAGTTCTTAGAAGATCTAGTTCATATTCAAACATGAAACAATTTTTCTTACATAAATAATTTACATATTAAAAAATAAAATGATCCATACAAGGAAGAGAAATGCCAAAAGGTCTAGTTATATCAGGGACCTTGTTTTATTTGGTCAAAAAGTGTGCTGTATGAAATGGTAGTTGTGAACAATGTGGGGAGGAGCTTCATTTAGTTGAACATACAGACCTGTATGTTCCCAAAAAGAACAGTGACTAGTAGATGGATCAATAAGCAATGACTTAAGCAGTGAAACTGGTAAAGGCTTTCTTCTCTTGGAATAATGCAACAAGTTTTTTCTCATGGCTAAAAATGCCATGATTTTCTCCTCATGGACAATAATGGCATGAGTATGATAAATAAGGTTTGTCTCATTTGGAGTAATGCTGCCTTAAAGTACACTGAATGGACAAATATTATATACACAATGTCACGAAAAAGTAATCATGGGTAAAGGCAGTGATGTGAGTTTAACCATGGTCAGATAGTAGGTGCAAGTAAGTCTGGTTGTTCATTCACCGCAACTGCTGAACTGTTGAGATTTCCACATCAGACCATTGCAAGTATATACCAAGACTATGTGAAATACAGCAAAACTTTCAACCAGTGGGAGAAATGTGGACATAAACGTGCAATTGATTCTCGAGGTGAGTGCAGACTGTCTTGAATTGTTACAAGGAATTGCACGGCTACCATGGAGCAGATAACACCAGAATTGAATGAGGGCGCGTCCACAGGCTTATGCACAAAGACTAACTGTGGAAAAAATAAGCTATGGCAGTCAATGTCCACATCATGTCCCCTTGTTGACTGCAAGGCACCAAAAGATTAGGATGCAGTTTGCAAAGGCCTACACAACTGAAGTGCGGAGGACTGGAAACATGTCATCTGGTTTCAACTCCATCATGCCAATGGGAGGGTGTCTGTATGGCATAAACCACATGAAGTGATGGACCCAGCTTGCTAAATTGGGGTCATACAGGCAGGTGGAGTGGGTGTAACAGTTGGGGGTGCGTTGATGTGAGCTCACTTGGGGTGCCTTGTACCCTTAGAGACCTCCATCACCAGCACCATGTATATGAACATCCTCGCCAACCATCTACACCCATTCATAACGATTCTCTTTCCTTAATGACGCCATCTCTCAACAGAACAACACCACACTGGGTTTCTGTTCAAATTGGAAAGATCTGTTCAAGCCATACTTCCTGAATGATAACCAATTAGCTCCAGGAGAATTCAAGTGAGTTTACCACACTCAAATGGCCCCCTTGATTGAGGACAAATTGGAAAGATCTGTTCGAGCCGAACCCTCACCAGCAACTGTGGATTCTCTAAGACAGGTGCTCCTCGCTTCATGAGCAGCAATACCACCTCCGTGTTAACACCTCATTGAGTGTTTACCAAGACATCTGGCTGCTTATTATGAGGGCAAAAGGTGGAGCAACAAGTTATTAGTTAGGTGTATATAATAATTTGTCCATTCAGTGTATATTAGCTGGCTATCGCATTCTACACACTCTAAGTCAACAGAACATGTCTTTCATTAATACACCCTCAGAATCCTAAAGAATTTTGAAAAATACTTTTCTACCATTGGACATAACGCTGAATTCACATATAGTTTCATTAACAACAGACAATGAAACTATGAGGTTTGTTGACTTTCAAAGAATGCTGATGACTATTTCATATTCTAATGCTGCAACCATTTTTCGGGAGGTTTGCAAGTTTTTTTTTCAAGATGCAAGTTTAATCCTGACAACCATGTGTCACTTTCTTCCCCACCATGACAAATTTATTGTATCTAACTCTGATGGTTTTAAGAGATATGCTTTTGTGGCTTGTGCTTTGAAGACCAGTAAAATATAATGATTATACTGTACTTATTGCACTAAAAATAAGACAACATACATATACAGTATGTAATAAAAAAATTTTAAATTCAAGTTAATGCATAAAACATGTTTTTCTTACCATTTCAATTGTCAAGAGTTTTTAATATTCTTTGCTCTACTTTCCAGTATTACAATATAGCTTTGAACTAAATTATTAATTTTCACTATGTCCAGACCATTTTGGGAGTTTCTCCATATCTGTAATGGTAAAAGAAAGTTATTAAATATTTCATTAAATTAATACAGCATTATTTATAGTATTTGCTTTTAGGTAGAGAACTGTTTAATAATAGAGACAGTTGGATCAACCGTACAAACTATCACAGGATCAGTGGCATGTGAAGAGGATGGGCAAGGTGGGCAGCTGCCTGAAAATTTGGAGAGTGGGTAAAGAGTATATCTGCCCACCCACCTTTTTATCATTCTCTGGTATTTTAAAGATTTATCAGTCCATTTCAAGCATTAATCTTCTGTTACCATAGCTTTAAAATAGGAAAATAAACTAATTCCCTGTTATTCTGATGTTAAGGTTGATTGTATCCACTTTGGTTTGTAACCCTTCTGTTGAAAGCTGTGATGTCAAAGGCATAACATCAATATGCATTCTACACACCCTGAATTTTTGGACTTCACACACCACTGCACAGGGTGGCACATTTGAGGCTACACAGGATTGTATTGAACTATATAGCAGAGAATATTCCATCTGAATGTTGCATTTGAAATGCAAATGTTTTGGACCTTACCCATATCAGCTGCATTGCATACGGAAAAAGAATTTCAATTCTGATTTGTCAAAGAAACTGGCACATCAATGCTTTTCTTTTCATCAATGCTCTCAGGAAAGAAATGCATTTAAAAATACTAATAACATTATTTTTTGGCAATAGTGCATAGCCATTAAGATCTCATAGTCATAAAAATCCCATAGTGCATAGCCATTAAGAATCACTCCATCCACATGCAAGCAGTGGAGACAATGCACTGACAGTGAGAATCACTTTGTCCACCTGGCAAGAATTGCAGTAATCTACCATCACCAGTAACGAAACAAAATTTCATGAAAAAAATTTATTGAAATGGGATTTTCTTTCAAATATTCTTCATAAAATTTTGAGATGATGAAAAATTAGTGTGAACTAGAGAGAAAATATTATAAATATATAGGGATTTGGTTGGGAATTAAAAAAAAAATCAAGTTAATGAAAAATTTGAGATACAGAGGTTTGAGTTAACAAAACTTGACTGTAAATGATTTAAAATACTTTTTTAAAAGATCTAATTAACTTTTTGAGGTAAATTCTCATCTGCATTGCTGTTGTTCAGCATTCAAACTTCTGTACTCAAAAGATAAAATAGAGTGGGGGTGGCTCAGTCGGTAGCGCGCCAGGCTCACAATCTGAAGTTCCCAGGTTTAAGTTCCAGCTGGGTCAGCATTGAGATTTATCTCCACAAAACTCCCGCCCTGCTCACGGTCAGTAGGGGACACTGCTGGGCTTAGAAAGGCCACAGCCCGTCGGATGGGATGTTAAGCCGTGGCCCCGTGTGCGGGAGAGCCATACCCTGTGCACGTTAAAGAACATGCTGGATGGCCTTGACGGGAGGCTACCATCTGTCTCCCAACAGCTGTCCAGTGGGTCCCCAACCTTCTCTGAGCCTTTGGGTCCATGTGACCTGGCCATTTAGCCCTGGTGTGCAAAAAAAGTACAGCTCAGAGGTAAAACAACCAACCAACCAACCAAAAGATAAAATGACCAAGAAATACCATGATAGATTACTCAGTCACAATATTTAGTCAGTGATATTTTACTACAGAAGGCTTATTTTAGTCAGTGATATTTTACTATAAAAAGCTTATTTTAGTCAGTGATATTTTACTAGAAAAGGCATATTTTAGAAGTGATGGAGCACTGAAATTAGCTTTCCATTGACATAATATGAAGTGGAGTGGTCAAAATTCAATGAACACCGAGTCCATATCCTCGAAAAAAAAAATTACAACATAATTGCATAACATGTAGAATTTTAATTAGTACTGTTTTTTTTTTGGGGGGGGGGAGGGAACAAATCTAAGTTCACAATTATAATTTTTTTTTACATTTAAGAATTATACAGCTAGGAAATCTGTGGAGTGTCGTAAGCATATTCAATGGCAATAAGTAAACATTTTAGAAACAAAAATTTGATTTTGAACATGTGAAATATTGCATTGGCCCAATTATAAGGTAACACACATTTTTACCATTTTTTTCTATTGCTTTTCTTATCATTTTTTGTTTGTCACTTTGCATGTTTCTCAAGACATTTCTTCCGCCATATCTTTCAAATGCGAGAGCCAAACTTATTGTTATGTATCAAATGAAAGCTTGTGATGTGGGGAGTGTCAGAGGCTATACAAATTTTATCCATGCTTCCTCTCCCCCCCTAAAAAGGAGAAATGTGAAAACAACTGTTCAACTATATCTTTTGAATGTGTGAACAAAGAGTAACAAGCTTGTGGTAAATTTTGTGATACATTGTATGCTATATAAATATGTGTTATAGGCTATATAAATTTACACCCCCACCACATTTCTACTCCCTGAAAAAAGGGGGAATAAGAAAATCATTTTTCTACTATATCTTCTGAATGCAAGGGCCCACAGTTATAAGTGTCAAATGAAAGCTCATGTTAAGACTGTTACAGGATACTTCCAATTTGGCCCTTATTCTTCTCCCCCCTCAAAAAGGGCAAAAATTTCACACTGGTCAACCCCAATAAGCTATGTACCAATTTAAAGCCTGTAATGCCTACAGTGTCATGGGCCACTTCAAATCACACACTATTTCTCTCTTCCCAAGGAGGGGAGAAAATAGAGTCAGTGTTTACAAGTTATATGTCAAATGAAAATTCCCAGAGATAAACATTAGGTATTTTCAGTGACAAAATAAAAAAATATATATTAAAAATAACAATATATATATATCTTTCTGATATTACACCCTAAAAAATAAAATCATAGAAGTGGTGCACTCTCACTGAATAATTATTCAATTCAGAGGACGACAGAGTACCAATTTACCTACTCAACAAGAATTACTGGCATCCTATCTTCATTTGAAGTGGATATGATTCAGTGACTGATTGCACCCCTGCAGTATATATGCATCATTCTCAAGCAGCCATGGACTATGGAGGTCCAACTAGATTGTGCAATTTAGTTCTCCAAACACATCTGTCCTGAGCTACATCTGACCACTGTAAACCAATTCTAATAAGGTCCTGTTTGACATTGTCTACCCACCACATCCTAGGTTTCCCCCTCTTTCTCAGACCTTTAGGCACATTATTAACCCTTTCAGTACCCATCTGTATATGTATGGAGAATCTGAATAGAGAGGCCAATGACATATGTATACATATTTAGTACAACAAAAATATATACATTTTTAAAAAATAAAAATTGTCATTGTAATTTTTTATATATATATATCTTATAAAAATATATAATTCAGGCTTCAAAAATAATATTTTGTGCCGAGTGATTAGTGCGCTTGGCTGCTGATCTAAGGTACCTGAGTTCGAGCCCCGGATAAGGCATGGATGTTCGTGTTGTTTTTCTGCTGAGGTCCTGTCATCCTCTCAGATCTTCTACTGTGGCATATAAACTGACAGGCTCCTGTCAGACCTCTGTGGCAAGCAGCTGCTTGAGGGGATACTTATTTTTATTTATTTAATTTTTTTAATTTGATGCATATTTTACTACTAAACTACAATATAAATAATTTTATAAAGCCATCTGATTGACATTTTTTAGAAGCACTAAACGGTATTGCCGATTTGCTTGTTAACATTCCTATTTGTTGAAGCAACCTTCTGATTTAAGCTCACAAGTTTAATTTGAGCTATTATCAACAAATTTTTCTTAAATTTTCGAAAATCTCCTAAAAATTAACAAAAAACTGCTATTTTAAAAAAACTGCAGATTTTGGAAGTAATTACAAAATATGTACCACCATTTTTTTTTGTGTTTCACACTCTTTGCTGTCATAAAATGTATTTCAGTATTCCCAAGTTATTTTTTATCATTTTTGCCAGCATTCTATATGCATCTTTCCCACCTTCAAATCGAAATTAGAAGTAAACACATCCTTCTTAAAAATCTTGGCTGCACCTGCATTTAATTAGTTATGCTTCACTGAGACAATATGCAGATGGCTGACACATGATATCTCCATTGTTCCGAGTGCTGTGTTTTTTTTTCGCTTTTGGTCCAGCATATTGGATACTCTTTGTCAAGTTAGTATATTTTTTATATTTAAACCTTAGTTAGTTTTCATTTCAGTAGATTTATTTTCAGAAATTAGCAATCTTTTGACCGATCACTAAATATTGATTTTTTCAAAGTTATGTTATATCATATGACCGGCCTACAACTTGTGGCTGTGGATATTTTAACATCACATTAGGCTATATGTTAATTTTTATTTTATTATTTATTACTTTTCCAGTGAAACTTTGATAATAGTATCATTTTCTGAAAATAAATGAGATCTTGGATATGAAAGCAAATTCATTTCTGTATATTTACTTCCGTTAGCGATCTTCAATCGGCTGATTTATTGTCTTTCCGGGTTGTGCTAGATCAGAGGCCGGCTTAAAAGTTGTTGCGGATATTTTATTTAACATCCTATTAGGTTATATGTAATTTTTCTTTTATTATTTTTTGTTTTTTTAATAAAAAAAAAACTTGAGCTTGTACCGTTTTCTGAAATTGAATGTCTTGGATACGGAAGCAAATAGACTTCCTTGCTATGGAAATCAGCAGTCATGTGGGAGGGCAATTTCGGGAAGGGCTGGTGCTTTGGTGCACAAACCTTTCTACACTTAGCCAAGATTGCCAAAATTCAACACCCAAAGAAAAAATCCATAATGTTTAGTAAAAAAAAGCAACCAAGGATTTTTTTTTTCTATTTCATAACCATTTCAGAAAATCCTGTGAATGTGAGAAGGCCAAGTCATATTGTATAACACTGGCTGTGTTTAAAATATAGGATAATGAAAAGAATCATTAAAAAAAATAAAAACCATATTTCAGGTTCAATATTATATTATTTTGGAGGAAATTTCCTTTAAATAAATATATAATTTAACTATTTTATTTTCAGCAGGTTTTCCAAAATGAAGCCTTAATTGTATAGTGTGATCTTTTTTTTCACTATATCACATTGAAAAAGGCTTATTAAAATCAATATGCTTACAAATTTGCTTAATTTGGTAAATAACATGATCTATTTCCGTTGATTGGTTATTTTTTTTTAATTCTAAAGTTAACTTGTTTATCTGATTCAGCACAGTTGGCTAAAAGCCTGGAATTTTCTCAAAGTATGGTACAGAGAAAAAAATTACAAAACGAGAAAAATATTTACTTAAAACCAAAAAAGTAATTTTTTTGTTATTCAGAAATATATAGTCATTCTATTCATGTGCATTGTAATCATTTCTGTCTATTAGTTTTTTTTAATTTTTATTTATGTTGCCAGATTATTTGTTGCCCTAAAAAATAATTTTATATCACGATAATGCTGTGGTACAAAAGTTAAAAACATTCTTCCAGGGAGTAGTTTTCAAGCCGAGGGAAGTGCTGTACATTACCATTAATAATTATGGAATATACTTAAATAACACCTTAATATTACCCCAATTTTGCATTCTTATTCAAAGTTAACTCTTCCAATCAGAGACCAACTAGAGTTACGTATAAAATGAACATATTTACCAATTTTGCTGGTACAATTGCATTTTTAGCGACGATGTCATGCTGCAGATGGTGATTATAAATGCTACCAGTCCTTAGATGTTCTTGTGGTTTTATAATGTGTGCATATAGGTTATGAACTGACAGATTTCTTTACTTTCCACATTCAGGTCAGAAGCTTCTTTTAACACAGATGCTTGAAATGTGGTTATGATGCCAGTTGTTCGTGGTTTTATCAGTTCAATCTTTTGTGCAAGATGTTATTTACTGCAACACATTTTGCCACGTAATTGCATGACTTCTTACACATTGAAAACATCAAGGAAATGGTATCTTCCGTAAGGTAATAAATGAACAGTTCACATACGGTGAAGAGCACTTTTTCCCCTGCTTGAAAATGATTTTAGTAACTCAACTACTGGAAGTTAGCTAATGTCATAATGACCCATTGTTTAACACAGGTCAAAAGCCATTGCTTTCACAACGTTAAGAACTTTAAAATATCTAAAAACAAGAACCTATCAGGTTCACATAATATGCATTTCACCACGAACTCATAACACGTGGCATCCTCAGGCAAGAGATGGTAACAGGTTAGTGTTTAAGTAGCCGCCTTCAGTCTGGCCCAGCCTACTGTGTGCTCAGTGTTGCATGTGCAATTCATGACAAAGGCTGCAGCAGGAGATGCCATGCTGACAGGAGGGGTGAAATCTCGGTATTGCAGATCTCGTCACGATGCTGATGAATATGTAAAGTCTCGGCATATTGCAATTGCAATTTTGTTTTTAGGGCTATTCCGGGTTTAAAATTAATTCTGTCAATTTTAATATTGTTTTCAACTATAGTTTTTGATAACGCTGTTGTAAGATTCTTTTTACTTATATCTATGAAACGTTCATGCATCCATGTCTCATATTGTCTATACATTTTTTCCTCTGATTGGAAGAGTTAACTTTGAGTAAGAATGTAAAATTGGGGTAATATTAAGGCGTTATTTAAGTATATTCCATAATTATTAATGGTAATGTACAGCACTTCCCTCGGCTTGAAAACTACTCCCTGGAAGAATGTTTTTAACTTTTGTACCACAGCATTATCGTGATATAAAATTATTATAGAATTTTAGCTGTGTTTAACCTTATTATTATAGCCTCTAAAAAAGTCCTATTAAAATGAAACATATGGTCTTTTTTGTTAAATATTATAATTTCGGAAAATTCAGAATTAAATGCTGATTAATTTGACATACAACATGCCATAATTCCTTTCATTAGTTATTTGGCAAAAAAAATTCTAAAGTAAGTTTTTTTTGGCTGAGCGTAGGAAGAATATAGCTTGGCCCCTGGATAGAAACCTATTTTTCAGGCTGGACACTGGAAGGGTTAATAACCCTATTCACTAATCTAGTTATGCATATGGGCAACATGGTGAAACCAATGGAGTCTCTCTCTGCACAATATGATGCACAAAGGAGATTGCTGACTCCTCTGTCTAACCTTATCATTACTTACAAAATTGAACCACCTATTGCCCAAGATACTGCGTAAGCATCTAGAATCAAAGGCATCAAGTCTCCTGCTATCTTCTTTACAAAGATTCCAAGTTTCACTACTACAACTAACCCTAGAAATAATCAAACTATTATCAGCCTAATTTTTAGTCTTTAGGTATATACATCTGTTTTTCTGCACTCTCCATTAATTCTTAACCTTCCAGGGTCCCAACTGAAAAATTGGTTTACATCCAGAGGCCCAACTATTTTTTCAAATTGATCAGACAAAACTAATCACATTTCGAACTTTTTTTGCCAAATAACTAATGAAAGGAATTATGGAATATTATATGCCAAATTAATCAGCATTTAATTCTGGATTTTCTGAAAATAAAATATTTCACAAAAAGGATTAGTTTTATTTTAATATGGCAGTTTTAGAGTCATGTAGTAAAAAAAAATATGCATCTGTCAATGTAAATAAAATGCTATTAAAAAAAAACTAAGACAGAAATGATTATAATGCACATGAATGGCATTAGTTCAATCGGTAAGAATACTATGGCATGTTTCTGGAGAGATGCGGGTTCAAGTCCTGTAAGAAGAAGGGAGTTTATATCTAATTTGTTAAGAGGAAGTATTTGGACTTAAATCATCCATGTAAACAACTTGCCATGCAGTCACACTTAGCAGACAGCTCTCCCCACTCTCGCACATATGAGAGAGTAATTAGACACCTGTAACTTCCTTCCCATGATGTCATGTGCTACAGCCAGTCTTGACAATGCTCTGGCAATGAAGATTTTTTTTTTATAGTTTCGATTTGAGGAGCTGGAACGATGCATGGAATACTGGGATAAATGAAATAAATGATAAAAGTAATTCTAGGAATAGTAAAATAGGTTTAAGGCAGAAAAGAATATAAATTAGGGGTGGGGGTGGGTGGAGGATATAGGTATATACTTTACAATTACTTCAGATTTACAGATTATATATAAAAATAATAGTTTTTTAATTTTCAGGGAATTTTGGAAAATAAGGAAAATTTTGTTGATAATAGTGGAAAACAAACTTGTGAGCTTAATTCAGGAGGTTGCTTCTGCAAAAAGTAATATTAACAAAAAAAAAAAAAAAAAAATCGACAATACCACATAGCTTTTCTAAGAAATGGCATTCAGATGGTTTTAGCAAATTATTTACATTGTAGTTTAATAAAATGTGCATCAAATGAAAAATGAAAATATTATTTTTTAAACTTAAATTATACTCTCTTCAAAGATATATATAGATAAGAAAATTTTCACACATCAATTTCTATTTTTTTTTTAAATTTGAATTTTTTTTGTTGTATTAAAGATGAACAGGCATCTTGGGCTATTGATTTCGGATTCTGTCTATGTCTATGTTCGATGGGGTCCCTGGAAGGGTTGGTTAAAAGTCCCATGAGCAATCCCTATTCTGTTCATTTTATTCTGCACATTTATATTGTATATATTACATAGCTGCCAAGCTATGTAACATATACAATATGTTAATTAATTATTATTAATTAATTATTGGACATTTGCTCAAAGGTGCAATCATTCAGATTAACTGAACCAGAACCTGACTGACCAATTTTCATCACTTTAATTTTATCTCTGTTTATCACCAAACCTACTCTACTACCAGTCTCATCAACAGTTCTAATGAAAGAGTTCATCTCATCAACATCAATTGCCAAAAATATCATCGGCATAATCTAAATCAGAAATTTTTAGATCTCTAGACCATTTAAGAATAAAATCTTTCCTTTGCAGTGGATTCTGCATAACATAATCAATAACCAAACTGTAGCGAAAAGGAGACAAAATGCACCCTTATCGAACACCAGAAGCAATGCTAAAACAAATTACTACAAGCCTTAACAACTCTCAGACATGACTCAGTGTTATAGAGAGTTTTCATTATGTTAACTAACTTGTCTGGTATGCCATACAATCTCACAGTCAACCACAAATTATGATGATCAACAGAGTGAAAAGCCTTTTTGAAATCAGCAAAGCTAGCAACCAAAGGTTTCTGAAACTCTAAACATTTCTCAAGAATCTGCCTGAGTGGAAATATCCGGTCAATGCATCCCCCACCACTTACTTCTGAATCCACACTGCTATCATGCAATTGTCCATCAACCACATTCTTAATTCTACTAAACACAATCATGCAAAGAACTTTACCTGGAACAGAAAACAGGCTACTAAACCTATAGCTATCACAAGAACTATGATCACCTTTTTCTAAAAATAGGGATATCAATAGTTCTTGTAAAATCATTAGGAAAAATGGCTATGTCATAAAAAATATTCAAAATTTCAGTCAGCCATATGATATTTAATGAATAACATGCACAGCTAGATATAATTATTTAATTACCCACAAATTAATACTGTACATTAAAGTAATCTACATTAATGTGCCTCATTAACCAGGAGGAATGCAATGGGTATAACAATTCATAGTACACTATCACCAATTGGTTACTAATACTCGCTACCCTGTGCACCGGGACAACACACTTATGAGTATAACCTTTGCCAATTGGCTAGTATTTACACACTTCAAGATATTATTTAAATATTCCTACTTACTAAGATATAACCTTTGCAATCAAACTCAAAAGAACCTAGATGGGGAAAAGTAAAAAAAAGTCTATTCACAGAAATATGTTTTAAGCTGGTACAGCTGCACTGGTTATTAGATGTGAAGTTATTTGCATCTTTATTGTGATCTTGTGCCAGATGTAGTAGCACCAAGTAAGTCCATGCAACCAGTCCTTAAACATAATGATGTTATAATTTTAATGCACAAAGTTGTTCTGATGTCACTCCTTTGGTTTTGGCCTTTACTCCAAGGATCTTCTTTGGTAAAGTATCGGTGGTTGTTCTTCAATAGTGGGCTGAGTTTGTGTGAATTTCTTATAGGAGCTCCTTCAAATGACTGTTGGTGGGCGATTGCTGATTTTTAACAATGCCTTGGCCAACCTTTCAGTTGAACTCGCTGACAGTCTATATTGATATTAGCTCTTTTATACGAGTTCCTACTTCGTTGTTAAGCAGTCCATATTCTTTATAGTGATGATCATAATTAAAGGTATATAATACTATTTTACCTTTGGGCAATTACTGGTAACAAACTTCTACCATTCTATTGCATTAACCTCCAGATTACAGCACTTTAAAATTGAGATAAAACTTCAACCATCTTAAAACACGCCATTGTAACTTTAAAAACCATATTAAAAGCATGGCCTAACCTGCTCCATTGACAGCTGGAGCCCCTTCCCGCTCCGTGATATTACCTGAAGCAACGCGTTTCGCCAACCACCAACTTGTGGCTTTGTCTGGCTCAAGGTGACAAAGAAAAGTGTTACACTTTATATATGTTTAACTGCCTGCGTCATCTGTTACGTGTTCATGTGTATTGTGCTGTGCGGCAATCTGATGATGTTGTAACAGGAGATTCCATGCTGAAGGCAAGGGAGAAATAGCTGTGTTACATATTGTATTAAGGTGTTTATGTACAAGAAGTTTTTCCACATATAAAAGTTGAAATTTTGATTGAGGAGCTGTGAGAGGTTTATAATTAATTGTTTCCATTTTAATTTTATTTTCAATTATAGTTTGAGCTAATGCTGCATTAGGCAATTGTTTTTGGATATCCATTTGGTGTTCTTGCATTCTATTGTTATATTGACAATATGTTTTTGCTTTTTCCTTTTAATATTTTTTGCGGGGTCTAAGTTTTTTGTTCTCTAAGTTAAAAGAAAGGATGAAGGGTTAAAGTCTTGGAGAAGGGTTAAGTCCAAAGTTTTTTGTTTGGAACAATACCGGTATGCCCTGATATAATGATGCAAACTCATTATATCAGGGCATACCAGTATTGTTCCAAACAAAAAACTTTTCAGTAAGAAATAGATTACATCACAAGAACAGCCATGGAAGCAGGTTACTCCCGTAAAACATTGTATAGATGAGAAAAAAATGAAAAATTTATAGTAATAAAGGAAACTCAACCAACACCAGGTCAAGACAGAACATTTTTTTTACCACAGTTTCCCTTATATTAAAAATGTGTCTAATACCATAGCATATAAACTGAAAGGCTCCTGTAAGACCTCTGTGGCAAGCAGCTGCTTGAGGGAATAATTATTACATTTTATTAGGTTACTATTAATTTTTCTTTTATTATTTCATTTCCAAGTCAAATAACTTTTATCTTTTATTGTTTCCTGAAAATGAATGAGGTCTTGAATACAAAAGCAGAGGGCTCCCTTTGGCATGGAAATCAGACCAATCAGACCAGAATTTCAGCAAGTGTTTTAACCCCTCCCCCACTTTCTTTCAGTGTGCCACTCTGATGATATAGACTTTTTTTTTTGCCTTGATGCACTAACCTTTTGGCACTTAGGCAAGATCCCCCAAAATTCAACATCCAAAGAAAAAAAAATCATAATGTTTAGTGGAAAAAGTAGTCAAGGAAGTGTTCCTCCATTTTCATAAATAGGACAGAAAATCATATTAATGTGAGCAATACAAATCACCTCATATAGTATTTGCCAGTGTTTTAAAATATACTACACTGAAAAGGATCATATTTCAGGTAAATATATATTATTCGGGAAGAAATTTCCTTTTGAGTAATATATATATATAATTGTTTTTTCCATCAGGTTTTCCAAAATTAAGCTTTAATTGCATAATCCGATCTTTTTTCTTACTCTATTACAGTGAAAAGTTGAATGAATTATTAAAATTAAGATGCTTGTAAATTTGTTTAATTTTTTATTTTCATAAAATTCAGGGTTAAACCCTGCTTAATTTTGTATATAACATGACCTATTCCTGCTGTTTCTTTTTTTTTAATTCTAAAGTTGGCTTGTTTATTTTGATTCAGTGCAGTTGGAAAGAAACCTGTCAGATATTTGAAAATGATTTTAAATTTCTCTTTTGAGGATGTGATGATAGCAAACACCTACAAGCTAGTGTATCAGTGCAAACAAAAAATCTCAGTAGGAAATCCAGGATGGTCTTTTAAGATATGACGGTATGAAAAAAAAAAAAGATTTCTTACAATTAAATTTAAATTGTTAATTTCTAATTTAGCTAATTAACTAATTAGCTAAATTTCTAAACAGCTAATTTAAAACTTGGATTAAAGATTTTAATGTTACCTGCTGCTATGCCCCAACTGAAGACATTATAAGGAAAGACTCTGCTTTAGCCATGCTGTTTAATTTAGACTATCAGAGGTATGAACAGTATTCCTAAAGACATAAGAATGAAGGAGTCAACTAAAGAGGAGATGGGCAGGTAGTGTCAAACAAGAACTATTAGAATTATTCTTTTCTATCCTAACAAAAGTACACAATTGGTTTGATCTCCATTGCTTTTCGTTTGAATATTATCTATTTGTTTGCTCAAATACAAAATATTACAAATATTTAAATATATTTTGTAAAACTATTTTTATACAACAAATATTTGTACATCTTTATCTTAATAAAAAACATGTTCCAAGATTCAAAGGTTTTTTTTTACCTTCGGTACTGCTCTTTGCATTACTTCCTTGTATTGCTCTTTTGTAATTTTCCTTTGTTGCCAAAATGGTTTCAAAGCTTTTTTAACTTCAGCAATAATACTATTCCACAATTCAAATTTCCGAGAATCCTGAAACAATATAAATTTTTAATTTTCAGAAATAATATAGCTGGAAAAACATTTCTGCAATAACTATACAATCTCATGCAAGATTTAGATGGTTAATACTATTCTTGCTGAAAGAAAGTGAGAGATATAATCTGTAATATAGGAACAAATAAAACAGAAATCATTGTATTTACTTGAATGGAATATACAAAACTGCTTATAGTAATATTCTATGAGTCTCTACAAAACTTGCATTAAATGATCCAGACTTGAACAGGAAGCTAAAAAATGTCATTGTTGCTATTGCATAATGAATGCATAAAAAAATTTCATGCAAAGTACATGTTTTCTGCATGTTCTGTAATGTTTGGAGTACCCACCACTTTCATGGTACACATATTTACATATTTAGCATTTTATCATTTTTAAATATTTCTATTCCATCAGTTTACCTATTTTCTCAACAAGTGGTCAGAAAGCAAGATTACAAAAGCAAACCACAAATCCACAATGATGCTGCTTGTATAAATAAAATAAAAAACAAATACCCCCCTCAAGCAGCTGCTTGCCACAGAGGTCGGACAAGAGCCTGCCAATTTATATGCCATAGTAGAAGGTCTGTGAGGACAGCAGGACCTCAGCAAAAAAAGAACACAAACATCCATGCCTTATCTGGGGCTCAAACCCAGATCCCTTAGATCAGTAGCCAAGCAGGCTAACCACTTGGCCATGGGACTGATAAATGCTCTCAAATCATTGCTGCATGATTTGATGTTTAGATAGCTTCTGTTTGCTTAAAGGTGAATATATGTCACTGAAAGGTGATTATCTGTTATAAAATGGAATACAGACATTTACTAGAAAGTTTGAAACAGAGAGCAGTCAGATGAACTGAAGAACAATCACACATAGAAGTTGTGAGAGTCTATGTGAGCCCTTCTATAGTCAACAGGATATGCCTATAGTTTTGAGAACAAATATTTCCAGGCCATTAAAAAGTCACCATTTCAAAGGGTATCCTCAATGTATAGTTTGAAGATATCATCTTCGAAAGGAATGATTGAACTATGCAAGACAACATCATGTTTAGGCTGATGATCAATGATGTTCAATACTCTTTACTGATGAGTCCAGATTTGCCCAGCAGGATGATTTAAGAGAGTGATTTGATCTGGAGGGAACAAGGGATATTCATTCATCCAATATTGAGAGAGAGACTTATAGGGGGGGGGGGGACAGTGCCATTGTCTGGGCAGGCATTTCACTGGGTGGTCACAATAATTCCTACCAGCATAATGATGTTTCAGAGAGACAGATGAGGTCCTTGATCATTATGCGCAACTTTATACATGTGTAATAGAGGGCAATTTCATTTTGCAGGATAATAATGCCCATCCCTAGAGCTCTATTGGTCAATGAATACTTGGAGGTGAACATCATCAGCCACATGGAGGCTACCATGCTCCCCTAACTTCAATCCCTTAGAGCAGAGACTCAAACATTTTGACACAACAACTCTCTAGAATTGTAATAAGTTTGTGTGAACCCTTCCCCCCTAAAATCACAGATAAAATTATGTGACCCATTCTTTCTTCCCTACAAAGTTGGGTTGTTTTACCTCTGAGCAGCACTTTTTTGCACACAATGGACTAAATGGCCATTGTGTGCAAAAAAGGATCCCGAGGATCAGAGAAGGTTGGGGGAGGGGACCCACTGGACAGCTGTTGGGAGGCAGATGGTAGCCTCCTGTCAAAGCCATCCAACATGTTCTTTAATGTACACAGTGTATGGCTCTCCCACACATAAGACCAAGGCTTAACATCTCATTCGACAGACAGTAGCCTTTCCAAGCCCATTGTTGTCCCCTACTGACCGAGGGAAGGGCAGGGAGTTTTGTGGAGATAAATCTCAATGCTGGCCCAGGTAAGACTCGAATCTAGGAACTGCAGATTATGAGCCTGGCACACTACTGACTGAGCGACTTCACCCCTCCCTACAATATATGTAGTTAAATCTAATGATTTCATTACATTTAGGTAGGATGAAACAAAATTATCTTTTTGTATTTAACATATTTGTGAGAAAACATTTTTTTTTTATATAAACACAGTCTCACATAATATTTAAAAACATGTTTTCTCTAAAAATTTAGCAAGTATAATACTATCAGAGCTTTGCAACAGACTCCTCTTTCCAAAGTTGCTTACAACCCCCCTGAGGGTCGTGACTCACAGTTTGAGAACCATTGCCTTAGAACATGCTTGGAATGCTCTAAGAAGCTGTGTTTCATTACTAGATTTCCCTCCCTGGACCCCCTCAAGTGCATGTAGTCCTTGTATGTGAATGTCACCTCATACTACCATTTTGGATTATCTCATACAGTATATGGTACCAATGAGGCTTATATTGCTGTGAAAGGTGATCATACACCTTATTAGCTCTCAATTTGATTGTTGAGTCCCAACTAGGATATCACTTTTGACAGACATATTTTCAAGGATAGGATATTGGGATTTTTGTTACATTTTTAATATTAATTCAACACATCTACAGAAAAGTTTTCAAAACTTTCTTGCAAAGTTATCAAGTGATATTTGTTTTACCTTTTTTCTGCAAATTCTGTTTGAACTGCAAGTCAGTGTATGATACATATATAATACATATATAATACATATAAAGTCATGAATTTTTATAACATAGAATTTGATGTTTACATTTCCTTTCATATCCATTAATATTCAAAAATCACTAATTTACAAAAGTTATTTACTATTTGTTGTATTGTTCTAGACTCTTGGGATATTTAAATTTAACTCTCAACAATCACACTTATTCTTTTGCACCACATAAGACAAACTGTGAATGAAGTCCCATGGGCAACAGTGTGATCAATGAGGGTTGAATGAATTTTGATTTGTATTGCATCACAAGATGAAAACCTATGCACTTGTTTTATGGCTCGAATTTGATTGCCTCCCCACAAGGAGAGGGGAATAAAACACTAAATTAAAAAATAATAATTCTTTTATTAGAAAGTTTAAAATAAGATATTACATTTAGTTAAGAAAAAATCTTCGTTAATATGTATTCAAATCACGATAATTATTGAGAAATATTAATATAATTAACAAAAAATTTTATTTCTTCCAAGCACAATTTTTTATTTCTGATTTAGCAGCAGCTGATAGCTTATCATTTTGCACCAATTAAAAAATTATCAGCAAGACAAACAGTAATTTTTGAAACAATTATTTCAGCTGAAATTATTTTCACTGATGATCTATTTGGTATATTGCTGCATTTTAATGTCACACTTGAAATCACTTCCTAGGTTCAAGCCCTAATTGTGCCAATATTTAGATTTATCTCTACTAAACCCCCACCCTGTTGTCAGTCAGAAAGGGAGCACTGATGGGTTTGCAAAGCAGTCATTCATTGGGTGGGATAAAGCTGTGGAGAGGTATACCCTGTACATGTTACAGAACAAGCTGGATGGCTCTGATAGAGGTCTTCCATCTTTCTCCCAACAATTGTCTACTGGATCCCCTTCCTCAACCTTTTCCAAGCCATTGGGGTCCTTGTGATATGGCCATTTAGTCAATTTGTTGGGTTGTTTTACCTCTGAGCAGCACTTTTTTACACAAATTGGGCTAAATGGCCAAGCCACAAGGACCCTGAGGGGTCAGAGAAGGTTGGGAAGGAGACCCAATGGACAGCTGTTAGGAGACAGATGGTACATCCCATCAGGCATGTTCTTTAACATGAATAGGGTAGGAGTTTTCCCCTGTCCCATCCAATGGATGGTGGCCTTTCCAAACCTATCAGTGTTGCCTACTGACTGAGTGCAGGGTGGGGAGTTTTACAGTGATAAATCTGATCCTTGACCTTCTCCAAAATTAAAATCTTCTCCCCCTACACCCCAACTAAATCCTGGCTGTCTGGCAGTATTATGATGGCTCACAAATGGCACTGCAGCTGCTGGGATCTGGGTTTGAGTCCCAGGATAGCATCGTTATGTCTGTACATTATGTAAGAAACCAGGATAAGCCTGATAGAACTTGCATAAGAGAATACCTTCTTCCATTCTTCTTCCTACTCTATGATGAGAGGTTAGTGTCAACACAAGTTGTTCAATGCATGAATGGCAAAAATCACTCTTTACACAGTTAGTATAAATTGGTTGTATGTCTGCATTTGAATTCAAGAAAGGTCCTATCATTTAAACATTGGCAATGTATTGCAAAGCACAGATTGCATTGTAAGTATGGTTCATCTCTAAGTAAATTTGATCTAGCAGATGCCTTGATCATAAATACACTGGTCAGACAAATTCGACCTATCCAGGAATAACAGCATACCATGTGGGTTTGCATGGGATGCATAACAAGCAATAATAATACAGGAGGTTGGAAATCCTATTGTATGATCAAGTTACTGAAATAGAGCACGGCTTAGCATCACATGCAGCAAATGGCAGCTTTACAAGCCCATCAGTGTTACCTTTCTAATGGGGGGAAGGGTATTTTTAGTTTAATGGAGAATAATCTCAATGATAGCACAGGTGGGATTTGAAACTGGAAACTGCAGATTACAAGCCTAGCACTCTACTGACTGAGTGATTACCACTCCCACTTTTACCAGTTATATATCATTTTAAAATAAGTGTTTGAATTATCAAAGATAAATCATATATGATACTGTAATATTGTAATGATATATGATATTGTAATAATATAGTTAATGGCGCTGGAACAATATAATGAAAGGAGGAGGGGGGATTCCCAAGAACTGCATTGGAGACATACACATATTTGATATTAATAACACAATAAATGCCAAAAGGTAAATGAGTGGGTTTATACTGAGGTTACAAGCTAATTTTTTTATAAATTAATTTATTAGATTTGGATATCAGGATATAGAACATTTATGTCATAGGACAAAAGCAACTGTGGGATAGGGTTGGGTTGTTTTACCTCTGAGCGGCACTTTTTTGCACACCATGGGCTAAATGGCCAGGTCACATGGACCCCGAAGGCTCAGAGAAGGTTGGGGGAGGGGACCCACTGGAACAGCTGTTGGGAGACAGATGGTAGCCTCCCGTCAAGGCCATCCAGCGTGTTCTTTAACGTGCACAGGGTATGGCTCTCCCGCACACGGGGCCACCAACTGTGGGATAGATAGATATATATGATACTGTAATATTAATATAGATATATAAGATACTGTAATATTAATATAGATATATAAGATACTGTAATATTGTAATGATATATGATATTGTAATAATATAGTTAATGGCGCTGGAACAATATAATGAAAGGAGGAGAGGGGATTCCCAAGAACTGCATTGGAGACACACATATTTGATATTAATAACACAATAAATGCCAAAAGGTAAATGAGTGGGTTTATACTGAGGTTACAAGCTAATTTTTTTTATAAATTAATTTATTAGATTTGGATATCAGGATGTAGAACATTTATGTCATAGGACAAAAGCAACTGTGGGATAGATAGATATATATGATACTGTAATATTAATATAGATATATATGATACTGTAATATTAATATAGATATATATGATACTGTAATATTGTAATGATATATGATATTGTAATAATATAGTTAATGGCGCTGGAACAATATAATGAAAGGAGGAGGGGGGATTCCCAAGAACTGCATTGGAGACACACATATTTGATATTAATAACACAATAAATGCCAAAAGGTAAATGAGTGGGTTTATACTGAGGTTACAAGCTAATTTTTTTATAAATTAATTTATTAGATTTGGATTTTGGGTTGGGTTGTTTTACCTCTGAGCGGCACTTTTTTGCACACCATGGGCTAAATGGCCAGGTCACATGGACCCCGAAGGCTCAGAGAAGGTTGGGGAAGGGGACCCACTGGAACAGCTGTTGGAAGACAGATGGTAGCCTCCCGTCAAGGCCATCCAGTGTGTTCTTTAACGTGCACAGGGTATGGCTCTCCCACACATGGGGCCACAGCTTAACGTCCCATCCGACGGACGGCGGCCTTTCCAAACCCATCGGTGTCCCCTACTGACCGTGGGCAGGGCGGGGAATTTTTGCGGAGATAAATCTCAACGCTGACCCAGCTGGGACTCGAACCTGGGAACTACAGATTACGAGCCTGGCGCGCTACCGACTGAGCCCCCCCCGCCCCCTTAGATTTGGATATCAGGATATAGAACATTTATGTCATAGGACAAAAGCAACTGTGGGAATGGGGGAACCTGCCAAAAACAATCATATGCTTTTAAAATTATAAAATAAAAATTAATATGTGCTTGAAACAATTACAATACATATTTTAAAGATAATTTATGTTATGATAGAGGAAAAACAACCGAGAAATAAGAAATAAATTTAAATTTTAAAAAGATATGGCACTGCACTACTACTTTAACTAATTCTCTTATTTCTGATTAACCCTTCCAGGGTCCAAGTTCATTATACTCATTGACAGATTCTGAAATGACAGGCCCAAGTTATCTATGTTTGTTTTTAATACAACAAAAAACTTCAATTTAAAAAAAATAAAAATAGAAATTGCTGTTTGAAAATTTTCTTACATCTTTCATATAAAAATATGTAATTCAAGTTGAAAAAGTAATTTTTTTTTTCATTTAATGCATATTATATGCATGATAGAGCCATCTGATTACCATTTCTTAGAAGTGATATATTTTTTCAAGGGTGTTATTCCCCCCCCCCCCCTCTACTTTACGGAGGTCATTTTTATTCCCTTTGGTACATTGCCAAGATTTCCAAAATGCAACACCCAAAGAAAAAATGCATAATGCTCAATAAAAAACAAAGCCAAAGAATTGTTCTTCCACTTCATAAAGGAATAGAAAATCCATGAATGTGAGTGATCAGTCCAAATCACCTTGAAAAACCCTGGGCTGTGTTTAAAATATACCATACTGAATAGAATTATAAAAAGAAATAAAAATCATGCTTCCCATAAATATTATTCAAGAAGAAATTTCCTTTCGATTAATATATAATTTAACTGTTTTTGTTGAACAGGTTTTCTACAATTTTCATTATATCACTGTAAAAATGTCTTATTAAAATATGTTTGTAAATTTGTTTAAATTTTTTATTTTAATAAAATTTGGCATTAAAATCCATTTAATTCGGAATATAACAATGACTTATCTCTGTTGAGTTAATTTGTTAAAAAATTCTAAAGTTACTTGTTTGATTTAGCACAATTGGCAAAAAGCCTAGACTTTTCTCAGAGTATGGTACCAAGAAAAAAAAAAGGACAGAAGAGCAATTTTCTTGTTTCAAGTAAAAAAAGTTTTTTGTTCTTCGGAAATAGCATTTCTATTCATGTGCATTATAATTATTTCTGTCTATTAGTTTTTTTAAATAACTTTTTATCTGTATTGCCAGATGCAATTTTTTTACTACATGATTCAAAAAAGCCCTATTAAAATAAAACTAGTCTTTTTTTATTTAATATTTTATTTTCAAAAAATACAGAATTGAACACTGATTAATTTGGCATATAACATGATATTCTTTTCATTAGTTATTTGATAAAAAAAAAGTTCTGAAGTTAATTTTCTTGGCTTATCATAGCAGGAAAAAAACAACAACAACTGGACCTTTGGATGTAAACCAGTTTTTCAGGCTGGGCCCTGGAAGGGTTAACACTAATATATTTTTATGTAAAGTCTTGTCTAAATCGACATCATTTATGCTTAGTTTGCTCTGGCTACATATTGCAGAGACTTCAATGTTCAATCTCAGATAAAAAATTTAAATGGATTTGAAATTTATGGTATTTTTTGCACCAAACTGACATACAATATGAATGAATAAAAACCAACTGTTCTTTAAATTTTATATAAATGTACTCTGAAATCAAATTTGACTCTATTCATGAAACACTTCAGAAACTTGGGGAAAAAATTCATCCTGGGGTAACACTGAAAGTTTAATTGGCAGTTTATTAAGATATTTATTTCTTTGCTGAAACTGATTTAGTAATATCTTCTCAGTGCATGGATTCAGTGTTGCATTTCAGTGTTGCAACATTTAGTTCTATTCAGAGGTATAATGCTTGTTTTGTGTTAAGTTCTTTCATTAATATAACAAGAATTAAGCATACTTCAGTAAAAAAGTATCACAGGAAAATGTGTCTTTGTCAGGCAGCGATGATATGTTGATGAACATAAGATGAAATAAGTTGAAACGCGTAGCAGTGGGGAAAGTGGTTTTTAACTGTAAATATGATTTTTAAACACTAGTTTAAATGTATTAAGTTGAAACTTCAACCTATTTTTAATTCAAATGCATTTAAAAATTTTAAATGTGCTCTTAAATTAAATCTGCTCTAAGTAAGTTCTGCTATTGATAATCCATCAAGTAAGAAGTTGCAAGGAAACTGGACTTAAGTAACAACTTGATCATCAGTGGCTACAGATTCTGCAAATGGAATAATGGTCCAACTGCAATATGAGTCAACAGCAAGGATTTAACACAAGAATTCAACATCAATAAGTGCACTTCAAATATATAAAATTCTCATCACACAACTGACTGTCAATCAGATTTTTAATTCTATTAAGCACAATCATGGAACAAACTTTACTTGGTACAGAAAGTAGGCTGATACCCCTATAGTTATCACAAGAACTGCGATCACCTTTTTTAAAAATAGGGATAATAATAGCTCTGGTAAAGTCCTTAGAAACCATTCCTTTATCATAAATGATATTCAAAATTTCAGTCATCCATGTGGTAACCGAAACATTCCCAGCTATTAGCATTTCCCTAGTAATTTCATCTACCCCTGAGGATTTATGTAGTTTAAGTTAGAAACAGCTAAAATAACTTCTGACTGTGTTATAGGGCCAACATTAAAGCCAGTAATGCATCTATCATCATTGCAAACAATGGGAGTATAACTAACCACATTGTTTAGAACATCACTGAAATGCTCAGCCCACCTAGCCATGACAGAATCCTCACCTTCTATAACCTTACCTAGTTTATCCTTCAATCCCTGTATACCTGTCGTATTTCTTCCAACACAAAACATTGACCATCTGGTTGTGCTGTCTAACTGCTTCCTCGGATTTGTCAGCCAAGCCAAAGATTCTTATCAGCAGCTAACTGATCCTTTACAAGTTTATTAAGCTCTTTGTAATGCTTTCTCTTAGGACTAGTAGGGTGTTGATTAAGGACATTCCTGCAGTTCTTTCTTTACAAAATAAGCTCAAATGCCTTATTACTCATATAATTCTGCCTCCTCTGCTCCTTTTTTCCCTAAAAGAGTACTGTTAGTGTCCAAAAATGCCTGTTTAAAATGATCACATTCTTCTGCAACTTCAGTAGTAAGCATACCATGACTGTCATAATAACTAAGTAACTTATCATGGTAAGCTTTAGCTATAACTGGGTCTTTCAGAGCTACAGTATTAAAAGCAAATTTTTTAACCTTAGCACAACACTTTTTAAGTTTAAGCTGCAATACACTTTTAACAAGGTAATGGTTGGATCCAATTTCAGCTCCCCTATATGCCCTGGTATTCCTAACAGAACTAACCCATTTGCTGTTAATTAATATATAATCAATCATATTCTTATGCAGCCCATCAGGTGAAACCCATGTGTACTTATGTGTATGTCGCAATGTTTGTAATATGTGTTAGTTATTCTGAAACGCTAAGTTTACTTACCTGTAGGAGACATTGCCCATTGCCATTGCAGCTACCAATACCAAAAGGGCCTATCACTCCTCCCCAAAGGTCAGAGTCAGTATCAACTTTGACATTGAAGTCATCTAGAACAAGGGTAATATCTCCTTTCTTGACAGAATTCAAAATATCCTGAAGTTGTCTGTAAAACCTATCCTTCTCATCCTCATTGGCATCCTCAGTGGGGGCATAACATTCAAGTCTTTAATGCTTGTCTGAAATTTTGCTGTAAGAAACCTTTCATTAATGCACTTATATTCTAGAAGAGTATCACTAGTGTGTCTGCTGAGAAACTGACCCACACCTTGATGATGCTTATTATCGTTACTCCCTGAAAAGAAAAATTTAAGACTATTTTTAAGAATCTGACCTTTATCTGTCCATTTGGTTTTTTGCAAGCCGAGAATATCTAAATTATAATGGTGGAATTCTTGTGTGAGGACATCAAGAGAATCTATGCAAAGTCCTCACATTCCATTACCTATGGAGAGAAAATGTTTAGTGGGATGTTTAAAGAAACTATGTTTCACAAAAGAATATCTCTTTTGAAAGGTATTAACCGCCTGCACCATGAGAAGGCAGGGTCGGATATTAGGTGCTAGGCCTGGCTGGTTCTATGCATCATCACAGGGGATTGGTCCATAGCTCTCCTTCCAGTGACTACCTAGGTACCATTTACAGATCTGTTAACAGTAAAAAAAATGGTTTGGTTGATCATGTTTAAGGAATGAACTGTTGCAAAAAAAAAAAAATTCATGTATGTAGTATTTATTTCATGTAGGATTTTTCAGATTAATAATGATGGCTTCAAAAATGAGTGTATTAAGATATAAATGGCAAATTGAGAGAAATAATAATTCGAGAACAGGAAAAACTTAAGTTTTGAATGCTAATATAAGCTCACCAGACAAAAAACTAGTCATCTCCAGCTGTAAGAGAGTTACGTCCATTCAATAGCAACAGAGGGCGCAGCAGTAATAAATGAGTCCTACAAATAGCTATGTAATGCTACGGGTTTCATACAGTGACAAGAAGTGGTTGTATGCCATGTGTGTATTAGTTGCTCTGTAAAACATGGGTCGCGCCAAAGATGTGAATGAGTGGTAAAAAGGTGTAATTGCATTTGTCCGAGCCATAGGGCATAGTGTACAAGAAGTTGCTGCCTTTGCAGGTGTGCTGAAATGTACTGTCCAAAGGGTCTTTCAGCAATGGCATATATCCCAGTCCACTGCTAATCATTGCCAGACTGTGGCAGAAAGACTGCTCACGAATAGGGACCGCAGCAGTGTGTCACTCACTGTTAGGGCTGCTTTGCAACAAGGCAGGAATTGCTCCAGTCAGTCAATGCAGGCCTACAACAAGCTGTTTCTGAATGAACACTCCAAAGGGAACTGCATGCCATTGATATCTTTAGCAGAGTACTGCAGAAGAGACCCATGTTAACAGCTCTGCAAGAGGCTGCACGGCTACAGTGGGCACCTCCCCACAAAGACTGGACTGTCGACCCTTGGAAGCATGAGATCTGGTCGGATGAGTCACGTTTTTGCTTGCACTAGAATGATGCGAGGCGACGGGTACATCGTAAGCCATATGAAACCTTCCATATGTGGACTGTGTGCAAGGTTCTGTTCAAGCTGCAGGAGGCTCTGTGATGTTCTGGGGGTGTTTCACATATGAGGAAATGAGTCCTTTGATTGCAGTAACATCACACTTGAACCAGAAGGGCTATATGGAGTTACTTGGACGACCACGTTGCCTTTTGTGCAGCATCTCCACAGTAAACATCAGAAGGATACCCCAGTCTTCCAAGATGACAATTGTCGCATGCACGGGGGCTCGAAGTATGTCAGATTGGGACGATGAGCATTCTGAAGCCTTCGAACATCTTGACTGGCCTGCCAAATCCCCGGATTTGAATCCCATAGAAAACTTGGACTATTTGGGGCAATGAGTGAAGAGCCATCCAGCCAATCTGGCTGAACTGCAGCATTTGCTGTTGGAAGAATGGATGAATATTGATGTGCACTACATCCACACACTGGTGGCATCCATGGCAGACAGGATTTCAGCTGTTCTTTGGTCACACAGAGGCGTTACACGCTATTAGGTGACATTCTGTCAGGGGTGACTAATTTTTTTGTCCAGTGAACTTAATTCTGTAGTTGGGAATAAAAGAGATAAAAAATTTAAAAAGTTTATTTTCCAGTTTGCATGTTGATTATGTTTATGGCCTTTATTTGTAGAAAATATAATTTAATAAGATTTAAATAAAATACTTAAGATTTAATACTTTACATTAAAATTATTAAAATTACTTTTAAATAAGTTTGACTTTACAAAATCAACTATTACCTTTCTTTGATATACTGATTGAAAGATTTAATAAATTATGAGGGTATAAATTAAGTGAATTTTCATTTTTCACAGACATTTGTACCCATTATGTAATCTTTACTACATAACTTATCACTGCATGTCTGAACATGTAGTTTCCACATAAAGTTCGTAATACTTGATCAATCATTTGTTAAAATGGCAACCCCTCTATCAGACTGCACTGCAGTTGAACAGCAAAGTGTCATGTTTTTACTGCCAGAAAAAATCAAAACAAGTGAAATTTACTGTAGAATGTATGAAACATAGGGGACAGTTGTTCATCATAAAAAATGTGTACAAGTAGTGCTAACTTTTCAGAAATAGTCACACAAGTGTAATGGATGAACATCAATCTGGAAGATCAGTCAAAGTAGCACCACTTGATACAGTGCAATATGCTAATGACCTTGTTCAGGAGAATCAATTCATCATTTTGGAAGAATAGTAAGGAGGAAAACTAAGGGAGTGCAAGTTTAGGGACAAGACAGATGTTAAAAATGTGGTGCATAATTGGCTAAGCCCTTTACCAAAAAATCTTTTTCTCTAATGGAATCAGAAAACTTGTCAGTCATTGGTCTAACTATATCAAGAATGAGGTGATTACATTGAAAAATAGTATATGTACAAGTTTCTGGAATAAATTACTTTGATGTTTAAATTAACTTTACTTATTGATTTAACCTCATATTATCAAAGTTTATAGGAAAAAAACTTTTATGAATAATCTGATGCAATTAAATTCTAAACAACCAAATAAAAAAAATCTATTCTACAAGAAATCTTTTTGTATAAAGTCTATAAATATTGTAACACCAACCATTTTTTACAAGTTAAATGAAATATACAATTTATGAAGTTGGATAACCCTAATAAGATATTATGAAATAAAAATTAAAATATTTGATGACCCTGCAAAACTGTTCAAATTAATACAAATAAAAGTTTGCTAAGTTATTAATTTCTTACCTGTTTTAAACTATACTGTATATAATATTATAGAAATGTACAACTACAAACTTCTGATAAAATTATGTACTAATTTAATAAGAAAATGACAAAGATCAAAATTTTATTCAAAATAGTATAATGTTAGAAAAGCAACTAAAGAAGCAAATATAAAAACTTAATCGTTGACTTTAAGAGGTATCAATGAAGGCAACAGCTTTTTTCAACAGATCATTATTTCTCCTTTCTCAAAGTTTAAACTTAAATATATTGAATTTTTAAATTATATATCTGAACAGAACTAAATATTTCATTACTAAAATACTATGAATCCATGTACCTCAAAAGATATTAATCAATGTCAACAAAGAAATATTATTAAACTATTTATTATATAAACATCTTAACCCAGATCAGAAAGTTTGAACTTCAAACAATGACCTTGAACCAGTGGCATAATTATAATGGTGTAGAGGGTGCAGCAGCACCAAGGCTCTTGCATGTATGGCATTCATACATCCCGTTTTTTTAGAGAACTATCCTAGTGTCCTGAATATTTTTTTGGGACATTCCAATGTACAATGTTTTTGTGATGATATACAGATGACTCTCGATGTATATGGATTTAATTAACACATTTTAAGAATAACTTGGCCATTGCATTTAAACTATTTTTTAATTTATGTGGACTTTTGTTTTGGATTGGTTGTTTGGGGTTTATTGGCGCATTAGCAACTAAGGCTATAATGCACCAAACATATGTCCTAAAGGTAAAATGATAAAAATCATGTTACCCCTTAACCAAAGTTAAAAATAAACTATAAAGAACAACAAAACAATCGATTTCAGTAAAAGAGAACATGTAGAGCAACAATGAACAAATGTAAAAATATGTTATACGAATAAAAACATAAAAATAACCCAGCTGTAAGCAAACTGCGTTAAAAATATAGAGTAATAAAAAGGGAGTAAAACTACAAGCGATTAAAATATCCAGTATATTTTAAAAATTGAAAAACAGCGTTAAAACAACAATGATCTAATAAAAGATGTCCGAGTGTAAGGGGCTCGGACGTAAAATCGTGAAAGTTAAAAAACATACGATGTTCGATGTTAAAACATTGACATGATATTAAAATGTGTTTGATAGTTAAAATGGTGTCACAAAACTCACACTTAGGTACGTCATCCGCCCGTAAAAGAAATGAATGAGTAATATACGAATGACCTAAGCAGAGCTGAGCAAGTACAACTTCCTCCTTACGATTCCTGCGGTAACAAGACTGCCATGGTTTGATGATAGGTTTGATCTCAAAGAGCTTGTTGGTAAGCTGTTCTGACCAAGATCTCTGCCACTGTGCCCAGAGCTCGGTGGTAAAACGCTGCCGGAAATCCAGATATGGAACCGGCAACGGAGAGTCAGACAGGGGCCTGGCTGACTTGGCAGCAGCGTCTGCCAAGTCATTGCCCCTAATCCCGACATGACCGGGCACCCAACAAAAATGGATGGTGGCTGCCAGACGATGTAGCTGCTGGCGGATCTTAGTAAGAACTGGGTGAGGCCAATGCCTCACTGAGATCCAAAGCCTGTAGTGAGCTAAGCGAGTCGGTGTAAAGCACACACTGACGATGATGCTTAGTTGCCACGTGGTCCAAGGCGAGGCTGCAACTCTGCAGTGAAGATGGAACACTGCAGTGGGATCTGGTCTGCAATGATTACATCACAGCAGACCACAGCCATCTGTGAAGACAGGCAAGAAGTCCGGGTACTCAGCACGATGGCTGGCAAAGAGTTGCTGGTGCACACAGTCGAGTGTAAAGGCCTTCCCTGTCCTGCACAAGGAAAAATCGCAGGAAGGGGAAACAGTGAGCCATGGTAGAAGTGGCTCAGCTGTCGACTGTGCAATGCTATCGAGACTGATGTTAATGTCTCTGAGGTAGCCTCGGACACGCAAACCAAAAGGACGAATGGCAGTCGGCCGATTTGTGTAAAGCATTTCCCACTTCGGACTGAAAACGCAGTCCCAAGTGGGATGGCCAGGCAGGGATCGCAATTTAGATGCATATTGTAGGGACAACTGCTGACGGCGAAGAGATAAAGAAGGTTCGTCGGTCTCAACGTAAAGACTCTGGACCGGTGAGGTGCGGAAGGCTCCCGTGCAAACACAGAGGGCCTGGTGATGGAGGGGGTCCAGCTTCACCACCGAATCCCGGGCCAAGTCGTACACCTGGGATCCATAGTCCAGTTTCGATTGGACAAGTGCACGGTAGAAGCGGAGCAAAGAACATCGGTCCGCCCCCCAAGAAAGGGAGGAGAGGACCTTGACGATGTTCAATGCCCACGTGCACTTGGACCTGAGATGACGTATGTGAGGTAAAAAGGTAAATTTCCGATCGAATATGAGACCGAGAAACTTGGTCTCCGCCACAACTGGAATGATGTTATCCCCGAGCCGCAGCTCGGGATCCAGATGAAGATTACACTTGTGGCAAAAGTGCACACAAGCGGTCTTCTGTGGGGAGAACCGAAACCCGTTTGCCGTCACCCAAACCGAAAGATTGTTCAGGGCAATTTGCAGTTGTCTTTCAACGACCCTCATACTGGACGAAGAGCAAAAGATGCTAAAGTCATCAATGAAAGAGGGCATTGCCTACTGATGGAGGAAGTTGTCTAGTAATAGAATTAATCTTGACAGTGAAAAGCGTAACACTCAGCACGCAGCCTAGTGGCACCCCCTGTTCTTGGGGGTACGGCTGCGACAGTGTTACCGACACGGACATGAAAAGAACGTGTCGATAAGAAGTTGGAGATGAAGATCGGCATGTGACCTCTCAAGCCGAAACTGTGGTCACGAAGAATGCCGAATCTCCAAGCCGTGTCGTAAGCTTTTTCGATGTTGAAGAAAATTGACACCAGGTGCTCTCTACGTAAAAATTAGTTTCTGATAGCCGATTCGAGGCGTATCAGATGGTCAAGAGTTGACCGTTGCCTGCGAAAGCCACACTGGGTGTTGGAAAGAAGGTTGTGGTGTTCTAAATACCAGATGAGTCTGGCATTTACCATTCTTTCCAACACCTTGCACACGCAGCTCGTCAACGCGATGGGACGATAATTGGAAGGAATCGGGATCTTTGCCTGGCTTGGGGAAGGCCAAAACGATGGCCTGCCAGGAGTCCGGAAACTTCTCCTCGAGAAAAATGTGATTGAAGAGATGGAGCATCCGATCTTACTCGATGGTGAAAGATGTTGGAGCATGGCATAATGGACATTGTCCGGCCCTACAGCAGAGGCACGAGAAGAGTGCAGAGCAAGGCAAAGCTCCTCCACTCCACTCGAATGGCCTGTTGTAAGGCTCCAGGCCATTCGAGTGGAAAGACAGTGGAGAGCGTTCCGCCTTGCCCTTCTGGGCCAGAAACTCGGGGGAGTAAGAGGAAGAGATGGAGGAGAATGACTCCCCCAGAGCGTCGGCAATTGCTTTGGGATCAGCAATTGCCTGTCCATTGTGCTCCAGGATCGATGACGAGTGGGATGTGTAGTTCCCACCCATCTTCCGGACTTTATCTCACATGACCTTAGAACTAGTCGTGCGAGTGATAGAAGATGTATACTTGATCCAAGATTCCTTCTGGTTCTGGTGTCGGATGAAATGAGCTTTTGCCCTGGCGCGTTTGAACTTTTTGAGGTTGGGGGTCGTCGGATATCTCCGAAACACCCCCCAAGCCTTGTTCTGAGCCTTACGAGCTGCGGTGCAATCTGGATTCCACCACGGTTTCGGAAAGCGAGGAAACCGTGTCGAAGCTTGAGGAATTGTTGATGCAGTTGCATCTACAATACAGTCCGTTATTTCCGCTACTGCCACATTGATGGGCTCCTGGCTGACAGAGTGGTCATCGAGCTCAGATAGCAGCTCGAAACCACCCCAGTCAGCCCGATCGAGCCTCCACCGCGAGACGCATGAAGGGCTGCAAGGCCCCCCACAGGAGATGGTGCACACCACGGGGAGGTGATCGCTTGTATAGGGGTTGTCCTCGACCTCCCATGTAAAGAGTGGAAGGATCGAGGAGGAGCAGATGGTAAGGTCAATGGCAGTGAAAGAGCGGGTTGGGGAGTGAAAGTAAGTACTGACACCGGTGTTCAACAGGGAGAGAGAAGGATCCAGGAGCCACTGCTCCAGGACCCCGCCCGTTGGTGTCAGCACTGCCCCAAAGTGGACTGTGTCCGTTGAGGTCCCCCATAATGAGGAAGGGGGATGGCATCTGTGAGACGAGATCATCAAGGTCTTCCTGGAAGACGATGCTCCCAGGTGGAAGATATACAGAGCAGACAGTCAACGAGAACCCCACGAAGAGACGGATGGCTACCGCCTCTAAGTTGGTGGTGAGGGGTACGACCTGGAATGGAGAATGGTTGCTCACGAGGATGGCGACACCCCCACGAGCTGGACCTCTCCATCCCGGTTTCGGCGAACTAGTGAAAAGTGCCAGATCGTGGGATCTGTGACTGGCTGGTGTGCGTGAAGGAGGGCCTTGATGTCGTCAAGATTCCTCTGGAATCCACAATTCCATTGTAGGAGTGTGGCCATCTCAGGACTTAGAAGATGGGCGGACGACAAATTCCTACTCAACTTAACTGCCGCAGAGGACGGTTTAGTGAATAGGTGGGCGGTTGCGTTAGTGAATAGGGGGCAGTTGGTATCCATGTCCTCGGAATCGTCCGAGGGGTATGGATCGGTGACCACCCTTTGTGGTGCTGTGATTTTCTTTTTCGGCCCCAGTGAGGGCCCCTTAGGTTTGGAAGGTCTTGCTGTCTGAGGATGGGGAGGAGGAGGCCTTTCGGTGGAAATGGAAGGCTGAGTTGCAGGAATAGAAACCGGGGTAGATGTCGAGGTCGACACCATCCTCGGTTTTGTCTGCGTCAGGAGGTACTTTGCTGCGAGTGAGAAAGACTCAGTAGGTGGTACACTTATGTCAGTCTGCATCAAGATGATCCTTACTGCCACAGCGAGCACAGGTGGGCTTGCCCCGGCATGCTCTGCGGGCATGACCGTATATCTGACACTGAAAACAGCGCAGAGGGTTTGGGATATACGGTTGAACCTCACAACATAAGTAACCTGCCTTGATGGAAGAAGGCAGGCGTGGTGTGTTAAATGTCACAATCAGCACCCGAGTGGGTGCCAATTTCCCATCACGGCGTGTCGAAACCCGGTGAACTGCTATTACTCCTTGAGGTGTGAGCTCCGAGAGAATTTCCTCCTCAGTAACTTTGAGGAGGCCCCACTCGGTGATCACACCCCGAGAGGAATTCAAAGTTTTATGGGGAGTGACTTCAACAGCCACCCCACCAATTTCTTTGACTTTCAGGAGCAGTTCCGAGTGTTTGGAACAAGTGGTCTTAACCTGCAAGTCGCCAGATCATAAGCACTTGACGGATTTCGGCTCTCCCGCAAGACCTTTCAAACCTTTGTTGACAAAAAAAGGGGACATGTCCCCAAGTACCTGATCACCAGTGGAATGGATGATCAGGAATCTCGGGAACGAAGACACAGACAAAGACGACGACGGCGGTGATAACAAAGACGAGGAAGATGGGGGCTCATGTCGAGCCCTCTTGTTGGCAGTGATCGCATTAATTTCTTCATTCTCTCTCATTTTTTGTTTTGTGTGGTTCAGTGCCCGCTGTCCCAACCCTCCACGGAGCCCAACAAGGGGACGCCCAGTCGGGCGCCAGGGCTACGCAAGCACTATACCCACACAGACAGTGAGCCAAGCCCTCACAAATAAATAGAAGGAAAATAAAAAGAGAAATGTGCAGAACAAAAACATTCTACACAAATGAAACAAAGCTTAAAATAACAAATTTTTGAATGGCCAAACTGGCCTCACAAAGAAAGGATAACGACAAAAGGAAAATAATATGTGAGGAAACTTGCACACCTGTACCAAGACCGTGGGCAAGGTTACTCACCATTCTGCACGGTTGACCCTAGCAGGACCTGCCCACCAGCCAATTGCTCCTGTGGGGGTCACCCCAGGAGCTCCCGTTTACCGGAAGCAGAGGTCAAAGCAGTGTATAGCAGAGGCCCCGGAATCCACTGCCCAGCCCCGCGACAGACAGGCTCCCCAATGGCAAGACAGCCAATGGGGACCACGCCAGTCATGAGCTGAGGAGAGAAGACGGGGACCCCCGAGCAACTACCAGGATCCTCCTTTCCCGGGACACGGGTTTCCGTGCACGGCAAACACGTGGGCGAGCATTTAGGACCCTGTGAAGGTAATCGAGCCAGTGGAACTTTCACAGGGTGGTCCCCCTCACCGCGTACAGGTGCTCACACTGAGGGGGCTTTTGTTTTGTAATAACATGGTTTGCACTGAACAATACCAGTCAGTGCACACTGGCTGTAAATTTAGTTCAGTTTCCTGTGGAGTTATACTTCCAAAAAGAAATGTCCCAGTTTCAGAAAACTGAAATTGAAACCATAACTAAACTGTCCTGGCAATGAAATGGTAATGCACGAAACCTTTTTTCAACTAGAATATATTAAGTTATAATAATAAGCATTAATTACAGTAATTAAAAATATAAAAAATAAATCTTAATATATTACCTGCTGTCTGCATAAGCTCCAATGACTAGTCACTAGTCTAGTCCTGTAAAATTGGTAACACAAGTCAGGAACTGGATAAAGTAAGGGATTAGATAAGCAGACCTCAGTAAGGTAATATGGTCAGGTAACAAAGACCACTAACCTAGAACAGCTCTGTGCACTGACTTTATAACACCTAAGCTACTAACCTTTTTGGTTAGCTAGCGCTACCTGTGCACCTGAAATTAATGATTAAACTATAAAAGCATAAAAAGTAACAACTCGCTTTGCATGGTGTTTGCCTTGACTTACAAATCCCAAATTTTGTTATTTCATTTAAAGAATTTCATTCTATAGAGATATAGAAATTGTCATTCTACATCAAAGAGATACATCTGTACCTGAAATATAGACAAAAATATATCCTATATGCCATTTTGGCATCCGTTTTGCAAATTCTTGTTACCATATATCCTTATATGCCATTGTTATCATTACTGTCAGATTATGCTGCTGTACTTCAGCTATGTTTTATTTATATACAGGGTGTCTCAAAAATATAGGTACAAACTTTTAGGGGAGGTAGATAACATCTAAAGCAATGAGAATTGCATAGGAACCCATAACCGGAAACGTCACCATAAGTCAATAGGCAGCGCTGTTCTTCAATGCGCTAAGGGGAAATTTCGGATTTCCTCATTTGAGCGGTAGTCAGTTGACGAAGAGCATGCAAAGGTATTCGAACAGGGAGCTGGCAGACATGCACTTAGTGTATGGAATGGCTGAGGGCAACGGATGAGCCGCTCAATGAATGTATCAAGAACGCTTCCCACACAGACATGTACCGGGCCACCATTTGTTTGCGCGTGCACATCAAAATTTGTGCGATTATGGGTCATTAAGAGGTAGCAGAAGTGAGGGCAGGCCAATCCAGTATGTCATTTGTAATAATTTTGTCCAATACATGTTTTCCCATTAATCACTGTCTTGTGTCCTTTCAGATCTTGTACCTCTGCTACCATTTTCCCATGACGTTTCCAGTTATGGGTTCCTATGCAATTCTCATTCTTTTAGATGTTATCTAAAAGTTTGTACCTATATTTTTGAGACACCCTGTATACAGTGTTATAGAGTTTTATTAAATTTATATGTTTGGGGCATAGTTTTGGAAGATAATCCCACAGGAAACTTAACTAAATTTAACTTAGGCAGTTGTAAAATGGGGCAATAGGCATGACACATGCAAAACAAGCAATTTGAGGAAGGTGGGAGGAGTAATAATTCACCTGCTCTGAGCATGCCATGTACAGATTGAATAGTTATTCTGCATAGCTAAGCCTATGTCTCACACAGATGTTACCTTTTTCATGGTACAGCTAATTCAAAGCTCCCACATGTGATAAAAAATATACATAAATATATATACACTATATATATGTATACATATGGTAGGGCATCATCTTCAGACTCATCTGCAACTAGGATGACTGTAGCAGCCCTGAAAGACCAGCTGCAGCAGGCATGGTGGGCTGCCTCAGGATTCTATTCAGTGCCTGTACAACTCCATACCATAATGTGTAGCTGCATATGTTGTGAATCATTGAGGATTTACAAGGCATTGACTACTGCCATATAATTGTCTGTATGTGAAATAAATTTGTGCTTTGGTCCTGTAATTGTAATAATGCCTTACTACTCTACCAACCTTCTTGATAGTGATTTTCTTCTGATTTCAACCATTTCTTCTAGATGATGCAAAAGTAATAGGAAAACATGAGACAAGCAAGAAAAAATTGTTCCCATGATTCCAAAACTTCCTACTGAAAATGAAATTGTTCAGGGATCAGAACAGTTGGAAATCTGAAGGAGCCAGGTCTGGCGAATATGGGGGACGTCATTATTTCCCAGCCCAATTGCTGCAGCTTCTGCTGTGTCCATAATGCAACATGGGCTTTGCATTCTCCTGTTGGAACATGAAACCTTTTATGTTACAAATGCCAAGCATTTGGCCTTCAGTGCACATGGTACAACTGCTCATAGTAGACATCCACGTTGATGTTTTGGGACCAGTTTAAAAGCTCATAGTGGATGATACCAGTGCAATCCCACCAATATTGCCTTACAAGCATCATCTTACAAGAATGCAGGTATGCAGTTTTGGCAGTTTTTGCAGCTGTCAAACAACAGAGGATTGATTGGTGTACACCCAAGGAATCAGCCATGCCAATTCCTTGGATGTCTGAAGTGGATTTTCGTTCAGCAGTGCTTTTATAAACGATAATTATTCAACTCCACTAGCCAGCTACTTTGAGGCTCATTTCTGAGCTGAAAGTCACCTGACTGGAATTTGTCATACCACTGGTAACAGGTGATTTTAGAGATGACTTTGTTCCCATAAGAATTGCATAGTTTATGCAAACAGTCTTGGACACCAACACCATTTCTGAATTAGTACAGCATGATGAAACAGATACACACTTCTTGATTACCATTGTGAAATGCCTGTTGCCACTTGTATGGACTAAATGTACAGTAGATACAGAACGTCATTAGATACTGGATACACATGTACTGTCTTTTATATGTTGTTCGCAAGACCATTGCACATTTCCTGAAAATGACAAATGCAAGGTTCAAATTTTTTCTCATTACTTTTGTATCGATCCATTAGTACTGAAAAATTCCTAATTTCAGTAGCAGTGGGTTATAATGAATAGTAACTGCATTATACTGAAATGAATTCTTACAGTAGCAGTGTAGTAATTCATTTCAGAATGAATAAAAATTGAATAACATTTGTCATTTGGAAAGATCAGAAAATATAAGTATAAAACACAATCATTTACTTATATCCAAGTGGAAAAAAAACTAAAAATTGGACCTAAAAGTTGAGAATTTTATATCGTACATAGCATGCTAAAATAAATATACCCATCTGATTGGCAAGATCCCTATACACATTATTATGATAAAACACGATGCAAAAAATCACTGGAACAAACCTTATTTTTGCATTTGCTCTTGAAATTTCAAAGTCTCTTGATTGTTGATATTATCAAACTTTTACAAAGATAGTTTCAATGGAACCAAATAAACATATTTCCAAAATATTTTATAGATATCCATATTTTTTTAAAAATAACCTGCACACTATTTTTTTGCATCAAAAACATTTAAGGATGGATAGCTTGCTATTGTTGCAGCCTGAGCAAGCTTATCAACTGAAAAATTCTCTAATTTGCTCCTAGATGACTTTGAGAAGATTATTGCTCCAGCAGTACACACAGAAAAGTGTTTTTCACTGTGGGGGAAAAATACATGTGCCTTAACAGTTCACTTGCTGCTGTGCTCCTTTACAACTGGTTGGCATTGTAGTTTTCAAGCATGACCAGTTCCTAAAGCCTACCAAATTGAGAATTAAAATTTAGGAAAAATAACATTTCAGCATATCCTTTTAACACATCATACTGAACTTTCTTCAGTATCAGATCCTATCACTGATATCAACTGATACCCCTAATATTACATAAACACAGCATGGATAAAACTTTTCAACATAAACACCACTTGTTACAAAATATATCCACTGTCAGTTACAATAAGAATAATATAATTTCTTTTTCATTTGATAATAAAGCTTGATAAAACTCTCAAAACACTTGACAAACCTTGTGATTATACATCTACTCACTTAATGCAATCAAAAATGTTGGGAAAAAATGGAACAAAATTATTTACACTTAGCATTTCTTATCACATCAATTTATAGTATCAATTTATATCTCTTCAAACCACATTTCTTGTAAATACTCAATCAATGTTCAACTATTTTCCTCCATTATCATCATTACCATCTTCAAGTTTCCCTCCTTTCTAATTATCATTAATGCCATATACAACTGTTCATGCTCCAATAATAATTTTGACAAGAATACTATTTCTCTATCAAATATTCTCCTGCAACTTGTTCATTGTAATCAAAAATACTGGTATGATCAGAAACTGTTTTCTTTTCATAACAAAAGAGAATTTGATTTCACTAGAAACTACAGGGGTTTATCAAAATAATGGAAACACTGACATTTAACCCAGATCTGCACTGCACATGGTGACTGGAGTACATGCAATGCATTGTATGCATATCACAGGGATGACGTCACCATGATGAGAGGTAAATAAAGGGGAGAAGTACAATGTTGGCTATCACGTAGCAGTGTCACAGGCACAGGTGAAACAGCTGTTGTGGTGTAATTGTTGACAATGTCAGATCTCAGTGAACTCCAAAAAGGAATGTCATTGGCACACATCTTGCAGGAGCTTCAGTAACCAGAACAGCAGAAATAATAGGTGTAACACAAGGAACTGTATTGATGATTATGACTACCTATAAAAAAGGACAGAATGTTGCCTCCAAACAACTGAAAATTATGGACACCATATGAAGTTGTCAGATAGGGATAGGCGAACATTGGCACAGATTGTACAATGGAAGCACAAGACCACAGCACCGCATTTGAGTTGAACACCGATTAGAATGATCCCGTTCCCATCATAACAGTTTGTCGGGAACTTCATTGTGCCAGTATTTATAGCTGTGCTGCAATCTACAAACCTCTGATTACCAACATCAATGCAACAAAATGTGTAAGGTGGTGCAGAGTACATAAAAACTGCGATGCTAAAGACTGGCAACATGTCATCTGGTCTGATGAATTACACATTGTTTCTCACCACTGGTAGAATGCCATCTGGCAAAAATCTGCAGAAGCATACCACCCCAACTGTGATGCATGGAGGTGGATCCCTGATGCTGTGGGGTGCCATATCATGGCATTCCTTAGGGCCATTAGTTATTCTGCAGGGTCGTGTCATATCCGCAATGTACGAATCTATTCTTGGGGGGCCACCTGCATTCAATGTTGCAGGCATTGTTCCTTAATAACTGTCCCTGGTTTCAAGTGGATAATGGACCCGTGCATTGCGCGAAACATGTCAAGTTGTGGTTTGCCGAGCACAAAGATGAGGAACAGCAACTACCCGGCCACCTCAATCTCCAGACCTCAATATTATTGAACATTTGTGGGAATATCTGGAGTGTAAGGTCATATCCCACTTTCCCCCTCCAGCATAACTGGCACAGTTGAGGCATATTTTACATGAAGAATGGTCCCACATTCCATTACTGTATGTGCATTGTAATGCTCCAAAAGATTTTAAACTTCTTTACTTTGGACCTTTTAACTGATTCAAATTAAATCAAAACTCCAGATAGCACATTGGGTGCCAGGCAATATTAACTCGTCAAAAAAAGTCAAATGAGGGTTCATTAAGTATATGGGCATTACTTATTGAGTAAGAAATTAAAATATTAAAGTCATAAATCTTAATCAAAATCAATTATCATTGCTCAAGAGATAAAAAAAAAAGCTAAATATATATAACAAAGTTAATTTCCAAAAAATTCAAAACTCACCATATATACCGATGAATACAAATGTGTGAACATCTAAAAGCTCCATCTCTAAATACAACTCCAAAAAAAAACTGACTACTAACATCTCCCTCCTTCACTACCTTCCAACTACCATTTCTCATTCTGACTACTAATGTCATCCTCATTCTACTGACTCTAAGGGGCGGGGGTGGCTCAGTCGGTAGCGCGCCAGGGTCATAATCTGTAGTTTCCAGATTCGAGTCCCAGCTGTGTCAGCATTGAGATTAATCTCCGCAAAATTCCCCGCCCTGTCCACGGTCAGTCCGATGGGCTTGGAAAATCCGCCGTCCGTCGGATGGAACATTAAGCCGTGGCCCATGTGAGCCATATCCTGTGCACGTAAAAGAACACGCTGGATGGCCTTGACGGGGAGGCTACCATCTGTCTCCCAACAGCTGTTCCAGTGGGTCCCCACCCCCAACCTTCTCCGAGCCTTCGGGGTCCATGTGACCTGGCCATTTAGCCCATGGTGTGCAAAATGGTCCGTAAATGGTAAGGTAAGGTCTGTAAATGGTAGCTAGGTAGTCACTGGAAGGAGAGCTATGCATCAATCCCCTGTGATGATGCATAGAACCGGCCAGGCCTAGCACCTAATGTCCGACCCCGCCTTCTCGTGGTGCGGACCGTTAGTAACTTTCAAAAGAGATACTCTCTTGTGGAAGTGAATGGAAGGGGAGGGCTGCCAGATTAGTGTGCCCTACTGATCTGGACAACTATGGCTACTTTTCTTTTTTTTCTACCCTGCTGAGGAGTGGTCAACCACACAGGGTCCTGGTGCTGACCATATAAACCTACTGGACTGGACAGATATATGGCTCTGAGCTTGATTATGGATCCTGATTTTGCTGCACTGGTGGGCTTCTCTGGAGGGAAAATCTTCCACTGTGTTTTCTGTTTGTTTGTGGGTTGACAGCCCCAAGTGAATAGATTCACAGGATATGTTTATCAGCTGGTGGATAATCCTGAGCAGAAGTCATCGCAGGCACCTGAAATCTTTGCTTCTATTGGCATCGTCAAATTCTACATTGGAGGAAGTCTTCCAGTGTAGATGGCTTCAGCCTTTAGCCTTTAGTAGTGGGGGAACGGGTCTTTGCCCCATGTCTGCGATTAGGGGGCTGTTTGATATTGTCAGCATTCCCTCTCTCAATAAACATAGTTTCTTTAAACATCCCACTAACCATTTTCTCTCCATAGGTAGTTGGAATGTGAGGACTCTGCACAGAGCTTTTTCTCTTGATGTCCTCACACAAGAATTCCACCATTATAATTTAGATATTCTTGGCTTGCAAGAGACCAGATGGACAGATAAAGGTCAGATTCTTAAAAATAATCTTAAATTTCTCTTTTCAGGGAGGGACGACAATAAGCATCACCAAGGCGTGGGTCTGCTTCTCAGCAGACACACTAGCGATGCTCTTCTAGGACATGAGTGCATTAATGAAAGGTTTCTTACAGCAAAATTTCAGACAAGCGTTAAAGACTTGAATGTTATCTGCTGTTATGCCCCCACTGAGGATGCCGATGAGGATGAGAAGGATAGATTTTATGAACAACTTCAGGATATTTTGAATTCTGTCAAGAAAGGAGATATTACCCTTGTTCTTGGTGACTTCAATGCCAAAGTTGGTACTGACTCTGACCTTTGGGGAGGAGTAATAGGCCCTTTTGGTATTGGTAGCTGCAATGGCAATGGGCAACGTCTCCTACAGGTAAGTAAACTCAATGGATTCAGAATAACTAACACTTATTACAAACACCGTGACATACATAAGTACACATGGGTTTCACCTGATGGGCTGCATAAGAATATGATTGATTACATATTAATTAACAGCAAATGGGCTAGTTCTGTTAGGAATACCAGGGCATATAGGGGAGCTGAAATTGGATCTGACCATTACCTTGTTAAAAGTGTGTTGCAACTTAAACTTAAAAAGTGTTGTGCTAGGGTTAAAAAATTTACTTTTAATACTGAAGCTCTGAAAGATCCAGTTATAGCCAAAGCTTACCATGATAGGTTACTTAGTCATTATGACAGTCATGGCTTACTACTGAAGTTGAGGAAGAATGGGATCATTTTAAACAGGCTTTTTTGGACACTAACAGCACTCTTTTAGGAAAAAAGGTGCAGAAGAGGCAGAATTATCTGAGTGATAAGGCACTTGAGCTTATTTCGGAAAGAAAGAACTGCAGGAATGTCTTTAATCAATACCCTACTAGTCCTAATAGAAAGCATTACAGAGAACTTAATAAACGTGTAAAAGATCAGTTAGCTGCTGATAAGAATCTTTGGCTTGATGGTTTGGCTGACAAAGCCGAGGAAGAAGTTAGACAGCACAACAGCAGAGAGCTGTACCAGATAGTTAATGTTTTGTGTGGTAGAAAACGAACAGGCATACAAGGATTGAAGGATAAACAAGATAAGGTTATAGAAGGGGAGGATTCTGTCATGGCTAGGTGGGCTGAGCATTTCAGTGATGTTCTAAACAATGTAGTTAGTTCTACTCCCATTGTTTGCAATGATGATAGATGCATTGGTGGCTTTAATGTTGGCCCTATAACACAATCTGAAGTTATTTTGGCTGTTTCTAAACTTAAACTACATAAATCCACAGGGGTAGATGAAATTACTACCGAAATGCTTAGAGCTGGGAATGTTTCGGTTACCACTTGGATGACTGAAATTCTGAATATCTTTTATGATAAAAGCATGGTTCCTAAGGATTTTACCAGAGCTATTGTTATCCCTATTTTCAAAAAAGGTGATCGCAGTTCTTGTGATAACTATAGGGGTATCAGCCTACTCTCTGTTCCAGGTAAAGTTCTTTGCATGATTGTGCTTAATAGAATTAAGAATCTGGTTGACAGTCAATTGCGTGATGAGCAATGTGGAATCAGAAATGGTAGGGGATGTGTGGATCTGATATTTTCACTTAGGCAGATTCTTGAGAAATGTTTAGAGTTTCAGAAACCTTTGGTTGCTAGCTTGTTGATTTCAAAAAGGCTTTCGACTCTGTTGATCGTCATAATTTGTGGTTGATTGTGAAATCATATGGTATACCAGACAAGTTAGTTAACATAATGAAAGCTCTCTATAACACTGAGTCATGTGTGAGAGTTGGTAAGGCTTGTAGCAATTGGTTTAGCATTACTTCTGGTATTCGACAAGGGTGCATTTTGTCTCCTTTTCTCATTAGCATGGTTATTGATTATGTTATGCGAAATTCACTTCAAGGGAAAGATTTTGGCCTTAAATGGGCTGGAGATACGAAAATTTCTGATTTTGATTATGCTGATGATTTAGCCCTTTTGGCAAATGATGTTGATGAGATGAACTCTTTCATTCGAGCTGTTGATGAGACTGGTAGTAGAGTAGGTTTGGTTATAAACAGAGAGAAAACTAAAGTGATGAAAATTGGTCATGCAGGCTGTGATTCAGTTCATCTGAATGGTTGCAGTCTTGAGCAGGTGTCACAGTTTAATTATCTTGGGAGCTATGTAACTGATAATGGTGATGTGTGGCATGAGATTAACAGACGAATAGGGATTGCTGCCGGGACTTTTAAGAATCTATGGAGAGTGTGGAGAAATAGGCGTATACACCTAAAGACTAAAATTAGACTGTATAATAGTTTGGTTCTTTCTAGGGTTAGTTATGGTAGTGAAACTTGGACACTTTGTAAACAAGATAACAGGAAACTAGATGCTTTTGATTCCAGATGCTTACGCAGTATCTTGGGCATTAGGTGGTTCAACTTTGTAACTAATGATGAGGTTAGGCAAAGGAGTTTGCAACCTCCTTTAAGCAGCATATTGTGCCGAGAGAGACTCCGTTGGTTTGGCCATGTTGCCCGTATGAATAATTATAGATTGGCGAATAGGGTTATGAACAGTGTGCCTAAAGGCTTCAGAAAGAAGGGGAGACCTAGGATGCGGTGGGCAGACAATGTCAAACAGGACCTTGTTAGAATTGGTGTGCAGTGGCCAGATGCAGTAGATGTAGCTCAGGATAGACTTGCTTGGAGAACTAAATTGCATGGTCTGGTTGGACCTCCGTAGCCCATGGCTGCTTGAGGATGATGATTAAGATGATGATGTGCAAAAAAGTGCCGCTCAGAGGTAAAACAACCCAACTGACTCTTAGTTCCCTAACTCCATAGTAACTCTTAGCTTCCTAACTACATACTGACTGTGTGACCTAATGTCACTTAGTATAACATGTGGCATACAACTGACATGTGTGTTGCACGCTGGGTAAAACATTTGTTTAATTTGATGATCGCATGCTAGCTATGATGCAAGAGGGGGGGAGGTCCTTAACGTATGCATTCATCATCATCATCATCATCATCAAGTAGCCATAAGCTACGGAGGTCCAACCAGACCGTGCAATTTAGTTCTCCAAGCAAGTCTGTCCTGAGCTACATCTACTGTATCTGGCCACTGCACACCAATTCTAATAAGGTCCTGTTTGACATTGTCTGCCCACTGCATCCTAGGTCACCCCCTCTTTCTGAGGCCTCTAGGCACACTGTTCATAACCCTATTCGCCAATCTATAATTATTCATACGGGCAACATGGCCAAACCAACGGAGTCTCTCTCTGCACAATATGCTGCTTAAAGGAGGTTGCCGACTCCTTTGCCTAACCTCATCATTAGTTACAAAGTTGAACCATCTAATGCCCAAGATACTGCGTAAGCATCTGGAATCAAAGCATCTAGTTTCCTGTTATCTTGTTTACAAAGGTTCCAAGTTTCACTACCATAACTAACCCTAGAAAGAATCAAACTATTATACAGTCTAATTTTAGTCTTTAGGTGTATACACCTATTTCTCCACACTCTCCATAGATTCTTGAAAGTCCCGGCAGCAATCTCTATTCATCTGTTAATCTCATGCTGCACATCACCATTATCTGTTACACAGCTCCCAAGATAATTAAACTGTGACACCTGCTCAAGAATGCAACCCTTCAGATTAACTGAATCACAGCCTGCCTGACCAATTTTCATCACTTTAGTTTTCACTCTGTTTATAACCAAACCTAATCTACTACCAGTTTCATCAATAGCTCGAATGAAAGAGTTCATCTCATCAGCATAATCTAAATCAGAAATTTTCGTATCTCCAGTCCATTTAAGGCCAAAATCTTTCCCTTGAAGTGAATTTTGCATAACATAATCAATAACCAAGCTAAAGAGAAAAGGAGACAAAATGCACCCTTGTCAAACACCAGAAGTAATACTAAGCCAATTGCTACAAGACTTACCAACTCTCACACACGACTCAGTGTTATTATAGAGAGCTTTCATTATGTTAACTAATTTGTCTGGTATACCATATGATCTCACAATCAACCACAAATTATGAAGATCAACAGAGTCAAAAGCCTTTTTGAAATCAACAAAGCTAGCAACCAAAGGTTTTTGAAATTCTAAACATTTTTCAAGAATCTGCCTAAGAGAAAATATCTGATCTACACATCCCCTACCACTTCTGAATTAACATTGCTCATCATGCAATTGACTGTCAACCAAATTCTTAAATCTATTAAGCACAATCATGGAAAGAACTTTACTTGGAACAGAGAGTAGGCTGATACCCCTATAATTTTCTATATGTTTATCAGCTGGTGGATAATAAATGTTTTCCTTCTATATGAAATATTCTTCCTATCACCACATTCTGCTATGTGTGTAATTAACTGTATAGCTAAGCATAAATGAATCCAAAATTGGCCTTCCTGTTCCCAGCAATGATAGGTGTTTAGCGACTACGGTAGTTGTCGATCTCGGTATGCCCACACGGGAAGCGGAGGGTTATGGCCATAATAATTGAAGTTTGCCACATGCATATTTTATAATATTTACCAAACTAAACTTAATGTTAAACGATGAATGACTACTAACTTAAATGTAGTTATATTCATCTACATATTACTAATCTATATATCACATAAATTAACATTAACATGCAGAAGCAATAGTCAGAAGTTTATGTTATAGAATGCTGTAAACCTAATGCACGTTCTTGGTCGAATTCTTTCAACTCACTTTTTTAAAATTTAATTGGATCAGTCTGGAATTTAAACACTGTGCAATTGTTCCTATAGTTGCTTAGACAATTCACAGCTGAATATCTTCTGATAACAATTGTTTTTTTATATACTAAGGATTTGAAAAACTGCAGTGCACACGGCGACTGCATTGACCAGTTGTCATAAGAATAGTGGATAGGTCACCCTGGTATATAGGGGCTCTAGACGTAGTCCGTTTTCTGTGACATAGTTCTACGGCCTTCTCTTGTAGGTGTTGGCCCACCTAGCCATGACAGAATCCTTATCTTCTATAACTTTACCTTGTTTATCCTTCAATCCCTTATACCTGTTCATTTTCTACCACAAAAAACATTAACTATCTGGTACAGCTCTCTGCTGTTGTGCTGTCTAACTGCTTCCTCGGCTTTGTCAGCCAAGCCATCAAGCCAAAGATTCTTATCAGCAGCTAATAAAAAAATAAAATAAATACCTCCTCAAGCAGCTGCTTGCCACAGAGGTCTGACAGGAGCCTGACAGTTTATATGCCATAGTAGAAGGATGAGTGTGAGGATGGCAGGACCTCAGCAGAAAAACAACACACACATCCATGCCTTACCCGGGGCTCGAACCCAGGTCCCTTAGATCAGTAGCCAAGCGTGCTAACCACTTGGCCATGGGAACTGATCCTTTACACATTCATTAAGTTCTCTGTAATGCTTTCTATTAGGACTAGTAGGGTATTGATTAAGGACATTCCTGCAGTTCTTTCTTTCTGAAATAAGTCCAAGTGCCTTATCACTCAAATAATTCTGCCTCCTCTGCTCCTTTTTTCCTAAAAGAGTACTGCTAGTGTCCAAAAAAGACTGTTTAAAATGGCCCCATTCTTCCTCAACTTCAGTAGCAAGCATACGATGACTGTCATAATGACTAAGTAACCTATCATGGTAAGCTTTGGATATAACTGGGTCTTTCAGAGCTTCAGTATTAAAAGTAAATTTTTTAACCCTAGCACAACACTTTTTAAGTTGCAAGACACTTTTAACAAGGTAATGGTCAGATCCAATTTCAGCTCCCCTATATGACCTGTTATTACTAACAGAACTAGCCCATTTGCTGTTAATTAATATATAATCAATCATATTCTTATGCATCCCATCGGGTGAAACCCATGTGTACTTATGTATGTCGCGGTGTTTGCAATAAGTGTTAGTTATTCTGAATCCATTGAGTTTACTTACCTGTAGGAGACTTTGCCTATTGCCATTGCAGCTACCAATACCAAAAGGGCCTATTACTCCTCCCCAAAGGTCAGAGTCAGTACCAACTTTGGCAATGAAGTCACCTAGAACAAGGGTAATATCTGCTTTCTTGACAGAATTCAAAATATCCTGAAGTTGTCCGTAAAACCTATCCTTCTCATCCTCATCGGCATCCTCAGTGGGGGCATAAGAGCAGATAACATTCAAGTCTAATGCTTGTCTGAAATTTGACTGTAAGAAACCTTTCATTAATGCACTCATATCCTAGAAGAGCATGACTAGCGTGTCTGCTGAGAAGCAGACCCACGCCTTGGTGATGCTTATTGTCCTCCCCCACTGAAAAGAGAAATTTAAGATTATTTTTAAGAATCTGACCTTTATCTGTCCATCTGGTCTCTTGCAAGCCGAGAATATCTAAATTATAATGGTGGAATTTTTGTGTGAGGACATCAAGAGAAAAAGCTCTGTGCAGAGTCCTCACATTCCAATTACCTATGGAGAGAAAATGGTTAGTGGGATGTTTAAAGAAACTATGTTTATTGAGAGAGGGAATGCCGACAATATCAAACAGCTCCCTAATCGCAGACATGGGGCAAAGACCTGTTCCCCCACCACTAAAGGCTGAAGCCATCTACACTGGAAGACTTCCTCCAATGTAGAATTTGACGATGCCAATAGAAGCAAAGAGTTCAGTGCCTGCGATGACCTCTGCTCAGGATTATCCACCAGCTGATAAACATATCATGTGAATCTATTCACTTGGGGCTGTCAACCCACAAACAAACATAAAACACAGTGGAAGATTTTCCCTCCACATAAGCCCACCAGTGCAGCAAAATCAGGAGGATCCATAATCAAGCTCAGAGCCATAATTCTGTTCAGGTTTGTATATATGGTCAGCACCAGGACCCTGTGTGGTTGACCACTCCTCAGCAGGGTAGAAAAAAAAAAAAGAAAAGTAGCCATAGTTGTACAGATCAGTAGGCCACACTAATCTGGCAGCCCACCCCTTCCATTCAGTTCCACAAGAGAACTCTTTTGAAAGGTACTAACGGTCTGCACCACAAGAAGGCGGGGTTGGACTTAGGTGCTAGGCCTGGCCAGTTCTATGCATCATCACAGGGGATTGGTGCATAGCTCTCCTTCCAGTGACTACCTAGCTACCATTTACAGACTAATGTATGCACCAGACGTATGCATTAGCAGCTATCAATCAAAAGTCAGAGTTGTGCATGTGCAACTCCTTTAGTGGCTCTAGCGGCTCGGAAGAGAGATGTAGCAAACGAAAAAATAATCCCCAAAATGATAAATATAACGTAAATAAAGTAAAACTGGTGAAGGAAAAGTAAAAGTGAATAGGTGGACCATTACAGCATGACTTGTGTAAGTCTATTCCATGTCTAATTGCATCTGTTCTGAACCGCTGAGGTGGGCCTACAGCTTATTAATAAAATGTTCTTCACAAACAATATGTGCTTCCATTATTTTGATAACCCCTGTAAATTGAGTATTGAAACAAACACACATTCTTCTTTATTACAGTTAGTATTTTAGCATCAATAAAATGAATATACAATCTTCCTACAATCAATCTCATTCCCTTCAACATGTCTTTCTGTAGATTCAAGCTTCTTTCAGCATTATTAACATAAATTTCTGTAATCACTGAGGTGACAATCTGCATGGTGTTTATTGCTTTAAGAATTCAATCAGAAATGTGATATCTTAACTTAAAACGGAATCACAACTCTTGTATTGTTTCAAATTTCGCAAAGCAATATTAAAACCAGATTGTTCAACACATGTGCTTTGTTTTTAGAGGTTGAAGATAACCTTTCTTGAAAGTTAGCTGCTTCTTGACCAGTGTTAACATCAGTTTCTTAACCCTTCCAGGACTTTAATATTTTACTTTTTTCTCACTTTGGATGTTGGATTTTGGGAATCTTCACTAAATGCTGAAAAGTGGTGAGAATTGTGCAAGTGAACACACAAGCCACAACCAGGTAAATCGCAGCAGAATTAAACATTGTTGTGTAGAAGGTCATCTCCGAATGCACTACATATCAGACCTGGTTGCAAATGGATTACAACAGCTGTTGAACATGTTGAGAACCGACATTGTCAGCAAAGAACACAAAAGTGCATCTCCAGTGGGCACAGGAGCATCGACACTCGACCATTGAGAACTGGATAAAGGCAGCCCAGTTGGGCGAATCAAGGTTCCTTTTGCATCATGTTGATGATGGAACGATCAAAATTTGTTGTAAGCAACATAAGGCCATGAAGCCATTTTGTCTGGTGTCAACAGTACAGGCTGGTGGTGCCAGTGAGATGGTGAGTAGAATGTTTTCTTGGCAACATTTACGCCCCCCGATACCCATCAAAAGACATCTGAACAACATGCAACATGGCGTTGTTGACCAAATTCATCATTTCATGGCTACAGTTTATCCTCATTCAGATGGATACATTCAGCATGATAATGCACTGTTCACAAGGCACATATTGCCACTGAATGGTCCCAGGAACATGCTGATGAGTTTTCCTAGCTTCATTGGCCTGCACAGTCTCCAGATCTAAATCCTATCAAGCATATTTGGGATGAGGTAGTAAGAACTGTTTGCAGTGAGACAATCATTTCCACATGGTACAACATTCCCGCACAACACATCCAGTATTCTGTAAGTTCCATGCCCTTATGAATTTGGGCTGTTATGAAGGCCAAATGAGGAACAACAAACATGCTACTAGGTAGGTGTACATAATAAACTGGCATCTCAGTGTATACACTGCGATTCAATTTTATTATTGCTATAGGGCATGTTCTAAATGTAGCTACAAAACCCGATTATTTACACTAGAGTGTAAAGCATTAACTAACTTGTTTATGTTGGATTCCCTCATCTGTGTTTTCTGTAAAACAAAGTCAGTTATCAAGGGAATATTGTTTTTATTGAAGGATTTGGAAAGAAGATACAGCTTTATGTTTTTCTTCGCATTATCATTTGTGATTTAAAACTATTTTAATGTTTCTAAATTATTTTTATCTACTATTAACCATTCCAGTGTCCAGCCTGAAAAACAGGTTTCTATCCAGGGGCCAAGCTATTTTCTTCCTATGCTCAGCCAAAAAAAACCTTTAACTTTAGAACTTTTTTGACAAATAACTAATGAAAGGAATTATGGCATGTTGTTTGCCAAATTAATCAGCATTTCATTCTGGATTTTCTGAAATTATAATATTTAACAAAAAAGACCATATGTTTCATTTTAATGGGACTTTTTTTAGAGTCATGTAGTAAAAAAAAATGCATCTGGCAAAAAATAAAAATTAAAAAAACAAACAAACTAATAGACAGAAATGATTATAATGCACATGAATAAAATGACTATATATTTCTGAATAACAAAAAAATTACTTTTTTCGGTTTTAAGTAAATATTTTTCTTGTTTTGTAATTTTTTTCTCGGTACCATACTTTGAGAAAATTCCAGGCTTTGAGCCAACTGTGCTGAGTCAGATAAACAAGTCAACTTTAGAATTTAAAAAAAAAATAACCAATCAACAGAAATAGGTCATGTTACATATGAAATTAAACAGAATTTAATTACGAATTTTATGAAAATAAATAATAAAACAAATTTGCAAGTATATTGATTTTAATACGCCTTTTTCAATGTGATATGGTAAAAAAAAAGATTTCACTATAAATTAAGCTTCATTAAAACATATCTATAAATCTATAAATTAAGCTTCATTAAAGCTTCATTTTGGAAAACCTGATGAATAAAAATAATTAAGTTATATATTTATCAAAAGGAAATTTCCTCCTGAATAATATAATATTCAACCTGAAATATGATTTTCATTTCTTTTAATGATTCTTTTCAGTATCCTATATTCTAAACACTGCCAGTGTTATATACAACGTGACTTCGCCTTTTCACATTCATGAGATTTTCTGAAATGGTTATGAAATAGAAAAAAAACTTCCTTGGTGCTTTATTTCACTAAATATTGTGAATTTTTTCTTTGGGTGTTGAAGTTTGGCGATCTTGGCTAAGTGTAGAAAGGTTTGTGCACCAAGGACCAGCCCTTCCCGAAATTGCCCTCCCAATTGATGGTCGATTTCCATAGCAAGGAAGTCTATTTGTGTCTGTATCCAAAACTTTCAATTTCAGAAAACAGTACAAGCTCAAAGTTTTTTTTTTATTAAAAAAACAAGAAAAAATAAAAGACAAATTACATATAACCTAATGGGATGTTAAATAAAATATCCACAACAACTTTTAAGCCCGCCTCCAATCTAGCACTACCCGGAAAGACAATAAATCAGCCGATTGAAGATCGCTAATGGAAGTAAATATGCAGAAATGAATTTGCTTTCATATCCAAGACCTCATTTATTTTCAGAAAATGATACTATTATCAAAGTTTTACTGGAAAAGTAATAAATAATAGTATAAAAATTAACATATAGCCTAATGCGATGTTAAAATATCTGCAGCCACAAGTTGTAGGCCCAGCCATACGATATAACATAACTATGAAAATATCAATACTTATCAATCGACCAAAAGATCGCTAATTTCTGAAAATAAATCTACTGAAATGAAAACTAAGATTTAAATATAAAAAAAAAAATACAAACTTGACAAAGAGTATCCAATATGCTGAACCAAAACTGAAAAAAAAGAAAAAACATAGCGCACGGAATGGAGATATCACGTGTCAGCCATCTGTGTCTTGTTTGCCTCAGTGAAGCATAACTAATTAAATGCAGGTGCAACCAGAATTTCTAAGAAGGATGTGTTTACTTTCAGTTTCGATCTGAAGGTGGGAAAGAGGCACAGAATGCTGTAAAAAATTATAAAAACAACTTGGGAATAGTGAAATAGGTTTATGATAGAAAAGAGTGTGAAATGGAAAAATAAATGGCAGTAAGTATTTTGAAATTACTTCCAAAATATACGTTTTTTTGTTAATTTTTATGAGATTTTCGAAAATTTAAGGAAAAAATTGTTGATAATAATTGAAATCAACAGGTTGCTTCAGCAAATAGGAACGTTAACAAGCAAATCGGCAATACCATTTAGTGCTTCTAAAAAATGGCAATCAGATGGCTTTATAAAATTATTTATATTGTAGTTTAGTAAAATATGCATATACATACATCATTGACCCCTCAATTCAGATTCTCTGTACGTATACAGACGGGGTGGACACTGGAAGGGTTAAATATATTTTATGAAATGAATACGAACGGAAAAAAATTAACATTTTTTGAACATGTGATCAAGCACACAGTGGCGAACATCTGGTTTTTACTTGAAACTGTTAGAGTTTGTCAGCAAAGGATACACCTTTCCAAGCGTGTTTGAAAAAACGAAGCTTTATTTTTGCACTTTTTTTCTAATTAATTATAGTTTTTAAACGATAAGTATGTTTACAAAATTTTCTGATGGATGTTTTGGATCAAGTATACAGGAAAAATCTCGATTTTTTCCCCAGAAATATTTTATTGACTTTGACAGACAAATTTTTAGGTTTCCCTGAATCAGAAGCAGGATATCGATTCCAAGCGTGTATAATATTAGTGATGTAAACATTTTTTTCTTTGCTACTACTAGAATCAATCAGATTGCTTCTCAAATGTATACTGTAATTAGAAAGAATAATTTGAAATTTGACTAAAAATGAAATCATTAGGTATATGTAACCTCAAATGACAGTTACTTTAGGAAACATCTGATTATAATATAGTGAAAAGTTCAATTTCAAAATATAGTGAAAAGTTCAATTTCAAAATATAGGACTTCTATAAATACAATTTTTTTAATAAATAAGTAATATCCACAGAGTTAGCTGTCAACTTTAATGTCAATAAACCAGTAAATCAATCAAAAATTTTTTTCCCGCAAAAACATTTATTGATGTTAAAGTCAACAGGTAACTCTGTGGATATTAATATATTCATTAAATAATTGATAATGCTAATAGTGGTGAAGTGACTAACTTATTTATTGATATCTTATTCAGTGCAACATAAAAAAGAAATAGTTGCCATCGCAGATCACAGATGGTGCCAAACCTAGGTGCAGAAATCATAGGAAGAGTGATATGTCATATTAGTGGAGAAAAGACAGCGCTGATGTTAATGGTCTTAGAACACTCTGGCATGTTTCTGGAAAGATGTGGGTTCGAATCTCACACATCAGCAAAACTTTTTTGCATAAAAACATTTACTGAACTATTTCTTTTATTAAATTGAAGTAATTTCATACTAGCATTAAAAAATTCCAATTTTTAAATGAAATTTTTTTCATTGTTGTGAAGTTCAACTTTTTCTGTAGTAGTATCTAATGCAACTGATCTGGAATGGTTCAAATTTCAGTGATTATAACAAAGCTCATTTGCTTTAAAATATTTTTATTCAATTTTTTTCCCAGCTCTTTAACTTTTCTTCATTATGTGCTCTTCAGTTCTTACTTAAATATTTATTTAATGCAGAATAAAGTTTTGTGATGGTACTGCCATAATCTTAGTTTATCTATAGCTAAAAATCCAAGCATGTGAAACACTGTGTTGTTTGCATAAATGACTAATTTTTAAAAAATTAAATAATGCAAGATTTAATTAAGTAATAATAGAAACATTATGAATAATTTATTTTAAAATAATAAAATACTTCAGAAAAAATGGCAAAATTAAAAATTAAATTTTATTGAAATTAAAATAAAATTAAAAAAAAAGTAAAACTTAGCTAAGTTTTTTAATGCTTATTAAATTTTACCATTATTTTTTATTTTTGTCATTTTATTAACCACAATGAATGCTCTTTCTTTTAGTATATAACACAACCTATCTCTGTTAACGGTTTATTTGTAAAAAATTCTAAAGCTCCCTTTTATTAATTGACAGATGACAAAAAGTCTTCACATTTCTCAAAGTATTTTACCAAGAAAAAAATTATAGAAAAGAATAAATTTCTTGTTTCAAGTAAAATCTTTTTTGTTATTCGGAATAATCATTATAATTATAATTCGGAATAATCGCATAATAAAATTCATCATAATCATTTGGTCCATAAGTTTGCTTTTTAAACAGATTTTCATTTGCACTGCCAGATCATTCTTTACTACATCACTAAAAATGTCTCATTAAAATTAATACTCTCCTCATTTTAATTAAGCATTTCATTTTCATAAAATCTAGAATAAAATGCTGTTCAATTTGGAACACAACATGCTGTATTTCTTTTAATTATAATCATTTGGTCTGTGGCTTTGTCTGATGAAATTTTTTTGTCAAAACAAATGCTAAAGGTCACTTTACTTTCTGGACTGCACAGTTGAAAATTCACATCTGGTACAGTTCAGTTTTTCAGGTCTGCACTGTATAAACAATTAAATTAATTTGAATTTTTTTTTTCATTATTTGGTTTATTACAATGATAACTCAAGTATTCAAGCTCTTATCATTTATCAGGGTACTCTATATTTGGTTATTAGCAATTTAATTGCTTTTATGAATATTTTAACCACAAAAATCAGTTAAAATAGGAATGGGCAATAAAAACATGAAATATTATAGCAGTAGAACAACTAAAATTCTGTAGATAATCTAATTTCAAGAAGTCAAGCATGATCTACAAAATGACATATTAATACTGGCTTTTATGTGTTTGATGTGGAAATTGATAAATACATGTTTAAAAAAAAAACAAAGAATAAAAATAAAACAAACTTACCTTTGCCATTTTACTGGAAATACAAGGCTTTGACTTTTCACAACTACTTTTTTGTCCGTCCAAAGGTTTTTCTTGTGCATAGTTTGGGTTATAATCATCTGCTCTGACTGAATACTTTGGTTCATTTTCTTCTGGAGTTCTATGCCCTAATGACACTACAGGACCACGAGGTTGCTTTACAATATTGCTATTAGCAGAATCATGGATGCTAATTGATGAGCTGCTTGTATAACCTTCATCAAGAAAACTGCTTGTTACAATTTTATTAGTTTCTAAATATGAAGAATTATATTTAGTTGTTTGTGTAGTAGACATTTCAGCATTATTTATAGAAACAGATTTTAGTTTATTACTGAATTTTGTTTCATGGCTTGTTCCACAATCCATGCTAGAAAATGTTTTTGTGCCAAGCATAGAATTGTGCATTTTTCTTCGTTTACAACTATTTGGAGATGATGTAAGGCACAATGAGCCATCCTTTCCAATAATAAGTCTTTCTGAATTCAGACAAATCCTTTTCTTATTTTTCATAGTTTTGATATTGGTAGATGATGTAGTCAAAGCTTCTGAAGTCAGCTCATTACTCCCAAAAAATTTTAATGATTTAATTGCACAGTCATCTTTATCCACAGACAAATTATTTTTCAAAATACTAGCTGTAGCTGGTGATTGTAAACAAACTTGATCTTTCTTACTTTTAGTTTCAGAACATATAAATTGTTCTTTAACTTTTAATTTCAAGGCATTATTTGTTGAGTGATTTAACTTTATATTATTAGCTTTCAACATGCTATCATCAGTTGAAGTTACTGAACACAGGCTGTCTTTTCTGACCACATGAAAATTTTCCAGAGTTTCATTAGGATAATTTAAAAGAGTAGGAGGAAAGGCTATTCCTTTACAACTAGTACTAACCGTATTCTTTAAATCAGCATTGTTATAGGTAGATTTCAAATATATAGGATCATCTTTCATAGTAGCAATATTTTCTGAAGTCATTTGATTACCTGAAATATCACTCTCATTGCCAATTTGCAAAGTGCTAGCTTTGTCAATCACAGGAATATTGATATCTTTATGATGTTCTAAAAGGTTTGAAGATATAATTGAATTATGCTGTACCTTATTTTGGCTTAACGAACTTCCTGTTGCTGTGATCATGGGTTTTAAGACTTCCTCTGTTGCATTTTTTCCTTTGGAAAGTAAAGAAGTGAAATGACTGTCTTTATAAGTAGTGCTCCCTGTATTCACTAAATCAGTATTATCTGTAGCTTTTCGATATATTGAACCATCTTCTGCAACAACAATATTTTCAGAAGTTATGTGATCATCTGAAATACTATTTTCAGTACCAACTTGCCAGATATTATCTTTGTTAATAACAGGAAAATTAACAATATTTTGGCATTCTAAAAGACTTGAAGATGTGCTTTTTGAGCTATGCTCTACCACATTCCGGTTTAATATATTCTCTGCTGTTGTCATTATGGGTTTCAAAGCATTCTCTGTTTCATTTTTTTCTTTGCAAGCTGGAGGAGTGAAATTGCTTTCATTACATGTAGTGCTGCTCACTGCATTCTCTAACTCTGCATATTTTAAAAATATAGAACCATCTTTTCCAAGAATAACATTTTTAGAAGTTATACAAGATGATGAACTATCTTTTGAAATGTTTTCCTTGAAAATATTATTCAGATGTGAATTTAATGATTTACAGTTGTCAAAATTATTGTGATTGCTAGATACTTGGTTTAAAGACCCATTATTATTATTTGATGAAGGAAATGAAAAACCAAATTTCTCAGCAACTACATTTTGATAATTAGAATTTGTTTTATTTTCAGAATCATGAAGTTTATTTATATCATCAATTGCCACACCAACAAATTTTTCTGCATAATTTTGGCTACCAGTGTTACTACATGTAATTACATCTGATGATTTCAGATAAATTGATCCATCCTTTCCAACAACTATGTTTTCAGGCAATATATGCAATGGAGTATCACTATTTGAGAACTCATTTTCTGAAGTAAATCCATTTGTATGGGTAATATTGTTTTTATCACAATTAGAAGTCTGCAATATTATATTTCCTGTGGCCATTGAATGCATTTGACCATTAATAGTGTTCTGATTGTGTTTTGGTAATTGTATTTCTGATGTAACAGATAAGCCACTATTTGTAGTGGAAAGATCTGTACTTAATACTGTGCCTTTGTCTGATGATATTCTTAAAGTTCTGTCACAAGATCTGTTTGAAATATTATTTTCTGAGGAACTCTCATTAGACACTGATTTCAGATATATACCATCTTTTCCGACATAAACTGTTTCTGAATTAATTTTGAATAAGGTACTGCCTTTTACAAGTTCCGAAGATACCTTTTGCTTCTGTTCTCCAGGTGTTAAATCTTTAATACTTTTATCAACATTTAGAGCATATTTTTCTTTGGGAACATTATAGCTGCTGTTAACATCAGAGATATCAGTTTCACTATTGATTTGCTCAAATTTAGTTTTTGAGCCAATATTTTTATTCATGTGTGAAAATGCTTTGGCATCTTCCAAGACATCTGTAATTTTGCTTTTAGCTGTGCTTCTATCTTTGGAAGTGTTATGTAAAGTATTATATTCTGTTGACTCTCTAGATGGTTTTCGTTTTTTTCGTTCTGCTGTGGTTACAAGTCTTTCATCAGGTTTTTCTACATCTGATTTTTTTCTTGTAGCATTACGCAAATTCCATTTCGACGATTCATTAATTTTACCATTAAATTTTGCAGATCTTAATGTACTCTGAATTTTTGGGAATATATTTTGCTGATCAAGAGCAGTGTGTTTTGCAGTTTCTACCTGCTTCTCTTTGATTGCAACCTTTCCTTTTCTCTGATACTGGTTGGTCATTTTGGGTCCATCATTAAGGTGTGCTACATTTTTGGTATAAACGTCACCACTATCAGAAGCAGTAGTTCTGGAATTAAGATTCAAAATATTCTGATTGTGTAATACTGGAGATATGTTAGAACTAATAGCTTTCGATATAGTTTTATTTTTATCACTCATACTGGATTTCTTAATTCTACTTGCCACTAAATTATCTTCTGTGTTCGCGTTTAAAGAGCCATCTCGTCCAATAACAACATTCCCATATGATTTATGCAATACATTCTGATTTTCTAAGATAGCATCCAGAAGACTAATTCCTGCCGTTGAATGACTGAAAAAAGTATATTATAAAGCAATATTAATATACTCAGCATAAAAGTTTATTCATTTGAAATTTCATGCTAAACTAAATTACAATATCAAATAAACACTTCAACAAACAACATCAGTTGAATGCTTGATAGAGGACGAATTTTAGTGTGCTACCTTTCCCCATACATGAATTGAATTTCAGCTGATTTTTTTTTTATTCCTATGAATTTCAGGAAATGTTCAATCACAAATGAATATTATATTCTACCAAACTGAAACACACTGGCAGCTTGTGAACTATTAAATAGGTAGTGCCAGTATATATATAATTGGAGTGAAACCAACTAAATGTGGGGAAGGGGATCTGAGGGAATTTGGGGGGGGGGATGTTTTGGAAGTGTGGTGTGTGATAACATCTGTTGTTAAATATTATAGCTTCCATAACTCTTTAAATATTATATTAATATTATAGAAAATAGAGATTTAGAGAGCTCTGACCAAGATCTTCAATTTATGTCCAGTGACTTTTTTTCCATAAAAAGCTTATTTTCAAAGTTAGGTAGATCTGAATGTGGCTATTCGTTCACTTAACATGAAAGTGTCCTGACACTTTTTGCAATATAGTGTATTTCTGAATAAAACAAAGAAATTTTTACTTCAAACAAGAAAATTACGGTTATTTTACAATTCTTTTTCTCAGCTTCACGCTTTTTGTAAATTGTGCTAAGTCAGATAAACAAGTCAACTTTTAAAAAAACAAACCAATTAACAGAAATAATATATATACCAAATTAATATACAGAATAACATATATACCAAATTAAACGGAATTTAACTCCAAATTTTATGAAAATATATATATATTTTTTTTGTTGTTTTCGTAGTGATAATTGAAAAAACAGATCAGATTAATGATTCTTTTCAATATGGTATGGTTTTCAGTATGGTATACTTAGTGAGGGTGGTGGTGGTGGTGGTGGTGGGGGGGGGGGGGCTAAAAAACCCTAGTCAAAACTTTTCAGAAAACTATACAAGATAAAAGTTTTTTTACTGGAAGACAGAAGTGATAAAAGAAAAATGAACATATAACTTAATGCAATGTTAAATAAAATATTCACAGCAAAGTTGTAAGCTGGCAATCTGATGTAGCATAACTGCAAAATCGATAATAATCGATTAACCAAAGATCAATAATTTATGGAAATATGGTAAAATCAAAGTCGAGTAAAATATCCAGTGTATTGTAAAAATTTAAAGACAGAGCTAAAACAACAGTGATCAGATAACAGGTGTCCAAGTGTAAGGGGCTCAGACAAAATTATGAAAGTTAAAATTCATATGTCTTTCAAAGGCAAAAGCGGGACATTCAATTAAAATATGTTTGACTGTTAAAATGGGGTTAAAACTCACACTTTGGTACGTCGTTCGCTCATAGAAGAAACGAATGAGTAATAAACAAGTGACCTAAAAAGTAAATCTACAGAAATCAAAACTAAGGTTTAATTATAAAAAAGGAAATAAAATATTAACTTTATGAAGGGAGTTTATATCCAATTTCTTGGGAGGAAGTATTTGGACTTAAATCATTCATGCATTGCCATGCAACCACTTAGCAGACTACTCTCCCTACTCTTGCATTTAGTGAGCAATTAGAATACCTGCGACTTCCTCTTCTCTCATGATACCTTGCATTGCAGCCAGTCTTGAAAAATCTCTTGCTATCAAGAATTTTTTTAGTTATAGTTTCAATTTGAGGAGAGAGAACAATGCTTAGGGTACTGGGATAAATGACATAAATAATTCTAGAAATAGTGAAATTGGTTTAAGGCAGAAAAGAGTATAAAAAAAAAGGGAAGAGGGTACTTTGTAATTACTTCCAAAATTTTCCGTTTTTAAAAATAGCAGTTTTTGTTACTTTTCAGGAGATTTTGGAAACTTTAAGGAAAAATTTGCTAATAAAACAGTTCAAATTAAATTTGAGAGCTTTTCTCAGCAAATAGTAATGTTAATAAAAAAAAATCAGCAATACCATATAGTGCTTCTAAGAAATGGCAATAAGATAACAAATTATTTATATTGTAGTTTAATAAAATATGCCTGAAATAAGGAAAGAAAATATTATTTTTCAGCTTGAATTATGTATTTTTTATAAGGTATATATATACACCGTCATATCAGAATATGACCACCTACCTAATAATGGGAATAACCACCCTTGGCCCGGATGACAGTGGCGAGACAGTGTGGCATGGACACAATGAAGCTCTGGAAGGTTGCCAGAGCAGTGCCCATTCAGACTCCAGCAGATCACAGAGGTTCTGGAGATGATGTGGTTGTGGGTCTGCATGCCGAACCTGTCGATCCAAATGGTCCCACAAGTGCTCTATGGGATTGAGGTTGGGCGATTTCGCCGGCCAAGGGAGAACGGAGACATCGTTGTTGTATTCCTGGAACCAGTCACACACCACCTTAACGACATGGCAGGCACATTGTCCTGTTGGTAGACACCATCACCACCAGAGTAAATGTCCAACATGAAGGGATGTATATGGTCAGTGAGGATGGACAGGTACCTATTGGCATTCAGGGACCCATCCAGTGGTACCAGTGATCCCAAGTCATACCAGGAAAACATCCCCAAGACATGCACACTGCCACCACCCAGCCTGTACTTTTGATCGACAAGTGTGTCTGGTTGTTGGTTCTCGTGTGTCTGACACTGTATCCACCACTGCCCGTCATTCCTGTGGAGTAGAAACTTCGATTCGTCAGAGAAGGCAACCTTTTCCCATTCTTCCACTGACAGTAGTCCCATGCGAACTGCAGCCATCGTTGTTGATGGACTTTGGTTAACATGGGTGCCTTCATGCAGCGTCGACTCCGGAGACCCATGCATAACAGGGTTCGCTCTACTGTTATCGGGGACACGTACCTGGGTACCCCAGTGTTCATTTGAGTGGTCAATTGCTGCACCGTTGCGCATCGATTGTCCTTTACCAGTCGACAGAGTGTGATGCCCCATTGTTCACTTTTGCTTTACCTTAACCAGTTTTGTTTAATTTACGTTATATTTATCATTTTGGGGATTTCTTTATTTCCTTTTTGGCATCACAGCGCTCATTTCCAAGAGTTGGGAGTTGCGCATGCGCAACTCCGATCTTCCGACTTCACCCGCTAAACGCGTGCACAAGGACACGTCCCCTCTTGCGTCATTCATCACTTTATGTTAATGTCTTTCCTGGCATGCAACATGACACGTGTCCAGCTCTTGTCTTTTAAACCGGTGACCTGCGAGTCACTGAAGCGCATAGAGTGCAGAGGCACTAGGCAGTGTAGAGTGCAGAGGCACTCAGTAGAGAGCACAGTGTGTGCAGGAGGAAAGTGCGTTGTAGCACAGTGAGTTTGATGTATCTTCTTCATTGATGTCTTGGTGAGTTGAACTATTTTGGAAATAAATCTGTTTGTTATTTTAAACCTTTTGAGTCTGTAAAGCTGCCAATGCATCTATCATCATTACAAACAATGGGAGTAGAACTAACCACATTGTTTAGAACATCACTGAAATGCTCAGCCCACCTAGCCATGAGAGAATCCTCACCTTCTATAACCTTACCTTGTTTATCCTTCAATCCCTGTATGCCTGTCCGTTTTCTACCACATAAAACATTAACTATCTGGTACAGCTCTCTGCTGTTGTGCTGCCTAACTGCTTCCTCAGCCTTGTCAGCCAAGCTATAAAGCCAAAGATTTTTATCAATAGCTAACTGATCCTTTACACGTTTATTAAGCTCTCTGTAATCCTTTCTATTAGGAGTAGTAGGGTACCGATTAAGGACATTCCTGCAGTTCCTCCTTTCTGAAATATGCTCAAGTGCCTTATTATTTAAATAATTCTGCCTCCTCTGCTCCTTTTTTCCTAAAAGAGTATTGTTAGTTTCTAAAAAAGCCTGTTTAAAAAGGCCCCATTCTTACTCAACTTCAGTACTAAGCAAACCATGACTGTCATAATGACTAAGTAACCTATCATGGTAAGCTTTAGCTATAATTGGGTCTTTCAGAGCTTCAGTATTAAAAGTAAATTTTTAACCCTAGCACAACACTTTTTAAGTTTAAGTTGCAAGACACTTTTAACAAGGTAATGGTCAGATCCAATATTAAAAATCAGATCGAAATACCTAATATTAAAAATAAATAAATATCCCCCCAAACAGCAGTTTGCCAGATGTCTGACAGGACCCTGTTAGTTTATACACCATAGTAGAAGGTCTGAGAAATGGTCGAGTGGTTAGCACGCTTGGCTACCGATCTAAGGGACCTAGGTTCGAGCCCCGGGTAAGGCATGGCTGTTTGTGTCGTTTTTCTGCTGAGGGCCTGCCATCCTCTCAGACCTTCTACTATGGCATATAAACTGACAGGCTCCTGTCAGACCTCTGTGGCAAGCAGCTGCTTGAGAGGGTATTTTTTTTTTATTATTATAGAAGGTCTAAGAGGATGGCAGGACCACAGCAGAAAAATGACACATACATCCATGACTTACCCGGGACTTGAACCCAGGTCATCTTAGATCAATACCCAAGTGCACTAACCACTCGGTCATACATATTTTTAATGCAACTTGCAAAAATTTATATAAAAGCATTATTAAATAATATATTTTTGCACATTATAATTTGAGAAGTTGATATCCCTTTGAGAAGATAAGAGTTAATGGGTATAAAAAAAAAACACTATCATCATCATCCTCAAGCAGCCATGGGCTATCACAGGTCCAACCAGAACATGCAATTTAGTTCTCCAAGCAGATATGTCCTGGGCTACATCTGCTGCATCTGACCACTGCACACTAATTCTAACAAGGTCCTGGGTTTCCCCCTCCTTCTGAGGCCTTTACGCACATTGTTCATAACCCTATTCACAAATCTATAATTATCCATATACGCAACATTGCCAAACCAACGAAGTCTATCTCTGCACAATATTATTTTCATAACTTCATCATTACTTTTAGGTGTATATGCCTATTTCTCCATAGATTCTTAAAAGTCATGGCAGCAATCCCTATTCCTCTATTAATCTCATGCCGCAAACACCTGCAACCATTCAGACTGCAACCATTCAGATTAACTGAATCACAACCTGCCTGACCAATTTTCATCACTTTAGTTTTCTCTCTGTTCATGACCAAACCTACTCTACTATCGAGTCTCATCAACAGCTCAAATGAAAGAGTTCATCTCATCAGCATCATTTGCCAAAAGGGCTAAATCATCAGCATAATCTAAATCAGAAATTTTCGTATCTCCAGTCCATTTAAGGCCAAAATCTTTCCCTTGAAGTGAATTTCGCATAACATAATCAATAACCAAACTAAAGAGAAAAGGAGACAAAATGAACCCTTGTCAAACACTAGAAGCAATGCTAAACCAACTGCTACAAGCCTTACCAACTTTCACACATAACTCAGTGTTATTATAGAGAGATTTCATTATATCTGGTATGCCATACGACCTCACGATCAATCACAAATTATGACAATCAACAGAGTCAAAAGCCTTTTAGAAATCAACAAAGCTAGTAACCAATGGTCTCTGAAACTGTAAACATTTCCCAAGAATCTACCTAAGTGAAAAAATCTGATCTACACATCCCCTGCCACTTCTGAATCCACACTGCTCATCACGCAATTGTCCGTCAACCAGATTCTAAAATCTATTAAGCACAATCATGTAAAGATCTTTACCTGAACAGAAAGTAGGCTGATACCCCAAAAGTTATCACAAGAACTGCAATCACCTTTTTTTAAAAATAGGGATAATAATAGCTCTAGTAAAATCCTTAGAAACGATGCCTTTATCATAAAAAACATTCAAATTTCAGTCATCCATGTGATAACAGAAACATTCTCAACTCTAAGCATTTCAGCAGTTATTTCATCAACCTCTGGGAATTTATAGAGTTTAAGTTTAGAAATTGCCAAAATAAATTCAGATTGTGTTATAGGGCCAACATTAAAGTCAATAATGCATCCATCTATCATTGTTACAAAGAATGGGAGTAGAACTAACCACATTGTTTAGAACATCAAAATGCTCAAGCCACCTAGCCATGACAGAACCTCACCTTCTATAACCTTACCTTGTTTATCCTTCAATTCCTGTACACCTATCCATTTTCTACGACACAAAACATTAACTATCTGGTACAGCTCTCTGCTGTTGTACTGTCTAACTGCTTCCTCAGCTTTGTCAGCCAAGCCATCATACCAGATTCTTATCAGCTGCTAAGTTGGGTTGTTTTACCTCTGAGCAGCACTTTTTTGCATACCATGGGCTAAATGGCCAGGTCACATGGAACCCGAAGGCTGGGGGAGGGTACCCGCTGGAACAGCTGTTGGGAGATAGATGGTAGCTTCCCATCAAGGCCTTCCAGCATGTTTTTTAACGTGCACAGGGTATGGCTCTCCCGCACACAGGGTCACAGCTTAACGTCTCATCCAGTGGACGGCAGCCTTTCCAAGTCCATCAGAGTCCCCTAATGACCATCGGCAGGGCAGAATTTTTTGCGGAGATAAATCTCAATGCTGACCCAGCTGGGACTTGAACCTGAGAACTACAGATTACGAGCCTGGCACACTACAGACTGAGCCCCCCACCCCAACTGCTAAGTGATCCTTTACATGCTCACTAAGCTATTTATAATGATTTCTATTAAGACTAATAGGGTATTGATTAAGGACATTCCTACAGTTCTTTCTTTCTGAAATAAGCTCAAGTGCCTTATCACTCAAATAATTTTGTCTTCTCTGCTCCTTTTTATCTAAAAGAGTATTGTTAGTTTCAAGAAAAGTGTTTAAAATGGTCCCATTCTTCCTCAACTTCAGTAGTAAGCAAACCATGACTATCATAATGACTAAATAACCTATCATGGCAAGCTTTAGCTATAACAGGGTATTTCAGAGCTTCAGTGTTATAGGTAAATTTTTTTTTAACCTTAGTGCAATACTTCTTAAGTTTAAAATTGTAAAATACTTTTAACAAGATAATGGTCAGATCCAATTTCAACTCCTGTATATGGCCTGATATTTCTAACAGAACTAGCACATTTGGTGTCAATTAATATATAATCAACCATATTCTTATGCAGCCCATCTGGTGAAACCCATGTGTACTTATGTATGTCACGGTGTTTGTAATAAGTGTTAGTTATTCTCAAACCATTAAGTTTGCTCACCTGTAGGATACATTGCCCATTGCAGCTACCAATACCAAATGACCCTATCACCCCTCTCCAAAGGTCAGAGTCAGTACCAACTTTGGCATTGAAGTCACCTAGAACAAGAGTAATACTCCTTTCTTGACAGAATTCAAAATATCCTGAAGTTGTCCATAAAACCTATCCTTCTCACTCAGTGGGGGAATAATAGCAGATAACATTCAACTCTTTTAAGTTACAGTGTCAGGTATCTGAAATTGAAATCACTGTGGTGGCCGATATATTTTAGTGTGTTCAAAAAATAAAATAAACAACTTTAGAATCTAATCCTGAAGTAACTAATGAATGGAAAAATGTTATATTATTTATCAAAAGAAAGAGCATTTAATTGTGCTTAATAAAATGGCAAAAATTCGATGCAAAAATGAGAGGTTAAATTTTTAAGTGTTTTATTAAAACATTATAAAATTTTACTGTATTTTTTCCACATTATCTTTAGTAAAATTTCAAATATATATATATATTTCTTTTCCCAATTTTTTTATATATTATTTTTATTATTCCAATATAAACAGTCCATAACATTCCAATTATTGCTTAAATCTTTCATTTATCGCATTTTTTCTTAAATTATTTAGGCTTTACTATTTACATTAAAAGTTTAGAAAGCATTATCACTGTAGTAGCTATAAATAGCACAAATCATGCAGAAATGCAACTGATCAATAATCTAAGGGACAGCAGAATAAAGACATAAACTAAATCGGTGCTACTTGATGCTGTTTACAGTGACTGAACGTGCTCATACGTTCACTGCAGACTCAAATAGATTTGTTTTTAAATTCTATCATAATTTTTTCAAGCAGAATCAACAGGTAAAAAATATATATCAGATGTAAATGTCATTTTTATATTTAATTAGAAACAGTTAAAAAAAATTCAGATTTCTATTTGAAATTTTTTTTCACAACTTGCACTATGGGAGTAAAATTTCGCTCTCCAATCACTAGAATGGGAAAGATGAAAGTGATACAGTAAGGGTTAATGCTTGCCTGAAATTTAGCTGTAAGAAACCTTTCATTAAGGCACTCATATCCTAGAAAAGCAAAAATAATGTGTCTGCTGAGAAGCAAGCCTACGTGTTGGAGATGCCTGTTATCTTCCCTCTCTGAAAAGAGAAATTTAAGATACTTTTAAAAATCTGACCTTTATCGGACCATCTGGTCTCTTAAAAGCTGAGAATATCAAGGTTATAATGGTGGAATTCTTGTGTAAGAACATCAAGAGAATAATCTCTGTGCAGAGTCCTCACATTCCAACTACCTATGGAGAGAAAATGATTAGAGGGATGTTTAAAGAAACTACGTTTACTGAGAGAGAAAATGCCGACAATATCAAACAGCCCCCTAATCGTAGGCACTGGGCAAAGACCCATTCCCCCACCACTAAAGGCTGAAGCCATCTATACTGGAAGGCTTCCTCCAATGTAGGATTTGACATTGCCTGCAGAAACAAGAATTCAGGTACCTGCAATGACCTCTGCTTATGATTATCCACCAGCTGATAAAACATATCCTGTGAATCAATTCACTTGAGGCTGTCAACCCACAAACAGAAAACATAGTGGAAGATTTTCCCTCTACAGAAGCCCAAAAGTGCAACAAATTCAGGATCCATAATCAAGTTCAGATACTTATTCCAGTCAAGTTTATATGGTCAGCACCAGGACCCTGTGTGGTTGACTACTACTCAGCAGGGTAGAAAAAAAAAGAAGCCATAGTTGTCCAGATTAGTAGGCCACAATAATCTGGCAGCCCTCCCCTTCCATTCTCTTCCACAAGAGAGTATCTCTTTTGAAAGGTATTAACAGCCTGCACCATGAGAAGGACATTAGGTGCAAGGCCTGGCCAGTTCTATGCAGCATCACAAGGGATTGGTGCATAGCTCTCCTTCCAGTGATTACCGGTGACTATCTAGTGATTACCGGTGACTACCTTTCCGGTGACCGGTGACCACCTACCTAGTTTACCGGTGACCACCTACCTAGTGATTACCGGTGACTACCTACCTAGTGATTACCGGTGACTACCTTCTAGTGATTACCGGTGACTACCTAGCTACTATTTACAGACAGACCAACAGCAAAGTAAAATATACTGGACCACAAGTGAGTACAGTACAGCCTGTATATGTCATGGCATAGAGTTTACCAGTGTCTGAAAGTCAGCAGGTGGATACAACACCATTTGTCCACATGAAATGTGATCAACTCCTGCTTGTTTGATGCAGCTCAAAAATGTTGCCTGAGAAGTTGTTTCAGAAGTTCCCATAGATTTTCCAGCAGGTTGATATCTGGTGACTGCAGTGGATATGGTATGTGTAAAAGCTGTCTCATGCTTCTCAAGTCACTGGGTGACTACATGTGCTCTGTTGATGTCATCCTGAAAGACAGTTCTCTCTTCATGAAAGAAATGCTGTACCACTGGATGAAGACAATCACTCAGGACTAGCAAATGGCATTGATCTTCTTTCTAATGGAATGAGTGCACCAAAACCATGCTACAAGAAGGAACCCCACATCATTACAGAACTACCAGAACCCTTAACAGTAGGAAACAAGCAATCAGAGTTTTAATCTTGCTTTGGTTAGTGTCATGTGTGCACTCATCCATTTGTCAGAAACAAAGCCTAGGATGATTCATCAGACCATATCACATTGCTCCACTGGAACATGATGATGTGGGTTGACAGATGTGATGAGTGGCTTGTGAAGTGCAACTTGACTGTATATCCAGCTCTATGGAGTTCTCGTTGTACTGTTTTTGATGAAACTGGCCTCTAGCATCCCATGTTGAAATCTGTGTGCAACTGATTGGCAGTGGCATGTCGGTTTTGCTCTGCACATCACACTAACAGTCAAACATTCCAATTCTGGAGTATGTTCTTCTGGAGATAATGTCTTCCCTTTAGATTTCCATTCAGACATGACTTGGAAACTTTTTCTCCTGAAAAATTGGAAAGTTCAGTTGTCTTAGTGATCGAAGCTGCTGTCAAACATATAACAACATGACTAGTCTCCCCTTTTGAAATTGCTAAGTTATTCTCTCAACAACATGGTACCAATAATTACGTGAAACTACACCATGTTTGCTTATATAGACATGAGGTCAAGCATGCTGGGATATCATTTGCATGTTTCACTCTTCATCGGTGTCACCTGTTCCTTTCCAGTCTTCAATAGATGTTGTTTAATAGAAACTGCGTGCTTTCCACAAACCTTAGTGTTTCCATTTTTCTGTTCATTACCCGTAGATAATAACTCGGACAACAGCAACAGTGGCTCAACAGTGGTTCAATAGCCTGATGAAGTGGTGAGTAAGAAAAGAAGCTGTCTTTTCTTTACAGCAGCTTTTTCCAAACTTTTTTGCCATGCAAACCCTTTTCATGGTAATATATAATTTTACAAAATCTTTACAAAAAATATTTCAGAGTGATTGTGTCATTTTCATGTGCTGTGTTCTAGGAAAGAATTTCAAGTGATTACAAACTCTAATAAGGCTATTTTCAATTTCTGATCAGTATATGACTAGAGACTACTAAGTTTAATTCGAAAACAGTAAATAAATCGCATATGAAAAATTAAGTATCAGAATCCAATTTTGAAATTAGCATGTAAACAACATAATAACCTATACTGCCATGAAGCAAGTAGCAAGCAAAACAGCGGATCATCAGCACCACAGCAGAAGAAAATGTAACTAGCACTGCTGTTGCTTCACGTCTTGAAATTGGCAAGCATTCCTATTATAAAGGCACCGACCAAATATTGTTAGAGTTCAACTCTGCCACAATTTTTTTTCTTATTTCACAAACCATATTGAAGGTTTTAATCATTTATTATGAAAAACAACTGACACTCTTCAAATACCAATTGAATAAAAAACTGCCAGTCTTGAACATGTACCTTTAATAAATAAATAAATAATAAATACCCCCTCAAGCAGCTGCTTGCCACAGAGGTCTGACAGGAGCCTGTCAGTTTATATGCCATAGCAGAAGGTCTGTGAGGATGGCAGGACCTCCTTTTTATAGACATAAAATTTACTTAGATAGCTATACCATAAACCCACAGCACCAATTTATACCATACTCACACCATAATATAAAGCATAAAAGAACACATTCCATATAGTTTTGGTACATAACAATGCATGCTGCCATACCCACATTCCATGTGCTTGAAGATAAGGCAATATATGCAACAGCAGAGTGAGCAAGTTATCTTTTAAATAGGAACACAGGAAAAAGAAGCACTGCACATGACTCAAAATACATCACAACTTGCACCAATGCAGGAAAGACAAAGGGATAAGTATATGAAAAATGCACCTTCAATACCTAGGCTTTCAAAACTTTACAGAAAAATGTGTTCACAACAGTTAAGTTGAAACTCATAAGTCAATTCTGGAAAACTGCTTGAACAAGATATAAATAAACAGAATTGATGGTGATGTGAAAATTGGTACTAAGGAATGGCAATTCAAACAGTGATATGGATTCTTTATTTTATAGCATTATCAAGATTTGCACCAAATTGAAAAGAAAAGCATTATTTTCTGAGTTTAAACTACGTATTTTTTTTATAAGATATACATAAAAATAAATTTCAAACTAAGAATTTTTTAAAAAAATTGCAGTTTCTTTCATTGTGCTAGTGATGCTTACCAGAACCAAAGTGACATTTGTTTAATTTCTGAAATGCTATATAGCTAGCTGATGGTGTTCAGAGAGTTAATGCTGTTGATGAGGTTGGTAATGAAGTAGACTTGGTAATCAACACAGAGAAAATTAAAATAAGAAAAAGGTGTAACTGGTAATATTTCTTTTGCATGCCTTTGGTGCAGGTAAGGCTCTCAACATAATTCCAACACAATACCACTTTGCATCAGTGGTATTGCACTGGCTTGCAGTGAAGCTGCAACTTCTAGGTTCAAGTCATGGGATGGCACAGTTTGTCTGTGTGTGTTTTCTCTAACCGAGGCAGTGATCAGCAGTAATTTTGATCTTAGTGGGGGCATGTCCTGGTATGAGAAGGCCTGCACAAACTAGGAGTAGTTTCTAGGACCCTTCTCCATCCTTCATTCTGCAATAAAAATTAGAAATTACTCTAAATTAATTTTGCTTTTATATGATGCAGACTTTATTGTTTAAGGATTTTGAACATCTATTTTTTTCCTTTGTTGCAACACTGATGAAAAGATTTCAACTACAATTTGCTAAAATATTTAGAGATATTATGAAACTGTTTATGAATGTTTTAGAGGAAAGATACATAACCATATTAAACTAAAAAAAAATATAGCATTTTAGGAATAATACTATAATAAATATTCAAAGGGAAAATACCTTCCTTGTTGGGCATCTGATGAATTTTTTGAGGATGTTGATCCTACTGAATTGGTTTCCACTACACTGTACAAAAAAAAATGCATAGCATCAAATCAAAAAAATATCACTATAAAAGCAAAGATTACTAATAAACAATCTACACAACAGCATTTAAAAGAAAATTTAAATTTCCCTTTTTTCACAGCCAATCAAATAGAAAACCAAACACAATATAACTCTGCTTATTGGAAAAGACAACCATGCTTATCCAGTAGAACTAGGCTTTTACCATCTTTGGGTAGGACAACTTATGAAATGGTGTCATCCTTATTTATTAAAAATCAGTTCTCCACAATTAAATTTTAAAAATCATACTTAATATGATTTTTAAGACATAAGGAGGAGTGATCACTGTTGGTACAGGATCAGCCATAGACAGGAGGACTGTTTATTTTTAACATATGATTTTTAAGAGTCAGTAAAACAAGGAGCAACTGTTGCATTTGGATTCACATCAGTGCAACTGACTGCATTGCTAGCCTCCCTTTTCCACGAAATATTCATGCTGTCTGACGTTTTCATTATCCACGATAGGAACCCTCTTAGACTTTCTTTGAAATCACTAACCATCAATGAAAATAGCTCAGCTGACAAAAACAGGCCCAACAAGGTAATCAGAAGCAACATAAAAATGAGCAATGAAAGCAACTTCAAAGCCATAGAACCAAAAACACATTTTGGCCCATAAAATTGGCAGGATGACAAGATTGAGTCAAGCTCACATGACCAAATGGGGAGACACTCTTCAATTACAGCTTCTCTCATTTAGCTAAGCAAAATCTCCAAATTTAGCCCCAAAAGACCATAAAATAATACAATGTGAAAAGACAAGATGACAGGCACTGTATGAAGTGAAATTTATAACTGTCTATGCTGCAAGTCCCATGGGCAGGAATAAGTGCCCATTCCCATCCAGTTACACTGCAAAAATGAGGGACTACAGCACCACTGTCATGAGGGTTATGATGAATCATCTTCAAGGTTGACATGCCCATTGGAGTGCTTATTAGAGAAATGAGTTTTGACTACTCAGAACAGAAAGTAGGCTGATACTCCTATAGTTACAACAAGAACTGCAATCACCCTTTTAAAAAAAAAAAAAAAGGAATATTAATAATAGCTTTGATAAAATCCTTAGGGTTGGGTTGTTTTACCTCTGAGCGGCACTTTTTTGCACACCATGGGCTAAATGGCCAGGTCACATGGACCCCGAAGGCTCAGAAAAGGTGGGGGGAGGGGACCCACTGGAATAGCTGTTGGGAGACAGATGGTAGCCTTCCATCAAGGCCATCCAGTGTGTTCTTTAACGTGCACAGGGTATGGCTCTCCCGCACACGGGGCCACGGCTTAACGTCCTATCCGACAGACAGAGGCCTTTCCAAGCCCATCGATGTCCCCTACTGACCGTGGGCAGGGCCGGGAATTTTGCGGAGATAAATCTCAACGCTGACCCAGCTGGGACTTGAACCTGGGAACTACAGATTACGAGCCTGGCGCGCTACCGACTGAGCCACCCCAACCCCTAAAAAACCTTAGGAACAACACCTTTATCATAAAAGATATTCAAAATTTCATAGCCATGCGATAACAGATTCCCAGCTCTACACACATTTCAATAGTGATTTTATCTACCCTGGAGATTTATGCAGTTTAAGTTTAGAGATGGCCAAAGTAACTTCAGACTGTAAAATATGGACAACATCAAAGCCAGTAATGCATCTATCCTCATTACAAATAATGGGAGCAGAAATATTGTTCAGAACATCTTTGAAATGCTTTGCTCACCTAGCCATGACAAAATCCTCACCTTCAATAATCTTACCATGTTTATCCCTCAATCCCTGTATGCCAACCTGTTTCTTCCCATGTGAAAGATAAACTATCTGGTACAACTCCATGCTTCCTCTGATTTATCACTGCTCATTTCAGAGTAATTTCATCTACTCCTTGGAATTTATGCAGTTTTAATTTGTAGATAGCAGAAGTAATTTCTGGTTGTGCTATAGTCAACACTAAAGCCAGTAATGTCATCTATCATCATTACAAACAATGGGAGAAGAATTAACCACATTTTTTAGAACATCACTGAAATGCTTCACACCTTGTCATGATAAAATCTTCACCTTCAACAACCTTATCATGCTTATCCCTTAATCCTTATATACCTGTTTCTTCCCACACAAAACATTAACTATCTGGTAGAACTTTCTGCTGTTACACTGCTTCCTCTGCTTTGTCAGCCAAACTATCAAGCCAAATACACCGAAGAGATAAAACATTATGACCACCTGCCTAATATGATGTTGATCCTTTACATGCCACCAAAACAGCTCTTACTCAGCGAGGCATGGATGCTACAAGATTTCTAAAGGTGTCTTGTGGTATCTGGTACCAACACGTTACCAGCAGATCCTTTAACTCTTGTAAGTTACATGGCTGAGCCATCACAGATCGGATATGCTGTTCCAACACAAACCAGAGATGCTTGATTGGATTGATGTCTGGGGAATTTGGAGGCCAGGGCAATACCTGCAAGTCTTCCTCATGTTCCGTGAACAATCTGGGCAGTGTGGCGTGGCGCATTATCCTGCTGAAAGAAGGCACTATTAGAGGGGAATACCATTGCCATGAAAGAATGTACCTTGTCTGCAATGATGCTTAGGTGGTAGACATCATAGTTTCCTGCACATGAATGACTGGACCCAGAGTTTCCTAGCAGAACATTGCCCAAACCATTACACTTCCTCCACCAGCTAGTTTTTGTCCCACAATGCATCCTGGTGCCAACACTTCCCCAGGAAAACAACACACACATACCCAGTCATCCACATGGTGCAACAGGAAACGAGATTCATCGGACCAGATTCCCTTCCAATCATTCAAGGTTCAGTTTTGATGCTCACATGCCCATTGTAGGCGCTTTTGACAGTGAACTGAGGTTAGCATGGGCACTTGGAGTGGCCAGTGGCTTTGCAGTTCCATTTTCACCAGGGTTTGATGTACTGTGTGTTGTGACACATTACACCCATCACCAGCATTCAAATTATGGTGAGTTGTGCCACAGTATCCCTTCTGTTGGCTCATACCATATGGGATAGCCTTCACTCACCTCTAGAATCAATGAACCATGGTCAGCCCACAACTTGCCAGTGATTCATGGTTTTTCCTCCTTGGACCACTTTTTGAAGGTACTAACCATGGCTGACTGTGAGCACCCCACAAGCCTTGCCATCTCAGAAATGCTCTGACCCAGTCATCTGGCCATTACAATTTGGCCTTTGTCAAACTCGCTTAGGTCCGCTGCCTTTCCCATCTGAAGAACAAGAACATTGATTAATAGAGCTCAGTATCAGGTTTATTTATACCATTTTATGACCTTCACACGTGCTGCGGTTTACCTGCTGTTGTTTTGATTTGCATAAAGATATGCTGGTCATAACATTTTGGCTCTTTGGTGTATTCTTATTAGCTTTCAAGTGATCATTTACATTTTATTAATCTCTGTGTAATGCTCTTTGTTAGTATCAGTGTAGTGATGATTAAGGCTATTCCTGCAGTTCTTTCTTTCAGAAATAAGCTCTAGTGCCTTGTCACTCAAATAACTTTGTCTGCTCTGCTCCTTTTTACCCAAAGAGAACCATTAATTTCAAGAAAAGCCTGTTTAAAATGGTTCCATTCTTTATGAATTTCAGTGGTAGAGTTATTCTATTTCAAATCAGGCAGAGGGTGTCATATGATCTTGAAGATTCTATTGGAAAAAAAAGCATGTGAGAGTACCTTTCATAAGAACATCAGAATGACATATGCTTTCCATCATATATTTGTTTCAAAAGTTATGGCCACTCAAAAATGGCATGTGTTATATTCATAATATTGCGAAAATTATTCATTCAAACGTTTTAATTTATTTTTTATTTAAGAGATCATATTTGACACATACATATAAAAGTTATGGGATTCTTTTATTGTTAATAGGAAAGTTTTGAAAAATCATCAAAATAAGCTAAGGCTATTTTTCTTGATTTCTTGTTCACATTACATGCTAAAATCTGGCAACACCTGGGGAAAAAATTTATTATATGGGTAGTAAATGTAATCAGCTCTCCCCTTTTTCACTTTAATATATTAAACATTTGTTCCCAAAAATTATCAAATATTAAAAATGTGAAAAAAACTTGAAAAAAAAAATGAAATATTAAAAAAAAATATTTAAAAAAATTTGAAAGTTTTGCAAAATTAAAGACAAAGACTTGAGTTAAATAAAAGTGAAAAGAAACATTGATGCATTTTGGATTAACAACTTCTTTTTAGGTCTCTGAATATTTCAATAGTTTTAGTTTCCTAACTGCTGCATTATGAAGGAACTGTATTGAATTTAAATAAAATGTTCTGCTAAGTTAAACTGAATTTGTTATTCCCCTATTTTTGCACAAATAGTAGTTTAACTAGATTTCATTTAATTGTAATGTTTAAAGACCTCATTTATAAAAGTAATAATACACTAAGTAAAATAGTAGTCCTACCTGGTCTAGTGGTTAGTATACCTGACTACTAAGACCAGTGAGGCATGTCCTTGTGTGTTTGTATGTTGTCTGAGAAACCAGGAAAAGCCTAACATAGCTTTTAGGTTATCTCCATCCCTTGTAAAGGGCAGTACCTTCTTCCATTTTTTTTAAAAGATTTAAAATTAATTTTAAAAAATACAGTATATAAATAAATACCCCCTCAAGCAGCTGCTTGCCACAGAGGTCTGACAGGAGCCCGTCAGTTTATATGCCATAGTAGAAGGTCTGTGAGGCTGGCAGGACCTCAGCAGAAAAACAACACGAACATCCATGCCTTACCTGGGGCTCGAACCCAGGTCCCTTAGATCAGTACCCAAGCGATTTAAAATAATTTTAAAAAATACAGTATATGCCCGTCCCGTGGCCAAGTGGTTAGCACGCTTGGCTACTGATCTAAGGGACCTGGGTTCGAGCCCCGGATTAGGCATGGATGTGTGTGTCGTTTTTCTGCTGAGGTCTTGCCATCCTCTCAGATCTTCTACTGTGGCATATAAACTGACAGGCTCCTGTCAGACCTCTGTGGCAAGCAGCTGCTTGAGGGGGTATTTATTTATTTATTTTTATTTATTTATTTATTTATTTACAGTATATGGCATGTGCTAAGCATCATGGGTGAATTTTTTTTATAATAAACATATTTATATATTCAGCATACCTTTCATCAAATTTAATTAATTGGTCTTTTTCACCAAAAAGAAAAAGAGAAGGCATCACATTTTTTGCTCCACGCATTTTTCTTAAATGAGGTGCAGGTTGTTTTTTCAACAAAGGAATAGTTTGACCCACAGGGGGCTTGGTAAGACCTAATCTATCAGCAATCCTTTGTTTCACTGAAGGGGCCACTAATGGTCTAGATGCTAGTCTTGATCGCTTTGATTGCTGTAAAAGAAATGAGTTTTAAAGAATTTACATACAGTGAAACTATATTACAACATACTTCATTGTAATGAACTTTTCAAAAATTCCTAGAATTCCTTCATAATACACAACTAAAAATCTTAAAATAATTATAGATCAAAAAAGATTTGTTTAACCCATTCCAACCATATAATGAATCAGACTCATGTGCATAACATTATCCAAATATTAAACCAATGAGTCAGATTTGTTATGATTTTTTGAAAGACTAAAATATTTAATATTCATGATTATGCTGTTATAATGTTAAATGCTCTTGAGCAATACTATTCCACACTGGTTTCCATAAATTAAGGAAAGTTAAGTCAATGGGAAGCTAACATCAAAATTCTATAACTTCTAAAATAAGTTTTTTTTTGTTTTGAAACATGTGATTGCAGATAAAGATCTCAATCAAATAAATCAATATCTCAATTTTCAACAATATTCGTTCAGTATTTAATGAGTTGTGGAATTGAATATTTAGCGATAACAATGCCAGTCACAAAAATTGACTTCAGAAGTTAATTAAAACTTAGTAATAAGTATTGTATGAAAGTGTTTAATAAAATAATTTTGTATTTTAGAACTTTGTGTAAAGAATTCTTTCACTATTCTTCAGTTTTGTATAATCCTCAAGACTGGCTGCTGTTGTTAAATATTCAAACTTCCATAACTCATTAAAAACTGAACAAATATTGTTGAAAATCGAGATATTGATTCATTTGATTGAGATCTTTATCTGTAATCACATTTTTCAAAACAAAAATAAAAACTTATTTTAGAAATTATAGAGCTTTGACGTTAGCTTCCCATTGATTTAACCTAGGGATTTTCCTTAATTTATGGAAATCAGTGTACATCTAGCCTACATCTAATAAGTAATAGATGAAAATATTACCATAGTATGGTAATAATTGCATCTACTACTTCGGAACTTTTGAAGCATTGTGCCCTAAATAAAAATAACACCATGGTGAAAAACTCATGGCTTAACCATGAAAATAGATGTAAGCTAGATGCAGAATAGTATTGCTCAAGAGCATTTAACATTATAACACAATTGTGAATATTAAATATTTTGAAACTTTTTTCTGTGTATCTCAAGTAATGATCTTTGAGAGACAATAGACAGTTTTTAAAAATAATTTCCTTTGAATTTTATTAGCATTTAAAATTTTAATTTATATATCATCAAAAATGCTTTGTTGTATAAAGAATAACAAATGCTTAGAAATTTATATTCAGTTTTTATTTCCCTTCATTTCTTCAATTGACGAAAATAAATGCTGCCCTCTGGCATCAATATTAACAAATTAAATATGGTCTCAATGAGTTAATGAACTAATATTCTGCAACCCAAAAATTATTTTACAAGTTTGCAAAAGTTCAACTAGAAAGGGACAATATTAATTTAAGTTACAGGAAAAGTTAAAATATAGAAATCAAAACATTTCAAAAATATCTATTTTCTTATAAAATATAAAATAATAAATACCCCCTCAAGCAGCTGCTTGCTATGTACCCTAAAAATTAAAAAAAAGTATAACAATGATGAAATCCCTTTCTGAATTCATATGCCAGCAATATTTCTTCTGTTGGTAAATAGATTTCAGTGCCCTATCTTTCTTTAGGCAAATAGAAATTCAATAAGCGATTGCATCATTGGTAGGCTTTACTTTTAAGAGTGCAGATAGGAAGATCTGCATTTTTAATTTATACAATTTTACTTCAACACTCAAAATACCTAGCATTGCTTCATAGAAGAAAATTGCTACATTCATTATGCTACTCTGCATGTCCTTAATTTCCATTTGACATGCTTGTAGAAACTGACCTTCATTAAATCCCCCTTCCCCTTTTGGGGGGGGGGAGAGAAGAGATCCATAATTTAAGGTAATCAACAGCATTCTGGATTTGACAATCTTTCACAAGATATAGCTCACTGATATATATTCTATTGTGAGATTTCCACTCCCCACTCTTTTTTTTGGGGGGGGGGACACACAATATAGCCTATGATAATCCCCATATCACAAGCTTTGACATCTAACTTCACTACATACGGCCCTCACATTAAAAATATTCAGTGGAACAATAATTTTTCACATTTCCCTTTTTTTAGAGCAAGGAAAAAGCATGGAGTAGGTCTAAATTGCAGGGGGGGGGAAGACATAACTTTTTTTGTTAGGCACGGATATTCTATAAAGAATAATGCAACAGCCTAATTAATAACGCAGTGTACATTCCACTAGGTTTTTTTTGTTTAAAGCACACCATTAGTCTGACTTTTATCAGGCTTTTACAAATTGAATGTGCAATGTTTTTTGGGTGTACTATTATTCAGCCCCTTCCCTTCCCCCTTACCTTCAGCTGACATAGGCCTGGCTGAGTTATTTAACCTCTGAGCAGCACTTTTTTGCATACAATGAGCTAAATGGCCAGGTCACAAGGACTCAGAGAAGGCTGGAAGAAGGGGACCCACTGAACAGCTGTTGGGAGACAAATAGCAGTCTCTCATCAAGGCCATCCAGCATGTTTTTTAGTGTGCACAGGGTATGGTTCTGAACACAGGGCCACTGTGATGGTCCACCCATTTACTTTTACTTAACCAGCTTTACTTTATTTACATTATGTTTATCATTTTGGGGATTATTATTTCACTTAGACTTATCACATGTGCAACTCAGACTTTTGATTGTCAGCCATTATTGCGCGCGTTTAAGACATGCCCCCTCTTGCATCATAGCTAGCACGCGATCATCAGATTATGCAAATGTTTTTCCCAGCATGCAACAGATACATGCCAGAATGTATGCCACATGTATCTAAGTGACATGAAGTCACAGAGTTGAATTAGAGTAGAGAGAGCATGGAGATGGAGTCAGTATGAGTCAGTAGTAGTCAGTTGGAGTATGAAGGTGGTGAATGAGGAAGACGTTAGTAGTCAGTTTTTGTGAGTCATATTTAGAGGATTTTTTTGTTACTCTGATTTTTGTATTTGGAAATAAACTTTGTTATCTATATTTGACTTTGCTATTTTTCTCTTGAGCAACGTTAATTGTTTTTTGATTAGAACAAATTGACAATCTTTTTTGAATTTTTGCTTGATAAGTAACGTTATATACATAACGAACCCTATTTCAACTTTATTTGACAAGTTAATATTGCTTGATGCCTGATATGCTATCTGGCGTTTGAATCTATTTTGGATCAGACAAAAGGTCTAACTTGAGAAAGTTACTAATCTTTGGAACATTACACCAAGGCTTAATGTCCCATCCAACAGCCAGATGCCTTTCCAAGCCCAGTGGTTTCCCTACTGTCTGAAGGCAGGGAGTGTTGCAGAGATAAATCTCAATGCTGGTTCAAGAGGGACTCGAACCTGGGAACTATTGATTATGAGCCAGGCATGCTACCGACTGAGCCATTCCCACCCCCATGGGCCTGGCCTGGGAGGAGGTAAGCTTTTTTATAGCCAATGACACTCTAAGCATCAGTCTCAGCAACAGGAAGAGAGGTAATGAATGCCAAAGTTGCAATATTTGGCCTCTCAGAAGCCAAACTGATCAACTCCATAAAATAAAAAGTGGAGAAAATTGATGATTCTCTAAGATTTAATTTTAAAACTTTACTTGAAAATATAAACAAAGAGTGGCACTTTTTTGCACACAATGGGTTAAATGGCCAGGCCACATGGACCCAAAGGCTCAGAGAAGATTGGGGGAGGGGACCCACTGGAACAGCTGTTGGGAGACAGATGGTAGCCTCCCGTCAAGGCCATCCAGTGGGTTCTTTAACCTGCACAGGGTATGGCTCTCCCGCACACGGGGCCATGGCTTAACATCCCATCCAACAGATGGTGGCCTTTCCAAGCCCATCGGTGTCCCCTACTGTATGAACAAAGAAATATTATGTAGAGTAATATTATAGATATAGGTTCTATATTACAAGATGTAAAAATATATAAAAATAATGTGCTTGAATACTAAAATTGCAAAATTTACAAAAAGTGGAGTTGATCTGTTAGCTTTTGAGAGGCTCATTTGGTGGTAATATAAAGGTGTCTTTAACAAAAATTTCTGAGATTAATTAGAACATTGATATCACATTTCTTTTATACATATGCTAGTTTCTACAAGGAACAAATAAAACTACAGCATCACAAACAACCTATAATAAAAATGAAAAAAAAATAATGGCTAAATCCACTGATCTGTCCCTTTTTCTCAGGGGTGTGTGAGAAAAGCAACCTTTTAAATTTAAGCAATAAAAGAAATTTGTTTTGTTGTATAATTACTAATAAAATACTATTATTTGCATTTTTGCCACTGGTTTGAAAAAACTTTTAAGGAGTGAAAAAGTAAGTAAGTGAAAAACTTTGTTTTATCTGAAAACAAGATTCCCATATGTGCCAGAGGCAATATACATTCTTCTAGTTTTACTACATCACTGTAAAAAAAAAGTCTTATTAAAGTAAATATCTTTGAAAATTTGTTTAAATTTTTTATTTTCATAAAGTTTGGAATTAAATTCTACTCAATATGGTATATAGGGACCTTGAAAGGTATATCATAAATCAGGGAGTGGTATCAGGGCACAAAACTGAATCAAAAAGGTCTAGTAAGCATGGTGCTTAAAATGCATCACTATGTAGATATCAATCTTTCAAACTACTCATCTCATGAGGAGTTTTCTACACTGGCATGCACAACAACACAGAGCCTAATGCAAATCCCACAGATAGGGAGGCCTGACGTGATATTATGTGCAACTGCAAACTGTATACAACATACAGTTACACATGAAAACATCAAATGGACTGGACACATTAGTAAAATGAGACACAAAAACACAATTTCTGGAGAAAAAAATGGGTTCTTTAATGGTGCACATCACATCAGATGTTTGAAGTTTCTTCCGTTGGTATGAATATAGGCATTGGCATGGTGACATAAGGACTGTTGAATGTATTCAAACATTACAGGGGTATTTCAGACATACTCTGTCACATCTTGAATGTGATGCTACAACTCTTCTACATTGTTCACAGGGGAAGTGTAAACAATTGTTGCGATGTGTCCACACAGATAAAAATCAAGTGGGTTCAGGTTCAGCGATCAAGTAGACCAGTTTACAAGTGTCTCAGGATAATGCCCTATCCAACATTGTGGATAGTGATCCTGGAGCCATTGTCCCACACACCAACTGAAGTATGGCAGTGCATCATTGTGCATAAACCACATGTGGGACATAGGGCCAATGGTGCATTGTCCAGCAGCCCATGTAAAACAGTATCGAGGAAGTGTGTGTAATCCAGACCTACGAGGTGTGCAGGTAGCCAATAAGGGCCAATGAGCATGTTTCCCACAATGGCAGCCCACACGATGTTTAAATGACATTGGTGCTCCATACAGCAGTTGTATGTGGGTTGGCCTCAGCCAAGGTATGCTTGTTGTAGTAATTCATGATTCCATTCCCGTGGAAAGTCACTTTGTTTGTCATCAGTATGTTTCGTGAGAATGGGGTCCACTCACAGAAAACACATTGTGGAGGTTCATCTGCTGGTTATGTGGCCTGCAACCACTGGCTGTGATATGGGTGGAGTAGGTTCTCCTGGAAGGTTTCCCAAACCAGATTTTGTGATGTTCCCAATAATGGCACTACATTTCTGGCACTCATTGTCAGATCATTGCACAGATGTTTGGGATACTATATAGCAGTGGTTCTCAACCTTTTATGCTTCACGTACCCCCTGGAAATGTGTATGTAACTGGCATACCCCTTGTATAATAGATAAATAAAAATATAGTTAAAATATAACAATGGGAATAAAATAAAACACTGACTTTGTTACTAGATCTAGTGATTTTTGAGCTCTTACACCCCGTACCCTTGCATTGGGTTCTGTGTCATTGCCATTCCAGTGTGGGAAGTCCTCCTTACATGATGGGTAGTTTGAAAGAGCTGTATCTCCATAATGACACATTGACAAAAAATGTTTACTAGACCTTTTTGACTCAGTTTTGTGTCCTGATACTGCTTCTTGCATTATGACATACCTTTCCAGGTTACTCTATAAAACATGGTCTATTTCTACTGGTTGGCTATTTGTTAAGAAAAAACTGTAAAGCTGACTTATTTATTTGACTCAGCACAGTTGGTAAAAAGCATGGGCTTTTCTCAAAGTATAGTAACAAGAAAATAATTACAAAAAGAGAATAATTTTCTTGATTCATGTAAAAATTAATAGCCTTTCTAATATATGCATTATAATTATTTATTTTTATTACTTTTTAAATATCTGTTTATTGCATTGCCAGATGTCTTTTACATGAAACTAAAATAAAACCAGTCTTTTTTTTCGCTAAAAATTTATTTTAAGAAAATTCATAGTTAAATGCTGATTAATTTTTTTTCATGCCATAATTCCTTTCATTAGTTATATGGCAAAAAATGTTTTAAAGTTAATATTTTTGGCTGAGCATAGTGAAAAAATAGCCAGGCCTCTGGATGTAAATCAATTTTTCAGGTTGGATCCTGAAAGGGTTAACAGCATGAAGTATCATTGTGAGGTTTCGGCCACTTCATTTGGTACATCAAATTATACTTATTCATGGGCTATTATTTTGGGAAATAAATTTCTTTTCACATTTCCTATGGTTATCCTTAAATGCTGTATTATATTACATCCTGTCTCCCAGTTTTATCCCACAGACTCATACGATTTTCCAGATATTAAAAATCTTAATATGTTCTTTAATTACTGGACACTAATGTAATTTTTCTTCTATCTTGAATAGTTATGAAGATAGTTTTTGTCAACTTTTTAAAAAACCCCATGGGTTCTGAAAACTTGACAATTTTGACCAGGTATTTCTTGATTGACAATATAAATTTTTCTATGCTTTTCTACTTCTGGTATTCTTTAATAGAGTGTAAAATAACCCATTTAAACATAAACTTTCTAAGAATAACATATATTTGCCCATACCTGGTCTAGTGGTTAGTGTACCTGACTATTAAACCAGTGAGCCTGTGTATGTTACATGAAAAACCAGGACAAGCTAAATAGAGCTTCTAAGTTATCTCCATCCTTCGTGTAAGGCAGCACCACCTTTTATTCTCCACAATTGTTGCTAAAACATAAGTATGGTCACATATGTGACTTGACAACGATGAATCTTAAAAGAAAGACTGAAGATTGAGCAAATAATATGAAAGTAATTAAGTTTTAGAAACAATCTGATAAATGAGCCTCTACTACACCCCAAACAAAAACATATTTACTATGATAATGCAACACATTCTCAAACCAAGTAATATTCACTACATCATTTTGGCTATTAAATGGAGAGATCTGCTTACTTTTATAAAGTGGGCACAAATGTCCTTTCAGAATTTCAATGCAAACTGTCAAAGAAGACAATGAGTTAGTGGGTTGTAGTGTTCAATAGTCAAATGCTAAAGTTTTATCAGTATGTCACAGCTTCCAACATATGGCATGAGCAGAGAGCCAAAGCAATACCATTTAAAATGGCAACAACTTGAAAGATGATTTGTTTGCTGTTTTTTTTTTCAGATGATATCCATGATGAAAGTGCAGAAAAATTAAAATTATTATACAAATCACAATTGGGGAACTCAAGTCTAAGTACCTTCATGAGATTCAACAGACATATTAGTCAAGATGGCTCCAATGGTGCCTTGTTCCTTTGATATTATTACTCTGTTAGAGTTCTTCCTGGTTTGTGAAGGATGTTGTCTGTGATATATGTCTAGTTTGTGTATGCATAGTTTGTGAAGGATGTACTCTGTTAGAGTTCTTCCTAGTTGTGAAGTTTGTGAAGGATGGATGTTAGTAATTGGTGCCATTGGCCATAAAAGTGGGTTGTTTTAACTCTGAGCAGCACATTTTTACACAAAATGGATTAATGGCCAGGTCACAAGGACTCAAGGCTCAGAAAAGGTTGGAGAACAGGGATGTTAGAAAACATGAAAAAAAAAAAAAAACTCCCATCAAGGTCATCCAGCATATTTTTTAATTCACAAAGGGCCAAGCCTTTAAATCCCATTACTAGTCCATGAGTGTCTGTTTTATGACTGAGGGCAGAATGAGAGGGTTTAGTGGAGATAAATCTCAATGTAGGCACATTCAAGTATGAATAGCAAGAACTTGAATACAGACTGAAATTATTACATGCATCCAACAGTGATATTGTTGAGAAGTGTTGAGGTAAGGCATTAAATTTGACTATTGAATGCCACAAACTGAATAGCTGCATCTCTTTCTGTTCTTTCACAATCTGTCTCTGAAACTGTGAAAGCGTTTTTGCCATCCTGCATTTATTTACACACTAAATACCTTTTTGCAGTTACTTTGCACTATATTTTTAAACACATGCAACATACTAATGAGGATCATTTAATATAACTTCTAAAGTACACCATATATATATATTAAATTTTATGCAAAATCCTAATATTTCTGATACATCTATATATATATCAACTTTATAATCTTACCACAATTTTTCTTTTAACTTTCTTTTTTCTCCATTTTTTTGTTACTTTTTTTTGGGTTTTTGTTTTCTTTGCACTTTTACCTGCTTCACTTTGCTTTGTTCTTGCCCTAGTGGTCCTTTTCTTAACAGTTTTTTTTCTTCGTCTTCTATATTTTCTTCTCTTTATCTGTCTAACCATTCTCTAAAAAAAAGTAATTATTACACAAAAAACTAGTATTTTTTTTATAGAAATAAACTCATATTTTAAAATTTCAGACATTCAAATATTACATTTATAGTAGAGCATTCAATCTTTTATGCTCATGAGGCATTTTTTAACACAATAAACTTTTGCTTATATGGCACACTTGAGGAATGGGGATATGACAGTAAATTGATCCTGCTGTTAGAGAGAAAGATTACTTATGATATACACTGAATTTTAATGTGGGCATTAATCCATTGCAATAAATATGACGAAAAATTAAAATCAACAGTTGAGCATGGATATACTAAAGGTAAACGATTATACATCAAGGTAAGGTTGGGTTGTTTTACCTCTGAGCGGCACTTTTTTGCACACCATGGGTTAAATGGCCAGGTCACATAGACCCCGAAGGCTCAGAGAAGATTGGGGGAGGGGACCCACTGGAACAGCTATTGGGTGCCAAATGGTAGCCTCCTGTCAAGGCCATCCAGATTGTTCTTTAATGTGCACAGGGTATGGCTCTCCTGCACACAGGAGCCACGGCTTAAATCCCATCTGACAGACGACAGCCTTTCCAAACCCATTGGTGTCCCCTACTGACCGTGGGTAGGGCGGGGAAATTTGCGGAGATAATTTTCAATGCTGACCCAGCTGGGACTTGAACCTGGGAACTACAGATTACGAGCCTGGCGTGCTACCGACTGAGCTAACCCCGCCCCACACCATGGTAGAGTACTCACCAAATTAGTTATGTGGAAGACCATTACAGGATGCATAAACTGCAGGTGCAATAATATTATAGTGACTGTATAAAGTGTATAGTTCAATTCAATGTACAGTACTTATGGAAACTAGTACACAACATAATTTAAATATTCTTATTCTAAACTTCTACTACTGTAATTGCATTTACAGAACACTGCAAGAAAAAAATTACAACACAGTGTTTACAGCCCCTCAGGTGTTCTAGGTGCAGATTCACTGGGAGCTGATAATACATTAACTTCTTCATCTGAGATCAGCAATATCAAATGTAGAGGTTGTTGGGGGTGCAAGGTTCTCTTTGGAGATTCTTACAGCTTTCTCTGACACTCTCCTGAAGAGTGTCTGAATATCAGCTTGCTTGAAACAAAGCTTTTTGATCTATATTATTTTTAGATAATTTTTTTTTTGCAATTTAAATTATATTGAACAATAAAACAATGAAATGAAGTAAGAATACAACATAATCTACAAATTGAAATAAATGAATTAGGAAAATTACAAAATGATCCAAATATAAAAATAATTATGGCAGATGAAAGAGACCAGGTGGTAATTATGTCGAAACAACAATGATACACGAATGAAATGCAGTGAAAAAATAATATAAACATTAAGAGCACTAAAATGTGAATGAATAAATACAAGATGACCCTATACCAAAAACATTAAAGAAATTAGAGAGTTTAAAGAATGATTCATTTCTCCCCAAAAACATAGCAAAGCTGTGTAGACCACCCCATGTACCCATCAGTACCATAACTGTTTGTGAAGGTAAAGCAACACAGATGAAAGATAATCATCCTTTCTGTCCATTAGTGTCCAAAAGGAAATTAATTATTAAGAAAGAGCATTATTTGATTTTTTTTTAAATATATTTTGCCAACACAGAATATACTGCAACATCATGTTATGATGTTGCTAAAATTATTCAAAACTGTCAGGTAACAGAAACCACTACAATGCACTCATTTGATGCTGTATCACTGTATACCAACACTCTGGTGTTGGATGTAGTGATGCGAGTGAAGAAAAAATGGCTGGAGGAGGCCAGGCTCTTCAGCCATTTTAATTATTAATATAATAATTAATATTTTAACAGTATTACCCACCATTAATTTTGCCCATGAAAAAGAAACTGATAAACAGTTACCATATTTGGACATTACATCTCAGAAAGACAAAATGTGAAACAACTGTGTACAGAAAACTGACATATATATCAAATATAATCTCCAAAAACTCAGCTCATCCTGGACATTATATATATAAAAAAAAAATCGATATTTAACTCTCATTTTTTGAGAGCTTATAGATATTGCTCTAATAAAAAGGCTCTAAATTTAGAACTGCATCATATTTATGAAATAGGGATGCAAGCTGTATATAAAAAAGAATAGCTGGAAAAAAAATAGAGAAAGAAGTTAAATATAAATATTTTGCAACTTCACAAATAAAACTGGTGCAAATACCCTGAGTGAATATAGCACATGTGAATATGTACAATAGCTTTCCCATACATTCCTGGTTTCTCAGAAGTATTGACCAAATATTAAAGAAATATGAGATAAAATTACCTCTAAAAATTGTTAATAATGTTAAAATATTGGCGATTAATGATAGGGATCAAAGTATACCTACATGGGGAGGGGATTTATCTAATGGAAATAGAAGATGAAAATAAAGTAGTATTGGATAATATTAAATATATAGGGAAAACATAACAGATGGCAACACAATTGAAAGAACACCAATGTGATTTGGGTAATGAATTTGGAAAAACAGCATTAACGCAGACTATCCTACAAGTCAATTTGCATAATTACATTAAAATTCTAAAATAATTGCATCACCCAGAAGGAAAACACAATTAAATTATATGGAAAATTTTTTATTGATTTAAACCAGAGTAATTTATGTAATACAGATATAAAACCAGTACCATCAGCATGGAAATTAATTTGAAACCACTTAGCAGGACAAGTGCTGGGTATCCACTAGGAGGACAGCCTTATAAAAACATCTAATGTACCAGCAAACTGCACACTGCCTGATGAAGATAAATGAAATGCACAAAGCAGTGTTTTTAATATAAGGATAAACTTTTTTTGCATGTTTTTAAGTTGGCATGTCACATTGTGATGGAAGTGAACCACGGAGTTGGAATATAAAGAGAGTAGCATATACTGTGGGATATTCAAACATATGTATAATAACAGTGATGATCTTATACAACTAAGAAGAATCCTGGTTCTAAGGAAGTGGCATCTCAACGTGTTAAAGACCATGAGAAAAGATCAAAGACAGTATATCTCAAAATTGAGTGCATCAGCCAGAAAATGCCATGAACTTACATCTACGTTGGAAAATGCGATAAAAAATGCTTTCTCTCTTATCACTTTAAAAGTGATTTCTTAGCTGAAACGATTGAATATAGCCTGTCTTCTCGTTGCAGGCATTAGTACATTTCAAAAGAGATATTCTCTTTCGGGAGGGAACAGAAGGGGAGGGCTGCCAGTTCAATATGGCCCACTGATCTGATCATCTATGGCCACTTTTTTTCCCCCCAACCCTGCTGAGGAGTGGTCAACTTCACAGGGTCCTGGTGCTGACCATTTATACCTACTGGACTGGACATGTTTATGGATTTGAGCTTGATTATGGATCCTGGACTTGCTCCACTGGTGGGCCTCTGTTGAGGGAGAATCTGCCACTGTGTTTTCTGTTTGCTTTTTCTGCTTGTCTCTTTTTCTCTTTAGTTTGGTTATTGATTATGTTACACGAAATTTACTGCAAGGGAAAGATTTCGGCCTTAAATGGTCTGGAGATACGAAAATTTCTGATTTAGATAATGCTGATGATTTAGCCCTTTTGGCAAGTAATGTTGATGAGATGAACTCTCTCATTCGAGTTGTTGATGAGACTGTTAGTAGAGTAGGTTCGAAATTGTTAGTAGAGTAGGTTGATGAAAATTGGTCAGGCAGGCTGTGATTCAGTTAATCTGAACATTTGCAATCTTGAGCAGGTGTCACAGTTTAATTATCTTGGGAGCTATGTAACAGATACTAGTGATGTGTGGCATGAGATTAACAGATGAATAGGGATTGCTGCTGGGACTTTTAAGAATCTACGGAAAGTGTGGAGTAATAGGCGTATAACCTAAACACTAAAATTAGACTGTATAACAGTTTGATTCTTTCTAGGTTTAGTTATGGTAGTAAAACTTGGACGCTGTGTAAACAAGATGACAGGAAACTAGATGGCTTTGATTCTAGATGCTTAGGCAGTATTTTGGGCATTAGGTGGTTCAACTATGTAACTAATGATGAGGTTAGGCAAAGGAGTCTGTGTCATATTGTGCAGAGAGACTCCGCTGGTTTGGCCATGTTGCCCATATGGATAATTATAGATTGGTGAATAGGGTTATGAACAGTGTGCCTAAAGGCCTCAGAAAGAAGGGGAGACCTAGGATGCGGTGGGCAGACAATGTCAAACAGGACCTTGTTAGAATTGGTGTGCAGTGGCCAGATGCAGATGTAGCTCAGGACAGATATGCTTGGAGAATTAAACTGCATGGTCTGGTTGGACCTCCATATCCCATGGCTGCTTGAGGATGATGATGTGTAAATAAGACAGAGGTTGATATCCGTTTAAAGGTGATTCACTATGTTGTCATAAAAGAGAGTGTGTGTGTATAGTGATTATGTGTTACTGTTAATTGTAATAACTTGTCATTGTGCTTTTAACATTATAATTTTTAATATTATAATTTAAAATTATGGAAAAGTGCTGAATTGAGAAAAATCCCTATAAATAATAGCAAGTCATTTCAAGCCCCAACTGTTAATCTTACATGAAAATGTGACTTGGCAGTTTTACAACATGCATGCATGCACTCAGTATTAAAAGGGGCGGGGGTGGCTCAGTCGGTAGCGCGCCAGGCTCGTAATCTGTAGTTCCCAGGTTCGAGTCCCAGCTGGGTCAGCGTTGAGATTTATCTCCGCATAACTCCCCACCCTGCCCACAGTCAGTAGGGGACACCGATGGGCTTGGAAAGGCCGCCGTCCGTCGGATGGGACGTTAAGCCGTGGTCCCGTGTGTGGGAGAGTCATACCCTGTGCACGTTAAAGAACATGCTGGATGGCCTTGACGGGAGGCTACCATCTGTCTCCCAACAGCTGTTCCAGTAGGTCCCCTCCCCCAACCATCTCTGAGCCTTCGGGGTCCATGTGACCTGGCCATTTAGCCCATGGTGTGCAAAAAAGTGCCGCTCAGAGGTAAAACAACCCAACCCAAACAACTCAGTATTAAAAAGTTCTATCTCTTTTTAAACAGATCCCCCCCTCCCATATAATTTCCCAGATTTGACTGCCTGGTCTCAAATTTCACACGAGTTTCTGCCATTTCATGTTGCATTATAAATTTGAATCTCTATCTCAAATAGAACTCAAGTTTCAGCTTAAAATCACTTCTCATTTTCTACCACCTGTTGAATTTCAGCATGAAATTTGCTGGTAAGAACAATTATTACAATACTTTCACCTTCAATTTTCTGAATCTATACTGTTTATGAAAATCTATCATAATTTAATAATTGTTTTTATTAATCAGCATAAGTTTTTATTTAGTTATATTACAAACTGACTTTCCATTTGTAGTCATATTTCAGTTGGTCTTAGCCAGAATAGTCAACTGTATACAGGTAACTGCCATTTAATGAGGGAGATGCATTCCAGGGAGACCTGCATTACACAGGATTTTATTTATTTGCTCCTTTTTTTTGAAGATCTGATTGATCTTTTAGATATATCTTTGTGTTATAATTAATGTTTTATTTCAACAAAAATAATTATAATTCAGTTTTTATTCAAAATATATATATATAAATTTTTTATTCAATATATATAAATAATTACATAAATGTGTACATATATAATCACTTAGTTAATTTACAGTTTATTTCTTAATTAGGAAAGAATGTAGAATTGTGTTTGCTTTGCATTTTTTAGGGTTAAAACATTCTAATTGATCCACTGTATCCATTTTGAATCTAACGATTTTTGTATCAAAATGGTTTATAACTGTATCTGTTTTTTGCAAAATATTTGTAGTTCCATTAACTGGTCACTTCATTTAACAGCATCCACTTATGAAAAATCATCATACTCCTCCAACACATCACATTTATTGTGCAGTGACATGGCTTCCCTTAAAACTTCAATTGTCAATACTTTTTTGGCTCAGATTCTTGTTGTTCTTCAAAGTTAGCACTGAATTTTAAATCCTGAAGTTTGTCATTAGTGAGTAGCTCACTGTGGGAGTTTAATAACTCCATCACATCATCCTTTGATCCTTGCTCCAGTTTTTATTTCACTGATATCTACTGTAATATTGGATACATCTGCTATTGAGGCCTGGGCAGCTTTTGGATATAATCACCTCCAAACACGTTTAACAAGAGACTTCTTTCAAGAATTTATCAATGTTACAATTTATCTTCATTATATGGGAAGTTTTCCACTAATTTCATATGTTCTATTTATCTGGCCATCTCATTCTTTAATGAGTTGTTTATTCTTAAGTAATAGGCCTTGAATGTTGCAATTATACCTTGATCCATTGGTTGTGAAATAGATGTTATGTTGAGAGGGAGAATTGCAACTTCAACTGGAAAATCAGAGTCCCTAAATCGTGAGGGTGACAGGCACATTATCCAATAACAGAAGAGCACATGGTTTGACACTAATATCAAAACAATCAATTTTTCTACTACTGGACAAAAATAATTTTTTAATCGGTCCATGGGAAAATAAACAGTGTTATTGCGAATCCATGTTAAAAGGGGGAAGTTATCTGCAGGATGATTTTTCCATGGCATTTGATAGTATTGGTTTTGGAATTTTGCTGAAAAAATTTATTTAAACTGGATTTAGTACAATTTTACAGACTAGTTATACTTTTTTTATGTGATAGAATACTTTTTCAAAACTCTACTTCTTCATTTTCACTTTTTTTTAGTATAACAGAAGTTCTTCACGGATCAAATATAGGTTTGTTTTATCCGTGAGCAGCACTGTTTTGCACACAATGAGCTAAATGGCAAGGTCACAAGGACCCCAAGGCCTCAGAGAAGATTGGGGGGAGGTGGCCATTGTTGGGTTGTTTTACCTCTGAGCAGCACTTTTTTTTACACACAATGGGCTAAATAACCAGGTCACAAAGACCCTGAAGACTCAAAGAAGTTTTGGAGGGGACCCATAGGAACACTGTTGGGAGACAGATAGTAGTCCCCTGTCAAGGCCATTCATTGTGTTCTTTAACGTGCACAGGGTATGGCTCTCTCTCCTGCACATGGGGCCACGGCTTAATGTCCCATCCAATGGATGGCAGCCTTTCCAAGTCCATCAGTGTCCCCTACTGACTGTGGGCAGGGATTTTTGCAAAAATAAATCTCAAAGCTGATTCAGCTGGGACTCGAACCTAGGAAATACAGATTATGATGGCACTACCAACTGAGCAACCCCCGCCCTGGGAAGGAGACTCACTGGACAGCTGTTAGGAGAAAGATAGTAGACTCCCATCAAGGTCATCCAGCATATTCTTTAACATACACAGGGAATGTCTCTCTGGCACATGAGGTCACAGCTTTATGTCGCATCTGACAGACAGTAACCTTTCCAAGCTCATCAGTGTCCCCTACTGACTGAAGGAAGGGCGAAGTTTGCAGAGATAAATCTCAATGCTGTCCTAGGTGGGACTTGAACCTGGGAACTGCAGATTACAAGCCTGGTGTACTACCAACTGAACCGCCTCTGTCTCATCAAATATGAGTCCTTTGCTGTTTAATGTGTTTATAAATGATTTAGCTCTTTAAAGCATTCCAATTGAGATCCAAAAAAATTATACACTTATACTGATTTCAGTTATTTTACCTCTGAGCAGAACTTCTTTGCATACAACAGGCCAAATGACTAGGTCACAAGGTCCCCCAAAGGCTCAGAGAAGTTTGGGGAAGAGGATACACTGGACAGCTGTTAGAAGTCACAGGGAAGCCTCCCATCACGGCCATTCAGCATGTTCTTGGCAAGGTAGGGATTAGCAGAGATAAATCTCAATGCTGACACAGTTGAGGCTCAAACATGGGAATGGCAAATTATGAGCCTGGCATGCTACCAATTGAGGTCTACTATGTTCAGCTTTAATTGAATTAAGCAGTTTATATTACACATTCATTAAGAATTGAATATATTTAATCCTTCCAGGGTCCCCGATGAGTATATATGTTGACAGAATCCAAATGAGAGGTCCAAGACATCTATGTTCATCTTTAGTAACAGCAAAAAATTCGATTTTTTTAAAACAAATTGTTATTTGAAAATTTCGTACATGTATCTTATAAAAAATGTGTATTCAAGCTCGAAAAATAATATTCTACTTTTTCTCTTTTGATGAATATAAATTACAATATAAATAATTTGTTAAACCCATCTGATTGCCATTTCTTAGAAGTGATATGCAATATTGCTGATTTAACATTATGCTGAAGCAATGCCCTGATTTAAGCTCACAAGTTTGATTTGAACTATAATTTTTACGGTACCAGTGTTAGTATATCCACAAGCTGGAAAACATTTCATAACTGATACTGATGCAGGTAACACAGGAGTTGGTGCTGTACTTTCACAGCAACACGATGGACAAGAAAAAGTTATTGAATATTTTAGCAGAACTCTATCTAAACCATAACGAAATTATTGTGTCACACGAAAAGAACTGTTAGCAATACTAAAAATAGAACATTTTCATTATTATCTCAATGGCCAGAAATTTCTTATACATACCGATCATGCTGCATCCAGTGGTTACTAAACTTTAAAAACCCTAAGGACAAATTGCTAGGTGGATAGAGTGGTTACAAGAGTACAATTTCTCCATCAAGCATCAAAGTGGCAAACTGCATAGGAATACGGATGCCCTTTCCAGACGTCCACATATTGACAAATGTAAGCATTGTTATAATGCAGAGTTGAAATATGGTACTGAAGATATAATGCCCATAGGACAAATAACACTGACACAAGCAAACAGTGATACTTACTCATAACATCTGGAGTCCAACTGAAATTAGAAAGCCCCAACTAGATGATGGAGATATAAGGCCAATAATAAATTTCATTGAAAAATCTAACATAAGACCTAATTGGGAGCAAATCTGGAGGTATAGCCCAATTACCAAAATTACTGGGTGTAGAAAATCCTTCCTTGCTCCTGAGTGGAACTAATGATGAAAGATGTGTATGACAGTGTCACTGGAGGACACTTTGGTGTTAAAAAGACATTAGTGAAAGCCAGAGAATGATTTCATTGGCTGAAAAGTAGGGCAGACATTGAAAGATGGTGTAGGCAATGCGAGGCCTGTGCAGCAAAAAAAGTCCCTAAGACTAGGAGTCGGGGTAAGCTACAGATGTATAACATTGGTGCCCCCTTTAGAGAAAATAGCCATTGATGTAATGGGTCCATTCCCTAGGACTGATGATGGAAATCTCTATTTATTAGTGGTAATGGATTATTTCACGAAGTGGCCTGAAGTCTATCCCATCCAAGACGAAGAAGCAACAACAGTTGCAGAGATGATAGTAAATAACTTAATTAGTAGGTATGGAGTACCTTTGGAACTCCACTCTGACCAAGGACGCAATTTTGAATCCAATGTGTTTAAAGGCATCTGCCAACTATTAGGCATTCAGAAAACCAGAACAACTCCCCTTCACCCTCAGTTGGATGGTATGGTTGAGAGATTTAATAGGACAATTGCATGACATCTAGCATTGTTTGTTGATGACCATCAATATGACTGTGATCACCATATACAACTCCTTTTGTTTGCATACAGAACAGCAGTGCAAGAGATAACTGGACAGAAACCTTCCACGATGCTCTTTGGAAGAGAGTTATGTCTTCTCTGTGACCTTTTATATGGTCAGCCCAAAGAAATGCCTGTATCCACTCCACAATATGTACAAGAATTACAACAATGACTAGAAGAAATCCACAACTCCGTCAGACATAACATTAACTTAGTAACCGAGAGAACCAAAACGAAATACGACAGTAAAACAAATGCAACTGTTTTCAATCAACGAGATCTTGTCTGGCTGTACAATCCACATAGAAAGAAGAGACTTTCTTCAAAGCTTCAGAAACCTTGGGAAGGTCCATATACAGTAGTTAACAGGATTAATGACAGGTTAATGACGTGGTCGTCCACATCAAACTACAAAGTGCAAGGTGATTAACTTGGATTGTTTGGCCCCATTTCATTGAAGAACTGAAGAAACTTCAGAATCCAGAATTATTCGAGATGAACAAGACCTAAGGAAGGGACAGTGTTACAACAGATGAACGTGCTACAATGAACTTGTGATGTATCATCTTGATATTCATGTGAACTACAGCGTGAGAATTACGTCACCAACTACTTCGAACGACTTAAATGAAAAATAAGGAATAAGCTGTGGAAATTAGGAAGATTTTGTGTGAAAGGAAATGTAGTTAGTCTCAGTCTGTACATGATAAGATAATCTAAAGAAGAAATGTTTTATGTGGTGTGTGCACGGGAGGTTAAATTAAGTTTAATAGTGTTAATCCTGTTATTGGATTGGCAAGAAAATGAAGGATGTTTAGGATATTTGAGGTTATACATTAGTCAAACAAGCAGAGTTGATCTCAACTTTTCTGTAGGAAGAGATTATCATTTGTTATATAGTTATATTTAGTTTGTTTAGGAATTGGTAAGACTATTCTTTATAGATTGTAGGTTTATTTTTATACTGATTTATATTTGTGTTAGTTGATTTTGTATAAATATTTTCATTCATACTTTTGTAATAAATTACATTATTTTAGAATTGTTAAATACTATTTTTTTTAAACTCATGTTGTTTTCCATCCATTAAATTCATAACAGTATTAAAAAAGTATGACATTAAATTACCACACACTATACATAATAATATAAAAAAAATTAATAATAAACAATAGGGATAAACTACCCCCCATGAAGACAGTATATAATATAAATAATCCTGACCCTAAAAACGAATTGGAAGAGAAAAACAATTACATCGGAAAGACCTACATACTTATGGGCAATATGTGGCTGAACATGAGTATGATATTAAACACCATAAACTGAATATTGCACTTGTGTAAACTTTAATAGACAAGAATATTAAATTAAATTAAATACATACCATTTGAAGTTCCACCAACTATGTTTAAATTACAGTATGCGTAATCCATTATGATAAATCTGCATAAGAATATGCTCTGCAACACAGAGATTCCGACCCTACCAACTTTCTAACTACTTTTTTTTTTAACTACTTTCCTGCTGTACAAGCAATCCATCACATGGGATAAGCAAACAAAAGGAAACAGTGCAGAGAGACTCATATAAAATGTCAAGCGGACACTAACTTGCCGCAAATACTCAAGGAAGCCCAAGCAGGAAGGGGGTGAAACGTGTTGTACAGATGTTAGAGTTGTAAACTTTTAATTAACTTTAAAGTTTTTAATGTTAAGTTCTGTAAATAGAGTGTTTAAAAGTTTTAAGTGTTATTGACACTGAAAACTTTTAAACACTCTCACTTTTTGAGGGGATGTCAGAGTAACAAATCAACAACAACAACAACAAAAAAATAGTTCTGGACTTGGCCCAAAAAATCATGAATATTCATGATGAAGAATGCAACCTATTTGATAGTAAGATTTCTACAGTCAGTGGAAGATAGACTGAAGAACAACGAATAATATGCGCAAGGGAAAGAGGAAGTCAATGTCAAACGTAGCTACAGTAACTTTGTAAACAGCATCAACTTCTTAACGGAGAAACAGAAGTACCATAAAGTAAGAAGAACATCAGCAACAAGTAGCTGTTATCTGTGCCAGCCGTAAACAAGTGACAGAACTAATAATATCATACTTTCTTGTACTTGGTCACCTTTTGAGCATAAAAGATGATATAAAGTATTTAGAGGTAGTAAACCTGAAATTGGGACATTGCACAAGAGGCAATATGTCCAGATTGTGGTAAAGGTTATAAATGATAACCTCAAGAATATTTTAGATGTAAGACAGCTAAAAATCATGAGTAATTATATTAATTAACCCCCCCCCCCTCATTATATTGGCTGTACCATTCTGATGATGCAGATGTTTGCTTTTTACCCTTGATGCACAAATCTTTCGGCACCTAACCAAGATCACCAAACTTCAACACCAAAAGAAAAAATTCATAATGTTTAGTAAATAAGCAGCCAAGAAAGTGTTTTTCCATTTAATAAACAGGACAGAAAATCTGAAAAATCAAAGGGTTAGTAGGGGACATTGAAGGGCTGGAAGTATTTTATTTCAGAAAATCCCATTAAAGTGAGCATTCCAAGTCACCTAGTGTAACACTGGTTCACTTCAAAATATACCACATGAAGAGAATTGTTAAAAGAAATAAAAATCATATTTTAGGAAAATATTCAGGAAGAAATTTCCTTTCAATTAATATATAATTTATCTGTTTTTATTCATCAGGATTTCCAAAAAATAAACCTTAATTTCATAGTCTAATCTATTTTTTCACTATATCAGATTCAAAAAGTCTTTAAATGAAATTTGCTTTATTTTACATTTTTCTTTAAATTGTTAAATAACTTGATATATTGATTGTATTAAATTGGTCCGTTTAGTTTTAACATTCAGAAGACCATGATGTCGAAAAATTTCTATTGCAAAACTACTTTTGAGGAACATTTTTCCATAATCAAATTTCTGAATTTATCAAATATACAACCTATGTCTCGAAAGTTCCAAGACTAACAATATAAACATGAGTATGGTGTACTTACATTCTGATGCTAAGGATATCCTTCGAAATAGTTTCTTCCCTCATCAATACACCAATTCCAGCATTTCTGGAGGTCTTTGAAGCAGTCCTGGAAAGCACTTTGGGGAATGCTGCATAGCTGTTCTGTCATGGCTGTCTGAATGGCATGAATTGTTTGTAAGTCATACTGTAGGCACCATGTTTCATCTCCAGTGATAATGGAAGAGCAGAACGTGTTGTTCTTGTTTGCAGTTTCCAAAAGGTTTCCACAATACTTATGCTCATTCTTTGCTCGTCCAATGGAGTGGCTAAACTGCCCATGCAAATGTCTCACATAGCATGATCAAGAGCCTTTGCAGAGAGAGCGGTGCAGGTTAAAAATGTCAAAACTGCACAGCAATAGGGGAAAAATCCTACTTTACTGCTGTAGAAACAGAACTGTCCCATTATTCCTGGTTTGTCTGCAATAAATTCAGTCTTGGAACTTTCTGGATATAGGTTGTACATTACCACTGATCTTAATTTATTTTGTAAGTCTGCTAATAAATTTCAATTACCCCATTATCTTTGCTAATTTACTTGAAGTTTATATTTTTTTCTTTTATGATTACCTTCACTGTTGTGAACTATATTGTCTACTACAGTTGTTCTTAACTGCTATGTCATTTCAAGTGTGTGGTGAATAATATACTTAACAATTTGTACTTAGAACTTTTCAGTTTTAATTTTTATATAATGATTTGGTTTTTTGTCAAATGTTGAGTTTAATATGCATTTTTGCTTAAATAGATTGCATTTTAAGTTACATAATAAAACAAAAAAAAACTAACTTTTTATCACAGGTGTGTATGGTAAATGGAATATTTCAGAAGTTTGTCATCAAGAGAAAAAGGTTGAGAAACTGGTGTAATTTTGTTGTCAACTTGTTACTGGATATTAACTATTGTATGCACAACAATCAAATTAATCAACAACTAATATTTTTCTTGGTCTATACAGTATATTATGTGCAGCAATATGAACATATAATCATATCATAAGCCTATAACGGCTTTGTGATCCTATTGATGATTTTTTTTTATTAAATCAGTATATTGCTTTTAGTGCACATATTCTTTTGAAGTTAACATGAATTCAGTATGTGGTTTCATCACAGATATGCTTTACTTTTATTTTTGACTTATTATGACATATATACACATTTTTGGCCACAGAGTATGATGCACAGGATATAACCAGTGCCTACGTAATGGGAATGCCTGCCGATTTCAAGATGTGAAGCATCAGCAGTGCTAGTTACATTTTCGTCCACTTGGTGCTGCGATCCGCTGTTTTGCTTATTAATTGCTTCGTAACAGTATAGGTTATTATGCTGCTTACCGCTTGCTTCAAAATTGGATTCTGATACGGATTTGTTCATATGTGATTATTTACTATTCTGTCTACTTTCTGCTGTTTTTAACTAGAAGTCTGAACGATGATGCAGTATTGTGTGATGTTTTGCAGAAGCGAAACTCAATTTCTATCGAATCTATTCCAAACTGGATCTGCAAGACAGGTGGCTGCATCAATATGTCGGCAACATAATGATGACATGAGTAATTGGAAAAAATTTCTGAGATCACTTTTGAATAAATAACATTTTGGAATCGCAGAAACCTTTACAATATATGGAACTGAGTTACACTGCCCTGACAAAATATTAGAGAATTTCTGTGCTATTTGAATGGGAATCTTATTATAAATTCAAGATTATAATTTTACCTATTTAAATCTTTGATTTTCAACAGCATTTATCTAGTATTTAAGGATTTATTATTCCCGTTTGTATCTCTGAGAAAGATTCTAGTTTATTGTACTTGATTAGCCATCTGTCTGATTCTTTACCATATTACTTCAACCAGATTGCTATATACTTACCATTAGCATAGGTTAGCTTACTGCGGAATGGTGCTGCCCTCATGTGCGCGCTTGCTAACATGGAGAATCGCGGAAATCGGTAGGTATTCCCATTATGTAGGACTGGTATAACTCTCCCACACACATGGAAAGGATTAAGATGGCAGCAATAAAATTAAAATATAGGTACACATATAAAGGTTGTCCTGGCATCTCTTTGTTACTAAATTATGTGCTGAACCAGATACTTTAATAGTTAAGCATTGTTAGCAGCAAAAGCAATATTACGCAAAACTTTTGGACTACATATGAATTGGGAGGGAGAGACAAAATATGAATTGGGATAAAGAATGCATGTCCTAAGAACATTTTTGTTCAACTTGGTTGAAAGCTTCCTTTAAAGATTTATACATATTGCATTTATCTAAATACAAGATAGTCGCATGTTTTTTATGGCTTCTTTGCAAATATTGATATGATCTGTTGAATATTCCTAAAATGTGAATTTATGACTTCATGATTTTAACCCTTACAGTGTTGGGTTTCTGAAACTGAACTCACCGTGGTGGCTGGATTTATTTTAAAGTGCTTTTAGAAAACAAAATAAACAGCTTCAGAACATCATCCTGAAGTAACTAATGAACAGAAATATGTATGCCATATACCAAAAGAAAGGGCATTTAATTGCACTTAATAAAATGGCAGAAATTCAAAGAAAAAATAGCAGGTTAAATTTTTTAAGTATTTTTTAAAACAAATTTTACAGCAAAATTTTACTTTTTTTTATTTTATCTTTAGTAAATTTTCAAAAATATATATTTTTTTCCCCATTTTTTCTATATTATTTAATTATTATAATATAAATAGTTCATAATATTTCTATTATTGCTTAAATCTTTCATTTATTTATTTTTTTTTTACTTTTTTATTCATTCATGCATATAATGCATATTCTTAGACTTTTGATGATCAGCAAACTCTAAGCTAAAGTAAAGTTGCATCATAAAAAATAATTTTGCTTCAAAAAGAAGATTATTTAAAAAAAAATTGAAAAATATATCAGAAAAATTGATAAAGAATTATGAATAAAAAATCAATAAAATGTTTCACAGCATTTAAAGTATAACTGAAGCACTGAATTTGAGAATGAGTCACTTTATTATAAAGCTCCATAACTGCTACGGAAAAGTTTAATTCTAAAATTATGGCAGAAATTTTGGCTAAAAATCACATTTCCTGACCTTAATTAGTTTATAAATCAATACTATTAATTATATTTCAACCAAATAAAGTCCCACCTTTTAAAAATCGTGCTCCGAGTAATCCTAATGCTTGTTCTGATTGCCGCCATTATAAATCACTAGCAGTTTCACTTTCAATCGTTTCTAATTAATTATTGTTTATAATTGCAATATCCATTTGAGAAGCAATAAAAATAATTTTACAAGCTTTAAAGAAAATAAAATTCTTTAAAATCGTAAGCCTACTAAAATATTGATCAAAAGCCGATGTGCGTAGTTACCGGACAACATAATTTCTGTTAGTAGAAAAATCAATATCCTTACGTTTAAAGTTTAGAATGCATTACAACTACAGTAGAGCTATAAATAGCAAAGAGCAGAAAATATAACTCAACAACAGATCAATAATCTCATCATGGTATGGAAGAATAAAGGCATGAACTGAATTGGCACTACTTGATGCTGTTTAAGGTGACTGAACATGCACATCCAACTCAAATAGATGTATTTTCAAACTTTATCATAATATTTTCAAGCAGAATCAACAGATCAAAATTTTGTATCATAGATTTAAATATTATTTTCAATATCTGATTAGAAACAGCTGAAGAAAACAAATTCAGATTTCTATTTAATTTTTTTTTCACAACCTTGTGCTACAGGAGTGAAGCTTCAGTCTCCGACCGCTAGAATGGGAAAGATGAAAGTGATTCTTTGGGCTGTGGCATGAAAAGGGTTAAATATTGAATCAAGAAAATAAATTTGTCATGTATTTGAGTAAATATGGTACAGTAGACTATCAATTATCTAGAGATGGATTGATAGGTATGCAAATTAACTGGGATGTTGAAAAAAATAATGTATACCTGATAATAATATAGGATACAATAAAGTGGCCACAAAAAATGATGCAACAGTGAAAGATTTCATGCAGCACAATTTATTGAAAAGCAAATGAAAAGAAAACAAACTTCCCCACTGTCCAATTTTTAAATAATAAATATTAAAAAGGGAAGAAGGTACACCCCCATGCAAAGGACAGGGACAGCCTAGAAGCTTTATTTGGCTCGTACTGGTTTCTCATACAACATACAAACACAAAGGCATTTCCGCTGGTCTTGGTAGTCGGGTACATTACAATTAGACCAGATAGGGTTCGGTTGATGTAAGTCCTTGGTACAATATTTTCTAAAAATTGTGAAAGTTTTTGTACATTTTATAGGAATGGCAGATTAACCAGAATTTAATTATCTAGTTTTTTTTTTCTCATTCATTCTGGATAACTGAGAATCTACTGTATTTATACTTTTAATTTCACTTCTTTAATAGATAAGCATATATTTCAGAACTTAATTATTCAATGTATTTAATAGTTTTACCCTAGGTCTCACTGATGATGATGCACTGCTTCCAGAATTTACAGTTCTTTGTAGCTGGATTCTTAATCGAACAATTTCACTAATTCTGGTTCGAGCTATTACTCTTCTTTTTTGTTGATGACTGACAGACTCAGCTAAATTAAAAAAATAAATAAGAAGAATCACAAATGCACTTCAAACTAACCCTAGAAGCAACATTATAAATATATATTCTAAAATAGTAGACATTTTAGCAATAAAAAAAAAAACTTTTAATTTGTATATTAGATTTACTTCAAACTACTATTGGATGAATGTTTGGACTTCTAACTTCACTCTACAATACAATAGTGGTGCTATCTGTTGTTAATGACAGAAACTTCTTTCTGGTGGAAAATGTAATTCCTCATGCAGCTGTCAACAAATCAACAGTTGCACTTTTATTTAATTAGACATAAGTCTAATAGCTATATTACTATCTTAAGATAATATACCTTAAATACACAGTGGGAAATAATATGAAACATAAATTCACTTTGAACAATGCTGCAACATATTTTACTGCTTCACACTGACTTAAAAAATAACTCACATCTACTAAACTATTCCTCCTAATAAAAGACTTTTCAAAAAGAACCATGTTAAATACTAATGGGTTGGCTTTGCTTGTGAACTTAAATCATTTTGTGACACAAAAACTATTAAAAATGAAAATAAAGAACTTCCAACCCTAGGTGGAACCACTTTTCTCTTACAGTTCTATGAGGTTGGATAACATGAAAATATTTGCAAAGAACTCGCACTGCTATCAACAATGAACTTCTGTATGCTTCATTTGAATAGAGTATATGGCCACTGAATTTACTCAAATTGAGCCAACATATTGTTCACTAACATGGAGTATGACTTATTTGAAGAAATCTTTCATTAAGAAAATTAGTCAACTACATACACTATATTACCATTATTATTCAAACACTCCCATGTTATGAGAATGAAAAACCACAATCAAAGATCCCTAAACTGAAAATAAAACACTATATTATCAAAAGTTTCAGATACTCCATGTTAAGTAAATGAAAAGCAACCTTCAGAGCTCCAAATTTCAGAAATAACTTTTTTATGAGAAATTTTTATGGAAAATTTATCTCCAGTGAGATAAATTCAATGATCCTTAATAACTGGAAACCAGTGAACTACACACACTGGTTTCCAAAAATTAAGGTACAACCCTATGCTATGTAATAGGAAGCCAACATCGAAGCTCTATAACTTCTAAACTAATTTTTTCTTTTGTTTTGGGAAATGTGATAGCAGATAAAGATCTCAATGAAATATATCAGCATCTCGACTTTCAGCAACATTCATTCAGTATTTAATGAATTATGGAAGTTTGCATATTTAACAATAACAATGACTAACAAAAACTGACTTCAAAAGTTAATTAAAACTTAGTATTAAGTATTGAGTTGAGTACTTAATAAGTGGTCTTTTAGAAGTTTGTGTAAAGAATTCTTTCACTATTCATCAGTTTTATAAGTTTCCTAAGACTGGCATTGCTATTGTTATAAATATTCACACTTCCATAACTCATTAAATACTGAACAAATATTGCTGAAAACTGAGATCTTGATATACTTGATTATAATCTTTATTTGCTATTATTTTTCAAAATAAAATTCTCACTTTAGAAGTTATGAATTATGATGTTAGCTTTCCTTTGATATAACACGAGCTTGTTCCTTAATTTATGGAAACCAGTCTATTTGTAAAACAATTGATTGTTATACAAAAAATTAAAAATAATAAAAGCTATTTTAGAATTTAGAAGTTTGTAATAATTCTTTTAGTTTATCTTAATTTAAAACAAAAAGTGTTCAAAATGAGGGTAATAATAATGTTTCTGTTAAATATTCCAGTTTCATAACTTTTTAATATAAAACAAATATTGTTGCATATTAAAATCTAGACAGATGAGTGAGATCTGCAATTTATCTCCAGTGGCATTTTCCCATAAAAAGTTATTTTCAAAGTTTGAGAGCTTTGAATGTGGCTTTTCATTCACATAACATGGAAGTACCTAAATACTTTTGATAATGCAATGTGTGTTATTTTCCAATAACTTCATCAAGTAGTAAACTGCTAGTCAAAAGCAGGTACATAATGCTGTTGTTACTGAAAGCTAGGTTGGAAGCTTTCTTTCAAAGCAGAGTGTGCTGATTTCAGTCAAATTAGTTCTTTTCAATCATAGATTTAGTTTTGAATAAGAAAATTTAGTCTCACAATAACCTGGCATAAACCTATTGTTTTAAATTAAAAACTACATTAAAATATTACTTAATTACTTAAAAATAGAAAGTATTGTAGGTCAAATTTCAAAGATTTTGATATCATCCTGCTTCAAGATGAACATTTGAATGTAATGACCACTAAAATAAATAAATATATAAGATTTTGTCCAATTTTGGTAAAAAAAAAAATCACATTTATAAGTTAATAATACACGAAGATCTACAAAAAAAAAACATGATTTAACTCATTTAGATGTCTTTAATGTTTTGACAGCTTTAATAGATGTCACAAAATCTGTACAGCAAAAGCTTTAGTGTAAAAAATATTTCCCCACATTTGCTTTGGTACAGTCTGAATTCAGAACCACACATATCTGGACCAAGACTAGAAAAAGAGATAAGTCATCCAAACAAGTCTTTAGAGTAAGTATACATTTATATAGTGAGTTGTATTTCACGTAAGCATAAGCAATAGGTAAACCTCAATGAAGCAGTAACTCTCAATATTGTTGATCCACAAAATTCAGTGGCAGTCTTGTCACTCAAAATTCAAATAAAAACAACTGATTTTAAACAATATAAAAACCTATTTAAACATTAAAAAAACATCTTTTTACATCATGATTTCTCTACAGATTATTTCAAACTGAATTCATATTAAATAATACTAATTTATATATCTTTAAAATTATTTATATTAAAATCAAAATATGTGTAAAATGCTTAAGAATTGAGTACCAAGTCTTCTCAATACTTCTAAAGAGAAATCAGCTGCTGAATTTTTGGCTTAATTGCAGTTGTAGCTATCTGTATAATTTTATTCAAATATCTATCTTATTAAACTGACTTTAGTAGGGACAGATTAAATATATATATATTATCCAGTTGTCACACATGCCACAAAAAATGGTTAAATGGGCCAACATACACCCAACATCATACACCAGAATATTCATATCAACATATTAAATATATACCCTGTGGCATTAATGACTTTGATATTGCATCAACCAAAAGAAGTGGTTGGAATTAGATGAAAATCACAGACAACACAGGTTGGCAGATGAGTAAAACAACAAGATTACACAACAAAGCCACAAATTCATTTCTCACACAGATGAATTACTTGATGGTAGCTGATAACTTTTAAATCCCTCACAGTTTCTAACAGACACAACTACATGTTATGTATGGATCAAACAGGCATTGGGTAATGTCTTGAGGCATGCCTACCATTTTTCAGGACATTACCCAATGCCTCGTCCAATGGTTGGTTATGAGTTGCAGCAAGTTGTACACAAAACTGGGATTCATTACTAAGATGACATGACACCATCCTACATCCTAAGTTGCTCAAGGTTGGCACCACACTAGGTGCTGCTGACAATGCTTGGTGGTCAGTGGAAAGTGATGCAATGGATGAGTGCCTGCAAATCTGCCTCTGCAAGTTGCTGGGAAAAGGTCCATTATATTACGGGGTAATACAAGGCTGCCATAACAGCTCTGTTGGACATGGTCACCGCGTATAGTGGATGCCTATCATAAAATCAGTCAGTCCTCCTATGGTGTTGTCTTCTGACATGCACCAGGACCTTGCTGAAAACTGTGTGTGCTCACAACCCTGTTGCTAGCATCGAATGACTGTCCTATTGTTGTGGCTGGCATGTTTTGGTATATGCCAGCTTGACCACTCTTCCTCATTGAGCTACTAATGGATATTCTTTCAAACAATGTAAGCTGACAATATGGCTGGCATACACACTATCTTGGTATTCCATACATAATGCTGTTCTTATGTGCTTCTTTCTATGGAATCACTTAAGAGTTCAACTGGCTGCAAACTTGTGGATCAATTAGTCTAGGTAGCAGCATGTTTTGTCTTATAGTACTGACCCTCTCTGCCTCATTTGTCTGACAAAAGAATCATCTGCAGATCCTATCATGCTGCATTCACCTCAGATCTGCATAAAAATTGGACCATTTCGCCTGGGATATGCAATTTCAAAGTTACAGGGTGCGCATGGTGGTCAGTGGAAAGTGATGCAATGGATGAGTGCCTGCAAATCTGCCTCTGCAAGTTGCTGGGAAAAGGTCCATTATATTACGGGGTAATACAAGGCTGCCATAACAGCTCTGTTGGACATGGTCACCGCGTATAGTGGATGCCTATCATAAAATCAGTCAGTCCTCCTATGGTGTTGTCTTCTGACATGCACCAGGACCTTGCTGAAAACTGTGTGTGCTCACAACCCTGTTGCTAGCATCGAATGACTGTCCTATTGTTGTGGCTGGCATGTTTTGGTATATGCCAGCTTGACCACTCTTCCTCATTGAGCTACTAATGGATATTCTTTCAAACAATGTAAGCTGACAATATGGCTGGCATACACACTATCTTGGTATTCCATACATAATGCTGTTCTTATGTGCTTCTTTCTATGGAATCACTTAAGAGTTCAACTGGCTGCAAACTTGTGGATCAATTAGTCTAGGTAGCAGCATGTTTTGTCTTATAGTACTGACCCTCTCTGCCTCATTTGTCTGACAAAAGAATCATCTGCAGATCCTATCATGCTGCATTCACCTCAGATCTGCATAAAAATTGGACCATTTCGCCTGGGATATGCAATTTCAAAGTTACAGGGTGCACAAAAGAGCCTTCTACTCAATATTCTTCAGAGTTTTCAGAAAATCATCCAGTAGATATACTAAAAGAAATTTCATTAACCCTTACAGTGTCGGGTTTCTGAAGCTGAACTCACTGTGGTGGCAGGATTTATTTTAAAGTGTTTTCAGAAAATAAAATAAACAACTTTAGAACCTCACCCTGAAGTAACTAATAAATGGAAATATGTCATGTCAGATACCAAAAGAAAGAACATTTATATGCACTTAATAAAATGGCAGGTTAAATTTTTTTATTATAGTATTTTTCGAACATTGAAAAATTTTACTGTTTTTTTCCACTTTATCTTTAGCAAAATTTCAGAAATACAGTTGGCTCTCCACATTCGTGGGGGTTAGGGGCGCAGGATTTAACACACAAAAAAACAGTGAAACAATACACTGTACTGCAACAGTATGTTTTATAAATTTAAAATCGCAGCATCAACAATGTAAGTTAACACACACAGAAAGAGAGAGAGACAATGCAGTACACATACAGTAAGTGATGCAATACATGTACTATATAGATAGCAGTAAAATTATTAAAGTTTATGAAATACAGTGCAGTACGTTACAGTAAAGTACAGTAGTATACAGTACACTGAGAGACAAAATATGTGAGTGTGGCTGGCTAGTACCGAGACAAAAGAGCGTGGCATCCACAAACAGAGTGTGTAGTTTGCAGTTCTTTAGCGCACTCTAACCTTTTTTTTTACAAAATTTGGCTTTATATAATAAATTTGTGGTAATAAATATATATTTATGGTAGTAAATGATAAAATAGATTAATAATACATATTTTATGCATTTATGACTTACTAAACTTTTTTTAGTTTTCTTTGTTTTCTTGTCTATGTGCGTCACTGCGATTTTCCGCAGTAGGCTGCAAAACTCCAAAAAATTTCCATTTAATTATTGATGGCAAACTCGTGAATAATCAAATCCACGAACGTCGAGGTTCAACTGTACATATATTTTTCTCATTTTTTTTCTATATTTTATTATTTTAATATACAATTCCTAAAAACATTTAACATGCAAATATTTTAAAAGATAAGCTTTAAATTTTATTCTCAATGACAGAGAATTTTAGGTTAATTTTAATTATTCCAATATAGAGTTCATAATATTTCTATTATTGCTAAAATCTTTCATTTATTTAGTTTTTTCTAACTTTTTTACTTATTTATGCATATAACACATAATACATATTCTTAGACTTTTGACAATCGGCAAACTTAAGGCCTAAGTAAAGCAGCATCATAAAAATAATTTTGCTTTAAAAAGAAGATAATTTAAATAAAAATTGAAAAATATCAGAAAAATTGATTAAGGATTATGAAAAAAATTCAGTAAAATGTTTCGCAGCATTTAAAGTTTAACTGAAGCACTGAATTTGAGAATGAATTGCTTTATTATGAAGCTGCATAACTGTTGCCGTCCCATGGCCGAGTGGTTAGCATGCTTGGCTACTGTTCTAAGGGACCTGGGTTCGAGCCCCGGGTAAGGCATGGATGTGTGTGTCATCTTTCTGCTGAGGTCCTGCCATCCTCTCAGATCTCCTATTGTGGCACATAAACTGACAGGCTACTGTCAGACCTCTGTGGCAAGCAGCTGCTTGAGGGGGTATTTATTATTTATTTATAACTGTTACGGAAAAGTTTAATTCTAAAATTCTGGCAGAAATTTTAGTTAAAAAAAGCATTTCCTGACCTTAATTAGTTTATTTATCAATATTTTTAATTACATTTCAACCAAATTCCTACCTCTTAAAAATTGTGCTATGAGTAATCTTAGTGCTTGTTCTGATTGCCATCATTATAGATCGCTAGCAGTTCCATTTTCGATCATTTCTAATTAATTATTGTTTATAATCATAGTATCCAATTGAGAAACAATAAAAATAATTTTAGAAGCATTAAAGTAAATAAAAAATCTTTAAAATCGAAAGTCTGCTAAAACATTGATCAAAAGCTGATGTGCGTAGTTACCGGACAACGTAATTTCTGTTAGTATAAAAATCAATATCCTTACGTTAAAAGTTTAGAATGCATTACAACTATAGTAGAGCTATAAATAGCAAAAAAGAGCAGGAAATACAACTGATCAATAATCTCAGCACGATACAGCAGAATAAGGGCATGAACTGAATCAGCACTACTTGATGCCGTTTAAATAAATCAACAGGTAAAAATTTTATATAATAGATTAAATGTCAATTTCTGATTAGAAATGTTTGAAAAAAAATTCAGATTTCTATATTTATATTTGAAAATTTTGTTTTACAACCTTATACGACGAGAGCAAAGTTTTGGTCTCTGACCACTAAAATGGGAAAGATGAAAGGGATTCTTCAGGCTGCGACACAGAAAAGGTTAATAAAAAAAAAATAAGAAAAGATGCAATATACTCTCATTACTCTATGAAGTGCACATCAGAAAGTTCAAGAATATCAGCAACAAACCAAGCAAAAGCAACCATCAAAAATTCCAATATTTCCACCATATCAAATTACTTCACATGCAAGATCTATTATATATTCTTGCCTTATATGAAAGAGCAAATTACAAGGAATGAACAGAACAGTCTCTCGAATAACTCCCTGAAGAACACCAATGTAGTATTTAAAAAACTACAATATTCTCTGAACAGCTGCAGAAAAATCAATAACTAATACAATTTGACCAATAGAGCACAACAAACTAACAGGTACATAAAAAAATTACCTCTCAAGCAGTTACTTACCATAGAGGTCTGAGAGAAGCTTGGCAGTATCATGGAGGTCTGTGATAAGTGATAGAAATATAGCATAATGAAGAATTCTGTACAAAGACCTCAATCCCCCTTCCCTCTAGAAGGATGTAAAACTCAAGGAAAGCACCTTCCAATCAAAATCACCTAGCATATCACCCAATAACCGAAGAAAAAAAAATATTCTCCACTCATAAATGCTAACAAAAGATAAAACACCTAAGAAGTATAGGAAAAACAAAACGCACAAGCTAGAAGATGGCACAGTTGTTTTTAATAATCATTCCATTTATTTTAGATAAAGTTTTATACTACAGCCATTCCTTCTCAATTCAAGCAGAGGGTGTCAAGGTGACCCTCGCTGATTCTATTTGAAAAAATATTATGTGAGACTAATCTTAATAAGAACATTGGAATGGCATCCGCTTTTGATCAAAAGAAATATTTTTCAAAAGGTATGGCCATTCAGAAATAAAGTGTCAAAAAAAGACATTTGTTTTTTTCCTATTTCAAAAAACTACCTATTCACACTTTTGGCTGCATTTCATTCAAACATTTATTTTTTACTTAAAAGACTATATCTGACTGAAAGCTCCTTGGTTCTTTTATCGCTTATGGAAAATTTATCAAAAATCTCCAATTAAAAAAAATTAATTTTTCTCAATTTTTTTGTTCATGTTACAGTTCAAATTCTGGCAACACCCTAAAAAAATTATGCCATTTTATAGTTAACACATCTCTCTACACAAAAAGCTTTGCTTAAATGTGTCAAATATTAGTGCCCCAAAAATATTCATAAACATTGAAAATTAAAAAAAAAGATTTCATTTGATATACGTCATAAACAACTAGCACATTTACCCTCCAATTGGAGTCATGTTTGATGTAGCCATATATATTGTAGACACCACAAGCATTAATTTGAGATATGACTCATTAAAGTCGACCTCCATGAAAATCCCCCACACACATTTTATCAAGGGGGGGGGGGGGGGCAAAATTCAAAATAGTTTATGACCATCATATGAGCTTCTATTTGACTCGTAACTGTAGGCCCTTGTGTTAGGAAGATATAGCAAAATGAAACTGCCGAACTCAGATAAAAGAACATGAAAGGGATATATATGCCTACAAAAACAAACTATTTCATTGGCAAGAGTGGTTTCTAATACAGAAATGAGCCCACAATTTGAACAGACGAAAATTATTTGCCCCCCCCCCCGACAAAATCTTGTCTTGCTGAACAACTAGTGACTTACAAAAACAGAGAAGCATGCTGCAACGAAGAAATTTATCAGCTACCCCACCCATGGAAACATTTCCTTGATCAGTGCAGCACTGCTAAAAGAATCCACACCCCTATCCCTACACCCAAGGCACATGAGAATGAAACAGCAATGGTGTCACCCGCTGCAAACCATATGGTGCAGCAGCACAACAATACATATGGATATAATTTCCGAGTAGAACTGTTCACCCAACTTCTGAAGATGTTAATAGTGTCAAGTTATGGTGGTCTAAATATCATTGTGCGATCTATGAAACAGGAAAGGGCTTACTTCACATAGTATACAAGAAGTGACTAACATCCCTACTACCCTGTATTGACCAAATCGAAATGCTATTTTGATTTACTAAAACAGCTCAGATAGTGATTAAGTTTTTAATAAAGCAATACTCAAAAGAAATTGCAAATGTTGAAAATATTGGAAAACTTTAAAAAGTGGAATATTTAAAAAAAAATATATTAAAACTAGAAGAACGATTATCGCCTCTGGCACATATGAGAATCTCCTTTTCAAAGTGAATGAGGTTTTTCCTTTACTCCAGTGTCTCACAAACTGTGTGCCGCGGCACAGTAGTGTGCCACGAGAGATTTTCAAATTGACACAAGATATTCCAAAGATTTCATTTTGACTTGACTTCTGCTATCGATTTTGTGTATTAAAAATTTTTTCTCTGTTACCTATCGACGTGCTTTAATAAAAATCTTTCAGATTTTATCAACTGGGATCTTGTAAGTATTTATGAAGCTTTTTCCAAATTTTGGTATTAATTTTTGATTATTTCAAGCCATAGAATGGACAAATATTTAAAACAAACACCGAGTTATGAATTAAAGAACGAGAGCAAATCTTCAAGTAAAACCAGGCTGATGACTTCAACAAAGTGCAAATATAATGAAGATTATACAGAGTATCAAAATTTTAAATAAAATGCATTTAACAAAACTTCAATTTTCCTCTTTTTACGTAACCATCAAAAATTCTTTTTTAGGTGTGCCGCAGAAAAAAAAAAATTAGATTCAGTGTGCCGCAGATAAATAAATTAGTATCAGAGTAAAAAAGTTTGCGAGACACTGTTTAACTCCTTAACAGAGAATGATGTACTTCCCTCTTTCACTCCTTAACAGCTTTAATTTGAGCCAGTGGATGATGAGAAAAATGTAAATAGTATTTTATTAGTAATTATGCAACATAAAGGGTTGGGTTGTTTTACCTCTGAGCGGCACTTTTTTGCACACCATGGGCTAAATGGCCAGGTCACATGGACCCCGGAGGCTCAGAGAAGGTTGGGGGAGGGGACCCACTGGAATAGCTGTTGGGAGACAAATGGTAGCCTCCCATCAAGGCCATCCAGCGTGTTCTTTAACGTGCACAGGGTATGGCTCTCCCGCACATGGGGCCACGGCTTAACGTCCCATCCAACGGACGGCGGCCTTTCCAAGCCCATCGGTGTCCCCTACTGACCGTGGGCAGGGCGGGGAATTTTGCGAAGATAAATCTCAACGCTGACCCAGCTGGGACTTGAACCTGGGAACTACAGATTACGAGCCTGATGCGCTACCGACTGAGCCACCCCCACCCCACAACATAAAGGAATTTGTCTTTTAATTCTTAAATTTTAAAAGTTGCATTTTCCACATCTCTCTTAGAAAAATGTGTAGATTATTGCTGTCAGAGATCTCAGTAGATTATTGCTCTGAAAGCTACCACTAAAATTTCAAATTTCTATCATATACATATTATTTGAAAATTTTGATAATTTTCCATATTTAGTAATCTGTAAAAATACCTAATAATTTGAAAAATACGAATTATAATATTTCATTAGTAGCAATTCAACTAAAATAAAGTTTTCTAATTATCGCTTTCATTCTTTCCAATGGAAACTTCGTGATGTTCACATTACACCACCAAATTTTTTTAATTTTTATCATTAATACATCATTGCAATATTCTTTTGAAATTTTGGAATTTTCAACTTTTTTCACCAAGAGGGCATGCAATTAGTGTTCAAAATTTTCCAAAAGTGAAAAATCATAATATTTTATCAATTCCTATCTAAGCTCTATAATAACACTGAGTCGTATGTGAGAGTTGGTAATGCTTGTAGCGATTGGTTTATAGCAGTGATTCCTAACCTTTTCTGGACCATCGCCCCCTTTAGAAGAGAACAAAAATTCAATGCCCCCTAGTCCATAATAGTTAATTTTATATGAATTAAAATATTGTTGCATATTATCTGTACCTAATTTATCTGTTTATTTAGCTATTAAAAATCATAATACCGCCCCCATGGAAGGCTCCAGCGCCCACTGGGGGGTGGTATCGCCCCCGTTGGGAATCTATGGTTTATAGCATTGCTAGTGGAGTTAGACAAGGGTGCATTTTGTACCCTTTTCTCTTTAGTTTGGTTGTTGATTATGTTATGCGAAATTCTTTGGAAGAGAAAGATACTGGCCTTAACTGGGCTAGAGATATTAAAATTTCTGATTTAGATTACACAAATGATTTGGCCCTGTTGGCTAATAATGTTGATGAGATAAATTCTTTCAATAGGACTGTTGATGAAACTGATAATAGAGTAGGTTTGGTAATAAACAGAGAAAAAACTAAATAATGAATATTGGTCAGGCAGATGGTTCAGTTCTTTCAATCAGAAGTTCAGTTCTTTCAATGACTGCACTCTTGACCAAGTGTCTCAGTTTAATTATTTTGGGAACTATGTAGCAGATACTGATGATGTATGGCATGAGATAAATAGAAGAATAGGGATTGTTGCTGGGAATTTAACCCTTACAGTGTCCACATTGCTGTATGCGTTTGGAGAATCTGAATTGTGGGGCCAAGAATAATTTTATAAAGCCATCAGATTGCCATTTCTTAGAAGCACTAAACGGTATTGCCGATTTGCTTGTTAACGTTCCTATTTGCTGAAGCAACCTTCTGATTTAACACTAAACCTACCGACACTTCATGTATACCTATACCTACCATGACTGGTCCTTAAAAAAAGTTATTTTTTTTATGAATGAACACAGATAATAAATCAATTTGGTACTTAATTAAATAATAAATGAATCAATTTTCACAAAACGAAAAAAAATTTTTTTTTTCACTTCAATTATAAACATGAGAAGAAAATGAATGGTAGTTCTATAGTTTCTTGCATTTATAAATAAATAATGCATATCTTATTCATCTTCAATGCATTTTTCACAAATTATTGAGTTCTCAAATGTACATTTGCCGCACACATATTGTTTGCATTTCAAACAGATTTTCATAGTTTTGTTGTCTTTGCAATATCTTACTTGGTAAGTTTTTTGTACATGTGAAACTGAACTTATATTTGTTAATGTTTCGGTATATTTTCTTTTTCCTTCTCGATATTCAGCAGCAAGTTCTTCAGCTAACTGGAATAAAAATTCCTGCCTTGAAATTTTTCCCCCTGTTGTTTCTTTATATAAAACCCATGCATTTATTCCAGCTAGGTCAAGAATATTGAAAATACTTGGAGGGGTCATTTCCAAGATTTCAATTTCACGCTGTATTTTCTTGCCATTTGATCCGTCACATCTACACTGAATTTTTGCTAAAATCTAATCGTTTCCTGTATACGCTTTATCACTTTTTTCAGTGTATATTGAGTTATGCATTGAACTTAGTAGAACCACTTTTTTATTTAGTTTACTTTTATAAATTGTTAGAGTAATATAACCTGATTTACATAGTTTTGTTGTAAAGCGTGCCATATTATCTTTCACGTGTTTGGCAAGCTTTGGCAATTCTTGCTTGTTTCTACGGATGGTTCCAACAGTAGTGGTTCTTTTTGTTAGCAGTTTTGTGGCTAATGATATGCTCGTAAAAAATTATCCATGGTTATGTTCCTTCCACACCCTGTGAATGATTCTATTAGCTTGTGGACAATGAATTCCCCAAGTGGAACTGAAGGTTCTCTTTTCTCATTCTTTCCCAAATATGGAAATTCATTTATTACATACTTGCTATTGACAACAAATGCTAACCAAAATTTGATTCCAAACTTATCTGGTTTGTTCGGCATATATTGTGTAAATCTACACCTAGCTTTGGTAGCTCACTTTTGGAATATTTTTAACATTATAATTGCATGCCCTCTTGGTGAAAAAAGTTGAAAATTCCAAAATTTCAAAAGAATATTGCAATGATGTATTAATGATAAAAATTAAAAATTTTGGTGGTGTAATGTGAACATCACGAAGTTTCCATTGAAAAGAATGAAAGTGATAATTAGAAAACTTTATTTTAGTTGGATTGCTACTATGAAATATTATAATTGAAATCCAAAGTGAATGCACAGTATTCCCTGTTAAGAAACAATAATTAATAGATTCTGAAAAAAATTCATCGCCGCCACGGCGGGAATCGAACCCGCATCTCTCCAGATTCATGCCAGAGCGCGCTACCATTGCACCACGCGTCGGACAACGAATATTTTCAGAATATGACCTTTTAAGTTTTTCTTCTTGAGACGTGACTGAGACAGCGCCATCTATACTCAAGGAGATGCAACGTTTTACAGTCGTTGCATTTGATTATCAGATGTTAATGAGAAGGTCGCCGTGGCGGCGATGAATTTTTTTCAGAATCTATTAATTATTGTTTCTTAACAGGGAATACTGTGCATTCACTTTGGATTTCAATTATATATTTAACGTCTTAGCGTTAGCGACCTTCTCATTAACATCTGATAATCAAATGCAACGACTGTAAAACGTTGCATCTCCTTGAGTATAGATGGCGCTGTCTCAGTCACGTCTCAAGAAGAAAAACTTAAAAGGTCATATTCTGAAAATATTCGTTGTCCGACGCGTGGTGCAATGGTAGCGCGCTCTGGCATGAATCTGGAGAGATGCGGGTTCGATTCCCGCCGTGGCGGCGATGAATTTTTTTTTCAGAATCTATTAATTATGAAATATTATAATTCGCATTTTTCAAATTATTAGGTATCTATGAACTTGTACTGTTTTCTGAAAATGAATGTCTTGGATACAGAAGCAAAATAGACTTCCTTGCTATGGAAATCGGCAGTCATGTGGGAGGGCAATTTCGGAAAGGACTGGTGCTTTGGTTCACAAACCTTTCTGCACTTAGTCAAGATCACTAAACTTCAACACCCAAAGAAAAGATCCATACTGATTATTAGCAAAAAAAAGCAGCCAAGGAAGTTTTTTTCCATTTTATAACCAATTCAGAAAATTCCATGAATGTGAGAAATCCAAGTCACGTTGTATAACACTTGGCCGTGTTTAAAATATATGATACTGAAAAGAATCATTAAAAGAAATAAAAATTATATTCCTGGTTGAATATTATGTTATTTGGGAGGAAATTTCCTTTCAATAAATATATAACTTAACTATTTTTATTCAACAGGTTTTCCAAAATAGAGCCTTAATTTTATAGTGCGATCTTTTTTTTTTCCTTCACCATATCACATTGAAAAAGGCTTATTAAAATCAATATGCTTGCAAATTTGTTTATATTATTTATTTTCATAAAATTCGCAATTAAATTCAATTTAATTTGTTATATAGCACGACCTATTTCCGTTGATTGGTTATTTTTTTTTAAATCTAAAGTTGACTTGTTTATCTGACTCAGCACTGTTGGCTAAAAGCCTGGAATTTTCTCAAAGTATAGTACCGAGAAAAAAATTACAAAACAAAAAAAATATTTACTTAAAACCAAAAAAGTAATTTTTTTGTTATTCAGAAATATATAGTCATTCTATTCATGTGCATTGTAATCATTTCTGTCTATTAGGTTTTTTTTTAAATAAATTTTTATGTGTTGCCAGATGCATTTTTTTACTACATGACTAAAAAAGTCCTATTAAAATAAAATATATTGTCTTTTTTGTTAAATACTTGATTTTCAAAAAATCCAGAATTAAATGCTGATTAATTTGGTACACAACATGCCATAATTCCTTTCATTAATTATTTTGCAAAAAAGTTCTAAAGTTTTTTTTGGGCTGAGCCTAGAGAGAAAATAGCTTGGCCTCTGCAAAGAAACCTGTTTTTCAGCCTGGACACTGGAAGGGTTAAGAACCTATGGAGTGTGTGGAAAAATAGGCATGTACACCTAAAGACTAAAATTAGGCTGTATAATAGTTTGGTTCTCTCTAAGGTTAGTTATTGTAGCAAAACATGAACCCTTTGTAAGCAGGATAACAAGAAACTTGATGCTTTTGATTCTAGATGCTTACGCAGTATCTTGAGCATTAGGTAGTTTGACTTTGTAAGTAATGATGAGGTTAGAAGATGGAGTCATCAACCTCCTTTGAGCATCATATTGTGCAGAGAGAGAAACTGCATTGATCTGGCCATGTTGCCCATATGCATAGCTGATGATTGGCAAACAGGATTATGAAGAGTATACCTAAAGGTTTCAGAAAAAGGGAGAGACCTAGGATGCAATGGACAGACAATGTCAAACAGAACATTGCTAGAATTGGCCTAGAGTGGCAAAATGCAGCACCGTAGCTCAGAACAGATGCATCTGGAGAGAAAAAACACAGTCTGGTTGGACCTCTGTAGCCCATGGATGCATGAGGATTTTTGTATGTATTTAACCCAAAAAGAATTTTTCATCTATCTCTAAATACAAACAATTATCTACTAAAACAAAAAAAAAATTGTTTTCTCACCCCCCCCCCCCCGGGTCTAAAGTGCCAACTCGTTATTGGCAATGAAAATTCCATGACCACATTCCACTACTAAAATTTCAAATTTCTAGCATAAATACATCATTTGCAATATTCGTTTGAAATTTTGAAATTTTCGAATTTTTCCACATTAGAGGGACAGTTTTTGGAAGATTCTGAAAGAGTGAACCATAATATTTTTTCAATTCCTATCCAACCTGAAAAAGAATTTTTCATTTATCTCGAAAAACAAACAATTATCTGCTAAAATAAAGAAGTTGCATTTTCCCACCTGGCTAGGTCTAAACCGCCAATTTATTGTTGTCAGTGGAAATTTCAAGACCTTCACATTCCATCATCAAAATTTCAACTTTCTAGCATAAATACCTTGTTTGCAATATTTTTTGGCGTTTTTTCCCATCTATTAAGAGTTATATCGGTATATCCTACTTCTTTAGCTATTTTCCTTATATATTTTAATTCTTTTGTAATGTTTTAGCTTCAGAGCAATACCTAAATGCTCGCAAAAAATGTGCTTAACTTTCCATGGGTGTGCTGAGTCCTTTGGTATAAAGTTAGGGATATTTATAGGTTTTATATAAACCGTGGTTTCGTAAAATGTTCCTTTTCTTGTAATGAGTATGTCTAAATATCGTAACTGTGAGTTTTTTCAGATTCTAAAGTAAATTTTATAGAAGGTATGACATTGTTAAAAGTATTAAGTAAATCAGGTAGTAAAGTTACTGAGTAAGGCCAAAAAATTAAAATATCATCAACGTAACATATATAAAGTGTAGGTTTTAATACTGCAGAGTTTAGAGTGACATTTTCCACATGATGCATAACTACATCAGCCATGAGTGGAGACAGAGGGGACCCCATAGGGACACCATTTGTCTGCAGCCATGTCTGTTGGTTAATAGTAAAGAAATTAGAAGTGGCTTTTTTTCTTGCTGCCTATAGCTACCTTGATAGAGATTGCTAATATATTATTGTCAATACAGCTTTATTGTGTAATTAAATTTATGGTCTTTTAGCTGTGAAGAGAATTATTTATTATTGATAGAAAAAATATACAGTATGGCTAAGTTTTAAAAAAAATCACAAATTAGAAAACTGATATAAATACCATTGTAGAAGTGACATTTGGTTAACACTGCTTGACGTAAAAAATGCCATACCAGGAAGTATTTGTTGAAGAGCCATGCAAATAGGTGGGTATGTGTTGACAGTCAGGTTATGGAAATCAGTGCAGTTGTGAACCAATCGCATGATAGGTGAGGGAGGTAACAGGGCAAAATGGCTTGGCATAGCTAAGTTTGGTCGCCCCTACCTGGGCACATGGACCACTGCATTGGAGTGATCTTCGTGGTGAAAGCCATAGATCTCTCACCAGCCATAGATTGCCACTCACTGTAGCACATCATCACACAAGGTTGCAGTGGTGCCATACCAGAGTGGTGGGACAAATGGAACTATTTGATCTTCTAGGCTAGTGATGTTCTTCTAGGAGCATCACTAGCCTAGAAGATCAAATAGTATATATTCAGTGACAAGTCTTGTTTCTGTCTCAGTGCTGACAATTGCCGATTGAGTCTAAAGATGACATGATCACCGGGCTGATCTTTCTGTCATCCATTAACGTCATATGCTTCTCAGCCTGGTGTTATGGTCTGAGGTGCTATCGGTTTCAACAGCCATTCATCACTCATATGCATAATGGGTACAATAGCATGGATACCACAGATAATGCTTGCCTGATGACATGCCAGAGACAGCACATAACATGTAGCAATGCCTAGTCACAAGTATTTTGTATAATCAACCAGATCAGTGCACTAATAGAAGCACCAAATTCAGAATCTCTGACTGATGCCACAGCAACCACCACTGGATGCAGCAAAGTGTTTATTAATAACACCACAAAAGAACTCTGTCCCCAACAAGTGAGAAACATCAACACCAGCTCTAACAAGGAACAGCACATACTTCAGAATTTTCCTTGTTGTACAACTGAAGAGGCTGTCCCAAGAAGAATATAGTAATCAAGTTTATACAGGCATGACTAATTCACCTGAACTTCACCACACTATAATTCACACATATATAATTATATGACTTTTAATTGCCCCATTCTCCATTAGTTGTCAATGAGCTGATTGTTTTCTGATACCATGTGACTAGTATAGTACCTACAGTGTTTAGAGAGTAATTTTAATCTTAATTAAGAAAAATTCAATTCTTAACCTTATTTTGAAGGGGGAGGAGTTATTTATACAAATGTTTCTATTAATACAAATGTTTATATTAATGATAAAAAACCAAACAACTTTCAGATGTATGTGACAGATATGATCTGTTAAAAAAATTAAAATGTTTCAATAAATAATTTTTGAAATATTAAAAATATAATACATGACATTTTTGTCCTATTATTTTGAGTTGCTATTTTTAAGTTGCCATAATGTTTGAAAAAATTTTTTTGATCAAAAGCAGATGCCATTCTGATGTTCTTATGAAGAGTACTCTCACATATTTCTTTTAATAGAATCCAGGTAATTGACCTCTGCCTGATTTGAAATGGAATGGGCTCATGTAGGAATGTAATTGAGGATCTTTAGCGTAGTCCATTTTCCTACTGAAACAAGGCTCTGTTTCATTCTGGTTTTGTAGGCTGGGCATTGGAATATTAGGGTCATGTCACAGGAATTTGGAGTATACTTTTTTTCTAAATATAGTATTTTTACAGCAAAATCTCATTTCTAGGATTTATTGGTACTAATTATACATAAATGCAAAATTAGATACTTACATCTTCTACTCATTATATTGGAACATGGTGGGCAATACCATTCTTCAATAGGAACTGTTTCAAGAGGTGGATTAAGACATTCACAGTGATACCCTAAGTCACATGCATCACAAAGAAGAAGCCTATCTTCCCTATCACCCCTACTACACACTTCACAAACTGTGATAACCTCTGAGGGTAGTCCATCATCATTTTTCTTTGGAACCTTTATCTTGATCTAAATAAATGAATTTTAATTAATCTATTGTAGTTTTGCTTCTGTATAAATCAAATAAAACTGCTTGATATCAATTTCGATAGGCATGCTGTACAGAAAAATAACCTATAAAACTTTATAACACAACTATACAGTAAAACCAATATAAATTTCAGCTTAAGCTTTCCAGCTGGATCCACCTTTATCCAGGAAGAAGTCCCTGCACAAGATATAGTTGATAGATATTGGTAAAAAGTGGAATATTCTAAAGGTGAGTATTGCGGTTTAAAATGCTATAAACACTGAAGAAACTGTCTGTTCAGTTATTTTAAAACACAAAGAAGGTTAAAACAAATACAGAGCCCAAGCTAACACATTTTATAGTTAAAGGTTCAATTAATCTGGCATTTGTTTTTTTTTTAATCTGCAAAAAGCATTTTGATTATGACAATACATCTTATTATAGTTTTCAGGTATTAATACATATAATATATATTAAAATCCTCCTCCTCAAGCAGCCATGGGCTACAGAGGTCCAATCAGACTGTGCAATTTAGTTCTCCAAGCATATCTGTTCTGAGCTACATCTGCTGCATCTGACCACTGCACACCAATTCTAACAGGTTCCTGTTTGACATTCTCAGCCCAACGCATCCTAGGTCTCTTGCTCTTTCTGAGGCCTTTACGCACACTGTTCATAACCCTATTTGCCAATCTATAATTATCCATATGGGCAACATGGACAAACCAACGGAGTCTCTCTCTGCACAATATGCTGCTTAAAGGAGGTTGCCAACTCCTTTGCATAACCTCATCATTACATACAAATTCAACCACCTAATGCCCAAGATACTGCGTATGCATCTAGAATCAAAAGCATCTAGTTTCCTGTTATCTTGTTTAGAAGCATCCATGTCTCACTACCATAACTAACCCTAGAAAGAACCAAACTATTATACAGTCTAATTTTAGCCTTTAGGTGTATACGCCTATTTCTTCACACTCTCCATAGATTCTTAAAAGTCCTGGCGGCAATCCCTATCCATCTGTTAATCTCATGTCGCCCATCACCAGTATCTGTTACATAGCTCCCAAGAAAATTAAACTGTGACACCTGCTCAAGACTGCAACCATTCAGATTAACTGAATCACAGCCTGCCTGACCAATTTTCATCACTTTAGTTTTCTCTCTGTTTATAACCAAACCTACTCTACTAACAGTCTCATCAACAGCTCGAATGAAAGAGTTCATCTCATCAACATTACTCGCAAAAAGGGCTAAATCATCAGCATAATTTAAATCAGAAATTTTAGTATTTCCAGACCATTTAAGGCCAAAATCTTTCCCTTGCAACGAATTTCGCATAACGTAATCAATAACCAAACAAAAGAGAAAAGAAGACAAAATGCACCCTTGTCGAACACCAGAAGTAATGCTAAACCAATTGCTACAAGCCTTACCAACTCTCACACATGACTTAGTGTTATTATAGAGAGCTTTCATTATGTTAACTAACTTGTCTGGTATACCATATGATCTCACAATCAACCACAAATTATAACAATCAACAGAGTCGAAAGCCTTTTTGAAATCAACAAAACTAGCAACCAAAGGTTTCTGAAACTCTGAACATTTCTCAAGAATCTAAGTGAAAATACCTGATCCACACATCCCCTACCACTTCTGAATCCACATTGCTCATCACGCAATTGACTGTCAACCAGATTCTTAATTCTATTAAGCACAATCATGGAAAGAACTTTACCTGGAACAGAGAGTAGGCTGATACCCTTATAGTTATCACAAGAACTGCGATCAACTTTTTTGAAAATAGGGATAATAATAGCTCTGGTAAAATCTTTAGGAACCATGCCTTTATCATAAAAGATATTAAAAATTTCAGTCATCTAAGTGGTAACCGAAACTTTCCCAGCTCTAAGCATTTTCATAGTAATTTCATCTACCCCTGGGGATTTATGAAGTTTAAGTTCAGAAATAGCCAACATAACTTCAGATTGTGTTATAGGGCCAACATTAAAGCCACAATGCATCTATCATCATTACAAACAATGGGAGTAGAACTAACCACATTGTTTAGAACATCACTGAAATGCTCAGCCCACCTAGCCATGACAGAATCCTCCCCTTCTATAACCTTATGTTTGATATTGTTTATCCTTCAGTCCTTGTATGCCTGTCTGTTTTCTAAAACATAAAACATTAACTATCTGGTACAGCTCTCTGCTGTTGTGCTGCCTAACTGCTTCCCCAGCTTTGTCAGCCAAGTCATCAAGCCAAAGATTCTTATCAGCAGCTAACTGATCGTTTACATGTTTATTAAGCTCTCTGTAATGCTTTCTATTAGGACTAGTAGGATACTGATTAAGGACATTCCTGCAGTTCCTTCATTCTGAAATAAGCTCAAGTGCCTTATTACTCAAATAATTGTGCCTCCTTTGCACCTTTTTTCCTAAAACAGTACTGTTAGTTTCCAAAAAAAGCCTGTTTAAAATGGCCCTATACTTCCTCAACTTCAATAGTAAGCAAACCATGGCTGCTATAATGACTAAGTAATCTATCATAGCCGTCCCATGGCCGAGTGGTTAGCGCGCTTGGCTACTGATCTACGGGACCTGGGTTCGAGCCCCGGGTAAGGCATGGATGTTCGTGTTGTTTTCTGCTGAGGTCCTGCCATACTCTCAGATCTTCTACTTTGGCATATAAACTGACAGGCTCCTGTCAGACCTCTGTGGCAAGCAGCTGCTTGAGGGGGTATTTATTTTTTTTTATTTTTAATCTATCATGGTAAGCTATAGCTATAACTGGGTCTTTCAGAGCTTCAGTATTAAAAGTAAATTTTTTAACTTTAGCACAACACTTTTTAAGTTTAAGTTGCAAGACACTTTTAACAAGGTAATGGTCAGATCCAATTTCAGCTCCCCTATATGCCCTGGTATTCCTAACAGAACTAGCCCATTTGCTGTTAATAAATATATAGTCAATCATATTCTTATGCAGCCCATCAGGTGAAACCCATGTGTACTTATGTATGTCGCGGTGTTTGTAACAAGTGTTAGTTATTCTGAAACCATTGAATTTACTTACCTGTAGGTGACATTGCCCATTGCCATTGTAGCTACGATACCAAAAGGGCCTATCACCCCTCCCCAAAGGTCAGAGTCAGTACCAACTTTGGTATTGAAGTCACCTAGAACAAGGGTAATATCTCCTTTCTTGACAGAATTCAAAATATCCTAAAGTTGTCCGTAAAACCTATCCTTCTCATCGTCATTGGCATCATCATTGCGGGCATAACAGCAAATATCATTCAAGTCTTTAATGCTTGTCCAAAATTTTGCTGTAAGTAACCTTTCATTAATACACTCCTAGAAGAGCATCACTAGCGTGTCCGCTGAGAAGCAGACCCAAGCCTTGGTGATGCTTTCCATCTTCCCTCCCTGTAAAGAGAAATTTAAAGTTATTTTTAAGTATCTCACCTTTACCTATCCATCTGGTCTCTTGCAAGCCTAGAATATCTAGGTTATAGCACTGGAATTCCTGTGTCAGGACATCAAGAGAATAATCTATATATATAATGTCCTCACGTTCCATGTTCTTGCAGAGAGAAAATGATTAGTAGGATTTTTAAAGAAATTAGGTTTCTTGAGATTGGTAATGCCAACAATATCAAACAGTCCCCTGATCGAAGGAATGGGGCAAAGACCTGTTCCTCCTCTGCTAAAGGCTGAAGTCACCGATGCTGGTAGGAACTTCAGGCACCACCTTTTTAAGTGGACTTTTTCAAGAGCCATATGGCCTGCCTGAGACACATTACTCCAGTTTAGGCTTGACGATGCCCAACTAGCTAAGTAAGGTTCAGGTACCTGCGATGGCCTCTGATTAGGATTATCCACAAGCTAATATAAGTATCCATGCTTCTGTTCACTAAGGGCTGGCAACCCAGAAGCAAAGAGAAAACACAGAGGCCGATTCTCCCTCAGCAGAGGCCCATCAGTGCAGCAAGTCCAGGATCCATAATCAAGCTCAAATCCATAAACTAGTCCAGTCTAGTAGGTATAAATGGTCAGCACCAGGACCCTGTGAAGTTGACCACTCCTCAGCAAGGTTGAAAAAAAAAGAAAAAAAAAAGTGGCCATAGATGACCAGATCAGTAGGCCATACTGAATTGGCAGTCCCCCCCCCCCTTCCGTTCCCTTCCAAAATAGAATATCTCATTTGAAAGGTACTAACGGCCTGCACCATGAGAAGGCGGGGTCGGACATTAGGTGCTAGACCTGACCAGTTCTGTGCATCATCACTAGGGATTGGTACACAGCTCTCCTTCCAGTTTATGTCTAACTACCATTTACAGACTATCTAATTCTTTGGACCCAAAAATAAGTAAATTTTTACCTAAAAACTCTATTAGTTACAAGTGTTCTTTTGTAAAAATTTGCAAAAAAGAAGCAAAAATTGGATCGCTAATTCTGTTATTTCATTTATTCTATTTTATCTTATAGAACTTTGTTACAAAAACCGGTTCCATAAATAAATGAACCACCCTTTAAAAAAATGTTGCATTTGTTTAACTTCACCAAAAACAGTGAACATAATTTTACACAGTTGGTTACAACTAACTTAAAATGTTTTTATGTATAATACAACCATAGTTTACATAATGTACTTGCATAAAAATGTCTTTCTTGTTTGCTCTTGTATGTTGGTGTCTTGGACTGTAAAATAAAAATGGTGGATGCGGACAAAATAGTAGCTAGTCCGAGAGGGGAAGTGGGGATAGATGTTTAATAGCAGGCACATGGACTCTCATACATGTAATACTAAAAAGGAAACCCAGATGTTTAGTACAAAGTGCAATTGAGTGGCTGATGAGTTGTGGAAGGACTTGAACACCTATGGTATACAAAGATCTTCAACAATGACACAAATAACTACATCAAAAGCTACACAAGCATTTGTCAATAAAAATATTATATATACAGGGGTTTATAAAAATAATGGAAACACCGATGGCAATGGAATACACGCAATATGCCATATGTATATCATAGGGACATCACCTACGATGTGAGGTATGTAAAGGGGAGAAGTACGATGTCGGCTATCACATAGCAGTGCCACAGGCACAGTTGAAACAGCTATTGTGGTGTAATTGTCTTCAATGATCTTAGTTACCTCCAAAAGATCCTTCAGATCTTAGTGACCTCCAAAAAGGTGTGATCATTGGTGCATGTCTTGCAGGAACTTCAGTAACCAGAATGGCGGAAATAGTAGGTATAACATGAGGAACTGTATCGAAGATTATGACTACCTATCAAAAGGGACAGGGCCTCTAAATGTGCAAATTGTGGATGCCATATGAAGTTGTCAGATAGGGATAGGTGAATGCTGGCATGGATTGTACAACAGAAGCACAATACCACAGCATCACAAATAGCAGCAGAGTTGAATACCGGTCGGAATGATCCTGTTTCTGTCATAACATTTCATCAGGAACTTCATCATTCCAGTATTTATGGCAGTGTTGCAATCTACAAACCTCTGATTACTAACATAAATGCAACAAAACGTGTAAGATGGTGCAAAGCACATAAAAACTGGGATGTTAAAGACTGGCAACGTGTCATCTGATGAATCGTGCTACACATTGTTTCTCACCACTGGTAGAGTGTATGTCTGGCAAAAACCCACAGGTTCTTGGAATGTGAGGACTCTGCACATAGATTATTCTCCTGATGTCCTCACAGAAGAATTCCACCATTATAACAGAGATATTTTTGGCTTGCAGAAGCCCAGGTGGACATATAATGATCATATACTTAAAAATAATCTCGAATTTCTCTTTTCAGGGAGGGAAGATAAAAAAACATCTTCAACACATAAGTTTGCTTCTCAGTAGACATGCTAGTGATGCTCTTCTAGGATACGAGTGCATTAATGGAAGGTTTCTCACAGCTATATTTAAAACAAGCATGAAAGACTTGAATGTTATCTGTTGTTATGCCCTCACTGTGGATGCCAATGAAGATGAGAAAGATAGGTTAACTGACGACTTCATAATATTTTGAATTCTGTCAAGAAAGGAGATATTACCCTTGTTCTATGCAACTTCAAGCTAAAGTTGGGACTGACTCTGACCTATGGGTGAGGGAGGGGGATGATAGGTCCTTTTGGTACTGGAAGCTAAAATGGCAATTAATGCAATGGACAAAGTCACTTATAGGTCAATAAACATAATGGTTTGAGAATAACTAAAATTTATTACAAAAACCGCAACATATATAAGTACAGATGGGCTTCAGCAGATGGGTTGTATAAGAATATGACTGATTATATATTAATTAACAGCAAATGGGATAGTTCTGCTAGGAATACAAGGTTTTTGGTTCTGAGGATCTGGTTTTGAATACCATGAAACTGGATCTGGCCATTACCTTGTTAAAAGTGTCTTGCAACTTAAACTTAAGAAGTGCTGTGCTAACTAAGGTTAAAAAAGTTGCCTTTAACATTGAAGCTCTGAAAGGCTGAGTTACAGCTAAAGATTACCATGATAGGTTACTTTACTTATTATGGCAGTCACGGTTTTCATTTAGTGCTGAAGTTGAGAAAGAATGAGACCGTTTTAAACAGGCTTTTCTTGAAACTAATAGTACTATTTTGGGTAAAAAGGAAGAGAGGAGGCAAAATTATTTGAGTGAAAAAGCACTGGAGCATAGTTTTGAAAGAAAGAACTGTAGGAATATCCTTAACTCCGTGTCCACATCGTCTGTATATGTTCAGAGAATCTGAATTGAGAGGCCAATGACGTTTTTGGTACAACAATAAAAAAAAAATCGATTTTTTAAAATAAAAATTTCCGTTCTATGTGCTATGTGTTTTTTGCGGTTTTGGTCCAGCATATTGGATACTCTTTGTAAAGTTAGTATTTTCTTTTATATTTAAACCTTAGTTTTCATTTCAGTAGGTTTATTTTCAGAAATTAGCGATCTTTTGCCCGATCAATAAGTATTGATTTTTTCATAGTTATGCTATATCGTATGGCCGGCCTACAACTTGTTGCTGTGGATATTTTAACATCGCATTAAGCTATAGGTTAATTTTTATTTTATTATTTATTACTTTTCCAGTAAAACTTTGATACAGTATCATTTTCTAAAAATAAATGAGGTCTTGGATATGAAAGCAAATTCATTTCTGTAGATTTACTTCCATTAGTTAGCGATCTTCAATTGGCTGATTTATCGATCTTTCCGAGTTATGCTAGATCGGAGGCCAGCTTAAAAGTTGTTGCGGATATTTTATTTAACATCCCATCAGGTTATATGTAATTTTTCCTTTATTATTTCTTGTTTTTTAATAAAAAAATTTGAGCTTGTACTGTTTTCTGAAATTGAATGTCTTGGATAAGGAAGCAAAATAGACTTCCTTGCTACGGAAATTGGCCATCATTTGGGAGGGCAATTTCGGGAAGGACTGGTGCTTTTGTGCACAAACCTTTCTGCACTTAGCCAAGATCGCCAAACTTCAACACCCAAAGAAAAAATTCATAATATTTAGTAAAAAAAAAAAGGCAGTCAAGGAAGTTTTTTTTTCTATTTCATAACCAGTTCAGAAAATCCCATGAATGTGAGAAGGCCAAGTCACGTTGAATAACACTGGCCGTGTTTAAAATATAGGATAATGAAAAGAATCATTACAACAAATGAAAATCATATTTCAGGTTGAATATTATATTATTCGGGAGGAAATTTCCTTTCAATAAATATATAACTTAACTATTTTTATTCAGCAGGTTTTCCAAAATAAAGCCTTAATTGTATATGCAATCTTTTTTTTTTCTTCACCATATCACATTGAAAAAGGCTCATTAAAATCAATATGCTTGAAAATTTGCTTATATTATTTATTTTCATAAAATTCATAATTAAATTCTATTTAATTTGGTATATAGTATGATCTATTTCTGTTGATTGGTTATTAAAAAAAAAATTCTAAAGTTGACTTGTTTATCTGACTCAGCACAGTTGGCTAAAAGCCTGGAATTTTCTCGTATGGTACCGAGAAAATAATTACAAAACGAGAAAAACATTTACTTAAAACCAAAAAAGCAATTTTTTTGTTATTCAGAAATATATATATATAGTCATTCTATTCATGTGCATTGTAATCATTTCTGCCTATTAGCTTTTTTTTAACAAATCTTTATTTGTGTTGATAGATGCATTTTTTTACTGCATGACTCTAAAAAAAGTTCTATTAAAATAAAACATATCGTCTTTTATTTTAAATACTTGATTTTCAGAAAATCCAGAATTAAATGCCGATTAATTTGGCATACAATATGACATAATTCTTTTCATTAGTTATCATCAGAATCTGGTTGGCAGACAATTGCATGATGAGCAGTATGGATTCAGAAGTGGCAGGGACTGTGTAGATCAGATTTTTTCACTGAAGCAGATTATTGAGGAATGTTTAGAGTTTCAGAAACCTTTGGTTACTACACTGATTTCCATAAATTAAGGAAAATCCTTATGCTAAGTCAATGGGAAGCTAATGTCAAAACTCTAACTTCTAAAATAAGTTTTCTGTTTTGAAAAATGTGATTGCAGATAAAGATCTCAATCAAATAAATCAATATGTTGATTTTCAACAATATTCATTCAGAGAGATATTAAAGAACACACTGGATGGCCTTCATAAGAGGCTTCCATCTGTCTCCTTACAACTGTCCAGCGAGTCCCCTTCCCCAACCTTCTCTGAACCTTTGATGTCCTCGTTACCTGATCATTTAGCTCACTGTGTGCAAAAAAAAAGTGCTACTCAGAGGTAAAACACTTCTGTCTACTACTGTTTTTTGTCAAAAAATATATTCTGCACACTTAAAGCTTTAGGAAATCCACCTAAATTAGCAGCTGCTATTTTCATGCTTTGATGCATGCTTAGGTCTGTCTTTTGTTCTCTGCTGATGCAACCAGCTTGCATTCCTCATAATTCTTATCTTTATTAGTTTGTGGTATTTGCACAAGCTTCTCAGATTATTACATATAACTCAATTATTTATTCCAAAAATTAATAATACAAAGTATTACTTAATAATTATATGAAAAATTAAATCTAAAAAGAAACAGAATTATTATGAGAAATTTGCTACTAACACTGACTGAATTGCAATGTTCTAGTTGGTGCTGAAGTGTAACTGCAATTATGAGAGTTTTATAGTGTATGCTAAGCCAAATTTGCAAATATGGTTACAGTCCAATGCATACTATTCATCAGTGATGCAACAGCAATAAAAAAATATTATATAAAATGCAAGATTGAAATAAAACAATTAAATATTACAATATGATAACAGAAAATAAAAAGATTAAAAAAAAACATACAGCAGATTACTGATTAACATCCAAAATGTAAGGCAGAACTTTTGAAGTCATGGTTTCAACAGTGGAATATCCTTGATGGAAAGCAACAATATCTGTGTTTTATGCCTGCCTGAAAGTTTTGACTCCATTCTTTTAAGGTGGAAGGTCATCTCATTAACTGTAACAATGCAAATGGTCTGATGGCAGCTCAATATATGGTCTGATGACAGCTCTCAATAATGGTCTGATGGCAGCTCTCATATATTATTAAGTAATACAATATTAATCATAATCCTGAGGAGTGGAGACCGTTCACAGACTCATCAAAGTCAAATCTAAAAGCTGTTCTGCTGCATAATGACAATGTGTTGCTGTCAATTCCAGTTGATCATACAGTCCATGTGAAGGAATCGTAAGATAACATGAAGCATCTTTTGAACTGCATATATAAACTACTAGAAATTCCAATGGCAGCATTGTGGAGACTTGAAGGTTGTTGTAATCTTGCTTGGACTGCAGCAGGTCTACATGAAGTTTTGCTATTTCCTGTGTTAATGGGACAGTCAAGCAAAAACTTCCCATTTCAAAAGGAACTGGCTTTCCCAACAATTGCGGGAACCAAGAATGTACAGCCTCTACTGCTGGTAGAATCCAGTAATATTTCAATCCCACCTCTGGGTCAACATGTGGTCAAACATCAGACTGGGGGTCATCAAGATTGGGAGACAATGGGTCAAACATCAGAATGGGCCTAATGAAGAACTCTTAAGGTTATGGATCAAATATGCCAGCATTTAGATACCTCAGTGAAAAACTCCAAAAGACTCAAGTGAGGTGAAAATTCAGTGTGTTTTCATCCGTTCATGGATATGTGACCTGTTCACAGACAAGAAGTTTGACAGACACCTCAGTGGTGATGAAAAGATAGTGTTGAACACTCTGGCTGGTAGTAAGCAACTTTCTAGGAAATAACAATGCTGAGGAACATGTGGTAAACCATGTTGTCATTAAAGTTTGATTAAGAAACATGTGGTAAACCACTTCAAATTAGGTTTGATTAAGAATTGAACTGCAATATGTTTTTAAAGATACATTTCCCTCACTTTCACCTATATATATATTTTTTTCTTCTTCTGGACAACTGCAGTGAGCGATAAGCACAGCAAGCATTTCCATTGACATATTCTTTGCAATTGAGAAATGGTACTGGGCAAATGGGATCCACCTGGAGGCTATTGCTAGATGGTAATGAGATATTCCAGGACTTGTATACAAGTGAAGCACAACTTATCATGAAGAACACTTAATCATTTCATTCAAGGTAATGTAGTAAGACATTTAAAATTCAAGAAAGTAGATATTTTTTGGAAACTTATGTTCAGCATCCCAAAATCCACAGAGAGAAATACATTTCATCTCCGAAACATAAAACAAGTCAAAATTTATCATCCAATGTCAGCAGTTAATTTTTTTTTTAATTTTGTATATTTCCAATACAAAACCCTAGAATTGCCATAGTGAGAAAGCCAATATCCAAGTACCTGGAAATCCAATTAATGCCCTGTAAGAAAATTTAGTAAATCCCAAATCAAACCTGAAATATTTAAAGTTAACATCAAATCAACATTTTTCTCTTTTTATATTATATGCATTTATATTAGAAAATAAAAAAAAATGATGGAAGGATATTGCATCCAATAAGAAATCAGATTCTGTAACATATGAAATTGACTAACTTTTTTTAAATAATTTGTTCATAAAATTGTAATCTAATTGTAAATAAAAGTTGATATTATACAATTACATATGACTAAATTTCCCCCCCCCCCAAAAAAAAAAAAATACTTGTCCCCTTTAGATCTGATAACCAAGACTTTATTTTACCACAGTAAATGAAAACATAATACAAATTCATGAATAAAAACAATGCAAATATAATGCTTAATGGTTATTTTCATTATGCTTTTTCTGGAAATTATATGTGGTCAAACATCAGAGTGGGGGATCTTTTGGTATATTACAAGACTAGCTCTGTACAGGTCATCACAGAAAAAAGTGCTGTTTTTTCAAACAGAAAAAGATCAGCCAGCAGTGTTAGTTTATTTTTATTGATGTAAGTACTTTAATGATTAATAATGAAAATAGAAAATGTGTTCTGATAATGTATGAAATGTGTTCTGAAATGTGTTCCAATGTGTTCACATGAAGCCATCTTAATCCATTGGAATCTAAATGATTTCCTCTATTTAAAATGTAATTTAGGAGAACATTTTTGGACATTACAGCTTCAGTTACTGTTTAAAATGTTCATTTCTATAAATTGTAACATGACTTGATCATAGTCTTAGCCATTTAATGCTTTTAAAGGATGTGATAAGTCGAAAGCTCACAAGTGTACCTTGATATAGACTTCAACATTTTTGGAGATTAATGAAAACATTTACAACTGAAAATAAAATACAAACTTACTTTTTTAATAATGCTGCTCCCTAAATCATGCCTGACACAAATTTGACGAAACACCAGCCTATCAATAGGGCATGTATTGATATTCTGCAAGAAAAAATGTTTCCAAACATAAAATTTTCTGTATTCACATAATGCATTACCTATTAAAAATTTTTGTGATTTTTATAAATAGAATTAAAATCAAATTAGGTTTGATTAGGAACTGATATTTTTTCAAACTTTAGTTAACTTGCATTTTTTGTTATTTAAAATTCTGTTTTATTATTTATTTTATGTTAATTATTTATATATACTAGTTAAACACATGCCAAAAGTTTAGCATGAAATGTATGTCTATTCATAACTTTTACTTCATTGACATCTTTCCACTGAACTGCTCACAATGGACTACTCCATTCACAAGGTAGGTGATGGCAGCATCCGCAAAAATTTCAGATACTTTTCAAGGGATTACTCCCAACCACAGCAGCTAATCCGATCTATTATCCCAACATGGCTAGAACTAAGTGGAACCACCCACCAAATTTGGGATCAATTACTTAAGTACCCACAGAACCACCAATTTCTGCCACTGATGAGGTCACACGTCTGTCTAATCACCCATTCATTGTCTGTTTACCTGGGATTATGGCTATTATACAACATGATGATTATAATATAGAAATTAGTAATACTATACAAGGTTCAAAGGAAAGTCCTAAACTACCCAAATAACTTTTCAATGAAGGATCTTAGAAGTGCAAATGTTAGGTCTACCTATAAGTGACCATGCCCGACTGAATGGCAGGAAATGCAGTGCTCCTAGTGGCAAATTTGGGAAGTTAACAATCCTAACTTGGCAACAAAGAGAACTAGAGAAAAAATATAAATTATAAAGTCTCTTCTAATTAGTAGGAAAAGACATGTAACATTTTTGCCACCATACGAGAATCGAACCCACATCTCTCCAGAATGCTAGAGTATTCTAACCTGTTGAACTAATTGTCTTTGTCTTTTTTCCACTAAGTGTGACTAACTCTTCCCTGATTTTTGGCACCTACATTTGGGGCAATCTATTATCTCAGGCGGCAACTATTTCTTTTTAGTGCACTGAGTAAGATGGAAATAAAAATTGAAGTTGCACCACACTATTTAGTATTATTAATGATTTAAACAATAATTGATAATCTTAGCATTACTTGTTGACTTTTAAACATTCACAACTCTGGCGACCATTTGCTGTTGTTCAACAGCTCAGAGAGACCAGCAGCCCATGATTGGGCAGACTGAAGGATTGGGTATTCAAGTACATCCAGTGAACCATTCTGGGATATGACCTCATCCACCTATTCATCAGTATCACAGCAGTCAGTGAGCCTGCAGCATAAAAGCAGTTAATGTATGGCAAATCCTGCATGAGCATGATGCACACATATAAACATCCTATACTGATGCACAATTTGATGCCAGGAGACCATTACAGACATTTAGATTTCTGCAATTTGGTACTAAATACCTTACAGGATTCACATGAGCCAGAATCATTAATGGGCAGAATACCTATCCTTCTGACAAGCAGCAAGGAATCAAGTCTGCTGGTTAGCTAATGTCTGGTGCAGTATATGCAACAACATACTCATTGAATCAGTACAGTATTCTATGAGGGAACATTAACAATTCAACTGTTACAAACATTCCAACTAATATGGACATTGCCTGATTGGTTGGATGACCTTCCCCTCAGGGATGTACAATGCATTTGTTACCAACATGATGGTGCAATGTTGCACAAGCCACCAAACTTACATTCTTTCCTGTCTGATATGTTCAGACACCAGATTATCGGGTATAGTGGTATCTTTGAGCATCCGATTTGAATTCGTTTTGCGGAGGCTGATCCTGTGGAGTGGCCTCTGTGGTTACCAGACTTCATTCCTATGGACTTCTTCCTCTGAAATTACCTGAAAGAACTAGTTTTTACCACAGAACTTGCAAGTCTGAAAGACTCAGGTCATTGATGCCCATGATAGAGTGACACTTGTAATACTGGTTGCTATACAACAAACTATTCTTTTTCACATTCAGATGTGAATTGTAACCAACAGTGAGCACATCAAACAGGCTCTATATGTCAAGACTCGTGCACCTGTGAATTTCATTTACACTATTCATGAATTGGAATGTAATCATCCTGTAATCATTATTATTTAATAATTAATAAATGGTTTCATCTCTATTCTCTCTTTCTTTCTTTTGTATGTGTCATGTTTTCCATGGTCAGCAGGTTGTAACATTCTGTGGTGGCTAACTGTCAAGCATCCAATTTTGAATCATTGATGTTTATAGCCTTCCATCCACTCATTTGTCGTTTCCTACTAATTAGAAGATGCTCTACAACTTTGTAACTTACATTTTTTCTCTCTATCTTTGTTGCTGAATTAGGTTTGTTAACATCCTAAACTTGCCACTAGGGGAGCTACAGTCACTATCATTCAATCGGGCATGGTCACTTTCTTATATGTAGACCTAACATTTACACCTCTAGATACCTTTATTAAAAAAGTTTTTAGAGTGTTTTAAGACTTTCCTTTAATTCTTGTATATATTATACAGTATTATTTGTTTTACAGTATTTAGTATATTAGGTAAATTTAAAAAGCATCATAATTATATTTTAAAAAATTCTCTAGAAACCTTTAAATTTTTATACATAATGCATTGTAAATGAATGAGAAGACTCATAACTAACAATGCAAAGAAACAACTAGAAATTAGAAAAATGTCTACTGGATCAATAATGGTGAACCTATGACTTCAATGGCAAATGAGTAATATTTACATATTACAGTAAAATTTTGTTGAATGTTGGAAAATACAGTAATAAAAAAATCATTTCCTTACACTTATGGATATACAACAGGCCACTGTTTAACTATGCTTTGCATAATAACTTTCACATATTTAATTACAAGCACATTCATACACAATGCTTTCATGACACTAACTAGTTAATATTTTCCCCCATTGGAGGAATAAGGGATAGTACAAAACAGATTTTAAAAAATGGCCCACTCAATATAGTGAAGCTCTCAGGAATATCAAAATGGCTCAGTCAGTAGTGCGAGAGGCTCGTAATCTGTAGTTCCCAGGTTTGAGTCCCAGCTGGGTCAGCATTGAGATTTATTTCTGCAAAATTCCCTGCCCTACCCACAGTTAGTAGGTGATACCAATGGGCTTGGAAAGGCGCCGTCCATTGGATGGGATGTCAAGCCGTGGCCCCGTGTGAGGGAGAGCCATACCCTGTGCACATTAAAGAACATGCTGGATGGCCTTGACAGACTACCCATCCATCTCCCAATAGCTGTTCCAGTGGGTCCCCTCCCCCAACCTTCTGTGAGCCTTCTAGGTCCATGTGACCTGGCCAAGTTTAGCCCATGGTGTGCAAAAAAGTGCCGCTCAAAGGTAAAATAACCCAACTCAAAATGATTCTGAAAACTCTTTCTTTTCTGTTCTACCTGGCCAGAATCCAAGCTATCTGAACACACATACTGCACTTGCAGCATAGTCTATCACCAGTATTTCTCATGTTTTGAATAAATTTTATCATTCACTGATGCTTAGGTTTTATAATAATAGTGTCCAAATTTAGAAGTGAGAATGTTCTCACGCAACCAACTTAAAAAAGGTACAAAAGGCTAATGTGAACACGGACATATACAAATTTAACCCTTCCAGGGTCCATGTCGATTATACACATTGACAAAATTTGAAATGTTAGGCTCAAGATGCCTATGTCCATTTTTAGTACAACACATAAAACTTAAATTAAAAAAAAATATATATAAATTGGCATTTGAAAATTTTCTTATATATACATATCTTTTAAAAAATAAGCAATTCAAGCAATGAAAAAATTTCCTTTTTTTCATTTGATGCCTATTTTATTAAGCTACAATACAAACAATTTGTTAAACCATGATCTCCATTTCTTAGACACGATATATAAGTTTGGTTGGTTGGTTGAGGTTTTATGCCACAAGAGCAACAAAGGCTAGGTTGCATCAAATGAGGTTAAATAAAAAGATAAACACAGTGAACTCACAACCAAAGTCAAAAGCAACACACAAAGAGGAAAGGAATGAAAATGGAAAAGACACAACAAGAAAGAAGTGTATAAAAACTGGGTTAAAAGAGAACCAACAATTATAAATAATATCCCCTCAAGCACCTAACTTTGAGTTATGCTAATAAATGCATGTGTACCAGCCCAAAAAAGGAACTGCTTTTATAATGGAACCATCACTCAAAAAGAATGTAGATGTCAACTAGTAATCTTAACTACTATACAAAAGGAGGATGTACCATTTAACAGCCACCGTATACAGTGTGTGCTAAAAAATGTGCTTAATCTTAAGGACTGGTAGCATTCAGCTAAACATCGCTAACAAATCCAACTGGTTGTGCCAAATAATGCAACTGTACCAGTCTCAAGAATAGTGGTAAATACCCTTATATGGTTTTCTTTCACTCTAATTTGCCTTTATTTGTAAAAAGCATTATGTAGAGTTGAATTGTAACATAGGGTATTAATGGAACACCAACAGTTCTGAACCGAGGGCAGGTTTTTTGTATAGCTAATTATTAAGGCTAAGCACTCCTCTAAATTTGGAAATATATTAGTTTAAGGATTTTTGATAATTTATGTATAACAGTATTATCATGGAAATTATTAAATTGTTACCAAAGTAGCTGTGTCTAACATCATTTTATTAATTTGCCAAAAATTGCTATTTTAAAACAAGAAGATTTGGAAGTAATTACGAAGTACTTGCCTAAATTTTCTTTTTCAGTTTTATGCTCTTTTTTCTGTCTTAAAAGTATTTCAATATGCCTAGAATAATTTCTATCATTCATCCCAGCAATCATGTGCTCTCTGGCTATTGAAACCAAAATCATAACTAAACATAACTTGTTTGTGCAAAACTGCTGTTAAACTAGGTCACAGCCCAGTAAGATGTTGATGGCAGTGATTTGTAGCAAGTGTCGGCATATATTCAGTGTGCTGCACACAGTGTCATCAACACTGGATAATTTTTTAATTCAGTTAGTATATTACTTGAACTTTTATAATTAAAATTTCCTTTTTATTTCTATAAATCAACTATGTTTTTATTTCAATATTTATATGTATCGATCTTAGAATTTATGCTACATCATTAGTTGTGACAATGGTCAGTTTACTACTTGTTTTATCTTCTACTGATTTATTGATTTTATTCTCAAGATCTGTCAGAGTTATGCTACATCACTGGGTGTAACAATTGCTGGCTTACAACTTATTTAATTTTTACTTCTACCGATTTATTGATTTTAGTCATGTATATTTATATGTCATTATCGACCTTTTGGAGTTATGATACATCACTGGTTATGATGATGGCTGGCTTGCAACTCGCTGCTGTGGATTTTTTTAACATTGTATTAAATCATGTGTTACTTTTTTTTATTACTTCACTTTCTAGCCAAAAAAAAAAAACTTTTATCATTTTTTGAAAATGGTCTTGGATACAGAAGCAACACTGAAATCTGTTCCCCTATGGTTGGAAGGGCAATTTCGTCAAGGTGCTAAAACTCCACCCCCACCTCTGCAGCTATGAAAATGCTTTTACAATGCCAAAGACGATGTTATGTGCACCTGAAGGTTTACAAAGTGACCAAGTTCAGGTGCACATAGGAGAACTTAAGAGTGGGTGGACCATCAGATCTGGCAACAAGCTATATGTGACAGAATTTCAACAATACGGCAGATTACTAGTGTCTTAATGCTATGCTGCCTGTTCCCATTTCTGCCAGCACAATCCAACAATGACTACGAGGCATGGGCTTCTGTGTGTGCTGTCCCTTCGCTTGTCTTCATCTGACCCCATACGATCACCATGCATATGTCATCTTCAGTGATGAATCCCATTATTGCTTAGGTGCCAGTGACTGCTGTGTGTATGCAGAGACAGCCAGGTGACAGATGTAATGCAACATGTATCTGGAAAGGCCTTACAGGCCACCACACCCAGCATCATGACTGTACATCTATTGACACCCAGCATCATGGTGTAGGGAGCCATTAGTTACAACAGCCAGCCATCTCTGGTTGTTGCTGATAGCAATTTGACATCAACACAGTATGTTGAAACTGTGATACGATCTGTGCTGCTGCCATAGCTATGCACCATGCGTAACACCATTATCCAATAGGATAATGCACGGTCACATATTGCCTGGATTACACTGCAGTGCCTCTGTGATGTGGTTCTTTTTCCATGGCCCACATGTTCCCCAGATCTGTTGCCCATTGAACGTATAATATACGATGCAGCAGTATGTTACATCCAGTGCTCAGCCACATACAACTGTTGCCAAACTTAAAGCAAGCGTGCAAGAAGCTACATATCACACAGGATCATTTGCCCCATTTGACTCACCTTGTATCTATCATTTGGTATTAAATATTGGTAGAATTTGCCTCTGTAATCATTGCTTCTTTATGTGTACAGCTACAAACACAACTAATTTGGTTCATATGGAAGCATTCCTTCTAGGTGGGGTAATTTCAGTGGAGGGCAGTATATAATAATAGTTTTGTACTTAGTTATTAAGAGTTTTTCTACCTTTTCCCATTCTCAGATCTCCACCTATTTATTATCTATTCAATAGAACTTAAAAGTTTGGACCTATAACAAAATTGTCTTTTTTAATGATTGTGGTAGTGTGGAAACATGCCCTTTTGTTAAGTAAGAAAAATAAGTGCCTTGATTTTAACTCCAAGTGTTTACACATCTTAAAGATTGATTATTTTTGTGAACAATAACAAAATTTGACAAAAGAATCATCTACTTTCAAGCATTAGCTTCTTCTACTTCATGTAGTTTGTGTTCCTTAAAAAAGGTCCCATCTCTTAAAATAAGTTTTCTTCAATATACTACAGCCATAAAAGACTCAAGGATCAAGGGTTTATTTCATGAAGTCTGAAACATTTCATTACAGAAAAATGACATTGTTCACTAAAACGACATGCTGAAGATTGTTCTATTTATATCATTTCTATTTTAATAACATGGCAATTAAACTATATAAATTCCTGGAGTATCATTTTATCATTATTATTATTACAGGCATAAATATTATGTAAATTTCCTGAGCTTGAGTTCTTGATTTGCCTTTGGAAATTACCAAAAACATACTTAAAACCTAAAATTACCAAAAACCTAATTTACTTACTTTACACCACTCAAGTAGACATTCTAGGCAAAACATATGATTGCATGTTTCAGGTGAACCTAAATCTTGTCCCAAGAAACGGTTGAGACAAACAGGACATTTGTCTGATTCTGAATCACTACTGGATTCCTGATATTTTGCAACTTCTTTTCCTTCTTCTTCTTCACCTAAATAAAAATAAAATCATGTTAACAATTCATTAATAAAATTGGTTTACAAGATGTTTATAACATGAACAATTATAGCTTACCTATTTTTCAGGTGCTGATTTCAGATCTAGCCTTGAGAAATGGCTAGCACATCACGTTTTTATGTTATTGGTCATTTTAACTCCTATTAAGATCTTCCTATACCATACCTCCAGGCAAATGGAAGGATATTAGATATTTTACTTTTTGTGACTAGCAACACCAATTGCTAAGTGGGAGAAAACGTGTAACAGTAACCTAACCTCAGACCACCATTCTTGTTGTTTTCATCATAGGAGGAACACATGCTGTACGTTGAAGAGTGAATTTTGGTGTTTAAATGGCACAAAGGCAGCATCACAAGATAAGTTTTTTACGTGTGTGGAAATTATGTTTTAAAATCTCAGGGTCGTTCTTTGACAAAGATTGTGAAGAAGGCCTATAACTTGTATCTTGGATGTCATGTTGGAAATCAGGACAAAACATGGGCTCTACATGTTTACTGCATTTTGTGTTTTGTTCGCCTGAGTGAATGGTTGAAAGATAAGATAAAAGCCATGCCCTTTGCAGTTCCAATGGTTTGGAGTGAGCCAACTAGTCACTTGTATGATTGTTATTTTTGTTTAATTAAAGTGTTGGGCTTTTCGAAAAAGAACAAAAGCAAAATACAATATCCAAATATGCCTTCAGCCATAAGGAAAGTTCCTCATGGAGATCTTCCTATACCAACACCTCCAACCAACTGGGAGGAGATGGATTCACATTCATTAAAGGAAGACTTTGCGGCACATACAGATTCTGATCCTACATACACCCCTAAAAAGTTAGATAAGCCTCATCTGATTCAGCAAAATGAACTAAATGATTTTGTTTGAGACCTAGGACTTTCCAAACAAGTTAGTTGGTTGTTTTACCTCTGAACAGCACTTTTTTTGCATACAATGGGTTAAATGGCTAGGTTACAACAACCCTGAAGGCTCAGAGAAGGTTGGGGGAGGGGACCCACTGAAACGGCTGTTGGGAGACAGATGGTAGTCTCCCATCAAGGCCATCCAGCGTGTTCTTTAATGTGCACAGGGTATGGCTCTCCCACACAAGGGGCCATGGCTTAACGTCCCATCCAACGGACGGCAGCCTTTCCAAGCCCAGCAGTATCCCCTATTGACTGTGGGCAGGGAGTTTTGTGGAGATAAATCTCAACGCTGACCCAGCTGGGACTCGAACCTGGGAAGTGCAGATTACAAGCCTGGCATGCTACCGACTGAGCCACCTCCGTCCCCAAACAACAAGCTGAGGTTTTAGATTCAAGACTTCAAGAGTGGAATCTTCTGGCTAAGGGTACCCGAGTTTCTGTTCAGAAAGATAAATTTGGCTTTATCTGCTTATTACAAGATGCAAGATGGTTTGTGTTTCTGCACAGATATTTCAGGGCTGATGGGAGAAATTGGAACAACTCACGACCCTAAGGAATGGTGTCTATTTATAGATTCATCAAAATTCAGCTTAAAAGCTGTCCCTTTGCATAATGGAAACCAAAAATATTCCATTCCAGTGACACATGCTGTGGGAATGAAGGAAACCTTATGAAAGCATGGAAAAAATACTCACTGCTATAAAATATGACTAGTTTAAGTGGACATTATGTGGTGACCTAAAAGTCATATTTCTCTTGCTTGGGCTTCAAGGAGGCTTCACAAAATTTTGCTGTTTTCTCTGTTTGTGGGACACTACAAAACAAAAGACTGGCCCAAAAGAGATGTTTTTATTCCTGGAAAGAGTAATGTGAGGTATAAGCCTCTAGTTGGCCCCTATGATGTTCTGCTCCCACCACTACACATTAAACTGGGTCTTATGAAAAACTTTGTAAAGATTATGGACAAAACTGGTAAAGTGTTTTTGCACTTGAAGGAAAATTTTCCAAAACTAAGTGATGCCAAACTCAAAGAAGGGATCTTTGTTGGTCCTCAGATCAGGAAGTTACTGAATGATACTGTCTTTGAAGAAAAACTGAACATGAAGGAGAGCACTGCATGGAAATCTTTCACGTCTGTGGTCCAGGGTTGGTTTTACTTCTGAGCAGTACTTTTTTGCATACAATGGGCTAAATGGCCAGGTCACAAGGACCCCAAAGGCTCAGAGAAGGTTGGGAGAGAGGACCCAGTGGAACAGCTGCTGGGAGACAGATAGCAGCCTCCCGTCAAGGCCATCCAGCATGTTCTTTAACATGCACAGAATATGGCTCTCCCACACACGGGGCCACGGTTTAACATCCCATCCAACGGACAGCGGCCTTTCCCAGCTGGGACTTGAACCTGGGAACTGCAGATTACGAGTCTGGCATGCTACCAACTGAGCCATCCCTGTCCCTGTGGTCCAGGGTTTTCTGGGGAATCACAAAAAGGGAAATTACCAACAGCTCATTCAAGATCTTCTCAAAAACTATGAAAATCTTGGCTGCTAAATGACTTTGAAGATCCATTTCTTGCACTTGCATCTCGACTTCTGTCCCAAGAACTTAGGAGCAGTCAGTGATAGGCAAGAGGAAAGATTTCACCAGGATATCCGAACCATGGAGGAGAGATACAAGGCAGGTGGGATCCAGTAATGATGGGTGACTACTGCTGGTTCTTGCAGAAGGAAGATACCTCAGCACATAAAAGACAAAAATGAACTTCTTGTAAGTATAAAAGATCCTTACCTATGTTTTCTTATTTTGAATTTCAATATTATTTCATTTGCTACTTTATATTCAATGGTCTATAACTATGATGTTTCTAATTTTTCTCTCCACTGTAATCATGTAATTAATTGATGAGTTTTAAGTTGTAATTTCATAAAATAGTCACATTTATTTTTATTTCCCAGATACGTGTATTCATTGAAATTTGAAATACATCAATCCATAATTTAAAAATAAACTGTAGGTACTGCAGATTTTTCATAGCTTTATTTGAATTCAGTACCGCAAAATTAGTTAAAAACATCCTATTTGACCAATGTTATAAAAAAAAGTTTCCATTTGTTTGGTATGGTTTGTTTTACCTCTGAGAGACACTTTTTTGCAAAGGGCTATATGGTCAGGTCAAAAGAATCCCGAAGGTTCAGAGAAGATTGGGGGAGGGGACCCCACTGGAATAGCTGTTGGGTGACAGATGGTAGCCTCCCATCAAGATTTCTTTAACGTGCACAGGGTATGACACTGCTGCACATGGAGCCATCACTTAACATCCCATCCGATGGACAGTGGCCTTTCCAAGTAGATCAGTGTCCCCTACCGACCGTGGGCAGGGCAGGGAGTTTTGCAGAGATAAACTTCAACCAGCTGGGACGTGAACCTGAGAACTACAGATTACGAGCCTGGCATGCTACCGACTGAGCCAACCTCGCCCCATTTCAATTTGTTGTCTAGTGTAATTAACCCTTTGCACTTAAGGTTTTATCGCTATAAGGAAGTAGCAACTCGAAGTTTTTTTGTTAAAAAGTTGATGAAATTTTTTACAACTGACATAAACAATGTAGAAGCAAACTCATCTTCACTGCTACTAATTTCATCATTTGGCATTATTTTTATAACCACTAAAAACAGACTAAGTTTAAAATAATAATTTTAATTAAACACAATGCTGTACTATGAAGTGCACATAGACAATAGATTTACACATCTAAAATGTAAAAAGGAAAGATATCTGTTTATAAAACAGTTAGTGTCGCCTCTGAGTCACCATTCGTTACTGCATCAAACCAAGTGACGACTGAGGGTTGCCCCTTGAGTGCAAAGGGTTAATACAATTCATTGATAATTAATAAGCAATTAAAGTTAATAAATATTAACAAATAAAATATTAATACATATCATAAAAACATTAATATATGATAAACAGATATTAATCTGCAAGAGTTCATTTAACCTTTTCCCTGCCACATTCAAACTCATGTCAAATTCCTCGTTTTTGTACATAGCTGCCACAGTTTACTTCACATTATACGAATGTTAATGCCTTTTACTTACTATAAAATACAAAGGGAATAAATAATTAAGAATATTTCCATAATAATAAATCTCTACTATATCTCACATGATTAAAATTATTCTTAAGCTACCATTTTCACCAGATAATTAAAGACTTTAAAACAGGAGTCCTCAACCAGTTTGTTTAATGTGCTATATTAAAAAAAACCTGCCATGTGCCACATATAACTGAAAGTAGATAATTATCTCCATTCAAAATTAACCACTCAAGATTTATCTTATGACATGTTGTGCACAACATTTGGCTGATTAGTAATCATGAAATGCTTAATGAAAACTTTTAATCTTGGTAAAATATTACAATTGGATTTACAATCTTGGTTAAATATTATCAGTGGGTCCCTTCCCTCAAGCTTCTCTGAGCCTTAAGGGTTGTTCAGACCTGATTTAATCTTGGTTAAAAATTTCCAACCTATTACTCAATTCAAAATTTCATTATTTTGCCATTTATATTTTAATCTTAAACTGATAGAACACTTTTGAACATTGAAGAATTCTAAAAATTCGTAACTTTTTAAACTTGAGCCATTTTTTAATTTTAAGGTATGTCTAAAAATGGCACAAAACTTGGAAACAATGGCTATATATATATACCACCAAAGAAAATCTGCTGGGTTTAGTGACTTGATTAATGATATTCTTATGAATAAGTTGTTGATCAAGGTGCTAGGCTTGGTAGATTTACAGAAATCTTCAAACATTAGTGATGTGAGGGCTTACTGGCCATTTCCAAAGATGTCTGCTAATAAGGATATTATTATGTGCATTTTTAGATAAAAAATATTGAAATTTGATGACAATCACCTTAGGGATGGGCAAACTAATTTTTTCCTTCTAAAACTGTGTGAACTTAATTAAGATTTTGGTATAATATATAAAACATAAATAAAAATTAAGAGTAGAGGTACACAATGCGGTAATTAAAATTAAAGCTATTTAATTCTCTATGACACTGTTAAATCTATGTCCTCTACGGCATGGTACATAAATCTCTCTTTAATAATTATTGATACTTGATAGCATAGTCCATGTGTTGACGTGCTTAAAAACATTTAACAGTGTCATAGAGAATTAAATAGCTTTAATTTTTAAAACATAAATGAACACTTTTTTTCATTTACCACTAATTATGATGGGAACCCTCTTTAAAGGATACAATGCAAAAGATTTGACCACAAGAACAAGACCAAATAACCACTTTCATCTAGCATACAGAAAGTTGTGACAAATTACAGACAATTCTTAAACATACAGTAATAAATAATATCCATATTGGGATGGGTAGCAAAATGATGTCAAGTTTATTACAGCAGGTGAATAGCTGTCTTTAAGTACGTAAGTTCAGTTAAATGATATTAGGGCTTTGAAGTTCAAAAATCAAACATTCAATGAAAATGATGTGGCTGGGGACACACATAATATGCACTGACAAACACAATCACTACTGGTAATAAAATTTATGGCAAATTTCATCAAACACAGACAATTACCAAAAATATAATATTGTGCAATAAAAATGTAAATATTAAAAAGCACCTTAAAACACTGATAGAAAACTTTTTATATGATGTAGAATAACTTTCTTGTTGGTAAAACCATGATTATAAAACCATCATCATCATCCTCAAGCAGCCATGGGATATGGAGGTCCAACCAGACCATGCAGTTTAATTCTCCAAGCATATCTGTCCTGAGCTACATCTGCTGCATCTGGCCACTGCACATCAATTCTAACAAGGTCCTGTTTCACACTGTCTGCCCACTGCATCCTAGGTCTCCACCTCTTTCTGAAGCCTTTAGGCACACTGTTTATAACCCTATTCACTAATCTATAATTATCCATATGGGCAACATGGCCAAACCAACGAAGTCTCTCTCTGCACAATATATTGTTCAGAGGAGATTGCCGACTCCTTTGCCTAACCTCTTCATTACTTACAAAGTTGAAGTAATACTGATACGTTGTGACAAATTACAGACAAATTACATTCTAGATTCTTACGCAGTATCTTGAAGTAACCCAAGATATTGCATAAGAATCTGGAATCAAAAGCATCAGGTTTCCTGTCATCTTGTTTACAAAGTGTCCAAGTTTCACTACCATAACTAACCCTAGAAAGAATCAAACTACACTGCTTTCCATAAATTAAGGAAAATCCCTATGTTAAGTCAGTGGGAATCTAACATCAAAGCTCTATAACTTCTAAAATCAGTTTTTTTGTTTTGAAAAATACGATTGTAGATAAAGATCTCAATCGAATAAATCAATATCTCATTTTCAACAATATTCATTATTTTAATGTTATTTTATGAGTTATGGAAGTTTGAATATTTAGTGATAACAATGGCAGCCACAAAAATTGACTTCAGAAGTTAATTAAAACTTAGCAATAAGTATTCTATAAAAGTGTTTAATATAAAAAAGTTTTATTTTAGAACTTTGTGTAAAGAATTCTTTCACTATTTTTCAATTTTCTATAAGTTTCTTAAGACTGGCATTGCTGTTGTTAAACATTCAAACTTCCATAACTCATTAAATACTGAACTAATATTGTTGAAAATTGAAATATTGATTTATTTGATTGAGATCTTTATCTGCAATCATATTTTTCAAAACAACAAAAAAAAAAGTTATTTTAGAAGTTATAGAGCTTTGATGTTAGCTTCCCATTGACTTAACATAGCGATTTTCCTTAATATTTGGAAACCAGTGTATAATACAGTCTAATTTTAATCTTTAGGTATATATGCCTATTTCTTCACACTTTCCATAGAATCTTAAAAGTCCCGGCAGCAATCCCCATTTGTCTGTTTGTCATGTGCCTCTAATTTATTTATTTATTGTTGGCATTTTATTGTATTATTGTTATTGCAAATATTTTTATGTATTAAGTGTGTTCTTGGAAGTGCTATTGTGGGGATGTGACTCATAAGATGTTTTTGGGTCTGAGCTGGCTGCCTGCGAGGGTTGATGTGGCCAAGAAGCCATTTATGGCCTTTTTACAACGAGGAGCCAGGGGTGTGCGTGTCAGCGCAGGAGGCGAGCTGTGTGATGATCAGAAGATTTACAATAAACAGCAACAATTTGCCCCTTCACCCATAGGGATGTGGGAAAATGAAATCTTTTGTTTTAAGAGGTAAATGAAAAATTCTTTTTTGGGTTGAATAGATATTAATAAACTATGATGGTCTAGGAGTTAAGATGCACGGCATGCTTCTGGGAGACCTGGTTCGAATCCCAGTCAGGACAACCATTTTTTTTCTCAGCTCATTATTTCAAGTATGATTCATATTTTTCAAATACTCGAAAAGGCTTTAATTTGCATTGTTAATGTGTACAAAATGCAAATGAGTACAAATAACATTGAAATCAACAGCAAATATGCAGAGTTTACTACTGACATAGAATAAATAATTTTTGTGAAAAAAATGAATTTGCCAATTCACGGGACTCAAACTTACATCTCTCCAGATTTGTGATAAAGTGTTCTAACCACTAAACTAGAATTGGCATGTCATCCTTCCATTAATGTGACCTATCTGCCATCCCGTATGTGTCATTGGTGACACCATCTACAATTGGGTACTGCAACTTCATTTTCCAATGTTGCTCTGAATAAGCTGTAAATAAGGAAATCACTTCAAGCTCAAGGCATTATCAATCAAATAATTAATCAATAGTAAATACACAGAGTTTACTGTGGAAAGATGACAAGCCAATTCTAGTTTAGTGGTTAGAACACTCTGTGATGAATCTGGAAAGATGTGGGTTAAAGTCACGCAAATTCGCAAACTTCTTTTTTCCACAAACATTATTTATTGATTTATTGACCTCTGTGTCAATAGTAAACTCTGTATTTTTACTATTTATTGATCATTAATAATGCCTTGGTAATATGTAAATGGTCTGTAAATGGTAGCTAGGCATAAACTGGAAGGAGAGTTATGTACCAATCCCATGACGATGCACAGAACTGGCCAGGTCTAAAACCTAATGGCTATGTTCACACTTGTGCACTTTCATCTTCAACTTCATTTTCAACTTTCAATTCTGCTTTTCAACACCGAGTAGTCTAGTGCATGCCTTAGATGGAATGCATTGGATGCATGCCTTCAACTGTCTACACCTGTGCATCAAATAGCTTTCAATTTTTCACCAAAGTAGACATGAAGTTGCAATGGACATAACTGATGCTGCAATGTTAGCGGGTATAAGTGCTGCAATTTTAGTGCTGAAAAAAGGGAGAAAAAGACGTGAAAAATACCGGCGATCAATATGGATGAAAGATTATTTTAAAATGTGGAATTTTGGAATAATGAGGGAATTGGAATTAAATGAAAACGTTCTTTTTAAGAACTTTACCTGAATGTCTAAAACAAACTTCTACACGTTTTTGGGAATGGTGGAGCCGAAAATAAAAAAAAAAATACTCGTTTCAGAAAAGCAATACCAGCTGAAGTGAAATTAGCGATCACACTCAGATATTTGGCTACGGTGATTCATTCAGGTCTCCGATAAATATTTAAACCTATAATCTGATGAATTATTTAATTAATGTTTTATTTATTTAAATTAATTTAATAATTTACATCTCTGATGAATTATTTCAATTCAATTCAAATTTATTTCACACTTTTGATACATTGCAAACATGTAATTTAACACTTATAATAACAAAAGGAATAAATGTTTTTCTTTTCCAAAGTAAATAGACGATTTTGAAAGTGTAAAATTCAAAACTCCACATGAGCCAAAGCTCGTTTGTGGAGATATTAGATTAAGAACATAAAATATTGTAAAGCAACACTACCAACTTATTTAACACTGATATATATTAAACCCGTTAACATTATGACTCAAAATGTGTATTAAGATACTATAATCATGCAAGGCATAATTACTATAACAGATTTTCTACGTTTTGCTCGAGTATCCATTAATCCTATAATCTTCAATAAAGGCCAATATTTGTTCTGACGACATGGTGAACAAAAAACACAAGTTTAATAATTACAAAAACAGAACAAAACCCTCCAGACAAACTACAAAGTTGCATGGAATGTTGAACAAAAATCCACTACTGGTGGAAGTACGTGCGCTACTGCATGCGTAACTGAAAACGGCACAGTTCAACTGATTTGAGGCATGCCTTTGCACATGCGCTGCAGGGCGTGCTTCTAGTACACATAAAACACACAAGTGTGGACATAGCCAATGGCTGACCCTGCCTTCTCGTGGTGCAGGCCTTTAGTACCTTTCAAAAGAGATATTCTCTTTTGGAAGGGAACAGAAGGGAAGGGCTGCCAGTTCAGTATGGCCTACTGGTCTGGTCATTTATGGCCACTGTTTTCCTTTTTTTAACCCTGCTGAGGAGTGGTTAACTTCACAGGATTCTGATGCTGACCATTTATACCCACTAGACTGGAATGGTTTAGGCTTTGAGCTTGACTATGGATAGTGGATTTGCTCACTGGTGGGCCTCTATTGAGGGAAAATCTGCCATTGTGTTTATTGTCTGCCTGTGGATTGTCAGCCCTAGGTGAACAGGCACAGCATACTTATATCAGCTGGTGGATAATCTTTATCAGAGGCAATCACAGGTACCTGAACCCTAGTTGGGCATCAACCAATTCTAAACTGGAGTAATGTGTCTCAGGCAGGTCATCAGGTTATTGAAAAGGTCCACTTTAAAAGGTGGTGACTGAAGTTCCTACTTCCATGGTGACTTCAGCCTTTAGCAGTGAGAGAACCTCAACCCTTATTTAGCTAGTTGGGCTTCGGCAATCCTAAACTGGAGTAATGTGTCTCAGGCAAGTCATATGGCTCTTGAAAAGTTCCACTTCAAAAGGTGGTGCCTGAAGTTCCTACCAGCATCGGTACTTCAACCTTTAGTGGAGGAGGAACAGGTCTTTACCCATGCCTGCGAACAGGGGGCTGTTTGATATTGTTGGCCCTACCTCTCTCAATAAACCGTGTCTCTTTAAAAATCCTACTAATCATTTTCTTTTTGCAGGAACATGGAACATGAGGATTTTATATAGAGATTATCCTCTTGATGTTCTCATGCAGGAATTACAGCGTTATAACCTAGATATTCTAGGCTTGCAAGACACCAAATGGACACGTAAAGGTGAGATATTTAAAAATAACTTTAAATTTCTCTTTTCAGGCAAGGAGGATGGAAAGCATCTCCAAGGTGTAGGTTTGCTTCTCAGCACACATGCCAGTGATGCTCTTCAAAGATACGACTGCATTAATGAAAGATTTCTTACAGCAAAAATTAAAACCAAAATTAAAGACTTGAATGTCATCTGTTGTTATGCCCCCACAGAGGAATGTGATGAGAAAGAGAAGGATACATTTTACAGCCAGCCTCAGGATATTTTGAATTCTGTGAAGGAGATATTTCTCTTGTGCTAGGTGACTTCAATGCTAAAGTATGGTACTGACTCTGACCTTTGGGCAGGAGTTTTAGGTCCCTTTGGCATTGATAGTTCCAATGGCAATGGGGAACATCTCCTACAGGTAAGTAAACTTAATGGTTTACAAATAAGTAACAAATACTACAAACATTAGGACATTTATAAATATACATGGGTTTTTACCTGATGGGTTGCACAGGAATATGATAAATTATATTTTAATTAACAGCAAATGGAATAGTTCAGTTAGGAATACCAAATCATACAGGGGAGCCAAAATTGGGTCTGACCATTATCTTGTCAAAAGTGCCTTGCAGCTGAAGCTTAAGAAATGTGCTAAGGTTAAGAAAATTACCTTCAACACCGAAGGTCTGAAAGATCCAGATGTAGCCAAAGCATACTATGATAGGCTACTTATTCATTATGACAATCGTGGTTCTTACTGCTAAAGTTGAGAAAGAATGGGATCATTTTAAACAGGCTTTTCTTGAAACCAACAGTACTCTTTTGGGTAAAAGGGAACAAAGGAAACAAAATTATTTGAGTGATAAGGCTATGAAACTTATTTCTGAAAGAAAGAAGTGCAGGGTTGGGTTGTTTTACCTCTGAGCGGCACTTTTTTGCACACCATGGGCTAAATGGCCAGGTCACATGGACCCCGAAGGCTCAGAGAAGGTTGGGGGAGGGGACCCACTGAAACAGCTGTTGGGAGACAGATGGTAGCCTCCCGTCAAGGCCATCCAGCGTGTTCTTTAACGTGCACAGGGTATATCTCTCCTGCACACGGGGCTATGGCTTAATGTCCCATCCGACGGATGGCGGCCTTTCCAAGCCCATCGGTGTCCCCTACTGAACGTGGGCAGGGCGGGGAATTTTGCGGAGATAAATCTCAACGCTGACCCAGCTGGGACTCGAACCTGGGAACTACAGATTACGAGCCTGGCACGCTACCGACTGAGCCACCCCCGCCCCAAGAAGTGCAGGATTAATATGAATCAATAACCTACTAGTTCTAACAGAAGGCATTACAACAAGCTTAATAAATGTGAAAAGGATCAGTTACACATTTATTAAGTTTGCCAAGATATTCTAGGCTTGCAAGAGACAAGACACTGAGGTACACAGGGATTGAGGGATAAACATGGCAAGGTGATTGAAGGTGAAGATTCTCTGATGGCTAGGTGGGCTGAGCATTTCAGAGATGTTCTAAAAAATGTGATTATTTCTACTCCCATTGTTTTTAATGAGGATAGATTCATTACTGACTTTAATGATGGCCCTATATCACATTCCAAAGTTGCTTTGGTTATCTCTAAATTAAAACTGCATAAATCCTCAGGGGTGGATGAAATCATCACAGAAATGCTTAGAGCTGGAAACATTTGCTTTGTCATGTGGCTGACTGAAATTTTGAACATTTTTTATGATAAAGGTATTTTCCTAAGGTTTTCACTCGAGCTATCATTCTTCCAATTTTGAAAAAGGTGATCGCAGTTCTTGTGATAATTACAGGGGAATCAGTTTACTTCTGTTCCAGGTAAAGCTCTTTGCATGATTATACTTAATAGAATTAAGTTGATGGTCAACTGTGTGATGAACAGTGTCCACACTGTTGTCTCATGCAAGAGCTTATGTGCAGCTTATTAGCAGAAGTGGTAAGGGATGTATTGATCAAATATTTTCACTTAGGCATATTCTTGAGAAATGTTTAAGTTTCAGAAACCTGTGGTTACTAGCTTATAGATTTCATAAAGGCTTTTGACTCTGTTGATCAACATAATTTGTGTTCGATTATTAGATCATATGGAATACCTGATAAGTCAGTTAGTGTAATGAAAGCTCTCTATAATAACACTGAGTCATGTGTGAGAGTTGGTACCTCTTGCAGGGATTGGTTTAGCATTGCTAGTGGAGTTAGACAAGGGTGCATCTTGTCCCCTTTTCACTTTTGTTTGGTTATTGATTATGTTATGCAAAATTCTTTGTAAGGGAAACATTTTGGCATTAAATGGTCTAGAGATTTCAAAATTTTTGATTTAGATTATGCAGATGATTTGGTTCTGTTGGCTAATGATGTTGATGAGATAAATCCGTTCATTAGGGCTGTTGATGAGACTGGTAATAGAGTAGGTTTGGTGATAAACAGAGAAAAAACTAAAGTGATGAAAATTGGTCAGGCAGGTGGTGCTTCAGTTACTTTGAATGGCTGCACTCTTGAACAAGTGTCTCAGTTTAATTATCTTGGGAGCTATGTAACAGACAATGGTGATCATCATCATCATCCTTCTCAAGCAGCCATGGGCTACGGAGGTCCAACCAGACCGTGCAATTTAGTTCTCCAAGCAAGTCTATCCTGAGCTACATCTACTGCATCTGGCCACTGCACACCAATTCTAACAAGGTCCTGTTTGACATTGTCTGCCCACCACATCCTAGGTCTCCCCTTCTTTCTGAGGCCTTTAAGCACACTGTTCATAACCCTATTCGCCAATCTATAATTAATCATATGGGCAACATGGCCAAACCAAAGGAGTTTCTCTCTGCACAAAATGCTGCTTAAAGGAGGTTGCAAACTCCTTTGCCTAACCTCATCATTAGTTACAAAGTTGAACTACCTAATGCCCAAGATACTGTGTAAGCATCTGGAATCAAAAGCATCTAGTTTCCCATTATCTTGTTTACAAAGTGTCCAAGTTTCACTACCATAACTAACCTTAGAAAGAACCAAACTATTATACAGCCTAATTTCAGTCTTTAGGTGTATACGCCTATTTCTCCACACTCTCCATAGATTTTTAAAAGTCCTGGCAACAATACCTATTCGTCTGTTAATCTCATGCCGCACATCACCAGTATCTGTTACAAAGCTCCCAAGAAAATTAAACTGTGACACCTGCTCAAGACTGCAACCATTCAGATTAACTGAATCACAGCCTGCCTGACCAATTTTCATCACTTTAGTTTTCTCTCTGTTTATAACAAAACCTACTCTACTACCAGTTTCATCAACAGCTCGAATGAAAGAGTTCATCTCATCAACATCATTTGCAAAAAGGGCTAAATCATCAGCATAATTTAAATCAGAAATTTTAGTATCTCCAGACCATTTAAGGCCAAAATCTTTCCCTTGCAATGAATTTTGCATAACGTAATCAATAACCAAACTAAAGAGAGAAGGAGACAAAATGCATCCTTGTCGAACACCAGAAGTAATGCTAAACCAATTGCTACAAGCCTTACCAACGCTCACACATGACTCAGTGTTATTATAGAGAGCTTTCATAATGTTAACTAACTTGTCTGGTATACCATATGATCTCAAAATCAACCACAAATTAAGATGATCAACAGAGTCGAAAGCCTTTTTGAAATCAACTAGCAAAGCAACCAAAGGTTTCTGAAAATTTAAACATTTCTCAAGAATCTGTCTAAGTGAAAAAATCTGATCCACACATCCCCTACCACTTCTGAATCCACACTGCTGATCATGCAATTGACTGTCAACCAGATTCTTAATTCTATTAAGCACAATCATGGAAAGAACTTTACCTGAAACAGAGAGTAGACTGATACCCCTATAGTTATCACAAGAACTGCGATCACCTTTTCTGAAAATAGGGATAACAATAGCTCTGGTAAAATCCTTAGGAACCATGCCTTTATCATAAAAGATATTCAGAATTTCAGTCATCCAAGTGGTAACTGAAACATTCCCAGCTCTAAGCATTTCTGTAGTAATTTCATCTACCCCTGGGGATTTATGTAGTTTAAGTTTAGAAACAGCCAACTTCAGATTGTGTTATAGGGCCAACATTAAAGCCACCAATGCATCTATCTCACTGCAAACAATGTGAATAGAACTAACCACATTGTTTAGAGTATAACTGAAATGCTCATCCCACCTAGCCATGACAGAATCCTCCCCTTCTATAACCTTACCTTGTTTATCCTTCAATCCTTGTATGCCTGTTCATTTTCTACTACACAAAACATTAACTATCTGGTACAGCTCTCTGCTGTTGTGCTGTCCAACTTCTTCCTCAGCTTTGTCAGCCAAGCGATCAAGCCAAAGATTCTTATCAGCAGCTAACTGATCTTTTACACGTTTATTAAGTTCTCTGTAATGCTTTCTATTAGGACTAGTAGGGTATTGATTAAGGACATTCCTGCAGTTCTTTCTTTCCGAAATAAGCCCAAGTGCCTTATCACTCAAATAATTCTGCCTCCTCTGCTCCTTTTTTCCTAAAAGAGTACTGCTAGTGTCCAAAAAAGGCTGTTTAAAATGATCCCATTCTTCCTCAATTTCAGTAGTAAGCAAACCATGATTGCCATAATGACTAAGTAACCTATCATGGTAAGCTTTGGCTATAACTGGGTCTTTCAGAGCTTCAGTATTAAAAGTAAATTTTTTCACCCTAGCACAGCACTTTTTAAGTTTAAGTTGCAAGACACTTTTAACAAGGTATAAAAGTAAATTTTTTCACCCTAGCACAGCACTTTTTAAGTTTAAGTTGCAAGACACTTTTAACAAGGTAATGGTCAGATCCAATTTCAGCTCCCTATTATGACCTGGTATTCCTAACAGAACTAGCCCATTTGCTGTTTAATTAATATATAATCAATCATATTCTTATGCAGCCCATCGGGTGAAACCCATGTGTACTTATGTATGTTGCGGTGTTTGTAATAAGTGTTAGTTATTCTGAATCCATTGAGTTTACTTACCTGTTGGAGACGTTGCCCATTGCCATTGCAGCTACCAATACCAAAAGGGCCAATCACCCCTTCCCAAAGGTCAGAGTCAGTACCAACTTTGGCATTGAAGTCACCAAGAACAAGAGTAATATCTGCTTTCTTGACAGAATTCAAAATATCCTGAAGTTGTTCATAAAACCTATCCTTCTCATCCTCATCGGCATCCTCAGTGGGGGCATAACAGCAAATAACATTCAAGTCTTTAACGCTTGTCTGAAATTTTGCTGTAAGAAACCTTTCATTAATGCACTCATATCCTATAAGAGCATCACTAGCGTGTCTGCTGAGAAGCAGACACACGCCTTGGTGATGCTTATTGTCGTCCCTCCCTGAAAGGAGAAATTTAAGATTATTTTTAAGAATCTGACCTTTATCTGTCCATCTGGTCTGTTGCAAGCCGAGAATATCTAAATTATAATGGTGGAATTCTTATGTGAGGACATCCAGAGAATAAGCTCTGTGCAGAGTCTTCACTTTCCAACTACCTATGGAGAGAATTGAGAAAGGGAATGCCGAGAATATCAAACAGTCCCCTAATCGCAGACATGGGGCAAAGACCTGTTCCCCCACCACTAAAGGCTGAAGCCATCTACACTGGAAGACTTCCTCCAATGTAGAATTTGACGATGCCAATAGAAGCAAAGAGTTCAGGTGCCTGCGATGACCTCTGCTCAGGATTATCCACCAGCTGATAAACGTATCCTGTGAATCTGTTCACTTTGGGCTGTCAACCCACAAACAAACAGAAACCACAGCGGACGATTTTTCCTCCACAAAAGCCCACCAGTGCAGCAAAATCAGGATCCATAATCAAGCTCTGAGCCATATATCTGTCCAGTCCAGTGGGTTTATATGGTCAGCACCAGGACCCTGTGTGGTTGACCACTCCTCAGCAGAGTAGAAAAAATAAAAGAAGAAAAGTAGCCATAGTTGTCCATATCAGTAGGCCACACTAATCTGGCAGCCCTTCCCTTCCGTTCACTTCCACAAGAGAGTATCTCTTTTGAAAGGTACTAACGGTCTGCACTGCGAGAAGGTGGGGTTGGACATTAGGTGCTAGGCCTGGCCGGTTCTGTGCATCATCACAGGGGATTGGTGCACAGCTCTCCTTCCAGTGACTACCTAGCTACCATTTACAGACCACCGTGGTGATGTGCAGTATGGAATAAATAAAAGAATAGGGATTGTTGCTGGGACTTTTAAGAATCTATGGAGAGTGTGGAAAAATAGGTATATACACCTAAAGACTAAAATTAGGCTGTATAATAGTTTGGGTCTTTCTAAGGGTAGTTACGGTAGTGAAACATGGACCCTTTGCAAGCAGGATAACAAGAAATTTGATGCCTTTGATTCTAGGTGCTTGTACAGTATCTTGGGCATTAGGTGGTTTGACTTTGTAAGTAATAATGAGGTAAGAAGTTTGGGCTGTTTTACCTCTGAGTGGCACTTTTTTGCACACCATGGGCTAAATGGTCAGGTCACATGAACCTCGAAGGCTCAGAGAAGGTTGGGAGAGGGGATCCACTGGAACAGCTGTTGGGAGACAGATGGTAACCCCCCGTCAAGGCCATCCAGTGTGTTCTTTAATGTGCACAGGGTATGGCTCTCCCACACACGGGGCCATGTCTTAATGTCCCATCTGACGGACGGTGGCCTTTCCAAGCCCATCGGTGTCCCCTACTGACTGTGGGCAGGGGGGGGGGAATTTGCGGATATAAATCTCAACGCTGACCCAGCTGGGATTCAAACCTGGGAACTGCAGATTACGAGCCTGTTGTGCTACCGACTGAGCCATCCCCACCCCATTGGAAGAAGGAGTCATCAACCTCTTTTGAACAGCATATTGTGCAGAGAGAGATTTTGCTGGTTTGGCCATGTTGCCTGTAGGAATAGCTGCAGATTGACAAACAGGATTATGAACAGTATGCCTAAGGGTTTCAGAAAAAGGGGGAAACCTAGGATGCGATGGGCAGACAACATCAAACAGGACCTTGCTAGAATTGTCGTAGAGTGTCCAAATTCAGCAGCTCTAGCTCAGAACAAATATGTCTGGAGAGGAAAATTGCAGTCTGGTTGGACCTATGTACATACGTATGTATGTATGTGTGTATGTATGCATCATGGTATGATGCTTCATGGCTGTAATGGTGTGTGTGTGTGCATGCATGTATGTAATGCCTTGAGTGTGAAGTGACTTCCTTATTTACATCTTATTCAGAGTAACAATGGAAAATAAAGTTGTGGCACCCTATCATATATGGTGCCATCAGCAACACATGTGGGATGACAGACAGGTCACATTAGAGAAAGGATGACAAGCTAATTCTAGTTTAGTGACTGCCATGAATCTGGAGAGATGTGGGTTTGAACCCCATGAATGACAAACTAAATTTTTGCACAAAAATTATTTATTAATATTGCAAATGATATATTTATGTTAGAAATTTGAAATTCTGGTGGTAGAATGGGATTATTAAACGCAAATCCCAGATAGCTTAGTAACAAAAGTGAATTTCATGTGTTTTAATTAAACTTCATGTAGTTAAAATTCAGCTTTTTTTATTTTTAAATAGTAATTAATTTTAACATTCAAAAATATTTTAATATATTAGTAAAACATAATCGAACTGAGAATGGTGGCAAAAACACAACTAACCATTACCTTCACTGTCACTGCTATCACTATCATCACTTTCCTCCTCAATTTCTGTCTCATTTGCATTTGCTACATGTTCCATTTTATCTATATTATAAAAATAATGATATGTCAGTACAATCAACTACTTTAAAATAAAACTGTGTAAACAAATATTATCAAGTTCAGCCTAAATCAAAGATCTAAGACAATATCCTACTTTAATTAGTAAAAAAATGCCATGATTGAAAATATTAAGACTAAATCTGTCATTCAAATAGACTTAACTGAGGGTTATTCTTGAGAGCAATGGCAGATGCTTTTTTGTCTTGAAGTTTTTCCTGTTACAGATCAAGCTGCAGTACAGAGGAACTTTTACAAAAAATAATGAAGTCCTAAATACACTATCTCATCAAAAGCATCTGGACACTCCTTCAGAGTAGTGGATTCACCCATATACACCACAGCCATGGCCCAAACAGATATAAAAGGATGCACGTAACCTGGCAAATCTCATAAACATACATGAACAGGAGAATGGGCCACATAACAGAGCTGTGACTTTCAATGTGGCACGGTCATAGGATGCCAATTTAGCAACAAGTCAGTTCGGGATATTTCAGCCCTGCTGCAGCTGCCTCAATCAACTGTAAGTGATGTTATTTTGAAGTGGAAATGCCTAGGCGCAAGAACAGCAAAATCGCGACAGGTAGGCCATGTAAAATGACAGAGCGGGATTGCCGAGTGCTGGTGATGCAACAAAATTGCCTATCCTTAGTTACAATACTCACCACCAAGTTCCAAAATGCCTCTGGAAGCAACACTACAAGCCCATCTACAAAGTGAGGACTGTGCAGGAACAGTTTGATGGGTGTGGAAGAACTTCACTGGCCTGCACAAAGCCCTGATCTCAATCCCATGGAACACCTTTGGGATGAATTGGAATACCAACTACAAGCTAGGAAAACTGCCTGACATCAGTGACTGGCCTCACTAATGATCTTGTGGAAGAATGGCAGTAAATTCCCACAGCAACATACTAAAATCTAGTGGAAAGCCTTCTCCACAGAGTGGAGGCTGTGATAGCAGCAAAGGGTGGATCAACACGATATTAATTCCTTTCTTATTACCAGGGGATTGTGGATGAGCAAGTGTCTGGATACTTTTGATCATATAGTGCATGTCTGAATAATTACTATGAACTAACATTTTTGACACAGCTGTTGTCATCTTCAGCTTCATTAGTTGTTGCTGTCCATGCTAGCATGTCACAAGAGAAGGAAAACTTGCAGCTCAAGAACTTGACAGTTGGAAACAACACAACAGTTGTGTTAAAAAATATTAGTATATAATAATAATAATAATTTTTTGAGACACTGAGATTTTACTATTTGTTATAAAAGTTCATATTATTTCTACAACAAAGCAACTCTATCTACCAAGAAAAAAAACTTTAAAATGAAGTATCTACCATTATCATATCAAGATTAACACACAGGGTAAGAATTTCTTCAGCTCCAAAATATATACATGTAGATCATTTAAATTTATGGATTGCTGTCATCAACAATTAGTGGCTATCAAGTTCAGCACTTCCTTACCCCATCTACTTATATATATATATATTTGCATTGATTTATTTCGATATGTATTAACACAAAGTAAATGTAAGGGACCTCCCCACAATTCCTAGACTAGACATCCAAGTGTGAGCATGCAGACGTAGATAATCAGCTTCTGGTCAACTACAAGGATCAATGTTGAAAAAAGGTTGTGGTGGAAGAGGTAAGCATGATGAGTAGGGCTGTCTAAGACTATCAGCGAGGATTACACCACAGTAAATGCAAAGTGTAAGCTAATGTGTTTGAGCACAGGGGGTTTGTAAGATGCTGGGAGAGAAGAGGAGAAAGGAGACAAGGGAGAACGACAAGAGTGTAGCGATGAGGCCCGTTTAAGCCTGGATATCGAGGGACTCATGTTAGATTTCTCCCTTGGAAACTAAAGGGGGAGATCGCTGTATATTTACATGGCTTACGAGTCCTCTATGAATAGTAGAATATAAGATAGATAGTCATCTAGATTGCCAGACAGCCCAGTATTCATAACTATATTGTTATTCAATAAATTCTTAAGTTTTTATTCCACCTCTGCTCAAATTATTGATAGTTACAAGTATAAAACTAAACTTTACAACTTAGTGAGTAGTATCTAAGGCCATAGACATTATCACCTGAGTCACCATAAATCACCCAAGTCCACAATATTATCAATAAATTGCAGAAAATGTCCAGAATTTGTGCTCATTGGACCCTGTATAACTTGAGCCTCAAACAAAAGCAAAAATGCATTGATGTGTGTAGGAAATGATTGGCATGGCTTGGGGATGATGAACTATCAGTCTGACAGGATATAGTCAACTGCAAGTCAATAAAGATCACTACAACTGTTGCAATATGACAGGATAGATTCAACCACCTGGCCACAGACTTCATTATAGTGGCTTTTTGTACTAGTTAATACATGAATGTGGCAAAACAGTGACTCTTCAAAGGCATGGAGCAGTGCAATAGAGTAGAAAGTAACAGCACACAGTTAGTCTTTGCCAGTTTCTCTCTTTGGAAAAGTGATTTTGTGTACGATTGTTTTACAAGCTAGGGCTGATCTGGAAACTGAGCAGTGGTAGGTGATACCATGTTTACTAAGGCTTAGGTGGTATACAGTTGCAGAAATGACTCAAGTGTATAGAGTACAGTACTTGAAACGAAGTACTATTTTCAAGTGGCACAACATTTTGCAGATGGGCATGATTCCAAGATCAGGAAAACCAAGCTCTTACATCAATGTGAAGTAAATCACCAGAGTCCACAATATTATCATTGAATTGCAGAAAATGTCCAGAATTTGTGCTCATTGGACTCTGTATAACTTGAACCCCAAACAAAAGCAAAAATGCATTGATGTGTGTAGGAAATGACTGGCATGGCTTGGGGACAATGGTGAAAGATTCTTACAGCATATTGTAACCATTTATGATACTTATCTTTTCCACTATAATCTGGAAATAAAATTCCAATCCTGAAATGGCAGCACTCCAGTTCCCTGTGACCTATGAAATTTCAAGCTGTGAAGTCAGCCAGGAAACAAATGGTTTTGGTGCTTTTCAACTGCAAAGGCATTCTTGTAATACATTTTATGCCATGAGGCTCAACAAGTCCTTAACTTAGTCCTTTGAATAAAACTTCACACAGTTCATGAAAAACAACCAAAATTTTCAGGTGAAACATGTTCACCAAGACAATGCAAAACCCCATATGGCTACTTTGGTTCAAAATGCTGTCATCAACATCAGTGCTGATATGCTAGAGCAGTGGTTCTCAACCTTTTATGTTTCATGTACCCCCTGGAAATGTGTATGTAACTGGCATACTCCTTATATAGATAGATAAAACTATAGTTATAGTATAATAAGGCCAACTTAGTGACTTTGTTACTAGATCTAGCGACTTTTGAGCTCTCATGGCGTAACCCAAAATTTTTTAACACATACCCCACATTGAGAACCCCTTGCTAGAGCATACTACTTACTTGCCAATCCAGCTTACCCAATATTATGCCCAATCATACACCTTGTGATTTTCACCTGTTTCCAAAACTGAAAACAATTAAAAGCCCATCAATGGAAATGACTAGAAGTCTCAAGAGTTAAAAAGTGCTCTGAAAAACTTTCACCAAATGCTTGCAGGAAGCATTCCTGGGCTAGTGGTCAGCATACCTGACTATTATTCCAGCAGGCATGTCCTTAAGTGTTTCTATGTTGTATTCCTAGTGCAAGTGTTTGTATTGTGTATGAGAAACCAACACAAGCCAAAAGCTTACAGGTTATCTCAATCATTTAAAAAAAAATTCGATGCCTGAATTAGATGATGCCATAAGTGTGCAGCTTTCAATGGGGATCATTCTGCAATGGAAAAAACTCCTGCAGATTCCAGTGATGAAGATTAGAGACATCATCAGTCCATAATTAAACAAACCACCCTAGTAATTATATAATTAAATCATCATTTCTATTTGCATTATTAAATAACTATCACTAACTGAAAATATTGGTTTCAGAATGCTCAATAATAATCAGGAAAGTAACGAGGTTCCACATTCACAAACGTCACAATGAATATAACTACTGTATAAAATCCAACTTTTAAGATGCCAGAGTTCATGTTCAGAAGCTTCAGAGTGAGGTCCATTACTGGTGGCATTAAGGGGGCATAGAAGTTTCTCGGTCATAAAAAAAGGCAATTTTCATAATTTTCTTTCGGCGCAAATAAAAAAGGTAAAATAACGACTTTTTTTAAAAATGAAAGCACATCTCATGTAGTTATAAAAAAAAATTTTTATTCAGTCAAATTTTTGAAAAAAACCTCCACCACAGCTCCGCCAATACTGGCCTGCACGTTCATCTGAAACAAACAAACAAAAGAAATTCTTAAAGTACATTAAATTTTGAAGTCTGTATCGAATGGGATTTTTAAATTTCAAATTTTTAACAAAATGGCGACCTTTCAAAAAAAAAAAGTCAATTTTTAGCTCTTTTTTTCCAGTTTAAACTATAAAAAAAATATAAAAAATTAAAATTTTCAAAAAAGCATCCAATAAGGACTAGGAAATTTTATAAGCTATAAGTAGAAAAAAGAAACAAGTCAATTGAGTGATTTGTTATTGAGTTATCACTGGTACTGACTTTGAAAACATAGCTTCGAGAAAAACGCATTTGAAAGTTTGAAGAAATTGGGTAGTCTGTATAAGAGATTGCTGTTTTGAATTTGTTTAGAAACTGCATTCACGAAAGTAAAACGATTACAACGCCATCTGTTGAGAAAAATATAAATGCTTTACCCACGGATAACTTGCTCTTTGAATAAGGACAAAAGAAACCATTATTCGATGGGTCCAACATTCCTACCTACGCGCTGCTGTGAAACAGGCTCTCCGACATAAAGTGTTATATCTTCTGTAATATTTCAATATTTTAAAAACGATTTTGGATTCTCATTCTTAGGGGTAAAAACTATCAGAAAATGCAAAAAAAAAATAAGTAAATAAAAATTCGATTTTTTTCAATCCGAGAAACTCCTATGCCCCCTTAACAATTCCAAGTGTCCCTTTACATAAAGCATACTAATCATTTAAGAATTTTTTCTATTTCTCCCCAAAAATTCCATTTCTCTGTATGTTTGATGCACTTTTAATATCAGAATATGCAAATAAGAATTACTAGTTGTTTTTGTTTCATCCCCAGATTATTTCATTCACCACTATTGTTGCAGCTGATCTCTGCAATAAAAATACCCTCAAACTTAAAAATACAATGAAAATTGACACCTTTACCTTCACAATCACTATCATCGCTTTCTTCTGGAATTTCAGAATCAGTATCTTCTTCATTTGAACTTTCTTCCCCTTTAGCAAGATCCATTTCACCTACATGGAATACACTTCAATGATATATATGTGAATGACACATTTATATATTTGATATAATTCATCTCTAAAGTAGAAAATAATCTGTCAATAAACAATATCACTGCATAAGAATCTATATTCATGTCATTTATACATGATCCATAATTTAAGGGTAAAATATACAAGTACTAAAAAGACATTATTGTGATGATAAATAATTTAATTTATAATCCATAACAAATGCTTTTGTACTAAGCTACAAAATGCACAAAGAATTAAAAGGCAACAGGATGATAATAAAAAGTATTCTGCTGCACAGGCAAGCATAAAATAACTGTGCCACTGCAACTACATGCTGAAATTAACAATTGAGAGCACAAAATCGATTGTGCTTCTTATGACACATCAAAATTGCTAAATTTGTCTTAGTTCAAGCATGAAGTGTTCATTTATATTTTAAATTTATGCTCTTTAATCATATTTAAATTTGCACCAGATTCTCCCATTTTTTACATAATTATTTTATAAAATTATTATGCATTTGGGCATTAGTTATGCTTAAAAACACTACTAAACTTTTCAAAAATTTCAGCCTTACATTATTTTTTTACAATAGCTTACTGCATTTGATATTTTCGGATGTAGCATTACTGCATTATGAAGGGTAAAATACAGTGTGCCGAATTAAAGATAGATTAAGCGAACTCTATAAACACTGTAGGTGCTGGACTAGTCATGTGTTATCATGACAAACAATTGGCTCATTGACACTAATGTGGTAATTGATGGTTGTAGATCGGTGCAATGAAGTTTAGGTTAAATAGTCATACCTACATTTTCTTCATTCTTCAAGGAGGACAATTCTGAGTTGGGGAATGAAGAAAATGCAGGTATGACTATTTAACCTAAACTTCACTGCAATGATCTACGACCATCAATTACCACATTAGTGTCAATGAGCCAATTGTTTGCCACAATAACACATGACCAATCCAGTACCTACAGTGTTTATAGAGTTAACTTAATCTATCTTTAATTATTGTATTAAATTTTACTATTTAATTTTTAAATAAAACAGGAAAAGAAATAAAATTATAAATTTCTATATCACTTTTACAGCACTTAAAAACATAGGTGACAATCACAGCATTACCTGGTTGACATTTTAACATCAATAAATATTTTGTGGAAAAAATTTCGTCAATATACGGGACTTTAACCCGCATGTCTCCAGAAACATGCCAGGAGTATTCTTACCGATTGAACTAATGCCGGCTCATCTTTTTTCCACTAATTTAAGACTTTAAACTCTTCACTGATGATTTTTGGCACCTACCATTGGCGCCATCTATGATCTACGGATGGCAACTATTTCTTTTATATTGTATTAAGTAAGACGGAGATAATGGATATGAATGGAATACTCTGTTTCTGGAGAGATATGGGTTCAAGTCCTGTATATCAGTGAAATTTTTCCACAAAATATTTATTGCATTTAAAAACAGTAAGTAAATCAAGCCATACCATCAATGAAGAAAGTTCTTCCACTGGAAACCTTGATAACACTGTAATCAGAACGAAACCGACTTCTTTTGTTATGTTTACTGTGGTGGCCATATTTTTATGTGAAGCTCCAAACTTACCCTTGGAAAATTTTTTACTGCAAAAACGTACCTCAATTCTTGAAAAAGAAACTTGCTCCACTGAAATGCCATGACCACCAACAGTATTAACACAATTAAATTTTTAACAGCTATAATAAAAGACTTGTAAGGCATGGATGTTTGTGTTGCTTTTCTGCTGAGGTCCTGCCATCCTCACAGACCTTCTACTATGGCATATTAAACTGACAAGCTCCTGTCAGACCTCTGTGACAAGTGGTTGCTTGAGGGGATACTTATTTTACTTGATAACTAACAGTTATATGTTATAAAAAGCTATGAATCATATAATGAATCTCAATTGTATCAAGATACTGTTACAGCTCCCCCAACAATAGGCTTGATAAAGTTCAAGTTTCATGAAGAGCTGGTTTCCTACACAGTGAAAGACCAATTTCCAGCCTCATACATATAAATAGATACACACTGAAAAAATAGTTTTGTTCACCATAAATACAAATACAAAGCCGTAACAATAATAAAATATAGTACAATAAATTTTATGTTTCCAAGTATGCTAGCAATATTTGTGCAATATTTTGCATGTTATTTACATCATAAATACCTGTTTGTTTATATTATATTTTACCATAACGTTATTAAAACAATATTCAAAACTTATTGTTGAACTTATACTACTACTATCACTGAAGTGGAAAATTTGATGCATGTATATTTCATGAGTTGATGATTATATATTTCAGGCTGTTAATGATTGAAGTAAATGTTGCCTCTCTCATATCATAACATCGGAATGGAGAGCCACAGTGCAGACGTTAATAACAGCATTCAACGATAAGGCAGCTAAGGTTTGTGCAAAGACCATTCAACATAAGATGGCATGATTGGCCTATGACAGCCGACTCTCATGTCGAGTACCTAGTGAACATGTTACCAGGCAATGAGGCTGCAGTGGGTGATGGAATCACCAATGGACCATGGAGGACTGGAAATGAGCAGGTTGGTCCTAAGAATTGAGGTTTCCACTACAACATGCCAATGTATGTATAATTATTAAAATTTTTGAGGGAAAGCATTCTAGATCCCTCTGTCCCCTACTTAGTAGTACATGATAACAAGTGTTAGACAATATGAAAACTCTTATTAGTGCATAAAGATAAAACAATCCAGTCCTCCAGACTGTTCCCATTTGCAATATTCCTGCATATATTTTTTATTTCCAATACTTTGAAAAATACTGGGCTATTTCCAATCGAGTAAGCAATTGAATCATAGAATAGCGCAGTAACAGCATACTGGGCTAGTTTATGAATTTATTTATTTTGACTATAATAATTAATCATTGTCTTTTCTGAAAGGAGTATTTTGACACTTATATGAATGGAAAGTTAACAGCAATACTGAGTGGAAGTTTTTGGCAATTCAATAACTTTCAATGACCTTAATCAATGGCATAACTTCAAAAGTATGCACTTCTGAGGTACAACAGAAGTTATGTTAAAGTTTAGAGTTTAATTCATTTGTAAATGATTAATTTTCATGGTAGGTGTAAAAACCTGAATCAACAACTCATGAAGATATCAAGTGTTCTAACTGCTTGAGCTAACCCACCAAGTTCAATCCTCAGCGAAGAGGAGCCCATGAAGTTAGTTTCACAATTTTTGGAGGAAGGAGTGGTGGCATTTACTATCGGTAACAATTCTCATGAACTTTTAAACTGGTTTGAAACAACTAGTAGCCTATATGCTACATTGTTGAATTTATTATAAGCAATTTTAAACTGGTTTGAAACAACTAGTAGCCTATATGCTACATTGTTGAATTTATTAAAATCTGTTTACCCAAATGTTTCACTGTTATAAATATTATTCAGTTATGACCTGCCATAAATATTATAGGTACACAAAAAAAGCCAAAATTATTAAACACAAGCAGAGTAAAAATAAAACTTTTCAGTTACTGTTTACAAGGTGTGCCAATAAATGTAAAATGAAATGCGTCTTCTTTCACTGTAAATTACTTAGTGAAACATTATTAAATATCCTCAAAAAACATCTAGAAACTTGGATTGAAACACGGTAATAAAAATGTGCTATTAAAATTGCTTTTATTACGGTAATAAAAACAATTGCCAATATTGCCCAAGACTTCAATCTGTTAGATGGCATAATATTTTCACCAATTTCGATGAAACTAATGATGAGAAAATTTCTAATCTATTCGAAAGATATTCAAAAGAGGTAAATTTAATTCAATCAATTTTAATTTCTATAAATGTCATCAAACATAGCTAGTACACATACAAATTACATATTTATTTTTGATTTCCTGCACTACTCTTTTTTTTTCTTTCTACTTACATGAGAAATCCCAGAATTTCCGTATTTTTTACCTTCAACAAGAATAATGACGAGGAGTTACCAAAAGAAGACCTAAAAAACTATTAATGTACAATTTTTGTACCTACTATTAATTACAAAAGTTTAAACATTACATGTAATTCCAACTGCTACTGTGATCTATATGCGCCACATTTCCACAGTTATGGTCTTTTGTCGTAACTAGAGGCCTTATCAAGGAGTGCTTAAGGGAGAAGAGAGCTAGCTTCCATAGACGTAATAAAAACTTTTCGATTGCAGCGCCCTCTAAACATGACAAATTCGTGCATTGCAGTGGAGCCACCTAGCCAGGGGGAGGAGCGATTTCCCTGCATTATTTTTCCACCGTTGAGCAAAGTTTTCAATTGCTAAAACCACGCGACTAATATTACATACACTTTGACTCTGAAAAATATTCGTTTTCTTCATGAGGTACAATCATAATTTTCCTTTATAGAGAAAATATCAAAAAATATCTAATCATTTTCTTTAATAAAATACAATTTTGTAAAACTGGTAGTAGCTATGCTAAAGAACAAAATTTTAATATTTTGAACAATCTACAGCATTTAGTATATTATAATAAATTGAGATTTATGTGTCAATGCAAGATAACATGACCTATATAATTATATTTTATACAGTTGCTGATATTTTCAATAAATATCATATCGAGTTTTTTACTTGTATTAAACGTTCAACAGATGGCAGCAGGCACTTCCCGTATCAACCATAAAAAAAGAATTACACTATTAGAGCAAAGTGCAGAAGCCAATGTACATCGATATGCTCCAGGGTTCACAAACTTGTAACATACATTGACTTATTACATATTAATTTTAAAAATTCTGCAAAATTACTCAAAATAAACATACAACGGCTTTTCCAGGTATCGTAAAATGTACTCCTGAACGGGATAAAACACTCATTAAATAACTTTAGGGTCAGCTACCACTGTGCCAAACAGCCATGGCTGTTAGACATTTGGAAACACTGGTTAAATCGCAATATATATCCCAATAGTAAGACAAACCATAGCTGCAGTGGGCTAAAATGATTGCACTGCGCATTTGCAGATCGCCCCTTACACTTGTTTTTGTGCCTGCACATCAATTTGCCACGTTCAGCTTCGGTAAAATTCCGCAGAACGGCGCCACTTACGCTTGTGCGAAGCTAGCCTTCTTCTCCTTAGACCTTCTTTGGCCTTATATAGGTAGAAGTTGGCCATCTCAAAATTGGACGCCATGTTTTGTCGTCTCTCGGATTGTTTAGTGTGCATAGCTGACATAGCTGAATGGTATTGCACGGTACTTCTGGATTCCGGGAAAGGGTAAAGTAATATTTGATACAGATGTCAGTGTTCAATTGGAAGCACTTTAGAAAACGGCTAAAAAGGGAAAAGTAAATTTATGGCTTTTTTTTTTTAAATAGATATAATTTCGATTTGTTGTCTGTCAGTCTGTAGACATCGAACTTTTTTGTTTATACAGATAAATAAAAAATTTTTTTGTGTGTTAGATAGGTATTAATGATATATTACGATTTGCACTTATCGAATCTCCCAAAAGTTATAACTGCGTCCTCTAACGGTGGAAAAAGTTGAAAATTCCAAAATATCAAACGAATATTCCAAACGATATAGTTATATTAGAAGTTTGAAATTTTGGTGTTGAAATGTGAAGATTATGAAGTTACCATTGGCAACAATCACTTGACTTTTAAATGCAGGGGGGGGGGGGGGGCGTGAGGTGAATGCAACTTTTTTGTTTTAGCAGAAAAGTTTATGTTTTTAGAGATAAATTAAAAATTCTTTTTTGGGTTGGACAGGTATTGATGAAATATTACAATTTGCATTTTGCGATTTTCCCAAAAGCTAAAACTGCGCTCTCTAACGGTGGGAAAAAATCGAAAAATCCCGAAATTTAAAACGAATATTGCAAGCGATGTAGTTATGCTAGAAATTTGAAATTTTGGTTGTAGAATATGACAGTCATGAAAATTCCATTGACAACGGTGAGTTGACCCTAAGCCCAAGGAAGGTAAGAAATGGAACGGTTTTGTTTTAAGAGATAATTGGAAATCTTTATATTCGTTGGTTACTAATGAAATGTAATTCGCATTTCCAAAGATAGTTTTAATTTATATCACTAGAGATCACTAAATATCGAAACTGTAAAACGGTTAACGAATGTTTCAAGTGCTCTGTTTATGGTAGAAATTTCCGCGTGTAGAGTTCTGTTATGGTAGAAATTCCACTGACAGCAATGATCTGCCCACTATTTTCAGAGGAGCGAGAGAAAAGCAACTTTTTGAATTTAAGAACTGAACGATAAATAATTTTTGTTATATAATTACTAATAAAATACTACTATGTGCATTTCCCCCATCACACAATTAAAAATAAATAAATAACCCCTCAAGCAGCTGCTTGTACAGAGGTCAAACAGGAGGCTGTCAATTTATAAGCCATAGTAGAAGGTCCATGAGGATGGCGGGACCTCAGCAGAAAAAATACACGAACATCCATAATTAAAACTTTTAAGGAGTGAAAAAGTAGGCAAAGGAAGAACTTCATTCTCTTTGAAAATGAGATTTCCATATGCGCTAAAGGCGATATGCATTCTTCTAGTTATTTTACACTTTCAGTACTCTCTGACAATGGAAATTCGAACTGCCGTATAATTGAGAAAATAAACTATTAATAGTTTATTAGTATCTGTAATGTGCAAAAAAAGTATTCATTTATCTCTTAAAGCAGAAATGTTGCATTTTACCAACGGGACAAATCATTACTATTATGGTAAATCACTTGACCATTACACTCTATGATCAAAAATTAAGTTTCTAGCAAAAATAGATCTTTTGCAATATTTATTTAAAGATTTGGCAATTTCCAGCTTTTTTCCGCCAGTAGATGTCGCCTTTCGAGTTTTTATATACCGCCCTAGCACTCTCTAACACTGGAAATTCCACTGCAGAAAGCGTTACAAACAGCTCAGTAAACGTGAGAAGGATCAGTTAGCAGCTGAAAAGAATCTGCGGCTTGATGGCTCGGCTGACAAAGCCGAGGAAGCAGCTAGAGAGCATAACAACAGAGAGCTGTGCCAGAGAATTAATGTTTTGTGTGAGAAAAAACGGAAAGGTATACAGGAACCTTACCTTGTTTGTCCTTCAATCCTTGCATTCTGTCACGGCTAGGTGGGCTGAGAATTTCAGAGATTTCTAAACAATGTGATTATTTCTACTTCCGTTGTTTGTAATGAAGATAGATGTATTACTGATTTTAATGTTGGCCCTTCATCACAGTCTGAAGTTATTTTGGCTATTTCTAAACTTAAACTACATAAATCCCGAGGGGAAGCTGAAATTACTGCTTAGAGCTGGAAATGATTTTGTTATGATGCAGCTACCTGAAATTTTGAATATCTTTTATGATAAAGGCATTGTTCCTAAAGATTTTAATAGACATATTATTATACCTATTTTTAAAAAAGCTGATCGCAGTTCTTGTGATAACTATAAGGATACTCACAGAATAAGTAAGACTATTTTCTGTTCTAAGTAAAGTTCTTTGCATTATTGTGCTTAATAGCATTAAGAATCTGGTTGACGGAAAACTACGTGATGAGCAGTGTGGTTTCAGAAGTGGTAGAGATGTGAAGATAAGATTTTTCACTTAGGCAGATTCTTGAGAAATTTTTAGAGTTTCAGAAACTTGTCGTTACTAGATATGTAGATTTCAAAAAGACTTTCGATTCTATTGATTGTCATAATTTGTGGTTGATCCTGAGTTCGTATGGCATACCTAACAAGCTAGTTAACATGATGAAAGCTCTCTGTAATAACACCAAGTCATGTGTGACAGTTAGTAAAGCCTGTAGTTTACAATTGCTTGTGGTGTTCAACAACAGTGCATTTTGTCCCCTTTCCTCTTTACTTTGGTTGTTGATTATGTTATGCGAAATTCCCTGCAAGGGAAAGATTTTGAGCTTTAATGGTCTAGAGAACTGAAATTTTCTTATCTAGATTATGCGTATTAGCCTACTCTCTGTTCCAGGGAAAGTGCTCTGCATGATTGTGCATAATAGAATTAAGAATCTGGTTGACCGGCAATTGCGTGATGAGCAATGTGGATTCAGAAGTGGTAGTGGATGTATGGATCAGATATTTTCACTCAGGCAGATTCTTGAGAAATGTTTAGAGTTTCAGAAACCTTTGGTTGCTAGCTTTGTTGATTTCAAAAAGGCTTTCGACTCTGTTGATCGTCATAATTTGTGGTTGATTGTGAGATCATATGGTATACCAGACAAGTTAGTTAACATAATGAAATCTCTCTATAATAACATTGAGTCGTGTGTGAGAGTTGGTAAGGCTTGTAGCAATTGTATTAGCATTACTTCTGGTGTTCGACAAGGATGCATTTTGTCCACTTTTCTCTTTTGTTTGGTTATTGATTACGATATGCGAAATTCATTGCAAGGGAAAGATTTTGGCCTTGAATGGGCTGGAGATATGAAAATTTCTGATTTAGATTATGCTGACGATTTAGCCCTTTTTGCAAAGGATGTTGATGAAATGAACTCTTTCATTTGAGCTGTTGATGAAACTGGTAGTAGAGTAGGTTTGGTTATAAACAGAGAAAAAACTAAAATGATGAAAATTCTTCAGGCAGGCAGTGATTCAGTTAATCTGAATGATTGCAATCTTGAACAGGTGTCACAGTTTAATTATCTTGGGAGCTATGTAACAGATACTGGTGATGTGCGGCATGAGATTAACAGACGGATAGGGATTGCTGCCGGGACTTTTAAGAATCTATGGAGAGTGTGGAGAAATACGCGTATACACCTAAAGACTTAAATTAGACTGTATAATAATTTCGTTCTTTCTAGGGTTAGTTATGGTAGTGAAACTTGGACACTTTGTAAACAAGATAACAGGAAACTTGATGCTTATGATTCCAGATGCTTACGCACTGGAATCTTTCCAAGCCCATCGGTGTCCCCTACTGACCGTGGGCAGGGCGGGGAATTTTGCGGAGATAAAGAGACTGTGATGTTGGACTTTGTGTTGATCAATTTTTCTGCATATATCATACTCAGAAAGACTTTAAATTTTTTCCCAATTATTGACAACCAGCAATTTTTTATAAATTTGAATTGTTTTTCCAAGCATTCTTATTACCTCTGTTTTTCCACCCATACAGTTTTTCATAAATAGCAAAATTTTACTATTATATATGGGACTTTATTTCCACCAAACTTTCAAATTCTACTCTGTAAAATTTGAAATGATTCGATGTTTTCAAATAAAATGATTTGTTGTGATTATGAGTCGAGTTGTTAATTGTAACTAATTTGAACTAGATACAAAATATCATTTCTCTGATAGCAGCTAATACCACTTATGATCAAGTAGTTAGCGTGCTTGTCTACTAATCAAAGGGACCTAGATTCGAATCTCACATAAGGCATGGAAGTTTGTGCTGTTTTTCTGCTGTGGTCTCGCCTTCCGCTCAGTCAGTTAATCTCCACAGTAGGGGTCTGTGAGATAAGTGAGATCCATTCTGGTATAGTAAAGGCCTGGCCTTAACTTCACCACGATTGTTAGGTGTATAAATGAATGATAATAAACAAGGCGAGGTTCCTGTCAAATTTCTGTAGCAGAGGAGATATTGAAAGATATATTTCAGTAACTAATAATCTGGTAGCTAAAGTAATGCAAAACCATTTTTATCTCGTTTTGAAAAACGAGAGAAACGACCAAATATTTTCACTTTTGAATCTATTTGTTTGTTTGTCTATAGACATTCAACGTTCTTTCTAAATTCGAAAATTTGCAAATACGTAATAAGTTGGTCAAGAGGTTTTCATTGAACGGTAATAAGTTGGTCAAGAGGTTTTCATTGAACGGTAATAAGTTGGTCAAGAGGTTTTCATTGAACGGTAATAAGTTGGTCAAGAGGTTTTCATTGAACGGTAATAAGTTGGTCAAGAGGTTTGCATTGAACGGTAATAAGTTCGTCAAGAGGTTTTCATTGAACGGTAATAAGTTGGTCAAGAGGTTTTCATTGAACGGTAATAAGTTGGTCAAGAGGTTTTCATTGAACGGTAATAAGTTGGTCAAGAGGTTTGCATTGAAGGGTAATAAGTTGGTCAAGAGGTTTGCATTGAACGGTAATAAGTTGGTCAAAAGGTTTTCATTGAACGGTAATAAGTTGGTCAAGAGGTTTTCATTGAACGGTAATAAGTTGGTTAAGAGGTTTGCATTGAACGGTAATAAGTTGGTCAAGAGGTTTTCATTGAACGGTAATAAGTTGGTCAAAAGGTTTTTATTGAACTGTAATAAGTTGGTCAAGAGGTTTTCATTGAATGGTAATAAGTTGGTCAAGAGGGTTTCATTGAACGGTAATAAGTTGGTCAAGAGGTTTTCATTGAACGGTAATAAGTTGGTCAAGAGGTTTTCATTGAACGGTAATAAGTTGGTCAAGAGGTTTTCATTGAACGGTAATAAGTTGGTCAAGAGGTTTTTATTGAACTGTAATAAGTTGGTCAAGAGATTTTCATTGAATGGTAATAAGTTGGTCAAGAGATTTGCATTGAACGGTAATAAGTTCGTCAAGAGGTTTTCATTGAACGGTAATAAGTTGGTCAAGAGGTTTTCATTGAACGGTAATAAGTTGGTCAAGAGATTTGCATTGAACGGTAATAAGTTGGTCAAGAGGTTTTCATTGAACGGTAATAAGTTGGTCAAGAGGTTTTTATTGAACTGTAATAAGTTGGTCAAGAGGGTTTCATTGAACGGTAATAAGTTGGTCAAGAGATTTGCATTGAACGGTAATAAGTTGGTCAAGAGGTTTGCATTGAACGGTAATAAGTTGGTCAAGAGGTTTTCATTGAACGGTAATAAGTTGGTCAAGAGGTTTTTCTTGAACTGTAATAAGTTGGTCAAGAGGGTTTCATTGAACGGTAATAAGTTGGTCAAGAGGTTTGCATTGACTGCAATGATTTGCCTCTGTACCCCAGGGGTGATACGATGAGCTATAAATCAAAAGTTATTTTTGTGTTTTATAGTCACTAGTAAATATTACTATTTTCTTTTCCCCAATTATTCATTTTTTCAAATTTTCATTGTTAGAGGGTGAAAAGGTAGAAAATGAAAAAAAAAATTGATTCTCTTTGAAAACGAGCATCCCGTATATGCTAAAGGTAAAATGTTATTTTTCGGCTTCCTTCTTTTCTCAACTTAAATTTAATCACTTCCAGCTAAATGCATGTTAAGAGTTATTTAATATTATCATAAAGAACATAAATTGCGATTTACAGCATATATTTTTCAATTCGGAAATTTAAAATTCATTTTACTCACTGTATTAAATTGCCTGCCCATCAAAAGAACGCATCTCTCTAAACGTGTTTAAATATTTTTTCTCTTAATTTAAAATGCATATACTCTTTTATGCAAATATAAATGTATCAGCAGGTTTAATAAGGCGAACCACTCCAAGAACTTCAAATTTTCTTTTTCAGAATAATATAAAAATATACCAGCAATAATATCATGCAGGCAGAAAATCGTGCTTTTGTTCTCGTCCTGGAGAAGATATATTTACTAAATTATATTTCCCTTTCCTCACATCATATTTTGCCATTTGACTCCCAATTCTGCCAACTAGCCACAATTTTTCAGAAATATTTCCAATATTTACATTTTGTCTGAATTGTATGAATCGCAGCAAATCAGTATGAATTCTTGCCTTGAACGGTCAAATCTCCTTAATTTCACGAAACTAATCCCAATCTTTACATCTCTCCTAAATTTCCCAAATCACTTCAAACTTTCAAACTCCCCAATTTTTTTTATTATTTTGGAAAATTAAGGGGAGTTGTCAAAATCGAGGCAACTTGGCAAATCTGAGGCAGTTTGGAAAATGGAGAGACGGCAAAATTTAGAGCAGTGGGCAAAATTCGAAGCCACTTAGTAAAAACTGGTGAGTTGGCAAAATCTTAGGGAGTTGGAAAAATTCGGAGTGACAATGTAAAATCTTGGGGAGTTGGCAAAATTCGGAGTGACTTGGCAAAATCGTGGGGAGTTGGCAAAATTCAGGTCAGATGTAGAAATCAAGATTTTTTTCTGTAAAATTATGGCGAGTTGGCAAAACTTAGGGAGTTGGCAAATTTCGGAGTGACTTGGCAAAATCGTAGAGAGTTGACAAAATTCTGGTGAGATGTAAAAATTGCAATCTTTTTTCTGGAAAATTATGGCGTGTTGGTAAAATCGAGGCAGCTTCGCAATATCTAGGAGAATTGGAAAATCTTGGGGGAGTTGGCAAAATTCAGAGTGGCTTTACAAAAATCAGTTGTGATGTAAAATTGGGATTTTTTTCTGCAAAATTGTGGCGAGATGGCAAAATCTAGGACAGTTGGCAAAATTCGAATCCACTTGGTAAAATACGGGCGATTTGTGAAAATTGGGATTGTTTTTGTGAAATTAAGAAGAGTTTATAAAATCGAGAAAACTTTGCAAAATCTAGGGAAGTTGGCAAAACTGGAAACCACTTGGTAAAGTACAGGTGAATTGTGAAAATTGGAATTGGTTTTGTGAAACTAAGGAGAGTTGGAAAAACCAAGAACTCTTGTCAAAATCTAGGAGAGTTGGCAAAATTGGAAGCCACTTGGTAAAATACAGGGGAGTTGTGAAAATTGTGTCTTTCTTGTGCAATTAAGGAGAGTTGATAAAATTCGAAGTGGCTTGGCAAATTCAGGGAAGACGTGAAAAGTGCGATTTTTTCTTTAAAATTACGGCGAGTTGTGAAAATTGGAATTTGTTTTGTGAAATGAAGGAGTGTTGGACAAATCGAGGAAACTTAACAGAATGTAGGGCAGTTGGCAAAATTCGAATCCACTTGGAAATACGGGCGAGTTGTGATAATTGGGATTGGGTTTGTGAAATTCAGGATAGTTGACTAAAATCGAAGAAAGAATTTCACCTCCACATCTCACCTGAATTTTGCCAACTCCTTACGATTTTGTCAAGTCACTCCGAATTTTCCCAACTGTCCCTAGATTTTGCCAACTCGCCATATTTTTACAGAAAAAAATCCTAATTTTACCATCTCACCTGAATTTTGCCAACTCCCACGATTTGCCAAGTCACTCCGAATTTTGCCAACTGTCCCTAGATTTTACCAACTCCCTAAGTTTTGCCAACTCTCCTAGATTTTGCCAACTCGCCATAATTTTACAGAAAAAAAAAATCAAAATTTTCACATCTCACCTGAATTTTGCTAACTCCCCAAGTTTTTGCCAAGTCACTCCGAATTTTGCCAACTGTGCCTAGATTTTGTCAACTCCCTAAGTTTTGCCAACTCGCCATAATTTTAAAGAAAAAAATCCTAATTTTTACATCTCACCCGAATTTTGCCAACTCCCCACGATTTTGCCAAGTCATTCCGAATTTTGCCAACTCCCCAAGATTTTACCAAGTCACTCCGAATTTTGCCAAGTTGTCCCGATTTTGCCAACTCATCTATATTTGATTAAGTGGCTTCGAATTTTACCAACTGCTCTAAATTTTGCCGTCTCTCCATTTTCCAAACTGCCTTAGATTTGCCAAGTTGCCACGATTTTGACAACTCCCCTTAATTTTTCAAAAAAAAATATAAAATTTCACAACTCACTTAAATTTTACGAAGTCGCTCGAATTTTGCCAACTCCGAGTTACTTTTGGGGGAGGAGCCTCCCCCCATCCCCCCCATGACTATGCCCTTGTATATATATATATATACATACAAAATCCTCATGAAGCAGACATGGGCTACGGAGGTCCAACCAGACTGTGCAATTTTCCTCTCCAGACGTGTTTCTTCTGAGCTACAGCAGTTACATTTGGCCACCCTAGTCCAATTCTAGCAAGGTCCTATTTCACATTGTCTGCCCATCGCATCCTAGGTCTCCCCCTTTTTCTGAAACCCTTAGGCACACTGTTCATAATCCTCTTTGCCAATCTTCAGCTATTCATACGAGCAACATGCCAAACCAAACCAGTTTCTCTCTGCACAATATGCTGCTCAAAAGAGGTAGATGACTCCTTCTTCTAACCTCATCATTACTTACAAAGTCAAAACCACCTAATGCCCAAGATACTGCGTAAGAATCTAGAATCATAGGCATCAAGTTTCTTGTTATCCTGCTTATAAAGGGTCCATGTTTCGCTACCATAAGCAACCTTAGAAAGAACCAAACTATTATAGAGCCTAAGTTTAGTCTTTAGATGTATAGGCCTATTTCTCCATACTCTCCATAGATTCTTAAAAGCCCCATCGGCAATCCCTATTCTTCTATTTACCTCATGCCGCACATCACCAGTATCTGTTACATAGCTCCCAAGATAATCAAATTAAGACACTTGCTCAAGAGGACAGCCATTGAAAGCAACTGAAGCACTATCTACCTGACCAATTTTCATCACATTATTTTTTTCTCTGTTTATCACCAAACCTACTCTATTACCAGTCTGATCAACAGCTCTAATGAACGAATTCATCTCATCAACATCAGTAGCCAACAGACCAAATCATCTGTATAATCTAAATCAGAAATTTTGAAATCTCTAGACCATTTAAGACCAAAAACTTTCCCTTGCAAAGAATTTCGCATTACATAATCAATAACTAAACTAAAGGAGACAAAATGCACCCTTGTCTAAATCCACTAGCAATGCAATTAAACCAATCGCTGCAAGACGTACCATCCTTAGGAACAACACCTTTATCATAAAAAATATTAAAAATTTCAGTCAACCATTGACAACACAAATGTTCCCAGCTCTAAGCATTTCAGTGGTGATTTCATGCACCCCTCGGGATTTATGCAGTTTTAATTTAGAGATAGCTAATGCTATCTCTAAATGATACTAACTATAATGATAATGACTTCGGAATGTGATATAGGTCCATCATAAAAGCCACTAATGAATCTATCCTCATTTCAAACAATGGGAGAAGAAATAATCACATTATTTAGAACTTCCCTGAATGCTCATTCCACCTAGCCATCACAGAATCCTCACCTTCAACCACCTTGCCATATTTATCCCTCAATCCCTCTGTACCTGTCTGTTTCTTCCCATATAAAACATTAACTATCTGGTAGAACCCCCTGCTGTTGTGCTGTCTAACTGCTTCCTCTGCTTTGTCAGCCAAGGTATCAAGCAAAAGATTCTTATCAGCTGTTAACTGATCCTTTACACGTTTATTAAGCTCGTTGTAATGCCTTCTGTTAGGACCAGTAGGGTGTTGATTCATATTAATCCTGTACTTCCTTCTTTCAGAAATAAGTTCCATAGCCTTATCACTCAAGTAATTTTGTTTCCTCTGTTCCCTTTTACCCAAAAGAGTACTGTTGGTTTCAAGAAAAGCCTGTTTAAACTGTTCCCATTCTTTCTCAACTTCAGCAGTAAGCATACCACGATTGTCATAATGATTAAATAGTTTATCATGGTATGCTTTGGCTATATTTGGATCTTTCAGACCTTCAGTGTTGAAGGTAATTTTCTTAACTTTAGCACATTTGTTGAGCTTCAGCTGCAGGACACTTCTGACAAGGTAATGGTCAGACCCAATTTCGGCTGCCCTGTACGATCTAGTATTCCTAACTGAACTGGCCCATTTGTTGTTAATTAAACTATGGTCTATCATATTCCTGCGCAACCCATGTATATTTATAAATGTCCCGATGTTTGTAGCATGTGTTAGTTTTTCGTAAACCATTAAGTTTACTTACCTGTAGGAGACGTTCCCCATTGCCATTGGAACTATCAATGCCAAAGGGACCTAAAACTCCTGCCCAAAGGTCAGAGTCAGTATCAACTTTAGCATTGAAGTCACCTAGCACAAGAGAAATATCTCCTTTCTTCACAGAATTCAAAATATCCTGAGGCTGGCTGTAAAACGTATCCTTCTCTTTCTCGTCACAGTCCTCTGTGGGGGCATAACAACAGATGACATTCAAGTCTTTAATTTTGGTTTTAATTTTTGCTGTAAGAAATCTTTCATTAATGCAGTCGTATCTTTGAAGAGCATCACTGGCATGTGTGCTGAGAAGCAAACTTACACCTTCAAGATGCTTTCCATCCTTCCTCCCTGAAAAGAGAAATTTAAGGTTATTTTTAAGTATCTCACCTTTACCTGTCCATCTGATCTCTTGCAAGCCTAGAATATCTAGGTTATAGCGCTGGAATTCCTGCGTGAGGACATCAAGAGAATAATCTCTATGTAATGTCCACACGTTCCACGTTCCTGCAGAGAGAAAATGATTAGTAGGATTTTTAAAGAAACTAGGTTTATTGAGATAGGTAGGGCCAACAATATCAAACAGCTTTCTGATCGCAGTCATGTGGCAAAGACCTGTTCCTCCTCCGCTAAAGGCTGAAGTCACCGATGCTGGTGGGAACTTCAGGCACCAACTTTTCAAGTGGACTTTTTCAAGAGCCATATGGCCTGCCTGAGACACATTACTCCAGTTTAGGCTTGACGATGCCCAACTAGCTAAGTAAGGTTCAGATACCTGCGATGGCCTCTGATTAGGATTGTCCACCAGCTGATATAAGGTATCCCATGCCTCTGTTCACTTAGGACTGTCAACCCAGAAGCAAACAGACGACACAGCCGCAGATTCTCACTCAATAGAGGCCCACCAGTGCAGCAGTCCAGGATCAATAATCAAGCTCAAATCCATAAACAAGTCCAGTCTAGTAGATACAAATGGTCAACACCTGGATCCTGTGAAGTTGACCACTCCTGAGCAGTGTCGAAAAAAAGAAAAAGTGGCTATAGATGACCAGATCAGTAGGCCATACTGAACTGGCAGCCCTCCCCTACCGTTCCTTCCAAAAGAGAGTATCTCTTTTGAAAGGTGCTAGCGTCGTGCACCACAAGAAGGCGGGGTCGGACGACCTGGCCCGTCCTGTGCATCATCACTGGGGATTGGTACACAGCTCTCCTTCCGGTTTATGCCTAGCTGCCATTTATAGACCAAGTACCTACCTAACCCAAAAGAATTATTCATTATCTCTCTGTGGCAAGCAGTTGCTTGAGGGTTTTTTTTATTTATTTATTTTAAGACAAAAAGAGTTGAATGTATGCAAATGGAGAGACTCGATCACATGATGCAACCATGTTTAAAAATTTTCAGTTTTATCAGTTTAGGAGGTTTATAATTTTACGAGTATTGAAAATGACATATTAGAAAAGTTAATTTAAATGAATTATTTGTGATTGTGCCACATAGAAATGTAGAAAAACATTTATGTACTACATGTATAAATAATTTTTTGTTATATCGTCTGCACTTGTATTTCGAAATATAACTATCATAATACAGTGTAATATTATTTACAATTAAACATAGTTTCTGATATCAGTTCTACATATTATTATACACTGAAGAGCCAAAACATTACGACCAAGCGCGTCTTTATGCAAATCGAAGCAACTGCAGGTAAAACGATGATGCGTGTGTAGATCATGAAACGATATAAACAACACCTGATACTGAGCTCTGTTAATCAGTGTTATTCTTGTTCTGCAGATGGGAAAGGCAGCGGACTTAAGTGAATTTGAAAACGGCCAAGTTGTAATGGCCAGACGACTAGGTCAGAACATTTCTGAGACGGCAAGGCTTGTGGTGTGCTCACAGTCAGCGGTGGTTAGTACCTTCAAAAAGTGGTTTGAGGACGGAAAAACCATGAACTGCCAGTAAGGTGTCGATGGACCATGGCTTATCGATACTACAGTACTGTGCGAATTAGTTGGGACAAGCGAAGGAATGCTAAGTCCCTTCCGCTGCAGCCTAAACTTGTTCGTAACCACCAAGGATCATGTTTTGGGGATGTTTCACAGTTTCCGGGCCACAGACGCTTCACCCCATTGAAGGAATGACGGACAGCAAAAGGTACATAGGCGTTCAGGAGGCGAAAATGGTCCCAACACTGCAGAAGCTGTTTTCTAACGGCGATGGGGTATTTCAACAGGATCTGGCTCCATGCCACAATTCTAAGCTTGCTAAGAGCTTCTTTACCCAGCAACATTTGAAGGTATTGGAGTGGCCAGGAAATTCACCCAATCTAAACCCCATTAAAAATTTGTGGGCCATTAATAAAGGGCGCATATCTAAGATGGATTGCACGACGAAAACCAAAATGATAGAAAGTGTCATGAAAGTATGGTACCACACGACCTTGAAGTGAAAGAGATGTGTGGAAAGCTAGTGGCATTAATGGTTAAAAGGGTGAAAGAAGTAATTAAAGCTAAGGGGGGTCACATTCACTATTAACTACACTTTAAACAAATAAATATTTTAGTTGTGTCTTTGTTACTTCATTTTCCTATTGTCCCAACTAATTTGCACAGTACTGTAGAGGTGAACTAAGGCTATCCCGTATGTTAAGAGCCAACAGAAGGGATACTGTGGCGCAACTCGCCCGTAATTTGAATGCTGGCGACGAGGGTAATATGTCACAACACACAGAGCATCGAGCCCTGCTAAAATGGGACTGCATAGTTGCAGGCCACTCTGAGTGCCCATACTAACCTCGGTTCACTGTCGAAAGCACCTACAATGGGTTGAGTTGGGTTGTTTTACCTCTGAACGGTACTTTTTTGCACACCATGGGCTAAATGGCCAGATCACATGGACCCCGAAGGCTCAGAGAAGGTTGGGGGAGGGGACCCATTGGAACAGCTGTTAGGAGATAGATGGCAGCTTCCCGTCAAGGGCATCCAGTGTATTCTTTAATGTGCACAGGGTATGGCTCTCCCGCACACGGGGCCACGGCTTAATGTCCCATCCGACGTAAGGCGGCTTTTCCAAGCCTGGACTATGAGCAGGGCGGGAATTATACGGAGATAAATCTCAACGCTGACCCAGCCGGGACTCGAACCTGGGAATTACAGTTAGGAGCCTGTCGCGCTACCGACTGAGCCACCCCCACCCCCTACAATGATCAATCGAGCATCAAAACTGGACCTTGAATGATTGGAAGAAGGGCGTCTGGTACAATGAATCTCGTTTTCTGCTGCACCATATGGACGGGCGGGTACGTGTGCGTCGTTTACCTGGGAAATGTTGACACCAGGATGCACCATGGGACGAAAACTAGCTGGTGGAAGTAGTGTAATGCTTTAAACAATGTTCTGCTGGGAATCCTTGGTTCCAGTCATTCATGTGCAGGAAACTATGACGTCTGCCACCTACCTAAACATCATTGCAGACCAAGTACATCCTTTCATGGCAATGGTATACCCCTCTAGTAGCGCCTTCTTTCAGCAGGATAAAGCGCCATGCAACACTGCCCAGATTGTTCGAGAATGGTTCGCGGAACACGAGGAAGACTTCTAGATATTGCCCTGGCCTCAAAAATAACCCAGGCATCAATCCAATGAAGCATCTGTGGCTTGAATTGGAACAGTATATCCGACCTGTGGCCGCTTAACCACGTAACTTACAAGAGTTGAAGTATCCGCTGGTAACGTGTTGGTACCAGCTACCACAAGACACCTTTAGAAATCTTGTAGCGTCCATGCCTCGCCGGGTTAAGAGGTGTTTTGGCGGTACGTGGAGGACCAACATCATATTTTGCAAGTGGTCATAATGTTTTGGCTCTTCGGTGTAACATAAAAAAGATAGAAGAAAATTTTCAAAGTATGCTTGGAAGCCCAAGAATTTTTGAAACGTCCATATGAATAAGAGCCATAGGTGTCGACTGAGTGAACTCACCTCTATAAAAAGAGTTAAGTTTCAAAGGCCAGTATAAGAGGATTACTTCACTTTCGTACTCTGCAGAGTTTTTTTATGAGTAGTTATCTTTGTGAGTAATACTTTCAAAGGTTTGTTATACATATTTTTATGGTATATGAAGGAAAATAAATTTTTACAGATAGAGCTTAACTGGCATAGTGGCTAGGTAGTTACCAACTGTTCCAGGAAGGCAATCATTGTGTGTTGTATTAGTTCTAACTGAGGCAGTGACTCTGATGTTAGTAGTAGGGCATGTCCTTGTGGTAGATTTTGGCCTTAAATGGGCTGGAGATACGAAAATTTCTGATTTAGATTATGCTGATGATTTAGCCCTTTTGGCAGATGATGTTGATGAGATGAACTCTTTCATTCGAGCTGTTGATGAGACTGGTAGTAGAGTAGGTTTGGTTATAAACAGAGAGGAAACTAAAGTGATGAAAATTGGTCAGGCAGGCTGTGATTCAGTTAATCTGAATGGTTGCAGTCTTGAGCAAGTGTCACAGTTTAATTATCTTGGGAGCTATGTAACAGATAATGGTGATGTGCGGCATGAGATTAACAGACGAATAGGGATTGCTGCCGGGACTTTTAAGAATCTATGGAGATTGTGGAGAAATAGGCGTATACACCTAAAGACTAAAATTAGACTGTATAATAGTTTGGTTCTTTCTAGGGTTAGTTATGGTAGTTAAACTTGGATCCTTTGTTAACAAGCTAACAGGAAACTAGATGTTTCAGTGGACAAAAGCAGCAGATGTAGTTCAGGACAGATATGATTGGAGAATTGAATTGCACGGTCTGGTTGAACTTTCGCAGTCCATGGCTGCTGGAGGATGATGATGATAATGATGATGACTGGTGTATCAGTCTGTAACGTAATTGAAAATGGTTGAATGTACTGGATATTTTTCAAAATAATTATCATTTAAAACTCAAGCTCTAATGCTATTCCAAAGAAAATTTTCAAGGAGAAACATTCTAATTAGAGTAATGAAAATGGAATAAATCGAGTAAACCTGATATTTTCGAATATTAATTGCTGGTGTAACATTCTGTAAATTATTAGAATATTATGTAAATGGACTGTATTCTTTAAATGAAAATCTTATTTTAATCTCATACAATAACGATCCCACGTGAAAATATGAATCAAATTAGTTTCAGAAGTATTAGCATGAAAAAAATAGAAATTCCATCCGTACCAAAATGCAAAATGATAAATAAAAAAGCCTATCAGTTTTTAACTTTTCATCTTTGAAAAATAATTACAATGATTACTATAGAATTAAGAAATGAAATCCAAACGATAATGGCATCTCACCCTATTTGGATTTCAAATAATTAAGAGAACTATATTAATCTAAGAAACTTTTACAAAACTGATGAATACTAAGAGAAATGTGTACACTAACTTCTGAAACATAACTTTTGTTAAATTGTCCTAAATGATACTCCCTTCATCTTTCCCCTTTTCCTCCCAGTAAAAAGTCTCCATATATGGAGAACAGATTCACATTAAGTTTCTAAACTGTAAGATTTAGAACTCTGTTACTTTTAATTCAGATTTTTATGGAAAATGTGGCAGGATAAATTAAAGATCACAGTAAAATATTTCATTTTTAGTTAAACGTACAGTCGCTCAAAAAAGTTTTTTTTTAGAAATTAGTGATCTGGCAACCTTCGTGTCACGTGACACGAAGGTTGCCAGATCACTAATTTCTAAAGAAATCGTTGCCAGATATTTTTCTGAATTTTGTAATCAACCATAGTGTTCGGATATTTTTTAATATATATAATGCGTATGAATATATAATGCAATGAATATGGAGCGTGTGCAGTTACCGTTCACAGCAAACTGGAGCGGTTGCGGTTAATGTTCACAGCACATTGGATCGTGTGAGCTCACAAAGACCTGGATCGTGTGGGCTCCCTCACGGAAATATTGAGCGTGTGCAGTTACCGTTCGCAGCAAACTGGAGCGTGTGCAATAACTGCACACGCTCCAGTTTGCTGTGAACGGTAACTGGAGCGTGTACAGTTGCTGTACACGCTCCAGATATTTTTCCTGAATTCTGTAATCACGTGACACAAAGGTTGCCAGATTACTAATTTCTAAAGAAATCGTTGCCAGATATTTTTCTGAATTCTGCAATCAACCATAGTGTTCGGATATTTTTTTGAGCGACTGTACTTTTCCAGGAATGTTAGGTGAATGTTCCCGGCACTATACCGAAAAATATTGTTGAAAATCAAGTAATATGAACTTGATTTTCAACAATATTTTTTCGGTATTTAAAAAGGTAACGGATGTTGGAATATTGAACAGCAGTAATGCCAGATGGAGCATTTTATATCATAAGTTCATTTATACATTTAAAACTGAAGCAATGAACGTTATAACATACTTAATGAAACTATTTAAGCACTTTATATAATGATTATGCTAATATTCGCCGAATTTGAATGATTTTTTGCAGAACGAGCTACGTGATTAAATGAATCATCTCCCTGTCTCTCTAAATTTAGCGAATATTGTCGAAAATTCAGATTTCCGAGCGTCCCGAAACAAGAGAATATTTTTACTGTAAATTGGCAACACCGTTTAGAAGTCGCGCGAGGGTACCCATTGGCCAATCATACTGTCTGTAACCATGACAATCGTCGTTTAATTTCTTGCGGTGTTCTTATGAACCATAGAAAGCGTTTGAAGTGAGGCATCTTCACAGACGTCTGTTGAACCACTTTTGTGCAGTTCCTTTCTCGTTTATTACTTTATGGATATCAAAACCGCACAGCGTTGTGCGATCCAAATTGTTGTTCCAAATCTGTCGCCAGGTGACTTCTGGTTATTTCCATTAAAAGGAACCCACTGAGAGGAGGAAAATTCAGCTCGGATTAGGAGGTGGTTGCAAAAACGCAAGCGATTTCGAAAGGCATTCCCAACAGCGAGTTCCAGAAAAGCTGTCTTTCAACGATTGCACAGTTTCAGAGACATTTTTTCCAAATCGCATAACGGAAAAAACTTGGGAGGATTTTAACAGGAGGCTATGAAGATACCTCAATTCGAACGATTTCTCTGCGCAATAGAACACTGCGAGAAATTAAACGACGTTGCCATGGTTACGAGACAGTGTGATTAACCAATGGGTACACTCGCGCGACTTCTAAACGGTGTTGCCAATTTAAATTATAATATTATCAGTTGTTTTGGGACCTTCTTTTTAGATAGATTACATTCCGATCTCTATCTTAAGCTATAGTTTTCTCTCCAGCATTTTTTAGTTCGACAGCATTGGGATATTGACCAAGGTTTGTACAGGTTGGGTTGGGTTGTTTTACTTCTGAGCGGCACTTTTTAGCACACCATGGGCTAAATGGCCAGGTCACAAGGACCTCGAAAGCTCAGAGAAGTTTGGGGGAGGGGACCCATTGGAACAGCTGTTGGGAAGCAGATAGTAGCCTCCCGTCAAGGCCAACCAGCGTGTTCTTTAACGTGCACAGGGTTTGGCTCTCGAGCACACGGAGCCACGGCTTAACGTCCCATCCGACGGACGGCGGCCTGTCCAAGCCCATCGGTCTCCCCTACTGACCGTGGGCAGGGCGGGGAATTTTGCGGAGTTGGGTTGGATTGTTTTACCTATGAGCGGCACTTTTTTGCACACCATGGGCTAAATGGCCAGGTCACATGGACCCCGAAGGCTCAGAGAAGGTTGGGGGAGGGGACCCACTGGAATAGCTGTTGGGAGACAGATGGTAGCCTCCCGTCAAGGCCATCCAGCGTGTTCTTTAACGTGTTCTTAACGTTAACTGGGCCACGGCTTAACGTCCCATCCGACGGACGGCGGCCTTTCCAAGCCCATCGGTGTCCCCTACTGACCGTGGGCAGGGCGGAGAATTTTGCGGAGATAAATCTCAACGCTGACCCAGCTGGAACTCGAAACTGGGAACTACAGATTACGAGCTGGCGCGCTACCGACTGAGCCACCCCCGCCCCCGAATTTTGCGGAGAAAAATCTCAACGCTGACCCAGCTGGGACTCGAACCTGGGAACTGCAGATTACGAGCTTGTCGCGCTACCGACTGAGCTCTCCCCCCCACCATCACCCAGGTGTGTATAGGCTATGCCGAATTATGAATTTTCGTTTTCTTTATCAACAAGTAAATGCACAGTGCCATGTTTCAATACTGACATAGCTTTACAGCTCATTTAAAAAAATAACTAATATTTCTACTATGTTGTTTGTCTGTCTATAGACATTCAACTTTTTTGTTATTAGAGATAAATGAAAATTTATTTTTTGCCTCTGAGTGGTATTGATGAAATATTTGCACTTTCAAATCGTCCTAATAGCACTGGCGTATAACTGGCAGACTCCTGTATGCTCTATCCGGCAAGCAGATGCTTAAGGGGGTATTTTTTTTTTAAAAGAGGTCGAATTTTTGGAAAATGATCAAACCTTAAATGAATATTTGAAGCGATCTATTTCTGCTATAAATTTTGGTGGTGAAGTGTTACTGTGGTGAAGAGGTTTACACTGACAACGACAATTGGCCCTCTTAACCTCAAGAGGGAGGGGAACAAACTTTTAATGAGATAAATGAAAAACTCTTTTTGTGATTCATAGGGGCTAATGAAATCATACTGCTAAAGTCATGCAACGTCTTTTCAGTCCTATTCGGTTCGCAAAACCCTCCCTGCACACGGTCAGTAGGGAACACCAATGGGCTTGGAAAGGCCGACATCCATCGGATGGGGCATTAGGCCGTGGTCTGTTCGCGTTAAAGAACATGCTAGACGGGAGGCTACTCTCTGTCTCCTAACAGCTGTCCAGGTGGTCCCCTCCTCTTTGCCTTCTCTGAGCCTTTGGGATCCTTCTGACCTGGCCATTTAACCCATTGTGTGAAAAAAAAACCGCTCAGAGGTAAAATAACAACTTCTCGGTTAAATTAAATATCAAGTATCTTCCCACTTTTTTTCCTTTATTCGGATCCTGCCTGTGGTAGCCAAAGCACCCCACTTAAAATATTTAGTCAGGAGCCACCACTGTTTAAAAAAAAAAATCCTGAAACAGCTGCTTGTCAGAGAGAAGCGTGTCAGTTTAATACCCCACAATAGAAGAATCTGTGGGATTGGCGGGACCTCAGCAGAAAGACAACAGCAATCATCCATGCCTGGGGATTGAACCTAGGTCTTTTAGATCAGTAGCCAAGCGCGCTATCCCCTTGACCACGAGACGGTACAGTGTTGGTCAATATATTAATATAAATGTTTATTCTGTATCATCTTGGTAGCAATCAATGAGAGACGAAAATTTTTATACAAATTAAAATTACAGGAATACCGAAAACATTTTGATGAGAAAATTTCGTTCGTATGGAAGTCTTGTAATTTCATCTAAGAAGTTCCCAGGGGATCTGGTGACTCTGGGCATGCCTCGCACTCGCGCGGCAGATTTCAGACTGCAACTTATGCTCGGGGAATTTTATTCTTTGTCCCTGGAGCATTTACGAAAAAAAAACCTGAAACTTACTGCCCTAAGCTACTGATATAAATGTATAGGAGCATTGGATCAGTTTTGTAGTTTGGACCGTTTAGGTTTAATAATATTTGGTATTGGATTTTGTATCGGATGCGAAATCCATGACGACGCATTGGAAACCCTGGTCTAGGAGATCTGAAATGGCTGAACGTAGCGTAAGGTCCCCTAAAGTGCAAGATTGCTTTAATGTATTGCCTCGTAAGGGCGTTGAGTTTTATCTCCGCAAAACACCCCGCCCTGCCCACAGTCAGTAGAGGACACCAATGGGCTTGGAAAGACCGCCGTCCGTAGGATGAGACGTTAAGCCGTGGCCCGTGTGCGGGAGAGAGCCATATCCTGTGCACGTTAAAGAACACGCTGGATGACCTTCACGGAAGGCTGCTATCTGTCTCCCAACAGCTATTCCAGTGGGTCCCCTCCCCCAACCTTCTCTGAGCCTTCGGGGTCCTTGCGACCTGGCCATTTAGCTCATGGTGTGCAAAAAAGTGCCGCTCAGAGGTAAAACAACCAACCAACCAATTGTCTCATAAGGCGATGATATGAGTAAAATATGGTTAAATGGAACATTTCAACTAAAACCATTACGACGATAGCCACACCCGCAAGCAGATGAGAATGTCATCTGCCTGCTTTTCTTCTGTCAACTTTTTAATGATGCCAACAATTTCTCGATGGTTTGCACGAGACAATAGGAAAAAAATGTTATCTCTGAGAGTTGTCTGAATCTTAGGATTATGGCTGTTAGTTTGCCCAGAATATTCCAATCTAGACTGGGATGGGGTGATTGCCATTCTTGAGTCTGATTTGCCTCAACTGCCTCAGAAAATATGCAATCCTTCTAAGGGGACTTTATGAGCTCGTCTGGGTAACCCACTGTCTGTTAAAAATGATAGCACAAGAAATGTTAACTGCAAAATGCAAAAGTGTAAATGAATTTGAAAGCAAGCAAAATACCAATTTTATTTCGATTTTCAAAATGTAAACAAATATTTTGAACATGTATTCGTGAAACCATTCTCTCAGAATAAATATGAATGTGCGAGTGGGGATTCAAATGGCCGGTTAAACCGGAAAGGACCAGTTTTTTCCCCTTCGTTCTAGTGGTCTTTTAAAAAAATGTATAATATATTAATATATGGTTTTCGTAATTCTTTTCGATTCAGTTCTGTTCTGTGTGTGGCATGCTCCCTTCCCTTAGGGGTCAGTCCCGGATCCCTATCTTTGACTCAGTAGAGCGTTCAGTTCATGTGAAAAACGAATTCGAATTGATTTATTTTCCTTTAAAAATATTCTATAAAATTCTACAATAGATGGCGCCATCTGACAAATGGAATCCACTCTCCAGAGGAATTAAAGGAGAAAGAGTGACAGGCCAGCACTGCCAGCCACAGAGGTGCTCGAGCATTGTGGGTGAGTACAAACTTTGATTATGTTCTTCATTTGGCTGTCACATGGTGTTCATCGTCATTGGTATCGTTTACAGAGATATTATAAAACGATAATGAAAAAAGAAATAAATATAACTGTAGTTTAACTGTAAAAAGAAAATATTTCCAGTAGGGTCAGGATAGTAAGGAAACCAGGTAAGTAAACCAGGGGGCCAGAAATTTAGTGAAAGGTTTCGGAGTCCCCACTATTAAAGGGATGCGATTGAAGAATCACATATATGAAACTGTCAATGCACTGTTGTAAACGGCAAAGTTATTGAATCATGCTAAATCATCGTTGAAATTAATACAAGAAGTACTACTGGTGGTAAACACTAACTGAATGAATTCTATTAATACTAGAAGTACTGCTGATGGTATCAAAAACAGAACAATACTTTACGAATGCAGAACATTCGAGTGAAATATGTTTAGTTATTTTTAAATAAATTTAGTAAACAGCTTATTTCAAATTAATAAATAACTTTTATTTGTCATCATCTTCTGATTAATAGAGATTATTTTTATTGAAATTTATTATTATTTTTTTATAAATGCACATTATCCTATTTTAGGATGCTATATTTTTAGTTCTCTAAGTTTTCTCCTCTTCGAGGAGTTTTAACTTTTCAGTCAGACACGGATCTAGAACAAAAAAAATAAGGGGGCGGGGGGGGGGCTATGAATGGGTCTCCGTTCTGATAAAAGAAATATACTTCCTGTTCTAGGGTTGGGTTGGGTTGTTTTACCTCTGAGCGGCACTTTTTTGCACACCATGGGCTAAATGGCCAGGTCACATGGACCCCGAAGGCTCAGAGAAGGTTGGGGGAGGGGACCCACTGGAACAGCTGTTGACCTCCCGTTCTAGAAGACTTTCAAATTTTCTTGAAAGATGCGTGTAATATACCCATATTTAATATTTTTTCACCCCCCCCCCCCTCCTCCGGGTACTACCATTTTCAACGGGAGGTGGATGAACATTTCCTCTACCCCTTAGATTTGGGCATTATACATTAAACAGTTAACTTTAATATATCACATTAAACAGTTAACTTTAAGCTCTATGCACTTTTTTTCCTTCAGATTTTATAATTTTCGTAGTTTTATTCATTTAATTTAATTTTATCAGCAGCAAATTTCTTCCTACAATTTTTCGTTTTATATCATGTAACAATTTAGCATTTTGTAGAAGCAAACAGCTATTTCCTGCAATAAAAAGCATCGCTCTGTTTACTCGACAGTTGCGTTCGCAAGATCGAACGCTTAACTTAGAGTCAGACTCTTGAAACGTTTCCCCCGCCAACGATAGCTTTATAAACAGGAGTCGCACACCCGAACATTTTGCTTGAATTTACTATTCTAAGTGAAATGATGCTCTTTCTATTCATTTTTCAATAATATTATTTATTACACGCGCTTTCTTTGACTCTACTCACCTGCCGCCTCGGGGCGGGGGTGGCTCAGTCGGTAGCGCGCCAGGTTCGTAATCTGTAGTTCCCAGGTTCGAGTCCTAGCTGGGTCAGCGTTGAGATTTATCTCCACAAAATTCCCCGCCCACGGTCAGTAGGGGACACCGATGGGCTTGGAAAGGCCGCCGTCCGTCGGATGGGACGTTAAGCCGTGGCCCCGTGTGCGGGAGAGACATACCCTGTGCACGTTAAAGAACACGCTGGATGGCCTTGACTGGAGGCTACCATCTGTCTCCCAACAGCTGTTCCAGTGGGTCCCCTCCCAAACCTTCTCTGAGCCTTCGGGGTCCATGTGACCTGGCCATTTAGCCCATGGTGTGCAAAAAAAGTGCCGCTCAGAGGTAAAACAACCCAACCTGCTGCCTTAACAAAACAGATGAAACAGAGAGATGAGACTCTTCCTCTGTGATTTACGTAGGATGCTCTTTTAAATAGCTTTGGTATCCTATTGATATTTTAATTAGTAGCTTGGTCGAAATTTTTATTGCAAAATATATAATTGAATTAACTTTAAAATATATCATTCATTTTAACTGTTTACAAATGCTAAGTTTGTAATGGTGGGAGAAATAATTTAATTATTTTTCGTCTTCATTGGAAATTTAATGGGAAAACACTCTGAGGATGATGTTTTAACCATACGTGTTCGTTTATATTAGTGGAAACCAACGATTTTTTTAGAAATTTGTTGGGGGGGGGGGGGTTGTAAACTGATAAGAGAGGCTCTATCGCTATCTATTTCCTGCTAGGTTTAAACTGAAAAAAAAATTAGTTTCAATTTCATGAAGGGAGCGTTACATTAATTCTTGTCAATAGGGGGCATTTGAAAACAGTGCTTGATTAAAGAGGGCTTTGGGCTTAAAGAGATTTGAAGCCAACTTGTTTATTTCAAAGTTCGTGGGTTGTTTTACCTCTCAGCGGCACTTTTTTGCACACCATGGGCTAAATGGTCAGGTCACATGGATCCGGACCCTGAAGGCTCAGAGAAGGTTGGGGGAGGAGACCCACTGGAACAGCTGTTGGGAGATAGATGGTAGCCTTCCATCAAGGCCATCCAGCGTGTTCTTTAACGTGCACAGGGGGGCACGGCTTAACGTCCCATCCGACGGACGGCGACCTTTCTAAGCTCATCGATGTCCTCTACCGATCGTGGGCAGGGCGGGGAGTTTTGCGGAGATAAATCTCAACGCTGACTCAGCTGGGACTCGAACCTGGCATCTATTTTTCTGCTAGGTTTAAACTGAAAAAAAAATTAGTTTCATTTTCATGAAGGGAGCGTTACATTAATTCTTGTCAATAGGGGGCATTTGAAAACAATGCTTGAAAAAAGGGGGCTTTGGGCTTAAAGAGATTTGAAACCAACTTTTTATTTCAAAGTTCCTGGGAAATCGCGTTAACGTTAAATTCGCTTAAATGACGTAATTTGGAGATATCTGCATATCTTTCACTCTGAATGCATTACTTTATTGATAACTTTAGCTACTAATTCATTAGTGTAATTTGCAATTTATAACGAAGTTTCTTTCGGCAGACTGATGCAGGAGCATACATTCCCCGCCCTGCCCACGGTCAGTAGGAGACACCGATGGGCTTGGAAAGGTGGTATTAAGGAGGATTTTTCTAACTATCGACCAATAACAATTCTGCCTATTTTTTCGAAAATAATGGAAAAATATATTTATAATACTGTTTTTAACTTTTTACTTAAACACAGCATAATTAATGAAAATCAGTTTGGCTTTCAAAAAGGAAAAAACACAATTCAACTAATTTCCAAAATTGCAAATAATATTAATAAATCATTGAATAATAGGGAAAAAATTGTAACTATGTTCTTAGATTTAAAGAAAGCCTTCGATACAATAGATCATAGCATTTTACTAAATAAATTGGAAAATTACGGTATTCGCGGTATATTGTTAGATTGGTTTAGAAATTATTTATCAGACAGATACACAATTACTAAAATAAAAAACTGCTACAGCAGAAAAGTAATTACACGATGTGGAATTCCCCAAGGCTCAATTTTAGGTCCTTTACTGTTCCTAGTATACATAAATGATTTGTTCAATACAAAATTATATAGTCAGAAATACTTAAATGATAGCATTTCAGATGTTCAAACAGATTACAATAATATTATTAGATGGTTAAATCATAATAAAATCTATTTAAATGAGAAAAAAACAAAACTGATGATTCACCAGGATTTCATGTTCATCAAAACCTCTTTATCAAAACTCATAAAACAAATTGCAGAAAAAATGATGCTTCAAATTATGAATCATTATGCAGTTGCCCACTTGTTGAGCAAGTAAATAAAATAAATTACTTAGGAATCATTTTTGATGAATATTTTAGGTGGAATGCCCATATAACCCACATATGTGAAAGCTTGAGAATATCGGCGATAAAAATTCAAAAATTGAAATACGTATTAAATATGGAAACATGTGTACTATTTTATAAAGCAATATGCGAATCTATTTTAAATTATGGAATAATTGTGCATGGAACAACTAACTTAACTAACATAAATAAAATAGAAAAACTGCAGTCTATAATAGCTAAAAATATTATTCCGTTCCATTTGCAAAAATTTATAAAACTTCTACCGATAGATTAAAATTTTTAAATCTGTTATCCTACAGCAATTTATATAAATATAATGTAATAATTAAAAAATTTTTTGACGAAACTTACAAACTAAAAATTCAACATAATAAAAATACAAGACTTCAAAACCAAGGTTATTACAAATTGCCAAATTTTCGAAATAATTATGGGAGGCATACCTCCGAATATCAAGTACCACTTATATTTAATGCTACTCCAAAAGAATTACTAAATATAGATTCTTTTAGAAGACTTAAAATGGAATTAAAAAATTATTTGGTATTTTCTAGTTAGCTGATTTTTATGTGTTGTGTTTTGTGGATTTATTTGCTGTATACCACTTTTGTGGCTGAATGATCTATGTTTAATATAATTTATTCATTTTCCTGCAGATAAGCTATTTAGCTTTGCGGGTCAAAGTGTAAATGTATTTGTATTCTTTACTCTTATGAATAAAAATTATATTCTAAAAAAAAAAGTCCGCAATCCATCGGATGGGAAGTAAAGCCGTGGCCCCGTGTGCGGGAGAGCCATACCCTGTGCAGGTTAAAGAACACGCTGGATGACCTTGACGGGAGGCTACCATCTGTCTCCCAACAGCTGTTCCAGTGACTCCCCTCCGCCAACCTTCTCTGAGCCTTCGGGGTCCTTGTAACCTGACATTTAGTCCATGGTGTGCAAAAAAGTGCCGCTCAGAGGTAAAACAACCCAACCCAACAATACAGGAGCATACAGTAACGGATAAAAATCGCAAACAACAACGTAAAATCACTTATACGGTGTTGGACCGCCACGTGAGCCCATAATAGACTATTCCTCGTGACAGAGTAGGTGCTTAGGACGTTGTTCCAGAAGTTCCTATAGATTTTCCAGCTGGTTGAAATCTGGTGGCCATATTATGAGGAAAAGTTCATTCAAACGCTCCTCACCTCACTTGGCTCCTGAAAGAGATCTCTCTCTTCACGAAAGAAATGCTCTACCATTGGATGATATACTCAGGATTGTCGAATAGAGATTAGCATTAATCTTGCCTTCCAACGGAATGAGTGCAACCATAGGGGAAGACATCCCCACACCATTATTATAGAAGTGCGAGAACCCTTAGCAGCAGGAAACAAGCAATCACAGTTGTAAGTTACCTTCAGTTAGTGCGATACGTGCACCCATCTGTTTGTCGGAAACAAAGTGTAGGATGATTCGTTAGCCCCTATCACCTTCTTCCACTGCTTTTGCTCTTTGCAACAACGGACACAACGACGTGTACTGACAGGTGCGATGCTTGGCTTGTGCATTGCAACCTGTGATATCCAGCTCTGTGCAGTTCTCGATGTACTGTTTTTGACGAAACTGGACTTTTGTGCCCTATGTTGAAATCCCTGCCCAACTGATCAATTGTAGCTTCCGGTTTCACCTTGCACATCTCACTAAAGCTCCAACGACCGCGTTCTGGAGTATGAGTTTGGATTGTTTTACCTCTGAGCGGCACTTTTTTGCACGCCATGGGCTAAATGGCCAGGCCACAAGGACCCCGAAGGTTCAGAGAAGGTTGGGGGAGGGGACCCACTGGAACAGCTGTTGGGAGACAGATGGTAGCCTCCCATCAAGGCCATCCAGCGTGTTCTTTAACGTGCACAGGGTATGGCTCTCCCGCACAAGGCGCCACGGCTTAACGTCCCATCCGACGGACGGCGGCCTTTTCAAGCCCATCGGTGTCCCCTACTGACCTTGGGCAGGGCTGGAGTATGAGTTTTCGCCCATTTGTTGCCTTTAGATTCTCATTCACACATGATCTTGGTAACTGTTCCTTGTGAAACATTAGCGAGTTCAGCTGTCTTAGTGAGCCAAGTTGCTGCCAATGGCGCTGTAACAATCATGCCTCTTTCGAAACCGTTAAGGTCTTCTCTCCACGAAGTGGTACCAATAATTACATGCAGATTATAGATCATAAGTTATAGTTATAAGGCTACAGATCACCGGGCTAGGATTAGCCCACAATCCCTTTCATCTGGAAAAGCGCCAATAGCACGAACTTGTAAGAAGACTTTAAACAAAGACAAAATCAACCGAGAAATCTTCTGAGCCCGAAGCCTAGAAAAAAAACAAAATCCAAATGAGAATCAAATGGGAACTTAGATCAAAACAGATCTGAGTCTTTTGAAATTTCATGAAGGTGTGATCATACCTGACAGTTTCAGAAATTCGATGATTATGATGCTCTTCAGCATGAAAAACTTAGCTGTTGAATTTTTGATAAACTCGTTTATCGCAGGAATGCAAAGACCTCTGTGAAGGAAAGAGTTCTTACCCAACCATAGTGCTGCCACAATCGAGCACAGAGTTTGGTTGTTTTACCTCTGAGCGGCACTTTTTTGCACACCATGGGCTAAATGGCCAGGTCACATGGACCTCGAAGGCTCAGAGAAGGTTGGGGGAGGGGACCCACTGGAACAGCTGTTGGGAGACAGATGGTAGCCTCCCGTCAAGGCAATCCAGCGTGTTCTTTAACGTGCACAGGGTATGGCTCTCCCGCACACGTGGCAACGGCTTAACGTCCCATCCGACGGACGGCGGCCTTTCCAAGCCCATCGGTGTCCCCTACTGAACAGGGCGGGGAATTTTGCGGAGATAAATCTCAACGCTGACCCAACTGGGACTCGAACCTGGGAGCTACAGATTACGAGCCTGGCGCGCTACCGACTGAGTCACCCCCGCCCCCAATCGATCACAGAACTTTGCTCTGAAGAATTTGTACTCTTATCTTCTTGTATGGCTCACGATATCCACAAACTTGAGAGTCAGATGTAAGAATCGGTCTGAGGATTATTTTGTGTAAGAGCAATTTATTTCGGGTGAAAGCTTAGAGTGTTGAGCCACAGGGGGGTAGCTATGGGGATGGGGGGAGGTTCCCCCCCAAAGGAAATCGGAGTTGGCAAAATTCGAAGCGACTTTTTAAGATCCAGATGAGTTGTGAAAATTGGGATTTTTTTTCTCAAACTTAAGGGAACAGGCAAAATCGAGACAACGTCGCAAAAACTTGGGTGTTAAAATCGAGACAACTTGGCAAAATTCGGAATGACTTGCAAAATTCCGGTGAGATATTAAAATTGGATTTTTTTCTTTCTGTAAATTATGGCGAGTTCGCAAAATCTAGGCAACATGGCAAAATCTAGGGGAGTTGGTCAAATCGAGGTAATTTGGAAAAATCTAGGGCAGTTGGCTAAATTCGAAGCCACTTGGTAAAATGCAGGTGAGTTGTGAAAATTGGGAATTGATTTTTATGAAATTAAGGAGAGTTGGTAAAATCGAGACAACTTGACAAAATATCGGAGAGTTGGCAAAATCAGGATAACTTGGGAAAATCTTGGGGAGTTGGCAGAATTTGAAGTGAGTTGGTAAAATTCAGTTGAGATGTAAAAAATGGGATTTTCTTCTGTAAAATTACGACGAATTGGCAAAATTCATAGCCACTAAGTAAAATACAGGAGGTTGTGAATCAAAAAATTTAAAAAATATCTATCATCCTCTACGGCCCTAAAAAGTAGAAAATAAACCCAAAGCATATCGATGGTGCAGTCAGCTAGTTGGCAGTATTCACTTCCAAGGAAGATAGGACGCCAGCAATCTTGTTGTGAAGGTAAATCAGGGTCTTCTCTTCCTTGGAAGTGAATACGAACTCAGTGACTGATTGCACCAACTGATATGATGAAGTTCATTTTTATCTCGGTTTCAAAGAAAACGAGATATTAATTTCGCTTTGTCGTCTGCATGTCTGTCTGTCCGTCTGTAGACATCGAACTCTTTTGTTTACAGATATTAATTAAAAATTCTTTTTGGGTTGGATAGGGATGGATGAAATATTACGAAGGGCACTTTCCGAATCTCTCTAAAGATATATTTACTCCCTCTAGCGGTAGGTAAATGTGAAAATTCCAAAATTTCAAACGAATATTGCAAACGATGTATTTATGCTAGAAATTTGAAATTTTGGTGGTGGAATGTGAAGGTCACAAAGTTTCCATTGCCAACAATGAGTTGGCCCCTTAGACCCAGAGGGGGTGGAAAAACACATCTTTTTAGTTTTAGCAGATAATTGTTTTTAGAGATAAATGAAAAATTCTTTTTGGGTTAGATAGAAATTTATAAAATATTATGATTTCGCACATTTTAAATCTGCCGAGAACTACAGGGTGATTCAGAATTCATCATCAATATTTGGTGGGGAGGTAGGTAATAAGAAACGAAGGAGATTTCACATAGAAGAGCATGGGCGCATATGCCATGTAGTAGGGCAAAATGACCCCAGTTCAATGATGGAAAGAACACATAAGAAGGAAGTGGTAAGGAAAAAACATTTATTATCTTACATGTAACATTTCTTTGCATTGGTTGTACAGACTTACAAGAGGTGCTCGAACTGCCGACCATGTGCTAGAATGCATGACTGACAACGGCGTTGCATGGACAGCCGGACCCTGTGGAAGATGCCTGGCATTTCCCGGATGTTTGAGGCAGCAACTGATATGCGTGCTACAAGATCCATAGCACTATCAACAGGGTCTCGTACACCATGTTTTTCATAGCACCCCATACAAAGAAATCGATTGGAGATAAATCCGGTGAACGTGGTGGCCAAGAAACCGGTCCACCGCGGCCAATCCATTGACCACCAAACTGTCTGCGTAGGTAAGCACGCACAGCAGTTGCGAAATGTGCAGGAGCGCCGTCATGCTGGAACCACATTCGCCGGAGACTACCATCAGGAACCTCGTTCAGAAGATCCGGTAACACAGTCTGAAGAAATGTTAGGTACTTGGCACCGTCCAAACGGGATGGTAGTAAATACGGGCCCAACAAACAGTCACCGACAATCCCAGTCCACACATTGACAGCAAAACGTTGTTGCGCAGCTCCAGGTCTTGTACCGTGTGGGTTCTGATGAGCCCACACATGCAAATTGTGTGTGTTGAAGACACCCTCTCGAGTGAACAACGCCTCATCGGTGAAAAGAACATACGTTGGGAAATTGGGATCAATGGCTGTTCTCTGCATGAACCACTGACAAAAAATAACACGCTTGGGATGGTCGTCTGCTGCCAATAATTGCACTCTTTGCAGATGAAACGGATGTAGCCCTTCATCGTGTAATATCCGCCACGCTGTTGCTTGCGAAATTCCAAACTGCCTAGCCATAACTCATGTGCTAGCACCAGGTTGTTCCTCGATTTCCTGTAGGACAGCTTCCTCTACTGCTACTGTCCGTGCCGATCTGCGCCTCCCTCGATTAACATTACTAGCAGCAAACGATCCTGTTTCACGCAGTTGGCGATGAATACGTGAAAACATTTGATGCTGTGGCACACGGCGGTTTGGGAAGCGTGCTGCATACAATTGCCTGGCTCGAAGACATCTTTCTCCTGCCGCACCGTAAGTTACATGCATATCTGCACATTCATTCCACGTATACCGGTTCATGTTACTTCTGCAAATTCACCTTGTCGAATGACAACTGACTGTACGCGTCAAACAGCTGTGCTTCTGTATGAGAGGTGTGTACACACAGCGCCCTCTACACCACTATGCGTTAGTCTGCCCCCATACTTTCCTATGTGAAATCTCTTTCTTTTCTTATTCCCTTCCTCCCCACTAAATATTGATGATGAATTCTGAATCACCCTGTATAATTGTGCCTTCTAACAGTGAAAAAATTTACAAATTCCAAAATTTCAAACAAATATTGCAAACGACGTATTTAAGCTTGAAATTTTAAATATTGGTGGTGGAATGTGAACGCCATGATGCTGCCATTGGCAATAATGAATTGACCTCTTAGACCTAGGGGGTGGGAAAACACAATTTTTTGTTTTAGCAGATAATTGTTTATTTAGAGATAAATGAAAAAATCTTTTTTATGGTTAAATAGGAATTGTTAAAATATTTGAATCGCACTTTCCGACACTATAATTGCGCCCTCTAACGGTGAAAAGGATTGAAAATTACAATATTTCAAACGAATATTGCAACGAAGTATTAATGATCGAAATGTGAAATTTTGGTGGTGCAATGTGAACGTCATGAAGTTTCGATTGGAAACAATGAAAATGCTAATTAGAAAACTCTTTTTTAGCTTGATTGGTACTAATGAAATGTTATAATTCGCATTCTTAGTAGTACCTTTATAGATCACTAAATATAAAACGGCAGGGCTGTTATCGCGTTTTTCAAATAACATTTAAAAAAAATAAATACCCCCTCAAGCAGCTGCTTGCCACAGAGGTCTGACAGGAGCCTGTCAGTTTATATGCCACAGTAGGAGATCTGAGAGGATGGCAGGACCTCAGCAGAAAAACGACACACACATCCATGCCTAATCCGGGACTCGAACCCAGGTCCCTTAGGTCAGTAGCCAAGCGTGCTAACCACTCGGCCACGGGACGGCTTAAATAACATTTATAGAAAAGAATTTAAAAAAATAGTGGTAGTGTTTAAGAGATATTCCACTAACAGCAAAAAAACTACTCACTTTTCTCAGAAAGATGTGGGAAATGCAAATTTTTAGATTTGAGAATTTAAGGACGAATACTTTTATGTTGTAAAATTACTTCTGAAATACTATTTGCATTTTTCCCATCATCCACTGGCTCAAATTAAAACTTTTGTTAAGGAATGAAACAATAGATAAAGGAAAACCTCTTTCCCTTTGAAAACAAGATTCTGATATGCGCCAGAGGCGATATATCGTCCTTCTAGTTACTTTTCATTGCCATCTGGGAAGATATGTATTTTTTAAAATTTAAAATTTACTTTTTGTCACTGAAAACACCTACCTTCAAAAACCTTTCATTTGATAAATGACTCATAAACATCGACGACATTTTTCCTTTCTTTTGCAGCCGTGTTTGAAGTAGCCCATGACATTGGAGACGTCACTAGCTTTAGTCTGAGATATGACTCGTTAAAGTCAAACCCCGAGAAAATCCTTCCCTCCTTTTTTTTATTCGGGGGTGGGGGGGAGATTGGGGACAAGATTCGTAATAGTTTACGAAGGTCATTATAGGAGTTTTCATTTGACATCTAACTCATAGCTGTAGGATCTCGCATTCGCAAGATAGAGTAGAACAGCTTTCACAGTTCCCATTTTAGGGGGAAGAATCCAGGGGGTGTCAATTTTTTATAGCCTATGATACTCACCACTGCACAAGGTTTCATTTGACATATAGCTTGTTACTTTCAGCACTCGCTTTCAGGAAATATAGCGGGGGAAATCGTTTCATATCCCCTCCCCCCCTTTTCAGATGAGGTACGAAATCAGGGAGGTCAATTTTTTATAGCCTATGACACTCACCACTGCACAAGGTTTCATTTGACATATAGCTTGTTACTTTCAGCACTTGCTTTCAGGAAATATAGCGGGGGAAATCGTTGTCATATCCCCTCCCCCCTTTTCAGATGAGGTACGAAATCAGGGAGGTCAATTTTTTACAGCCTATGACACTCACCACTGCACAAGGTTTCATTTGACATATAGCTTGTTACTTTCAGCACTCGCTTTCAGGAGACATAAGGGAACAACCATTTTCATGTTTCCCTCCTTTTTAGCGTGGAAGAAAGCATGGGTGGGGGTGGGGGGTCAATTTTTCGTAGCCTATGACATTCCAGTGTCAGAAGCACTCATTTAACAAATAGCTTGTTACTTTCGGCACTCCCGTTCTGGAGATATCGGAGAAGAATTGTCTTCATATTTCCCCTTTTTTTAGGTAGGGAAGAAAGCATTGGGGTCAATTTTTTTTATAGCCTATGACCTCCTCGAGTCACAAGCTTTCGTTTGACACATAAATCATTAAGTTTCTCTATCGCGTTCGAAAGATATGGTGGAACAACTTTTTATCCAATCCTCAAACCGACAAATGTGAAAGCCAAAAGCAATAGGAAAAGAGGTTAATGCGGGATTGGTTTGGCAAAATTCTGTACTGTTGGCGCCATCGAGAAAAATTTGCCAAATCTAGAGCAGTTGGCAAAATTCTGTACTGTTGGCGCCATCGAGAAAAATTTGCCAAATCTAGAGCAGTTGGCAAAATTCTGTACTGTTGGCGCCATCGAGAAAAATTTGCCAAATCTAGAGCAGTTGGCAAAATTTGAAGCCACTGGGTAAAATATAGGTTAGTTGCGAAGAATGCGATAGGCTTTTCGAAATTAAGGAAAGTTGGTACAATCAGGAAAACTTGGTAAAGTCTCGTAGAGTTGGCAGAATTCGATAGGAATTTGGTTAATGTAGGAAAGGGAATAAAATAGGTTATTTTGCTGTATTTGGGCTCGTAATTTGTAGTTCCCAGGTTCGAGTCCTAGCTGGGTCAGCGTTGTGATTTATCTCCGCAAAATTCCCCGCCTTGCCCACAGTCAGTAGGGGACACCGATGGGCTTGAAAAGGCCGCCGTCCGTCGGATGGGACGTTAAGCCGTAGTCTAGTGTACGGGAGAGCCATACCCTGTGCACGTTAAAGAACACGCTGGATGGCCTTGACGGGAAGCTACCATCTGTCTCCCAACAGCTGTTCCAGTGGGTCCCCTCCCCCAACCTTCTCTGAGCCTTTGGGGTCCATGTGACCTGGCCATTTAGCCCATGGTGTGCAAAAAAGTGTCGCTCAGAGGTAAAACAACGCAACCCAAAATATGAAACATCATTTATTAGCATGTAACATTAATTAAAAATGAAAAGATATTTCATAACAAAAAGTCTCATAAAAAGTTTCACGATTGAAATTCTTTTACTATTAACGGATATAATTCTTCTCTGGGTCTTTGACGAGCTGAATCTGAACCCCCTAGCGGAAAGAGGCGAACTTAAAATATTTACAAGTAGAAAGCTGTAAAGAATGAAAATTAAATTTACAAAAATGATAAATTGTTTATTATATTTTTTATACATAACATCTTAAATATTTTTTAGAATAAACTTATTTTTACCTGCCCCCCCTCCCCCTCTCTCCTCATCAAAATAGGGGTGGGGGTGGCTCAGTCGGTAGCGCGCTAGGCTCGTAATCTGTAGTTCCCAGGTTCGAGCTCCAGCTGGGTCAGCGTTGAGATTTATCTCCGCAAAATTTCCCCGCCCTGCCCACGGTCAGTAGGGGACACCGATGGGCTTGGAAAGGCCGCCGTCCGTCGGATGGGACGTTAAGCCGTGGCCCCGTTTGCGGGAGAGCCATACCCTGTGCACGTTAAAGAACACGCTGGATGGCCTTGACGGGAGGCTACCATCTGTCTCCCAACAGCTGTTCCAGTGGGTCCCCTCCCCCAACCTTCTCTGAGCCTTCGGGGTCCTTGTGACCTGGCCATTTAGCCCATTGTGTGCAAAAAAGTGCCGCTCAGAGGTAAAACAATCCAATCAATCCAATCCTTCTAAAAATAAGCCTCTCAAGAAACGAAAAAAGTACAAGAACACACCGAAGCAGCGCACAACCTGACACATTGCGACGTTCTTGGTAGAATCAAAACAAATAGATTATTCTCACACAAAGAAAGGTGGAAATGCAAACCTCGAAGCAAGTAACGTTGAGATGCAACAAAAATAAAATTAGTATAAGAATAGAGATTGCATAAAATAAATTCATTAATGTTTGATTGAATAAGCTCTAAAGGTGAGGTAGCGTTCCTTTTGTATCCGCCTCAACCTGGCGGGCTCAAAAATGAACGACGATTAATTGCAATTTCAATTTTTTATATTTCTTGTAATTGCGCAAAAAAGTATATGAAGTAAAATAATTTCTTTTTGTTAGAATTCAACTTTTCAATCAATCTTTAGGAATATAAAAATAAGTACATTCAGCTTTTGATATTTTTTTTTGTATCTCCCATTAATGAATGGTTCTTAATGTTTATGAACTGTAGATTTTTCGGTTTCTACGACTTATTAGCAGCATTTTTTTTATTTCAAAGTAACTTTAAGATTTTACTCTTTGCGGACATTTATCTCCTCAAAATTCCCCACCCTGCCCACGGTCAATAGGGGACACCGATGGGCTTGGAAAGGCCGCCGTCCGGCGGATGGGACGTTAAGCCGTGGCCCCTTGAGCGGGAGAGCCATACCCTGTGCACGTTAAAGAACACGCTGGATGGCCTTGACGGGAGGCTACCATGTGTCTCCCAACAGCTGTTCCAGTGCGTCCCCTCCCACAACCTTCTCTGAGCCTTCGGAGTCCTTGTGACCTGGCCATTTAGCCCATGGTGTGCCCTCGTGTGCGGGAGAGCCATACCCTGTGCACGTTAAAGAACACGCTGGATGGCCTTGACGGGAGGCTACCATCTGTCTCCCGACAGCTGTTCCAGTGGGTCCCCTCCCTCAACTTTTTCTGATCCTTCGGGGTCCATATGACCTGGCCATTTAGCCCATGGTGTGCAAAAAAGTGCTGCTCAGAGGTAAAACAACCCAACCCAACCCTCTTCAGTTGCACAAATGTAGAAGCAGACTGTGAGCGATGAGTTTGTGCTTTTTAAAGAGATTAGAAGAATATATTTGGCCTATCGCCTATGCCGAATATTGGATGCTCGTTTCAAAGAATATGAAGCTTTTTCATTTACCTACTTTTGTGTTAATTCCAACTAATATATGATTGGGAAAGGGAAAATAGAAATATTTCGTTATCACTTATTCTGAATAAAAGGAAATCAATATATAATTTGTGGAAAAAAATGTGTTTTACCGATGAATGGGAGTCGAACCCTCATCTCTGCATGGGCGAGTGTGGCTCAGCGGGTAGCGTGCCAGGCTCGTAATTGCAATTCCTAGGTTCGAGTCCCAGCTGAGCTGGCATTGAGATTTATCTCCACAAAACTCCCCGCCCTGACCCACGGTCAGCAGAGGACACTAATGGGCTTGGAAAGATCGCCGTCCATCTGATGGTTCGTTAAGCCGTACCCGTGTGCAGGAGATGTATACCATGTGCACATTAAGGAACACGCTGGATGATCTTGACGGGAGGATACCATCTGTCTTCCAATAGCTGTTCCAGTGGGTCCCCTCCCCCAACCTTCTTTGATCCTTCGGGGTCCTTCTGACCTGGCCATTTAGCGCATTGTGTGCAAAAAAAAGTGCCGCGCAGAGGTAAAGCAACCCTACACATCTCTTCAGGTTCATGCCAGAGAATTCTGAACCAATAAATTAAGCACCGGCTCTGCCATTTGTCTGCCATTGTGACTTACGAATCATTCCGAAGGATATCTACAATCGTGGAATCGTGGAAGGTAAAATCACGAATCTGGGAAGATGTTGGGTTCAAGATCCGTGCATCGGCAAAATTCGTTTTTCCCACAAATTGTTTTGATCGCTATGATAATAGATAATTGTGAATTTATAACTGATTGATAATATAAAAAGTTCAGTGAGAAAAGGGGAATCGTTGCTATCACTTCAATATATCTTGGGAGTCTACTACAGAAATTTCTAATTTTTATCATAAATAGATTGTTTGAAATAGTCGTTTAAAATCTGGCATCTTCCACATTTAACGCCCTCTAATGACGGACCCTATCATTCCAATAAAATTCGAGATGCAAAAAACAGTTTCCTTACAACTCAGTTTCAAAATTGTGATGGTAATATATCAAAACAGCGGAAATTAATAAGCGAAATAATAAATCAGAAAAAGTTAGAAAATAAATATCCAGAATTAGAAAGTGGTTCCTATTCAAGTGAAAATGGTAAGTTATTGGAAAACCAATTTAATGAACACTTTGTATATATAGCAGCAAATCTGTCAAACAATAAGATTGTAAGAAATGAAAATAACCATATGAGTAAAAATGCCAAATCCATGTTTTTAGATCCAACTTGTAGAAAGGAATTGACTGACATTATAAAAGGTTTCAAAAATAAAAAAACCTCTGCTGGGTATTACAATATTTCCATTATTGCTGTTAAAAAATGTTTTTTTTAACTTGATTCAACCATTGGTTCACATTTGTAATTTATCCTTCGAAACTGGCACTTTTCCAGATTTAATGAAGAAAGCTATTGTAATTCCAGTTTACAAAAAGGTAAATAAAAATGATTTTAAGAATTATCGACCGATATCTCTTCTCCCAGTTTTTTCAAAACTATTAAAAAAACTAGTTAATAACAGACTGATAAATTTTAATTTTTTCTCTGAAAACCAATTTGGGTTTACGAAGGATAGAGGTACAGAATCGGCAATGTTGAATTATACGTCAAAGGTGTTTCGTTTCATGGACAATAATCAATTTACTCTATCGGTATTTATGGACTTGGAGAAAACTTTTGACACCGTTGATCACGAAATTTTAATTTGCAAACTAGAAAATATTGGCATTCGTGGTGTTCTATTAAAATGGTTTAAAGACTACTTACAGCACAGAACGCAATGTGTTAGTCTTTTTAATACACTTAGTAACCCAAAACATATTTCATATGGTGTACCACAAGGTTCAGTCCTGGGACCAACCCTGTTTTTCATATTCATAAATGATCTATGTAAATTAAAAAAAATTAGCTGTATTAACACTTTTGCAGATGACACATTATTAACTTTATGTGATGATTCTCTAGAAAATCTTTATAATATGAACACTGACCTAAAATGTGTGATGAAATGGTTGGATTTAAATGGGTTATATTTAAATACGAAAAAAGAATAAGTATATTCTATTTAACCTAAAAAAGAAATCATACAATCCAAATTTGATTGAATTAAAATTGCAGGTTCAAAGTCTGCTATACCTAAGCGATTATATTGAGAGCTCCCTAAGTTGGAAAATGCGCATTGGAAAACTAACAAACATACTTAGACAGATGTTGTATAAATTTTATTTTTTTTAAAAGTCATTAGTAATAAAATGTTAATAATGTTATACAAATCTTTGGTCCAGTCTGCTATACAGTATGGTATAACTTCCGCTCTGTCAGCTCCGAAGAACTATTAAGATGATTTAAACTACAGGAAAGTCGTAGTTGTCATCTCTTGAATTGCAATTACTTCTCTGCTCGTAATCAGATTGGAAAGCCATTAAGATAATGCCTCGAAGCGTTCATCGAAATGTTATGGCATTTTGCAGCCTGAATCGGAACGAACTATGCTGGCCACCGGATATACAATTCAAGAAAAAGCAGTGATCAGTTCAAATATTTAAATTTTAATCTGCACAATAATTAAAGAACCAGATGTAGGGGAAATCTTTTAAAAAAAGAACATAAATACAATGTCCTGTCTCAGGGGGGCGGGGGTGACTCAGTCGGTAGCGCGTCAGGCTCGTAATCTGTAGTTCCCAGTTTCGAGTCCCAGCTGGGTCAGCGTTGAGATTTATCTCCGCAAAAATTCCCCGCCCTGCCCACGGTCAGTAGGGGACACCGATGGGCTTGGAAAGGCCGCCGTCCGTCGGATGGGACGTTAAGCCGTGGCCCCGTGTGCGGGAGAGCCATACCCTGTGCACGTTAAAGAACGCACTGAATGGCCTTGACGGGAGGCTACCATCTATCTCCCAACAGCTGTTCCAGTGGGTCCCCTCCCCCAACCTTCTCTGAGCCTTCGGGGTCCATGTGACCTGGCCATTTAGCCCATGGTGTGCAAAAAAGTGCCACTCAGAGGTAAAACAACCCAACCAAACCTTGTCTCAGGAAACGTTCACTGAAATATTAAATTGAAAACAGAAATAATGTGATAACTGAACGAAACTGAGTTCCAAATGAAAGTTCGAATTAAAAAGCTCCGATCTCCGATGTCTCTGTGATATTGATGATGGCGCGAGCGTCAGTGCCACGATCTCCCTTGCGAGGATCATCCCCAAGGTAAATTTCCATCTGATTTCTCTCTGTCTCCACGTTACAGATGGTCGCGTGCGATGATGACCAATGCGATTCCTTATCCGCACTAAATGATTGAAGCTGCATCGTCGCGAGCCACACCCATCGCCGAATTGCCATCCTCTCCAATCTCCTCCTCATCTCGGGGCTGAGATCGATGGCCACTTGACAGGTGCACCGCACTCCTGACCTCGAGAGGTCAGGGCAGGCGATCATCAGACCTAAACCTCCACTCTGCTTTCGACAACGAAAAATATAGGCTTAAATATTTGATTGAAAAATCCCATATTTTGTAAAACACGTGATGATTATGAAATGGCTCTGAAACGTGAAGGAAATTGAGGAAAATTAACGTGAAATGGCTCTTGTGATTGTGAACTCCAACGAATTGCTGCAGGGGAAAAAAAGTTAAGCATATTGAAAGATCAATCATGTGCGGTAAGATTATTAGTTTAGCTTTCATTTTATATTTTTTTCCCTTCACTTTTTCTACATTTACAGCTTTTCAATTATTATACCAATTCTTAACCAATTTTCAATTACTATACCAATTGTGGACAGCAGACAAAAATAAATATTTGGTCAGAGATTCCAGAGGTATCGCAGCAAAAAGGAAGCCAGCTGTTCTATTAAACTAACAAATCATTACTTATGTCGAATAGTTGAGCCGAAACTTTTCTTAGTAGACTTTCGATTATTTCAAGAATTAAAATACCATGAATTGATGAGTTGCGTTGCTTTACCTCTGAGCGGCACTTTTTTGCACACCATGGGCTAAATGGCCAGGTCACATGGACCCCGAAGGCTCAGAGAAGGTATGGGGGAGGGGACCCACTGGAACAGCTGTTGGGAGACAGATGGTAGCCTCCCGTCAAGGCCATCCAGCGTGTTCTTTAACGTGTACAGGGTATGGCTCTCTCCCGCACACGGGCCACGGCTTAACGTCCCATCCGACGGACGGCGGACTTTCCAAACCCATCGGTATCCCTTACTGACCGTGGGCAGGGCTGGGAATTTTGCGGAGATAAATCTCAACGCTGACCCAGCTGGGACTCGAACCTTGGAACTACAGATTACGAGCCTGGCGAGCTACCGACTGAGCCGCCCCCGCCACCCATGAATTGATGAAGGTGATAGGTTCATTTGTTTCTCAGTATCACTCAATCCAGGTAACATTAGAAGAAATACGAAATATCACTTATTATCATGCAACACGATTTCCCTTTAAGTTGCCTAATGAACTGAAGAATGGAATGGATCCTGTCCATGACTCAGTCAACACTCCTATTTGCTCATTGACCTATTGGCCAATAATGAAATAGGATTTGAAATTCTTACTTGATATTATCCAATCTGAGATCAGGGCTACTTTCTATGGGCGTCGCCAGAGGGCGGAACAAGAGGGTCACTTTAGAACACTTAATTTATGATTAATAACATATAGATATATAAAAAAAATTTCCTTAACGAAATATAATCTTGGTCTTTTTGCGTTTCTTTTGTTTTCAAAGTACGTCATTTAATTTTATTATTTATTATTACTTTCAAATTTTTACATTCATTTTCAATAAGTTTCCCTTTTTTTCGTTTTGTTTTAGGGCATCCTTAGTTGCATTATGGGATGATATTCGTAAGTAAGGTCCAAAAGTTTCCGGGCCGAGCATGTTGGAACAAGAATTGACAGGACTCCGTCAACCCCCCCCCCCCCACCACCACCACCCTATGTTTTGTTGCACTGCAGCTAAAATTTTGCAGCTCTCGCATTAGTAGCACTCCAGCTAAAATTTTGCAGCTCTCGCATTAGTAGCACTCCAGCTAAAATTTTGCAGCTCTCGCATCAGTAGCACTCCAGCTAGCATCGCAGATAGAAGTACTGTTGCCCAATATTATAAAATGATTAAACTTGAGTATCACGTGGTCTTAAAATTTTTGGCGAAAGCCCGGCAGAAATTAAATAACGTTTAGATTTTAAAAAATTTTTAATTTTAAAAACGTTTTTAATTTTTATTATGTTTTAAATTTTTATTATTTAAAAAATTAAAAAAATAAATTTTTTATTTTTTATTTTAAAACAGGGATTTTGCTAATCGACTTTAAGGTACGAAATAGTACAGTTACTGGTGAATATTATGCGTTATTAATGTAACAATTGAAGGATCAAAGAGAAACGCCGCGGAGAGCTGCCCCGGGAGAGAGGTTATTGCACGACAATGCGCCAGTGTACACTTCAGTTGCTGCTATTCAGCAATGTGGTCGCCAGAAATTAAATCACCCACCTTGGCCCCGACCTAGCGACTATTTTTTTTTTCAAAATTGAAGTCGGATCTGCGTGGGGAAATTTTTACAAATGATGAAGATGTCATTTCTGCAATTTTTGACCATTTTAAGGACAAAAATTCAGATTATTTTTTCAGTGGTATAGAAAAGTTCTGAAAACGTATTGAAATAAAGGGTGATTATATTGAAAAATAAAAATTATTGTTTGATTCTCTTACCTCTTTAATCCCTTGGGCCGGATTCCTTTGGACCTTACTACGTATATAAATGCATGATTCCTGTATTCGCAAGTGCACTCATTAATCAAAGGCTCGACCTAAATATTTCTATTTTGAAACATTGATTTATTTTTTGCCCTCCGGTAGGGACCGGAAAAAGTTTTGCTGCTCAATGTTTCTTCTCAAGAGCATCAACCCATTTACATCGATCCATCAACTTTCATCACTGCTCACTGAGAAACATTCGATTCGAAAAAATCTTTTAGGTGTTCGTGAGAATTTTTTATTCCTTTCCAGGCAGATCCAATCTCTGAAGAAGAGAGCGTAAACTTTCTAACTGAACTTTTGGAAGATTCAGATCTCTAACAAGATCATTGAACTCTTTTTGAGTGATTTAAATGTTGGTTTTTTTCAGCTCTTAAGGTTCGAAATCTGCATTTCCATTCTTCCTCCTTACTCTCCGGATTTAAAGCAGCTGATGATTTCGGCACTGGAAGTTGCACTCCAATAAAGTACGGCTCTGGCAGCTGATGTAAAGTTAGGATATTTAATTTGCATTTCACTTTTCAATAACAATTCGTGGGAAGTGGCCACGCAGAAGTAACAGTCGATGAAATTTTTCGGCTTCCTCCAAAGCTGAGTTGCAATAACCAATGAAATAGGCTTTACAGTTCCTTTGATGCATGCTGGAAGACTGAGGTCACAAATTGAGCAGCAAATATGGAAAGCCCTATTTTTATTTTGTCTCCAACCTCGCAACAAAAATAAGGCTTTTTAAATGGTTTTGTTTCTGTTCTTTTTTTTAGTAAATTCAAGCCACAGAGCAAAAAGATCCATCGAAATGGCAACAGTTTCGATGCATTATGACAAAGGGAAAAAGAGAAGCAAAAAACGCCTCCAAGAAATTAAAACGCCTGAAGCAACAAAGAAGATACCTGATTTGCACAGAGGTGATGCAATACACAACAAAGAATTTTTTTTGTATCATTCCGTATGTAAACAAGCACAATATTTTCTCCGTTTATTTATTTTTAATTTTAAAATGTATGAATTATACACCGAAGAGCCAAAACGTTATGACCAACGCGTCTTTATGCAAATCGAAGCAACTGCAGGTAAACGACGGCGCGTGTGAAGGTCATGAAACGGTATGAATAACACGTGATACTGAGCTCTGTTAATCAGTGTTATTCTTGCTCTTCAGATGGGAAAGGCAGCGGACTTAAGTGAGTTTGACAAAGGCCAAATTGTAATGGCCAGACAACTGGGTCAGAGTATTTCCGAGACGGCAAGGCTTGTGGGTGATCACTGTCAGCCGTGGTTAGTACCTTCAAAAAGTGGTCCGAGGAGGGAAAAAATACGAAACGCCGGTAAGGTATGGGCTGACCACAGCTCATTGATGCTAGAGGTGAGCGAAGGCTATCCCATATGGTATGAGCCAACAGAAGGGATACTGTGGCGCAACTCGTCCGTAATTTGAATGCTGGGACGGGAGTAATGTGTCACAACACACAGTACATTGAACCCAGCTGAAAATCGGGCTGCGTAGACGCAGGCCTCTCTGAGTGCCCATGCTAACCTCGGTTCACCGTCGAAAGTGCTTACTATGGGTATGCGAGCATCAAAACTGGACCTTGAATGATTGGAAGAAGGTCGTCTGGTCGGATGAATCTCGTTTCCTATTGCACATGTGGACGGCGAGTACGTATGCGTCGTTTACCTGAGAAAGTATTGGCACCAGGATGCACCATGGGACGAAAACAAGCTGGTGGAGGAAGTATAATGCTTTGGGCAATGTTCTGCTGGGAAACCTTTGGTCCAGTCATCATGCCATACTGCCCGGATTGTTCGAGAATGGTTTGCGGAACATGAGGAAGACTTCCAGGTATTGCCCTGAGCTCCAAATTCCCCAGACCTCAATGCAATCGCGCATCTGTGGTTTGTGTTGGAACAGCACATCCGATCTGCGGCTGCTCAACCACGTAACTTACAAGAGTTAAAGAATCTGCTGGTAAGGTGTTGGTATCAGATACCACGAGAAACCTTTAGAAATCTTGCAGCGTCCAAGCCTCGCCGGGTGAGAGCTCTTTTGGCGGCACGTGGAGGACCAACATCATATTTGCCAGGTGGTCATAACGTTTTGGCTCTTCGGTGTATTTATTTAACGTTTTTGTTATGCTAGTGGTTAAACCCAACCAAAAGTTTGGCGCGAAACTTATGTCCATTGCTACCTGTTTTCATTCATAACTCATTTAACGTACGATTCCATTCACAAAATAGGCGACGGCAGCGCGCTCGAGAAATTTCGTACACTTTCGGTGGGATCACTTCCGATCCACTGCAGCTGAGAACAGCACGAGGACTAAGTGGGACCAAGCGTAACAAATTTGAGCGATTGCATGATACGATGATTCCCTTTGTTGCTATGTACTGCCATTTCTGGTAGCTTGTTGATTAGACTAATAGAAAAAGTGATAAATAATTTATTGACTCGGAAAATGCAAGTGATCTAAAAATCGAAGACGATTTCTGAATCGGTGCGAAAAGGGCATGAGAATCGTCACGTTCTTACTTTCAGGGAATCAGAAATTATGTTGGTCGGAGTAATTGGTGCGACTGAAAGTTGGGTTGTTTTACCTCTGAGCGGCACTTTTTTGCACACCATGGGCTAAATGGCCAGATCACAAGGACCCCGGAGGCTCAGAGAAGTTGGGGGAGGGGACCCACTGGAACAGCTGTTGGGAGACAGATGGTAACCTCCTGTCAAGGCCATCCAGTGTGTTCTTTAACGTACACAGGGTATGGCTCTCATGTACACGGAGCCACGGCTTAATGTTCCATCCGACGGACGGCGTCCTTTCCAAGCCTATCGGTGTCCCCTACTGACCGTGAGCAGGGCGGGGATTTTTGCGGAGGCGACTGAAAGTGCAACTGTTTTTAATAAAAAATGCTGATATATAAAACTGGATATATTTTATGCTAAAATCCCGAATAAATGCCGTTCTTACAAATATTTAGCACAGTTCTTACCATTCAAACCGTGAATGAAATCAAGCGTATTCAGTGAATTGTATTATGGAACTAACTCATTTTACTTAAACTTGAAGAGACGATGGGGTGTGGGTGGGGGCTCAGTAGGTAGCGAGCTAGGCTCGTAATCTGTAGTTCCCAGTTTCGAGTCCACTCTGGACTAGCGTCGAGATTTATCTCTGCAAAACTCATTGTCAGTACAAGAGATATATGGGCTCGGATAGGCTGCCATCTGTCGGATGGGATGTTAAGCCGTAGTTCCGTGTGTGGGAGAGCCATACCTTGTGCACGTTAAAGAACACACTCAATGGCCTTGATGGGAGGTTACCATCTGTCTCCCAACAACTGTTCCAATGGGTCCCCTCCCCCAACCTTCTCTGAGCAGCTTGGAGTCCTTGTGACCTGGCCATTGTGTGCAAAGAGCACCCTCAGAGGTAAAACAGCCCAACTGAAAATTTTCTAAAATAACCTTTTTATAAAAAAAATGTGAGAGACGATTAAATTAAAGCTCTTATTGAAATCTATCTGAATCTTGATTTTTCAATAAAATTCTTTCAGTATTATTTAGCCCGTTCAGTTAGGAATTAATTTTGTATGGTAGCTAGGTAGTCACTGGAAGGAGAGCTATGCACCAATCCCCTGTGATGATCCATAGAACCGGCCAGGCCGAGCACCTAATGTTCGACCCCGCCATCTAGTGGTGCAGACCGTTGGTACCTTTCAAAAGAGATACTCTCTTGTGGAAGTGAACGGAAGGGGAGGGCTGCCAGATTAGTTTGGCCTACTGATCTGGACAACTCTGGCTACTTTTCTTCTTTTTTCTACCCTGCTGAGGAGTGGTCAACCACACAGGGCCCTGGTGCTGACCATATAAACCCATTGGACTGGACAGAAATATGACTCTGAGCTTGATTATGGATCCTGATTTTGCTGCACTGGTGAGCCGCTGTGTTTTCTGTTTGTTTGTGGGTTGACAGCCCCAAGTGAATAGATTCGCAGGATATGTTTATCAACTGGTGGATAATCCTGAGCAGAGGTCATCGCAGGTACCTGAACTCTTTGCTTCTACTGGCATCGTCAGATTCTACATTGGAGGAAGTCTTCCAGTGCAGATGGCTTCAGCCTTCAGTGGTGGAGGAACGGGTCTTTGCCCCATGTCTGCGATTAGGGGGCTGTTTGATATTGTCGGCATTCCCTCTCTCAATAAACATAGTTTCATTAAACATCCCACTAACCATTTTCTCTCCATAGGTAGTTGAAATGTGAGGACTCTGCACAGAGCTTTTTCTCTTGATGTCCTCACACAAGAATTCCACCATTATAATTTAGATATTCTCGGCTTGCAAGAGACCAGATGGACAGATAAAGGTCAGATTCTTAAAAATAATCTTAAATTTCTCTTTTCAGGGAGGGACGACAATAAGCATCACCAAGGCGTGGGTCTGCTCCTCAGCAGACGCTACTGATGCTCTTCTAAGATATGAGTGCATTAATGAAAGGTTTCTTACAGCAAAATTTCAGACAAGCATTAAAGACTTGAATGTTATCTGCTGTTATGTCCCCACTGAGGATGCCGATGAGGATGAGAAGGATAGGTTTTACGGACATCTTCAGGTTATTTTGAATTCTGTCAAGAAAGGAGATATTACCCATGTTCTAGGTGACTTCAATGCCAAAGTTGTTACTGACTCTGACCTTTGGGGAGGAGTAATAGGCCCTTTTGGTATTGGTAGCTGCAATGGCAATGGACAACGTCTCCTACAGGTAAGTAAACTTACTGGTTTCAGAATAACTAACACTTATTACAAACACCGCGACATACATAATTACACGTGGGTTCACCTGATGGGCTGCATATGAATATGATTGATTATATATTAAATAAGCAAATGAGCTAGTTCTGTTTGGAATACCAGGGCATATAGGAGAGCTGAAATTGGATCTGACCATTACCTTGTTAAAAGTGTCTTGCAACTTAAACTTCAAAAATGTTGTGCTAGGGTTAAAAAATTTACCTTTAATACTGAAGCTCTGAAAGACCCAGTTATAGCTAAAGCTTACCATGATAGGTTACTTAGTCATTATGACAGTCATGGTTTGCTTAATACTGAAGTTGAGGAAGAATGGGGCCATTTTAAACAGGCTTTTTTGGAAACTAACAGTACTCTTTTAGGGAAAAAGGAGCAGAGGAGACAGAATTATTTAAGTGATAAGGCACTTGAGCTTATTTCAGAAAGAAGGAACTGCAGGAATGTCCTTAATCAGTACCCTACTAGTCCTAATAGGAAGGATTGCAGAGAGCTTAATAAATGTGTAAAGGATCAGTTAGCTACTCATAAGAATCTTTGGCTTGATGGCTTGGCTGACAAAGCTGAGGAAGCAGTTAGGCAGCACAACAGCAGAGAGCTGTACCAGATAGTTAATGTTTTATGTGGTAGAAAACGGACAGGTATACAAAGATTGAAGGATAAACAAGGTAAGGTTATAGAAGGGGAGGATTCTGTCATGGCTAGGTGGGCTGAGCATTTCATTGATGTTCTAAACAATGTGGTTAGTTCTACTCCCATTGTTTGTAATGATGATAGATGCATTGTATCTTTAATATTGGCCCTATAACACAATCTGAAGTTATTTTGGTTGTTTCTAAACTTAAACTTCATAAATCTCCTGGTGTAGATGAAATTACTACGGAAATGCTTAGAGCTGCGAATGCTTCGGTTACCACTTGGAGCTGGGTCAGCTTTGAGATTTATCTCCGCAAAACTCTCCACTCTGCCCACGGTCAGTACGGACACCGATGGGCTTGGAAAGGCCGCCGTCCGTCGGATGGGAGGTTAAGTCGTGGCCACGTGTATGGCAGAGTCATACCCTGTACACGTTAAAGAACACGCTGGATGGCCTTGACGGGAGGCTACCATCTGTCTCCCAACAGCTGTTCCAGTGGGTCCCCTCCCCCAACCTTCTCTGAGCCTTCGGCGTCCATGTGACCTGGCCATTTAGCCCATGGTGTGCAAAAAGTACCCCTAAGTGGTAAAACAAACCAAGTTACCATTTGGATGACTGAAATTTTGAATATCTTTTATGATAAGGGCATGGTTTCTATAGATTTTACCAGAACTATTATTATCCCTATTTTCGAAAAAGGTGATGGCAGTTCTTTTGATAACTATAGGGGTATCGGCGTACTCTCTGTTCCAGGGAAAGTTCTTTGCATGATTCTTCTTAATAGAATTAAAAAACTGGCTGAGAGGCATGATGAGCAATGTGGATTCAGAAGTGGTAGGGGATGTGTGGATCAGATATTTTCACTTAGGCAGATTCTTGAGAAATGTTTAGAGTTTCAGAAACTTTTGGTTGCTAGCTTTGTTAATTTCAAAAAGGCTTTCGACTCTGTTGATCGTCATAATTTGTTGTTGATTGTGAGATCATATGGTATACCAGACAAGTTAGTTAACATAATGAAAGCTCTCTATAATAACACTGAGTCGTGTGTGAGAGTTGGTAAGGCTTGTAGCAATTGGTTTAGCATTACTTCTGGTGTTCGACAAGGGTGCATTTTGTCTCCTTTTCTCTTCAGCTTGGTTATTGATTATGTTATGCGAAATTCACTTCAAGGGAAAGATTTTGGCCTTAAATGGACTGGAGATACGAAAATTTCTGATTTAGGTTATGCTTATGATTTAGCCCTTTTGGCAGATGATGTTGATGAGATGAACTCTTTACATTCGAGCTGTTGATGAGACTGGTAGTAGAGTAGGTTTGGTTATAAACAGAGAAACCTAAAGTGATGAAAATTGGTCAGGCAGGTTGTGATTCAGTTAATCTGAATGTTTGCAATCTTGAACCGGTCTCACAGTTTAATTATCTTGGGAGCTATGTAATAGATACTGGTGATGTGCGGCATGAAATTTACAGAGGGATAGGGATTGCTGCCGGGACTTTTAAGAATCTATGGAGAGTGTGGAGAAATAGGCGTATACACCTAAAGACTAAAATTAGACTGTATAATAATTTCGTTCTTTCTAGGGTTAGTTATGGTAGTGAAACTTGGCACTTTGTAAACAAGATAACAGGAAACTAGATGCTTTTGATTCCAGATGATTACGCAGTATCTTGGTCATTAGGTGGTTCAACTTTGTAACTAATGATGAGGTTAGGCAAAGGAGTTTGCAACCTCCTTTAAGCAGCATATTGTGCAGAGAGAAACTCCGTTGGTTTGGCCGTATTGCCCGTATGAAAAATTATAGATTGGCGAATAGGGTTATGAACAGTGTGCCTAAGGCCTCAGAAAAAGGGGGAGACCAAGGATGCTGTCGGCAGACAATGTCAAACAGGACCTTGTTAGAATTGGTGTGCAGTGGCCAGATGCAGCAGATGTAGCTCAGGACAGATATGCTTGGAGAACTAAATTGCACGGTCTGGTTGGACCTCCGAAGCCCATGGCTGCTTAAGGATGATGACGATGATGATGAATTTTGATTAGACAAATAATATATGGCGTATGTTCTTTATTTGGTATACAGTCCATTAATACGCAGTTATTTGGTCCAAATAAATCTTTTGGCGAAAAAAAATAATAATGCTGAAAATTTGAAAAAAGAAAATGAAATTATGATGCAAAAAGAAAATCCTTTATTAATTGTGCATGTTCTCATAATAGAAATTTTGGAAATGCCTTTTATTTAACACTTTCATATTAACGAAAAAAAAGTTCTACCTTTAGTCTTCTCTTAAGGGCACATGGGGACTGAAAGGGGGAAAGCGGAGGTTCTCAGACTACTCTGAAACTAGAATATCAAAGCAAATTTATATGACTTTCCTACGTAAAAAAATATTTGACTTTTCGCTAGTTTGGTGGACGAACACCTCTGCCGCTAAAAATAGCATTCTTGGATGAGACGATAAAAAGGGTCAATATGTTGGCCGAAGGGACAACATATTGACCCTTTTTATCCTCGAAATGGAATAGGAAGCTTAATAGTCTTAAATATTCTCTTAGTAGCTGTTTTCATTCACTTTTTATGTGGTGTAGGTTTTGATACCTATTTCAAGCTGTTCACGACTCTTCCCCCCCCCCCCCCGGATGGTCATGACCCACACTTTAAAAACACCTAGTTCACGTGATTCCCAAAACGGAGTCAGCGGCCCTTTGAGAGAGAGTTTTCTTGAGTTTTTTGGTAGAAATAGATAGATTAAGCAGAGTATTGAATAGTTCTTAGATTAACATAGTTATGCATGTTTTTGGTTTGACAGAAAATCTTTTGAAATTCACGGATGCAGTATCAAAATACTCTTAAATTTGTATACCTAAATATTATTTCAGCCAGTTTTATAGAGGAAAATTATATTTCGAATTCCATGAAATCGGCATTAGAAAAGGTAAAGGGGGCTCTGGGATTCTTGGCAACCACTGCTCGAGATTAAAGAATTTTAGAGGCTGGAGCATTTAACACCAGACTGGTTATGTAATGGTCTCAAAATTTATTACTTTCAAAATTGACGACAACAATCATTTCTTGAACCTCGAAAAGTCCTTATATTTTGTGACACGATTTAACATAAATTATCGCTGCTCTTAGAGAAATGCGCCATCGATCATTTTAGGCATTCATCGTTGCCATTAACATTAATAATTTTTAATAATTAGTAATAAAATTAAATTTTAAGATATACTCTTTGAAAAAAAATTTAAATAATTCAGTTGTTCTTTCATTTGGGCATTTCGTCTCATCCAAGAATGCTATTTTTAGCAACAGAGGTGTTCGTCCACCAAACAGCACAAATTTTAATTTTAGTAATTTGAGGATGCAATTTATTTGCACCGTTTTCGAACACGTTCGCTATTTGCAATATCCTGCCCAGTAGCCTAGTCAGGATTTATGGAAAGGAAGTTTGTTTAAAAAATAATTGGTCTTCCTGTTAATGCAAATTCATGTGCTAATGATCTGTTAAAGTATCTTTTTCCCCTAAACCTTGGCTATGCAATGCTTGGAAGCGCTTAAAATAAGGAGACTAGACGATTCCTTTAAGTCTTAGGTGAAATGGGCTATCAAATATTTATAAATCAACCATATTGATCTCATAGATGAAAGATTATTGGTTGATTGATGAGTGATTAATTGCTCAGTCAAATCCATGAGATCCCAATTTCTCCAGAGTTCGCGCAGTCTCAGTGTATCAATTACTTCTCGAGGCGCAACTGCATTAAATATTCAAAGTTGTGACGATGAAGATGACAGTGAACTATCTGATGTTAATCCCCGTTCATTAGTGTTGAAATTGATGTTTTTCGTTTTTTCTTTCGAGACAGGTTTCTGATGAAGATCATCCGAAGAAATATCGTCCATTTGGCTCATCAACTCACTTCACGAGAGTCTCACGTGGTAGTGGCAATCCATCACTTCATGGTGGCATTATCTCGTTGCTCAACACTTCGAAGCGTTCTCATGGTGATGTTGCTCGTGCAAGGTCAGTTCCTCTTGAACGTTTAAAAACTTATACATTGTGCAATTTTATTCGAAGGAAAGGAAGAATTTACATTGAATAAAACATTTCAATTTGAACTATGTTAATGACAGGTAATTTTAATCAATAAGAAATCTTATCTCTTGCTGTTTTGCTGGAGGTGTCATTGCCCTGCACCTCGCTAATACTGCTCTCTTAAACAATTCCTGTATACTTAAATAAATGCATAAATATTGAGAACAATTTTGGAAAAGTAAACCTAATACTGTCAGAATGAGAGATATTATTTGTTAATCTAAACTACTCCACACACCAGTGTTGGCAACGTACGATAATTTGTACTCTGGTATAACCTTCTTATGTATCGTAATGAAAAATTGGAATGTATGAGCGTTTGATGGAAAATAAAAGACTAAGTTAAAAACAGAACGTCCTAAACGGTTTCCAACCCAAAGATTCCAAATGCATCTGCGTCAAAAGGCGGTGGAAATTATCTTGGAGCTTCAAGAAATCTTGCTCCTTTATTTCTTATTATTACGATAAAGTCCCAGTTATCCGGCACCACATATTTGGGGATGCCAGATAGTTTAGTTTCTGGTTGCCTAGAGCCTTACTCTTAGAAACGCCGTATAAAATATCGTAACTATTGTGGACTAAGAATAAATTTTTAATACACACTGCTAACCATTTTTTATGCCAGTCAAAGAAACTATAGCACACAAAATCAATCGAATTATGAACATACACAAACATCTTCAATAAAAATAAAGCAAAAAATGTGTACAGGGTGTTTCCAAAAGGTTTAGTCAAACTTTGGGAAGATGTTCTACAGCATATAGTGTGAATAAATTTCCTGTGAACATTGGGTCAAAAAAGCTTCCCTTCCGATTTATAGCACATTTTGAGAATGCAAGTAAGGGAGCCTGTCGAAAGGTATGATGCTAGGTAAATTTACATCATTTGCATGTCTTACGGCATTAGTAGATGTATGCAAATGTTGGACAAAATCACATCACTCCTGAGTGATCCCAATCGCATGTATCCTGCCTATTGGAATGATGGAGGAGTACCAACTCCATGGTCTGCGTGCTCTTCCAATTTGAATCGACTGGATTTCTTCTTATGGGGGCACTTTAAGACTGATGTTATCCCGGTTTCTAATACACAAGTTCAACGTGAACGGATTGTGGATAGTTGTGAAAGAATTCAGAACACTCGATGAGAAGATGTTGTGAGGCATGTATTGTTGCTCAGGAAGGCCATTTCGAATACTTGCTATGATGTAGACTTACATAATTATTCTCATCGATCATTTACAGTGTGCTGTTATGAATGGAATAAAAACTAATTAACTTCCCAGTCTTTCTGCCTTGTACTCTCATCACGTGTTATAATCGGAAAGGAAGCGTTTCTGGTCCAATGTTCATCGGAACTTTTTTCATCATTTTGCGCAGTAGAACACATTCTTAGAGTTTGACTTGACCTTTTGGAAACACTCTACATAGTTGTCGCCATGAAGATCCTCAAAGCCCGAATTCCTTAATTATTGTTATGTCATTGAAATGAAACTTCACTAATACAATGTACAATTTCCTTAAAACGGTTCGTTTAACTAAATGTTACTTAATGTTTGGACAGAACAGTTAATTGGTTGGATTCTGTTGGAGACCCTGATATCTCATCAGGGCAATCAACAGATAATGAAAATCTGTTGATGTTGATGGTATGCATCAACATTAGCTGATATTTGTTATCTGTTGATCTAAGGGGGTGGAAAATAGGGGCTATGCCCACCTTTGAGGATGCTAATATGGAGGGGAGAAATTATTAAACTTGTGCCCAATTCACACATTTCTTAAGAAATCTCTTAAAGATGCCTGAAATGGAGGGAAAAATATTACAATGCAAAGAAAATCCAGTCTCTTGCCCCCTTCCCTTTTACTTGGCTTCCCCCCACTTTTTTTTTCTAGATCCGGGCATAATAGCATGGGATTAGTGGTTGACGATATAGGCCTAGGATAGAAATGAATGACCACTGCTCCTACCTGGGCTGGTGATTAGCATACCTGACTATTATTCCAACGAGCATGTCCTTCTTTAAGTATTTGTGTGTTGTATGCCTTGTGTAGATTTGTATAGTGTACGAGAAACCAACAGCTTATAGGTTATCCCCATCTTTTAAAGATAAAAATCATGGCCTTTCTCTTGAATAATGTAGCTCTATCTCCATGTTTGCAGGTCTTTCTTCTCTCACGCAAAATTACGCTTTGCATGATTTGAAACTGCCACCAGACTCAAACTTTACTTTTGGTAGGAAATATATATTTTTCTATACTTTTATGCATTTTCCTACTTATTTTCTTCTATTTACTTCCGCTGCTTCAGACTGCCATTTGCTTAAATTCCAGATAACAGGGACTTTATTACGAATATCTATAAATAAATCTCGCAGTGCAAAATTTTCTGATCCTTTGATGAGGAATAAGTTTGGCTTTCGATTGCCTGCAGCTCCATTCCCCTCCCAACTCCAAGTAGTGGGCGATCAAGGGGACTCCAACAATTGGGGAATGGATTGGATTGTTTTACCTCTGAGCGGCACTTTTTTGCACACCATGGGCTAAATGGCCAGGCCACAAGGACCCCGAAGGCTCAGAGAAGGTTGGGGGAGGGGACCCACTGGAACAGCTGTTGGGAGACATATGGTAGCCTCCCGTCAAGGCCATCCAGCGTGTTCTTTAACGTGCACAGGGTATGGCTCTCCCGCACACGGGGCCACTGCTTAACGTCCCATCCGACGGACGGCGGCCTTTCCAAGTCCATCAGTGTCCCATACTGACAGTGGGCAGGGCGGGGAAATTTTGCGGAGATAAATCTCAACGCTGACCCAGCTGGGACTCGAACCTGGGAACTACAGATTACGAGCCTGGCGCGCTACCGACTGAGCCTCCCCCCCCCCAACAATTGGGGAAAACTAAAACTAATTTTTCCTAAAACTAACAGTCTTCTGCATTTAGCCCCATCTATACCAAACCCTCTAGAAGGATGTCTGAACCTATCATTGTCTCGAAGTAAAACTAATAAACATAATGCTAATCAACCTTTTTGCTGCTTGACTGTTTATTCCAATGTTTTCCAATCGGGATGAAAAACTTTTTCTAAGCCTTTTTTAAACATCAGTTTAGAAACGTAGAATGCAAACTACGTTATTTTAGAAAAAATATAAACTAACAGTTTTATTTTTAATTTATTTTTGATACGAGTGTTAATAAAACTATTAGTATACGATAAGGATGCCTATGCCAGTGACGTAACTATAATGGTGCAGAGGTACATTGGGAGGCCTTTGCACACAACCCTCGTCTTTTTCCATCTTATCAATCACCACTCCATTTCGAGCGATTTCATCCAAACGAAATTTTCCTCATACCTAACTCATAATTTCGTTGTCACATAAATTTCCTTGTCGGTACTGAATAGAATTTTTCCTGATGATAAGACCTCTTGAAATCCATATCTTTTATTTTTCTTAAAGAGTTAAGTGTATCTCTAAATTAATTTCAATCGATATACCATAAAAATATTTGCGATTGCTTTTCTTTTACGAGGGCGTGTTGGGATTGTGGGTAGGGGACTAAACTGATGGCCAGATATTATTCTCTAATAAATATATACACTTTATATATACAGAGAGTCAACTAGACCACCTCTGTCACACGCTAATTAATAAGGCAGCCACAAACTGTGGGGCTACGGACCTCTAAAGTCCACCAAAGCCTTTGTGTTACCAGATGCCAGTGTCCTAAAAGGAGGACAAAAAACTGGAATGGTGGACAAAGGAGGACAAAAAATTGGAATGGAGGACAAAGGAGGACAAAAAATGGATGGAGGACAAAGGAGGGCGGAAAAACTGGAATGTAGGACAAAGGAGGACAAAAACTGGAATGGAGGACAAAGGAGGACGAAAAAACTGGAATGGAGGACAAAGGGGGACGGAAAAACTGGAATGAAGGACAAAGGAGGACAGAAAAACTGGAATGGAGGACAAAAAACTAGGATGGAGGACAAAAAACTGGAATGAAGGACAAAGGAGGACAAAAACTGGAATAGAGGACAAAGGAGGACAAAAATGGGAATGGAGGACAAAGGAGGACGAAAAAACTGGAATGGAGGACAAAGGGGGACGGAAAAACTGGAATGGAGGACAAAGGAGGACGGAAAAACTGGAATGGAGGACAAAAAACTAGGATGGAGGACAAAAAACTGGAATGAAGGACAAAGTAGGACGAAAAAACTGGAATGGAGGACAAAGGAGGACAAAGAAATTGGAATGGAGGACAAAGGAAGACAAAAAAAGGGAATGGAGGACAAAGGAGGACGAAAAACTGGAATGGAGGACAAAGGAGGACAAAGAAATTGGAATGGAGGACAAAGGAGGACAAAAAACTGGAATGGAGGACAAAGGTGGCCATGTCTGCAATTGGTGAAATAAATGAAATTTCTTTTGACCAAGTTTATTTCAAGTACTCGTTTTCGGATAAATATACATTTGCTCAATATAATACAGTACAGCAAAAAAGGAATTTACAAAAAAATTATGACTTAAAATAATATTTTCCCCTAGTTTTTTGGGGAAAAAAAACATAAAAATAAAGAGGTAGAATAAATAATGGAAATTAGCTTTTAAATATCTCTGTATTATATTTATCGGAGAAGCTAATTTTTTCTAACAAATCTAGGTCGCTTATCAAGAAGGTTTAAAAATCGGCACATATCATAATATGTTTCAAATTGTATTGAATAAGTATTATTCCTTTTAGTGACTGGACTGTTAGTCGGTTTCTTTCTTTTGATGATTTGAGGATTTGAAATTCCACTGAGCAGTTATCAATGAGAAGACTTTTTCCACATTTGCATTATGCCCAGAAATGCAGAAGAAAAATTCACAAATTTGGAGCAGCTCCGAAAAACATTCAACATTCGAAGACCTTTCAAAAAAGTCGCACCACTGTTCGTGCAATGGTTTCTCCTCAAAAAACTCTGTACGCCTTTCTTCGCTATTCATAAATGATTTCGAATTGCAGAATCGGTCAAATAATTTTACATCGTCGATATTATACTATTTTTCTGGAGATGTCTAGGCATGGTAATAACTCATCAAATTTATAATTATTCTTCTCTTTAAAATTCATCCATTCAAAACATTTAAAGATATCCAAAGGTTATATCCACATCCCCAAATAATTATGCATTATTGATACATTAACTGCATTTCATCCAAAAATATTTTCTGCTTCTTTTTCCATAAAGGGGGGGGGGCTCAGTCGGTAGCGCGCCAGGCTCGTAATCTGTAGTTCCCAGGTTCGAGTCTCAGCTGGGTCAACGTTGAGATTTATCTCCGCAAAATTCCCCGCCCTGCCCACGGTCAGTAGGGGACACCGATGGGCTTGAAAAGGCCGCCGTCCGTCGGATGGGACGTTATGCCGTGGCCCCGAGAGCCATACCCTGTATATGTTAATGAACATGCTGGATGGACTTGACGGGAGGCTAACATCTGTCTCCCAACAGTTGTTCCAGTGGGTCCCCTCCTCCAATCTTTCCCTGAGTCTTCGGGGTCCTTGTGATCTGGCCATTTAGCCCATGGTGTGCAAAAAAGTGCTGCTCAGAGGCAAAACAACCCAACCTTCTTCCATACTATTAATTTGGCCTAACAACTCTTTTACTTTTTAAAGAAAAGAGTTTTTCATTTAATCGATTTTTCAAAGAAACTCGAATAGATTGGAAAATATTAATTATTTCTAATAATGAGTTTCTCTCCACTTCCAACTTCACTAATTTTGATTGAAATACGGATATTAAAGGTGAATAAACCAAAGATATATTTCTAAAACCTATTTTCAATTTTTTCAGCATATTTGAAGGTTGTTCTTGTGATAAAAAAAAAAAAAAAAAAAAAATATCGCTTAAGAGCAGGAAGAAGCGTCTTTATTCTCTCTACACAAGGAAATAAACCAAGCTGTCTTGTCTTACTATGACTAAGAGTCATAACTTCTACCTACGTATGCAGAGAATTCCTTTAAAGCTTCAGTCCTCGCAGTATAAATCGAAAAATAATTAAATATTTTCAAAGCAATACCTTCAACATCAACTCTCATTAAATCTAATCCATGATGAAAACTGTTATGAAGTGTGTGGGCAGGGCAGCCTATTCTAATTATATCTCTGTTCAAAGTTTGCTTTAATAATGAGAACACATTTGTGCTTTCTCTCACAGCTAAAATCTCCAGAATACAACCATAAGATAGGAAGATAACCAGTAGATATCCTGCTGTTACCTTAGATATCTTATGGATATATTCTGGAGATTGTGGTTCTTTCGGTTGCTTTCTGTTAAATCCTCCAAAGTTAACATTGGCGTTATACACCTACACCGAAGAGCCAAAACATTATGACCAGCACGTCTTTATGCAAATCGAAGCAACTGCTGGTAAACGACGGCGAGTGTGAAGGTCATTAAACGGTATAAATTACACCAGATACTGAGCTCTGTTAATCGTTAATCAGTGTTATCTTGTTCTTCAGATGGGAAAGGCAGTGACAAAGGCCAAGTTGTAATGGCCAGACGACTGGGTCAGAGCATTTTCGAGACGGCAAAGTTTGTGTGCAGCTTACAGTCAACCGTGGTTAGCACTTTCAAAATGTAGTCCAAGGAGAGAAGAACCACGAACCGCTGGCAAAGTGTAGGCCGACCACGGGTCATTGATGCTAGAGGTGAGTGAAGGCGACTCCATATAGCACGAGCCAACAGAAGGGATACTGTGAACGGATACATGACAGGAAACAATACAACAGAAGACATGCAAACATACAATAGAAGGGATACATGACATGTGTCATAACACACAGTACATCGAAACCTGCTGAAAATGGGGCTGCGTAACCGCATGCCACTCCGAATGCCCATGCTAACCTCGATTCACTGTCAAAAGTGGCTACAATGGGCACATGAGCATCAAAACGGGACCATGAATGATTGGAAGAAGGTCGTCTGGTCCGATGAATCTCGTTTCCTATTGCACCATGTGGATGGCCGGGTACGTGCACGTCATTTACCTAGGAAGTGTTAGCACCAGATTGCACCGTGAGACGAAAACAAGCTGGTGGAGGAAGTGTAATGCTTTGGGCAATGATCTGCTGGGAAACCCTGGGTCTAGTCATTCATATGCAGGAAACTATGACGTCTACCACCAACCTAAACATTATTGTAGACCAGGTACATCCTTTCATGGCAATGGTATATCCCTCTAGTAGTGCCTTCTTTCAGCAGGATAATACAGTATGCCACACTGCCCGGATTATTCGAGAATGGTTCTCGGAACACAAGGAAGACTCAGGTATTGCCCTGAGCTCCAAATTCCCCAGACGTCAATCCAATCGAGCATCTGTGGTTTGAGTTGAGACAGCATATCCGATCTGCGGCTGCTCAACCACGTAACTTACAAGAGTTAAAGGATCTGCTGGTAACGTGTTGGTATCAGATACCACAAGACACTTTTAGAAATCTTGTAGCATCCATGCCTCGCCAGGTAAGAGATGTTTTGGCGGCACGTGGAGGACCAACATCATTGTAGACCGGTCATAATGTTTTGGCTCTTCGGTGTATAAATGCGACACATTTTGAGGACAAATTATGTTTTTCCATAATCCTCAGTATATAATTTGCTATTGTTTCAGATGTTTCATTTGGAGTAGTCTCTAATTAGGAAACGTTTTAGCGCGGCATGATTGCTAGCACCCACAGGCACCCCATTATAAGGTATATTAAATAGCGTCTTCACTAATTCCGTTACTGTGTGCAGTGCAATTACTTGGTTAATTATTTATTCTGGTTTTGTCGTTGTACAGTCGCTCAAAAAAATATCCGAACAATATGGTTGACTGCAGAATTCAGAAAAATATCTGGCAACAATTTCTTTAGAAATTAGTGATCTGGTAACCTTCGTGTCACGTGACACGAAGGTTGCCAGATCACTAATTTCTAAAGAAATCGTTGCCAGATATTTTTTCTGAATTCACACGAAGGTTGCCAGATCACTAATTTCTAAAGAAATCGTTACCAGATATTTTTTCTGAATTCTGTAATCAACCATAGTGTTCGGATATTTTTTAATATGTATAATGCGTATGAATATATAATGCAATGAATATGGAGCGTGTGCAGTTACCGTTCACAGCAAACTGGAGCGGTTGCGGTTAATGTTCACAGCACATTGGATCGTGTGGGCTCACTCACGGAAATATTGAGCGTGTGCAGTTACCGTTCACAGCAAACTGGAGCGTGTGCAGTAACTGCACACACTCCAGTTTGCTGTGAGGTAACTGGAGTAACTGGAGCGGTAACTGGAGCGTGTACAGTTGCTGTACACGCTCCAGATATTTTTCTTGAATTCTGTAATCACGTGACACGAAGGTTGCCGGATCACTAATTTCTAAAGAAATCGTTACCAGATATTTTTCTGAATTCTGCAATCAACCATAGTGTTCGGATATTTTTTTGAGCGACTGTACATAACGTTTTAGCAATTTCTGAGTCGTCAAAGAGTTCAGGAGTTAAATCTGCAGTGCAGTCCATTGATTTATAAGAATGATGGTGCCTGGCTGCTTGAAAAGAAAGAGTTACATTTGCTTTTTTATCTTTTTCTAAACATGTTGATTTAAAAAATGATTTTATTTAGCTAAGGAAGATGGCAACTTCACGTTTTTATGCTTTTCGCTTGTTAGGTGGCGTTCTGAATCATAAGCACCACGGAGGTATGAATGAGAGGAGACGCCCTAACGCGCTTTCCCTGTCCAAGGAAAATGATGCTGACGTAGCAGGGCGGTAGCCATATTGTTGCATTCAAAACAAACCGTCTGCCGCTGCAATCAAGCCTACTTTTCACGTGCTATACTCAGTTTTACTGTGCGTTATATACGGGAAGATTATTTTTTTACGACTAAGAGAAAGCCCATTTAAGCTACTTGGAATTTGTATTGTTTTTTACAGTGCAATGAATATTTCAATACAGAATTATTGTATAGCAGAACTATTTATGTATTTCGTTGAATACGACAATAACAAACAATTACCAGATTTTGAAAGTTTATTTATACTGCACTGATAATAGCAAAAAATATTTTATGGATAAAACACTAAACATTATATGCAATAGCAGCATTTAAACTGCAAAAAAATCACATTTGTAAGATTCAGATAATAGATGTTTTACGTTAAAAAAATTCTCATTCCACAAAAATAAAAAAAATTTGATTAACAAAACTAAATAAAGCCAATAGTATAAGAAGTAAAACAAAAGAACTAAAAAAAATATATATTTATACAAATAAAAACGCCCCAGATGGTGGCTCGAACCCACCAGCTCTATGTTTGTACCCTCAGCTTCACATCTCTCCCCCATCTCATGCTCATTCTCCTCCCTCAACCAGAGTTAAAAATCAATACAAAATATACAATTATTACAATCTCTCAAAAAAAAAAAATCTCATAAGGATTGAAATACATCCTTCCTCAGCCACAAAGGAAAATTTCAAAATAATATCTGAAAAAACTACATAAAAAAAGCAACTAAAAATTATACTAAGCAAAAATAATAAAAAATTAAAAAAATATAAAAAAAGAAAAAAATATATATCCACAGGGTGAAGGGAATATAATATCCATTTAAAAAAAAAAGGCAACTTTCCAGACAATGGCTTGAACCCGACATCTCAGTGCCTGACTCCTCAGTCTCTCATACATGTCTTCATGTACACCTAACCTACCCCTCAACCAAAGTAAAAATAAAATAACTACAAGCAATAAACTCGCTCTATTTGAAATCCATACAGAATTAAATAAATTCAGTATTCACCTTAAAAGGGACAATTAGAACCCTATCAGAAGAATTAACGAGAAGGAGAAAAGCATTACACTTTCCTCTCCTCTTTTAACTAAAATTATTTAAACAATTTGAAAAATTTTCACCCTAACTAATGATCGCTGTCACTCACCTATGACAATTTACACCAGATACATTAAATTAATCTAAAAAGAAATTCAAAAATATAAGACTCCAATCCAAGAAAAAAGGGGACATTTAAACAAAACCCTTAAATGCTATCCAAATTAAAAAAAAAAAGATTATATTTCTCACTTTATGAAAATACTTTATTGTAATTTACTTTTCCCTTCTTACACTGAACTTATTAAATCATGAAGAGAGAGGAATTTAAACACTGAAACATTTAAACAAAATAATATCTAATACTTCCACCTAAAATAAAATAAAAGATAAAAAAGAAACTCCTTGATATTTTAATCACCTCTATTTAAAAGTATGTAAATTCATCATCCATTAAATAGAATACACACTAATATTCAATTACAGCCAACAAAATTTTTTAACTGAGAAAGCCTGCAGAAGGAATTCTCAAATAAGTGTAGCGTAAAATCAATCAATCAATCAATCAATATAAGAAGTACATCTTCACATTTATCACTGAGTACAATCCGAAGAAAATAAAAAAAATATCTGGTGAAGAATCGAGGTTTGTAACTCGAAATAAAACCGATTTCATAGCGGCGTAATTTCAACACGAAGTTGCTCGTATCATTATATAATTATTTCAACTTTTATAAAAATGACAAACTTACCGATGAAAGGTAATTCCTGGTATCTTTTTTGAAGGGCGATTCGTGCAGCCGTAAGCTGAACAGGCTGCCATAATACAAATGTCGAAAAAAATAAAATTTTTATAGCGCAACACTTCGTTACTCACCTATACTACTGATCAATGTTTTGAATAGAACAACATGGCTGCCGCGCAGTCGTCGAAGCATCATTTTCAAGTGCTTAGGGCTCCTCCTCTTATCTTCCTACCTCCATGATAAGCACCTAGACTTATCATGGAGTTAGATATTATCATGGAGTAGCACCTAGACTTATCATGGAGTTAGATATTATCATGGAGTAGCACCTAGACTTATCATGGAGTTAGATATTATCTTATCATGGAGTAGACTTATCACTGTATAGTTAGAGTCTAACATCCTTCTTTAAAAACTGGACCATTTTGTAAAAGGGACCTTGGCCCCTTTATCATCTGGTCCACGAGAAAAAGTTTTTTTTGTGTGCGTCAAAAGTAGGGACCAGTACAGTGAAGTGCTAGCGACCCTACATGTTGGCGATAGGCTTTTGGCCGCAGGCCGCCTAAAAGTGAAGGAGGTGGTTGAAGTTTCGTGCCAAGGAAGTGCTGCGTAGTAGTTTTGTGGCAAGGGGGTGGGGAGGGGAGAGGTTTGGAGTAAAATTCTTCTGGGAGTGAAAATTGTAGCGTGTGTGATCACTGTGTGGCCCATGTTGGCCGGAAGTTGGTAAGAAGGGTTCAAGGTAAATATTCAAAATCGCCCCGAATCTCTTACAATTAAGGATGGCTTAAAATGGTCGGCAGATCTTGAAATTTCTGATTTAGAATATGCTGATGATTTAGCTCTTTTGGCAAATGATGTTCATGAGATGAACTCTTTCATTCGAGCTGTTGATGAGACTGGTAGTATAGTAGATTTGGTTATAAACGGAGAGAAAACTAAAGTGATGAAAATTGGTCAGGCAGATGGTTTGCCACCACTAGTAATCATTTTTGAAAAAGGGTACTTTGACTATGGCTACTTTTCTTTTTTTTCTACCCTGCTGAGGAGTGGTCAACCACACAGGGTCCTGGTGCTGACCATATAAACCTACTGGACTGGACAGATATATGGCTCTGAGCTTGATTATGGATCCTGATTTTGCTGCACTGGTGGGCTTCTGTGGAGGGAAAATCTTCCGCTGTGTTTTCTGTTTGTTTGTGGGTTGACAGCCCCAAGTGAATAGATTCACAGGATATGTTTATCAGCTGGTGGATAATCCTGAGCAGAAGTCATCGCAGGCACCTGAACTCTTTGCTTCTATTGGCATCGTCAAATTCTGCATTGGAGGAAGTCTTCCAGTGTAGATGGCTTCAGCCTTTAGTAGTGGGGGAACGGGTCTTTGCCCCATGTCTGCGATTAGGGGGCTGTTTGATATTGTCGGCATTCCCTCTCTGAATAAACATAGTTTCTTTAAACATCCCACTAACCATTTTCTCTCCATAGGTAGTTGGAATGTGAGGACTCTGCACAGCGCTTTTTCTCTTGATGTCCTCACGCAAGAATTCCACCGTTATAATTTAGATATTCTCGGCTTGCAAGAGACCAGATGGACAGATAAAGGTCAGATTCTTAAAAATAATCTTAAATTTCTCTTTTCAGGGAGGGATGACAGTAAGCATCACCAAGGCGTGGGTCTGCTTCTCAGCAGACACGCTAGCGATTCTCTTCTAGGATATGAGTGCATTAATGAAAGGTTTCTTACAGCAAAATTTCAGACAAGCGTTAAAGACTTGAATGTTATCTGCTGTTATGCCCCCACTGAGGATGCCGATGAGGATGAGAAGGATAGGTTTTATGAACAACTTCAGGATATTTTGAATTCTGTCAAGAAAGGAGATATTACCCTTGTTCTTGGTGACTTCAATGCCAAAGTTGGTACTGACTCTGACCTTTGGGGAGGAGTAATAGGCCCTTTTGGTATTGGTAGCTGCAATGGCAATGGGCAACGTCTCCTACAGGTAAGTAAACTCAATGGATTCAGAATAACTAACACTTATTACAAACACCGCGACATACATAAGTACACATGGGTTTCACCTGATGGGGAGCATAAGAATATGATTGATTACATATTAATTAACAGCAAATGGGCTAGTTCTGTTAGGAATACCAGTGCATATAGGGGAGCTGAAATTGGATCTGACCATTACCTTGTTAAAAGTGTGTTGCAACTTAAACTTAAAAAGTGTTGTGCTAGGGTTAAAAAATTTACTTTTAATACTGAAGCTCTGAAAGATCCAGTTATAGGCAAAGCTTACCATGATAGGTTACTTAGTCATTATGACAGTCATGGTTTGCTTACTACTGAAGTTGAGGAAGAATGGGATCATTTTAAACAGGCTTTTTTGGACACTAACAGTACTCTTTTAGGAAAAAAGGAGCAGAAGAGGCAAAATTATCTGAGTGATAAGGCACTTGAGATTATTTTGGAAAGAAAGAGCTGCAGGAATGCCCTTAATCAATACCCTACTAGTACTAATAGAAACCATTACAGAGACCTTAATAAACTTGTAAAGGATCAGTTAGCTGCTGATAAGAATCTTTGGCTTGATGGTTTGGCTGACAAAGCCGAGGAAGCAGTTAGACAGCACAACAGCAGAGAGCTGTACCAGATAGTTAATGTTTTGTGTGGTAGAAAACGGACAGGCATACAAGGATTGAAGGATAAACAAGGTAAGGTTATAGAAGGGGAGGATTCTGTCATGGCTAGGTGGGCTGAGCATTTCAGTGATGTTCTAAACATTGTGGTTAGTTCTACTCCCATTGTTTGCAATGATGATAGATGCATTGGTGGCTTTAATGTTGGCCCTATAACACAATCTGAAGTTATTTTGGCTGTTTCTAAACTTAAACTTCATAAATCCTCAAGGGTAGATGAAATTACTATGGAAATGCTTAGAGCTGGGAATGTTTCGGTTACCACTTGGATGACTGAAATTCTGAATATCTTTTATGATAAAGGCATGGTTCCTAAGGATTTTACCAGAGCTATTGTTATCACTATTTTCAAAAAAGGTGATCGCAGTTCTTGTGATAACTATAGGGGTATCAGCCTACTCTCTGTTCCAGGTAAAGTTTTTTCCATGATTGTGCTTAATAGAATTAAGAATCTGGTTGACAGTTAATTGCGTGATGAGCAATGTGGATTCAGCAGTGGTAGGGGATGTGTGGATCAGATATTTTCACTTAGGCAGATTCTTGAGAAATGTTTAGAGTTTCAGAAACCTTTGGTTGCTAGCTTTGTTGATTTCAAACAGGCTTTTGACTCTGTTGATCATCATAATTTGTGGTTGAATGTGAGATCATATGGTATACCAGACAAGTTAGTTAACATTATGAAAGCTCTCTATAATAACAGCGAGTCGTGTGTGAGAGTTGGTAAGGCTTGTAGCAATTGGTTTAGCATTACTTCTGGTGTTCGACAAGGGTGCATTTTGTCTCCTTTTCTCTTTAGCTTGGTTATTGATTATGTTATGCGAAATTCACTTCAAGGGAAAGATTTTGGCCTTAAATGGGCTGGAGATACGAAAATTTCTGATTTAGATTATGCTGATGATTTAGCCCTTTTGGCAAATGATGTTGATGAGATGAACTCTTTCATTCGAGCTGTTGATGAGACTGGTAATAGAGTAGGTTTGGTTATAAACAGAGAGAAAACTAAAGTGATGAAAATTGGTCAGGCAGGCTGTGATTCAGTTAATCTGAATGGTTGCAGTCTTGAGCAGGTGTCACAGTTTAATTATCTTGGGAGCTATGTAACAGATAATGGTGATGTGCGGCATGAGATTAACAGACGAATAGGGATTGCTGCCGGGACTTTTAAGAACCTATGGAGAGTGTGGAGAAATAGGCGTATACACCTAAAGACTAAAATTAGACTGTATAATAGTTTGGTTCTTTCTAGGGTTAGTTATGGTAGTGAAACTTGGACACTTTGTAAACAAGATAACAGGAAACTAGATGTTTTTGATTCCAGATGCTTACGCAGTGTCTTGGGCATTAGGTGGTTCAACTTTGTAACTAATGATGAGGTTAGGCAAAGGAGTTTGCAACCTCCTTTAAGCAGCATATTGTGCAGAGAGAGACTCCGTTGGTTTGGCCATGTTGCCCATATGAATAATTATAGATTGGCGAATAGGGTTATGAACAGTGTGCCTAAAGGCCTCAGAAAGAAGGGGAGACCTAGGATGCGGTGGGCAGACAATGTCAAACAGGACCTTGTTAGAATTGGTGTGCAGTGGCCAGATGCAGTAGATGTAGCTCAGGATAGACTTGCTTGGAGAACTAAATTGCACGGTCTGGTTGGACCTCCGTAGCCCATGGCTGCTTGAGGATGATGATGATGATGATGATGATAATTATGTATATATATATATATTTTTTTTTTGAAAACATCAATACAATTGCACTAGGGAAATAAGGTGGTGCAGTAATGTGTCCAAAATGCTTCTTTTTTGTCCCTGTACTGGATCTTTTTGGCATCTGGATCTTTTGAGTAGGAGGTGTCTGCAGGGAGGAGAGTCATATTTCACATATTGAGATGGAGAGTCTGCAGGAAGTTGGAAGGTTAAAGGATTTTGCCAGTACTTTGTATGAAATGAGCCAGGGCCCTGAAATGTGATTTTGCCTTTGTTTGGGTGGGGTTTAGGATGGTCTGTAAGGTGAATGTGGTGACTCCAAGTGTAGCAAGTTTGTGATAGAGGGTGTGTCTTTGTGTGTTGTATATTTGACAGTGTAGTTGGTAGTGGGGGATATCCTCTATCACTTGGCAGTTTGGGCAGAGTGCAGTATGTATTTTTCTAATCATAAATAAATCTTTGTTGATGTTCGCTCTGCCAGTTCGGAGTCTGTGTATTGCTGTTTGGGCCCTTCTGGATAGGTAGTTAAGATGTAGTGTGTTTGGAGAGGGTGCTATTGTGGCTCTGAATGTGTTTTTATCTGTAGTGTGTTGTACCCAATTCTGGGTCCATGTGTGATAAAAAAAATTTTGTGTATTCTTTTATGTGATGTTTGCATGTAGCGATAGTGTGGTAATTTGGGGTTGTGAGTGTGAGGCCTTGTTTAGCAAGTGAGTCAACAGTCTCACTATGGGTGATGTTGCAATGGGAGGGAATCCAGTAAAATGTTAGGGTGTTTCCCTTGTCTATAATGTTGTGTGCTATGTTTTGTATGTGGAAAAGGGAATGGTTCTGTGATGGATCTACTGTTAGTGTGTTAATGAGTTGTAATGCAGGCCTTGAGTCTGTGATTATGTTAATGTGTTGTTTGTTGAGTGGGTGGCCCAGCCTAATGCCATATGTATTGCTGCTAGCTCTGAAGAGGTGCTATTTTCAGCATGATTTAATTTTATAACATAAGAGAATTTGGTGGAAGGGGTGTAAAAAGCAGCAGAGCCAGAGGTGGTGTGTGGAATATTAGATCCATCGGTGTAAATTGTATAGTCAGTGTCTGATAGTTGTGTGATTAAGTTGTCTGCAGCAATTTTTAGTTCAATGGGGAAGTGAGCTTTTTTTTGGTGATGTGTGGTAGAGTGAGGTGTATGTTTGGTTTTTTAAGGAATAATAGGAAATAAAATTAATTTATAGGGAAGTGTTTGTGTGGGTTTATAGGATTTAATTTGTTGCCAAGTGGGGTAAAGTGTTTTTTTTTTATTATTTGTGCTGTGGTAGTAGAGTTAGTAGTGGATTCAATTCTAAGTATGGCTGGGTGAGTGGGATTGTAGTGTTTAAGTTTGATGTAGTATTGGCACGTGGGGAGGTGTCTTTTGATTGTTAGAGGTGGCATGTTAGCTTCTGCCCAAGTGGCGAGGTTTGGGCAGCCAGCTTTAAGACCCAGGGTAAGTCTGATGGCGCGTGTTTGCATAGTTTCAATTTTATTGATTTGTGTGTTTGAAGCAGTGTTGAGTGTTGGGAGGCCATACTCTAGTCTAGAGTTGATAAATGCTTTGATGAAAGTAAGCATTACTTTATCGCTGGCCCCCCATGACACTCTTGTGATGCAATTTAATATGTTCTATGCTCCAATGCATGTGGATTTTATGTTATTAATGTGTTGTTTCCAGGTAAGCTTATGGTCTATTGTTAGCCCTAAATATTTGTAATGGGTGACAGTGGGAATGGTGCAATTGTCAATTGTAATATTTGGTGAATTGGTAGGTAAGTGTTTACGTGTAATGGGTAAGACCGCAGAGTTAGGTGCTGAGATGGCAAGTCCCCATTTTGTAGTAAAGTCAAGAACCTGGTTGACTGCATTTTGTAATGTGGTTTGTATGCTGTTGATGTTAGTTTCAAAGGTCCAGAGCACTATATCATCTGCAAAGATGGAGCATGTGATTTTATTGTTGAAAATAGTTGGGAGGTCATGTAGTAAGATGTTGAATAATGCGGGGGGGAAACCACACTGCCCTGTGGTAATCCTCTGTTGAGTTTATGTGGGTCGGATAGGGTAGTCCCCAGCTTGACTTTAATTTTTCTGTGTGTGAGGAAATTTTAAAAAAATTCAAAAATGTTTCCTGTGATGCCTAGTTGATGTAATTTGTAGAGTATGTTGGTGTGTGAGGCAGTATCAAAAGCAGAGGTGAGGTCTAAAAAGACACAACAAAGTATTCCTTTTTTATTTAAGGCTAGTTCAGCAGATGTGATAATGTCAAAGAAATTATCTGTGGTTGACCTGTGCTCTCTAAAGCCAGTTTGGCAAGTGGGGAGTGTATTTGTTTGTTGGAGGAAGAATTTTAGTCTGGAGAGCACCATTCTTTCTAGAACTTTGAGAATACATGATGTTAATGCAATTGGTCGATAAGAGGAAATTTCTGATGCTGGTTTATGTGGTTTCAAAATTGGGATAATGTGTATATCTTCCCATTCAGTGGGGAAGTTGTGAGAGTTCCAGCATTCATTGTATATGTTAAGCTTAGTGCTTTTGTGCCAAAGTTTTTTTATAGTGTTATAGGTGATGTTGTCAGGGCCAGGTGTGCTCTTTTTATTGGCCTGGTGTATGGCTGTGGTAAGTTCGTTGGGTGTGAAGGGTGTGTTGAGTGCGAGTAGTTTGCATGGTATCGTTTGTTTAATTGTGTCATTCATGTGGGTGCAATGTGTATAGTTAGAGGCTGGCCATCTCGGTGATTCATGCCATTGAGTCACGTGGTTTACGGGCACCATGTTTTGTCGAACCGTGAGTCAGCTTACTTTTTAATTTTATTATTTATTTATTTATTTATTATTTTTTTATTTATTATTTATTTATTTATTTCATTATTTTTTTTTATTTTTTTTTGTCCAGCCTATGAGTCAGTTTATGTGCCAAGTTAAAACTTCTCAGTTGTAGTTTTATATATTTCAACCACTCTTTTTTGTCTATGAAAGCTGTCATATTTTATGAATGCCTCACTGCGCTGCATTTGGACATAAATATTTCACTCAAAGAAATAAATTAATGAATATTTTTTTTTCGAGAAACTCCATCAGAAGACGGAAATCGGCTGCAAAAGTGAAATGAGCTAACTAAAAACAAACATATACTTTCTTTTAAGGTTCGTTTGAAAAACGAGCTAATGTTTTCACTTTGTCGTCTGCCTATGCCAGTATTTGTTCGTCTGTCTGTCCGTCTCTCTGTTAAATGTTGTCTGTCCATCTGTCTTTCCAGCTGTCTGTCCGTCTATAGACAATCTTTTTTTTTTTTTACTTTTAGAGCTAAATGAAAAATTCTTTTTGGGTTGGATAGGTGTCGAACAAATATTGTGATTAGCAATTTTCGAAATTTTCAATAGCTATAATAGCGCCCTATAGCGGTGGAAAATGATGGAAAATGCTAAAATTTTAATAAAATATTGCAAATAAACTGTATACACTAGTAATCCGAAATTTTGGTAGTACAGTGTTATGGTCAGAAGGTTTACAAGGACAACAAGGCTTTGCCCTCTGAACTAAAAGGGGGTGCGAAAATGAAATTTTTTTTAAAGAGATAAATGAAACAATATATATGCATTTTTTTTACAGACCTTAAACAAAATATTAATGATTTAAACAATATTTGATAATCTCAGCATTACCTGTAGACGTTTAAACATCTATAAATCAATAAATGTTTTTGTGAAAAAAATTTCGCCGACATACGGGATTCGAACCCGTATCTTTCTAGAAACATGCCAGAGTATTCTAATCTGTTGAACTAATGCCGTCTTAGTCTTTTTTCCACTAATAATGACTATTACTCTTCCCGTGAATTTTGGGCTCCACCTTTAGCGCCATCTATGATCTCGGGTGGCAACTATTTCTTTTTTTGTGCTCTGAGTAAGATGGAAATAAATAATGAAGTCACATCACGCAATTTAGAGTTATTAATGATTTTAACAATATTTGATAATCTCAGCGTTACCTGTAGTCGTTTTAAACGTCTATATATCAATAAATGTTTTCTTGTGAAAAACGCCGGCGTTAGTTCAACAGGTTATAATACTCTGGCATGTTTCTGGAGAGATTCGGGTTCGAATCCCGTATGTCAGCAAAATTTTTTTCACAAAAATATTAATATTTACATTTTTCGAATCTCCATCAGTTGGAATTTCCAGTGTTAAAGAGTGCTAAAGGAGGTAAATAAAAACTCGAAAGGCGATCTCTAGCGGAGGAATAAAGCTGGAAAATACCAAATCTTTAAATAAATATTGCAAACGATGTATTTTTACTAGAAACTTAAAGTTTTGGTCATAGAGTGTAATGATCAAGTGGTTTACACTAATAGTAATGATTCGTCCCGTTGCTAAAATGCAGCTCTTTTCTGCTTTAAGAGATAAATGAAAAACTTTTTTGCACATTACAGGTACTAATAAAATATTAATAGTTTATTTTCTTAATTATACAGTTGTTCGAATTTCCATTGCCAGAGAGTATTGAAAGTGTAAAATGACTAGACGAACGCATATCGCCTCTGGCACATATGGGAATCTCGTTTTCAAAGAGAATGAAGTTCTTCCTTTGCCTACTTTTTCAGCCCTTAAAAGTTTAATTATGGATGTTCGTGTTGTTTTTTTGCTGAGGTCCCGCCATCCTCATGGACCTTCTACTATTGCGTATAAACTGACAGCCTCCTGTCAGACATTTGTACAAGCAACTGCTTGAGGGATTATTTATTTATTTTTTTATTGTGTGATGGGGGAAATGCACATAGTAGTATTTTATTAGTAATTATAAAACACAAAAAGTATTTGTCTTTCAGTTCTTAAATTTAAAAAGTTGCTTTTCTCTCGCTCCTCTGAAAATAGTGGGCAGATCATTGCTGTCAGTGGAATTTCTACCATAACAGAACTCTACACGACGAAATTTCTACCATAAACAGAGCACTTGAAACATTCGTTAACTGTTTTACAGTTTCGATATTTATTGATCTCTAGTGATATAAATTAAAACTACCTTTGAAAATTCGAATTACAATAATACACTTTTCTGTTAAAACAAAAAGTTACATTTACCTCCCCCCCTCCCCCCGGGTCTAAAGGACCAAGTGATTGTTCCAATGCTTAAATCTGCTAGTTCTTCATAAAGTTATATGTATGCAAAATGTAAAATAAAAACTGAATTACCAGGAAATACATCTGATCCACTCCGTAAAGGAATAAATTGAAGGTTTGCAAAATTTAATATATGTACTACAGTATAGAAAAGATGTCTGCCGGATGGTTTAGTGAAAAGCTCTGATGCTGCGTCAAGGCACCATCCATGTCAGTGTGTTTTGCTCTAACCTGGAGAAAACCCTTCCACACATAGGCAGTTAGTGTGGAAGGAAAAAGAGGGATCAACTCGTCGGAGGACGACCCCAATCAGGGGTCGAAATATTAGGAAAGTTACTCGCAAGTAAGTGAATCCATTGGTCTTAAGTTTTTAATGTATAATACACTACCCATTCTAAGAGAGCCATGAATACATTATTACCATAAAACTTTTATTAAAGCCTACATCAAAATTTATTTTCTATTGAGTGACTGGGTGAATTTAATGGAAATATTTTATGGTGTCTTGGGCAACATCTAATTTAAAATGGTTAGACCTTGTTCTCATCAGCAGAAACCTCGCTCGAATGATGCACCTTTGCTTCTCGACAAGCGCCTGTCCACTAGAGCTTTCGCCACTAATGGCTGGTGATCAGGAAGGTCTGCTGACTCACAAGAATGAATGGTCCGAAGTGAGCATTTGTTCACTTTAAAAATGGGGGAAAAAACTGAACCTCAACCCTCTACCACGAATTAACAAGGTTCCAGCTGATGTAGGAGGCAATCTACACCTTCACCTACTCAGTCATCTGACCCAGGTGACCCCTTAACCCTATAAATCACACTTCCCATCAATCCAACGGCATCCAGTAAGCCATTGGAGACAGTCAGTGTGTGTTAGAAAACGTATCCTTAAACAATCATTACATTCTTATTCGAGATAATTTTCGTTTCTTTGGATTCTTTAGATAGAAGTTATGATTCGCACGGAGCCACTTTGTGGTAGCTTTATCTGAACAGCAAATGACGAGTGTGGATTACTGATCTCCCACTTGATCCAAACACTTAACTGATAGCTAGGTAAATCTAATTGGCAAATATGTGGTTTGAAAACGGATTACCAACAATGGAGTTTTTATAGTCTTCAGTCGGTTAACTGTTGTATTATGCAACCCCCTCCCCCCCTATCCAACGGATAAAGGATCCCTAATAGGATATCTCCCTATCCATGGGAAATATTCGAAATTTCAATCTCCCTGTATACAAAAGTGGAGAGGCTATGCAGCTAAAGGCTGAACAAGATCAGGCCTCACAAGCTACTAAACTTAACATACTTTTCAGCGCGAAAAGACCTATGGGAAAGCAATACTCAAAACTCGCGAAATTATGGCTATCCACACTAATTTAAAAGCAAAATAATTAAAACACTAAATTTGTTCACACTATGAAACCGTTTTTCAAATTTTTACATACGTGGCCCGAAGCCCGATGTCTGTTCTGTGTTCTTAGAACACAATTCAGATAATTGATTCAATCCCCAACAGCATGGCCAATGGGAACAGAAGGCAACACGTTCTCATTGGGTAGAAGAACGTGTAACATTTCATACTAAATTTCGAGGAGTCAATAAATAACCTCTATTCTTCTGGAGTATGTGTCATGTGGAGGGATTTGAATAAACCGTCAACATATTTGCAAGTAACTAGGTGACCTACCGTGGTAAAGAAAAATATCAGATCCTTTTCGCGTCTACGATATGCGCTTTCACATTTCTGTCAAGGAGATTCCGCTGCTGCAGTCTGGATACGAGAAGTTCTGCCTTGCTCTTTGACAGCTGAGAGTCCAACTCGTTTTGTGTGATCTTGTCTGGTGAATCCAATGTTATGGGTGTGAAGTCGGGATCTACAGATGCTATTTCCTGTGTTCTGGTCTCTTCCTTCTCTTCCTCCTCTGAGTCCACATTGCAATGTTCTGGTGGCTTCGGGACCAGCAAGTTTTTTTCCCATGTGGCACTGGGAGGAAGGCAGATTTATTGTCTGATTTTTATTTTCAGTAATACCATTTCCAAGCGAAGGTGTCATACAAAAGTAACATCACTCACGTGATTGGACGGTTCCTGCCATATCATAGGAATGGCAAATGGCATTGGCTGCCTATTGCCATGTAGCCAGCTGTGAAGATGTGTTGCAGAACTATTGCGCCCAGCTATAGGCGGAACCCAGCTCCTCTGTTCATTCCCGATCTTACACTTAAAGCAAAGATGGCAGGCCTTTTTGATGACAGGCGTTACTTCACGCTTCTGTGACGTAAAAGTAACCGTGATATCCTAGAATCAATGAGTGTCAATCGAGGGATGGGGGGAATCTTAGTCGGGCGGGGTGGCTCAGTCGGTAGCGCGCCAGGCTCGTAATCTGTAGTTCCCAGGTTCGAGTCCCAGCTGGGTCAACGTTGAGATTTATCTCCGCAAAATTCCCAGCCCTGCCCACGGTCAGTAGGAGACACAGATGGGCCTGGAAAGGCCGCCGTCCGTCGGATGGGACGTTAAGCCGTGGGCCCGTGTGCGGGAGAGCCATACCCTGTGCACGTTAAAGAACACACTGGATGGCCTTGACGGGAGGCTACCATCTGTCTTCTAACAGCTGTTCCAGTGAGTCCCCTTCCCCAACCTTCTCTGAACCTTCGGGGTCCATGTGACCTGGCCATTTAGCCCATAGTGTGCAAAAAAGTGCCGCTCAGAGGTAAAACAACCCAACCCGGAATCTTAGTTCATTAAATTGCTTTTGTCTTCAAAACAAAAAACGGCTGCTTTTCTGCCAAAAAGGCGTAAATAAAGTTGGGAAGTCCATTATTTCGCCAGTAGACCTCTTAGTGCGAGAAGGAGCCCTACCTCATACATCACCCTCCCTAGAGACATTTTCTGGATTCTCCTCTGCGCTGAAGGGTATCTGGCATGATCGTGGAAATGACGTTTGAGATCCTGTTGTTCGGGTTTGGGAAGATCAGCAGCAGGATTAGTTGACACGATATCTTTCACATAGCATCAAAGAGTCAAAAGGGGTTGAATTTGGGAGCTACGGAGGCCCAACGATTGGTCCATTTAGAGCAATTCAACTCTCAAGCAATTCTCTGTTCAAAATGTTCCTTACAAGACAAGACCAATCAGGGAGTGACCCAATCTATCTTGTTGAAACAAATTCCATGTTTTCTGATTCCCCAACAGGACTTCCACTATCACTCCAGATATGCTTCAACGAACGAGCATCTATTTAGATTGATTATAGACTTGCTCGTACAACAAATAGTGTTCGTGAAGGTGTGGCATAAAAAAACTTTTTATTGTTGCAGCATTAGTATAAAAAAAGTTGATTATTTCATGAGTTATTAATTTTGTGGACATCCTGTACAGGGTCGGATTTAAGGGAAGGGGAGGGTCAAGAGGATCATGACCTCTGTCACTTTGAGAATGCTAGTAAGAGAAGTTGGGTTGTTTTGGGTTGTTTTACCTCTGATCGGCACTTTTTTGCACACCATGGGCTAAATGGCCAGGTCACATGGACCCCGAAGGCTCAGAGAAGGTTGGGGGAGGGGACCCACTGGAACAGCTGTTGGGAGACAGATGGTAGCCTTCCGTCAAGGCCATCCAGTGTGTTCTTTAACGTGCACAGGGTATGGCTCTCCCGCACACGGGGTCACGGCTTAACGTCCCATCCGACGGACGGCGGCCTTTCCAAGCCCATCGGTGTCCCCTACTGACCGTGGGCAGGGCGGGGAATTTTGCGGAGATAAATCTCAACGCTGACCCAGCTGAGACTCAAACCTGGGAACTACAGATTACGAGCCTGGCGCGCTACCGACTGAGCCACCCCTAGTAAGAGAAGTAAAAAATCAATTTACGTAAATGTACATCTTTCCAGAAAACTTTAAAGACCTGCAGAACAAAGGGGGAAATGTTACACTTCAATGGAATTCTACTCTGTTGCCCCATCTGACCCCCCCCCCCCCTCACCTGAAAGTGAAATTGCTAAAATGACTTTTTCCCAGCTCGATCAAATTACTTGTTCCCTTCATCCTTTATTTATTTTATAAATCCGGACCTGATCTGATAAAAATAATTTTATTATCACTGTAAACAGAGGATTCTTAGCATAGTGGTTTTGTCTCTAACACAACTGAATGGAAATCAAATAGCACACGGGGTGTAATGTTAATAGCAGAAGGAAGGGTAAATAAAAGTTCAGACTGTGTATTCTGGGCAATGTTCGAATTAAAATACAGAAGTTTAAATTAATTATATTTTCTTTTGAATTCCGGTAACATTTCCTATTACTTTTTCGCTGTATTAGAATTTTGTTACAGGTTCCATCTCTACCTATGCATATGCCTGACTTTTTATGGATATGCCATAAATTTTATGGATATTTTACGCATATGCCTGACTATATATTTATATTTTATCATCAGAGCTTTTTTATGATTGGAAAGATGGACGGCTTACTGAAAAGTTCTGATCCATGTCAGAGTGTTTTGCTCTAACCTGGAGAAAACCTCTTCACACATAGGCAGCTAGGAAAAAGAGGGATTAAGACACCACAAAATGTGCATTAAAGGTAGGCGCTCACTGGCCGGCAACCGACGCACGGCACTGCCCCTAGGAATTGCCGTTTCCTCTGCTACCTCGCTCACTTGTGCGGATTGGCCCACGGAATCTTATGATTCAGCTAGCTGCGCGCGCATTTAAAGTGGGAGTGGGGCAGTTGCAGCTTCCTCGTTTCGTTCAAAGCTTATGACTTGAATGCGTGAATTTTTAAGGTTGAGTGATAAAATTAACTTAAAATGAGAAGTTTTGATGAAGAATTGTTTGTTTCGGAATCAATTTGTGAAGAAGAAGAAAGGAGGGTTAAGAAGAGAAAGAAAAGATTTTGGATGCATATGTCAAAAACGAATGGAGTTCGGGGAATTCCACTGTTTGTTCAAAGAAAAATCAAAACTCTAAATTTTTCAATTATTTTAGAATGACTCATAAAAAATTCAGGAAACTACTCAATTACTAAGGGCGGAAGAATATTTACCTAAATATCTTTTAAGCAAAAATTTAAAGTTTTTCTGTTATTGTAAATAAATATATATACCCCCTCAAGCAGCTGCTTGCCACAGACACACTTCTACTGTGGCCTGTCAATTTATATGCCACAGTATGAGAGGATGGCAGGACCTCAGCAGAAGAACAACACACACATCCATGCCTTACCCGGGGCTCGAACCCAGGTCCCGTAGATCAGTAATCAAGCTCGCTAACCACTCGGCCACGGAACAACAACAACAACAACAACAAAAGAAAACATTCTTTTACTGTCCTTCATTTGTAAATATTTTAATAAGATCATGCAAAAAAAACTCAATAAATATCAAAACTTTTCAAAGAAAATTAATTTTATTAATGTTAAATTTATTACCATTTAAATATGGGGTTATATTTTACTTCAGAAAAATCAAATTACGAAAAATCATTCACTTGTGATTAAAATGCCCTAATATTTCGGTCCCTAATTAGGGCATTCCTTGGGGGATGACTCGAACTGTGATCTTTGGGTGTGACGTATGAAAGCAGTCCAAAGGCCATCCTTCGATTGTGTACCTAATAAAGAATTTTTAGTCTCTTTAGTTCAATAACACTAAGACAGCCATGAACATACACAGTTGTATCAGAATAACATGACCACCTACCTAATAATGGGAATAACCACCCTTGGCCTGGATGACAGCGGCGAGACGGCGTGGCATGGATGCAATGAGGCCCCGGCAGTTTGCCACAGGCACACGTGCCCATTCGGACACGTGTGCCTGTGAGAGCACGGAGGTTCCAGAGATGACGTGATTGTGGGTCCGCACGCCAAACCTGTTGATCCAAATGATCCCACAAGTGCGCTATGGGACTGAGATCAGGCGATTTTGACGGCCAAGGGAGAACAGAGACATCCCTGTCGTGTTCCTGGAACCAGTCACGCACCACCTTAGTGACATGGCAGGACGCACTGTCCTGTTGGTAGACACCATCACCACCAGGGTAAATATCCAACATGAAGGGATGCATGTGGTCAGCGAGGATGGAAAGGTAGCCATTCAGAGGTACCAGCAGTCCCAGGTCATACCAGAGAAACATCCCCCAGACATTCACATTGCCTGTACTTGACTGACAAGCGTGTGCGCGGGTGGCGTTGATTCCGTGTGCAACATTCCATGCGTAACAGGGTTCACTCTACTGTTATCGGGGACCGAGTTTTTTTTCTTTTGTATGATAAAAATTGTAACAAAATCTCTTCTTGAATAAATAGTAATCAAATCAGATATTAAAGCCTGTCACATTCCGTTCTGCCATCCGAGAAACATTATTCGAGAAAATTTTGATCATCCATATACAAATCGAAATCTATACATCCACAAAAATGCATCTGCCAATGGACCAATGGGGACCTTAAAAGAGCACTGAGTGAAACATTGACTGAGCGAAAACGACACGGACATCTACCGACATGGAATAGAAAAACTCATCCCATGATATGACAAGTGTTCAATCTGTGGAGACTGTCGAAAGAGAATGGGGATGAGGATGGAATTCCCTTGCATGGAGACTCTCGAAAGAGAATGGGGATGAGGATGGAATTCCCTTGCACGGAGACTGTCGAAAGAGAATTGGATTAGAGGGGAATTCCCCTGCATGGAGACTGTCGAAAGGGAATGGGATGAGGGTGGAATTCCCTTGCATGGAGACTATCGAAAGATAATGGGGATGAGGGTGGAATTCCCTTGTATGGAGACTGTCGAAAGGGAATGGGATGAGAGTGGAATTCCCTTGCATGGAGACTGTCGAATGGGAATGGGATGAGAGGGGAATTCAATTGCATGGAGACTGTCGAAAGAGAATGGGGATGAAGGTGGAATTCCCTTGCATGGAGACTGTCGAAAGAGAATGGGATGAGAGAGGAATTCCCTTGCATGGAGACTCGAAAGAGAATGGGATGAGAGGGGAATTCCCTTGCATGGAGACTGTCGAAAGGGAATGGGATGAGAAGGGAATTCCCTTGCATGGAGACTGTCGAAAGGGAATGGGGATAAGAGGGGAATTCCCTTGCATCATCCATATTAGGGATTGTAATGAAAAAAACCTCCCACTCTCTACCTAGTAAACTTACTTTAAGACAGACTATTTTTATGTGGTGATGGGATCCTACTCATGCCTTTGGAAGTAATGGTTGAATCCCAGTACAGATTTAGCCTTGAGGTGTTTCTGATGAAATTGAAAAGCGAACCACGCGTTCGTTTTATCCTTGAAGAAAAAGACAATTTTGTCTGAGTCAAAAAAAAAGTTTTTTTTTAATATTCCTAATTATTGAGTGTCTTGTATTTTCAGCGACGTCTGCTCTGCGACTGAAAGAGATCCAGGACTGAAAGAGATCCAGGAGCCGCCCTTGTTGGCCACGATGTCGTGCTCTCTTGCAACATAGACCTCGAGGGAGATCTGCTCTACAGCTTCAAGTGGTACAAGGATAACGTCGAATTTTATCGTTACATGCCGAAGGATTACCCAAATAAACACTTTTTCCCAATCCCAGGAGTCAAAGTTGACGTAAGTTGTCTGTCTTTTAACATTTTCACCTCCAGGCGAATATTTCTAAATGTATACATTTATATTGCAATGCATTTTGTTTCGGTGTCGTAAACTACAGATACGGGACAGAAAAATGGAAACATTTCCATGTTAAGTCATTCCATGAGAGTCAAATTCGAAGTTCCGTAATTTCTACAAGAAGTTTTTTTATAGAAAAATAGGACTAGATAAATTTAAATATCATTCAAATCTATCTAAATCTAGATTTCCGACAATATCTGTTAGGTATTTAAAGAGCTATGGAAACTGAAATACTTAGCAACAAAGTCAGGTCTAAGAAACGTGTATGAAATTGACAATTATTGAAATAACTATTTGCACAAAAATCTGAAACATACACTTATTTTATTAAAAAAAATAATAAATACCCCCTGAAGCAGCTGCTTGCCACAGAGGTCTGACAGGAGCCTGTCAGTATACAGTATATGCCATAGTATAAGGTCTGCGGGGATGGCGGGACCTCAGCAGAAAGACAACACAAACGTCTATGCCTTACCCGGGACTCGAACCCAGGTCCCTTAGATCAGTAGCCAAGAGCACTAACCACTCTGCCACGGGACAGCGCATATTTTATTAAATGGTTTGAAACGATACTTATTTCTTAAGTTTGAATTAACTTCTGAGATTCACCTCGAAGCTAAGGGAAACTCCGACGTTAAGGCAGAGGTTGCGGCTGGGGTTACAACTGCAATGGGCTCTATCTGGCTCAGTGGGATCTGACGCTTCTTCGGTCACTAACTAGGAACAAGACTCGGAACCACACTCGGACTCAACGCAATATTCTTTTGCCGGATCTCAAAAATCTTCCGAAGTATTACGACAAAGTTTGCCATTGGCTCTTTGGATAAGATGCCCAAATGCTTATAACCTTATTTGGACATGGTAAGGGATCATGGTTAAACATTCAATCTTTCGACTGCCTAAATTAAGACGAGCAATCAAAATAAAATGTGAAAAAATTTCATGTCAATAATATTTTCTGTATACATTTTCTGTATGGAACTTTAAGTCGTGGCTCCGTGAGAGGAAGGCCAAACATTGTGCACGTTAAAGAACACACTGGACGTTCCTCAGCGGAAATTTCTATCTGTCTCTTAACAGGTGGAGCCAATTTCCTTTTGCAACCTTCTCTCAGCCCTTGGGGTTCCTTCCAGCCTCGCCATTTAGCCCATTTTGCATTGAGAAGTAAAACAACTCAATATCCCAAGTTCTGTAAATCTCTCTGTCGAATGACTTCAAAGAAGAAGCTTGGGTTGGGTTGTTTTACCTCTGAGCGGCACTTTTTTGCACACCATGGGCTAAATAGCCAGGTCACATGGACCCCGAAGGCTCAGAGAAGGTTGGGGGAGGGGACCCACTGGAACAGCTGTTGGGAGACAGATAGTAGCCTCCCGTCAATGCCATCCAGCGTGTTCATTAACGTGCACAGGGTATGGCTCTCCCGTACACGGAGCCACGGCTTAACGTCCCATCCGATGGACGGCGGCCTTTCTAAGCCCATCGGTCTCCCCTACTGACCGTGGGCAGGGCGGGGAATTTTGCGGAGATAAATCTCAACGCTGACCCAGCTGGGACTCGAACCGGGAACTACAGATTACGAGCCTGGCGCGCTACCGACTGAGCCACCCCCGCTCCTCAAAGAGGAAGCATTCTGAAGAATTTTAACATTGCAGTCATTACAGGAAATGACTCAATATCATTCAGTTGTTCAAAAAAATGTGTAAAGTCTGTGAAAAATATTATTAGGTTGCTCGTCTTAATCTGTCTAAATTAAGACGAGCAACCAAAATAATATGCAGCTCCTGGGAAATCAGAGTAAAAAGTGGCAGAGAGAGAGGATAAATGGTGAAACAATTCTTTGGCTGGATTCTTTTATCGTTTGCTTTGTCCCTTCACATTATAACGCGGATTTTATATTCTTATCTTCCCGCCCGTGGCCGAGTGGTCAGCTTGCTTGGCTATCGACCAAATAGACCTGGGTCATCGAGTCCCTGGTAAGGCATGAGTCTTCGTGTTCTTTTTCTGCAGAGGTCCCACCATCCTCACAGACCTTCTACTTGTGACGTTTCAACTGGCAGGCTCATGTCAGATTTCTGTGGCAAGCACCTGCTTGAGGGAATTTTTTTTAATTTAATTTAGGAGTTCTGTGTATTGTCATACTGAATGATTTAGTCCTTTTTTGTACATTTGGTATTATCATCCATACTCTTTTAATCACTGATGTCTTCTAAAGATGTGTGATTGCAATGCATTTAAAAATGGAACGAAACATCGAATGGTTTCTTTTCTTTCCTGAAAAGGCAGAGAAATCCACCGAGAATTCTGTGTATCTAAAGAGCGTCGACTTCTCCACAGCTGGGACCTACAAATGCGAAGCTTCTGCAGATTTTCCTTCCTTCAGCAGTGTCGAAGCGGAGAAGCGAATGGGAGTCGGAGGTAAGAGCCTTTTTATTTTTGTACCTACCTCACTTATCCGGTACAGTCGCTCAAAAAAAATCTGAACAATACGGTTGATTACAGAATTCAGAAAAAATATCTGAAGCGTGTACAGCAACTGTACGCGCTCCAGTTACCGTTCACAGCAAACTGGAGCGGTAACTGCACAGCTCAATATCTCCGTGAGTGAGCCCACACGATCTAGTATCAAAATAATATGACCACCTACAGTCGCTCAAAAAAATATCGGAACACTATGGTTGATTACAGAATTCAGAAAAAATATCTGGCAACGATTTTTTTAGAAATTAGTGATCTGGCAACTTTCATGTCACGTGACACAAAGGTTGCCAGATCACTAATTAGCATCACCCATAGCATCGTTGTAAAAAGAGAATTTGGTTGTGGAGATCTGATAGTGTCATATTTTCATTGGGTGACCATACCGACTTTCTTGCGTTTCATGGAGGTTTTATGAATCTTTATAGATATCGGAATGGAATCTTTAATCGCTGTGTCAAGCCTTATGCTGAAGCAGTAGCTGACGATTTTCTCCTAATGAACGATAAGGCCAATCTACACTGAGCAAGACTGGCTGACCAATACCTTGAGGAAGATATCCAACAAATGGAGCTGCCTGCCAACCCTGCAGATGTCAACTAAAAACATTTCATAGAATACCCTCTGATGATGTCGTTCTTATTGCTCAATGCCTTAATTCCCTTTCCATTCTCTGCATTATTCTTTCGAAGACATGAAACGACTCTGTCAGGCCTACATTAGTTCTAAAGGAAACCACATACCCTATTGACTATACCTTTTGTATTCCAAACCACCTCCCCTATTCCACGTCTTTCCCTTTATTCGTTAGTTTTAGGGTACATTTAAATCAGTTTGGCCTAAATTTTTGTGATGTCACATTATGTTTGTATCTTCCTCAGACATTTGATTGAATGTGTCGAAATCTATTTCGCAATGTGCATTTATTAATTCGTTCTAGATTAGCAGCAGAACCGGATAAAGAAAAGATTAAGGAGTTGGGGTGCAATCGACAGAATGGATTTCCATTGCATCGTATCATTTTCCCCCTTCGTTTTAGAGGTTTAAAAAAAAAATTCATAGAAAAAATTCGTGAAATATGCTCAGGTTTAATAATTCTTGGCCTCCATTCGCCTTAAGAGCATTCTCAAAGAGGGAGGGGGGATTCCCCCCTAAATCTGGTCCTCATTAATCTGGTCCTCATTAATCTGGTCCCCCTAAATCTGGTCCTCATTAGCAGTATATATTCATGACCCACAGCGAATGTTTCTACTCCTTATTCATTATCAACAAGTAAGTTTACAGATGTGCTCCAACTTTTATTCTTTCATTTAACTTTATTTTTAAACTATTTTTACCACCTTTAATTTTAACTCTCATCTTGATGCTCACGTAAACTACAGCGTGAGAATTACGCCCCCAACTACGTCGAACGAACCTAACTTAAAAATAAGGAATAAGTTGTTGTAATTAAGAGGAATTGGAGTGTGAAGAAAAACGTCGTTTGTTTTAGCCTGTACGGTATAGTAAAAAAAAGAAGAGACGTTTTATTTGATGTGTTAGCGGTAGATTGAATAAGTTTATAAGTGTTGAACCTGTTAGCGGACTGCAAGAAAAAGAAGGATGCTTAGGATATTCAAAATGTGACTGAGGTGATTATATGTTAGTCGAACAAACAGAGCAGATCTAAACTTTTCTGTAGGAAGCGTTCATCATTATATTTAGTTGTTGAGTAATTGGTAAGGTTATTCTCGATAGATTGCAGGTTGTTTGTGCCACTTATCGACTGATGTAAAAACCTTATATTATGCTTTTTGTGTAGGTAGTAAGAAGGGTAACAAGGTGCTAAGTTCTTTTGAAGATTTATTTTCATACTGAAATATGTTTATATTAGTTGAGTTTATATAAATGTTTTTATTTTCATTTATGTACTGTTTATTTATGTAATTCATACTTTTGTAATAAATTGCATTTTTTTTTTGAATTCCTGTTCAGTTTCCATCCGTTTAATTCATAACAGTGTTGTAAGGGAGATTATCTGTTTCTTAAGAATTGTGTGCTTGTGAAGTGAATGAATTGTTGTTGTTTCCTTCTGTTTGTTTACTCCCTTTAGTATTCGTGAACAGCATAGCAAGTACAGACAGCAGACGATCCCTGCTTCTTCAGTTCCTGTTAATGGCATCCGTTCTCTGGATTCTTTAATGCAAGTGTATAATATTCTTTGTACTGCCTCCTTGAAAGAACAAAATTTCATTGCTACTACGCAGTTCTGTTTATACAATTTGCAAAAAATAATAAAAGCTTTTTGCATTATCCATCTCTTTGTGCTTCCAATGTGTTGTTGTTTGCTTTCAACCGGTTCCAGTGTATTCCATTGCTACAATAACTACACTGGTGTCCAAAAGCTAAGCCTGTGATACAAATGTTGCAAGATCTCGCAAACACGCAATTCAAATGCTATGAAATTTGGAGGAACAATGCATTGTTAGGTTGTATGACCTCTGAGCGGCACTTTTTTGCACATCATGGGCTAAATGGCCAGGTCACAAGGACCCCGAAGGCTCAGAGAAGGTTGAGGGAGGTGACCCATTGGAACAGCTGTTGAGAGACAGATGGTAGCCTCCCGTCTCTGCTTAACGTCCCATCCGATGGACGGCGGCCTTTCCAAGCCCATCGGTGTTCCGTACGCAGGGTATGGCATCAGTTACAAGACACTATGCGTATCAGTAAACCGATCTATATCGATATAATAATCGTAATCGTTTAAGTCTCCGATATCGTGCTTTCGGCCACGCCCCCCTCTCGAAAAGTCCCGATTTTTCTTCATTACAAACACCCTTTGACCCAACTGTGTTAGGGGGTTAAGGCATGGATGTATGTGTCGTTTTTCTGCTGAGGTCCCGCCATTTTCACAGACCTTCTACTTGGCGCATAAACTGACAGCCTCCTGTCAGACCTCTGTGGCAAGCAGCTGCTTGAGGGGGTATATATATATACAAATCTTAGGAATAAAAAATATCAGAGTAATTGGAAATACTTTCCCAATCTTAGAACTAAATGAAATAGACCAAGAAATAAATTTTTTTCGCACATTCTCAACCACGTTTTATTGGCGGACGGAAAAAACATTTAAAAAGTGAAAAGTTCAACAAAATAAATTTCCAAATTAGGAATCACACGTCTCTGAAAAATAATATGTAATAAACATGAATATAATAAAAATTAATGTGATAGACATTGATTTTTCTAATCCCTAGTAACTTTATCACTCAATGCATTTTATCCTCAGAACGCTGACTCAGCTGGGACTCGAACCTGGGAATTGCAGATTACGATCCTGGCTATACCGACTGAGCCACCCCCGCCGAAATGCATTGTTATATGACACAATAGGTAATGGGGCATACAGCAAACCAATCGGTTGACTTCCATGGGTTTTGCAAATAAATTCAGGACTCTCCATAGGCAAAGGGAAGCAGAACGGAGTGGTTAATAAGGAGTGTTCTGACCCCAAACAGCTACAAAAGCATCACAACGACCTCTCATACTGTTTGCATGGCTGGCCATGAGGACTGGGTAGTAGTAAGTGAAGGGCTTTATCACTCAATGCATTTTATCCTCAGAAAGCTCACTCAGCTGGGACTCGAACCTGGGAATTGCAGATTACGATCCTGGCGATACCGACTGAGCCACCCCTGCCCAAATGCATTGGTATATGACACAATAGGTAATGGGGCATACAGCAAACCAATCGCTTGACTTCCATGGGTTTTGGAAATAAATTCAGGACTCTCCATAGGCAAAGGGAAGCAGAACGGAGTGGTTAATAAGGAGTGTTCTGACCCCAAACAGATACACAAACATCACAACGACCTCTCATACTATTTGCATGGCTGGCCATGAGGACTGGGTAGTAGTAAGTGAAGGGCTTTATCACTCAATGCATTTTATCCTCAGAAAGCTCACTCAGCTGGGACTCGAACCTGGGAATTGCAGATTACGATCCTGGCGATACCGACTGAGCCACCCCTGCCCAAATGCATTGGTATATGACACAATAGGTAATGGGGCATACAGCAAACCAATCGCTTGACTTCCATGGGTTTTGCAAATAAATTCAGGACTCTCCATAGGCAAAGGGAAGCAGAACGGAGTGGTTAATAAGGAGTGTTCTGACCCCAACAGCTACACAAGCATCACAACGACCTCTAATATTGTTTGCATGGCTGGCCATGAGGTCTGGGTAGTAGTAAGTGAAGGGCTTTATCACTCAATGCATTTTATCCTCAGAAAGCTCACTCAGCTGGGACTCGAACCTGGGAATTGCAGATTACGATCCTGGCGATACCGACTGAGCCACCCCTGCCCAAATGCATTGTTATATGACACAATAGGTAATGGGGCATACAGCAAACCAATCGCTTGACTTCCATGGGTTTTGCAAATAAATTCAGGACTCTCCATAGGCAAAGGGAAGCAGAACGGAGTGGTTAATATGGAGTGTTCTGACCCCAAACAGCTACACAAGCATCACAACGACCTCTCATACTGTTTGCATGGCTGGCCATGAGGTCTGGGTAGTAGTAAGTGAAGGGCTTTATCACTCAATGCATTTTATCCTCAGAAAGCCGACTCAGCTGGGACTCGAACCTGGGAATTGCAGATTACGATCCTGGCGATACCGACTGAGCCACCCCTGCCCAAATGCATTGTTATATGACACAATAGGTAATGGGGCATACAGCAAACCAATCGCTTGACTTCCATGGGTTTTGGAAATAAATTCAGGACTCTCCATAGGCAAAGGGAAGCAGAACGGAGTGGTTAATATGGAGTGTTCTGACCCCAAACAGATACACAAGCATCACAACGACCTCTCATACTCTTTACATGGCTGGCCATGAGGTCTGGGTACTAGTAGGTGAAGGGCTTTATCACTCAATGCATTTTATCCTCAGAAAGCTGACTCAGCTGGGACTCGAACCTGGGAATTGCAGATTACGATCCTGGCGATACCGACTGAGCCACCCCTGCCCAAATGCATTGTTATATGACACAATAGGTAATGGGGCATACAGCAAACCAATCGCTTGACTTCCATGGGTTTTGCAAATGAATTCAGGACTCTCCATAGTCAAAGGGAAGCAGAACGGAGTGGTTAATATGGAGTGTTCTGACCCCAAACAGATACACAAGCATCACAACGACCTCTCATACTGTTTACATGGCTGGCCATGAGGTCTGGGTAGTAGTAGGTGAAGGGCTTTATCACTCAATGCATTTTATCCTCAGAAAGCTGACTCAGCTGGGACTCGAACCTGGGAATTGCAGATTACGATCCTGGCGATACCGACTGAGCCACCCCTGCCCAAATGCATTGTTATATGACACAATAGGTAATGGGGCATACAGCAAACCAATCGCTTGACTTCCATGGGTTTTGCAAATAAATTCAGGACTCTCCATAGGCAAAGGGAAGCAGAACGGAGTGGTTAATATGGAGTGTTCTGACCCCAAACAGATACACAAGCATCACAACGACCTCTCATACTGTTTACATGGCTGGCCATGAGGTCTGGGTAGTAGTAGGTGAAGGGCTTTATCACTCAATGCATTTTATCCTCAGAAAGCTGACTCAGCTGGGACTCGAACCTGGGAATTGCAGATTTCGATCCTTGCGATACCGACTGAGCCACCCCTGCCCAAATGCATTGTTATATGACACAATAGGTAATGGGGCATACAGCAAACCAATCGCTTGACTTCCATGGGTTTTGCAAATAAATTCAGGACTCTCCATAGGCAAAGGGAAGCAGAACGGAGTGGTTAATATGGAGTGTTCTGACCCCAAACAGATACACAAGCATCACAACGACCTCTCATACTCTTTACATGGCTGGCCATGAGGTCTGGGTAGTAGTAGGTGAAGGGCTTTATCACTCAATGCATTTTATCCTCAGAAAGCTGACTCAGCTGGGACTCGAACCTGGGAATTGCGGATTACGATCCTGGCGATACCGACTGAGCCACCCCTGCCCAAATGCATTGTTATATGACACAATAGGTAATGGGGCATACAGCAAACCAATCGCTTGACTTCCATGGGTTTTGCAAATAAATTCAGGACTCTCCATAGGCAAAGGGAAGCAGAACGGAGTGGTTAATATGGAGTGTTCTGACCCCAAACAGATACACAAGCATCACAACGACCTCTCATACTGTTTACATGGCTGGCCATGAGGTCTGGGTAGTAGTAGGTGAAGGGCTTTATCACTCAATGCATTTTATCCTCAGAAAGCTGACTCAGCTGGGACTCGAACCTGGGAATTGCAGATTACGATCCTGGCATACCGACTGAGCCACCCCTGCCCAAATGCATTGTTATATGACACAATAGGTAATGGGGCATACAGCAAACCAATCGCTTGACTTCCATGGGTTTTGCAAATAAATTCAGGACTCTCCATAGGCAAAGGGAAGCAGAACGGAGTGGTTAATATGGAGTGTTCTGACCCCAAACAGATACACAAGCATCACAACGACCTCTCATACTCTTTACATGGCTGGTCATGAGGTCTGGGTAGTAGTAGGTGAAGGGCTTTATCACTCAATGCATTTTATCCTCAGAAAGCCGACTCAGCTGGGACTCGAACCTGGGAATTGCAGATTACGATCCTGGCGATACCGACTGAGCCACCCCTGCCCAAATGCATTGTTATATGACACAATAGGTAATGGGGCATACAGCAAACCAATCGCTTGACTTCCATGGGTTTTGCAAATAAATTCAGGACTCTCCATAGGCAAAGGGAAGCAGAACGGAGTGGTTAATAAGGAGTGTTCTGACCCCAAACAGATACACAAACATCACAACGACCTCTCATACTATTTGCATGGCTGGCCATGAGGACTGGGTAGTAGTAAGTGAAGGGCTTTATCACTCAATGCATTTTATCCTCAGAAAGCTCACTCAGCTGGGACTCGAACCTGGGAATTGCAGATTACGATCCTGGCGATACCGACTGAGCCACCCCTGCCCAAATGCATTGTTATATGACACAATAGGTAATGGGGCATACAGCAAACCAATCGCTTGACTTCCATGGGTTTTGCAAATAAATTCAGGACTCTCCATAGGCAAAGGGAAGCAGAACGGAGTGGTTAATATGGAGTGTTCTGACCCCAAACAGATACACAAGCATCACAACGACCTCTCATACTGTTTACATGGCTGGCCATGAGGTCTGGGTAGTAGTAAGTGAAGGGCTTTATCACTCAATGCATTTTATCCTCAGAAAGCTGACTCAGCTGGGACTCGAACCTGGGAATTGCAGATTACGATCCTGGCGATACCGACTGAGCCACCCCTGCCCAAATGCATTGTTATATGACACAATAGGTAATGGGGCATACAGCAAACCAATCGCTTGACTTCCATGGGTTTTGCAAATAAATTCAGGACTCTCCATAGGCAAAGGGAAGCAGAACGGAGTGGTTAATATGGAGTGTTCTGACCCCAAACAGCTACACAAGCATCACAACGACCTCTCATACTGTTTGCATGGCTGGCCATGAGGTCTGGGTAGTAGTAAGTGAAGGGCTTTATCACTCAATGCATTTTATCCTCAGAAAGCTGACTCAGCTGGGACTCGAACCTGGGAATTGCAGATTACGATCCTTGCGATACCGACTGAGCCACCCCTGCCCAAATGCATTGTTATATGACACAATAGGTAATGGGGCATACAGCAAACCAATCGCTTGACTTCCATGGGTTTTGGAAATAAATTCAGGACTCTCCATAGGCAAAGGGAAGCAGAACGGAGTGGTTAATATGGAGTGTTCTAACCCCAAACAGATACACAAGCATCACAACGACCTCTCATACTCTTTACATGGCTGGCCATGAGGTCTGGGTAGTAGTAGGTGAAGGGCTTTATCACTCAATGCATTTTATCCTCAGAAAGCTGACTCAGCTGGGACTCGAACCTGGGAATTGCAGATTACGATCCTGGCGATACCGACTGAGCCACCCCTGCCCAAATGCATTGTTATAATACACAATAGGTAATGGGGCATACAGCAAACCAATCGGTTGACTTCCATGGGTTTTGCAAATAAATTCAGGACTCTCCATAGGCAAAGGGAAGCAGAACGGAGTGGTTAATATGGAGTGTTCTGACCCCAAACAGATACACAAGCATCACAACGACCTCTCATACTGTTTGCATGGCTGGCCATGAGGTCTGGGTAGTAGTAGGTGAAGGGCTTTATCACTCAATGCATTTTATCCTCAGAAAGCTGACTCAGCTGGGACTCGAACCTGGGAATTGCAGATTACGATCCTGGCGATACCGACTGAGCCACCCCTGCCCAAATGCATTGTTATATGACACAATAGGTAATGGGGCATACAGCAAACCAATCGCTTGACTTCCATGGGTTTTGCAAATGAATTCAGGACTCTCCATAGTCAAAGGGAAGCAGAACGGAGTGGTTAATATGGAGTGTTCTGACCCCAAACAGATACACAAGCATCACAACGACCTCTCATACTCTTTACATGGCTGGCCATGAGGTCTGGGTAGTAGTAGGTGAAGGGCTTTATCACTCAATGCATTTTATCCTCAGAAAACTGACTCAGCTGGGACTCGAACCTGGGAATTGCAGATTTCGATCCTTGCGATACCGACTGAGCCACCCCTGCCCAAATGCATTGTTATATGACACAATAGGTAATGGGGCATACAGCAAACCAATCGCTTGACTTCCATGGGTTTTGCAAATAAATTCAGGACTCTCCATAGGCAAAGGGAAGCAGAACGGAGTGGTTAATATGGAGTGTTCTGACCCCAAACAGATACACAAGCATCACAACGACCTCTCATACTGTTTACATGGCTGGCCATGAGGTCTGGGTAGTAGTAGGTGAAGGGCTTTATCACTCAATGCATTTTATCCTCAGAAAGCTGACTCAGCTGGGACTCGAACCTGGGAATTGCAGATTTCGATCCTTGCGATACCGACTGAGCCACCCCTGCCCAAATGCATTGTTATATGACACAATAGGTAATGGGGCATACAGCAAACCAATCGCTTGACTTCCATGGGTTTTGCAAATAAATTCAGGACTCTCCATAGGCAAAGGGAAGCAGAACGGAGTGGTTAATATGGAGTGTTCTGACCCCAAACAGATACACAAGCATCACAACGACCTCTCATACTGTTTACATGGCTGGCCATGAGGTCTGGGTAGTAGTAGGTGAAGGGCTTTATCACTCAATGCATTTTATCCTCAGAAAGCTGACTCAGCTGGGACTCGAACCTGGGAATTGCAGATTACGATCCTGGCGATACCGACTGAGCCACCCCTGCCCAAATGCATTGTTATATGACACAATAGGTAATGGGGCATACAGCAAACCAATCGCTTGACTTCCATGGGTTTTGCAAATAAATTCAGGACTCTCCATAGGCAAAGGGAAGCAGAACGGAGTGGTTAATATGGAGTGTTCTGACCCCAAACAGATACACAAGCATCACAACGACCTCTCATACTGTTTACATGGCTGGCCATGAGGTCTGGGTAGTAGTAGGTGAAGGGCTTTATCACTCAATGCATTTTATCCTCAGAAAGCTGACTCAGCTGGGACTCGAACCTGGGAATTGCAGATTACGATCCTGGCATACCGACTGAGCCACCCCTGCCCAAATGCATTGTTATATGACACAATAGGTAATGGGGCATACAGCAAACCAATCGCTTGACTTCCATGGGTTTTGCAAATAAATTCAGGACTCTCCATAGGCAAAGGGAAGCAGAACGGAGTGGTTAATATGGAGTGTTCTGACCCCAAACAGATACACAAGCATCACAACGACCTCTCATACTCTTTACATGGCTGGTCATGAGGTCTGGGTAGTAGTAGGTGAAGGACTTTATCACTCAATGCATTTTATCCTCAGAAAGCCGACTCAGCTGGGACTCGAACCTGGGAATTGCAGATTACGATCCTGGCGATACCGACTGAGCCACCCCTGCCCAAATGCATTGTTATATGACACAATAGGTAATGGGGCATACAGCAAACCAATCGCTTGACTTCCATGGGTTTTGCAAATAAATTCAGGACTCTCCATAGGCAAAGGGAAGCAGAACGGAGTGGTTAATATGGAGTGTTCTGACCCCAAACAGCTACACAAGCATCACAACGACCTCTCATACTGTTTGCATGGCTGGCCATGAGGACTGGGTAGTAGTAAGTGAAGGGCTTTATCACTCAATGCATTTTATCCTCAGAAAGCTGACTCAGCTGGGACTCGAACCTGGGAATTGCAGATTACGATCTTAGCGATACCGACTGAGCCACCCCTGCCCAAATGCATTGTTATATGACACAATAGGTAATGGGGCATACAGTAAACCAATCGCTTGACTTCCATGGGTTTTGGAAATAAATTCAGGACTCTCCATAGGCAAAGGGAAGCAGAACGGAGTGGTTAATAAGGAGTGTTCTGACCCCAAACAGATACACAAACATCACAACGACCTCCCATACTATTTGCATGGCTGGCCATGAGGACTGGGTAGTAGTAAGTGAAGGGCTTTATCACTCAATGCATTTTATCCTCAGAAAGCTCACTCAGCTGGGACTCGAACCTGGGAATTGCAGATTACGATCCTGGCGATACCGACTGAGCCACCCCTGCCCAAATGCATTGTTATATGACACAATAGGTAATGGGGCATACAGCAAACCAATCGCTTGACTTCCATGGGTTTTGCAAATAAATTCAGGACTCTCCATAGGCAAAGGGAAGCAGAACGGAGTGGTTAATATGGAGTGTTCTGACCCCAAACAGATACACAAGCATCACAACGACCTCTCATACTGTTTACATGGCTGGCCATGAGGTCTGGGTAGTAGTAAGTGAAGGGCTTTATCACTCAATGCATTTTATCCTCAGAAAGCTGACTCAGCTGGGACTCGAACCTGGGAATTGCAGATTACGATCCTGGCGATACCGACTGAGCCACCCCTGCCCAAATGCATTGTTATATGACACAATAGGTAATGGGGCATACAGCAAACCAATCGCTTGACTTCCATGGGTTTTGCAAATAAATTCAGGACTCTCCATAGGCAAAGGGAAGCAGAACGGAGTGGTTAATATGGAGTGTTCTGACCCCAAACAGCTACACAAGCATCACAACGACCTCTCATACTGTTTGCATGGCTGGCCATGAGGTCTGGGTAGTAGTAAGTGAAGGGCTTTATCACTCAATGCATTTTATACTCAGAAAGCTGACTCAGCTGGGACTCGAACCTGGGAATTGCAGATTACGATCCTGGCGATACCGACTGAGCCACCCCTGCCCAAATGCATTGTTATATGACACAATAGGTAATGGGGCATACAGCAAACCAATCGCTTGACTTCCATGGGTTTTGGAAATAAATTCAGGACTCTCCATAGGCAAAGGGAAGCAGAACGGAGTGGTTAATATGGAGTGTTCTGACCCCAAACAGATACACAAGCATCACAACGACCTCTCATACTCTTTACATGGCTGGCCATGAGGTCTGGGTAGTAGTAGGTGAAGGGCTTTATCACTCAATGCATTTTATCCTCAGAAAGCTGACTCAGCTGGGACTCGAACCTGGGAATTGCAGATTACGATCCTGGCGATACCGACTGAGCCACCCCTGCCCAAATGCATTGTTATATGACACAATAGGTAATGGGGCATACAGCAAACCAATCGGTTGACTTCCATGGGTTTTGCAAATAAATTCAGGACTCTCCATAGGCAAAGGGAAGCAGAACGGAGTGGTTAATATGGAGTGTTCTGACCCCAAACAGATACACAAGCATCACAACGACCTCTCATACTGTTTGCATGGCTGGCCATGAGGTCTGGGTAGTAGTAGGTGAAGGGCTTTATCACTCAATGCATTTTATCCTCAGAAAGCTGACTCAGCTGGGACTCGAACCTGGGAATTGCAGATTACGATCCTGGCGATACCGACTGAGCCACCCCTGCCCAAATGCATTGTTATATGACACAATAGGTAATGGGGCATACAGCAAACCAATCGCTTGACTTCCATGGGTTTTGCAAATGAATTCAGGACTCTCCATAGTCAAAGGGAAGCAGAACGGAGTGGTTAATATGGAGTGTTCTGACCCCAAACAGATACACAAGCATCACAACGACCTCTCATACTCTTTACATGGCTGGCCATGAGGTCTGGGTAGTAGTAGGTGAAGGGCTTTATCACTCAATGCATTTTATCCTCAGAAAGCTGACTCAGCTGGGACTCGAACCTGGGAATTGCAGATTTCGATCCTTGCGATACCGACTGAGCCACCCCTGCCCAAATGCATTGTTATATGACACAATAGGTAATGGGGCATACAGCAAACCAATCGCTTGACTTCCATGGGTTTTGCAAATAAATTCAGGACTCTCCATAGGCAAAGGGAAGCAGAACGGAGTGGTTAATATGGAGTGTTCTGACCCCAAACAGATACACAAGCATCACAACGACCTCTCATACTGTTTACATGGCTGGCCATGAGGTCTGGGTAGTAGTAGGTGAAGGGCTTTATCACTCAATGCATTTTATCCTCAGAAAGCTGACTCAGCTGGGACTCGAACCTGGGAATTGCAGATTTCGATCCTTGCGATACCGACTGAGCCACCCCTGCCCAAATGCATTGTTATATGACACAATAGGTAATGGGGCATACAGCAAACCAATCGCTTGACTTCCATGGGTTTTGCAAATAAATTCAGGACTCTCCATAGGCAAAGGGAAGCAGAACGGAGTGGTTAATATGGAGTGTTCTGACCCCAAACAGATACACAAGCATCACAACGACCTCTCATACTGTTTACATGGCTGGCCATGAGGTCTGGGTAGTAGTAGGTGAAGGGCTTTATCACTCAATGCATTTTATCCTCAGAAAGCTGACTCAGCTGGGACTCGAACCTGGGAATTGCAGATTACGATCCTGGCATACCGACTGAGCCACCCCTGCCCAAATGCATTGTTATATGACACAATAGGTAATGGGGCATACAGCAAACCAATCGCTTGACTTCCATGGGTTTTGCAAATAAATTCAGGACTCTCCATAGGCAAAGGGAAGCAGAACGGAGTGGTTAATATGGAGTGTTCTGACCCCAAACAGATACACAAGCATCACAACGACCTCTCATACTCTTTACATGGCTGGTCATGAGGTCTGGGTAGTAGTAGGTGAAGGGCTTTATCACTCAATGCATTTTATCCTCAGAAAGCCGACTCAGCTGGGACTCGAACCTGGGAATTGCAGATTACGATCCTGGCGATACCGACTGAGCCACCCCTGCCCAAATGCATTGTTATATGACACAATAGGTAATGGGGCATACAGCAAACCAATCGCTTGACTTCCATGGGTTTTGCAAATAAATTCAGGACTCTCCATAGGCAAAAGGGAAGCAGAACGGAGTGGTTAATATGGAGTGTTCTGACCCCAAACAGCTACACAAGCATCACAACGACCTCTCATACTGTTTGCATGGCTGGCCATGAGGACTGGGTAGTAGTAAGTGAAGGGCTTTATCACTCAATGCATTTTATCCTCAGAAAGCTGACTCAGCTGGGACTCGAACCTGGGAATTGCAGATTACGATCTTAGCGATACCGACTGAGCCACCCCTGCCCAAATGCATTGTTATATGACACAATAGGTAATGGGGCATACAGCAAACCAATCGCTTGACTTCCATGGGTTTTGGAAATAAATTCAGGACTCTCCATAGGCAAAGGGAAGCAGAACGGAGTGGTTAATAAGGAGTGTTCTGACCCCAAACAGATACACAAACATCACAACGACCTCTCATACTATTTGCATGGCTGGCCATGAGGACTGGGTAGTAGTAAGTGAAGGGCTTTATCACTCAATGCATTTTATCCTCAGAAAGCTCACTCAGCTGGGACTCGAACCTGGGAATTGCAGATTACGATCCTGGCGATACCGACTGAGCCACCCCTGCCCAAATGCATTGTTATATGACACAATAGGTAATGGGGCATACAGCAAACCAATCGCTTGACTTCCATGGGTTTTGCAAATAAATTCAGGACTCTCCATAGGCAAAGGGAAGCAGAACGGAGTGGTTAATATGGAGTGTTCTGACCCCAAACAGATACACAAGCATCACAACGACCTCTCATACTGTTTACATGGCTGGCCATGAGGTCTGGGTAGTAGTAAGTGAAGGGCTTTATCACTCAATGCATTTTATCCTCAGAAAGCTGACTCAGCTGGGACTCGAACCTGGGAATTGCAGATTACGATCCTGGCGATACCGACTGAGCCACCCCTGCCCAAATGCATTGTTATATGACACAATAGGTAATGGGGCATACAGCAAACCAATCGCTTGACTTCCATGGGTTTTGCAAATAAATTCAGGACTCTCCATAGGCAAAGGGAAGCAGAACGGAGTGGTTAATATGGAGTGTTCTGACCCCAAACAGCTACACAAGCATCACAACGACCTCTCATACTGTTTGCATGGCTGGCCATGAGGTCTGGGTAGTAGTAAGTGAAGGGCTTTATCACTCAATGCATTTTATACTCAGAAAGCTGACTCAGCTGGGACTCGAACCTGGGAATTGCAGATTACGATCCTGGCGATACCGACTGAGCCACCCCTGCCCAAATGCATTGTTATATGACACAATAGGTAATGGGGCATACAGCAAACCAATCGCTTGACTTCCATGGGTTTTGGAAATAAATTCAGGACTCTCCATAGGCAAAGGGAAGCAGAACGGAGTGGTTAATATGTAGTGTTCTGACCCCAAACAGATACACAAGCATCACAACGACCTCTCATACTCTTTACATGGCTGGCCATGAGGTCTGGGTAGTAGTAGGTGAAGGGCTTTATCACTCAATGCATTTTATCCTCAGAAAGCTGACTCAGCTGGGACTCGAACCTGGGAATTGCAGATTACGATCCTGGCGATACCGACTGAGCCACCCCTGCCCAAATGCATTGTTATAATACACAATAGGTAATGGGGCATACAGCAAACCAATCGGTTGACTTCCATGGGTTTTGCAAATAAATTCAGGACTCTCCATAGGCAAAGGGAAGCAGAACGGAGTGGTTAATATGGAGTGTTCTGACCCCAAACAGATACACAAGCATCACAACGACCTCTCATACTGTTTGCATGGCTGGCCATGAGGTCTGGGTAGTAGTAGGTGAAGGGCTTTATCACTCAATGCATTTTATCCTCAGAAAGCTGACTCAGCTGGGACTCGAACCTGGGAATTGCAGATTACGATCCTGGCGATACCGACTGAGCCACCCCTGCCCAAATGCATTGTTATATGACACAATAGGTAATGGGGCATACAGCAAACCAATCGCTTGACTTCCATGGGTTTTGCAAATGAATTCAGGACTCTCCATAGTCAAAGGGAAGCAGAACGGAGTGGTTAATATGGAGTGTTCTGACCCCAAACAGATACACAAGCATCACAACGACCTCTCATACTCTTTACATGGCTGGCCATGAGGTCTGGGTAGTAGTAGGTGAAGGGCTTTATCACTCAATGCATTTTATCCTCAGAAAGCTGACTCAGCTGGGACTCGAACCTGGGAATTGCAGATTTCGATCCTTGCGATACCGACTGAGCCACCCCTGCCCAAATGCATTGTTATATGACACAATAGGTAATGGGGCATACAGCAAACCAATCGCTTGACTTCCATGGGTTTTGCAAATAAATTCAGGACTCTCCATAGGCAAAGGGAAGCAGAACGGAGTGGTTAATATGGAGTGTTCTGACCCCAAACAGATACACAAGCATCACAACGACCTCTCATACTGTTTACATGGCTGGCCATGAGGTCTGGGTAGTAGTAGGTGAAGGGCTTTATCACTCAATGCATTTTATCCTCAGAAAGCTGACTCAGCTGGGACTCGAACCTGGGAATTGCAGATTTCGATCCTTGCGATACCGACTGAGCCACCCCTGCCCAAATGCATTGTTATATGACACAATAGGTAATGGGGCATACAGCAAACCAATCGCTTGACTTCCATGGGTTTTGCAAATAAATTCAGGACTCTCCATAGGCAAAGGGAAGCAGAACGGAGTGGTTAATATGGAGTGTTCTGACCCCAAACAGATACACAAGCATCACAACGACCTCTCATACTCTTTACATGGCTGGTCATGAGGTCTGGGTAGTAGTAGGTGAAGGGCTTTATCACTCAATGCATTTTATCCTCAGAAAGCCGACTCAGCTGGGACTCGAACCTGGGAATTGCAGATTACGATCCTGGCGATACCGACTGAGCCACCCCTGCCCAAATGCATTGTTATATGACACAATAGGTAATGGGGCATACAGCAAACCAATCGCTTGACTTCCATGGGTTTTGCAAATAAATTCAGGACTCTCCATAGGCAAAGGGAAGCGGAACGGAGTGGTTAATAAGGAGTGTTCTGACCCCAAACAGCTACAAAAGCATCACAACGACCTCTCATACTGTTTGCATGGCTGGCCATGAGGTCTGGGTAGTAGATCCCATATTTCCCAGGAGCTGATCCGCAGATGGTTCTTAAATTGCCAGCACAGCCCATATACGCTCTGTAGAAGGAATTCTTAAACTTTTCCAGATCCTGAACCTCAGTAGTGAGTAAAGGAGAGTTCTGGAACAGAGGCGGAGCTATGTTAATCCTATGGGCTCCGCCTCCCATGTGTTTCAAGCTGGAGGCGGAGCACATTGGTCAGAATTCTCACATTTTTTTTTAAGACTGAAGCCAGACAATGGTGAATAGAATACCTCCCTCCAGTAATGTATTAATCCCAAATTATTCAGCTAAATTTCAGATAATCCATTAGTAATTACCACCGACGCCCATCTTGGTTTCACCCTCATCCGAAATTTCTAAGTCCAGACTCAGCCATTTTGAATACTGACTCACCTATTAGAAGTTCTGCCTTTCAAAGTATTTTTACCCAATAGCTTTGTTTCTTTTCGTTTCTGCAGGACAGTTTTTTTATTCCAGTTTCTGCGGGATAGTCCTTCTTCTAGTATAAATACGACATCCATCAGTCAGATTCCTCATTCTATTGTCAGACGTTGACAGTGACGGTTCTCTGCTGCTGCTTCTCCGTGATTTTTTTTTCAACTGTTAGAAGGTGATAGTTCTCCACGTCCTCGTGTAGTATCAGCTATTTTTTTTACAACTCACTGTTTCATAATGTATCCATGCGATATATGTGAGAAGGCTTTCACGCTCCAGAAAAATCTCATTCGTCATATGAGAAATCATGATGGGAATAACCTGTTTAAGTGCTCTGAATGCAAATCGACATTCTCAAGGAGAGATGACGTCCGACGTCACGAGTTATCCCACACCTCCAGGAAAACCTACAAATGCGAAGAATGTGCCATGGAGTTTGGAAGAAAAGACAATCTTTTACGACATCAAAGAAAGCCACACAATAATAAGCGAAAACGTTCTGAAGATGAAAGGATTCCCCAGAAGAAACAAAAACCAGACCCTGAAGACCCCTGTCAGTTTACAGAAGAAATGAAAAGGACCCTTTCAACACATAAACTGATGGCAACGGATGAAACATCTGTGGACCTCACCTTTTTCCTTGAATCCTCACGGGAGTCACTCATGACACATCTGAAAGATGAATTAACCTCGAAAGGTAGCATTAAATGGTACCTTGTCGTGCAAGTGCGATTCAGGCGAAAAGTTTCCCCTTCTACCTTTGAACACTGTACCCCGTTTTTCCGAAGTAACTGTGTCACAAGCCTACCTACATCATCCCTAAACAGAGAATTGGATTCAGCGTATAAGAAGATTAAGACCTCATTTGAAGAATTTGAAGGAGCACATAGTGGATGGACACTGGATGCCGTACTCCACGCTGAAATGAACATTGGAAAATATATCCCTCTTGCAGGATCTAGTTATATCCCTACTCCAAGAGAATTACTGCTAAAACACGCTATTGTCAATGTATGTAATTCTGACCAAAAATGTTTTGTCTGGTCTGTTTTAGCCTCTTTGTATCCTGCCACAGATAATCCGCAGCGCCTTAACAACTATATACATTTAGAAGACAAATTAAACACATCGGGCTTAATTTTCCCTGTTACAATAAATCAAATATCTAAATTCGAAAAAATGAACAATATTTCTGTTAATGTTTTTGGATATGAGAAAGAGGTGTTCCCACTCTACATCACACCATTCAGATTTAAAGCGCATGCAAATCTCCTTCTGTTATCGGATGATGAAAAGCAGCATTATTGCTCCATTAAGAATATGAGTAGACTTCTCAGTCCTCTCACCAAACATAACGGTGTACGTTTCTACTGTGATTACTGCCTTCACCGTTTCGCAAATGAATCCCTCTTGAAGGATCATGTTCCCTATTGTCGAGAACATGGACCTCAGAGAGTAGAACTCCCAACTGAAGAAGAGAAATGGTTGAAATTCACAAATTTTAAGTTTCAGCAGCTCGTTCCATACGTGATTTATGCCGACTTTGAATCATTCCTAGTGAAAGTGGACACTTGTATGCCTAACCCTGAAAAATCTCACACCACTATCACGGCAAATCATGAACCCTGTGGATTTGCATATCTTGTTGTTGGACATGATGGCTGCAGCTATAAGCCTCCAGTAGTTTATAGAGGTCCTAATGTAGTAGAAGAATTTTTAGAATGTCTGCTTAAAGAAGAAGAAAACATTAAAAATTTACTGTCGATGATAAAGCCAATGCAGCTCTCGAATCATGAAGAGGAATCATTTCACAACGCTACTGACTGTCATATTTGTAAGCATGCCCTAGGAGCAGATCGTGTGAGAGATCACGATCATATAACAGGTAAATTCCGAGGAGCTGCCCATAATTCCTGTAATCTGAACTTTAAGTTAACCAATAGGATTCCAGTTATCTTTCACAACCTAAAGGGATATGACAGCCACCTTATTATGCAGGGAATCGGCAGAATCAAAAATAAGAAGATTAATTGCATTCCCAATAACATGGAAACATACATAACCTTCTCCTTAGGGACATTACATTTTATAGACTCCTATCAGTTTTTAAGCACATCCCTTGAGAAGCTAGTAAATAATTTATCACCAGATGAGTTCCATATTTTAAAGGAACATGTTGAAACTGAACGGTTACACCTGGTTTTGAGAAAAGGAGTTTACCCCTATGATTATATTGACAACAGTGAAAAGTTTGAACAAATAGTATTACCACCACGTGAAGCATTTTACAACCAACTCACAGAAGAAGCACTAGGGGAAGAAGACTACACCCATGCAATAAGAGTATGGAATACATTCAACATAAAAAATCTAGGCCAGTATCATGACTTGTACCTGAAGACAGACGTGCTCCTCTTAGCTGATGTTTTCGAAAGTTTCAGAAAACTATGCATCAGATACTATGAAATCGATCCCTGCCATGTTTACACAGCTCCTGGATTAGCCTGGCAAGCATGCTTAAAAATGACAAATGTAAATCTTGAGTTGATAACTGACCCTACAATGTACCTTTTCCTGGAAAAAGGCATACGAGGGGGAATTTCTGTGATATGCAATCGTCTTAGTACAGCAAACAACAAGTATTTGGACACCTATGATCCTCAGTTACCCTCTAAATACATTATGTACTATGATGCCAACAATCTTTATGGATGGGCAATGTCACAATGCCTCCCTCAAAGCGATTTTCGATGGCTTAATAAAGAAGAAATAGCAGATCTAAATATTACGACAATTGCTGACGATGCGAATAAAGGATACATATTGGAAGTTGATTTAGATTATCCAGTTTCTCTACACGACAAGCATAATGATTATCCACTAGCCCCTGAGAAACTTCAGATTACCAGCAGCATGCTATCCCCATATTGTCAAGAGGTTGCCCAAAGCCTTGGAATAAATACAAACCAATCAGTCGTGAAATTAGCCCCAAATCTAAATTCTAAGGAAAAATATGTCCTTCATTATCGAAATCTCAAACAATATTTAACCTTCGGTATGCAGCTGAAGAACATACATCGCGTTTTAGAATTTAATCAGTCTTGCTGGCTAAAACCATATATAGAATTTAATACAGATCAGCGGAAGAAAGCTAGAAACGACTTCGAGAAGGACTTCTTCAAACTGATGAATAATGCTGTGTTTGGAAAAACGATGGAAAATTTGAGAAATCGAGTGAAAATTGAATTGACTCAGAGCCCGAAGAGAGTATGTAAGCTCGTAGCATCCCCTGCTTTTCACGCTTTTCGTGTTTTTGACAACGACCTTGCATGTGTGCAATCAAAGCTAACTAAATTGAAACTCAACAGGCCTATTTATGCTGGTTTCAGTATTCTAGATATTAGTAAACTATTGATGTATAGCTTCCATTATGACTATATTAGTCCGAAATATGGAGAAAAAGCTAAATTATTGTTTACTGATACAGATTCACTGTGCTACGAGCTTCAAACCGAGGACGTGTATGCTGATATGAAAGACGATATAGATCATTTTGACACGTCCGACTATCACATTGATCATGTTTTGCATAGTACACATAATAAAAAGGTACTAGGTAAAATGAAAGATGAACTTTCGGGAGTACCTATCAAACAATTTGCAGGGCTTCGTTCTAAAATGTATTCCCTTCAGAGTTTACATGAGGAGAAGAAGACGGGGAAAGGAGTCCCCAAATACATCGTAAAAAGAACCCTTCGTCACAAGGATTACAGAGACTGCTTAATAAACAAATCACCTTGTCGAGTAGATTTGACAAGGATTCAAAGTAGCAGCCACCATCTTCATACAGTGAAAGGTGTAAAGCTTGGTTTGTCACCATTTGACGATAAAAGATATATTTTAGAAAATGGTTATGACACCCTTTCGTACGGTCACTACAAAACATTGAAAAAATAACATAGCAGAAAAAACGAATATTTCACTGTGATTTTTAATATGCTTGAGCTATTTATGTATAAAAAATATGATAATTTTATCCAAATGTGTGCATATAACCCCCTACATATGTAAAAATAATACATGTTATTATTATATGTAGATAGCTGTATGTAAAAACCATTTCCTCTGTTAACCTGCATTTTTTTTTTGTAAGCAGGCTGTAAAGTATAATCAATGTGAAAAAGCATCAGTGTGAAATGTATAAAATTGTAAACCAATGGAAATCATTACATGTGCACGCATTGTCATTGTTTCACCTAATACTTTGAAATCAATAAAAATTTTTAAATGAAATATATGTGTCGTCTGAGTCTTATCCTTGGCAAGTGGAGCGATAAACAAGCGTTAGCTGCTTCTCACGTGACTTACTCCGCATGCACCTGTGATGCTGACTCACTTCCAACCGCTCATATCCTGTTGGAAGGTCAGACCTCACTCACTGCGAGAAAGCTCTTCTAGGATCCATTTCTGGGATTACACTTATAATAAAAGGTGAGTAATTCTCTAAATTTTCATGGTTTATCAAACATTACTTATAATTTCGTGATGTAGTGACGTTCTCAAGTATTAAGAAGTGATGAAAACATAAGATTTCCTTTCAAAGTTATCGTAACTCGCTTGCTTGCTTGTTACCGGAACAAGCCTCCTAGAAATCAACGTCTTTTTTTTTAAAGCAAATACCTCTCAAAAGCACCGGGACTTCAATAAATGCTCTGAGTGCTGTGTTTATGAAAAATATATCAGTACGGGATGAAATTCTAATTTTTACTTTGCAGAGACGAGAACTTTACGTAGATTTTTACAGAGAAATAATCGAAATTATTGCATCAGCCATTTAGCGATAAAGTATTTTAGAGCAGATTTTTACTGAATATTAATACTTTAGAATAAAGGATAATTTCCTGTATATAATACAGAGGTGTACAGACGAATTTTATTTCCTACGAATAAAAAACAAAAATAGGATTTTCATACTGTTATTCGAATTACTCACTTACCACTTATTTCAACTGTTTAGTAAAAAAAAAATACATTTAATTCCCAGTTTTTTAACGACTGAGATAAAAAAAATATGCTTACCTACATTAAATACAATGTAAAATAGCGAAATTCACCACTTATTTCAACTGTTTAGTAAAAAAAAATACATTTAATTCCCAGATTTTTAACGACTGAGATAAAAAAAAATATGCTTACCTACATTAAATACAATGTAAAATAGCGAAATTCACCACTAATTTCAGCTGCTTAATATCAAGAAATACAGGCGATTTCCTGTTTTTTTTTTTAGCATTGCACATAAGAGAAAAAAAAAAAGACTAGCGAACGTATTAGCATGTATACCTCTGGTACTTAAATATGACATGCTCTGTGTTTCAATATTACACATTTTTTCAGTAGTTTACACATTAATTACTAATTTTTTTTTCATTCGACAGTTAAGTATCACAATTGGAAGTAATGTGCGCAATATTTCCTGTTTAAATGCATCTCTCTACAAAAAAAGATTTCCTTTCAAAATTATCGTAACTCGCTTGCTTGCTAGTACATTACATGGCCCGAATCGAGCCACCTCGAAATCAACGTTTTTTTTTTTTGAAGCGATCACTTCTCAGAAGTGGAAGACTTCAATAAATGCACCGAGTGCTGTGTTTATGAGAAAATTATCAGCACGGAATGAAAATCTAATTTTTTTTACTTGCAGAGACGAGAACTTTACGTAGATTTTTACAGAGAAATAATCGAAATTATTGCATCAGCCATTTAGCGATAAAGTGTTTTACTGAATATTAATACTTTAGAATAAAGGATAATTTCCGGTGTATAATACCGAGGTGTACAGACGAATTTTATTTCGTATGAATAAAAAAATAGGATTTTCATACCGTTATTCGAATTACTCAGTTAATTCACCACTTATTTCAACTGTAAAAAAAAAATACATTTAATTCCCAGATTTTTTAACGACTGAGATAAAAAAAATAATATGCTTACCTACATTAAATACAATGTAAAATAGCGAAAATTCACCACTAATTTCAGCTGCTTAATATCAAGAAATACAAACGATTTCCTGTTTCTTTTTTTTTAGCATTGCACATAAGAAAAAAAGACTAGCGAACGTATCAACATGTACCTCTGAGACTTAAATATGACATGCTCTGTGTTTCAATATTACACATTTTTTCAGTATTTTACACATTAATTACTTACTTTTTTTCATTCAACAGTTAAGTACCCAATTGGAAGTAATGTTAGCAATATTTCCTGTTTAAATACATCTCCAGAAATCCGCTTTAAAACATTTTCTTATAATTTAAGGGGAAAATAAAGAATTTTAATTGAATTTCTTTTAACACTATATACTTAATATATTGTAATCAACGTATTCTATATACAAAACGAATTAATACAGCCTAGTTACTGGAAATTAACATAATGTTGAAGTGCTTTCTACCTAAAGATTTAAAAAAAAACCTGAAGACTTTAATTTTAATTACATTTTCAGCCACTAGATGGCGACACAGTTACTATTAGACCTTGGGACAGACGAGAGAAACTTGAAGCCTTTGCTCAGAGCGCCACCTAGCGGGATTTTCAGTAGTTTAGTCGCAACCGGACGGTCCCCCTTGGGTCAAAGTCCACGTGGTGACGTCAGAGGGGAAAGCACTGTGCAAAGGGGGAACCGTGAGGTGTGATTAAACTACTGAAAATCCCGCTAGGTGGCGCTCTGAGCAAAGGCTTCAAGTTTCTCTCGTCTGTCCCAAGGTCTAATAGTAACTGTGTCGCCATCTAGTGGCTGAAAATGTAATTAAAATTAAAGTCTTCAGGTTTTTTTTTAAATCTTTAGGTAGAAAGCACTTCAACATTATGTTAATTTCCAGTAACTAGGCTGTATTAATTCGTTTTGTATATAGAATACGTTGATTACAATATATTAAGTATATAGTGTTAAAAGAAATTCAATTAAAATTCTTTATTTTCCCCTTAAATTATAAGAAAATGTTTTAAAGCGGATTTCTGGAGATGTATTTAAACAGGAAATATTGCTAACATTACTTCCAATTGGGTACTTAACTGTTGAATGAAAAAAAGTAAGTAATTAATGTGTAAAATACTGAAAAAATGTGTAATATTGAAACACAGAGCATGTCATATTTAAGTCTCAGAGGTACATGTTGATACGTTCGCTAGTCTTTTTTTCTTATGTGCAATGCTAAAAAAAAAGAAACAGGAAATCGTTTGTATTTCTTGATATTAAGCAGCTGAAATTAGTGGTGAATTTTCGCTATTTTACATTGTATTTAATGTAGGTAAGCATATTATTTTTTTTATCTCAGTCGTTAAAAAATCTGGGAATTAAATGTATTTTTTTTTTACAGTTGAAATAAGTGGTGAATTAACTGAGTAATTCGAATAACGGTATGAAAATCCTATTTTTTTATTCATACGAAATAAAATTCGTCTGTACACCTCGGTATTATACACCGGAAATTATCCTTTATTCTAAAGTATTAATATTCAGTAAAACACTTTATCGCTAAATGGCTGATGCAATAATTTCGATTATTTCTCTGTAAAAATCTACGTAAAGTTCTCGTCTCTGCAAGTAAAAAAAATTAGATTTTCATTCCGTGCTGATAATTTTCTCATAAACACAGCACTCGGTGCATTTATTGAAGTCTTCCACTTCTGAGAAGTGATCGCTTCAAAAAAAAAAAACGTTGATTTCGAGGTGGCTCGATTCGGGCCATGTAATGTACTAGCAAGCAAGCGAGTTACGATAATTTTGAAAGGAAATCTTTTTTTGTAGAGAGATGCATTTAAACAGGAAATATTGCGCACATTACTTCCAATTGTGATACTTAACTGTCGAATGAAAAAAAAATTAGTAATTAATGTGTAAACTACTGAAAAAATGTGTAATATTGAAACACAGAGCATGTCATATTTAAGTACCAGAGGTATACATGCTAATACGTTCGCTAGTCTTTTTTTTTTTCTCTTATGTGCAATGCTAAAAAAAAAAACAGGAAATCGCCTGTATTTCTTGATATTAAGCAGCTGAAATTAGTGGTGAATTTCGCTATTTTACATTGTATTTAATGTAGGTAAGCATATTTTTTTTTATCTCAGTCGTTAAAAATCTGGGAATTAAATGTATTTTTTTTTACTAAACAGTTGAAATAAGTGGTGAATTTCGCTATTTTACATTGTATTTAATGTAGGTAAGCATATTTTTTTTATCTCAGTCGTTAAAAAACTGGGAATTAAATGTATTTTTTTTTTACTAAACAGTTGAAATAAGTGGTAAGTGAGTAATTCGAATAACAGTATGAAAATCCTATTTTTGTTTTTTATTCGTAGGAAATAAAATTCGTCTGTACACCTCTGTATTATATACAGGAAATTATCCTTTATTCTAAAGTATTAATATTCAGTAAAAATCTGCTCTAAAATACTTTATCGCTAAATGGCTGATGCAATAATTTCGATTATTTCTCTGTAAAAATCTACGTAAAGTTCTCGTCTCTGCAAAGTAAAAATTAGAATTTCATCCCGTACTGATATATTTTTCATAAACACAGCACTCAGAGCATTTATTGAAGTCCCGGTGCTTTTGAGAGGTATTTGCTTTAAAAAAAAAGACGTTGATTTCTAGGAGGCTTGTTCCGGTAACAAGCAAGCAAGCGAGTTACGATAACTTTGAAAGGAAATCTTATGTTTTCATCACTTCTTAATACTTGAGAACGTCACTACATCACGAAATTATAAGTAATGTTTGATAAACCATGAAAATTTAGAGAATTACTCACCTTTTATTATAAGTGTAATCCCAGAAATGGATCCTAGAAGAGCTTTCTCGCAGTGAGTGAGGTCTGACCTTCCAACAGGATATGAGCGGTTGGAAGTGAGTCAGCATCACAGGTGCATGCGGAGTAAGTCACGTGAGAAGCAGCTAACGCTTGTTTATCGCTCCACTTGCCAAGGATAAGACTCAGACGACACATATATTTCATTTAAAAATTTTTATTGATTTCAAAGTATTAGGTGAAACAATGACAATGCGTGCACATGTAATGATTTCCATTGGTTTACAATTTTATACATTTCACACTGATGCTTTTTCACATTGATTATACTTTACAGCCTGCTTACAAAAAAAAAATGCAGGTTAACAGAGGAAATGGTTTTTACATACAGCTATCTACATATAATAATAACATGTATTATTTTTACATATGTAGGGGGTTATATGCACACATTTGGATAAAATTATCATATTTTTTATACATAAATAGCTCAAGCATATTAAAAATCACAGTGAAATATTCGTTTTTTCTGCTATGTTATTTTTTCAATGTTTTGTAGTGACCGTACGAAAGGGTGTCATAACCATTTTCTAAAATATATCTTTTATCGTCAAATGGTGACAAACCAAGCTTTACACCTTTCACTGTATGAAGATGGTGGCTGCTACTTTGAATCCTTGTCAAATCTACTCGACAAGGTGATTTGTTTATTAAGCAGTCTCTGTAATCCTTGTGACGAAGGGTTCTTTTTACGATGTATTTGGGGACTCCTTTCCCCGTCTTCTTCTCCTCATGTAAACTCTGAAGGGAATACATTTTAGAACGAAGCCCTGCAAATTGTTTGATAGGTACTCCCGAAAGTTCATCTTTCATTTTACCTAGTACCTTTTTATTATGTGTACTATGCAAAACATGATCAATGTGATAGTCGGACGTGTCAAAATGATCTATATCGTCTTTCATATCAGCATACACGTCCTCGGTTTGAAGCTCGTAGCACAGTGAATCTGTATCAGTAAACAATAATTTAGCTTTTTCTCCATATTTCGGACTAATATAGTCATAATGGAAGCTATACATCAATAGTTTACTAATATCTAGAATACTGAAACCAGCATAAATAGCCCTGTTGAGTTTCAATTTAGTTAGCTTTGATTGCACACATGCAAGGTCGTTGTCAAAAACACGAAAAGCGTGAAAAGCAGGGGATGCTACGAGCTTACATACTCTCTTCGGGCTCTGAGTCAATTCAATTTTCACTCGATTTCTCAAATTTTCCATCGTTTTTCCAAACACAGCATTATTCATCAGTTTGAAGAAGTCCTTCTCGAAGTCGTTTCTAGCTTTCTTCCGCTGATCTGTATTAAATTCTATATATGGTTTTAGCCAGCAAGACTGATTAAATTCTAAAACGCGATGTATGTTCTTCAGCTGCATACCGAAGGTTAAATATTGTTTGAGATTTCGATAATGAAGGACATATTTTTCCTTAGAATTTAGATTTGGGGCTAATTTCACGACTGATTGGTTTGTATTTATTCCAAGGCTTTGGGCAACCTCTTGACAATATGGGGATAGCATGCTGCTGGTAATCTGAAGTTTCTCAGGGGCTAGTGGATAATCATTATGCTTGTCGTGTAGAGAAACTGGATAATCTAAATCAACTTCCAATATGTATCCTTTATTCGCATCGTCAGCAATTGTCGTAATATTTAGATCTGCTATTTCTTCTTTATTAAGCCATCGAAAATCGCTTTGAGGGAGGCATTGTGACATTGCCCATCCATAAAGATTGTTGGCATCATAGTACATAATGTATTTAGAGGGTAACTGAGGATCATAGGTGTCCAAATACTTGTTGTTTGCTGTACTAAGACGATTGCATATCACAGAAATTCCCCCTCGTATGCCTTTTTCCAGGAAAAGGTACATTGTAGGGTCAGTTATCAACTCAAGATTTACATTTGTCATTTTTAAGCATGCTTGCCAGGCTAATCCAGGAGCTGTGTAAACATGGCAGGGATCGATTTCATAGTATCTGATGCATAGTTTTCTGAAACTTTCGAAAACATCAGCTAAGAGGAGCACGTCTGTCTTCAGGTACAAGTCATGATACTGGCCTAGATTTTTTATGTTGAATGTATTCCATACTCTTATTGCATGGGTGTAGTCTTCTTCCCCTAGTGCTTCTTCTGTGAGTTGGTTGTAAAATGCTTCACGTGGTGGTAATACTATTTGTTCAAACTTTTCACTGTTGTCAATATAATCATAGGGGTAAACTCCTTTTCTCAAAACCAGGTGTAACCGTTCAGTTTCAACATGTTCCTTTAAAATATGGAACTCATCTGGTGATAAATTATTTACTAGCTTCTCAAGGGATGTGCTTAAAAACTGATAGGAGTCTATAAAATGTAATGTCCCTAAGGAGAAGGTTATGTATGTTTCCATGTTATTGGGAATGCAATTAATCTTCTTATTTTTGATTCTGCCGATTCCCTGCATAATAAGGTGGCTGTCATATCCCTTTAGGTTGTGAAAGATAACTGGAATCCTATTGGTTAACTTAAAGTTCAGATTACAGGAATTATGGGCAGCTCCTCGGAATTTACCTGTTATATGATCGTGATCTCTCACACGATCTGCTCCTAGGGCATGCTTACAAATATGACAGTCAGTAGCGTTGTGAAATGATTCCTCTTCATGATTCGAGAGCTGCATTGGCTTTATCATCGACAGTAAATTTTTAATGTTTTCTTCTTCTTTAAGCAGACATTCTAAAAATTCTTCTACTACATTAGGACCTCTATAAACTACTGGAGGCTTATAGCTGCAGCCATCATGTCCAACAACAAGATATGCAAATCCACAGGGTTCATGATTTGCCGTGATAGTGGTGTGAGATTTTTCAGGGTTAGGCATACAAGTGTCCACTTTCACTAGGAATGATTCAAAGTCGGCATAAATCACGTATGGAACGAGCTGCTGAAACTTAAAATTTGTGAATTTCAACCATTTCTCTTCTTCAGTTGGGAGTTCTACTCTCTGAGGTCCATGTTCTCGACAATAGGGAACATGATCCTTCAAGAGGGATTCATTTGCGAAACGGTGAAGGCAGTAATCACAGTAGAAACGTACACCGTTATGTTTGGTGAGAGGACTGAGAAGTCTACTCATATTCTTAATGGAGCAATAATGCTGCTTTTCATCATCCGATAACAGAAGGAGATTTGCATGCGCTTTAAATCTGAATGGTGTGATGTAGAGTGGGAACACCTCTTTCTCATATCCAAAAACATTAACAGAAATATTGTTCATTTTTTCGAATTTAGATATTTGATTTATTGTAACAGGGAAAATTAAGCCCGATGTGTTTAATTTGTCTTCTAAATGTATATAGTTGTTAAGGCGCTGCGGATTATCTGTGGCAGGATACAAAGAGGCTAAAACAGACCAGACAAAACATTTTTGGTCAGAATTACATACATTGACAATAGCGTGTTTTAGCAGTAATTCTCTTGGAGTAGGGATATAACTAGATCCTGCAAGAGGGATATATTTTCCAATGTTCATTTCAGCGTGGAGTACGGCATCCAGTGTCCATCCACTATGTGCTCCTTCAAATTCTTCAAATGAGGTCTTAATCTTCTTATACGCTGAATCCAATTCTCTGTTTAGGGATGATGTAGGTAGGCTTGTGACACAGTTACTTCGGAAAAACGGGGTACAGTGTTCAAAGGTAGAAGGGGAAACTTTTCGCCTGAATCGCACTTGCACGACAAGGTACCATTTAATGCTACCTTTCGAGGTTAATTCATCTTTCAGATGTGTCATGAGTGACTCCCGTGAGGATTCAAGGAAAAAGGTGAGGTCCACAGATGTTTCATCCGTTGCCATCAGTTTATGTGTTGAAAGGGTCCTTTTCATTTCTTCTGTAAACTGACAGGGGTCTTCAGGGTCTGGTTTTTGTTTCTTCTGGGGAATCCTTTCATCTTCAGAACGTTTTCGCTTATTATTGTGTGGCTTTCTTTGATGTCGTAAAAGATTGTCTTTTCTTCCAAACTCCATGGCACATTCTTCGCATTTGTAGGTTTTCCTGGAGGTGTGGGATAACTCGTGACGTCGGACGTCATCTCTCCTTGAGAATGTCGATTTGCATTCAGAGCACTTAAACAGGTTATTCCCATCATGATTTCTCATATGACGAATGAGATTTTTCTGGAGCGTGAAAGCCTTCTCACATATATCGCATGGATACATTATGAAACAGTGAGTTGTAAAAAAAATAGCTGATACTACACGAGGACGTGGAGAACTATCACCTTCTAACAGTTGAAAAAAAAATCACGGAGAAGCAGCAGCAGAGAACCGTCACTGTCAACGTCTGACAATAGAATGAGGAATCTGACTGATGGATGTCGTATTTATACTAGAAGAAGGACTATCCCGCAGAAACTGGAATAAAAAAACTGTCCTGCAGAAACGAAAAGAAACAAAGCTATTGGGTAAAAATACTTTGAAAGGCAGAACTTCTAATAGGTGAGTCAGTATTCAAAATGGCTGAGTCTGGACTTAGAAATTTCGGATGAGGGTGAAACCAAGATGGGCGTCGGTGGTAATTACTAATGGATTATCTGAAATTTAGCTGAATAATTTGGGATTAATACATTACTGGAGGGAGGTATTCTATTCACCATTGTCTGGCTTCAGTCTTAAAAAAAAATGTGAGAATTCTGACCAATGTGCTCCGCCTCCAGCTTGAAACACATGGGAGGCGGAGCCCATAGGATTAACATAGCTCCGCCTCTGTTCCAGAACTCTCCTTTACTCACTACTAACCTCTTATGACAGGGATGCATGGAAATCTCACTCTCCATTTACAGGTCTCTTTGCTTGGCTTATTTATCAAATAAATGGAATTAAAAAATTCGATTTCCAATTATTCTTCTCACACATCCTGGACCCCATTCCTGAACTCTGCTCTCTAGGATTCAAGTCCGGAGAATAGGATGGCCTTTCTTTCTGCTAAATATCTTCACTTTCGAGGAATTCAAAGACCGTCTGAGTTCTATGAGGGTGGACATTATCGTCCATCAAATTTAGTGGGAATCAATAACGCTCCTGAAAAGCTTTTCATAGGGCTGAAAGATACTGTCATTGTACAGTCGCTCAAAAAAAATATCCGAACATTATGGTTGATTACAGAATTCAGAAAAAATATCTGGCAACGATTTTTTTAGAAATTTGTGATCTGGCAACCTTCGAGTCACGTGACCCTAGTGGTCCTATATAGGGAGAGGTTGGCAAACGGCGTTGCTGATTGTTATCTAGCTTCGTCAACACACACATGAGGACGGAGAACTATGTAATAAGATTTGTTACTTAAAAATTATGGAAATGCTTTCTGCTCTCAGTATTTTATACTAATATTTATTGATTGTTAAGTTAATAAGAATTACTTAAGATAATAAAAATTAAAGCAATAACTTTCATACATTCAGTCTCAGATATTCAATTTTTACTTAAAAAGTAAAAATTCTTAACATTCCTGAAAAGATATGGCAATATATTTAATTTGGGCTCAGATTTATGCTTTTACAAAATTAATATTCAAATTCTATTCAAAAATAATAGTTGAACATTTGTAGCATAAGCAAGCTTTATGAAAATATTTTTACATATTCTTAAATCTGTCAAAACTATGATATATATATAAAGAACTAGAACATTCTAAATGAATTTTATTCCTTTATTACAGTAGAATAATATAAATAAATAATCCTTAAATCAATACCCCTTAAGCAGCTGCTTGTCACAGAGGTCTGACAGGAGCCTGTCAGTTTAATATGCCATATTAGGAGATCAGTGAGGATGGTGAGACCTCAGAAGAAATACAACATAAACACCCATGTCTTACCCTAACCTAGGTCCCTTTGACCAGTAGCCTAGAACGCTAACCACTCGGACACTATGCTGTTTATAAATATATCCCTAACTAGAAGAAAAATTCCACCTACCCAGTTTTGGTAATTAATTTACTTTTGAAATTATCAATCTCATTACTACACTTTTGCTTGACTTTTCATTTTGTTTCTGCCCTTTTAAAAGCTGCTTCATTTCTACTATCCAAATTCTCATACGAAACACGATAAAACGATATATTTGTTTCTGATTAATATTATGACAATTTGGAAGCTGAAATTGGGAGCCAATTTCTTTTAATATTTCTGCAGCAATGTTTTTTGATGTTAGGAAGTTTTCAAGTTTGTACATCTGTTGAAGTTTACGAAAATATTTTTCACACATTGTGAACAGGTTATAAATTTCTGCACTAGCCTTCACCAAAGAGTATTTTTATAGCTTCTCAGTTCGTTTCAGTGAAGCATATAATAAAAAAAAATAATAATAGTCAAGATCGTTTTACTTTGCGATGGATTACAACATTCAGAACAAACTTTTTCATTTGAAAGAACTCTTGATATTATATAACCTGAAATGCGATATAATATATTCTTTTCTGACAATGACAGATTTGAATGAGTATTCCAATTTTTTGGTAGCACTATTCTATACTTTTTTGTGTGACATTTCAGACTTTTCAGCGTGATTTGCATATTTGGAAGGGTCTAAGAATTCAATTAAAAACTCTCTGTCATCTTCATCGTGGTTTCCATTTGATACATTTTTTAAATATTGGGCAATGCAAATTAACTTTAAATTGTATTTAAGTTGCAATGCTGAGGGTACTAGATGAATTGCACGAACACTTGAAAAGAGGTTTTCAAGATGGTCTTGGGAAAAGTAGGAGGAAAATGAAATTTTCTTTCTCTAAAAACAATTCCTGTAAATCAAGGACTGTCTGGGTAGCAAGAACGACACCACTTTGACATGGCTTACTCATAGGAAAAGTATATAAAATTCATCTATACTCCTCTGTATTATATAACGTAGAGAAATTATCCTTTTCCCCGTATGTTATTACTGAAAAGTATTAATAATCAGTAAAATCTGCTCTAAAACACTTGATAATAAATTCCTTCATCGCTAAATGGCGGATGCAATAATAATTTCGATTATTTCGCTGTAAAAATCTACGTAGTGAAAGATTCCGTCTCTGCAAAGCAAATATTAGAATTTCATCCCGTACTGATAAATTTCTCATAAACACAGCACTCAGCGCATTTATTGAAGTCCTGGTGCTTTTGAGAGGCGATTGCTTTAAAAAAAAACGTTGATTTCGAGGAGGCTCGATCCGGTAACAAGCAAGCAAGCGAGTTACGATAACTTCGAAAGGAAATCATATGTTTTCATCACTTCTTAATACTTGAGAACGTCTCTACATCGCGAAATTATAAGTAATGTTTGATAAACCATGAAAATTAAGAGAATTACCGAGCTTTTATTAGAATTGTAATCCCAGAAATGCATGTATTTAGGCTTTTCTCCCAGTAAGCGAGCTGATTCCCCAAGCACGTTGCAGCCTGTGGATATAATCACAATGGGGGGGGGGGGGGGAAGGATTCTGGATTTCAAACTGGGTAGTTCGAAACTTTCCACTGGCAAAGCCATGTAGCAGTGGCAATAAGAAAAGGATATAAGAAATTAAAAAAAACATACTTTAGAGCCAAAAATTACATCTTCCCCCATAAAACTACTGTAAGCATTTATATCTTTTATTGTCAGATTTATTAACAGGGTTTCCATGCCACCCAAGAGGTACCTGTTTCAGCTCGTTACCCAAATGGGTTCACATGGAACAATATCCCACCATGGAATATTAATCTGGTACAATATTCTTCCACGTCCTATAATACAGGGCCAGTCAAGAAGTAGAAGGTAACAGATGCAACGCAAGACCACAAAATTTTAAAAATGCTATCATTTCTTCACTTTTACAAAAATGTTAATCAGAAATTAAAGAAATATTCCTTTTTTATTATAATGATTGTAAATCACTTTAGAGATTAACATATTTCCCTATTTTTCTACTAATTGCTTTTTCTACTAATGGATTAGCGAACCCCCCCCCCCCCCCCCCGAAAGAAGTTTGGGATCTGTGACTTTCTATTTCTCAACTAGCCCTGCACACAATTCTTTAACTATAATGGAAAGCATATTTAACTCTGCAAATAAAAACAATCTAGCATTTATATCACAAGTTGTGGTCATATATGACTTCTCACATTCATGCACTTAAAACTCTACACCTAGAAAATATTATGTGAAACCAATATTAAATTTGAAATGCATACTTTAGAGAAATAAGCAAAATTAACGTTTTAAAATTATGTTTACATTGTAAGGAAAACTCCAAAATACAATTTTTCTAGTTCTTAACATTCATTGCAAATGTTATTAGTGTTCAGCACACAAACGGTTTAACATTTATAACAAATGAAATGCTGACTGTCATTTCTATACAAGTAGAAATCATATATGTATACGAATAAATTTTTAGAAAACTCCGGGTCATATACAAACCAACCTACCCTGGACACAGATTAGTACAGCACTGTAATTATGGAAACTACAATTAAAGAATCTTCTCACCAATGAAGGCAGAGAGATGACTATCTCTTTACAGTAATATTAGGCAGATGCATAAACAAATACCAATACTATAAATGTATAAGGGCCAAACTTATGCATAAGCTATGCTACAGCTTAGGGTCTCACAATTATAAGAGGCCTCGAAATATTGCGTTTGAAGCTCGTGGAAAAAGGAATTGTGACCCTATTCCAATTAATCTATTGTGCCAACACTGTTCATATCATTACAGTCATCATAGTATACCAATGCTATAATAACGTTGTCACCATATCATTTTTCTTTTGTTTTTTTAATGATCTCTTCAGAGTTCTTCATCAGAATAATAAATATATATTTCGACTTTTGAGCGTCTTAAACTTACTATAGTTTAGATCCTCTTAATTTTAACATAGCTTAGGGCCTCAGAACAAAGTCTAACCCTGATATGCATACAAATACAACACAAACCTTAATTTTTAATTTTTATATTTTTTATATATATATAGAGAGAGAGTGATCACAGATGTACCAATGCAGTACAGATATAAGTGTTTCTGTTGCAGTAATTCTATTTTAGGATGAAAAGCTGGGGATCCTGCTCTGAGTTCCTGACCTAGCTTTGAAGTGCCTCACTCTTATGGAATATCTTGACTGAGTAGACTGCCACTCAGTATTGACCTATTGTTTTCCAAAGTGTGCCTTTCGGTGTGAAATTGGGCAACTGTAGCTCAGGTTTCACGTGAAGATTTTGTCGATTTTTACGTCCATTAGCCTATTGTTACCTGGTTATATATGTATGCATGGACTGTTTCTTTATGTTGCAAATATGTAATGATCAGTGCAATTGTGAGCAAATTTGGCAAATATCACAACTACTATAATTACACGGTGAATATTTATCATTAATTAAACAAGTTCCTGCTAATGTTTTATAGATATACTGCCTAAAATTGTTTGGATTAATAATTTGAAGTGGGATATTATTTACTTTTATTTAGGATTTTTTGATTTATTACATATAGCATATTATTACTATTTGAAGTGGATTTTTTTACTTATGCATAATAACAGATGAATGTACCACAATTCGTTGTATCATTTTGCAATGGATGCAAGGGGGAAAGGATTTTCCATTTTGTTGACGCACCTAAATAAACCTAAATAATCCCGTAAAAAAACACCTCAATATCATATTTTTGTATCTTTCACTGAAGTGTTTATAAAAGGGTCATAAAATTCAATTGTCATACTTTTTAAATGTGCAATGAGAAATACTCAATGGTCACTAAGGTTCGCTGGAATTAAAAGCATCTCTAAGGAATTAATATTTTGTGAGAATTGGATTTCATTCCCATTCATACATAAAGCAGACTGAAAGCATGGGGCAGCAAGATACTTTTCATGTCCAGAAAGAATTTCAGAATAGAAAGCATCAATAACTGTGTCATAGAGCCATCCCTTTCGGAAATCTCTAGCGGCAGAAAAACGTTTTTCTGAATAATTTCAGTCGGAACTATTTTAAAACTTTTAGTAAAAAGCATGTAAAATACCACAAAAACTACATCTAACGATGATAGAGTATAATAGGAGATATCCGGTACACGTGGAACATATTAAAAACAACTAAAATCTAATATGCAATGTGGGCACGGGGAAGCCGATTTTGATTTCTGTTAACTCGCCACCCATACTCCTTTACACCGGTTCTAAAAGAATGCACTATTCGGCACGTTAAGCGATACTAAGGCAGCATAACTGAAGTCTACGGGCTCTTTCATATCTGGCCAAGCATAGGATCATTCTAAAATGACATGAATTAAATAACTTTACCAAATAAGTTCTTTCCAATCTACATATTCAACATTTTATGTTTTAGACTTTTTTAAAAGCATTTTCTTGTACAGCTTTCAAAAGCTTCGTTCTTCTCTGCAATGAGATATTTGATGCTTTCTGAATACACATTATATATATGTACATCATTTTTTGCGCATTATTTAATTCGAAATTATCATAATTAGTTAATATTTCAACAAAGCGTTTTTTCATCACGTAAAGTACCTGGAAGACCGAGCTTTGCTCGGTAAAGGTGGGCTGAGTGTTGAACTTGCTGTGCATACAAAATTTTATATTTTGCTATGTTATTTCCAAAGATTGTAATACTAAGTGAAAATCATCAAGACTAATAATGTAAGACGAATCAGAGACAGGCAGCTGCTCGATGATCTCGGCGTTGATCTTACTGACGTCTTTGTTCAATGGCGCGAGTATAGCTCGATCCTTCATAGTTTTCATCGGCGAGACAATTTCCGAAGACTTCATCGATGAGATTGCAATTAGAAAGGATGGTCCATGTTGGCTCAGGTGGAACATCAACACACCTTTTATTATTATAATTATATTTTTCAAATACAAAAAAAATTCACCAGGCCTGGGAAAAGGGGGTACCCCCCCCCCAGATGACCCCCTAAATGAGTTTTCCCAAAGTCAAGACCTAGCTAAATCGCTTTCTCGCACCCGAAAACGGTAGATTCACCCCATGTCATCAATATCCTTAGGCCCGTTTTCAAGATAAAAGTTACATACATACATACATACATACATACATGCATACATACAAGAATTGCTCACTTTAGAGTACAGGATAAATAAACTTGATATCTAGCTCATATTGGCACAGTGTTTTATGGGCACAAACGTATGGCCATCGTATGCTCGGATTACTAATTTCCCTTTGCCAAGGAAATTGCTTGGCTACAATTCAGCATTCGATTAATCGTAATCGAATCAATAACTGTTTTCGCGCCAGAACAAATCTCGTATGAAGTAATAGTATTTCTCATCTAAATACGAAAACAGATCGTCGTAGTCCTTCACTGAAATCAACATTTATTCTTTCAACAAGCGCAAGGTAAGAAAACATAGATTTTCAATGTTCGTGTTGTGAAATGCAGAAAAAGATTCACACTCATGCGCGACTGGGTGAAAAAGCGATAATGAATTTCAATTGAAATACATAAAAGTCATAGATTCGTTCCATGTGCTTGTACATAAACTACACATAAACTGGTGTACTTCGGTTTTTTCTGATTCACTATAAGTTTGGCATCATAAATGACTAAGTATATTTTACAGTTAGTGAAATTTTTATTATTAAAGTAAATATATAACATTAATAATAGGCAGAACTGCAGTATAGGGTCCTCAGCCGCCATCTTGTTTTATTTCGCCGCGGTGAAAAAAAAAAAGTCTGAATGGTAAAAGTAGTCCTTTCTGCATCTACCTTGAGATCGCATTGAGGATATATATATATAAAAGAAATATGCAACGCTACATAGAAAAAAAAATCATGTTTCTACACTTAAAAAAATTACTGAGAATAATCTCATCAAAACAAATTTTATTAACAACGCTTATCGCTACAAAATGAACCTTCGTTCTGCACTTAGAAAGCCCCAAAAATTAATATCCTAGATTAATATTCTCCTCAAAAATAAATAATCTCATCAAAAGATTTCATTAACAACGCTTATCGCTAAACAATGAAAACTCGTTTCGCACTTAAAAAAAAGCCCCTGAAATAAATATCAAAAGTAAATTTCCTTAATAACACTCATCGCTAAAGAATCAAGAAAAGCCTAGATGCCTACCAATTTGCCAGCGTCGCCGTTGAATGCTTGGCAACACGCAAGCAGGTTTCTGCCACAAGAGGGCAGTAGCTACGGGTGACAGCATAATACGCTATTGTATTATGATACACTGTATAAAGTAAATCAGAAGCAGTTATTATATTCAATAGGACTACATATTTTGAGATTCTTAGAGAAAATTGTAGTAAACTTAAGAAATATACAATTTGGTGGTTGGTTTTCAAAATATATATTGTCTGCATATATAGATCTTGATCACAAATAGAAATAAATTCTGCCATCCTCAGAGACTTTCTACCTTGGCATGTAAACTGACAGGCTGCTGTCAGACCTCTGTGGCAAGCAGCTGCTTGAAGGGGTATTTATTTTTATTTTTTTAAGCAATGCATGATCATACTTGAAATATTTCTGCTTTCAGCCACTGAGAAATATGCCTATAAATACCTCGTTATGAATGAATGTCAAAATTGTTTATCTGCCATGTTTTCTATCAGGTGGCCAACCATAATAAGATATTTACGAAATAACAGCTTGGTACATTGAGGGAGGGGGGGGAATGCGTACCTAAAAGTTCCTCAAATTACATTCTTCTCTTTCGTGAAAAGAGGAAGGAAATTTCCACGGCAATCGATTTTAACGCGTTTTAATTTTCTTCCCCAAATTAGAGGATACATATTATTTTTATTACTAGAGAGCAAAAAAATATTTTGGAAGGAAAATACGATCTTTTGATAGGAGCCTTTAATTGTGAAAGATATGCATAAAATGTAATGGAAATTCCTATTAATTGCTAATAAGAATTGGGTGATTGTCATTTACTTTTCAGGGAACTTTTTTAATTACTTTTTAATGAATCTACCAATAATTTCGCAGCACTTTTTTTGCGCTCTACATTATAATGAATTTAGAAATGTTAAGATAGTGAAAGCTGAATGAGTGTTTCATTCCTTCAAACCAATAGTGCAATTGAAATATGCACATTAATCGAAAATAGGCCCAGTTCTAGGGAGAAAAAGGTTAAGGGAATGGGGGGAAACAAGAAACCCAACCGAGCAAGTAAAAGGGCCAAGAAAGTGGATTTTCATTCCAGTATGGCCTTTCCCCTTCCGTTTTACAGGTTTAAGAAATTTGTGCATCTATTACCATTACTAACATTTTCAAAGGGGATGGTGGTACATGCACATCCCTCCCTCAATCCTGCCCTGATCAAAATAATAAGGAATCATGTTTTATGTGTAAACTTGAATAAAATAAAATGCATATCAGAAAAAAAGTTACAAGTTTATACAAAAATTTTAATTAATTATACCTTATTGTTAAATATAGAAATTTATATCTCTTTAAACACTAAACAAATAGTGTTAATTAAAATTCAGTTGACATCTTAATCATCTAAATTCAGAAGAATTTACCTTGTCTAGATATAACTCTTAGCCATTTTTGACGCAAATCACAATGGCTAGGAATTTCATGAAAAGAAATTTTATCCTTACGAGTACCTGAATTACAATAGGGAACAACGCACTACACCATTGTAAATGTGATGTGTTGTAATTGAAGTACAAAATTTCACGTAACAACTGCAAAAACTTTCAAAGTAACCGCTGCTACCACTTACTTTACGCAATGGTATGAACCAGTAGCCAACGACATCTAGCGGCAGATCCAGTAAACAGGTGTTGCCAAGGTTTGGTTCAATACGGTAGGCATTTAGTTACGGAGGCTGATCAGTCATAAACATTGGAACATGCGGATGGATATCATATAACAACTCGACGTTACAGGTTTTCCTGGGGGAAAGTACATGGCGGCTGAGGAGCCTATATTGCAGCGTAGCCGAAACTTTGTTTTCTTTTGGCTTAGTTCTGTGGATTATATTTGATCATGGATTATATATTTGATCATGGAAATAATGGTATGGCTTAATTCTGGAAAATCTGATGAACAAAAATATATTGCGTATCAATGCGAAGAAAATTTCTGGATAATGTAATAAAAAAATCTGAAAGAGAACTTAGTTCTTTTATAATATTTTTACACTGTGATACATGAATTATTTATTTTATTAATATAATTAATTATTATTATCTTTGTGATAAAAGTACCTACACGTTAGGTGGCTAAGACTAAAAAAAGTATACTCAGTATCCTCAGAATAGCGTAACTAATACTCTTAAAGGTGGAGAAAGTTGAAGTTTTGAGCATCCAGTGCAAACTTATGAACTAATAATATCTGTAAGTAAAATTTTGCCAAGTGAAAAAAAAATTATACCTTTTTCCCCCTTCAAAAAAGAATTTTCCCCATCATCCCCCCCCCCCCCCACTTCCATATCTAGCCATGGTTGATTTCTGAGGTAGGAAATCCTTTCATGGCTTCGTATCCGATACTTCATTCATTCCCAGGAAATGATAAAAGATCAAGTGTTTTAATTGGAAAACTAAGAAATAATAGAAAAATCGAGAAATAAATTAAAAATTTTCCGCAGCAATAATTTGTAACCAACCTTTATGACGTAGAAAGAAGTTCTTCCCAGCCCTAATCTCACCACATATGTACTTTTACTTCACTGAAGACGGAGTGCTGTCCTTGCTACGAAAAGGTTTTGAGTTTGCTCCTGAAAACATTTTAATATGCAAATTACTTGAAGGATAAACTTTAAAATTCCATTGCTCAACAATAGAGAACTTTCAGTTATTTTAATTATTTTAGACTTTCTCATCAGGAAAACCGATAACTCTAAAAGATTAATAACGATAAATACTAGAACAGAAGATCAGTTTACAAGATGTACATTTTTTGATTCTTTTATCATAATCCCTAAAAATGAAATGCAGGATAATTATGTTGCAATCCCACTGCTTTTAGACATAGTCTCTCCAAAGATTGAAATAACTGAAATTTTATTCCTAGTTCGTAGAATCTATTTTTCACTCTTTATTTTTGACAGAGCCTATATCCTTTTCACTTTTAGAGATAAATTTAAAATGAGTTTTGTGCTGACAGGTTTCGATGAAATATTACGATTCACATTTTCCGAATCTGAAAAATGCAAGAATTTTAAGCGAATATTGCAAACGATCTATGCTCGAAAATTGAGATTTTGGTGCTTGTGTATGATGATCAAAAGGTTCGTATTAATGATTTCTACCCCTTTCTCCCAGGCAGATGGGTGTGAGACGCAACTTTTTGTTTTCGGAGATAAATGAAAACTTCTCTATGTGTTTTGGAGATATTCAAAGTAATCTTCCATTACTTTGAAAATAAAATATTTCAATGGCACCATCGAATGGTGAGAAAAGTTAAAATACACTGCACGACATTGAAATTGCCCCACCCAGAAGGAGTGAGGGGATAGGGGTGAGATGTAGTACACACATAGCAATACATATTGGCATACCATAATTTAATTTGCAGCAATTTACAGCGGTTAGAAGATGAGATAATGCAGCACAATGTGACTGCCTCAGTAGGTGGTTGCACTGAGGCAGTCACATTGTGCTGCCTCAGTGCAACCTCAGGACCATATCCGTGAACGGATATGGTCCTGAAGAATTGCACACTGAGCAGCTTTGACTTGCTCCCATAATTCATCGAGATTCCGTGCCGGCCAGTGAGAGGATTGCACACATCGTCCAATGTGGCTCCACAGATTTTCTATTGGGGATAAATCGAGATCGTGCTGGCAATGGCAATACTTGAACATGCTGCAAACATTGTATACCCTAGCAGTGTGTACATGGGCGTTGTCATGCTGTAAAATGGGCTGCTGCATGCCTCCCAGAAACAGTGACAAAACGGGCTGCAGAAAAGCGCTAATGTATTATGCAGCTGTCAGTGTTCCTGTGATGCAGAAAAAAGGTGACCTGTCATACCCCATGCCATTATGGCTGGCTGATGGGTGGTGTGCTAGTCGCAAACAAAAGCTGGATCCGTCCTCTTTCCAGGCTGTCACCTTACACGGGCCTGTTGATTGTCAGTTCCCAGACAGAAACAGAATTCATCACTAAACACAGTGCCCCAGTTTGCATGACTTTGGCACCAAGTCAGATGAGTGCTGCGATGGCAGGCAATGGCAGTTGACATAACGGTTGCCTAGAGCACAGGTGTGCCTCATGCAACTTTTGGTTTACCATTCGGGTCATTATGGGGACGTCCATGGCTGCTGATACAGCCCATTTTATATCGCCTACAGTGCTCTGTGGTGACGAACGAGCATGTCTAACAATGCGCCTATCAAGCCGTGCTGACGTCTGTGGAATGGGACCATTCCCTCTGCGATGCACGCTAGAACCTTCATTTCGCCACTGCTGCCAACAGCGAACAACAGTTCATGCATCCTGATGAACATGGGCAGCAACACGACGTGTAGTCCATCCAGCTTCATATAGGCCTTTAATTCTTCCTTCTCAAAAGCATCCAAATGGCGATAAACTTGCTGACTGAGTGTAGCAGGCATTTTCGGTCTTCGTTGAACAATTTCCAAACAGAACCACCTAATCTCAACCGTTCGCATGACTTCCACCTGCATGAACACTATTCCATCCGTGTTCTTTCTTGCACCTTTTATCTCTTGAGCCACACATGTCATTGGCTCCAGATTATCATCATATGCATATCTCAACTACGCACAACCACCCTCCCATTTGCATAATTGTACGACATGTCCTTCTGGGTGGGGCACTTTCAATGTCGACCAGTGTATGTACAAAGTACAAAATGTTTAACGAATGTTACAAATGATAAAAATATTTATGCCAAAAATGTATGCCGGAAATTGGGGATTTTGCTTTTAGGGTAAGATGGTAAAGATCTTTACCTTGACATTAATGATTTTCCTCACTTAAAAAAACTTTTCAACTTTTAAAGAATTTGGGGAACCAACTTTTTTTAAAAAAAATGAATAAAGGCTTCTTTTACTCTTTTATAGAATTAGTAAAATATTTTTATTTGCCTTTTCCCAATCATCGATTAGTTCCAATTTCCACTTCTCAGAGAGTGCTAATTGTGGGAAACGAAAAGCTCCATTCTCTTTGAAAACAAAAAGCTCTATTCTCTTTGAAAACGAAAAGCTCCATTCTCTTTGAAAACAAAAAGCTCCATTCTCTTTGAAAACGAAAAGCTCCATTCTCATTGAAAACGAAAAGCTCCATTCTCTTTGAAAACGAAAAGCTCCATTCTCATTGAAAACGAAAAGCTCCATTCTCTTTAAAAAGGAGCGTTTCAAACTCGCGAGAGGCTTAAATGTAATTTTTTAGTTATTGTTTTGCATTCCAATCTCTCTGGAATAAATGCCTGCATCTTGTGCTAAAGAAATTGTTGAACCTCCATTCATTGGGACTTCGTTCTTAACAAAAGCAAACCAAGTCATTACAACTCAGTTGAATCTCCATCCCTAGTGAAATGAATCTCAGATCCCATTTCCTTTGACACGAAATGTGACAAGAACGAAAAGTGGTAATAACGTCTGCTGCCTGGGGATGTACCGACTCTCCAGGATCAAGGCCAGTCCTTTGTGGCTCGACCCTCCCTCTTAGTGGGGAACTACTGTCTACTATGAGATATCTTGCTCTTTGTCCAAAGGAAGTTTATCCTTAAAATGTTCAATGAAGGGAATATTTTGTGTTGAGTTGATATCAAGTACACTATAAAAGTAGACTGGAGACAGATCATTTGAAAAATGTCCCGAATTTTTTGGTCTCCAAGATTGGGTTGTTTTACCTCTGAGCGGCACTTTTTTTGCACACAATGGGCTAAATTACCAGGTCACAAGACTCCGAGAAAGTTGGGGCGAGGTGACTCACTGAAGAGTTGTTAGGAGACAGATGATAGCTCCTCGTCAAGGCTACCCAGTTTTTTCTTTAACGTGCACAGTGTTGGTATTCCTGTACATGGAGCACGCCTTTACCTTCCTTCCGCTGGGCAGCGTTGTTTCCAAGGCCAACGATATTCCCTACTGACCGAGGGCAGGGCGGTAAGTTTGGCGAAGATAAATCTCAACGCTGTCACAGGTGGGACTCGAACCTGGGAGCTACAGATTACGAGTCTGGAGCGCTACCGATTGACCCATTATGTCTCCAAGGTGGCAATCCTGTTGCATCCTGTATTTTTGAAACTATTATGCGAATGATAATCATTTTAACCTGAGCTCAGACATTCGCTTTGTGATACTGAATTTTTTTTGCTTTAACTGGTTAGACTTTTGTCACATAACGCATAAGTTTGTGATGAGTCACCAAGTTTCGGTCACTAAGAGAGATGAGTGGTCAAGTTTTGCCTATATACGACGATGACATGAAGAAGCATTACTTATGGGTTAGGTAAGGACCGAAGCAGCCACACACTTATGATCCTATTATTGGTGAAATAATAGGAAAATTTCCGTAGGGATAGAAGAGGTTTGGCTTAACTCGTCGCTTCCCATCAGAATATCTTATTTTGAGGAATTACAATGGAAATGAATGCATTTACATGATAAAACGTCAACTAATGTTTTTGCGTTGTTTGGAAATGCCACGCTCTATCTCAGGGTCTTATGCAAAAAGATATTTTATATTGCTACAGATTCTGATATAGAAAAAAAAATTAACTTGGAGGGGATTGAAAGGAGTGATTGAGTGAGTGACCAAGTGAAAGGACAGATTGAGTCGGAATGAAGCGGAACGCCGTTCCGGTATGAATACCTACGTTTTAGTGGTGTTTAATAAATTTCTCGAAAACACTGGAAATAATGTATATGTGTAATATTTATTTTTTCCCTCCGTTCCAATTACTACCATTCTCGAAGAGGGGAGTGATGCATTATCCCTCTCCCCCCAAGATCCGGGGCCCTCTATTGTAAGTACAGAGCAATTTTTCGTGTAATCAAGAAACTGATTGTCCCTTTGAAAGAAGAAGAGCTGCTCTTCCACCAACGTTATTACTACATATAAGAATATGACTTTTTTAAATTTTTCAAACCCATAGGCATTCAAATGAAAAGATATAGATGAAAAATCCACCACAACATCCACCCTCTATTTTTCATCTATTTCTTTTGTGTACGTTTCTTTGTTTTAAAATTATGATATTTGCATAATCAGTAGCATTAATTAATGTTTCTGCAACATCAACAAGTGTTACGACTTCACATTATTTCTTCAGGACATCGTCATATGTTGACAGACTCTGACCATTCATCTCTCTTGATGCTCTAAGCCAGTGATTCCCAACCTTTTCTGGACCATCGCCCCCTTTAGAAGAGAACAAAAATTTCAACGCCCCCTAGTCCATAATAGTTAATTTTATATGAAATATTAAAATATTGTTGCATATTATCTGTACCTAATTTATCTGTTTATTTATCTATTAAAAATCATAAATCAGAAATTAATAAAACGACAACCAAATGTACAATAAAATTGTTTATTGAAATTTTAAAAATAAACACAGAATCAATAAGAAATAAAAAAATAATGAGATAAACACAAAATTAATAATAAATAAAAAATTAATGAGATGGTTGAGACTGGTGGAGTGTTAACAATTTGTTAATGTCGGGTTCCAATTTCGTTAACATCAATCGCAGATCGCCACGTTCAGTGATGTGTAGTCTGTTCCTCTTCTTTGACAGTAAATTAGCTACTGCTGAATCCACGCTCAGCCATATAGGACGAAGGAAATGCGATTAAAAGCTTCTGTACTATTGCCCACAATCCAGGGTAGAGAACTGGTATTGATTTTTGAAGCCAGAACTCTTGGTATCCATGTTTGAATTTTACTTTGAGTGCTTCGTTAGTCGTGAGTTCTAAGAGTTCCTCTTCCAAATTTGATGATTCTTCAGTATATGTGTTTGCGAAAGGATCTAAAACCCAACTCGGTATATTCATGTTTAAAATATCTTGGAAACGCTCCGTAAAATCAACATGAAGAACTTCCGAGTGTTGGCAGTAAGTAAGTAAATCTTCCGGTTTTGCAGAGACTGCTGATAATGTGGGAAAGTGGTTGTATTCACCTCTACCTAGATTTCGTTTGAATAGAAGAAGTTTTCCCGCAAAAGCAGCTATGACGTTTTTTGTTTTAATTAAATTCAACTCATCACCTTGCAATTGTAAATTAATTTGATTAAATATTTTAAACAGGTCTATCAAATAAGCGATGTCATTTTTTGACGTAATCAGGTTTTCGCGCAATTTTTCGTCTTTGTCTTCAAGAAAGTCCAGTACTGAGTCAAATAGATTGAAAAAACGATTCAGGCAAACACCTTTAGAGAGCCAACGTACTTCTGTGTGCAGCAGCAAGCGATTGTAATCTTCATCATTTTCATTACAAAGCTTACCAAATAAATCGGTCATTCAATGAATTGCTTCTAATCTTATTGATTGCTTTAATAACGTAATGGAGCGACGTATGCAGACGTTCATTCAAATTTTTTGCAACCAAATGCTGACAATGAATAATACAATGTACAGCGAGTACATTTGGTACTGCTTGTTTCAAATGCGCTATGAAACCCTTATGACGCCCTGTCATTGCTGGAGCACCATCAGTAGCAGCAGACAAAATATTGCAAATAGGAATTTCTTTCTCTTGAAAAAACTTTTGCATGGTATTAAATATAGATTCTCCCTTTGTATCAGATTCCAAATTTTTAGCAAATAATAACTCTTAATGAATTTTTTCTTCTTTTATAAATCGTACGTATGATAAGAGTAGAAGAGCTTCGTTATTTGGTAGAGTTGATTCATCGAGTTGAATGGAAAATTTGCAAGTCTTTAAGTAATCACATGATATTTCAACGTCTTTTGCCATTTCGTCTATTCTTCTTTGCACTGAATTATTACTGAGAGGAATTTTTTCGATGTTATCTGACGGTGTCTTATGATGACGGTTATCTGACGGTGTTTTTAATATCTCTTTGACTGCCGGCAAATTTAATTCCTCGCCAATTGCGTGTGGTTTTCCTGCTTTTGCGATTAACAATGAAACGTTATATGAGGCTCGTAGTCCATCATCATCTTGTTTAGAAGACGACGCAAAAAGGTTTGACATAGTTGGCTGTTTTAAATATTGCTTTTCCAGTTCTTCAAAATAAGATAAATCTTTGTTCTTCTTATCAGCATGCTCTTGTAGTCTAGAAGGTTTCATAGCTTCATTTGAAAAAACTTTTCGGCAAATTAAACACATAGGTAATGATTGGTTTCTAGGAGAGTACGTAAATCCATATTTCAAATACTCAATACTGTACTGCCGGCATTTCTTTTTAGATGTAGATTCAGACATTTTCAAATACAAATTAACTTCTCAACAGATTTATAGATAGTTATAAAAATAATGTTTATAATGACTTCTAACACTTATCACTCACGACTATTTATCACGGTGAAGCACATAAAAATAATAAAACATTCCTAGAGCTATCGCTTTTATAGATTTGATTTTGTGCACGCATTAACTTGTATGTTTGCGATGCCGGCGCACTTGCTCCGTAAAGAAGTATTTCAAGCTCCCATATTCTTGTCGAAACATGTTAAATTGCATGAACCGCGTGTTTGCCTAACAACTTGCAAGGACTTGTCACCGTCAATCTATTCTAAACTAAAACAAATTAGGTATAGGTATACCTAATGTTAATTTAAAAATGCTTATTAACGCGATAACAATAAGATAATTTACATAGCTAGATAAAATATTTATTCATGAAAACAGATATTTTCAAAGTATTTTATTATATTAAAAAATAATTATAAAAAAATATTAAATATAATAAATTTATTATTATTATTATATTATTATTGCATAAGGTTGATTTGCCTATCAGGACGGACACACATGTCCAAAATAATAAGCCTGATATAGTAGTGCATGGTAAGGTATTGAATGAGATTACAATTATTGAAGTAGGAATAACATCTCAGGATAACCTGCAGACAGTAGAGGTTGAAAAGAAGAGGAAGTATGATCTGCTGGCTAATGAGTTGAGCCTAATTCACAAGTGTAATGTTAATATTACACCTTATGTTCTGACGTGGGATGGTATTGTAACTACGTACCATAAAGCATACTCAAAGCGACTTGGAGTGGGAAAACATATTGAAGCTTATATCCAATCTGTGATCTTGAAGAGAACTTTTGAGAGCATCTGAGTCGACTTCAGACGTACCAGTACGCTAGTAGGCGGTAGCAGGGAACTTATTGTCCAAGCTGCAGTTGAAAAGCTGTACATGACGGATGAGGTAGTGGATGACCAGAATCACCAGGAAGACACCACAGAATAGAAGAGATAAAAAGGTTGTCACAGAAAATTCCATTAAATTTATTTATTTATTTGACCGTCCCTCTTGACTACCTCAACGCCCCCCATTTGCCTCTGGATCCGCTACCGCTCCCATGGAAGGCTGAATTCCCCCGTTGGGAATCTATGCTCTAAGCACTGCACATTCCAGTGTCTCTGAAACTGTCCGATGTGGGGAGCTGGACAACCAGCAGGAAACGGTTTCTGAGATCAGTTAGCCGCACATGCCCCCGAAGCTTCTGGTCACGTGTTGTCTCAAGAAACAAGATATGTCTCTTCGCATGATACTTTCCTCACTAGGCACGACATGTCAGGATCTGGAGTGTTGGAACGTACGAACTGTAACGCTATGATATATCAAAGTTGTGTTTATGGGAATCCTCTGATATATCAATAATATGCTTCCAGAAACGCTGTGATATATCAATGTTATGCTTCTGGAAATGTTACGACATATCAATGTTATGCTTATGCAAACGCTATGATATATCAATATTAAGCTTCTGAAAATGCATTTCTTTCTCTCATGGAAGCACGCTGCAGACCACCACTTTCAGAAGCATTGCCCTTGTCCTTCTCCATACCATTGACTAAATGGAAGTTGGTAAGGGCAGAGCCTATATAAATTTTAGAGTTACGTCAATGATGCTTGAGAGACGAATAAAATTAAGAAACAATTCCTTTTGATAAATACACTGAAAGCACAATTTATTATACACACTGTAACCATCCAGAAACCTACCCTACAATAATGCGGCGAGTTGAAACTTGCTGCAGGCTATAAATAGGTCAGATACCTACCTATTCTGTAGCGTACGTATGACTGTTAAGATGGGTAAACACGGAGATCTGAATGAGTTCGTTAGAGGGCAGATAGTCGGTGTGAGGAAGATCTGCGATTGCAGAACATCTGGGATTTCCACGTGCGACTGACACATGTGTGTACCAGGACTACATCAAAACCTGCAGCTGCGAGGAAAAAGGCATCCATAAATGGGTCGTTGATGTTTGAGGTGATCACTGCCTTATCTGTATTGTAATGTCGGAATGGAGGGCCACAGTACAGATGATAATGTCGGCATTCAACCAAGGGCTAATATGATGGTTTGTGCAAAGACCATTCTACGTAGAATGGCATGACGGCTGTTGCAGTCGATGCCCACATCGAGTACTCTTGTTAACAGCACGTCCTCTGACTTTGATGTTGCAGTGGGAGAAAACATAATCGCCAATGGATAGTGGGAGACTGGAAACTGGAGCTTGGTCCCATCAATTGGGGTTACAGCTTCAACACGCCAGTGGGAGGTTCCCTCTGGGACAATGCACTACACCCCTTGTTTCTTTTCAGCTTTCTTTCCTATTTATATTAATTTCAGACGTTTCAGTTTTTTTCAACTTCCTTCTTGGCGTTTTTTAGACATCCAGAAATGGAAAATCCGATAAGGTAGATGCTAGGAGTGCAGGGAGGATGTTCCAAGCATTCTCAATCATACCTGTTCAACTAGGCACGTACCCGGGGGAGGGTCAGAGAATTTATCCTCGGGGAGTAGGATTTCCTAATTACTAAAATATTCCACCGGATAGAAAGGAGTAAGATGATATTCTCAAAAGGCCATATTGGTAAAGCAATTTTTAATTTGTCAAAAGTTCACACTATTAGAAGAATCAGTATAATAAGTATAATTCTGGTGGGCGGACGAATGAGTGGGCACGCGTTTCTTGTACTTCCGCCTTGGTCACGTACTTCCGCTGTGTGACGTCATTGGTGGCTGATAGTTTTGGTTCCCAGTGGTCCCCGAGATGAGAGTTCGGGCTCGAAAACTAAAGCCGAACTCATCTCTATTCCTCACATTTGACATAACATGCATGCAAAAGATCAACTTGCAATTGGATGGATTCTCAAGAAATCTTACAGTATAAAAGAAATAAAAATGGTAAAAATTCATAGTAATGCTCTGTTTTGAAACAGTTAAATCAATTTTCAAGGTATGAAATTGTAGAACTGTTAGAAATCAAAATTCACTATAACACTTTTTGTTTCAACGTGTCAAAAATGATGGTTTATGGGGATAAAGCAAAATAAATGTGCTTCACGGATATTCCATTAAAAAATTACTAACAAATAATTGAGGTAAGGACATGAGCTACGGCAGGTAAATCTGTTTAAGGTAAATGAAAGAATGTCATGTAATGAAATCTTGAATCACAGACTGCAAACTTGCGAGCTGGATTAAAAGGAAATCACTTCAATTATTCTCAAAAGCATTCTTTCAGCTGTTCCTAACTATTTCTTATTATTTATGTTCTTTCCCTTGTGTACACCTTTTCTTCCATTATTGCCTCCTCTTCCCTCTGCATCCTCTTTCTTCTTCATTACTCTTCACTTGCATCTTATGCACTTTCATCATTTTTAACACCATGTTCCAGTTTTAAGAAATCTATAAAATACTCGAACGTGTTTCCTCTCCAGTTCCATGCAAAGATTTTTACTATGATTTTCCATTCTGCGTAATTTCAGTTTAGCATTTTGTCGATAACACACTGACCTATTGCCTTTCTCTTGCACCTCTTAAAATTTCTTTCTGCTTTTAATTCTGAATATCGGAGGAGAAACAACGAAGGACGAATATCAACATCTTTCTATAAAAGAGTTAAAATTTTGAACTTCCAATTATTTTCATAAATCCGAATGCGTACGACTGACAAGACTTTCCTATTCCACAGGTTGGTCACCTATGGTCTACACCAGAGGCTTTAAAATTGTTTCAGTAACACTCTTCAGAAACTGATTTTTTTTCCTATTTCACCTGAAACCAACGTACACTGCCTGGTCAAATTGTTATGAACACTGCATTGATCGCAAAGTTCCCACGAAACATCTCAACGTATGCAAAATTTCTTACTCAAGTATTCTGTGCCACTGTGAAGACCTATATAGCTATAAATCATGGGGGAAAGCCAAGTGAAGTGCGAGGTGGGTAAAAAATCTATCTGACTGACTTCAAAAGGGGGCTCTTCATTGGAGCACGAGGTTTAAAAATTTTAGGAGCAGGAGTATCCTTAAGGGAGGTAATAGAACTGAGCGGAAAATCACAGGGCACAATATCCCAAGTATATGGAGAATGGCAACGGTCTCACAAAACATCATCCAATCATGGCAAATGCAGGAGGAAAAAAAAATCTGACAGACTGGCATCTGTTGGCACGAACTGTGCAGCAAGAGTTGCTCCAGTTCATCAGTTGAAAGAGATGATCGCTTGCACAATTGCAAAACCCATTTCAACGAGAACTATGTGCAGAGAATTAAAAACTTGAAAATTCGTCAACTGTACTATAATACATTTGATGAAGTATGAGTCATGTATTCGTAATAATTTGACCAGGGAGTGTATATAAATATCTATCACGTTCAGCTTTTGTCTTGACTGCATTTACAACCCCGATTAAGTATAGCCTTGAACTAGACACATACCAGAGAGTTGAACCCCCTCCCCCTTCCCACAAACACATACATCCTCTCTTTCTCTCAATTGGTTGTGAAATTCTGGCACCAAAAATAACAGAAATATCAATAAATAATATCTGCGTTTTGATTTTATTTATTTATATATTTGTTTATTTATTTATTTTGAGGAGGGGAAGTGTGCAAGATATGGTTAGAGAGGGTGCAAAGGAATTGAATTAAATTCATGGTAGGCGCTTCTTCCTTCAGATTATTTTTCTACTGCATGTAATAGCGAGTTTTGTCAGTAATAACATAAATCGCAATTATATCGATAAACTTTCCTTCCACCCCAATTAACAATTAAGTCTGCTTTAGCTTTTATTCTGCGATTAAATTTCCAATCATTTTACAAGCACAACAACAGCATAGATATCAAAGACGAAATTCTACCCCCACTGTCACCCAACTGTTATCAATTCATTTAGTACCATAAGAAGTGCCCCAAAAGGAAATCAAATACCGAGTCGCTTTCCAGGTCAAATAAAGGTCGGAGTAATGGTCTAGAAATCAAAAAGCATCGACTCTTATTTCTAGTATTAATATCATTTCTTTGCATTCCATATAATATCACTCATACAACTTTCACCGTTTATAACTTCCAAAGGAATCGATGCTAAACAATTATTAACTTTTCAAAACAACAAATTATTTCTTTTCCAGCTTCCTTTCTTCCATCATAAAATCAGTTGATTTCTAAAGTTAAATTTATGCATTTAATAATACGAATAGTTCACTTTTAAACTCAAAAATTCTTTATATTGATTTAATTAAAATAGCAAACAATAACTTTAATGATTCCAGATATATCATCAGGTTTTCTAGGTATTGTTACTTAATAAATGGTTATGCTTAAATGAGTTTCGTAAAAAAAATGTATATATGCGCTTAATAATTAAATTAAAATTTGCGGATAATAAATAATATAACATTAAAGTATGATTTTAATATCCGAAATGATCTAGAATGAAATAAAGGTGGGTGGGGACGGAACGGGTAAGAGACTATTCCAACATAGAATGTCAATCGCCATTATAATAGTGTCCTTAAAAATATTCGTGATCGAAATGAGTAAAACGTGCATGATTAATAATCTTCACTGTCCCGGTGGCAGAGTAGTTAGCGTTCTTGGCTACTGATCAAAGGATCCCTGATAAGGTATGAATGCTCTTTTTTTGTGTGTGTATTGTCTTTCTGCTGAGGTCTCGCCTTCCTCACAGAACTTCTCTCTGGCGTATTATACTGCCAGGCTCCTGTCAAACCTCTCTGGCAAGCAGCTGCTTGAGAGATAATTTATTATTTTTTAAATATTTTTTCACCTCCATTGCTGTTACCAGCATTCTCACAAGGGGACAGAAATGATCCCTTGACCCTCCCTCCCCCTACAAATCCGTCCCTGGATATTTATATTTAATTATTTTAAAGGTTAATTGATGCTATAGATTTCGGATAGGTCAGTGGTTACCCTGTATGTATGTACATACTCTACGTGTGTATCTACGTGTATGTGCGTATACGTATGTATGCTGGCCCAGATCTAGAAAAAAATCGAGAGGGGGGGGGGGAGGCACAAGAAACAGAATCTATCCCGGAAAATGTAAAAGGGGGGCGCAAGAGACTGGAATTCCAATGCAGTGCAACATAAACCCTCCGTTTTACAATCCTTTAAAAAATTTCTTGAAAAGCTCATAAAATATAAATAAGCTTACAAATTGTTTGCCTCTGTTACCCTTATTAGCATTCTAAAAGGGGGTAGGGGTGTGACCCTTTGCCCCTCCCCTTTATCCGACTGTGTATATATGTATTAAAACAACGATTTTGAAACATGTATATATGTATGTATGTATGTCTGTATGCATTACATATACATATACATATATAAGTCAAGGGGCCATGCGTCCCCCCCCCGGAATATTAGTGACCAGAATGAGGCGAAATGATTCTAAATTATATATATTACCCGTATTTTTCAAGAACTTTTTTAGGACAGTAAAAACAAGGAAGAAAAAAAGTAAAACGGAACAGTTTAGCCGTTAATTTCCATTTGATTCCCCCCCCCCCTTCACTCGAATAACTTGGTCCCCCTTTAGTTGATGTTTTTTCAATCTAGATCCGGGCATATATGTCGGAGTGACGGTCGGGAAATCAAGAGTCGCCAAAGGACTCCAACTGGTTTCCAGTATTAATATTATTCCTTCGCATTCCTTGTGTAGGAGGTTTGAGTTGTTTTAATTCTGGGTGGCACTTCTTGCCCACAATGGGCTAAAAGATCTCCAAGGTTTGGATGGAGGCAGATGGTAGCATCCCGTCAAGCCCACCCAGCGTCTTCTCTAATGTGCACGGGTATGTCTCTCCCGCAAGCGAGGCCATGGCTTTACGTCCCATACGACGGACGACAGCCTTGTCCAAGCCCATCGGCGCCCCCTACTGACTGAGAGGACAGGACAGCGAGTTTTGCAGAGATAGATTTCAATGCTGGCCTAGCTGGGACTCGAACCTGCAGATTACGAGCCAAGCGCGCTACCGGCTGAGCCACACCCGCCCCTATATAGGAGGGTATGTGTGTGTGTGTATATTATATATATGTGTGTGTGTAGGCCGAACCGGATGTAGTAAATATTGAGGGGGGAGCCAAGAAAAGAGACGAAAAATTTTAAAAGGGGGGATAAGAGACTCGATTTCCAATGCATTATAACATTTATCATAGAGGTTTTTTCAAAAAAATTTAAATGCATGAAATATAAATAGAGTTAATAATTTTTTCCCCTATTACCATTAGCATTCTAAAATTCACTTGACCTCCCCCCAAGATCCGGCCCTGTATGTATGTATGTATGTATGTATGTATGTATGTTAGTTAATCAATTAGTTAGTAAAAATAATGATTAAATTTCATATTTTAAATGTTTTTTTTCTCTTATTGAAGCTAAAAATTCAAAAAAGTTTTCAAAATGGTAACGTGTAATATTAAAAATTTCTATAACATAATAAAGTTTCAAAACGTATTTAACAGTACCTATTTACTCAGCTATTATGTAAAATAAAATATCACGATAATTAATTATTTCATATTTAAATTACTAAATTATATTCAAACCACTCCTTGCAAACAAAAAGACAATTACACAACACCAATAACATTACACAACATCAATAATTAAAATTTCCCCTGAAAATAACATTTTAACTCTAAATGCAAGTACTAAACACATATTACTTATTAATATTGAATTTCATATAATTTATTAAAAAATGGTTTTGAACGCATATTATAAACATTTTACTTAAGAACTAATTGTAAATAAGTTACAGACATCCCAACAATGGTTATTTTTTAAATTTATCGAGCAACTAAATAATCTATATGCCTCCTCGCTTGCTTAATCCTCCTGCCAAAATTCAGTGGGTCTTCGTCGGATTCTTCTTCATCAGATGAATAATCGTGGTCCAATGCTGGGCTGTAGACATCGTCCAGGCTGTAATCATCATCCAATGCTAAAACGACTTCATCCAAATCTGCAGGGTGCGAAGGTGGTGTTGCAGCACAGGAGAGGCTTCTTGAACACATTGTCGAAACATTTTCTTCTGTGGTGACGGTATCAGTATCCTTGGCATCTCCTGGTTTCTTCTTCATCATCTTCACTTCTTCGAAAAGTAACTCGTCTTCATCTGTTCCCTGTACTCCTGAATCGTCTTCAAGGGTATAATGTTCTTCATATTCCATTTCTTCTTCATTTTCCAATAGAGGTAAATCATCAAGGCTTTTCAGATTCTTTGCTATCTTCTCTTCTTCTTCTGTTGGCAATAAATCTTCTTTCTCTGTAGGAACGCAGCATTCAAAATCCATTTCATTTTCCTGAGGTACTGAGGAATCCAGTTCTCTGCATTCTTCTTCTGTCTTAAGCAAATCTTTATTTTCTTCATAAATGCAGATATCACAATCCATTGCATCATCCTCTTCAGTGTTCTGGAGAGGAAGGGGATCTGTCAAATCATCAAGCTGCATGTCCTCTGCAGGTGAATCAAAATATCCAAAAGAATTTACAGGAGGGGCACACGGAGTAAAAACAAAACTATCAGCTGCTACGAATGGGGTATAATAACAAGCCTGAAAAAAAGGAGTTATTTCATGACATACATTAGGATAATAAATTAACGGAATACTTACCTGTTCATAATAACTATTATATGTAATACTTACCACAGGAAGTATTTCTTCTGCTTGGGGTGGGTAGGGGACGCCTCCTTGTGATGTTGCTGCGTTGACCCAAGATGGATCGTCACCATAGTGTCCACTTGAATAATCCAGAGATGAATTCCAAAGATAAGAGCTACTGAAAGATCAAGAGAGCAACCGTTATAGTAATTTTAGTTTTAATTAAAAATGTGTTTTTTGATATGAAATATGTTTTTCGTATGTCAAGAAACATTTCGTAAATTTAGCAAAAGTAAACTCATTCATGACATTTAAAGGTTGGTTTGTAAAGTGAAGCCTGAACTTTAACCTGATGTGGTCGGATAAGAGGAATAATTAAGGAAGTGCAGAACTATTTCATATTTTGCTATTCATTTCGTTTTTAATCCACGTCACAGTTAGGAATCATTAAACAGCAGGCAAAACTACCTTGTGTATTCCCTTTCCAAAAATGATTCCTCAACGGCTATGAAATGTGGTTAATTGAAAAATAAATATGTGAAAAAACATTCATCGGTTTGAAACACAGACTAACAATATTTAAAGAAAATTGGAACACATTTTGCAACTAGACATATGATGCTCTCTACCACGTAAATTGAGGTGCTCTGCTGTTCATACGGAGAACGTTCAAAAAGTTCTCGACATATATCTGTAGATTTGCACTCATTCCTCCGAATTTGGGTTGGGTTGTTTTACCTCTGAGCGGCACTTTTTTGCACACTATGGGCTAAATGGCCAGGTCACATGGACCCCGAAGGCTCAGAGAAGGTTGGGGGAGGGGACCCACTGGAACAGCTGTTGGGAGACAGATGGTAGCCTCCCGTCAAGGCCATCCAGCGTGTTCTTTAACGTGCACAGGGTATGGCTCTCCCGCACACGGGGCCACGGCTTAACGTCCCATCCGACGGACGGAGGCCTTTCCAAGCCCATCGGTGTCCCCTATTGACCGTGGGCAGGGCGGGGAATTTTTGCGGAGATAAATCTCAACGCTGACCCAGCTGGGAACTACAGATTACGAGCCTGGCGCGCTACCGACTGAGCCACCCCCGCCCCCATTCCTCCGAAGTTAACGAGCAACGACTTTTTCAAAAGCTTGTCTAAACGTGTCATTAAGTGTTGAAAACAAAAGCTGTATCATTATATCTCTCTTCGCTAGCGGCGCATAAAGTTCGGGCTGCGTTTTTTGTGTGTTATTGTTATGGAGCATACTAAACACGGGAAAGATTTTACATTTTCACAAAGATGCTGCTTGTGGACAAAGCGAACAAAATTCATGCCCATTTATCACAAGTGTATGTGGATCATGGTTGTTCATATGGCACTATTACCGATAGATGAGTAAATTCAGAGAATTTACGACAGAGCTTCAAAGACTTCCTTCCTGCAAAGAATATCAAGGTGGCCTTGAACAAGATAACCATCGCAGCTGTTCGTGAACTCATTAAGGAAAACCCACACATCACGTTTCAGGTAATAAGTTTAAATGTCAGTGTATCAATTCGCAGTGTGGAAACAATTATTCTTCAACATTTAAACTTCCGAAAGGTCTGTGCCAAATGGACAGAAGAGCAAAAAAGGGCTAGAGTCGACTCGTGCAAGGAGATGATGATAACGTTTGGACCTAGTGACACCAAGCGTTAACAGACATTGTCACGGGTGATGAGATGTAAGAAAGATCGACAACTATGTTTCTTGCGGAAGATGAACCGCTTCTCCAAATCCTCCAACAAGACTTTTGCTCAAGAAAGAGGATGTTCACAATTTTTTTTTCAATTCAAGGAGTGGTAGCCGTGGACATCTCACCTGCAAAATGACTATAAATGGCTGATACTACACCAACACTATTTTGCTCAAAATAGTTAAAGAGATGAAGGAGCAGCATCCAACAATAGGCATATAAAGGTTCTCCTTCAAGACACTGCCAGTGCTCACAAAACTTGGCAAGTAAGGCCTATCTGGTACAGTAAAAAAATCAAACGGTTATCCCATCCTGCATAGTTACTTGATCTTGCATCATCTGATTTTTTGTTGTTTCCAAAAATTAAAAAGTAATATACTGGGAAGCTTTATCCAAGGCTATCCTTGCAAAATGCGTTCATTCAGAGTTGCGGAATATTCCCGAACAGGAGTACCACCAAGGGTTCTAGAATTGGCGTAGACGTCTACAACTTTTCATAGATGCTGCAGGGGAATACTTTGAAGGACAGCAAAAAGTTTTATTGAGGTAAGTGCAATGGTTTTCATTCTGCGGATGCATGTCAAGAACTTTTGAACGCCTCTCGTAAAAGGTTTAAAAAAAAAAAGTTTCATAAGTAGTAACGCTAAAAGGTTCCGGAAGGGGGCCAACAAATATTTGGTATGTAGAATATATGTGTCGTTCAAATGAAAACTGGAAAAGGTGGAAACAAGGACTGAAGGATTTATCTACAGATATTTTCCGTTTGTATTATGACATCCCAACATGGTTAGTAACATAATACCCTGTTCTTAGAACGACTTTGGCTGTTGTTTCAGGATTTCAGTAACGATGCACTGCATCTCAGAACAACTTTCTTCTAGTTCATGGCTTTCTTTTTAGAATACCTAAAGTAGCACGAGTAGAGGACAAAACTGCACGGAGAGTGTTCCAGGCTCACACAAATATACTTTGTCAATGTTAGTACTGCTGTTATTATTATTCTTGGGTTATTCAGTTTTGTTGAAGAATAATTGTATGGGCGGTATGGAGGCGGACGTCGTCATGAAACAAAATACCTTCCTGTTCAAAAGGCCTGGCTGCTTCGATTTATTGTCTGCCTTCGTATGCCCATACCGAGTTGATGGTTTTGATCTCCCAGGATCATTTCTTTATTCTTATGTGGAAATTCGACAGTTCCTTTTAAAAGAATCTAGGTATTTTAATTCATCTCGCTCATTTGATTAATCTATTAGTTAATTTTAAGTTTTCGATCTCTGTCTTTTTCAAGGACACCAACAGAAGCAGGAATAATTTAATTGGTTTTAAATGCATAAAATATACTATCAACTTAAGGTTTTTCTGACTCCATTACCCATACTAGCACTGTCAAAAGTGGAGGGGATGCAAACTCCTTTCCCTTCCCAGATCTGGCCCTGCTATGCACCAATGACCATTGCTTCCAACAGAAGCCGAGATCAACCCAATTAACTCGAACGGTGCGCAGAGAAGTCAGATATTTGCATTTCGGCAGTCGATACTCTATTCGGAAACCTTTATGGCGGCGAAAAGCACCGAAAATGGTGTCGGATGAGGTAAGTGGACTGCAGAAGATTGGGAAAAGGTTGTGGGTCAGTTGAATTGCGATATATGCTGTTTTGTACAGATGGCAGAGCTAAAGTGTAGTTCAAGCCCCATGTGTTGATCCAATGTATAAGCTGCTGAATCGTGGTTTGGAGGAATAGTAACATGGCACGGACTAAATCCACTAATATATTTCTGAAGGATGGACAACACACTGCATCATATTTTATCAGGATATCCGATCATCCTGCTATGTTTCATTTCTTCCGTGAAGGAGACACTTTCAGAATGATAATGCAGCAGTCCATTGTGTGAAATCTGTGTATGAGTGGTTTAAGAAACATGATGGAGAATTGTCACCTTCTCTGACCACCCAATCAGCTGATCTGAACCCTATTGAAATCTGTGCTATGCAGTGGACGAGGCAGACAATCATGCAATGCATGCCCATGACACTGAAGGAACTGGATTCTCTGTTGGAACAGAATGGCTTCGCCTCACACCTTCAAATACTCATCGAATTTTAGCTGTTCTGAATGCACATAAGATCCTACACGACATTAAGGTGAAGTTTTTAACTTTTTCCCCCATGTATAGATTATCTGTTGGGATTTTCCACTTTTATGTATGTTATCGTTATTTATTCTTTTGACAAAGGACTGGGTTCATAACTAAAGGAATAGCCTAACTGTTATGAGAGGGGTTAGGTTAGCACAGGGTGAGAAATACATATTCTTTACCTCAGCAGCTGGCTTCTCTTTGCAAGAGGAGTGGCACAGTTTGTAAACGAAAAACTATTCTAAGGAATATTTTGGTTTTAGGTGAAAAATAGTCAATTATTTTTTTATTTCAGTACAAAGAATTTTTGGTAAAAGAAAAATTTATTTGCGCCAATTTTTTAGAATTAAGGCAATCTTTAAAAAAAGAGGAAATTTTAAGTGTTTGACCGATTTTAAGATTCAAATACACCCAATTCTCGTTTTAGTGCACTCCATTTACATTTTCTCTTAAATGAACTTTTCAAAAACTATCCCTTCGAAAAGATTTTTAGAGATGCGCGATTTGGCAAAAAGAATTTCGTCGTGTCCATGTTAAAAAGAAATGGGAAAGCATTTCATCAAATTCAGAATCTGCATAAAAAGGTTATCGTGTAAAACATTCGTTGCAATTTCTTTCTAGCGCTCAGTGAATTACAACGATTTCAAAAAGCATTAATTTCACTTAAACGGCGTTTCAAAATGCTTTCACCTCTTAGAAAAGAAGATAGGATTTCAAGAGGTGAATGTAGAAAACCTTATGAAAGAAGACAAGATTGGGTTTTTTTCTCTGAGCAGCACTGTTTTCGCATACAGTGTGCTAAATGGCCAGGTCACAAGGATGCCGAGGTCTCAGAGGGGGTTGGAAGAAGAGGACCCACTGAACAACTGTTAGGAGACGGTAATAGCCTCCCGTCAAGATCATCCAGTGCATTCTTTAACATGAATAGGGTATGGCTCTCCCACACACTGAACCACGGCCTTTCGTTCCATCCGACGGACTGCACTTTTTCCAAGCCCATCGCTGTTCACTACTGACTGAGGGCAGTGTGCGGGTTTAGCGGAGAGAAATCTCAATGCTAGGACTCGAACCTGTCAACTGCGAGATTAAGATCCTGGAGCGCTACCGACTGAGTGAACCCCCACCCGAAGAATGCAAGGAAGAGATGAGCAAAGAGGCTTAAGAGCAATGCAGCTTCAAAAAGAGATGAACCTTCTTGGTCTTTCTAACCAAGATACCTAAGTCCGAAATTTAATTTTGTTTCGGATGTTTTAATGCCAATTATACTGTTAATAAATTTCGCTTTCCGATATATTCGGATTAAAATAAATAATGAAATCACCTCAAGTTATTACGCCCTACATTGGAATACATGTTAAATAGATCCCCATTTGAGCGTTTTTCACTTACGCTACCATTTCCAGGAACAACTACGAGAACTACGTGTATTTATTTTATCTATACATACAATTTTGATTCATTCTTACATAAACTGAAGCAAACTGTAAATGATAAACATCAAATAGTGCGCTGAGACTACGGGAGTGAAATATTCTTACGATTACCGAGACAACGAATTTTTACGCATAAATGAAAACAACTGGATTTGAGTATAATTTTAACACCTATACAATAAATAGTAATTTTCTAAAACATATTGCTCAAAACTACTCAGATTTTATTCACGATTTGAGGATTAATGATATAAATGAATAGTCTTAATTTTAAACACGGATCATTCCACGTACAGTATTGCTTTTAAAACGCTGCAGAAGTTTGCTTTTTCCAATCGAGTACATCATAAACCTGTAATCTAAATTTTATGTTTTTGTTTGATAATGAAATGTTTAAGGCAGCAAATGTTTCTGTGTATACCATATGGCATTTATTGTAACACGTGGATAGCACGTGGGTGTATGATGGAACTGACAACCGAAAGAAGTGGGATCTACTGTATACTTATACAGATATCGCTAAATCAGCCTCAAAATTATGTTTTATGATAGAATATAATAACTCTAATGAAAAGAAATCCAACCCATTGTGTAAATGAAACAAATTTTAAAGTTTTTTGAGCATTGAATTGGTTAAGTTGGAGGAATTCTAAAGATGAAGTTAGAAGAATTCTAATTTAGAAATAATTTTAATAAAACAAAACTACAGTTGAATGTTGTTTAAAAAATAGGATAAATTACACTCTACCTTTCTGGCTGAATCATCATGTCTTTCTCTTCTTCTGCAAAATCACCTATAACGTTTTGTATCAAACGTAAGCACATATAACACACTTATTTACTCAAGCAAAGAATATCACCAAATGACACAGAGATGCGGTTGCAATGTTCCAAGTTGAGAATTTAGTGACGTCACGGAACGTGAGAACGGACATTTCAATTTCGTGCGGTTGACGTTTGTTACAGCCAATAGCAACGCTCCTCGAACTGTTTCGTCACTTCGAACGCAAAACTCGTAAGCGCTCTTTCTGCTGATTGGTCCGCTGAATAGAACGACGTTATTTTTAATGCCAGGACTTTGAGTAAAGTACAAATTAAATTATCTATCCTTCTGATATATAAAATACATATCATGGCTTAAATTATACTTAATATTATTATTTCTTCTATAAAATTGTTAACATTGTGTAATTTGGTGCTTTATTTCATCTATAGTTTTTTTAAAAATTATTGATGATTGATTCAACATTGATATCCATTTATATTAATTATTTTTCTAATTATATTAGATAAATAATTAAATTATTATAATCCAATAATTTAAATTATAAAAAACAAATTATTTTATAATTTAAAACAAACCATTTTTATTACATGTTCGTTTTATTCAATTTCTTACGGATAAGCTATTAACTTCGTGGGTCCAAAGTATACTTGCATTGCATTATATGTTTAATCGAAAAGAAATTTTTTAAGTAAATTAATGAAAAAAAGGGCATAATATCCATTGACATTGGCGAAATATTTCCGGGCTTTCAAAAGAGATATTTATGCCCTTTTATGGAATATAATGTTAAATACAAATTAATAATTAAAGAAATTCTCTGTTATTCGTTCAAAGGGATCAAGAATACTCTATCTGATCAAAAGTATCCAGACACCCCTTCTGAGTAGTGGATTTGCTCATATACGCCACAGCCATGGCTAAGATATAAATGGACGCACGTGGCCTGGCAACCCACATAGACACGCATGAAGAGGAGAATGGGCCATATGGCAGAGCTCAGTGATTTTCAATGTGGTACAGTCATAGAATGCCACCTTTTAGCAACAAGTCAGTTCGGGACATTTCGTTCCTGCTGCAGTTGCTCCGATCAACTGTAAGTGATATTATTGTGAAATGGAAACGCCTAGGAGCAACAACAGCACAAATTGCAACTCAGTAGGCCTCGTAAAATGACAGAACGGGGCCGCCGAGTGCTGAATCGGGTGGGGCGACGAAATTGCCTGTCCTCGGTTGCAACACTCATTGCCGAGTCCCAAAATGCTTCTGGAAGCAACGCCAGCACCATAACAGTTCGTCGGGAGTTGCACGAAACTAGTTTCCATGACCGAGCAGACCCACAACTGGCCATACACGATGGTCTTGGAGCCAAGCCGGGCCTGTCAGCTCCCCCTTTCGGTCCAAGCGCGAGTGTGTATGGGGGTGCAGTTCGAATGTCAAGTCGCGTCAGTCCAAGCACAATGGGTAAATTCTGCCCATTGGTCCTCCCGTTGCACAGCCCGAAGCTAGAGTGACCATGTGTGGAGTGGCTCACCTTGGCCCTAGCGCCACACGCATGCGCTCTCACTTTCACTCATCATGTTTGCTACTAAAACAAAGCTGTGTACTACCAAATGATTGTTCGGCGCCATCGAATTTATTACTCGGTTCTATCGATATTATTATTTTCAAAATATTGCATAAGAAAATAAACCGCTATAAAGAATTTGCGTGTGCACAGCATATTTTCGAGGTATAACTGATATAAATTTTTTTTTTTTACATGAATGTGAAAAATTGGTACCTCCATTGGTTTATAGTAATATAAATTTTGGTTTATAGTAATATAAAAATAATCGGCTAACAATTCATGCTTTTAAAATAAACGTATACACTGTCCTACCAAAATATTGGAGAATTTTTGCTATGTCGTGAAATCTAACTTCGAAGCTTTATAACTTCTAAAATATGCATTTAATGGGTAAATGTGACTGAAGATAAAATAAAGATCATAATCAAGTCTATTTAAATCTCAATTTTTTAAAAAATATTTATTAAGCATTTAAAGAATTAAGAGAGCTTGTTTTATGAAAATCGTTCATAATTCTCTAATATTGAAATAATCATTAAGCAAATTTTTAAAATATATGTTTATTAATTGGTTTGAAACAATCCTTATAAGTTTTAAATAATTTCTGTGGTAAATCTGACGACTCATTATTGTAACGAAATATCCCATTTACATAATATTGAAATTCTCTATTTTGGTAGGTTAATGTACAGTCGCTCAAAAAAATATCCGAACAGTATGGTTGATTACAGAATTCAGAAAATATATCTGGCAACGATTTTTTAGAAATAGGGATTTGGCAATAATTGTTTAATTTCTAAAAAAAAGTTGCCAGATATTTTTTGTGAATTCTGTAATCAATCATAGTGTTCGGATATTTTTTTGAGCGACTGTACTATTTATACTTCAGCAACGACGACTGTTACAAAATTTTTGCAACATCATTTTGTGTTGCCATGGTACTTTTCCATGCCCATTGAAATATTTCACATATCTCTGTGGACATTTTCTAGCCTTGTCAGCATTTCGATGATTACCCACCTCTAAATCATTGATGGGTTCATCATTTCTCCATGCGTTACATTTCTGGTTTCTGTATCCACTCAATGCAATAAATTTTCAGGTGAATAGGTCAGCCTACAGCTTATTCTTAAATTATTATGCATTGTGCAGCAGGCCATGAGGACGGAATCTGTTTCTTCAGGATTTAAATTAATTGCAGTCGCAACACTCTAATATCTATTAGATATCATGCCAAATGCATTTCCTATAACAGTTCTTGCACGTGATAGCCTGTAATTGAATACTTTTTTTTATTTGCTTCATCGTCTACTTTAGATATTTCTGTCAACGGGAAAAGTTTAATAAGATGTTGATCCAGGGCAAAAAGATCCCGAAGCCTCAGAGAAGGTTGAGGGACAGGTGGATTTCAATGTCAAAGTTCATACTGACTCTGACCTTTGGGGGTGATAGGGTTCGGTTGTTTTACCTGTGAGTGGGACACTTTTGTACACAATACGCTAACTGTTCTTAATAAAAAAATGCTATATATAAAACTGGATATGTTTTATGCTAAAATTCCGAATAAATGCCGTTTTCACAAATATTTAGCACAGTTTCAAACCGTGAATGAATATTAGCACCATCCCAACTGTGAATGAAATCAAATGTATTCAGTGAATTATATTTTGGAACTAACTTATTTTACTTAAACTTGAAGAGACGATGGGGGGAGGGGGGGGGGGTCAGTAGTTAGCGAGCTAGTCTTGTAATCTGTAGTTCCCAGTTTCGAGTCAAATCTAAACTAGCGTCGAGAATTATCTCTGCAAAACTCATTGTCAGTACAGGAGATATATGGGCTCGGAAAGGCTGCCATCTGTCGGATGGGACGTTAAGCCGCTTTCCGAATACCTGCTGTATTTCCACGCTGTCTTTGTCATTGCAAACCGCTTGTTTGCAAGTGTACGGCGGGTGAAGGGTCGCATTCTCCCTGAATTGAATTAGGGGTTTTTCGTTACCTCCCCCGTTTCTGTTAAAATGGAGCAACGCGCAGATGAGAAGACATTCCCTTAGGGCTTCTCTAAACGATTACCGCTTTTTTATTGCCAATCCAACATTCCCATTCATTGTCAGTAGCGTCCCTTCTGTTAAAAGGAACGTGTCGTTGGGTAAGATTCAGTAACAAGTATCGGCGTCAACCAATAAATTTCGTAGTGGACGTTACACCCCCTTGAAGGATCCCCAACTAAGAAGCATCCCAAAAGGACATTGTTATCAGTGTACATACCTGTCTAAGCGACAGTCTCCTATAGTTATTTCTCGACAGAACAGGCTTTCTGTCACACCACTTTTAGCGCTCTCACATTATGTCATTCAACGTCCTGGTTTATTGTACAGCCACTTGTATTAGCTACTGCACCCGACCTCCAACGAACACTTTTTTCCTCCCTCTCCCCCACAACCAGATACTAGGTGACAGGTATGGGCACTGCTCAGAGACTCCTTAGGCTGTTACATTCGTGCTTATTTTCACGTTTACGACTTGAACAACGCAACCCTTACTGCAGGAACCCCGAAGGACATTGTCACTCTCCCTATTATTAGGCTTAGCTATCTAAGTAGCAGGTAACGCGTCGACTATAATTATTTTGTCAACAGAGCCGCCCTCGAAGCAATTCGTCCACAGCGAGAATTCAGTAACGCTTCCTTCAAGAGCATTGTCATAGGGAGCTGTTACGTTTCCTAAGTACAATGCTGCTTTCCAATGCTTCTCAAAGCACCTCGCTCTTGAATGAGGGGACCTCCCAGAATAGGAATGACACTCAAGAAACAATGAGAACGATAGAACCTGGACCGTTAGCCTACCTTTCAATACTGACATTTTCACTGATGCTATCGCGTTTAGAGAACACCTGTGTGAAACGTTTATGGGAACCCCATCTCTTCAGTGACAGTGAGGGTGGCGTCAACCAATAAATTTCTTAGACCCATCCTAGATGTCGGACTCTTCACCGACGATGGAATCCAAGTTAGGACGTCACTGGAGGGCAACCTAGCAACAGAAACTTAAAGGTTTGTGGAACTTCCCTCCAGTGGTAGTGAAGGGGAAAAGGGGGTAGAAAACCGATTATAAATAAAGCCCTCTTTAGGTCGACACCGACACTGAAGTAGGGGTAAAAAATAGGGACAGTAGACAACACTAGAAAAAAATCTGTAGTCACGACCCCTCAAGCTTCCAGCGAACACGCAGCGATGACAGCATTTCGGACACGCCCTCTTAAAAAAGGGGGAAACCTAGCAACAGAAAGCATCCAGCAAACACACAGCAATGACGTCATTTCGGACACGTCCCTCCTAAAAAAGGTAGGAAATCTAACAAGAGAAACTTAGCGAAACTTCTCTCAACCTATTTCTATGCTCAGGAGGCCTTTTCAAGGTTAACACGCCAAAGAGTAGTTGTCACTACTGTTGTGCACATGCGCAGATGCATATCGTCTGATCCTGAAAAATACTCTCGAATCATTCGTTGCTGCCTAGTCAAACGTTTCGCGGGAATTCTATTAGCTGAGTATCAGTTTGCTGAAAAGTAATTTTTTTATTACACAGTGGAACAGACATTTATCAGAAAGCAAAGATAGATGGCGATTAGAGGACAGTCACAAGCATTGGTCGCAAGATGAATCAGTGTGGGCCCTTCTGTAATCAACAAGATATAATAATTTCAAGATAGAGATGATTCCAGAAGATCATTAAGGAACAGAGCAACAGCAGCAAATGAGGACAGAAATCTTTGACTTACAGCTCGAGGATATAATCCCACAACATTGGCTCAACTGCGTTCTCACTTGAGAACGCAGATGATGATGATGATGATTGATGGGGCTAGTGGAACCTTTGTTTCCACTTCCATCATTGGCCCTCATGTGCTTCTCACCCCACAGAATGAAGTGACTGAACAAGTCTGGGCATCTTTACTGACGAGTCAAAATTTACCCAGCATAGCAAATCAAGATGGGTATCGATCTGGAGGATCCATTGCCCAGAGAGAAGCTTATGAAAGAGACAGGTTGTTTCACTTCTGAGTGGCATATTTTTGTACACAATGGGCTAAATGGCCAGATCACGATGATCCCAAGGATTCACAGAAATTTGAGGGAAGGGAATCCACTAGAAAACTGTTAGGAGACAGATGGTAGCCTCCCGCCAAGTCCATCCAGCGTGTTCTTTAATGTGTACAGGATATGGCTCTCTCACATGCACGGGGCCACGGCCTAATACCCCATTCGACGGATGGTGGCCTTTCTAAACCTATAGGTGCCACCTACTGACAGAGCGCAAGGCAGGGAGTTTTGCGGAGATAAATTCCAACTCTGAATCCAGCCCAGGCTGGACTGGAATGCTACCGACGACTCAACCACCCCCTGTGAAAATGGTAGTCATGATATGGGTAGTTATTTCACCAGGTGACAGCATAAATCTCTGCATCATTGCTACAGTCGCTCAAATAAATATCCGAACAATATGGTTGATTACAGAATTCAAAAAAAATATCTGGCAACGAGTTTTTTAGAAATATGAATTTGGAGATTTTAGAATATGTATCTGGAGGGTTCGATTTCCGCCGCGTCGGTAATAATTTTTTTTCACGTAAATATTTAGATGTCCGGCAGCTAAATTTAACCAACGACGCCAAACTGGTAAGTCATGGCGGCAGGTGATTGGTGAGGTCAGCAGAGGTCACTTGATAGGTACAGTCGCTCAAAAAAGTATCCGAACACTATGGTTGATTACAGAATTCAGAAAACATATCTGGCAACGATTTTTTTAGAAATTAGTGATCTGGCAATCTTCGTGTCACGTGAAACGAAGGTTTCTAGATCACTTATTTCTGAAAAAATTCGTTGGCAGATATTTTTTCTGAATTCTCTAATCAGCCATAGTGCTCGGATACTTTTTTGAGCGACTGTACCAGCAGGCCAGGACCTAGAAAAAATAATGGGTGTTGGGGGAGGGGAAGCCACTCGATTGAGCTGGAAAAATGTAAAAGGGGTGGCCAAGAGATTGGAATTCCATTGCAGTATAACATTTTCCACTTCGATTTAGATTTCTTCAAAAATATGTGAAATACACACAAGTTAAATAATTTCTGCCTTTTCCCATTCTCAATGTGGAGTTGGCAAAATGTAGGATAGTTGGTAAAATTCGAATCCACTTGGCAGAATACAGGCGAGTTGTGAAAATTGGGATGTTTTGTGAAATTAGAGTTGGCCAAATGTAGACAACTTGACAAAATCTTGGAAATCGAAAATTTTGAACTGACTTGGCAAATTTAGGGTTGGGATTAGTTTTGTGAAATTAAGCAGAGTTGGGAAAATTACCTGAAGCTTCCACCCACGGAGCGAAAATCTAGGTACGAACCTGACAGAGACATTATTTTCTCAGTTGGCAAAATTTGATTTTCGAGTTTGAAAATTTTCGATTTCTCCCCCCCCCACAACCATAGTCCTTCGCTACGCCCCTGAAGACATGAATAATACTATGTAACAAGTAATTGTTATGCTGTTTCCTACGTGTTTCTTTGATAAATGAGTGTGTGATGATTGCAAATCTACAAGTGGTTTTGCTTTAGTATTAATATTGGCAAAAATGTTACAGAAAATCGGCTTTCACGAAATTAAGCATTTTGTGCTCACTAAACTTACTTTGTAAAAAATGCAAAATATATAAGATGTCAGCAGTCATTTCACGTTTACGTCCTTCTCTGTTTTCACCGAAAGTTTGTGTTGTGATATCGATGGTGTTTTTGATGAACCACGAAATTGGCGCAGACTTCTGGTTGGTTATAATTCATACTTCTGGTTGAGCTGTCGATGAATAGCATCAACAGCTCAACCAGAAGTCTGAAGGCTGTTTTGCTACACAACTGTAATCAATTTCCCTCCATTCCGGTAGAGAATTCAGTACATTTAAAACACTTTGAGAATGTCAAGAAACTGTTGGAAAAAAACAAAATATAAATTGAGATGTTTTTGGGGACTTCAAGATGCTAGGATTTCTATACCAATCATACCTGTTTCCCATACTTCTGGGACAGTAGAACATCAGACCAGCATTATGTGAAGAGAAAAGACAATTAACTCCAGGTACATGCAATATTATTCATGAAACTCTTGTTCTAACTGACAAGCTCTTGCTGTCACTACTTCACATTACGGTGAAGCAGTTGGTCAATGCTTTGAAACACATCAGTTGAGTTTCAGCATATACGTTCTATGTTCCCTCACATGTCTGAAGCAAAAGTAAAGGGTGGCTTATTCACTGCATCACAAATACGACGGATGCTTCAGTCTCAAAAACTGGGGGGTGGCTCAGTCGGTAGCGTGCCAGGCTCGTACTCTGCAGTTCCCAGGTTCGAGTCTCAGCTAGGGTAAGAGTTGAGATTTATTTCCGCAAAATTCCCCTCCGTGCCCACGGTCAGTAGGGGACACCGATGGGCTTGAAAAGGTCGCCGTCCATCGGATGGGAAGTTAAGCCGTGGCCCAGTGTGCGGGAGAGCCATAGTCTGTGCGCGTTAAAGAACACGCTGGATGGCCTTGATGGGAGGCTACCATCTATCTCCCAACAACTGTTACAGTGGGCCCCTCACCCAACTTTCTCTGAGCCTTCGGGGTTCGTGTGACCTGACCATTTAGCCTATGGTATGCAAAAAATTGCCGCTCAGAGGTAAAATAACCCAACCCGAGAATGCGCCTCATAGAACGTTAATTTTAAGGTAACTTTATTTTTTAATAACTTTAAAAGGTTATTTTTAAAGTTGGATCATCATCATCATCATCATCAAGCAGCCATGGGCTACGGAGGTCCAACCAGACCGTGCAATTTAGTTCTCCAAGCAAGTCTATCCTGAGCTACATCTACTGCATCTGGCCACTGCACACCAATTCTAACAAGGTCCTGTTTGACATTGTCTGCCCACCAATTACATTGGCGAATAACCCTATTCGCCAATCTATAATTATCCATATGGGCAACATGGCTAAACCAACGGAGTCTCTCTCTGCACAATATGCTGCTTAAAGGAGGTTGCAAACTCCTTTGCCTAATCTCATCATTAGTTACAAAGTTGAACCACCTAATGCCCAAGATACTGCGTAAGCATCTGGAATCAAAAGCATCTAGTTTCCTGTTATCGTGTTTACAAAGTGTCCAAGTTTCACTACCATAACTAACCCTAGAAAGAACCAAACTATTATACAGTCTAATTTTAGTCTTTAGGTGTATACGCCTATTTCTCCACACTCTCCATAGGTTCTTAAAAGTCCCGGCAGCAATCCCTATTCGTCTGTTAATCTCATGCCGCACATCACCATTATCTGCCATATAGCTCCCAAGATAATTAAACTGTGACACCTGCTCAAGACTGCAACCATTCAGATTAACTGAATCACAACCTGCCTGACCAATTTTCATCACTTTAGTTGTCTCTCTGTTTATAACCAAACCTACTCTACTACCAGTCTCATCAACAGCTCGAATGAAGGAGTTCATCTCATCATCATTTGCCAAAAGGGCTAAATCATCAGCATAATCTAAATCAGAAATTTTCGTATCTCCAGCCCATTTAAGGCCAAAATCTTTCCCTTGAAGTGAATTTCGCATAACATAATCAATAACCAAGCTAAAGAGAAACGGAGACAAAATGCACCCTTGTCGAACACCAGAAGTAATGCTAAACCAATTGCTACAAGCCTTACCAACTCTCACACACGACTCAGTGTTATTATAGAGAGCTTTCATTATGTTAACTAACTTGTCAGGTATACCATATGATCTGACAATCAACCACAAATTATGACGATCAACAGAGTCGAAAGCCTTTTTGAAATCAACAAAGCTAGCAACCAAAGGTTTCTGAAACTAAACATTTCTCATGAATCTGCCTAAGTGGAAATATCTGATCCACACATCCCCTACCACTTCTGAATCCACATTGCTCATCACGCAATTGACTGTCAACCAGATTCTTAATTCTATTAAGCACAATCATGGAAAGAACTTTACCTGGAACAGAGAGTAGGCTGATACCCTTATAGTTATCACAAGAACTGCGATCACCTTTTTTGAAAATAGGGATAACAATAGCTCTGGTAAAATCCTTAGGAACCATGCTTTTATCATAAAAGATATTCAGAATTTCAGTCATCCAAGTGGTAACCGAAACATTCCCAGCTCTAAGCATTTCGGTAGTAATTTCATCTACCCCTGGGGATTTATGAAGTTTAAGTTTAGAAACAGCCAAAATAACTTCAGATTGTGTTATAGGGCCAACATTAAAGCCACCAATGCATCTATCATCATTGCAAGCAATGGGAGTAGAACTAACTACATTGTTTAGAACATCACTGAAATGCTCAGCCCACCTAGCCATGACAGAATCCTCCCCTTCTATAACCTTACCTTGTTTATCCTTCAATCCTTGTATGCCTGTCCGTTTTCTACCACACAAAACATTAACTATCTGGTACAGCTCTCTGCTGTTGTGCTGTCTAACTGCTTCCTCGGCTTTGTCAGCAAAACCATCAAGCCAAAGATTCTTATCAGCAGCTAACTGATCCTTTACAAGTTTATTAAGGTCTCTGTAATGCTTTCTATTAGGACTAGTAGGGTATTGATTAAGGGCATTCCTGCAGTTCTTTCTTTCCGAAATAAGCTCAAGTGCCTTATCACTCAGATAATTCTGCCTCTTCTGCTCCTTTTTTCCTAAAAGAGTACTGTTAGTGTCCAAAAAAGCCTGTTTAAAATGATCCCATTCTTCCTCAACTTCAGTAGTAAGCAAACCATGACTGTCATAATGACTAAGTAACCTATCATGGTAAGCTTTGGCTATAACTGGATCTTTCAGAGCTTCAGTATTAAAAGTAAATTTTTTAACCCTAGCACAACACTTTTTAAATTTAACTTGCAAGACACTTTTAACAAGGTAATGGTTAGATCCAATTTCAGCTCCCCTATATGCCCTGGTATTCCTAACAGAACTAGCCCATTTGCTGTTAATTAATATGTAATCAATCATATTCTTATGCAGCCCATCAGGTGAAACCCATGTGTACTTATGTATGTCGCGGTGTTTGTAATAAGTGTTAGTTATTCTGAATCCATTGAGTTTACTTACCTGTAGGAGACGTTGCCCATTGCCATTGCAGCTACCAATACCAAAAGGGCCTATTACTCCTCCCCAAAGGTCAGAATCAGTACCAACTTTGGCACTGAAGTCACCAAGAACAAGGGTAATATCTCCTTTCTTGACAGAATTCAACATATCCTGAAGTTGTTAATAAAACCTATCCTTCTCATCCTCATCGGCATCCTCAGTGGGGGCATAACAGCAGATAACATTCAAGTCTTTAACGCTTGTCTGAAATTTTGCTGTAAGAAACCTTTCATTAATGCTCTCATATCCTAGAAGAGCATCGCTAGCGTGTCTGCTGAGAAGCAGACCCACGCCTTGGTGATCCTTATTGTCGTCCCTCCCTGAAAAGGGAAATTTAAGATTATTTTTAAGAATCTGACCTTTATCTGTCCATCTGGTCTCTTGCAAGCCGAGAATATCTAAATTATAACGGTGGAATTCTTGTGTGAGGACATCAAGAGAAAAAGCTCTGTGCAGAGTCCTCACATTCCAACTAGCTATGAAGAGAAAATGGTTAGTGGGATGTTTAAAGAAACTATGTTTATTGAGAGAGGGAATGCCGACAATATCAAACAGCCCCCTAATCGCAGACATGGGGCAAAGACCCGTTCCCCCACCACTAAAGGCTGAAGCCATCTACACTGGAAAACTTCCTCCAATGTAGAATTTGACGATGCCAATAGAAGCAAAGAGTTCAGGTGCCTGCGATGGCTTCTGCTCAGGATTATCCACCAGCTGATAAACATACCCTGTGAATCTATTCACTTGGGGCTGTCAACCCACAAACAAATCAAACCCGCAAAACTCCCTGCGCTGCCCACGGTCAGTAGGGGACACCGATGGGCTTGGAAAGGCCGCCGTCCGTCAGATGGGACATTAAGCCGTGGCCCCGTGTGCATGAGAGCCATACCCTGTGCACGTTAAACAACACGCTGGATGGCCTTGACGGGAGGCTACCATCTGTCTCCCAACAGCTGTTCCAGTGGGTCCCCTCCCCCAACCTTCTCTGAGCCTTCGGGGTCCTTGTAACCTGGCCATTTAGCCCATGGTGTACAAAAAAGTGCCGCTCAGAAGAAAAAAAACCAAACAAACAACTCAAGAACTAGAAGACAAATGGCTTACAGAAAGGAATGCTTGGCAGGCTTTTCGGCAAGTAGCGCATGGTTTTCTCGGCAACAATAAGAGACTTACCTGGACTTCTTTTGATCAAATTTCGGTGATGCGAGTGAAGGCTTTCATCCAGATTTATAAAACAAAACCCTAAAACAAATGATTTATTATTTTTTGAATTCAATGAGAGCGTTGAAAACGTATAAATTGACGGTCACAAATATATGTAAAATCGCCGCCATCAACAGGTAGCATCTAGAGCGTTTTTTTTTTTTTAGATTCCTACTGATTCTTGCATTTCTAAGATACAGCCCACGGCATTATATAAAAAATATCACAGAATTATATACTTTATTTTCTTATGGTAAATTTTTTTTTTTTTAAGCCGTCCCGTGGTCGAGTGGTTAGCACGCTTGGCTACTGATCTACGGGACCTGGGTTCGAGCCCCAGGTCCCGTAGCTGTTTGTGTCGTTTTTCTGCTGAGGTCCTGCCATCCTCTCAGACCTTCTACTCTGGCATATAAACCGACAGGCTCCTGTCAGACCTCTGTGGAAAGCAGCTGCTTGAGGGGGTATTTATTTATTTATTTATTTATTTTTTTATAATACGGACGGCGAATCTGCTGCAGTGCAGAGAAGTATTGATACAGCGAAGCCCATTAATTGGTCCGTGAAAGGACGTAGCCTACACTGAGACCTATAGTTTTCACAGTAACTCAAACTGCAAAATAACCGATGAATCCATGCACAAATGACACAGATATTATTAGATCAATGTTTTCCAAAGTGGGCGATACCGCCCCCTGGGGGTGCTGGAACGATCCAGGGAGTCGGTAGTAGCCTCGGGTGCAATTGGGGGACGGTGGAAGCACAAAGGGAGGAAGGAGGATAAGAAAATTTTGAAAAACCGTTCGTACATGTTTCATCTGTTGTGTAACATAAAGTCGTAGTGATTACTTTATTTTCCAAATAAACACATAAATTACCCTTCGTTATCTTAATTTTCTGTGTGTAATGCGAATGTTACTATGGTTGATATTAATAAATAATTTTATAATTTCAAGCTTCAAGGTGTCTTATTCACGACAACATCTTTCTTTACTATGTTGTAGGACGTAGGTAGAAATATAGATACATAAAAGAACGCAAATTTGTCACTGCATCTTTCTGTTTGTTAGTTTAAAGAAGGTAGATTTCCAGGGGGGCGTTGAGTAATTTTTTTTCTGAAAAGGGGGCGGTAGGACAAATAAGTTTGGGAACCTATGTGTTAAATGTTCACCTTTGAATCAGGCCTTAAAGCTTACTTCTTATGTAACAATAGCCTAGCATACATTTTTCTTCATTTCGATACAATCATGGAATGCTTTTGGCAATTGCATGTTCTACATATTCATATGTTCTATATAAATATCCTTATTTTTGTACAATTAGTTGATCTCATATACAAACCATTGATATATTTGTAATCGGCATGATTAATATGATCAATAAACACCAAAAAAAGAAAAACACAAACTTCATTAAATTTGCTATATAACATGAAAATGCACATACTTTAAAACAAAGACATCGAATACTCAATTGCATCAATATGAAATTTCAGTGGTCACTCTATTGAGGTGGTTCAAATTTTTAGTACACTGGTTTCAAGAAATTAAGGAACAAATGCAAAAACCACAAAAACACAGACGATAGCAATACACGAAAGTCGTGTACAGTGTGAGAAATGCGACGCATGATTGAGGTATTGAATGCAAATGAATGGCGCTGGCAATCAGGGGCGTAGCGAAGGACTATGGTTGGGGGGGTGGGGGTAGAAATAAAAAAATTTCCAACTCGAAAATCAAATTTTGCCAACTAAGCAAATAATGTCTCTATCACGTTTTTACCCTAGATTTTCGCTCCGCGGGAGGGGGAGGGGTTGAGGCAATTTACACAACTCTCCTGCATTTTGCCATTTGATTTCCAATTTTGCCAATTAACCATAATTTCACAGAAATAATCCCAATCGTCTGAATTGCAGTAAACCACTGTGAATTTTCCCTTGATTTGGCCAACTCTCCTTAATTTCACGAAACTAATCAGTCTTTACATCTCTCCTAAATTTGCCAAATCACTTGAAACTTTTCACACTCCACAAGATTTTGCCAAGTTTTCTCGATTTTAGTCAACTATCCTGAATTTTACAAACCCAATCCCAATTATCACAACTCGCCCATATTTTTCAAGTGGATTCGAATTTTGCCAACTGCCCTACAATTTGTTAAGTTTCCCTCAATTTGTCCAACACTCCTTAATTTCACAAAACAAATCCCAATTTTCACAAATCGCCGTATTTTACCAAGTGGCTTCGAATTTTGCCAACTACCCTAGATTTTGCCAACTCGCCGTAATTTTACAGAAAAAATCGAAATTTTTATATCTTCCATGAATTTGCCAAGTTACTTCGAATTTTACAACTCTTCTTAATGGCACAAGAAAGGCACAATTTTCACAACTCCCTTGTATTTTACCAAGTGGCTTCGAATTTTGCCAACTTCCCCAGAATTTGCTAAGAGTTTTCGATTTTTCCAACTCTCCTTGATTTCGCAAAACCAATCCCAATTTTCACAACTCGCCGTATTTTACCAAGTGGATTCGAATTTTGCCAACTGCCCTAGATTTTGCCAACTCGTCACAATTTTACAGAAAAAAATCCCATTTTTACATCTCACCTGATTTTTGCAAAGTCACTCTGAATTTTGCCAACTCCCCAAGATTTCCCAACTCCCCTAGATATTGCGAAGTTGCCTCGATTTTGCCAACACGCCATAATTTTACTGAAAAAATTACAATTTTTACATCTCACTTGAATTTTGCCAACTCCCCAAAATTTTTCCAAGTCACTCGGAATTTTGCAAACTGCCCCTAGATTTTGCCAACTTTCTAAGTTTTTCCAACTCTCCTAGATTTTGCCAACTCGCCATAATTTTACAGAAAAAAAATCCCAATTTTTACATCTCACGTGAATTTTCCTAAGTCACTCCAAATTTTGTCAGCTCCCCAAGATTTTGTCGTCACTCCGAATTTTGTCAACTCTCCAAGATTTTGTCAAGTCACTCCGAATTTTGCCAACTCGCCAAGATTTTAACAAGTCACCTGTATTTTACTAAGTGGCTTCGAATTTTGCCAACTGCTCTAGATTTTGCCGTCTCTCCATTTTCCAAACTGCCCTAGATTTGCCAAGTTGCCTCGATTTTGACTTAATTTTATAAAATAAAAGATTAGAAATTTTCACAACTCACCAAGATTTTACGAAGTTGCTTCGAATTTTGCCAACTCCGAGTTACTTTGAGGGGAACACCCCCCCCCCCCCCCCCCAATAGCTACACCCCTGTGCGAACCCTACTCAAGGGTTGCTCTAACTAGAGATAATAACTTCAAAAAAGAAAACAATAAAAAACTATGAAAAAGAAGCAATGAAAAGGATTATTCTATCCTTGCCATTGTTTCTATTACATTAAAATGAGTCACATGTATGAAATATACTTGAACAAATAAAAAAATGGATTAAACCAATGTATAATATCGTAATAAAAGAACAAAATTAAAAATCAGCCAATCAAGATTCTTTGCGAAGTATGTTATTGTCAGGATCTACCAGGTCAGCTGGGTCAATATGCGGCCCCTCTCTTTCCCCTCTCTTTCCGTATGTACAGGAGCAGGGAAGGTGGCGCCCTACTTGCATTCCACGAGAATTAGCAGAGCTAGACAAGCCCGAGCGCGAGGGCAGAAGGGACAAAGAAAAGCCCTCTATGAACAAGGAAAAAGGAACTTGAGGTCAGTCCGCCGGGTAGTCGTGCTCAGGAGGTCAGCGCTGGCGATCCTACTTACGGGCGCCAGGTATATTTGTAAAAAAAAATAGAAAATAGCGAGAAACCTGCGCAGTGAAAAGTAATCTTTGGCAGGGTAATTTGTTACGTATCTTGACGAAGGAAAATGAATCTTTGTGTTATTGTTACTTAAGTAAGTAAAGTGGTTTCGGGTCTGATTAAACCAAATTACCAGAAAGGAGTAATATTATGCAGTACTACACACCACTCGGCAGTTGAGATTACGACATCTATTATGTAAACCCGTTATACCTGTCGAACGGACGGGAGGGATGACGAGTGAACGGGCCGACACGTGTGACGTCATCTGTGACAGAAATTGTCAGCCTTCCTGTGATTCCGCGATTGCTTCAAAAATTGGTCCCAAATTTCACGGGATGCCCTACTCTTTCTAATTCTCTTGGGGTAACAGATCGGTTTCCTATTTACCGTCGGTCGGGGCTGATCCCTCGAAAAATGTCCGAAAAAAAATTTTGGGGGGGGGGGGGGAAAGAGTGAAGAAATTAGTGATCTGGCAACCTTCCTGTCAGTGACACGAAGGTTGCCAGATCACTAATTACTAAAAAAAATCGTTGCCAGATATTTTTTCTGAATTCTGTAATCAACCATAGCGTTTGGATACTTTTTTGAGCAACTGTACATTCGGAGTGGTTTCAAAAGCAATAAATGTTTATTGAAGAAGAAACCACTGATGTAGGAATCTGGGATTGTTTTAATCTTTGATTTTTCATCGACTGCTTCAGAAATCTTTCTTTATCTTGTATTTAGTTCATTTCACATTCAATATTTTTTTATAATATTCCGTATTATATCATATATGCTCGATATTATTTTTATCGTGTATTTAGTGCCTCTAATGACTTTAAAGCTTGGAGCTGGATGTAACACAAATTCACTTTTCAAACCTTTTCTACCAATTGCACTGAACCTGCGCCCAGAAGAGATCAGACTCTTAAGCATTGTGGCTATTATGAAAGGATGTGGGAAAATCAGGAACGGGAGGCCGTTCCGGTACATAATTCTCCATTCCATCTCAGACGTCTTTTAAAAGTTATTCTCTAACTCTATGTGCAATTTCTTATTTCATTTGGACCCTGTTCCTGTTGCTAACATTCTGAAATGTGGGCTGGCAACATAGTCCGAGGGTAGGACTTGTGTATAAGCTAACCAGCTAAGCTTAGGGCCTCGAGACATAAGAGACCTCAAAGAAATTCATTTCGAGTTTTACCATATCATGCAAAAAAATTGTTAATATTTAAATTTACCTATTTTGCAAACACTGTTCGTCTAAGCTTTACCAAGTCATCATTACATATAAATTCCGGTGTAATATTTTCACCACATCAATTTCTTAATCTTCCCTTCAATCAGAATAATTAATATATATTTCGACTTTCAAATTTTAGGGCTTCTTAAACTTGTCGTAACTTAAGGCTTCTTCAATTTGACATAACTTAGGTTTGGGTTGGGTTGTTTTACTTCTGAGCGACACTTTTCTGCACACCATAGTCTAAATGGCCAGGTCACATGGATCTCGAAGGCTCAGAGAAGGTTGGGAGAGGGGATCCATTGGAATAGCTGTTGGGAGACAGATGGTAGCCTCCCGTCAAGGCCATCCAGCGTGTTCTTTAACATGCACAGGGTACGGCTCTCACGCACACGGGGTCACGGCTTAACGTCCCATCCGACGGGCAAGCCCATACGGTGTCCCCTACTGACCGTAGGCAGGGCGGGAAGTTTTGCGGAGATAAATCTCAACTCTGACCCAGCTGGGATTCGGATCTGGGAACTACAGATTACGAGCCTGGCGCGCTACCGACTGAGCCACCCCCGCCCCAACATAACTTAGGGACTCTTAAATTTGTTATATAGCTTATGATCTCAGAAGATCAAAGTCCGCCCCTGCATAGACACCCCCCACTTAGTAGTGATGGTTTGATACCCATAGTATAGGAGATGCAAAGCTGCTTTCTTTGTTTTTTAGTTTCAAACCAAGTCAAGCCAGCTGTAAGTTATTTCGATACAATGAAACATCTTCCCTCTTTTCATCACAACAGAATCAATTGCTCCTGAATTCAAGGTCATGTGATCAACCATTGAAGTTGAAATGTCGTAATGCATTGTTGACATTGTTTTGATTTTTAACAGTATAATCCTTATATGACTGCATTTCACGTGTGATATTAACTTAAAAACTAATAAATCATAATTAATAAATAAATAAATAAATACCCCCTCAAGCAGCTGCTTGCCACAGAGGTCTGACAGGAGCCTGTCAGTTTATATGCCAGAGTAGAAGGTCTGTGAGGATGGCAGGACCTCAGCAGAAAAACAACACATATGGCCATGCCTTAACCCGGGGCTCGAACCCAGATCCCTTAGATCAGTAGCCAAGCGTGCTAACCACTCGGCCATGGGACGGCTTTTTTAAATACATAAAAACATAAATTTGCTCTATTTACTGTTTACTAATCCAGTTCTAATTTTGCCTTGACGTTGGCAGTGCTGGACTCGATGGAATTGAGAATATATCCGTACATTTAATTGGTCGACCACCGAATGTTCACCTGACAGTAATGCGCAAGCGCTGCCACCGATATCCTAATTACAGGTACAGCTGTAGACCATTAATTTGCTGCTGCTGTAACAACTCACAAAACAATCCCATTCAGATGCCACATGCACGCAGGAACACTAAGCTAACGGATATAAAAACTTTTAATGATATAAAACTCAATATATAAAAGATAATAATAACAGAGATAATGATGGAAATATTCGTTGAGTTTGACTATGGCTATCAGCTCCTTTTTGGTCACAGAATAATTCTTTTCCGCCCTAAATAATGATCTGCTACGTCCCGTGGCCGAGTGGTTAGCGCGCTTGGTTACTGATCTAAGGGACCTGGGTTCGAACCCCGGGTAAGGCATGGATGTATGTGTTGTTTATCTGCTGAGGTCCTGCCATCCTTTCGGATCTTCTACTATGGCATATAAACTGACAGGCTCCTGTCAGACCTCTGTGGCAAGCAGCTGCTTGAGGTTTTTTTTTTTATTTTTTTTTAAATATGCATCCCAAGAGCACCCATTACCCCGTTATTACTGCATCGGTGTCCTATATAAATTGCTCAACAGCCAAAGTATAAGCTAACACTGGTGATGATACGTCAATTACCCTGCAATAGAATCGAAACGAATCGATTCTGCATTTGGAGGCGATGATGAATTGAAAGTCTGAACTACGTCTATCTAAATTTCGATTTTCAAAATTATTCATTCATGGGCTAAATGGCCCGATCACAAGGATCCCGAGGGTTCGGAGAAAGTTGGTGGAAGGGACGCACTGGAACAGCTGTTGAGAGACATGTCGAGGCCATCGAACGTCCATCTTAACGTCCCACCTGGCGGCCTTTCCATGTCCATCGGTGTCCCCTAGTAACCGAAGGCAGAGGAGGGAGTTTTGAGGAGGTAAATCTCAACGGGGATAATAATAATAAATAAATACCCCCTCAAGCAGCTACTTGCCACAGAGGTCTGACAGGAGCCTGTCAGTTTATATGCCATAGTAGAAGGTCTGAGAGGATAGCAGGACCTCAGCAGAAAAACGACACATACATCCATGCCTTACCCGGGGCTCGAACCCAGGTCCCTTAGATCAGTAGCCAAGCGCGCTAACCACTCAGCCATGGGACGGGGATAAACGGCATAAATCATAACTGCCGATGCTCTACGGGCATAAATCTCAACTGCCGATTACGAACCTGGCATGCTGCCAACCTCCGTCCCGTAACCGAAACTTAGGACTACTTATCAGGGAAATTACATTTCGGACACTAATTTGACTCAGTACATAAATATACTGATGTCTGGCATTTAGGAAAATAAAAAAGGTGTTTAATGAACTTAATCTTAACAGGTTGCACATGCAAAAATACCCTTACAGATATGCACTTTAAGATACGAGTATGCAATAGTACTGATATCAAATATAAGCCACTATCACATTACAATTTGTGCTTTAATTGCTCTTTCGTTAACTTCTTTCGCTCATCACACTTCACTTTCAATCTAGCAGGACCAAGTCTGTTGAGGACTACTTTAAGAAACCATGAACTCTACCGATTAAGTGCACAAGACCGGTAGGTAGCAACCGTGGGTCTTACATAATGGTCGTTAGCGCATCAGAGCATGGGCTCGCTTTGAGCTCGCTTTGGAGGAGGAGATGCTGCAAGTTTTCCTAAGGAAGAAGTGACGTAAAGTTCTCTCGCTTTCCGATAGAATCAGGGGGTTTCTCTGACGAAACAAGCTGTAAATACCCGAATGTGTCTAGTTGGGATTGTTTTACGTGATATAGGTGGGTTCACAGAGCATGCGTAGCTCTGCTTTTGTTTATTACTCATGAAGATGCAGCTGGCAATTTAATAACGTCCACCAAATCCTCCTCCTCCTTGATATCGTGTTGCTACCTTCAATCATCCTAAGAACTCGAATATTCCAAAAATAGGAACAATAAGGCCATGGATTATGATGCATTCGTCTAAAAATTCAAAAGAATCTAGAAATTTCGTATCTTGTTTCCATTAATGTCTAGCAGTAGTCTTTATTTCCATTCATATCATCATCATCATCATCATCATCATCATCATCATCATCATCATCATCAAGCAGCCATGGGCTACGGAGGTCCAACCAGACCGTGCAATTTAGTTCTCCAAGCAAGTCTATCCTGAGCTACATCTACTGCATCTGGCCACTGCACACCAATTCTAACAAGGTCCTGTTTGACATTGTCTGCCCATCGCATCCTAGGTCTCCCCTTCTTTCTGAGGCTTTTAGGCACACTGTTCATAACCCTATTCGCCAATCTATTATTATTCATACGGGCAACATGGCCAAACCAACGGAGTCTCTCTCTGCACAATATGCTGCTTAAAGGAGGTTGCAAACTCCTTTGCCTAATCTCATCATTAGTTACAAAGTTGAACCACCTAATGCCCAAGATACTGCGTAAGCATCTGGAATCAAAAGCATCTAGTTTCCTGTAATCTTGTTTACAAAGTGTCCAAGTTTCACTACCATAACTAACCCTAGAAAGAACCAAACTCTTATACAGTCTAATTTTAGTCTTTAGGTGTATACGCCTATTTCTCCACACTCTCCATAGGTTCTTAAAAGTCCCAGCAGCAGTCCCTATTCGTCTGTTAATCTCATGCCGCACATCACCATTATCTGTTACATAGCTCCCAAGATAATTAAACTGTGACACCTGCTCAAGACTGCAACCATTCAGATTAACTGAATCACAGCCTGCCTGACCAATTTTCATCACTTTAGTTTTCTCTCTGTTTATAACCAAACCTACTCTACTACCAGTCTCATCAACAGCTCGAATGAAACAGTTCATCTCATCAACATCATTTGCCAAAAGGGCTAAATCATCAGCATAATCTAAATTAGAAATTTTCGTATCTCCAGCCCATTTAAGGCCAAAATCTTTCCCTTGAAGTGAATTTTGCATAACATAATCAATAACCAAGCTAAAGAGAAAAGGAGACAAAATGCAGCCTTGTCGAACACCAGAAGTAATGCTAAACCAATTGCTACAAGCCTTACCAACTCTCACACACGACTCAGTGTTATTATAGAGAGCTTTCATAATGTTAACTAACTTGTCTGGTATACCATATGATCTGACAATCAACCACAAATTATGACGATCAACAGAGTCGAAAGCCTTTTTGAAATCAACAAAGCTAGCAACCAAAGGTTTCTGAAACTCTAAACATTTCTCAAGAATCTGCCTAAGTGAAAATATCTGATCCACACATCCCCTACCACTTCTGAATCCACATTGCTCATCACGCAATTGACTGTCAACTAGATTCTTAATTCTATTAAGCACAATCATGGAAAGAACTTTACCTGGAACAGAGAGTAGGCTGATACCCCTATAGTTATCACAAGAACTGCGATCACCTTTTTTGAAAATAGGGATAACAATAGCTCTGGTAAAATCCTTAGGAACCATGCCTTTATCATAAAAGATATTCAGAATTTCAGTCATCCAAGTGGTAACCGAAACATTCCCAGCTCTAAGCATTTCCGTAGTAATTTCATCTACCCCTGGGATTTTATGAAGTTTAAGTTTAGAAACAGCGAAAATAACTTCAGATTGTGTTATAGGTCCAACATTAAAGCCACCAATGCATCTATCATCATTGCAAACAATGGGAGTAGAACTAACTACATTGTGTAGAACATCACTGAAATGCTCAGCCCACCTAGCCATGAGAGAATCCTCCCTTTCTATAACCTTACCTTGTTTATCTTTCAATCCTTGTATGCCTGTCCGTTTTCTACCACACAAAACATTAACTATCTGGTACAGCTCTCTGCTGTTGTGCTGTCTAACTGCTTCCTCGGCTTTGTCAGCCAAACCATCAAGCCAAAGATTCTTATCAGCAGCTAACTGATCCTTTACAAGTTTATTAAGGTCTCTGTAATGCTTTCTATTAGGACTAGTAGGGTATTGATTAAGGGCATTCCTGCAGTTCTTTCTTTCCGAAATAAGCTCAAGTGCCTTATAACTCAGATAATTTTGCCTCTTCTGCTCCTTTTTTCCTAAAAGAGTACTGTTAGTGTCCAAAAAAGCCTGTTTAAAATGATCTCACTCTTCCTCAACTTCAGTAGTAAGCAAACCATGACTGTCATAATGACTAAGTAACCTATCATGGTAAGCTTTGGCTATAACTGGATCTTTCAGAGCTTCAGTATTAAAAGTAAATTTTTTAACCCTAGCACAACACTTTTTAAGTTTAAGTTGCAACACACTTTTAACAAGGTAATGGTCAGATCCAATTTCAGCTCCCCTATATGCCCTGGTATTCCTAACAGAACTAGCCCATTTGCTGTTAATTAAAATGTAATCAATCATATTCTTATGCAGCCCATCAGGTGAAACCCATGTGTACTTATGTATGTCGCGATGTTTGTAATAAGTGTTAGTTATTCTGAATCCATTGAGTTTACTTACCTGTAGGAGACGTTGCCCATTGCCATTGCAGCTACCAATACCAAAAGGGCCTATTACTCCTCCCCAAAGGTCAGAGTCAGTACCAACTTTGGCATTGAAGTCACCAAGAACAAGGGTAATATCTCCTTTCTTGACAGAATTCAAAATATCCTGAAGTTGTTCATAAAACCTATCCTTCTCATCCTCATCGGCATCCTCAGTGGGGGCATAACAGCAGATAACATTCAGGTCTTTAATACTTGTCTGAAATTTTGCTGTAAGAAACCTTTCATTAATGCACTCATATCCTAGAAGAGCGTGAAGAGCATCACTAGCGTGTCTGCTGAGAAGCAGACCCACGCCTTGGTGATGCTTATTGTCGTCCCTCCCTGAAAAGAGAAATTTAAGATTATTTTTAAGAATCTGACCTTTAGTGTCCATCTGGTCTCTTGCAAGCCGAGAATATCTAAATTATAATGGTGGAATTCTTGTGTGAGGACATCAAGAGAAAAAGCTCTGTGCAGAGTCCTCACATTCCAACTACCTATGGAGAGAAAATGGTTAGTGGGATGTTTAAAGAAACTATGTTTATTGAGAGAGGGAATGCCGACAATATCAAACAGCCCCCTAATCGCAGACATGGGGCAAAGACCCGTTCCCCCACTACTAAAGGCTGAAGCCATCTACACTGGAAGACTTCCTCCAATGTAGAATTTGACGATGCCAATAGAAGAGTTCAGGTGCCTGTGATGACTTCTGCTCAGGATTATCCACCAGCTGATAAACATATCCTGTGAATCTATTCACTTGGGGCTGTCAACCCACAAACAAACAGAAAGTACAGCGGAAGATTTTCCCTCCACAGAAGCCCACCAGTGCAGCAAAATCATGATCCATAATCAAGCTCAGAGCCATATATCTGTCCAGTCCAGTAGGTTTATATGGTCAGCACCAGGACCCTGTGTGGTTGACCACTCCTCAGCAGGGTAGAGAAAAAAAGAAAAGTAGCCATAGTTGTCCAGATCAGTAGGCCATACTACTCTGGCAGCCCTCCCCTTCCGTTCACTTCCACAAGAGAGTATCTCTATTGAAAGTTTCTAACGGTCCGCACCACGAGAAGGCGGGGTCGGACATTAGGTGCTAGGCCTGGCCGGTTCTATGCATCATCACAGGGGATTGGTGCATAGCTCTCCTTCCAGTGACTACCTAGCTACCATTTACAGACCAATATTATATATAATGCAATATAACTATTTACAAGATAATTTTGGAAATGCAGAACACCAGAAGAGTTCAAAGACTCACACTGAATTAGCAGGTTAAAAAACAGATAAATCAACAATAAAAAAAAGCATTTCTAACATATTACAAAATTAATGCTTTCTATCATGATCACATCAATGGCATAGAAGGCAACAGATTTAATTAAAAAAACTGCAATTGCAACAATTGTTTAATTCAAAATTTTAATGTCTTAAAGAGAGATCAAAAGAAATAAGAAAAATATTAAAAAATAGAAATTAGGAACAATCTCCCTAATTTTAAAGAGTTTTTTCCATATCCTCAAAATCATAAATTCAATTTTTTAGCTTTCGTGAAAACGTATGAAAATTTATTTCGTCTGTTAGTATTTCTATACCTCAGTGACAAAAATTGATATTGGCCTATAATTAAAAAACAAGTTTCTGTCTCCAGACTTAAAAATAGGCAAAATATAGCTCTTTAAAATCGCTGTCAGGATTGCAGCATTCAGCCATCATTATTGGACTTGAGCACGTGGGTTGTGTTCTGCCTGTGCTGTGGAGCATTTGCCTCTCGCGTTCAAGAGTGGAATTATAATGCACTACAGGAAAAAGAAACTGCAACACCGGGAAGGATTAAGGCCATTTTATTGAAACGCAGGCAGCTATTAGCATACACTGAGATGTGCGATTGATTACATTACATCCAAAAAAACATGGAAAATTACAACTGTACCTACCCGGTAAAGCATATATCGCTGGATTTAGGCCCAAAATTTCATCAATGCATTTCCACTGCTTTCTTGAATCTTTTCCACCTTTGTTAAATTCTGTGTGACGAAAATATTCTTTAGCCAATTTGAATTTAATTTTAAAGAATTTATTTAGATTTGCATACTCCATTTTCAGCTCAAGATTTCCAATGAATCTATTATGCTTTATATACATTTTTTGTTCATGTTGATTAAATGGATAATTTCAATTGTGATCTATTTATTTTTCCCATAGTTCTCTTTAATATAAATTTGACACATATCATTTAATGAAAAGGTCATTTTTGTTTCATTTCGACATATAGGACAGAAAAGAATCCTAGAAGATAAAGAGGCGCGAGTGGTTCATTCGGTAGCATGCAGGTTCGAGTTCCACCTGGACCAGAGCTGAGATTTATGTCCTTGGTCAGCTGGGGACACCAATGGGCTTGGAAAAGCCACTCTCCGTCGGAGGGGACGTTAAATCGTGGCAAAGCCATACCCTATGTGCGTTAAAGAACACGCTGGATGGCCTTTACGAGCGGCTACTCTCTCCTAATAGCTGCTCAGTGGGTCTTCTTTACCCAACCTTCTCTGAGCTCTCGAGGTCCTTTGACCTGCCCATTTAACCCACTGTGTGCAAAAAAGTTCCGCCCAGAGTAAAACAACCCAATCCTAGAAGCTGCTCCTATGTTTACAGGCCTTCTTATAAAAAAATGCCCTACTAAGAACGAAGTCACCTGCTGACCACTGCTTCAATTTGAGCTAATACACACACTGTAGGATTTCAATAAAGAACGATAACATTCAAGTACTTAAGACATATACTGTACTTCTAATTTTACACATAATTTTAAGAATAATTTGGTATATAAGATTTTTGTACGATACCTATTTCGATATCGAATATAAGCACTAATAGCAAATGATCAGTTATACGAGTTTCACATAAAAACAACCTCTATGGGGACAGTTACGAAATTTCCACAAACTTAAACCTTGGCTATACAAGCAGCACTATTTTCTACAGATTTTGTGGGAATATTAATATACCGTCTAAATCTCAGTTATCACCAACAATCCTCATATTCATTTATATCACTTTCATCTTTAAATAAATGAATGTTCATCATCATCATCCTCAAGCAGTCATAGACTACGGAGGTCCAACCAGACAGTGCAATTTAGTTCTACAAGCATATCTGTCCTGAGCTACATCTGCTGCATCTGGCCACTGCACACCAATTCTAACAAGGTCCTGTTTGACATTGTCTGCCCACCGCATCCTAGGTCTCCCCCTCTTTCTGGGCCTTTAGGCACACTGTTCATAACCTTATTCACCAATCTATAATTATCCATACGAGAAACATGGCCAAACCAACAGAGTCTCTCTCTGCGCAATATGCTGCTTAAAGGAGGTTGCCGACACCTTTGCCTAACCTCATCATTACATACAAAGTTCAACCACCTAATGTCCAAGATACTGCGTAAGCATCTAGAATCAAAAGCATCTAGTTTCCTGTTATCTTGTTTACAAGCGTCCAAATCTCACTACCATAACTAACCCTGGATAGAACCAAACTCTTATACAGTCTAATTTTAGTCTTTAGGTGTAAACGCCTATTTCTCCACACTCTCCATAGATTCTTAAAAGTCCCGGCAGAAATCCCTATTCATCTGTTAATCTCAGGCCGCACATCACCAGTTTCTGTTACATAGCTCCCAAGATAATTAAACTGTGACACCTGCTCAAGACTGCAACCATTCAGATTTACTGAATCACAGCCTGCCTGACCAATTTTCATCACTTTAGTTTTCTCTCTGTTTATAACCAAGCCTATTCTACTACCAGTCTCATCAACAGCTCGAATGAAAGAGTTCATCTCATCAACATCATTTGCCAAAAGGGCTAAATCATCAGCATAATCTAAATCAGAAATTTTCGTATCTCCAGCCCATTTAAGGCCAAAATCTTTCCCTTGAAGTGAATTTCGCATAACATAATCAATAACCAAGCTAAAGAGAAAAGGAGACAAAATGCAGCCTTGTCGAACACCAGAAGTAATGCTAAACCAATTGCTACAAGACTTACCAACTCTCACACACGACTCAGTGTTATTATAGAGAGCTTTCATTATGTTAGGCCGTCCCGTGGCCGAGTGGTTAGCACGCTTGGCTACTGATCTACGGGACCTGGGTTCGAGCCCCGGATAAGGCATGGATGTATGTGTCGTTTTTCTGCTGAGGTCCTGCCATCCTCTCAGACCTTCTACTTATGGCATATAAACTGGCAGGCTCCTGTCAGACCTCTGTGGCAAGCAGCTGCTTGAGGGGGTATTTTTTATTTATTCATTATGTTAACTAACTTGTCTGGTATACCATAAGATATCACAATCAACCACAAATTATGACGATCAACAGAGTCGAAAGCCTTTTTGAAATCAACAAAGCTAACAACCAAAGGTTTCTGAAACTCTAAACATTTTTCAATAATCTGCCTTAGTGAAAATATCTGATCCACACATCTCCTACCACTTCTGAATTCACATTGCTCATCACGCAATTGACTGTCAACCAGATTCTTAATTCTATTAAGCACAATCATGGAAAGAACTTTACCTGGAACAGAGAGTAGGCTGATACCCCTATAGTTATCACAAGAACTGCGATCACCTTTTTTGAAAATAGGGATGATAATAGCTCTGGTAAAATCCCTAGGAATTCAAAATTTCAGTCATCCAAATGATAGCCGAAACATTCCCAGCTCTAAGCATTCCCGTAGTAATTTTATCTACCCCTTAGGATTTATGAAGTTAATGTTTAGAAATCGCCAAAAATAACCTCAGATTGTGTTATAGGGCCAACATTAAAGCCAGAAATGCATCATATCACCAATTATATTAACGGTATTACTTTTTATATCATTCAAATGGCGTAAAATTCGTTAGTAAATAATTTAATATTTTAAGCATGAGATCTATAGATTAACATTACTGAGAAATTATTATCACTATCACACTAATGTAGTCAATCCAGCGGTATTCGTGTTCATATCAGACTGTACAAAGTTTGATAAAGTATCCCTAACTTATATACCTCGGGATCAATTGTAAGAACTACAACTGAAGAAACTAATATAACGAGGAGAAGGACGGATTTAGTGGGGCCCTACCCCACCTACTTTCCAAAATGCTAGTAACGGTAATAGGGTCGAAATATTGTTAAAAATATGTATATTTTAAGGTATTTTTCAAAATGCAGTAATCCCTTGGTATAACCCTGTTCGCTTAGAGTTAATTCGTTACAATGCTGCCATTGTGTTACAATCTCACAACAACAAGCGCTGTTTCAGCTCTCTATGAAGGCTGTTATAACTCTCTTGCGACATATTAAAGAAATAAAAACAGCTATGGATCTGGCAACAGAACTGAATCCTTTGGTTTCCTAAAAACGGATCAGGTATGCATTTACTTCGCAAGTCACTTTGTTTAGCCCTTTTTCTCGAACAAAATTAATACGTTTTTTAAGTTGCGACAATGGGTGGTGATAAGAGCACAAGGGCATCTCACCTTCTAGTGTGCCCTTGAAAAACAAGAAGACGATATGTGCAATCATGTAGTCAAATAAAAGAGTATGAACAATTATAAAATATAAAGAATCAGTTATTTTAGCAGCGGAAGAGTTAGCCCTTCCTCTGCAGGCAACAAAATCAACAAATTGACTATTATGACTGAAATGGAGAGACTTCAAAATATTTTCATCGATGATAATACTCGACGTAAAATTCCTTAAAGTCAACTCTCATTCAGGAAGAAACCTATATGAAAATCTGAAAAAAAAAAAGCTCAGCCTGAGAAATCTGTGGAGCCATTTACCGCTCGTAAGGGATGGTTCGACAGAATTGAAACGCGCTCTAACCTTCACAATGTACAGTCGCTCAAAAAAAATCCGAACACTATGGTTGATTACCGAATTCAGAAAAAATATCTGGCAACGATTTTTTTAGAAATTAGTGTTCTGACAACCTTCGTGTCGGTTGCCAGATCACTAATTAATAAAAAAATTCGGTGGCAGATATTTTTTCTGAATTCTGTAATCAACCATAGTGTTCGGATACTTTTTTGAGCGACTGTACACTGCTCCAAGTGAAAATCGCAACACCAAGAAGGAATGGATGTAGAGATGTGTAAATCGCAAGGAGGCCATCGGTCATCGGAGATATTGAAATGATGAAAGTTCCGCAGAGAATGGACACGTGACACCACAGCCGAGCCGTAGATAAACACCAGGCACCCACGAGCTCACAGAACGAGCGACAGTGAGGTTGGATTTTTCAAGGGCACACTATTCCTATTTTCAAAAAAGGTGATCGCAGTTCTTGCGATCACTGTCGCTCCAATGACAGTGAGGACACTTGGAGACGGCGGCAGACTCTTTATGCGCAATTGACACCTGAGAGAGAACGAATCGCCGATATGCGAAGGGGCAGATTCAGCCTTCGAGCGATCACCACCATTTTGGGTTGGGTTGTTTTACCTCTGAGCGGACTTTTTTGCACACCATGGGCTAAATGGCCAGGTCACATGGACCCCGAAGGATCAGAGAAGGTTGGGGGAGGGGACCCACTGGAACAGCTGTTGGAAGACAGATGGTAACCTCCCGTCAAGAACATCCAGCGTGTTCTTTAACGTGCACAGGGTATGGCTCTTCCGCACACGGGGCAACGGCTTAACGTCCCATCCGACTTTCAGCGGCCTTTCCAAGCCCATCTGTGTTCCCTACTCACCGTGGGCAGGGCGGGGAGTTTTGCGGAGATAAATCTGAACGCTGACCCAGCTGGGACTCGAACCTGTGAACTACAGATTACAAGCCTGGCACGCTACCGACTGAGCCACCCCCCTTCGTGTACGTACACGGTTGCCAGATCACTAATTTCTAAAAAAAATCGTTGCCAGATATTTTTTCTGAATTTTGTAATGAACCATAATGTTTGGATGTACCACTAAAACGGAGGGGAAAATGTTATACTGCGATTAAATTCAAGAGCATCCTCCCCCCCCCCCCCTTTGTGTTTTTCCTTTCGATTGAGTTTTTTGCCGGACCCCCCCCCCCACTTTATTTATTTTTTGTAGATTGGGCCTGCCCAGGAATATTATATAGTTTAATCTCTAAATCCTTAATAGATTTCAGTTTTTTTTCAATTATTATTAATTAAAAAAATTCCAAAAGTATTAAAGGTTCATCAAATATTTTTCTAATAATTCTTACATTACAATATTGAATTAAAAAATACGATTCATTCATTTTCTACATATTTCTTGAATATTTAATGGCAATGATATTCATATAAATGGCAACTTTTAAAACTTAAGTGTGATTTAAAAATAAACCACAGAAACTGCTTCACATAATATCAGAAAAACGTTTTTATGATCAACATTTCTCTGGAAAGTTTAACTTCTTATTTATATTTATTTACGAAATTATATTCTAATAATCTGATTTTATGTTCCCTTTTTCCGAAATACGCAAATAAGCGGTTTAGAATAATATGGCTGTATATTCCTTCAGTTAGTAACAATGCCGTAATATCGTAACAAATTAGTTTTCTTGTCAACAAAGAAAGTTTCGCGTAACAATGGTCGCCAGGGATACCATTGCTGCTCCCAGCTGATCTCCGATTCAATCGATTTCGATTTTCTGACAAGATAAGAGGTATGTGCATGATTAGTATGTGATATGAGATATGTTTCGTTAATGCAAAGTCAATTAAAGTGTTATAAAGTGCATAAGATATATATGCTTTAGAGAGGGGGCATAATAATGACATTCCGCAGATTGAGGGACTGGTTCAGGTCCCGTTTCTCTCGCAAAAAGAGAGCGAAAGGCGGCATTTCATCGTTGTTTTGCTGCATGACAGTTACAAAGGAAGACGATGGAAGTGAACTAATAGAAGATTCTCGACCCGATGATTCTAAACAGCATGGCAAAAGGTGTAAGTCTAAATGCTTCCTGAGAAGGCTAGCTATATTTGAGAGGATTGAATGCACTTGCCCATGTCCAATAGAGGAAATTGATGAAACCAAACTGAAACAGTTTCCTGATTATCCAAAAAGACGGGGAAAAATTAGTAGCAGATGTGTTGATGTTAAATACATCGAAACGAAAATGGTAGCACTGTCTCAATTAGGAGCAGGAGGCTTTGGATGTGTGTACTTAGTTCGAGATTTAGAACGGGGAATCGATCTGGCAGCAAAAGTAATTTCAGTGAAAAGTAGCAGTGATGAGATGGTAAAGAACGAACTTAAAATCCTGCAAACTGTAAAAGAGAATCCTCTTTGTGTCCAGTATGATAATTATGTGAAATACCAAGTTTCTTCAGATGTGCAGAAGCACTTTCTGTTCTTTCAGCATTTCCAAAGTGTCACCTTAAGGCAATTTCCTACCCTGTATCGTATCAATACAGATGTTATTCGTCTGATTCTGGGACAGATGGGAATGGCATTGAAGTACCTTCACGGTAAAAATATTATTCACAGAGACATCAAAGGTGACAACGTATTGATAAATGATCTATGCAAGATAAAAGTAATAGATTTTGGATTGTCTGCCATTGGTACTTCATTTAAAGGTTATTGTGGCACACCATACTACGTGGCTCCTGAAGTGCAGATTCATCGTGTGGGAAAGAATGCCAAACCATACTCATTTGCTGCCGATTACTATTCTTTAGGCATAACTGCGTATCAGTTGATATATGGAATTTCCCCCTGTAAGTACAAATTAAAACTCCTCGGTCTTAAGGATAACGACAGTGCCTGCAGGAAGCTTGCATTTAGAGAAATAGCAGCAGGGCGCACTGACTTTCCACTCGATTTAGATGCAAGTAGACAAGATCTTGTAAGAAAGCTGCTGTTGAAAGATCCCGAGCAACGACTCGGAGATAAAACCTATTTGTCGCATTCTTTCTTCAATAGAAATGTTCTGAAAAAACAGGTGAGTTCATTGATAATGGTTTTGCTTCTCGTGATTCTTTACGAGTTCATTTCGCAATTGTACTGTTATAATGCTGTCCATTTATTATTTATTGCAGAGTTGGCAACATTAGACACAATGCAACCTCTTCCTCTTTAAGATCGATGTCTTTTCAAACATCAGGTGTTAAAAATTAAAACTTGTTTCAGTGTCCGTACAGATAACCGAAAGCAGCTAAACTTGTTTAAGTAAGAATTTTAATTAATATGAAAATGTTTTCATTGTATGCGTATGAATATGCAATGAAAGAAAAATGGTAAAAGAGTTGTTGGGTTGTTTTACCTCTGAGCGGCACTTTTTTGCACACCATGGGCTAAATGGCCAGGTCACATGGACCCCGAAGGCTCAGAGAAGGTTGGGGGAGGGGACCCACTGGAACAGCTATTGGGAGACAGATGGTAGCCTCCCGTCAAGGCCATCCAGCGTGTTCTTTAACGTGCACAGTGTATGTCTCTCTCCCGCACACGTGACCACGACTTAACGTCCCATCCGACGGATGGCGGCCTTTCCAAGCCCATCGGTGTCCCCTACTGACCGTGGGCAGGGCGGGGAATTTTTGCGGAGATAAATCTCAACGCTGACCCAGCTGGAACTCGAACCTGGGAACTACAGATTACGAGCCTGGCGCGCTGCCGACTGAGCCACCCCCGCCCCTGGTAAAAGAAAAGAGTATACATTATTAATTAGTATATATATAATGAAGAAGCAATTAAACATTTATAAAAAAAATAAACATCCCGTCAAGCAGCTGCTTGCCACATTGGTTTGACAGGATCCTGCCAGTTTATACACCATAGTAGAAGGTCTGCGAGGATGGCGGGCACAACACCAACATCCATTCCTCACCCGGGGCTCGAACCCAGATCCCTTTGATCAGTAGCCAAGCATGCTAGCCACTCAGCCACGGGACGGCTAGAATTGTTCAAAACACAAATGAAATTTCTCTAGTTGTTTATTCTTCAAAGATCTCCTTTAGATACGGATTTCATTTCTCTTACGGATTACTGAAAAAAACTTCATTAAGTGTTTAATGTTATCTTGCTTAATAAAATATCTGATTGAATGGATATTTAAAATGTATTTTGTAATGATTCAATTCGAATGGCAAATATAAAGAATGTAGAATCGATATATAGATTATCTTAATCGCATGTGATTTTTGTCTTGAACGGCTGGTTTAGTGTAGATCTGACAAATCTGATGTTTGCTATACACTCAGTGTTCGTTGAATTATGGCCATTCCTCTCCATGTTATGGCAATGCAAAAGTTTCGATTCACCATAACTTCTAAAATAAGCTTTTTATGGTAAAATTAAACATAAGTAAAAATTCCTCAAGCAGACGTGAAGTATGAAGTCTGTGAGGAAAACGACACCTCGACAGAGAAACATCCATGCCTTACCCAGGACTCGAACACAGGTCCCTCCGATCAGTAGCCAAGCCCTCTCTAACCATCACTGATGATAAACTGCAGGTCTTAACTACGTCTATCTAAACCTCAATTTTCGTAATTATTCATTCAGTATATAGAGAGTTATGACAGTATGAATAATTAATATCAGTAATGCAATCGTAAGGAACTTATACAAAATTGAAGAAAGATTGAAAATATTACATAAACTTTTATAATGTTCACTTTTCTTATTAAAAGATTTAAAATAATGTTTATTTATAAAAGATCTGAACTTTTTAGGTAAATTCTTGTCTCGCGTTGCTGTTGTTCAATGTTTAAACTTTCGTAACTATTTAAATAATGAATGCATAATTTTGGAAATCGAGATTTAGCTAAATGTAGTTTTTAAATGCTGCAATTTACCACGAGGGATATTTTACCATTAAAAGCTTATTTTAGAAGTTATAAAGCATCCAAATTAGATTTCCGTTCCCTTATCATGAAGTTGGGTTTGGCTGTTTCACCTCTGAGCGGTACTTTTTTTTGCAACAATGGGCTAAATGGCCAGGTCACAAGGTCCCGAAGGATAAGAGAAGGTTGGGGGAGGGGACCCACTGAATTACTATTAGGATAGATTCCCGTTAAGGCCATCTAGCGTGGTCTTTAACATGCACAGGGTATGGCTCTCCCGCACACGGAGCCACGGCTTAATACCCCACCCGACGGACGGTGGCCTTTACAAGCCCAACGGTGTCCCCTACTGACCGTGGGCAGTGCGGGGGGGGGGGGGGGGTTGCGGAGATAAATCTGAACACTGGCTCAGCTGGGACACAAACATGGAAACTGCAGATTACGAACCTTAACATGAAGTGCAGTGATCATAATTTAATGAACACTGAGTGTATGTTTCGATTATCTATATTCAGATTTAATATTACAATTTCTCTCTTTTTTTTTTAGATTTTACAATTTCAAGAGGGAAGCGTTCAATTCTTTTTACCTTATGCATCAGAATTTTGCAAACTATTTTTATACCATGATATTCTTTTTATTTTCTGCTATGATTCAATACTTTGATCTTTTATAGTTGAAGAGTGGATTGAAAGTGAAGAAAAAGTATCCACTGATAGATCCTGGGAATCGATCCAACATCCCAGTTGTAGAGGGTAAAGACAAGCTTCCTAATGCCGTCCCCTCTCTTGCCAACGAAAGGTTGATCTAAAGAAAGGTAATGATTCGGACTCTTTGATTTCTTGCTGAAAAACAAATTATTTCATTTTAGCATTTGCTAAGGTGGTTTCATAGTTTTCCTAATTTGTATTACTAATGTCAATAGGCAGAGATGATTAACGTATTTGTCTGGAAGGCATAAAATCATTGGTAAAAATTGTATTTAAATTGAATAAGAGAATATTGTAAAGAGCATTTGTATCCTCAAACCAAGAAATTGTCTTAAAAATCTGATCACCAGACAGATGCCCTATAAAGAACCTCAAGGGGTAAATTGTTGCATGGTCTTCAACGACAGAATGGGGAAATTTTTATTCTGGATGTTGCAATTCAACAAAAATATTTCACATTGAAAGCATTTGATTAATTTAGAATTTCGCCTGTCTGTATGTGGAAATTCATTTCATTAGTTTTAATGGAAGAATTTATTTCAGCATTTTATTTCAAATGAACCATTTTTTTATCAATATTGTTATTAATAAACATAATGGAAACATTACTTTTTTAAAAACTATTCTACAAATAAGCTTTCAGATCCAGCATAATGAATAACGAAAATTCCGTTTTTTAAATATTTTCACTGGAATAACTCTCCAAAATATTTCAAAGGCTAGCTATAAATTGATATATTTGCTTTAACGTATCTAAAAATAAGAACAATTAATCCAGGTTCTGTGAAAAATTCGTTCAGTTGGGAACACTGATTGAATTGCCCTAATACTAAAGAGTCAGTTTATGTAGAGTGTTGAGTATTTAGTTTCTCTTTATCGAAAGAAATTTGGTATTTAGTTCTCTTTATCGAAAGATTTAAAGTGATCGAATTTCAGCAAAAGTGTTGAATTCTCTTGTGATATCTTTATCAGAGTATGATTTGAAGAGTCACCGTAGTAGGAACAGAGCGCTAAAAAAAATTAATAACCCTCCTGCTGACTCCTCCTGTGGACAAAATTCCTGACTTTTCTCAATTAAAGAATGTCAAAAAATTTAAATGAATCGAAATATTTTATAAGTTCGCCGAGTGGTCATAATAGTTCAAATAGCCAGAGTTCGTAATTTTGCGATGAAAATCAAGTGTTTACAATTTGAGGCTGAGGAAAGAGCTCAACAAGTTCAAAAAGTTTTTTAAAGACCATCAGTATAGTATCCTTTCGCACTGCTCAGGATACTACCAGTGATAATTCCATCTATCGCATTGGAACTCCAGAAATAAGAAAAATTGTTGAGGGGGTGTCTAAGATATTACGACAGAACCCATTGTTAGTGTTTTCCCTAACTTTCGTTTTGTCTCTACTTTTTCTATTTTTTATTGCTTTATTAGATACAATGCATTTAATAACAAGTTATATCCAAGCTTTATATTTCGCCCTACTTTTTGCCTCGTTACAAGTTTATGTTTTGTAAGTTGAGCAATATATTATCCTTATACGAATAAGCAAAACGTCCTTGCGATGTTCTAACGGACTCTTCTCTCTGTCTTTCAGGTTCTATGCGTCGCAAAAACCAACAGACGAGCATAGAGTGGTGGGTGGTGGGGCCTCTCAAAATCCAACCTCAACTTCCACGCAGTGAGAGGCGGGCAACATCAAGGGCTGATCATTTCTCCTTCTTACTTAAAGTATCGAAACTACGACCTTTTTTCTTTTACTCTTATGTTCCCTCCAACAGAGCTAAAATCACTTAATCATCAATCGGGAAATTATCAGCTCTTGATGGCTAATGAGGCTCTGGTGAAAATACACTTAAATCCAAATCACACCACTAATTAGAAAGTACAATTGCACAACAAATCATAGCACCTTCTGTAAAATACAGTTAAACAAGAAAAAACGACACTTATTGTAAAATATAACTACCCAACAAAATTAGAACATGCATTCGAAAAAATATGCGTATGCCAAACAAAACACAAGAATTACTGGAAAATACAACTAATTAGCTGAATTACAAAACTGAATGGAAAACACCATTATACCCTGGCCAGCTGGGCCAGAGGTGAGATTTAGGTCCACCCTCCCGCCACCACCACCATCACAACCGTGCCGTCGGCCAGTGGAGGACAATCATGGATATGGGAAGGCCGCCATCCGTCGGATGGGACGTCAACCCGTAGCCCCGTGTGTGGGAGAACCATCGCCTGTGCATTTTAATGAACACACTGAATGGCTTTGACGGTAGGCTTCTAACAGCTGTGACGGTATGTCTACTGACAGCTGTCAACCGTTCCACAACAAATTCATAACACTGTTTTCGAAATTACCTATTACAACCTATTTAAAACACTTGTTTCAAAAAAAAAGGGCTAGAGTCGATTCGTGCAAGGAGATCTTGGCAATGTTTGAACCTAGTGGCCCCAAACGGTTAACAGACATTGTCACAGCTGATGAGGCGTGCTTTTATTACTATACGGCCCCCAGAAAGATAATTATGTTTGGGTTGCGGATGATGAACCTCGTTCCCAAATTCTGCGACAAGACTTTCGCTCAAGGAAGAGGATGTTAACAATTGTTTTCAATTCCCAAGGAGTGGTAGCAGTGGACATCTTACCTGAAGAAATGACTGTAAATGGCCAATACCGCACCAACATTGCTTTGCTCGAAATGGCTAAGGAGATAAAAGATCAGTTTCGAACCAAAGGCTTGTCAAGGGTTCTCCTTCCTCATGGCAATGCTCACAAAACCCTGCAAGTTATGGCCTATCGGGATCAGGAAAAAATCTAGCAAAATACGATTTTTTTTTGTTTCGAAAAAATTAAAAAGAGGAGCCTGATTGATGGGAAGCCTTTTCCAAGGGTGCAAGATGTTACGAAATGCGTTCATTCAGAGTAGCGGGGTATTCCCCAACAGGACAGGAACAAAGCTTTCCAGAAATGAAGCAGATGTCAGAAAGTTGCAAAGATGCTGGGAGTATTTTAAAGGGGAATAAAAGTGTTGTTGTGGTAAGTGCAATGGTTATTCTTCTGCAGATACATGTCAAGAACTTTTTGAACTCCCTCGCACAAACAAGGCAGCGGATGAACATCCAATGCAAAAGATGGACGATCATGCAAACCCATTAGGCTTAAGTTCCTTCCGAGGGGCAAAAAGGAGTTTAGTGGAGAAAATATCAACACAGAGTTAGATAAGAACCTTTTAATATCAGATTACGAGATTGCTGTGCTATTCACTGAATAAATAGAAAACATAGTGGAAATATCGTTTTCATTAATTTTAAGAAACATTGTTCCAGTTTCTTACCAATCTTTTATTTAGTCTAACAATGCAGTATTTTTACTCTAATGTCACACAAGAGAACGTGACGACATTCGTCAACTAATGGAACTTTTGGGTGCCACTCCAAGAGTTAAATGAACTCGCGTCACTTGTACGCACACTTGCCAGAGAACTTCGCTCTCTGGGCAAATGGTACGAAAAGGTGGCATGAAAGAGCGACAGAATGCGTCGAAATCTACTCGAAACAAGGAGTTGATTATCTGATAGTCCTGGATCTTTCACACAGGAAGATTGTTCGATTTCTACTCTAGACAGAAATCGATGTGGCTTATGCCAATTTGAACTCAGATTATGTAGAATTTTAAAAGTCTAATTGAAGATTTCTTTTTTTAGCTCCTATACCCTCCAAGATAATTTAAGTTTAACATCGAAGCCACAAACTTCTTTTCTGATGTTCTATTCAGAAGAATTATGTTGTTATCCTTATAATATTTTTATTTTTACCGTAATGATATGTTTCATTTCAATTCACTGCTCCAGAAAAATCCTAAGCTTATAGGATCATTATCGCACAGCTTAGTAGGAGCATTTTTACTATTTCATAAAGAAACTTTAAGAGACAGAATTTACTTTCACACCTATTTGAGAACCTGATTAAAAACCAAAGGTAATCTAACATAACAAAACCATTAAAATGAAAAGTTAGGATATATTTCTCGAAAAATATATTCCATTTGTCCTCTGTTGCCATTTCTCGTAGGGGCAGGGATGGCTCAGTTGCTTGTATGCCACTCGTAATCTGTAGTTGCCAGGTTCGAGTCTCAGCTGGGCCAGTGTTGAGATTTATTTCTGCAAAACTCGCCGTCATATGGGACGTTAAGCCGTGGCCCCATGTGCGGGAGAGCCATACCCTGTGTACTTTAAAGAACCTGCTGGATGGCACTGACGGGATGCTACCATCTGTCTCCTACAGCTGTCCAGTGGGTCTCTCCTTCCCCCAATTTTACCTGGGTCTTTGTGACATGGCCATTTAGCCCATTGTGACAAAAAGTGCTGCTCAGAGGTAAAACAACCCAACCTTTAATTACGAGATAACTTTTTTTAATAACCTTTTTTTCCTATTTTTTTTTTTCATTTGCACACACATAGGACAGAGAAGGGGCTTACAAGCTCCGCCTAACTGTTACAGGTCTTCTCATACAAGGACATGCTCCCCGAAGACCGAAGTCCCTGCTGACCACTGCCTCAGCTAGAGCTAACACAGTACACAAAGTCTGCCTTGCGGGGCAGTCATTTTGAACTGACCAGCCGAGTGAAAAGCAGAAGAGGGCATCAGACTGCCTTGTCCAGTGAGACTCTGAAGCTCACTGTACGTTTGTTTCTATTCGACTCCTGAGAGAAAAGGAGGAACTCAGACCACCTCCAGTTGTATTTTGATAGACAGTCACGTTTGCTACACTCGGTAAGCCCTCACGCAGGGGCGTAGAGAGGGACTATGGTTGAATTTTCCGACTCGAAAATCAAATTTTGCCAACGAGAAAATAATGTCTCTGGTTCGTATTTAGATTTTCACTCGGTGGTGGTGGTGGTTGAGGCAATTTTCACAACTCTCCTGCATTTTCCCATTTGACTTCCAATTTTGGCAACTAGCCATGATTTCACAGTAATAATTCCAATATTTACATCTCGTCTGAATCGTGGCAACTCAAGTGTGAATTTTCCCAACTCCCTTGATTTGGCCAACTCTCCTCAATTTCACAAAACCAATCTCAATCTTTACATCTCTCCTAAATTTGCCAAGTCACTTCAAATTTTTCAAACTCCACAAGATTTTGCGAAGTTTTCTCGATTTTGTTAACTCTCCTTAATTTCGCAAAAACAATCCCAATTTTCACAACTAGCCCCGTATTTTACCAAGTGGCTTCGAATTTTGCCAACTCCCCTAGATTTTGCCAAGAGTTCTCGGTTTTTCCAACTCTCCTTAATTTCATAAAGCCAATCCTAATTTTCACAACTCGCCGTATTTTACCAAGTGGTTTCCAGTGTTGCCAACTTCCCTAGATTTTGACAACTTGCCTCGATTTTACCACCTCTCCTTAATTTCGCGAAACAATCCCAATTTTTGCATCTCTCCTGAATTTGCCAAGTCACTTTAAATTTTTCAAACTCCCCAAAATTTTGTCAACTCTCCTTAATTTCGCAAAAACAATCCCAATTTTCACAACTCGCCACGTATTTTACCAAGTGGATTCGAATTTTGTCAACTGCCCTAGATTTTGCCAACTCGCCACAATTTTACAGAAAAAAAATCCCAATTTTTACATCTCATTGATTTTTTTTTTATTGATTCATTTTTATTTTTTAAATTTATTTTTATCAATTCATTGATCATTTTACATCTCACGTGACACGAGGATTGCCAGATATTTTTTCTAAATTCTGTAATCGACCATAGTGTTCAGATATTTTTTTGAGCGACTGTACACCGTTTTGCAAAACACTGGTCTAGAGTGACACCTCCGAATAATTTCTATACTCAATTCTGCTTCTTTCTATGAATGCAAATTTATTTGTGAGTTTATATCTGGGTCATAACATTACTAGAAGCGTTGAAAGAGTAGAATATTTCTCTTGAAAACTCATTGTGCAAAAATATAATTATTGCCAACTCATGAGGAAAAAAATGCGAGTGTTTCACTAAATGTCCTTTCTTGTCCCTAGATGGCAGCACAAGAAAACATTGCTTGGGTGTGGGTGTTGCTTAGGATGATAACCCTAACTGCTACCGTAAACTGGTGTACCTCTTTTTTAAGTGTCCTTCTGCAGTGTGATCACGACTTCTCAATCTATCATTGTGGCTTTATATTCTAAGCAAGTATAGAAAACCCATTGAACCAGTGTTTCAGCTACCTTTCCAGTGTTTCAAATATCTAATCCCCCAAGTCCATAAATAATTTTTGTGGAAAACATCAGTTTGCCAATTCGCGGGAGTTGATTGATTACCCTTTTTTTTGCTGTTATGTACAGTCGCTCAAAAAAGTATCCGAACACTATGGTCGAGTACAGAATTCAGGAAAAATATCTGGCAACGATTTTTTTTAGAAATTAGTGATCTGGCAGCCTTCGATCACGTGACACGACACGAAGGCTGCCAGACACTAATTTCTAAAAAAATCGTTGCCAGATATTTTTCCTGAATTCTGTACTCGACCATAGTGTTCGAATTTTTTTGAGCGACTGTACAATTTGGTTGGTATTTAAAAATGAATAAAAAACCAGCACTCGAGCAGCTGCTTACTGAGGTCTGTACAGGTCTGACAGGAGCGGGGCGGGGGTGGCGCAGTCGGTAGCGTGCCAGGCTCGTAATCTGTAGTTCCCAGGTTCGAGTCCCAGCTGGGTCAGCGTTGAGATTTATCTCCGCAAAATTCCCCTCCCTGCCCACGGTCAGTAGGGGACACCGATGGGCTTGGAAAGGCCGCCGTCCGTCGGATGGGACGTTAAGCCGTGGCCCCGTGTGCGGGAGAGCCATACCCTGTGCACGTTAAAGAACACGCTTGATGGCAGGCTACCATCTGTCTCCCAACAGCTGTTCCAGTGGGTCCCCTCCCCCAACCTTCTCTGAGCCTTCGGGGTCCATGTGACCTGGCCATTTAGCCCATGGTGTGCAAAAAAAGTGCCGAGGTAAAACAACCCAGCAACTGACAGGAGCCTTCAGAACAAAACGCCACAGAGAAAATCTCTAAAGGAGACGAGACCTCAGCAGAAAGACAACACAAGAAAGAAAACATTCATGCCTTACCGAGAGGCTCGAATTTAAGTCCCTTTGGTAAGTAGTCAAACACGATAACAACTTCGACACCAGGATGCCACAAAATAAATAAATAAGTTTCCCTTCATGCAGCTACTTGACACAGAAGTGTTGGCTCCCTCCCCACGACTTTATTTTATTCCTAGATCGAGGCCTGGGTGCGCGAGTCTTGTCAAGCGACCCCTATTGCACCAGCCACGAGAAAGAGGCATAAAATCGTCTGCTAAAAGAGCCCGATTAAGAACTTCTTGGCTCCAGGCCAAATTAAAATTTGAAGGACTCATATTTTATAGAGTGTGACCCCCCCCCCCCCCTCGATCTATGTAATAGAAAGGGATAAATTTGGTGCGTGATTAAAAAACTCGCAAGACTAAAAAAATTAATCTTTTATTATGAAATTGAGAAAAAGACTCGAGCAATTTACTAAATGAAATATTTTTTCTCCTTATTTTTACATGGTTAAAAATATTAATTATAAAGAGTTGCAGTTGTTTCGTAGCTACTCTTATTTGCGATCGCGCGAATACGACAATAATATGAAGCATCTTATAAGATTCATGCTGGGGAAGATCTTTCTCTGCTTCTTTTATTCGAATCTTTCTCAAAAACTTTTGATATTTCCTTCCTTAAAAGTGAGGGTCTTCTTGAGAGTGTGGAACCCCCCCCCCCCCCCGGCCATGGCTGGGTTGGCCATTATGTTAATTCCGCCTTGCCTGCTACCATCAATGACGTTAAGCCGTGGCCCCGTGTCCAGGGGAGAGCCATACATTGTGCACGTTAAAGAACACGCTGGATGGCCTTAACGGAAGTCTACCATCTGTCTCGTAACAACTATCCAGTGTGTCCCAGGTCCTTCTCTGAGCCCTCGGGGTTCTTGCAACCTGGTCATTCAGCCCATTATGTGCAAAAAGGTGCCAATCAAGGTAAAACAACCCGACCCTATCAGCAATTGTTGAGTCATATCTGGCCAATCAAATGACCATGGCAATTGACCACCATGTCAGTTCCCCTGCTTGCTAGACAACACGCTATCAGTTTCACAAAAAAACCCATAATCTGGAAAGCATACATACACAGTCGTATCTGAATAATATGACCACCTACCATAGTATATGTATGGTAGGTGGTCATATTATTCTGATACGACTGTGCATAATGTATACACTATTTGCATTTCAGAAAGGAAAAAAAATTAAAATGTAAATAATAAATTAAGGGGACACGACACATCGTAAAATATCTTAGAATTTCTCTGAAGAGTTCCTGGAGTCTTTGGACAAAGTTAGGCCTTCAATTGGTGTCCATGTTTTGCTTTACAATCGGACGCCTACAAAAGAGGAAAGTTGACGATGGAGCTTCTCAATTCAGCGAGTTTCTCTCACACGGAAATTCATCGAAATTCTTAGGATAAAACAAATATAAGGGGAAAAGATATATATATGTGATCGTGAATATCTTCCCGACACTTAAAAGTTTCTTGCTCTGTTTCAACAGGAACATTTATAAGAACTGGTCTCGGAACACAGATGCTGATTGGTCGAATGATTAGCTACGCTGCAAAGAGGAAAGATTTTGAGCCCGGATGAGGCATGGATATTCTGAGGTCTCCTCTTCCTAATAGACCTTTTCTATGGCTATTATTATATATATTTTTTATATTTTTATATATATAAGCTATCCGACCTCCCTGAAGACGGATACTCAAAAAAAAAAAAATTGGTAAAGAGAGCGAATTTTTTTTTTCTTCGACGTTCAATTTCACTCAAGCTCCACTTCTTGTTTTAGAGTTCTGTTGAACTTCGTAATTTTAAAAAATCCTTTCTTTCTTGCTTTTACTCCCCCTTGGCAAAATCAGTTTGACTTCAGAATTTTGAGTTCCGAAATTGTCAGTATACATTCTTGTTTCCACTGGGAGAGCTGCTACTAGAATTTGAAAAAAATATTTCATGACGAAAATCCAGGAGGCCCCCAACGGCGATGAAATTTAAATAATTTCAGTTAATCCGAACTCGAATGGGAAGGTCGCCTCTAGGTGGCGCACCAGGTTCCAGTCCCAGCCGTGCCAGCTTTGCTGTTTTCATAGGTTAAGCAAACCTGCTCTCTGTGAGAAAAGGAACACCGAGGGGCTTGGAAAGACAGAGGTCGGATGCGATGTTAAACGTGGTCTCCTATTTAGAAGAGCCATATCCTGTGCACCCTAAAAAACACGCTGGATGGCCTTGACGGGAGCCTATCATCTGTCTCCGAATAGCTGTTTCAGTGGGTCCTCTCTCCCCCAACCTTCTCTGAGCCCTTGGGGTCCTTGTGACCTAGCCATTTTGCCCATTGTGCGCAAAACATTTCCGCTGAAAGATAAAACAACATACAACCCAATCCAAACTCCTGAATAAGGAAATGCGAAACTAAATTTGCATTTCTTGCTTGAAAACGTCAGGTATAAGGATGCATCTTCACTTGGCGCCTCCAAGCACTGCATGCGGTGACAACGTTGACGATTACATAAGACGTCGTTGCAATTGAATTTAGAAGCAGCAGACTTTGTTCACACAGAGAATAAAGTTATTTAATTTACACGACAAAGGGTGTCTGCTGGATTTTGGCCAGGAAGTGGCCAAAAGAAGAAAAGGTCTACGTGATCGCATGGTGATGAACCACATTCGGATGCCGAGAGGAAAATTTTGTAAAACGTGGATGGTAAGGCACGATCTTTGCACAAAATGGGCTAAATGGCCAGGTCACAAGGACCTCGAGGGCTCTGAGAAGGTTGCAAAAAGGGGGCGAGGAGACAGAATTATTTTGTCAACGATTCTTTTTACCAAGTATTCTTCAAACCTATCTCCCTCCTTGAAAGGCTATGTTTATCTAAGCAGTATTTCATATTCTGCTTAATCCATTTCCACAGAAAACTTCAAGCCCCCATAATATCCTACATCTCCCCCCTTGGACACAACTGATCTGAAGGAATCACTGCCAACGAGCATCGTCACCTTGGCAGCATCATCGATTAATGTCAATTTAACTCAGATGCATTCAGCTGCTGCTAATGATTGACGAAAGTTCGTCCTCGTATCTTTTACACTTCCTTCTTAATATCTACTGTCAGCATTCATTCGTAACTTGTTGCAACTGTAACCCCTGAAGCGTTTGTCATGTGATCTCCCACAGATACAATGTATTGTCACGGAAACGTAATTCACATGCTGATTGGCATGCAAATCCGACCGCTCTATCTACGGAGGGCGTTCAAAAAGTTATTGACCCGTGTCTTTAGATTTGCACTCATTCCCCTCAAGTTAACAGTTACTTGTTTTAAAGCTTGTCTAAACTTGTCATTGCGTGTTAAAGACAAATAACAATTAAAATTTGGCCAGGCACTGTACGTAAATTCGTAGATTAAAAACAGTTTACAATACTGAATTTATTTCTCTCTCGCTGATGTCGCAACAACTTCGGTCTGCGAAATCTGTGCATTCTTGTGATGGAGCCTACTAAAGGAGGGGGAAGATTTTACATTTTCGCAAGGATGCAGCTTGGGGACGACGAGAAAAAATTATTTCCGATTTATCACAAGTATATGGTGATCATGCCTCTTCATATGACATTGTTACGGGATGGATGCGTAAATTCAGAGTTATGACAGAGCTTCAAAGACGTGCTTCCTGCAAATAAGATCAAGGTGGCCGTGAACAAGATAACCATCGCTGCTATTCGTGAACTCATTAAGGAAAACCCACACATCACGTTTCAGGTAATAAGTTTAAATGTCAGTGTATCAATTGGCAGTGTGGAAACAATTATTCTTCAACATTTAAACTTCCGAAAGGTCTGTGCTAAATGAGTACCCCTCAAAACGGACAGAAGAGCAAAAAAAGGGCTAGAGTCGACTCGTGCAAGGAGATGATGAAAATGTTTGGACCTAGTGACCCCAAGCGTTAACAGACATTGTCACGGGTGGTGAGATGTAAGAAATATGGACAACTATGTTTCTTGCGGAAGATGAACCCCTTCCCCAACTCCTCCAAGACTTTTTCTCAACAAAGAGGATGTTCAGAGTTTTTTTTTTTTTTCAATTCCCAAGGAGTGGTAGCCGTGTACATCTCACCTGCAAAATGACTACAAATGGCTGATACTACACCAAAATTATTTTGCACAAAATAGTTAAGGAGATGAAGGAGCAGCATCCAACAATAGGCATATAAAGGTTCTCCTTCATGACAATGCCAGTGCTCACGAAACTTGGCAAGTAAGGCCTATCTGGAGCAGTTAAAAATAACAAACGGTTATCCCATCCTACATAGTCACCTGATCTCGGATCATGTGATTTTTTGTTGTTTCCAAAAATTAAAAAGTAATTTGCTGGGAAGATTTTCCCAAGGCTATCCTTGCAAAATGCGTTCATTCAGAGCTGCGGAATATTCCCGAACAGGAGTACCACCAAGCGTTCTAGAATTGGCGTAGACGTCTACAACTTTGCATAGATGCTGCAGGGGAATACTTTGAAGGACAGTAAAAAGTTTTATTGAGGTAAATGCAATGGTTTTTCTTCTGCGGATGCATGTCAAAAACTTTTGAACGCCTCTCGTAAAAGGTTTAAAAAAAAAAGTTTCCTAAATAGTAACGCTAAAAGGTTCCGGAAGGGGACCAACAAATATTTGGTATCTAGAATATATAAGTGTCGTTCAAATGAAAACTGGAAAATGTGGAAACAAGGACTGAAGGATTTATGTAAAGATATTTTCCATTTGTATTTCTTAGGACGACTTTTGCTGTTGTTTCAGGACTTCAGTAACGATGCATTGCATCTCAGAACAACTTTCTTCTAGTTCATGGCTTTCTTTTTAGAATACCTAAAGTCGCACGAGTAGAGGAAAAAACTGCAGGGAGAGTGTTCCAGGCTCACACTAATATACTCTGTCAATGTTATTACTGCTGTTATTATTATATGGGCGGTATGGAGGCGGACGTCGTCATGAAACAAAATACCTTCCTGTTCAAAAGGCCTGGCTGCTTCGATTTATTGTCTGCCTTCGTATGCCCATAGCGAGTTGATGGTTTTCATCTCCCAGGATCATTCCTTTATTCTTATGTGGAAATTCGACAGTTCCTTTTAAAAGAATCTAGGTGTTTTAATTCATCTCGCTCATTTGATTAATCTATTAGTTAATTTTGAGTTTTCGATCTCTGTCTTTTTCAAGGACACCAACAGAAGCTGGAATAATTTAATTGGTTTTAAATGCATAAACTATACTATCACCTTAAGGTTTTTCTGATTCCATTACCCAACTAGCACTCTCAAAAGTGGGGGGATGCAAACGTCTTTCCCTTCCCAGATCTGGCCCTGCTATGCACCAATGACCATTGCTTCCAACAGAAGCCGAGATCAACCCAATTAACCGAACGGTGCGCAGAGAAGTCAGATATTTGCATTTCGGCAGTCGATACTCTATTCGGAAACTTTTATGGCGGCGAAAAGCACCGAAAGTAGTGTCGGATGAGGTAAGTGGACTGCAGAAGATTGGGAAAAGGTTGTGGGTCAGTTGAATTGCGATATATGCTGTTTTGTACGGATGGCAGAGCTAAAGTGTAGTTCAAGCCCCATGTGTTGATCCAATGTATAAGCTGCTGAATCGTGGTTTGGAGGAATAGTAACATGGCACGGACTAAATCCACTAATATATTTCTGAAGGATTGACAACACATTGCATCATATTTAAACAGGATATCCGATCATCCTGCTATGTTTAATTTCTTCCGTGAAGGAGACAGTTTCAGAATGATAATGCAGCAGTCCATTGTGTGAAATCTGTGTATGAGTGGTTTAAGAAACATGATGGAGAATTGTCTCCTTCTCTGACCACCCAATCTCCTGATCTGAACCCTTTTGAAATCTGTGCTATGCAGTGGACGAGGCAGACAATCATGCAATGCATGCCCATGACACTGAAGGAACTGGATTCTCTGTTGGAACAGAATGTCTTCGCCTCACACCTTCAAATACTCATCGAATTTAAGCTGTTCTGAATGCACATAGGATCCTACACGACATTAAGATGAAGTTTTTAACTTTTTTCCCCATGTATGTTTTTAAAATGTATTGTTCTGATGTTTTAATTCTAGTGCGAAATGGTGACCACGAATTCACATTAAGAAGTACACACGAATGTTAGATGAAATATAAGTTTTAAATTTTTTTCTTTAAATCTGAGTTAACTTGCTATCTTAATATATTTGTGTTCAACAGCTTGATTCTATAAATATATCTAGATACATTTTTCGCAACTGGGCCTTTGCTAGTGATTGTTTCTGTAATTCTATACGTAATTATTGATTAAAAATGAAAATGAAAGATATGCTGTTGATATACGACGTATAATTTAATCGAGTGGTTAGCGCGCTTGGCTGCCAATCTAAGGGACCTGGGTTCGAGCCCCGGGTAAGGCATGGATGTATGTGTCGTTTTTCTGCTGAGGTCCTGCCATCCTCTCAGACCTTCTACTGTGGCATATAAACTGACAGGCTCCTGTCAGACCTCTGTGGCAAGCAGCTGCTTGAGGGGGTATTTATTTTATTTATATACCATAATTAGCCGTCCCATGGCCGAGTGGTTAGCGCGCTTGGCTACTGATCTAAGGGACCTGGGTTCAAGTCCCGGGTAAGGCATGGATGTATGTGTCGTTTTTCTGCTGAGGTCCTGCCATCCTCTCAGACCTTCTACTGTGGCATATAAACTGATGGGCTCCTGTCAGACCTCTGTGGTAAGCAGCTGCTTGAGGGGGTATTTATTTCTTATACCATAATTATATATATATATATAGTAAATAGGGCCGGATCTAAGGGGGGAAACAAAGGGGGGCATTCCCACCCCTTTCACTTTCAGAATGTGCGGAAGGGTGAAAGAGAAAAAAAATTCAACTTATTTATAATGCATGAATTTTTCAAGATCATTCTCCCCTTTACATTTTTTTAGCTTGATTGTGTTTCTTACCCCCTCCCCCTCGATTTTTTCTCGATCCGGATCTGATAATAAACACACACATATGTATTCATATAATTTAATACTCCAACAAAGGATCTGATGTAGCACGCATCTAATTAAGACTATTTTATTTGAAGTTTTCTCTATCGTTTATTCCTAGTAATATTCGGACCACATATCCAAATTCTATTAATTTCAAAAGTAATATAATTTTTTTTTAATATTACCTTCGAAATTAATATAATTTGGATATGTGGTCCGAATATTACTAGGAATAAACGATAGAGAAAACTTCAAATAAAATAGTCTTAATTAGATGCGTGCTACATCAGATCCTTTGTTGGAGTATTAAATTATACGAATACATATGTGTGTGTTTATTATCAGGTCCGGATCGAGAAAAAATCGAGGGGGAGGGGGTAAGAAACACAATCAAGCTAAAAAAAATGTAAAGGGGAGAATGATCTTGAAAAATTCATGCATTATAAATAAGTTGAATAATTTTTTTTGCCTCTTTTACCCTGGCGTCATAGGGGGGAAAGCACTGTGCGTGGGGTCGCTGGAGCGGGGCTATACTACTAACGTTTAGCTGTAAACGCCTAAATATCCAGGAATTTTGGTTCCTAGGATCCTAGGAAATCTTTTTTTATTAATTTTTTTTTATAATAAGGTAATATTTATTTCTTAACACATAATACACCCGATTACATTAGTCTAGCCCAGTGGGCACAAATATTTCAATTGAAACGTAAATAAGTCCTCAAGAGTATATAACTCGCCTGTAGAATTTATTAAAACTCAATATCTGTATGACAGATCTACGTAGATATTCTGCATTACTAAAAACTTTTTAATTTGCAGCACTCTGAAATTCACGAGACCCCCCGCCTCCACATGATAATTAAAAAAGGATACTTATATATTTATTTCGGATTATACCCTAGCTGCTTTTTAAACCTAAAAAATTGCTATGTTAAATTTATTCAATAGCGCCATGTTGTCCCGTGACTGTTGTTGTTTCTGCACTGTGGCCCTATCAATGAATCGCTTTTTTCACTTATTTGGAAATATTTGCGATAGTTGTGTGAATCTTTGAAACGCAGTTCATTTCACAAATTCATATGTGAGTGTAATTGCTTCTCTTGTAGCCATTTTCGACACCAAAATCTGGTTTTCTATTCTCTTTTTTTTCATGCAATAGGACAAAATAATTCTTAAACATGCAATTTTATTCTTATTAGAAAAAGGAACCATTTTCTATTGATGAACTAATTGCCCACCAGATAGCAGCAATTTCTCCATGCTGGAAAACTGACAGATAGATTCGTTGAAAACTTTTGACGAAGTACTGTAGAAGCTTGGTGTGAAGCTCGTACAAAGAAATTTCCATAGGCGTAATGTAAGACACTTTTGACTGCAGCACCATAAGGCTGCAGATACATGTATGTGCTGCAGGGATGCTGCTATTCGTGATCGCAGGGGCCAAAGTACTCGTATATTTATTTCTGTGAGAACTTTTAGATTCAGCGGCTGTTGATTTTAGTGTTAATTTAAATACTGTTTACTGTAAGTTTTTAGTTAAAAAAAAAGGTTATAACCTTTTTTTTAAATATGTATTATAAGCATTTCGGAATGCTTTCACATCTCATGAAATATATATATTTTTTTATTTTGTTTTTTTTTTCTCCTACAGCACTTTTACGTATGTTCCTGAAAGGAAATATTAGTAGAATCTTGATTGATACAATATTTAATAATATATATAGTTTTCAAATGCACTGCATTCCTTACTAATCCCTCCAGTTCCCTTACTCCACATTTTTTGCTGTGTTCAACAAATTCATCTGAAAAAGGTTTTTTTGACATGATGATTATTTAATTTTTTGTTGTTCATACAATCCTTCCAGAATTTGTTTTATATTTATTTAGCAAATCTTCATTCCATTTAACAAGCTGAAACTGTAAAATGTCTATGTAAATCTTTCTCCTATTTCGAATTTTAACATCACCGAGTTTTTATAAATTGATTACATGTGCAATGAATGTGATTAAAATAAAAAAAGCAGAGAAATTTTAAGAAGTGAGGTAAGAAAATTTATTTAATATCATATATTCATTTCAACTTAGGTCACAGCATGAGATGTTGACTACAACAGATTATGGCAATGCGTATAAATTTTATTTGCTTGCATACATACAAAATCCTCATGCAGCCATGGGCAATGGAAGTCCAACCAGACTGTGCAATTTTCCTCTCCAGATATGTCTGCTCTAGACACTACTGCTGTATTTGGCTGCTCTAGGCCAATTCTAGCAAGATCCTGTTTGACATTGTCAGCCCATCACTTCTTAGGTCTTCCCCTTTTTCTGAAACCCTTAGACATACTGTTCATAATCCTGTTTGTCAATCTGCAGCTATTGATATGGGCAACATGGCCAAACCAACAGTCTCTCTCTCTCTGCACAATATGCTGCTCAAAGGAGGCTGATGACTCCTACCTCATCATTACTTACAAAGTGGAATCACCTAATGCCCAAGATACTGTGTAAGCATCTAGAATCAAAGGCATCAAGTTTCTTGTTAACCTGCTTACAAAGGGTCAATGTTTCATTACCATAACTAACCTTAAAAAAACTGTTATACAGCCTAATTTTAATCTTTAGGTGTATACGCCTATTTTTCCACACTCTCCTTAGATTCTTAAAAGTCAGCGGCAACATTTGCAAAATATCAAACCTCTCTTTCAAATTTTGTAGTTATAAAGAAATAATGAGATAGTAAAATCATGCAGTTTTCATGTGAATTGCAAATATGCAGAAAATATAATCCGTATTCCTTGCTGCTTTGCGATTGTGATGAGGAAGACCAACAGGAAGACTCCTTGGAATCACAGCATGCCGGGGATTACTATGCCGCACGGCAAGCACTCTTCCGTGTCAGGAGCAGGACCAGAGTATGCGATATGAACAGGACCAAATTCCGCAACAAGCATGGCGTTATTAAAACGAAAGTTTGCTTAATCGCTAATTATGAAAAACAGATAATCAATCTGTAAGCATCAGTCACTTATTAATGCTAGATATACTTGTGAAATCAACCCTACAGTTATAGAGTGAATAGCTACAAGTACTGCTTGACACATTACAACCGTCGCCTGCGATAATTGCCAACTTGGCGGCACGGTTTAAGATAAACCATGTGCTTTGGTAAGGAAAATTGCACTTGAAAAACTACATCTATATTGTTAAAAACCAAACTTTTACTAACATTTTATTTTGGAGTAGTAAATAAATAAAAGTGCTGAAGGAGAAAAAAAAAGCATTCAACGTACCTGAAACTTGCCACATTCGGGATCATATCCGCTGTCGTTCGGAAGCAACGCGCGGAAAATCCACAGATCGCATGCACGGAGATAATTCAATCGTAGACAACCGGTTTGCTGTATTCCCCTGTAAGCACATTTCACAACAGAGCGTGTATCTGGAGCTGAGTGCCGGTAGTAACGACTCAGTTCGGCATACAAGAAGCCTTTCATTCTTCTTACATATTCTTTGGTTCGTACACACAGCAGACAAGGATGCATGGCACGTTTTAGTACTCATGCATTTTGATATGTGGATGGGTCCTTTAGTCGCTGATAATTCACTGGTCAAGAATGCCCCGGCATATAACTGGGTGGCTCGGTTTCGAATCTCACTCACGGCGAACTAGTTTTTTTTAGCTAACTATTCATACATTTATTAAATTTCCTGCTTTTCCAAACCAAAACAGGATAGGTCGAAAATTTCTTGCATCATAAACACATATGAAGCGGTTGTGGATAGCTGTACGAACGACAAAAGACACACAGAAAAATGTAACTATACTAATACCATTTAAGTTATAAAAACGTATAAAAATTGCGTTGTAATCCGAATATTGTCAACTCAAAGCTTTTTGAAAAAATATTTCTGAACATTAATCCATCTAATGTAACACCAGTCGGCCATTCTTTGCAACAAGATTACTAATATTGAGTACAACCAAAGCTTTGATTACTATCGTAACCGTACAGATAGTTACCTCTCTTCATTTGAGGAAACCCCGTTGCATTTCGGAAGTGGTGACACGAGTTGTAACTTTTTAGGACGAACGATAGTTATTTTATAACAGCTTCAACCTTGTAAGTAATCAACGAAATTTATACTTCTTATTCGATTAAATATATTTTTCTGCTTATTTTCTATAATTTTATTATATGTGTATTTACGGACAAAATGTTTTTTTTTTAGACTTGTAATCATTTCATGTTTGCATTGTCACAATCCAAACCTGAATTTACCACATGTTGGTTCAGAGAATTGCACTGAAAAATCGTTATGCATGTTTTCATGTGCAGTTATAATACGGATGGCAGAAGTGCAGTATAGGGTTCTCAGCAGCCATTTTGTTTTATTTCGAGGCGGTGAAAAAAAAGTAAAAGTTCGTTCCGCACCTACCTTGAGATGCGTATTGAGGATATATATATGAAAAGAAATATGCAACGCCACATAGAAGAAAATCATGTTTCTGCACTTAAAAAATTACTGAATAATCTCATCAAAACAAGATTTTATTAACGCTTATCGCTACAAAATGAACCCTCGTTTCGCACTTAAAAAACCCTGAAAATTAAACAATTTCATCAAAATTAGATTTTATTAACAACCCATCGCTAAAAAATAAACCTGCACTTAAAAACGTTCCAAAAATTAGTTCGTTCTGCACTTAAAAACGTTCCAAAAATTAATATTCTCATCAAAATTAGATTTCATTCAACTCCTTGTTCCTTACTGAAAAAAAGCCCCAAAAATAATCTCATCAAAAGATTTCATTAACAACGCTTATTGCTAAACAATGAAACCCCATTTTGCACTTAAAAAAAGCCCCTAAAATAAATCTCAAAAGTAAATTTCCTTAATAACACTCATCGCTAAAGAATCAACTTTAGAAAAGCCCCGAAAACAAGTAATCTCATTAGAGAGAACTGTTCTAAACAGCATATATCAGTCATAAACATTGGAACATGCAGATGGATATCATATTGCAACTCAACATTACAGGTTTTCCTGGGGAAAAGTACAATATGGCGGCTGAGGATCCTATAATGCACCGTAGCCAACCCTGCCACTTTAGCTTGAAATTTTTAAGGTTTAATAAAAGTATTCTCTGCACTAGTTATTGATAGGAAATCCAGATTTATTCTTAGTGCATAATGATTAGCAGTGCTGCCAACTACTCCGAATTTTGGGTTAAAATCCAATTTGTCTTTCAAAATCTGATTTTTTTAGTGTTTTCTGAGATTTACACACATGTATCTGTATTATTTTGCAGTTTGGGTTACTGTGGAAACTATAGGTTTCAGTAATCCATATAGGTTTCTTGGTATTAGGCAATTTATGCCATGTGATCTGAGTGCTTTCGTGTGGCTCTATTGTAGATGCACATCTTCAGACATATCTTGGGCTGTTAACATGTTAGCTAATGTTTTTGGTTCTATAATAACAATAAATTTGGGATCTTATTACACATCATAGCACATGTATGTATTTTGAGTCAAGCTTTACAGCAATGCAGGCTCGACAGCAATGTTCCATGATGATGTGAATCAGTTCAGTAGGGAGTAGCAGCCATTGTTTCTTTAAAGCAGTAATAAACTCCCCCTTTGTTTCAGGTGGTGGGTTAATGGTAGCAACACGTCTCCCTAGAGCATCCCACACATGCTCAATTGGATTTAGGTCAGGAGGCCAAGCTGGCCACTCCATGCCCATAATTATCTCCTCTTGAAGGTATTTGTTCCACTAGTTGAGCTCTGTGTGGATGAGTGTTATCGTCTTGTAAGATGAATGTTTCACTTATTGCACAGGAGTAAGGATGTACATAAGGCTTCAGGATGTCATCTCTATACCTTTGAACACTGAGGTTCCCACTTGTCAACACATAGTGGTCTGTGTGTCCAGGTAAGGAAATGCCACCGCAAACACACATGCTACCTCCATTGCAGCTATTTCTTTGACGGATGTTACTGGGATGATAGCACGTACCTCGTTCTCTCCATATCAATGTTCATCTGTGTAGAGTATGGAGCTCCATTGCTCTTCTGCCCAATTCAACTGCTCTCTCCTATGATATGAGGGGTATAGAAATTACTGGCCTAGTGTACAGACATCCCTCATGAAGCTTTCTATGCACAGAAGCTGATTAAACCCTCCCATTGGCTGCTGCAAGAGAGGGAGTAAATGTCCTGCTCCTTCATGCTGTTTATTGCAGATATCAGTCTTATACAGCAGTCATAACTCTAGCCCTTCCTCAGCTAAACCTATGAGATGCAAAATCCATGCTAAGAAATTGATTCCACAGTCTATGGACCACAGAAGGATCACATTGTGCCACGTCTGATTTTGGCCTGCTTCAAGCTGACTAATAGTTCTCCATCTGCAGTTCAATCCTACAAAATGGCCATTTTGAATTTCTTTACTCACGTTTACAACACAATAACAATCCACTCCAAAACACCTGTTTTTATGCTGCTATCTGATTACACAAATTGACGCAACCCAGACTAATTTGCATTATGATATGCTCACTCAACATTACTGATTACATGAACAAGTTTGGTGAAGATCGCACAATTTTTTGGCGAATTATTGCAATTTTTCGGGCAGGGGTGGCTCAGTTGGTAGCACCCCAGGCTCATAATCTGCAGTTCCCAGTTTCGAGTCCCAGCTGGCTCAGCATTGAGATTTATCTCCGCGAAACTCCCCGCCTTGCCCTCGGTCAGTAGGAGACATCTACGAGTTTGTAAAGGGAGCTGTCTAAAGGATGGGATAGTAAGCCATGGCCCTGTGAGCAGGAGAACCATACCCTGTGCACAATAAAGAACATGCTGGATGACCTTGATGGGAGGCTACCATCTATCCCAATAGCTGGTATAGTGTGTTCTTGTGACCTAGCCATTTAGCCCATTGTGTGCAAAAAAAGTGCTACTTGGTGGTAAAACAACAACCCCATGTATTGTAATGCTAACTTTTGAAATATATTGATTGATCAGGGGATGATTCCTAAGTATTTAATATTAATTATTAGCAATTAAATCAATTTTTGTTAATATCAAAAACTCTTCTGTGAAGTAAAATATCACTTATATGTTCTGTTGGTTCTATTGGATTATATCTGGATAAAACACGGATGGAGTTGAGTTGGCTGTGGTGAGCACCATTTCCAGTGCTGCATATGAAGTTTGCCAATGATTCAAGCACTTCACAAAAAAGAACATTGCAGAAAGGGGCACAATAATGGTTTCTATTCTCTGTTGTAAAGTCAACTTTTGTAATATATCTATTGTTAATAACTCGTCGAGATTTATGGCTATTACATATTGTTGTTGATTATTAGCAATTAAATTATGTTAATATCAAAAAGTATGCATTCCAAAGATAATTTTTTTGAGCTTTGTCTTATATTTCCTATAAGATAGGAAAATTAATTCATAATCAGTTAATGGGTATTATAAATGATCAGTAACTCAAATTGAATGGGAAGGCTAATTGGTTTTCACTTGTAACCGATCAAGGCTCACTAGGTCCCAGACATTATTTTATGTAAATTTGGTTTTTAGTAACTAATAATCAATATATAGGCACCCAGATGTGTAAGTAATATAAGTGAGTAACGTAGAGCAGGGATCGGCAGTCTTTGTTAATGTGGGCCATATTACAGCTGCAAAATTTGCAAGACTTGAGGTAGTAAGAGCAGATACAAAATAAACTTTTTTTATGTCAAGTTACTACTGAAATAATATTTTAATGTATATCATAAATAAAAATAACATTTGACTAAATGAAAAAAATCCAAAAACTTTATTTTAAACAGGGCAGATACTCCCCTACTCGAAATGCACATAATCTAAAAGCTCTACTAGACTTGTCATGGTTTCTCATACAAACACAAAGGGACATGCACACAACTTTAGTAGTTAGATGTGCTAACCACTAGACCAGGTCTGTTTATCATCATCCTGAAGCTGCCATGGGCTATGGTGGTCCAACCAGACCATGCAATTTAGTTCAAGTATATCTGTCCTGAGCTATATCTGCTGCATCTGGCCACTGCACACCAATTCTAACAAGGTCCTGTTTGACATTGTCTCCCCACTGCATCCTAGGTCTTCCCCTCTTTCTGAGGCCTTAATGTTTATCACTTTTTGCTAATTATAATTTTTCATACAGGCAATATGGTCAAACCAACAGTCTCTCTGCACAATATGCTGCTTAAAGGAGGTTGCAGACTCCTTTGCCTAACCTCATCATTACTTACAAAGTTGAACCACCTAATGCCCAAGATACTGCGTAAGCATCTAGAATCAAAAGCAAGTTTCTTGTTATCTTGTTTACAAAGCATCCCAAGTTTCACTACCGTAACTAACTCTGGAAAGAACCAAACTATTACAGTCTAATTATAGTTTTTAGGTGTATATGCCTATTTCTCCACACTCTCCGTAGATTCTTAAAAGTCCCAGAGGCAATCCCTATTCACCTGTTAATCTCATGCCATGTCACCACTATCTGTTGCATAACTCCCAGGATAATTAAACAGACACTTGCTCAAGGGTGCAACCATTCAGACTGAAGCATCACCTGCCTGCGTCAGGGGTGGCTCAGTTGGTAGTATGCCAGACTCGTAATCTGCAGTTCCCAGGTTCAAGTCCCAGCTGGATCAGCATTGAGATTTATCTCCGCAAAACTCCCGCCCTGCCCACGGAATCTGCCTGAGTGAAAATATCTGATCTACACATCCCCTACCACTTCTGAATCCACATTGCTCATCATGCAATTGACTGTCAACCAGATTCTTAATTCTATTAAGCACAATCATGTAAAGAACTTTACCTGGAACAGAAAATAGGCTGATATCACTATAGTTATCACAAGAACTGCAATCACCTTTTTTAAAAATAGGGATAATAATAGCTCTGGTAAAATCCTTGGGAACCATGGCTTTATCATAAGTTATTCAAAATTTCAGCCATCAATGTGGTAACTAAAACATTCCAAGCTATGAGCCAGTAACAAAGCAATCAGAAGAAATGCAAACGGGGGACAATACTTTTGTACGCAAGAGACTATTTTCAATGCAGTATAGCATTTCTCCTTCCCTTTACAAGTTAAAAAAATTCTTGAAAATACATGAAATAACAGGTTTCACCTTTTTTTTTGCCTTTTTTTACCATTATTAGCAATCTGAAAAGTGGGCATGGTTCCCTCCTGCTAGATCTGCCCTTGCTTATGAACATACATTACTGTTAGTGTAACACTGAAATTTTCCATTATTTTTTTCATCTAATGTTTACTGTATTAATATATATTCATTCAAGCAGCTGCTTGCCACAGAGTCTGAGAGAATCCTGTCAGTTTATACACCTTAGTAGAAGGTGTGTGAGGATGGCAGGACCTCAACAGAAAAACAAGTACATCCATACCTAATCCACAGCTCAGACCCAGGTCCTTTTTTAACTTTCAAAACGAATTGAGTCAGTGAAATAAGATGCAAATTTTAACTAGGTATACTTTTATATGTGTTGGGGGGGGGAGTATTATCAAGCCTAATAATATATGTGACAGAAAAACTCAACAGAAAAACAAGTACATCCATACCTAATCCACAGCTCAGACCCAGGTCCTTTTTTAACTTTCAAAACGAATTGAGTCAGTGAAATAAGATGCAAATTTTAACTAGGTATACTTTTATATGTGTTGGGGGGGGGGAGTATTATCAAGCCGAGTCCAGGAAGACCAGAATACATTCTGACATATTATTTTCCCATAATTTCTCTCTGTCTCTGAAAAATATTTCACAAATATATGCACATAAAATACAAATATTAGATTTTTTTTTTGCACTCATCCTCTAGATCGATCTTTGCTAAAACGAATACCTAGGAATTATAAGGGAAAATGTTTTCATCTAAGAATTATGTGATAGCATGGATGCTCACATATATTTATAACATATGCAGGCCCAGATATAGGAAATAAATGAGATCAGGGGGAACAAAAGATTCAATCCAGACAGAAAAAAAGTTGGGAGGGCAAGAGACTGGATTTCCATTGCATAATAACAGTTTTTCCTCCGTTTTAGGCCTTTAAAACATTTCTTGAAAAATGTATGAAATATACACAACACTAATAATTTTTAGCCTCCTTTAAATTTAGTAATACTCACAAAGGGGGTGGGGAAGCTTGTGCCCATGTCTTCCCGCCCCTTTGAGTGTGTGTAGTGTAGCGCCCCTTTGTGTGTGTGTGTGTAGAATATTGTTCAGAATAAATTATTTTACTAAAATAGCCATGCTCATGATATCAAAAGCAAATTTTAAACCTTAATAGTTTGACTGATTGCAACATTTATAAAGCAATAAACACTGACATTTGTAACTAAAATAATTAGATTTGAGATATATAGTTACACATTCAACTGTAAAATTTTGTCAATTTCACAATCAGAATCAATAAATATTTCATCACTTTGAAACAACTGTCTTAGGATTTCTTCATCGATCAGAACTTATGTTTCGCCATTTCTAAAACGATAAATTAAAAGAGATAGAAAAGAAGTTGTTTGTTGCAGTCAAATTAGCAAATGACACAAGGAAAAGCAATTAATGTGACCTTGACTCTCTTCTCAGCTCTGACCTACACTCCCTCTCTGCTCGTGGCAGAGGCACCACTCCCTGCCATTATCGGCTTAGCTGCCTTCCAACCCTGCACTTGGGGGAAAGAAGTAGCTGGTACAACTGCTGTACCAGTAGTCTTCAAAAGGTTAAGCTGATAAGGTCTTGTTATCCTCTGTGGCATGCAGCTGCTTGAGGGGATATTTATTTATGGATTGAAAGTTAATTTGTTATTGATAAATATGCTGTTGAAACAAGTAGCCTTGCATGATACTGACATTCATCATATAACGATATGCATAGTTAGGAAAATATGTTTTAGGTACTATTACTTTTGGTGGTTTTTTATTTGTGGAAACAAAATTTTATGCTTAGGAATAAGTGTTTATCGTTATGTTCTTTACTCAACATATTCTCCTTGTATGGCCTTATCACTGCTAGTAATAAGATTGTTTAGGTTATTTGCAGAACTTTCCAAGAAGTTGAATATTCTTTGTAATGTGATATTGAAACATGTTTTTCATTAGTTTAAATTGCATATTTTAGTGGAGTTTTTCTATGAAAGTAATTTTAAGAAACTTGGTATAATTCTGGAGGAATTACATTTCACCGTTTAGTCACCATTAGGAGTCCGTAAGTCAAGCGTTCTGTCAAGATGTAATGCATTATTGCATTTAAAAAAAGTGCAGGAGTACCGTAAACTGCTGTGCTTCAATTTTTCATTCTTCCAGATCGTAATTTTCATTGTGCAAGGTTGGCAGTCTGAACTGATAATCGATATGTAGGTACACTTTCAGTTTACGGTACTCAGCTCAGATTGCACCACAAATGGTAACTGAATGTTCTTAATTCATATAAAGTAATGCAATTTAGTATTGTTACCTCTAATTGGATTATTTGTTTTTTATATATATATTGCTGATCTGAGATGAATTGTTCAGATTATTCAGGGGGTGGCTCAGTCAGTAGCACACCAGGCTCATAATCTGCAGTTTACAGGTTCGAATCCCACTTGAGTCAGCAGTGAGATTTATTTTCGCAACACTGTCTTGTCGTTGGGTAGTAAGGGACACAGAAGGGCTTGGAAAGCCTGTCATCCTTCAGATGGGATGTTAAGTCATGGTCTCGTGTGGGAGAGCCTTACATGAATATGTTGGATGGCCTTAACAGGAGGCTACCAGCTGTCCATCCAGTCCAATATGTCTCCAGTTTTAGCCCATTGGGTGCAACAAAGTGCCACTCAGAGGTAAAATAATCCAACCTACCTTGCAATGATCTTTTTTGTTAAGCATAAGCCCACAACTAAGAATTGATTGAATAATTGAAAAAAACATTAATTTCTAACAGTGTAATGTTGTACAGTAATTGTAGTAAAAAAATTTGTATGCTATGCATAAGACAAATCTGTAAGCTACTGTGACATAGATCTCAATAGTTCCAAGTACATATGTAGTTGACAAATTTTCTAAATCTCGTATCTAGATTGATTAATTTAGTATTGTTACACAGCATCATGTAGCATTTAGTTCCAGTTTTATGTTGTAATAAGTTTTTATGACATTATGAAATAACATTAAATGCATTCTGCTGACAATAGATTAATTGATATGTGATGGATCATATAGTGCAAACCTATGCTTCTCTATGCATAAAAATTTCTCTTTGAAGAATTTTTTTTATAACATGTATAAGCTAACCGGACAAAAAATTAGTCATCCCTGGCTGAATGTCACCTAATAGCATGTAACACCTATGTGCAACTGAAGAACAACTGAAATCCTGTCTGGCATGAATGCCACCAGTGTGCAGATGTAGTGCACATCAATATTCATCCACTCTTCCAGCAGCAAATGCCGCAGTTTGGCCAGATGGCTGGGACGGCACTTTACTCATTGCCCCAAATAGTCCCACAAGTTTTCTATGGGATTCAAATACAGTGATTTGACGGGCCAGTCGAGATGTTTGAAGGCTTCAGAATGCTTGTCATCCCAATCCAACACTTTGAGCCCTGTGCATGCGACAATTGTCATCTTGGAAGACTTGAAGTATCCTTCTGATGGAGATGCTGCACAAAAGGCAACATGTGGTCGTCAATAGCTCCATATAGCCCTTCTGGTTCAAGTGCGATGCCACTGCAACCAAAGGACCCATTTCCTTGTACTTCAAACACCCCCAGAACATCACAGAGCCTCCACCAGCTTGAACAGAACCTTGTACCCAGTCCACATAGAAGGCTTCATGCAGATTACGATGTACCCTTCGCCTAGCATCATTCTAGTACAAGCAAAAACATGACTCCTCAGACCAGATCACACGCTTCCAAGAGTCGACAGTCCAGTCTTTGTGGTGCTGTGCCCACTGTAGCCGTGCAGCCTTGTGCATAGCTGTTAACATGGGTCTCTTCTGTGGTACTCTGCTCCAGATATCAATGGCATGCAGTTCCCTTCGGAGTGTTTGTTCGGAAACAGCTTGTTGTAGGCCTACATTGACTGACTGGAGCAATTCCTGCCTTTTTGCAAAGCGGTTTGCCTAATAGTGCATGACACTGCAACGGTCCCTATTGGTGAGCACAGTCTGCTGCAGTTCTGGTGAAGATTAGCAGTGGACTGCGATGTACAGCGTTGAAAGACCCTTTGGACAGTACATTTCAACACACCTGCAAAGGCAGCAACTTCTTGTACACTATACCTTTTGGCTTGACCAAATGCAATAACACCTCTTTGCTACTGATTCACATCTTTGGCTTGGCCAAACGCAATAACACCTTTTTGCTACTGATTCACATCTTTGGCTTGACCCATGTTTCACGGAGCGACTAACACACACACGTGGCACACAACCACTTCTTGTCGCTATGAATCCCATAGTGCATGGCACAGCTATTTGTAGGATGCATTTATTATTGGTGCATGCTGTCTGTTGCTATCGAGGGAGATGACTGATTTTTTGTCCAGTGAGCTTACTTTGTTTACTAAATACAGAGTAATGCCTAAAAATGATAGTTTTATGTATTTAGTTTCTAGCATTTTGACATTTGTAGGTTTAAAAGACAAAAATGCAGATTTTTGTTAAAACTTTGACTGGGAAAACCATAACCCTCGAGGTTGAACCATCTGATACAATAGAAAATGTGAAAGCCAAAATCCAAGATAAAGAAGGTATGAAAAGTTCATTGTATTTTATTTCAAAACAATTTATTTTTTAGTAATTTAAGACTAAATCTTTCACCAATGATTTTTTTGAGCCAACCATTGGCACCATCTGTGATCAACAGGTGGCAACAATTCCTTTTTATATTGCACTGAGTGAGATGGAAGTAATAGTCTCTTCATGCTATTTAGTGTTATTAATGATTTATACATAGGTGACAATCACAGCGTTACCTGGGTGACCTTTTAACGTCAATATATATTTTGTGGAAAAAATTTTGCTGACATATGGAACTCGAACCTGCATCTCTCCATAAACATGCCAGAGTATTCTTACCGATTGAACTAATGCCAGCTCATCTTTTTTCCACTAATTTAAGACTTTAAATTTTTTGGCAACATCTATGATAACGAGTGGCAAAAAAAATTTTCACAAGGTAACGCTGTGATTGTCACCTACGTTAGTTTACATGCTAGTAAATTGGATATAACTGACTCAATTTAAAAAATTATAGTAATATGTGACTTTTGTGTATACAGTTGTAGACAGAGAATATCCAGCAATCTTCGTGTACAAATATGAAAATTTTTTTAAAAGGAATCAAATGAAATAAAGTGTATAAGCAGTACAAGGAAATGTCAATGTAATAAATACCAGTATAATGAATTTTTTTTCAATTCTGGCTATGTATCTTTCTGTAAAAATGTTTCATTTTAACCAATATAACAAAAATATCAGTTTATATTAAAAATTAACCAGATTTCAAAATATATGACCAGTTGTAACAAAATTTGTGAAAGGAAAATCTTTAAAAAACAAGTGTACAGTATGCATAAATAATTGATTTATTTCACAATTATCACTGTTGGGAAATTTGCCTCCTATGTTGCAGCTGGAGATGCTAAACGATTCGATGGTTATAGTTTGTTTAGGTGTTGTGCAGTTAAAAGCTTAGGTTATTTACCACTACGGGAGGATAATTCTTGGCTAGTACACTTGCTGTAGTTGCTGCTGAGGTGCTCTAGTCTGTATGCCGGTCGTATAGCATTGCCAGGGGGGGGGGGGTGTTTGCACTGTCCGTTGATGCACAGATTATAAAATAATAGCATTTCCACCCACAAAATTTCAACTAAACTAAATGAAAAATTTAATTATAAACCTTAAAAATGAGCTATGCAACACTGATCTGACCCCCCCCCCTCCAACTCACCTGGAACCTCCTATTACAGAATTTCCAGTTTAAGTTATAGGAGCACTGCTAGAGGGGCTACATTATATCAACTCCATCTGCCAAGGAGTTGACAGCATCTGAAAATACCTACAAATTAGACTGACGAACCGCATTATGCTAAAGAATATATGCCAAATGTGTGTAAAGCTGCAGATGACTCTCTACCACCATCACAGTTAAAGCTGGAAGACCATCTCCACTGCGACCGAGCCCCATAGCATGTCATCCTGTAGCACACCTAGAAAAACAACACTCACATGTGCTAAACAGATGAATATTCCATGCATCAATGGGCAGTGCCAACGACCACCTGGCATGCTATCGGACTGGTATACTGACGACTTGAGCACTACAGCAACCAAGCATAAACCTTGGCAGCAACTATGGGGAGTGTACTAGCCAAGGATTATCCTCCTGTAGCGTTAAATATATCTAAGCTTTTAATTGCACGATACCTAAACAAACTATAGCCATCGAATCATTTAGCATCTCTAGCTGCAAAACAGGAGACATAAATCTCTCAACCGTGATAATTGTGAAATAAATCAGTTATTTATTACTCACTGTGTTCACTCGTAAAGATTTAAACTTGCATACGATATGCATTTTACAAGACTGCCAACTACCCTGATTTTTATGGGGTTTTTTTTTTTAGTTTTACACTTATGAAAATCTGCCCCCAAATTGTACATTATTTTTACCCTTTTTCTTAAAAGGAGAACATTAATTAAGGGAAAGAATTGTTTCTTATTTTGCTGTACTGAAGCGTAGCTGTGCCCCCCACTCCCTAATCTGTGCTTGCTTGTGGACTCACTTGCACACCAATGAGAAGAAATCTATGACTCCAGCTGACTATTTCTGGACAAAAAAATGACAAAGCCCACACCTATATTCTTTTACAGAGTTAAAAGTCATGGATTGTTTCTAAATGAGTGTTTATTGAACCTTTACCAAGCTTTTGCAGCTCTGGCCAACTAAATGCTAATTAGATTACTTAGAATTGGAAATTTCAGAGTGAAGGAAATAATAAATACAGATGAGAGAACTTGCCTACTCTCTGGGCCACGATTGACATTGCAACTTGAATGGGCCTTATGAATATCTGTTATCAGGGTTGGACCGTTGGGTTGATAAGGGATTTAAACTTTTTTTTCACTACAGTTGAGGCATTTTAAATTATAATCAGTTATGCACTTTATGTTCCCTACTTCCTATTGCATTTCACTTGTCATTTGTTGGCCAATGTCAGTTTTTCTTTTTCCGCCATAACTATAACTCAGCAGCTGATCACAAGAGTTATGTATGTATTTGGATTGCTTTATTTCCGAGCTGCGTGAAAATGCCACTCAGAGGCTATTAGTTGATTGTTAGTTATGAAATAGCTGTAAAGTTAACTTTCATTAACATTAAAAGCCTACGGATGCAGTGACTTGAATGCTGTAAGCCACTGCTTCGCATGTTGCCTGACAAAGCTGCCACTGCTGGCGATCTAAGCACTTAAAAAAACAGGTTGCAATAACATTTGTTGTTAGCACGCTTGGCTACTGATCTAAGGGACCTGGGTTCGAGCCTTGGATTAGGCATGGATGTGTGTGTCGTTTTCCTGCTGAGGTCCTGCCATCCTCTCAGATCTCCTACTGTGGCATATAAACTGACAGGCTCCTGTCAGACCTCTGTGGCAAGCAGCTGCTTGAGGGGGTATTTATTATTTATTTTATTTATTGTAATGCTAACTTTTGAAATATTTTGGTTGATCTGTTATTGATCAGGAGATGTTGAATATTAATTATTAGCAATTTAATTTTTTTAATGTCAAAAACTACTGGTTCCATGGGATTATATTTGGGTAAAATATATGGATACATTTGAGTTGGTTGCTGCGAGCATCATTTACTGTGCTGCATGCAAAGCTTGTCACAGCCGATGATCCAAGCACTGTGCAAAGAAAAGCATTGGAGAAAGGGGTGCAATAATTGTTATTCTCTCTGTATTGTTAGTGTTAACCTTTGCAATATTTCATTAATAACCGGATGATGCCTACTACATATTGTTGATGGTACACCTGCAGTTTATGACACTCGGCTCACTCAGTGTTAATTTAATGCCAAGAGCAATAACTGAACATTCTTAAGGTGTGTGAAGTAATGTACAGTATAATAGCTTTTCATTGTACCGAGCTATTTATTGGATTGCCTGTTGGTATGTTTCTTGCAGCTTCTAGTTCTTGATTTTTTTTTTAAAGGTGAATAAAACTTTTAAGTTTATTTTCATGGGGATGGCTATATTATTGTATTTTTATAAATGCAATTTGGATTTAATTCCAATATATATATATAGCATCAAGTTATAAATTTTGTCTCGGGTAAATACTGAAAGTTGCAGATGATTTTTGATATTTAGTTGATGCATAATCTATTATTGTGTTAAGCTGCAAATGGGACTATTTCTTCTTTAGCAATATGTTCTGTTTAAAATAGTTATACCCAATGAGATTATGTTGTTTTTTAATATTGTGGATGGTGCATTGTTTACGATAATTCATGTCTTTTAGGCTTATTTCTAATGGGCTTATTAGTTCTGGTGCTTTTTTATACTGCGAATGGGGGGAGGTGTGAATTGTTCAGATAATTCGTGTTTTTTAGGCATATTATCTCTGATGTCATTTAGTTCTGGGGCTCTTTTTATATTGTGGATTGGCAATAAATTGTTTGCAATAATTCATGTTTTTAGACTTGTTTTCTCTGAGATTATTTAGTTTTAAGGGCTAATAAATTTATTAATTATAATTAAATTTTCTACAGTGCAATTATACTGTGAATCAGCAGTGAATTGTTTGATATTTTGTGTGTTTTAGGTTTGTTTTCTCTGATGGGATTATTTAGTTCCACAGAATGAACGCTCATTTGTTAGTGATAATAGGCTGTTAAAACTAGTAGCCTCAGGTGGTATTGACAGTCATTCATCATATAATGATATGCGCAGTTAGGCAAATGTTTTATATACTGTTACTTCTGATGATTTTCATCTAATTGCAGAATGTGAAGGTAGATGTTTCGATGTCAAATTAAAAAGATGCTTATCTTCCTATATGCAGCTTGAAAAATAAAAAATAATAAAGCATAATAAATGATGCATCAGTCACTGAATTCATATTCACTTCAAAGGAGATAGGTCTCCCATTAACCTACACTACAAGAGTACTGCCTCTTTATTACTAGTAATACAATTAGGTTATTATTTGAAGAAGTTGAATATTCTTTCTAATGTGATATCGAACACATTTTTAATTAGTTTAAATCACATATTTAGTGGGATTAGTTTCATTAGCAGCCAGTATAGTGCAAAATCTTTGCCGTTTGGTAAGGACAGTTATTCCAGACAATGTGTTGGAGAATTGTGACATCACTTAAAAATTCACTGAGAGATGCTTGTTGAAACAGGCAATTAAAAATATTAACCCTAATACATGACAAATTTCCTTCATAATGATTTGTAATATATATATAGCATTTTTTTTTTCAGTGTAATGAAGTTTCACTACAGTGACTATATTTTGGTGACCTGCTTGATTTTGTTATGATACTGACATTTCATTTTATGTGATAAATGAATGTCTAGGTATTTATACTGGAATATCACAAAACTGCTGATTTCCTCCCCCAGCCTTCTAAATGTATGACCAGTGATAGCAAAAGGGTATAAACCACATCAAGTTTTGAAAAGGAAAATGTTCTTTATAGAAACCAGAATGGAAGTTGGAGATAAATGAAAACTGAAGGATATTTAAAATTCATGTTGATAGCTGTGTATCTGATGGCTATTCATCCTTGTGGGATAAGAATATTTTTTCATGGCTGAAACCTGATGTAGGTGGAACAGAAATGTGTAACTAAATGTGTAAGAAATGTGTAATGTGTAAATCTAGCTGCGTTTATTTTAAAATGTTTTCAGAAAATAAAACAACTTTAGAATCTCATCCTGAAGTAACTAATGAATGGAAATATGCCGTGTTACATATGAAAATAAAGAGCATTTAATTGTGCTTAAAAAAACCTGTGGCCAAGTGGTTAGCACACTGGGTTCGAGTCCTGGGTAAGGCATGGATGTGTGTTGTTTTTCTGCTGAGGTCCTGCCATCCTCTCAGACCTTCTACTGTGGCATATAAACTGGCAAGCAGCTGCTTGAGGGGGTATTTAGTTCTTTTATTTTTTAATAAAATGGAAATTAATAAAATTCCAAATATATATATATATTCTAATATAAATATTTAATATTATTTTGATTTTTCTAAATTATTTAGTCATATATGCATATATAATGCATATTCTTTGACTTGTGATGATTGGCAAACTCTAACCTAGGCGTGTGACCATATGATGATGCAACAGTTGATAGCTTTCTTCTACAGGATGGTAACGCCAACTGCAACAGTGTCATCTTGTTGAACCCTATTTTGAGAATACCACTATAAACTCTGGAGTGCCCAGCCTGGTCTCACCAAAAATCCTACAGAAACATCATGGTTTGAGCTGATAGGATTGCATTGTTGGGCCGTCTTCTCAACAGCAACCGATATCACTGCGAGTTCCATGTAACGCTAAGATGTGACCACGATTCACATTGAAGCATTTAGGCTATCTCAGTTGACCTTCATATTTTTACTATACATATGTTTGCATATGAAATTCACGGAATTAATGAGTTATTAAAATTTAGAACTTTTTTCTTTTCAATTTCATTGCTGGGACTTAGCACTAAGCTTTGCTTTGTCTTGCGATGTGTGAATTTTTTTTATGAGGGACAGTCGCAACAGCTACAATAGAAGAAACTATCATGCAATATCCGGCACTCAAACCCGAGAGTCACCGAGGTGGCTTTCCAACAGCTATTCTTACACAAAGTGTTTATACACACCCGTTTGCAAACTCACATGCAACAGATTCAATGGATAGATTTTTTCTTTAAAAACTAGATAATTTAAATAAGAAGTGAAAAAATATATCAGGAAAGTGATATGGAATTATGAAAAAAAAATGTTCCAAAGCATTTAAAGTTTAATTGATGCACCGAATTTGAGAATGAGTCACTTTATTATGAAGCTGCATAACTGCTATAGAAAAGTTTAATTCTAAAATTCCAGCAGAAATTTTGGTTAAAAATTGCAATTTCCCAACCTTCATTTGTTTTGCATGCTTTAAATGTAATTAAAAATATTGATAAAGTCCTGCCATTTAAAAATCATGCTCTGAGTAATCCTCCCTAATACTTATTCTGATTGCTGTCATTGCAGATTGTTAGTTCACTTTCGATCATTTCTAATTGATTATTGTTTTAATCGCGGTATCCACTTTGAGAATCAATAAAAAATAGTTTTAGAAGCATTGAAGTCTTTAAACTCGAAAGTCTGATAAAATATTGATCAAAAACTGATGCGTGTAGTTCTTGGATGACTCAATTTCCGGTAGTAAAGAAAATCAATATCCTTACGTTAACAGTTTAGAAAGCATTACATCTCTACTGGAGCTATAAATTGCAGAAAAGAGGGGGAAACAACGATTGATAATCTAAGCATGGTATGGCAAAATAAAGGCATGAACTGAATCAGCTCTACTTGATGTTTACAGTGACTGAACATGCACATCTGACTCAAATAGATTTATTTTTAAACTTTATCATAATTTTTCAAGTGGAATCAACAGGTAAATAATTTATATCATAGATTTAAATGTTATTTTTGATACTGGAAACAGTTGAAAAAATTCAGACTTTCTATTCGAAAAAAAAAATTTACAACCTTGTACTATCGGAGCAAATCTTCGGGCTGCCACACGGGAAGGGTTACAGATTTTATATGTTGCATATGTCATATCAGCATTAGTTTCTTATTTTAAGAATGCTTACCAATGAAGATTAATTCTGTGGATGCATTTTAAATGTAGTATTTAACCCATGCCAGGCCTGGAAAAAGAACTGTACCCTGGGCCAGGATTTTTTTTTTCTTTCAGCTATTCACTGTGCTGAAAGTGTAGTCACTGTTTTTTTTCAGTTGTGTTCAAGTCAGAAAAAAAAACATTGCACCTTTTTGCTAAATAAGTAATGAAATTATGGCATGTTGTATGCCAAAGGTCTGTAAATGGTAGCTAGGTAGTCACTGGAAGGAGAGCTATGCACCAATCCCCTGTGATGATGCATAGAACCAGCCAGGCCTAGCACCTAATGTCCGACCCCGCCTTCTCATGGTGCAGACCGTTTGTAACTTTCAAAAGAGATACTCTCTTGTGGAAGTGAACGGAAGGGGAGGGCTGCCAGATTAGTGTGGCCTACTCATCTGGGCAACTATAGCTACTTTTCTTTTTTTTATACCCTGCTGAGGAGTGATCAACCACACAGGGTCCTGGTGCTGACCATATAAACCTACTGGACTGGACAGATATATGGCTCTGAGCTTGATTATGGATCCTGATTTTGCTGCACTGGTGGGCTTCTGTGGAGGGAAGATCTCCCGCTGTGTTTTCTGTTTGTGGGTTGACAGCCCCAAGTGAATAGATTCACAGGATATGTTTATCAGCTGGTGGATAATCCTGAGCAGAAGTCATCACAGGCACCTGAACTCTTCTATTGGCGTCGTCAAATTCTACATTGGAGGAAGTCTTCCAGTGTAGATGGCTTCAGCCTTTAGTGGTGGGGGAACGGGTATTTGCCCCATGTATGCGATTAGGGGGCTGTTTGATATTGTCGGCATTCTCTCTCTCAATAAACATGGTTTCTTTAAACATCCCACTAACCATTTTCTCTCCATAGGTAGTTGGAATGTGAGGACTCTGCACAGAGCTTTTTCTCTTGATGTTCTCACACAAGAATTCCACCATTATAATTTAGATATTCTCGGCTTGCAAGAGACCAGATGGACAAATAAAGGTCAGATTCTTAAAAATAATCTTAAATTTCTCTTTTCAGGGAGGGATGACAATAAGCATCACCAAGGCGTGGGTCTGCTTCTCAGCAGACACGCTAGCGATGCTCTTCTAGGATATGAGTGCATTAATGAAAGGTTTCTTACAGCAAAATTTCAGACCAGCGTTAAAGACTTGAATGTTATCTGCTGTTATGCCCCCGCTGAGGATGCCGATGAGGATGAGAAGAATCGGTTTTATGAACAACTTCAGCATATTTTGAATTCTGTCAAGGAGATATTACCCTTGTTCTTGGTGACTTCAATGCCAAAGTTGGTACTGACTCTGACCTTTGGGGAGGAGTAATAGGCCCTTTTGGTATTGGTAGCTGCAATGGCAATAGGCAACGTCTCCTACAGGTAAGTAAACTCAATGGATTCAGAATAATTAACACTTATTACAAACACTGTGACATACATAAGTACACATGGGTTTCACCTGATGGGCTGCGTAAGAATATGATTGATTACATATTAATTAACAGCAAATGGGCTAGTTCTGTTAGGAATACCAGGGCATATAGGGGAGCTGAAATTGGATCTGACCATTACCTTGTTAAAAGTGTGTTGCAACTTAAACTTAAAAAGTGTTGTGCTAGGGTTAAAAACTTTACTTTTAATACTGAAGCTCTGAAAGACCCAGTTATAGCTAAAGCTTACCAGATAGGTTACTTAGTCATTATGACAGTCATGGTTTGCTTACTACTGAAGTTGAGGAAGAATGGGATCATTTTAAACAGGCTTTTTTGGACACTAACAGTACTCTTTTAGGAAAAAAGGAGCAGAAGAGGCAAAATTATCTGAGTGATAAGGCACTTGAGCTTATTTTGGAAAGAAAGAACTGCAGGAATGTCTTTAATCAATACCATACTAGTCCTAATAGAAAGCATTACAGAGAACTTAATAAACGTGTAAAAGATCAGTTAGCTGCTGATAAGAATCTTTGGCTTGATGGTTTGGCTGACAAAGCCGAGGAAGCAGTTAGACAGCACAACAGCAGAGAGCTGAACCAGATAGTTAATGTTTTGTGTGGTAGAAAACGGACAGGCATACAAGGATTGAAGGATAAACAAGGTAAGGTTATAGAAGGGGAGGATTCTGTCATGGCTAGGTGGGCTGAGCATTTCAGTGATGTTCTAAACAATGTGGTTAGTTCTAGTCCCATTGTTTGCAATGATGATAGATGCATTGGTGGCTTTAATGTTGGCCCTATAACACAATCTGAAGTTATTTTGGCTGTTTCTAAACTTAAACTACATAAATCCCCAGGGGTAGATGAAATTACTACGGAAATGCTTAGAGCTGGGAATGTTTCGGTTACCACTTGGATGACTGAAATTCTGAATATCTTTTATGATAAAGGCATGGTTCCTAAGGATTTTACCAGAGCTATTGTTATCCCTATTTTCAAAAAAGGTGATCGCAGTTCTTGTGATAACTCTAGGGGTATCAGCCTTCTCTCTGTTCCAGGTAAAGTTCTTTCCATGATTGTGCTTAATAAAATTAAGAATCTGGTTGACAGTCAATTGCGTGATGAGCAATGTATATTCAAAAGTGGTAGGGGATGTGTGGATCAGATATTTTCACTAAGGCAGATTATTGAGAAATGTTTAGAGTTTCAGAAACCTTTGGTTGTTAGCTTTGTTGATTTCAAAAGGGCTTTCGACTCTGTTGATCCGTCATAATTTGTGGTTGATTGTGAAATCATATGGTATACCAGACAAGTTAGTTAACATAATGAAAGCTCTCTATAATAATACCGAGTCGTGTGTGAGCGTTGGTAAGGCTTGTAGCAATTGGTTTAGCATTACTTCTGGTGTTCGACAAGGGTGCATTTTGTCTCCTTTTCTCTTTAGCTTGGTTATTGATTATGGTATGCGAAATTCACTTCAAGGGAAAGATTTTGGCCTTGGGCTGGAGATACGAAAATTTCTGATTTAAATTATGCTGATGATTTAGCCCTTTTGGCAAATGATGTTGATGAGATGAACTCTTTCATTCGAGCTGTTGATGAGACTGGTAGTAGAGTAGGTTTGGTTATAAACAGAGAGAAAACTAAAGTGATGAAAATTGGTCAGGCAGGCTGTGATTCAGTTAATCTGAATGGTTGCAGTCTTGAGCAGGTGTCACAGTTTAATTATCTTGGGAGCTATGTAACATATATTGGTGATGTGCGGCATGAGATTAACAGACGAATAGGGATTGCTGCCGGGACTTTAAAGAATCAGTGGAGAGTGTGGGGAAATAGGCGTATACACCTAAAGACTAAAATTAGACTGTATAATAGTTTGGTTCTTTCTAGGGTAAGTTATGGTAGTGAAACTTGGACACTTTGTAAACAAAATAACAGGAAACTAGATGCTTTTGATTCCAGATGCTTACGCAGTATCTTGGGCATTAGGTGGTTCAACTTTGCAACTAATGATGTGGTTAGGCAAAGGAGTTTGCAACCTCCTTTAAGCAGCATATTGTGCAGAGAGAGACTCCGTTGGTTTGGCCATGTTGCCCGTATGAATAATTATAGATTGGCGAATAGGGTTATGAACAGTGTGCCTAAAGGCCTCAGAAAGAAGGGGAGACCTAGGATGCGGTGGGCAGACAATGTCAAACAGGACCTTGTTAGAATTGGTGTGCAGTGGCCGGATGCAGTAGATGTAGCTCAGGATAGACTTGCTTGGAGAACTAAATTGCACGGTCTGGTTGGACCTCCATAGCCAATGGCTGCTTGAGGAAGATTATGATGATGAATAAAGCAAGAATGCACTGAAAAGAATATTATGATGGAAGCTTATTTTTAAATGCTAAATTTTTGTTTTCAATGTAAAATACCAGCAAAAATGACTGCACCAAATGCACTTTTTTTTTTTCTTAGCAGCACATATTGCTAAATAACAAATGTCACCTTAAGTACTTTAATAATGCCAGACGAAGCCACTTCTTTCATCAACATATAAATGTCCTTTCTGTGCAGTGATGTAGCTATGGGGGGGAGGATTCCTCAAAGTCAATTAGAGTTGGCAAAATTCAAAGAGACTTTGTAAAATCTAGGTGAATTCTTAATTTTTTTTTTTAAATTAGAGTTTGCAAAATTCAAAGCGACTTTGTAAAATCTAGGTGAATTCTTAATTTTTTTTTTAAATTAGAGTTGGCAAAATCTAGGGCAGTTTGCAAAATGCAGGTGAGTTGTGAAAATTCAGATTGGTTTTGTAAAATTAATGATAGTTGGCAAAATCAAGCGAGATGTAAATATTGGGATTTTTTTCTGTAAAATTATGGGAAGTTGGCAAAATCTAGGGCACTTGATAAAATACAGGTGAGTTGTGGGAATTGATTTTGAAAAATTAAAGAGAGTTAGAAAATCGAGACAACTTGTCAAAATTCAAAGTGATGGTAAAATTCAGTTGATATGTAAAAATTGGTATTTTTTTCTCTAAAATTATGGCAAGTTGGCAAAATTCAAAGTGACTTGACCAATTCATGGGAGATGTAAAAAATGGGATTTTTTTCTGTAAAGTTATGATGATGAGTTGGCAAGATTGAGGTAACTTGGCCAAATTCAAAGCCACTTGGTAAAATGCTGGTGAGTTGTGAAAATTGGGATTGCTTTTGTGAAATTAAATAGAGTATGCAAAAAAAACAAGAAAACTTGGTAAAATCTACACAAGTTTCCAAAATCTGAAATGAGTTTGTTAAAATTTTGGAGAGTTGTATCCCCTCCCTTACACATACCACCATCACCACCATGTGAAATTGTGAATATGTCCCTGACAAAGACATAATTTTTTGTAAAGGTCTTATTTTCTCAGTTGGCAAAATTTGATTTTGTAATTGGGAAATTTTTTTTCTCTCTCCCTCCCAACCATAGTCCTACTCCCCTGTTTCCACAAAAAATGCTCCAAAAGATATGTAATATCAACAGACAATATTTTGACTCGAGCATATTGCTAAGCAACAAATTTTCATTCTGCACTAAAATAGCCCCAAAAGTTGTATAATCTCATTGGATACAACCATTTTGAGTAGAGAATATAAAACAACAGATTTCAGCGCAGACAATTTTAACCAGTTTATTCATAAACAACAAATTTTTGTTCCGAAGTGATAAAAGCCCCCCACCCCCATTTTCAGAGGCAATTATTTTAACCAGAGTTTATCACTAAACAAATGTGTCAGGGGTGGCTCAGTCAGTAGTGACCAGGCTCGTAATATGCAGTTCCCAGGTTCGAGTCCTAGCTGGTCAGTGTTAGGACTTATCTACACAAAACTCCCCGCCCTGCCCATGGTCAGTAGGGGACACCAATGGACTTGGAAAGACTGCCGTCCGTTGGATTGGATGTTAAGCTATGGCCCTGTGTGTGGGAGAGCCATACCCTGTGCACATTAAAGAACTCGCTGGGAGGCTTACCATCTGTCTCCCAACAGCTGTTCCAGTGGGTCTTCTCCCCCAACCTTCTCTGAGCCTTCGGGGTCCATGTGATCTGGTCATTTAGCCCATGGTGTGCAAACAAGTGTCGCCCAGAGGTAAAACAATCCAACACTAAACAAATTTGGCTTCACACTTGAAAACCCAAAAATTGCTCACTAAACAATTAAAATACTCCCCCACCCCATAAAATGAAAGAATAAACACTTAAAAGCTCTAACCTGTAATTGCATGATGGTTTAAAGAAACCCACAAAATATTCATATCATGCCAACTTTTTTAAACCTAAAAAATATCAAAATGCAGGATTCAGAGGCCACCACAAATTTCCATAGCACATATGTTTGCCATTCTAAAAAAACTCCATTGTATTATATGTTACATCCATACATTGCATTTATTCACATATTCTCAACTTACATTTCTTCACGAACTGCCATGTTGTCACCATGAACTGCAGGCTAACCAAAAAGCTATTCGTTTATGAATAAGGGAAAAAAATATTTTCTTTAAATGAAGAAAGAAAATTACTTTATTACAAATTAATTAATCACAAACTACACTGTTAAAATGGCTTTTCATATGCTCTTTAGCATATTCTAGCATACATCATTGCAGTGCATAGTATTAGTTTACTATCCGTATTAGTATGTTAAGTACAATAGTACTTCTACAAGAGAAGCATTAAGTGCTGGTCTGTTGATACCAGTTTGAGTATTAAAAGTTCTTATTCATACTCACATGTATTCTAAACCATGCTATGCATGTTTAGTCATATGTCCTTTGAAGAGGATGTTTGTACTTCTGTAAACTTGGCTGGTACACTCAACACAGTAGATATTATACTTCATGGAGAAACACAGCCCTGGTTGTTTACAGTATCCTTGGTACATGATGCTCATCACTAGATGTTAAATTGACATTACCTTTGATGTTTTTACCACCTTAAAGGTGCTTTCTGTTGAGTTATACACATTAGCATGCAGCATTTCATATTAGTATTGCTAGTTCAAGGTTTAGAGTTGCATGTAATTGTTTAAAGGCAATTGTGAAAGCTTTAAAGCAAAGCTTTTTCAACTGAATATGTCAAATGTTGCAATGTGTTTTGACATCACTCAGTCTGTCGTCGTCAAGCAGTGAACTGTCTGATGCGAGATGGGTTTATATTTATATTTGTGACTAAGTAATTAGTAACTTATCACTGCATCTTAATTTTAGTTGCAAATTACTTTTTCAAATGAGAAAAGTCCAGGCTTTTAACCAGTCAAACAAGTCAACTTAGAATTTTTAAAAAGAACCAAGATGGCTCATTTTTTAGCTCTTATGTGGCACTCATAATTGGTAGGTTATTTATACCACTACCCTTCAAAATTTATAGCAAATAGGTAAATATTTATTTAAAGTATACATCTTTAATGATGTATTAAAAATCATTTTACTGAAGGTATCGCCAATGGACCAAATGGAATAGTGGTGGAATATGGTGTTGGGTTTTGAAATGCCTACCATTATGAGACATGAGGTAGAATAATGTGGAATTAGTAACAAATTACAGGCCAATTGTAATTTTGATTTTTGATCAAATTTACAATTGGCCTGTAATTTTTGATTTGATTTTTTTTAATCAGTTACAACAAACTTGTCGGAGGGAGCATTAATTTCATTTCTTCAGTATGCTAAGATTATGAAGTGGATGAAATGATTTATAGAACACTTAAAGGTAGTAATCACAACCTGGGAATTGCAAAGGTGGACATGGTAGTAAATGAGGGTAATATGGTGTTAAATAAGCATTGAATACATGATTGCAAAAGAGTAGCAGTGGTTTGAAGTGTTACATGCATGAAGAATTCCATTTTCTTTGGCAATTTCCTATATATCTAACTGTGAAGCATTCTCATTTAGATAAGAAATTTTGCTTCTTATGTGTTATAGTGCAAGTATTGTAGCACACCAATAATTTAGCAGTGTTAAAAAGCAAAAGAAAAATTTGTTCCTTATGCAATTTTAAAACTTCAGGATACAAAATATTGCCCGCTGTAAGTTCTTTTTTTTTGGCAGATTGTGTTAGATATCAAAATGAATTTGCTTAGGGTGCCTGGTGAACTGAGGAAGCTCAAGAAGACTGTAAGGTGAAAAGTATCGAGAAAAACATTTGTGCTAATTCTCTTGTGTTTCTATTAACCAAAGGATGGCTCGAATCTGTTGAAGCAAAAATGCTATTGTGTCAGTTATAAATTCTTAAATGGCAATATTGTTCTTAAATTTGTCAAAGCACTGATGTTTTTCATTTTTAGGATATTTAATTATTCCACCCATTGTTTTATAGGTATTCCTCCAGACCAGCAGAGACTAATATTTGCTGGCAAGCAGCTAGAAGATGGACGTACTCTTTCAGACTACAACATTCAGAAAGGTATAAAACATTTTATATAAACAAGCTGAAACTATTTGATACCTGTTAATATTTTTGATTGCTTATACTTTTTTTATTCATTTTGTATCTAAAAATTTGTTACAATTATTAACATAGTTGGAAATCAGATAAGTTACAATAATTTTCAGAACTCACAACTGCTCAATTCCCCCCCCCCCCCTCTGATTCTTGGTTTAAAATCTGAATTGGTAATTGAAAATTCATTGTCTAGGATTTTTTTTCAGTTACCCTTATGAAATTCTGCTTTCAAATTTTGCAGTGTTTTTGCCTTTTTTTCCAAAGGGAGAATGTTAATGAAAGGAAGATTTTTTTTTTTTCTGATTTAGCTCATTTACTGTACTAAAGGTGCCACCTGTGCCCCACTTCCTAATCTATGCTTGCAGGGCTCACCTGCATATCAATCAAAGTAAATCTATGACTTCAGCTGACCATTTCCAGACGGAACACAAGTCAAAGTCCATACCTAAATTCTTTTAGAGAGTTGAAGGTCATAGATTGTTTCTAAATTGATGTTTATATTTATGATGTGTTATACCAGTTTCTAGCTGTCCTGTTGTTGTGGTTAGCACACTTGGCTACAGATCTAAGGGACCTGGGTTCAAGCCCCTGGTAAGGCATGGATGTTTGTCATTTTTCTGCTGAGGTCCTGTCATTCTCACAGACCTCCTATTATGGCCAAGTAAACACTAATTGAATTACTTGGAATTGGGAACTTACAAATTAGTGAACATACCTGATCTGTTGGCCATGATTAGCATTTCTTAGAGAAGCACCTTTCCCATGCTACATACAAAGCTTTCTCTAAAAAACATGGTAAAAAAGCAAAAATTTGCAACCCTCTGTATTGTAAAATTTAATTCATAATCAATTAATGGGTGCCATATAATGATCACTAATATCAGATTGTTTGAATGGGAAGTCTAATTTGTTTTCACTGTAACTGGTCAAGGCTCACGAGGTGCCAAAACAGTTTTATGTAAATCTATTTTAATCAGTACTAACTGGTAGCTAATTAATCAATGTGTATTTCTGCATTGATTAATAATCAATGTATTACATAATTTCTGAAAAATATGGGAATATATTAGATTTTGTGGGTGCTTTGATTTCTTCTGAATTTTCATTCTTCCAAATTGTAATTTTTGTCATGCAAGGTTGACAGCTCTGAATTTGAGATCTGCTGTTTTAATTTTCAGAGTAAGAACAATTACTCATAATAACCTAATGTAAATTCTATAGTAATTTGATTTGAAGTGCATACATTGAGATGCCAGTTTATTAGGTACATCACCCCTTATCACATAAATGGTTCACTCCACGTGTAATATGTTGTGACCACTGTGAGACCAGGTGAGATCCAGGCAGGCCAGTTCTTCAAGCATCAATTAGTTGGATTGAGCATCAGAATTGGCAAAACAATAGACCTGAGCAACATTGAATGTGGCATGATAGTTGGTACTAGGCATGCTGGTATCTCTAAAAATGACCATCCTTCTGGGTTATCGGAACCATTTCAAGCATTTACCAAGAATGGTATGAAAAGCAAAAATTTACCAGTGATCCTGTTGGTGAAAAAGTATGTGGATCAGGGGGGGGGGGGGTCAAAGGAAATTGGAGAATTGTGCAAGTGAACAGACAGGTCACAACTAGGCAAATTGCAGCACCATTAAACATTGGTGTGCAGAAGATCATCACCAATTGCACCACTTATTAGACCTTGTTGGAAATGGGCTCCAAAAGCCACTGGCCATGTCTAGTGCCGATGTTGTCAATGACGAACGTGAAATCACGTCACTAGTGAGTGCAGGGGCATTGACACTGGACCTTTGAAGACTGGAAAAGGGTAGCCTGGCCAGATAAAGGTTTCTTTTGCATCATGTTGATGAAAGAATCGGAATTTGGCACATGAAACATGCAGCCATATTTCCCCACACCATCACACTACCACCACCAAAGGCTACTCACTCGGACACATTCAGCATGATAATGCACCTGCTAACAAGGCACATATCCTCACCGAATGGTTCCAGGAACATGCCTATGAGTTTTCCTTGCTTCATTGACCTGCACAGTCCCCAGATCTAAATCCTATCGAGCATCTTTAGGATGAAGTGGTAAGGGCTGCTTGCAGCAAGACTGCTGCAATTTGCAACAGCAGTGCAACACAATCATTCTTGCACAACACATCCAGCAGTTTGTAAGTTCCATGTCCCAATGAATTCATGTTTATTAAGTTTCTATTGAATAGTTCCGTGTTATGTCAATAGTAATTCATGTGCAGAACTCAATAATTTGTTAAATAAGCATTTTGTGAAAAAAATGTGACAGAAGATACTATATACACACCCACCAGCCAGTGAATTTAGAAACCTTTATTCAGTACTGAGTTGGACCTCCTTTAGCCCAAATTACAACATGTATGCAGTTTGGTATATATTCCACAAGCTGTTGGTGTGCCTTTACATCTCTAGCATATCAAGTGTTCACCAAGACAGTCCTTTAATTGGCTCAGATTTGACAGAAGATGATTTTGCTCCCAGATCATGTCCCATACATTCTCAATGGAGTTCAGATCTTGGCTTTGTAGGAAGATGGAAGTTGCTGTCATTTTTGCTGAACCACTACTGAACACATCTTGTGTGATGGACAGTAGCATTGCCGTCCATGAAACAACAGTCACCTGCTGGATAAAATGTCAACATTGCAGGATGGACTAGATTGGCAACAATGTTCAGAGATAATTCTTGGAGGACACCCAACCTTCCAGCAATAGGGAACCTGTTCCATACCGATAGAACATGCCCCACATCATGACACTGTCTCCAGAACTTTGAGTTGTGTTTACAAGACAAGCTCCATTGCTTCATGGGGCTCCTGCCAAACTCTGCCTATCATTAGTACAGCACAAGGTGTTCCCGACACCTCTGTAGACAAACTTTCCGGTTCATCACAGAAATCAGTGGTTTTCGTATAGGCATGCAACTGCTAGTACCAATCCTCTTCAATTCTCTTCACATAGTTCGCTGAGATATGTGTCAGGAACAGACTTCATTAAATGCTTCGGTCAATTGCTGCACACAGGAAGTCCTGTTTCTCCGTACAAGCCTTCTCAGATTATGGCAATCTAGTTCCTGACAGATTATCATCACACCACACACCTCTTAGACAAGCAATGTGGGTTATTTTTACACTGATTAAAAACCTGAGATAATCATAAATTAAAACACAACTACAGTAAGGATAAATTTAATCCACGATTAAGCTGTATTACAACTAAAAGCACATTAAAAACTCAACATAAGGATGAGGTGTGCTAACAAAGTTCATCAGTTCAAGCTGTATTTAATTTGTAATAGGTTAATTCTTAAATTACATTTCCTTTTCAATTGTAAAAAATTATCAGTAATCCCAAAAACATTAACATTAAATAAATCGAACTTTGATATAAACTTACATCAGATATTACAATATGCCGAAACAAAAATGTTAAATAAGGTAATTAGAAACACTAGATACATGAGATTGGTTATTTATTGGAGTACCCAAAATAAGTTGTTCATTAATTATTTGTAGATTTGCATACTCTTAATACATGCATTCCATCTGAAAGGCATTAATAAGCCACTTGGGGTGATATTGCCTGAACACTCCCTACATATTAAGTAAGGTAGGTTGAGGAAAGTTCATATCATCAATTAGAGGAGATCTTGATTGGCAGCCAGTAACTCAGTTGTCCAGAGCACCTGACATGTTATCAGGAGGTTGTGGGTTTGTATCCCACCCGGCTCAAGACAATTTTCCCTCTAAATATTTGAAGCAACTTAATAGAGTTAATATTAATATTTATTGGAGTACCCAAAATAAGTTGTTCATTAATTATTTGTACATAAGACAAAAAGAAGTAGCGGTTTATAAAAAATACTCAACACTAGATACAAATAACTTAAATCAAATTTTAGGAACGATAATGTATAAAATAGAAGCAATTAAAATTAATAAACAACATAATATAAAGTTAAATAACTTAATGCAGACAAAACGAATTATAATATAAATAGAAGTCAAACATATAATTCTGAAAAAGGATTTGTAAATCTCGTGCTATGATTTAAATAACGAACAAAAATGTATATTGCAACAAGGGGCTAAATTCGCATATGAAAACGAGCAAATATAACCCAATTCCACAAATTGAACAATCTGTTAATAAGATACCTAATAAATTCAAAGATATGGAAAGATTTCAATTATATATCGGGCAATAAAATTTGTTCAAAAAAAAGTAGATGTTAAAAATACTGAAGATATAAAAATATTAAGGGATTTAAAACATAATCAAGAGATTAACTTTATATTGGCAGACACAACAAACCAAATAATTTTAATTGATAAAACGGAATATGATCACAAAATAGATGATACATTACAACAATTAAAATGCGAATTAATAACAAAAGACCCTCTTATCAACAATTCTAAATAAACTGTGATCTTAAAAATGATCCCTTTTTACCAGATGAAATTGCTAATAAATGTACATCCCTAATTTACCCAGATATTCCAGTTATTTGTGAAAATTAAGTTGCATAAACAAACCTTTTAGACCTTTAATTAGTAAATGCAAATCCCCAACATATAATTTAGAATTAGCATTATGCAACTTTTTTAAAGTCTTTTTCACTACACAATATACATTGATTTCATGTTATCAAGCAATAACTATGATACAAAAGACCATAATTACAAAAAACACAACCATGCACTCGCTAGATGTCGTATCACTGTATCCTAGCACACTGGTGCTGGATGCAGCGAGGTGCCTTAAAGCTGAGTGGTTACAAGTTGCCAGATCCACTGCCCACAGTACTTTAGTATACATGATGCACTGCATTTGGTCACCACTTCAAACTATTTTTGTGTCAACAATCGGACATGGCTCCAGCCCAAAAGGGTCCAGATATCACCCCTCTGTCTAGGCTCATGGCCAATGTCATGAGATATATTGAAAATTATGCCTTATCAACAGCCTTATATAAACCTTCCCTTTATATGTGGTATGTTTATAATATCCTGATTATCTGACCACATCTCGCTGAATAACTACCGGAATTAGTTAATACATTTAACGATGTTATACCTTTAATTAAATTCACATGTGAATCCGAAGAAAATGCTAAATTACCATATCTTGATATCCTTATCACACGTAAAGCAAAATAGTGTGAAACTACAGTATACAGGAAACTTATATATATTTCAAATTTTATACCCGCGGACTCTGCACATCCAGCAAAATATAAGAAATCTAGCATATACCCCCACTTTATTTGAGCGTACCGATATTGCTCTCAAACAAGCTCTTTGCGAAAAGAATTGACATACATCAAAACAAAAGATAAAAGAGGTGGTTACACCCAACAAATGTTGGAGAAATGTGCAAAATATAACATTGAAAATAATTCACAATTACCACAAAACCAGAAAACGGATAATAAAACATATACTAAAAGCTTACCCACATATGAAAAATATCACTAAAACTATGACTAATATCCTCACAAACTATAATACTATACTTCCCACTAACATGTCACATACAATCAAAAATTTAATAATATATGACAGAGATAAATGACTACTCACTGGTGGCATTATATAAAATAAATATTCCCGATCCAACATTAATTTTGCAAGGTAAAGACGAATATGTAGGAAAAACGTATCGGCAATTTAAATCCAGAATGATTGAACATCATAATGACATTAAAAAGCAAAATCCAAATACTGCTCTAACATAAACAATAGTACAAAATAATTTAAAAGTAAACAACATAGAATACAAGGCAATTGCAGCACTAAAAACAAAATATCAAGCACTATATGCAGAGAAAAATCTTAATTCCTAAAAACCGTATCTGTAACACTGACGTACCACCCTTGCCTGCTGCATGGAATCTCCTTAACACGTGGTAGACTTACACCCAGCTGCATCAGATCGTATGACACTTGAGCGAGATGGGTATAAAAGCTGATGATCGTGCCTTTAAGAGTTGAGCTTGAGGATGCCAAAGATAGGTGAATTGACAAAACGCATCACTCCACATGAAGTTGTGGAGCCAGTATTTTTAATGTTTAACTAGTTGGGCTTAAATGTCTTTTAAAAGTTAAAAGAAAGAGTTTTTTAAATAACTCGCATAAGCATGAGTGTAGTGCATCATTTTTGAAGTCTATACCAGTTTATGCATAATGAAATAATGTCAGTAATGGAAGACAGATAATAAGAACTGCCAAGTGATATCTGCTAACAACTGCCGAAAAGTGTACGACAAAGCTGACATCAAACATCTGGATATGTTATTAAATAATAAATAAACTACATACTTGGTATTAACCTATAAATTACCACTTTGAGGTTGATTTAAATTTTAGCTGAAAAATTGCTTTGCGTTGGGTGGGATACTAACCCACCACCTCCTGATGACATGTCAGGTGCTCTGGACCACTGAGCTACCAGCCACTGAACAAGATCTCTGATATGAACCATTTCAACCTACTTCCTATGTAGGGAGTGTTCAGGCAATTTTTGTCACATGTGGCAAACACATGCCATATAGATGGAAAGTATTTCCTTACAAGTAAAACAGTTGATAAATAATAAATAAACTCGACATACTTAATATTAACCTATAAATTACCACTTTGAAGTCGATTTAAATTTTAGAGGAAAAATTGTCTTGAGCCGGGTCCAGAGCACCTGACATGTTATCAGGAGGTCGTGGGTTCTTATCCAATGATAATTTTTCCTCTAAAATTTAAATAGACTTCAAAGTGGTAATTTATAGGTTAATCTGAATATGTTGTCAATATATACTATGGCAGAGTAACATCTAATACTTCAATATTTCAACATCAAGTAGTGCATAGCAAAAGGACTGGTAAGCTAGGAAACATGAAATGGCCTACGACCGTGAACATCAAACAGTTGATTCCATCATCAGGCAAAAGGTTATTCATTCCTCAGCCGCTGTACCAGCCAAGTTTTAATATACTTTTAGATGTAATACAGCTTAATTGTGGATTAAATTTATAACCTGAGATAGCTAACCTTTGAGAAACCGGTCAGCTCTGTTTTTAAAATCATCACTCCAGCCAGATAGGCACCGACAATAAGCCCTTTTTCAAACCCCGAAAGATCCTTTGTTTTTCCCATTCCATCTTTGAATTTTCCCGTATTGTGATCAACACTACTGGCAATTACTGATGAGCAGCAGTCTTAAATAGTTGCTTACAACTATTTAAAAATACGTGGTCACGTGACCACGCATTTTGATATGTGCTATGCAAGTGATGTTTACGTACATCTGCATAAAGGTTTCTAATTCAGTGACTGGTATGTGTATATCTCAAATCTATTTAAATCTTGATATCCATTCCTATTCTTTCAATTTTTAAAGAATTTTGGAAACTGAAATATTTAGCAAGTTGACTTGTTCTGCAAAGCAAAAATAATTCAAAATTAGAGGAAATTAACATTGTTACAAAAACTTAACTCTGAATAGTGAACAAATATTGAAAATTGGGATTAAAATAGATTTGTTGATCTTTAAAATATCTTCAGTAAAAATTTTTCATTAAAAGCTTGTTTAAGAAATTAATGGGCCGTATCTAATAAAGTAGTTGCTGAGTGTAAATCCATAACAATAAATACTCCTTTGATAGTTGCATAGCCATCAATAATATAAATAATAATAACCCCCTCAAGCAGCTGCTTGCCACAGAGGTCTGACAGGAGCCTGTCAGTTTATATGCCACAGTAGGAGATCTGAGAGGATGGCAGGACCTCAGCAGAAAAACAACACACACAACCATGCCTTACCCGTGTTGTGATGTCAAAACTCCTAGCCATCGATGGTGAAAAAATGCTCCCTTGTGGAGTGCCACCACCTTTCAGTCACCCTGTGTGCTTGAGTCTGAGTTTTGGGGGCTTGGGAAATGTTATTGAAGCTCCTAATGCGACTGATTTTTCAGACTGAAAAGAGGACATTTCAGTTATCCTGCCTTGTGGTGGTTAAAAATGGGACCTTCATAAATTTGCAATTACCAGGTAAAAGTTGTCAGATTTTTCAATTAAAACATTCTTATTGAGTCTATTCAGGTGCCCAAGCTTTTTTGTACCAGAAGGTACTTTTAATTTAAGATTTCTTTGGAGAGCTGAATTTTTATTTACATTTAAATATAAAGCAAAGGGAGTACCATTAGTAGTAAACAACTGAAAATAAATGATTTAAGTTGTAATATGAACATACACACAGAAACAAAGAAACCATTACTTCATTTTTTGCAAAGTGAAATAATGCAATTTTTTTCCAGTATTAGCTTAGATATTTCCTGACCTGGCAATACAGTAAACTGTACAAGTCGCAAGCATCTGCTGATACAATTGCAGTACTCTATTACTGTATTACCAACCCTTTTTTTTTTTCAGGGAGGATAGTAAGGCATCTAACATTTTTCACTTAAAAGATCTGCATGGACTAGCATTTATAGTGGAAGGGGGGGAAAGCAGTGCAATAATTTTATTATAATGTAAACATTGAATATTACACGATTTTAGCTGTATTGGCATTTAAGAACTGAATTCTTGAGAGTCTTAACTGTTCATTTAGAGAATACAGCTTGAATTGCCACATAGTGCAATTTGCTTACTGCCTCAGACATTACTCCGTTACTTTACCATATACCTTTTCCTATCAAAGACTCCAAGAGTATATATGTACAAGCCAACAGTAATATCTGGCAATTTAAGCTATATTCTCTGAATGAGCAATTAAAGCTTACACTCCAATGGAAACTGGTAGTGTTCAATATTTTACATGATACTCTAGATCTTCCTATTGATTTCTGCCTTTTGTTTGCGGATTTGTCAAGACAGTTGTTCCACCATATTTTTTAAATGTAACAGACAAACTTAATGATTAATTTGTCAAATGAAAGCTTGTGATGTGGGGAGTGTCATAGGCTAAAAAAGAAAACCCCTCCCCAATGATTTTTTGCTCCACTAAAAAGAGATATGAAAACTATTGTTCCACTATATTTCCAGAATGCAAGTTCTGAAAGTAACAAGCTATGTGTTAAACGCGAAAGCTTGTGACGTGTGGAATGTTGTGGATAATAAAAAATACTGTCCCCCCCCCTCATTTTCTTTCTAAAAAAAAGGGTGGGGGAATGTGAAAGTTGTTCTTCAACTATATCTTAAAGTGCGAGGCCTATATGAGTTAGGTGTCAAATGAAAGCTTATACAGATGACATTCTGAAAGTTCTTGGCATGTGTCTAGATTTGTACACATTCCCCCAAAGTTAACGAGTTATGACTTGTTTGAAAGCTTGTCTAAACTTATCATTACATGTTCAAGACAAAGGCTGTATCATTTTTCTCTTCACTGGTGTTGCATAAAGTTTAATCTGAAATCTGCATTGTTGCCATGGAGCCCACTGAAAATGGGAAAGATTTGCATTTTCCTTAGGATACAGCTTGGAGACAATGCAAAAAAAAAAATTCATGCTGATTTATCAAGTATATGGGGATCATGCCTGTTCATATGACACTGTTATGGGATGGATGCACAAATTCAGGAGATAGTAGAATTCCAAAGACCTCTTGTAGAAGAAGATTGAAGGTGGTCATGAATGAACCATTGCTACTGTTCGTGAACTTTTTAAGGGAAACCCGCACATCACATTCAGGTAATAAATTTAGATGACTACTCCCAGAAAGATGGACAACTATGGGTTGCAGATGGTGAACTGTGTCCCCAAATCCTCTGATAAGATTTTTGCTCAAGGTAGAGGATGTTCACAATTTTTTTCAATTCCCAAGGAATGGTAGCCATGGATACCTTACCTGAATAAATGACTGTAAAGGCCAATACTACACCAACATTGCTTTGCCCAAAAATGGTCATCAAACCATGGCAGTCGTGTTACTGCAGGAATCGCAAGGAGGAAGTTGTACTTGCTCGGCTCCGCTTGAGTCATTAGGTTCATCGTCTGCCCATAGAAGAAACTAAGTGCGAGTTTTGTGACACCGTTTTAACTATTAAACATATTTTAGTCTCATGTCCCGCTTTTAACTTTGAACATAAAATGTATTTTAACTTTCATGATTTTATGTCTGAGCCTCTTGCACTCGGACAACTATTATTAGATGAATCGCTTTTATTAACTCCTGTCTTTGAATTTTTACGTTATTGTGGCTATTTTAACTGGTTCTAATCTCTTACCCTTGTTAATTTTTACATTGGCCTTCTATACACCCGTTATTTTTCTGGTTTTACACTTGTTGATCTTTTACATTCTCTATTTTTATTGGCTTTTGTGTTGTGTTTTATCAACTTTACATGTTGCTTTTTGCTTTGGTTGTCGGTTTTTGTGAATTTTATCTGTTTTTACTATTTGTCTTGTTTGACACATTATGGCACCTTAGTTGCCAATGTACCATTAAAACCCAAAATGGTTAAAGAGTAAAGGAGAAGCATTCAACAACAGGCATGTCAAGTGTTTTCCTTTATGACAATGCCAGTCACAAAACCTGGCAAGTTATGGCTATTGATATGCTTTAGTTTTATGTTCTACTTTTTAGGGCTCATATAGGAAGATATTGTTTATTTACATATTTTTGCATAAAGTTTTGAAAAATATATATGCATTACTTCTTTAGAAGAAAAAGTAATGCTGCTCATCAAAATTGAAAGACTGGCTGGATGCTGAATGGGCTGTAGATATTACTGGATTTGTTCATTTTCATCACTTGTCATGGGTGGTAGAGGTGAATGGTTGCAATTGATTTTCAGACACTTTATTGAAAAATGTTTTAGACTTCATGCAACAGCCCTATTTCAATTTAATTTTATGATATTCAAAGTCGTGTAAGGATTGTTATAGTTGGGAAGGGCAGGGTTTGGTTCAGTTGGTAGTGGGCCAGGTTGTAATCTGCAATTCCCAGGTTCAAGTCCCAACTGTGCCAACAATGAGATATATCTCTTTGCTAAATCTCCCACCCTGCTTTTGGTGAAAAAAGGAATGGTATGCTTGGAAATGCTACAATCCATTGGAAGGATTTAAAGTGTTGCGCTGTGTTCAGGGGAGACAAATTTAAATACTCCTAGTAGCTGCTTGCTACGGAAGTCTGACAGGAGCATGTCAGTTTATATGCCATAGAAGGTCTGAGAGGATGGCAGGACCCTAGGCATATTAAAGCACACACTGGACAGTCTTGACAGGAGGCTTCCATCTTTTTAAGAATAAGGGAAGGGGACTGACAATTGGTCCCCTTCCCTCAATCTTCTCTGGGCCTATGGGTTCATTGTGACTGGTCACTTAACCATTGTGTGCAAAAAATGCCACTTAGAGGGAAAACAACTGAATGCAGTTAGGATCTTTCTTTAATCATTACCTTCAGTCATCCTAAAAGTCTGCCAATTTCTTGATTGTGAATCGTTTTGGTGAGGTGTCTCACTACCTCTACAGGCTTCTTTTTTTTTTCTGAACCTTTTCTGCCTCCAATTCAGTTAAGTTTCTCTTCAAATTTTTGACACTAGTATATCACTACCCCAACACTCTTCCTGTTATTAGAAATGATATGGGTATACATGGTGAACCTGTACTGTAATCTACCCCAAAGCAGTTATTCTTCAACAGGATTGTGTAGATTCAGATACAAACACCCTATAGTCTTTAAGAGAATGCAAATCAGTTTTACTTCATACTGGCCTCCTATTTCAAACTCGTAACCATTTTCGTCTAATTTGATATGTGGTTCTTAAGTTAGTCATCATCCCCTATATCTTGAAGATTCAGATAGCTTTGAGAACCATCACGATTACTTGAATGTTGAATTGTAATGGAACATAAAAGTATGCCAGTTACCAGAGCATTCCAGTTATCTGTGTGCTGGATAGCAAAGCTTTTACTGTAAATAACTGGATAAGCAGTTGCTACTTTTTACAAGCAGTTAAAGGAACAATCCATACTGTGTAATATTTCTGCAGAATATGTAACTTCCAATATTTTTTTTATGCCATTTCTGTCTTCCCGTGGCCGAACCCAGGTTAGCGTGCTTGGCTGCTGATCTAAGGGACCTGGGTTCGAGCCCTGGGTAAGGCATGGCTGTCTGTGTCGTTTTTCTGCTGAGGTCCTTACATCCTCTCACCTTCTACTATGGCATATAAATTGACAGGCTCCTGTCAGACCTCTGTGGCAAGCAGCTGCTTTAGGGGGTATTTATTTTATTTATTTCTGTATTCAGCCACTGGTGTACTTTCTAATGCACGTATTTATGCATAAGCATTGGTTTGTTTTGCCGAAACCAGGTTATCGTGCTTGGCTACTGATCTAAGGGACCTGGGTTCGAGCCCTGGGTAAGGCATGGCTGTCTGTGTCGTTTTTCTGCTGAGGTCCTGCCATCCTCTCACACCTTCTCCTATGGAATATAAACTGACAGGCACCTGTCAGACCTCTGTGGCAAGCAGCTGCTTTAGGGGGTATTTATTTTATTTATTTCTGTATTCAGCCACTGGTGTACTTTCTAATGCACGTATTTATGCATAAGCATTTGTTTGTTTTACCTCTACTGGCGTTTTTTTGTGCACACTGAGCTAAATGATTAGGTCACAAGGGGTGAAAGGTTGGAAGGGGACCTGCCTTCCAGGTTGTTCTTTAGCTTTCACATGATATGGATGTTGAAAGGGATTCCTTTTGTAATGTTTGTTTTCTTATGTTTAAGATCTCTCTTTCAATGTTAGCATTCAAGTGTATGAGGATTGTTTTGAAACACTACACATTTGAGAAATCCCAAAAGGAAAAAGTCTGGAAGAGTAAGATCTGCGGATCACAAATTTTTTAAAATCAAATGATCACTAAAAAATTCCTGCAACATGACCATTGTGCCATTTGCAGTATGTGTAGTCACACCATCTTGTTGAAATCAACACTCTCATTCATATCCAGTTGTGCAATAAACTGTTGGATGAAGTCACGATAAACTTCACCAGTTACAGTTGAGTGAAAAAATAAAGGCCCCATCACACAATGGGAAATTGCACATCATCATCCTCAAGCAGCCATGGGCTACGGAGGTCCAACCAGACCGTGTAATTTAGTTTTCCAAGAAAGTCTATCCTGAGCTACATCTGCATCTGGCCACTGCACACCAATTCCAACAAGGTCCTGTTTGACATTGTCTGCCCACCACATCCTAGGTCTCCCCTTCTTTCTGAGGCCTTTAGGCACACTGTTCATAACCCTATTCGCCAATCTATAATTATTCATATGGGCAACATGGCCAAACCAACTAAGTCACTCTCTGCACAATATGCTGCTTAAAGAAGGTTGCAAACTCCTTTGCCTAATCTCATCATTAGTTACAAAGTTGAACCACCTAATGCCCAAGATACTGCGTAAGCATCTGGAATCAAAAGCATCTAGTTTCCTGTTATCTTGTTTACAAAGTGTCCAAGTTTCACTACCATAACTAACCCTAGAAAGAACCAAACTATTATACAGTCTAATTTTAGTCTTTAGGTGTATACGCCTATTTCTCCACACTCTCCATAGGTTCTTAAAAGTCCCGGCAGCAATCTCGTCTGTTAATTTCATGTCGCACATCACCATTATCTGTTACATAGCTCCCAAGATAATTAAACTGTGACACCTGCTCAAGACTGCAACCATTCAGATTAACTGAATCACAGCCTGCCTGACCAATTTTCATCACTTTAGTTTTCTCTCTGTTTATAACCAAACCTACTCTACTACCAGTCTCATCAACAGCTCGAATGCAAGAGTTCATCTCATCAACATCATTTGCCAAAAGGGCTAAATCATCAGCATAATCTAAATCAGAAATTTTCGTATCTCCAGCCCATTTAAGGCCAAAATCATTCTCTTGAAGTGAATTTCGCATAACATAATCAATAACCAAGCTAAAGAGAAAAGGAGACAAAATGCACCCTTGTCGAACACCAGAAGTAATGCTAAACCAATTGCTACAAGCCTTACCAACTCTCACACACGACTCAGTGTTATTATAGAGAGCTTTCATTATGTTAACTAACTTGTGAGGTATAACATATGATCACACAATCAACCACAAATTATGATGATCAACAGAGTCGAAAGCCTTTTTGAAATCAACAAAGCTAGCAACCAAAGGTTTCTGAAACTCTGAACATTTCTCAAGAATCTGCCTAGGTGAAAATATCTGATCCACACATCCCCTACCACTTCTGAATCCACATTGCTCATCACGCAATTCACTGTCAACCAGATTCTTAATTCTATTAAGCACAATCATGCAAAGAACTTTACCTGGAATAGAGAGTAGGCTGATACCCCTATAGTTATCACAAGAACTGCGATCACCTTTTTTGAAAATAGGGATAACAATAGCTCTGGTAAAATCCTTAGGAATCATGCCTTTATCATAAAAGATATTCAGAATTTCAGTCATCCAAGTGGTAACCAAAACATTCCCAGCTCTAAGCATTTCCGTAGTAATTTCATCTACCCCTGGGGATTTATGAAGTTTAAGTTTAGAAGCAGCCAAAATAACTTCAGATTGTGTTATAGGGCCAACATTAAAGCCACCAATGCATCTATCATCATTGCAAACAATGGGACTAGAACTAACCACATTGTTTAAAACATCACTAAAATGCTCAGCCCACCTAGCCATGACAGAATCCTCCCCTTCTGTAACCTTACCTTGTTTATCCTTCAATCCCTGTATACATGTTTGTTTTCTACCACACAAAACATTAACTATCTGGTACAGCTCCCTGCTGTTGTGCTGTCTAACTGCTTCCTCGGCTTTGTCAGCCAAACAATCAAGCCAAAGTTTCTTATCAGCAGCTAACTGATCTTTTACACGTTTATTAAGTTCTCTGTAATGCTTTCTATTAGGACTAGTATGGTATTGATTAAAGACATTCCTGCAGTTCTTTCTTTCCAAAATAAGCTCAAGTGCCTTATCACTCAGATAATTTTGCCTCTTCTGCTCCTTTTTTCCTAAAAGAGTACTGTTAGTGTCCAAAAAAGCCTGTTTAAAATGATCCCATTCTTCCTCAACTTCAGTAGTAAGCAAACCATGACTGTCATAATGACTAAGTAACCTATCTGGTAAGCTTTAGCTATAACTGGGTCTTTCAGAGCTTCAGTATTAAAAGTAAATTTTTTAACCCTAGCACAACACTTTTTAAGTTTAAGTTGCAAGACACTTTTAACAAGGTAATGGTCAGATCCAATTTCAGCTCCCCTATATGACCTGGTATTCCTAACAGAACTAGCCCATTTGCTGTTAATTAATATGTAATCAATCATATTCTTATGCAGCCCGTCAGGTGAAACTCATGTATACTTATGTATGTCGCGATGTTTGTAATAAGTGTTAGTTATTCTGAATCCATTGAGTTTACTTACCTGTAGGAGACGTTGCCCATTGCCATTGCAGCTACCAATACCAAAAGGGCCTATTACTCCTCCCCAAAGGTCAGAATCAGTACCAACTTTGGCATTGAAGTCACCAAGAACAAGGGTAATATCTCCTTTCTTGACAGAATTCAAAATATCCTGAAGTTGTTCATAAAACCTATCCTTCTCATCCTCATCGGCATCCTCAGTGGGGGCATAACAGCAGATAACATTCAAGTCTTTAACGCTTGTGTGAAATTTTGCTGTAAGAAACCTTTCATTAATGCACTCGTTATCCTAGAAGAGCATCACTAGCGTGTCTACTGAGAAGCAGACCCACGCTTTGGTGATGCTTATTGTCGTCCCTCCCTGAAAAGAGAAATTTAAGATTATTTTTAAGAATCTGACCTTTATCTGTCCATCTAGTCCAAGAATATATATATAGTAGGCCAAGAATATCTAAATTATAACGGTGGAATTCTTGTGTGAGGACATGAAGAGGAAAAGCTCTGTGCTTTCCTCTTCATGTCCTCACACAAGACAACTGTCCTCGCATTCCAACTACCTATGGAGAGAAAATGGTTAGTGGAATGTTTAAAGAAACTATGTTTATTGATAGAGGGAATGCCGACAATATCAAACAGCCCCCTAATTGCAGACATGGGGCAAAGACCCATTTCCCCACCACTAAAGGCTGAAACCATCTACACTTCCTCCAATGTAGAATTTGACGATGCCAGTAGAAGCAAAGAGTTCAGGTGCCTGCGATGACCTCTGCTCAGGATTATCCACCAGCTGATAAACATATCCTGTGAATCTATTCACTTGGGGCTGTCAACCCACAAACAAACAAAAAATGCAGCGGAAGATTTTCCCTCCACAGAAGCCCACCAGTGCAGCAAAATCAGGATCCATAATCAAGCTCAGAGCCATATATCTCTGAGCTTGGTTTACATGGTCAGCATCAGGATCCAATCAAACGAGATATTTTCGACTTGTTGGGAACTGCAGATTGAGGAAACTTCAACTCAAACTCCTCTCTGCACAATAAGTCTCAACAATGAATGCACGTTCGTTTTTGGAAAATGACATAGCTAACAAGACAAAGGAATGAATGAGTGAGACTAGTGCATGACAAAGTCATTTCAACTGCCAAAGGCTGTTAACCTTGAGTACAGTAATGCCAACTGACTAATATTATGGCATAAAATGTATATGCACGTAAGTTCTACTCTCTTATATTTAGAGTTGCGTCCTTTTTGAAAACACCCTGTAGTAATAATGCAAAATGCTTGTGTTTAGCAGTGGCCAAAACAATATTTGGGGGTGACTCAGTCAGTAGTGAGCCAGGCTCACTACCTTCTGATTTATTGTCTGTAGCACTGCCTTCCAATGCACTTCAGGGATGAGAATGATGAGGAAGAAAGTAATCAAGTAGCAAGAAATGTTATCACCTTTTTTCTTTTTTTTTTTTGAGAAACTGCATGTGGCAGCCATGGCCAAAATCTGCAGCTTGTTATTTTTAAATATTGAAATTTAATATAATTACTAATAATTGGTGATCTGTAATCAATCTATTATATAAATTGTGTCATACTATAATTTATTAGTTCAGCTAAATGTTCGTTATTGCTCAGAAGTTCATTCTTCCAACTTATTTTTTTTTAATATAAGGTTGACAACTCTGTAAGTACGCAAATACTATGGGGTGGCTCAGTCTGTAGTGTGCCAGACTCGTAATATGCAGTTCCTAGGTTCGAGTCCTAACTGGTTCAGCATTGAGATTTATCTCTGCAAAACTCCCCACCTTGCCCACGGTCAGTAGGGGGACACCAATGGGCTTGGAAAGACTGCCGTACGTCAGATGGGACCTTAAATCATGGCCCATGTGCGGGAGAGCCATACCCTGTGCATGTTAAAGAGCACGCTGGATCACCTTGATAGGAGGCTACCATCTGTCTCCCAACAGTCGTTCCAGTGGGTCCCCTCACCCAACCTTCTCTGAGCCTTTGATCCTTGTGACCTGGCCATTTAGCCCATTCTGTGCAAATAGTGCCACTCAGAGGTAAAACATCCAACCAATCCAGTTGGGTCAGTGTTCAGGTTTATCTCTGTACATCTTCCCACCCTGCCCACGGTCAGTAGGGGCTTGGAAAGGCTACTGTCTGTCGGATGGGGTATGTGACCCTGTGTGCAGGAGAGCCATACCCTATGTATGTTGAACACTGGATGGCCTTGATTGGAGCTATTGTCTCCCAACAGTTGTTCCAGTGGGTCTCCTTCCCCAACCTTCTCTGAGCCTTTTGGGTCCTTGACACCTTGCCATTTAGCCCATGGTGTGCAAAAAAGTGATGCTCAGAGGTAAAACAACCCAAATACTAAATATTAAAATTTTTATTATCTTGCTTACAAAGAATAAGTTTCACTACCATAGCAATGTAGAGAAATTACAAAACTGTATATCTGTTATGAGCCAATTCCTGTGATCTCGGGCTCAATGTAAATGTAGTCTCCCATTTCAGTAAACAATAGTTGGATCAGTCCTGTCTGAAGTCTAGCATTATCTGGGAAATAGAACTGTAGACACTCCCTGCAGTCAAGAGTGTCTTACCAAGGTGTTGAGAACATTCCTTTCTTGATACAGCCTAACCGTTTTAAGAGAAGCTTTTTCCTTTTTAGGATCTGGCACTATGAGCTATTTTCTGCAAAGTTTACACGGCTCCAAAAGGTAATGAACACAACAGTTTTTTTTATTCCAGTAGGCAAAAAACATTACACCATATACAGCAAAATTATAATTTACTTATGATTTGTTTCTATTTTCTGAAAAATGATTCTAATGAGTGGCTAATTATATAAGTGATACCTGAAGCATTGTCTGCTGTGTTGACATTTTAAGTGTAAGCAATGAAAATACTAGAACAAATGTAGCTTCAACCAAATACTCGTTAAAAAAAATAGGCAGTTGCTGAACATTTTATGCTATTCTATTTTCAGGTATGGCTAGCAAAGCCCATTCTTCCTCAGTATCGTAACTTGTTCCATGTTTGACTTATACGATATATATGATTCGTCAATGTTATTTTTAACTTAGTAACATTTGCTGTTAATACCTAGTACACTTTGCTATGGCTAGTCTTATTGCAAAAGGTTACCGTATGATCTTATACCAGGAGTTTTAGATAAAACACCAAAGTCAAATGGAATGTAAATCACATTTTTACTCAGCTGCTTATTTATATTCATAAGCTATTAAAATATATATAGTGCATTATCAAGAACAAAAAATATTAATTTCAGAATCAACTCTCCATCTTGTGCTGCGTTTGAGAGGTGGAGTGATTGAGCCAAGTCTTCGCATTCTTGCTCAAAAGTATAACTGTGACAAGATGATATGCAGAAAGTGAGTATTGTTAAAGATTTTCATTGTCAGTATTTTATTAAAGAATTAAGTAGTAAAAAGTAATGGTGTGTATTTAACTCATTGCGTGTAATACTGCCTCCAAGCCATAATAACATAGTAACTTCGAGACTTTAATAAAATTTTGCGCATCTTTATAATAACCCTGCATTGAATTTAGGGGTGATTAAATATGGCTAACCTTTTGTAGCATTAATACTTGTTGAAAAAAAACAGCAAATTAGGCTGTACAGCATTTACTGAAAACATTGCTGAATTAATTTTTAAAACAAGTTTAACCTTTTACAGTTGAAGTGATTATCTGGTAGTACGGAAATTTCTTTCCTCCATTTCAGTAACCAAAAGTGCAGTGCCAATAGGGTTTTTTTTTCACATTTGAAGTAAACCTAGTTTTGAGACTATTATACCAGTGGTTCCCAATGAATGTATTGAAGATAAAATGCTATATACCAATATATTTGTGGAAATATTTCCATAAATTTACAAGTTAGTGTATAACCATTTGCATGAGCTAAACAAAGAGAGCGCAATGCTTTCTGGATTTTTACATGAGGTAAGTCTGGAATTGCAACACTTCAATTCTTTATGGTTAGGTATCACTTTTTTTTTTCTATACAAATTTGTTTCCAGCATTGTCTACAACTTCACTTCCAGTCAAGGCCATTCTTTGAAAAGAATTCGTTGACTGGCTGGTGGCTTTTGTGGTAGACAACAAATTGGTTCACAGAACACAAATTCTTTGCCTTTCAGTAGCGTATCACACAAAGACTGAGAGTTACTGCATTCAGTCTCATCAGTACTTTCATCCAATGGAATTTCTTCCATTTGTTCAACCAAAACATAAGCTGGCATAATTAAAGATTGGATGTCGTTTTTTGATAGAAGTATTTCAGTGAACTTTTGGAGAACAGCTTAGACCGCTTCAAGGTCAAAAAACACCGATTAACAAACCCTGCTCTCAGAGGCATAAAATTTTCATTTCTTGTCCTCCGCGTTATTGGAAACAAAAAGGATACCTTTGAAAAAACAAATCGTCAATAAAAGTTCATTTTTAGTGGAACTTCTAAATAGAAATGAATTGTTTTTCCTGTTAAAAACGTATTTGTTTCTTTCACTCTATGTAAGATTTAAGTTTTTCATTCGACTGTGCTACGTTAAGAGCAAGAAAGGCTCAAAATTTTTATATTGCTAAATGTAATAAAAGCTTCAAACTGCATTTTACTGGATAATAAATTGTAAGTTCCTTTAATATTTTTTTTCACCATTTCTAAAATAATTTTCAAAATGGTACCTCTTGCCACAGTACTGAAGTCTTTGAACCCAGGTAAAATGAATTTGAACCTTGGTAAATATGCTAGTCACTTGGCCATTTGAAAGTTTTCGTTATCGCAATTCTGGTAGATTTCGCATATATTAGAGACTTAATTTATTTCTGCCATTGAATAAAAAGAATTTATAGGTATTTTAAGTTGTTAATTTTTTTTTTCGTTTCAGATGTTATGCTCGTCTGCATCCCAAAGCTACCAATTGCCGCAAAAGGAAATGCGGACATTGCAATAATCTGCGACCAAAGAAGAAGCTGAAGTAAATGGAAAACACCTTAAACTTAAGGTTGTGCATTTTCTGTACACACTTTGCGGTAAACATTGAATAAAGCACTTGCAGAGCTTATGGTGTGGTGTATTATTCAGTTATTGATCTTAAATATACATATTAGCAATCAATGTGACTTGGTCATTTAGCCCATGGTATGCAAAAAAAGTTCTGCTCAGGTAAAACAACCCATCCGATTATGGTTGGTTTTCGTAATTTACGAAACAGCCAGTCATCAGCATTTTTTGCCTACGTACTAATTGGAAGTAGTTTTATTTTCACACAATGGCTGCCGTCTCGCATTGCCAGGAGGGTAAGCTGATCTTTGGCAGCTTTTGAAACCTGACGCTGTCTTTTGAGATACGTGTCGCGTTTTTTTTTCCCAGTATACAATGGTCTTATCCACATTTGGACACTTGTTTAATGGTATACATACCATCTTCTATGATATTCACTAAATTTATCGCGAATTTGAAGTCAGCTAATGCTTCCGCAAATTTTAGATACTAGAAACTGACGCTTTTTAAAAATGGAAAGCAAGCCGTGACTTGCAGTAAAATGCCTTGCATTGCCGGTTCCTGCGTGATGGGAATGTCTGCATATCCCGTGTTAGGAAGCTTCAGAGCTTGTCGCATGGGGCAGACCCTGTGCATTTAGCACAGGGTCTGCCCCCAAGCGTTAAGCTAACACGCTGACGGTAAGTATATAGTGATCTGGTCTAAAATAAGTCATATGGTAAAGAATCATCACGTCAATCGACATTTTTCGTTCAGAAGTGAAAACGGCACCCATTTAGAACTTAGCTCCACGATTCCCAATTGCTTAATCCATCCTGGTTCTAATATAGGGCAACACCTTTTACAAGAGAAGGGCATATAACTACGTCCAGAGTCCCTATATAACAGGCCGACCAGCGAAGATCGGGAAGTGGAGGGTTACCATTCGTAGTTATATGTGTAAGCAACAGAGTTTACAATTGCGCAGAACAGCAGTTGGACAAATATTTACTAAACTAATCTATTTTAAACGACAGTAACTTTTTCTTCATTTAGTCAGCAGAGGTAATACCTCCCGATAATTTAAATATGTTTACCATTGTTCTGTTCTATGTGTTAATGCACAAATAAGTAAATGAGAGTTTGATTAATATTGTATCATTCGAAAAAATGCTTTTAATTATAAACATGTTAGCAAGCGTAGAGCCGTTCCCTTAATCAAAATCGTTTAAAAGGTTTTCTTTATAAAAATATTTAAAAATGATTTAAAAAAATATACCTTTCTCATCTGTAATGATTGGATTGCGCGAAAAAGTGCTTCATAAAGCAATTTAAAAGTAAAGTGGGGGGGGAGGTTCCTGATTCCCGTAAGGATCCATTTGCAAAAATGAATTATGCTACCGTTCATAGCGTACAACGTAATTAAAATTTTAATAGATAGGTTAGAGCATTTTAATACAGAATAATCATGATACTAATAATTTGCAGTATTAAAATGATCTAACCTATCGGTTAATTCAAGTTTTTTTTACTTGGAGTATATTTTATGATTTGAAGATGTGACAAATAACATACGTACTAATATGTGACGTTTGGACTCGCCAATTGTAATAGAAGTCCTGGCGTAGATATCCTTGTAAATTGCAAAAGCAATTTAAAACGTTACAATTTGTTAAACAAGAAAGATAATAATCAGGATACTAATAATTTGCATTCTTGTTTAGCCAATTACAACGTTTTAAATTGCTTTTGCAATTTACAAGGATATCTACTCCATAAGACTTCTGTTACAATTGGCGAGTCCAAACGTCACTGTTAGAACATATGTTACATCACGTGTCATTCGAAGAGTTTACCAAAGAGCCAATCAAAACGATCACTTCAGCGCTCTGATATATAAAGAGGAATGTGGTTTGATTTGATCGAACGGCCATCAATTTTCTTCGTCAAAAAAAATTATACTTGCTCAAGCGTTCTATAAGTTTTACTAGTTCAGTTAAAATACTTAGGAATAATGTGCTTTCGAATGGTAAAATCATTGCATAAATGCTTGTGTTTAAAAGTCGTAAAGCGAATCGTTCCCAGCGTTAAAAAGTGTCCCTACTGTTATGGGACACTTTTTCTGCCAGATTTTAATAGGTGAATGACACACTATACTTATAGGCACTATAGTCAGAAGTATATATTATAGAACGCTGTAAGCTTAATGCACGTTCTCGGTCGAATTCTTTCAACCCACTTTTTTTTAACTTTAATTGGATCAGCCTGGAATTTAAACATTGCAATTGTTCCTACAGCTGTTTAGACAATTCACAGCTGAATATTTTCTGATAATAATTGTTTTTTATACATTAAGGATTCAAAAAACTGCGGCGCACACGGCGGCTGCATTGACTATAACACTAAGTTACGTCACCAGTTGGCAAAAGAATGGCGGATAGGTCGGCCTGGTATATAGAGGCTCTAGACGTAGGCATATTTCTGTGACGTAGTTGTACGGCCTTCTCTTGTAGGAGGTGGTCAGGGTCCAAAGAAAATGAGCGACATTTTTACTACTATAACTACCATTATCTTTCCAAGTTATTTCAACGGGAAACTGATTCTAAAGCTCTATATATCTAAAATTTGCATCTAATGGAAAAATGTGATGAAGGTAAAGATTGTAGACTGGTGCTTATACACCTGTCAGGGCTAGGTTCTTTTCGAACAGCTCGTGTATTCTGAAGAGTGCTTGTCAGGATCCTACTTTATGTACTAGATGCATTAAATGAAAAACAAATTTCAGATAATCAAATTTATTTATAAATATTCCTTCAGTATTTAAAGAGATGGAAGCTGGAAAATTTAATATTAAATTGCTTTATAAAAATCATTCATAATTAACATTGAAATAATCATGCAAACTTTTAAAATTGTATTAAATGATTTGAAACGTTACTTAATGTTTAAGTTTCAATTAATATCGGAGGTAAATTCTAATGACCCATTACTATTGTGAAATATCTTAGGTTCGATAATTCCTAAGATACACACATAATACTAGACGAATGCTGTTGAAAATCGAGATTTCAATAGATAAGAATATGATCTTTATTTTTAGTTACTTTTTTTTATTAAATGAATATTTTAAAAGTTACAGACCTTCGAAGTTAGATTTACATAACACGGAAATTCTCTAATATTTTCTTAGGACATTGTAACATAGTCTCTTCTTCCAATCATTCAAGGTCCAGTTTTGATGCTCATGTGCCCATTGTAGGTGCTTTCGACGGTGAACTGAGATTAGCATGGGCACTCGGAGCGACCTGCAGCTATGCAGCCCCATTTTCATCAGGGTTTGATGTACTGTGTGTTGTGACACATTAATCCCATCACCAACATTCAAATTACAGGCGAGTTGTGCCAAAGTATCCCTTCTGTTGAGTCGTACCATATGGGATAGCCTTTGCTCACCTCTAGCATCAATGAGCCATGACCAGTCCATATCTTGCCAGTAGTTCGTAGTTTTTACCTCGTTGGACCACTTTTTGAAGCTAATAACCACAGCTGACCGTGAGCACCCCACAAGCCTTGCTGTCTCCGAAATTCTCTGACCCAGTTGTTTGTCCATTACAATTTAGCCTTTGTCAAATTCGCTTAAGTCCGCTGCCTTTCCCATCTGAAAGCTTAGTGTCGTGTTATTTATACCATTTCATGACCTTCACATGCGCCATCGTTTACCTGCAGTTGCTTCGATTTGCATAAAGACGCTCTGGTCATAATGTTTTGGCTCGTCGATGTAGATAGAACTGTGTTGTGTGCGGTTGTGCATGGCATAGTTTGAAACATCTGCCCTCGCTAGTGACGTTACTGTTGAAATATCCCTGGCGACATGAAATATGTTTTCGTCCCCCTTTACTTAAGTAGCCCTGATCCCAGTTATTAACAGTCTCAAGGAAATAGGAAATTATTCTTTTAAAAAGTGAGAACAAAATTTAAAAAGCATATCACTTAATTATCAAATTTAATGGTTAGATACATTTTTAATTATGCAAACTCATAGCTGCTTTGAAATATAATCGTGATTAACCTCAATGCTGTCAAATGAAATCAGAAAATAAAATTGAATGTAAAAAATTATTTGAAATCGTTATAGTAAATTACAGTAGGCTTTATGAAAATGCCATACTAATTTACTAGTGATAAGTAAAAATGGAAAATTCAATATTCTAAAGGTTAGCGTGCTTGGCTACTTATCTTAGGGGCCTGGGTTTGAGCCCTGGGTAAGGATGGATGTTTTGTGTTGTTCTTCTGCTGATGAGGTCCTGTCATCCTCTCAGACATTCTACTATGGTATATTAAACTGACAGGCTCCTGTCAGACCTCTGTGGCAAGCAGCTGCTTAAGGGATATTTATTTTTATTTATTATTTAAAAAATTCTCAATTTCTGAAAACATAGCCAGAGTAGCTATATCGGGATCAATTATGAAATGGTGACTGTTGATTTCATAAAAAAAAATAAAAAATTAAATACCCCCTCAAGCAGCTGCTTGCCACGAGGTCTGACAGGAGTCTGTCAGTTTATATGCCGTAGTAGAAGGTCTGTGAGGATGGCAGGACCTCAGCAGAAAAACGACACATACATCCATGCCTTATCCGGGGCTCGAACCCCCTTAGATCAGCAGCCAAGCTCGCTAACCACTCAGCCATGGGACGTATGTTTTCATACATTTCTCAAATGATATAAAGGTGTATTAAACGTACTTTGTTATTTACGAGTCATTTAATTCATGGACTGACGCCATAAGTACTCGTACGTAGCGCTTTTTCCAAAGTAACACTAGATGGTGCTGTGCATGAAATGCTGCGAAGGAGACTTCATGTGCCAAAGTCATTTGGCGCGACTGCTGTTGTGTTAAGACTGTGAATCGAGTTGCGTGTCATAGATGTTCGTTCAGAATGTCGGAAATTTAGACTGAACAGCGGTGTGTCATTCGTTATGGTGTTAGGCGAGGCCTAAGTGCTGCCGTGACTGTTGAAGAGATGAGTGAAGCCTATGGTAATGAGACTGTTTTCATAGGTCTGCTATTTTTAAGTGGCATAAGCGATTCAAAGAAGAACGCGAATCTGTTGCCGATGACCCAAGTCCCGGCCAGCCTTCCTCAATAACTCCTGAGCTTTGGGTTGTTTGGGTTGTTTTACCTCTGAGCGGCACTTTTTTGCACACCATGGGCTAAATGGCCAGGTCACATGGACCCCGAAGGCTCAGAGAAGGTTGGGGGAGGGGACCCACTGGAACAGCTGTTGGGAGACAGATGGTAGCCTCCCGTCAAGGCCATCCAGCGTGTTCTTTAACGTGCACAGGGTATGGCTCTCCCGCACACGGGGCCACGGCTTAACGTCCCATCCGACGGACGGCGGCCTTTCCAAGCCCATCAGTGTCCCTTACTGACCGTGGGCAGGGCGGGGAATTTTGCGGAGATAAATCTCAATGCTGACCCAGCTGGGACTCGAACCTGGGAACTACAGATTACGAGCCTGGTGCGCTACCAACTGAGCCACCCCCGCCCCTAACTCCTGAGCAAATCAAAAGAACCTGGCAATCCTGAATGAAGGCAGATGATTGTTTGTTTTTTTGACATCAAAGGTGTTCTCGTTACTTTGTGCCTCGTGGAACAACCATGAATAAGGAAGACTACTCGAAGGTTCTCAGAACCAAACTTCAGTGTGCCGTTCATGAAAAACTTCCGAAACTTTCTGGTGTGATTTGGTTTCTCCATCACGACAACACCAGGCCCCATACAGCTAATATTGTGCAGCCAGTGATCACTGCCATTGGTGCTGAGGTTCTGCCATATCCTCCATATTCCCTGGATTTAGCACACTGCGATTTTTTCCTCTTTCCGCGACTGAAAAAAGCTTTGAAAGGGAAACATTTCGCATCTGACGACGAAGCTTGCAGAGCCACAACGACAACACTTCGCACACTTTCGAAAAATCGCTTCAAAGACGCTTTCAATGCATGGTACAACGATAGCAAAAGTGTGTGAAGTTCAAGGGAGAGTATTTTGAGAAAGACAAATACCAGGAAGATTCAGAGGATGATATTTAATGTAACTTTTTGCCTCTGTCCACGAATTAAATGATCATGTTACGTATATAAAACTACTGTATTTTACACTTAACATATAGAGATTTAAAGGTCAAAAAGGTGGGGCCAGTATACACTGAGTTGGCTTTGCATTATCAACACTTACCTAATACCTCATGGCACACATTTTGCCCATAAACTTTGGGGCATAGACTCCACGAAATATTGCAGGATGTCCTGCAGTAGTGCTCCCCATGCGTTCCACAATGTGTCTTGTAATGCTTCACTATGCCTGTCAACTCTCACAGACCATAGAAGCAAATATCCAGCACATTCTCCCATAATCTGTAGTTTCCAGGTTCGAGCCACGGCTTGGTCAGCATTGAGATTTACCTCCATAAAACTCCCCACCCCGCCCACGGTCAGTAGGGAACACCAATGGACTAGGAAAGACCACAGTTCATCCCACAGTCAGTGGGTCCCCCTTCCCCAACCTTCTCTGAGCTCTATGATCTGACCATTTAGCATATTGTGTGCAAAAAAAATGCTGCTCAGAGGTAAAACAACCAGCGCATTTTCCGTGTAGGTATTGGTCTTGCCATTCCAACTTGTACTGGGTGGTTAGTTGGGTCACTGTGCTACTGTATTACAAGACCACAGACCACTTGTCATTCACCATGGCTGTCCCACATGTGACCTCTGACTGGTTGTTCGACCAGTGTTGAGCCATTCACGTTAGACTCATTACATCATGCAAAGGTAGCACTGTGGCAACAGTTGTCAAATACTGGTACCTGAACACCATGCCCGCATGATCATACCATATTCGAAGTCGGAAAATCACAACTCTCACCCATTGTTCGTCGAATTAATGCAAAAACTGATTGCCATGTGTGAGCTCTACAATCATATATTGGCCATTCCGATTTTGAGTCATCACCAGGGCCACAGACCAATTCATTCCTACATAAGGGAATGTGTACATAAGTGTATATGTACAATGCAATTAACTATGCAGCACCTGGATGTCTCAGCTGGTAATGTGCCAGGTGCAAAATTTGACATTCCCAGATTCTACTCCAAACTTAACTGCACCGAGATTTATTTAGTTGGGTTGTTTTACCTGTGAGTGGCACTTTTTTGCACACCATGGGCTAAATGGCCAGATCACATGAACCCCGAAGACTCAGAGAAGGTTGGGGGAGGGGACCCACTGGAACAGCTGTTGGGAGACAGATGGTAGCCTCCCATCAAGGCCATCCAGTGTGTTCTTTAACGTGCACAGGGTATGGTTCTCCTGCACACAGGGCCATGGCTTAACATCCCATTCGACGGACGGCAGCCTTTCCAAGCCCATCGGTGTCCCCTACTGACCACGGGCAGGGCAGAGAGTTTTGCAGAGATAAATCTCAATGCTGACCCAGCTGAGACTCGAACCTGGGAACTGCAGATTATGAGCCTGGTGCGCTACCAACTCAGCCACCCCTACCCCTAATTTTTTTAGGTAACCAACCCTCTGCCCACAGTGGTGACGCTGATGAGGTAAGGTTTATATATATATATATACACCGAGATGCCAGTTTATTAGGTACATCTAACCAGAGGCGTAGCCTGAACATTTTCTTGGAGAGGGCATATATTTTTTTTTATATGGTAAAACCTTGATTATCCGATCATTTCTTTAATGGGCGAAAATCTGATGACCATTGAATTTTGTATGGATACTAGTAGGAGCAACACTTCGTGTCCCAAATAAACAAGTACTGTTCAGAAAAAGCAGCAAAATCAAGTTTTTAAGTGTCATGAAAAACTAAAAATATATAATAAAAAACTTTGAAAAGATAAAAAGATGAGTGTAAGACTTACACTCCTACGGCTGGAAGATGCACCATTGCAAAGTCGACCTGGTAGAGAAGAGTATACACAGTCGATCAGAATAATGTGACCACCCACGGAATCACAGTGCACTCCCCCCCCCCCCCCCAGGTACATCACAGAGTGCACATAACAAGGTCGACCACATGGAGATATAAGTGGTTGGTCAGGACAGACGAGCCATAGTGCATAATGTGAGCACAATGGGGCAGAGGTATTGATTTGACGGATGTTCAAAAGGTGCTACAGCACTAAGGGTGGAAGAATCTCGGAAACAGCAAACTTTGTGGGCTGTTCGAGCGGTGCTGTACTAAGGGTGTACCAAGAATGGACCGCTGACACACCGAGTACCTCCAAACATTATAACTAGGGACCCCCAAAGGCCATTGATCCCAGAGGAGAACGTCAAATGGTAAAGGACAATCGATGTGCAAGAGTGAAGCAATTGACCACTCGAACCCTGGGGCACCCTGATATGTGTCCCCAATACAGTAGAGCCCCTGTTATGCATGGATCTCGAGAGTCGATGCTGCGTAAAGGGCCCATGTTAACCAAGGTCCATCAGCAATGACGCCTGCAGTTCGCATGGGACTACTGTCACTGGACAGTGGAAGAGTGGAAAAAGGTTCCTTTCTCCGACGAATCGAGGTTCCTACTCCACAGAAGTGACTTGCGGATACGGCGTCAGGCACACGAGAACCAACACCCCGGACATGCTTGTCTGTCAATTACAGGCTGGCTGTGGCAGTGTGCATATCTGGTGGATGTTTTCCTGGTATCACCTGCAGGGCCCCCACATACTGAAGCAGGGCCCCATACCTACCGTTAAGAGCTCCACGGGATTTAGGATGAAATAAATCAATTTAAATGATGACACAAAAGTAATATTTATATTTATTAAAAAAACTATATGGATTTACATAATAAAAACTTGCAATAATATCAAAAATTATCTCGAGTTATATTTTCTAGCTTTGGTCGTCGCAAATTTTTGAATAACTTTAGTAAAATCAACTTGCTTAGCTAAATCATTTTTGAGACACAAAATTGGTAGATGATTTAGTCGCTCTTGACTAGTTGTGCTTCTTTGCCATGTTTTCAATGAATTTGCCAGTCTGCTGAACCATCTTTCAGCTGAAGAAACAGAACTGTACAGAACAGTTTAATGGCGAGGCAGATATTGGCAAATATACCTTGCAGTGTTTTCTCGTAAATTGCTTTCAGAAGTCTTTCTAAGTCAAATAAACTAAACTCATCATAATAAACCAACCCAAGTCTTGTAGAATAAGTCTATTCCATGAATTCGACATTTTATTCCTGGAAATGAAATGCGTTTTCAAAAGAAGCCGCTAGACATCTGTGTCACAGTCTAAATAAATTGTGTGCCCGGTGTACAGAGTTCATTTGCCTTGTCCGCCTGTGCCGACAAAGTTCAAAGACACCGCCCGCCCAGTTAGTCTCTTTCTGTCACGTGCCACGTTTTTAACTGTGTTTGCAAATTTGAGCTTTAAAACAAAAAGCGATTGATTTTCTTTCTAAATGTATCAAAACAGTCACATGTGCATAAAAAAGAGTATGAATGGCAATAAATCACAAAGACGAAGCAAAAAGTCGGTATGATGTAATGTGCCTAATAAACTAATTTTAGTTGGATGGACAAATCAAAAGTCAATTTTTTATAAAGTCGCATTTTGTCTTCTGTTCATATCACTTAGCTGGCCAACCCGCACACCGGGAACCCCTATTCCCAGGCCCCCAGGCTAGAGCCCTGTCAGCCCTCCCCTTGTGGGGGCCATGATGACCTGGGACTGCTGGTACCACTGGATGGCTACCACTGGATCTTCCCTGAATTTGCCAAGTCACTTCGAATTTTATCAACTCTCCTTAATTGCACAAGAAAGGCAAATTTTCACAAATCGCCTGTATTTTACCAAGTGGCTTCAAATTTTAAGAACTCCCCTAGATTTTGCCAAGAGTTCTCGGTTTTTCCAACTCTCCTTAATTTAAAAAAACCAATCCCAAATTTTACAACTCTGCTGGGTTCGAGTCCCGAGTAAGGCATGGATGTATGTGTCGTTTTTCTGCTGAGGTCCTGCCATCCTCTCAGACCTTCTACTATGGCATATAAACTGACAGGCTCCTGTAAGACCTCTGTGGCAAGCAGCTACTTGAGGGGGTATTTATTATTTATTTATTTATTATAGTTGAACAACTCTATAGTTCTCTATAGTAGAACACTATAGTTGATTACAGAATTCTGAAAAAATATCTGGCAACTTTTTTTTCAAAAATTAGTGATCTGGCAAACTTCGTTTACTATACACTAAGGTTGCCAGATCACTAATTTCTAAAAAAAAATCGTTGCCAGGTATTTTTTTTGAATTCTGTAATCAACCATAATGTTTGGATATTTTTTGAACAACTGTACAGAGGGAATGGAAAGCTTAAATCCAATCCGATGTACGTGGTCTTTCCAAGTCCAACCGTTGTCCCTTTTATCACTGAGGAAGAATGGAGGTTAGAAGAGCAAATCTCAAAGCAGGCACAACTGGGAACCGAACTTCGGAACTGAAGTTTAATCCTTTAACTACCACAGGCCTTGGAAAACGTAGTACCTCAGAATACCAAACCAGCCGAGTTTTGAAATGGACTCTTCCTAGTTTGTCGTCCCCCCTTCCTTCACCCGAAGGGAGAACGGAGTTAACCGCAACAGAGCCATGCAGAGCTCCCCTCCCCTCCGTAAATTGCCTCTCATTAAGCTGAGCATCCCTTCACCTCGAAACCCATATGGTCATGAGCTACATACACCCATTGAACACGAGATATCAGACTCCTGTGACTTTTACTCTTAACTCCTTTCCCAAAACAGTTTTTAAAACGCATGCATGTTTTTCGATTTTTGAAAAGTGTTTTCATTATTATTTTTTAAAAATAACTTTTAAAAGCTATTTAAATTTGTTTTTCTACTTAAAAACTGGCATAAGATTGTAATTATTTGGATGACATCTTTTTACATAAAATGTCATAATTAAAAATTTTTCAAAGAAAAAAGTTTCTAATGTTTTCATTTTTTGGATTTTGATGTCAGTTTTCTAACACCCAGCAAAGAGAAAGCTGTTATTAATAGTCGAATGTATGATGAAAAAAATTAAAAAAAGATTATTAAAATAGAGGACCAAAAATAGAAAGCAGTAAGAGTGTTGAATTGATTTTTAAAGAATAGATTTTAATACAATTGTAGACAATACTCTAACATAAGAATCAAAAATGATTTTGTGAGAAAGGTTTGCATCTGAGATAAAAGTAATCGAAGTGGATATTGCAAAAGATATCCGAGGAAGCAAAGACTAGATAAAATGAGAAATAGAGAAACTGAAGCAATCAGAGATTACATAAAAATATTGGAGGTGTAAAAAATATTATCAAAATGAGAAAGACTTATGAATATGATGGATAAAGGAAGTGGGCTAAATTCAATATGGAAATGAGAACCCGCTGGAAGAAGACGGTGAAAGAGATGGAAAAATGGTATGAAAAAAAAGAATGCCGAAAAGAGGACTTCAAGAGCAAGATTGCAAAGATAAAAATAAGTGGATAGAGAGAGCTGACTGGGACCACACAACTTAAACTTGGGAGGGTGAAAAGAATAAAATTTTGTTTAATTATAAGTTTTATAGAATACATTGTTAAGTAATTGAGTAAGTAATTCAATTCAGCAAATGATTAAATCAAAAGTAGTCTGTTCTATTTTACATTTCAGATCATCAGTAATGTGCCTAAAAAAGTCTTACGGGTGGAGGGATCTCCTATTCCTTTTCAGAATCATAGTAAGGGTAATAGAAATAAATATTACTAAACTTATTTATGTTTCATGGATTTTTCAAAAAAAAATAAAAAAATTTTAAAAACAAGGGGAAAATGATATAATAAAAAATAAATAAAATAAATACCCCCTCAAGCAGCTGCTTGCCACAGAGGTCTGACAGGAGCCTGTCAGTTGATATGTCATAGTAGAAGGTTTGAGAGGATGGCAGCCCCTCAGCAGAAAAACGACACAGACAGCCATGCCTTACCCGGGGCTCGAACCCAGGTCCCTTAGATCAGTAGCCAAGCACGCTAACCACTCGGCCATGGGACATATATTACATTGGAAATACAGCCACTTGTCCCCCCCCCCCTTTCCGTTTTTTCTGCTCGATTGTGTTTCTTGTTTCCCTCTCTTCTCGACTTTTTTTTTCAGATCCGGCCCTGCTCGTGTCTATTGGGGTGGGGAGGATTGAATGATGCTTGAGTTAACATATTTCGTCTGAGCGGCTCTGTTTTCTGCACGATGGGCTAAATGTCCTGGTCACAGCAAAGACCCACTATACAGCTGTTAGGAGACAGATGGAAGCCTGCCTCAACCTTACTGTTTTAATGGCACAGGCTATAGTTATCCTGCACACAAGGCTAAAATTTTACTTCCCATTTAACTGACGTCGGCCTTCCCAATCCCCTCAGTGTCATATTTTCTCCCCGAGGGCAGGGTAGATATTGTCTATATACCCTCGTCAAACAGATGCTTGTCACAGAAGTCTGACAGGAGTCTTTCTGTTTAATACGCCATAGTAGAAGGGATTTGTGAGGATGGCTGGTCCTCAGCAGAAGAACAACACAAACATCCATGCCTTATCCGGGGCTCTAAACCTAGGTCCCTTTGATCAGTAGACAAACATGCTAATAAATAATAATAATTTTTTTTAGTTTTTTTTTAATCTACTTTTAGTGTTCCAAATGCAACTCTATCTCTTTTTAGTTCCAAATACAAATGTTTTGGATTTCAAAGCAGGTAGAGAAGTCTGAGATATGAATAAGACAAGACCAAGATTGCAAAGATAAATATAAGTGGAGAGAGAGAGTTGATCTGTACCACACAACCTGAACTTGGGAGGGTGAAAAGAATGAAATTGTGTATCATTATTTATGAATTTCATTGGAAAGTAATTCAGTAAGTGATTCAATTAAGCAAATAACTAAAACAAGCAGAGAGGATGGAAAAGGACAAGAGCATGGCGCATGCCTAAAGCCAGTAACCATGGCAGAGTGTGTGTGTGGGGGGGGGGGGGGGGAGTCAGCGTGTACCAACCTAAGATCAGGGACACGGAAAACAGAATGGATGGATAACAATACAAATTTGTGCGCACAAAACAATACAATATTCCGGGCCCCCTGGGTACGTCCCTGTCTCTCGCATTACACAAGAAGCTAGTCAAAAGTTGTTGATGTCTCTATCTTCTAACCACATCATTATTTGCTTAGTCAAACCACCGACACTTCAGCTTCTAGAGTAGTAGTTAACAGGAGATATTTTCTCGTTGTCGCATTAGAGAGCGACAACAAATGAGCTGCAGCAGCATTAAGAGGAAAACGAATAAAATCGTAAGGTAAACTCAAATAGAAAAAGAAATTCAGGTAACAAAAGCTTCCATTTTTTCTTTTGATCCATAATTCAATCCCCTCATCAAATAGTTACGTACTGTGTCGGCCAATACACTTTAATAATACGGCTTTGGTTGAAGTAAATATTTTCATAATTAAATAACAAATGCTATAAATTTGAATCTGAAAACACCGTCCGATCACCGAAGGTAAGCAGCTTTGGGCGCGTTCGGAACCTGGGAGGGTGACCACTTGGGAACACCGCGTGCTGTTGGCAAAAAATCTGCTGAGTGCCCGCCATCCTCACAGATCCCTCTATTATGGCGAATTTAACTGACAGGCTCCTGTCAGACCTCTGTGGCAAGCATCTGCTTGAGGAGATATTTATTTTTATTTTATTTATTAATGCGCTTATTTTAAATTGTTCTTTTGATGGCGAACTTGTATCATAAATAAAAAGTATCATTAATTTCTTTTGTTATTTCAATTATCAGTAGCCTCACTTCAGAGCCTTTGATCTAGAATAAAAGACGTTAAGTTTCTTACTATCTTGTCACAAAGCAATTATTTTTCATTTAATAATTTGTTTATTGCAGAGCTCCAAACATGCCAGTCGTGCAGTATAGGAACTAACTACCCCAAATTTGCTGTTAGAAAAATAAGACCCCCTCTCCCCCCCAACCCGAAATTTTAGGATGATTATGTAATAATATCAGATAAAGATTGAACTTATAAAAGTTAAATGTTCTGTGCATTAATTTGTTTTCAAACCATTTATTATTATATTACGTGAAATTACATGTTTTATGGAAATTAAAATTATGCATCTATATCTAAATTTTTTCAGTTCCACCAATTTTTAATAGTTTTGCAAACCATTCTTCCGGTAAATATTCTGCTATGAATTATTTTCTTAAAATTAAATATTCCCTCAAGCAGTTGTAGTTGCCCACAAGCAGATTACGAGCCTGCCGGGCTATCGACTAAACCACCCGCCTCTCTCGCCGAAGAAACAATGGATATGCATATGTTATCGTATGTCAATAATAAAATTATTATCTAATATCTGAATATTTCAATTATTTTTATTTCAACACAAATTGAAAAAAAAAGATTTCTTTTCCCTATAATTATTCATCTAATGGAGTTATTTTTAACCTGAAAAAAGTCGTACCCTATACATAGATGTGTCTTTCTGCTGCGGTCTCGCCTTCCTCACAAATTTTGTCTATAGCGTATTATACTGACAGGTTCCTGTCAGACTTCTCTGAGAAGGAGATGTTTGAGAGATAATTTATTTTTATTTTCATTTCACTCCATAAACTGATTATTTTTCTAAGAAACCGAATTCAGTTTCGTGAATTGAAACAGATATTTGTTCTCAGTGAAAAATTTTAGAGTCGAAAAGCCATTTTACTGACTGCATCTTATCTCTAGAAACTATCCTTCAGATTGTCACTAGAACGCAGCCAGTTGATGAGAATGTGACCTTCAGCTGCGGGAAACAATGGAGGTGCGACTTTGGCTGGACTGTGCATGGAGCGAATATATGTGCTTTGTTATTATCCTCATTCTTTGTAATTATCCTCACCCATAAAAGAACTTAGGTTCAGCATCCCTCACCCATAAAAGAACTTAGGTTCAGAAACCCACTGAAAAAATTTTGATTCATTACCTCACTAAAAAAATTTGGGTTCAGCAACCTCCTAAAAATAATCCTTCATGGGGCCATGCCAAACGTTACGATTATTGCTGATTGTCCAACTGCCTTTGTTAATTTTTTTCTGTGCGTTTACAACTTCCAAGGGAAAATGACACTAATTCATTAAACTTAAATAGGAACCATAACTAAACTGTACTAGTTTAAGCTTTCTAATGTTTGGATATTTACTTAAATATCCTGGTTGATATAATTATGCTTAAATATCCTGGCTTTTATTACTTACTTAAATATCCTGGTATTTTATTTAAATATCCTTGTTTTTATTAAGTGAAATCTGGACACCCTAGGTGTAACAGAATATTAGTTACTCATGCTATAAAGATTAAGATATGCAGTATATTTCAGTGGAACCATTATTATGTGATTTAGAAATTGCATTTTCGTAAAACCCTTTCTCTCCATTTGCACCATCTTCAACAAATATGTAACAAACTGTAATCATCATCATCATCATCCTCAATCAGCCATGGAGTATGGAGGTCCAACCAGAACATGCAATTTAGTTCTCCAAGCATATCTGTCCTGAGCTACAGCTGTTGCATCTGGCCACAACACAACAATACTAATAAGGTCCTGTTTGACATTGTCTGCCCACCGCATCCTAGGTATCCCCTTCTTTCTGTGGTCGTTAGGCACAGTTTTCATAATCCAATTCATCAATCCATAATTATCCATACGGGCAACATGGACAAACCAACGGAGTCTCTCTCTGCAAATATGCTGCTTAAAGTAGGTTGCCGACTCCTTTGCCTAACCTCATCATTAGTTACAAAGCTAAACCTCCTAATGCCCAAAATACTGCGAAAGTATCTAGTTTCTTGTTATTTTGTTTACATAGCGTCCACGGTCACTACCATAATTAACCCTAGAAAGAATCAAACTATTATACAGTCTAATTTTAGTCTTTAGGTGTATACGCCTATTTCTCCACACTCTCCATAGATTCTTAAAAGTCCCGACTGCATTCCCTATTCGTCTGTTAATCTCATGCCGCACATCACCAGTATCTGTTACATAGCTCCCAAGATAATTAAACTGTGACACCTGCTCAAGACTGCAACCATTCAGATTAACTGAATCACAACCTGCCTGACCAATTTTCATCACTTTAGTTTTCTCTCTGTTTATAACCAAACCTACTCTACTACCAGTTTCATCAACAGCTCGAATGAAAGAGTTCATCTCATCGACATCATTTGCCAAAAGGGTTAAATCATCAGCATAATCTAAATCAGAAATTTTCTATCTCCAGCCCATTTAAGGCCAAAATCTTTCCTTTGAAGTGAATTTCGCATAACATAATCAATAATCAAGCTAAAGAGAAAAGGAGACAAAATGCACCCTTGTCGAACACCAGAAGTAATGCTAAACCAATTGCTGCAAGCCTTACCAACTCTCACACACGACTCAGTGTTATTATAGAGAGCTTTCATTAAGTTAACTAACTTGTCTGGTATACCATATGATCTCACAATCAACCACAAATTATGACTATCAACAGAGTCGAAAGCCTTTTTGAAATCAACAAAGCTAGCAACTAAAGGTTTCTGAAACTCTAAACATTTCTCAAAAATCTACCTAAGTGAAAATATCTGATCCACACATCCCCTACCACTTCTGAATCCATATTGCTCATCACGCAATTGACTGTCAACCAGATTCTTAATTCTATTAAGTACAGTCATGGAAAGAACTTTACCTGGAAAAGAGAGTAGGCTGATACCCCTATAGTTATCACAAGAACTGCGATCACCTTTTTTGAAAATAGGGATAATGATAGCTCTGATAAAATCCTAAGGAAACATGCCTTTATCATAAAAAACAAATAAATAAACATATAAATACCCCCTCAAGCAGCTGCTTGCCACAGAGATCTGACAGGAGCCTGTCAGTTTGTATGGCATAGTAGAAGGTTTGAGAGGATGGCAGGACCTCAGCAAAAAAACAACACAAACAGCCATGCCTTACCCGGGGCTCGAACCCAGGTCCCTTAGATCAGTAGCCAAGCACTGTAACCACTCGGCAGACTGTTATAGGTGCCTATTCGTGGGGAGGGTGCTAAAGCATTTCCCTAAAAAATCTTTGAAAACTCAATATTGAAAACTGATAAAATTATTTATAGGCACAGTTCATTGTTTTGGGAAAAACTCTATGTTATTTGAAAGTGCGTATGAAAGATAACAAAGAAGTTGCAGCTTGTCAGCGGGGGCGGCGTTATTCCACGGGTTGCACTTTTTAGGGGCGGCAAATTTTCATGCAAATTAATGACCATAGCTGTAGTAAGATTAAACGGAATGAGTAAGACCTATTTTTTAGAGAAAATTTTCAGTCTGTTAAAAAATCACATTAAAATTAATTAAATTAAGCTTTCATGTCTAAGATGAGATCTGGAGAAAGGGGCGGCAGAGTCCAAGCAAGAGAATTGATTTCCATTGCAATAGAAAGTTTTCCCATCCCCATTTGATTAGAGGATTTGAAAAACTTTCTTGAAATACATGTGAAATATGCACGATTTTAATAATATTTTGCTTCCATCAGACTTACTACATTTTAAAGGGGGAGGCATGCCCCCTACTCTCGACCCTGATTGATCACAATGTCAGTTGTTTTCCCCAAACCCTTCAGTTCAATATTTTACTACCACAAGGCAGGACATAACTCGATTTGGAATATCAAACAGATAAGCATTATACATGGAACTGATATCCGTAAGGAATGACCGAAACTGCTTTTATATACAGGGTGAATCTGAAAAAGTGGGCAAAACTTTACGGGGTGGTAGAACGCAGCTATACGAGCAATATTCGTCATAGAAAGTATGGGCGGAACGCAAACGGCGAGCCGCTAGTGGCGTTGGAAATGGTATAAAAGGGTCGGTCCTCGCACCCAACGGCATTTCTACCGTGGATTGCCGAGAGGATGGCTGGTTATACTAACCACGAAATGGCGGATATGCACTTTGTGTATGGTGCGGCGGACGGGAATGCAAGTGAGGCACAGAGTATCTCCTCTCCTTCTTGTGTTCATTCTTTAAATGTGACAGTGGAAAACTACCTTTTAACTTCTCACCGCTTGCGTTCCGACCATACATTCTATGACGAATATTGCTCGTATAGCTGCGTTCTACCACCCCGTAAAGTTTTGCCCACTTTTTCTGATTCACCCTGTATAAGCAATCAAATTTCCATTTTAGTCATAATTTTTAATATCTTCAAGACGTTGCAATCCAAATTATGTGTAGAAACAAATCGTTTGAGAAAGATGCACTTGAGTATTAAAAAGTTCAAAGTTTAAATACTGGAAATTCTATCTCAGTTGCATTTTAATTCGAAGCACCAAATTTATTACTTTTCCACTAACCTTTGCTCCTTATTAATTTTTGTGGAAGGCATGGGGATTACCAAGGGAACTGTTTCATAATGCCATTCAAAGACGCAAGTCACTTGTGCATTAAATTTATTACTTGAAGTTTTACAATTATCAGTAATAGTATTAAACCTTCTTCGCCACTGCACTCCTAATGCATTATCTGAGCAATAACTAACATTTTACCATTTAGTCTTTTGTGCATTATGCTTCATTCGGATCTATAATAACTAATAATTTCGGAAACTGGCTTTAATGCTGTTTTTTTCTAAAGAGCAGCGCAAATGTACATTAAAAAATCACGATGTATCTAAATGTAAAGTGCTATATCTCTAAAAATGTACTTTATCATACACGAGTATTTACTTCTAATAAATTTTAATCTAAAAAGTATTTTAGTTTAAAATAGTATTAAGGAGAAAGGTTAACCAAGTGAACTACAAAGAAAGGCACGAAAGAACAGACGATAACGCAAATCCTTTAACTCAGCTGTTCCCCGCTGGCTGTGGGTGGCTCCGGGTGACGTTAAGGTAATATTTATTCCTCGTTCATGGTTGGGCGCATGCGCAGCGGCTTGAAGTAGGCTGCCCAACAGTGCATGGTTTTCTTTTTCCACATGGTGATGTAACTTTCGAAAGTTTTCCAACGTGCACTAGTTTCGAATATTATCGGAGAGAGGTCAATCACTATACAAACTGTCGAAATATATTTACCGTTTTTAAACAGAATTTGGCTCTTCCAATAACTAAAATACTTGATCTCTTCTCCGAAATTTCGCAATTTTTTTTCTTGTTCCATCCCGTGTAGAATTAATATTCTGTTTCTTTATCTGTAGCAATATGCGTTTTAGATTAAATAACACTTTTTTTTGTTATCCCGTTTGTATATTTGTTTGATTAAAAATTTTAATTCGCTCTTTTACTAACTTTGTAGCTACACAGAGACTTGACTGTGCCTCCCCCAAATTCCTTCTATGAGTGTCCCCTCTATCGCCCCATACTGCATTATAACAATTGTGCTGCTATCATAAAACCCGAGTTCAAGACAGCTATTAGTTCTGCAATTCAAGAATACGCTATACTTCAATGGATTTGGTTTGGGTTGTTTTACCTCTGAGCGGCACTTTTTTGCGCACCATGGGCTAAATGGCCAGGTCACATGGACCCCGAAGGATCAGAGAAGGTTGGGAGAGGGGATCCACTGGAACAGCAGTTGGGAGACATATGGTAGCGTCCCGTCAAGGCCATCCAGCGTGTCCTTTAACGTGCACAGGGTATGGCTCTCCCGCACAAGGACCCACGGCTTAATGTCCCATCCGACAGACGGCGGCCTTTCTAAGCCCATCGGTGTTCCCTACTGACAGTGGGCAGGGTGGGAAATTTTGCGGAGATAAATCTCAACGCTGACCAAGCTGGGACTCCTACTTGGGAAATGCAGATTACAAGCCTGGCGCGCTACCGACTGAGCCACCCCCACCCCTACCTCAACGGAAGAGATCAGAGTATGTATCCAATCCCGAGATACATTGAGGAAGTGAATAGGCTAGATTTTAATGAATGAAATACACATTTTTTTCATATATCGTATTGTACAACACTATTACATTTAATAAGTTGTCGATGTTGGTTCGATGTGGTTTTCGCTTGCTTCAAATGTGGACAATACAGAAGATTCACATGAAATTCAGTGTTAAAACAAATGTACGTAGCGATAGGTCGAGAGATGGATTCAGAAATGTTGACTCGTCTTTTTAGCCTCAGGACACGAAAGGATCTCTTCAAAGATGTAGAAAAGGCTTCCTCTGCTTTATTTTCTAGCATCATTGAGAATTCATTGTTGCCGATGGAATAAAGGTCCAAGTCACAAGACTCCAATGCTCAGAAAAGAATATGGAAATGGAAGAATTACATTGAAATTAATTATATGCGTATAATTTATTGAACTATGTTAGTTATTATTATGGTTATGAAAACAAAGAGTATTGAAGTACTTTGCTTATTACAATTTATATATAAATCCCTGGATAGAAAAAAATGAGAAAAGTTTTATGATAACAATGGGAACGAAGAAAAGTCTATTATGTCGCGTATGTCTCAGCTTTCGAATATGTTGAAGTACGTTAAGAGATTTGATGTGGAAGCGTAATACACGTTTTCAATAAAATTGAAAGCGAGGTTTATAGTTATAGAGAAAACTACAAACAAGGAAATTACCTTTAAAAAACTTGCATCAAAGAATGAAAAGCGACAATGCATAGCTGTTATAGTACTTTTAGTGTAAAAAGAATATTTACTCTACGATAAACGACTTTGGGTCTGTAAATGGTAGCTAGGTAGTCACTGGAAGGAGAGCTATGCACCAATCCCCTGTGATGATGCATAGAACCGGCCAGGCCTAGCACCTAATGTCCGACCCCGCCTTCTCGTGGTGCAGACCGTTAGTACCTTTCAAAAGAGATACTCTCTTGTGGAAGTGAACGGAAGGGGAGGGCTGCCAGATTAGTGTGGCATACTGATCTGGACAACTATGGCTACTTTTCTTTTTTTCTACCCTGCTGAAGACTGGTCAACCACATAGGGTCCTGGTGCTCACCATGTATTCCAACGTGAATGGAATTATGGCTCTGAGCTTGATTATGGATCCTGATTTTGCTGCACTGGTGGGATTCTGTGGCGGGAAAATCTTCCGCTGTGTTTTCTGTTTGTTTGTGGGTTGACAGCCCCAAGTGAATAGATTCACAGGATATGTTTATCAGCTGGTGGATAATCCTGAGCAGAGGTCATCGCAGTCACCTGAACTCTTTGCTTCTATTGGCATCGTCAAATTCTACGTTGGAGGAAATCTTCCAGTGTAGATGGTTTCAGCCTTTAGTAGTGGGGGAACGGGTCTTTGCCCCATGTCTGCGATTAGGGGGCTGTTTGATATTGTCGGCATTCCCTCTCTCAATAAACATAGTTTCTTTAAACATCCCACTAACCATTTTCTCTCCATAGGTAGTTGGAATGTGAGGACTCTGCACAGAGCTTTTTCTCTTGATGTCCTCACACAAGAATTCCACCATTATAATTTAGATATTCTTGGCTTGAAAGAGACCAGATGGACAGATAAAGGTCAGATTCTTAAAAATAATCTTAAATTTCTCTTTTCAGGGAGGGACGAAAATAAGCATCACCAAGGCGTGGGTCTGCTTCTCAGCAGACACGCTAGTGATGCTCTTCTAGGATATGAGTGCATTAATGAAAGCTTTCTTACAGATAAATTTCAGACAAGCATTAAAGACTTGAATGTTATCTGCTGTTATGCCCCCACTGAGGATGACGATGAGGATGAGAAGGACAGTTTTTATGGACAACTTCAGAATATTTTGAATTCTGTCAAGAAAGGAGATATTATCCTTGTTCTTGGTGACTTCAATGCCGAAGTTGGTACTGACTCTGACCTTTGGGGAGGAGTAATAAGCCCTTTTGGTATTGGTAGCTGCAATGGCAATGGACAACGTCTCCTACAGGTAAGTAAACTCAATGGATTCAGAATGACTAACACTTATTACAAACGCCGCGACATACATAAGTACACATGGGTTTCACCTGATGGGCTACATAAGAATAAGATTGATTACATATTAATTAACAGCAAATGGGCTAGTTCTGTTAGGAATACCAGGGCATATAGGGGAGCTGAAATTGAATCTGACCATTACCTTGTTAAAAGTGTCTTGCAACTTAAACTTAAAAAGTGTTGTGCTAAGGTTAAAAAATTTACTTTTAATACTGAAGCTCTGAGAGATCCAGTTATAGCCAAAGCTTACCATGATAGGTTACTTAGTCATTATGACAGTCATGGTATGCTTACTACTGAAGTTGAGGAAGAATGGGATCATTTTAAACAGGATTTTTTGGACACTAACAGTACTCTTTTAGGAAAAAAAGAGCAGAAGAGACAGAATTATCTGAGTGATAAGGCACTTGAGCTTATTTCGGAAAGAAAGAACTGCAGGAATGTCCTTAATCAATACCCTACTAGTCCTAATAGAAAGCATTACAGAGAACTTAATAAACGTGTAAAAGATCAGTTAGCTGCTGATAAGAATCTTTGGCTTGATGGTTTGGCTGACAAAGCCGAGGAAGCAGTTAGACAGCACAACAGCAGAGAGCTGTACCAGATAGTTAATGTTTTATGTGGTAGAAAACGGACACGCATACAAGGATTGAAGGATAAACAAGGTAAGGTTATAGAAGGGGAGGATTCTGTCATGGCTAGGTGGGCTGAGCATTTCAGTGATATTCTAAACAATGCGGTTAGTTTAGTTCCCATTGTTTGCAATGATGATAAATGCATTGGTGGCTTTAATGTTGGCCCTATAACACAACCTGAAGTTATTTTGGCTGTTTCTAAACTTAAACTTCATAAATCCCCAGGGGTAGATGAAATTACTGTAGAAATGCTTAGAGCTGGAAATGTTTCGGTTACCATTTGGATGACTGAAATTCTGAATATCTTTTATGATAAAGGCATGGTTCCTAAGGATTTTACCAGAGCTATTTTTATCCCTATTTTCAAAAAAGGTGATCGCAGTTCTTGTGATAACTATAGGGGTATTAGCCTACTCTCTGTTCCAGGTAAAGTTCTTTGCATGATTGTGCTTAATAGAATTAAAAATTTGGTTGACAATCAATTGCGTGATGAGCAATGTGGATTCAGAAGTGGTAGGGGATATGTGGATCAGATATTTTCACTTAGGCAGATTCTTGAGAAATGTTTAGAATTTCAGAAACCTTTGGTTGCTAGCTTTGTTGATTTCAAAAAGGCTTTCGACTCTGTTGATCGTCATAATTTGTGGTTGATTGTGAGATCATATGGTATACCAGACAAGTTAGTTAACATAATGAAAGCTCTCTATAATAACACTGAGTCGTGTGTGAGTTGCTAAGGCTTGTAGCAATTGGTTTAGCATTACTTCTGGTGTTCGACAAGGGTGCATTTTGTCTCCTTTTCTCTTTAGCTTGGTTATTGATTATGTTATGCGAAATTCACTTCAAGGGAAAGATTTTGGCGTTAAATGGATTGGAGATACGAAAATCTCTGATTTAGATAATGCTGATGATTTAGCCCTTTTGGCAAATGATGTTGATGAGATGAACTCTTTCAATCGAGCTGTTGCTGAGACTGGTAGTAGAGTAGGTTTGGTTATAAACAGAGAGAAAACTAAAGTGATGAAAATTGGTCAGGCAGGCTGTGATTCAGTTAATCTGAATGGTTGCAGTCGTGAGCAGGTGTCACAGTTTAATTACCTTGGGGGCTATGTAACAGATAATGGTGATGTGCGGCATGAGATTAACAGACGAATAGGGATTGCTGCCGGGACATTTAAGAATCTATGGAGAGTGTGGAGAAATAGGCGTATTCACCTAAAGACTAAAATTAGACTGTATAATAGTTTGGTTCTTTCTAGGGTTATTTACGGTTGTGAAACTTGGACACTTTGTAAACAAGATAACAGCAAACTAGGTTCTTTTGATTCCAGATGCTTACGCAGTATCTTGGGTATTAGGTGGTTCAACTTTGTAACTAGTGATGAAATTAGGCAAAGGAGTTTGCAACCTCCTTTAAGCAGCATATTGTGCAGAGAGAGACTCCGTTGGTTTGGCCATATTGCCCGTATGAATAATTATAGATTGGCGAATAGGGTTATGAACAGTGTGCCTAAAGGCCTCAGAAAGATGGGGAGACCTAAGATGCGGTGGGCAGACAATGTCAAACAGGACCTTGTTAGAATTGGTGTACAGTGGCCAGATGCAGTAAATGTAGCTCAGGATAGACTTGCTTGGAGAACTAAATTGCACGGTCTGGTTGGACTTCCGTAGCCCATGGCTGTATGATGATGATGATGATGATGATGATGATGATGATGAAACGACTTTGCATCATGATATTGCTTTGTAACGGGTGGTGTCTTCAAAGACGTAAAGAGAATCCATTGTATATGGGTTTTGTTTTTGAAATATATTATTTTCGTGTTTACACATCAATAATTTGATGTTTAAATCGGTGATAACCTTTATATTCATTGCAAACACATATTATATATAATATTGTTACGACAGATGAATGTGCTGCAATGAGTTTGTGATGGGCGTGTCATGAACTTGTGTGTGCGTGAGAAATAATAAACCAACGAATTAGAACATAGAACCGATCTGAAAGATAAGAAAGATAGACGTGTTGTTGAAGTTGTGAGATCCAAAAGGAGGCATATTTAAGTCTCTACACGATAGTTTAACGAATAAATGTTTTTATTAAGTGTGTGCACTGGAGATTGACTACTTTATTGGTATGGATTATATTGCTAAGCTGGTGTATAAAAAGGAAAAATATTGTCGTTTTGTGCATGGTGATCAACGGATGAAAAGAATTAGTTCTGAAAAACCAGCACACTTAGTCGCAGTTTTGTGCATAGTTATTTAATTATTTAATAGATTCTTCTGAAAGCTTATCTTTATATTAATATAGAGTTTCAAAACGGTTGGCTTTGTTTATAAATTATTTTATCCTTACTTTTGTAATAAATTGCATTGTGTGTAATTTTCATCGACCAATTTTTACTTGAATCCACGCTCTGTGCTCATCTATTTTAAATTCCAACAATAATATAAAAATAACATATTAAAAATAATTATATAATTACATGTAATAATCGGTATACTTTTATTGAAACATGTATAACATTTATTTGAGGTTTGCATGCTACTACAGTGTCAATTAATAGCTACCGGTCAAATGATTATAAGACTTCCGTAATGTAAATATTCGATTCAATTCACAACATTCGATATTTTAAAGTCAAAACTCTTCGGAAATGATTTCTGTATAGAGCAGAAATTGAAATTAACAATACTAGATGCAATTACAACATGAAGAAACTTCTCTTTCTAATGTTTAGAATCTTGCTTATTAGTTTTATGTGATGCCAACAATTCAATAATATTCACTTTAATGAATAAATTCTGCCTTATTCAAGACACTCATAGACAAAGGTTGCGAGGTCTCATTGCAGTCATGTCGTTCATTTTCATGGGCTATTTTTCAAATTATCTTGTGTGGATTAAACTATTATGAATTATAATGCATAAAAAAACCTCAAGCAGCTCTTTCCAGAGAGGAACTTTTAATTCAAAATACTAGAAGTTTGTAAGAGTGAATCCATTCCTTTCTTGGGGCTCGAACATAGGTCCTTTTGATCAGAAACCAAGTGCGCTAGCCACGAGACGGCCTCATAATGAATATATTTTTTTTAATATCTGAATCTTATAATGTTGATGCATAGCTATAATATCTGTATATTATAACGTCAATGCCTAGTTTCCATACCTGAATCATTAAAGCTATTAATCAAAGGGTGGAATCAGACAAATGCGCATTTGAATTTGTTAATGTGTAACTGAAGAGCACTGGTTCAATAAGTGACTGCATTCAGCCTCTTGGACGAACAGCAATCACCCTCAACAGCAGACAAAGGACGCGTGCAGTCATTATAGCGCACACCGGAATAATTAGGTTATCACTATTCATTGGCTTTTAAGTGTGTTGTTGTGTACCTAGTGGAAAGTGTTAAAGCTGTTTATCTAAGGATGAAATCAGACAAATACGTATTTTAATCTGTTAATATGTATCTGAGGGTAACTGGTTGAATAGGTGACTGCGTTCAGCCCTTTGGACGAACAGCAATCATCCTCAAAAGAAGACATAGAACGCGTGCAGCAATTATAGCGCACAGCGGAATAATTAAGTTATCGTTTTTGATTGGCGTTTAAGTGTGTTGTTGTGTACCTAGTGGAAAATGTTAAAGCTGTTAAACAAATGGTGGTAATCAGACAGATACGTATTTTAATCTGTTAATGTGTATCTGAGGGTCATTGGTTGAATAGGTGACTGCGTTCAGCCCTTTGGACGAAAAGCAATCCCCTCAGCAGAAGACATAGAACGCATGCAGCCATTATAGCTAACATCGGGATAGTTATGTTATCCCTTTTGATTGTCGTTTAAGTGTGTTGTTGCGTACAGTCGCTCAAAAAAGTATCCGAACACTATGGTTGATTACAGAATTAAAAAAAAATATTTTAGAAATTAATGATCTGGCAACCATCGTGTCACGTGACACGATGGTTGTCAGATCACTAACACCAGCAATGATAGTAGCGTTACAAAAGAGAATGATAAGATCACCAACTTTTAAATTAGGAACACAAACAATTAAAAACGTCTCAGAGATAAAAGTTTTAGGAATACTAATCGACGATCAATTAAAATTTTACAGGCACTTTCAAGCAGTCAGAGATCGCGTAAGTGACGTCATGTACAGCCTCTTAGGAATAGGATGTTCATATTCTTTTGAATAAGTCGGCTTTCCTTAGGAATGATAATAAAGAATCCCACATTTTCCTAATGTTATTTTTCTTCTGGTTGTCTGCAAAATGGTAGCTAGGTAGTCACTGGAAGGAGAGCTATGCACCAATCCCCTGTGATGATGCATAGAACCGGCCAGGCCTAGCACCTAATGTCCGACCCCGCCTTTTCGTGGTGCGGACCGTTAGTAACTTTCAAAAGAGATACTCTCTTGTGGAAGTGAACGGAAGGGGAGGGCTGCCAGATTAGTGTGGCCTACTGATCTGGACAACTATGGCTACTTTTCTTTTTTTTCTACCCTGCTGAGGAGTGGTCAACCACACAGGGTCCTGGTGCTGACCATATAAACCTACTGGACAGATATATGGCTCTGAGCTTGATTATGGATCCTGATTTTGCTGCACTGGTGGGCTTCTGTGGAGGGAAAATCTTCCGCTGTGTTTTCTGTTTGTTTGTGGGTTGACAGCCCCAAGTGAATAGATTCACAGGATATGTTTATCAGCTGGTGGATAATCCTGAGCAGAAGTCATCGCAGGCACCTGAACTCTTTGCTTCTATTGGCATCGTCAAATTCTACATTGGAGGAAGTCTTCCAGTGTAGATGGCTTCAGCCTTTAGTAGTGGGGGAACGGGTCTTTGCCCCATGTCTGCAATTAGGGGGCTGTTGTCGGCATTCCCTCTCTCAATAAACATAGTTTCTTTAAACATCCCACTAACCATTTTCTCTCCATAGGTAGTTGGAATGTTAGGCCTCTGCACAGAGCTTTTTCTCTTGATGTCCTCACACAAGAATTCCACCATTATAATTTAGATATTCTTGGCTTGCAAGAGACCAGATGGACAGATAAAGGTCAGATTCTTAAAAATAATCTTAAATTTCTCTTTTCAGGGAGGGACGACAATAAGCATCACCAAGGCGTGGGTCTGCTTCTCAGCAGACACGCTAGCGATGCTCTTCTAGGATATGAGTGCATTAATGAAAGGTTTCTTACAGCAAAATTTCAGACAAGCGTTAAAGACTTGAATGTTATCTGCTGTTATGCCCCCACTGAGGATGCCGATGAGGATGAGAAGGACAGGTTTTATGGACAACTTCAGGATATTTTGAATTCTGTCAAGAAAGGAGATATTACCCTTGTTCTTGGTGACTTCAATGCCAAAGTTGGTACTGACTCTGACCTTTGGGGAGGAGTAATAAGCCCTTTTGGTATTGGTAGCTGCAATGGCAATGGGCAACGTCTCCTACAGCTAAGTAAACTCAATGGAATCAGAATAACTAACACTTATTACAAACACCGCGACATACATAAGTACACATGGGTTTCACCTGATGGGCTGCATAAGAATATGATTGATTACATATTAATTAACAGCAAATGGACTAGTTCTGTTAGGAATACCAGGGCATATAGGGGAGCTGAAATTGGATCTGACCATTACCTTGTTAAAAGTGTGTTGCAACTTAAACTTAAAAAGTGTTGTGCTAGGGTTAAAAAATTTACTTTTAATACTGAAGCTCTGAAAGATCCAGTTATAGCCAAAGCTTACCATGATAGGTTACTTAGTCATTATGACAGTCATGGTTTGCTTACTACTGAAGTTGAGGAAGAATGGGATCATTTTAAACAGGCTTTTTTGGACACTAACAGTACTCTTTTAGGAAAAAAGGAGCAGAAGAGGCAGAATTATCTGAGTGCACTTGAGCTTATTTCGGAAAGAAAGAACTGCAGGAATGTCTTTAATCAATACCCTTCTAGTCCTAATAGAAAGCATTACAGAGAACTTAATAAACGTGTAAAAGATCAGTTAGCTGCTGATAAGAATCTTTGGCTTGATGGTTTGGCTGACAAAGCCGAGGAAGCAGTTAAGACAGCACAACAGCAGAGAGCTGTACCAGATAGTTAATGTTTTATGTGGTAGAAAACGGACACGCATACAAGGATTGAAGGATAAACAAGGTAAGGTTATAGAAGGGGAGGATTCTGTCATGGCTAGGTGGGCTGAGCATTTCAGCGATGTTCCAAACAATGTAGTTGGTTCTGCTCCCATTGTTTGCAGTGATGATGGATGCATTGGTGGCTTTAATGTTGGCCCTATAACACAATCTGAAGTTATTTTGGCTGTTTCTAAACTTAAACTACATAAATCCCCAGGGGTAGATGAAATTACTACCGAAATGCTTAGAGATGGGAATGTTTCGGTTACCACTTGGATGACTGAAATTCTGAATATCTTTTATGATAAAGGCATGGTTTCTAAGGATATTACCAGAGCTATTGTTATCCCTATTTTCAAAAAAGGTGATCGCAGTTCTTGTGATAACTATAGGGGTATCAGCCTACTCTCTGTTCCAGGGAAAGTTCTTTCCATGATTGTGCTTAATAGAATTAAGAATCTGGTTGACAGTCAATTGCGTGATGAGCAATGTGGATTCAGAAGTGGTAGGGGATGTGTGGATCAGATATTTTCACTTAGGCAGATTCTTGAGAAATGTTTAGAGTTTCAGTAACCTTTGATTGCTAGCTTTGTTGATTTCAAAAAGGCTTTCGACTCTGTTGATCGTCATAATTTGTGGTTGATTGTGAGATCATATGGTATACCAGACAAGTTAGTTAACATAATGAAAGCTCTCTATAATAACACTGAGTCGTAGGTGAGAGTTGGTAAGGCTTGTAGCAATTGGTTTAGCATTACTTCTGGTGTTCGACAAGGGTGCATTTTGTCTCCTTTTCTCTTTAGCTTGGTTATTGATTATGTTATGCGAAATTCACTTCAAGGGAAAGATTTTGGCCTTAAATGGGCTGGAGATACGAAAATTTCTGATTTAGATTATGCTGATGATTTAGCCCTTTTGGCAAATGATGTTGATGAGATGAACTCTTTCATTCGAGCCGTTGATGAGACTGGTAGTAGAGTAGGTTTGGTTATAAACAGAGAGAAAACTAAAGTGATGAAAATTGGTCAGGCAGGCTGTGATTCAGTTAATCTGAATGGTTGCAGTCTTGAGCAGGTGTCACAGTTTAATTATCTTAGGAGCTATGTAATACATAATGGTGATGTGCGGCATGAGATTAACAGACGAATAGGGATTGCTGCCGGGACTTTTAAGAATCTATGGAGATTGTGGAGAAATAGGCGTATACACGTAAAGACTAAAATTAGACTGTATAATAGTTTGGTTCTTTCTAGGGTTAGTTATGGTAGTGAAACTTGGACACTTTGTAAACAAGATAACAGGAAACTAGATGCTTTTGATTCCAGATGCTTACGCAGTATCTTGGGCATTAGGTGGTTCAACTTTGTAACTAATGATGAGATTAGGGAAAGGAGTTTGCAACCTCCTTTAAGCAGCATATTGTGCAGAGAGAGACTCCGTTGGTTTGGCCATGTTGCCCGTATGAATAATTATAGATTGGCGAATAGGGTTATGAACAGTGTGCCTAAAGGCCTCAGAAAGAAGGGGAGACCTAGGATGCGGTGGGCAGACAATGTCAAACAGGACCTTGTTAGAATTGGTGTGCAGTGGCCAGTTGCAGTAGATGTAGCTCAGGATAGACTAGCTTGGAGAAATAAATTGCACGGTCTGGTTGGACCTCCGTAGCCCATGGCTGCTTGAGGATGATGATGATGATGATGATGATGATGATGTAGGAGTTTTCTTTACGTTGAAGGGTGTATTTTTTTAAAGTTCGGATTTTAAATCCCCTCTTTTCGAGGTATATTAAGACATATTATTACGTGTAGTAAATGCTATACGACTTTTAGTCCTTGAGATTGATTTGAATCTGTAGTGACACACGCTTGCTCCATCGTCTTCATACCGAGGTGCAACCTCTCTCAGCCTTTCAAAACTCCCGCGTTCCACGGTCAGCTCACGTGACCAAGATAGGGAGGAATGCTGGGTTGTTTTACCTCTGAGCAGCACTTTTTTTGCACACAATGGGCTAAACACCGTTAAGCCGTGCACAAGGTATGGCCCTGTGCACGGCATAAAGTCACGATTTTACGTTCCATCTCACGGACAAGTCACCTTTCGAAGCTCATCGGTGTCCCTTACTGGCCGTGGGCAGGGCAGGGAGTTTTGCTGAGATAAATCTCAAAGCTGGCATAGCTAGGACTCGAACCTGGTAAGGAGGAGGTGAGGGCAACCTGTACAGCTGCTTTACTTATCTGAAGCTACTAAAAAAGATATACAAAATATGCAAAATGTAAAAAATATATATATAATACAAGAAAAATGGGGAAAACTACGTAAGAAAAAAATATATACTGTAACCAGCTCAAACAGACATTTATAGCATTGACATAAGTAGTAGCATAAATGAGAGTTCTGGGCCAATGTTAAAGTATAGGGAATCCCATGTTAACCCATGGGACACTTTTGGGGAGATGAGAGGCTAAACTAATTTTCAGAAGGTATTGTGTGTAAAAGACATGAAATGATGGGTTACGTTCAGAAAATGTTGTAGTTATCGTACACTTCATTGGATTATTGGGCTGTTGGGTTGTAAAAGCCAGGTAAATCGGAGAAGTCGACAAAGCCAGACAGTTTTGGGAAATTAGTTTGCAAAAATATGGAAATTCCAAATCAACAGGTAAAATGATAAAATGACGTTTTCGGGGGCTGGGAGAGAAAAATATGATGGAAAGTTGGATTTTGAAGTAATATCTGTGAATGTATGAATTTTCTTTGATCCGGTAAGGATGAGAGGGTGTGAAATGAATCCAATTTCGAAAAAATTGCAAGTAATGAAATTACGATGAAATCGTGGAACAGCCAGGATAAAAATTGCAAATTTAAGCATAACAGGTCAAATGCTTCTCAATATTTTCTAAGGCGCTAATTGTGTGTTTTTGTTGTATTGAACATTTGAAGTGATGTGGGAACTCATTTCGTTAATTCAACTGGAAACGGTGTCGGACCCGTTTCCTAGCCTAGAAACTGGGTCGAACCCTCTTAATTTTGCATCCTTATAACTCTGCTTCTAACTGAGCCACACATCTCAAATTAATGTCTTTAGATTACATTCGGGAAGCACTATATGTTTAACGTATTGGAAGCAGTCTCGACCTCTTAGTTTTTGTTTTCTGGATTCGAAACTTTAAGATTTTGTCGAATTATAACGTCCATTCTAATTGTGCTAGGATCTTGGTTTCAATTTTAATAGATGGGGTTTATCAAGTTCTATAATCTGACGAAAGAATAATCAGTCTGAAACCGTTTTCTAGCCGACAAAGTGGGTCGAACTCCTCTTAACTTTGCGGCTTCATAGCTCTGCTTCTAATAGAGCTACAGAACTCAAACTAATATCATTGGGTTCCATTCGGCAAATACTATGCGTTAAATGTATTGGAAGCGGTCTCGACTCATTATTTCAAGTTTTGCAGGTTCGGTACTTTTAGATTTTGTGTTACAATAATTTTTGTTCTAATCGAGCTAGAAGCTTGGTTTGAACATTGATAGTTATGATTTATCAAGTTCTTTAATCTGACAAAAAATAATTAGTGTTGACCGAATAAAAAAAATATATTTGACTTTAGCTAGATAAACTGCTGGGATATTTAATCCTTTGTCGCTTGTATAAAGTTGTTCTAAAGAGTTTATTACCTTAATTTTATTACAAAGGGTTTCAGACCATAGGATTTCACAGAAATTGAGTCGAGACCACTTAAATTTGAATCCCTATGTCTCCTCTTCTAACTGAGAGAGATAATAAACACAGATTATTATCATTTCTAAAGAATTACAAATTGGTACAGTTTTCAAAATATTTCTTTAGTATTTAATTTTTCTTTTGCATTTGTTTTCAGTTTAAAGTTTTGTAAATGGTATTGCCTGCTTTACCATACACATCTGATGTTCTATAATTTCCAAAAGCGTAAGTTTGAATTCCACTGATATGTCGTTTTGTGTATTCTTGGGATAAAGCAATTTTTTTAATTTGGTATACATGTATATCGTGTTTTCCGATCGAAATTCCATTTGTTGCGTATATACGATTTTTCCATCAAATAGACATTCCCGATAATCTTCGTGACTAAATTCATTTGTAACTCCATTGGCCGTTTTTTTAGTAATTGGAGCATCAATAGAATGCAATTTTGGACGTAACGTAACAACCTCTTTGATTGGAAGACCTTTTATTCGTCTTTAAATTTTCCTGGAACCATTTTATTTGATTCATTGTATAATGCATGGTTTGTGGGGTAATTTGAGAAATGAAAGTAGTCTGAGTTAAATTTCTCATATATGTCATCTGTCTGGATATCAACACAGAAGAAATCGGTATCGGTAAATAACAATTCAGCATTAAATTTTGGTTTCAGAAAATTGTAGAAGAAATTATACATGTGTAATTTACTCAACTCCAAAATCGTTACACCAATGTAATATGGTTTATCTAATATAATATTTTCGTTTTTCATATGGTGAATTACGAAATTTTCGGCAAAATTAACTCAAGAAACGTACCTAGGATTTGCAATTAATTTTTTAAGCTTTTCTTCAGTATTCACAATGTGACATTTTACTCTCTTTCTCTTATTTTCTAAACATTTGCCATATATAGCATTGTTCAGCAGTTTGAAAAAGTCTTTTTCAAGATTATTTATGGCATTAATTCGTTTTGTTGTATTAAAATCTATGTAAGGTTTCAGTCATGGTTTTTGATCAAATTGCAAGATTCTATGCACCTGTTTCACCCTCAGTCCCAGTTCCACATAGAGTTTAAGTAACCTATAGTGAACGAATATAATTTTGCTTGTCGAACAGATTTGGAATCAAGAATGACACATTACTATCAGAGAGTTCCAATTTTTCAGGAGCCAAGGAGAAATCATCGTGTAAATCGTGTAGATGTGCCGGATATTCTAGATCAACTTCGAAGAAATAACCCTTTTTGCTGTCGTCTGGAATATTAAACAGGTCAATATCATTTACCCATTTGAAATTACCAGTTAGAAGAGGTTGAGACATTGCCCAGCCATATAAATTGTTTGCATCAAAGTACATGATATAGTTTTGTGGTTTGCTTCTCTCATATGGATCTACTAAAGGATTGTTGGCCTGTGCAAATCTCTTAGACACTAAAGATATTCCTCCTCGCAGAGCTCTTTCTATGAAAAAATACATATCACCTTTTATAAGTTGCAGCTTAATTTCTGTCATTTTTAAACAGGCAGCGTAGGATAAGCCAGGAGAGCTAAAATAATGACAAGGATCAAGTTGGTAGTTATTCATACACGAATTTCTGTAGTTTTCAAATATATCTCTTAGCAGTAATACATCAATGGTTATGTACAGATCGTGATATTCCCCGAAGGTAGCAATAGAAAAGGCTTTCCAGAAAATTTGAACTATGTCGCATTGTTCATTGTTTTGGAAATTCTCTTTGGATGGAAGTGACGTTTGCAAAAACTGAGCACTCTGTTGCAAGTACTCAAATGGAAAACTTCCTTTGCTTTTCAAAAGTTCTTTCTGCGAGTCATTCAGATTATGTTGTCTGCAGTATTGACTTAGGATGTAGAAATTTTCCACATTTTTCTCCAGTGAAGAACTGGGGAACATGAATGAATCAATAAATTTAATTTGACCGAATTTAATGCATATATATTTTTCTGTAGTTTGTGGAATACAAGAAATTTTATTATCTTTAAATTTCCACAAATCTTTTACTATAAAGTGGCCATCAAATCCTTTGAGATTTTGAAACAACACTAGTATTTCAAGTGAGAATTTGTACTGAAGATTACATTTGTTGTGAAGTGTTTTCCAGTTAAGTGATCGTGGTCCCTTACTCTATCAGTTCCTAGAATTTTTACACAAATATTACAATATTTTGCTCCATTAAAAATATACCAATCAATATCAGCCATCTTAACATTTCTTTTATTCAAATCATTGATCAAATTTTCGGCTTCGATCATTTCATTCAAAAATTGTTCTTATATTTTTCCCTCTGTACATTCTGGTTTTGATCAGTTTACCTTCCGGTCCAACTATAATATATGCAAATCCTGACGGTACTAAATGCTTAGTTCGCACCCAACATGGATTATTCTCAATTCTTCTACATTTCGAAAAGCATTCGAAGTCTGCATAAATCACATATGTGTGGTTTAAACCGTTTTTAATTGTATGGAATTTCGTACTATTCGCTTCAGGAAACTTGATAGTTTGTAAAGTGTTTGATTTGCAATTATCTACGTGATTATTTAATAAATCGTCGCGAGTGAAAATTTGTTGTAGTGTTTAACTTTCACTGTTCCTTTTGTAGTTTTCAAATGTTCTGGTAAATTTACGAAAGCAGATGCTCCGACTGCATTATACTGAGACATTTGAATTTCCATAGAAATTATTTTGTCAAACACCCATCCACTTCCTTTTCGTATAAAATTTTCAAAGTCGTTGTCAATTTTCTCATAAAAATTTTTTTAGTAATTCATTGAGATAGGTAGGCAAACTTTATTTCGTTACATATCGAAAAATGTCCATATATTTCTTTCTGTCCTTCAGAATCCGTTTGCTTTTTAAATTTTATTTGTAATATGAATCTAACTTTTAGAGGCTGACTGAGTTTCTTGCGAATTATTTATTTCCATTTATTGTTATTTTTCTCCAGAAAACTTTTTATGTCTTCTCTGACATTTATTTTATCAATTTTATATGTGCGAAACGTTTTCCGAAAAGCACTGCTTTTATTTATATGATATTGATTCAGATGATGATTGTAATTGTCTTTTCTGTTAAAGCTGGAATTGCAAAATTTGCATTTTTCAAATGTGCGAGATGTGCATGCAGTTTTCATATGACGGTTCATATTGGATTGGAGAATAAATACCCCACATTTGGTACATTGAATAGTTGCGCTCATCCTTTTTTTTTATATAGAGTAGCTAAAAAATCATGGTCGAGAAATCATGGTGCGATAATGCAAAACGTCGAATATTTTGCATAATTGGAAGTTGAAATAGACATGACTGTAGTGTGTCCAAGAATAAATTTCTAAACAATATCGATGTTATTGAACATAATCTTATGTTCCTTTTTGTCAATAATATCATTTTTTAGCAAAATATCCAAAATTTCGAGAATTTTATTTACTACTTCTTAATGGTGTTTCTAGCTCGTTTAGTGGCAACCAAGATTGATAATTTTTCGCATATGTCGTCGAAACTCTTGTATAGTCCAGAACCAAACTGTTGACTTTCTATTACTGTGAGCATCATTTTAATCGACTTTAAATATTTTCGAAGTGCCTCAATGTGATTATCGATAATTCAATATTTCTCAGTAGTTCTACCAGAGCGTTTGGTTTCTGTAGCCTTATTGCCCCCCAGTTTCTGAAGATGCCCGATTGTTTGGTAAATCATTTCTTTCAGCTCAGGAATGGGGTTTCTCGCCTGTAAGATATCACTCGGAAGTTTTAGTTTATATTGGTTTAATATTTCATCTTGCAAGTTGGAATCTGGATTATAAACGAACGTTTTTTCTGGCATCTCAGTGGGCTCTTCTGGCTCTAAAGTTTTCACTACATCTTGTATGCTTTTCATGGTTTCTTCACACACAGTTTCCAGACCTTTTAACCGTTCGACCACTGGCTTGTGAAATTCTTCGAGCGTTTCCTTAACTCGTTCCTCTCCCAAAATAGTGTCTTCAATTTTCGATTTTTTAGTAGCTCGCGATTTCAAGATTTCATCTATAATAATGTGTAATTGCTTAAAATCTTTCATCTTTATTCATATACAATAATATACCCAGTGATGAAAGTCTAAAACAAGACCTCCAGGTACTTTTCTTCTTTCTTTTGGATCTGGATAGTGTCTAGCAAGTGAAACACTAATCTTGCTGCCCTGTCAAATTCCTTGTTTATTGGAATAACAGAAAAAAACTGCTGAAGTTGTGGTCTTAATACTTCGATGAATTTTTGATCTTCCAAATTGATACTATAATTTATACTAAAAGAGGGTTTTGTTGTGCAGCAGATTACCTTGCTTATATATCCATTAGAAATGCATAGATGGTAATTATCTTTGAAAATAGGTGGCGTTAGTAGGTCGAATTTTGTGTTTATCTGTATAATTGGATGAGACTGCAATATGTCTTTTTTCACTTCTTTATCACCATAGGTAAGGCAAATTACAGTATTTTTATCAACGTATAGTTTTGTAACAGCATCATTGTTTAGAATTGGGGTGACAACATTCGTAATTCGTTTTCCATTTGCATCACCATTGAAACTGTTCCCACTTGATGCAAAAAGTCCATTTTCATTCCTCAATAGAGCATTGGGTGGGTTAGGATCTAACTTTGTCAAGCCATCAACGTAACTTTTTGTTGTCGCATTTCTGTTGTGTCTCGGTTCCCCGAGGTTTCCTATTCTCTTATTGTTCGCATTAAAGACATCCTCGCCAGTTAATGCGACTTTTTCCAAATATCCCTTAGTTACAGCAGCAGAATCCGACTCGGGATCGGCAATATCAAGGATTTTTTTTTTTTTCTGTATTGAAACTATGCCCGTCGAATGCAATGCTTCGTGGAACGTAAATGCTACTACTGACATATCTTGGAGTTTCCAATAACTATATTGTGATTTCTTGTGGCACTTCTCCTCTGGGGCATTTTTTACCCTGGAGCCTTGACTTGACCTTTCCATCTATTCTGTTAAGTTGGGTTGGGTTGTTTTACCTCTGAGCGGCACTTTTTTGAATACCATGGGCTAAATGGCCAGGTCACATGGACCCCGAAGGCTCAGAGAAGATTGGGGGAGAGGACCCACTGGAACAGCTGTTGGGAGACAGATGGTAGCCACCCGTCAAGGTCATCCAGCGTTTTCTTTAACGTGCACAGGGTATGGCTCTCCCACACACGGAGCCACGGCTTAACGTCCCATCCGACGGACGGCGGCCTTTCCAAGCCCATCGGTGTCCCCTACTGACCGTGGGCAGGGCGGAGAATTTTGTGGAGAAAAATCTCAACGCTGACGCAGCTGGGACTCGAACCTGGGAACTACAGATTACGAGCCTGGCGCCCTACCGACTGAGCCACCCCCGCCCCTATTCTATTCTGTTAAGTGCATGCCTACTCAGGGGCGGACTGGTACTTTTTTTTCAGGGATGCTGCTGTAGCAGGAGAGCCTGGGATGCCATAAACATTTTAGTCTCTTCCAGATTTCAATGCTTATTTTGTGAGAGTTCGATCATGACGCTTAGAATAGGTTTTTCCCAATTCTTTCTAATTTGTGTAAAATAGCAATCATTGAAATTATCCTGCTCTTATGAGGGCCCACGTCACTTTATTATTTTGTCACTCGCCATCTTTTGATTTAGCGTGTTTGCTAACCTTTGCCAGTCATCGGCTTCCATTAGCAACAATCGCTCAATAATCAACACTGTGCATCGTCCCCAGAAGCCTGGCCTTTTGACGATCCCTAGGCTTCAAATTTTGAAGTTCTTCGCTTTCTTGAGAAGGCGGGCACCAACTTTTGCATTGGCGATCCATTACTAACTCAGGTGATCGATCAAACCCATATAACCCAGGTATCAATCAAAGGCCGGACTCTTACTAAACTGAGTGAATCTAACCCAAGCATGCAAGTGAAAAAAAAAATGAAAAAGAATAGAGGAGTATGAACACTTTACAATACGGTGAACACTTGAAGACTCAGGTGATGAGAGCTGAGCAAATTAATTAAATATTGTACCATAAAAGTTAATTTAACCCAGGAATACAAGAGGGGAAATAATTTGAAAACTGAAAGAATGGGTGTGTGTGGATACATCAAACCTCAGAGATAGGGAATTTCTTTCGAACAATGACTGAGTGGGTAACGACCCAATGCTTGTAAACTCATGGGGTGTGGATTGCTTTATTAAAAAATGGTGTTACGGCTAGTAACAGGTAAAAAAGAAGCACCAATTTTTGGCATTTCAGAAATCAAATCAACTTCACGTATTGAAGGTATAATTATATGCACTAAATGCTATTTTCAAAACTTTGCAACCTCTTTCGATTCAGTTTTTGTAATCACACATTTTTTCAACTTATTCTTTCACAAATATATATAGACTTAGAGAACACTAAGAATTTAGTGGATGACTAAACCTCAATCCGAAGCTAGAAAACAACTTAATTCACCTAATTTTCGCTTCACAGATCTCAACTTTGTTTACTTGACTCAAAGAAAGCATTAAAAATTTTCGATTTAAAAATTATATTCCTATATGCGTTTTAAAAAGTAAAAAAAAAAGTAAAGTATAAAGATTGGCGTTTTTTCTTGAGAAATGTATGATTTCCAAAAATTTTACTTCTCGAGAAATTATTTTTTTTCTCCAGAGATTTTCAAGTAAATTGTTATTTTTATAACAATAAATTATTTTAAAATATGTGTCTACATGACCTTTATTTAATACGTGACAGATTTTTTGCAATGTCATATGGGTTGGGCAATGTCATATGGGTATAATACACATACAAATGTTTTGTTTATAATAAGTATAAAAAAAACAGATTTGTATTATAATTACAGTTCTTTCTTAGTTAATAAGTTGCTTTCTTAGTAATTACAGTTTTAGTTATTTTAATAAAATATATTGAGAAAAATCAAAGAAAAATATTATTTTATTTGCAATTAGATTTTTCGGAAATATTCGAGCAAACAGGTATACTATTCCTGATTCTCGAGGATTTAAAATTGTTGAAAAATCAGAAACACTAATGCAGATGATGGTTCAATTGAAAGGAAGATAGTATATAATATTTCCGACCGTATGCTGGAGAGCCATGCATTTTCTCACAGGAGGACTGTCACGTTTTTTAACGGACGCAGCTGTACAAAGGGAGAGGGGAGAGGGGGGCATGGTGCGATAAAAAAAATTCCGTTCCTTTTTCAACATTTCAATACTTATTCTTTTCAAGGTGTATGTGAAGCTTAAAATAGGTTTTCCCCAATTCTGTGGAATTTCCGTAAAATAACAATTACTAAAAATTGTATCTTACACCTTATAAAATACATATTTTTAAATCTCTGTTAAAGATCTCTTTAACAAAAAGTTTACGCCACTGTTCCAATAACTATGATTTTCAGCGGAGAGTCATGGCTCCCTCGTTCCCTTCTCGCAGATCTGGCCCTGCAAGTATTTTGTGTGTAATCATGCACGGATCTTGGGTGAGTATATTTCTTCTTTTTTCATCATTACTATGTCAAATAATCATTACATTTCTATCTTTGCAGGCAAGAGCCACAACCCGAACCTTTATGCGGCACCCGAACTGTTTTTGTTTATCCTCAGACAGGTGTGAATGGCCAACAGTCTTGGATATACATTGTCAATTTGCAGGGTCAACCAGCGCGGCGGCAATTGGTGTTTGGCACAACGTGCATGTATGTATATTTTTTTTCTCTCTCTTCTGGAATTCCTGTTTATCTGGAATTCCTGTTATGTCTGTAGAGTTCTATCATCGGATAATTTCGCTAGCTCTAAGGCAACCGGCCAGGCCTGGCACCTAATGTCCGACCCCGCCTTCTCGTGGTGCGGACCGTTAGTAACTTTCAAAAGAGATAATCTCTTGTGGAATAGAACGGATGGGGAGGGCTGCCAGATTAGTGTGGCCTACTGATCTGGACAACTATGACTACTTTTCTTTTTTTTCTACCCTGCTGAGGAGTGGTCAACCACACAGGGTCCTGGTGCTGACCATATAAACCTACTGGACTGGACAGATATATGGCTCTGAGCTTGATTATGGATCATGATTTTGCTGCACTGGTGGGCTTCTGTGGAGGGAAAATCTTCCGCTGTGTTTTCTGTTTGTTTGTGGGTTGACAGCCCCAAGTGAATAGATTCACAGGATATGTTTATCAGCTGGTGGATAATCCTGAGCAGAAGTCATCGCAGGCACCTGAACTCTTTGCTTCTATTGGCATCGTCAAATTCTACATTGGAGGAAGTCTTCCAGTGTAGATGGCTTCAGCCTTTAGTGGTGGGAGAACGGGTCTTTGTCCCATGTCTGCGATTAGGGGGCTGTTTGATATTGTCGGCATTCCCTCTCTCAATAAACAGTTTCTTTAAACATCCCACTAACCATTTTCTCTCCATAGGTAGTTTGAATGTGAGGACTCTGCACAGGGCTTTTTCTCTTGATGTCCTCACACAAGAATTCCACCGTTATAATTTAGATATTCTCGGCATGCAAGAGACCAGATGGACAGATAAAGGTCAGATTCTTAAAAATAATCTTAAATTTCTCTTTTCAGGGAGGGACGACAATAAGCATCAGCAAGGCGTGGGTCTGCTTCTCAGCAGACACGCTAGCGATGCTCTTCTAGGATATGAGTGCATTAATGACAGGTTTCTTACAGCAAAATTTCAGACAAGAATTAAAGACTTGAATGTTATCTGCTGTTATGCCCCCACTGAGGATGAAGGATGATGAAGGATAGGTTTTATGAACAACTTCAGGATATTCTGAATTCTGTCAAGAAAGGAGATATTACCCTTGTTCTTGGTGACTTCAATGCCAAAGTTGGTACTGACTCTGACCTTTGGGGAGGAGTAATAGGCCCTTTTGGTATTGGTAGCTGCAATGGCAATGGGCAACGTCTCCTACAGGTAAGTAAACTCAATGGATTCAGAATAACTAACACTTATTACAAACACCGCGACATACATAAGTACACATGGGTTTCACCTGATGGGCTGCATAAGAATATGATTGATTACATATTAATTAACAGCAAATGGGCTAGTTCTGTTAGGAATACCAGGACATATAGGGGAGCTGAAATTGGATCTGACCATTACCTTGTTAAAAGTGTGTTGCAACTTAAACTTAAAAAGTGTTGTACTAGGGTTAAAAAATTTACTTTTAATACTGAAGGTCTGAAAGATCCAGTTATAGCCAAAGCTTACCATGATAGGTTACTTAGTCATTATGACAGTCATGGTTTGCTTACTACTGAAGTTGAGGAAGAATGGGATCATTTTAAACAGGCTTTTTTGGACACTAACAGTACTCTTTTAGGAAAAAAGGAGCAGAAGAGGCAAAATTATCTGAGTGATAAGGCACTTGAGCTTATTTCGGAAAGAAAGAACTGCAGGAATGCCCTTAATCAATACCCTACTAGTCCTAATAGAAAGCATTACAGAGACCTTAATAAACTTGTAAAGGATCAGTTAGCTGCTGATAAGAATCTTTGGCTTGATGGTTTGGCTGACAAAGCAGTTAGACAGCACAACAGCAGAGAGCTGTACCAGATAGTTAATGTTTTGTGTGGTAGAAAACGGACAGGAATACAAGGATTGAAGGATAAACATGGTAAGGTTATAGAAGGGGAGGATTCTGTCATAGCTAGGTGGGCTGAGCATTTCAGTGATGTTCTAAACAATGTAGTTAGTTCTACTCCCATTGTTTGCAATGACGATAGATGCATTGGTGGCTTTAATGTAGGCCCTATAACACAATCTGAAGTTATTTTGGCTGTTTCTAAACTTAAACTACATAAATCACCAGGGGTAGATGAAATTACTACAGAAATGCTCAGAGCTGGGAATGTTTTGGTTACCACTTGGATGACTGAAATTATGAATATCTTTTATGATAAAGGCATAGTTCCTAAGGATTTTATCAGAGCTATTGTTATCCCTATTTTCAAAAAAGCTGATCGCAGTTCTTGTGATAACTATAGGGGTATCAGCCTACTCTCTGTTCCAGGTAAAGTTCTTTCCATGATTGTGCTTAATAGAATTAAGAATCTGGTTGACAGTCAATTGCGTGATGAGCAATGTGGATTCAGAAGTGGTAGGGGATGTGTGGATCAGATATTTTCACTTAGGCAGATTCTTGAGAAATGTTTAGAGTTTCAGAAACCTTTGGTTGCTAGCTTTGTTGATTTCAAAAAGGCATTCGACTCTGTTGATCGTCATAATTTGTGGTTGATTGTGATATCATATGGTATACCAGACAAGTTAGTTACCATTATGAAAGCTCTCTATAATAACACTGAGTCGTGTGTGAGAGTTGGTAAGGCTTGTAGCAATTGGATTAGCATTACTTTTGGTGTTCGACAAGGGTGCATTTTGTCTCCTTTTCTCTTTAACCTGGTTATTGATTATGTTATGCGAAATTCACTTCAAGGGAAAGATTTTGGCCTTAAATGGGCTGGAGATACGAAAATTTCTGATTTAGATTATGCTAATGATTTAGCCCTTTTGGCAAATGATGTTGATGAGATGAACTCTTTCATTCGAGCTGTTGATGAGACTGGTAGTAGAGTAGGTTTGGTTATAAACAGAGAGAAAACTAAAGTGATGAAAATTGGTCAGGCAGGCTGTGATTCAGTTAATCTGAATGGTTGCAGTCTTGAGCAGGTGTCACAGTTTAATTATCTTGGGAGCTATGTAACAGATAATGGTGATGTGCGGCATGAGATTAACAGACGAATAGGGATTGCTGCCGGGACTTTTAAGAACCTATGGAGAGTGTGGAGAAATAGGCGTATACACCTAAAGACTAAAATTAGACTGTATAATAGTTTGGTTCTTTCTAGGGTTAGTTATGGTAGTGAAACTTGGACACTTTGTAAACAAGATAACAGGAAACTAAATGCTTTTGATTCCAGATGCTTACGCAGTATCTTGGGCATTAGGTGGTTCAACTTTGTAACTAATGATGAGATTAGGCAAAGGAGTTTGCAACCTCCTTTAAGCAGCATATTGTGCAGAGAGAGACTCCGTTGGTTTGGCCATGTTGCCCGTATGAATAATTATAGATTGGCGAATAGGGTTAGGAACAGTGTGCCTAAAGGCCTCAGAAAGAAGGGGAGACCTAGGATGCGGTGGGCAGACAATGTCAAACAGGACCTTATTAGAATTGGTGTGCAGTGGCCAGATGCAGTAGATGTAGCTCAGGATAGACTTGCTTGGAGAACTAAATTGCACGGTCTGATTGGACCTCTGTAGCCCATGGCTGCTTGAGGATGATGATGATGATGACATGGCGGGAATCGAACCCGCAACTCTCTAGATATATGTCAGAGCGCTCTACCGTTAAACCACGAGGCAAACGCTAAAATATTCCAGAATAAGACCTACAAATCTTTCACTGAGGTGTGGCGAACCTTGCGCTCTCTATACTTCAGGAGAGGCAACTTTTCCAATTGTTACTAATGATTTAGATGTTAATGAGGAGGTTAATCACGCTTAACCGTTTATTATTAAAAATCCATCCATAATAAATATACAGATTACCTATAGAAATAGACTTCAATAATTATTACAAACCTCTCCTGAAGTTTAGAAGCGCTCTGACATGTATCTAGAGTGTTGCGGGTTCGATTCCCACTGTGGCAGCGATAATTTTTTTCAGATGTTTGTACAAATTATTGAAGTCTAGTAACTATTGAATTCGTTAGACAGCTTCTTCTGATCGAAATTTAGGTAATGTAAGGGTTTTGTCCCCCAAACTATTTCCCTCCCTAAAAAAAAAACCCGAAACCGATTAAAAATAAAATTTCTAATAAGATCCATAGGAGTCACTGGTTCAGCATCAGCAACCTTGATTTCCCTCAAAAAAAAAAAAAGAAAACGGGGATAGAAGTTTTAAATAATAAGAGCTAGGATCGCTAAAGTCAGTATATAGGTATATAGCTTCCTACATTCTCAAGGGGAGAGCTCTCCATTTCCTCTGAAAATGCTAGTAACCGTAACGGAGGCCAAAAAATGTTAAAATTATATATTTTTGGCATAATTTTTAGAAATTGTTCAAGAGACACTAGTTTTTCTGCTGAGGTCCTGCCATCCTCACAGACCTTCTACTATTATATATAAACTGACAGACTCCTATCACACCTCTGTGGGAAACAGCTGCTTGAGGGGATATTTATTGCATTCATCATTAAAAAGAAGGGAAAATTTTTATACCAGAGCAGCGTTCCTGCTCGATTTTGCCACCCCTTTCACTCGGACAGCTTACCACCCCCTCCCCCGTTCTTATTTTTTCTCTATCCTGGTCTTGGTTGGCTTCATCTTATCACTATTTACATCAAGACAAAGTTTTGGACACCCCAAATTTTACTCAACCTTTTGAGGCAATGAATCGACTTTGTCAGGCTTGCATTAATGCTAGAGGAGATCACGTCCTACATTGACCATATGCCACCTTTTTTCATCCTCATTCCCTTTAGTTTTCTGGATGTTTGGTATATATATATATGTATCAGTTTGACTAAAATTTTCATGACTTTTCACAATTTTTTCTGTATTTTATGGAATTTGATTTAATTTATGAAATTTTATTTCGAAATATGCGCATTTTAGAGAGTTCAAGACCCGAGCATTGTCGGGTAAATCTGCTAGTGTGCATTTGGTTTTAACTGATGTACATTTTGTTGCATAAAATTGGTCGTACTGTGAAAAAAGCTTATGAATTATCTAAAGCGTAGTATACATATATATCATGATCATATATGCTCAGGGCCGGATCAAGGGTGGGTGGTTTATCTCCGCAAAACTCCCAAACCTGCCCACGGTCAGTAGGGGAACAATGATGGGCTTGGAAAGGCCACCAACTGTCGGATGGGACGTTAAGCCGTGGCTCGTATGTCGGAGATACCTGTGCACGTTAAAGAACACACTGGACGGTCTTCATGGGAGGCTACCATATATCTCCTAACAGCTGTTTCAGTGGATCACCTTCCCCAACCTTCTCTGAGCCCTCGAGGTCCTTGTGACCTAGTCATTAGCCCATTGTGCGCAAAAAAAGTGCCGCCAAGAGATGAAACAACCCAACGTAACTCTAGAGTGGGAGGAGCAAGGGAGCCATTCCTCATCCCATTGAGAATGACAGTATGGGTAAATAGAAGCAAAAAATTATTAAACTTATGCAAGCCCGGATCTAGTAAAAATTCGAAGGGTTGGGGACGAAAAAATATAAAGGGGCAAGAGCAGTATAAATTATAAATAAAATTTTCCAGGTGTTAAAAAAACTCGAAAATTGCTTCAAATATAAATAAGTTCAATAATTTTTTTGCCTCTATTACCCTTGCTACCATTCTGAAAAGAGGTGGGGGGGGGGGGGAGGAGTATATCCTGCAATGGAAATCCAGTCTGTTGGTCCCCAACCTTTTACTTTTTTCCGGCTCGATTCAGTTATTAACGTAACAGAAACCATCATCTTGGTATCAATCACACTTGGTAACATACACATTGATGGTTCAAAACTCGATTCTTGGCGTTCAAATATTTACTAAATATTGGGATGGAAATTGGCTCAGTAGGTAGCATGCCAGATTCGTAGCTTGATGTTCTAAGGTGTGATTCCCATGTGCTTACATTGATGTTTTCTCCACTGACCTCTACTCTCTCTCGGTAAGAAAAAGAGACGGAAGAGGGAAGCTCAGTTGTCTCCTCCGTTTCTTTTTCGTCAGACTCGTAATCTGCAATTCCCAGGTGGAGCAGCATTGAGATTTTATCTCCGCAAAACTTCCCCCCTTGTCCTTGTCAGTAAGGTAGTAGGGTACATCGATGCGTTTGGAAATGCCGCCATCTATCGGATGGGTTGCTATGCCGTGGCTCCGTGTATAGGAGAGCCATACCTTGTGCACCTTAAAGAACATGCTGAATGGCTTTTATGTGGGACTAATATCAATGTCCTAACAGCTGTCCAGTGGGTCCCCTTCCCCCAATCTTCTCTGAGCTCTTCGGGTCCTTGTGACCTAGCCATTTAGACCGTTGTGTGCAAAAAAAAAAAGCGCTCAGAGGTAAAACAACCCAACCCACTTCATAACAGTTATTTTCTCGATACATTTCCAGAAACTAGTATAGTTCCTGATGATGAGTTTGTACTTAAAATATTTTACTTTTTTCTTTAGCTCTCCAGATGCTGCTTGCTCAAGAGTATCTGCTCCAGCTGGTCATAAAGCAATCTGTAAGCAGCATTACAAACAGATAGTGCTCACCACCGTAGACTCCACTGGGAAGGCCCTCAAGAGAGAATCTTTCTTCGTGCCAAATTGCTGCAATTGCGAAATCTTCCGAGATAATTAGTAAATGTATCTGGACAAAATGTCCTCAAATGTTTTTGTGAATGACATTTTAACAGAAATCTTGCCAATTGAATGTGTCTCTTATTGAAATAAAGTTTAAAAAATTCACAATAGTGCAAATCAGAATTTGTGAATACTCCAGGGTTATTTATTGTTGACAGGAATATTGTCATAAAAGATTTGAGTCAAGAAAAAGTGGGTTGAATTTTTATTCATATGAAAAAAATCGATCGCTGACAATCGAACTCACAACTCTCTAGATATATGACAGAGCGCTCTAACCACTTAAACCACGCATCAGAGTACAAAGAATTTCAGGATATGATCTACACAAATCTTTCACTGAGCTGTGGGCGACCATGCGCCACCTATACTTTAGGAGAGGCAACTTATTTCCAATTGTTGCTAATGATTGTTTTCTCAGTGATCCAGGTAACCAGGATCTACCAAAATTGTTGAAAGGGATCGAAAATTTTTTACAAGGTTTTGCTACAGTACACTCAAGAAATAATATTAAAAAAAAATTATTTCCCTCGGAGGGGTTTTAAAATATACCGTCCCTTTTACGTCACTAGCTTTAACCCTTTTATGAACTTTTTTTAATACTTCTCAGGCAGTGCCAACCAGGCATCCGGCCAGGGCACAAATTAAACCTATTCTGGTTCGATTCCTTTCCATTCTGGTTGATATTAATCGGTCGCAATTTTAATTATTACATGTTTTTTATTATTAATTGCAGAAATAAATCAATTATTATATGGTCTTTTTTATTACTAATGAAACAAACTATTCGATAAATTTCAAAATAGCTCTTGTTTCCATAACTTCCTTGTCCAGGGCACAAAATTGTCTAGGCACGACTCGGATATTTATACATAGGTTAATCGGAAATAACGCCCAAAAGTTTTTTGCAGAACAATAACTATTCTACGACGTTGTTACCTGCAGAATGCATAGGTACACCGAAGAGCTAATACATTATGACCAGCGTGTCTTTATGCAAATCGAAGCAACTGCAGGTAATATGACGCCTGTGAATATGTATATGACGCGTGTAAAGGTCATAAAATGGATAAATAGCACCTGATGCTGAGCTCCATTAATCAGTGTTATTCTTGTTCTTCAGATGGGAAAGACAACGGACTTAAGTGAGTTTGACAAAGGCCAAATTGTAATGGCCAGACGACTGGGTCAGAACATTTCCGAGACGGTAAGGCTTGTGGGTGCTCATGGTCAGCCGTGGTTAGCACCTTTAAAAAGTGGTCCAGAGGGAGAAACCATGAACAGCTGGTAAGGTGTGGGCCGACAATAGCTCATCAATGCTAGAGGTGAGCGAAGGCTATCCTCTATGGTACAAGCCAACAGAAGAGATATTGTGGCGGATCTCGTTCGTAATTTGAATGCTGGTGATGGGAGTAATGTGTCACAACACAGAGTACATTGAATCCTGTTGAAATTGGGGCTGCAGCTGCAGGCCGCTCTCAGTGCCCATGCTAACCTCGGTTCACCATCGAAACCGCCTACAATGGGCATGCAAACATCAAAATTGGACCTTGAATGATTGGAAGAAGATCGCCTGGTCCGATGAATCTCGTTTTTTGTTGCACCACGTGGATGGCCAGGTATATGTGCATCGTTTTCCAGGGGAAGTGTTGGTACCAGGATGAACCATGGGATGAAAACAAGCCAGTGGAGGAAGTGAAATGCTTTGGGCAATGTTCTGCAGGGAAACCCTGGGTCCAGTCATTCATGTGCAGGAAACTATGACGTCTACCACCTAACTAAACATCATTGCAGATGTGGTACATCTTTTCATGGCAAAGTTAAAACCCTCTAGTAGTGCCTTATTTCAGCAGGATAATGCGTCATGGAACACTGCCCGGATTGTTCGAGAATGGTTCATGGTACATGAGGAACACTTCCAGGTATTGCCTTGGCCTGCAATTCCCCAGACATCAACCTAATCGAACATCCGTGATTTGTGTTGGGACAGCATATCCGATCGGCAGCGGCTCAACCACGTAACTTGCAAGAGTTAAAAGAGGGATATATTTTCCTATACTCCCTCTCTGCAGAGAGGAAATATAGGAGAAAAAGGAGATAATATACACAGAGAAGAGAATCTGTTAGAGTTGAACTTCAGTAGATTGGATGAACGCCATCATTGAGTTAAAGATATCCCAATGAAATTTTCCATTAGGCCAGAAATTTACCAAGTTTCGTAAAGTCGGCGGATAATTAGTGGAATAAAAGTACTTTGAGAAGAGGAAGTTTCTAGCTTGTAGAAATTTTCTGCAGTGCATCACAAAACATTTTATAACCTCTCTTCTACCGCGCCATTGGCATAGAGGAGTAGAGCATTTTTTAAACAGGTACAAGGTGCTCTACAGTAGACAGACACCTGATCTAAGTCTCAGGATAGAGACTTGATCTCTTCTGTTTACTTTTTTAAGGGGATGGACCGTTTTTCTCGGTTGTTGTCTGTCATAGTAAATTCCAGTCAATCTTTTCTTGGTATTTTAACGATTGTAATACCAAGAAAAGAAAGAAGAGAAGTTATCTATAAGAACCCTGAAGTCCTGTGGTGGAGCTCAAACACAGCTAGCAATATTTGATTGTTAATCTATCATTTTTAACCCTACCTGATATTTTTCTTGCTCCAATCAAATACATAACGACCAAACACTCTTCTAAATATACAAGAATTGCCAATTGCCAGATGTAGAATCAAACTCAACTTATCTATCGTTTTAAGCACAAACATTTCTATCTCTTTCGATGGAACTTCTAAATGACCCGGGGTGGGCACATTTATTAACAATAACAGTTACACAGAATTTTTTTAATCTGCCTAGAATCGCATTGGATTATAATAGTAATTTTTAAAAATTTGTGATTTGATTCTATTTATAGAATAACCTTAGTTTAAAATTTTTTTCCGTAAATTTTATTCAGTTATAAATAATCACCACTCTTTTCATTTTTCAGATTCAAATTTGCAGACTAAATCTACAGTGAAATAATTTACTTTTACGGAAATTTAGTTCCGATTTGATTTAATTTTGAGATCAATAAACTGAATAAGAATTAACAAAAATTAAGAAAACTTAATTAATAATAAAAACTCTTCTCTATCTAAGTGACTCGTAACTGCTTCTTAAACTTATTTCAAACTGAATTAAAATTTTGCTAAAATCTTTCATATATAAAATGAATTAGAATAGCAGCTTTTAAAAAAATTTTAAACGATATTTATGAGCATGAAAAAATATGAGAAATTTGTTAAAACTTTTTTGATACTTCTTAAAATACGCATACAAAGTTTAATTTAATTAATCAACTGTTTGGACTAAATTTCAACATCTTTGCTAATATAATGATCACTTTTCAAAAGACAGACTTCGGAAATGAATTTCATCATCATCATCATCCTCAAGCAGCCATGGGCTACGGAGGTCCAACCAGACCGTGCAATTTAGTTCTCCAAGCAAGTCTATCCTGAGCTACATCTACTGCATCTGGCCACTGCACACCAATTCTAACAAGGTCCTGTTTGACATTGTCTGCCCACCGCATCCTAGGTCTCCCCTTCTTTCTGAGGCCTTTAGGCACACTGTTCATAACCCATTCGCCAATCTATAATTATTCATACGGGCAACATGGCCAAACCAACGGAGTCTCTCTCTGCACAATATGCTGCTTAAAGGAGGTTGCAAACTCTTTTGCCTAATCTCATCATTAGTTACAAAGTTGAACCACCTAATGCCCAAGATACTGCGTAAGCATCTGGAATCAAAAGCATCTAGTTTCCTGTTATCTTGTTTACAAAGTGTCTAAGTTTCACTACCGTAACTAACCCTAGAAAGAACCAAACTATTATACAGTCTAATTTTAGTCTTTAGGTGTATACGCCTATTTCTCCACACTCTCCATAGGTTCTTAAAAGTCCCGGCAGCAATCCCTATTTGTCTGTTAAACTCATGCCGCACATCACCATTATCTGTTACATAGCTCCCAAGATAATTAAACTGTGACAACTGCTCAAGACTGCAACCATTCAGAATAACTGAATCACAACCTGCCTGACCAAATTTCATCACTTTAGTTTTCTCTCTGTTTATAACCAAACCTACTCTACTACCAGTCTCATCAACAGATCGAATGAAAGAGTTCATCTCATCAACATCATTTGCCAAAAGGACTAAATCATCAGCATAATCTAAATCAGAAATTTTCGTATTTCCAGCCCATTTAAGGCCAAAATCTTTCCCTGGAAGTGAATTTCGCATAATATAATCAATAACCAAGCTAAAGAGAAAAGGAGACAAAATGCACCCTTGTCGAACACCAGAAGTAATGTTAAACCAATTGCTAGAAGCTTTACCAACTCTCACACACGACTCAGTGTTATTATAGAGAGCTTTCATAATGTTAACTAACTTGTCAGGTATACCATATGATCTCACAATCAACCACAAATTATGACGATCAACAGAGTCGAAAGCCTTTTTGAAATCAACAAAGTTAGCAACCAAAGGTTTCTGAAACTCTAAACATTTCTCAAGAATCTGCCTAAGTGAAAATATCTGATCCACACATCCCCTACCACTTCTGAATCCACATTGCTCATCACGCAATTGACTGTCAACCAGATTCTTAATTCTATTAAGCACAATCATGGAAAGAACTATACCTGGAACAGAGAGTAGGCTGATACCCCTATAGTTATCACAAGAACTGCGATCACCTTTTTTGAAAATAGGGATAACAATAGCTCTGGTAAAATCCTTAGGAACCATGCCTTTCTCATAAAAGATATTCAGAATTTCAGTCATCCAAGTGGTAACCAAAACATTCCCAGCTCTAAGCATTTCCGTAGTAATTTCATCTACCCCTGGGGATTTATGAAGTTTAAGTTTAGAAATAGCCAAAAGAACTTCAGATTGTGTTATAGGGCCAAAATTAAAGCCACCAATGCATCTATCATCATTGCAAACAATGGGAGTAGAACTAACTACATTGTTTAAAACATCACTGAAATGCTCAGCCCACCTAGCCATGACAGAATCCTCCCCTTCTATAACCTTACCTTGTTTATCCTTCAATCCTTGTATGCCTGTCCGTTTTCTACCACACAAAACATTAACTATATGGTACAGCTCTCTGCTGTTGTGCTGTCTAACTGCTTCCTCGGCTTTGTCAGCCAAACCATCAAGCCAAAAATTCTTATCGGCAGCTAACTGATCCTTTACAAGTTTATTAAGGTCTCTGTAATGCTTTCTATTAGGACTAGTAGGGTATTGATTAAGGGCATTCCTGCAGTTCTTTCTTTCCGAAATAAGCTCAAGTGCCTTATCACTCAGATAATTTTGCCTCTTCTGCTCCTTTTTTCCTAAAAGAGTACTGTTAGTATCCAAAAAAGCCTGTTTAAAATGATCCCATTCTTCCTCAACTTCAATAGTAAGCAAACCATGACTGTCATAATGACTAAGTAACCTATCATGGTAAGCTTTGGCTATAACTGGATCTTTCAGAGCTTCAGTATTAAAAGTAAATTTTTTAACCCTAGCACAACACTTTTTAAATTTAAGTTGCAACACACTTTTAACAAGGTAATGGTCAGATCCAATTTCAGCTCCCCTATATGCCCTGGTATTCCTAACAGAACTAGCCGATTTGCTGTTAATTAATATGTAATCAATCATATTCTTATGCAGCCCATCAGGTGAATCCCATGTGTTCTTATGTATGTCGTGGTGTTTGTAATTTCTGAAATGTATACGTCACTTAAGCTTTAAATTATTAAATGTGGTTACATCATATTTAATATTCGGACACACCAATAAACACTAAATAGCAGGTGTGTGTGTGTGGGGTGGGGGTAGCTCAATAGATGGATAGGGTGAAAGAGTATGATCCTTTAAAAATTCATGCACTTACATTCAAAATATTAGTAAGGGCAATAGAGACAAAAAATATTAAACACATTTCTATTTCATGTGTCTTTCAAGGAATATTTTAAAGCCCTGTATAAAGGAGGGGAAATTTTTACAATGCATTGGAAATCCGGTCTCACCTACCCCACTTTACATTTACCCGGTTCGATTATTTCCTCCCTTTACCTCATTGGATTTTTTTTCTACATTCGATCATGTTCAACGGCATTTTTTCTATAATTGATTCTGACTGTTAAACAGTTATGGACCTTCCACAATTTAAGAGCGAATATTTATTGTGGGAAATTTTAACAAAATCGGAAATATTTATTTTGTCAGATTGCTAAAAAGTATCTAATTTTATTCAAAATATGTTTGTTAGTGATTTCAAGTGAAATCGTTATTATTAAGTTTCAATTAATTTCTGTATATATTCTTTTGAGTTGCTATTGTTGGCTTGTTTCATCTTTGAGCGGCACTTTTTTTGCACACCATGGGTTAAATATCCAGGTCACAAGCACCCCTAAAGCTCAGAGAAGGTTGAGGGAGGAGACCCACTGGAACAGCTGTTGGGAGAAATATGGTAGACTCCCTTCAAGACCATCCATCACGTTCTTTAGCATTTACAGGGTATAACGCTCCACATAACGGATTGCGGCCTTTCCAAGGCCATCGGTGTCCCCTACTGAAGGTGGGCAGAGTGGGGAGCTTTGCCGAAATAAATCTTAACGCTGACCCAGCTGGGACTCGAACCTGGGAACTGCAGATTACGAACTCAGCACGCTAACGACTGAGCCACCCTCACCCCAGCTACTCTTACGGACGTTCTACAATATAAGAGCAGATGTGCTGTAGGAAATTTTAAGAAAATCATGAATGTTCATTCCACCACTCCCACTCCATTCTCCCACTCGATTTAAGATTACTAAATTATATATTAACTTTATTGAAACTGTTCAAAATATGTTAGTGATTTAAAATGAAATTTTATTTATCAAGTTATCTATAAATATCCATACATACTGTGAATAGGATTATGAACAGTATGCCTAAAGGCCTCAGAAAGAGGGGAAGACCATAGACAATGTGAAATGGGACCTTGTTATAATTGGTGTGCAGATGTAGCTCTGGACAGATATGCTTAGCGGAACTAAATTGCACTCTCTGGTTGAACCTCCATAGCCCATAGCTGCCTGAGGATGATGAAATTAACATAGAATTTTTGACATCATTGCTCAACTCAAAGCCAACATCAGAAATCCAGCAGAGACAGATTTTGTTGTCTCTGAAAGGTAATTTTCTATTCACAATTGTCTAAATTTTGTGTAGTTTTCTATTACATTATTCAGAAAATTCCTGTACTATAGTTAGTTTCATTGGAAAGGTTTTGTTACATATTTCCTAAATCTAATTTTCCCATTTCTGTGCATCAAAAATGTCTTTAAATAACTATTTACTTGCAAATACGTCTTGCATATTTTTCAACAATGTCGCTTCTAATAATCATGCTTTAAAGAATGATTATTAAATGATTTTTTTGGAAGTGAGCTTTTTGTGCAAGTTTCGCTTTTTCGTGTGTTAAAGAATGATCATTAAATGGTTTTTTGTGGAAATGAGCTTTTTGTGTACGAATCGCTTCTCCTTCGTGTGTTAAACAATGTTATTAAAAATTTTTTGTGGGAATGAGTTTTTCGTGCAAATTTTGCTTTTCTTTCATTGTTAAATAATGATAATTAAATGTGTTTTATGGAAATGAGCTTTTTTGCATGTTTCGCATATATCTATTATATATATATATGTATTACATATGTCTTTCGTGTACTAAAGAATGATAATTAAATGTTTTTTGTGTAAATGAGCTTTTTGTGTGAATTTCGGTTCACTTTCGTATGTGTCCGATATTCGTGTAGATTGCAGTAATTCCTTATTTGAAAATTCTCTTTTGAGTATACACTACACAGTCGCATCAGAATAATATGACAACTTACCATAATATATGTATGGTAGGTGGTCATATTATTCTGATACAACTGTGTATATTGCAAAAAGGTTCCGGACACTTTCATGTTAAGTGAACGAATAGCCACATTCAAATATACCTAACTTGGAAAATAAGCTTTTTGTGGAAAAAGTCCCCAGAAATAAATTGAAGATCTTGATCAGAATTCTCTATATATCTATTTTCTATAATATTAATCTAATACTTAAAGAGTATGGAAGCTGAAATAGTTAGGTGAAACTTGCTTGTTTTCAAAATTACTTCAAAATGTTAAATCACAACTATTATAAATAGCTGTTTGCAATATAAATGCGATATTTGAATTTTGTGTAAGGATTTTTGAATTTTTCATCAATTTTGGGGGGAAATGTTTTGGAAGTGTGGTGCATAACATTTGTTGTTAAATATTTTAGCTTCCATATCTCTTTAAATATTAGATTAATATTACAAAAAAAGAAATTTAGAGAACTCTGACTGAGATCTTCGTTTTATATCTAGTGACTTTTTGCTGTAAAATGCTTACTTTAAAAGTTAGATAGATTTGAATGTGGCTAAATTGAAATGAATGTACACGTAACACAAAAGTGTTCGGACACTTTTTGCAATACGGTGTATAACCTATATGCGTTTTTCTTTGTATCCATCAGAAAACACCACCTAATGTTACACATATTAAAATGTGTGATACATTAATAGTTATTTATCATATATCATATAAGAATGAGCTATCCAATGTGTCCATCAGAAAATGACTCTTAAGAAGAGTTTGCCAGGGAAATTTCATTTTATATATAACGCATATATCTACTTTTCTCCTGAGTGTGTCAGGAAATTACTCCAAAGTGCAGACAAATTTTGAATTACCTATTTCACATATATGTGGTTTTGACCTTGTGTAGGTCAGAAAATGTTTCTTAAATGGGGAATTGTCTTCAAATTTCTTATTACACATATCACATACCCTTGGTTTTTCCCTCTGTGTCAGAAAATGCATAATGAGTTTGGACTTCCATGTAAATTTCTTATTTCATATTTAGAGTACTTGAGGGTTTTCCCCTGTATATATCAGAATATGCCTCCTAAGGGTGCCCTTCTTTGCAAATGCCCTTTTACACATTTCACCTCCATGTGCCTTTTCCACTGTATAAGTCACACCATGTCTCCGAAGTACAGATTTCTCTACAAAGACCTTTTAACATACGAACCTCTCAGAAACCAAATTGATCAACACTTTTTGTAAATTTCGCAATTTTAGTACCTGAGCACATTGTTTTTATGTATTATTACATCTTGTAATATAAAACCTATATCGTAATATTACACTACGTAATATTTCTTTGCTCGTATCTTTCAAGCAAAGTTTTAAAATTAAATCATAGAGAATCTTTTATTTTCTTCACCTTTTTTTTATGGAGTTCATCAGTTTGGCTTCTGAGAGGATATTTCAGATGTGTGGTTTTTGTCCTGTGTGTGTCAGAAAATGACTCCTAAGATGACATTTCGGTGAAAATTTCTTATTATCTATTTCACCTACATGCATTTCCCCCCCTGTGTGTCAAAAAATACTTCTTAACTATAGACCTATTGGGAAATTTTTATTGCATATTTCACACAATGTGGTTTTTTCCCCTGTGTGTCAGTAAATGGATCTTCAGTGTAGACTTATCTGCAAATTTCTTTTTGCATATTTCACATACATCCTGTGTGTGTCAGAAAATGTGTCCTAAGGCTAGACTTCAGGAAAAATTTCTTATAACATATTTCACATACATACAGTTTTTCCCTTGTGTGTCAGAAAATGTGTCTTAAGATGAGACTTCAGGGAAAATTTCTTATTACATATTTCACATACATGCAGTTTTTCCCCTGTGTGTGTAAGAAAATGTGTCCTAAGGTTAGATTTCAGGGAAAATTTCTTATTACATATTTCACATACATGCAGTTTTTCCCCTGTGTGTGTCAGAAAATGTGTCTTAAGAGGAGACTTCAGGGAAAATTTCTTACTACATATTTCACATACATGCACTTTTTCCCCTGTGTGTGTCAGAAAATGTGTCCTAAGATTAGACTTCTGTGAAAATTTCTTATTACATATTTCACATACATGCAGTTTTTCCCCTTTGTATGTCAGAAAATGTGTTCTAAGGCTAGACTTCAGGGAAAATTTTTTATTACATATTTCACATACATGCAGTTTTTTCCCTGTGTGTCAGAAAATGTGTTCTAAGGCTAGACTTCAGGGAAAATTTTTTATTACATATTTCACATACATGTGGTTTTTCCCCTGTGTGTGTCAGAAAATGTGTCCTAAGGTTACACTTCCGGGAAAATTTCTTATTGCATATTTCACATACATGTGGTTTTTCCCCTGTGTGTGTCAGAAAATGTCTCCTAAGAAGAGACTTCAGGGAAAATTTCTTATTACATATTTCACATACATGTGGTTTTTCCCCTTTGTGTGTCAGAAAATGTGTCCTAAGGTTACACTTCCGGGAAAATTTCTTATTACATATTTCACATACATGTGGTTTTTCCCCTGTGTGTGTCAGAAAATGTCTCCTAAGAAGAGACTTCAGGGAAAATTTCTTATTACATATTTCACATACATGTGGTTTTTCCCCTTTGTGTGTCAGAAAATGTGTCCTAAGGTTAGACTTCCGGGAAAATTTCTTATTACATATTTCACATACATGTGGTTTTTCCCCTGTGTGTGTCAGAAAATGTATTCTAAGGCTAGACTTCCGGAAAAATTTCTTATTACATATTTCACATACATGTGGTTTTTCCCCTGTGTGTCAGAAAATGTGTTCTAAGGTTGGACTTCACGGAAAATTTCTTATTACATATTTCACATACATGCAGTTTTTCCCCTGTGTGTGTCAGAAAATGTCTCCTAAGATTAGACTTCAGGGAAAATTTCTTATTACATATTTCACATACATTTGGTTTTTCCCCTTTGTGTGTCAGAAAATGTGTCTTAAGGCTAGACTTGTCGAAAAATTTCTTATTACATATTTCACATACATGTGGTTTTTCCCCTGTGTGTGTCAGAAAATGTCTCCTAAGAGACTTCAGGGAAAATTTCTTATTACATATTTCACATACATGTGGTTTTTCCCCTTTGTGTGTCAGAAAATGTGTCCTAAGGTTAGACTTCCGGGAAAATTTCTTATTACATATTTCACATACATGTGGTTTTTCCCCTGTGTGTGTCAGAAAATGTATTCTAAGGCTAGACTTCCGGGAAAATTTCTTATTACATATTTCACATACATGTGGTTTTTCCCCTGTGTGTGTCAGAAAATGTGTTCTAAGGTTGGACTTCACGGAAAATTTCTTATTACATATTTCACATACATGCAGTTTTTCCCCTGTGTGTGTCAGAAAATGTCTCCTAAGATTAGACTTCAGGGAAAATTTCTTATTACATATTTCACATACATTTGGTTTTTCCCCTTTGTGTGTCAGAAAATGTGTCTTAAGGCTAGACTTGTCGAAAAATTTCTTATTACATATTTCACATACATGTGGTTTTTCCCCTGTGTGTGTCAGAAAATGTCTCCTAAGAAGAGACTTCAGGGAAAATTTCTTATTACATATTTCACATACATGTGGTTTTTCCCCTGTGTGTGTCAGAAAATGTCTCCTAAGAAGAGACTTCAGGGAAAATTTCTTATTACATATTTCACATACATGTGGTTTTTCCCCTGTGTGTGTCAGAAAATGTATCCTAAGTTTAGACTTCAGGGAAAATTTCTTATTACATATTTCACATACATGCAGTTTTTCCCCTGTGTGTGTCAGAAAATGTGTTCTAAGGGTAGACTTCTGTGAAAATTTCTTATTACATATTTCACATACATGCAGTTTTTCCCCTGTGTGTGTCAAAAAATGTCTCCTAAGGTTAGACTTCTGTGAAAATTTCTTATTACATATTTCACATACATTTGGGTTTTCCCCTTTGTGTGTCAGAAAATGCGTCCTAAGGTTACCCTTGTTTGCAAATCCTTTTTCACATATATGTGGTGATTTTCTTCTGTATGACTGGAAATGATATTCAAAATTATGCTTTGTTTTACATATTGTTCCACATATTTCACATATATCAGTTATCTGTTTGGTGTGAATAAGGTAATGATATTTCAGCATAGGCTTCGTTTTGAAACTTTTGCCACATATTTGACAGATATGTGGCCTCTCTTCCCTGTATGTTAGGTAAGGTTCTTTAAAAGAGAGTTTGTCTGACAAATTTTTTTGACATATTTCACCCATATGAGGTCTCTGTTTTCTGTGTGTCAGATTAGTTTTCTGTTTAAATATCTTGCTATTCATTTTGGAAAGGATTTTTATGTTTCTCTGTCCTATAGCAGAAAATGGTATTGAACACTCTGGAGCTTAGGTGCAAGTCTTTTTCATTGCGCCTGACAGACAATGATATTGGAGATTAAGCTTCATTCTGAAATTTCCGTTGGATTTTCCACAGATACAATAATCTACATATCAGGTGATGGCTGCAACAGGCTAAAAATTCTCCATTAGAAAGTTTGACTGTAAAATTTATCCATGTAAGTCAAAAAATGCTCTTTATCGAGGAAAACCACCCACACATAGTGTTCTTGCTCACTGTAACATTTTTGGCCCTATTTCATTATCAGATTATTTTCACAAGCCTTCTTTTAACACTTTTATGACCAATAGCAAAGTTATATTTCCCTAAGGAAAAGGAATTTCAGACATTAATTTATTCGAAGTCCCTTGCAATATCATTTATAAATATGAAGTTTCTCGTTTGTGTTGATAAGGTGATGCACTTCTTTATCAATGGTCGAAAACGTTTTTCATATCAATGAAAAAATTTCGTTTTCTAATTTTAGAAGAATGAACCCCCTGAAGCAGCTACTGTAAGAAAAATCTGCATTTGCATGTTTTATCTAAAAAGTTCTTTGCTAATATTTTAATGCGAATTTTTTTCTCCTGTTCCTGCAGAATTACGAAAAATAGAATAATGGCAAGAGAAAGTTCCAGTTAATGTTTGACTTCAAACTTTTTTCCTTTGTTTGAGTATTAATTTTCTTCGAATATTTATAGAAAGCTCTTAGTAATTTCATTCTTGGTTAAAAATACCTAGAAAGAAAATTAAGCAATCTGATACAGGAATATATATCAAATAATAAATAAGACATACACAATAAATATAATTAAAATTAAAAAGAAGAAAAATGTTTAGCATTCTACTTAAAAATTGTGAGCACACTTTTTAAGAATCTCACTAGCAGCAAGGGGGAGCTGGTTAGGAGACCATTGCTCCATCCCATTGCATTCCTATCTCCAAATGACAACAGAGTTGCCCTTGTTCTATCCCAAGTCATCCCTTCTCCAAATGACAACAGGGTGGCCATTGCTCCATACCATTGCTTCCCCTCTCCAAACGACAACAGAGGAGTCATTCCTCCATCCCATGGCTTCCCCCTCTCCAAACGACAACAGGGTGGCCATTGCTCCATCCCATGGTGTCTGCTCTCCAAATGTATATATAGTTTACTTTCGGCTTTGAAATGCTGGAGATAAATCTTAAAATTAATTTTCATATTTCCCACTTTTTCGAGGGGAAGAAAGCACGGTAGTGTAAATTTTTTATAACCTATAACACTTCCTGCATCATATGCTTTCATTTGGCACATGAATCATTAGGTTTCTTCATCGATTTCGAAAGATATGGTGAAAAAATATTTTCTCAAATGCACAAATAGACCAACAGAAAAATGTCAAAGTCCAAAGTATTAGAAAGATAGGTAAAAAGCAAGAAAATAAAATAAAATTCTCCCTGCCCCAGACACTTCTGGAAGAGCAGGAGAGTGACTTCGAAAAGGAACTAGAAACGGAAATATATTCTGAAGACGAAGTTTAAGTAATAATAGAAGAAAACCTAGAAAGATGAGAATAACTGAAATACTAAGTAAAACAGAGGAAAAAGGGAGAAAACACTTGAAAGAGAAAGGAAATTCTGCCCTTAAAGGCAATGACTCGACGATATTGGCACTTTTCACGACAAGTGGGGAAATCAAAGCAACAAAATCTACAAATGATTCTGCACATAAGAGAAAAATATCGCAGAATCACAAATATTAATGCAATTATCAATAAGGCATTCGAACTCTACAATATCAAGCTTCAGCAAATAAAAATGCAAAGTTTGAATGGAAATATTTCTTCCAAGTTCAAGCCGTAGCTCTCTGAGAGGCCCACGGATTTGAGGACTTGACCTTAAGCAGCCTCCCTATCGCTTCTTCTTCACTTTGAAATCTGCTTTTTAATAACTAAATCGAAATCAATTAAAATCAAAATATCCCATTTTCACCAATCATGCGTACTTACCTCAAAAACATTTCTCAAAATAATCTATTACATATACAATGGATCTCTTCTCATGTTGGGATCAATGCTTATGAACAAGCTGATCTATCAGCAAAGTCAGTTTTACAGGAAACTAAAATTATACCTACTCCTTTCTTCATATATTTACACAAACAGTACAACAAAAAATTGATCCATCAGGAAATTCAAAAATATTTTGAAGAAAATGCTCGAAATTCTCACAGATTTTTTTTATTTCCACAAAGATTCAAAAATTCAGTGATTTCAACCTTCACAAAAAGAAATTAACCTTGTCTGCAAAATGAAAACAAATTATGCACTCACTAATACAATATTACACATATTAAAACTCATTTCTTCTCCTAATTGCAATTATTGTCCCACTCCCCACACTATATACCATAAAATTTTTGAATGCAATCGCTATATAACTCAAAGAAAAATTCATTACAACAAACTCATCAAATGTAATATTTTTAATTACACTTTCATGTCTATCCTACATCATGATAATCTTAAAATTAAAATTATTTTATACCATTTTCTAATTTCTTTCTTCAAAGTTTGTTCTCTTGTTGACTGCTTATAATTTCATTTATCTAAATATTAATATTTGAATCACCATTCATTAACAACATGAAGACTACATTTCTGTCCCTAATTACTGCTACTGTTTATTGACTTGATGTCTTCACTGAGCTCAAACTATGTGAGAAAAAGTTCTGAATAAGTCAGGACTATGTCTTTGTCCTGGAAGATTCAACTTTGAGGAAAGATTTCAGATCACATCTACACTTTCAACAACTTTTCCGATGTTGATTATTAAAAGAAAAATTCTCTTCTCAAATTACTTGTGTGGGCTCAGAAATATCATTCTTAATATGTGTTTGTTCACCCCTTTCTAAGGAAGTGAGATATAAATCCGAGGCTGAGTTTAGATAGTCCCCAGTCATGAGACGGAGTAGAGAGCATCACTCTCTCGCCTGCCACTGAAAGGGGAAGAGATGAAGCAGGAAATCTGACTGCCACTGAAAGGGGAAGAGATGAAGCAGGAAATCTGACTGCCACTGAAAGGGGAAGAGATGAAGCAGGAAATCTGACTGCCACCTCAGGCTGAGTTTAACCTTGTTCTGCAGGTCCTTGTGAGACCACATAATATAAATGTAGATATTAATCACGTAAGTCTAGTGTAACATTTATACCATCAGTAGTCTTCCTCAACCTGACAAAAAGTAAAAACAAACGTACCCATAGATAACTACTCCTATGCACAGTAGTTCACTTGGCGATACGGGATAGGAAGTTTATAACCTTCAATATTCTTCACCGAATTCTTCAGAAAATGAGATTGCAATTAAACAAGACCACCTCTATAAAAAATGCCTGGACACTGCAGTAACAGAAGACTAATTTTAAAAAACATACAGCAGTTTTAATGATATCTACATTTCTAAATTATATAATATTTTCAAATATTTAAAAAATGTATTAATGAATAAATTATTTTATTCTTAGTGATTTTAAAATAAATGGCTTTGTCTTAAATTTAAACTAATTAAATCAATTGCATATTGCCTCCTTTGTTCCATCCTTCTATTAATAGCTGTTCATGCCTGGTGTATCAAGGTGGCTATGGACACCAGTGGTTACAAGCTTTATATATTTTGTCTCCTTTTCTTGCGTAATTCTGTGCAACGGGAAGAAAGGTCTAGAGATTTCAAAATTTCTAATAAATGACGACTTTGATTTTAGATGCTTGCATATATAATCTTGAATATTAGATAGTTTCATTTTGTAAGTAACGATGAGGTTAGAAGATGGAGTCATCGACATCTATTGAGCAGCATTTTGTGCAGAGAGATTGCACTGGTTAAACCAGGCAGATTAGCAAACAGGATTATGAACAGTGTGCTTCAGGAAAAATGAAAGGACCTAGGATGCAATGGGCAGACATTGAAAAAGAGGACCTTACTAGAATTGCTTTACAGTGGTCAAATGCAGGAGCTGCAGCTTAGGACAGACATATCTGGAGAACAAAATTAGACAATCTGATAGGACCTCAGTAGCCCATGGGTGCATGAAGATTTTGTAGATACGTACCCATGTAAACACATATATACATACAGGGTGTCTCAAAAATATAGGTACAAACTTTTATGGGAGGTAGATAATATCTGAAGGAATGAGAATTGCATAGGAACCCATAACCGGAAACATGACCATAAGTCAGTAGGCCGCGCTGTTCATCAGTGCGCTAGAGGGGAAATTTCCAATTTCCTGATTCGAGCAGTAGTCGGCGTACGAAGAGCATGCAAAGGTATTCAAACAGGGAGCTGGCAGAATGCACTTAGTGTATGCAATAACTGAGGGCAACGGGCTAGCCGCTCAATGAATGTGTCAAGAACGCTTCCCACACTGACACGTACCGGGCCACCATTTGTTTGTGTGTGCGCATCAAAATTTGTGCGATTATGGGTCATGGTGAAAACTTAGAGCATCTGCTGTAACATTATGAAATATATCATCTAGTACGTCATTTGTAATAATTATGTCCCATAAATGTTTTCCCATTAATCACTGTCTTGTGTCCTTTCAGATCTTGTACCTCTGCTACCACTTTCCCATGACATTTCTGGTTATGGGTACCTATGCAATTCTCATTCCCTTAGATGTTATCTACCTCCCTTAAAAGTTTGTACCTATATTTTTGAGACACCCTGTATAATAGAAAACATATAATAGTTTTACCTCTGAGTGGTACTTTTTGGAATGCAATGGACTAAATGGACAGGTCACAAAGATACTGAAGGATGCAAGACGGGACTCACAGGAACAGCTGCTGGTAGACAGATTGTAGCCTCCCATCAACATCATCCAGCGTGTTCTTTATCATGCAGAGGATATAGGTATGCTATAAAAGAACCAAGGCTTAACCCGTCTGACAGATGGCAGCCTTTTCAAGCACACTGGTGTCCTCTACTGATTGATAGCAGGGCGGCGAGTTTTGTGGAGATAAATCTCGACAATGGCTCTGGCGGGAGTAGAAACTGGGAACTACAGATTTCAAATTTGGCCATAACTTGACTGAGCCACTCCCCACCCGCCTGAAAATGGTTATTTGACATAAAATATAAATTTAAGAATAATAATTAAAAATTTTTAAGAGTTCAAGGAACATCTTAATTAAAAAACAAATGTATATTGAGTTTTCTTGGCTGCATTTTTAGTATGGTTGGAAACTGATTGATGGAAATAGGTTTGAGCTGTGGATGAAGTATGGATTGTTTGGTTTTCTTGTGTTGTATTTCTCCTCAAGTCTATTCAGTGGTTCCCCTCCCTGCAACATCTCTGAGTCTTGAGGGTCCTAGTGACATGGTCATTTAGCCGATTGTGTGCAAATAAGTGCCACTCAGAGGAAAACCGAGGCGACTATCAGCACTCAGGATCCTCCTTAACTGGCCATTTAACGAATTGTGGAGAAAGAAGTGCCGCTCAGATGTAAAGCATTCCAACCCAGCCTTCTCTCAGCATTCGGGGTCCTTCTGACCTCACCATTTAGCCTATTTAGAGAAAGAAAGTGTCGCTCAGACATAAAACAACCCGACCCAGCAATCCCTCAGCCCTCAGGGTCTTTGTAATCTGGCCATTTGGCCCATTATGAGAAAAAAAAAATGCCGCTCACACGTAAAATAACCCAAAACAGCATTCTCTCAACCGTCTGGGTTCTTTTGACCTGGGGGTGGGTGGTGGGGGATCAGTCAGTGGCATGCCAGGTTGTAATCTGTAGTTCCCTGGTTTGAGTCCCAGCTGGGTCAGCGTTGAGATTTATCTCTGCAAATTTCTCCACCCTGTCCATGGTCAGTAGGGGACACTGATGGTCTTGAAAAGGCTGCCGTCCATCGGATGGGACGTTAAGCTGTCGTACCGTGTATTGGAGAGTTAACCTTCTGCATGTTAAAGAACATGCTGGATGGTCTTGACAGGAGTCTACCATTTGTCACCCAACAGCTGTTCCAGTGGGTCCCCTCCCCCAACCTTCTCTGAGCCTTCGGGGTCCTTGTGACCTGGCCATTTAGCCCATGGTGTGCAAAAAAATTCCGCTCAGAGGAAAAACAACCCAACCCTTGTGACCTGGCCTTTTAGCGCATTGTTGGAAAAAAAATTATCGTTCTGAAGTAAAGCAACCTACCCAGCCTTCTCTCAGCCCTCAGGGTCCTTGTGACAGCCCATTGTTGGAAAAAAGTGCAGTTCAGAGGTAAACCAATCTAAGCCAGTCTTCATTCAGTCCTCGGGTTCCTTGTGATCTGGCCATTTTGCCCATTATGTGAAAAACAACCCAACCGAACTTTCTGTGAGCCTTCTTGTAACATGGTCGTTTTGTCAAGTGTGTTCGGAAAAGTGCCTCTCAGTGGTAAAACAACCCAAACCTTCCGTTTTTCCACCCTTACAGCTATAGTTTGACAAATTCTTTTGTTCTAAGGTTTTTGACTCTACGAAGCTCCTATCAAATGGGGCTGGGATTGTTCAGTTGGTAAGCTCATAATCTGCAGTACCCATGTTCAATACACATTTGCAGCAGCATTGATGTTTATTTCCACAAAATTCCTTATCTTGCCTTCGGCCTGTAGGGGAAATTGTTATGGATGGAAAGACTCCTGTCCGTCTTATGTGACGATAAGCTATGGCCCCATGTCAGGGAGAGCCATACTCTGTGCACATTAAAGAACATGCTGGGTGACTTTGACAGGATGCTACCATGTTTCCCAACAGCTGTTCATTGGATCACCTCCTCCAACCTTCTCTGATTCTTCGGGGTCCTAGTGACCTGTCTATTTAGCCCATTGTGTGCAAAAAAGTGCCATACCCTATGCATGTTAAAGAGCATGTTGGGTGATCTTAACTGGAGGCTACCTGTCTCCTAACAGCTGTTCCAATGGGCCCCAACCTTCTGTGAGCCTTCAATGTCCTTGTGACCTGACCATTTAGACAATTATGTGCAAATAAGTGCCGTATGTTATGCACTTTAAAGAACATGCTGGTCTCTCAACAGCTGCTCAGTGGATCCCCTACCCCAACCTTCTCTGAGCCTTTGGGGTCCTTATCTGGGCATTTAACCCATTGTATGAAAAAAAAAAGTGCCATACCCTATGCACATATGCACGTTAAGAACACGCTTCCTGACTTTAACAGGTGGTTACCATCTGAAACAATAAGCTGAAAAAAATTTGTTTTGGCTAAGCTTATTATTTCACTAGTTCCATGTTTACAAGACACATCCTGTGATTCTTTACTACTGCTACCATCTGTCTTCCAACAGTTGTTCAATGGATCTCCTCCCCTCACCCTTCACGGAGCCTTCGAGGTCCCTGTGACCTGACCATTTAGCCTATTATGTGCAAAAAAGTGCAATATCCTATGCACTTTGAAGAACACAATGGATGACAAGATCTGTCGAGCAACAGCTGTTTAGTGGATCCCCTACCCCAATCTTTGGGGTCCTTCTTACCTGGGCATTTAACCCATTGTAGGCAAAAAAAAGTGCCATACCCTATGCACGTTAAAGAACATGCTGGGTGATCTTAACTGTTACAATCCGTATTCCAACAGCTGTTCAGTGGATCACCTCCTCCCAACATACTCTGAGCCTTCAGTGTCCTTGTGACCTGGACATTTATCCCATTGTGTGTAAAAAAGTGTCATCTTCTATGCACTTCAAAAAACATGCTGGGTGATCTTAATGGGAGGCTACCATCTGTCTCCCAACAATTGTTCAGTGGATCCCCTCCCCCAAACCTTCTGTGAGCTTCCGGTGTCCTTGTGACCTGACAATTTAGCCCATTATATGCAAAAAAGGGCAATTTATGCACTTTATAGAACACGCTGGATGACGCACGCCGTAGGGGTTCTCGTGAGTCCACAAATGCGCATTGTGCTGAATGAATATGCCATCCCGAGTGAAACTGGCCTCATCAGTAAACAAAACATAAGCTGGGAAATTCACATCTTGAGCACTTTCTTGGAGATAAAACTGCGCAAAACACACACGTGCAGGATGATCTTCGGGGAGAAGTAACTGAACCCTTTGGAGATGAAAGAGGTGTAAGGACTCACCGTGCAAAACACACTGTACACTGCAACGAGACACTCCTAAGGCAGAGGCAACGTGTGCTGGTACTAGGATTAGCCTCCATGGCATCCAACACACTTTCTTCCATGGCGGGAGTACGTGTCGATCGTGGCCTGCCTTCACTTCTGCTACCTCTTAATGACCCATAATCGCACAAATTTTGATGCACACGCGCAAACAAACGGTGGCCTGGAACATGTCTGTGTGGGAAGCGTTCTTGATACATCCATTGCCCTCAGCTCTCCCATACACTAAGTGCATGTCTCCCAGCTCCCTGTTCGAATACTTTTGCATGCTCTTCGTAAGCCGACTACCGCTCGAATGAGGAAATCCGAAATTTCCCCTCTAGTGCACTGATGAACAGCGCCACCTTGACTTACGGTGACGTTTCCGGTTATGGGTTCCTATGCAATTCTCATTCCTTTAGATGTTATCTACCTCCCCTAAAAGTTTGTACCTATATTTTTGAGACACCCTGTATATATTATTTGAAAATTTACTTCAATTTCTCTGAGGCCATGGAGTCTTTGTAAAATAACAATTCAGCCCACTGTATGAAGAAAAAAATTGTTTAATGATAAAACAATAAGTAAGTTTGCTATTTGAAGGACCCAAGATGGGTTCCTTTACCTCTGAGAAGCAAATTTTTTCACACAACAGGCTAAATTGCCAGGTCAGAAGGACACTGAGGGCTGAGAACGTTGGGGAAGGAGACCCTCTGTGCAGCTGTTAGGAGACAGATGGTAGCCTCCCGTCAAGGCAATACATCGTGTTCTTTAACATGCACAGGCTATGGCTCTCCTGCCCACAATGGGCTAAATTGCCAGGTCACAAGGACCTCAAAGGTTCAGAGAATGCTGGAAGGAGGGAACCCACTAGACAGCTGTTAACAGACAGATGGTACCCTCCGGTAAAGTCAATCCAGCATGTTCTTTCACTTGCACAGCCTATGGCTCTTCAGCACACCGTGCCACAATTTAATGTTCCATGCGGCAGACGGTGGCTTTTGCCACTGTTTATATTGTCTAAGGAATATTATTCAAAATTGATATTTAGATAAAATTGACTCAGATATTTATTTTACTTTCAGCCACCTTTTCTCATAAAAGATTTATTTCAAATGCTATCATCATCATGCTCAAGCAGCCGTGGGCTACAGAGATCCAACTAAACAGTGCAATTTAGTTCTCTAAGCATATCTGTCTTGAGTTACATCTGCTGCATCTTTCCACTGCACCCCAATTCTAACAAGGTCGTGTTTGACATTGTCTGCCCACTGCTTCCTAGGTCCTTTAGGACCTAGGAAGCAGTGGGCAGACAATGTGACCCCACCCTCTTTCTGAGTCCTTTAGGCTCACTATTCATAACCTTATTCACTAATCTATAATTATCCATATCGGCAACCAGGACAAACCAACGGAGTCTTTCTCTGTGCAATATACTGCTCAGAGGAGGCTGCCAACTCTTTTGTCTAACCTTTTCATTACTTAGATAGTTGAACAACTTAATATTCAAGATACTGCATAAGCATCTATCATCACAAACATCATTTCTTATTATCTTGTTTACAAACGTCCAAGTTTCACTACCATAACTAACTCTAGAAAGAACCTAGCTATTATACAGTCTAATTTTCGTCCTTAGGTGTATATGTCTATTTCTCCACACTCTCCACTGATTCCTAAAAGTCCCAGAGGCAATCCTTATTCATCTGTTAATCTCATGCCGCACATCACCAGTATCTGTTACATAGCTCCAAAGATAATAAACTGATACGCTTGCTCAAGGGTGCAACTATTCAAAGCGACTGAAACACCAACTGTCCAACCAATTTTCATCACTTCAGTTTGATCTCTGTTTATTACCAATTCAAATCTATTACCAGTCTCATCAACAGCCCTAATGAAAGAATTATCGCATCAAGATCATTAGCCAACAAGGCCAAATCATCTGCATAATCTAAGTAAAAAATTTTCAAATCTCTCGACCATTTCAGGCCAAAATCTTTCCCTTGCAAAGAATTTCGCATAACATAATCAATAACCAAACTAAAGAGAAAAGGGGACAAAATGCACCCTTGTCAAACACTAGAAGCAATGCTAAACCAACTGCTACATGCCTTACCAACTCTCACACACGACTTAGTGTTATTATCGAGAGCTTTCATTATGTTAACTTGTCTCGTATGCCATATGATCTCACAATCAACCACTCTAAACATTTCTCAAGAATACGCCTGAATTAAAATATCTGATCTACACATCCCCATACTACTTCTGAATTCACATTGCTGATCACACAATCGACTGTCAACCTGATTATTAGACTGTGTTGAAGGGCCAACAATAAAGCCAGTAATGCATCTATCATCCTCATTACAAACAATGGGAGTAAAACTAACCACATTGTTTAGAACATCAGTGAAATTCTCAGTCCAGCAAGTCATGACGGAATCCTCACCTTCCATAACTTTACCTTGTTTATCCATCAATCACTGTATACATGTCTGTTTTCTACCACACAAAACGTTAACTATCTGGTACAGCTTTCTGCTGTTGTGCTGTCTAACTGCTTTATTGGCTTTGTCAGCCAAGCCATGAAGCCAAAGATTCTTATCAGCAGCTAACTGATCCTTTACAAGTTTATTAAGCTCTCTGTAATGCTTTCTATTAGAACTAGTAGGTTATTGATTAAGGACATTCCTGCAGTTCTTTCTTTCTGAAATAAGCTCAAGTGTCTCATCACTCAAATAATTCTGACTCTTCTACTCCTTTTTTCTTGAAAGAGTACTGTTAATTTCCAAAAAAGCCTGTTTGAAATGGTCCCATTCTTCCTCAACTTCAGTAGTAAGCAAATCATAACTGTCATAATGAGTAAGTAACCTATCATGGTGAGCTTTAGCTATAACTGGGTCTTTCAGAGCTCCAGTATTAAAGGTAATTTTTTTAACCTTAGCACAACACTTTTTAAGTTTAAGTTGCAAGACACTTTTAACAAGGCAATGGTCAGATCCAATTTCAGCTCCCCTATATGCCCTGGTATTCCTAACAGAACTAGCCCATTTGCTGTTAATTAATATATAATCAATCATATTCTTATGCAGCCCATCGGGTGAAACCCATGTGTACTTATGTATGTCGCAGTGTTTGTAATAAGTGTTAGTTATTCTGAAACCATTGAGTTTACTTACCTGTAGGAGATGTTGTCCATTGCTATTGCAGCTACCAGTACCAAAAGGGCCTATCACTCCCTCCCCAAAGGTCAGAGTCAGTACCAACTTTGGCAATGGCCACCTAGAACAAGGGTAATATTTCCTTTCTTGACAGAATTCAAAATATCCTGAAGTTTTCCATAAAACCCATCCTTCTCATCTTAATCAGCATCCTCAGTGTGGGCATAACAGTAGATAACATTCAGGTCTTTAATACTTGTCTGAAATTTTGCTGTAAGAAACCTTTCATTAATGCACTCATATCCTAGAATAGCATTCACTGGCATGTGTGCTGAGAAGCAGACCAACACCTTGGTGATGTTTGTTGTCTTCCCTCGCTGAAAAGAGAAATTTAGGATTAGTTTTAAGAATCTTACCTTTGTCTGTCCATCTGGTCTCTTGCAAGCCAAGAATATTTAAATTTAATGGTGGAATTCTGTGCAGAGTCCCCACATTCCAACCACCCATGGAGAGAAAATGGTTAGTGGGATGTTTAAAGAAACTGTGTTTCTTGAGAGAGGGAATGCTGACAATATCAAAGAACCTCCTAATCACTGAGATGGGGGCAGAGACCAGTTTCCTACTTCCTGCAATGTAGAATTTGGTAATGGAAGTAGAAGCAAGAGTTCAGATGCCAGCGATGACCTCTGCTCAGGGTTATCCACCAGGATAAAACGTATCCTGTTAATCTGTTCGCTTGGAGCTGTCAACCTACAAACAAACAGAAAACACAGTGGAAGATTCTCCCTCCACAGAAACCCACTAGTGCAGCAAATTTAGGATCCATATCAAGCTCAGAGCCATAATTCCATTCAGGTTGATATTTATGGTGAGCATCAGGACCCTGAGGAGTGTGTGGTTAACCACTCCTCAGCAGGGTAGGAAAAATCAAAAAGTAACCATAGTTGCCCAGATCAGTAAGCCATACTGATCTGGAAGCCATCCCCTACCATTCCCTTTCACAAGAGGATGTCTTTTGAAAGGTACTAACGGCCTGCACAATAAGAAGGCAGGGTTGGACATTAGATGCTAGGCCTGTTCTATGCATCATCCCAAGGGATTCAAAAACAGAGTGCTATTGACATAACAATGGATGGGTTAGTCATAATTCTATGATCACTCAGTGTATATTTTGTTACATTCTGTCTTTAGGATCCTCTAAATTACAAATTGGAACTTATTGATGTTTTGGAAAATTTCAAATAGAAGTTCTTTATTTCCTACAAAACACAAAAAGAATTTTCCATTTAATTCATAAAACAAATTCTTTGCATTTTGCCACTCTATGAACCTTTTCACACTCTACCACTAAATTAAAACACTACGGTGGATATTCTTACTATAATTTAGGCCATTGTTCCATAGACATATTTATAAAAGAAAGAAAGAAAAAATGTTTCTCTCCTTTATTTTTTTCCTTAAATTTATTTCTTATCCTGTCCTTCAATAGTCTCATATTTTAGTATAAAAATTCGTTCTGTCTTGGCACTAGTTTTAATTAATTTTTCTTATTATTGTTCCTGTTTGTAAAATTAATAAATCAAAACAATAATATTTATGATTCGTGATTATTTAATTGCAGTAAATTATTAAAGCATTATTTTAATTGTATGAATTGTTAACAAATAAGTAGTAATTTTATTCATATGTTTGTTTTTATTCACGTCGTTTAATAATTTTGCACTTTACATGAACTAAAATTAATGTATACATATCATTTGTTTATTTTGAAACGTTTTGGGATATTTAACGTTTTTCGACAATGACTTCCAGACATTGCATAAAATTAATAGAAATACTGTTATAAAATTAATAGAAATCCTATTTAGAATAAATAGTATTAAAGAAATAAAATTGATATAATATATATATTTCTGAAAAAGTATTTTATATTGATCTCAAAATATGCTCACTGTATAAATGACAGTCATATTTCTATTCTCATAATTTAATGACAAGTTTTTTAGTCAATTATTTCAAAATATTTATCAACGTTAGGTAACTATGATTGATAAGAATCATTCAACTCTTATGTTTCAAAGGATTCTTTTTACAGAATTATCTTTCTACGAAATTCTTCTAGTAGTTTCAGTTTCTAATAATATTTCTAATTCTTAATATAATATTTATGTTTCTGCTTATATATTTAACTATATTGTCAGATATTTATTTTTAAAATAAATGTCCTCTTCCCTAGTCTGCTCATTAATTGACCAAACAAGTAGCTGAGCAGAATATTTGAGACGAAACCAGTTGGAAAACGTTATTTTAACGTAACGATAGAAAGTAATAAGGAAATGATTTTTGAATACCTTTATGAATAAAGTTAACGGAATTTAAAAATATTAAAAAAAATAAATAAATAACCCCTCAAGCAGCTGCTTGCCACAGAGGTCTGACAGGAGCCTGTCAGTTTTTATGCTAGAGTAGAAAGTCTGAGAGGATACAAATTTAAAAATATTTGCAATGATAAAACGTAACAAATAACGGAAAATATAATTTCGTTATCTTTTTATTTTTAACTATTTTTGGGTTGATATATTTTGAGATTTTCAGATTTCTTCCTTTCTCGCTTAGAAATTCTTGTGAAACAGACATAGATTTTACTTTTATGATCAACATACGAAGCCCTTAAGTGACTGTGCTCAATGATGCATTCCCGAAGAATTGGCGAAGCAGTTGTCCCAGCCCTCTATCTTACGACCCTCGCTCAGAGAAAGGGATTTGTGATAGTCAGATAAGCTGCAGTGAAGAGGAAAACTGCAATTACAATAGGGCGAAAATCCTAACTACAACATTACACATCCCTGTTATCCGCTTAAACACTTGGAGCTGGAACTATGTAAGTGTGATAATTTGGGTATACGATAGAGAATTGAAGGAAAAGGCCATAAACTTGTTGACAATAATCGAAACTTTCGGTTTTGATCATCCCACGAAACCACAGACTTCCCTCCACTCAAATAATTTCCGTTGTGTACGTTAGAAAATCCATTAACTATCAACCTCACCTTGTACTTATTTTGCGAAAAATAAAAGAGGTAGTTCTCATGTTCCAATCGAGCAGTGACGGTGCAGTGCTTTTCGTTCTTGCAGCTCTTTTAAGAAAATATTGCACAGAGTTTAATAAGTAGTGTTTAAAATTTCTTTATTCATATTTATTCATTAGATTATTTTTATGCTATTCGAAGTTTGTTTTAGAGAAAACTCACTTAATTGTTATTTAAGAATACATTGAAAAGCACAGCAAATCTCTTGTACAAGAAAGCATCAATAAAAGTAGTCCAGAGTCATCAAATGACTCAACAAATGATTTTCTGGAAATCTATCTTAATAAAACCAAAAAATTATAGGCAAAGTAAAAAGAATATCAATTTTATAAAATGAATTTGAGAGATCAAAGAGAATTTCTACAAAAGAAACTACTTTTTATTACTGGAAAAATCAAGACAAAACACTGTATGACTTGCAAGAATTGTTCTAGCAGTACCTACAACTCAGGTATCTACAGAGCTTTTTTTTCTATGCTTAAATTGATTCTCTTTAAGAAAAGAATAATTTGAATTCAAAATTATTAGGAGACAATTTTCTTATAAAGATGAATAAAACAGTAGAATAACATTAATTGCGTTATAATATCAGTAATTTTGAATTTTTTTTAAATTTTTTTCGCTATGTGTTATGAGGTTAATATTAGTGAAGGAAGTTTCATTTTCTTTCATACCTTCCTCTACTAATTTTTGTAACTTGTTTTAAAAATATTAATCTGTGCACAAAAATATCGTTATAGTAGTATGAATTATGATCTTATACTTATGCTCAGAAATTTGTATTAATAAAGAACCGCTTTATTCTGAATAATTCATTAAGTGTAAATTTTTTCAGTCAGGAACGTATCCAGGGGTGTGGAGGGTTCGCTCCACGAAAATAAGGTTGTCTTATGAAAAATCTGAAACTTGTCTACCTGCTTTGAAATCCAACACAGTTGTCTTTGCATAATTTCATTTTCATCCCATATTTTATACCGACACTGAAAAGTAGATACGAAGAAAACAACTGTAACGTTTTATTTCATATTGAATATAATTTTAACCTTTCTTTTCCGGTGGAATAGTTTACTACTTAAGAAACCCTACTGAAGTCTTATTCTCAGACTCCCTCTCCTCCAAACTAAATTCTCGCATCCCTCTTCCCACAAAACAACTAAATTTTCGGACCCACTCGATACTAAATTCTGGAAAATTCCCTTCCTAAACTAAATCTATGTACGTTCCTGCCTTCAGTGGTTTCCATTATTTCTTGAAATTCAAATAATGCTTATATACATCATTCGAATACATACCATGATGTCATTCTATTCATTGGTAACTGGTTCTCCTAATTACTATTTTTATTTCATTAGCAGCGAAAAAAGCAATAAATATTAATAAATTTACTTTTTCAAAAATTTTATTTGTTTTTTAACAAGTAGATTAATTGAACAGGTGCGAATCGATGGAAAACACTACTGCATTCATATATAATTAAAATGATAACATATATTTCATTATTTTAAATTTGTGCTTAAAGTATTTCGATATAACGTTATCGTAATGTTATAACGAAATTCAAATTTTGCTCTAAAGAAAAACGTAATGAAACCTTTTTATTTCGCTTGTCAACACTGGAACAAACTATATCTAACATTAAGTAAATAAATAAATAAAAAAATAAATACCCCCTCAAGCAGCTGCTTGCCACAGAGGTGTGACAGGAGCCTGTCAGTTTATATGCCATAGTAGATCTGTGAGGTTGGCAGGATGTCAGCAGAAAAACAACACGAACACCCATGCCATATCCCGAGGCTCGACCCAGGTTCCATTAGACCAGTAGCCAACCGCGCGAACCACTCGGCCACGCGACGGTTGTTAAGTAAATAGGGCAGTGAAATTATGACTTTAGTTGATTTAGTTGTCAGTAGATGGCAGCACGATATCTTGCCAAGACTTTTGAAAGTTTAAGCATTTCGAATATTAGATCAAAGTTTATGAAAACTTACCTTTTATCGCATCATCTAGTTGCATGATCTTCACCATGTCACATACACTCTAACTCCATATTATCATAAAATTAATCCATTCTAATCTGGTTTCGTATCAAAGCAAACAAAAGAGAGATAACTACGTTGCAGCAAATGCTTCCTGAAAAGGCGCGCGTAAACTATTGATTGAACCAATGATCAAACCAGTTTCGCACTTCCAGAACACGAGCGCCCTCTAGTCAGTGATGGGGGAATAATGTTATATTCGTCATGTTTTTTCTTACTGTTATTCTTACACAATGGAAGCAAATTTTCTTCTTATTCTCGAATCCCTTTATTGCAGTGTAAAAGAGTGCTTCTCATAGAGGTGGTGAACGATCTGCTAGGGAAGAAAGAAATGTCTTCCAAAGCATATTGATAACGCCTTAGTAGCAGATTTCCTACGTTTCAACACTTGGGAGCTGCATGCTGAAGAAGGATTGGAGATGAGTTTAGGAAAGGTAGCGTCACTTACTTCCTTTTGGATCAAAGTCAAATCAGAATATTCTGAACCTACTAAAATTGAAAACTCTTCTCCTGATCTTTCGCCATACTTCGCTGAGAGTGATTTCCCGAAGAACAACGCGGACGCCGTTATCTACATTTACAAGCTATCGTCAGATGAAAAATTTTTGTTAAAAAAGATAGCGCATTAAAAAGCCTGATTTTAAAGCGGTTACTGAATAAAATATTGAATTTAATAAGATATGCAGGAGTATGAGTCAACGTTGCATCTTATTGATGGCTGAAATCAGTAAACAAATGCTTGGGAAAATAAAACAAAAGAACCTGATTTCAAAATTTAATGTTGGTATTCATTTTAAAAAGCAAAAAAAAATGCATTGGAATAAAGCCACAATTAATTTACAACATTTTTATATTCATTATACCGCGAGAAAGAAACCATCTTTTTTTTTCTGCCAAAAAGGAATATTAATTCACAAAAATTATTCACTTGTTACATAGAAATTTGGAAATAAATATGTGAAAATCTCAGTGAAAATTACGAAATTTGCCAAGTGATGTGTAAAGGACAGTTACTTGGTTGGTTATTTTACCTCTCAGAGGCACTTTTTTTTTAACACAATAGGCTAAGTAAACAGGTCACAAGGACTCCGAAGTCTCAGAGAAGATTGGGGGAGGGGACCCACTGGAACAGATGTTGGGAGACATATGGTAGCATACCGTCAAAGGTATCCAGAATATTCTTTAATGTGCACACGGTATGGCTCTCCCGCACACGAGTCCACGGATTAACACCCCATCGGACGGACGGCTCTCTTTCCAAGCCCATCGGTGTCCTCTACTGACCGTGGGCAGGGTGAGGGGAGTTTTGTGGAGATAAATCTCAACGCTGAGTCAGTTGGGACCCGAACCTGGGAACTACAGATTACGAGCGTTGCGTGCTACCGAATGGGTTGCTTAGTAATAAATAAGTGCCTTCCCATAATCGATGATAATTGCATTTAAACGAGCAAAATTAGCTTTAAGTAAATTTTTCTCTATTATTAAGTATGGCATATTCTTAAGAAATTTCAAATGTTGCAGCATATTTTTTCAATTGAAAATGAGTCGAAAGTTATTAAAATATGTTGCGGATGCGATGTGGTTAGGACATTTCCTATCCATGCAGGATTCAAGGCTTTAGACAAAACACAGGGAGAGTATTAATATTATTTCTCCATTGTCCGAGGCATTGTCCTCAATTGGCCCACATCTTGATAAGCTGGTAAAGGAAAAAACCAGCCTCACTCTTCATAGTACCATAGTAAATGTTAGGCGTTTTAATATGCCTAAGAATGATAACTTTTCTGCTCTTTTTTCATAACTGAATGCAATATCTTATTTTAAATATTTTCATTAAAAAAGATTTTTTTTAGTTAAATTTCTTTAATACATCCCATGACGTTTGAAAGAAACAATCTCTGATAGAAAGGTCTTATATTTCAAACTGCATCCGTGACATTCATAAAATTTAATTCATGGATCACCCTATGTTATGTCTGTTGTGAGAAAAAAAATCCACAATTATATAAATATCGGTTGAACTGTTCAACAAAAAATAAATATTCCCTGAACCAACTGCTTGCCACAGAGATCAGATAGGAGCCTATGCGCGATGGAAAATATCTGTGAGGAAGCCAGAACTTCAGCAGACAGTTGGGCTATTTTACCAGTGAGCAGCAATTTTTTTGCACAAAATGGGCTAAATGGCTAGCTCACAAAGATTTCAGGGTTTCTCGAGGGTTCAGAGAAGGTTGAGGAACCCACTGAACAGCTATTAGGAGACAGATAGCCTCCCGTCAGGACCATCCAGTGAGTTCTTTAAGGAGCACAGGGTAAGCTGCCTCGCACAGGAAGCCAAGACTTAACGTCCCATCCGACGGACAGCAGCCTTTCGAAGGTCATCACCGTCCCCTACTGACCGAGGGTATGGTGGAGAGTTTTGCGGAGATAAATCCCAGACGACATTCGAACCTGTGAACTGCAGATTAGGAGCCTGTCGCGCTACTCCCCATCTCAACAGAAAGACATACAAATGACCAGTCGCACTCAGTGGGCCATGAGACTGTCATTTCTTTTGATACGAGAAAATTTCACTCGCAGTTCACATGTGTGTCTGGTATTTGCAGTTGTGAATGCATTATTATTTGCTACTAATAAGGTTTTTATATCTACAGAATTTCTTAGTGAAAATGTTTTGAGCACCATTGGACTAAGTCGTGATGGTACAGAACAAAAAAAGTTCACCAGTCAGACCACCTGGCATATCATTAAAATTGAGATTTATTCTAATAAAAAAATGCCAGTAAAATTGTCAATGGAAAGTGGGCTGATCATTGATCCAAGTTTCGGAGCGGCGGGGGTGGCTAAGTTAATAGCGCGACAGGCTCTTATTCTGCAGTTCCCAGGTTCGAATCCAAGGTGGGTGCGTGTTGTGATTTTTCTGCGCAAAACTCCCCGCCCTACCCGCGGTCAGTAGGGGATATCGCTGGGCTTGGCAATGCTACCATCCATCAGATAGTATGTGAGCCGTGGACTCGTGTGCGATGAGTCATACTCTCTCCACGTTAAGGAACACGCTGGTGGCCTTGACGGAAGGTTACCATCTGCCTCCCAATAACTGATCCAGTGGGTCCCCTCCCCCAACCTTCTTTGAGCTCTTAATCTGCAGTTCCCAGGTTTGAATCCAAGGTGGGTGAGTGTTGTGATTTTTCTGCTCAAAACTCCACGCCCTATCAGCGGTCAGTAGGGGGTATCGATGGGCTTGGAAATGCTATCATCCATCAGATAGTATGTTTAGCCGTGGACTCGTGTGCAGTGAGTCATACTCTCTCCACGTTAAGGAACACGCTGGTGGCCTTGACGGGAGGTTACCATCTGTCTCCCAATAATTGTTCCAGTGGATCCCCTTCCCCAACCTTCTCTGAGCCTTCAGTGTCCTTGTGAACTGGCAATTTAGTCCATGGTGTGCAAAAAGTGCCACTCATAGGTAAAACAAGCCAACCGAAGTTTCGAAAAAGCTTCAATAAAAGATCCTTCCCTTTCAATTAGAAGACTACCCCAAGCGGCTAATCATACGGCGACTTGGATTCACATTCAGAATAGAAGTGAGCAGCTAGCGGTAACTCAGTGATCACAGCAACTAATATTTCATAAGGGATCGCACCCGGCTGAAAACAATTTTTCCTCTTCACTTCTCAAGGAAGACTTTCCATTCCGGACTTTCACGTCGCCTCTCCGCTGCATGCTGTATTAGGCGAGAGCCATATGACCCAGATGAAATGCGGAACTCGGACCGACGCTTCTTGGTATGCCGAGACGTGAGATCTGCTAGCGCTTACAGCGGGAAGGAGGGAGCCCATCGGAAAAGCAAGGCACTTCTCTCCTGACCCACGAAACGAGAATTCATGACTAAATGATTAAATAGTTATAAAATTTTAATACAATATTAATTTACAAACGGTACATATTCCAGATCATCATAATCAAAATAAATGATAAAAATGGGACGGTTACAAGCTAGCGTGATTAAGCAGATTAAGAAATTTTTATGCTACTCAGAAGTACAATTATGAATTCTCATTCCAAATGAATCTTCTGGACGTATTATAAAAAAAAAAGGCCACCAAGAAATATAAGGTAACAGAGGGAATGAATCAATAAAGAAAAAGGCATTGTTCAAAAAATTAACGAGTTAGAAAAATAGGCGGCATTGCTACCCATATATATTATCGTCACCAATGTTTCCGAAAGTTCGATTATTTTCCCCATGAAGCTTTCTTAAATACCGATGGTAGTGCATTTCAAATATATTGTGTTTTATGCTTCGTTTATGGTGCAACAAAATGAAAGTAAATTTAGGAAGGGACAATATATTCGCGGGAGAATATATTTGATATATATATATACTGATAATCAAGTGCAAAATTGATAATTTATAAACTATCAGAAACCATGGAGTCATATTGAAACCAATATTCAAACGAAATACATTCCAGTACAATGCTATCACGATTATTGCCCAACGTGAAAATCGAATAATCAAACATAATTATTTGAAGCTGATTGGTTTTTGGTGAAATTTTAATAGCACTATACAATTAACTACAAAATATGTGCTGAAATTTCAATAGCATTATACAATTAGCTACAATGTCATTGAAGCGAAAAGTTCAGAATATCATTTCGCTAATCCAATCCCATCAGTAGTATAGCAAGTGAGAGTTTAGGAATATTGTTAAAGTATATGGGATCCCATGTTAACCTAAAGAACACTTTTGGGTGATGAGCGTTGACGTGATGTTCGGAAAGACGTTTTGTGTGAAAGACAGGATATGAGGGGTTTTGTTGGGAAAATGTTGCAGTTATCAACACTTCACTGAATTATTGAGGTGTTGGGGTGTAAAATTCAGTAAAATCAAAGAAATCGAAAAAAGCAAGACAATTTGGGAAATTAGTGTAAAAAATATGACAGTTCAAAATCAATAGGTAAAATGAGGTTTTCGAGGGCTGCGGGAGAAAAATATGACGGAAAAATAGATTTTTGGGTGCTATCTGTGAATTTATGGATTTTTTTACGTTCCAGTAAGGATGAGTAGTATGAAAAAGTCCCCCTGTTGTCGGACAAGCGGGTCCATCTCAAGACGTTCTGCGTGAAAGACAGAACACGAGTGGTTTTTGTTGGAAATTGTTGCAGTTATCAACACTTCACTGAATTATTGGAGCTGTTGGGGAGTAAAAATTGGTATATATTAGAAATCGAGAATAGCAAGACAGTTTTGGGAAATTAGTTTAAAAATATGACAGTTCAAAATCAATAGGTAAAATGAGGTTTTTCGACGGCTGCGGGAGAAAAATATGACGAAAAATAGATATTGGAGTGCTATCTGTGAATGTATGGATTTTTTACGTTCAACTAAGTATGAGAAAAAGCCCCCCTGTTGTCGATCAAGAGGGTTCATCTCATTTTTTCCCATGCACAGGGTCCATTGCAGCATCGATATAGGCTGTTTTTCTTAGTATACATTGCAGAGGGATCACGACTTCAGGCATGAGGTCTGCAGGAAATATTATTAATAACTCTGCTGATAATCTCTTCTTGAGAAGGCTACTTCTCGAAATGTGTTTGTGTTGTTGTGACACTGGGTGCTGACTGAAGCTCTGTTACACACCTCTTTATATTAATTAATAAAGACTTAAAAGATCACTCAGGCGTTGAGGAAAAAAAAGCTGAATTCATTTGGGGGAGTTTCTAAACTCTTCATTTCTTTCTCTCCTTGCTTCTCTCTCATTGTATCTAGTCTTTTTAAATACATTTATTTCGTACGCAGCATTTGTGGGCCACTGTGAAAGCGAGCTTATGATATCGATGCTTCCTGTTCAAATCTGCAATATGACGTAATGAATGTATTCTGAGAGCCTCGTTGTTGACGCTAACGGAAATGCAGTCTTTTGTTGGCTCTGAGCAATTGGTGTGGCTCACTCGGTTCCAAAAGGAGATAAAGATATGAAACCACTATTGGGATGTACTCTCTTCACAACGCAACTCCATTCGTGATTACTAAATTGTGGGTTATTGCCACCTATAAGCGCGATGCTTGCTTAGTATTCGTCGTAATCAATTTCTGCAAAACTTGACTTATTTTACCAGTGCCTGAAGTAACACCGACCTCTTCCGGTGTAGAGGTCCTGTATAGTTAGAGGCTGGCTTCTTCTTCTTCTTCTTTCACATCCTTCTAGATTCTGGACCTCTTTGTAAAGAGAGCCTCGGCCTTCTTATCATCAGGTCCACGTTAGAGGCTGGCCATCTCGGTGAATTCTCGGTGAATCACTGTCATTGGCTGATTGAGTCACGTTGGGCGAATGTTTGTCGAACCGTGAGACGAAAGCCTATAAGTTAGTATGTGTACCAAGTTAAAACTTGTCAGTTGTTATAGTTTTATAAAGTTCTACCATTTTTTTCGCTATAAAAGCTGTCGCATTTTATGAATGTCTCACTGCGCTGCATTTGGGTGTAAAAATTTCACTCAAACAAATAAATTAATTAATATTTTTTTTCCCGAGAAACTCCATCAGAAGACGGCAATCGGCTGAAAAGTAAAACGAGCTAATTGAAAACCAACAAAAAAATTTTTTTACGGTTCGTTTGAAAACGAGCTAATGTTTTCACTTTCTCATCTGCCTATGCTAACATTTGTTCGTCTGTCTGTCCGTCTCTCTGTTAACTGTTGTCTGTCCATCTGTCTTTCCACCTGTCTGTACGCCTGTAAACAATCATTTTTTTTTTTGCTTTTAGAGTTAAATGAAAAATTCTTTTGGGGTTGGATAGGAGTGGAACATATATTGCCATTTGTAATTTTGAAAATTTTCAATAGCTTTAATAGCGCGCTCTAGCGATGGGAAAAGATGGAAAATGCTAAAATTTCAAACGAATATTACAAACAAACTATTTACACTGGAAATCTGAAATTTTGTTGGTGGAGTGTTATGGTCAGAAGGTTTACAATGGCAATAAGGTTTTGTCGTCTTAGCCAAAAAGGGGTGCGAAAATAAAACTTTCTTTAAGAGATAAACAAAATAATACATAATTTTTTTTTTGTTTTACACGCACTAACAAAATAATAATGATTTAAACAATATTTGATAATCTCAGCATTACCTGTAGACGTTTAGACGTATATAAATCAATAAATGTCTATTGTGAAAAAAGCCGGCGTTAGTTCAACAGGTCAAAATACTCTGACATATTGCTGGAGAGATGCGGGTTCGAATCCCGTATGTCGGCGAAATTGTTTTCCAAAAAAATATTAATATTTACATTTTTTGAATCCCCTTCAGTGAAATTTCCAGTTTTAGAGAGCGCTAAAGGCGGTATATAAAACTCGAAAGGCGACCTCTAGCAGCGGAAAAAGCTGGAAAATACCAAATCTTTAAATAAATATTGAATATTAAAAATTGTTTTTGCTGGAAACTTAAATTTTTGGTCATCGAGTGTAATGGTCAAGTAGTTTACCCTAATAGTAATGATTTGTCGCGTTGGTAAAATGCAAATTTTCTGCTTTAAGGGATAAATGAAATACTTTTTTTGCACATTAAATAAAATAAAAATAAATACCCCCTCAAGCAGCTGCTTGCCACAGAGGTCTGACAGGAGCCTGTCAGTTTATATGCCAAAGTAGAAGGTCTGAGAGGATGGCAGGACCTCAGCAGAAAAACGACATATACATCCATGCCTTACCCGGGCTCGAACCCAGGTCCCTTAGATCAGTAGCGAAGCGTGCTAACCACTACAGGTACTAATAAAATATCAATAGTTTATTTTCTCAAATATATAGTAGTTCATAAATTCCACAGTTAAAATGTACTGAAATGTAAAATAACTAGAAGAACGCATATCGCCTCTGGCGCATATGGGAATCTCATTTTCAAAGTGAATGAAGTTCTTCCTTTGCATACTTTTTCACTTCTTAAAAGTTTTAATTATGGATGTTCGTGTTGTTTTCCTCCTGAGGTCCCGCCATCCTCATGGACCTTCTGCTATGGCATATAATCTGACAGGCTCCTGTCAGACCTCTGTACAAGCAGCTGCTTGAGGTGTCATTTACATATTTTTTAATATATGATGGGGAAAATGTGCGTAGTAGTATTTTATTAGTAATTATAAAACATGAAAAAGAATGTCTTTTAGTTCTTAAATTTAAAAAGTTGTTTTTCTCTCGCTCATCTGAAAATAGTGGGCAGATCATTACTGTCAGTAGAATTTCTACATAACAGAATTCTACACGCCGAAATTCCTACCATAAACAGATCACTTGAAGCATTCGTTAAAAGTTTTGCAGTTTTGATGTTTAGTGATGTCTAATGATATAAATTAAAACTACCTTTTAAATGCGAATTACATTTCATTAGTGTGGTAGAAAACGGACAGGCATACAAGGATTGAAGGATAAACAAGGTAAGGTTATAGAAGGGGAGGATTCTGTCATGGCTAGGTGGGCTGAGCATTTCAGTGATGTTCTAAACAATGTAGTTAGTTCTACTCCCATTGTTTGCAATGATGATAGATGCATTGGTGGCTTTAATGTTGGCCCTATAACACAATCTGAAGTTAGTTTGGCTGTTTCTAAACTTAAACTTCATAAATCCCCAGGGGTAGATGAAATTACTACGGAAATGCTTAGAGCTGGGAATGTTTCGGTTACCACTTGGATGACTGAAATTCTGAATCTCTTTTATGATAAAGGCATGGTTCCTAAGGATTTTACCAGAGCTATTGTTATCCCTTTTTTCAAAAAAGGTGATCGCAGTTCTTGTGATAACTATAGGGGTATCAGCCTACTCTCTGTTCCAGGTAAAGTTCTTTCCATGATTGTGCTTAATAGAATTAAGAATCTGGTTGACAGGCAATTGCGTGATGAGCAATGTGGATTCAGAAGTGGTAGGGGATGTGTAGATCAGATATTTTCACTTAGGCAGATTCTTGAGAAATGTTTAGAGTTTCAGAAACCTTTGGTTGCTAGCTTTGTTGATTTCAAAAAGGCTTTCGACTCTGTTGATCGTCATAATTTGTGGTTGATTGTGAGATCATATGGTATACCAGACAAGTTAGTTAACATTATGAAAGCTCTCTATAATAACACTGAGTCGTGTGTGAGAGTTGGTAAGGCTTGTAGCAATTGGTTTAGCATTACTTCTGGTGTTCGACAAGGGTGCATTTTGTCTCCTTTTCTCTTTAGCTTGGTTATTGATTATGTTATGCGAAATTCACTTCAAGGGAAAGATTTTGGCCTTAAATGGGCTGGAGATAGGAAAATTTCTGATTTAGATTATGCTGATGATTTAGCCCTTCTGGCAAATGATGTTGATGAGATGAACTCTTTCATTCGAGCCGTTGATGAGACTGGTAGTAGAGTAGGTTTGGTTATAAACAGAGAGAAAACTAAAGTGATGAAAATTGGTCAGGCAGGCTGTGATTCAGTTAATCTGAATGGTTGCAGTCTTGAGCAGGTGTCACAGTTTAATTATCTTGGGAGCTATGTAAGAGATAATGGTGATGTGCGGCATGAGATTAACAGACGAATAGGGATTGCTGCTGGGACTTTTAAGAATCTATGGAGAGTGTGGAGAAATAGGCGTATACACCTAAAGACTAAAATTAGACTGTATAATAGTTTGGTTCTTTCTAGGGTTAGTTATGGTAGTGAAACCTGGACAATTTGTAAACAAGATAACAGGAAACTAGATGCTTTTGATTCCAGATGCTTACGCAGTATCTTGGGCATTAGGTGGTTCAACTTTGTAACTAATGATGAGATTAGGAAAAGGAGTTTGCAACCTCCTTTAAGCAGCATATTGTGCAGAGAGAGACTCCGTTGGTTTGGCCATGTTGCCCGTATGAATAATTATAGATTGGCGAATAGGGTTATGAACAGTGTGCCTAAAGGCCTCAGAAAGAAGGGGAGACCTAGGATGCGGTGGGCAGACAATGTCAAACAGGACCTTGTTAGAATTGGTGTGCAGTGGCCAGATGCAGTAGATGTAGCTCAGGATAGACTTGCTTGGAGAACTAAATTGCACGGTCTGGTTGGACCTCCGTAGCCCATGGCTGCTTGAGGATGATGATGATGATGATGATGAGTAACCAACTACAAAAAGAGATTTCCAATTATCTCCTAAAACAAAACCGTTCCATTTCTTACCTACCTTGGGCTTAGGGTCAACACATTACTGTCAATGGAATTTTCAAGACTGTCACATTCCACCACCAAAATTTTGAATTTCTAGCATAACTACATCGTTTGCAATATTTGTTTTAAATTTTGGGAGTTTTCGATTTTTTCCTCCGTTACAAGGCGCAATTATAGCTTTTGGGAAATTCGTAAAATGCAAATTGTAATATTTCATCAATACCTGTCCAACCAAAAAAGAATTTTTTTTTATCTTTAATAACATACAATTTTCTGTTAAAACAAAAAAAGTTGCATTCACCTTCCCTCCTGGGTCTAAAGGGTTAAGTAATTGTTGCCAATGGTAACTTCGTAACCTTCACATTTCAACATCAAAATTTCAAACTTCTAACATAACTACATCGTTTGGAATATTCGTTTGATATTTTGGAATTTTTAAAAATTTCCACCGTTAGAGGGTGCAGCTACAGCTTTTGGGAGATTCAAAAAATGCAAATCATAATATATCATTAATACCTAATTAACACAAAAACAATTTTTATTTATCTGTATAAACAAAAAAGTTCGATGTCTACAGAAGGACAGACAACAAAGCGAAATTATATCTTTGTTTTTTATAGAAAAAAACCTTAAAATTTACTCATTCTTTTTTTAGCCGTTTTCTAAAGGGCTCCCAATTATGAACACTGAAATCTGTATCAAATATTACCGTACCCTTTTCCGGAATTCATAAGTACGGTGCAATACCATTCAGCTATGCACGCTAAACAATCGGAGCAACGACAAATCATGGCGTCCAATTTGGAGATGGCCAACCTCTACCTATATCTCTCTCTATATATAGGGCCTCTATTCCGGTGTAGCGGCGTATATCTGCAAAAGGATCTCGGTTGGCTTAGCATTCATGATTTCTAAAAAAAAAGGATTGTTGGATAAAGTGTTGGGAACTTTTGGTAGAAAGTCTTTATTAGTGGTAAGTGGATTATTAAACTGTTTCTTTAGGCCCCCATTTAATATTTTTCACACATTCTTTCCAGATTTTTTTTATTTTTCAGTTGATTGTTTTATAAACGGTACCATCTATCTTGTCATACATATCTCAAATTCGAAAATTCCTAAAGGCATACGTTTTAATGCCTTCTGTATCAACTATTCTTTTGGTATATTCATGAGACAATCCAATCTTTGTAATTTCAAATATTTCCGTATCGTGTTGTAGAGATCGAAATTCTATTTGTTTGGTACTTAAAATTCTTTTCTGAAAGAGACAGGGGCGTAAATTCCTTTTTAACACCATTCGCTGATTTCTTGGAAATCGGGCCATAAATTGAATATAATATTGAAAGTCTCGTAATTCGAACTGTTGTGCTAAGTTTGTAAAAAATAGAACATTGCGCCGTTTCGTTTCTTGTAAGACTGATAATAAAGACTAATTTTGATAGTATTTTTTTTATTAGCCTCTCGGCTCACAAAACAAAACTCGGAGTTCGACTGTCAAAGCTTCTTCCCCTTTTTTCAACAAAAAGCTGCTTCTATACAGGGTCAGCAGATGTTTCCATAGCCTTTTCTATAGTGGGTCAGTACTTTTCGCAGGTGTCTTTCAATTCTGCTGGTCACTCTGATTTCCTGGAAAGAGAAAAAAAAAAGTGTCGTTATTATAATACACGGAACATTTTTTTATGTATGCACGCAACTTCTAAGTGTTCAAAAAATGTCTTGAAGAGAGGACTGTTTGGGTGAGAATTGGGAAGAAAATCGATAGGGGTCGATAGGGGGGTGTTTCTGAAAATTACTCAGAGGAGGATTTTTGAAGGTGTTCGAGGAATAGTCAAGTTCCGAGTTGATTCGTTCCTATTGGGATCATCAGATGGACTGAGACTCACTCAGTCAAACGCCGATCTAAGAAGAAGGGCAAAGAAGTGGGTTGGCAATAGAGTGGCGAAAGTCGTTACTTAACAAGGTCAATGTAAGAATACACACTTAGTCCTTCCGCTCGCTCCTTCCCTTGGCAGCATCCAGGCCTCGTCTTTTCAGAGTTGCGTGAATAAAAGAAAAAGTCCGTGCATTTTTCAATAGGGACGGGGTGAGGGGGGCTGAAATAGTCAGACATTCCAGGTTCGAGTTCCGAACCTTGGGCAGGTTTCTTCTTCTTTTACTTCAGATGTCGTATTTTTAATGGTTTGGCATGGGGGAAAGAATCTTACGATCATTTGCTCTTAGTGCAAAAAGCTTTTCTCACTTTTGGCGTTTTAGAGGGAAGCATTATTGAGAAGAGTTAATGAATTAGTTATGAATAACCTTATTACCTTTAGGGCCGCAAAGAGGGAGAAGTGTCAAACAGGATCTGTTGAAAGGTTGCGTTTTCTTTCCATCACATATTTCTCCAGAATCATCGGCAGTCTTCACTTGCACTGAAAGGAAGAAACAGTTTTAGAAAACAGTTCTTTTACATCGAAGTGTTACTGAGAAGCGAGCTTAAGAGTTAATGAATTAGTTATGAATAACCTACCTTTAGGGCCATAAAGAGGGAAAAGTGTCGAACAGGATCCGTCGAAAGGTTGCATCTTTCCATCACACTTTTGTCCAGAATCATTGGCAGTCACTGAAAGAAACAGTGCACTGAAAAAGAAACAGTTCTTTTACAGAGAAGCTTAAGAGTTAATGAATGAATGATTAGTTATTACCTTTAGATCCAGCTCAGGGGATCCGAGGATTGAGTTGACCAGCACAATAATTAATCGATGATCCGAATGGGTTGTTCCTGAAGGAAAAACAGTTTGAATAAGAACTTGACAAACCTGAGGGATGAACTTTGGATCGATAGCTTCACAAAGAGATTACAGTCTATCTGTGGTTTTCAGCCCTGAAAATAAATAGAAAGTTAGTACGTCCGGATGCGCTGAAAAAATATTATTAACATTATTAACATTATGCTGAAAAACAGTTCTTAGAATTAAGATGCATGCATTTCAGTAGAGACAGCTCAGGGTTGCATTTCAGTAGAGACATTTTAGGGTTATGAAATCCAACGAGGAATCTTTTCGCTTGTGGGGCTGAAAGAGAAAAAAAGAGAAATGAATAAAAACAGAAGAGCGTTACTGGGCAGACTGATAATTATTTCGTCTAATTATTTCGTTCGTCTCAAAGCAGGTGTGTTGTCTGTTCGGTAGACTGTCAAATCCACGTCTTTTCGGGCCAAAGTTTTTTACAAACGTCGAGGCATTTCTTGAAAAGCTCTTGGCAACATCCTTTCTCGATCTTGACGACGGCGTGGACCACGGACTAAAACGGGACTGTAGTAATGATCTGGAATTTATTAAATAGCTCTTCTGAAAAAAAAAAGTAAGGGACTTTTTTATGATATTTAACCACTCTCTTTTTTTTTTCCAAACGGACTTCTGAACAATTTATGCAAGTGCGCACAGGTTCCATATCCAGATTTTTAAATAATGAAAGTTTTTTTAAGCCATGTGAAAATGACACTTCTGTGCCAATCTTCTACGATTTACTAAGCGTTACTGACTGTGAATTTAAAATTTGATCTGGGAATAGGATGAGAAATTAGGATGAGAAATATGTCATAAATGAAAAGCCCCGCCTCCGAAAATCCCTCTTTACCTAATATTTAAAAAGTAAATAAATAAAAGGTAAAGGACTTCTTTTATTTATGATATTTCTCAAAAAAAAAAAAAGATAGACTGGTCAAAAGGACGGAAACGGAGCTGGATCCAGCCAAGTTCTAGTGCACTGAAAAATTCTTTTAATGATTTTTTTTCCCTCAGCATGTGAAAAGGTCAAGGACCACGGACCTTGACCTTTTCACATGAAGTGATCAGAGGATAGGGGGACGACAAACTTGGGAGAAGAGTCAGAGAGCAGAAGAGATCAGAGGATAGGGGGACGACAAACTTGGAAGAAGAGTCAGAGAGCAGAAGTGATCAGAGGATAGGGGGACGACAAACTTGGAAGAAGAGTCAGAGAGCAGAAGTGATCAGAGGATAGGGGGACGACAAACTTGGAAGAAGAGTCAGAGAGCAGAAGTGATCAGAGGATAGGGGGACGACAAACTTGGAAGAAGAGTCAGAGAGCAGAAGTGATCAGAGGATAGGGGGACGACAAACTTGGAAGAAGAGTCAGAGAGCAGAAGTGATCAGAGGATAGGGGGACGACAAACTTGGAAGAAGAGTCAGAGAGCAGAAGTGATCAGAGGATAGGGGGACGACAAACTTGGAAGAAGAGTCAGAGAGCAGAAGTGATCAGAGGATAGGGGGACGACAAACTTGGAAGAAGAGTCAGAGAGCAGAAGTGATCAGAGGATAGGGGGACGACAAACTTGGAAGAAGAGTCAGAGAGCAGAAGTGATCAGAGGATAGGGGGACGACAAACTTGGAAGAAGAGTCAGAGAGCAGAAGTGATCAGAGGATAGGGGGACGACAAACTTGGAAGAAGAGTCAGAGAGCAGAAGTGATCAGAGGATAGGGGGACGACAAACTTGGAAGAAGAGTCAGAGAGCAGAAGTGATCAGAGGATAGGGGGACGACTAACTTGGAAGAAGAGTCAGAGAGCAGAAGTGATCAGAGGATAGGGGGACGACAAACTTGGAAGAAGAGTCAGAGAGCAGAAGTGATCAGAGGATAGGGGGACGACAAACTTGGGGGAGAAGTCAGAGAGCGTGGCTGCCAAGTCGCTTGTCTTTTCGTGTGACAGTAACCACCGAAGCATCTTGAAGTGTTTTTGTGCTAAGTGTTTTAGATTCAATAATTCCTGACACAGCTCTCACAACACGAAGAGACAATCGACTTGGCTGCCACGCTCTTTGACTCCTACCTCAAGAATGCCATCCCTTCTCATTTTCTGCTTCACGTCTCTATAAAACCTCATCTCTCTCGTTACAGATCCACAGACGTAAACGACCTTCTGAAGTAGCGTCTCTTCTGCAATCGTGTTCAGTCGGCACTCCATTAAAACTGGCTGGATTCGAAACTTTGCGGAAAAATTCTGTAAATAAATTATCTGGGGAACTTCTTCAAAAAGTAATGATGGCTCGACTTTTTCTTTACACAAGAAGCTGTGTTTCCCGTTCGTTTGCCTTCAATAAGTGTTGGGGGCGGTCCGGATCTAATCTTCTGCACACAGTACTACACTGATTCTGGGAATACGACACATCTTTTGGGAAAAAGGTGTTATTGGAGCGCATTATCTGCGATCGTGGTTCATAAAAATATTCGATTCCTTTCTAGATTGATATAACAGACATGTATAACTGTATGTTCACAGAATAGGTCACCCCACGCACAGTGCTTTCCCCCATATGACGTCGCCTGCCACGCCCATATGCGCCCCCACTACTATCCCCCTATGACGACACTGAATACGCCTACTTCCGACCACGCCCATTCAGTAATATTCATAATTAAATAACTCATACTTCATAATAACTAAATTAAAAATTCTCCCGTTATTAAAAACCCCTTGTTCCCCCCCCCCTTTAACCCGTGGCGCCATCTGGTGACTATGAGGAGTACTAATTTCGGAAAAACAGCTATTTTAACTCTAATTTCCCAATTTTTCAGCCAACCCGTCTTTAAAGACCCCTGGTTCACCCACCTATATTTTAAGCCCTCCTTCTCAAATAGTCCCTATTTTAACTCTAATTTCCCAATTTTTCAGCCAACCCGTCATTAAAGACCCCCTGGTTGACCCACCTATATTTCAAGCCCTCCTTCTCGAATAGTCCCGATTTTTCTTTATTTCAGACCCCCTGGTTGCCCCACCTATATTTTAAGCACTACTTCTCAAATAGTCCCGATTTTTCTTTATTTCAGAACCCCTGGTTGACCCACCTGTATTTTAAGCCCTCCTTCTCAAATAGTACCGATTTTTCTTTATTTCAGCATCCCTGGTTAACCCACATATATTTTAACCCCTCCTTCTCGAATAGTTCCAGTGTTTCTTTATTTCATACCCCCTGGTTGACCGCCTATATTTTAAGCCCCCCTTAATCTCTGAATAAGACCCTTACCAACTAAACTTCGGGATGACAACGATCGGCTGATGCAAGCCTCAGAATATTGCATGGGTGGCAAACTCACGAAGAAAGGGATGATGCAAGTCTCTAAATAATTGCAAAACTTTCGATAGCAGTCACTCACAGAAAATCAACACCCAAAGTTGTATCACCCTTTTTTATTCCTTATTAATGAAACACTCATTAAAACACCCCCTCCCTTTATTAACCCCCCCCCTATTAAACTTCACAAACTCTCTTTCTATCCACATTCATTTTGCCAAGTCCGCTAATCAACTTCCAATTCCCTAATAATTAAACACTTATCAAAATTCCCTCCCCTTTATAAAAATCAAAAGGTACCTCTATTAAAATTTCACTGATCGCAAACTCCCATCCTTTTTACAAGTCCAATAAACTTAGAAAATCAACTCCCAAAAGTTGTATTACCCATTTTCATTCCTTATTATTGAAAAACTCATTAACCCCCCCCCCCTCCCCTTTATTAAACCCCCTTATCAAAAGTTCACTCTATTAAAACTTCACCAAACTCCTTTGGTTGAGTAAAAATGTAATAAAAGGAGAAAAAAATCTGATTTAAAAGAAAATTATTTGTAATTATGAAATGATATTGAGGTGTAATAGGGTCTGTAGGGGTGACATATAAGACCCGCTTTAGAACACGCAACAGACGTTCGGTACCTCACCCCGGACCACGCTTTATTGACGAATCACTCTCAGCAGTGAAAAAATTTTAAAAGTCTCTAATCTTTCATCTGTATCAACAATCGCGCGCTACGAATTGACCTTCCTTCAAATCATTCGACGGGGTCGCTTATCGATGGGTGCAAGCGGACTTTCAACATATCATGCGACACACGGTCCTGATGCAATCACTTATCGGTCTGGGGGTCAAGACGACGAGTGGAGAGCGCTCCACAGTGTTTGCATTTGTCGCTGATAAGGTTTTAAAATAGAAGTTAAGTCAATAACACGGTTGCACTCTAGCTCCCAAGTGGTGTCACCAGATGTAAGACCACCCGACTTTCCTCATGTCGGAAGATGTATCAGATAGTGGTGGCTATATATAAACACTGCAGCCTCAATAGCTGTCATTCTGCTGTCAGAAGTTTCACTGTTAGTCACAAGCTCTGCTATTAGTTTTGAAGTCTCTCTTTGGTCACTATGGAGAAAACCACCCTGTCATTCAGTGAAGTTGTTCGCTCTATACTCGTGAGTGTCAGTATCCACTCATACCAGAAAGCCATATCGTATGAAGAATGCCTGCAGATTGTGATGAATATATTGACTGAAAAAATCTGAGCATCATGTGTGATGATGACACCATCATCATAGAACCGCACAAAGTGGCTCACAAATATTTATGCAGAGTGTGTTTTGCCGAAGAAGTGGCATTAAAACACGCTGATAACATGGATTATAGGGCTGTGGTGGAGGATGCTATGACCTCAATAGAGATAGCTAACATCGTTGAAGTTGTAGCATAACAAGAGAAGAAAAGGAAAAGTTCTTTTGAGAACCACTTCATTTGTGTCGATAGGATTACCGATCGTACAGTTTCTGTTCACAGATCTTACTTCTCTATCTACACGTTTCTTCTATATCTCTACATTCGATTCACTGTCACCCGGTTAACAGAGTAAATTTTATAGGATGTTTAACCTTTCAGTTAAAATGATAATTTTACGCACTATGTTAGGATTAACAACTCTTATAGAGTATAAGTAGTTTTTGTTGCTAGGATCCCTCTCCACTTTTAAAATTTAGATCTTACACATTCTTGCAAACCCCGACAGTCTTTTCATATTAATATATGTATTTTTATAACCGTTGTAAAGTCCGTTTTAATCAACACTTATTTCTTTTAACCCCGCGACTATTGGTTGTCGCATTTTCACTAGAAGAAGGACTACACCGCAGTAACAATAAGAAAATAAAAAATGCTATTGGGTAAAAAAATTAAAATTAATAAAAGGAAAGAAAAAAATCTGATTTTATTCTTCATGATGAGAAATATTGAAGGTAATAGGGTCGACCTAAAAGACCCGTGTTCGGATCCTCACCCCGGACCAGGTTCAACTGCCGGATGGTTTTTAACAAAAGTCCTACGAAATTAAAAACACCCCCGTTATGCAACATGGTTTAAAAATACTTATTACAGATGTATCCTCAGTACATGATACAAACTCTTTCCTAGGAAGTAATGCTACTCGAAGAAAAATCTGCTACGGGAGTAATCATTAATCTACAATCGCTCGCAGAGTTTATAAAAATCGTCTCTTCCACCGTTTATCGGCGAATGTTAAGACGTTGACGAAATTCACGTCGTGGCGCATGTGAAACGTAATGTACTGAGCTTGACAACATTAATATAGACAGGGATCCTCGCTTCTTTTCTCTATACTATCATAACCCTCGATGCTTGAGGAAATTATCAAATATGAATAGACCTGTGTAAAGTTCTGACCACACAATCTTCTGAATTAATTCTGCTGTAGATGTCTAATTCTGTCAGGATCACAAGGGATGTTTTACACATTCATGGACTTTTTTTTATCAGACTTATCATTACACAGACAAACTACCTATCCATAGGTTGTGTAAGCATTTAGAATGAAAAATTGAGTTTGCTTCACTGTCATACAATCTCATAACTTAATTTTCAGATGCACGTTTCTTCATGGAATCTTAAACTCCCAATATCTATGCATTTCCTCACACATCTCGCAAGATAATTAAAGTTCAATCACTGATTCATCTTCCCTATCTGCATATTTACTTTCTAATAAACCAAACTTTAACGACCAAAGTAGGTAAATCGCAAGCATCATCAGATTTTTTCCATATATCTGCTTACGTTGAAAATCTCACAACAGCCTATTCAGTACTTTAACACAACCGATACAGCCACAAGTTACGATAGCCAACATCTGTCACATAGACAGTAGGTTAGTTACTTCTAACAAAGTCAAGGTTTGAGATCCATTATAAGACATGAAGGTTGTTTACATGCCAAGATCCCGACATCCTCTCATCCCTTCTACAGGGTCGTGTGAAAGCTAACCGTTAAGACAGATAGTTGCATATATTTTTAAAGATACACCGAACTCACTCTTACATGCACGAACCTTCAATTTCCTAATGAATGAAAAGGAAAGTAGCACGAACAGTCATTCTTTCACAATAAGTCAATGTTGAGTGCATTAAATATGATTCGAACGGAAGACAATCTGAATAGGCGCTTTTGTTTGTAAATTAAAAAATCTGAAAACTCACTGTTTATAAGAAAACAACAATATTTTCAGTATTTCCATGAAACGTCGGGTCCCAGAATCGATCCGCTAGATGTAACTTGGCATTCACTGACTTCAGCAACCGATAAAACGTAACATAAGAAACGTACTCTCTCTCGACGGTTATTCCAAGGCGCTATCTCTTTTCAGAGTTCCCGCCCCCCTCAGTACGTTTGAATAAGTGCATAAGTGTGGGTGAAGGTGGTTAGCTGCGGACACAGGTTTTTCGTCAAAGATGGGGTGTTTCACTACAATCTAACACGGATAGTTATTTTTCCCTATTTCTATACTAGTGTGGAATTCTTAGAACAAGTGGTACTATGTTAGTGTGAAAGTGGTTCGGGCAAGCACACGTTCTTTGATAATGCTATGTATCTTGTTTGGAAATCTGAAAGAACACTGTCTATAAAGTGTAGCATTACCCCAGTAAGCTAGTACTAATTACTTCTCGATTCTGAGGGACGAATGTTGCAATTGTTGACAGATATTTTTTCAGAATTATGTAATCAGCCATAGTGTTCGGATATTTGATCCATAGTAAGACATGACGTTTGTGTTGTTTACCTACCAAGATCCCAAGAACCTCTCACCCCTTCTACGGGGTCGTATGAGAGGATCCTGTAACTGTTACCACAATTAGCGGCGTGAAGTCGTATTTATTTTTAAAGCAAAGACACACTAATTTCGGACTCGCTACCTACAGAACGATATATTAACTTGCTAAAGTTTGATTTTAACGATCAGATAGTGTATATATCATCACTTTTTTTAGTTCATACTAATAACTTCCAACTTTTAAAGGAAATGTTGTCTCATTATAAGCGATTTCATACAAAGAGATACGCACTCTATGCTTCATATTTAAATCTATAGAGATAACGATTATTACCGCTGGAACCTATTTGTGAAAAAACACGCTATGATCGGGTTTGAGAAAGATTTTTAGCTCATGGGTGTGCTGCACTGCAGGAAAGCACACCATCTTTGATACCAGAACCTAAATGAAAGTTATATTGTTTGGGTTTGAGAAAGATTCTTTAGTTCACAGGGCACCGCATTACCGTAAAGCACACTGTCTAGCGCGTATGTCTGTCTGTATGTTTAATTTTCAAGAATAAACATATTGTTTTATGAACACTTGCTTGCTACAGAAGAAGCTAACAATATAAAACGAGACTAGTGGTTATGCAAAGTATTTCATCACAGATCTTAACTTGAATACGCATATTTCAGGAGGTGTAAGGATTTTTCTTCAATGCGTTCGAATATTTTTTTGAACACGACTATCTTATGCTTCGCTTCCTGTCAGATGTATCGTAACGAACCAAACATGTGTGTGTGTGTGTTTTGTTAATATAGAAGAGGACATACAGCCGAGAATATTTTCAAACTTAGAATAACACAACATCCTGATGTGTTAAGAACGAAGCGAAGGGATACTTCATTCTAAATGCTTACACAACCTATGGATAGGTACTTTGTCTGTGTAATGATAAGTCTTATAAAAAGTCCATGAATGTGTAAAACATCCATTGTGATAATGACAGAATTAGACATCTACAGCAGAATTAATTCAGAAGATTGTGTGGTCAGAACTTTACAGAGGTCTAGTGATATTTGATAATTTCTCAAGCATCGAGGGTTATGATAGTATAGAGAAAAGAAGCAAGGATCCCTGTCTATATTAATGTTGTCAAGCTCAGTACATTACGTTTCACATGCGCCACAACGTGAATTTCGTCAACGTCTTAACGTTCGCTGATAAACGGTGGAAGAGACGATTTTTATAAACTCTGCGAGCGATTGTAGATTAATGATTACTCCCGTAGCTGATTTTTCTTCGAGTAGCGTTACTTCCTAGGAAAGAGTTTGCATCATGCACTGAGGATACATCCGTAATAAGTATTTTTAAACCATGTTGCGTAACAGGGGTGTTTTTAATTTCGTAGGACTTTTGTTAAAAACCATCCGGCAGTTGAACTCTGTTAACCGGGTGACATTGAATCGAATGTAGAGATGTAGAAGAAACGTGTAGATAGAAAAGTAAGAGCTGTGAACAGAAACTGTACGATCGGTAATCCTTTCGACACAAATGAAGTGGTTCTGAAAAGAACTTTTTCTTTTTTTCTCTTGTTATGCTACAACTTCAACGATGTTAGCTATCTCTATTGAGGTCATAGCATCCTCCACCACAGCCCTATAATCCATGTTTTCAGTGTGTTTTAATGCCACTTCTTCGACAAAACACACTCTGCATAAATATTTGTGAGCCACTTTGTGCTGTTCTATGATGATGGTCTCATCAGCACACGTGATGCTCAGATTTTTTCAGTCAATATATTCATCACAATCTGGAGGCATTCTTCATACGATATGGCTTTCTGGTATGAGTGGATACTGACACTCACGAGTATAGAGCGAACAACTTCACTGAATGACAGGGTGGTTTTCTCCATAGTGACCAAAGGGAGACTTCAAAACTAATAGCAGAGCTTGTGACTAACAGTGAAACTTCTGACAGCAGAATGACAGCTATTGAGGCTGCAGTGTTTATATACAGCCACCACTATCTGATACATCTTCCGACATGAGGAAAGTCGGGTGGTCTTACATCTGGTGACACCTCTTGGGAGCTAGAGTGCAACCGTGTTATTGACTTAACTTCTATTTTAAAACCTTATCAGGAACAAATGCAAACACTGTGGAGCGCTCTCCACTCGTCCACTTGACCCTCAAGACCATCAGGACCGTGTGTCGCATGATATGTTGAAAGTCCACTTGCACCCATCGATAAGCGACCCTGTCGTATGATTTGAAGGAAGGTCAATTCGTAGCGCGCGATTGTTGATACAGATGAAAGATTAGAGACTTCGAAAATGTTTTCACTGCTGAGAGTGATCCGTCAATAAAACATGGTCCGGGGTGAGGTACCGAACGTCTGTTGCGTGTTCTAAAGCGGGTCTTATATGTCACCCCTACAGACCCTATTACACCTCAATATCATTTCATAATTACAAATAATTTATTTTTAAATCAGATTTTTTTCTCCTTTTATTACGTTTTTACTCAACCAAAGGAGTTTGGTGAAGTTTTAATAGAGTGAACTTTTGATAAGGGGGTTTAATAAAGGGGAGGGGGGGGGGGTTAATGAGTTTTTCAATAATAAGGAATAAAATTGGGTAATACAACTTTTGGGAGTTGATTTTCTAAGTTTATTGGACTTGTAAAAAGGATGGGAGTTTGCGATCAGTGAAATTTTAATAGAGGTACCTTTTGATTTTTATAAAGGGGAGGGAATTTTGATAAGTGTTTAATTATTAGGGAATTGGAAGTAGATTAGCGGACTTGGCAAAATGAATGTGGATAGTAAGAGAGTTTGTGAAGTTTAATAGAGGGGGGTTTTAATAAAGGGAGGGGGGTGTTTTAATGAGTGTTTCATTAATAAGGAATAAAAAAGGGTGATACAACTTTGGGTGTTGATTTTCTGTGAGTGACTGCTATCGAAAGTTTTGCAATTATTTAGAGACTTGCATCATCCCATTCTGCGTGAGGTTGCCACCCATGCAATATTCTGAGGCTTGCATCAGCCGATCGTTGCCATCTCGAAGTTTAGTTGGTAAGGGCTTATTCAGAGATTAAGGGGGCTTAAAATACAGGTGGTCAACCAGGGGGTCTGAAATAAAGAAAAATCGGAGCTATTCGAGAAGGAGGGGTTAAAATATAGGTGGGTTAACCAGGGGGTCTGAAATAAAGAAAAATCGGGACTATTCGAGAAGGAGGGCTTAAAATATAGGTGGGTCAACCAGGGGTCTTTAATGACGGGTTGGCTGAAAAATTGGGAAATTAGAGTTCAAATAGGGACTATTCGAGAAGGAGGGCTTAAAATATAGGTGGATCAACCAGGGGGTCTGAAATAAAATAAAATCGGGACTATTCGAGAAGGCTTGCTTAAAATATAGGTGGGTCAACCAGGGGGTCTGAAATAAATAAAAATCGGGACTATTCGAGAAGTAGGGCTTAAAATATATGTGGGTGAACCAGGGGGTCTGAAATAAAGAAAAATCGGGGCTATTCGAGACGGAGGTCTTAAAATATATGTGGGTCAACCAGGTGGTCTGAAATAAAGAAAAATCGGGACTATTCGAGAAGGCTTGCTTAAAATATAGGTGGGTCAACCAGGGGGTCTGAAATAAATAAAAATCGGGACTATTCGAGAAGTAGGGCTCAAAATATATGTGGGTGAACCAGGGGGTCTGAAATAAAGAAAAATCGGGGCTATTCGAGACGGAGGTCTTAAACTATATGTGGGTCAACCAGGTGGTCTGAAATAAAGAAAAATCGGGACTATTCGAGAAGGAGGGCTTAAAATATAGGTGGATCAACCAGGGGGTCTGAAATAAAGAAAAATCGGGACTATTCGAGAAGGAGGGCTTAAAATATATGTGGGTGAACCAGGGGGTCTGAAATAAAGAAAAATCGGGACTATTCGAGACGGAGGGCTTAAAATATAGGTGGGTCAACCAGGGGGTCTGAAATAAAGAAAAATCGGGACTATTCGAGAAGGAGGGCTTAAAACATATGTGGGTGAACCAGGGGGTCTGAAATAAAGAAAAATCGGGGCTATTCGAGACGGAGGGTTTATAGGTGGGTCAACCAGGTGGTCTGAAATAAAGAAAAATCGGGACTATTCGAGAAGTAGGGCTTAAAATATATGTGGGTGAACCAGGGGGTCTGAAATAAAGAAAAACCGGGGCTATTCGAGACGGAGGGCTTAAAATATAGGTGGGTCAACCAGGTGGTCTGAAATAAAGAAAAATCGGGACTATTCGAGAAGGAGGGCTTAAAACATAGGTGGGTCAACCAGGGGTCTTTAATGATGGGTTGGCTGAAAAATTGGGTAATTAGAGTTAAAATAGGGACTTTTCGAGAAGGAGGGCTTAAAATATAGGTGGGTCAACCAGGGGTTCTGAAATAAAGAAATATCGGGGCTATTCGAGAAGGAGGGCTTGAAATATAGGTGGGTCAACCAGGGGGTCTGAAATAAAGAAAAATCGGGACTATTCGAGAAGGAAGTCTTAAAATATAGGTGGGTCAACCAGGGGTCTTTAATGACGGGTTGGCTGAAAAATTGGAAAATCAGAGTTAAAATAGGGACTATTCGAGAAGGAGGGCTTAAAATATAGGTTGGTCAACCGGGGGGTCTGAATAAAGAAAAATCGGGACTATTCGAAAAAGAGGGCTTAAAATATAGGTGGGTCAACCAGGGGGTCTGAAATATAGAAAAATCGGGACTGTTCGAGAAGGAGGGGTTAAAATATAGGTGGGTCAACCAGGGGGTCTGAAATAAAGAAAAATCGGGACTATTCGAGAAGGAGGGCTTAAAATATAGGTGGGTCAACCAGGGTGTCTGAAATAAAGAAAAATCGGGACTATTCGAGAAGGAGGGCTTAAAATATAGGTGGGTCAACCAGCGGTCTTTAAGTGTGTTGTTGTGTACCTAGTGGAAAAAGTTAAAGCTGTTATTCAAACGGTGAAATCAGACAAATTATTATTTTAATCTGTTAATGTTTATCTGAGGGTAACTGGTTGAATAGGTGACTGCGTTCAGCCCTTTGGACGAACAGTAATCACCCACAACAGATCTTATAGATCGCGTGCAGCTATAAGAGCGCACAACGGAGTAGTTATTTTGTCCATTTTGATTAGTGTACGAAGTGTGTTGTTTTGTATATAGTGCAAAGTGTGAGAGTTTGTTAATAGGATAGCTGAAATGAGTCAAATATCTATATGAGTCTATGAATGGATGGTGTTATTCGAGAGACACTGGTTGAATATGTGTCTGCATTCAGCCATTTCAGCAAATGGCAATCACTCTCAACAGAAGCTGTAGATCACATTTAGTCATTACATCTCAGAGCGGATTAATTACTCTGCTTTTTTTGATTACGTTATCTAGTGTATTTGGTATGTGCAGAGTGTAGAGTGTTAAAAGTTGTGTATTTAGAAAGCTGACACGGTCGGAATATGTACTTGAATATATTCTCCCTCCACTTCTCTAGGTTGGACCCTCAGCCCTAGAGGTGCAGTGTGATATTTGTGTCAGTGCCGAATTGTTGTTTACTATCCGTTGTATCTGAGTGTGTTTCTTGTCTCTGTGTGTAGAGTTGCATCTTGGATCGCCCCTGTACGTCTTTTGGAGTTTTCCTGATATTTTACAATAAAATGTTGAAATTTTAATCAATCATATTTTGAAACGTAGGCGTAAAAGGTAAAGGAATAGATTGAAATATAAAATAGAAGTTAGAATTAATTGAAAAATTAGAACCAATAGATCCACTGGACGTGTTTGTAAATACGCCTGCTTACGTAAATACATAATTAATTACTTTGAACTCACTATTTCGAATAATATTATCAAATATAAGTAGCAAATGTTAACTTGTTTTTCTGATTTCTATAGAATCCCACTGACTCTCATCTATATTCTGGTTTAGTGGATATTTTCTCCCCTTCTGCAATTTGTCCGTTAAATTTAGGGTTTACTGTGTGTCATAAAGTTAGAATTTCGTACAGTCTCTCATGAACCCCTCCAGATAATTTTTCATTATATATATATATTTCGTTTTTATCTTGTTAAATTCTTTCATACAAATCTTTTTTAAGAAGTTACTTAACTGTGTATATGAGTTATTCTTGACATGCCGTTCAGTGAATAATACTAATGCAGAGAGCACTGTTGTCAAACATTTTTTAACATGGCGAGACAGATTTTTCCATTATAAACCCACGATTTACTATCATTTTGAATCAAGTAGCAGTAACATTTCTTTAATCGTACTATGACAAAAAGTCAAACTCTGGCCACGATACTGCTATATTCAGACCACAAAACAAAATTAATTGCAAGAAGAATTTATTAAACAATTGAACATTATAACAAATAATAACCTTAATTTTTTCAAAATCTAATGGATCAAACCTATCAGTTTATCATACAAGGCAAATAAAATAGTACAAAATATTAACGGTTCAAATGTAAGAATACCGATCACTAAGTTTTAGGCTCGCCATTACACAAGTAAAAATTAAAATCATTCCTTCACACGCACAAACTCACGTAATATTTCCACTACTGTGATCAAAACGCATCACTGACATTTCGATGTCTTTACTAGAATGAAGTGAATTTTTAAATGTGACAGAGTACAATATCTCTCTCAAGCAAAAACAGAAACCTTAACTAAATTTTAAGTTCTACAGAAATGCTTTAAAGGAAATCAATGAACAGTTGATAGTTTTAATACGTCTGTTTTTGATGCAGCTTTTTGAGAAATGTGTAATCAGTTATTTGGCGAGATATTTTAAACATGTGAATGCACTATTGAAATTCGTAATAAGTAACTAATTATAACAACCTAGTCGTCATCTTGCTACCAATGATTTCATCCATAAACATGTACTGAATTGCTGTGGCCATTATTTCTAATTATCTATACTAGCCGTAGATACGCATTTCTCTTCACCTCTCAATGGAGTGCCAACAAAAATCGTCGTGCATGTTACCTTTGGCACGCGTCATAAAATCGCCATCACTGCTATGAGGTCATCAACCTGAGTTTTGTTGTTAAAGGCTCAGTCGGTGAAGTGCCAGGCTCATAATCTGAATTTCCCAGGTTCGAGTCCTACCTGGATCAGCGTTGAGATTTTTCTCCGCAAAACTCCCTGCCCTGCTCTCGGTCAATAGGAGGACACAATCGGCTTGGAAAGGCAACCATCCGTCAAATGACATAACAAATGTTATAGACCATGTTGGCTTTGACGGGAGCTACCATTTGTATCCTAATAGATACCCAGTGGTTTCCCTTCATCCAACCTCCTCTGATCCTTTGCGGTCCTTATGATCTGATCACTAAGTACATTGTATGTAAAAAGGTGCAGCTCATAGGTAAACCAGTTTGTACTTATTTACGCACCTGTAATAAGCATCGGAAGGAACTTCAGGTCATTGTCCGTGTGAGCCACGGTCGCAGGTCAGAGGATACGTCAAGGCACGGTCGCACGTCAGAGGACACGTCAAGGCACGGTCGCACGTCAGAGGACACGTCAAGGCACGGTCGCATGTCAGAGGACACGTCAAGGCGCGGTCTCACGTCAGAGGACACGTCAAGGCACGGTCGCACCTCAGAGGATACGTCAAGGCAGGGGCGCACGTCAGAGGACATGTCAAGGCACGGGCGCACGTCAGAGGATACGTCAAGGCACGGTCGCACCTCAGAGGATACGTCAAGGCACGGTCGCACATCAGAGGATACGTCAAGGCATGGTCGCACGTCAGAGGATACGTCAAGGCACGGTCCCCCCAGATCCAGCCCTGGGTCTTCTGACCTGATCATTTAGCTCATTACGCGAACTAAAGTGCCATTGACAGGTAAAACAACCAAAGTAGACCAACAGCTCGGGTCACGTTAGGGTGGGAGGGGGGTTGGGGCGAAGAGTGCTCAGTTAACGTCTTGAAAATTCTCATAGGTCATATAGATCGACACGATCGCTTTTCCTATTAGTGAACCAATGATCTACGAGAATTTTTGAAAGCGCCAACTGCGCAGTCTCATCTTAGGCTGAATGATTGCCGCCGCTCTGAAAACGGATATTCTCTGATTGTAATTCTTGCGTTACGACACAGTGTGATCGCATTCTAATAATGGATCTGTTGGCTGTTACGTGACATTGTTCTACACTGATATTGTTGGTCAATTGCGTGAATTAGAATATTCATGTTTTTGAATTATTCGGGCTTCCGTATGATTTGAAGAAATCAATTGAAATATTTAGATTAACGTTGGAATAAAAATAATAAATAAAAAAAACATTTTTTTAAAATTTTTTCTAAAAACTTTCAAAATGGTAACAAATCGTTAAATTATTATTATATCATTCATATCCTATTGATTTCAAAATGAAAGGTCTTAATTATTATTTTTTAGTTGGGTTGTTTTAATTGTCAGCATGATTTTTTTTTTACCTTCACTGGCCAAATGAAGTCATTAGGACTTAATGGATCTTATCTCTGAGTGGCACTTTTTTTGCTCACAATGGTCCAAATGGTCAGGCCGCAAGGACTCCGAGGGTTCAGAGCAGGTTTGGAGGGAGGGGAATCATTGGATAGTTGTTACGAGACAGATGGTCGTTTCTCGTAAAGTTCACCTAACGTGCTCTTTAACGTACACAGGTTATGTCTCTCAGGTTCACTTGGCTACGGCTTAACGTCCCATCCGACGGACAGTTGCCTTTCCAAACCAAGTTTCCATTTTGGGAACTGCAGATTACGATCCAGATGCGATATCCACCATCAACACCACCTCCGAGTGGCACTATTTTTTTTTGGCTTACAACTGAAATTCTAGGTCCCAAAAAACCAATTTTTTAGAATTGAAGAGTGGAAAAGTAGGCCCATGACGCTGTTTCATCATCATCATCATCATCCTCAAACAGCCATGGGCTACGGAGGTCCAACCAGACCGCGCAGTTTAATTCACCAAGCATATCTGTTCTGAGCTACATCTGCTGCATCCGGCCACTGCACACCAATTCTAACAAGGTCCTGTTTGACATTGTCTGCCCACCGCATCCTAGGTCTAGAACCAGATTTCCAAACGTAGAACCATATTTTTTTCCCTTTTAATTTGCCATTTCGAAATTTCTGTGTTTTTCTGTTGATTTCTCTTCATCGTTAGATTAAAAAGTTAACATTTACAAACAATAATTTATTTTAATACGTTTTATACATTATTGTAAAATAATTAATTTTCTTTTAAATCTTTATCTTGAAATACGATTTACATACAGAGACCAACAAATATCTGATTTAGAAAAGCGTTTGACATATTACCTGCTAAATTCTTCGGATTTCTGCGTGTGGCCCTTGGTGATGATGTACACGAAATTGTGGATCAAAACGAATGGCACTCGCTCTCGCTTGATTCTAAATTTCTCTTTGAATTTCCAAAGAATATGTCCAAAGTCGATATGGAAAAGCTGCAATAGAAAGGTAGGTATAGTTGGAACACGTGCCATCTCACAAGGAAATCATTATTCAGAACCGAAAATTCATAAATCTTGTCTTTGGGTTACCACCTTTTTGCACACAACAGACTAACTGGCCAGGTCACAAGGACCCCGAAGACTCAGAGAAAGTTGGGGGAGGGTATCCACTGGAACGGTTCTTTGAGGGGACCCACTGGAGAGATGTTGGGAGACAGAGGGTAGCCTCCCATCAAGGCCATCCAGCGTGTTCTTTAACGTGCACTGGGTATGGCTCTCACACACATTGATCCACAGCTTAACGTCCCATCCGATGAATAGCATCCTTCCAAAATCTATTAGACGTTTAGACATTAGACATTTATTCCCATTGAACAGATAAATTATATATTTCATGTAAAGAATTTTGTATAACATATTTTTTTTAATTATGTATTCAACTTTGGGAACATTGGAAATATCCACAACAGTTCACGTAACTCGAATGGGGGCTTATACAATTTGGTAAAATATTTTGAAAAAGGCAACAAATTTAATACAAAATCTGTAGATGTGAGACAATATTCCATTCTATTTCCAAAATAATGAAAGACAGAAATTGAAAAACCTAAAACCTATACGTACCAAAATAATAATTGTTAATTTTTTTAAAGAAGTTTTTCAGTATCATTATATTCAAAAATCCAGATTTTCAGTTTCTTTTTAAAAGAGTAAAAGTTTGTTTCATCTAAGATTTCCAGGTAAATTATTAAATATTTTTGGTGCTAAATATATATAATGTTTTGGACAATGGTTTTTTAGGAAGAGGTAAAGTAAGATTTACATGTTTAACATTTTTTTATTATACTATATATGCCTAATATCACTTTCAATCCAGTGCTTTTTAAGATATATAATAATATTGTATACGTATAATTTTCTTAAAGTTAATATATGCAATTCGCTATAAAAGTGTTTAACACGACCATATCTTCTTCTCCTTAAAATGCATCTAATTATTATATTTTGAGTTTTAATTAATGAATTAATATTACTCTGATATACTCCACCCGAAGAAAGTAATCCATATGTTAAATGAGATTTAACCCATGCATTATAAATTAATTTTAAAAGTGTAAAAAATTTACAAATTTTCTGATATAAAATAATTGTGGTACTATTGTATTAATTTTTTTTTATTAAAGAATCAATGTGTTTATTCCAAGTTAGTTTAATATCAATATGTACTCCTAAATATTTTTAGCACTCAACACTTTCTAGTGGCTTTGCATGAACAAGCATTACCGATGCATGTAAGTGTATGATAAAATAATTTCGTTTCAAATTATCTCTTCGATTTTTTCTCAATCGAAAATATATATATTTTGTTTTTTCTACATTTAGAAATAATTTATTTTTCATAAACCAATTTCTGATATTGCATAAACCTTGATTTAATTTTTTCAATCAAAACATTTTCAGTAGTTGCTGTATATATCAGAGCAGTATCATCAGCAAATGCTATTAATTTTCCTTTTAGTTCCAGGTTACGAAAATCATTTACAAAAATGTTAAATCATGTCGGACCTAGTACAGACCCTTGCGGAACACAATATTTAATTTTCTTTTCATTACTCTAATAAATCCCTATTTTAACCTTTTGTGTTCTATTTTTTAAATAAGTCTCAAACCATAATAAAATTGTCTTTCGAACTCCTGCTTTCTCAGGTTTATATATTAATATCTCATGAGAAACTATATCAAATACTTTCTTTGTGTCTAAAAATATTACTGCTGTTTTTAAATTTTTATTAATTGCACTGTAGATTGAAGATGTTAATTGTAATATAGCATCCTCTGTTCCAGTGTCTTTCCTATTTCCTAAACTCAAACTGATTTTTCTAAAAAAATTATTTTTGTCTAAAAATTTTAAAAGTCAAATCTTAATCAGCTTTTAAAATACTTTTGAAAACACCGACAATAAAGCTATTAGTCTGTATTATTAATATCCAAATGTTTGCCACCTTTGTAAACAGGTAGTAAAATTGAATTTTTAAGAATTGTTGGAAAATATTCAGAATGCAAAAATAAATTATAGAGATGACATAAAATAGCTGAAATATTATTTTTTATTTCTTTAATTATCTCCAAAGATATGCAATCTGCTGTCATCGCCTTTCGTATTGGCAAAGAAGAAATTGCTTCATTAATTTCATATTCTGTTAAGAAATGTATGAAAATCGAATTCATTGAAACAGATGTCTTATCCTTTTTCTGTTCACTGTATTCTGGAATTTCGGTTACAAAGTTTTCTATTATTTCTGTAAAATAATTATTAAACTTTTCAGCTAATAAAATCGGATTTTCATTAGAAGAATACAAAGTATTATTTATTTTTATTTCTATTGGAATCATTTGCATATGTTGCTTCCTTCCAGATAATTCATTTATTATATTCCAGTGCTGTTTACATTGACATATTTGTCTAATAATCATTTGGTGTAATAATTTCACTTTGCTTCTCCGATTAATTTTAATAGTAAATTTCGATACTCTTTAAAATAATTTTTTAAATCAGTATTAAAAGGCTGAATTTCTGCAAATTATTTCTTTTTTTTATAGATTGTATAAGTTTATTGGTCATCCAAGGTTTTAATTTATTTTATTTCCGTTTTAATTCTATAGTGTATTTCGATTTTTCAATTAATATTTGTAATTGTAATAAAAATATTTCGAAAGATTTATTGATATCTTTTTCCATTTCAACTTCAGACCAGTCTTTGTCCTTCAACAATTTATTTAGGTTTGTAATATTTCTCTTAGGTATTCTTTTAAATTTTCTATACTTTTGTTCATTTTAGACTGAATGTTTAAACCTATGAAATAATGATCAGTAATGTGCGGCTTAATGATATAAGTATTTACATTATTTACAGCAATGCTTCTTATAAATACATGATCACGGCATGTCTTTGATTCCTCCCTAGTAATCGCGTCATGACACTGCTTAAATCCATTTGACAGAATTACTCGAAAATACTCATGTCAAATACTATCACTACCTCTTAAATCAATATTAATAACTCGTAATAAAATAACATTATTATTATTAACAGTTTCTAATTTATTTTCTAATTCATCAATAAAATTTTAATTAGTGTATAAATGTAATCTATAAAATGGAATTAAAATAAAAACTAAATAATTGACTTTAAATTTAATTTCCAGCATATCAGCACTAATAAAATTCATATTAATTTCATATACTGTAATATATTCTTTCAGAAAAATAATTAGCCCTCCAGATCGCATTTGATTTTGACATTTATGATATATTTTATAACCAGGTATCGTATATAACTGTAATTCATCATCAGTTATACAAATTTCTGTTAGGACTATTATTTCAGGGTTAAAATCTACTAGGTTTAAATAGAGCAAAAAGGGTCAAAGGTTTTTCTCATACTTCTTATATTGCCCATTATTAATTGTAATCCTCCACCCCAATAATATAATTCTCTTTCATAAACATTTTCTATTTTATGAACTTTATACCTAGAATCTGAAATATCAGTATTGAGATCAAGACGCGTCTGCGTATTTAAACTAAAAATTTGATTAGTAATATTGTTACTCATTAAAGATTACTTAAATATAATAATTTTCAGTATTAACTATTCAATACATTTAAATCATCAATATTTCTAATTCTACATATCCTTGACCTTTCATTTTGGCGAATGTAAAGTTTAGAATCTTTAACCCATACATATCTGTATCCCTTTTCCTTCTGTATTTTCTAAATAACACACAGTTAACAAATTAACTGTGTGTTATTTGGTGTTAAATGTTCACTAATAAACATTCTGCTGTCTGGTAAGGAATGATGCATTTCTTTGGCATTTAAATTCTTCTTTGCCTTCCAATAATTTATCCAATTTTCTTTAATTTTTCTGAAAGTTAGTTGAACAATAATGGATTCAATCTTTTGTTTATTCTTAGTTGGCACTCTGTGTATAGCTTGGATATCAAAGTCTTTTGTTTGAACTTGTAGTTTCTGAGCAATAGAGGTTATTATTTCAGATATATTTTCGTTGGGTTTTTCCGGTATTCCTACTATTTCTAGGTTTGCATTCTTACTATATTGTTCTAAATTATTTACTTTCCATTTAAGTTCTTTTATTTCAATTTGCATCATTTTGTTTTCAGCTGTAAGCTTTTCATTTTGATGTTGAATTTTCTTCAATTGTTTAGATATTTCAGTCACAATTTTCAAATAATCATCAAGTTTTTCTGAACACTATAAAGTCCATTTTTTATACTCAGCTAAGTCTCCTAGTAATTCATTTTTAGACTTCTCATTCATCTCTCTCGTGTCTTTCCTAAGTGTAGTCATCTGTTCATTAAACATTTCAGTGACATGCTTAATTATTTCAGTAGGCAACACAGAGTTTAGTAATGTATCCACATGAGATTCACTAGCATCATACATTTCAGTCTCACACATTTTACCTTTTCCTACCACATCTGTCTTACATTTATTGCATTTCCGTATAGACTTATTTTCAAGATTCATTTTTCTAAAGTTTATTTCCTACATACCCACGCAATAAAAGTGGTATTGTAATCGCATTTGCCTGTACATTGTAATGTTTCTGAAGCATCAAGAATTACCTTTTTACATTGAAAACAAGAGATAACCATCGTTGTTATATTGATAACCTGTATATTGTGAAAAATCAAGAATCAGATGATAGCAGTAACTACTTCTTACAGCCTTAGTGTGAAACAATAGATGATGGTAAACCATTTATTTTATTTATTTATTTCACAAGAGAGTATCTCTTTTGAAAGGTACTAACGGTCTGCACCACGAGAAGGCAGGGTCGGACATTAGGTGCTAGGCCTGGCCGGTTCTATGCATCATCACAGGGGATTGGTGCATAGCTCTCCTTCCAGTGACTACCTAGCTACCATTTACAGACCAAATTGTTCTGTAAATCAGAATGCAGCCTGTAGTCTAATTTAACGCCAATTGTACGTAAGAGCCAATTATACGATAAAGGTTTTTCCTATTTTTTTAGAAAAAAATTTCTGTCTTTATTCTATAAAAGTTCTTCGAAAATAAAAAATGAAGATAACGCAGAGAATAAACCCTATGTTTAACCCTAGTCAAGATGTTCATATCAGCAATGAACATTTTGTGTGTGTCTGTGTGTCTTGTTTTTAAGCATCATGTAGATCAGTAGTTCTTAACCTTTCATGCTTCACGTACCCACTGGGGGCGGGGGTGGCTCAGTCGGTAGCGCGCCAGGCTCGTAATCTGTAGTTCCCAGGTTCGAGTCCCAGCTGTGTCAGCGTTGAGATTTATCTCCGCAAAATTCCCCGCCCTGCCCACGGTCAGTAGGGGACACCGATGGGCTTGGAAAGTCCGCCGTCCGTCGGATGGGACGTTAAGCCGTGGCCCCGTGTGCGGGAGAGCCATACCCTGTGCACGTTAAAGAACACGCTGGATGGCCTTGACGGGAGGCTACCATCTGTCTCCCAACAGCTATTCCAGTGGGTCCCCTCCCCCAACCTTCTCTGAGCCTTCGGGGTCCATGTGACCTGGCCATTTAGCCCATGATATGCAAAAGAGTGCCGCTCAGAGGTAAAACAACCCAACCCAACGTACCCACTGGAAATGCGATTGTAACTGGTGTACGGCGTACCTCAAAACATTATACCGCGTACCCCCAAGGAGTACGCGTACCCAACGTTGAGAACCCCTAATGTAGAGAATGAATGGCCGCTCATTCAATTTGCCTGTGATTATTCTTCAGGTCTTTAACGACGCTGAGATCGGCGAAGCTACGTCCCAAACTCAATGTAACAACAAAAGTATCCTATCTAAAAGAAGACTTTAATCTATGGATTTCTTTCGCTAACAATTTAAATATTCGGCGCTTATTATATCACGATTGGTCAGAAGACATTTTGTGTGAAGTGATTTTCTTGTCTTCCACTCGAATTTTAAATTGAATACGCAAATTATTATATAGTTACACCCAATAGGAAATGAATTATTGGTTGCATTGAAATGAGCTGCTTTCATTTGTATTTACTTGAAAAATAAAACAAATGCCATACGCCTTGTCAAAACTTCTTTTCTGAAAGTGTGGAGATCATTTATTTCTACTTCTACATAAATGATCAATAATTTACATTCCTGTGTTCTACCCTATTCACAAATCTTTCAGCCTCTATTTTTATAAGAAGAAAAATTAAAAAGGAGATTTTGATATTAATGTTTTTTTTTATTTTAATTTCGCAATTTATTTTTTTAAGAGTAAAACAGTCAATCATAATCAAATCGCATTGGAAAAAAAAAGGTTTATTTTAAAGACTGAAATATTTCTTGAAATTCTATATTTCTAAAATCCGAATGTTGTGAATTTTATAAGTTAGAATACAGTCAAAGTTTACAAAGCGTTCTGTTCCTTAGAGGTAAATCATATAAGATGTGCAATTGCTAATAATCATATCCCACCTACCTCTCCAGTTACCCCCTTTGCTCTCACCTGCTTGATGGCGACCCCCGTTGGAGATCTCCCCAGGGTCCACAGGGTCCTGGACACAGAGTGTCTGGGATCTCCAAGGATGTGGGATGACTTTTTTCTTCTCTCTTTAAGTGATATGACTGTAATCAGAGCACAGAGAAAACCAAATATTTCTGTTCAAACTTGTGTTCTGTTTCGTCAAACGGAATTAATTGTTTCAAATCAATACCATGTTGAAATCATCTATTGAGTAACAATCGCGATATCACGTCAATTGCAAATGACTCGTAATAGTTGTTTAAAAAAAAATGTTCGTTGCTCTGTATCTGGCATCTTAAAAAATGCGAAAGCTTTGAATTAAACCATGAGAAAAGACATAAAAATCAGTCATTATTGAAAATATAAAAACAAACATATTTTAGGTTGTTTTAAAACTAAACGTCTATCGATCGTGTATGTAGGAGAGACTGGATTCTTATACCTCTGAGCTGTACGCTTTTCAACATAATGAGTAAATGTCCAGATGAGAAAGGCCCCAAGGACTCAGGAAAGATTTGGGAAGGGGATCCACTGTACAGCTGTTAGGAGACAGAGGGAAACCCTCTGTGAAAGCCACACAGTCTGTTTTTTAAGGTATACAGGGTATGACTCTCCAATAAGCGAGGCCACGGCTAATGTCCCATCCAAAGGACCGCAGCCTTCTCAAGTCCTGTGTAGACTGGAACATTTATTTAAAAAAAAAAGACAGCAAATTGTGTAATTCAATTGGCACTTCGGGAAATGTTTACAATCTTTAACGCGTCTTCCCTTCCACATGTTTAGTTAATAGGAATTAGCCCAATATGTTGTTCTGTATGCTTATTATTCGCACTTGAATTATAACTTTCTGTCACTGCTCCCCTTCCCAACTTACCGTAAAATGTTTCAATGATGCGCAGTGGCAGAATGGTTAGCGCGCTTGGCTACTGATCTAAGGGACCTGGGTTCGAGCCTCGGATAAGGTATGAACGTTTGTGTTGTTTTTCTGCTGAGATCCTGCCATCCTCTTAGAACTTCTACTATGGCATATAAACTGATAGGCTCCTGTCAGACCTCTGTGGCAAGCAGCTGCTTGAGGGGGTATTTATTCATTATTTATCTTATAATCACCTACAAGTCTCTTATGGCTAGTCTAGTTTTCTTTTCTCCTTGGACACAGAAAAACAAAAGGCTCCCAATTTGCCAGACTGTCTTTATGTCTTGCATTAAACTGACTTTCAGACCTCTGTCAAGGAATTGTTTGAAGGGTAAAGTTAGATTCATAATTTGGTTGACTTGGAGCCAAATTGTAAATGGAACCCTCTATCATGATAAATTATAGTATAATGAAAATTGTAGTACTTTATGTAAAATCGTCGATTGAAGTGATTAAAAAATAAAATAACGAATACCTTAAAATGAGTAATTAAATATTCAAAGCCATGATCCTAGAGCCATGATTCCTCCTTTTGTGCTACTCAGTCGAAGGGTAATTTCTTTTAATCTCTCATAACTCGTACTTCTAATATTTAATTTTGAGAACTTAATTTGTCCGTTATATAGACAGATTCCAAACTGTAAACCGTAACTAAGGATTTCCCGAAACTGCATTTCCAATTTTTGTCTCTAATATTTTGTTCTTTAAATAGTTGCTCAGAAATCAGGTGTAAATACTAACCATATTCTAAAACTAACAGATGAATAGTTAAGTAATATGCCTGGCCATTCCCTTGAGAACCCTGGATTAAATTATTAGAAGAATTTAGGATATCATTTTATCAGTATTTGCAATCACCAGCCTTTTAAAGAAACAAATTTATAAAACTAATTATGTAGTTAAAACCACAATGGGTGGTCTAGAGATTTTTTGACTGATTGACTGACTAAAACCACAATGCTGTATCAATAGTGGATCATGTCATTTTAGGAAGCACCCATGGTGCATTTACAGAACGAATAATTAGCATACATTAGAGTATGGATGGCAAATATGTTTTAGCTGGCATGTAAAAAAAAGAAGAGGGAAATATGTAAAATGGTTAGAGGAGTGCCGAACTGACATGGTGCAACATTCTGTAGAAAAAAATATATAAACAAAGAATTGGGTGGATGCGACAATTGGGAGGACCAGAACTGGATGGGCGACAATTAGGTGGATGCCACATAAGCCAGCATTTGGTGGAAGACAATTGGAGTTTACGACAATTGTGTGGAAGACATTTGGGGGCGTACAATAACTGGGTGGAAAAGGAAGAAATGATGAGAAACTATTTGTTTATTAACACTAATTCTAAAATATCTGCCTAGAGCAAACAAATTTAAAACTCCTTGGAAATCTCTTGAAAGAAGCTTGATTGGTTCAAGTGCTTGAATCAATCAAGCACTTGATAAAACGGATTTGTTTAGATATCAACGTAGTCAATACTTACATCTGTTCTCTTTAATCCGACATTGAACATAGAGAAATTTTTTAAAAACCCTATTCTTTCTGACCGAAACAATTCTACATTATACGAACGCACTTCAGTATTTGTATGTATTCTCTTTAATCAGTTTTCAAAGAAAGTTTGGCTTCTAACCTCTTTAATCCAACTTTGCATTATGGCGGATGTTTTATGAAGTCAGTTCTTTCTAAACGTTGCAAACGAAAATGCACTATTGGAACTAAAGCTACATAATATAGTCTGCTTTTTCAGTAATACGACCTTCAATTAAATGAAATTTTCAAAAATCCTCTTCTTGTAAAAGAAACAATCGGAAATCAATCGAATCCATCCCAGGAAATCGAAGCAGCCGAAATTGACAATTTTTCTCGCTAAACCGACTTTCGTTAAAACAACCACAGGAAACGAAAATGCATAAGGCTACTAATATTTTCAATAATCCGTCACTTGATGAAACGAACATTTTCAAGATACTTTACTTCCAAAAGAAATAATCGTAAAAAATATATTAAAGACTATCAAACAAGACGATATTGAGAATTATTCTCTCTAATCTGACTTTCGATAATACGGAGTTTTATATTTTTGTTCTATTCTGTTCGTTCCATGCAAAACAATCTGGAAGAAAAATAACGGACTACAGAAAATAAAAGAATTTAAGACTATTAGTATTCTCATTCAATAAAAGAATAAATTTAAGGTCTTTTTTCTTCTAATAGACACAGTCGGAAATAGAAAAGCATTTACGTAAACACCTACCAATCTTTTCCTTTATTTTTCCTAATCGTGCTTTGCTTAAAACTGATTTTTCACCTGTTTCTTCTATGTGGAACAATCTTTAGACAAAGGAACGCATCAACAGGAACGCAATCTGTATTACAATGTATTCTCACTATTCCTTCATTGAATAAAACGAAACGTTCTTTCCTTTCTGAACTGACCAATCGAATATCAAAGGAGTGCCTTTGGGAAGCTAAAACAGACGATATTTTCACAGTATTTTAGCTAATCTGTGATTCATGATGCATTTCTATCTATTCTCTATAATACGACTTTGACTAAAATGTATTAATTGAATATCGTTAATCGAAGGAACCCAGGAAAGAATACACGTTCAGGGGCAGGATCAACATTGACTCTATCTGGTCTTATACTAATTGAATTTGTTTGGAAATTCCTTTGAATGAGTATAAGAAAAAATTAGAGAAAGCAGAATAAAAACGATAATTTTCTTTGAACTGAATTTGACTGAAACGAATTTTATTTTGCACAGCAAATTTTCTGAGTTGGGTTGTTTTACCTCTGAGCGGCACTTTTTTGCCCACAATGGGCTAAATGGCCCAGCTCACAAGGACCAAAAAGGGTCAGAACAGAGAAGGTTGGAGATCCATTGGAACAGCTGTTGGGAGGCAGATGGTAGCCTCCAATTAAGGCTCTCCAGCCTGTTCTTTAACGTGCACAGGATATGACTCTTCCGCATACTGGGTCATGGGTTAACGTCGCATACGACAGATGGCGACCTTTACAAGCCCATCGGTGTCCCCTACTGACCGTGTAGGAAGTTTTGCGGTGATAAATTTCAACGCCGCGCAGCTGGGACTCGAACCTGATAACTACAGATTGCGAGCCTGGTGCGTTACCGACTGAGCCACCCCGCCCAGCAAGTTTTCTCAATAAAAACGAAGAGTGAAATCAAAAGATACAACTACGGGAAATCAAACTGACTAGAACTGTAAATATTCTCACTACTACGACATTTCAATGAAACGATTTTTTTTTAAGTTTTCTTCGGAATGAAACAATTAGAAACGCACAACGAATGAAAGCAGCCGACATTGCACATATTTTTCGCTGCTTTGTTTTTTTTAAAAAAGCTTTGAATCTATTCTTTCTAATCAGATAGAACAGCGGAATCGATATTTTTATGGCAAATTTTCTGAGTGAAACGCTCAGAATTCTAATAAAAGAATTACAAGATATGGATATAGTCGGTGTTTACACTTTTTCACTCTGATAAAATTTTGGTTTAAATGATATTTTTAAATTCTATCCTTCTAAAGAACCTGAAATAAAAACGCATTAAGGAACCTAAATTGCAAAATTAAGTTATTATTTGCAATTTTAATTGTACAGTAACGTTACAAATTTATTTAACTTTAACTGATTTTCCCAATGGTTTTACAATTGTGAGACATTCACTAAATTATACTACAAACTGACACGTAACAACTGCTGCTTTCGCCTGAATGTTGGCCAATTATAGGGTTTGCAGTAACAGCAAATAAGTTGCTTAGAAAGGTTCAATGAAGGATTCAATGAAAAGAAACATCGTTACATTGAATGTCGGTTTAGTGAGCATACTGATCGTCTTTTGCGGTTTCGTTTTCTGTGCTGCATTCTTTGGTTTCCCTTTTCTTCATTTAATTGATGCTGGAGAGAATTAGAAATCCATTATAACCGAGGTTGGATAGGCGAGAATAATTCTCAATATCGACTGTTTTGATTTTCTTTAAAACATATGATTCATTTTATGATTGTTTCTCTTAGACGTAAAGGACTTTTAAAATATTCGTTTTATTGAGTGACAGATTATTTAGAATACTCGTAGTCTTATGCATTTTCGTGTCCTGTAGTTGTTCCCATTATTTAAGATTGTTTGACTAAGATTGGCAGAATAAAGTAGAAATTTAAGAATCCGTTGTATAAAAAGTCGGATTAGCGAGAATAATTCTCAATATCGGTTGTTTTGATTTTTTTTAATGCATTTGATTGAGATTTTGATTGAGATTTGAGTGTATAGCCAGGTCACAAGGACCCCAAAGGATGAGAGAGGGTTGTGAGAAGGGAACTGACTGGACAGCTGTTAGCGAACAGATGGAAGTTAGCAGGACAGGATCCAGAAATAATAAAGGGGGAGAGATCTTAAACACAATCAAATCGAAATAATGTAAAGGATGGGGAATGCAAGAGACTGGATTTCCAATGCAGCATAATATTCTCCCTCAAATTTTGACAACTTTCTTAAATATTTGTCGAAAAATGCATGAAATAGAAATATGTTTAATATTGTTTGCCTCTGTTATCATTACTAGCATTCTGAAAGGGGGAATGCTTCCCCCTAGATCAGGCCCTGGTGAATTAAATCCACTTGCTCTTTAAGACGCTCAGAATATGGCTCTCTTGTGTACACTGAGTCAAGGCTTAAAGTCTGATCAATGGACGGCGGCTTTTCCAAGCTATTATTCAGTCCCTTGGTTACCCAGTACACTTGGTTCATGCTCGGGATTGAAATAACATTCACAGTTTTCAGGTCAGTCTCAGTGGTAATTTAAATTCCGAATTTGCTTATTAACAGTGAAAAATGCAAAAAATAACAAATAGAAAAATGGGTTATGGTCGGTAAACAATTCAAATCTTGAGCACGAAAGTATTGAATAATTCCCAAGTACTTCATTAAACGATTATGATATGATATATGCATATGGCCAAGTGGTTACAATGTTTGTCTATGGATAAAAGTGAGTGGGTTCAAACCACTACTGAAAATTAATTTTCCTGAGTTCTCGCCTTGCTCAGACTTCTGTGGTGTATTAAATTAACTTAACTTTCTATGATGTATTAATCCCTAAAGGCTCTTGTCGGAGTTCTGAGTCAAGAAACTGCTTAAGGTTAATTTGTTCTTTCCTTATCATTACAAGTTATGGTTTTCACAATGTTACGATAATCTCTAACGTAACTCTTTATTACTCTCACACGCGAGTACTTCTCGAGTGGGAGTTATGAAATTTTAGTGCTAACAATTTAACTTCTTTTTCCATTTATTTCAAAACCTTATGAACTTTATATGACACGTAATAGCAAATTCAATGTAAAAGTATATATCGTTTTGTTGTTGAATAAACTGTTAATATTATTTTAAAAAATTTACTGGGAGGCAGAATGTCCTGAACACACCGTTGTTTTCGAATGTTTATTTTGCTCTATGGATTTCAAGCCAAGGATTCATTAAACATGTATTAATTTTAATATTCATTCTAAAGTATCCTTTAATCTGATTTCAAAATTTTATTTTCTGTTATTAATTACCAGAAAGCATTCAACTAGAAATTTTATGAGAATATGTAGTTGAAAAAAAAAGTGAATTGTATGAGAAGGATTAGATGGCATACTGATAAATTGAAAGAAACTAAATTGTTGTGAATTATTTAATTATAGTCTTATTTTAATTATTATTTCAGCATTTGTTACACATCTTAACGAGAATATTTGATATTTTAAAATCAATATGTCACAACCAAGTTCTTATGACCATTTCACATCTTTTTGGTATATATTTTACCTATTTTCTTATTGTTTTTCTTCGTGATATGTCTGTTTGTTTATCGGTTATATGACAAACACACAAACCTACAAATGATGTCACTTTGTGTGGTAAAGTATCACAGGAGATGTCCTGTAGACATGAAAAATAAATTAATAAGCTGGTTGTGCAATGATTGGGAATCAAACCCGTATCTTCCAGTAACTGGCCAGGTATGCTAACCATTACACCATCACTACTAATATTTTTCCTTCAGCTACTTTGACTTAACTTTCGCGCATTATTTTATTTGATTCACACAGTGGCGCCATCTATCAGGAAGTGGATAACTATGTTGTCTCTTAGAGCTGATATTTAATATTTGTCACTCCTGACAATTTCTTTGAGGTAATTATATAATGTGTCACTGTCTGTTCTTCTGAGGGCAATTGTTCCACCAAACGCAGTACATTGTGCGTTAAATGAATGATTGGGTGTCAGAAGAATTATGGAGTGTAATATTTGGTCCCCGTAATTTTCTACCCATAAAAAAGGAGATTTATGCAAATCGTTCTTCTATCTTCCGAATATGAGCATCCAGAGTTAGGTTGTCAATTGAAACCTTATCTTGTGGGGAGTGTCGTAATCGTATGCCTTTGGATCCTGTTTCACCATTTTTGTCTACATTCTCCAACTGGCGCCACTTAGAAATGAATTGCCTCCTTTTGCCTTTTCCCCTCTCCCAATCCTTTGTTTCTCCCTCCTGACCTGTTAGAAACACCGAAGAGGAACTAGGCAGACTTCTAGAAAGTTCCATAGCACCGCTCCTCCTCTTCATTTCCATCTGGCGATGACATTTGGTGTCCTTGCCACGTGCACGGCAAGTCACGCCCACTAATACGGAGGTCAAGGTACCATCGGGTTATGTCCCTTTGGCCAAGTGTCTCACGAATAAGAGAACTGTAAAGTCCACAGAAGACAGATAAGTAACGAATTCAAATTATAGTGCAGCGCCACCTACCGTAAGGTCCGAATTACTCCTTTTCTCTCCGTTCTCGTCATGTTACGACTGCCATTAATCTGTCTCCTTTCGGAGCTTTCAACAGAAGATAGAAATGTCTGAAAGGTATATTGATATGGCATTTTATTTCTTTATTTAATCTAGTGATTTGACAAATTTCGAATTATTAAAACAAATTGCAAACACAACAAATTACGACTGAAGGACAATAAGAAAGTAAGTTAAAGAGAGAAATGAAATTTCACAATTAACTACCACCTGTTTTATAAAACAATTTAATTAAATTGTCTTCAGTTCGTTCAATCCTGAGACATTCTCGACAAGAGTGGAAAAATGGTATATCACGGATGTATTTCAACGATATGTCCATCCTTTATAAGAAAAACAACTTTTGCTGAGATTTGTGGTCCACGAACATACAAAAGATTCAGTTCTTGCAAAAAAAATATTGAGATCTGCAGTCGATGTCCCTTGGTTTGTTACTAACAGACAACTTCATAAAGATTTGAGCATCGACCATATATATACCCATATTAAATGCATATCAAAATGGTTCCTTGAGGTTATTAAAAATAATCCTAATTAGATTTCTGAGCCTTAACTGGCATAGTGGTTAGGCAGCTAGCGACTGTTCCAGCAAGGCAAACTTTGTGTGTTGTGTTAGCTCTAACTAAGGCAGTGGTCAGCAGTGACTTCGGTCGTAGTAGGGCATGTCCTTCTATGAGAAGGCCGGTAAAAGCTAGGAATAGCTTCTAGGATTCTTCTCTGTCCTGTATGTCGCAAATAAAAAAAAAGATTAATTCTTCTTTGCTTAATTATGATCACAATGTTCTTAATAAGTACAAGAGGCTCAAAATGATGGCTTTCTCTGAAGAAGGCTACTCGTTTTAGGTCTCTTATGCATAATATATGCTATTTTTAGTTTTTGTTTTATGTTAGCCTCTAGGGGCCCACCCATTGGTGGCTTACTTGTTATATGTTTTTACTTATGCGAACTGCGAATATTCTGAAACGGAGATGGAAATGGGTAAAGTTTTACGTGGAACTGAGATTAGTTGCCTAATCTCGGAATCTGAACATGTGCATAAGGCTTCAAATGCTTGTATTCTTCGTATACTTGTAACATATGTTGCCATCTGCATCAGGATGATGTTTGTAAACAGAGAAGATACTGCCTACAAGTGAAACGGGGGGAGGGTTTTATACGAGAATAGTATACGGCAAGTATAATAAATGTTCATATCATTAATGGAGGATATCTTAATGGTTCAAAGGTGAGAAAGGGTCTGGTACACACGTTCAAAAAAATATCCGAACACTATGGTTGATTACAGAATTCAGAAAAAATATCTGGTAACCATTTTTTTGGGAAATTAGTGATCTGGCAACCTTAGTGTACAGTACACGAGAGTTGCCAGATCACTAATTTCTAAAAGAAATTGTTGCGAGATATTTTTTTTCTGAATTCTGTATTCAACCACAGTGTTCGGATATTTTTTGAGCGACTGTACTATTCGCCCAATGCCAACTTGTACAATTCCGATTTGTCTTGCCAACATGGTAGATCACATCCTTGATATTTATTGTTTTCAAAGCATTTAAAAGTCCTATTCCGTCATTTTCGGTTCGCTGTAGAATTCCTGAAAGTAGCTTTCTCCTGTATCGCCTTTTTAAACTTACAAGCACGCCTTGATCCATTGATTGCACTAAAGTTGCTACATTAGGTGGCAAAAACATGGCTTTCATGTTGTCAGAAATGAGTTCGCTTGGTTGTGTTGGGGCATTTGTCGAGAATGAGTAGGGCCTTTACAGGTATTTTAAGATTTGTCAAGCGGCTTTTTACTTTTGGAACAAATTCTGTATAGAACTACTCCTTATAAAAAATAAGAGTCTATCGAAGCAGACTTTTGAGCTTTGCAGTAAACTGTCAGAGCAGCTAAATTTAAATGCTTGAAAGGTCGGGTTTCCTGATTTCTCAATTACGAAAAGAGTAAGTTTTTGCTTACCTGATTAATTGGAATAGGTTTTAAAGTGAATAATGTTAATCCAATCTTAAATATTAATAACTTTGTTCACATTTTTACCGAGCAAGCTGTTGCATATAAGAGAAAGTGAACCATCTAAGAAAAAACCAACTACGAAACTATTTACCTGAAGTGTTCTGTATGCAAGAAGAAACAAGGATCAGTAAATATACTCATTTCTAAGAAAAGGTTTTCGGGAGTTAGAGGTTTCTGATGCGTTCTGCAAAATATTTTTCATTCAAAGGATAAAAATTTTCGTTTGTTTCTATTCATTTTGAGAAACCGGAAAAACGTTTTAATACAATGTTCACTGTTGTGGTGTAATGTTAATGTTTTTCTATTTGAAAGGGGAAAACAACTACACTTTAGCTTCCTGATTTTCGTTGATATAAATTTGGAATTATTGTACTAAGAATTAATTTCAAATGTAGGAAAAAACTTTTTTTCCACTTTGTTTTTGTAGCTATTAGTAGATATTGCAGAATAGTAATTACGAGTTCTTGAAGAATATCATATATTTGAAATATTTCGAAAAATAATGCCAGAAAGGAAAATTGACGAATTGTGTTGTATCCCTTCAGCTGATTATAAGACGCTGGTAAACTCTCTGCAACTTCGTTTACAGGCTGTACTGAAAACAAGTGTTAGTGCAACACGATGTTAATGATTTTACATTGGTCTTCGGTATTTGTCCATTACCTGTAGATGTTAATATTTAAAAAATATTGATAAACGTCTGATAGGGCTAATACTACTCTATTTTCTTGTTGTTATTATTGTGTTCTTGCAGTAGCGTGGATGGTGGTTATTATACAAACACTTCTCTTTCGTTGTGTTTCCAGAGTTATTGATCTGCTGAAGGACGAGAAATGGCGAAAGACGTTGGCCAACACCCGGCAAACGAATCATCTTTGTGTTACATCTCCCATTGATGAACATTATCCAACGAACAGAGACCGTCTATTAACAGAAGAATTAAATGAGGCCTTCAAAGAATGCCTGTTTAACGAGTCCCTGAAAGAAGTTGTGCATCGAATGAAAGTCCTGAGAAAAATTCACAAACTGTAGAGTGCCGTCCCATGGCCGAGTAGTTGGCGCGCTTGGCTACTGATCTAAGAGACCTGGGTTCGATCCCCGTGTAAAGGATGGATATAAGTGTCGTTTTTCTGCTGAAGTCGTGCCATTCTCTCAGACCTTTTACTATGGCACATAAACTGACAGGCTCCTGTCAGACCTCTGTGGCAAACAGCTGTTTGAGGGGGTATTTATTATTATTATTATTATTATAAAACAGATAGATAACAGAAATAAGAAGGCTGCACTTCCGCAATATTTATAGGAAAAAGAAAATGTTTAAGTTTGGGTCTCACGAAATGCTCGTAAACTCTAGAACAGCTGGCATTGTTTTTTCTGTGTATTTACACCTCGAAATGTGTTGAGAATAGGCCTTTTCACAACATTTGCTCAGTTTGTCCTAAAATGGAAAGCCTACATACCATCGGATATGCATAAGTTCCAGTTGTGATAATTGTATTTTCTGGTGTTGAGGTAGATACGGTCTACGATCGTTTAGCTCTTCAAAGCGTTAAGTTCGAGATCCTAAAATTACAATCTACTCAGAAACCTGTATATCAAGTGTATTCGCAACTTAAACTGTTCTCGGATTACAAAAGAGCTGTTTCTATTTTTACACAACAAAGAAGGTTTTAAATTATCTCTGGAGTGTATTAAACTGTGGGCTAAAATTGCGTGGTGTGTATTCCAAATATACATGGATGCAAAGTGCAATATTAGTCTGAAGAATATGCCAATTTTATCCAAAATGGGAACTGTTCAGAAGTGGTCAATTGGTTCTTTATGGTGGCCGTAAAGTCGTAGTGAAAGGTACCAGTGCGTTTGAGGAAACTGATTTGTGTCTTCAACTACCGTTTTTTTTTTTAATCTCGGTTCCTGCACTTGAATGGAGGTATCCATTATGAAGATAAGACGGTGTTACGATGGTTATTAAATGGTCAGCCACCCACTAATGGTCACATTAACCATTTAGCACCTATCGTAACATCTTCTTATCTTTATCAGTATTCGTGTGTTAATGTAACAATGTCAGCAATAACTATTATCAGACACGAATTTGAGAAAGGTTTTTCCTTAACAAATTATATAATGCCAGGAAAATACAAATGGTATGAATTATTTGAACAAACCAACTTTTACCACCTTGTAAAAGGATTACATTATTTTGATTATAACTTCTTATCAGCTGGTGACATTTTTGGAATTACGCGTTTGGCTGGCTTTCTTTATAAATTTAGTTTTCTTGTTTCAAGCTTAGAATCTCATTCAGAAATATCCGTAGCTCAATGTAATAGTAATTCTTATTGTCCAAAAGAAAATATTCAAGGTACTAGCCAAATTGGTTTGTTTCGCCACTGAGCAGCACTTTTTTGCACACCGTGGGTAAATGTCCAGGTCACAATGACTTCGAAGGCTTAGAGAAGATTTAGGGAGGGGAACCAATGGGATAGTTTATGAGAGATAGATAAAAGTCTCCCGTCAAGGCCTGGATGGTCTTGACGGGAGGCTTTTATCATGTTCTTTAACGTGCACAGGTTATGGCTCTCTCTCGAACATGGTACACCACCCGCTACGTCCCATCCGACGGTCGACTGCCTTTCCAAGCCCATCGGTGTCCCCTACTGACCGTGGGCAGGGCGGGGTACTAGCCAATCGCTTTCGTTAATTAGACAAGGATTCAAAGAGAAGGAAGTTAATGCTAATCTAATATTAATAATTTTTTTCTCATTGTTACAAAGCAAGTTGTTGCAAGTAAGCGGAAGTGAAGTATGGAACAAAAAACAAACTAATTTCACGAAAGTATTCCGCAGGTAAGATGAAACAATGAAATGTACCTGTTTCTAAGAAAATCCCGGCGTTTCTGATGCACACTATGTTCTGCGAAATGTTTTCATTTGAAGGAAAATATTTTCGTTGTATTTTTCATTGATTTTAAAAAACGGAACACGTTTGAATACGCTATTCACTGTTGTGGTGTAGTGTTAATTATTTTTAATTAACAGGAAAACAATTACAATTTAGTTTTTTATTTCCGTTGGCATCAAGTTCGAATCTATTGTACAAGGAATATTTTTGAAACGTAGGGAGAAAACTTTATTTTATTCTACTTTGTTTTTGTAAATATTAGTAGATATTGTATAATAATAATTAAGGGTTCTTGAAACAAACCACAGTAGACTCTCTCTTATCCGGTCTCGGCTCAACCGGCCTCCGCTTTAACCGGTCGTTCGAAGAAGCGGAAGCAAGTCGCCGCATCTTTGTTTATTTGCTTCAGTTCGAAAAAGCGGAAGAAAGTCGCCGCGTCTTTGTTTATAGTACAGTGCATATTTTCTTCAGTTCCTCTTTGTGAATATTACAGTGTATAGTGTACTGTGCGTATACAGGAGTATGTGTTGTGATCTATTAATTATTGTGTGGTACCAAATGAGTTGGTGCAAACGTAGGCGTAATGTCGTTACGATTAAGATGAAATTAAAAGCGTTAGGAATTATTGACAAAGATGATCCAGTAAAGCATATTTGTGATGAACTAGGTGTTGGTAAAAGCACGGTAAATGGCTGGAGAGGGAATGGAAAATATTTACAAGTTTTTTGCACTCAAGTCGAGTCTGAAAAAACGCTTTCTTCTCGGTGCACTCTTAAAAAGACGAAAAATGAAATTTTCGATGATACACTTTGGTTACGGTTCATGCAAGAGCATCGAAAAGGAACGTCAATCAGTGGGCGAATCTTGAGAGAAAAACGTTAATCCCTCATTCTAAAATGGATAATTGGGGAGGTTTTTCAGCAAGCGAGGGATGGCTTTCTCGCTTTGAAAAAGGCATGGTGTTCACTACCTTCGTGTTTATATTGAGAAATTGTCAGCTGATCCTTTAGCAGCAAAGGAATTTTCAGAAAAACTTTTAGTGCTTATTGAAGAAGAAGGCCTATGCGCAGAAAAAATCTACAATCCAGATGAGACTGGGTTAAATTTTAAACTTCTTCCAACGGAAACATTTGTGACAGCGCAAGAAACCTCAGCATCAGGATTTTAAACAAACAAAGAAAGAATCACTGTGGCTGTGTGTACAAATGCTGCAGGTACGCACAAACTTCCTCTTTTTGTAATTGGGAAATTAGCAAAACCTCGAGCATTCAAGCATTTAAATTTAGCTGCTCTGATAGTTTACTACAAAGCTCAAAAGTCTATTTCGATAGACTCGTTTTTTTAATGAATTGTTCTTTACAGAATTGGTTCCCAAAGTAAAACACCACTTGACAAGTTTTAAAATGCCTGTAATGGCCCTACTCATTCTCGTCAATACCCCAACACACACAAGCACACACATTTCTGACAGCATGTCTGCGCCTGCCGCAAATGTGACGGATAATGACAATATTTCCCTGCTTAATGACTTTAAACTGCTGCCTGGATGTGACACACTTGAAGAAGATGACATTGAAAAATGGTTAAAAGGTGATTAACAATTGGAAAATGAAACACTGAATGATGACGAAATTATCAATGCAGTCTGCCAAGAAGGGAACGGAGAAGAAGCGGAGAACGAAGAAGAGGAGGAAGAATGGAAAATTAGCCATATTGAAGGAAAAGAAGCTTTTGATGTTGTAGTAAGATACATTCAACAACAAAAGACCTCATCTGCAATTGATGTTATGTTAATTAAAAAATTGCGAGACTTTGCAGGTAAAAAAGTGTTAAGTTCAAAGAAACAAAAGAAAATCACGGATTTTTTCAAGTAAATTATTAATATATACAACAAATTATTAATAAAAATACAGTAGAGTTAGTATTTTTATCATTTGCCATTTTTATTTATTTTCTGACACAATTTTCGGGTTAGCCGTCCTTTCGTTCATCAGGCCAAGGTTCTGCCTGTCCCGTAAGGACCGGATAAGAGGGAGTCTACTGTATGTAAATTTGTCAGTTTTTTGTCTCCTTTACCCTTCCTAGAATTCTCGGGGGTAATGTAGCGTACCTCAGATTAGGTCCTCATAGCAAATTATCGTCATTGGCTACTTCACTTGGGATGAAAAAGCTTTGGACCAAATGTCTCATTGGACGAATCGACTTTTGCGGAATTTTCTCATTGGACAATTCTGCTTTGGACGAGCTGTCCCATTGGACGAATCATCTCTTTAGACCAATTAACCATTGGCCGAATCGTCCCTGTTTGAGAGTTGGCACTGGGACAGTCAGTTGGGCTGTTTTACCTCTGAGCGGCACTTTTTTGCCCAATCTGGGCTAAATATCCAGCTCACAAGGACCCTGAAGGCTCAGAGGAAGTTGGGGGAGGGGACCCACTGGAACAGCTGTTGAGAGACATATTGTAGCCTCCCGTCAAGGCCATCCAGCGTGTTCTTTAACGGGTAAAGGATATAGCTCTCCTGCGGACCACTCTTTAACCACGACGGACCACGATTTAACGTCCCATCCGACGGACGGCGACCTTTCCAAGCCCATCGGTGTCCTCTACTGAACTTGGGCAAGGCGGGGAGTTTTGCGGAGGTAAATCTCAACGCCGACCCAGCTGGGACTAGAACCTGGGAGCTGCAGATTACGAGCCTGGCGCGCTACCGACTGAGCCACCCCCGCCCTGGACCAGTCAGTCCTGTCAGACAAATCGGCATTGTACAAGTTGGCATTAGGCGAATAGTACAATCGCTCAAAAAGTATCCGAGCACTATGGTTTACAGAATTCAGGAAAAAAAAACCTCGCAACGATTTCTTTTAGAAATTAGTGATCTGGCAACTTTCGTGTACTGTACACTAAGGTTGCCAGATCACTAATTTCTAAAAAAAATGGTTACCAGATATTTTTTCTTAATTCTGTAATCAACCATAGTGTTCGGATATTTTTTTGAACGTGTGTACCAGACCCTTTCTCACCTTTGAACCATTAAGATATCCTCCATTAATGATATGAACATTTATTATACTTGCCGTATACTATTCTCGTATAAAACCCTCCCCCCGTTTCACTTGTAGGCAGTATCTTCTCTGTTTACAAACATCATCCTGATGCAGATGGCAACATATGTTACAAGTATACGAAGAATACAAGCATTTGAAGCCTTATGCACATGTTCAGATTCCGAGATTAGGCAACTAATCTCAGTTCCACGTAAAACTTTACCCATTTCCATCTCCGTTTAAGAATATTTGCAGTTCGCATAAGTAAAAACATATAACAAGTAAACCACCAATGGGTGGGCCCCTAGAGGCTAACATAAAACAAACACTAAAAATGGCATATATTATGCATAAGAGACCTAAAACGAGTAGCCTTCTTCAGAGAAAGCCATCATTTTAAGCCTCTTGCACTTATTAAGAACATTGTGATCATAATTATGCAAAGACGAAATAATCTCATTAGGATTATTTTTGATAACCTCAAGGAACCATTTTGATATGCATTTAATATGGGTATATATGTGGTCGATGTCCAAATCTTTATGAAGTTGTCTGTTAGTAACATTGTCTGTTAGTACTTTATGAAGTTGTCTGTAAACAAGGACATCAACAGCAGATCTCGATATTTTTTTTGCAAGAACTAAATCTTTTGTATATTCGTGGACAACTAATCTCAGCAAAAGTTGTTTTTCTTATAAAGGATGGACATATCGTTGAAATACATCCGTGATATACCATTTCTCCACTACTTTGCGAATGACTGAGGATTGAACGAACTGAAGATAATTTCATTAAATTGTTTTATAAAACAGGTGGTAGTTAATTGTGAAATTTCATTTCTCTCTTTAACTTATTTTCTTATTATCCTTCAGTCGTAATTTGTTGTGTTTGCAATTTATTTTAATACTTCGTAATTTGTCAAATCACTAGATTAAATAAAGAAATAAAACGCCATATCAATATACCTTTCACACATTTCTATCTTCTGTTGAAAGCTCCGAAAGGAGACAGATTAATGGCAGTCGTAACATGACGAGAACGGAGAGAAAAGGAGTAATTCGGACCTTACGTTAGGTGGCGCTGGCACTTCATTTGAAATCGTTACTTATCTGTCTTCTCCTTTGTCTGTGAACTTTACCGTTCTCTTATTCGTGAGACACTTGCCCAAAGGAACATAACCCGATGGTATCTTGACCTCCGTATTAGTGGGCGTGACTTGCCGTGCACGTGGCAAGGACAGTGGATGGAAATCATCGCCAGATGGAAATGAAGAGGGGGAGCGGTGCTATGGAACTTTCTAGAAGTCTGCCTAACTCCTCTTCGGTGTTTCTAACAAGTCAGGAGGGGGAAACAAAGGATTGGGAGAGGGGGAAAGGAAAAAGGAGGCAATTCATTTCTAAGTGGCGCCAGTTGGAGAATGTAGCAAAAATGGCGAAACCGGATCCAAAGGCATACGATTACGACACTCCCCACAAGATAAGTTTTCATTTGACAACCTAACTTTTTTATGGGTAGAAAATTACGGGGACCAAATATTTACACTCCATAATTCTTCTGAAACCCAAGCATTCATTTAGCGCACAATGCACTGCGTTTGGTGGAACAATTGCCCTCAGAAGAACAGAAAGTGACACATTATATAATTACCTCAAAGAAATTGTCAGGAGTGACAAATATTAAATTTCAGCTGTAAGAGACAACATAGTTATCCACTTCCTGATAGATGGCGCCACTGTGCGAATGATATAAAAAATGCGGGAAAGTTAAGTCACACTAGCTGAAGGTAAACCTTAGCAGTTGATGGTGTAATGGTTAGCATAACTTGCCGGTTACTGGAAGATGTGGGTTCGAATCCCATTCATGGCACAACCAAATTTTTTCAGCTTATTATTTTGTTTTTCATGTCTACAGGACATCTCTTGTGATATTTTACCACGCAAAGTGACATCATTTGTCGGTTTGTGTGTTTGTTCCATAACCAATAAAAAAAAGACAACAGACATATCACGAGGAAAAACAATAAGAAAATAGGTAAAAATATGTACCAAAAAAGACGTGAAATGGTCATTAAGGTAAAGAACTTGCTTGTGGCATATAGATTTGGAAACATCAAATATTTTTGTTAAGATGTGTAACAAATGGCGAAATAGTAATTAAAATGAGATTATAATTAAATAATTAACAAACATTTAGTTTCTTTCAATTTATCAGTATTACATAATCTCACACAATTTCTAGTTGAATGCTTTCAGGTAATTCATAACAGAAAATAAAATTTTGAAATCAGATTAAAAGATACTTTAGAATGAATATTAAAATTAATACATATTTAATGAATCCTTGGTTTGAAATTCATAGAAAAGATAAACATTCGAAAACAACGGTGTGTTCAAGACATTCTGCCTCCCAGTCAATTTTTTAAAATAATATTAACAGTTTATTCAACAACAAGACGATATATACTTTTACATTGAATTTGCTATTACGTCATATAAAGTCATATAAAGTTCATAAAAAGTCATATAAAGTTCATAAGGTCTTGAAATAAATGGAAAAAGAAGTTAAATTGTTAGCACTAAAATTTCATAACTCCCATTCGAGAAGTACTCGCGTGTGAGAGTAATAAAGAGTTACGTTAGAGATTATCGTAACATTGTGAAAACCATAACTTGTAATGATAAGGAAAGAACAAATTAACCTTAAGCAGTTTCTTGACTCAGAACTCCGACAAGAGCCTTTAGGGTTTAATACATCATAGAAAGTTAAGTTAATTTAATACACCATAGAAGTCTGAGCAAGGCGAGAACTCAGGAAAATAAATTTTCAGTAGTGGTTTGAACCCACTCACTTTTATCCATAGACAAGCATTGTAACCAGTTGGCCATATGCATATATCATATCGTAATCGTTTAATGAAGTACTTGGGAATTATTCAATACTTCCGTGCTCAAGATTTGAATTGTTTACCGACCATAACCCATTTTTCTATTCTTTTTTGCATTTTTCACTGTTATAAGTAAATTCAGAATTTTAATTACCACTGAGACTGACCTGAAAACTGTGAATGTTATTCAATCCTCGAGCATGAACCAAGTGTACTGGGTAACCAAGGGACTGAACAGTAATAGCTTCCTTCGATTGATCAGACTTAATGCCGTGGCTCAGTGTACAAGAGAGTCATATCCTGTGCGCCTTAAAGAGCAAATAGATTTAATTCACGAGGGCCTGATCTAGGGGGAAGCATTCCCCCTTTCAGAATTCTAGTAATGATAACAGAGGTAAACATTATTAAACATATTTATATTTCATGCATTTTTCGACAAATATTTAAGAAAGTTGTCAAAAATTGAGGGAGAATATTATGCTGCATTGGAAATCCAGTCTCTTGCATTCCCCCATCCTTTACATTATTTCGATTTGATTTTGTTTAAGATCTCTCCCCCTTTATTATTTCTGGATCCTGTCCTGCTAACTTTCATCTGTTCGCTAACAGCTGTCCAGTCAGTTCCCTTCTCACAACCCTCTCTCATCCTTTGGGGTCGTTGTTACCTGTCTAGACACATATCGAGGGCGGGATGCTAGGGGGTGTAGCTATATCACTGAGGGCGGGATGCTAGGAGGTGTAGCTATATCACTGAGGGCGGGATGTTAGGAGGTGTAGCTATATCACTGAGAGTGGGATGCTAGGAGGTGTAGCTATATCACTGAGGGCGGGATGCTAGGAGGTGTAGCTATATCACTGAGGGCGGGATGCTGGAGGTGTAGCTATATCACTGAGGGCGGGATGCTAGGAGGTGTAGTTATATCACTGAGGGCGGGATGCTAGGGGGTGTAGCTATATCACTGAGGGCGGGATACTGGAGGTGTAGCTATATCACTGAGGGCGGGATGCTAGGAGGTGTAGCTATTTCACTGAGGGCGGGATGCTAGGGGGTGTAATTATATCACTGAAGGCGGGATGCTAGGGGGTGTAGCTATATCACTGAGGGCGGGATGCTGGAGGTGTAGCTATATCACTGAGGGCGGGATGCTAGGAGGTGTAGTTATATCACTGAGGGCGGGATGCTAGGGGGTGTAGCTATATCACTGAGGGCGGGATGCTAGGAGGTGTAGCTATATCACTGAGGGCGGGATGCTGGAGGTGTAGCTATATCACTGAGGGCGGGATGCTAGGAGGTGTAGCTATATCACTGAGGGCGGGATGCTAGGAGGGTAATTATATCACTGAGGGCGGGATTCTAGGGTGTGCAGCTATATCACTGAGGGCGGGATGCTGGAGGTGTAGCTATATCACTGAGGGCGGGATGCTAGGAGGTGTAGTTATATCACTGAGGGCGGGATGCTAGGGGGTGTAGCTATATCACTGAGGGCGGGATGCTAGGAGGTGTAGCTATATCACTGAGGGTGGGATGCTAGGAGGTGTAGTTATATCACTGAGGGCGGGATGCTAGGAGGTGTAGCTATATCACTGAGGGTGGGATGCTGGAGGTGTTGCTATGTCACTGAGGGCGGGATGCTAGGAGGTGTAGTTATATCACTGAGGGCGGGATGCTAGGGGGTGTAGCTATGTTACTGAGGGCGGGATGCTAGGAGGTGTAGCTATATCATTGAGGGCGGGATGCTAGGGGGTGTAGCTATATCACTGAGGGCGGGATGCTAGGGGGTGTAGCTATATCACTGAGGGCGGGATTCTCAAGGTGTAGCTATGTCACTGAGGGCGGGATGCTAGGAGGTGTAGTTATATCACTGAGGGCGGGATGCTAGGGGGTGTAGCTATATCACTGAGGGCGGGATGCTAGGAGGTGTAGCTATATCACTGAGGGCGGGATGCTAGGAGGTGTAGTTATATCACTGAGGGCGGGATGCTAGGGGGTGTAGCTATATCACTGAGGGCGGGATGCTAGGAGGTGTAGCTATATCACTGAGGGCGGGATGCTGGAGGTGTAGCTATATCACTGAGGGCGGGATGCTAGGAGGTGTAGCTATATCACTGAGGGCGGGATGCTAGGAGGTGTAATTATATCACTGAGGGCGGGATTCTAGGGTGTGTAGCTATATCACTGAGGGCGGGATCCTAGAGGGTGTAGCTATATCACTGAGGGCGGGATGCTAGGAGATGTAGCTATATCACTGAGGGTGGGATGCTAGGAGGTGTAGTTATATCACTGAGGGCGGGATGCTAGGAGGTGTAGCTATATCACTGAGGGCGGGATGCTGGAGGTGTAGCTATGTCACTGAGGGCGGGATGCTAGGAGGTGTAGTTATATCACTGAGGGCGGGATGCTAGGGGGTGTAGCTATGTTACTGAGGGCGGGATTCTAGGAGGTGTAGCTATATCATTGAGAGCGGGATGCTAGGGGGTGTAGCTATATCACTGAGGGCGGGATGCTAGGGGGTGTAGCTATATCACTGAGGGTGGGATTCTGGAGGTGTAGCTATGTCACTGAGGGCGGGATGCTAGGAGGTGTAGTTATATCACTGAGGGCGTGATGCTAGGAGGTGTAGCTATATCACTGAGGGCGGGATGCTAGGAGGTGTGGCTATATCACTGAGGGCGGGATGCTAGGAGGTGTAGCTATATCACTGAGGGCGGGATGCTAGGGGGTGAAGCTATATCACTGAGGGCGGGATGCTAGGGGGTGTAGCTATATCACTGAGGGCGGGATGCTAGGAGGTGTAGCTATATCACTGAGGGCGGGATGCTAGGAGGTGAAGTTATATCACTGAGGGCGGGATGCTAGGGGGTGTAGCTATATCACTGAGGGCGTGATGCTAGGAGGTGTAGTTATATCACTGAGGGCGGGATGCTAGGGGGTGTAGCTATATCACTGAGTGGTACCTGTACAAAATTTGACGTCAACAGACTTTAACCGGTTAAACCGATAATCGGATAAACGAAGGTTACGTTGTATATCAGCATCTTGCGGTACACTCTACGAAACGTTACTAGCCCTGGTGGCGACAACCCTATGCAGCATCACTTGTAGCTTCTAGTGTTAAAGGTGCTAGAGACAGTGTTATGATGTGGGGAGCATAATCTTGATACCGATTGGGTCCTCTGGTTTCGATGCAGGGTCGCATTACCCCCCCCCCCGCCCCCGGAAGTACAGAAGCATCTTGGACTATCAGCCGAAGATGCACACGCACATATATATACATGCAGATGACACATTACAGGATAATGCACCGATTCATCGCTATCGAATTATAGAGGAGCATGAAACGGACTTATATATCATTCCCTGACCTGTCCTATTGCCTGATCTTAATTCAACCAAAAGCATATGGGATAATTTAAAAGTCACTATGCGAATGCTCAGACTTCTTCCATCTTCACTACAAAATGTTTAAACCATTTTGCAGGAAGAATAGATCAAACTCCTTCCTGCTGTATTTCGAAAGTATCTGAAAAGCATGCCACGTCGAGTCCGAAATGTTATCTCTGTCGGCTGAGGCCTGACGAAGTCCTAGGTTCGTAATAATTTGGTCAGGTGGAATAATTTTCCACTTTTTAATTTCTGTGCTATTGTGAGCATTTGTGGGGAGCAGACATAATACTCTTAGGCAGTGTGCTTTTAAAGAATGAATTTAATCACTTAGATGCTTCTGAAACTGGATTCATTAAATTATTATTAATTGGACTCGTAAAATTAAATTTCAATATTTCGAAGAATTATCAATATTTCCTTCACCTGGCATCACATGCATTTAAGAACGTAACAAAAGAATAACCCAATTGTTGAAATGCAGAACAATGCAAGGAGAAAAAAACAATTAAAGGCGCAAATGCATTAAAGAGGAAATTGCCATTTTGAGAATTGCTTTGTGCAAACTTGAGCGTCGAAACGTATGCTATTGGTTGTGACTTAGTTACTGATTGTGTATCTTGTAGGTGATAGTTGTATATTTGGGAAGGTTGGCGTATAGAGAAACAAAGACGAAGCTTCACGATGCATAAAAGGAGGATTTCCTGCGAGAGATGTTGGATTACGCATCAGAGAAGAGAAGAAATAAGGAAAGTGAACGAGGAAAGTCTCTACGTGAAGACATGGAGGTGGTGCAAACGCATTTGCTGCAGAAGATTGTTGAAGAAGAAAAAGAAGAATATTTCTTCCCATCCACCACCAATTACGGAAGCTACGAGAACATTTACGAACAAGTGTTCTTAAAAATGTCGTCGAAAGCTGTCGAATATCATCGACGGAATTCTGTTAACCTATCGTCATCGTCGAGTGAAGTCAACGAAGACTTGGTGGCCAACGTAGAAAAGCACGTCACAAGCTCAGAGGACGAAAGATCCACCCGTTGTCTTCTGTGACGAAAACCTCTCCTTTTTTTTTGTTTTTAGTTGTATTTGCTCCTTCAGTGCTTTACACATTATTAATCATGGTTGAATGGATCTTGAACGTAGAAGGAGACTAAGATAGACTGTGCTACAAATCAACTGGTGGGAGGGAGGGCGCCTCTCTAAAATCCAACTTCGAACGTCCACGACGTGAGAGGTGGGCAACATCCATTGTCTTTCGGTTTCTGATTCACTTTTTCCTTACAGAAATTGTCAGATAATGGATGGCAAATACGAAGCTCTGGTGCCCACTAAAAACTAATTATAACACAATACCTTACCTTATGTAATATCATAAGGAATATTACTATATGTAATATCATTTATTTTAACACATGATGCTATATGTAAGCAAGGCAAATCAAAAACATCAAACTTCCTCTTATCCACATCAGTGGTTCTCAAACTTTGCCATCCCCTCTTATCTTTTATGGACTTTCCGCTCCTTCCTCTTATCATTGATGGACTTTCCCTTTAACCCTCTTATCATTGATGAAATTTCTCCTCCCCCTTACCATTTATTGAATTCTTTTCAGCCTTCTTTATGTAATAAATGAATTGATCAGGCACAACCTTCCCATTGAAGGAACCACAGATTCCTTTATCATTGATGAAAATAACTCTAATTCTGGAAAAACATTCTCACAAGAGAATGCTTCCGACAATAGCACTTTGTGCAGAATAATAGCAGACGGTGCAGCACTAGAAAATTTTGATGAACTGAGGGAAGTACGAAAAGGTTAGCGACAGTGATGGAATATTCTCGCAAGCCATAAGGCTTAGCGGGGTAACAAAAATTCCCCGCCCTGCCCACGGTCAGTAGGGGACACCGATGGGCTTGGAAAGGCCGCCGTCCGTCGGATGGGACGTTAAGCCGTGGCCCCGTGTGCGGGAGAGCCATACCCTGTGCAGGTTAAAGAACACGCTGGATGGCCTTGACGGGAGGCTACCATCTGTCTCCCAACAGCTGTTCCAGTGGATCCCCTCCCCCAACCTTCTCTGAGCCTTCGGGGTCCATGTGACCTGGCCATTTAGCCCATGGTGTGCAAAAAAGTGCCGCTCAGAGGTAAAACAACCCAACCCAACCTTAGCGGGGTAATCTATGTATATAACCATACTAAGGCTTAATAAAGATATTATTATTATTATTATTATTGATGGTCCATAGACAAGGAAGATGGAGGACAGCAACCCCTCCCCAACCCCTGAGGATCCGACCTTGACTAGGGCATTAAATTCGTGACATTACGTTAGGGGGAGACATTTTAGCTTGCTCTGCAACATTTCGGACTTTTGTAGGTTTTACCCATAACACAATTTTATTTCACATATTCTATTGAATGTTTATCTCGCGCTTTTTTGTTTTATGTGTTATTCTGTTTAATTTTTTGTGCAAAAGAAAACCATCACAGTTTTCCTTTCAATGATAAAGCTGTTATCGGCATTTCAGCTGAAAATTTGCGCAACGTGTTTTTATTTTCGCAGTATAAATTAAAAACACTTGCATGTGAAGTCTCAACATTTTCCTCTCGTATTTATTTTACATTATTATCTGTTACGGTTAATTAAAAACACTTGTATCTTGATCATGATGTTCCTTTACTTTCCGTGATAAATGACCAAAATCTGAATACACTTTTGTAAACAAAGTAAATGGTCATTATATAGAAATGAAATGTTTGCAATGAAATATTAAATTATGTCTTACCTCTGAATACATCACTTTTATAAATACAGAGGAAAAATTGTCATTAGCTCTGTGGGATCTGAACTCACGACCTCCTGATAACATGTCAGGTGCTCTGATCGCTGAGCTACCGGCCGCTTTACTCTTGATGTGGGCTGGCCTCACTCACTCAGCAAAACACTTGGTCTTATTAAACGGTCTAATTATTACTCATTAAATCAAAGACTGCAAGTGTGTTACTGAGTGAGTGAGGAAAGAATTAAGAAATTAAGTAGGCAATTCAGTAGATTTATGTATGTGAGTAAGTAATTCAGCAAATTCATGTGTAAGTCAGTATATGTGTCAGTAAATAAATCAATAAGTGTGTGAGTAAGTAAATCAGTATATGTGTCAGTAAGAGTGAGTAAATAGGTCAGTAAGTAAGTCAGCAAGTGTGTGTGTAAATAATTCAATAAGTGTGTGGTTTAGTGAGTAAGTAAGTAAGAAAGAAAGTGAGTCAGCCAGTCAGGGTGTAAGTAAATAGGTAAGAGTTTGAGTAAGGAGGCAAGCAAGTAAGAAAGAGTGCAATAAATAAATGTGAAAGTCAGTAAACAAGTATGTAAATAAGAAAGTGAGATAGTCAGTAAGTGATTTAGTGAGTGAGTAAGGGTGTAATAAATAAGTAAGTGTGAAAGTCAGTAAGCAAGTTTGTAAATAAGAGTAGTAAGTGATTTAGTGAGTGAGTAAGAAAATGAATAAGAAAGTGAGTAAGACATACAGTCAGTGATTTAGAATGTAAGTAATGAATAAGGAAGTCAATCAGTGATTTAGAATGTAGGTAAGTGAGTGAGACAGTCGATAAATACTTTACATAGTAAGTGAATGAATGAGTGAGGTAGTCTGTTAATATGTAAAACGTATCCCATTTTCGGTGTGTATGACAAGAACATGTAAACGTTTTTAGTCCAAAGAATATTCTTATGGTGTTGAAAAAGAGCCAAAATGTGTTCGGCTTATAGATTTACTAGTGGAATAAAGTATTTACACCATTTATTAGTTTTTTTTTTTTTCAATTCAAGAAGTACGACTCGTAGTGTAAAATAACGTTTACCAATATAAATCATTTATTTCTCCAGGGCTGTAGCCCAATAAGGTTTGATAAGCACAGAAGAACGAAAAGGCAGTGAAGAAAAAACAATGTCCACACATTTGCGAAACACTGGCGACTTTAAGAATTAATCATTAAAATCAGTCGAATGAATTAAGACCGTGTTTTATTCCAGCGTATCGAAGGAAAAAAGGTGTTTAGTATTAAGAGTCGTTTTATTAAGATACTCAGAGAGGAAAACGAAACTTCTAGGTTTATATACTCTCTTTAAGAATCAAAGTCCAATATCACCCTTAACGTAACTGCTAAACGCATTGACTGATCAACGTGTGAATCATCCTCTCCGCAAATCTAGGACGCTTTGATCTCTATCTTTAAGGATTAAATATCACCCTTCGTGTCACGCGAAACTTAAGAATTGAAAAAAATTATATATGAAAGAATTGAAAAATAGTTTAATGGTCCAAAATATTAAAACGCAAAATTGAAATAAAAGATATATAGTAGAAAATTTCTGAAAGGGGAAAAGCGAAGAGTAAAAATTTAAAAGTTTTTAATGTTTAAAATGAAGTAAAAGTTTTCAAACGTACGTAAAGTTTAAAAATGTATAAAATTCAAAAAATTATTTTGTACTACAAAATTCTTTGACGAATGCAAAATATTGTAAAACAGAGAAAACGATTATATATTACAAAATATTTCAAAATAAAAGAAAAAATTTTAAAACGTTAAATAAAAAAAAAATCATGTAGTAGAAAATTTTTAAAAGCGGAAAAATGAAAACATAAAATTAAAAGACTTATTATTTAGTAAAAAATATTTTAAAAATGGTTAAAACAAAAAAACCTAAAAATTTTCAAACTTACAAGTGAAAAAAAATATTTTGTAGTATAAGATTTTTAAACTGGAAATTTCCTTTCGACAAATATATAATTTAATTATTTTTAATCATCAAGTTTTCCAAACTGAAGCCTTAATTGTATAGTGCGAGATTTTTTTTTTCGTCATATCACATTGAAAAAGGTTTATTAAAATCAATATGCATCAAATTTTTTATATTATTTATTTTTATAAATTCGTAATTAAATTCTGTTTAATTTGATGTATAACATGACCTATTTCTGTTGATTGGTTATTTTTTTAAAAAAATTCTAAATTTGACTTATTTGACTCAGGACAATTGGCTAAAAACTATTACTAGCAGAAAAGAGGCCGTAAAACGCGAATATGCTAGGTGTAGAATATAATGAGAGACTTTTATTCCAGAGCATAAAATGTTTTCTCCACTAGGAGTAATAGTATCTAGACATATTTTTCTAACTGCACATCGTAGCCACTACTTGTTTCAACAGCCTATTATCACTAACAAACAAACATTTATTCCGTAATTAAAAAACAAACTTGCAAAAATACGTATTTTAAACGTCTGTTTCACAGGACTTTTCATATTGTAAATTCTTTTCTCGTCCGTTAATAAGTCATGGTCCACAGTAGGGTGAGTTGACGTACTTATAAATTTATTTCAAAGTGCCATTTACAAGGAATAAAAAAATTAATTTCGAAGTTAAATGTGGTTTACAAGGAATAAAAAAATTAATTCCGAAATTAAATGTGGTTTACAAGGAAAAATAAAATTAATTCCCAATGTGGTTTACAAGAAATAAAAAAAATTCATTTATAAACAAAAAACAAATTCCTAATTTATGAGAATAAAAATATAATTTATAAGGAATAAAAGAAATAATGATCAGTTATTCCTTTTTCACTGAAATCATCTACCTTTAAGCACTCTCCTCATATAATATCCTTGGTATAATGAATAAACGCGTTGAGAAACGTGAGGGTTCGACATTAGCTGTAGAAAACAAGTTTTTTTTATAAAAAATATAGTACGTGTTTTAAACACTAGATGGCACTGCAGTTGATTTAGCCGGACTTAGAATATTTCGGGATTTTTCCCTATGGGTGAGGACGTCAGAATCCAAGATGGCGGACTACTTGTATTGATGATATATTTTTATTTCATCAATACAATTATGGATCGAATATTTCGGGATATTCCCCTATTGGTGACGACGTAAGAATCTAAGATGGCGACCTTCGGAATTAGAATTATTTGGAGCCTTCAGATGGGTGATAACGCTCAAAATCCAAGATGGTGAATGCATAACAAAATTTCAGGAGTTTGTGCGGTGATGTCAGAATTCAAAATGGCGGAGGAACTCCAAAATCTGAGGACTTTTTGAAAAGGTGGCGTGGTGACTCAAGGGTACACTTTCTGCGGCTCAGGAGTCAAAGGTCGTTTGCCCCAAAAGTGCGGAGACTACTAATTGTATTGATGAAATATTTTTATTTGGGCATATTATTGAGAAATGTTTAGAGTTTCAGAAACCTGTGATTGCTAACTTTATAGAGTTCAAAAGGCTTTTGACTCTGTTGATCGGCGTAATTTGTGGTTGATTGTTAGATCATATGGAATACCTGATAAGTTAGTTAGTGTAATGAGAGCTCTCTACAATAACACTGAGTCGTGTGTGAGAGTTGGTACGTCTTTCAGCGATTGGTTTAGCATTGCTAGTGGAATTAGACAAGGGTGCATTTTGTCTCCTTTTCGGTTTTGTTTGGTTATTGATTATGTCATGTGAAATTCTTTGCAAGGGAAAGATTTTGGCTTTAAATGCTCTAGAGTTTTTAAAATTTCTGATTTAGATTATGGAGATGATTCGCGCCTTTTGACTACTGATGTTGATGAGATGAATTCTTTCATTAGGGCTATTCATGAGAATGGTAATAGAGTAAGTTTGGTGATAAGCAAAGTAAAAACTAAAGTGATGAAAATTGGTCAGGCAGATGGTGCTTCAGGTTGCTTTGAATGGCTGTACTATTGAGCAAGTGTCTCAGTTTAATTATGTTGGAAGCTATGTAACAGACACTAGTGATGTGCGGCATGAGATAAATAGAAGAGTAGGGATTGCCATTGGGACTTTTAAGAATCTATGGAGAGTGTGGAAAAATAGGCGTATACACCTAAAGACTAAAATTAGGCTGTATAAGAGTTTGGTTCTTTCTAAGGGTAGTTATGGTAGCATAACATGAACCCTTTGTAAGCAAGATAACAAGAAACTTTATCCTTTGATTCCAGATGCTTACGATGTATCTTGAGCATTAGGTGGTTTGACTTTGTAAGTAATGATGAGATTAGAAGAAGGAGTCATCAACCTCCTCTGAGCAGCATATTGTGTAGAGAGATATTACGTTGGTTTGTCCGTGTTTCTCGTATGCATAGTACAGACTGGCCAACAGGATTATGAACGGTGGGCCTAAGGGTTTCAGAAAAATGGGAGACCTAGGAAGCGATGGGCAGGCAATGTCAAACAGGACCTTGCTAGAATTGGCCTAGAGTGGCCAAATGCAGCAGCAGTAGCTCCTGAGTGGACCTCCGTAGCCCATGGCTGCATGAGGATTTTGTATGTATGTATATATATGTGTATTTTTTTACAGTCAACTAACAAGGGAAAGTCATATAAATTACATTATAAAGAAGCTGAAATTAGCGATAAATAGATTTTACATATTAAGAGATGTGTTACTTTTCATGTCACAGTCTTACTTCAATTATGCCCTTCCAATATCCCCATATATAGGTACAAGTAAAATGCAACTGAGGAGATCGGAAGCATTACAGAAATATATTATAAGAGTGATGTTAAAAAAATCAAAATTTATTTATTCTGCCCCTTTATTTCAAGAATTTTTAGCCAATAATTTTTTTTTTATTTTAACATCTCTCGGATTTAAAATTGGGACTAAGCGGCCCACAAAAAAAAAATTAAAAAAAATTAGCCCCTTGGACAGTACTTCAACATTGGCCTGTTATGCTTAAATTTGCAATTTTCATCCTGTTTGTTTCACGATTTCACCATAATTTCATTACTTGCAATTTTTTTCGAAATTGGCTTCATCTCATACCCTCTCATCCTAACTAGAGCAAATAAAATCCATCCATTCACAGGTATCACTTCAAAGTCTATCTTTCCATCATATTTGTCTCTCCCAGCCCCTGAAAACGTCCTTTTACTGTTGATTTTGAATTACCATATTTTTCAAACTAATTTCTCAAAATTGTCTGGCTTTGTTGACTTCTTCGATTTACCTGGCTTTTACAACCCAACAGCCCAATAATCCAGTGAAGTGTATGATAACTACAACATTTTCTCAACAAAGCCCATCATTTTATCTCTTTCACACGCACCACTGTCTGAAAATTCGTTTAACACCTCATCCCCCAAAATCTCCCCCCTAGGTTAACATGGGTTTCCCTATACTTTAACAATGTGCCAGAACTCTCATTCTTCTCACTACTTGCGTTTAAATTCGTTCTGCTTCGATGTGACCATTTGGTCCTCTCCCAAAACCCAAAACAATATTCATGTATTCACTAGATCTAGGCCATTAGAAAAGGCATACTCTGAATAATCATTGAAGTCAGTGTAATTGCTCGAAATTAGCGTCACATTGACGTAACATAACCAACTCATGTTATGTCAAATGGACGCTGACTTCGAAGCTCTATAACTTCTAAAATCAGTTTTCATGATTTGTGAGAAAATGTGGCGGAAGATAATTGAAAGGTGTGATATAGATCTAGATTTTTAGCATTATTCTCATAGCATTTGAACAGGTATTGAAGTTTAAACCTTTAAAAGAAGCAATCAGTTGTTCTAAGAAATTTATCAAAAGAAAAGTTAAGGAATAATTTGCACACACTTTAAAATATGCAATTGCATATGAACTGGTTTGAAATAATATTTCCTATTTCAGTTTCAATTAACTTTGGATGTCTAGCACTGCTTTTATTAATTGTTCAAACATCCATAATTCTTTACATACTGAAGGAATATTATTGAAAATAGATATTTAGATAGAAGTGATTTAAAACTTTAATTTACCCTTATCGCATTTTCCGATAAAACGTTTATTTTAAAAGTTATAGGACATCGAAACTAGAGCCCCATGGGCAAAACATGGGGTAGGTAGTCATATTTTAATGATACTCAGTATATTGTTAGGTAGAAAAAATATCAAATAAAAACAGTCAAAAATTAAAAATAGAAAAAAAAACCTTAACCTTGTTTACCTCTCAACAGCCAAAAGTTGGTTCAGAGAAAGTTGAAAATACAAGCATTACACACCATTCCGCCTAAAGCCCCCAGAAGATACCGGATGCACCATCCCAACAAACAAAGCCCATCAACACCACTCCAGCATTCCAAAGAAAGCAGCTACCTACTATGTACTAATCCACAAGATACAAAGAACATCAGACTGTGCAGGCCATAGGCATACATGTATATTTTAAAACTTCAGACAGCGAGTATAATGAGATTATATTTATCCAGCTAAGAGCATTAGATGGTGTCTACTATAATCTTTTTTTATATTTCTGAAGAAAAAAAAAAGATAACTCTCATTAATGGGTAAGAGAAAAAAGTACCTCAACTTATATTGGGTAAGATTTAAATTGTCTTAAACAAGGAATTTCTGCTATTACCACATTTTTTTTTTTTGGAAAATTTACATTAATTAACGTTATTATCATCAAACACATATGGGCTACCGAGATCCTCCAGATTGCGCAACTTAGTTCTCCAAACACATCCGTCCTAAGATACAGCTGCTGCATCTGGCCACTAAAACAATTCTAACAACGTCCTATTTGGCGTTGTTCTGCTCACCTCATCCTAGGTCTCCTCCTCTTTCTGAGGTATTTGGGCGCACTGTTCATAACTGCAATATTCGCAAATTGTAATTCGCAAATTTATAGTTATACATACGGGCAACATGGCCAAACCAACTTTAGTTTTATGATAAACATAAATTATTTCAACTTTATTTCATGATAACCAACTTTAGTTTTGTGATAAACAACCACTAAACCTATTCTACTACCAGTCTCATCAACAGGTTTAATGAAAGAGTTAATCTCATTAACATCATTTGCCAGAAAGGCCAAATCATCAGCATAATCTAAATCAGAAATTTTGGTATCTCCAGACCATTTAAGGCCAAAACCTTTCCCTTGAAGTAAATTTCGCATAACATAATCAATAACCAAACTAAAGAGAAAAGGAGACAAAATGCACCCTTCTCAAACACCGGAGGCAATGCTAAACCAATTGCTACAAGTTTTACTAACTCTCATACATGACTCAGTATTATTATAGAGCGCTTTCATTATGTTAACTAACTTGTCTGGTATACCATATGATCGCACAATCAACCACAAATTATGACGATTAACAGAGTCGAAAGCCTTTTTGAAAACTCTAAACGTTTCGCAAGAATCTGCCTAAGTGAAAATATCTGATCCACACATCCCCTACCACTTCTGAATCCACATTGCTCATCACGCAATTGACTGTCAACCATATTCTTAATTCTATTAAGCACAATCATGGAGAGAACTTTACCTGGAACAGAAAGTAGGCTGATACCCCTATAGTTAACACAACCACTGCGATCAGCTTTTTTAAAAATGGGTATAATAATAGCTCTGGTAAAGTCTTTAGGAACCATGTCTTCATCATAAAAGATATTCAAAATTTCAGTCAGCTATGTGGTAAGAGAAACATTTCCATCTGTAAGCATTTCAGTAGTAATTTCATCTACCCCTGTGGATTTATGTAGTTTAAGTTTAGAAATAGCCAAAATAACTTCAGACTGTGTTTTAGAGCCAACATTAAAGCCAGTAATGCAGCTGTCATCATTGCAAACAATGGGAGCAGAACTAATCGCATTGTTTAAAATCATCACTGAAATGCTTAGCCCATTTCATAATGACAATCCTCACCTTCAATAATCTTACCTTGTTTATCCTTCAATCCCTGTATACCTGTCAGTTTCTTCACACATAAAACATTACGGAAGGCGATAAAAATGTACTTGACACGTATCTGAACATTTGCACTCATTCCTCTGAAGTTAACGAGCTACGACTTGTTTGAAAGCTTGCCTAAATTTGTCATCGCGAGTTACAAACAAACGCAGTATCATTTCTCTCTGGCCGCGATTTATCACAAGTGCATGGGGATGATGCCTGTTTATAGGACACAGTTGCAGGATAGATGCACAAATTCAGAGAAGGACGGCAGAGCTTTGAAGATATCTCTCGTGCAGGAAGACCGAAGGAGGATGAACGAGAGAACCCACGTTCGGAGAAGAAAAACCGAAACATCACATTTCATACAATAAGTTTAGATGTCAGTGTACAGATTGGTAGTGTGCAAACAATTATTCATTAACATTGAAAGTTCCGAAAGATTTCTGCCAAATGTTTAAACCACAAACAAATAGAACAGCAAAAAATGGCTAGAGTCGACTCGTGCAAGGAGATGCTGGCAATGTCTGAACCTAGTGACCCCAAACAATTAATAGACATTGTCACCGGTGATGAGACGTGGTTTTATTACTATGCAATTCCTCAAAAGATCGTCAGCTATGTTTTGGTTGCGGAAGATGAACACTGTCCCCAAATCCTCCGACAAGACTATCCCTCAAAGAAGAAGATGCTCGCATTTTTTTTTTCCATTCCCCAAGGAGTGGTAGCCGTGGACATCTTATCTGAAAAAATGTCTATAAATGACCAATATTTCACTAACATTGTTTTGCACAAATTGGTTAAAGTGATGAAGGAGTAGCGTCCTAAAACAGATGTGTCAAGGGTTCTCCTTCTTCATGACAATGACAGTGCTCACAAAACCCGTCAAGTTACGGCTTCACTGGAGCAGGAAAAAATTGAACTGGAAGTTGCTGGGAGTCTTTTTCAAAGGTGCAAGTCCTTCCAAAATGCGTATATTCAGATTTGCGGAATCAAAACTTTTTTTACGGAGGAAGAGATAATATTTTGTTATCAATTTTAAGAAAAGTTACTAACGGTAATAGAATGAGTGGGATTTTTAAATTGCTACTAAGGGAAGAATAACATTCTAAATGAGTATATTCATAATTTGATAGATGAGTATCACCAAACATTCCAGAATTGGCGTAGAGTATTTTTTCATAGATGCTGGAGGGGAGTACTTTGAAGGACAGTTAAAGTTTTGTCGAGGTAAGTGTAATGATTTTGTCCTGCAGACGCATGTCAAGAACATTTTCGATACCCCTTGTAACTACCTGGTACAGCTTTCTGCTATTATGCTGTCTAGCTGCTTCCTCTGTTTTGTCAGCCAAGCTATGAAGCTAAAGATTCCTATCAGCTGTTAACAGATCCTTTACACCTTTCTTAAGCTCTTTATAATGATTTCTGTTAGTACCAGTAGGTTGTCGATTAAGGATATTTCTGCAGTTCTTTCTTTCAAAAATAAGCACCAGTGCCTTACCATTTTTCTACAATGCAAAATATTTTTTTTTTATTTGCGACATATATCCTAGAAAGAATCTCGAGAAAAATCCTAGAAATACTGTAGCTTTTGCAGGCCTTATCATACAAGGACATGCCCTACTAAGGCCGAAGTCACTGCTTTAGTTAGAGCTAACACAGCACACAAAATTTGCCTTGTTGGAGCAGTGGCTAGTTCCCTAACCACTCTGCCAGTTAAGACTTAATTCAATCCTTTTGGGTTCGAGATATTTTGTTTTATGTGGACCTATGAATTGAACCACACGAAGCTTGCAATTCGCTACCTACACCTTTTTCTAAGCATAGCTGGTAGTGGATACTTTTCTGATATCTCGGTGAGATATTTTTTCTCTTCTACTGATAACTGCTCTTTCTGGCTAAACAGGATTTCGTTTTCTCCGTGTGTTTTCCTTTTCTGCCTTTTTTTCTCATATTCATTCCAAAATCGACTTCAAAAAGGTCTTCCATATTTATCTGCGCTCAACTCCCTGCTGCAGTTGGTGTACATCGACCAAATTCCTTCATCGGGATTCCCCGCCCTGCCCACGGTCAGTAGGGGACACCGATGGGCTTGGAAAAGCCGCCGTCCGTCGGATGGGACGTTAAGCCGTGGCCCCGTGTGCGGGAGAGCCATACCTTGTGCACGATAAAGAACACGCTGGATGGCCTTGACGGGAGGCTACCATCTGTCTCCCAACAGCTGTTCCAGTGGGTCCCCTCCCCCAACCTTCTCTGAGCCTTCGGGGTCCATGTGACCTGGCCATTTAGCCCATGGTGTGCAAAAAGTGCCGCTCAGAGGTAAAACAACCCAACCCAACCCTTCATCGGGCAGTTCTACTCTACATCAGAACTAAGAAGTTTTCATTAAGATCCTAGCTGGGGTCTGTCCATCTAGAAGAGAGATTTGCGTTTTTTTCATCACTGACAAGGGCAATGGGTTTCAGCCTGTGACGTAGCTGAAATGAAACACCTAATGCTCATAAATAAGACAGGTGTTCCTTTCCTTTGGGTGCTCTGTCGAGACATGATGAAACATACCATCTTTCAACACTTTCATTAGATTCCTCATGTACGTTAAATGGAAATTAAGCATGAGCCTTGAATGGCGTTGGAAAACCTCAAAGAATTCAGCTCTAAAATCGCAGCTAACTTATCAGGCGAAATTATTTCTCAGATGCATGTTCTGGCAAAGGTTTACAGCAAAGCCTCACAGTTAGACTCAAGTTATGAGCAACTTTAAGCAAATGGTCTCACGCAACTGAATATTATGGTCTATTATCAGCAAAAATATACCTGTGTCATCAATTGATGTTTGTGTATTGCTGTGGGGGGAATCTCATTAGAGATCGTTGGGTCCAACTAGATCCATAACAGCTACCTGAGATGGCAATGTGAGGACCTCATTATTCCGCATTCAGAGCAATGACAGCCTCACATCGCCTGCAATATCGATGACCTTCTTCATAGCCAGCCACTAAACTCTACAACCAATTGTGTTCAGAGTCCTTTTGATTCCACAAATGTCATCTTCTCAGCCGCGAAAAACTCTTTTATGCACCAGATCTTTCTACTTGGCACCACTTGTCTTTACGTAACACCATAAACCAAATTCTGCTTCTTAAACCCTTCTTATATGATGCAGCAATTTATTCCAAATTGCAGAGTCTGACTGCCTACTTCTAATAGTAATTTTGCTTCTATCAACGCGTTATCTCACGTATCAGGTACACATGGACAAAGTGAAATATGATAAATTCATCAATTATCTTTAGGATACGAACAGAAAACAGTTAAAAACCATCTACCATACTTAATCAGTACTAAATTTACTATCTGCTGCCAATAAAATTAGCGATCCTATACAAAACGAAAACCTACAGCCGAATATCCTTTCCTAAGCAAGTTAAATTGTTTCGTCCTGTTACAACTACTGGGCAAATTCGCAATGAAGATCTGTTGTTGGATTCGGTAAAGAAGTGTACGACTTTTGGTTATGTAGAGTCCCAACTTATTAAAAGAATGACCGATGGTCAATTGAGTAATTACCAGAGCCCCGTATTAGCCATTCATCATCTACATTTTCTTCTAAAATTCTCACATTGATACTTGAGTTAAAGAGAGAGCAATCATTGGGAGAAATCGGCAGATAATGAATGCTTTCCGCCTCTCACGACGTGGACGTTCGGGGTTGGATTTTCGAGAGGCATCCCCCCTCCCCCTCTCAAATTCTAGTCCGTGTCTTTATATCGCGTCCCATGAAGTCTAAATAATCATCTCTTATTCTTCGCATTACCAATAAAATTAATTTAAAAGCTCAATGGCATTTCCCCTCTACTGAGAAATGAGCTTGGTTCTTTTCTATTAAGAATTGATGAGCAAAATTTCGAACGGATTATTCTTCATCGAAAGTACGAAGAATCATCCAAATATTGGATGTCAGTCTTAAAAACAAAAATAAAAGTCAATCTTAAGAACAATATAAAATATTAGTCTTAAAAACAAATATATTAGCCTAATTTTAAAAATAAATCACAAAATCGCTATCTTAAACAAATGATAAAATGACAGTTTTAAAAACAAATTTTCAAACGACAATATTAAAAACGAATCATAGAATTGCACTTTTAATATACAATTTTAAAAACAAACATATAAATATCAATCTTAAAATCAAATAATAAAATAGCAATATTAAAAACGAATAATACAATAGCAATATTAAAAACGAATCATAAAATGGTAATATTAAAAACAAATTTTCAAATTTCAATCTTAAAAACAAACCTTCAAATTTCAATTTTAAAAACAAATTATAAAATCGAATCTTACAGCAAATATTAAAATGACAGTCTTAAAAACAAATCATAAAATGGTAATATTAAAAACGAATAATAAATTTGCAATTTTAAAAACAAATAAAAAAACAGCCGTGTTAAAATCTTCACTTTTAGAAGTATTTTCAAAATGCTACTGTAAAGAAACTAATTCAGATGAACGTAGTACCAGACTTAAAAACAAAAGGAAAGGCGAAAATAAAAAAAAAAAACTCAAACAAAATGTACAGCAAATCTGAAAAAAAAAATAAACAAATGAAAAATTAATATCGATCTGAAAAAAAAAAAATATTAGTTAAACAATTACCACCAGACCCGTTTTCTCTTCTTGTCACCCCCATCTTTTCGGGGTCGTTTCCTGACTCTCAGATGGTCTTCTTCTGTCTTTCTCTTCCGGCTGCTAGGAGGAGGCAGAGCACCGGAAATACGAAGATTTCTAAAGGCAAAGAGGAAGAGAAAAGTGGCAAAACTGTGGCCATCATCTTCGCCAGAAATCTTTAGCATTTCAATGCGATGCATCAGCTTCACAATGGTGTCTTCTTCACGTTCACGAATGCTGTCTTCCATTGCATAAGTTCACCATTCTTCCAAGGTCTTCTTCTTCCTGATCTTCCACTGCTCAAAGGCTGCCTTAATGGAGGACAATTCTGAAGTCATATCTTGAAGAGGAGTATCCTTATCCTGCATCATCTTCTTTAAATTTCGCCTCCTTATCTGGAGTCTGAAAAGAAAGAGAGAAAAATAATGAAATATTTTTGTTTTAATAACTTCTTCCAGTCAAACAATAAAGCTAGCTGTGAGATAACAAAAATAAATGAAGGAATTCCATGATTTCCCCTGCAAACAAATTAAAAAGCCATCTGCATGCACGCTTGACATCATGCAAGAAAAACCAAGTGTTATTATTAAAATAGATAAATAAGTTTAAAGCATTCAAAAAACTACACATTCAGTAAGATATCTAAACTATTCGTGACATGTGGGCATCATAAAATGGCCAAGAATCTTTACACGCGAGTTGCCATGACTCATGGTTAATGCTTAAGAGCGAGACAACTCGGCTCGAGGTCGGAACATCTGAAGGAAAGCAAAATCGCGCACTAAACTCAGAAAGGAAATGTCAAACTAATCCACTCGATCTGTAGTTCCTCGAAATCTGCTGCGTTGTCTCTTAAAGACATTTTATTCAACTTTTATTTAAGAAAACTTATACGCACTATAACAACACTTTCTTCTCTTAGATTCTTCGTAAGAAATTATAAACAAATGACATTCCAAACGTCATCGATGACGAAACGCCAGCTGATTGGCTGAGATTATAACTCATTGTTAATAGCTTCATCCGTTTCAAACTGAACGTAACAATGAATCTAAACATCCGGATCATCATCATATTCGAAACAATAAAAAGAAAACAACGAAATGTTGCCACTCAATTTAAGGAATTTCTAATTTATTTTATCCGAAATTGAAATTACGGTGGTCCGATCCTTTTCGGTTCCGATCTCGGATAGGGAATAGGTTTCTCGCGTTGTCCTTTTGCTGAAATTTTTAGCCTTGACGGGAATTTTTAGCCTTAGCCCGTCTTTCTCACAGATCTTCCGTCTGGCGTATTATGATGAGAGACTCCTGTCAAATCTGTGCGTTAAACAGCTGCTTGAGAGGGGATTTATTAATTCTCCAAGTTGCCGAACGCTAAGCATACTTGGCTGTTATTGATCAAATAGAAGTGGGTTCGAGTCCCCGAATGGATGTTTAATAATATTTTTGCCTCTCTTCTGACGCGTCGCCTTCCGTTTACAGATCTTCTTATTGGCAGCGTTATTGTAACCGTTTCCTGTTCCGTCTCTGTGACAAAGCATTTGCTTGAAGAGTCAACTTTTTTTAAATATACAGGTGAATCTGAAAAAGTGGGCAAAACTTTACGGGGTGGTAGAACGCAGCTATACGAGCAATATTCGTCATAGAATGTATGGGCGGAACGCAAACGGCGAGCCGCTAGGTGGCGTTGGAAATGGTATAAAAGGGTCTGTCCTCGCACCCAACGGCATTTCTACCGTGGATTGCCGAGAGGATGGCTGGTCTTTTTCCTGTGGGGCCATATGAAAAGCCTAATCTACGAGTGCCCCATTGAAACCGATATGGATGTAGTCGCCAGGATCGCCGTTGTTGCCGGCGATATTCGGGAAATGCCTGGTGTCTTCGCAAATGTGCGTCGGTCCCTATCCCGCAGGTGTGAAGCCTGCATTACAGCTGGCGGCAGCTCTTTTGAGCAATTTCTTTTAGCATGTACCTCAATTACATTCCTGTTAATAAAATGTTTTCTGAAGTATCTCCTCTCCTTCTTGTGTTCATTCTTTAAATGTGACAGTGGAAAACTATCTTTTAACTTCTCACCGCTTGCGTTCCGACCATACATTCTATGACGAATATTGCTCCTATAGCTGCGTTCTACCACCCAGTAAAGTTTTGCCCTTTTTCAGATTCACCCTGTATATTACTGCTTTGAAGTGTACGAATGGTAACTCTTTATCGGAATTGTGTGGTTCTCATAAGAGCCGTTTGTGAAATGGAGTTATTCCATTTGCCGATCTTCTGATTAGGTGAATAGTCGCTTCTTGAAGTGCTCCATGTTTCAAGTTGAGTTGTTGAGTTGAGTTGTTTTACCTCTGAGCGGCACTTTTTTGCACACCATGGGCTAAATGACCAGGTCACATGGACCCCGTAGGCTCCGAGAAGGTTTTGGGAGGGGATCCACTGGAACAGCTGTTGAGAGACAGATGGTAGCCTCCCGTCAAAGCCATCCAGCGTGTTCTTTAACATGCACAAGGTATGGCTCTTCCGTACACGGGGCCACGACTTAACGTCCCATCCGACAGACGGCGGCCTTTCCAAGCCCATCGGCGTCCCCTACTGACTGTGGGCAGGGCAGTGAATATTGCGGAGATAATCTCAACGCTGACCCAGCTGGGACTACAACCTGGGAACTACAGATTTCGAGCCTGGCCAACACCACCTAGAGGAGAAGGTCCTACCAGTCGGTGAAGCGATTCTGATGACGTCAATTTTAGTCGACCCGTAGCTAGTAACGTCGCCTCCATCTTGCCTTTGTTAGTGTTTAGCTAGTTCGGCAAAACGTATGATTTAGTGTGGTTTGTTATTACGTTCATTGATTTTTTTTAGCGAAATGCCATCGCGCTGCTGCGTTCCTCAGTGCAGGAGCAATTACGATGGGGAACAAATATTCTCCGTTTTTAAATTTCCAGAAGATATCGATTTGCGACAGAAATGGCAAGTTCAGAAAGTTCAATACCAAGGCAAAACTTCTGTCCAACGAAAGCATCCAAGGTAAGAAGAACTTTATTCTGTATTAATATCTGTTGTCATACTTATGAACTTCTAAAGTAAAAATTATCGTTTTAACTATTGTATGTTACGTTTATATAATATACATATATAATATCATTGATCTGTTATGGATTAATTTGACGTTATTTTTATTAAGTAAGAAACCTAATATGCTGGAATAAAAAATGTCGAATGTACATATGCTAAAATGCTTAAATAGAAAAGAATATTTCATAGTGACCAGACTTTTTATTTAACAGATTACAGTAGTAAGTTAAGAAATTGGTACTTTTGTTGGGATAGTTTCAGGATCTAATGTTATATCACTATATTTATATATCCATAGAGTTCAAATATATCTCGTAAAAGTTAATACGATAATACTGTTAAACTTGAAATACATATATAAGCCAAAGGCAAGATCATGGGAAAACCTACTTTTAAATATAAAATCTCTGCATAAGTATTAGAAATTATTTTGGTGCTATTACTAGTATACTTGGATACAAATTGGACCCGTGTTCAAAGCCTAGAGATGGCTTTGTGAATATGTATTATTTTCCTGCTGAAGTTTTGCCTACCTCACACATCAGCTATTTTTTTTAATAAAAGCAGGACAGGTAATGGTAAAAGTTCATTGTAGAAACTGTCGACAACAGTAAACTTCCTGACCAATCAATTCCTAATAACTTTCAGCATTAAATTATTCTGCATAATTATATCTCTGAAATCAGGTCAAGTTATAGGGATATTAAATAATGGGTGGGCTACATCTAGCGTACATATGGATTAATAAATGAAAGGATATTTTGAAAAAGGATTTAATAGTAAAGTTAAAACATTTTTTACTTTCAAAGGAGTAATTAAAAGTGCATATATTTCCAATCACTCTCATTGTAAAATGAGATAAGTCAGGTATATTTTAATAAAGGTATAACAGTCTACTGTCATATCTTTATTGCATGTGACTGCAGATTTTGTTTTAATTTTGTTACAAATGTATTCTATAATCATATTAGAGAATATTTGAGGGGATATCTGTCATTTCATCTATTATGTGAATATAAATATGTTAAACACCACAAATGCATACAATATTGTTTTCTAGTTAACTTCAAAGTTTATCCTCTGTACTGACCACTGGTTTGGATTTTACAACTGAAGAAATCCAAAAATTATCACAAAAATTTGAGGTTTTTTGATTTTACTGATATGTAATGGTAAAAGTTTATTGTAGAAACTGTCGACAACAGTAAACTTCCTGACCAATCAATTCCTAATACCTTTCAGCATTAGTATAATACCAGGTGCTCTCTATATAAACAAATTTATGCCTAATAAGCTGAAAATTACAGTAAGAGGAAATTGTCTGAAACAATAAACTTATTACTGGAGTTGTTTTCAGGCTCAATTCCTGGACTGGAATATTTCAAACCTTTAAACTTTCATTCATAAGAGTGTTGTTTTAAATGATTTTCAGCTCAGTATGATTTTTCGCATTTTATTTTACATTATTACCTTATAGTGGCATTACCAAAGGCACTTTGTGGTTAGTACTAGCAGTGGAATGCTATTAGATGGTTAGCATTAGCTTTCAAGGTGAACTATATATGATAAAAGAAGTGCTAGAAGTATTGACAAAAACCAGCTTACTGGTAGAATAGGTGCATTATTTGGGAGAATTCATTCTTTTAACCATGGATTTTTATTGAAATCTTAGAAAATACACTGATTATAGAATTGTTTTGAATACAATCATAGCTTTTACTTTCGAAGGTAAAAAGTCTTCAGTTTTGAATAAAATTTTTTAGTGTATGGTGAACAGTATTCCTGGTGTTTGGATTTTTGTTTTAATGTTTATCATTCATCAGAGGATTTTTTGAACATATTCTCAATATTTCTTTTGCATACATAGGTGTGTGAACTCCACTTTGCACCATCTGATGTTGAAAGAGAAACCAGCATGTTTGACATGAAAACTGGGAGAAAGTTTTCTGACCTCTAACGTATCCATATACTGATGGAGAGGTACTGTTCATGGAGAGGTACTTTTAAAGCATCCACAAATACACTTTAAAAAAATATTACGCCCAAAACTGAAATCATTGCTGACCACTACCTCAGTCAGAGTTTGAAGTAACAGAAAGTTTACCTTTTATGACAGTGCATAGTTACTAATCATTATGACACTTTAGGAGAAATAACCTTTGATTGTTTATGAAATAGGAATAAAAATCACTGCACCATATATTTTATAGTATATTTAATGAGTATTGTTTTTTTTTTTGACTCAACTGTTAGTACTTGGCAAAAAACTTAGTATGAAAAAACTTATTTTATTTCACAAAGAAAGCATATCCTCCTTTTATAACACTGGCATCGAGTAACCCTACGTCTGGTGGTTATGTGTTTGGATCTCACCTGGCTCAAAGTAATTTTTCCACTATACTCATTATCATCATAATACTTAAGGAGTTTGATAGTGATTAAATGTTAGTAAATCAATGAGGTACTGTGGATTAATTTGTGTATGTTACTTTCACTTTGAGAAAATTATATTAAGATTTTTGTACAATTTGATATTGTGTTAAAGTCAAAATGCTGATTGTCTAATTTCACACCTTAAAAATTACTCTTATGAGATTTAATATAATTCAAAAATTTATGTTTGGTAATCTCAATCATGTTACAAATTTGTTATCAGTGGTTGATATTTTTAAGTAAATATTTTATTGAGTCCAGAATCCAATGTCTTTATTTCACCCAATGCAGATAATTTATTTTAAACTGTTAAATAAAGATAATTAAATAAAGAAATTATTAATCTTCATTCATCTTTAATATCTGGAAAACAATTTCCAGAGGCTTTGAGCCAGTAATTGAACATGGATCTTCTATAAAGCATGCTGTTTGATTTTTCTTATTACACGAGTCTTTGGATTGTCCATCTGCTCGTGTACTTGGTTAGTCTGCAAGTACCTGAAAGTACCTAATGTTAAAAAGTAGGTTAAGAAATATCAAATTTGGAGGGAGGTAAAAATACCTGGTTGTCATTTTCATCAGTTAGTATGAAGCTTTTTGGAAAGTAATGATTAACTGTAATGGAAAAGTCTCCACAACATCATAGACCCACCTTCAAATAATTATAGCCCAATAAATACAATGGTGGAAAACCCTTTGAAATGGTGTGCTATTGTTTCAACCATTGTTTTTTAGACACAAAAACTGGTTAACTTTATTGTTAAATGTTTTGCAATATTTTAGTGGAAATTTTATTGCATGCAAGCTGCAATAGCTATTTTCAGTTCCTTTAACTATATTTTGCTACTGTACAGGGTCTACTAGATTTATTTCAGTTTTATTTTACTGATTTCATGTCTTTTGTGGCTAAATCTATGATCAAAGGGAATCTCTACCTGCACTTGTCAGTAGGTTTTTTCTTAATATTGTGTTTAGTGTTACTTTTGAGTGATCTTTTGCCAATTCCACAACATTTCCACTTCACACTATACTCTTATGGCTGGACCCCTAAAGATAAATTATATTTTTGGTTGTCTTTAAATTTTTTTATCAATGTATCAAATACTTGGGGTGGATGCTTTTGTTTGGACAGCTATTCAGTATGGATGCAGTATGTGACAGTATATGGTTTTCTTTCCAATCCATTTCATTGCTTATGTTATACATGCATTTAGTGGGGTATGAAATTTATAATTTTCTGTTGGAACATATACCACCAGTTTCGGGATGAAATGATCAACTGAAACTCATTAAACTGCAGATAGAATTTTCTGAATATTATTTTTCCTTCATTACTTTAAATTGAAAACATTATAAGCAGAAAACTTAAGTGTCAATCTTTGGTTTTTGTAAAAGCCATGGGAGATTTAGGAAGTTAATTTATTCCTTGATTTTCTTTAATATATATGCATATCTTGTGGCTTCTTCTGCCTTGCAAATGTAGGATTTTTTAAATTTCTAATAGTGATTGCCAATGGGTGTTTGATATGCCTATGAACTAGCCTGGTCAACAGATCAATAAGGTTTGCTGTATCATTGGGGGATGTCAGTTTCTGCTTGGAGGGAGATGATTGACTATGTTATTAGAAACCTTGTACTGGTTCTGATACATATTTTCTTCTTCCAAGTTCTTTGTTAATAATTTGTTTCACACTGATAGTGAGTTCAAGTAATATTAAAATTTTAGTGTAAGGATATCTGTTTATAAAGGAAATATACCCTGTTGCTCTTAGCATTTGAAAGCATCTTCACCAGATATGGCAGTTAAGATATGCATAATAGTTAATGACTTAAATTTAAAAAAACTCTGCAGAAGGTCAAGATTAGAATAATGTTTTTATTTAATATGTTTCCAGGCATGTTAAGTATATGCTCTTTACAAAATAGCAAAGCATTTTTTTCTGTTCTGTATATTTTTGACCCCATACAAATTTAAAGTTATTTTGTCGACTTGCCTTTGGGAAGGAAGCCTATTAAGAACCTACTGGTGTAGTTTATTTTTGCCACTTCATCAATCTTTATGTAAATGACATCTAGATATTTTTTTTAATTCTTCAATTTGATTTGCACATTTGGAGTATACTGAATCATTTGAAACAGTTTGACCTCTATAAAAATATAAGAAAATTTTAGATGCTAATTCTATCTATTCAATGTTAGTAAAATGTTCAATAGTTGATATATATTGCTTGTAGTACTTTATTTTTACTTAATTCAAGTTTTGCAATGTCATTAAATCTGAGTTGCTGATGATGCTACAATTCTACTAATTATATATAGAGCTGCAAATTTTACAAGTTAAATCTTTTCTTATTACATGTATGTACAAATATATTATCATAAATATTTTCAATTCTGTGTTATAAAAGTCTGTGTTTGCTGCCATGAAACTACCCCATATACACTCTGTTAATTATGACCAACCAATCCCATGTTATGTCAATGGAAAGATAATTTCAAAGCTCTGTAATTTCTAAAATAAACATTTCATGGGAAAATATGACTGAATATATATAAGTTAAAAATCTATCTTAATTTTCTATATTCCAATAATATTCATTTAGTATTTAAAGAGGCTTCGTTTGGTTACTAACCTGGGTTCGAGCCCTAGGTAAGGCATGGTTGTTCGTGTTGTTTCTCTGCCGGGTTTCCTCCATCCTCACAGACCTACTATGGCATATAAACTTACAGGCTCATGTCAGACCTCTGTTGTAAGCAGCTGTTTGAAGGGGTATTTTATTATATATCAACATCTTAAACAGTAATGCGCATTCTGCAGAGTTGGTGAAAATTTAAATAATTGTTGCATTTTCTGCTAGAACTATGCTAATAAAATTTAATATGGGATACTGTTTTGAGATTAACTTATTTCAACTACTTCCCAGATCAATATTTTAAAACAGCCATTGTTCAAATTAAATATCCCAGTTTTCATAATTCTTTGATTTTTAATGAACATAGATTTAGATAAATTTGATTGAGATCTTTAATTGATCTTCATTTCATTTTTTTTAAATAAAAGCTCATTTTAAAAGTTACAAAGGTTTGAAATTAGCTTTCCATTGACATAACATGGAATTAGGTTTCATAATTACTGAGTTTATATGGATATTTCAATGTGACCTTTACATTGTATAGTACTCATTGTATTTTATATTTCTGTTGTATTTTGAATCTGTTCAAACCTTTTGACCACATGTATTTAGATGTTGCTTTCATGTTTCTTCAGAATTTTTTTTTCCTATTATTAAAGTTTATTATGATAGCAAAAAGGATAAAAATTTCTATGTTATGTGAAGAAATTAGTTTTAATATGCATTAGGGTGAAAAAGTTTGGGAAAGCAATTTTTCTTTTCTTTTTATTTAAAAGTCATAGTTGTCCTAGAAACAGTTTTTATTAATGTGATGCATTTTAAAAACAGCTTTCATTATTAAACTATTTAAAAAAAGAGTTCAACTGGGATGAAGGGAATATCATAAAATTTTCCTTTTCCATTTAAATAGTATTGCACAATATTAAGTTCCTTCATATTGCTTAAAAATTCTCCCATATAATTGGTGAATTTTCCTGTTTTAATTGCACAATTTTCTTAAAAATAAAGTAAACAATGAAATATTTGTTTCATTGCAATGTGTATCCTATATATATTTGTTTTCTCATATTGTAAATAAAGGTATTTTTAATGTGGAATTTGTTGGTTGTTTTTCTTAAAATATGCAATATTGAAACATACTGTTTTCATTAAATAATGTTTTAGACCTCATATATCTGCCATCCTCACAGACCTTCTACTATGGCATATAAACTGACAGGCTTCTGTCAGACCTCTGTGGCAAGCAGCTGCTTGAGGAGGTATTTATTTATTTTTTTTATATATATATATATACATACATATTTGTGAAAAAAAATAGATATCTGTGGTATTTTGTAACAAGTAGTTTTTTTCTAAATATATTTCGCTCTTCTAGAATCCTTTAAGAGTGAAAATTTAGTACTTATTCAATACATTAAGTGATCGTTTGCAAAATTCATTAAAAGTTTTGAAATTTCCGAACATTTAAAGAGTGTTATTATCTAAATAATAATTTAAAGCTATCTGTATAATCGGAAACGGTAATTAATGGTTTACAATACTCATCATCATCATCCTCAAGCAGCCATGGGCTACGGAGGTCCAACCAGACCGTGCAATTTAGTTCTCCAAGCAAGTCTATCCTGAGCTACATCTACTGCATCTGGCCACTGCACACCAATTCTAACAAGGTCCTGTTTGACATTGTCTGCCCACCGCATCCTAGGTCTCCCCTTCTTTCTGAGGCCTCTAGGCACACTGTTCATAACCCTATTCGCCAATCTATAATTATTCATACGTGCAACATGGCCAAACCAACGGAGTCTCTCTCTGCACAATATGCTGCTTAAAGGAGGTTGCAAACTCCTTTGCCTAATCTCATCATTAGTTACAAAGTTGAACCACCTAATGCCCAAGATACTGCGTAAGTTGCCCACCGCATCCTAGGTCTCCCCTTCTTTCTGAGGCCTTTAGGCACACTGTTCATAACCCTATTCGCCAATCTATAATTATTCATACGGGCAACATGGCCAAACCAACGGAGTCTCCCTCTGCACAATATACTGCTTAAAGGAGGTTGCAAACTCCTTTGCCTAATCTCATCATTAGTTACAAAGTTGAACCACCTAATGCCCAAGATACTGCGTAAGCATCTGGAATCAAAAGCATCTAGTTTCCTGTTATCTTGCCATCCTCTCAGATCTCCTACTGTGGCATATAAACTGATAGACTCCTGTCAGACCTCTGTGGCAAGCAGCTGCTTGAGGGGGTATTTATTTTTTATTATTTATTCAAAATCTAGATGGGGAGTTCTATTAACAAGGATAAGCTATCTCTCAATCTATTCTGCCGGCAGTCCGGTCTAGTAATGCTGACGTCACAAATCAGTGGTACGGCCTTCTCCTCTAGGTGGTGTTGGCAGTGCTCCCCTCCACTCCGTAAATTGCCTCTCATTAAGCTGAGCATCCCTTCACCTCGAAACCCATTTGGTCATGAGCTACATACACCCATTGAACACGAGATATCAGACTCCTGTGAATTTTGCTCTTAACTCCTTTCCCAAAACAGTTTTTAAAACTCTTGCATGTTTGTCAATTTTTGAAAAGTTTTTTCATCATTATTTTTTAATAATAACCTTTAAAAGCTATTTAAATTTGTTTTTCTACTTAAAAACTGGCATAAGATTGTAATTACTGGATTACATCTTTTTTACATAAAATAGATGTCATAATTAGAAATTTTTCAAAGAAAAAAGTTTCCAATGTTTCCATTTTTTGGATTCTGATGTCAGTTTTCTAACACCCAGCAAAGAGAAAGCTGTTATTAATAGTCGAATGTATGATGAAAAAAATTCTTCATTCAACACTCGGCCTTCCAGTTCAAAGAAAAATTATTAAAATAGAGGACCAAAAATAGAAAGCAGTAAGAGTGCTGAATTGATTTTTAACGAATAGATTTTAAAACAATTGTAGACAATACTCTAACATAAGAATCAAAAATGATTTTCTGAGAAAGGTTTGCATCTGAGATAAAAGTAATCGAAGTGGATATTGCAAAAGATATCCGAGGAAGCAAAGACTAGATAAAATGAGAAATAGAGAAACTGAAGCAATCAGAGATTACATAAAAATATTGGACGTGTAAAAAATATTAACAAAATGAGAAAGACTTATGAATATGATGGATAAATGAAGAAGGCTAAATTTAATATGGAAATGAGAACCCGCTGGAAGAAGACGGTGAAAGAGATGGAAAAATGGTATGAAAAAAAAGAATGCCAAAAGAGGACTTCAAGAGCAAGGTTGCAAAGATAAAAATAAGTGGATAGAGAGAGAAGACTGGGACTGACAACTTAAACTTGGGAGGGTGAAAAGAATAAAATTTTGTATCATAATAAGTTTTATAGAATACATTGTTAAGTAATTGAGTAAGTTATTGAATTCAGCAAATGATTAAATCAAAAGTAGTCTGTTCTATTTTACATTTCAGATCATCAGTAATGTGCCTAAAAAAGGCTTATGGGTGGAGGGTTACATACTCGAGTCCAAGGACAAGATCTAGGGAGTGGGAGGCATCTCCTATTCCTTTTCAGAATCATAGTAAGGGTAATAGAAATAAATATTACTAAACTTATTTATGTTTCATGGATTTTTCAAAAAAAAAATTAAAAAATTTTAAAAACAAGGGGAAAATGATATAATAAAAAAAAAATACCCCCTCAAGCAGCTGCTTGCCACAGAGGTCTGACAGGAGCCTGTCATTTTATATGCCATAGTAGAAGGTCTGAGAGGATGGCAGGACCTCAGCAGAAAAACGACACAGACAGCCACGCCTTAACCGGGGCTCGAACCCAGGTCCCTTATATCAGTAGCCAAGCGCGCTAACCACTCGGCCATGGGACATATATTACATTGGAAATAGAGCCTCTTGTCCCCCCCCCCCCTTTCCGTTTTTCTGCTCGATTGTGTTCCTTGTTTTCCTCTCTTCTCGACTTTTTTTTTCAGATCCGGGCCTGCTCGTGTCTATTGGGGTGAGGAGGATTGAATGATGCTTGAGTTAACATATTTCTTCTGAGCGGCTCTGTTTTCTGCACGATGGGCTAAATGTCCTGGTTACAGCAAAGACCCCGCTGTACAGCTGTTAGGAGACAGATGGAAGCCTGCCTCAATCTTACTGTTTTAATGGCATAGGCTATAGTTATCCTGCACACAAGGCTAAAATTTTACTTCCCATTTAACTGACGTCGGCCTTCCCAATCCCCTCAGTGTCATATTTTCTCCCCGAGGGAAGGGTAGATATTGTCTATATACCATCGTCAAACAGATGCTTGTCACAGAAGTCTGACAGGAGTCTTTCTGTTTAATACGCAATAGTAGAAGGGATTTGTGAGGATGGCTGGTCCTCAGCAGAAGAACAACACAAACATCCATGCCTTATCCGGGTCTCTAAACCTAGGTCCCTTTGATCAGTAGACAAACATGCTAATTAATAATAATAAATTTTTTTAGACTTTTTTTAATCTACTTTTAGTGTTCCAAATGTAACTCTATCTATTTTTTGTTCCAAATACAAATGTTTTGGATTTCAAAGCAGGTAGAGAAGTCTGAGATATGAATTAGACAAGATCAAGATTGCAAAGATAAATATAAGTGGAGAGAGAGAGTTGATCTGTACCACACAGCCTGAATTTGGGAGGGTGAAAAGAATGCAATTGTGTATCATTATTTATAATTACATTGGAAAGTAATTCAGTAAGTGATCAAATTACATCATCATCATCATCCTCAAGCAGCCATGGGCTACGGAGGTCCAACCAGACCGTGCAATTTAGTTCTCCAAGCAAGTCTATCCTGAGCTACATCTACTGCATCTGGCCACAACACAACAATACTAATAAGGTCCTGTTTGACATTGTCTGCCCACCGCATCCCAGGTATCCCCTTCTTTCTGTGGTCTTTAGGCACACTGTTCATAATCCAATTCATCAATCTATAATTATCCATACGGGCAACATGGACAAACCAACGGAGTCTCTCTCTACACAATATGCTGCTTAAAGTAGGTTGCCGACTCCTTTGTCTAACCTCATCATTAGTTACAAAGCTAAACCTCCTAATGCCCAAAATACTGCGAAAGTATCTAGTTACTTGTTATTTTGTTTACATAGCGTCCACGGTCACTACCATAATTAACCCTAGAAAGAATCAAACTATTATACAGTCTAATTTTAGTCTTTAGGTGTATACGCCTATTTCTCCACACTCTCCATAGATTCTTAAAAGTCCCGACTGCATTCCCTATTCGTCTGTTAATCTCATGCCGCACATCACCAGTATCTGTTACATAGCTCCCAAGATAATTAAACTGTGACACCTGCTCAAGACTGCAACCATTCAGATTAACTGAATCACAGCCTGCCTGACCAATTTTCATCACTTTAGTTTTCTCTCTGTTTATAACCAAACCTATTCTACTACCAGTTTCATCAACAGCTCGAATGAAAGAGTTCATCTCATCAACATCATTTGCCAAAAGGGCTAAATCATCAGCATAATCTAAATCAGAAATTTTCTTATCTCCAGCCCATTTATGGCCAAAATCTTTCCCTTGAAGTGAATTTCGCATAACATAATCAATAACCAAGCTAAAGAGAAAAGGAGACAAAATGCACCCCCTTGTCGAACACCAGAAGTAATGCTAAACCAATTGCTACAAGCCTTACCAACTCTCACACAAGACTCAGTGTTATTATAGAGAGCTTTCATAATGTTAACTAACTTGTCTGGTATACCATATGATCTCACAATCAACCACAAATTATGACGATCAACAGAGTCGAAAGCCTTTTTGAAATCAACAAAGCTAGCAACCAAAGGTTTCTGAAACTCTAAACATTTCTCAAGAATCTGCCTAAGTGAAAATATCTGATCCACACATCCCCTACCACTTCTGAATCCACATTGCTCATCACGCAATTGACTGTCAACCAGATTCTTAATTCTATTAAGCACAATCATGGAAAGAACTTTACCTGGAACAGAGAGTAGGCTGATACCCCTATAGTTATCACAAGAACTGCGATCACCTTTTTTGAAAATAGGGATAACAATAGCTCTGGTAAAATCCTTAGGAACCATGCCTTTATCATAAAAGATATTCAGAATTTCAGTCATCCAAGTGGTAACTGAAGCATTCCCAGCTCTAAGCATTTCCGTAGTAATTTCATCTACCCCTGGGGATTTATGAAGTTTAAGTTTAGAAACAGCCAAAATAACTTTAGATTGTGTTATAGGGCCAACATTAAAGCCAACAATGCATCTATCATCATTGCAAACAATGGGAGTAGAACTAACTACATTGTTTAGAACATCACTGAAATGCTCAGCCCACCTAGCCATGACAGAATCCTCCCCTTCTACAACCTTACCTTGTTTATCCTTCAATCCTTGTACGCCTGTCCGTTTTCTACCACACAAAACATTAACTATCTGGTACAGCTCTCTGCTGTTGTGCTGTCTAACTGCTTCCCCGGCTTTGTCAGCCAAACCATCAAGCCAAAGATTCTTATCAGCAGCTAACTGATCCTTTACAAGTTTATTAAGGTCTCTGTAATGCTTTCTATTAGGACTAGTAGGGTATTGATTAAGGGCATTCCTGCAGTTCTTTCTTTCCGAAATAAGCTCAAGTGCCTTATCACTCAGATAATTTTGCCTCTTCTGCTAGTTTTTTCCTAAAAGAGTACTGTTAGTGTCCAAAAAAGCCTGTTTAAAATGATCCCATTCTTCCTCAACTTCAGTAATAAGCAAACCATGACTGTCATAATGACTAAGTAACCTATCATGGTAAGCTTTGGCTATAACTGGATCTTTCAGAGCTTCAGTATTAAAAGTAAAATTTTTAACCCTAGCACAACACTTTTTAAGTTTAAGTTGCAACACACTTTTAACAAGGTAATGGTCAGATCCAATTTCAGCTCCTCTATATGCCCTGGTATTCCTAACAGAACTAGCCCATTTGCTGTTAATTAATATGTAATCAATCATATTCTTATGCAGCCCATCAGGTGAAACCCATGTGTACTTATGTATGTCGCGGTGTTTGTAATAAGTGTTAATTATTCTGAATCCATTGAGTTTACTTACCTGTAAGAGACGTTGCCCATTGCCATTGCAGCTACCAATATCAAAAGGGTCTATCACCCCTCCCCAAAGGTCAGAGTCAGTACCAACTTTGGCATTGAAGTCACCTAGAACAAGGGTAATATCTCCTTTCTTGACAGAATTCAAAATATCCTGAAGTTGTTCATAAAACCTATCCTTCTCATCCTCATCGGCATCCTCAGTGGGGGCATAACAGCAGATAACATTCAAGTCTTTAACACATGTCTGAAATTTTGCTGTAAGAAAACTTTCATTAATGCACTCATATCCTAGAAGAGCATCACTAGCGTGTCTGCTGAGAAGCAGGCAAACGCCTTGGTGATGCTTATTGTCATCCCTCCCTGAAAAGAGAAATTTAAGATTATTTTTAAGAATCTGACCTTTATCTGTCCATCTGGTCTCTTGCAAGCCGAGAATATCTAAATTATAACGGTGGAATTCTTGTGTGAGGACATCAAGAGAAAAGGCTCTGTGCAGAGTCCTCACATTCCAACTACCTATGGAGAGAAAATGGTTAGTGGGACGTGTAAAGAAACTATGTTTATTGAGAGAGGGAATGCCGACAATATCAAACAGCCCCCTAATCGCAGACATGGGGCAAAGACCCGTTCCCCCACTACTAAAGGCTGAAGCCATCTACACTGGAAGACTTCCTCCAATGTAGAATTTGACGATGCCAATAGAAGCAAAGAGTTCAGGTGCCTGCGATGACTTCTGCTCAGGATTATCCACCAGCTGATAAACATATCCTGTGAATCTATTCACTTGGGGCTGTCAACCCACAAACAAACAGAAAACACAGCGGAAGATTTTCCCTCCACAGAAGCCCACCAGTGCAGCAAAATCATGATCCATAATCAAGCTCAGAGCCATATATCTGTCCAGTCCAGTAGGTTTATATGGTCAGCACCAGGATCCTGTGTGGTTGACCACTCCTCAGCAGGGTAGAAAAAAAGAAAAGTAGCCGTAGTTGTCCAGATCAGTAGGCCACACTAATCTGGCAGCCCTCCCCTTCCGTTCACTTCCACAAGAGAGTATCTCTTTAAGCAAATGACTAAAACAAGCAGAGAGGATGGAAAAGGACAAGAGCATGGCGCATGCCTAAAGCCAGTAACCATGGCAGAGTGTGTGTATGTGTAAGGGGTGGGGAGAGTCAGCGTGTACCAACCTAAGACCAGGGACCGCGGAAAACAGAATGGGTGGATAACAATGCAAATTTGTGCGCACAAAACAATACAATATTCCGGGCCTCCTGGGTACGTCCCTGTCTCTCTCGTTACACAAGAAGCTAGTCAAAAGTTGTTGATGTCTCCATCTTCTAACCACATCATTATTTGCTTAGTCAAACCACCGACACTTCAGCATCTAGAGTAGTAGTCAAGAGGAGATATTTTCTCGTTGTCGCATTACAGCGCGACAACAAATGAGCTGCAGCAGCATTAAGAGGAAAACGAATAAAATCGTAAGGTAAACTCAAATAGAAAAAGAAATTCAGGTAACAAAAGCTTCTATTTTTTCTTTTGATCCATAATTCAATCCCCTCATCAAATAGTTACGTACTGTGTCGGCCAATACACTTTAATAATACGGCTTTGGTTGAAGTAAATGTTTTCATAATTAAATAACAAATGCTATAAATTTGAATCTGAAAACATCGTCCGATCACCGAAGGTAAGCAGCTTTGGGCACGTTCGGTACCTGGGAGGGTGACCACTTGGGAACACCGCGTGCAGTTGGCAAAAAATCTGCTGAGGGCCCGCCATCCTCACAGATCCCTCTATTATGGCGTATTTAACTGACAGGCTCCTGTCAGACCTCTGTGGCAAGCATCTGCTTGAGGAGATATTTATTTTTATTTTATTTATTAATGCGCTTATTTTAAATTGTTCTTTTGATGGCGAACTTGTATCATAAATAAAAAGTATCATTAAATTCTTTTGTTATTTCAATTATCAGTAGCCTCACTTCAGAGCCTTTGATCTAGAATAAAAGACGTTAAGTTTCTTACTATCTTGTCACAAAGGAATTATTTTCCATTTAATAATTTGTTTATTGCAGAGCTCCAAACATGCCAGTCGTTCAGTATAGGAACTAACTACCCCAAATTTGCTGTTAGAAAAATAAGACCCCCTCTCCCCCCCAACCCGAAATTTTAGGATGATTATGTAATAATATCAGATAAAGATTGAACTTATAAAAGTTAAATGTTTTGTGTATTAATTTGTTTTCAAACCATTTATTATTATATTACGTGAAATTATATAATTTATGGTAATTAAAATTATGCATCTATATCTATATTTTTTCAGTTCCACCAATTTTTAATAGTTTTGCAAACCATTCTTCCGGTAAATATTCTGCTATGAATTCTTTTCTAAAAATTAAATATTCCCTCAAGCAGTTGTAGTTGCCCAGAAGCAGATTACGAGCCTGCCGGGCTATCGACTAAACCACCCGCCTCTCTCGCCGAAGAAACAATGGATATGCATATGTTATCGTATGTCAATAATAAAATTATTATCTAATATCTGAATATTTCAATTATTTTTATTTCAACACAAATTAAAAAAAAAAAGATTTCTTTTCCCGATAATTATTCATCTAATGGAGTTATTTTTAACCTGAAAAAAGTCGTACCCTATGTATAGATGTGTCTTTCTGCTGCGGTCTCGCCTTCCTCACAAATTTTGTCTATAGCGTATTATACTGACAGGTTCCTGTCAGACTTCTCTGAGAAGGAGATGTTTGAGAGATAATTTATTTTTATTTTCATTTCACTCCATAAACTGATTATTTTCCTAAGAAACCGAATTCAGTTTCGTGAATTGAAACAGATATTTGTTCTCAGTGAAAAATTTTAGAGTCGAAAAGCCATTTTACTGACTGCATCTTATCTCTAGAAACTATCCTTCAGATTGTCACTAGCACGAAACCAGTTGATGACAATGTGACCTTCAGCTGCGGGAAACAATGGAGGTGCGACTTTGGCTGCCACTGTGCATGGAGCGAATATCTGTGCTTTGTTATTATCCTCATGCTTTGTAATTATCCTCACTCATAAAAGAACTTAGGTTCAGCATCCCTCACCCATAAAAGAACTTAGGTTCAGAAACCCACTAAAAAAATTTTTGATTCATTACCCCACTAAAAAAATTTGGGTTCAGCAACCTCCTAAAAATAATCCTTCATGTGGGCCATGCCAAACGTTACGATTATTGCTGATTGTCCAACTGCCTTTGTTAATTTTTTTCTGTGCGTTTACAACTTCCAAGGGAAAATGACACTAATTCATTAAACTTAAATAGGAATCATAACTAAACTGTACTAGTTTAAGCTTTCTAATATTTGGATATTTACTTAAATATCCTGGTTGATATAATTATGCTTAAATATCCTGGCTTTTATTACTTACTTAAATATCCTGGTATTTTATTTAAATATCCTGGTTTTTATTAAGTGAAATCTGGACACCCTAGGTGTAACAGAATATTAGTTACTCATGCTATAAAGATTAAGATATGCAGTATATTTCAGTGGAACCATTATTATGTGATTTAGAAATTGCATTTTCGTAAAACACTTTCTCTCCATTTGCACCATCTTCAACAAATATGTAACAAACTGTAATCATCATCATCATCATCATCTTCAATCAGCCATGGGGTACGGAGGTCCAACCAGAACGTGCAATTTAGTTCTCCAAGCATATCTGTCATGAGCAACAGCTGTGGCATCTGGCCACAACACAACAATTCTAATAAGGTCCTGTTTGACATTGTCTGCCCACCGCATCCTAGGTATCCCCTTCTTTCTGAGGTCTTTAGGCACACTGTTCATAATCCAATTCACCAATCTATAATTATCCATACGGGCAACATGGACAAACCAACGGAGTCTCTCTCTGCACAATATGCTGCTTAAAGGAGGTTGCCGACTCCTTTGCCTAACCTCATCATTAGTTACAAAGCTAAACCTCCTAATGCCCAAAATACTGCGAAAGTATCTAGTTTCTTGTTATTTTGTTTACATAGCGTCCACGGTCACTACCATAATTAACCCTAGAAAGAATCAAACTATTATACAGTCTAATTTTAGTCTTTATGTGTATACGCCTATTTCTCCACACTCTCCATAGATTCTTAAAAGTCCCGACTGCGTTCCCTATTCGTCTGTTAATCTCATGCCGCACATCACCAGTATCTGTTACATAGCTCCCAAGATAATTAAACTGTGACACCTGCTCAAGACTGCAACCCTTCAGATTAACTGAATCACAACATGCCTGACCAATTTTCATCACTTTAGTTTTCTCTCTGTTTATAACCAAACCTATTCTACTACCAGTTTCATCAACAGCTCGAATGAAAGAGTTCATCTCATGAACATCATTTGCCAAAAGGGCTAAATCATCAGCATAATCTAAATCAGAAATTTTCGTATTTCCAGCCCATTTAAGGCCAAAATCTTTCCCTGGAAGTGAATTTTGCATAACATAATCAATAACCAAGCTAAAGAGAAAAGGAGACAAAATGCACCCTTGTCGAACACCAGAAGTAATGCTAAACCAATTGCTACAAGCCTTACCAACTCTCACACACGACTGAGTGTTATTATAGAGAGCTTTCATTATGTTAACTAACTTGTCAGGTATACCATATGATTTCACAATCAACCACAAATTATGGCGATCAACAGAGTCGAAAGCCTTTTTGAAATCAACAAAGCTAGCAACCAAAGGTTTCTGAAACTCTAAACATTTCTCAAGAATCTGCCTAAGTGAAAATATCTGATCCACACATCCCCTACCACTTCTGAATCCACATTGCTCATCACACAATTCCCTGTCAACCAGATTCTTAATTCTATTAAGCACAATCATGGAAAGAACTTTACCTGCAACAGAGAGTAGGCTGATACCCCTATAGTTATCACAAGAACTACGATCACCTTTTTGGAAAATAGGGATAATGATAGCTCTGATAAAATCCTAAGGAAACATGCCTTTATCATAAAAAACAAATAAATAAATATATAAATACCCCCTCAAGCAGCTGCTTGCCACAGAGGTCTGACAGGAGCCTGTCAGTTTGTATGGCATAGTAAAAGGTTTGAGAGGATGGCAGGACCTCAGCAGAAAAAGAACACAAACAGCCATGCCTTACCCGGGGGGCTCGAACCCAGGTCTCTTAGATCAGTAGCCAAGCACTGTAACCACTCGGCAGATTGTTATACGTGCCTATTCGTGGGGAGAGTGCTAAAGCATTTCCCCTAAAAAACTCAATATTGAAAAATGATAAAATTATTTTTAGTCACAGTTCATTGTTTTGGGAAAAACTCTTTGTTATTTGAAAGTGCGTATGAAAGATAACAAAGAAGTTGCAGCTTGTCAGCTGGGGCGGCGTTGTTCCACGGGTTGCACTTTTTAGGGGCGGCAAATTTGCATGCAAATTAATGACCATGCTGTAGTAAGATTAAACAGAATGAGTAAGACCTATTTTTTAGAGAAAATTTTCAGTCTGTTAAAAAAATCACATTAAAATTAATTAAATTAAGCTTTCATGTCTAAGATGAGATCTGGAGAAAGGGGCGGCAGAGTCCAAGCAAGAGAATTGATTTCCATTGCAATAGAAAGTTTTCCCATCCCCATTTGATTAGAGGATTTGAAAAACTTTCTTGAAATACTTGTGAAATATGCACGATTTTAATAATATTTTGCTTCCATCAGACTTACTACATTTTAAAGGGGAGGCATGCCCCCTACTCTCGACCCTGATTGATCACAATGTCAGTTGTTTTCCCCAAACCCTTCAGTTCAATATTTTACTACCACAAGGCAGGACATAACTCGATTTGGAATATCAAACAGATAAGCATTATACATGGAACTGATATCCGTAAGCAATGACCGAAACTGCTTTTATATACAGGGTGAATCTGAAAAAGTGGGCAAAACTTTACTGGGTGGTTGAACGCAGCTATACGAACAATATTCGTCATAGAAAGTATGGGCGGAACGCAAACGGCGAGCCGCTAGGTGGCGTTGGAAATGGTATAAAAGGGTCGGTCCTCGCACCCAACGGCATTTCTACCGTGGATTGCCGAGAGGATGGCTGGTTATACTAACCACGAAATGGCGGATATGCACTTTGTGTACGGTGCGGCGGACGGGAATGCAAGTGAGGCACAGAGTATCTCCTCTCCTTCTTGTGTTCATTCTTTAAATGTGACAGTGGAAAACTACCTTTTAACTTCTCACCGCTTGCGTTCCGACCATACATTCTATGACGAATATTGCTCGTATAGCTGCGTTCTACCACCCCTTAAAGTTTTGCCCACTTTTTTAGATTCACCCTGTATAAGCAATCAAATTTCCATTTTAGTCATAATTTTTAATATCTTCAAGACGTTGCAATCCAAATTATGTGTAGAAACAAATCGTTTGAGAAAGATGCACTTGAGTATTAAAAAGTTCAAAGTTTAAATACTGGAAATTCTACCTCAGTTGCATTTTAATTCGAAGTGCCAAATTTATTACTTTTCCAGTAATCTTTGCTCCTTATTAGTTTTTGTGGAAGGCATGGGGATTACCAAGGGAATTGTTTCATAATGCCATTCAAAGACGCAGGTCGCTTGTGTATTAAAATTTATTATTGAAGTTTTGCAATTATCAGTAAGTAATTATCAGTATTTAGGAGTGCAGTGGCTAAGACAGTTTAATAAACTTTCTTAGCCACTGCACTCCTAAATGCATTATCTGAGCAATAACTAACATTTTACCATTTAGTCCTTTGTGCATTATGCTTCATTCGGATCTATAAAAACTAATAATTTCGGAAACTGGCTTTAATGCTGTTTTTCCTAGCAAGTGCAAATGTACAGTAAAAAAATCACGATGTATTTAAATGTAAAAAGTGCTACTTTTTAAAAAGTACACGATTATTTACTTCTCATAAAGTTTAATCTAAACACTATTTTAGTTTAAAATATATTAAGGAGAAAGGTTAACCAAGCGAAGTACAAAGAAAGGAACGAAAGAACAGACGATAACGTAAATCCTTTAGCTCAGCTGTCCCCCGCTGGCCATGGGTAGCTCCGGGTGACGTTAAGGTAATATTATTTCCTCGTTCATGGTTGGGCGCATGGGCAGCGGCCTGAAGTAGGTTGCCCAACAGTGCATGGTTTTCCCACATGGTGATGTAACTTTTGGAAGTTTTCCAACGTGCACTAGCTTCGAATATTATCAGTGAGAGGTCAATAACTATACAAACTGTCGAAATATATTTACCTTTTTTAAACAGAATTCGACCCTTCCAATACCTAAAATACTTGTTCTCTTGTCCGCAATTTTGCAATTTTTTTTCCTTCTTCCACCCCGTGTTGAATTAATATTCTTTGTCTTTATCTGTAGCAGTATGCGATTTAGATTCAATAATACTTTTTTTTTACCCTTTTGTACATTTGTTTGATTAAACATTTTAATTCGCTCTTTTCCTAACCTTGTAGCTACACAGAGACTTGTCTGTGCCTCCCCCAAATTCCTTCTATGATATCCTCTCTGCAACCCCATATTGCATTATAACAATTGTGCTTCTATCATAAAACCCGAGTTCAAGACAGCTAATAGTTCTGCAATTCAAGAATGTGTTGTACAGTCGCTGAAAAAAATATCCAAACACTATGGTTGATTACAGAATTCAGGAAAAATATGTAGCAACGATTTTTTTAGAAATTAGTGATCTGACAACCTTCGTGTATTGTACACGAAGGTTGCCAGATCACTAATTTCTAAATAAAAGCCAGATACTTTTCCTGAATTCTGTAATCAACTATAGTGTTCGGATATTTTTTTGTGCGACTGTACTTCAACAGAAGAGATCCTAGTATGTATCCAACCCTGAGATACATTGAGGAAGTGAAAAGGCTACATTTTAATGAATGAAATATACATTTATTTCAAAATATCGCATTGTACAACACTATTACACTTAATAAGTTGTCGGTGTCGGTTCGTTGAGGTATCCGCTTGCTTCAAATGTGGAAAATACAGAAGATTCACATGAAATTGAGTGTTGAAACAAATGTACGCAGGGTTAGGTCGAGAGATGGATTCAGAAATGTTGAATTGTCTCTTTGGCATCAGGACACTAAAGCATCTCTTAAAAAGATGTAGAAAAGGCTTCCTCTGCTTTATTTTCTACCTTCATTGCGAATTCATTGTTCCCGATGGAATAAAGGTCCAAGTCACAAGACTCCAATGCTCAGAAAAGAATATTGAAATGGAAGAATTACATTGAAATTAATTATTTGCTTATAATTTACTAAACTATGTTAGTTATTATTATGGTTATGAAAACAAAGAGTATTGAAGTACTTTGCTTATTACAATTTATACATAAATCCCTGGAGAGAAAAAAATGAGAAAAGTTTTATGATAAGCATGGGAACGAAGAAAAGTCTATTATGTCGCGTATGCCTCAGCTTTGGAGTATGTTGAAGTACGTTAAGTGATTTGATGTGGAAGCGTAATAGACGTTATCAATAAAATTGAAAGCGAGGTTTATAGTTATAGAGAAAACTACAAACAAGGAAATTACCATTAAAAAACTTGCATCAAAGAATGAAAAGCGACAATGCATAGCTGTTATAGTACTTTTAGTGTAAAAAGAATATTTACTCTACGATAAACGACTTTGGGTCTGTAAATGGTAGCTAGGTAGTCACTGGAAGGAGAGCTATGCACCAATCCCCTATGATGATGCATAGAACCGGCCAGGCCTAGCACCTAATGTCCGACCCCGCCTTCTCGTGGTGCAGACCGTTAGTACCTTTCAAAAGAGATACTCTCTTGTGGAAGTGAACGGAAGGGGAGGGCTGCCAGATTAGTGTGGGCTACTGATCTGGACAACTATGGCTACTTTTCTTTTTTTTCTACCCTGCTGAGGAGTGGTCAACCACACAGGGTCCTGGTACTGACCATATAAACCTACTGGACTGGACAGAATTATGGCTCTGAGCTTGATTATGGATCCTGAATTTGCTGCACTGGTGGGCTTCTGTGGAGGGAAAATCTTCCGATGTGTTTTCTGTTTGTTTGTGGGTTGACAGCCCCAAGTGAATAGATTCACAGAATATGTTTATCAGCTGGTGGATAATCCTGAGCAGAAGTCATCGCAGACACCTGAACTCTTTGCTTCTATTGGCATCGTCAAATTCTACATTGGAGGAAGTCTTCCAGTGTAGATGGCTTCAGCCTTTAGTGGTGGGGGAACGGGTCATTGCCCCATGTCTGCGATTAGGGGCTGTTTGATATTGTCGGCATTCCCTCTCTCAATAAACATAGTTTCTTTAAACATCCCACTAACCATTTTCTCTCCATAGGTAGTTGGAATGTGAGGACTCTGCACAGAGCTTTTTCTCTTGATGTCCTCACACAAGAATTCCATCATTATAATTTAGATATTCTCGGCTTGCAAGAGACCAGATGGACAGATAAAGCTCAGATTCTTAAAAATAATCTTAAATTTCTCTTTTCAGGGTGGGACGACAATAAGCATCACCAAGGCGTGGGTCTGCTTCTCAGCAGACACGCTAGTGATGCTCTTCTAGGCTATGAGTGCATTAATGAAAGGTTTCTTATCTGCTGTTATGCCCCCACTGAGGATGACGATGAGGATGAGAAGGACAGTTTTTATGGACAACTTCAGGTTATTTTGAATTCTGTCAAGAAAGGAGATATTACCCTTGTTCTTGGTGACTTCAATGCCAAAGTTGGTACTGATTCTGACCTTTGGGAAGGAGTAATAGGCCCTTTTGGTATTGGTAGCTGCAATGGCAATGGACAACGATTCCTACAGGTAAGTAAACTCAATGGATTCAGAATAACTAACACTTATTACAAACGCCGCGACATACATAAGTACACATGGGTTTCACCTGATGGGCTACATAAGAATAAGATTGATTACATATTAATTAACAGCAAATGGGCTAGTTCTGTTAGGAATACCAGGGCATATAGGGGAGCTGAAATTGGATCTGACCATTACCTTGTTAAAAGTGTGTTGCAACTTGAACTTAACAAGTGTTGTGCTAGGGTTAAAAAATTTACTTTTAATACTAAAGCTCTGAGAGATCCAGTTATAGCCAAAGCTTACCATGATAGGTTACTTAGTCATTATGACAGTCATGGTTTGCTTATTACTGAAGTTGAGGAAGAATGGGATCATTTTAAACAGGCTTTTTTGGACACTAACAGTACTCTTTTAGGAAAAAAAGAGCAGAAGAGACAGAATTATCTGAGTGATAAGGCACTTGAGCTTATTTCGGAAAGAAAGAACTGCAGGGATGTCCTTAATCAATACCCTACTAGTCCTAATAGAAAGCATTACAGAGAACTTAATAAACGTGTAAAAGATCAGTTAGCTGCTGATAAGAATCTTTGGCTTGATGGTTTGGCTGACAAAGCCGAGGAAGCAGTTAGACAGCACAACAGCAGAGAGCTGTACCAGATAGTTAATGTTTTGTGTGGTAGAAAACGGACAGGTATACAGGGAGTGAAGGATAAACAAGGTAAGGTTATAGAAGGGGAGGATTCTGTCATGGCTAGGTGGGCTGAGCATTTCAGTGATATTCTAAACAATGCGGTTAGTTTAGTTCCCATTGTTTGCAATGATGATAGATGCATTTATGGCTTTAATGTTGGCCCTATAACACAACCTGAAGTTATTTTGGCTGTTTCTAAACTTAAACTTCATAAATTCCCAGGGGTAGATGAAATTACTACAGAAATGCTTAGAGCTGGAAATGTTTCAGTTACCACTTGGATGACTGAAATTCTGAATATCTTTTATGATAAAGGCATGGTTCCTGAGGATTTTACCAGAGCTATTGTTATCCCTATTTTCAAAAAAGGTGATCGCAGTTCTTGTGATAACTATAGGGGTATTAGCCTACTCTCTGTTCCAGGTAAAGTTCTTTCCATGATTGTGCTTAATAGAATTAAGAATTTGGTTGACAGTCAATTGCGTGATGAGCAATGTGGATTCAGAAGTGGTAGGGGATGTGTGGATCAGATATTTTCTTTTAGGCAGATTCTTGAGAAATGTTTAGAGTTTCAGAAATGTTTGGTTGCTAGCTTTGTTGATTTCAAAAGGCTTTCGACTCTGTTGATCGCCATAATTTGTGGTTGATTGTGAGATCATTGGTATACCTGACAAGTTAGTTAACATAATGAAAGCTCTCTATAATAACACTCAGTCGTGTGTGAGAGTTGGTAAGGCTTGTAGCAATTGGTTTAGCATTACTTCTGGTGTTCGACAAGGGTGCATTTTGTCTCCTTTTCTCTTTAACCTGGTTATTGATTATGTTATGCGAAATTCACTTCAAGGGAAAGATTTTGGCGTTAAATGGATTGGAGATACGAAAATCTCTGATTTAGATTATGCTGATGATTTAGCCCTTTTGGCAAATGATGTTGATGAGATGAACTCTTTCAATCGAGCTGTTGCTGAGACTGGTAGTAGAGTAGGTTTGGTTATAAACAGAGAGAAAATTAAAGTGATGAAAATTGGTCAGGCAGGCTGTGATTCAGTTAATCTGAATGGTTGCAGTCTTGAGCAGGTGTCACAGTTTAATTATCTTGGGAGCTATGTAACAGATAATGGTGATGTGCGGCATGAGATTAACAGACGAATAGGGATTGCTGCCGGGACTTTTAAGAATCTATGGAGAGTGTGGAGAAATAGGCGTATTCACCAAAAGACTAAAATTAGACTGTATAATAGTTTGGTTCTTTCTAGGGTTATTTACGGTAGTGAAACTTGGACACTTTGTAAACGAGATAACAGGAAACTAGATTCTTTTGATTCCAGATGCTTACGCAGTATCTTGGGCATTAGGTAGTTCAACTTTGTAACTAATGATGAGGTTAGGCAAAGGAGTTTGCAACCTCCTTTAAGCAGATATTGTGCAGAGAGAGACTCCGTTGGTTTGGCCATATTGCCCGTATGAATAATTATAGATTGGCGAATAGGGTTATGAACAGTGTGCCTAAAGGCCTCAGAAAGAAGGGGAGACCTAAGATGCGGTGGGCAGACAATGTCAAACAGGACCTTGTTAGAATTGGTATGCAGTGGCCAGATGCAGTAAATGTAGCTCAGGATAGACTTGCTTGGAGAACTAAATTGCACGGTCTGGTTGGACCTCCGTAGCCCATGGCTGTATGATGATGATGATGATGAAACGACTTTGCATCATGATATTGCTTTGTAACGGGTGGTGTCTTCAAAGACGTAAAGAGAATCCATTGTATATGGGTTTTGTTTTTGAAATATATTATTTTCGTGTTTACACATCAATAATTTGATGTTTAAATCGGTGATAACCTTTATATTCATTGCAAACACATATTGTATATAATATTGTTACGACAGATGAATGTGCTGCAATGAGTTTGTGATGGGCGTGTCATGAACTTGTGTGTGCGTGAGAAATAATTAACCAACGAATTAGAACAGAGAACCGATCTGAAAGATAAGAAAGATAGACGTGTTGTTGAAGTTGTGAGATCCAAAAGGAGGCATAATTGTCTCTACACGATAGTTTAACGAATAAATGTTTTTAATAAGTGTGTGGGCTGGAGATTGACTACTTTATTGGTATGGATTATATTGCTAAGCTGGTGTATAAAAAGGAAAAATATTGTCGTTTTGTGCATGGTGATCAACGGATGAAAAGAATTAGTTCTGAAAAACCAGCACACTTAGTCGCAGTTTTGTGCATAGTTATTTAATTATTTAATAGATTCTTCTGAAAGCTTATCTTTATATTAATATAGAGATTCAAACCGGTTGACTTTGTTTCTAAATTATTTTATCCTTACTTTTGTAATAAATTGCATTGTATATAATTTTCATCGACCAATTTTTACTTGAATCCACGCTCTGTGCTCATCCATTTTAAATTCCAACAATGATATAAAAATAACATATAAAAAATAATTATATAATTACATATAATAATCGGTATACTTTTATTGAAACATGTATAACATTTATTTGAGGTTTGCATGCTACTACAGTGTCAATTAATAGCTACCGGTCAAATGATTATAAGACTTCCGTAATGTAAATATTCGATTCAATTCATAACATTCGATATTTTAAAGTCAAAACTCTCCGGAAATGATTTCTGTATAGAGCAGAAATTGAAATTTATAATACCAGATGCAATTACAACATGAAGAAACTTCTCTTTCTAATGTTTAGAATCTTGCTTATTATTTTTATGTGATGCCAACAATTCAATAATATTCACTTTAATGAATAAATTCTGCCTTATTCAAGACACTCGTAGACAAAGGTTGCTTGGTCTCATTGCAGCCATGTCATTCATTTTCATGGGCTATTCTTCAAATCATCTTGTGTGGATTACAAAAAGATAGTGCTCACCACCGTAGACTCCACTGGGAAGGCCCTCAAGAGAGAATCTTTCTTCGTGCCAAATTGCTGCAATTGCGAAATCTTCCGAGATAATTAGTAAATGTATCTGGACAAAATGTCCTCAAATGTTTTTGTGAATGACATTTTAACAGAAATCTTGCCAATTGAATGTTCTCTTATTGAAATAAAGTTTAAAAAATTCGCAATAGTGCAAATCAGAAGTTTGTGAATACTCCAGGGTTATTTATCGCAACTGGTCATTGACAGGAATATTGTCATAAAAGATTTGAGTCAAGAAAAAGTGGGTTGAATTTTTATTCATATGAAAAAAATCGATCGCTGACAATCGAACTCACAACTCTCTAGATATATGACAGAGCGCTCTAACCACTTAAACCACGCATCAGAGTACAAAGAATTTCAGGATATGATCTACAAATCTTTCACTGAGCTGTGGGCGACCATGCGCCACCTATACTTTAGGAGAGGCAACTTATTTCCAATTGTTGCTAATGGTTGTTTTCTCAGTGATCCAGGTAACCAGGATCTACCAAAATTGTTGAAAGGGATCGAAAATTTTTGTACAAGGTTTTGCTACAGTACACTGAAGAAATAATATTAAAAAAAGATTATTTCCCTCGGAGGGGTTTTAAAATATACCGTCCCTTTTACGTCACTGGCTTTAACCCTTTTATGAACTTTTTTTAATACTTATCAGGCAGTGCCAACCAGGCATCCGGCTAGGGCACAAATTAAACCTATTCTGGTTCGATTCCTTTCCATTCTGGTTGATATTAATCGGTCGCAATTTTAATTATTACATTTTTTTTATTATTAATTACAGAAATAAATCAATTATTATATGGTCTTTTTTATTACTAATGAAACAAACTATTCGATAGATTTCAAAATAGCTCGTTTCCATATCTTCCTTGTCCAGGGCACAAAATTGTCTAGGCACGACTCGGATATTTATACATAGGTTAATCGGAAATAACGCCCCAAAAGTTTTTTGCAGAACAATAATTATTCTACGACGTTGTTACCTGCAGAATGCATAGGTACACCGAAGAGCTAATACATTATGACCAGCGTGTCTTTATGCAAATCGAAGCAACTGCAGGTAATATGACGCGTGTGAATATGTATATGACGCGTGTGAAGGTCATAAAATGGATAAATAGCACCTGATGCTGAGCTCCATTAATCAGTGTTATTCTTGTTCTTCAGAAGGGAAAGACAACGGACTTAAGTGAGTTTGACAAAGGCTAAATTGTAATGGCCAGACGACTGGATCAGAGCCTTTCTGAGACGGTAAGGCTTGTGGGTGCTCATGGTCAGCCGTGGTAGCATCTTTAAAAAGTGGTCCAGAGGGAGAAACCATGAACAGCTGGTAAGGTGTGGGCCGACAATAGCTCATCAATGCTAGAGGTGAGCAAAGGCTTTCCTCTATGGTACAAGCCAACAGAAGAGATATTGTGGCGGATCTCGTTCGTAATTTGAATGCTGGTGATGGGAGTAATGTGTCACAACACAGAGTACATTGAATCCTGTTGAAAATAGGGCTGCAGCTGCAGGCCACTCTCAGTGCCCATGCTAACCTCGGTTCACCATCGAAACCGCCTACAATGGGCATGCAAGCATCAAAATTGGACCTTGAATGATTGGAAGAAGATCGCCTGGTCCGATGAATTTCGTTTCCTGTTGCACCACGTGGATGGCCAGGCATATGTGCATCGTTTTCCAGGGGAAGTGTTGGTACGAGGATGAACCATGGGATGAAAACAAGCCAGTGGAGGAAGTGAAATGCTTTGGGCAATGTTCTGCAGGGAAACCCTGGGTCCAGTCATTCATGTGCAGGAAACTATGACGTCTACCACCTAACTAAACATCATTGCAGATGTGGTACATCCTTTCATGACAAAGTTAAAACCCTCTAGTAGTGCCTTATTTCAGCAGGATAATGCGTCATGGAACACTTCCCGGATTTGTTCGAGAATGGTTCATGGTACATGAGGAACACTTCCAGGTATTGCCTTGGCCTGCAATTCCCCAGACATCAATCTAATCGAACATCCGTGATTTGTGTTGGGACAGCATATCCGATCGGCAGCGGCTCAACCACGTAACTTGCAAGAGTTAAAAGAGGGATATATTTTGCTATACTCCCTCTCTGCAGAGAGGAAATATAGGAGAAAAAGGAGATAATATACACAGAGAAGAGAATCTGTTAGAGTTGAACTTCAGTAGATTGGATGAACGCCATCATTGAGTTAAAGATATCCCAATGAAATTTTCCATTAGGCCAGAAATTTACCAAGTTTCGTAAAGTCGGCGGATAATTAGTGGAATAAAAGTACTTTGAGAAGAGGAAGTTTCTAGCTTGTAGAAATTTTCTGCAGTGCATCACAAAACATTTTATAACCTCTCTTCTACCGCCCCATTGGCATAGAGGAGTAGAGGATTTTTTAAACACGTACAAGGTGCTCTACAGTAGACAGACACCTGATCTAAGTCTCAGGATAGAGACTTGATCTCTTCTGTTTACTTTTTTAAGGGGATGGAATGTTGTAGAAGAGTCCATTTGATATCGAAAAAGGCCGTTTTCCTCGGTTGTTGTCTGTCATAGTAAATTCCAGTCAATCTTTTCTTGGTATTTTAACGATTGTAATACCAAGAAAAGAAAGAAGAGAAGTTATCTATAAGAACCCTGAAGTCCTGTGGTGGAGCTCAAACACAGCTAGCAATATTTGATTGCTAATCTATCATTTTTAACCCTACCTGATATTTTTCTTGCTCCAATCAAATACATAACGACCAAACACTCTTCTAAATATACAAGAATTGCCAATTGCCAGATGTAGAATCAAACTCAACTTATCTACCGTTTTAAGCACAAACATTTCTATCTCTTTCGATGGAACTTCTAATGACCCGGGGTGGGCACATTTATTAACAATAACAGTTACACAGAATTTTTTTAATCTGCCTAGAATCGCATTGGATTATAATAGTAATTTTTAAAAATTTGTGATTTGATTCTATTTATAGAATAACCTTAGTTTAAAACTTTTTTCCGTAAATTTTATTCAGTTATAAATAATCACCACTCTTTTCATTTTTCAGATTCAAATTTGCATACTAAATCTACAGTGAAATAATTTACTTTTACGGAAACTTAGTTCCGATTTGATTTCATTTTGAGATCAATAAACTGAATAAGAATTAACAAAACTCCTATCTAAGTGACTCGGAACTGCTTCTTAAACTTATTTCAAACTGATTTAAAATTTAGCTAAAATCTTTCATATATAAAATGAATTAGAATAGCAGCTTTTAAAAAAATTTTAAACGATATTTATGAGCATGAAAAAAATATGAGAAATTTGTTAAAATTTTTTTGATACTTCTTAAAATACGCATACAAAGTTTAATTTAATTAATCAACTGTTTGGACTAAATTTCAACATCTTTGCTAATATAATGATCACTTTTCAAAAGACAGACTTCGGAAATGAATTTACAAACCGAAAAGTATATATTTCTGAAATGTATACGTCACTTATCATCATCATCAAGCAGCCATGGGCTAAAGAGGTCCAACCAGACTGCGCAGTTTAATTCTCCAAGCATATCTGTCCTGAGCTACATCTGCTGCATCCGGCCACTGCACACCAATTCTAACAAGGTCCTGTTTGACATTGTCAGCCCACCGCATCCTAGGTCTCCCCCTCCTTCTGAGGCCTCTAGGCACAATGTTCATAACCCTATTCGCCAATCTATAATTATCCATACAGGCAACATCGCCAAACCAGCGGAGTCTCTCTCTGCACAATATGCTGCTTAAAGGAGGTTGCAGACTCCTTTGCCTAACCTCATCATTAGTTACAAAGTTGAACCACCTAATGCCCAAGACACTGCGTAAGCATCTAGAATCAAAACCATCTAGTCTCTTATTATCTTCTTTACAAAGTGTTCAAGTTTCACTACCATAAATAACCCTAGAAAGAACCAAACTATTATACAGCCTAATTTTAGTCTTTAGGTGTATACGCCTATTTCTCCACACTCTCCATAGATTCTTAAAAGTCCCGGCAGCAATCCCTATTGGTCTGTTAATCTCATGCTGCACATCACCAGTATCTGTTACATAGCTCCCAAAATAATTAAACTGTGACACCTGCTCAAGACTGCAACCATTCAGATTAACTGAATCACAGCCTGCCTGACCAATTTTCATCATTTTAGTTTTCTCTCTGTTTATAACCAAACCTACTCTACTACTAGTCTCATCAACAGCTTTTAATGAAAGAGTTCATCTCATCAACATCATTTGCCAAAAGGGCGAAATCATCAGCATAATCTAAATCAGAAATTTTCGCATCTCCAGCCCTTCAAGGCCAAAATCTTTCCCTTGAAGTGAATTTCGCATGACATAATCAACAACCTAACTAAAGAGAAAAGGAGACAAAATGCACCCTTGTCGAACACCAGACGTAATACTAAACCAATTGCTACAAGACTTACCAACTCTCACACATGACTCAGTGTTATTATAGAGAGCTTTCATTACGTTAACTAACTTGTCTGGTATACCATATGATTTCACAATCAACCACAAATTATGACGATCAACAGAGTCGAAAGCCTTTTTGAAATCAACGAAGCTAGCAACCAAAGGTTTCTGAAATTCTAAACATTTCTCAAGAATCTGCCTAAGTGAGAATATTTGATCCACACATCCGCTACCACTTCTGAATCCACATTGCTCATCACGCAATTGCCTGTCAACCAGATTCTTAATTCTATTAAGCACAATCATGGAAAGAACTTTACCTGGAACAGAGAGAGAAGGCTGATACCCCTATAGTTATCACAAGAACTGCGATCACCTTTTTTGAAAATAGGGATAATAATAGCTCTGGTAAAATCTTTAGGAACCATGCCTTTATCATAAAAGTTATTCAAAATTTCAGTCATCCAAGTGGTAACCGAAACATTCCCAGCTCTGAGCATTTCTGTAGTAATTTCATCTACACCTGGGAATTTATGAAGTTTAAGTTTAGAAATAGCCAAAATAACTTCAGATTGTGTTATAGGGCCAACATTAAAGCTGCCAATGCATCTACCATCATTACAAACAATGGGAGTAGAACTAACCACATTGTTTAGAACATCACTGAAGTACTCAGCCCACCTAGCCATAACAGAATCCTCACCTTCTACAACCTTACCTTGTTTATCCTTCAATCCCTGTATGCCTGTCCGTTTTCTACCACACAAAACTTTATCTGGTACAGCTCTCTGCTGTTGTGCTGTCTAACTGCTTCCTCGGCTTTGTCAGCCAAACCATCAAGCCAAAGATTCTTATCAGCAGCTAACTGATCGTTTACACATTTATTAAGCTCTCTGCAATGCTTTCTATTAGGACTAGTAGGGTATTGATTAAGGACATTCCTTCAGTTCTTTCTTTCCGAAATAAGCTCAAGTGCCTTATCACTCAGATAATTCTGTCTCTTCTGCTCCTTTTTTCCGAAAAGAGTACTGTTAGTTTCCAAAAAGGCCTGTTTAAAATGATCCCATTCTTCCTCAACTTCAGTATTAAGCAAACCATGACTGTCATAATGACTAAGTAACCTATCATGGTAAGCTTTAGCTATAACTGGGTCTTTCAGAACTTCAGTATTAAAGGTAAATTTTTTAACCCTAGCACAACACTTTTTAAGTTTAAGTTGCAAGACACTTTTAACAAGGCAATGGTCAGATCCAATTTCAGCTCCCCTATATGCCCTGGTATTTCTAACAGAACTAGCCCTTTTGCTGTTAATTAATATATAATCAATCACATTCCTATGCAGCCCATCAGGTGAAACCCACGTGTATTTATGTATGTCGCGCTGTTTGTAATATGTTAGTTATTCTGAAACCATTGAGTTTACTTACCTGTAGGAGACGTTGCCCATTTCCATTGCAGCTACCAATACCAAAAGGGCCTATCACCCCTCCCCAAAGGTCAGAGTCAGTACCAACTTTGGCATTGAAGTCACCAAGAACAAAGGTAATATCTCCTTTCTTGACAGAATTCAAAATATCCTGAAGTTGTCCGTAAAACCTATCCTTCTCATCCTCATCAGCATCCTCAGTGGGGGCATAACAGCAGATAACATTCAAGTCTTTAATGCTTGTCTGAAATTTTGCTGTGACAAACCTTTCATTAATGCACTCTTATCCTAGAAGAGCATCACTAGCATGTCTGCTGAGCAGGAGACCCACGCCTTGGTGATGCTCTCCATCCTCCCTCCCTGTAAAGAGAAATTTAAAGTTATTTTTAAGTATCTCACCTTTACCTGTCCATCTGGTCTCTTGCAAGCCTAGAATATCTAGGTTATAGCGCTGGAATTCCTGCATGAGGACATCAAGAGAATAATCTCTATGTAATGTCCTCACGTTCCTGCAGAGAAAATGATTAGTAGGATTTTTAAAGAAATTAGATTTATTGAGATTTGTAGGGCCAACAATATCAAACAGTCCCCTGATCAGAGGCATGGGGCAAAGACCTGTTCCTCCTCCGCTAAAGGCTGAAGTCACCGATGCTGGTAGGAACTTCAGGCACCACCTTTTCAAGTGGACTTTTTCAAGAGCCATATGGCCTGCCTGAGACACATTACTCCAGTTTAGGCTTGACGATGCCCAACTAGCTAAGTAAGGTTCAGGTACCTGCGATGGCCTCTGATTAGGATTATCCACCAGCTGATATAAGGTATCCCATGCCTCTGTTCACTTAGAGCTGGCAACCCAGAAGCAAACAGAAAACACAGCGGCAGACTCTCCCTCAACAGAGACCCACCAATGCAGCAAGTCCAGGATTCATAATCAAGCTCAAATCCATAAACAAGTCCAGTCTAGTAGGTATTAATGGTCAGCAACAGGACCCTGTGAAGTTGACCACTCCTCAGCAGGGTTGAAAAAAAAGGAAAAAAGTGGCCATAGATGACCAGATCAGTAGGCCATACTGAACTAGCAGCCCTCCCCTTCCGTTCCCTTCCAAAAGAGAATATCTCTTTTGAAAGGTACTAACGGCCTGCACCACGAGAAGGCGGGGTCGGACATTAGGTGCTAGACCTGACCGGTTCTGTGCATCATCACTAGGGATTGGTACACAGCTCTCCTTCCAGTTTACTTCTAGCTACCATTTACAAGTCACTTAACTAGCCTTAAATTATTAAATGCGGTTACATCATATTTAATATTCGAACAAACCAATAAACACTGAATAGCAGGTGTGTGTGTGTGGGGGGGGGGGGGTAGCTCAATAGATGGATAGGGTAAAAGAGTATGATCCTTTAAAAATTCATGCACTTACATTCAAAATATTAGTAAGGGTAATAGAGACAAAAATATTAAATACATTTCTATTTCATATGTCTTTCAAGGAATATTTTAAAGCCCTGTATAAAGCACGGGAAATTTTTACAATGCATTGGAAATCCGGTCTCACCTTCCCCACTTTACATTTACCTGCTTCGATTATTTCCTCCCTTTACCTCACTGGAATTTTTTTCTATATTCGATCATATTTAACGACATTTTTTCTATAATTGATTCTGACTGTTAAACAGTTATGGACCTTCCACAATTTAAGAGCGGATATTTATTGTGGGAAATTTTAACAAAATCGGAAATATTTATTTTGTTAGATTTCTAAAAAGTATCTGATTTTATTCAAAATATGTTTGTTAGTGATTTCAAGTGAAATCGTTATTATTCAGTTTCAATTAATTTCTGTATATATATTCTTTTGAGTTGCTATTGTTGGCTTGTTTCATCTTTGAGCGGCACTTTTTTTGCACACCATGGGTTAAGTATCCAGGTCACAAGCACCCCTAAAGCTCAGAGAAGGTTGAGGGAGGAGACCCACTGGAACAGCTGTTGGGAGAAATATGGTAGACTCCCTTCAAGACCATCCATCACGTTCTTTAGCATTTACAGGGTATAACGCTCCACATAACGGATTGTGGCCTTTCCAAGGCCATCGGTGTCCCCTTCTGAAGGTGGGCAGAGTGGGGAGCTTTGCCGAAATAAATCTTAACGCTGACTCAGCTGGGACTCGAACCTGGGAACTGCAGATTACGAACTCAGCACGCTAACGACTGAGCCACCCTCACCCCAGCTAAACTCTTACGGACGTTCTACAATATAAGAGCAGATGTGCTGTAGGAAATTTTAAGAAAATCATTAATATTCATTCATTCATCTCTCTCCCACTCGATTTAAGATTACTAAATTATATATTAACTTTATTGAAACTGTTCAAAATATGTTTGTTAGTGATTTGAAATGAAATTTTATTTATCAAGTTTCAATTAATTTCTATATCAATTCTTTTGATTGAGTAGGTATTTTTAAATATTCAAACTTATGTAACACTTTCAATACTGTCAAATGTTCATACAAATTGAGATTTAAATGAATTTTATTCAGAACTTTATTTTCTGTTACAGGTTTACATGAAAACCTCATTAAGACATTAAAAATCTTCAGATTTACCAATTCATATTTCAATATTTATGAACGCTGACATACAAAACTCTAGAATTGTAATTCGTAAATATTTACCTCAAAATTTAATTCAAACACGAAAATGTTGATATCTAAAACAACACGATTTAAAATGTTTGTATAAATGATTCTTTCAACTTTTCTGAAAGATGGACGAAAAATGACAGTTTTCAACTTTTCGAAGACATTCAAGAGCAAGTTTCCTGATAGAGAGTTCATCTTTAATATTTCTTACCTGAAGAAATAATCAAAAATTAATTGAAATTTTCAATTATTCTCCATTGGCATTTCTCTCTCAAAATTACAAAGCAATAGAAAAGTTTGCTACTCAATATTCCGGATACAATTTTTAATTTTTCAACACTGAAAGTCGAGAGACAACTGATATTTTCAATTAATCTCCAATGATATTTTTGCAAAATTCTTATTTCCAAAGTTATGGAGCTTTGAATTAAGCATTCTATTTACGTATTATAAAATGTCACAAATACGCATTTTGATTATTTACCTTTATTATTCAGTTCTTTATTTTTTTTATGAAGAGTGTAGAGACCTAAGACTAAAATTATACAATATAATAGTTCGGTTCTTTTTAAAGTTAGTTATAGTATTAAAATTTGGACAATTTGCAAACAAGATAAAAGAAAACTTGATGCTTTTCATTCTAGATGCTTACGCAGATCTTGTGCATTAGGTGGTTCAACTTTGTAAGTAATGATGAGGTTAGGCAAAGGAATCGCCAACCTCCAGTTAAACAGCATATTGTACAGAGAGACTCCGTTGGTTTGGCCATATTGCACATATGGATATTTATAGATTTGCGAATAGGATTATGAACAGTATGCCTAAAGGCCTCAGAAAGAGGGGAAGACCATAGACAATGTGAAATGGGACCTTGCTATAATTGGTGTGCAGATGTAGCTAAGGACAGATATGCTTAGCGGAACTAAATTGCACTCTCTGGTTGAACCTCCATAGCCCGTAGCTGCCTGAGGATGATGAAATTAACATAGAATTTTTGACATCATTGCTCAACTCAAAAATCCAGCAGAGATAGATTTTGTTGTCTCTGAAGGGTAATTTTCTATTCACAATTGTCTAAATTTTGTGTAGTTTTCCATTATATTATTCAGAAAATTCATGTACTATAGTTAGTTTCATTGGAAAGGTTTTGTTACATATTTCCTAAATTTAATTTTCCCATTTCTGTGCATCAAAAATGTCTTTAAATAACTATTTACTTGCAAATACGTCTTGCATATTTTTCAACATTGTCGCTTCTAATAATCCTGCTTTAAAGAATGATTATTAAATGTTTTTTTGGAAGTGAGCTTTTTGTGCAAGTTTCGCTTCTCTTTCGTGTGTTAAAGAATGATCATTAAATGGTTTTTGTGGAAATGAGCTTTTCGTGTACGAATCGCTTCTCCTTCGTGTGTTAAACAATGCTATTAAAAGTTTTTTGTGGGAATGAGTTTTTCGTGCAAATTTTGCTTTTCATTCGTTGTTAAATAATGAAAATTAAATGTGTTTTATGGAAATGAGCTTTTTTGCATGTTTCGCATATATCTATTATATATATATGTATTACATATGTCTTTCGTGTACTAAAGAATGATAATTAAATGTTTTTTGTGTAAATGAGCTTTTTGTGTGAATTTCGATTCACTTTCGTATGTGTCCGATATTCGTGTAGATTGCAGTAATTCCTTATTTGAAAATTCTCTTTTGAGTATACACTACACAGTCGCATCAGAATAATATGACCACTTACCATAGTATATGTATGGTAGGTGGTCATATTATTCTGATACAACTGTGTATATTGCAAAAAGGTTCCGGACACTTTCATGTTAAGTAAACGAATAGCCACATTCAAATATACCTAACTTGGAAAATAAGCTTTTTGTGGAAAAAGTCCCCAGAAATAAATTGAAGATCTTGATCAGAATTCTCTATATATCTATTTTCTATAATATTAATCTAATACTTAAAGAGTATGGAAGCTGAAACAGTTAGGTGAAACTTGCTTGTTTTCAAAATTACTTCAAAATGTTAAATCACAACTATTATAAATAGCTGTTTGCAATATAAATGCGATATTTGAATTTTTCATCAATTTTGGGGGGAAATGTTTTGGAAGTGTGGTGCATAACATTTGTTGTTAAATATTTTAGCTTCCATAACTCTTTAAATATTAGATTAATATTACAAAAAAAAAAGAAATTTAGAGAACTCTGACTGAGATCTTCGTTTTATGTCTAGTGACTTTTTGCTGTAAAATGCTTACTTTAAAAGTTAGGTAGATTTGAATGGGGCTAAATTGAAATGAATGTACACGTAACACGAAAGTGTTCGGACACTTTTTGAAATATGATGTATAACCTATATGCGTTTTTCTTTGTATCCATCAAAAAACACCACCTAATGTTACACATATTAAAATGTGTGATACATTAATAGTTATTTATCACAAATCACATAAGAATGAGCTATCCAATGTGTCCATCAGAAAATGACTTAAGAAGAGTTTGCCAGGGAAATTTCATTTTATATATAACGCATATATCTACTTTTCTCCTGAGTGTGTCAGGAAATTACTCCAAAGTGCAGACAAATTTTGAATTACCTATTTCACATATATGCGGTTTTGACCTTGTGTATGTCAGAAAATGTTTCTTAAATGGGGAATTGTCTTCAAATTTCTTATTATACATATCACATCCCTTGGTTTTTCCCTCTGTGTCAGAAAATGCATCATGAATTTGGACTTCCATGTAAATTTCTTATTTCATATTTAAAGAACTTGAGGGTTTTCCCCTGTATATATCAGAATATGTCTCCTAAGGGTGCCCTTCTTTGCAAATGCCTTTTTACACATTTCACGTCCATGTGCCTTTTCCACTGTATAAGTCACACGTCTCCGAAGTGCAGATTTCTCTACAAAGACCTTTTAACATACGAACCTCTCAGAAATCAAATTGATCAACACCACTTTTTGTAAATTTCGCAATTTTAGTACCCGAGCACGTTGTTTTTATGTATTATTACATCTTGTAATATAAAACCTATATCGTAATATTACACTACATAATATTTCTTTGCTTGTATCTTTCAAGCAAAGTTTTAAAATTCATCATCATCATCATCCTCAAGCAGCCATGGGCTACAGAGGTCCAACCAGACCGCTCAGTTTAATTCTCCAAGCATATCTGTCCTGAGCTACATCTGCTGCATCCGGCCACTGTACACTAATTCTAACAAGGTCCTGTTTGACATTGTCTGCCCACCGCATCCTAGGTCTCCCCCTCCTTCTGAGGCCTCTAGGCACACTGTTCATAACCCTAATCGCCAATCTATAATTATCCATAAGGGCAACATGGCCAAACCAGCGGAGTCTCTCTCTGCACAATATGCTGCTTAAAGGAGGGTGCAGACTCCTTTGCCTAACCTCATCATTAGTTACAAAGTTAAACCACCTAATACCCAAGATACTGCATAAGCATCTAGTTTCCTGTTATCTTGTTTACACAGCGTCCAAGTTTCACTACCATAATTAACCCTAGAAAGAACCAAACTATTATACAGTCTAATTTTAGTCTTTAGGTGTATACGCCTATTTCTCCACAATCTTCATAGATTCTTAAAAGTCCCGGCAGCAATACCTATTCGTCTGTTAATCTCATGCCACACATCACCAGTATCAGTTACGTAGCTCCCAAGGAAATTAAACTGTGACACCTGCTCAAGACTGCAACCATTCAGATTAACTGAATCACAACCTGCCTGACCAATTTTCATCACTTTAGTTTTCTCTCTGTTTATAACCAAACTTACTGTACTACCAGTCTCATCAACAGCTCGAATGAAAGAGTTCATCTCATCTACATCATTTGCCAAAAGGGCTAAATCATCAGCATAATCTAAATCAGAAATTTTCGCATCTCCAGCCCATTTAAGGCCAAAAGCTTTCCCTTGAAGTGAATTTCGCATAACATAATCAACAACCAAACTAAAGAGAAAAGGAGACAAAATGCACCCTTGTCGAACACCAGAAGTAATGCTAAACCAATTGCTACAAGCCTTACCAACTCTCACACATGACTCAGTGTTATTATAGAGAACTTTCATTATGTTAACTAACTTGTCTGGTATACCATATGATCTCACAATCAACCACAAATTATGACGATCAACAGAGTCGAAAGCCTTTTTGAAATCAACAAAGCTAGCAACTAAAGGTTTCTGAAACTCTAAACATTTCTCAAGAATCTGCCTCAGTGAAAATATCTGATCTACACATCCCCTACCACTTCTGAATCCACATTGCTCATCACGCAATTGACTGTCAACCAGATTCTTAATTCTATTAAGCACAATCATGGAAAGAACTTTACCTGGAACAGAGAGTAGGCTGATACCCCTATAGTTATCACAAGAACTGCGATCACCTTTTTTGAAAATAGGGATAATAATAGCTCTGGTAAAATCTTTAGGAACCATGCCTTTATCATAAAAGTTATTCAAAATTTCAGTCATCCAAATGGTAACTGAAACATTCCCAGCTCTAAGCATTTCCGTAATAATTTCATCCACCCCTGGGGATTTATGAAGTTTAAGTTTAGAAATAGCCAAACTAACTTCAGATTGTGTTATAGGGCCAACATTAAGGCCAACAATGCATCTATCATTATTATATACAATGGGAGTAGAATTAACCACATTGTTTAGAACATCAGTGAAATGCTCAGCCCACCTAGCCATGACAGAATCTTCACCTTCTACAACCTTACCTTGTTTATCCTTCAATCCCTGTATACCTGTTCGTTTTCTACCACACAAAACATTAACTATCTGATACAGCTCTCTGCTGTTGTGCTGTCTAACTGCTTCCTCAGCTTTGTCAGTCAGGCCATCAAGCCAAAGATTCTTATCAGTAGCTAACTGATCCTTTACACGTTTATTATGTTCTTTGTAATGCTTTCTATTAGGACTAGTAGGGTACTGATTAAGGACATTCCTGCAGTTCCTTCTTTCTGAAATAAGCTCAAGTGCCTTATCACTTAAATAATTCTGTCTCTGCTTCTTTTTCCCTAAAAGAGTACTGTTAGTTTCCAAAAAAGCCTGTTTAAAATGGCCCCATTCTTCCTCAACTTCAGTATTAAGCAAACCATGACTATCATAATAAGCTTTAGCTATAACTGGGTCATTCAGAGCTTCAGTATTAAAGGTAATTTTTTTAACCCTAGCACAACACTTTTTAAGTTTAAGTTGCAAGACACTTTTAACAAGGTAATGGTCAGATCCAATTTCAGCTCCCCTATATGCCCTGGTATTTCTAACAGAACTAGCCCATTTGCTGTTAATTAATATATAATCAATCATATTCCTATGCAGCCCATCGGGTGAAACCCATGTGCATTTATGTATGTCGCGGTGTTTATAATATGTGTTAGTTATTCTGAAACCATTGAATTAAATCATAGAGAATCTTTTATTTTCTTCACTTTTTTTTATGGAGTTCATCAGTTTGGCTTCTGAGAGGATATTTCACAGATGTGTGGTTTTTGTTCTGTGTGTCAGAAAATGACTCCTAAGATGACATTTCTGTGAAAATTTCTTATTATCTATAGACCTATTGGGAAATTTTTATTGCATATTTCACACAATGTGGTTTTTTCCCCTGTGTGTCAGTAAATGGATCTTCAGTGTAGACTTATCTGAAAATTTCTTTTTGCATATTTCACATACATCCTATGTGTGTCAGAAAATGTGTCCTAAGGCTAGACTTTAGGGAAAATTTCTTATAACATATTTCACATGCATGCAGTTTTTCCCCTGTGTGTGTAAGAAAATGTGTCCTAAGGTTAGATTTCAGGGAAAATTTCTTATCACATATTTCACATACATGCAGTTTTTCCCCTGTGTGTCAGAAAATATGTCTTAAGATGAGACTTCAGGGAAAATTTCTTATTATATATTTCACATACATGCACTTTTTCCCCTGTGTGTGTCAGAAAATGTGTCCTAAGATTAGACTTCTGTGAAAATTTCTTATTACATATTTCACATACATGTGGTTTTTCCACTGTGTGTGTCAGAAAATGTCTCCTAAGGTTAGACTTCAGGGAAATTTCTTATTACATATTTCACATACATGCAGTTTTTCCCCTGTGTGTGTCAGAAAATGTGTTCTAAGGCTAGACTTCAGGGAAAATTTCTTATTACATATTTCACATACATGCAGTTTTTCCCCTGTGTGTGCCAGAAAAATGTGTTCTAAGGCTAGACTTCCGGGAAAATTTCTTATTACATATTTCACATACACGTGGTTTTTCCCCTGTGTGTGTCAGAAAATATTTGTAAAATTTCTTATTACATATTTCACATACATGCAGTTTTTCCCCTGTGTGTGCCAGAAAAATGTGTTCTAAGGCTAGACTTCCGGGAAAATTTCTTATTACATATTTCACATACACGTGGTTTTTCCCGTGTGTGTCAGAAAATGTGTTCTAAGGCTAGACTTCCGGGAAAATTTCTTATTACATATTTCATATACATGTGGTTTTTCCCCTGTGTGTCAGAAAATGTCTCCTAAGAAGAGACTTCCGGGAAAATTTCTTATTACATATTTCACATACATGCAGTTTTTCCCCTGTGTGTGTCAGAAAATGTGTTCTAAGGCTAGACTTCAGGGAAAATTTCTTATTACATATTTCACATACATGCAGTTTTTCCCCTGTGTGTGTCAGAAAATGTGTTCTAAGGCTAGACTTCCGGGAAAATTTCTTATTACATATTTCACATACATGTGGTTTTTCCCCTGTGTGTGTCAGAAAATGTGTCCTAAGGTTAGACTTCAGGGAAAATTTCTTATTACATATTTCACATACATGCAGTTTTTCCCCTGTGTGTGTCAGAAAATGTGTTCTAAGGCTAGACTTCCGGGAAAATTTCTTATTACATATTTCACATACATGTGGTTTTTCCCCTGTGTGTGTCAGAAAATGTGTCCTAAGGTTAGACTTCAGGGAAAATTTCTTATTACATATTTCACATACATGCAGTTTTTCCCCTGTGTGTGTCAGAAAATGTGTTCTAAGGCTAGACTTCTGGGAAAATTCCTTATTACATATTTCACATACATGTGGTTTTTCCCCTGTGTGTGTCAAAAAATGTCTCCTAAGGTTAGACTTCTGTGAAAATTTCTTATTACATATTTCACATACATGCAGTTTTTCCCCTGTGTGTGTCAGAAAATGTGTTCTAAGGCTAGACTTCTGGGAAAATTCCTTATTACATATTTCACATACATTTGGGTTTTCCCCTTTGTGTGTCAGAAAATTCGTCCTAAGGTTATCCTTGTTTGCAAATCCTTTTTCACATATTTGTGGTGATTTTCTTCTGTATGACTGGAAATGATATTCAAAATTATGCTTTGTTTTACATATTGTTCCACATATTTCACATATATCAGTTATCTGTTTGGTGTGAATAAGGTAATGATATTTCAGCATAGGCTTCGTTTTGAAACTTTTGCTACATATTTGACAGATATGTGACCTCTCTTCCCTGTATGTTAGGTAAGGTTCCTTAAAAGAGAGTTTGTGTGACAATTTTTTTTGACATATTTCACCCATATGAGGTCTCTGTTTTCTGTGTGTCATATTAGTTTTCTGTTTAAATATCTTGCTATTCATTTTGGAAAGGATTTTTATGTTTCTCTGTCCTATAACAGAAAATGGTATTGAACACTCTGGAGCTTAGGTGAAAGTCTTTTTCATTGCGTCTGACAGACAATGATATTGGAGATTAAGCTTCATTCTGAAATTTCCGTTGGATTTTCCAGAGATACAATTTTCTACATATCAGGTGATGGCTGCAAGAGGATAAAAATTCTCCATTAGAAAGTTTGACTGTAAAATTTATCCATGTAAGTCAAAAAATGCTCTTTATTGAGGAAAACCACCCACACATAGTGTTCTTGCTCACTGTAACATTTCTGGCCCTATTTCATTATCAGATTATTTTCACAAGCCTTCTTTTAACACTTTTATGACCAATAGCAAAGTTATATTTCCCTAAGGAAAAGGAATTTCAGACATTAATTTATTCGAAGTCCCTTGAAATATCATTTATAAATATGAAGTTTCTCGTTTGTGTTGATAAGGTGATGCACTTCTTTATCGATGGTCGAAAACGTTTTTCATATCAATGAAAAAATTTCGTTTTCTAATTTTAGAAGAATGAACCCCCTGAAGCAGCTACTGTAAGAAAAATCTGCATTTGCATGTTTTATCTAAAAAGTTCTTTGCTAATATTTTATGCGAATTTTTTTCTCCTGTTCCTGCAGAATTACGAAAAATAGAATAATGGCAAGAGAAAGTTCCAGTTAATGTTTGATTTCAAACTTTTTTCCTTTGCTTGAGTATTAATTTTCTTCAAATATTTATAGAAAGCTCTTAGTAATTTCGTTCTTGGTTAAAAATACCTAGAAAGAAAATTAAGCAATCTGATACAGGAATATATATCAAATAATAAATAAGACATACACAATAAATATAATTAAAATTAAAAAGAAGAAAAATGTTTAGCATTCTACTTAAAAATTGTGAGCACACTCTTTAAGGATCTCACTAGCAGCAAGGGGGAGAGCTGGTTAGGAGACCATTGCTCCATCCCATTGCATTCCTATCTCCAAATGACAACAGAGTTGCCCTTGTTCTATCCCAAGTCATCCCTTCTCCAAATGACAACACGGTGGCCATTGCTCCATACCATTGCTTCCCCTCTCCAAACGACAACAGAGGAGTCATTCCTCCATCCCATGGCTTCCCCCTCTCCAAACGACAACAGGGTGGCCATTGCTCCGTCCCATGGTGTCTGCTCTCCAAATGTATATATAGTTTACTTTCGGCTTTGAAATGCTGGAGATAAATCTTAAAATTAATTTTCATATTTCCCACTTTTTCGAGGGGAAAGCACGGTAGTGTTTTTTATAACCTATAACATTTTTTATACTATATACTATATTATTTTTTATACTATAAATTTTTTATAACCTATAACACTTACTGCATCGTAAGCTTTCATTTGGCACATGAATCATTAGGTTTCTTCATCGATTTCGAAAGATATGGTGAAAAAATATTTTCTCAAATGCACAAATAGACCAACAGAAAAATGTCAAAGTCAAAAGTATTAGAAAGATAGGTAAAAAGCAAGAAAATAAAATAAAATTCTCCCTGCCCCAGACACTTCTGGAAGAGCAGGAGAGTGACTTCGAAAAGGAACTAGAAACGGAAATAGATTCTGAAGACGAAGTTTAAGTAACAATAGAAGAAAACCTAGAAAGATGAGAATAACTGAAATACTAAGTAAAACAGAGGAAAAAGGGAGAAAACACTTGAAAGAGAAAGGAAATTCTGCCCTTAAAGGCAATGACTCGACGATATTGGCAATTTTCACGACAAGTGGGGAAATCAAAGCAACAAAATCTACAAATGATTCTGGACATAAGAGAAAAATATCGCAGCATCACAAATATTAATGCAATTATCAATAAGGCATTCGAACTCTACAATATCAAGCTTCAGCAAATAAAAATGCAAAGTTTGAATGGAAATATTTCTTCCAAGTTCAAGCCGTAGCTCTCTGAGAGGCCCACGGATTTGAGGACTTGACCTTAAGCAGCCTCCCTATCGTTTCCTCTTCACTTTGAAATCTGCTTTTTAATTACTAAATCGAAATCAATTAAAATCAAAATATCCCATTTTCACCAATCATGCGTACTTACCTCAAAAACATTTCTCAAAATAATCTATTACATATACAATGGATCCCTTCTCATGTTGGGATCAATGCTTATGAACAAGCTGATCTATCAGCAAAGTCAGTTTTACAGGAAACTAAAATTATACCTACTCCTTTCTTAATATATTTACACAAACAGTACAACAAAAAATTGATCCATCAGGAAATTCAAAAATATTTTGAAGAAAACGCTCGAAATTCTCACAGATTTTTTTTTATTTCCACAAAGATTCAAAAATTCAGTGATTTCAACCTTCACAAAAAGAAATTAACCTTGTCTGCAAAATGAAAACAAATTATGCACTCACTAATACAATATTACACATATTAAAACTCATTTCTTCTCCTAATTGCAATTATTGTCCCACTCCCCACACTATATACTATAAAATTTTTGAATGCAATCGCTATATAACTCAAAGAAAAATTCATTACAATAAACTCATCAAATGTAATATTTTTAATTACACTTTCATGTCTATCCTACATCATGATAATCTTAAAATTAAAATTATTTTATACCATTTTCTAATTTCTTTCTTCAAAGTTTGTTCTCTTGTTGACTTTATCTAAATATTAATATTTGAATCACCATTCATTAACAACATGAAGACTACATTTCTGTCCCTAATTACTGCTACTGTTTATTGACTCGATGTCTTCACTGAGCTCAAACTATGTGAGAAAAAGTTCTGAATAAGTCAGGACTGTCTTTGTCCTGGAAGATTCAACTTTGAGGAAAGATTTCAGATCACATCTCCACTTTCAATATGATATTGATTATTAAAAAAAATATTCTCTTCTCAAATTACTTGTGTGGCTCAGAAATATCATTCTTAATATGTGTTTGTTCACCCCTTTCTAAGGAAGTGAGATATAAATCCAAGGCAGAGAGTTTAGATAGTCCCCAGTCATGAGACGGAGTAGACAGCATCACTCTCTCGCCTACCATTGAAAGGGGAAGAGATGAAGCAGGAAATCTGACTGCCACCTCAGGCTGAGTTTAGCCTTGTTCTGCAGGTCCTTGTGAGACCACATAATATAAATGTAGATATTAATCACGTAAGTCTAGTGTAACATTTATACCATCAGTAGTCTTCCTCAACCTGACAAAAAGTAAAAACAAACGTACCCATAGATAACTACTCCTATGCACAGTAGTTCACTCGGCGATACGGGATAGGAAGTTTATAACCTTCAATATTCTTCACCGAATTCTTCAGAAAATGAGATTGCAATTAATCAAGACACCTCGATAAAACAGGCCTGGACACTGCAGTAACAGAAGACTAATTTTAAAAAATATACAGCAGTTTCAATTATATCTACATTTCTAAATTATATAATATTTTCAAATATTTAAAAAATGTATTAATGAATAAATTATTTTATTCTTACTGATTTTAAAATAAATGGCTTTGTCTTAAATTTAAACTAATTAAATCAATTGCATATTGCCTCCTTTGTTCCATCCTTCTATTAATAGCTGTTCATGCCTGGTGTATCAAGGTGGCTATGGACACCAGTGGTTACAAGCTTTATATATTTTGTCTCCTTTTCTTGCGTAATTCTGTGCAACGGGAAGAAAGGTCTAGAGATTTCAAAATTTCTGATAAATGACGACTTTGATTTTAGATGCTTGCATATATAATCTTGAATATTAGATAGTTTCATTTTGTAAGCAACGATGAGGTTAGGAGTCATCGACATCTATTGAGCAGCATTTTGTGCAGAGAGATTGCACTGGTTAAGCCACGCAGATTAGCAAACAGGATTATGAACACCTCTGGTTAATACGGGGTGGGGAGTGGGTCCCGAAGGACCCACTCCCCATGGGGAAAGCACGTGCTCCGTCTCAAGACACTACACGTGCATAGCAACTAGAGGCTTGGAGAAGAGAAGGTGAAGTTTGTCTCAGGGGAGACCAGTAGGGACATGGAGTATGGGTGGTGTTAAAGGGGGTGCTGAGTGCAGCCCGGGAAGAAGGTAGGAAAATAAGTAGAAGAGGAACAGCAGCCACGGGGCTCAAAGGAGAGAGTCCCGGAGCTGGCAGACAAGCCAGCCTATATCCCTCAAGTGCGCCCTGACACGGGCACCCTCAATGGACACTGAGACCAGTTCGCCTGCTACCTCATTGATCGCCTGGGAGTCCCCGAGTTCGTTAGCGAACCCTTCTGTGAACGGGCACCTGAGGATATAGTGCCCGACATCTGCGTCTGGAGCCCCACAGCCGCAGTAACTGTGGGTAGAGATTTTAAACCTCTCCAGGTATTTGGGGAAGCTCCCATGTCCTGTTAGGACCTGCGTCAAATAGTGGTCAGAGGACATCAGGGATAGACTGACCCTTTTTAAGAATGTCTTTGTTTGAAGACCATTCTCAGTCGTATCCCAGAGCCTCTGCCACTCCTGAAAGGTACCTTGGACAATTATAGACTTCAGGGTATTTTTAGAAGTCTTTACCGCTATCACAGGTTGAGTGTTATTACCTGCGGAACGGGCCAGTTGGTCGGCCCGCTCATTTCCATCATGCCCTACATGTGCCTTGATCCAGGAGAAGGATACCTTGGGCAATCTCTGATCACCCAGGATGCACTTGATCTCATTAACAATTTGATGCCTGTTGGTTGCATCTGCAAGTGCATGCAGAGCTGCCTGGCTGTCCGTGTACAGCCTAATGTCGCTGTTCAGACCGCTGTCATTGAGGGCCCAGTTGAGGGCCTCTCTGATAGCGAGCAGCTCTGCTTGGAAGGCCGAGCCATTATTTGAGACCTTCCTCTGAAAATCATACACGTTGGCTCCTTGATTGAAGACAGTGAAGGCTAAACCCACACCGTCCTCGCTCTTGGAACCATCGGTGTATATTTCAATATTTGTACCTGATGGTAACTCCGTGGACCAGGGCACACATAGTCTCTTCGTGGGATGTATATCCCACTTTGCGGTATTTATCTCATATTCCTCGGGGTCATACTGGACTCCAAGGAATGTTGCTTTCTCCCTAGCCTGCGTGACTCTGAATACGGTCGCTTCTTTTCCGACAGTCAAAAATAGCGGGGGGATCCCTGCGAGCACCAGGAGGGCATCCGTAGATGTTGTCCTATAGGCCCTGATGATTCGCAGTAAAGCCGGCCGTTGGGCAGCGAGCAGCTTTCTACACATTATGGCGTGGTTCGTCGGGCGCCACCAGGCGCCCGCACCATATGTCAGGATCCTCTCCGTTCCCCTGAGATAAATTTCTTTGAGGACCTCGCTTCTGAGTCCCCATGTGTGCTTCAGGAAAAATGAAAGGACCTAGGATGCAATGGGCAGACATTGAAAAAGAGGACCTTACTAGAATTGCTTTACAGCGGCCAAATGCAGGAGCTGCAGCTTAGGACAGACATATCTGGAGAACAAAATTAGACAATCTGATAGGACCTCAGTAGCCCATGGCTGCATGAAGATTTTGTAGATACATACCCATGTAAACACATATATACATACAGGGTGTCTCAAAAATATAGGTACAAACTTTTAGGAGAGGTAGATAATATCTGAAGGAATGAGAATTGCATAGGAACCCATAACCGGAAACATGACCATAAGTCAGTAGGCCGAGCTGTTCATCAGTGCGCTAGAGGGGAAATTTCGAATTTCCTGATTCGAGCAGTAGTCGGCGTACGAAGAGCATGCAAAGGTATTCGAACAGGGAGCTGGCAGGATGCACTTAGTGTATGGAATAACTGAGGGCAACGGGCGAGCCGCTCAATGAATATATCAAGAACGCTTCCCACACTGACACGTACCGGGTCACCATTTGTTTGTGTGTGCACATCAAAATTTGTGTGATTATGGGTCATGGTGAAAACTTTGAGCATCTGCTGTAACATTATGAAATATATCATCTAGTACGTCATTTGTAATAATTATGCCCCATAAAAGTTTTTCCATTAATCACTGTCTTGTGTCCTTTCAGATCTGGTACCTCTGCTACCACTTTCCCATGACATTTCCGGTTATGGTTCCTATGTAATTCTCATTCCCTTAGATGTTATCTACCTCCCTTAAAAGTTTGTACCTATATTTTTGAGACACCCTGTATAATAGAAAACATATAATAGTTTTACCTCTTAGTGGCACTTTTTGGAATGCAATGGATTAAATGGACAGGTCACAAAGATCCTGAAGGATGCAAGAGGGGACTCACAGGAACAGCTGCTGGGAGACAGATTGTAGCCTCCCATCAACACCATCCAGCGTGTTTTTTATCATGCAGAGGATATAGCTCTGCTATAAAAGAACCAAGGCTTAACCCGTCTGACAGATGGCAGCCTTTTCAAGCACACTGGTGTCCTCTACTGATTGATAGCAGGGTGGCGAGTTTTGTGGAGATAAATCTCGACAATGGCTCTGGCGGGAGTAGAAACTGGGAACTACTGATTTCAAAATTGGCCATAACTTGACTGAGCCACTCCCCACCCGCCTGAAAATGGTTATTTGACATAAAATATAAATTTAAGAATAATAATTCAAAATTTTTAAGAGTTCAAGAAACATCTTAATTAAAAAACAAATGTATATTGAGTTTTCTTGGCTGCATTTTTAGTATGGTTGGAAACTGATTGATGGAAATAGGTTTGAGCTGTGGATGAAGTATGGATTGTTTGTTTTCTTGTGTTTTATTTCTCCTCAAGTCTATTCAGTGGTTCCCCTCCTTGCAACATCTTTGAGTCTTGAGGGTCCTAGTGACATGGTCATTTAGCCGATTGTGTGCAAATAAGTGCCACTCAGAGGAAAACCGAGGTGACTATCAGCACTCAGGATCCTTCTTAACTGGCCATTTAACGAATTGTGGAGAAAGAAGTGCCACTCAGATGTAAAGCAATTCAACCCAGCCTTCTCTCAGCATTCGGGGTCCTTCTGACCTCACCATTTAGTCTATTTAGAGAAAGAAAGTGCCGCTCAGACATAAAACAACCCGACCCAGCATTCTCTCAGCCCTCAGGGTCTTTGTAATCTGGCCATTTGGCCCATTATGAGAAAAAAAAAATGCCGCTCACACGTAAAATAACCCAAAACAGCATTCTCTCAACCGTCTGGTTTCTTTTGACCTGGGGGTGGGTGGTGGGGGATCAGTCAGTGGCATGCCAGGTTGTAATCTGTAGTTCCCTGGTTTGAGTCCCAGCTGGGTCAGCGTTGAGATTTATCTCTGCAAATTTCTCCACCCTGTCCACGGTCAGTAGGGGACACTGATGGTCTTGGAAAGGCTGCCGTCCATCGGATGGGACGTTAAGCTGTCATACCGTGTATGGGAGAGTCAACCCTCTGCATGTTAAAGAACATGCTGGATGGCCTTGATGGGAGTCTACCATCTGTCACCCAACAGCCGTTCCAGTGGGTCCCCTCCCCCAACCTTCTCTGAGCCTTCGGGTTCCTTGTGATCTGGCCATTTTGTCCATGGTGTGCAAAAAAATTCTGCTCAGAGGAAAAACAACCCAACCCAACCCTTGTGACCTAGCCTTTTAGCGCATTGTTGGAAAAAAAAATTATCATTCTGAAGTAAAGCAATCTACCCAGCCATCTCTCAGCCCTCAGGGTCCTTGTGACTTAGCCCATTGTTGGAAAAAAGCGCAGTTCAGAGGTAAACCAATCTAAGCCAGCCTTCATTGAGTCCTCGGGTTCCTTGTGATCTGGCCATTTTGCCCATTATGTGAAAAACAACCCAACCGAACTTTCTGTGAGCCTTCTTGTGACATGGTCGTTTCATCAAGTGTGTTCGGAAAAGTGCCTCTCAGTGGTAAAACAACCCAAACCTTCCAACGTTTTTCCACCCTTACAGCTATAGTTTGACAAATTCTTTTGTTCTAAGGTTTTTGACTCTACGAAGCTCCTATCAAATGGGGCTGGGGTGGTTCAGTTGGTAAACTCATAATCTGCAGTACCCATGTTCAATACACATTTGCGGCAGCATTGAGGTTTATTTCCACAAAATTCCTTATCTTGCCATCAGCCTGTAGGGGAAATTGTTATGGATGGAAAGACTCCTGTCCATCTTATGTGACGATAAGCTATGGCCCCATGTCAGGGAGAGCCATATTCTGTGCACATTAAAGAACATGCTGGGTGACTTTGACAGGATGCTACCATGTTTCCTAACAGCTGTTCATTGGATCACCTCCTCCAACCTTCTCTGATTCTTCGGGGCCCTAGTGACCTGTCTATTTAGCCCATTGTGTGCAAAAAAGTGCCATATCCTATGCATGTTAAAGAGCATGTTGGGTGATCTTAACTGGAGGCTACCTCAGTCTCCTAACAGCTGTTCCAATGGGCCCCAACCTTCTGTGAGCCTTCAGTGTCCTTGTGACCTGACCATTTAGACCATTATGTGCTAATAAGTGCCGTATCTTATGCACTTTAAAGAACATGCTGGTCTTTCAACAGCTGCTCAGTGGATCCCCTACCCCAACCTTCTCTGAGCCTTTGGGGTCCTTATCTGGGCATTTAACCCATTGCATGAAAAAAAAGTGCCATACCCTATGCACATATGCACGTTAAAGAACATGCTTCCTGACTTTAACAGGTGGCTACCATCTGAAACAATAAGCTGAAAAAAATCCATTTTGGCTAAGCTTATTATTTCACTAGTACCATGTTTACAAGACACATCCTGTGATTCTTTACTACTGCTACCATCTGTCTTCCAACAGTTGTTCAATGGATCTCCTCCCCTCACCCTTCACGGAGCCTTCGAGGTCCCTGTGACCTGACCATTTAGCCTATTATGTGCAAAAAAGTGCAATATCCTATGCACTTTGAAGAACACAATGGATGACATGATCTGTCTAGCAACAGCTGTTTAGTGGATCCCCTACCCCAATCTTTGGGGTCCTTCTTACCTGGGCATTTAACCCATTGTAGGCAAAAAAAAAAGTGCCATACCCTATGCACGTTAAAGAACATGCTGGGTGATCTTAACTGTTACAATACGTATTCCAACAGCTGTTCAGTGGATCACCTCCTCCCAACATACTCTGAGCCTTCAGTGTCCTTGTGACCTGGACATTTATCCCATTGTGTGTAAAAAGTGTCATCTTGTATGCACTTCAAAAAACATGCTGGGTGATCTTAATGGGAGGCTACCATCTGTCTCCCAACAATTGTTCAGTGGATCCCCTCCCCCAAACTTTCTGTGAGCTTCCGGTGTCCTTGTGACCTGACAATTTAGCCCATTATATGCAAAAAAGGGCAATTTATAGAAGTGTCCAGTGTGTTCTATAAATTGCCCAAAAAAGGGCAATTTATAGAACACACTGGATGATGTTATCTGTCTCTCAACAGTTGTTCAATGGATCCGATCCCCCATCTGAACCATCAGGTGACCTGGTGATTTAGCCCATTGTGTGCAAAAAGGTGCCACTCAGAGATAAAACAATTCAAACCTGGCCTGATTATATTATATATATATACAGGGTGATTCAAAACATATCGTTCAAATTTCATGGGGAGGTAGGGAATACGTCAGGAAACCGATTTCACATAGGAAAGAATGTCTGCAAATGTATGCATGCGTATGTAGAGGGCACTGTGTGTACCCAACCAGTGTACAGCTCGCCCGACCACTCCCGCTGTCATCAGTGTACGAGCTGACTTACTAGTGATAAGATGAATCGTTTTACGCATCAAGAGCTAGCGGATATGCATCTCGCATATGGGGCAGCTGGCGAAAGCGGCCGCCGAGCAAGGCAAGTTTACAAAGACCGATATCCCAACAGAAGAATACCGCAGCATCAAATGTTTGCATGTGTGCATCGCAATCTGCACGAACATGGTTCACTGTGCAGCAACTTGCAGGATACGGGGAGAAGACGACTGATGCGGACTGTCAACGTTGCAGAACAAATCCTACAGTCCATCAAAGATAATCCGAATACCAGCACACGTGCTATTGCTCAGCAGCTTGGGGTCTCTCAGTCAGCAGTGTGGCGGATACTGCACGAGGAACGTGTGCATCCTTACCATCTGCAAAGGGTGCAGTTACTGCATCCTGACGATTATCCGAAGCGTGTGGAATTTGCACAATAGTTCATGCAGAAAGGTGCCGTGGACCCCAGTTTTCCAGCTTCTGTCCTTTTTACAGATGAAGCTTCATTCAGTCGTGAAGGTGTGTTCAATACATACAATTCACATGCATGGGTTTACGACAACCCGCATGGTACGAGAAGTCACGCTGCGCAACATCGTTTTGCCGTAAACGTGTGGGCTGGAATCATTGGTGACTGTTTGTTGGGACCTTACTTGCTACCGCCCCGATTGGACGGCCGGAAATACCTAATATTTCTCGAGACAGTGTTACCGACTTTTCTGGGCGCTGTTCCTGCACATATCTGCCGAGATGTGGTATCAACATGACGGGGCTCCAGCCCATAGCACAATTGTTGCGCGTGATTACCTGAACCGAACATTCGGAGCTCGATGGATCGGTAGAGGTGGACTGATCGCTTGGCCACCCATGTCACCTGATTTATTGCCCATGGATTTCTTTTTGTGGGGGGCCATGAAAGACCATGTGTACGAGACCCCCGTCAACAGTGAAATGGACCTAGTTGCACGAATAGTGGCCGCCGCAGGCATTGTCTGTGATATGCCAGGCGTTTTTGAAAGTGTTCGGCGGTCAATGCAACGGCGCTGTGAATCCTGTGTCCGTGTAAATGGTCGTAATTTTGAGCATCTACTGTGAACCTGTACTTTACCTTGTTGGAATAAAAGTCACATTCGTTACCACTTAACTGTACTGTTTCCTTGTGTTCACTTTACTTGTCCATTTTGTTCATGTAGATGACATTTGCGGATATATAATATAATCGGTTTTCTGACATATTCCCTACCTCCCCACGAAATTTGAACGATAAGTTTTGAATCACCCTGTATACAGGGTGTCACAAAAATATAGGTATAAACTTTTAGGGGAGGTAGATAACATCTAAAGGAATGAAAATTGCATAGACACTCATAACCGGAAACGTCATGGGAAAGTGGTAGCAGAGTTACAAGATCTGAAAGAACACAAGACAGTGATTAATGGGAAAACATTTATGGGACATAATTATTACAAATGGCATACTAGATGATACATTTCATAATGTTACAGCAGATGCCACCATGAGACGTGATGCATGCATGACACCGACGGAGCATTGATTGCCGGACATGGTCGAACACACCTGGAGTTTTTTGATAGTAGCAGCAGTGCAGACGAGCCTTGCCACAAGATCCATGTCAAACTCCACAGGTGATTCATACACGGTAGCTTTGAGAGGCCCCCACAGAAAGAAATCAACGCTCATTAAATCAGGTGAGCGTGGAGGCCAGGTAACTGGTCCAGCACGCCCAATCGATTGTTGCCCAAAAGACATGTTCAAATGTGCACAAACACACCTTCCATAATGGGGAGGCACCCATAATGTTGAAACCACATGTTGCGTCTCACATTTGCTGGAACATGGGCAAGTAAGACTGGTAGAACCTGTTCCAGAAAGATCAGATACTTTGCGGAGGTCATGCGAGATGGTAAAAGGTATGGCCCAACTAAGCAGTCACTGACCAAACCTTCCCACACATTTACTGCGAAACAATGTTGTGTCGCATGAGTGCGCACGCCATAGGGGTTCTCGTGAGCCCACAAATGCGCATTGTGCTGAATGAATATGCCATCCCGAGTGAAACTGGCCTCATCAGTAAACTAAACATAAGCTGGGAAATTCACATCTTGAGCACTTTCTTGGAGATAAAACTGCGCACAACACACACGTGCAGGATGATCTTCGGGGAGAAATAACTGAACCCTTTGGAGATGAAAGAGGTGTAAGGACTCACCGTGCAAAACACACTGTACACTGCAACGAGACACTCCTAAGGCAGAGGCAACGTGTGCTGGTACTAGGATTAGTCTCCATGGCATCCAACACACTTTCTTCCATGGCAGGAGTACGTGTCGATTGTGGCCTGCCTTCACTTCTGCTACCTCTTAATGACCCATAATCGCACAAATTTTGATGCACACGCGCAAACAAACGGTGGGTGGCCTGGTATGTCTGTGAGGGAAGCGTTCTTGATACATCCATTGCCCTCAGCTCTCCCATACACTAAGTGCATGTCTCCCAGCTCCCTGTTCGAATACCTTTGCATGCTCTTTGTAAGCCGACTACCGCTCGATTGAGGAAATCCGAAATTTCCCCTCTAGTGCACTGATGAACAGTGCTGCCTATTAACTTATGGTGACGTTTCTGGTTATGGGTTCCTATGCAATTCTCATTCCTTTAGATGTTATCTACCTCCCCTAAAAGTTTGTACCTATATTTTTGAGAGTCCCTGAATATATTATTTGAAAATTTACTTCTATTTCTCTGAGGCCATGGAGTCTTTGTAAAATAACAATTCAGCCCACTGTATGAAGAAAAAAATTGATTAATGATAAAACAATAAGTAAGTTTGCTATTTGAAGGACCCAAGATGGGTTCCTTTACCTCTGAGAAGCAATTTTTTTCACACAACAGGCTAAATGGCCAGGTCAGAAGGACACTGAGGGCTCAGAGAACGTTGGGGAAGGAGACCCTCTGTGCAGCTGTTAGGAGACAGATGGTAGCCTCCCATCAAGGCAATACATCATGTTCTTTAACACGCACAGGCTATGGCTCTCCTGCCCACAATGAGCTAAATTGCCAGATCACAAGGACCTCGAAGGTTCAGAGAACACTGGAAGGAGGGAACCCACTAGACAGCTGTTAACAGACAGATGGTACCCTCCGGTAAAGTCAATCCAGCATGCTCTTTCACTTGCACAGTGTATGGCTCTTCAGCACACCGTGCCACAATTTAATGTTCCATGCGGCAGACGGTGGCTTTTGCAACTGTTTATATTGCTTAACCCTTTCGGGACCATAAGGTTTCTAAGAGTAAATATTAGTATGTAACTGTTTATTTTAGTTTGTTTGGATGTAAAATAAATAAAAATCATAAGAAAAATACATAACAATGTGTAGTTTTTTTGGAATTTTATGGGAAATATTTTTCCCAACGGTAAGATAAATTCCCAAGGTAATTCCCAAGGTTACACAAATTACAGTTAGGCTTATTATGCAATGTCTTTTATTTATTGGTTTATTAGAACAAAATGTTAACTAAAATAATACAAAAAGCCGTCCCGTGGCCGAGTGGTTAGCGCACTTGGCTACTGATCTACAGAACGGGGGTTCGAGCCCCGGGTAAGGCATGGATGTTCGTGTTGGTTTTCTGCTGAGGTCCTGCCATCCTCTCAGATCTACTGTGGCATATAAACTGACAGGCTCCTGTCAGACCTCTGGGGCAAGCAGCTGCTTGAGGGGGGTATTAATTTTATTTCTTTTATACAAAATGATGTGCTAATTATGATATTCTGCGAAGCAATTTCTTTTGGTAGTGAGGCAAAGATGGACATTGCACATAGTACATATATTATGCGTCCTGACTTTTTGTTTTCTAAACGTTCCCGTTTACGTAATTGCGTTCGGCATACGTTCTATTTTGACATTCTGTATAAAAAATGCAGATAAGGTTATAATTAAATACGACAATCACCAATTTTAAAATGAGAAAAATGTTTCCCTTAGTCGTGAAAGGGTTAAGGAATATTATTCAAAATTGATATTTAGATAAAACTGACTCAGATATTTATTTTACTTTCAGCCACCTTTTCTCATAAAAGATTTATTTCAAATGCTATCATCATCATTCTCAAGCAGCCGTGGACTACAGAGATCCAACTAAACAGTGCAATTTAGTTCTCTAAGCATATCTGTCCTGAGTTACATCTGCTGCATCTTTCCCCTGCATCCCAATTCTAACAAGGTCCTGTTTGACATTGTCTGCCCACTGCTTCCTAGGTCCTTTAGGACCTAGGAAGCAGTGGACAGACAATGTGATACCACCCTCTTTCTGAGTCCTTTAGGCACACTATTCATAACCTTATTCACTAATCTATAATTATCCATATCGGTAACCAGGACAAACCAACGGAGTCTTTCTCTGTGCAATATACTGCTCAGAGGAGGCTGCCGACTCCTTTGTCTAACCTTTTCATTACTTACATAGTTGAACAACTTATTATTCAAGATACTGTGTAAGCATCTATCATCACAAACATCGTTTCCTATTATCTTGTTTACAAACGTCCAAGTTTCACTACCATAACTAATTCTAGAAAGAACCTAGCTATTATACAGTCTAATTTTGTCCTTAGGTGTATACGTCTATTTCTCCACACTCTCCATTGATTCCTAAAAGTCCCAGAGGCAATCCTTATTCATCTGTTAATCTCATGCCGCACATCACCAGTATCTGTTACATAGCTCCCAAGATAATAAACTGATACGCTTGCTCAAGGGTGCAACTATTCAAAGCGACTGAAACACCAACTGTCTAACCAATTTTCATCACTTCAGTTTGATCTCTGTTTATTACCAAATCAAATCTATTACCAATCTCATCGACAGCCCTAATGAAAGAATTATCGCATCAACATCATTAGCCAACAAGGCCAAATCATCTGCATAATCTAAGTAAAAAATTTTCAAATCTCTCGACCATTTCAGGCCAAAATCTTTCCCTTGCAAAGAATTTCACATAACATAATCAATAACCAAACTCAAGAAAAAAGGGGACAAAATGCACCCTTGTCGAACACTAGAAGCAATGCTAAACCAACTGCCACATGCCTTACCAACTCTCACACACGACTAATGTTATTATTGAGAGCTTTCATTATGTTAACTTGTCTGGTATGCCATATGATCTCACAATCAACCACAATCACTCTAAACGTTTCTCAAGAATACGCCTGAATTAAAATATCTGATCTACACATCCCCTATTACTTCTGAATTCACATTGCTCATCACGCAATCGACTATCAACCTGATTATTAGACTGTGTTGTAGGGCCAACATTAAAGCCAGTAATGCATCTATCATCATCATTACAAACAATGGGAGTAAAACTAACCACATTGTTTAGAACATCAGTGAAATTCTCAGTCCAGCAAGTCATGACGGATTCCTCACCTTCCATAATTTTACCTTGTTTATCCATCAATCACTGTATACCTGTCCGTTTTCTGCCACACAAAACATTAACTATCTGGTACAGCTTTCTGCTGTTGTGCTGTCTAACTGCTTTATTGGCTTTGTCAGCCAAACCATCAAGCCAAAGATTCTTATCAGCAGCTAACTGATCGTTTACAAATTTATTAAGCTCTCTATAATGCTTTCTATTAGGACTAGTAGGTTATTGATTAAGGACATTCCTGCAGTTCTTTCTTTCTAAAATAAGCTCAAGTGTCTCATCACTCAAATAATTCTGTCTCTTCTACTCCTTTTTTCTTGAAAGAGTACTGTTAGTTTCCAAAAAAGCCTGTTTGAAATGGTCCCATTCTTCCTCAACTTCAGTAGTAAGCAAATCATAACTGTCATAATGAATAAGTAACCTATCATGGTGAGCTTTAGCTAAAACTGGGTCTTTCAGAGCTCCAGTATTAAAGGTAATTTTTTTAAACCTTAGCACAACACTTTTAAAGTTTAAGTTGCAAGACACTTTTAACAAGGTAATGGTCAGATCCAATTTCAGCTCCCCTATATGCCCTAGTATTCCTAACAGAACTAGCCCATTTGCTGTTAATTAATATATAATCAATCATATTCTTATGCAGCCCATCGGGTGAAACCGATGTGTACTTATGTATGTCGCGGTGTTTGTAATAAGTGTTAGTTATTCTGAAACCATTGAGTTTACTTACCTGTAGGAATGTTGCCCATTGCTATTGCAGCTACCAATACCAAAAGGGCCTATCACCCCTCCCCAAAGGTCAGAGTCAGTACCAACTTTGGCAATGGCCACCTAGAACAAGGGTAATATTTCCTTTCTCGACAGAATTCAAAATATCCTGAAGTTTTCCATAAAACCCATCCTTCTCATCTTCATCAGCATCCTCAGTGTGGGCATAACAGCAGATAACATTCAGGTCTTTAATACTTGTCTGAAATTTTGCTGTAACAAACCTTTCATTAATGCACTCATATCCTAGAATAGCATTCACTGGCATGTGTGCTGAGAAGCAGACCAACACCTTGGTGATGTTTGTTGTCTTCCCTCGCTGAAAAGAGAAATTTAGGATTATTTTTAAGAATCTTACCTTTGTTTGTCCATCTGGTCTCTTGAAGCCGAGAATATTTAAATTATAATGGTGGAATTCTGTGCAGAGTCTCCACATTCCAACCACCCATGGGGAGAAAATGGTTAGTGGGATGTTTAAAGAAACTGTGTTTCTTGAGAGGGGGAATGCTGACAATATCAAAGAACCTCCTAATCGCCGAGATGGGGGCAGAGACCAGTTTCCTCACTTCCTGCAATGTAGAATTTGGTAATGGAAGTAGAAGCAAGAGTTCAGGTGCCAGCGATGACCTCTGCTCAGGGTTATCCACCAGGATAAAACGTATCATGTTAATCTGTTCGCTTGGGGCTGTCAACTCAAAAACAAACAGAAAACACAGTGAATAATTCTCCTCAACAGAAACAAACTAGTGCAGCAAATTTAGGATCCATAATCAAGCTCATCAGAGCCATAATTCCATTCAGGTTGATATATATGGTGAGCATCAGGACCCTGTGTGGTTAACCACTCCTCAGCAGGGTAGGAAAAAACAAAAAGTAACCATAGTTGCCCAGATCAGTAAGCCATACTGATCTGGAAGTCATTCCCTTTCATGAGAGGATGTCTTTTGAAAGGTACTAACGGCCTGCACAATAAGAAGGCAGGGTTGGACATTAGATGCTAGGCCTGGCCTGTTCTATGCATCATCCTAAGGGATTCAAAAACAGCGTCCTATTGACATAACAATGGATGGGTTGGTCATAATTCTATGATCACTCAGTGTATATTTTGTTACATTCTGTCTTTAGGATCCTCTAAATTACAAATCGGAACTTATTGATGTTTTGGAAAATTTCAAATAGAAGTTCTTTATTTCCTACAAAACACAAAAAGAATTTTCCATTTAATTCATAAAACAAAATTCTTTGCATTTTGCCACTCTATGAACCTTTTCACACTCTACCACTAAATTAAAACACTACGGTGGATATTCTTACTATAATTTAGGCCATTGTTCCGTAGACATATTTACAAAAGAAAGAAAGAAAAAATGTTTCTCTCCTTTATTTTTTTCCTTAAATTTATTTCTTATCCTGTCCTTCAATAGTCTCATATTTTAGTATAAAAATCCGTTCTGTCTTGGCACTAGTTTTAATTAATTTTTCTTATTATTGTTCCTGTTTGTAAAATTAATAAACCAAAACAATAATATTTATGATTCGTGATTATTTAATTGCAGTAAATTATTAAAGCATTATTTTAATTGTATGAATTGTTAACAAATAAGTAGTAATTTTATTCATATGTTTGTTTTTATTCACGTCGTTTAATAATTTTGCACTTTACATGAACTAAAATTAATGTATACATATCATTTGTTTATTTTGAAACGTTTTGGGATATTTAACGTTTTTCGACAATGACTTCCAGACATTGCATAAAATTAATAGAAATACTGTTATAAAATTAATAGAAATGCTATTTAGAATAAATAGTATTAAAGAAATAAAATTGATATAATATATATTTCCGAAAAAGTGTTTTATATTGATCTCAAAATATGGTCACTGTATAAATGACAGTCATATTTCTATTCTCATAATTTACTGACAAGTTTTTTAGTCAATTATTTCAAAATATTTATCAACGTTAGGTAACTATGATTGATAAGAATCATTCAACTCTTGTGTTTCAAAGGATTCTTTTTACAGAATTATCTTTCTACGAACTTATTCTAGTAGTTTCAGTTTCTAATAATATTTCTAATTCTTTATATAATAATTATGTTTCTGCTTATATATTTAACTATCTTGTCAAATATTTATTTTTAAAATAAATGTCCTCTTCCCTAGTCTGCTCATTAATTGACCAAACAAGTAGCTGAGCAGAATATTCGAGACGAAACCAGTTGGAAAACGTTATTTTAACATAACGATATAAAGTAATAAGGAAATGGTTTTTGAATACCTTTATGAAAAAAGTTAACGGAATTTAAAAATATTAAAAAAAATAAATAAATACCCACTCAAGCAGCTGCTCGCTACAGAGGTCTGACAGGAGCCTGTCAGTTTTTATGCTAGAGTAGAAAGTCTGAGAGGATACAAATTTAAAAATATTTGCAATGATAAAACGTAACAAATAACGGAAAATATAATTTCGTTATCTTTTTATTTTTAACTATTTTTGGGTTGATATATTTTGAGATTTTCAGAATTCTTCCTTTCTCGCTTAGAAATTCTTGTGAAACAGACATAGATTTTACTTTTATGATCAACATACGAAGCCCTTAAGTGACTGTGCTCAATGATGCATTCCCAAAGAATTGGCGAAGCAGTTGTCCCAGCCCTCTCTATCTTACGACTCTCGCTCAGAGAAAGGGATTTCTGATAGTCAGATAAGCTGCAGTGAAGAGGAAAACTGCAATTACAATAGGGCGAAAATCATAACTACATTACAAATCCCTGTTATCCGCTTAAACACTTGGAGCTGGAACTATGTAAGTGTGATAATTTGGGTATACGATAGAGAATTGAAGGAAAAGGCCATAAACTTGTTGACAATAATCGAAACTTTCGGTTTTGATCATCCCACGAAACCACAGACTTCCCTCCACTCAAATAATTTCCGTTGTGTACGTTAGAAAATCCGTTAACTATCAACCTCACCTTGTACTTATTTTGCGAAAAATAAAAGAGGTAGTTCTCATGTTCCAATCGCGCAGTGACGATGCAGTGCTTTTCGTTTTTGCAGCTCTTTTAAGAAAATATTGCATAGAGTTTAATAAGTAGTTTAAAATTTCTTTACTCATATTTATTCATTAGATTATTTTTATGCTATTCGAAGTTTGTTTTAGAGAAAACTCACTTAATTGTTATTTAAGAGCACATTGAAAAGCACAGCAAATCTCTTGTACAAGAGAGCATCAGTAAAAGTAGTCCACTGTCATCAAACGACTCAGCAAATGATTTTCTTGAAATCTATCTTAATGAAATAAAAAAAATGGAGGAAAAAGAAAAAAAATAAATTTTATAAAATGAATTTGAGAGAGCAAAGAGAATTTCTACAAAAGAAAATTTTTTTATAGTGGAAAAATCAAGACAAAACACTGTATGATTTGCAAGAATTGTTCTAGCAGTACCTACAACTCAGGTGTCTGCAGAGTTTTTTTCTATGCTTAAGTGGATTCTCTATAAGGAAAGAAATAATTTGAATTCAAAATTATTAGGACATTTTTCTTATAATGATGAATAAAACAGTAGAATAACATTAATTGCGTTATATCAATATTTTGAATTTCTTCTTTATTTTTTTTTTACTATGGGTTATGAGGTTAATATTTCTGAAGGAAGATTCATTTTGTTTTAAACCTTCATCTACTCATTTTTGTAACTTGTTTTAAAAATATTAATCTGTGCACAAAAAAATCGTTATAGTAGTATGAATTATGATCTCATACTTATGCTCAGAAATTTGTATTAATAAAGAACCGCTTTATTCTGAATAATTCATTAAGTGTAAATTTTTTCAGTCAGGAACGTATCCAGGGGTGTGGAGGGTTCGCTCCATGAAAATAAGGTTGTCTTATGAAAAATCTCAAACTTGTCTACCTGCTTTGAAATCCAACACAGTTGTCTTTGTATAATTTCATTTTCATCCCATATTTTATACCCGACACTGAAAAGTAAATACGAAGAAAACAACTGTAAAATTTTATTTCACATTGAATATAATTTCAACCTTACTTTTCCAGTGAAATAGTTTACTACCTAGGAAACACTACTGAAGTCTTATTCTCAGACTCCCTCTCCTCCAAACTAAATTCTCGCATCCCTCTTCCCACAAAACAACTAAATTTTCAGACCCACTCGATACTAAATTCTGGAAAATTCCCTTCCTAAACTAAATCTATGTACGTTCCTGCCTTCAGTAGTTTCCATTATTTCTTGAAATTCGAATAATGCTTATATACATCATTCGAATACATACCATGATGTCATTCTATTCATTGGTAACTGGTTCTCCTAATTACTATTTTTATTTCATTAGCAGCGAAAAAAGCAATAAATATTAATAAATTCACTTTTTCAAAAATTTTATTTGTTTTTTAACAAGTAGATTAATTGAACAGGTGCGAATCGATGGAAAACACTACTGCATTCATATATAATTAAAATGATAATATATTTCATTATTTTAAATTTGTGCTTAAAGTATTTCGATATAACGTTATCGTAATGTTATAACGAAATTTAAATTTTGCTCTAAAGAAAAACGTAATGCAACCTTTTGATTTCGCTTGTCAACACTGGAACAAACTATATCTAACATTAAGTAAATAAATAAATAAAAAAATAAATACCCCCCTCAAGCAGCTGCTTGCTACAGAGGTGTAACAGGAGCCTGTCAGTTTATATGCCATAGTAGATCTGTGAGGTTGGCAGGATGTCAGCAGTAAAACAACACGAACACCCATGCCTTAACCCGAGGCTCGAACCCAGGTTCCATTAGACCAGTAGCCAAGCACGCTAACCACTCGGCCACGGGACGGCTATTAAGTATATAGAGCAGTGAAATTATGACTTTAGTTGATTTAGTTGTCAGTAGATGGCAGCACGATATCTAGCCAAGACTTTTGAAAGTTTAAGCATTTCGAATATTAGATCAAAGTTTATGAAAACTTACCTTTTATCGCATCATCTAGTTGCATGATCTTCACCGTGTCACATACACTCTAACTCCATATTATCATAAAATTAATCCATTCTAATCTGGTTTCGTATCAAAGCAAACAATAGAGAGATAACTACGTTGCAGTAAATGCTTCCTGAAAAGGCGCGCGTAAACTATTGTTGATTGAACCAATGATCAAACCAGTTTCGCGCTTCCAGAACACGAGCGCCCTCTGATTAAGGAGAAGTCGAGCTCTCGCTAAGCGTAAGTGGCGCCGCCTGGCGGATCTTCTCGGAACCCGAATCTGGCAAATTGATATATGTAGCAAAAACAAACTGTAAGGCGCTCTTTGCCACGCTATGCACATGCGCAGTAATGCCAATCTCATTTTGCTTACTTCAAATTCGGATATGGATACTTCAAATACGAATTTTGACGTCGCTTCAGTTTCCAGGTGAGTGCACTTTATAATATTTTAAATATTTGATTTGAGTACTATTGCTGTATGTTTTAGGCGTAGAAACGTGTAGTGAGTTACAGGTAGTGAATATGGCCACATAATGTCAATTTCATATTAAACCACGAGATGGTGATTATAGGTTAACCTATCTCCATTTTTAATAAAATTCTTTTAAGTTATATCTCGATTAAGTTCCTGTAAAATCTGTTAGTCATATTCCAATAAACTAAGATTTGGGTTATCAAGTAATGTGTATATAATACTTTTAGTGTTTAATTTTATGAATTCAAGGATTTGTTTTAATATTTGTGGTGAACTGTTGTTATTTGTAGATTAATGGTGTAATAATTTTTTTTTCAGTGTTGAAGCCATGAGACTTGGCATGAAATGTGTCATGTGTGGAGCTACGAAGCGGCAATATCCAGAAAGGAAATTTTTTAGATTTCCCATGGATGCATCAAGGTACTATTTTTGTAGCTGTTTTCTCAATAATTCTTAATACAAGCTAATGTTTCTCAGCAAGTATAGTGTTTACCCTTCAGAGTATGCTGAATGTTGTTTGGAGTTAAGAGACAACCAAACTGAAATGCCTTAATATTTATTTTAGGTTTTATAGTGGCTTATAATTTATATACATTTTACACTAATCATCCAATTAGGATAAAATTGGGGAAGACTGGAAATTTGGTATTTATGGTGTACTTAAAAGATATTAAAAATCTTGTTAAAAAAGAGATAAATTTGTGCATGCCATATTGGATTTTGTCTTTTTTTTTGTAATATGTATTAGTTTAATGGAGTTATTTATAAAATTTTATGCATAATCTATTGTTGTATTTTACATGAAGTAATTAATATGTATAGGTGTCGTTTATGGGTTGAAGCCTGTGGCAACAAGCGACTGCTGGATCAGTCATCAAGTACACTATACAGAAAATACAGAATATGCTCAAGCCATTTTACTGACAAGTGTTTTGTCGGTTCAAAACGACATTTTTTGACCAGTTATGCTGTGCCACTACGACTTGGTTCTCCCGGTAAGTTCATTTTTTTAATTTCCTTTGTAAAGTTGTTTGTTATATATATAGTTTAGATGCTGCCCGTGGTGAATTGCATACACTGATGGGCTTGGAAAGTTGCCATCCTATTGGTTTCAACATTAATGCTGTGTCCCTGAGTTCAGGTGACCCATATCCTATGCTCATTAATGAACACTGGGTGGTCTTGACAGGAGGCTATCATTTGTCTCCCAACAGCTGTTGCAGTGGATTCCATACCCCAACCTTCTCTGAGCCTTAAGAGTCTTTGTAATCTTGCCATTTAGCCCATTGGGTGCCAAAAATTGTCGTGCAGAGTTGAAATAACCCAGCTTGATATCTACAGTTTGCTATATATTGCTCAGTTGTTATTGCATGTTTGCTATTTATAGCCAAGTTGTTATTACACATTTGCTATATATTATTTAGTTCATATTACATGTTTGTTATACATTGCTAAGTTGATATTACATGTTTGTTATACATTGCCAAGTTGATATTACACATTTGCTATATATTGCTTAGTTGATATTGCATGTTTGTTATACATTGTCAAGTTGATATTACACATTTGCTATGTATTGCTTAGTAGATATTACTTGATTATTATACATTGCTAAGTTGATATTACATGTTTGTTTGTTGTTTTGGTTGTTGAAGTAAACGTATGTTATACATATTGTTCATTCTTTGTTTTAGGATTATGCAGTATGGAGCAACCAAATATAACTGCCATGTCTTCGGCCATCTCATGGAAGCTCCATCAGGCTGAGCAGTGTGAAGTTGGGCACAACATTGAAGATAATGGAATGGAGTTGTCCACTTTATCTTCCTGCACTCAAACAGAAGAAGCAAATGATTCTGAACTGAGTGCAGAATTTCCACGCTGTTCTACACCCACTCCAAGAGACCTGTCCTTCCAAAGGAACATAATGCCCAAAACACAAAAAATTAAAAAGCTCTCAACTAAGCTGTATTATTTACAGCGAAAGTATCAAAGAGCAACAAAGGTATTTAATACAAAAAATAATGTTAAACTGGAATTGAACATTATCAAGCCATTGTTGAAACCAGTTTTATATAATTTTATTGAGAGTCAATTAAAAGCAGTGTGTGTCACAAAGTATGGACGTAGATGGACAGTGAATGATAAAAATCTTTGTCTTCAGCTGTACCTTGCAAGTCCTAAAGCATATAACACACTAAGAGAGTTCTTGCATTTGCCAAATAAGTGTACCCTCTTGAAAACTGTTCAGTGCATTCAGGCAGAACCTGGATTTTCAGCTGCTGTTAAATGCTATCCATTTTGTAGCCAGCAAGTTGAAGCCATATGATAAATATTGTATTTTGTCATTTGATGAAATGAGCTTAAAGCCTGGATTGCATTATAATAAAAGAAAAGATATGATTGATGGATTTGAAAACTATGGTTCTTATAGTAATGCATCCACTAATATGGCAACCCATGTTCTTGTTTTTATGGTTCGTGGGCTTTGCAAAAAGTGGAAACAAGTTATTGGTTTCTTTTTTACATCACATACTGCTCCTGCTGCCACACTGGAAATTTTAGTGTCAGCTGCACTTACCAAATTATTCCAATGTGGGTTAAAGCCAGTTGCTATAGTATGTGATCAAGGTGCCAATAACCAAAAATTATATCTGAAACAGTTGTGTGTAACAGCCAATAAGCCTTACTTTTCAGTTAATGGACATAAGGTGTTTACTTTGTTTGATGTGCCACATCTACTGAAGTGCACACGAAATAACTTTAGAAAATATCCAGTAAAGTTTGGAGACAGTAAAACAGCTTTTTTTGACCACATTGTATCGTTGTGGGAATTTGACTGTAAGTTACCGCATCGAATGGTTCCAAAGCTAACAGAAAAGCATATTAAGGTAGATGGTCTTAGTGCTATGAGTGTGAGGCTTGCAGCTCAGGTTTTAAGCCAGTCTGTTGCTTCATCACTCTCTTGTCTCAGTGCACTGGGATTCCTACCAGCATCTGCTACACATACAGCTGACTTCTGTTCAGCTATCAATGACTTATTTGATAGTTTAAACAGTCGGGTTTTGAGAGATCGAACACGACCTTTACTCTCAGCTGTTACAAAAGATTCATCCCACATTCAATTATGGCAAAAGAATTTGGAATTTGTGCAATCTCTGGAGTTGCAAACTAAAGGGAAGAAAATCACATTTCCATGTCTGTTGGGATGGCAAATTACATTGTCAGCATTTTTGGAACTCATTCCAACTTTGTTGACAGATATACCTTTCCTTATGATGAGTAGATTTACTCAAGATGCACTAGAAAATTTGTTCTCTGTTGTTAGGCGCAGAGGTGGTAGTAATGATCATCCTACTGCATATGACTTCCAACATAGAATAAAGATGATAATGGCACAAAATATCATAAACACTTGTGGGAAAGCAAACTGTGAACCAGACAATGACACAGTTTTAATTTCAAAGCAAGTGCTTACAGTCAGTAGTAGTAGTAGTGAGTCTTCACCTATTGAGGATTTACAAGAGTCAGAAGTAGATGTTCCACTTCATGCAGAGGGTAATGACACTTCTGATCCTGTAAAAGCAAATGTTGCTGCGTATGTAGCGGGATATGTTGCAAAACGAACATGTGCAAGGTTTAATTGCAATGCATGCCATCAATTACTACTTGGTGACAAAACCTTAACTGAAAACTCCATGTTTTTATATTTTAAGGAGTTTGATGATGTAAAAGAAGGGTTAACTTATCCTTCAGAAGCATTAGCAAAGACAATTTGCATCATGGGTCAGAAATTTTTTTCACTGTTTCCAACTATATGTTATGAACAACACGTGAAGACTAAATTAATATCTCAACTCAAGGAAACAGAACATGAAAACCTTTCCTGTGGTATGCATGAGCTTGAGGTATGGGATTACATAGTATCATTTTATGTGCAGTTAATGCTCTATTACAAAACTAAAGAAATATCAAAAGGTGTAAAAAATCGAAAAAGAGCTAACAAGAAAATATCCAAACTCAATTGATTTTCTATGCCTTTTAATTGCTTTTCAGTTTTGTAATTACATATCTTAAATTGTGATACTACTATTTCAAATAGTATAATATATGTGTTTCTACATAATTCAAACTGCCATTGGCATCTCATAAACTGCACTCTAAATATATGCAACATAATCTTATTCTGAATTAAAGATTGATGCCACTTTTTACAATGAGTTTCATACAATTATAGCTTAAGGAATGTATTAATGTTTAAGGAATATTTAATTTAATGTAACTTAATATTTAAAGTTACTATGAATTGAAATGTAGGCAGAGTTATTAGATACATGATAACTGCAAAGTGCATGATCAATATATTGCATGAGCCTTTACATATTTGGTTATTATGGGCCTTAAGATCAGCTACTATGTTGCATTATGTAAAAACAATGTTTTTTCCTACTTTTGGCATTGTGTGAAAAAAAAGGTTCTAACTTGAAATGAGTTGTGCAGAGTTTTATTAGATACATGATAAACTGCAAAGTGGCATGTTCAATTTATTGCATATAGCTTTACATATTTGGTTACTATTCAATTTATTATGGGCATTATGTTAAAACAATGTTTTTTATGCTTTTGGCATTGTGTGAAAAAAAAAGGTTCTAACTTGAAATGAGTTGTGCAGAGTGTTATTAGATACATGATAAACTGCAAAGTGGCATGTTCAATTTATTGCATGTACCTTTACGTATTTGGTTACTATCAATTTTATTATGGGCATTATGTTAAAACAATATTTTTTCTGCTTTTGGCATTGTGTGAAAAAAAAAGGTTCTAACTTGAAATGAGTTGTGCAGAGTGTTATTAGATACATGATAAACTGCAAAGTGGCATGTTCAATTTATTCTATGTACCTCTACATATTTGGTTACTATCAATTTTATTTTGGGCATTATGTTAAAACAATGTTTTTTCTGCTTTTGGCACTGTGTGTGAAAAAAAAAAGGTTCTAACTTGAAATGAGTTGTGCAGAGTGTTAATTAGATACATGATAAACTGCAAAGTGGCATGTTCAATTTATTGCATGTACCTTTACATATTAGGTTACTATCAATTTTATTATGGGCATTATGTTAAAACAATGTTTTTTCTGCTTTTGGCATTGTGTGAAAAAAAAAGGTTCTAACTTGAAATGAGTTGTGCAAAGTGTTATTAGATACATGATAAACTGCAAAGTGGCATGTTCAATTTATTGCATATAGCTTTACATATTTGGTTACTATTCAATTTATTATGGGCATTATGTTAAAACAATGTTTTTTCTGCTTTTGGCTGGCATTGTGTGAAAAAAAAGGTTCTAACTTGAAATGAGTTGTGCAGAGTGTTATTAGATACATGATAAACTGCAAAGTGGCATGTTCAATTTATTGCATGTACCTTTACATATTAGGTTACTATCAATTTTATTATGGGCATTATGTTAAAACAATGTTTTTTCTGCTTTTGGCATTGTGTGAAAAAAAAAGGTTCTAACTTGAAATGAGTTGTGCAGAGTGTTATTAGATACATGATAAACTGCAAAGTGGCATGTTCAATTTATTGTATGTACCTTTACATATTTGGTTACTATCAATTTTATTATGGGCATTATGTTAAAATAATGTTTTTTCTGCTTTTGGCATTGTGTGTGAAGAAAAAAGGTTCTAACTTGAAATGAGTTGTGCAGAGTGTTAGTTAGATACATGATAAACTGCAAAGTGGCATGTTCAATTTATTGCATGTACCTTTACATATTAGGTTACTATCAATTTTATTATGGGCATTATGTTAAAACAATGTTTTTTCTGCTTTTGGCATTGTGTGAAAAAAAAAGGTTCTAACTTGAAATGAGTTGTGCAGAGTGTTATTAGATACATGATAAACTGCAAAGTGGCATGTTCAATTTATTGCATGTACCTTTACATATTTGGTTACTCTCAATTTTATTATGGGCATTATGTTAAAACAATATTTTTTCTGCTTTTGGCATTGTGTGAAAAAAAAAGGTTCTAACTTGAAATGAGTTGTGCAGAGTGTTAATTAGATACATGATAAACTGCAAAGTGGCATGTTCAATATATTCTATGTACCTTTACATATTAGGTTACTATCAATTTTATTATGGGCATTATGTTAAAACAATGTTTTTTCTGCTTTTGGCATTGTGTGAAAAAAAAAAGGTTCTAACTTGAAATGAGTTGTGCAAAGTGTTATTAGATACATGATAAACTGCAAAGTGGCATGTTCAATTTATTGCATATAGCTTTACATATTTGGTTACTATTCAATTTATTATGGGCATTATGTTAAAACAATGTTTTTTCTGCTTTTGGCATTGTGTGAAAAAAAAGGTTCTAACTTGAAATGAGTTGTGCAGAGTGTTATTAGATACATGATAAAGTGCAAAGTGGCATGTTCAATTTATTGCATATAGCTTTACATATTTGGTTACTATTCAATTTATTATGGGCATTATGTTAAAACAATGTTTTTTCTGCTTTTGGCATTGTGTGAAAAAAAAGGTTCTAACTTGAAATGAGTTGTGCAGAGTGTTATTAGATACATGATAAACTGCAAAGTGGCATGTTCAATTTATTGCATGTACCTTTACATATTAGGTTACTATCAATTTTATTATGGGCATTATGTTAAAACAATGTTTTTTCTGCTTTTGGCATTGTGTGAAAAAAAAAGTTCTAACTTGAAATGAGTTGTGCAGAGTGTTATTAGATACATGATAACTGCAAAGTGGCATGTTCAATTTATTGCATATAGCTTTACATATTTGGTTACTATCTATTTTATTATGGGCATTAAGATCACCTACTATATTGTATTATGTGAAGACAATGTTTTTTCTGCCTTTGGCATTGTGTAGAAAATTCTTGGTAAAGATTAGCAGATTTTGGATGGAAATTTATGACAGTTGCTAAATGGTATATGACCATAATATTAAATTTTTTTGCTTTTACCCAATCATGTGATATAGAAAAATAATGAAATTACACTGTATAATGCAGTAATATTGTTAGAAAGTGTAATTTAGTATGTGGATTAATTTGTTTTACTTTTAAGATATATCCTTTGTATCACATATGTGCTGTTTTTTGATGTTGGCTCAATCATGCTCTAAAACAGAAAATAATTTGGGCAGTAGTACAGTTCACGGTCCTCAGCCGCCATTTTGTTTTTGACGCAACGTAACAAAACGGCCCTTTTAGTTGATTCCCCCAACTCCAGAGACCCTAACCCAAACAGGGGTTTCTAGAAAAAAGATTGTTTTTTTCGTTACCATAGTAACGAAAAACCCGAGTTTACGTCAAACGCAACGCACCGTAACCATAGTAAAAAACACAAACAAACGTAAAAAAAATTAAATTACCGCAAAAAAAACCTCGTAACCGTCAATTACAGAATGAAAGCTCATAAAAGTGCCAAATCCAACAAAAAATGAAACGATTGCCTTCCTACATACAGTAAACCACTTCCACCATTACCCCTCCCCTCTTTTCAAAACACAATACACCGCCGACCGGATTATAAAAAAGCCCCAAAACTAAATAATGTCCTCCAAGACAACACAAACCAAAAAACATGAAAATCGGAAACAGTGCACCGCCGACCGCATTATAAAAAAGCCCCAAAACTAAATAATGTCCTCCAAGACAACACAAACCAAAAAACATGAAAATCGGAAACAGTGCACCGCCGACCGCATTATAAAAAAGCCCCAAAACTAAATAATGTCCTCCAAGACAACACAAACCAAAAAACATGAAAATCGGAAACAGTGCACCGCCGACCGCATTATAAAAAAGCCCCAAAACTAAATAATGTCCTCCAAGGCAACACACAACGGAAAACCATGAAAATCGGAAACAGTGCACCACCGACCGAATTATAAAAAAGCCCCAAAACTAAATAATGTCCTCCAAGACAACACAAACCAAGAAACGTGAAAATCGGAAACAGTACACCCCCGACCGAATTATAAAAAAAAAGCCCCAAAACAAAATCTGACAAAAAAAACATCTTACCGCTCAAATAACCCTTCCCTAAATTACATTGTCATTTTACCTCTGAGCCTCCATGTTTTTCCCACACCATGGGCTAAATGTCGAGATCACATGAACCCCGAAGGCTCACAGAAGGTACGGAACCCACTAGAACAGCTGTTGGCAGACAGAAACTTCCTGTCAAGGCCATCCAGCGTGTTCTTTAACGTACACAGTAACTCTCCCATACACAGGACCACGGCTTAATATCCTAACCGACGGACGGCGGCCTTTCCAAGCCCATCGGTGTCCCCTACTAACTATGAACCGAGTTCGAAAATTTGCCGATACAAATCTAAACGCTGACATAGCTCGGACTCGAACTTTGGAACTACAGAATACAAGCCTGGCGCGCTACCGACTCCGCCACTCTCACCCCACCTCTAAATTTTTCATTCTTTCCCGACTCCATCAAAAAACTGCCGTTTTTTCACACACTGACAATTCTACAATACCCAGAATTACTACATCAAAAAAGTCGCCAGACGCTTCCACATGTTAACGATAAATCATATAACTATTTTTAAAAGACTCCTAAATATACAACAAAATTAATAAATCACTATAATACATTAATAATTACCATACTACACGTAACTACTAAAAAAACATTCAATTCACCCCCAAACTATTCTAACAAAATACATGTGTTCTTTACTATCGCCATTTTCAATCCCACACGCAAAAACTTGCATACTCCCCCACTACATGGGCCCCTAAATATCTTTAATAACTAATTACAAACCATATCCAAACCAATTTTAAAAAAAAAGCTAGAACATATTAATTATTCCTATCCTACCTATCACTGAACCCCCCACATATATTAAATATATAATACACACGAACTTACCTCTTACCATATAGGTATGTTATCCAAAGAAGTCATCAAGCGAAAATGGCGAAAAAAACCAAACGTAACTTCACACTCTCGTCAAATCACACACATAACACGTGATTCTATATTACCTACCCAAAAGAATCAAAGAGCCATAGGCCACCAATAACCAACAGTTACGTTTTTACGTCATACTTTACAAATCAACATCACACTTTACACTTCGACGTCACACGCCACTTGAGCAATGCCATCTATCGGCTGAGGACCGTAATCACTACACGGGCCATCAACTGAAATATAAAAAAATATATATAAACTAAAACTAATTTAAAATAAAAATTAAAGGAAGTAATTTTACTGGTGTTCATGATTTTTCAAAAAAGGTATTTTTATTATAAACCTGAAACAGGATTTTTTGGGGGGTTTTCCATATTGGGTTTTTGCATTGCAGCAAAATAAAATATATTGCAATAATTCTGGTAAAGCTAGTACGAAGAAAAAATAATATTGATTTCCATTAACTTTACTAAATATAATATTTCATCTTTGAAATTGCTTAATATTTAACTACTCTCAATCCGATTTCATTTTGCTAGCTAAACCTATTTTGCCAGGGATGTAAAAAAAAAAAAAATAAATACCCCCTCAAGCAGCTGCTTGCCACAGAGGTCTGACAGGAGCCTGTCAGTTTATATGCCACAGTAGAAGATCTGAGAGGATGGCAGGACCTCAGCAGAAAAACGACACACACATCCATGCCTAATCCGGGGCTCGAACCCAGGTCCCTTAGATCAGTAGCCAAGCGTGCTAACCACTCGGCCACGGGACAAAGGGAAAAAAAATACAATTCAACAAGATGAATGGCACAGGCACCATGCCCCTATCGGTTTCGGAGGAGGCTTCACTGCGATGCACCAATTTGCCATGTTTAGAGGGCGCTCCAGTCGTACAGTTTACATTACGCCTATGGAAGCTAGCTCTCTTCTCAAGAAGAAGAAGAGCGCCCTCTAGTCAGTGATGGGGGATTAATGTTATATTCGTCATGTTTTTTCTTACTCTTATTCTTACACAATGGAAGTAAATTTTCTTCTTATTCTCGAATCCCTTTATTGTAGTGTAAAAGAGTGCTTCTCATAGAGGTGGTGAACGATCTGCTAGGGAAGAAAGAAATATCTTCCGAAGCATATTGATAACGCCTTAGTAGCACATTTCCTACGTTTCGACACTTGGGAGCTGCATGCTGAAGAAGGATTGGAGATGAGTTTAGGAAAGGTAGCGTCACTTGCTTCCTTTTGGATCAAAGTGAAATCAAAATATTCTGAACCTACTAAAAATGCTCTGAAAACTTTTCTCCTTATCTTTCGCCATACTTCGCTGAGAGTGATTTCCCGAAGAACAGCGCGGACGCCGTTATCCACATTTACAAGCTATCGTCAGATGAAAAATTTTTGTTAAAAAGGATAGCGCATTAAAAAGCCTGATTTTAAAGCGGATACTGAATAAAATATCGAATTTAATAAGATATGCAGGAGTATGAGTCAACGTTGCATCTTATTGATGGCTGAAATCAGTAAACAAATGCTTGAGAAAATAAAACAAAAGAACCTGATTTCAAAATTTAATGTTGGTATTCATTTTAAAAAGTAAAAAAAAAATGCATTGGAATAAAGCCACATTTATTTTACAACATTTTTATATTCATTATACCGCGAGAAAGAAACCATCTTTTTTTTCTGCCAAAAAGGAATATTAATTCACAAAAATTATTCACTTGTTACATAGAAATTTGGAAATAAATATGTGAAAATCTCAGTGAAAATCACGAAATTTGCCAAGTGATGTGTAAAAAGGACAGTTACTTGGTTGGTTATTTTACCTCTCAGAGGCACTTTTTTTAACACAATGGGCTAAGTGAACAGGTTACAAGGACTCCGAAGTCTCAGAGAAGATTGGGGGAGGGGACCCACTGGAACAGATGTTGGGAGACATATGGTAGCATCCCGTCAAAGGTATCCAGAATATTCTTTAATGTGCACACGGTATGGCTCTCCCGCACACGAGTCCACGGATTAACACCCCATCGGACGGACGGCTCTCCAAGCCCATCGGTGTCATCTACTGACCGTGGGCAGGGTGAGGGGAGTTTTGTGGAGATAAATCTCAACGCTGAGTCAGTTGGGACCCGAACCTGGGAACTACAGATTACGAGCGTGGCGTGCTACCGACTGGGTTGCTTAGTAATAAGTAAGTGCCTTCCCATAATCGTCAAAGGTATCCAGAATATTCTTTAATGTGCACACGGTATGGCTCTCCCGCACACGAGTCCACGGATTAACACCCCATCGGACGGACGGCTCTCTTTCCAAGCCCATCGGTGTCATCTACTGACCGTGGGCAGGGTGAGGGGAGTTTTGTGGAGATAAATCTCAACGCTGAGTCAGTTGGGACCCGAACCTGGGAACTACAGATTACGAGCGTGGCGTGCTACCGACTGGGTTGCTTAGTAATAAGTAAGTGCCTTCCCATAATCGATGATAATTGCATTTAAAAGAGCAAAATTAGCTTTAAGTAAATTTTTCTCTATTATTAAGTATGGCATATTCTTAAGAAATTTCAAATGTTGCAGCATATTTTTTCAATTGAAAATGAGTCGAAAGTTATTAAAATATGTTGCGGATGCGGTGGGGTTAGGACATTTCCTATCCATGCAGGATTCAAGGCTTTAGACAAAACACAGGGAGTATTAATATTATTTCTCTATAATATTAATACTCCCTGTGTTTTGAGAGAGTATTAATATTATTTCTCCATTGTCCGAGGCAGTGAGTTTTTTTTAAAAACTTTCAAAATGGAAACAAATCGTTAAATTATTATTATATCATTCATATCCTATTGATTTCAAAATGAAAGGTCTTAATTATTATTTTTTGGTTGGGTTGTTTTAAATGTCAGCATGATTTTTTTTACATTCACTGGCCAAATGAAGTCATTAGGACTTAATGGATCTTATCTCTGAGTGGCACTTTTTTTGCTCACAATGGTCCAAATAGTCAGGCCGCAAGGGCTCCGAGGGTTCAGAGCAGGTTTGGAGGGAGGGGAATCATTGCACAGTTGTTACGAGACAGATGATCGTTTCTCGTAAAGTTCACCTAACGTGCTCTTTAACGTACACAGGTTATGGCTCTCAGGTTCAATTGGCTACGGCTTAACATACCATCCGACGGACAGTTGCCTTTCCAAACCAAGTTTCCAATTTGGGAACTGCAGATTACGATCCAGATGCGATATCCACCATCAACACCAACTCCGAGGGGCACTATTTTTTTTGGCTTACAACTGAAATTCTAGGTCCCAAAAAACCAATTTTTTATAATTGAAGAGTGCAAAAGTAGGCCCATGACGCTGTTTCATCATCATCATCATCCCCAAGCAGCCATGGGCTACGGAGGTCCAACCAGACAGCGCAGTTTAATTCTCCAAGCATATCTGTTCTGAGCTACATCTGCTGCATCCGGCCACTGCACACCAATTCTAACAAGGTCCTGTTTGGCATTGTCTGCCCACCGCATCCTAGGTCTCCCCCTCCTTCTGAGGCCTCTAGGCACACTGTTCATAACCCTATTCGCCAATCTATAATTATCCATACGGGCAACATGACCAAACCAGCGGAGTCTCTCTCTGCACAATATGCTGCTTAAAGGAGGTTGGAGACTCCTTTGCCTAACCTCATCATTAGTTACAAAGTTAAACCACCTAATACCCAAGATACTGCGTAAGCATCTAGAATCAAAAGCATCTAGTTTCCTGCTATCTTGTTTACGCAGCGTCCAAGTTTCACTACCATAAATAACCCTAGAAAGAACCAAACTATTATACATTTTAATTTTAGTCTTTTGGTCTATACGCCTATTTCTCCACAATCTCCATAGATTCTTAAAAGTCCCGGCAGCAATCCCTATTCGTCTGTTAATCTCATGCCGCACATCACCAGTATCTGTTACATAGCTCCCAAGATAATTAAACTGTGACACCTGCTCAAGACTGCAACCATTCAGATTAACTGAATCACAACCTGCCTGACCAATTTTCATCACTTTAGTTTTCTCTCTGTTTATAACCAAACCTACTCTACTACCAGTCTCATCAACAGCTCGAATGAAAGAGTTCATCTCATCAACATCATTTGCCAAAAGGGCTAAATCATCAGCATAATCTAAGTCAGAAATTTTCGCATCTCCAGCCCATTTAAGGCCAAAATCTTTCCCCTGAAATGAATTTCGCATAACATAATCAACAACCAAACTAAAGAGAAAAGGAGATAAAATGCACCCTTGTCGAACACCAGAAGTAATGCTAAACCAATTGCTACAAGTCTTACCAACTCTCACACACGACTCAGTGTTATTATAGAGAGCTTTCATAATGTTAACTAACTTGTCAGGTATACCACATGATCTCACAATCAACCACAAATTATGACGATCAACAGAGTCGAAAGCCTTTTTGAAATCAACAAAGCTAGCAACCAAAGGTTTCTGAAACTCTAAACATTTCTCAAGAATCTGCCTAAGTGAAAATATCTGATCCACACATCCCCTACCACTTCTGAATCCACATTGCTCATCACGCAATTGAGTGTCAACCAAATTCTTAATTCTATTAAGTATAATCATGGAAAGAACTTTACCTGGAACAGAGAGTAGGTTAATACCCCTATAGTTATCACAAGAACTGCGATCACCTTTTTTGAAAATAGGGATAACAATAGCTCTGGTAAGATCTTTAGGAACCGTGCCTTTATCGTAAAAGTTATTCAAAATTTCAGTCATCCAAGTGGTAAACGAAACATTCCCAGCTCTGAGCATTTCTGTAGTAATTTCATCTACCCCTGGGGATTTATGCCGTTTAAGTTTAGAAATAGCCAAAATAACTTCAGATTGTGTTATAGGGCCAACATTAAAGCCACCAATGCATCTATCATCATTGCAAACAATGGGAGTAGAACTAACTACATTGTTTAGAACATCACTGAAATGCTCAGCCCACCTAGCCATGACAGAATCCTCACCTTCTATAACCGTACCTTGTTTATCCTGCAATCCTTGTATGCCTGTCCGTTTTCTACCACATAAAACATTAACTATCTGGTACAGCTCTCTGCTGTTGTGCTGTCTAACTGCTTCCTCGGCTTTGTCAGCCAAACTATCAAGCCAAAGATTCTTATCATTAGCTGAATGATCCTTTACACGTTTATTAAGTTCTCTGCAATGCCTTCTATTAGAACTAGTAGGGTACTCATTAAAGATATTCCTGCAGTTCCTTCTTTCTGAAATAAGCTCAAGTGCCTTATCACTTAAATAATTCTGTCTCCTCTGCTCCTTTTTCCCTAAAAGAGTACTGTTAGTTTCCAAAAAAGCCTGTTTAAAATGATCCCATTCTTCCTCAACTTCAGTAGTAAGCATACCATGACTGTCATAATGACTAAGTAATCTATCATGGTAAGCTTTGGCTATAACTGGGTCTTTCAGAGCTTCAGTATTAAAGGTAAATTTTTTTAACCCTAGCACAACACTTTTTAAGTTTAAGTTGCAACACACTTTTAACAAGGTAATGGTCAGATCCAATTTCAGCTCCCCTATATGCCCTGGTATTTCTAACAGAACTAGCCCATTTGCTGTTAATTAATATATAATCAATCATTTTCCTATGCAGCCCATCAAGTGAAACCCATGTGTATTTATGTATGTCGCGGTGTTTGTAATATGTGTTAGTTATTCTGAAACCATTGAGTTTACTTACCTGTAGGAGACTTTGCCCATTGCCATTGCAGCTACCAATACCAAAAGAGCCTAATACTCCTCCCCAAAGGTCAGAGTCGGTACCAACTTTGGCATTGAAGTCACCAAGAACAAGGGTAATATCTCCTTTCTTGACAGAAGTTTCCGTAAAACCTGAAGTTGTCCGTAAAACCTATCCTTCTCATCCTCATCAGCATCCTCAGTGGGGTCATAACAGCAGATAACATTCAGGTCTTTAACGCTTGTCTGAAATTTTGCTGTAAGAAACCTTTCATTAATGCACTCATATCCTACAAGAGCATCACTAGCATGTCTGCTGAGCAGCAGACCCACGCCTTAGTGATGCTTTCCATCCTCCCTTCCTATAAAGAGAAATTTAAAGTTATTTTTAAGTATCTCACCTTTACCTGTCATCTGGTCTCTTGCAAGCCTAGAATATCTAGGTTATAGCGCTGGAATTCCTGCATGAGGACATCAAGAGAATAATCTCTATGTAATGTCCTCACGTTCCATGTTCCTGCAGAGAGAAAATGATTAGTAGGTTTTTTAAAGAAATTAGGTTTATTGAGATTGGTAGGGCCAACAATATCAAACAGCCCCCTGATCGCAGGCATGGGGCAAAGACCTGTTCCTCCTCCGCTAAAGGCTGAAGTCACCGATGCTGGTAGGAACTTCAGGCACCACCTTTTCAAGTGGACTTTTTCAAGAGCCATATGGCCTGCCTGAGGCACATTACTCCAGTTTAGGCTTGACGATGCCCAACTAGCTAAGTAAGGTTCAGGTACCTGCGATGGCCTCTGATTAGGATTATCCACCAGCTGATATAAAGTATCCCATGCCTCTCTTCACTTAGAGCTGGCAACCCAGAAGCAAAGAGAAAACACAGCAGCAGACTCTCCCTCAACAGAGGCCACCTGTGAAGTTGACCACTCCTCAGCAGGGTTGAAAAAAAAAAAAGAAAAAGTGGCCATAGATGACCAGATCAGTAGGCCATACTGAACTGGCAGCCCTCCCCTTCCGTTCCCTTTCCAAAGAGAATATCTCTTTTGAAAGGTACTAACGGCCTGCACCACGAGAAGGCGGGGTCGGACATTAGGTGCTAGACCTGGCCGGTTCTGTGCATCATCACTAGGGATTGGTACACAGCTCTCCTTCCAGTTTACACCTAGCTACCATTTACGCTCTTTAGGGGACATTAAAACGGATTTTTCTTTTTGGTTCAATTAGGATCACAGGAATTTCTTTCCAAATAAGAAAAAGATCGCAGAAATTCGCTAGATTTTGCCTTATTTTCAGCGATCATTCTCGATCGGAATACTTTAATGGGATATGTTTTTTACCTATATATTTTCTTATAGACATCTATTCCGTGAATTTCAGTTGACAATTAAAAATTAGCTGATTGTGAGTTAGTGCGTGACAAAGGATGACGCTAATTACGACCCTCATGCAGAAGTTGTAAAACTCTGAAAATCTGCACTTAGGGGTAATTCGGATCGTAGTTCTCGGGAGAAAAAATCCGAAATTCGATCTTCGACCTGTCCTTCAAGGTCAGAGAGAGGTGAAACAGAGATCAAAGCTTGACGTAAAAGTGCTAGAAATGTGAATATTGGTATATATAGAAGTACTTCGGATCACAGATCTCAGAAGCTTTAAAAATCTCGGATTCTTTGTGTGTTGGGACTTCGAGATCAAAAATTAAATTTTAATTTACCACTTTTAGAGAGCTAAATTTGATGCCTACGGGCAAGGACGTACCTAGAATTTAGTTCGGGGCGGTCTGAGAATAAGCCTTGAGTAGGGTTTTCCAGTTACTAAATCATTCCACCGAACAGGAAAGATTAAAATGATATTTAATATGAGATTTTATAATTGTTGTTTTAATGTATTTTTAGTGTCAGAATAACATATGGGGCTAAGATAAAGTTGTATAAAACTTCCAACTGTTATTGTTCAATTTCTTTTTAATATTTTTAAACTGAACGAAATAAAGACAATTGTTTTGGAGTTCAAAGCAGATAGACGAGTTCGATATTTAGTAGAACACGACAGGGTTCTCAGCGGGCTTATTTTCATTGAGGGAGGGTGGGTTAATGAAAACCCAGAGATAATGAAAAAGGAAATTCTACACAATTCATTAATAATATTATTTCACAAATATTTTTGCAATTTGTTTTCGTAGTTCGTTTTTCAAACGAACTAATGTCATCATTTTGTTTGTTTTATCTGTCTGTACACTTTCATCTTTTTTGTTTTAACAGATTAATTTAAAATTCCTGTTGAATTGGATGGGTATTGATGACATCCCGTAGGCAGGGACGTACAGTCGCTCAAAAAAGTATTCGAACGCTATGGTTGATTACAGAATTCAGAAAAAATAACTGGCAACAATTTTTTTAGAAATTAGTGGTCTGGCAACCTTCGTGTACGTACACGAAGGTTGCCAGATTTTTAATTTCGAAAAAAATCGTTGCCAGATTTTTTTTAAATTTTGATATCAAACAGAGTGTTCGGATATTTTTTTGAGCGACTGTACCTCTCCTGCCTACGAGGATATTTCTTGTCGTAGATCTTAGAAAGCTTATGAAAAATTAGATCCGACGTCTCCATTTAGAGGTCATATTTCAGTCAAACTGTAATAATAATAACTACACCTAACAGAAATGTGGAACATCATGTACAGGGGTATTCGAGTCCTGCATCTCTGAAGAGTTGCGAAATTCTGGATACACCAATCCGTTGAAGTCGACCAAAGGTCGAATTTCGATCCACGTGGGAGTTTGAAATTCCAAATGATGTCTGCTGGTTTCTACATCTTGGAAACGGCACTGTATTTCTGATCCTTCGAATCCCTCGAGTTTGTCTATGTATCTATCTGCTAGTAAGTGGAGAATTGGTGTGTCGAGTTATTAATGGTCGTAGAACTCAGGACGATTAAGAAATTTCCGTTACGGTTTTGTGTTCAAGGTCACATAAGGGTCGATTGGGTTGTTTTACTATGATCGGAACTTTTGCGCGGCCTATTTAACGGCCTCTAACGATAGAAATTCAAACTATCTGAGAATTTGAAAAAAAAGAATCGTAGTATTTAATTATTAACTATACACTAAAAAAATGAATTTTTTCCATCTGTTAAAACAAAAAATTGCGTCCCCCCACTGAGAAAAAATAAATAAATACCCTCTCAAGCAGCTGCTTGCCACAGAGGTCTGACAGGAGTCTCAGTTTCTATGCTATATTAGAAGGTCTGCGAGGATGGCAGGACCTCAGTAGAAAAAGGACACGAACACCCATGCCTTATCCAGGGCTCAAACCAAGGTCCCTTAGATCAGTTGCCAAAAGCGCAAACCACTCGGCCACGGGACGACTCCGGAGATATATGAAAATAAAAATAAAATCAATTACCTTTCAAGCAGCTGCTTGCCGTAGAAGGATCTGATATAATGTTGTCAGTGTTTTTGTCCCCCATAACCTAAACATTCCACAACTAAAATTTCAAATTTCTGGTGTAATTGGATCGTTTGCAATATTTGTTGAAATTTTGCGCTTTCGAAAACTTTCCACAGTTCGCGGGCACTATTTAACACCTTTGGAAGATTCTGAAAGGCGAATCGTATGATTTACCTATCCAATTCAAAAATAATTTTAAATTTATCTCTTAAAACAAAAAAGTTGAATGTCTACAGACGGAGAAAACAAACAACAAAACGATGACATGAGCTCTTTTTTTAAAAGAACTACAAAAAAAATTGTGAAATATATTTTTTAAATAATATTTTTACTGAATTGTAGAATTTCTATTTCATTATCTCAGTTTTTATTAACCCACCCTCCCCCAACAAAAATAAGTTCCCATTCTTATTGCAATAGTCTAGTCCCAATTTTCTCCTTATTTCTATTATAGATATATTAAAGTAGTAAAATAATATTATATAAAAATATATAAAAATATATTTTATTACATATATATATATTATTTTGGCAGGGCAGTGTATATCATAGAATTTCCAGGTTATGTCAATGGGAATCTAACTGCGAAGTTCTGTAACTTCTAAAATGTGTATTTAATGGAAAAAATGTGACTGAGAATAAAATAAAGAACATGATCAAATCTGCATATTTAAGAGCCTGGCAAACTACTGGCTGAGCCATCTCCTGCTCCGAAAGAAATGGGCATATTCTGTGAACAGGACACCTACAATGAATGGCCGAACGTTGTACAGTTCCTACGAGGAACATGGAAGCTTCCCTTTAAAGCTACCAAGAATATTCTTTAAGGTATCGCTCTCCTGCCTTTCAAACCCATTCATATCTTCTTTCTCACCAACAGAACGATTGGGGTTCAGCGGGATGGCTTTGCAGTGTTTTCGTTTTTGGGGATAAGTTTCTTCGCTAACGTAATTGGGACTGGAACCTGGGATGTGCAGATTACGAGTCTGGCACGCTGCCCACTGAACCAACTCTCGTCTCTCATTCAAATGAGCTATTTATTTCATTCCATATTCTTTTAAAAAATACAAATGATGGAGATAGGAGCTCTATTAAGCCATTCCAGGCTTCTCTTACAACATCAAATATCGCCTCCTCTATAACACTGCCTGTCCATTTGCTCTCAAAATATGTTTTACCTTCCGCTTAGTTTAAGCATTGGGCACTAGATGGCAGCCTCTGCCTGGAAATCATTTCAATATGGGAAACACTGATACTGGGTAATTTTCTACATATTCAGCTAATAATATTACAGTTATTCAACCAGTATAGAAATAAATGTGCGTGGCATTGCTCCTGTTACTGTTTAAACATAGGAAAAACATATTTGTTGGAAAAACATAATGGTTCATATCCATTAGCCTAATTGCTAATGGATAGTTTCAGATGCTTGAGTCCTATAGACTGATAGGAGACTTTGGAATTCGAATCGTCATTTCGAACATGGAAATCTCTCCAATTTGATCGTCATAAGCGAAGTTATTCATCACACGTGGTGATTGTTTAAACGACTTCTTTTTTTCTAGTGATGTAATGAACCTTGCTAATCATTTGGGAAAAACTTTCTCTAATCAGTATGCAGTTTCTTTGCAGTGTTTTCGTACAATCAATTCAAAGTGACGTAAACATGTTATTATAACGTCTGATAAGCTTGCTAGGTGGCAGGATTTAGATGTAAATGATTGTGTTTCAAAATTATAACCAACTAATTTTTTTTTCGTTTTTCTCTTCGTGATCATTCCTCAATATAGAAATGATAGTTTAATTATTGAAAGTAATCTTTATAGACATTCGAAGGGAATGTAAATGTTGTCTGTGAAATATTTGTAATAAAAGTTTTTTTGAACCTTTATGTCTTAGAAGTTTTGATCTCAAATGCTATAGATTAGGTTGGGTTGTTTTACCTCTGAGCGGCAGTTTTTTGCACACCATGGGCTAAATGGTCAGGTCACATGGACCCCGAAGGATCAGAGAAGGTTGGGGGAGGGTATCCACTGGAAAAGCAGTTGGGAGACATATGGTAGCGTCCCGTCAAGGCCATCCAGCGTGTTCTTTAACGTGCACAGGGTATGGCTCTCCCGCACACGGGACCACGGCTTAACGTCCCATCCGACGGACGGCGGCCTTTCCAAGCCCATCGGTGTCCCCTACTGACCGTGAGCAGGGCGGGGAATTTTGCGGAGTTAAATCTCAACGCTGACCCAGCTGGGACTCGAACCTGGGAAGTACAGATTACGAGTCTGGCGGGCTACCGACTGAGCCACCCCCGCCCCACTATAGATTAGGGGTTACTACACCATTCGGCATCACACTCTCCTTTGGGGTTTTGAAAAACCTTTCCTCCCCCCTCAATTTTTTCATCAATACCTTGTTAAGGAATTCAGAATTAGAAATAAAATATCCACATTCTTCTGCACTGCAGTTTCATAATCTCTGCTATAGAAAAACTGTATCCCAACTAATGTGAAAAATCGTAACTCAATGTAGGGGGGTTTCTTATACATGGAGAGTATTATAGATATTAACAAATTACTCAATTCCTCGAAACTCAAATCTTCATAACTTGCAACACCGGAAGCCTCAGGCCGACACCCAACGGGTCACGACGTCCTATTGGAGGAGAAGGGCACGCGTTCGTCAAGCAACGGTGCGCGCATAAAGAGACCGCCGATGATGAATAAAAAATTTCTTTTTTTTTATAACTTGAAATAAAAATATCTTTGATGAGGGGGTTCCTTATACACTTTAAAATACGGTAATTTGATAAATATTACTAAAAACTTAAATTTATATGACAGATAAGCAGATCTATAATCAAGCTCAGAGCCTTATTTCAGTCCAGTAGGTTTATATGGTCAGCACCAGAACCCTGTGTGGTTGACCACTCCTCAGCAGGGTAGGAAAAAAAAAGAAAAGTAGGTATAGTTGTCCAGATCAGTAGGCCACACTAATCTGCTGCCTCTCCTTCCGTTCACTTCCACAAGAGATTGTCCCTTTTAAAAGGTACTAACGGTCTGCACCACGAGAAGGCGGGGTTGTCTGTATTTACCTATCACATTATGCATATATTACAAATTATGCTGATGATTTAGCCGTTTTGGAAAAAGATGTTGATGAGATGAACTCTTTCATTAAAGCTGTTGATGAGACTGTTAGTAGAGTAGGTTTGGTTATAAACAGAGAGAAAATTAAAGTGATGAAAATTGGTCAGGCAGGCTGTGATTCAGTTAATCTGAATGGTTGCAGTCTTGAGCAGGTGTCAGAGTTTAATTATTTTGGGAGCTATGTAACAGATACTGGTGATGTGCAGCATGAGATTAACAGACGAATAGGGATTGCTGCCGGGACTTTTAAGAATCTATGGAGAGTGTGGAGAAATAGGCGTATACACCTAAAGACTAAAATTAGGCTGTATAATAGTTTGGTTCTTTCTAGGGTTATTTATGGTAGTGAAACTTGAACACTTTGTAAAGAAGATAATAAGAGACTAGATGGTTTTGATTCTAGATGCTTACGCAGTGTCTTGGGCATTAGGTGGTTCAACTTTGTAACTAATGATGAGGTTAGGCAAAAGAGTCTGCAACCTCCTTTAAGCAGCATATTGTGCAGAGAGAGACTCCGCTGGTTTGGCCATGTTGTCTGTATGGATAATTATAGATTGGCGAATAGGGTTATGAACAGCGTGCCTAAAGGCCTCAGAAAGAGGGAGAGACCTAGGATGCGGTGGGCAGACAATGTCAAACAGGACCTTGTTAGAATTGGTGTGCAGTGGCCGGATGCAGTAGATGTAGCTCAGGACAGATATGCTTGGAGAATTAAACTGCACGGTCTGGTGGGACCTCCGTAGCCCATGGCTGCTTGAGAATGATGATGATGATGATGATGATGATGAAAGCATATCTTTATTTGCATAAAATCCATGATTCGACATAGCCTATAACTTGATGCAACTGAATCAAAGATAATTTAATTTATTATTTATTATTAAAATACACCTATTATCGTATCTACCCTCAACCATTATGTTTTGAAATAATATTTAATTCTACCCGCGGAAAGAAATCTTGATTGCTTTAAAGTTTTTGCAAATATTTATTTAAATAAAAGTTGAGAATACAGTTTTTAATACAACAATAGTGTAGAGTTAGTGGTAGCAGGAGAAGCAATGGAGAGAGTCTGCTGTCGACGATCCCCATAAATCGTATGCTGATTGGCAACTCTCTAATACGTCATTGACCAATAAGTGCTTTACATGATTTGATGATTTACAATGACGTAAATTTAAAAGCATAAAATGTATAGTCATCATCTCTCCATTGATTCCAGTGTTGACAGTCACGTTTTTCTACTGCAACAATGGACGTTTTATTGTGTGCATTTTCATAAAAACTAAGTCACACGATTTTGGCAACAGTATAACGAGAAAAGAATTAAAATTTATACTCCAGGCAAGACTCATAGATAAAGTCTGACAAGTTCTCATCAAAGTCTTCATCAGGCATTGTGTCACGTGACACGAAGGTTGCCAGATCACTAATTTCTAAAAAAATCGTTGCCAGATATTTTTTCCGAATTTTGTAATCAACCGTAGTGTTCGGATACTTTTTTGAGCTACTGTACACGAAATTGTGGATCAAAACGAATGGCACTCGCTCTCGCTTGATTCTAAATTTCTCTTTGAATTTCCAAAGAACATGTCCAAAGTCGATATGGAAAAGCTGCAATAGAAAGGTAAGTATAGTTGGAACACGTGCTATCTCACAAGGAAATCATTATTCAGAACCGAAAATTCATAAATCTTGTCTTTGGGTTACCACCATTTTGCACACAACAGACTAACTGATCAGGTCACAAGGACCCCGAAGACTCAGAGAAAGTTGGGGGAGGGTATCCACTGGAACGGTTCTTTGAGGGGACCCACTGGAACAGCTATTGGGAGACAGAGGGTAGCCTCCCATCAAGGCCATCCAGCATGTTCTTTAACGCGCACTGGGTATGGCTCTCACACACATTGATCCACAGCTTAACATCCCATCCGTATATTGTATAGTTGGAACACGTGCTATCTCGCAAGGAAATCATTATTCAGAACCGAAAATTCATAAATCTTGTCTTTGGGTTACCACCATTTTGCACACAACAGACTAACTGATCAGGTCACAAGGACCCCGAAGACTCAGAGAAAGTTGGGGGAGGGTATCCACTGGAACGGTTCTTTGAGGGGACCCACTGGAACAGCTATTGGGAGACAGAGGGTAGCCTCCCATCAAGGCCATCCAGCGTGTTCTTTAACGCGCACTGGGTATGGCTCTCACACACATTGATCCACAGCTTAACATCCCATCCGATGAACAGCATCCTTCCAAAATCTATTAGACATTTAGATATTAGACATTTATTCCCATTGAACAGATAAATTATATATTTCATATAAAGAATTTTGTATAACATATTGTTTTTAATTATGTATTCAACTTTGGGAACATTGGAGATATCCACAAGAGTTCACGTAACTCGAATGTGGGCTTATACAATTTGGTAAAATATTTTGAAAAAGGCAACAAATTTAATGCAAAATCTGTAGATGTGAGACAATATTCCATTCTATTTCCAAAATAATGAAAGACAGAAATTGAAAAACCTAAAACCTATACGTACCAAAATAATAATTTTTAATTTTTTTAAAGAAGTTTTTCAGTATCATTATATTCAAAAATCCAGATTTTCAGTCTCTTTTTAAAAGAGTAAAAGTTTGTTTCATCTAAGATTTCCAGGTAAATTATTAAATATTTTTGGTGCTAAATATATATAATGTTTTGGACAATGGTTTTTTAGGAAGAGGTAAAGTAAGATTTACATGTTTAACATTTTTTTATTATACTATATATGTCTAATATCACTTTCAATCCAGTGCTTTTTAAGATATATAATAATATTGTATAGGTATAATTTTCTTAAAGTTAATATATGCAATTCGCTATAAAAGTGTTTAACACGACCATATCTTCTTCTCCTTAAAATGCATCTAATTATTATATTTTGAGTTTTAATTAATGGTTTAATATTACTCTGATATACTCCACCCCAAGAAAGTAATCCATATGTTAAATGAGATTTAACCCATGCATTATAAATTAATTTTAAAAGTGTAAAAAATTTACAAATTTTCTGATATAAAATAATTGTGGTACTATTGTATTAATTTTTTTATTAAAGAATCAATGTGTTTATTCCAAGTTAGTTTAATATCAATATGTACTCCTAAATATTTTTAGCACTCAACACTTTCTAGTGGCTTTGCATGAACAAGCATTACCGATGCATGTAAGTGTAGGATAAAATCATTTCGTTTTCAAATTATCTCTTCGATTTTTTCTCAATCGAAAATATATATATTTTGTTTTTTCTACATTTAGAAATAATTTATTTTTCATAAACCAATTTCTGATATTCCATAAATCTTGATTTAATTTTTTCAATCAAAACATTCTCAGTAGTTGCTGTATATATCAAAGCAGTATCATCAGCAAATGCTATTAATTTTCTTTTTAGTTCCAGGTTACGAAAATCATTTACAAAAATGTTAAATCATATCGGACCTAGTACAGACCCTTGCGGAACACAATATTTAATTTTCTTTTCATTACTCTAATAAATCCCTATTTTAACCTTTTTGTGTTCAATTTTTTAAATAAGTCTCAAATCATAATAAAATTGTCCTTCGAACTCCTGCTTTCTCAGGTTTATATATTAATATCTCATGTGAAATTGTATTTCTTTGTGTCTAAAAATATTACTGCTGTTTTTAAATTTTTATTAATTGCACTGTAGATTGAAGATGTTAATTTTAATATAGCATCCTCTGTTCCAGTGTCTTTCCTATTTCCTAAACTCAAACTGATTTTTCTAAAAAAAATTATTTTTGTCTAAAAATTTTAAAAGTCAAATCTTAATCAGCTTTTAAAATACTTTGAAAACACCGACAATAAAGCTATTAGTCTGCATTATTAATATCCAAATGTTTGCCACCTTTGTAAACAGGTAGTAAAATTGAATTTTTAAGAATTGTTGGAAAATATTCAGAATGCAAAAATAAATTATAGAGATGACATAAAATAGCTGAAATATTATTTTTTATTTCTTTAATTATCTCCACAGATATGCAATCTGCTGTCATCGCCTTTCTTATTGGCAAAGAAGAAATTACTTCATTAATTTAATATTCTGTTAAGGAATCTATGAAAATCGAATTCATTGAAACAGATGTCTTATCCTTTTTCTGTTCACTGTATTCTGGAATTTCGGTTACAAAGTTTTCTATTATTTCTGTAAAATAATTATTAAACTTTTCAGCTAAGAAAATCGGATTTTCATTAGAAGAATACAAAGTATTATTTATTTTTATTTCTATTGGAGACATTTGCATATGTTGCTTCCTTCCATAATTCATTTATTATATTCCAGTGCTGTTTACATTGCCATATTTGTCTAATAATCATTTGGTGTAATAATTTGACTTTGTTTCTCCGATTAATTTTAATAGTAAATTTCGATACTTTTTAAAATAAATATTTAAATCAGTATTAAAAGGCTGAATTTCTGCAAATTATTTCTTTTTTTTTATATAGATTGTATAAGTTTATTGGTCATCCAAGGTTTTAATTTATTTTATTTCCGTTTTAATTCTATAGTGTATTTCGATTTTTCAATTAATATTTGTAATTGTAATAAAAATATTTCGAAAGATTTATTGATATCTTTTTCCATTTCAACTTCAGTCCAGTCTTTGTCCTTCAACAATTTCTTCAGGTTTGTAATATTTGTCTTGAGTATTTCTTTTAAATTTTCCATACTTTTTGTTCATTTCAGACTGAATGTTTAAACCTATGAAATAATGATCAGTAATGTGCGGCTTAATGATATAAGTATTTACATTATTTACAGCAATGCTTCTTATAAATACATGATCACAACATGTCTTTGATTCCTCCCTAGTAATCGCGTCATGACACTGCTTAAATCCATTTGACAGAATTACTCGAAAATACTCATGTCTAATACTATCACTACCTCTTAAATCAATATTAATAACTCGTAATAAAATAACATTATTATTATTAACAGTTTCTAATTTATTTTCTAATTGATCAATAAAATTTTAATTAGTGTATAAATGTAATCTATAAAATGGATTAAAATGAAAACTAAATAATTGAGTTTAAATTTAATTTCCAGCATATCAGCACTAACAAAATTTGCATTAATTTCATATACTGTAATATATTCTTTCAGAAAAATAATTAGCCCTCCAGATCTCATTTGATTTTGACATTTATGATATATTTTATAACCAGGTATCGTATATAACTGTAATTCATCATCAGTTAATTAAATTTCTGTTAGGACTATTATTTCAGGGTTAAAATCTACTAGGTTTAAATAGAGCAAAAATGGTCAAAGGTTTTTCTCATACTTCTTATATTGCCCATTATTAATTGTAATCCTGCACCCCAATAATATAATTCTCTTTCATAAACATTTTCTATTTTATGAACTTTATACCTAGAATCTGAAATATCAGTATTGAGATCAAGACGCGTCTGCGTATTTAAACTAAAAATTTGATTAGTAATATTGTTACTCATTAAAGATTACTTAAATATAATAATTTTTAGTATTAACTATTCAATACATTTAAATCATCAATATTTCTAATTCTACATATCCTTGACCTTTCATTTTGGCGAATGTAAAGTTTAGAATCTTTAACCCATACATATCTGTATCCTTTTTCCCTCTGTATTTTCTTCAGTTAACAAATTAACTGTGTGTTATTTGGTGTTAAATGTTCACTAATAAACATTCTGCTGTCTGGTAAGAAATGATGCATTTCTTTGGCATTTAAATTCTTCTTTGCCTTCCAATAATTTATCCAATTTTCTTTAATTTTTCTGAAAGTTAGTTGAACAATAATGGGTTTAATTTTTTGTTTATTCTTAGTTGGCACTCTGTGTATAGCTTGTATATCAAAGTTTTTGTTTGAACTTGTAGTTTCTGAGCAGAAGAGGTTATTATTTCAGATATATTTTCGTTGGGTTTTTCCGATATTCCTACTATTTCTAGGTTTGTATTCCTACTATATTGTTCTAAATTATTTACTTTCCATTTAAGTTCTTTTATTTCAATTTGCATCATTTTGTTTTCAGCTGTAAGCTTTTCATTTTGATGTTGAATTTTCTTCAATTGTTTAGACATTTCAGTCGCAATTTTCAAATAATCATCAAGTTTTTCTGAACACTATAAAGTCCATTTTTTATACTCAGCTAAGTCTCCTAGTAATTCATTTTTAGACTTCTCATCCATCTCTCTCATGTCTTTCCTAAGTGTAGTCATCTGTTCATTAAACATTTCAGTGACATGCTTAATTATTTCAGTGGGCAACACTTTTTCCTCAGAGTTTAGTAATGTCCCGTGGCCGAGTGGTTAGCGCGCATGGCTACTAACTAAGGGACCTGGGTTTGAGCCCCGGATAAGGCATGGACGTTTGTGTTGTTTTTCTGCTGAGGTCCTGCCATCCTCACAGACCCTCTACTATGACATATAAACTGACAGGCTCCTGTCAGACCTCTGTGGCAAGCAGCTGCTTGAGGGGGTATTTATTTTTTATTTTTTATTTTTAGTAATGTATCCACATGAGATTCACTAGCATCATACATTTCAGTCTCACACATTTTACCTTTTTCTACCACATCTGTCTTACATTTATTGCATTTCCATATAGACTTATTTTCAAGATTCATTTTTCTAAAGTTTATTTCTTTCATACCCACGCAATAAAAGTGGTATTGTAATCCGCATTTGCCTGTACATTGTAATGTTTCTGAAGCATCAAGAATTACCTTTTTGCATTGAAAACAAGAGATAACCATCGCTGTTATATTAATAATCTGTATATTGTAAAAAATCAAGAATCAGATGATAGCAGTAACTACTTCTTACAGCTTTAGTGTGAAACAATAGATGATGGTAAACCATTTATTTTATTTATTTATTTCACAAGAGAGTATCTCTTTTGAAAGGTACTGAATATCTGCACCACGAGAAGGCGGGGTCGGACATTAGGTGCTAGACCTGGCCGGTTCTATGCATCATCACAGGGGATTGGTGCATAGCTCTCCTTCCAGTGACTACCTAGCTACCATTTACAGACCAAATTGTTCTGTAAATTAGAATGCAGCCTGTAGTCTAATTTAACGCCAATTGTACGTAAGAGCCAATTATACGATAAAGATTTTTCCTATTTTTTTAGAAAAAAATTTCTGTTTTTATTCTATAAAAGTTCTTCGAAAAGAAAAAATGAAGAAAACGCAGAGGATAAACCCTATGTTTAACCCTAGTCAAGATGTTCATACCAGCAATGAATATTTTGTGTGTGTCTGTGTGTCTTGTTTTTAACCATCATGTAGATCAGTAGTTCTTAACCTTTCATGCTTCACGTACCCACTGGAAATGCGATTGTAACTGGTGTACGGCGTACCTCAAAACATTATACCGCGTACCCCACGTTGAGAACCCCTGATGTAGAGAATGAATGGCCGCTCATTCAATTTGCCTGTGATTATTCTTCAGGTCTTTAATGACGCTGGGATCGGCGAAGCTACGTCCCAAACTCAATGTAACAACAAAAGTATCCTATCTAAAAGAAGACTTTAATCTATGGATTTCTTTCGCTAAAAATTTAAATATTCGGCACTCATTATATCACGATTGGTCAGAAGACATTTTGTGTGAAGTGATTTTCCTGTCTTCCACTCGAATTTTAAATTGAATATGCAAATTATTATATAGTTACACCCAATAGGAAATGAATTATTGGTTGCATTCAAATGAGCTGCTTTTCATTTGTATTTACTTGAAAAATAAAACAAATGCCATACGCCTTGTCAAAACTTCTTTTCTGAAAGTGTGGAGCGCATTTATTTCTACTTCTACATAAATGATCAATAATTTATATTCCTGTGTTCTACCCTATTCACAAATCTTTCAGCCTCTATTTTTATAAGAAGAAAAATTAAAAAGGAGATTTTGATATTAATGTTTTTTTTATTTTAATTTCGCAATTTATTTTTTTAAGAGTAAAACAGTCGATCATAATCAAATCGCATTGGGAAAAAAGGGTTTATTTTTAAGACTGAAATATTTCTTGAAATTCTACATTTCTAAAATCCGAATGTTGTGAATTTTATAAGTTAGAATACAGTCAAAGTTTACAAAACGTTCTGTTCCTTAGAGGTAAATCATATAAGATGTGCAATTGCTAATAATCATATCCCACCTACCTCTCCAGTTACCCACTTTGCTCTCACCTGCTTGATGGCGACCCCTGTTGGAGATCATCTCCACAGGGTCCTGGATACAGAGTGTCTGGGATCTCCAAGGATGTGGGATGACTTTATTTTTCTCTCTTTAAGTGATATGACTGTAATCAGAGCACAGAGAAAACCAAATATTTTTGTTCAAACTAGTGTTCTGTTTCGTCAAACGGAATTAATTGTTTCAAATCAATACCATATTGAAATCATCTATTGAGTAACAATCGCGATATGACGTCAATTGCAAATGACTCGTAATAGCCCCCTCGGTGTGAGCGCCTGTACGTGGTGAGGGGGACCACCCTGTGAAGGTTCCCGCTGGCTCGGTTACCTTCGCAGGGTCCTAAACGCTCGCCCGCGTGTTTGCCGTGCGCGGAGACCCGTGTCCCGGGAAAGGAGGATCCTGGTAGTTGCTCGGGGGTCCCCGTCTTCTCTCCTCAGCTCATGACTGGCGTGGTCCCCATTGGCCGTCTTGCCATTGGGGAGCCTGTCCGTCGCGGGGCTGGGCAGCGGATTCCGGGGCCTCTGCTATACACTGCTTTGGCCTCTGCTTCCGGTAAACGGGAGCTCCTGGGGTGACCCCCCCAGGAGCAATCGGCTGGTGGGCAGGGCCTGCTAGGGTCAACCGTGCAGAGCGGTGAGTAACCTTGCCCACGGTCCGGGTACAGGTTTACAAGTTTCCTCACAACTTCTTTTCCTTTTGTAGTTATCCTTTCTTTGTGAGGCCAGTTTGGCCATTCACAATTTTGTTATTTTACGCTTTGTTTCATTTGTGTAGAACGTTTTTGTTCTGCACATTTCTCTTTTTATTTTCCTTCTATTTATTTGTGAGGGCTTGGCTCACTGTCTGTGTGGGTATAGTGCCTGCGTAGCCCTGGCGCCCGACTGGGCGTCCCCTTGTTGGGCTCCGTGGAGGGTGGGGACAGCGGGCACTGAACCACACAAAACCAAACATGCGAGTGAATGATGAAAATGCGATCACCGCCAACAAGAGGGCTCGACATGAACCCCCGTCTTCGTCCTTGTCTCCGTTATCTCTGCCATCGTCTTCTGTGTCTGTGTCTTCGTTCCCAAAGTTCTTGATCATCCACTCCACGGGTGATCAGGTGCTTGGGGACATGTCCCCTTTTTTCGTTAACAAAGGTTTAAAAGGTCTTGCGGGAGAGCCGAAATCTGTCAAGCGCTTACGATCTGGCGACTTGCAGGTTGAGACCGCTTGTTCAAAACACTCCGAACTGCTCCTGAAAGTAAAAGATATTGGTGGGGTGGCTGTCGAAGTCACTCCCCATAAAACTTTGAATTCCTCTCGGGGTGTGATCACCGAGTGGGGCCTCCTCAAAGTCACTGAGGAGGAAATCCTCTCGGAGCTCGCATCTCAAGGAGTAACAGCGGTCCACCGGGTTTCGACACGCCGTGATGGGAAATTGACACCCACCAGGGTGTTGATCGTGACATTCAACACGCCACGCCTGCCTTCTTCCATCAAGGCAGGTTACTTACATTGTGAGGTACGGCCGTATATACCGAACCCTCTGCGCTGTTTTCAGCGTCAGATATACGGTCATGCCCGCACAGCATGCAGGGGCAAGCCCACCTGTGCTCGCTGTGGCAGTAAGGATCATCTCGATCCTGACTGCACAGCTGAAAAGGCATGCTGTGTGAACTGCAGTGGCGAACATCCGGCGTACTCTCGCGACTGTCGGAAGTGGAAAGAGGAAAAGGAGGTACAACGCCTCAAAGTCATAAATAACATCTCTTATGCTGAGGCGAGAAAGCTTGCTGCACCGCCTGCCCCGCCTGGCAAGGTTTCCTATGTCAGTGCAGTCATTGGAAAGCCCATCGTTCCAATGACTTCGGTTGCGGTGCAGACTGACATCAGTGTACCACCTACTGAGTCTTTCTCGCCAGCTGCGAAATACCTCCTGACGCAGGCGAGACCGAGGGTGGTGTCGACTTCGACATCAACCCCGGTTTCCATTCCTGCAGTTCAGCCTTCCACCTCCACCGGAAGGCCTCCTCCTTCCCGTCCTCAGACAGCAAGACCTTCAAAACCGAAGGGGCCCCCACCGGGGCCAAAAAAGAAAATTACAGCGCCACAAAGGGCGGTCACCGATCCATGCCCCTCGGACGATTCCGAGGACATGGATACCGACCGCCCCCTATTCACTAAACCGTCCTCCGCGGCGGTTAAGTTGAATAGGAATTCGTCGTCCGCCCACTCTTCTAAGTCCTGAGATGGCCACACTCCTACAATGGAATTGTCGTGGATTCCAGAGGAATCTTGACGACATCAAGGCCCTCCTTCAGGCACACCAGCCCATCTGTGTGTGCCTGCAGGAGACATACTTGCAGCCAGTCACAGATCCCACGATCCGGCACTTTTCACTGGTTCGCCGGGACCGGGATGGAGATGGTCCAGCTCGCGGGGGTGTCGCCATCCTCGTGAGCAACCATTCTCCATTCCAGGTCGTAAACATCATCACCAACTTAGAGGCGGTAGCCATCCGTCTCTTCGTGGGGTTCTCACTGACTGTCTGCTCTGTATATCTTCCACCTGGGAGCATCGTCTTCCAGGAAGACCTTGATGATCTCGTCTCGCAGCTGCCGTCCCCCTTCCTCATTATGGGGGACCTCAACGGACACAGTCCACTTTGGGGCAGTGCTGACACCAACGGGAGGGGTGGGGTCCTGGAGCAGTGGCTCCTGGATCCTTCTCTCTCCCTGTTGAACACCGGTGTCAGCACTTACTTTCACTCCCCAACCCGCACTTTCACTGCCATTGATCTCACCATCTGCTCCTCCTCGATCCTTCCACTCTTTACATGGGAGGTCGAGGACAACCCGTACGGGAGCGATCACCTCCCCGTGGTGTGCACCATCTCCCGTGGGGGGCCTTGCAGCCCTTCACGCGTCTCACGGTGGAGACTGGATCGGGCTGACTGGGGTGGTTTTGAGCTGCTCTCTGAGCTCGACGACCACTCCGTCAGCCAGGAGCCAATCAATGTGGCAGTTGCGGAGATAACGGACTGTATCGTAGATGCAGCTGCATCAACAATTCCTCAAACTTCTACACGGTTTCCTCGCTTTCCGAAACCGTGGTGGAATCCAGATTGCACCGCAGCTCGTAAGGCTCAGAACAAGGCTTGGGGGGTGTTTCGGAGATATCCGACAACCCCCAACCTCAAGAACTTCAAACGCGCCAGGGCGAAAGCTCGTTTCGTCCGACGCCAGAGCCAGAAGGAATCTTGGATCAAGTATACGTCATCCATAACCTGCACGACTAGTTCCAAGGTCGTGTGGGATAAAGTCCGGAAGATGAGTGGGAACTACACGTCCCACTCGTTATCGATCCTGGAGCACAATGGACAGGCAATTGCTGATCCCAAAGCAATTGCCGACACTCTGGGGGAGTCGTTCTCCTCCATCTCTTCTTCTTCTTCTTACTCCCCCGAGTTTCTGGCCCAGAAGGGCAGGGCGGAACGCTCTCCGCTGTCTTTCCACTCGAATGGCCTGGAGCCTTACAACAGGCCATTCACAGCGGAGGAGCTTCGCCTTGCTCTGCACTCTTCTCGTGCCTCTGCTGTTGGGCCGGACAATGTCCATTATGCCATGCTCCAACATCTTTCACCATCGAGTAAGGATCGGCTGCTCCATCTCTTCAATCGCATTTTTCTCGAGGAGCAGTTTCCGGACTCCTGGCGGGAGGCCATCGTCTTGGCCTTCCCCAAGCCAGGCAAAGATCCCAAGATTCCTTCCAATTATCGTCCAATCGCATTGACGAGCTGCGTGTGCAAGGTGTTGGAAAGAATGGTAAATGCCAGACTCGTCTGGTATTTAGAACATCACGGCCTTCTTTCCAACACCCAGTGTGGCTTTCGCAGGCAACGGTCAACTCTTGACCATCTGATACGCCTCGAATCGGCTATCAGAAATTCTTTTTTAAGAAGAGAGCACCTGGTGTCAATTTTCTTCGACATCGAAAAAGCGTACGACACGGCTTGGAGATTCGGCATTCTTCGTGACCTCCACAGTTTCGGCTTAAGAGGTCACATGCCGATCTTCATCTCCAACTTCTTATCGACACGCTCTTTTCGTGTCCGTGTCGGTAACACTCTGTCGCAGCCGTACCCCCAAGAACAGGGGGTGCCACAAGGCTGCGTTCTGAGTGTTACGCTTTTCGCTGTCAAGATTAATTCTATAACTAGACAACTTCCTCCATCAGTAGGCAATGCCCTCTATGTTGATGACTTTAGCATCTTTTGCTCATCTTCCAGCATGAGGGTCATTGAAAGACAACTGCAAATTGCCCTGAACAATCTTTCGGTTTGGGCGACGGCAAACGGGTTTCGGTTCTCCCCACAGAAGACCGCTTGTGTGCACTTTTGCCACAAGCGTAATCTTCATCTGGATCCCGAGCTGCGGCTCGGGGGTAACATCATTCCAGTTGTGGCGGAGACCAAGTTTCTCGGTCTCATATTCGATCGGAAATTGACCTTTTTCCCACACATACGTCATCTCAGGTCCAAGTGCACGCGGGCATTGAACATCGTCAAGGTCCTCTCCTCCCTCTCTTGGGGGGCGGACCGATGTTCTTTGCTCCGCCTGTACCGTGCACTTGTCCGATCGAAACTGGACTATGGATCCCAGGTGTACGACTCGGCCCGGGATTCGGTGGTGAAGGTGCTGGACCCCCTCCATCATCAGGCCCTCCGTGTTTGCACGGGAGCCTTCCGCACCTCACCGGTCCAGAGTCTTTACGTTGAGACCGACGAACCATCTTTATCTGTTCGCCGTCAGCAGTTGTCCCTACAATATGCTTCTAAATTGCGATCCCTGCCTGGCCATCCCACTTGGGACTGCGTTTTCAGTCCGAAGTGGGAAATTCTTTACACTAATCGGCCGACTGCCATTCGTCCTTTTGGTTTGCGTGTCCGAGGCTTCCTCAGAGACATCAACACCAGTCTCGATAGCGTTGCACAGTCGACAGCTGAGCCACTTCCACCATGGCTCGCTGTTTCCCCTTCCTGTGATTTTTCCTTGTGCAGGACGGGGAAGGCCTTTACACCCGACTGTGTGTACCAGCAACTCTTTGCCAGCCATCGTGCTGAGCACCCGGACTTCTTGCCTGTCTTTACAGATGGCTCGAAGTCCGGCACTTCGGTGGAATCGGCCATGGTCTGCTGTGATGTAATCATTGCAGACCAGATCCCACTGCAGTGTTCCATCTTCACTGCAGAGTTGCACGCTATCAGCCTCGCCTTGGACCACGTGGCGACTAAGCATCATCGTCGGTGTGTGCTTTACACCGACTCGCTTAGCTCGCTACAGGCTTTGATCTCGGTGAGGCATCGGCCTCACCCTGTTCTTACTAAGATCCGCCAGCAACTACATCGTCTGGCAGCCACCACCACCATCCATTTCTGTTGGGTGCCCGGTCACGTCGGGATTAGGGGCAACGACTTGGCAGATGCTGCTGCCAAGTCAGTCACGCCCCTGTCCGACTCTCCGTTGCCGGTTCCCTATCTGGATTTCCGGCAGCGTTTTACCACCGAGCTCCGGGCACAGTGGCAGAGATCTTGGTCAGAACAGCTTACAAACAAGCTCTTTGAGATCAAACCTATCGTCAAACCATGGCAGTCTTGTTACCGCAGGAATCGCAAGGAGGAAGTTGTACTTGCTCGGCTCCGCTTGGGTCATTCGTTTATTACTCATTCGTTTCTTTTACGGGCGGACGACGAACCCAAGTGCGAGTTTTGTGACACCATTTTAACAATTAAACACATTTTAATTGATTGCTGTTGTTTTACCTTTGAAAGACGTATGTTTTTTAACTTTCATGATTTTACGTCCGAGCCCCTTACACTCGGACATCTTTTATCCGACCATTGTACTTTTACCTCTCTCTTTCAATTTTTACGATTTACTGGATATTTTAATCGCATATAGTTTTTACTCTTCAGCTTTTTACATCTATGATTATACTACCTTATACATTGTTTGTGTATCCCAGGTCATTTACACCTGGTATTCTATTGTTTTCTGTTGTATTTTTACACTTGTTCTTTGTTGTTTTACCTTTTTACAATTTTGCTAATTTCTTTTAAATGTGGTTGCGGGTTTACATGTCTTTTATCTTTTATATTGTCTTTTGTTTGGCGCATTATGGCCTAGTCGCCGATGCGCCATAAAACCCAAAACAACCAAAACAACCAACCGACTCGTAATAGTTGTTTAAAAAAAAATCTTCGTTGCTCTGTATCTGACATCTTAAAAAATGCGAAAGCTTTGAATTAAACCATGAGAAAAGACATAAAAATCGGTCATTATTGAAAATATAAAAACAAACATATTTTAGGTTGTTTTAAAACTAAACGTCTATCTATCGTGTATGTAGGAGAGACTGGATTCTTATACCTCTGAGCTGTACGCTTTTCAACATAATGAGTAAATGTCCAGATGAGAAAGGCCCCAAGGACTCAGGAAAGATTTGGGAAGGGGATCCACTGTACAGCTGTTAGGAGACAGAGGGAAACCCTCTGTGAAAGCCACACAGTCTGTTTTTTAAGGTATACAGGGTATGACTCTCCAATAAGCGAGGCCACGTCTAATGTCCCATCCAACGGACCGCAGCATTCTCAAGCCCTGTGTAGACTGGTACCTAAGTAGACTGGAACATTTATTTTAAAAAAAAGACAGCAAATTTTGTAATTCAATTGGCACTTCGGGAAATGTTTACAATCTTTAACGCGTCTTCCCTTCCACATGTTTAGTCAATAGGAATTAGCCCAATATGTTGTTCTGTATGCTTATTATTCGCACTTGAATTATAACTTTCTGTTACTGCTCCCCTTCCCAACTTACCGTAAAATGTTTCAATGAAGCGCAGTGGCAGAGTGGTTAGCGCGCTTGGCTACTGATCTAAGGGACTTGGGTTCGAGCCTCGGATAAGGTATGAACGTTTGTGTTGTTTTTCTGCTGAGATCCTGCCATCCTCTCAGAACTTCTACTATGGCATATAAACTGATAAGCTCCTGTCAGACCTCTGTGGCAAGCAGCTGCTTGAGGGGGTATTTATTTATTATTTATCTTATAATCACCTACAAGTCTCTTATGGCTAGTTTGCTTTTCTCCTTGGACACAGAAAAACAAAAGGCTCCCAATTTGCCAGACTGTCTTTATGTCTTGCATTATACTGACTTTCAGACCTCTGTCAAGGAATTGTTTGAAGGGTAAAGTTAGATTCATAATTTGGTTGACCTGGAGCCAAATTGTAAATGGAACCCTCTATCATGATAAATTATAGTATAATGAAAATTGTAGTACTTTATGTAAAATCGTCGAGTGAAGTGATTAAAAAATAAAATAACGAGTACCTTAAAATGAGTAATTAAATATTCAAAGCCATGATCCTAGATCCATGATTCCTCCTTTTGTGCTACTCAGTCGAAGGGTAATTTGTTTTAATCTCTCATAACTCGTACTTCTAATATTTAATTTTGAGAACGTAATTTGTCCGTTATATAGACAGATTCCAAACTGTAAACCGTAACTAAGGATTTCCCGAAACTGCAATTCCAATTTTTGTCTCTAATATTTTGTTCTTTAAATAGTTGCTCAGAAATCAGGTGTAAGTACTAACCATATTCTAAAACTAACAGATGAATAGTTAAGTAATATGCCTGGCCATTCCCTTGAGAACCCTGGATTAAATTATTAGAAGAATTTAGGATATCGTTTTATCAGTATTTGCAATCACCAGCCTTGTAAAGAAACAAATTTATAAAACTAATTATGTAGTTAAAACCACAATGGGTGGTCTAGAGATTTTTTGACTGATTGACTGACTAAAACCACAATGCTGTATCAATAGTGGATCATGTCATTTTAGGAAGCACCCATGGTGCATTTACAGAACGAATAATTAGCATACATTAGAGTATGGATGGCAAATATGTTTTAGCTGGCATGTAAAAAAAAGAAGAGGGAAATATGTAAAATGGTTAGAGGAGTGCCGAACTGACATGACGCAACATTCTGTAGAAAAAAATATATAAACAAAGAATTGGGTGGATGCGACAATTGGGAGAACCAGAACTGGATGGGCGACAATTAGGTGGATGCCACAAAAGCCAGCATTTGGTGGAAGACAATTGGAGTGTACGACAATTGAGTGGAAGACATTTGGGGGCGTACAATAACTGGGTGGAAAAGGAAGAAATGATGAGAAACTATTTGTTTATTAACACTAATTCTAAAATATCTGCCTAGAGCAAACAAATTTAAAACTCCTTGGAAATCTCTTGAAAGAAGCTTGATTGGTTCAAGTGCTTGAATCAATCAAGCACTTAATAAAACGGATTTGTTTAGATATCAACGTAGTCAATACTTACATCTGTTCTCTTTAATCCGACATTGAACATAGAGCAATTTTTTAAACACCCTCTTCTTTCTGACCGAAACAATTCTACATTACACGAACGCACTTCAGTATTTGTATGTATTCTCTTTAATCCGTTTTCAAACAAAGTTTGGCTTCTAACCTCTTTAATCCAACTTTGCATTATGGCGGATGTTTTATGAAGTCAGTTCTTCTAAACGTTGCAAACAAAAGATGAACAAAATGCACTATTGGAACTAAAGCTACATAATATAGTCTGCTTTTTCAGTAATACGACCTTCAATTAAATGAAATTTTCAAAAATTCTCTTCTTGTAAAAGAAACAATCGGAAATCAATCGAATCCATCCCAGGAAATCGAAGCAGCCGAAATTGACAATTTTTCTCGCTAAACCGACTTTCGTTAAAACAACCACAGGAAACGAAAATGCATAAGGCTACTAGTATTTTCAATAATCCGTCACTTGATGAAACGAACATTTTCAAGATACTTTACTTCCAAAAGAAACAATCGTAAAAAATATATTAAAGACTATCAAAACAGACGATATTGAGAATTATTCTCTGTAATCTGACTTTCGATAATACGGAGTTTTATATTTTTGTTCTATTCTGTTCGTTCCATGCAAAACAATCTGGAAGAAAAATAACGGACTACAGAAAATAAAAGAATTTAAGACTATTAGTATTCTCATTCAATAAAAGAATAAATTTAAGGTCTTTTTTCTTCTAATAGACACAGTCGGAAATGGAAAAGCATTTACGGTAAACACCTCCCAATCTTTTCCTTTGTTTTTCCTAATCGTGCTTTGCTTAAAACTGATTTTTCTCCTGTTTCTTCTATGTGGAACAATATTTAGACAAAGGAACGCATCAACAGGAACGCAATCTGTATTACAATGCATTCTCACAATTCCTTCATTGAATAAAACGAAACGTTCTTTCCTTTCTGAACTGACCAATCGAATATCAAAGGAGTGCCTTTGGGAAGCTAAAACAGACGATATTTTCACAGTATTTTAGCTAATCCGTGATTCATGATGCATTTCTATCTATTCTCTATAATACGACTTTGATTAAAATGTATTAATTGAATATCGTTAATCGAAGGAACCCAGGAAAGAATACACGTTCAGGGTCAGGATCAACATTGATTCTATCTGGTCTTATACTAATTGAATTTGTTTGGAAATTCCTTTGAATGAGTATAAATAAAAATTAGAGAAAGCAGAATAAAAACGATAATTTTCTTTGAACTGAATTTGACTGAAACGAATTTTATTTTGCACAGCAAATTTTCTGAGTTGGGTTGTTTTACTTCTGAGCGGCACTTTTTTGCCCACAATGGGCTAAATGGCCCAGCTCACAAGGACCCCAAAGGGTCAGAACAGAGAAGGTTGGAGATCCATTGGAACAGCTGTTGGGAGGCAGATGGTAGCCTCCAATTAAGGCTCTCCAGCCTGTTCTTTAACGTGCACAGGATATGACTCTTCCGCATACTGGGTCATGGGTTAACGTCGCATACGACAGATGGCGACCTTTACAAGCCCATCGGTGTCCCCTACTGACCGTGTAGGAAGTTTTGCGGTGATAAATTTCAACGCCGCGCAGCTGGGACTCGAACCTGATAACTACAGATTGCGAGCCTGGTGCGTTACCGACTGAGCCACCCCGCCCAGCAAGTTTTCTCAATAAAAACGAAGAGTGAAATCAAAAGATACATCTACGGGAAATCAAACTGACTAGAACTGTAAATATTCTCACTACTACGACATTTCAATGAAGCGATTTTTTTTAAGTTTTCTTCGGAATGAAACAATTAGAAACGCACAACGAATGAAAGCAGCCGACATTACACATATTTTTCGCTGCTTTGTTTTTAAAAAAAAGCTTTTAATCTATTCTTTCTAATCAGATATAACAGCGGAATCGATATTTTTATGGCAAATTTTCTGAGTGAAACGCTCAGAATTCTAATAAAAGAATTACAAGATATGGATATAGTCGGTGTTTACACTTTTTCACTCTAATAAAATTTTGGTTTAAATGATATTTTTAAATTCTACTCCTTCTAAAGAACCTGAAATAAAAACACATTAAGGAACCTAAATTGCAAAATTAAGTTATTATTTGCAATTTTAATTGTACGGTAACGTTACAAATTTATTTAATTTTACCTGATTTTCCCAATGGTTTTACAATTGTGAGACATTCACTAAATTATACTACAAACTGACACGTAACAACTGCTGCTTTCGCCTGAATGTTGGCCAATTATAGGGTTTGCAGTAACAGCAAAAAAGTTGCTTAGAAAGGTTCAATGAAGGATTCAATGAAAACAAATATCGTTACATTGTATGTCGGTTTAGTGAGCATACCTATCGTCTTTTGCGGTTTCGTTTTCTGTGCTGCATTCTTTGGTTTCCCTTTTCTTCATTTAATTGATGCTGGAAAGAATTAGAAATCCGTTATAACCGAGGTTGGATAGGCGAGAATAATTCTCAATATCGACTGTTTTGATTTTCTTTAATACATATGATTCATTTTATGATTGTTTCTTTTAGACGTAAAGGACTTTTAAAATATTCGTTTTATTGAGTGACAGATTATTTAGAATACTCGTAGTCTTATGCATTCTCGTGTCCTGTAGTTGTTCCCATTATTTAAGATTGTTTGACTAAGATTGGACAGAATAAAGTAGAAATTTAAGAATCCGTTGTATCAAAAGTCGGATTAGCGAGAATAATTCTCAATATCGGTTGTTTTGATTTTCTTTAATGCATTTGATTGAGATTTTGATTGAGATTTGAGTGTATAGCCAGGTCACAAGGACCCCAAAGGATGAGAGAGGGTTGTGAGAAGGGAACTGACTGGCAACTGTTAGCGAACAGATGGAAGTTAGCAGGACAGGATCCAGAAATAATAAAGGGGGAGAGATCTTAAACACAATCAAATCGAAATAATGTAAAGGATGGGGAATGCAAGAGACTGGATTTCCAATGCAGCATAATATTCTCCCTCAAATTTTGACAACTTTCTTAAATATTTGTCGAAAAATGCATGAAATATAAATAGGTTTAATATTGTTTGCCTTTGTTATCATTACTAGCATTCTGAAAGGGGGAATGGTTCCCCCTAGATCAGGCCCTGGTGAATTAAATCCACTTGCTCTTTAAGACGCTCAGAATATGGCTCTCTTGTGTACACTGAGTCAAGGCTTAAAGTCTGATCAATGGACGGCGGCTTTTCCAAGCTATTATTCAGTCCCTTGGTTACCCAGTACACTTGGTTCATGCTCGGGATTGAAATAACATGCACAGTTTTCAGGTCAGTCTCAGTGGTAATTTAAATTCCGAATTTGCTTATTAACAGTGAGAAATGCAAAAAATAATAGAAAAATGGGTTATGGTCGGTAAACAATTCAAATCTTGAGCACGAAAGTATTGAATAATTCCCAAGTACTTCATTAAACGATTATGATATGATATATGCATATGGCCAAGTTGTTACAATGCTTGTCTATTACAATGTTGTCTGTTTACAAACTTGTTGTTACAATGCTTGTTACAGTGCTTGGATAAAAGTGAGTGGGTTCAAACCACTACCGAAAATTAATTTTCCTGAGTTCTCGCCTTGCTCAGACTTCTGTGATGTATTAAATTAACTTAACTTTCTATGATGTATTAAACCCTAAAGGCTCTTGTCGGAGTTCTGAGTAAAGAAACTGCTTAAGGTTAATTTGTCCTTTCCTTATCATTACAAGTTATGGTTTTCACAATGTTACGATAATCTCTAACGTAACTCTTTATTACTCTCACACGCGAGTACTTCTCGAGTGGGAGTTATGAAATTTTAGTGCTAACAATTTAACTTCTTTTTCCATTTATTTCAAGACCTTATGAACTTTATATGACACGTAATAGCAAATTCAATGTAAAAGTATATATCGTTTTGTTGTTGAATAAACTGTTAATATTATTTTAAAAATTTTACAGGGAGGCAGAATGTCCTGAACACACCGTTGTTATCGAATGTTTATTTTGTTCTATGGATTTCAAGCCAAGGATTCATTAAACATGTATTAATTTTAATATTCATTGTAAAGTATCCTTTAATCTGATTTCAAAATTTTATTTTCTGTTATTAATTACCTGAAAGCATTCAACTAGAAATTTTATGAGAATATGTAGTTGAAAAAAACAGTGAATTGTATGAGAAGGAGTAGATGGCATACTGATAAATTGAAAGAAACTAAATTGTTGTGAATTATTTAATTATAGTCTTATTTTAATCATTATTTCAGCATTTGTTACACATCTTAACGAGAATATTTCATATTTTAAAATCAATATGTCACAACCAAGTTCTTATGACCATTTCACATCTTTTTGGTATATATTTTACCTATTTTCTTATTGTTGTTCTTCGTGATATGTCTGTTTGTTTATCGGTTATATGACAAACACACAAACCTACAAATGATGTCACTTTGTGTGGTAAAGTATAACAGGAGATGTCCTGTAGACATGAAAAATAAATTAATAAGCTGGTTGTGCAATGATTGGGATTCGAACCCGTATCTTCCAGTAACCGGCCAGGTATGCTAACCATTACACCATCACTACTAATATTTTTCCTTCAGCTACTTTGACTTAACTTTCGCGCATAATTTTATTTGATTCACACAGTGGCGCCATCTATCAGGAAGTGGATAACTGTGTTGTCTCTTAGAGCTGATATTTAATATTTGTCACTCCTGACAATTTCTTTGAGGTAATTATATAATGTGTCACTTTCTGTTCTTCTGAGGGCAATTGTTCCACCAAACGCAGTACATTGTGCGTTAAATGAATGATTGGGTGTCAGAAGAATTATGGAGTGTAATATTTGGTCCCCGTAATTTTCTACCCATAAAAAAGGAGATTTATACAAATCGTTCTTCTATCTTCCGAATATGAGCATCCAGAGTTAGGTTGTCAATTGAAACCTTATCTTGTGGGGAGTGTCGTAATCGTATGCCTTTGGATCCTGTTTCACCATTTTTGTCTACATTCTCCAACTGGCGCCACTTAGAAATGAATTGCCTCCTTTTGCCTTTTCCCCTCTCCCAATCCTTTCTTTCTCCCTCCTGATCTGTTTGTTAGAAACACCGAAGAGGAACTAGGCGGACTTCTAGAAAGTTCAATAGCACCGCTCCCCCTCTTCATTTCCATCTGGCGATGATTTCCATCCACTGTCCTTGCCACGTGCACGGCAAGTCAAGCCCACTAATACGGAGGTCAAGATACCATCGGGTTATGTCCCTTTGGGCAAGTGTCTCACGAATAAGAGAACTGTAAAGTCCACAGATAAAGGAGAAGACAGATAGGTAACGAATTCAAATTATAGTGCAGCGCCACCTACCGTAAGGTCCGAATTATTCCTTTTCTCTCCGTTCTCGTCATGTTACGACTGCCATTAATCTGTCTCCTTTCGGAGCTTTCAACAGAAGATAGAAATGTCTGAAAGGTATATTGATATGGCATTTTATTTCTTTATTTAATCTAGTGATTTGACAAATTACGAATTATTAAAACAAATTGCAAACACAACAAATTACGACTGAAGGACAATAAGAAAGTAAGTTAAAGAGAGAAATGAAATTTCACAATTAACTACCACCTGTTTTATAAAACAATTTAATTAAATTGTCTTCAGTCGTTCAATCCTCAGACATTCCCGACAAAAGCGGAAAAATGGTATATCACGGATGTATTTCAACGATATGTCCATCGTTTATAAGAAAAACAACTTTTGCTGAGATTTGTGGTCCACGAACATACAAAAGATTCAGTTCTTGCAAAAAAAATATTGAGATCTGCAGTTGATGTCCCTTGGTTTGTTACTAACAGACAACTTCATAAAGATTTGGGCATCGACCATATATATACCCATATTAAAAGCATATCAAAATGGTTACTTGAGGTTATTAAAAATAATCCTAATTAGATTTCTGAGCCTTAACTGGCATAGTGGTTAGGCAGCTAGCGACTGTTCCAGCAAGGCAAACTTTGTGTGTTGTGTTAGCTCTAACTAAGGCAGTGGTCAGCAGTGACTTCGGTCGTAGTAGGGCATGTCCTTCTATGAGAAGGCCGGTAAAAGCTAGGAATAGCTTCTAGGATTCTTCTCTGTCCTGTATGTCGCAAATAAAAAAAAAGATTAATTCTTCTTTGCTTAATTATGATCACAATGTTCTTAATAAGTACAAGAGGCTTAAAATGATGGCTTTCTCTGAAGAAGGCTACTCGTTTTAGGTCTCTTATGCATAATATATGCTATTTTTAGTTTTTGTTTTATGTTAGCCTCTAGGGGCCCACCCATTGGTGGTTTACTTGTTATATGTTTTTACTTATGCGAACTGCGAATATTCTGAAACGGAGATGGAAATGGGTAAAGTTTTACGTGGAACTGAGATTAGTTGCCTAATCTCGGAATCTGAACATGTGCATAAGGCTTCAAATGCTTTTATTCTTCGTATACTTGTAACATATGTTGCCATCTGCATCAGGATGATGTTTGTAAACAGAGAAGATACTGCCTACAAGTGAAACGGGGGGAGGGTTTTATACGAGAATAGTATACGGCAAGTATAATAAATGTTCATATCATTAATGGAGGATATCTTAATGGTTCAAAGGTGAGAAAGGGTCTGGTACACACGTTCAAAAAAATATCCGAACACTATGGTTGATTACAGAATTCAGAAAAAATATCTGGTAACCATTTTTTTTAGAAATTAGTGATCTGGCAACCTTAGTGTACAGTACACGAAAGTTGCCAGATCACTAATTTCTAAAAAAGTCGTTGCCAGATATTTTTTCTGAATTCTGTAATCAACCATGGTGTTCGGATACTTTTTTGACCGACTGTACAGTCGCTCAAAAAATATCCGAACATTATGGTTGATTACAGAATTCAGAAAAAAATATCTCGCAACGATTTCAGGTAACGACTTTTTTAGAAATTAGTGATCTGGCAACCTTCGTGTCACGTGACACGAAGGTTGCCAGATCACTAATTTCTAAAAAAGTCGTTGCCAGATATTTTTTCTGAATTCTGTAATCAGCAATAGTGTTCGGATACTTTTTTGACCGACTGTACTATTCGCCTAATGCCAACTTGTACAATGCCGATTTGTCTTGCCAACATGGTAGATCACATCCTTGATATTTATTGTTTTCAAAGCATTTAAAAGTCCTATTCCGTCATTTTCGGTTCGCTGTAGAATTCCTGAAAGTAGGTTTCTCCTGTATCGCCTTTTTAAACTTACAAGCACGCCTTGATCCATTGGCTGCACTAAAGTTGTTATATTAGGTGGAATAAACATGGCTATCATGTTGTCAGAAATGAGTTCGCTTGGTTCTGTTGGGGCATTTGCCGAGAATGAGTAGGGCCTTTACAGGCATTTTAAGACTTGCCAAGTGGTTTTTTACTTTTGGAACAAATTCTGTATAGAACCATTCCTTATAAAAAATAAGAGTCTATCGAAGCAGACTTTTGAGCTTTGCAGTAAACTGTCAGAGCAGCTAAATTTAAATGCTTGAAAGGTCGGGGTTTGCTGATTCCCCAATTACGAAAAGAGTAAGTTTATGCTTACCTGATTAATTGGAATAGGTTTTAAAGTGAAGAATGTTAATCCAATCTTAAATATTAATAACTTTGTTCACATTTTTACCGAGCAAGCTATTGCATATAAGAGAAAGTGAACCATCTAAGAAAAAACCAACTACGAAACTATTTACCTGAAAGTGTTCTGCATGCAAGAAGAAACAAGGATCAGTAAATATACTCATTTCTAAGAAAAGGTTTTCGGGAGTTAGAGGTTTCTGATGCGTTCTGCGAAATATTTTTCATTCAAAGGATAAAAATTTTCGTTTGTTTCTATTCATTTTGAGAAACCGGAAAAACGTTTTAATACAATGTTCACTGTTGTGGTGTAATGTTAATGTTTTTCAATTTGAAAGGGGAAAACAACTACACTTTAGCTTCCTGATTTTCGTTGATATAAATTTGGAATTATTGTACTAAGAATTCATTTCAAATGTAGGAAAAAACTTTTTTTTCCACTTTGTTTTTGTAGATTTTAGTAGATATTGCAGAATAGTAATTACGAGTTCTTGAAAAATATCATATATTTGAAATATTTCGAAAAAGAAAATTCACAGAAAGGAAAATTGACGAACGGTGTTGTATCCCTTCAGCTGATTATAAGACGCTGGTAAACTCTCTGAAACTTCGTTTACAGGCTGTACGGAAAACAAGTGTTAGTGCAACACGATATCAATGATTTTACGTTGGTCTTCGGTATTTGTCCATTACCTGTAGATGTTAAAAATTAAAAAAAAAAACGATAAACATCTGATGGGGCTACTACTACTCCATTTTGTTCTGGTTATTATTGTAGTAGCGTGGATGGTGGTTATTATACAAACACTTATCTTTTGTTGTGTTTCCAGAGTTATTGATCTACTGAAGGACGAGAAATGGCGAAAGACGTTGGCCAACACCCGGCAAACGAATCATCTGTGTTTTACATCTCCCATAGATGAACATTATCCAACGAACAGAGACCGTCTATTAACAGAAGAATTAAATGAAGCCTTCAAAGAATGCCTGTTTAACGAGTCTCCGAAAGAAGTTGTGCATCTAATGAAAGTCCTGAGAAAAATTCACAAACTGTAGAGTGCCATCCCATGGTTAGGGTGCTTGGTTACTGATCTAAGGGACCTGGGTTCGATTCCCGGTAAGGCGTGGATGTATGTGTCGTTTTCTGCTCAGTTTCTGCCAACCTCTGACCTTTTACTCTGGCATATAAATCGACAGGCTCCTGTCAGACCTCTGTTGCAAGCAGCTGATTTAGAGTGTATTTATTATTATTATAGATAACAGAAATAAGAAGACAGCACTTCCCCAATATTAACAGGAAAAAGGATACGCGAAAATGTTCAAGTTTGGGTTTCACGAGATGCGAGTAAACTCTAGAACAGCTGACATTGTTTTTTCTGTGTATTTACACCTCGAAATGTGTTGAGAATAGGATTTTCCCAACATTTGTTCAGTTTGTCCTAAAATGGAAAGCCTACATACCATCGGATATGCATAAGTTCCAGTTGTGATAATTGTATTTTCTGGTGTTGAGGTAGATATGGTCTACGATCGTTTAGCTCTTCAAAGCGTTAAGTTCGAGATCCTAAAATTGTAATCTACTCAGAAACCTGTATATCAAGTGTATTCGCAACTTAAACTGTTCTCGGATTACAAAAGAGTTGTTTCTATTTTTACACAACAAAGAAGGTTTTAAATTATCTCTGGGGTGTATTAAACTGTGGGCTAAAATTGCGTGATGTGTATTCCAAATATACATGGATGTAAAGTGCAATATTAGTCTGAAGAATATGTCAATTTTATCCAAAATGGGAACTGTTCAGAAGTAGTCAATTGTTTCTTTATGGTGGTCGTAAAGTCGTAGTGGAAATTACCAGTCCGTTTGAGGAAACTGATTTATGTCTTCAACTACCGTTTGTTTTTTAATCTCGGTTCCTGCACTTGAATGGAGGTATCCATTATGAAGATAAGACGGTGTTACGATGGTTATTAAATGGTCAGCCACCCACTAATGGTCACATTAACCATTTAGCACCTATCGTAACATCTTCTTATCTTTTTCGGTATTCGTGTGTTAATGTAACAATGTCAGCAATAACTGTTATAAGACACGAATTTGAGAAAGGTTTTTCCTTAACAAATGATATAATGCCAGGAAAATACAAATGGCATGAATTATTTGAACAAACCAACTTTTACCACTTGTAAAAGGATTACATTATTTTGATTATAACTTCTTATCAGGTGGTGACATTTTTGGAATTACGCGTTTGGCTGGCTTTCTTTAGAAATTTAGTTTTCTTGTTTCAAGCTTAGAATCTCATTCAGAAATATCCGTAGCTCAATGTAATAGTAATTCTTATTGTCCAAAAGAAAATATTCAAGGTACTAGCCAAATTGGTTTGTTTCGCCACTGAGCAGCACTTTCTTGCACACCGTGGGTAAATGTCCAGGTCACAATGACTTCGAAGGCTTAGAGAAGATTTAGGGAGGGGACCCAATGGGATAGTTTATGAGATATAGATAAAAGCCTCCCGTCAAGGCCTGGATGGTCTTGACGGGAGGCTTTTATCATGTTCTTTAACGTGCACAGGGTATGGCTCTCTCTCGCACATGGTACCACCCGCTACGTCCCATCCGACGGTCGACTGCCTTTCCAAGCCCATCGGTGTCCCCTACTGACCGTGGGCAGGGCGGGGTACTAGCCAATCGCTTTCGTTAATTAGACAAGGATTCAAAGAGAAGGAAGTTAATGCTAATCTAATAATAATTTTTTTCTCATTGTTACAAAGCAAGTTGTTGCATGTAAGCGGAAGTGAAGTATGGAACAAAAAACAAACTAATTCCACGAAAGTATTCCGCAGGTAAGATGAAACAATGAAATGTACCTGTTTCTAAGAAAATCCCGGCGTTTCTGATGCATACTATGTTCTACGAAATGTTTTCATTTGAAGAAAAATATTTTCGTTGTATTTTTCATTGATTTTAAAAAAACGGAACACGTTTGAATACGCTATTCACTGTTGTGGTGTAGTGTTAATTATTTTTAATTAGCAGGAAAACAATTACAATTTAGTTTTTTATTTCCGTTGGCATCAAGTTCGAATCTATTGTACAAGGAATATTTTTGAAATGTAGGGAGAAAACTTTATTTTATTCTACTTTGTTTTTGTAAATATTAGTAGATAGTGTATAATAATAATTAAGGGTTCTTGAAACAAACCACAGTAGACTCTCTCTTATCCGGTCTCGGCTCAACCGGCCTCCGCTTTAACCGGTCGTTCGAAGAAGCGGAAGCAAGTCGCCGCATCTTTGTTTATTTGCTTCAGTTCGAAAAAGCGGAAGAAAGTCGCCGCGTGTTTTGCTTATAGTAGAGTGCATATTTTCTTCAGTTCCTCTTTGTGAATATTACAGTGTATAGTGTACTGTGCGTATACAGGAGTATGTGTTGTGATCTATTAATTATTGTGTGCTACCAAATGAATTGGTGCAAACGTAGGCGTAATGTCGTTACGATTAAGATAAAATTAAAAGCGTTAGGAAGGATTGACAAAGGTGATCCAGTAAAGCATATTTACGATGAACTAGGTGTTGGTAAATGGCTGGAGAGGGAATGGAAAATATTTACAAGATTTTTGCACTCAAGTCGTCTGAAAAAACGCTATCTTCTCGGTGCACTCTTAAAAAGACGAAAAATGAAATTTTCGATGATACACTTTGGTTACGGTTCATGCAAGAGCATCGAAAAGGAACGTCAATCAGTGGGCGAATCTTGAGAAAAAAACGTTAATTCCTTATTCTGAAATGGATAATGAGGGAGGTTTTTCAGCAAGCGAGGGATGGCTTTCTCGCTGGGAAAAACGGCATGGTGTTCACTACCTTGGTGTTTGTGATGAGAAATTGTCAGCTGATCCATTAGCAGCAAAGGAATTTTCAGAAAAACCTTTAGTGCTTATTGAAGAAGAAGGCCTATGCGCAGAACAAATCTACAATGTAGATGACACTGGGTAAAATTTTAAACTTCTTCCAACGAAAACGTTTGTGACAGCGCAAGAAACCTCAGCATCAGGATTTTAAACAAACAAAGAAAGAATCACTGTGGCTGTGTGTACAAATGCTGCAGGTTAGCACAAACTTCCTCTTTTTGTAATTGGGAAATTAGCAAACCCTCGAGCATTCAAGCATTTAAATTTAGCTAATCTCCTAGTTTACTACAAAGCTCAAAAGTCTGCTTCGATAGACTCGTTTTTTTTAAGGAATGGTTATTTACAGAATTGGTTCCCAAAGTAAAACACCACTTGACAAGTTTTAAAATGCCTATAATGGCCCCACTCATTCTCGCAATATCCCAACAGACACAAGCACACACATTTCTGACAGCATGAAAGCCATGTTTTGCCACCTAATGTAACATCTTTAGTGCAACTAATGGATCAAGGCGAGCTTGTAAGTTTAAAAAGGCGATACAGGAGAAAAAAAAGTTTAAAAAAAGTTTAAAAAGTTTAAAAAGAAAAAAAATTAAAAAAGGAGATACAGGAGAAAGCTTCTTTAAGAAATTCTACAGCCAACCGAAAATGACGGAATAGGACTTTTAAAATGCTTTGAAAACAATAAATATCAAGGATGTTATCTACCATGTTGGCAAGAGCTTTTGAAGAAATGCCTCGTACAACGTTTGTGAAGTCATGGAGAAAACTTTGGCCCGAAGTTGAAAACTGTGTAGAAAGTACCAAAGATAACACACAAAGGTATTGAATGAGCCTGCGCCTGCCGCAAATATGACGGATAATGACAATATTTCGCTGCTTAATGACTTTAAACTGCTGCCTGGATGTGACACACTTGAAAAAGATGACATTGAAAAATGGTTAAAAGGTGATTAACAATTGGAAAATGAAACACTGAATGATGACGAAATTATCAATGCAGTCTGCAAGAAGGGAACGGAGAAGAAGCGGAGAACGAAGAAGAGGAGGAAGAATGGAAAATTAGCCATATTGAAGGAAAAGAAGCTTTTGATGTTGCAGTAAGATACATTCAACAACAAAAGACCTCATCTGCAATTAATGTTATGTTAATTAAAATATTGCAAGACTTTGCAGGTAAAAATGTGTTAAGTTCAATGAAGCAAAAGAAAATCACGGATTTTTTCAAGTAAATTATTAATATATACAACAAATTATTAATGAAAATACAATACAGTTAGTATTTTTATCATTTGTCATTTTTATTTATTTTCTGACACAATTTTCGGGTTAGCCGTCCTTTCGTTCATCAGGCCAAGGTTCTGCCTGTCCCGTAAGGACCGGATAAGAGGGAGTCTACTGTATGTAAATTTGTCAGTTTTTTTGTCTCCTTTACCCTTCCTAGAATTCTCGGGGGCAATGTAGCCTACCTCAGATTAGGTCCTCATAGCAAATTATCGTCATTGGCTACTTCACTTGGGATGAAAAAGCTTTGGACCAAATGACTCATTGGACGAATCGACTTTTGCGGAATTTTCTCATTGGACAATTCTGGTTTGGACGAGCTGTCCCATTGGATAATCATCTCTTTAGACCAATTAACCATTGGCCGAATCGTCCCTGTTTGAGAGTTGGCACTGGGACAGTCATTTGGGCTGTTTTACCTCTGAGCGGTACTTTTTTGCACACTCTGGGCTAAATATCCAGCTCACAAGGACCCTGAATGCTCAGAGGAGGTTGGGGGAGGGGACCCACTGGAACAGCTGTTGAGAGACATATTGTAGCCTCCCGTCAAGGCCATCCAGCGTGTTCTTTAACGGGCAAAGGATATAGCTCTCCTGCACACGGACCACGATTTAACGTCCCATCCGACGGACGGCGGCCTTTCCAAGCCCATCGGTGTCCTCTACTGAACTTGGGCAAGGCGGGGAGTTTTGCGGAGATAAATGTCAACGCCGACCCAGCTGGGACTAGAACCTGGGAGCTGCAGATTACGAGCCTGGCGCGCTACCGACTGAGCCACCCCCGCCCTGTACCAGTCAGTCCTGTCAGACAAATCGGCATTGTACAAGTTGGCATTAGGCGAATAGTACAGTCGCTCAAAAAATATCCGAACATTATGGTTGATTACAGAATTCAGAAAAAAATATCTCGCAACGATTTCTTTTAGAAATTAGTGATCTGGCAACTTTCGTGTACTGTACACTAAGGTTGGCCAGATCACTAATTTCTAAAAAAAATGGTTACCAGATATTTTTTCTGAATTCTGTAATCAACCATAGTGTTCGGATATTTTTTTGAACGACTGTACCAGACCCTTTCTCACCTTTGAACCATTAAGATATCCTCCATTAATGAAATGAACATTTATTATACTTGCCGTATACTGTTCTCGTATAAAACCCTCCCCCCGTTTCACTTGTAGGCAGTATCTTCTCTGTTTACAAACATCATCCTGATGCAGATGGCAACATATGTTACAAGTATACGAAGAATAATAGCATTTGAAGCCTTATGCATATGCTCAGATTCCGAGATTAGGCAACTAATCTCAGTTACACGTAAAACTTTACCCATTTCCATCTCCGTTTAAGAATATTCGCAGTTGGCATAAGTAAAAACATATAACAAGTAAACCACCAATGGGTGGGCCCCTGGAGGCTAACATAAAACAAAAACTAAAAATAGCATATATTATGCATAAGAGACCTAAAACGAGTAGCCTTCTTCAGAGAAAGCCATCATTTTAGTCCTCTTGTACTTATTAAGAACATTGTGATCATAATTATGCAAAGACGAAATAATCTCATTAGGATTATTTTTAATAACCTCAAGGAACCATTTTGATATGCATTTAATATGGGTATATATGTGGTCGATGTCAAAATCTTTATGAAGTTGTCTGTTAGTAACAAACCAAGGGACATCAACATCAGAACTCGATATTTTTTTTTGCAAGAACTAAATCTTTTGTATATTCGTGGACAACTAATCTCAGCAAATGTTGTTTTTCTTATAAAGGATGGACATATCGTTGAAATACATCCGTGATATACCATTTTTCCACTTTTGTTGAGAATGACTGGGGATTGAACGAACTGAAGATAATTTAATTAAATTGTTTTATAAAACAGGTGGTAGTTAATTGTGAAATTTCATTTCTCTCTTTAACTTATTTTCTTATTGTCCTTCAGTCGTAATTTTTTGTGTTTGCAATTTATTTTAATACTTCGTAATTTGTCAAATCACTAGATTAAATAAAGAAATAAAACGCCATATCAATATAGCTTTCACACATTTCTATCTTCTGTTGAAAGCTCCGAAAGGAGACAGATTAATGGCAGTCGTAACATGACGAGAACGGAGAGAAAAGGAGTAATTCGGACCTTACGTTAGGTGGCGCTGCACTTCATTTGAAATCGTTACTTATCTGTCTTCTCCTTTATCTGTGAACTTTACAGTTCTCTTATTCGTGAGACACTTGCCCAAAGGGACATCACACGATGGTATTTTGACCTCCGTATTAGTGGGCGTGACTTGCCGTGCACGTGGCAAGGACAGTGGATGGAAATCATCGCCAGATGAAAATGAAGAGGGGGAGCGGTGCTATTGAACTTTCTAGAAGTCTGCCTAACTCCTCTTCGGTGTTTCTAACAAGTCAGGAGGGGGAAACAAAGGATTGGGAGAGGAGAAAAGGCAAAAGGAGGCAATTCATTTCTAAGTGGTGCCAGTTGGAGAATGTAGACAAAAATGGCGAACCCGGATCCAAAGGCATACGATTACGACACTCCCCACAAGATAAGCTTTCATTTGACAACCTAACTTTTTTATGGGTAGAAAATTACGGGGACCAAATATTTACACTCCATAATTCTTCTGACACCCAAGCATTTATTTAACGCACAATACACTGCGTTTGGTGGAACAATTGCCCTCAGAAGAACAGAAAGTGACACATTAAATAATTACCTCAAAGAAATTGTCAGGAGTGACAAATATTAAATTTCAGCTGTAAGAGACAACATAGTTATCCACTTCCTGATAGATGGCGCCACTGTGCGAATGATATAAAAAATGCGAGAAAGTTAAGTCACACTAGCTGAAGGTAAACCTTAGCAGTTGATGGTGTAATGGTTAGCATACCTTGCCGGTTACTGGAAGATGTGGGTTCGAATCCCATTCATGGCATAACCAAATTTTTTCAGCTTATTATTTTGTTTTTCATGTCTACAGGACATCTCTTGTGATACTTTACCACGCAAAGTGACATCATTTGTCGGTTTGTGTGTTTGTTCCATAACCAATAAAAAAAAGACAACAGACATATCACGAGGAAAAACAATAAGAAAATAGGTAAAAATATGTACCAAAAAAGACGTGAAATGGTCATTAAGGTAAAGAACTTGCTTGTGGCATATAGATTTGGAAACATCAAATATTTTTGTTAAGATGTGTAACAAAGGGCGAAATAGTAATTAAAATGAGATTATAATTAAATAATTAACAAACATTTAGTTTCTTTCAATTTATCAGTATGACATAATCTCACACAATTTCTAGTTGAATGCTTTCAGGTAATTCATAACAGAAAATAAAATTTTGAAATCAGATTAAAAGATACTTTAGAATGAATATTAAAATTAATACATGTTTAATGAATCCTTGGTTTGAAATTCATAGAAAAGATAAACATTCGAAAACAAGGTGTGTTCAGGACATTCTGCCTCCCAGTAAATTTTTTAAAATAATATTAACAGTTTATTCAACAACAAAACGATATGTACTTTTACATTGAATTTGCTATTACATGTCATATAAAGTTCATAAGGTCTTGAAATAAATGGAAAAAGAAGTTAAATTGTTAGCACTAAAATTTCATAACTCCCACTCGAGAAGTACTCGCGTGTGAGAGTAATGAAGAGTTACGTTAGAGATTATCGTAACATTGTGAAAACCATAACTTGTAATGATAAGGAAAGAACAAATTAACCTTAAGCAGTTTCTTGACTCAGAACTCCGACAAGAGCCTTTAGGGATTAATACATCATAGAAAGTTAAGTTAATTTAATACACCACAGAAGTCTGAGCAAGGCGAGAACTCAGGAAAATTAATTTTCAGTAGTGGTTTGAACCCACTCACTTTTATCCATAGACAAGCATTGTAACCAGTTGGCCATATGCATATATCATATCATAATCGTTTAATGAAGTACTTGGGAATTATTCAATACTTTCGAGCTCAAGATTTGAATTGTTTACCGACCATAACCCATTTTTCTATTATTTTTTGCATTTTTCACTGTTATAAGTAAATTCAGAATTTAATTACCACTGAGACTGACCTGAAAACTGTGAATGTTATTCAATCCCGAGCATGAACCAAGTGTACTGGGTAACCCAGGGACTGAACAGTAATAGCTTCCTTCGATTGATCAGACTTAATGCCGTGGCTCAGTGTACAAGAGAGTCATATCCTGTGCGCCTTAAAGAGCAAATAGATTTAATTCACGAGGGCCTGATCTAGGGGGAAGCATTCCCCCTTTCAGAATTCTAGTAATGATAACAGAGGTAAACATTATTAAACATATTTATATTTCATGCATTTTTCGACAAATATTTAAGAAAGTTGTCAAAAATTGAGGGAGAATATTATGCTGCATTGGAAATCCAGTCTCTTGCATTCCCCCATCCTTTACATTATTTCGATTTGATTTTGTTTAAGATCTCTCTCCCTTTATTATTTCTGGATCCTGTCCTGCTAACTTTCATCTGTTCGCTAACAGCTGTCCAGTCAGTTCCCTTCTCACAATACTCTCTCATCCTTTGGGGTCGTTATTACCTGTCTAGACACATATTGAGGGCGGGATGCTAGGGGGTGTAGCTATATCACTGAGGGCGGGATGCTAGGAGGTGTAGCTATAGCACTGAGGGCGGGATGCTAGGAGGTGTAGCTATATCACTGAGAGCGGGATGCTAGGAGGTGTAGCTATATCACTGAGGGCGGGATGCTAGGAGGTGTAGCTATATCACTGAGGGCGGGATGCTGGAGGTGTAGCTATATCACTGAGGGCGGGATGCTAGGAGGTGTAGTTATATCACTGAGGGCGGGATGCTAGGGGTGTAGCTATATCACTGAGGGCCGGATGCTGGAGGTGTAGCTATATGACTGAGGGCGGGATGCTAGGAGGTGTAGCTATTTCACTGAGGGCGGGATGCTAGGGGGTGTAATTATATCACTGAGGGCGGGATGCTAGGGGGTGTAGCTGTATCACTGAGGGCGGGATGCTAGGGGGTGTAGCTATATCACTGAGGGCGGGATGCTGGAGGTGTAGCTATGTCACTGAGGGCGGGATGCTAGGAGGTGAAGTTATATCACTGAGGGCGGGATGCTAGTGGGTGTAGCTATGTCACTGAGGGCGGGATGCTAGGAGGTGTAGCTATATCACTGAGGGCGGGATGCTAGGGGGTGTAGCTATATCACTGAGAGCGGGATGCTAGGAGGTGTAGCTATATCACTGATGGCGGGATGCTAGGAGGTGTAGCTATATCACTGAGGGCGGGATGCTAGGGGGTGTAGCTATATCACTGAGGGCGGGATGCTAGGAGGTGTAGCTATATCACTGAGGGCGGGATGCTAGGGGGTGAAGCTATATCACTGAGGGCAGGATGCTAGGGGGTGTAGCTATATCACTGAGGGCGGGATGCTAGGAGGCGTAGCTATATCACTGAGGGCGGGATGCTGGAGGTGTAGCTATATCACTGAGGGCAGGATGCTAGGAGGTGTAGCTATATCACTGAGGGCGGGATGCTAGGAGGTGAAGTTATATCACTGAGGGCGAGATGCTAGGGGGTGTAGCTATATCACTGAGAGCGTGATGCTAGGAGGTGTAGTTATATCACTGAGGGCGGGATGCTAGGGGGTGTAGCTATATCACTGAGTGGTACCTGTACAAAATTTGACGGTCAACAGACTTTAACCGGTTAAACCAATAATCGAATAAACGAAGATTACATTGTATATCAGCATCTTGCGGTACAGTCTACGAAACGTTACTAGCCCTGGTGGCGACAACCCTATGCAGCATCACTTGTAGCTTCTAGTGTTAAAGGTGCTAGAGACAGTGTTATGATGTGAGGAGCATAATCTTGATACCGATTGGGTCCTCTGGTTTCGATGCAGGGTCGCATTACCCCCCCCCCCCCCGGAAGTACAGAAGCATCTTGGATTATCAGCCGATGATACATCGTTTTCACTCCAGTGGAAATGCTATATTTCAGAAGATGCACACGCACATATATATACATGCAGATGCCACATTACAGGTTAATGCACCGATTCATCGCTATCGAATTATAGAAGAGCATGAAACGGACTTATATATCATTCCCTGACCTGTCCTGTTGCCTGACCTTAATTCAACCAAAAGCATATGGGATAATTTGAAAGTCACTATGCGAATGCTCAGACTTCTTCCATCTTCACTACAAAATGTTTAAACCATTTTGCAGGAAGTATAGATCAAACACCTTCCTGATGCATTTCGAAAGTATCTGAAAAGCATGCCACGTCGAGTCCGAAATGTTATCTCTGTCGGCTGAGGCCTGACGAAGTCTTAGGTTCGTAATAATTTGGTCAGGTGGAATAATTTTCCACTTTTTAATTTCTGTGCTATTGTGAGCATTTGTGGGGAGCAGACATAATACTCTTAGGCAGTGTGCTTTTAAAGAATGAATTTAATCACTTAGATGCTTCTGAAACTGGATTCATTAAATGATTATTATTTGGACTCGTAAAATTAAATTTCAATATTTCGAAGAATTATCAATATTTCCTTCACCTGGCATCACATGCATTTAAGAACGTAACAAAAGAATAACCCAATTGTTGAAATGCAGAACAATGCAAGGAGAAAAAAACAATTAAAGGGGTAAATGCATTAAAGAGGAAATTGGCATTTTGAGAATTGCTTTATGCAAACTTGAGCGTCGAAACGTGTGATATTGGTTGTGACTTAGTTACTGATTGTGCATCTTGTAGGTGATAGTTGTATATTTGGGAAGGTTGGCGTATAGAGAAACAAAGACGAAGCTTCACGATGCATAAAAGGAGGATTTCCTGCAAGAGATGTTGGATTACGCATCAGAGAAGAGAAGAAATAAGGAAAGTGAACGAGGAAAGTCTCTACGTGAAGACATGGAGGTGGTGCAAACGCATTTGCTGCAGAAGACTGTTGAAGAAGAAAAAGAAGAATACTTCTTCCCATCCACCACCAATTACGGAAGCTACGAGAACATTTACGAACAACTGTTCTTAAAGATGTCATTGAAAGCTGTCGAATCTCATTGACGGCATTCTGTTAACCTCTCATCATCGACCGAAGACTTAGTGGTCAACGCAGATAAGCACGTCACAAGCTCAGAGGACATTTACGAGCAACTGTTCTTAAAAATGTCGTCGAAAGCTGTCGAATCTCATCGACGGAATTCTGTTAACCTATCGTCATCGTCGAGTGAAGTCAACGAAGACTTGGTGGCCAACGTAGAAAAGCACGTCACAAGCTCAGAGGACGAAAGTGAAACGTCTGATCCACCCGTTGTCTTCTGTGACGAAAACCTCTCCTTTTTTTTTGTTTTTAGTTGTATTTGCTCCTTCAGTGCTTTACACATTATTAATCATGGTTGAATGGATCTTGAACGTAGAAGGAGACTAAGACTGTGCTACAAATCAACTGGTGGGAGGGAGGGCGCCTCTCTAAAATCCAACTTCGAACGTCCACGACGTGAGAGGTGGGCAACATCCATTGTCTTTCGGTTTCTGATTCACTTTTTCCTTACAGAAATTGTCAGATAATGGATGGCAAATACGAAGCTCTGGTGCCCACTAAAAACTAATTCTAACACAATACCTTACCTTATGTAATATCATTTATTTTAACACATGATGCTATATGTAAGCAAGGGAAATCAAAAACATCAAACTTCCTCTTATCCACATCAGTGGTTCTCAAACTTTGCCATCCCCTCTTATCTTTTATGGACTTTCCGCTCCTTCCTCTTATCATTGATGGACTTTCCCTTTAACCCTCTTATCATTGAAATTTCTCCTCCCCCTTACCATTTATTGAATTCTTTTCAGCCTTCTTTAAGTAATAAATGAATTGATCAGGCACAACCTTCCCATTGAAGGAACCACAGATTCCTTTATCATTGATGAAAATAACTCTAATTCTGGAAAAACATTCTCACAACAGAATGCTTCCGACAATAGCACTTTGTGCAGAATAATAGCAGACGGTGCAGCACTAGAAAATTTTGATGAACTGAGGGAAGTACGAAAAGGTTAGCGACAGTGATGGAATATTCTCGCAAGCCATAAGGCTTAGCGGGGTAACAAAAATTCCCCGCCCTGCCCACGGTCAGTAGGGGACACCGATGAGCTTGGAAAGGCCGCCGTCCGTCGGATGGGACGTTAAGCCGTGGCCCCGTGTGCGGGAGAGCCATACCCTGTGCACGTTAAAGAACACGCTGGATGGCCTTGACGGGAGGCTACCATCTGTCTCCCAACAGCTGTTCCAGTGGGTCCCCTCCCCCAACCTTCTCTGAGCCTTCGGGGTCCATGTGACCTGGCCATTTAGCCCATGGTGTGCAAAAAAGTGCCGCGCAGAGGTAAAACAACCCAACCCAACCTTAGCGGGGTAATCTATGTATATAACCATACTAAGGCTTAATAAAGATATTATTATTATTATTATTATTATTATTGATGGTCCATAGGCAAGGAAGATGGAGGACAGCAACCCCTCCCCAACCCCTGAGGATCCGACCTTGACTAGGGCGTTAAATTCGTGACATTACGTTAGGGGGAGACATTTTAGCTTGCTCTGCAACATATCGGACTTTTGTAGGTTTTACCCATAACACAATTTTATTTCACATATTCTATTGAATGCTTATCTCGCGCTTTTTTGTTTTATGTGTTATTCTGTTAAATTTTTTGTGCAAAAGAAAACCATCACAGTTTTCCTTTCAATGATAAAGCTGTTATCGGCATTTCAGCTGAAAATTTGCGCAACGTGTTTTTATTTTCGCAGTATAAATTAAAAACACTTGCATGTGAAGTCTCAACATTTTCCTCTCGTATTTATTTTACATTATTATCTGTTACGGTTAATTAAAAACACTTGTTGTATGTGGATCATGGTGTTCCTTTACGTTCCGTGATAAGTGACCAAAATCTGAATACACTTTTGTAAACAAAGTAAATGGTCATTATATAGAAAGGAAATGTTTGCAGTGAAATATTAAATTATGTCTTACCTCTGAATACATCACTTTTATAAATACAGAGGAAAAATTGTCATTAGCTGGGTGGGATCTGAACTCACGTCCTCCTGATAACATGTCAGGTGCTCTGACCGCTGAGCTACCGGCCGCTTTACTCTTGATGTGGGCTGGCCTCACTCACTCAGCAAAACACTTGGTCTTATTAAACGGTCTAATTATTACTCATTAAATCAAAGACTGCAAGTGTTTTACTGAATGAGTTAGGAAAGAATTAAGAAATTAAGTAGGCAATTCAGTAGATTTATGTATGTGAGTAAGTAATTCAGCAAATTCATGTGTAAGTCAGTATATGTGTCAGTAAATAAATCAATTAGTGTGTGAGTATGTAAATCAGTATATGTGTCAGTAAGAGTGTGAGTAAATAGGTCAGTAAGTAAGTCAGCAAGTGTGTGTGCAAATAATTCAATAAGTGTGTGGTTTAGTGAGTAAGTAAGTAAGAAAGAAAGTCAGCCAGTCAGGGTGTAAGTAAATAGGTAAGAGTTGGAGTAAGGAGGCAAGCAAATAAGAAAGAGTGCAATAAATAAATAAATGTGAAAGTCAGTAAGCAAGTGAGATAGTCAGTAAGTAATTTAGTGAGTGAGTAAGAAAATGAGTCAAATCTGTCAGTCAGAGTGTAAGTAAATAGGTACGAGTGTGAGTAAGGTGGGAAGTGAGTAAGAAAGAGTGTAATAAATAAGTAAGTGTGAAAATCAGTAAGCAAGTGTGTAAATAAGAGAGATAGTCAGTAAGTGATTTAGTGAGTGAGTAAGGGTATAATAAATAAGTAAGTGTGGAAGTCAGCAAACAAGTGTGTAAATAAGAGTAGTAAGTGATTTAGTGAGTGAGTAAGAAAATGAATAAGAAAGTGAGTAAGACAGACAGTCAGTGATTTAGAATGTAAGTAATGAATAAGGTAGTCAATCAGTGATTTAGAATGTAGGTAAGGGAGTGAGACAGTCGATAAATACTTTACATAGTAAGTGAATGAATGAGTGAGGTAGTCTGTTAATAAGTAAAACGTATCCCATTTTCGGTGTGTATGACAAGAACATGTAAACGTTTTTAGTCCAAAGGATATTCTTATGGTGTTGAAAAAGAGCCAAAAATGTGTTCGGCTTATAGATTTACTAGTGGAATAAAGTATTTACACCATTTAATAGTTTTTTTTTTTAATTCAAGAAGTACGACTCGTAGTGTAAAGTAACGTTTACCAATATAAATCATTTATTTCTCCAGGGCTGTAGCCCAATAAGGTTTGATAAGCACAGAAGAACGAAAAGGCAGTGAAGAAAAAACAATGTCCACACATTTGCGAAACACTGGCGACTTTAAGAATTAATCATTAAAATCAATCGAATGAATTAAGACCGTGTTTTATTCCAGCGTATCGAAGGAAAAAAGGTGTTTAGTATTAAGAGTCGTTTTATTAAGATACTCAGAGAGGAAAACGAGACTTCTAGGCTTGTATGCTATCTTTAAGAATCAAAGTCCAATATCACCCTTAACGTAACTGCTAAACGCATTGACTCATCAACGTGTGAATCATCCTCTCCGCAAATCTAGGATGCTTTGATCTCTATCTTTAAGGATTAAATATCACCCTTCGTGTCACGCGAAACTTAAGAATTGAAAAAAATTATATATGAAAGAATTGAAAAATAGTTTAATGGTCCAAAATATTAAAACGCAGATATATAGTAGAAAATTTCTGAAAGGGGAAAAGCAAAGAGTAAAAATTTAAAAGTTTTTAAGTTTTAAAAATGTTCAAAATGAAGTAAAAGTTTTCAAACGAACGTAAAGTTTAAAAATGTATAAAATTGAAAAAATTATTTTGTACTACAAAATTCTTTGACGAATGCAAAATATTGTAAAACAGAGAAAACGATTATATAATACAAAATATTTCAAAATAAAAGAAAAAATTTTAAAACGTTAAATTAAAAAAAAATCATATAGTAGAAAATTTTTAAAAGCGGAAAAATGAAAACATAAAATTAAAAGACTTATTATTTAGTAAAAAATATTTTAAAAATGGTTAAAACAAAAAAACGTAAAAATTTTCAAACTTACAAGTGAAAAAAATATTATGTAGTATAAGATTTTTAAACTGGAAATTTCCTTTCGACAAATATATAATTTAATTATTTTTAATCATCAAGTTTTCCAAACTGAAGCCTTAATTGTATAGTGCGAGCTTTTTTTTTTCGTCATATCACATTGAAAAAGGTTTATTAAAATCAATATGCATGAAATTTTTTATATTATTTATTTTTATAAATTCGTAATTAAATTCTGTTTAATTTGATGTATAACATGACCTATTTCTGTTGATTGGTTATTTTTTTAAAAAAATTCTAAATTTGACTTGTTTATTTGACTCAGGACAATTGGCTAAAAGCTATTACTAGCAGAAAAGAGGCCGTAAAACGAGAATATGCTAGGTATAGAATATAATGAGAAACTTTTATTCCAGAGCATAAAATGTTTTCTCCACTAGGAGTAATAGTATCTAGACATATTTTTCTAACTGCACATCGTAGCCACTACTTGTTTCAACAGCCTATTATCACTAACAAACAAACATTTATTCCGTAATTAAAAAACAAACTTGCAAAAATACGTATTTTAAAAGTCTGTTTCACAGGACTTTTCATATTGTAAATTCTTTTCTCGTTCGTTAATAAGTCATGGTCCACAGTAGGGTGAGTTGACATACTTATAAATTTATTTCTAAGTGCCATTTACAAGGAATAAAAAAATTAATTTCGAAGTTAAATGTGGTTTACAAGGAATAAAAAAATTAATTCCGAAATTAAATGTGGTTTACAAGGAATAATAAAATTAATTCCCAATGTGGTTTATAAGAAATAAAATTAATTCCCAATGTGGTTTACAAGAAATAAAAAAAATTCATTTATAAACAAAAAACAAATTCCTAATTTATGAGAAATAAAAATATAATTTATAAGGAATAAAAGAAATAATGATCGGTTATTCCTTTTTCACTGAAATCATCTACCTTTAAACACTCTCCTCATATAATATCCTTGGTATAATGAATAAACGCGTTGAGAAACCTGAGGGTTCGACATTAGCTGTAGAAAACAAGTTTTTTTCATAAAAAATATAGTACGTGTTCTAAACACTAGATGGCACTGCAGTTGATTTAGCCGAACTTAGAATATTTCGGGATTTTTCCCTATGGGTGAGGACGTCAGAATCCAAGATGGCGGACTACTTGTATTGATGAAATATTTTTATTTCATCAATACAATTATGGATCGAATATTTCGGGATATTCCCCTATGGGTGACGACGTAAGAATCTAAGATGGCGACCTTCGGAATTAGAATTATTTGGGGCCTTCAGATGGGTGATAACGTTCAGAATCCAAGATGGTGAATGCATGACAAAATTTCAGGATTTGTGCTGTGATGTCAGAATTCAAAATGGCGGAGGAACTCCAAAATCGGAGGACTTTTTGAAAAGGTGGCGTGGTGACTCAAGGGTACACTTTCTGCGGTTCAGGAGTCAAAGGTCGTTTGCCCCAAAAGTGCGGAGACTACTAATTGTATTGATGAAATATTTTTATTTGGGCATATTATTGAGAAATGTTTAGAGTTTCAGAAACCTGTGATTGCTAACTTTATATGTAGAGTTCAAAAGGCTTTTGACTCTGTTGATCGGCGTAATTTGTGGTTGATTGTTAGATCATATGGAATACCTGATAAGTTAGTTAGTGTAATGAGAGCTCTCTACAATAACACTGAGTCGTGTGTGAGAGTTGGTACGTCTTTTAGCGATTGGTTTAGCATTGCTAGTGGAATTAGACAAGGGTGCATTTTGTCTCCTTTTCGGTTTTGTTTGGTTATTGATTATGTCATGTGAAATTCTTTGCAAGGGAAAGATTTTGGCTTTAAATGCTCTAGAGTTTTTAAAATTTCTGATTTAGATTATGGAGATGATTCGCGCCTTTTGACTACCGATGTTGATGAGATGAATTCTTTCATTAGGATTATTCATGAGAATGGTAATAGAGTAAGTTTGGTGATAAGCAAAGGAAAAACTAAAGTGATGAAAATTGGTCAGGCAGATGGTGCTTCAGGTTGCTTTGAATGGCTGTACTATTGAGCAAGTGTCTCAGTTTAATTATGTTGGAAACTATGTAACAGACACTAGTGATGTGCGGCATGAGATAAATAGAAGAGTAGGGATTGCCATTGGGACTTTTAAGAATCTATGGAGAGTGTGGAAAAATAGGCGTATACACCTAAAGACTAAAATTAGGCTGTATAAGAGTTTGGTTCTTTCTAAGGGTAGTTATGGTAGCATAACATGAACCCTTTGTAAGCAAGATAACAAGAAACTTTATGCCTTTGATTCCAGATGCTTATGATGTATCTTGAGCATTAGGTGGTTTGACTTTGTAAGTAATGATGAGATTAGAAGAAGGAGTCATCAACCTCCTCTGAGCAGCATATTGTGTAGAGAGATATTACGTTGGTTTGTCCGTGTTTCTCGTATGCATAGTACAGATTGGCAAACAGGATTATGAACGGTGGGCCTAAGGGTTTCAGAAAAATGGGAGACCTAGGAAGCGATGGGCAGGCAATGTCAAACAGGACCTTGCTAGAATTGGCCTAGAGTGGCCAAATGCAGCAGCAGTAGCTCCTGAGTGGACCTCCGTAGCCCATGGCTGCATGAGGATTTTGTATGTATGTATATATATGTGTATTTTTTTACAGTCAACTAACAAGGGAAAGTCATATAAATTACATTATAAAGAAGCTGAAATTAGCGATAAATAGATTTTACATATTAAGAGATGTGTTACTTTTCATGTCACAGTCTTACTTCAATTATGCCCTTCCAATATCCCCATATATAGGTACAAGTAAAATGCAACTGAGGAGATCGGAAGCATTACAGAAATATATTATAAGAGTGATGTTAAAAAAATCAAAATTTATTTATTCTGCCCCTTTATTTCAAGAATTTTTAGCCAATAATTATTTTTTATTTTAACATCTCTCGGATTTAAAATTGGGACTAAGCGGCCCACAAAAAAAAATTAAAAAAAAATTAGCCTCTTGGACAATACTTCAACATTGGCCTGTTATGCTTAAATTTGCAATTTTTATCCTGTTTGTTTCACGATTTCACCATAATTTCATTACTTGCAATTTTTTTCGAAATTGGCTTCATCTCATACCCTCTCATCCTAACTAGAGCAAATAAAATCCATCCATTCACAGGTATCACTTCAAAGTCTATCTTTCCATCATATTTGTCTCTCCCAGCCCCTGAAAACGTCCTTTTACCTGTTGATTTTGAATTACCATATTTTTCAAACTAATTTCCCAAAATTGTCTGGCTTTGTTGACTTCTTCGATTTACCTGGCTTTTACAACCCAACAGCCCAATAATCCAGTGAAGTGTATGATAACTACATTTTCTCAACAAAGCCCATCATTTTATCTCTTTCACACGCACCACTGTCTGAAAATTCGTTTAACACCTCATCCCCCAAAATCTCCCCCCTAGGTTAACATGGGTTTCCCTATACTTTAACAATGTGCCAGAACTCTCATTCTTCTCACTACTTGCGTTTAAATTCGTTCTGCTTCGATCTGACCATTTGGTCCTCTCCCAAAACCCAAAACAATATTCATGTATTCACTAGATCTAGGCCATTAGAAAACGCATACTCTGAATAATCATTGCAGTCAGTGTAATTGCTCGAAATTAGCGTCACATTGACGTAACATAACCAACTCATGTTATGTCAAATGGACGCTGACTTCGAAGCTCTATAACTTCTAAAATCAGTTTTCATGATTTGTGAGAAAATGTGGCGGAAGATAATTGAAAGGTGTGATATACATCTAGATTTTTAGCATTATTCTCATAGCATTTAAACAGGTATTGAAGTTTAAACCTTTCAAAGAAGCAATCAGTTGTTCTAAGAAATTTATCAAAAGAAAAGTTAAGGAATAATTTGCACACACTTTAAAATATGCAATTGCATATGAACTGGTTTGAAATAATATTTCCTATTTCAGTTTCAATTAACTTCGGATATCTAGCACTGCTTTTATTAATTGTTCAAACATCCATAATTCTTTACATACTGAAGGAATATTATTGAAAATAGATATTTAGATAGAAGTGATTTAAAACTTTAATTTACCCTTATCGCATTTTCCGATAAAACGTTTATTTTAAAAGTTATAGGACATCGAAACTAGAGCCCCATGGGCAAAACATGGGGTAGGTAGTCATATTTTAATGATACTCAGCATATCGTTATGGTAGAAAAAATATCAAATAAAAACAGTCAAAAATTAAAAATAGAAAAAAAAAACCTTAACCTTGTTTACCTCTCAACAGCCAAAAGTTGGTTCAGAGAAAGTTGAAAATACAAGCATTACACACCATTCCGCCTAAAGCCCCCAGAAGATACCGGATGCACCATCCCAACAAACAAAGCCCATCAACACCACTCCAGCATTCCAAAGAAAGCAGCTACCTACTATGTACTAATTCACAAGATACAAAGAACATCAGACTGTGCAGGCCATAGGCATACATGTATATTTTAAAACTTCAGACAGCGAGTATAATGAGATTATATTTATCCAGCTAAGAGCATTAGATGGTGTCTACTATAATCTCTTTTTATATTTCTAAAGAAAAAAAAAAAGATAACTCTCATTAATGGGTAAGAGAAAAAAGTACCTCAACTTATATTGGGTAAGATTTAAATTGTCTTAAACAAGGAATTTCTGCTATTACCACATTTTTTTTTGGAAAATTTACATTGATTAACGTTATTATCATCAAACACATATGGGCTACCGAGATCCTCCAGATTGCGCAACTTAGTTCTCCAAACACATCCGTCCTAAGATACAGCTGCTGCATCTGGCCACTGAAACAATTCTAACAACGTCCTATTTGGCGTTGTTCTGCTCACCTCATCCTAGGTCTCCTCCTCTTTCTGAGGTATTTGGGCGCACTGTTCATAACTGCAATATTCGCAAATTGTAATTCGCAAATTTATAGTTATACATACGGGCAACATGGCCAAACCAACTTTAGTTTTATGATAAACATAAATTATTTCAACTTTAGTTTCATGATAACCAACTTGTGTTTTGTGATAAACAACCACTAAACCTATTCTACTACCAGTATCATCAACAGGTTTAATGAAAGAGTTAATCTCATTAACATCATTTGCCAGAAAGGCCAAATCATCAGTATAATCTAAATCAGAAATTTTGGTATCTCCAGACCATTTAAGGCCAAAACCTTTCCCTTGAAGTGAATTTCGCATAACATAATCAATAACCAAACTAAAGAGAAAAGGAGACAAAATGCACCCTTCTCAAACACCGGAGGCAATGCTAAATCAATTGCTACAAGTTTTACTAACTCTCATACATGAGTCAGTATTATTATAGAGCGCTTTCATTATGTTAACTAACTTGTCTGGTATACCATATGATTTCACAATCAACCACAAATTATGACGATTAACAGAGTCGAAAGCCTTTTTGAAAACTCTAAACGTTTCGCAAGAATCTGCCTAAGTGAAAATATCTGATCCACACATCCCCTACCACTTCTGAATCCACATTGCTCATCACGCAATTGACTGTCAACCAGATTCTTAATTCTATTAAGCACAATCATGGAGAGAACTTTACCTGGAACAGAAAGTAGGCTGATACCCCTATAGTTAACACAACGACTGCGATCAGCTTTTTTAAAAATGGGTATAATAATAGCTCTGGTAAAGTCTTTAGGAACCATGTCTTCATCATAAAAGATATTCAAAAATTCAGTCAGCTATGTGGTAAGAGAAACATTTCCATCTCTAAGCATTTCAGTAGTAATTTCATCTACCCCTGTGGATTTATGTAGTTTAAGTTTAGAAATAGCCAAAATAACTTCAGACTGTGTTTTAGAGCCAACATTAAAGCCAGTAATGCAGCTGTCATCATTACAAACAATGGGAGCAGAACTAATCGCATTGTTTAAAAACATCACTGAAATGCTTAGCCCATTTCATAATGACAATCCTCACCTTCAATAATCTTACCTTGTTTATCCTTCAATCCCTGTACCTGTCAGTTTCTTCACACATAAAACATTACGGAAGGCGATAAAAATGTACTTGACACGTATCTGAACATTTGCACTCATTCCTCTGAAGTTAACGAGCTACGACTTGTTTGAAAGCTTGCCTAAATTTGTCATCGCGAGTTGCAAACATCGCGACTTGTTTGAAAGCTTGCCTAATTTGTCATCGCGAGTTACATCGCGAGTTTAAATTTGTCATCGCGAAAAACAAACGCAGTATCATTTCTCTCTGGCCGCGATTTATCACAAGTGCATGGGGATGATGCCTGTTTATAGGACACAGTTGCAGGATAGATGCACAAATTCAGAGAAGGACGGCAGAGCTTTGAAGATATCTCTCGTGCAGGAAGACCGAAGGAGAACGTGAACGAGAGAACCCACGTTCGGAGAAAAAAAACCGAAACATCACATTTCATACAATAAGTTTAGATGTCAGTGTACAGATTGGTAGTATGCAAACAATTATTCATTAACATTGAAAGCTCCGAAAGATTTCTGCCAAATGTTTAAACCACAAACAAATAGAACAGCAAAAAATGGCTAGAGTCGACTCGTGCAAGGAGATGCTGGCAATGTCTGAACCTAGTGGCCCCAAACAATTAATAGACATTGTCACCGGTGATGAGACGTGGTTTTATTACTATGCAATTCCTCAAAAGATCGTCAGCTATGTTTTGGTTGCGGAAGATGAACACTGTCCCCAAATCCTCCGACAAGACTATCCCTCAAAGAAGAAGATGCTCGCATTTTTTTTTCCATTCCCCAAGGAGTGGTAGCCGTGGACATCTTATCTGAAAAAATGTCTATAAATGGACCAATATTTCACTAACATTGTTTTGCACAAATTGGTTAAAGTGATGAAGGAGTAGCGTCCTAAAACAGATGTGTCAAGGGTTCTCCTTCTTCATCACAATGACAGTGCTCACAAAACCCGTCAAGTTACGGCTTCACTGGAGCAGGAAAAAATTGAACTGGAAGTTGCTGGGAGACTTTTTCAAAGGTGCAAGTCCTTCCAAAATGCGTATATTCAGATTTGCGGAATCAAAACTTTTTTTACGGAGGAAGAGATAATATTTTGTTATCAATTTTAAGAAAAGTTACTAACGGTAATAGAATGAGTGGGATTTTTAAATTGCTACTAAGGGAAGAATAACATTCTAAATGAGTATATTCATAATTTGATAGATGAGTATCACGAAGCATTCCAGAATTGGCGTAGAGTATTTTTTCATAGATGCTGGAGGGGAGTACTTTGAAGGACAGTTAAAGTTTTGTCGAGGTAAGTGTAATGATTTTGTCCTGCAGACGCATGTCAAGAACATTTTCGATACCCCTTGTAACTATCTGGTACAGCTTTCTGCTATTATGCTGTCTAGCTGCTTCCTCTGTTTTGTCAGCCAAGCTATGAAGCTAAAGATTCCTATCAGCTGTTAACAGATCCTTTACACCTTTCTTAAGCTCTTTATAATGATTTCTGTTAGTACCAGTAGGTTGTCGATTAAGGATATTTCTGCAGTTCTTTCTTTCAAAAATAAGCACCAGTGCCTTATCATTTTTCTACAATGCAAAATATTTTTTTTTGATTTGCGACATATATCCTAGAAAGAATCTCGAGAAAAATCCTAGAAATACTGTAGCTTTTGCAGGCCTTATCATACAAGGACATGCCCTACTAAGGCCGAAGTCACTGCTTTAGTTAGAGCTAACACAGCACACAAAATTTGCCTTGTTGGAGCAGTGGCTAGTTCCCTAACCACTCTGCCAGTTAAGACTTAATTCAATCCTTTTGGGTTCGAGATATTTTGTTTTATGTGGACCTATGAATTGAACCACACGAAGCTTGCAATTCGCTACCTACACCTTTTTCTAAGCATAGCTGGTAGTGGATACTTTTCTGATATCTCGGTGAGATATTTTTTCTCTTCTACTGATAACTGCTCTTTCTGGCTAAACAGGATTTCGTTTTCTCCGTGTGTTTTCCTTTTCTGCCTTTTTTTCTCATATTCATTCCAAAATCGACTTAAAAACGTCTTCCATATTTATCTGCGCTCAACTCCCTGCTGCAGTTGGTGTACATCGACCAAATTCCTTCATCGGGATTCCCCGCCCTGCCACGGTCAGTAGGGGACACCGATGGGCTTGGAAAAGCCGCCGTCCGTCGGATGGGACGTTAAGCCGTGGCCCGTGTGCGGGAGAGCCATACCCTGTGCACGATAAAGAACACGCTGGATGGCCTTGACGGGAGGCTACCATCTGTCTCCCAACAGCTGTTCCAGTGGGTCCCCTCCCCCAACCTTCTCTGAGCCTTCGGGGTCCATGTGACCTGGCCATTTAGCCCATGGTGTGCAAAAAGTGCCGCTCAGAGGTAAAACAACCCAACCCAACCCTTCATCGGGCAGTTCTACTCTACATCAGAACTAAGAAGTTTTCATTAAGATCCTAGCTGGGGTCTGTCCATCTAGAATAGAGATTTGCGTTTTTTTCATCACTGACAGGGGCAATGGGTTTCAGCCTGTGACGTAGCTGAAATGAAACACCTAATGCTCATAAATAAGACAGGTGTTCCTTTCCTTTGGGTGCTCTGTCGAGACATGATGAAACATACCATCTTTCAACACTTTCATTAGATTCCTCATGTACGTTAATGGAAATTAAGCATGAGCCTTGAATGGCGTTGGAAAACCTCAAAGAATTCAGCTCTAAAATCGCAGGCTACCTGATCAGGCGAAATTATTTCTCAGATGCATGTTCTGGCAAAGGTTTACAGCAAAGCCTCACAGTTATGAGCAACTTTAAGCAAATGGTCTCACGCAACTGAATATTATGGTCTATTATCAGCAAAAATATACCTGTGTCATCAATTGATGTTTGTGTATTGCTGTGGGGGGAATCTCATTAGAGATCGTTGGGTCCAACTAGATCCATAACAGCTACCTGAGATGGCAATGTGAGGACCTCATTATTCCGCATTCAGAGCAATGACAGCCTCACATCGCCTGTAATATCGATGATCTTCTTCATAGCCAGCCACTAAACTCTACAACCAATTGTGTTCAGAGTCCTTTTGATTCCCCAAATGTCATCTTCTCAGCCGCGAAAAACTCTTTTATGCACCAGATCTTTCTACTTGGCACCACTTGTCTTTACGTAACACCATAAACCAAATTCTGCTTCAAAACCCTTCTTATATGATGCAGCAATTTATTCCAAATTGCAGAATCTGACTGCCTACTTCTAATAGTAATTTTGCTTCTATCAACGCGTTATCTCACGTATCAGGTACACATGGACAAAGTGAAATATGATAAATTCATCAATTATCTTTAGGATACGAACAGAAAACAGTTAAAAACCATCTACCATCCTTAATCAGTACTAAATTTACTATCTGCTGCCAATAAAATTAGCGATCCTATACGAAACGAAAACCTACAGCCATATATCCTTTCCTAAGCAAGTTAAATTGTTTCGTCCTGTTACAACTACTGGGCAAATTGGCAATGAAGATCTGTTGTTGGATTCGGTAAAGAAGTGTACGACTTTTGGTTATGTAGAGTCCCAACTTATTAAAAGAATGACCGATGGTCAATTGAGTAATTACCAGAGCCCCGTATTAGCCATTCATCATCTACATTTTCTTCTAAAATTCTCACATTGATACTTGAGTTAAAGAGAGAGCAATCATTGGGAGAAATCGGCAGATAATGAATGCTTTCCGCCTCTCACGACGTGGACGTTCGGGGTTGGATTTTCGAGAGGCATCCCCCCTCCCACTCTCAAATTCTAGTCGTCGTCTTTATATCGCGTCCCATGAAGTCTAAATAATTATCTCTTATTCTTCGCATTACCAATAGAATTAATTTAAAAGCTCAATGGCATTTCCCCTCTACTGCGAAATGAGCTTGGTTCTTTTCTATTAAGAATTGATGAGCAAAATTTCGAACGGATTATTCTTCATCGAAAGTACGAAGAATCATCCAAATATTGGATGTCAGTCTTAAAAACAAAAATAAAAGTCAATCTTAAGAACAATATAAAATATTAGTCTTAAAAACAAATATATTAGCCTAATTTTAAAAATAAATCACAAAATCGCTATCTTAAACAAATGATAAAATGACAGTTTTAAAAACAAATTTTCAAACGACAATATTAAAAACGAATCATAGAATTGCACTTTTAATATACAATTTTAAAAACAAACATATAAATATCAATCTTAAAATCAAATAATAAAATAGCAATATTAAAAACGAATCATAAAATGGTAATATTAAAAACAAATTTTCAAATTTCAATCTTAAAAACAAACCTTCAAATTTCAATCTTAAAAACAAATTATAAAATCGAATCTTACAGCAAATATTAAAATGACAGTCTTAAAAACAAATCATAAAATGGTAATATTAAAAACGAATAATAAATTTGCAATTTTGAAAACAAATAAAAAAACAGCCGTGTTAAAATCTTCACTTTTAGAAATATTTTCAAAATGCTACTGTAAAGAAACTAATTCAGATGAACGTAGTACCAGACTTAAAAACAAAAGGAAAGGCGAAAATAAAAAAAAACAACTCAAACAAAATGTACAGCAAATCTGAAAAAAAAAATAAACAAATGAAAAATTAATACCGATCTGAAAAAAAAAATAGTTAAACAATTACCACCAGACCCGTTTTCTCTTCTTGTCACCCCCATCTTTTCGGAGTCGTTTCCTGACTCTCAGATGGTCTTCTTCTGTCTTTCTCTTCCGGCTGCTAGGAGGAGGCAGAGCACCGGAAATGCGAAGATTTCTAAAGGCAAAGAGGAAGAGAAAAGTGGCAAAACTGTGGCCATCATCTTCGCCAGAAATCTTTAGCATTTCAATGCGATGCATCAGCTTCACAATGATGTCTTCTTCACGTTCACGGATGCTGTCTTCCATTGGATAAGTTCGCCATTCTTCCAGGGTCTTCTTCTTCCTGATCTTCCACTTCTCAAAGGCTGCCTTAATGGAGGACAATTCTGAAGTCATATCTTGAAGAGGAGTATCTTTATCCTACATCATCTTCTTTAAATTTCGCCTCCTTATCTGGAGTCTGAAAAGAAAGAGAGAAAAACCATGAAATATTTTTGTTGTAATAACTTCTTCCAGTCAAACAATAAAGCTAATTGAGATAACAAAAATAAATGAAGGAATTCCATGATTTCTCCTGCAAACAAATTAAAAAGCCATCTGCATGCACGCTTGACATCATGCAAGAAAAATCAAGTGTTATTATTAAAATAGATAAATAAGTTTAAAGCATTCAAAAACTACACATTCAGTAAGATATCTAAACTATTCGTGACATGTGGGCATCATAAAATGGCCAAGAATGTTTACACGCGAGTTGCCATGACTCATGGTTAATGCTTAAGAGCGAGACAACTCGGCTCGAGGCCGGAACATCCGAAGGAAAGCAAAATCGCGCACTAAACTCAGAAAGGAAATGTCAAAATACTCACCTAATCCACTCGATCTGTAGTTCCTCGAAATCTGCTGAGTTGTCTCTTAAAGACATTTTATTCAACTTTTATTTAGGAAAACTTATACGCACTATAATAACACTTTTTTCTCTTAGATTCTTCGTAAGAAATTATAAAAAATGACATTCCAAACGTCATCGATGACGAAACGCCAGCTGATTGGCTGAGATTATAACTCATTGTTAATAGCTTCATCCGTTTTAAACTGAACGTAACAATGAATCTAAACATCCGGATCATCATCATATTCGAAACAATAAAAAGAAATCAACGAAATGTTGCCACTCAATTTAAGGAATTTCTAATTTATTTTATCCGAAATTGAAATTACGGTGGTCCGATCCTTTTCTGTTCCGATCTCGGATAGGGAATAGGTTTCTCGCGTTGTCCTTTTGCTGAAGTCCCGTCTTTCTCACAGATCTTCCGTCTGGCGTATTATGATGAGAGACTCCTGTCAAATCTGTGCGTTAAACAGCTGCTTGAGAGGGGATTTATTAATTCTCCAAGTTGCCGAACGCTAAGCATACTTGGCTGTTATTGATCAAATAGAAGTGGGTTCGAGTCCCCGAATGGATGTTTAATAATATTTTTGCCTCTCTTCTGACGCGTCGCCTTCCGTTTACAGATCTTCTTATTGGCAGAGTTATTGTAACCGTTTCCTGTTCCGTCTCTGTGACAAAGCATTTGCTTGAGGAGTCAATTTTTTTTAAATATACAGGGTGAATCTGAAAAAGTGGGCAAAACTTTACGGGGGGGTAGAACGCAGCTATACGAGCAATATTCGTCATAGAATGTATGGGCGGAACGCAAACGGCGAGCCACTAGGTGGCGTTGGAAATGGTATAAAAGGGTCTGTCCTCGCACCCAACGGCATTTCTACCGTGGATTGCCGAGAGGATGGCTGGTCTTTTTCCTGTGGGGCCATATGAAAAGCCTAATCTACGAGTGCCCCATTGAAACCGATATGGATCTAGTCGCCAAGATCGCCGTTGTTGCCGGCGATATTCGGGAAATGCCTGGTGTCTTTGCAAATGTGCGTCGGTCCCTATCCCGCAGGTGTGAAGTCTGCATTACAGCTGGCGGCAGCTCTTTTGAGCAATTTCTTTGAGCATGTACCTCAATTACATTCCTGTTAATAAAATGTTTTCTGAAGTATCTCCTCTCCTTCTTGTGTTCATTCTTTAAATGTGACAGTGGAAAACTACCTTTTAACTTCTCACCGCTTGCGTTCCGACCATACATTCTATGACGAATATTGCTCGTATAGCTGCGTTCTACTACCCAGTAAAGTTTTGCCTACTTTTTTAGATTCACCCTGTATATTACTGCTTTGAAGTGTACCAATGGTAACTCTTTATCGGAATTGTGTGGCTCTTATAAGAGCCGTTTGTGAAATGGAGTTATTCCATTTGCCGATCTTCTGATTAGGTGAATAGTCGCTTCTTGAAGTGCTCCATGTTTCAAGTTGAGTTGTTGAGTTGAATTGTTTTACCTCTGAGCGGTACTTTTTTGCACACCATGGGCTAAATGGCCAGGTCACATGGACCCCGTAGGCTCCGAGAACGTTTTGGGAGGGCATCCACTGGAACAGCTGTTGAGAGACAGATGGTAGCCTCCCGTCAAGGCCATCCAGCGTGTTCTTTAACATGCACAAGGTATGGCTCTTCCACGGCTTAACGCTTAACGTTAAGCCGTGGAAGAGCCGGGCCACGGCTTAACGCCGGTTAAGCCGGGCCACGGCTTAACGTCCCATCCGACAGACGGCGGCCTTTCCAAGCCCATCGGCGTCCCCTACTGACCGTGGGCAGGGCGGTGAATATTGTGGAGATAATCTCAACGCTGACCCAGTTGGGACTACAACCTGGGAACTACAGATTTCGAGCCTGGCGCGCTACCGACTGAGCCACCCCCGCCCCCATGTTTCAAGTAATTGCTGAATTAGTGGAGGAGACGGATTTGAAATGACTGGGAGAACAAACAATTCTTCGTGCTCCCTCATCCACTGCTGTAAAACCTCTTCTCTCTCCGCAGCAGGAGGCACTGCTTCAGCAATCTCTCTAGGCGATATTTCTGGTGGCTTAGAATCACCAACAGGTTCAATCGGCATAGCGGAGCAACGTCTGAGGCGCATGTTGACTCCTCAGCGACAGACAATCTATTATGATGCACGTTCTAGCCAAGCTTTAGATCAGCCTTCTAAGATAGAAGTCTTGATCTTTCAGGATCATTCCCTATAGGCCGATTAGGCTCTTACTAATACTATTTAACTATCCGGAAGACACTTAATTACGTAGACAGCTTTCATTGGTTGAAGAAGGAGACTCTACTAGTTGTCTCCAAAAGATTAACCTTTGGTGACTTTGCCGGATTAAATATATGTGTGCTGTCTCTGGACTGCCCTTAGGGCTATAGGTTCATAGCGTTATTGCCTTTCGGTTTATTGCTCTGTTATCACGTGTGGGTGGGGGTCGCGATTGGGTATCAGGACAGAAGAGAGAGAGGATGGATTTGGTGAAATAATATACCATCATTGCTTATTCCACACAGAAATGCTACGTTCTTTTACTTTTACTTTCAGGATTCAGTGTTCTTATAGAGCTCTGCCAGAGATTTGAAAAAGTGTGACTATGTTCTATATTTAAAACTGAAATATTTTCCACAAATCTATATGTTTGTTTTTTGTTTCGTTTTTTTTTACCAAAAACAATATAAAATTGTATAAAAGAAATCATCAACTGGAATTTTACTTTTCAGACATATAATTTTTGCACAAATTTATAATCTTTTCCAGCAGGAAATATATCCATACTGTTAAAAAGCGGGTATAGTGCTTACATATGAAAAATGTAAGTTGCACACAATAGACTTTCCCAGTTTTACTGTTGACCTGTATGTTATTACATTGGTTTTCCTGTAACTGTTTCTCTTCCCATAGAGAAATTAAACTCTTTTTTTTTTGCTCAGACACTAACGAAATAACAGAGTACGCATATTCGTTATCTCCGCAAAATTCTCCGCCCTGCCCATTGTCAGTAGTAGGACACACCGATGGGCTTGGAAAGGCCACCTCCGTCGGATGGGACGTTAAGCCTTGGCCCCGTGTACGGGAGAGCCATGCCCTGTGCAGGTTAAAGGACACGCTTGATGGCTTTGACGGGAGGCTACCATCTGTCTCCCAACAGCTGTTCCAGTGGGTCCACTCCCCCAACCTTCTCCGAGTCTTCGGGGTCCATGTGAAATGGCCATTTCGCCCATTGCGTGGAAAAAAGTGCCGCTCAGAGGTAAAACAACCCAAACTACGCATATTCTGAATTGTCTAATTTCTAATTTCCATCCTTAAAAAATGCAGAACGAAATAAAAAATTCCTTTAGTTGTGTAAACCACTTTCCCATATTCACCAGAAGCAATATTGTGTTTTAATATGTATCTGTAGTTCGAAACATTGAATTCCTGAAATTATATATTTAGCATAAGAAATATTTGCTGAGTTTTGGTAGGATTTCTGGACCAACGTAGTTTTGGGTTTCATTCCTATAGACGCTGTTAAGTAGTAATATCTGGGGTGTCCCATGTCCTGTGAGTTTTCACATTCAGTTGCTCGGGTTCAGTGGTTTTTTCCCAGTTTAGGGCTTTGGAGATCATTTCTGCCTTTCTTCTTGATTTTGGCTCCTCTCTTACAGTGGGAACTTCGTTTTTTCTAGTGTTTGGAGTAGGGCTACGCTGGATGTTTTTGCAATCTCCACGTCGATTTAATATTTGCTTTTCATCACTCAGTGCCTCCTCAAGAAGGTTTTTCCAAATCTTCATTGTGGGGGTTCTATGTCAGGGTTTTTCGGGGCTATTCGAGAATTGGGGACTTATGGTGAGTCGCTTTTCAGAGGAATCACCGTTACATAGTTTCTCATATTTCCTGCCTTTTGTTTGGATTTCTATGCGGAGAAAAATCATCTAAAATGAGGAAGAAAGGTCTTTACCACATGTGAAAAGAGTAATTGGAAGCTGAGATACAGCTACGTACAATAAAATGCATATAGTAATAGTGAAAGGTGAGGCCTGTGGAAGTGAAGAGATATCGAAAATGAGCTTTCCTGAAGTTATTTCCATTTATGACGTAAAAAAAATCTTTGCGGAATCGATAATAAATAGGAAACGATTGAAGGAATCTAAAAGAAAGCAAGAGAAATGACTAAAATCACTTAAAATATTACCGTCCTTAATGTATTTATGAGAGCAGACATATGAAGGGAAATACGAATTGCCAGATCCGCGTTATAGGATAATGAGGAAATGAGATTAAAAAAAAATCAAAACCGTCCGTGGTCTGACGGTCATTATTAGAACATTCCGTTTCCTTTTTTTCACCCTACTTCCCATCCTGAGGTCTATGAGGCTTAGGGCTGGGGGCAAGGGAAAGAGATTTATTTAGTGTCGATGAAATGGGAGGTTTTGGGGGTGGGTGGCTGGACTTTAAATATATATATTTAAAGAAAGTTGTGATTTTATCATGAGTATATTATTGATTGGTCAGATGATATGGTGTTACAATAGCCTTATGGTTTCGAACCCAGTGCAGGCTCTTATTAGTGACTGCCATTAGTGCTTTCCTATTGACTGAGACAATTTTTTCTAGGCTGATGGCCTTATTTCTCCTCCATACGAATGAAATTGGTAATGTTAATCCTACGGAAGATTTCACCTCTGCTTTAATATGGTAATGTTAGGCAAATTTTGACCAATGAGATTATGGTATGTAATTGGCTGAATGCTGATTGGTCAAATGTTAACTTTTTAGATATTCGTCGTAGACAGGTGATGTGACCACTCTTTTCGAAGGACAAGAAGAGACGAAGCGAGCGACGGAATCGGATTCCATGCACATTGAGCCGTTTCCGAGATATCTTGCCATTTATGTTATTTTCCATAGTTTAAAAATTTCAGAGTTGAACCTGGTCTTTTTTGTGGGAGTGATCTGTAGTTTGATGACGGAGTATATCTCTAGTTTCAAGCATTGAATTCCTTAAATTGCACACTTAGCATCAGAGATTCAGCATGAAAGTATCGTCTTATATATCATTAATTTTCGGTTCCAAGGTGTAGAGAAGAGGGGTGTCCCTCCTGAATGTGGAATAAAACAAACGAATTATTTGACATTACTTCCGAATCCATTGATTATACATTCCCTTAATGAACCTTTCGAGATCCACCAGTGAATAAGTCCCCTTTCATTTTTTTAGACAAACTGAGATGAAAATCGAAAGGAAGAGTAGTATCTTTTGTGTATTAAGAAAGAATGCGAAAGTAGGGTATTTATCTCTGAGCAGCCCCTCTCCCTGACCCGGATGTGAAATAAGTTGCTTTTACCTTTACGAAATCGGTTTCTATCAAATCAAAATTTTACTCCTGAAATTATTTACTTTAAAAACTGAAATCTGAAATGTTACCTAAAGTCTATTGCACTTTGAAAATAGAAAAGACATCTTTTTCCAAAAAAGAAAAATTTAATAGATGGAAGAGAAAGTAAAAAACACGAAAATATCTGTATAAGTAACAAGGACGTAAACCCTTTTTGAAGATTTTGATTTGAGCTGATAAGTAAACTAAAAACTGAAAGTATTTGAAAAGTGAAAGTTCATATCGAAAATGACAAAAAAAATTAAATTAACAGTAATGGTATCTCATCATACATACTCTACATGTTTCTTTTCTTCGTCCCCCCACAGCAAAGGCTGAGACAAGTCTCTCACAGGGCAGAATACGTCCTGCGAGAGAATCAAATCAAAATCTCGAAAAAGGGTTTACATCCTTGTTTCTTAAACAGAATACACTCAGAGAAATATCGATTTTCCAGCAAAGGGTGCAAGAACTTTAATACAAATTTTCTTTAGGCTTGGAAAGGACGACGTCCGTAGGATGGGACGTTGAGACGTGGCCCAGTATGTAGAGAGAGCCATACTATGTGCACTTCAGAGAACATACTGGATGGTCTTGACCAGAACCTACCCTACCATCTGTCTCCTAACAGCTGTTCCAGTGGATCCCCTCCCTCAACATCCTCTGAGCCTTCGGGGTTCTGGTGACCTGTCCATTTAGGCCATGTTGTGAAAAAGAGTGCCGCTCAGAGGTAAAATACCCATAATATTCATCTCTTTCCTTTGACTTTCGTAAACTTGATTTAACTAGGACAGTCAGTATAGCATTCGCACTCCACCAGGAGTTCCCAGTAGCAAGCCACAAAACCATCAAGACTGCTGTCCTCACGACTGGCCTACGAGATGCCCATATTCAGACAGCACTTGTCTGATCCGTCCATCCCTAAAAATTGGAAATTCCTTTTTCTACAACTCCCAGATTCCGATGGAATGTTCGCTACCTTTTCTATGGCACCTAAAGAAAATATTAAAGGAAAACAATAATCACCAATAACTAGAAACATGAGATTGTTTAATCACAACTACATCACTGCTTTGAAGTGTACGAATGGTAATCTTTTATCCGAATTGTGTGGCTCTCATAAGAGCCGTTTGTGAAATGGAGTTATTCCATTTCCGATCTTCTGGTTAGGTGAATATTCTAGGCAGTCAGTCGCTTCTTGAAATGCTCCATGTTTCAAGTAATTGCGTAGTGGATGAGACGGATTTGAAATAACTGGGAGAACAAACAATTCTTCGTGCTCCCTCATCCACTGCTGTAAAACCTCTTCTCTCTCTGCAGCAGGAGGCACTGCTTCAGCAATCTCTCTAGGCGACATTTCTGGTGGGTGAGAATCACCAACAGGTTCAATCGGCATAGCGGAGCAACGTCTGAGGCGCATGTTGACTCCTCAGCGACAGACAATCTATTATGATGCACGTTCTGGCCAAGCTTTAGATCAGTCTTCTAAGATACAAGTCTTGATCTTTCAAGATCATTCCCTATTAGCCGATTAGGCTATGACTAATACTATTTAACTATCCGGAAGGCACTTAGTTACGTAGACAGCTTTGATTGGTTGAAGTAGACTCTACTAGTTGCCTCCAAAAGATTAAACTTTGGAGGCTTTATCGGATTAAATATATGTGTGCTGTTTCTGGATTGCCCTTAGGGCTATAGGTTCATAGCGTTATTGCCTTTCGGTTTATTGCTCTGTTATCACGTGGGGGTGGGGGTAGCGAGTGGGTATCAGGAACGAAGAGAGAAAGGATGGATTTGGTGAAATAATATACCATCATTGCTTATTCCACACAGAAATGCTACGTTCTTTTACTTTTACTTTCAGGATTCAGTGTTCTTATAGAGCTCTGCCAGAGATTTGAAAAAGTGTGACTATGTTCTATATTTAAAACTGAAATATTTTCCACAAATCTACATATTTGTTTTTTGTTTCCTTTTTTTACCAAAAACAATATAAAATTGTATAAAAGAAATCATCAACTGGAATTTTACTTTTCAGACATATAATTTTTGCACAAATTTATAATCTTTTCCAGCAGGAAATATATCCATACTGTTAAAAAGCGGGTATAGTGCTTACATATGAAAAATGTAAGTTGCACAAAATAGAATTTCCCAGTTTTACTGTTGACCTGTATGTTATTACATTGGTTTTCCTGTAACTGTTTCTCTTCCCATAGAGAAATTAAACTCTTTTTTTTTTGCTCAGACACTAACGAAATAACAGAGTACGCATATTCGTTATCTCCGCAAAATTCCCCGCCCTGCCCACTGTCAGTAGGGCACACCGATGGGCTTGGAAAGGCCGCCTCCGTCGGATGGGACTTTAAGCCTTGGCCCCGTGTACGGGAGAGCCATACCCTGTGCACGTTAAAGAACACGCTGGATGGCCTTGACGGGAGGCTACTAGCTGTTCCATTGGGTCCCTCCCCCAACCTTCTCTTAGCCTTCGGGGTCCATGTGACCTAGCAATTTAGCACATGGTGTGCAAAAAAGTACCGCTCAGAGGTAAAACAACCAAAAGTACGCATATTCTGAATTGTCTAATTTCGAATTTCCATCCTTAAAAAATGCAGAACGAAATGGAAAATCCGTTACGTCTGTAAACCAGTTTCCCATATTCACCAGAAGCAATATTGTGTTTTACTATGTATCTGTAGTTCGAAACATTGAATTCCTGAAATTATATATTTAGCATAAGAAATATTTGCTGGGGTTTGGTAGGATTTCTGGACCAACGTAGTTTTGGGTTTCATACCTATAGACGCTGTTAAGTAGTAATATCTTGGGTGTCCCATGTCCTGTGAGTTTTCAGATTAAGTTGCTCGGGTTCAGTGGTTTTTTCTCAGTTTAGGGCTTTGGAGATCATTTCTGCCTTTCTTCTTGATTTTGGCTCCTCTCTTACAGTGCGAACTTCGTTTTTTCTAGTGTTTGGAGTAGGGCTACGCTGGATGTTTTTGCAATGTCCACGTCGTGTTACTATTTCCTTTTCATCACTCAGTACCTCCTCCAGAGGGTTTTTCCAATTCTTCATTGTGTGGGTTCTATGTCAGGGTTTTTCGGGGCTTTTCGAGAATTGGGGACTTATGGTGTGTCGCTTTTCAGAGGAATCTCTGTTACATAGTTTCTCATATTTCCTGGATTTTGGTAGCATTTCTATGCGGAGAAAAATCATCTAAAATGAGGAAGAAAGGTCTTTACCACATGTGAAAAGAGTAATTGGAAGCTGAGATAAAGCTACGTACAATAAAGTGCATATATAGTGTAAATTGAGGCCTAGTGAAAGGGAAGAGTTATCGAAAATGTGCTTTCCTGAAGTTATTTCCATTTATGACGTAAAAAAAATCTTTGCGGAATCGATAATAAATAGGAAACGATTGAAGGAATCTAAAAGAAAGCAAGAGAAATGACTAAAATCACTTAAAATATTAGCGTCCTTAATGTATTTATGAGAGCAGACATATGAAGGGAAATACGAATTGCCAGATCCGCGTTATAGGATAATGAGGAAATGAGATTAAAAAAAATCAAAACCGTCCGTGGTCTAACGGTCATTATTAGAACATTTCGTTTTCTTTTCTTTCACCCTACTTCCCATCCTGAGGTCTATGAGTCTTAGTGCTGGGGGCAAGGCAAAGAGATTTATTTAGTGTCAATGAAATGGGAGGTTGTGGGGGGGGGGGTGGACTTTAACCCTTTAACTACCACAGGTCGTCCCTCCTTCTTTCACCCGAAGGGAGAAGAAAATCTCTCCGTAAATTGCCTCTCATTAAGCTGAGCATCCCTTCACCTCGAAACCCATTTGGTCATGAGCTACATACACCCATTGAACACGAGATATCAGACTCCTGTGACTTTTGCTCTTAACTCCTTTCCCAAAACAGTTTTTAAAACTCATGCATGTTTGTCAATTTTTGAAAAGTTTTTTCATCATTATTTTTTAATAATAACCTTTAAAAGCTATTTAAATTTGTTTTTCTACTTAAAAACTGGCATAAGATTGTAATTACTTGGATTTCATCCTTTTTACATAAAATAGATGTCATAATTAGAAATTTTTCAAAGAAAAAAGTTTCCAATGTTTCCATTTTTTGGATTCTGATGTCAGTTTTCTAACACCCAGCAAAGAGAAAGCTGTTATTAATAGTCGAATGTATGATGAAAAAAATTCTTCATTCAACACTCGGCCTTCCAGTTCAAAGAAAAATTATTAAAATAGAGGACCAAAAATAGAAAGCAGTAAGAGTGCTGAATTGATTTTTAACGAATAGATTTTAAAACAATTGTAGACAATACTCTAACATAAGAATCAAAAATGATTTTCTGAGAAAGGTTTGCATCTGAGATAAAAGTAATCGAAGTGGATATTGCAAAAGATATCTGAGGAAGCAAAGACTAGATAAAATGAGAAATAGAGAAACTGAAGCAATCAGAGATTACATAAAAATATTGGAGGTGTAAAAAATATTAACAAAATGAGAAAGACTTATGAATATGATGGATAAATGAAGAAGGCTAAATTTAATATGGAAATGAGAACCCGATGGAAGAAGACGGTGAAAGAGATGGAAAAATGGTATGAAAAAAAGAATGCCGAAAGAGGACTTCAAGAGCAAGATTGCAAAGATAAAAATAAGTGGATAGAGAGAGAAGACTGGGACCGACAACTTAAACTTGGGAGGGTGAAAAGAATAAAATTTTGTATCATAATAAGTTTTATAGAATACATTGTTAAGTAATTGACTAAGTTATTGAATTCAGCAAATGATTAAATCAAAAGTAGTCTGTTCTATTTTACATTTCAGATCATCAGTAATGTGCCTAAAAAAGTCTTATGGGTGGAGGGTTACATACTCGAGTCCAAGGACAAGATCTAGGGAGTGGGGGCATCTCCTATTCCTTTTCAGAATCATAGTAAGGGTAATAGAAATAAATATTACTAAACTTATTTATGTTTCATGGATTTTTCAAAAAAAAAATTAAAAAATTTTAAAAACAAGGGGGAAATGATATAATAAAAAATAAATACCCCCTCAAGCAGCTGCTTGCCACAGAGGTCTGACAGGAGCCTGTAATTTTATATGCCATAGTAGAAGGTCAGAGGATGGCAGGACCTCAGCAGAAAAACGACACAGACAGCCACGCCTTAACCGGGGCTCGAACCCAGGTCCCTTAGATCAGTAGCCAAGCGCGCTAACCACTCGGCCATGGGACATATATTACATTGGAAATAGAGCCTCATGTCCCCCCCCCCCTTTCCGTTTTTCTGCTCGATTGTGTTCCTTGTTTTCCTCTGTTCTCGACTTTTTTTTTTCAGATCCGGGCCTGCTCGTGTCTATTGGGGTGAGGAGGATTGAATGATGCTTGAGTTAACATATTTCTTCTGAGCGGCTCTGTTTTCTGCACGATGGGCTAAATGTCCTGGTTACAGCAAAGACCCCGCTGTACAGCTGTTATGAGACAGATGGAAGCTTGCCTCAATCTTACTGTTTTAATGGCACAGGCTATAGTTATCCTGCACACAAGGCTAAAATTTTACTTCCCATTTAACTGACGTCGGCCTTCCCAATCCCCTCAGTGTCATATTTTCTCCCCGACGGCAGGGTAGATATTGTCTATATACCCTCGTCAAACAGCTGCTTGTCACAGAAGTCTGACAGGAATCTTTCTGTTTAATACGCCATAGTAGAAGGGATTTGTGAGGCTGGTCCTCAGCAGAAGAACAACACAAATATCCATGCCTTATCCGGGGCTCTAAACCTAGGTGCCTTTGATCAGTAGACAAACATGCTAATAAATAATAATAAATTTTTTTAGTCTTTTTTTAATCTACTTTTAGTGTTCCAAATGTAACTCTATCTATTTTTTGCTCCAAATACAAATGTTTTGGATTTCAAAGCAGGTAGAGAAGTCTGAGATGAATAAGACAAGACCAAGATTGCAAAGATAAATATAAGTGGAGAGAGAGAGTTGATCTGGACCACACAACCTGAACTTGGGAGGGTGAAAAGAATGAAATTGTGTATCATTATTTATGAATTACATTGGAAAGTAATTCAGTAAGTAATTCAATTAAGCAAATAACTAAAACAAGCAGAGAGGATGGAAAAGGACAAGAGCATGGCCCATGCCTAAAGCCAGTAACCATGGCAGAGTGTGTGTGGGGGGGGAGGGAGAGTCAGCGTGTACCAACCTAAGACCAGGGACCACGGAAAACAGAATGGGCGGATAACAATGCAAATTTATGCGCACAAAACAATACAATATTCCGGGCCCCCTGGGTACGTCCCTGTCTCTCTCGTTACACAAGAAGCAAGTCAAAAGTTGTTGATTTCTCCGCTTTCTAACCACATCATTATTTGCTTAGTCAAACCACAGACACTTCAGCATCTAGAATAGTAGTCAACAGGAGATATTTTCTCGTTGTCGCATTACAGCGCGACAATAAATGAGCTGCAGCAGCATTAATTGGAAAAGGAATAAAATCGTAAGGTAAACTCAAATAGAATAAGAAATTCAGATAACAAAAGCTTCTATTTTTTCTTTTGATCGATAATTCAATCCCCTCATCAAATAGTTACGTACTGTGTCGCCCAATACACTTAATAATACGGCTTTGGTTGAAGTAAATGTTTTCATAATTAAATAATAAATGCTATAAATTTTAATCTGAAAACACCGTCCGATCACCGAAGGTAACCAGCTTTGGGCGCGTTCGGTACCTGGAAGGGTGACCATTTGGGAACACCGCGTGCAGTTGGCAAAAAAACTGCTGAGTGCCCGCCATCCTCACAGATCCCTCTATTATGGCGAATTTAACTGAAAGGCCCCTGTCAGACCTCTGTGGCAAGCATCTGCTTGAGGAGATATTTATTTTTATTTTATTTATTAATGCGCTTATTTTAAATTGTTCTTTTGATGGCGAATTTGTATCATAAATAAAAAGTATCATTAATTTCTTTTGTTATTTCAATTATCAGTAGCCTCACTTCAGAGCCTTTGATCTAGAATAAAAGACGTTAAGTTTCTTACTATCTTGTCACAAAGGAATTATTTTCCATTTAATAATTTGTTTATTGCAGAGCTCCAAACATGCCAGTCGTGCAGTATAGGAACTAACTACATCAAATTTGCTGTTAGAAAAATAAGACCCCCTCTCCCCCCACCCGAAATTTTAGGATGATTATGTAATAATATCAGATAAAGATTGAACTTATAAAAGTTAAGTGTTCTGTGTATTAATTTGTTTTCACACCATTTATTATTATATTACGTGAAATTACATATTTTATGGGAATTAAAATTATGCATCTCTATCTAAATTTTTTCAGTTCTACCAATTTTTAAAAGTATTGCAAACCATTCTTCCGGTAAATATTCCGCTATGAATTCTTTTCTAAAAATTAAATATTCCCTCCAGCAGTTGCCCTCAAGTAGACTACGAGCCTGCCGGGCTATCGACTAACCCTCTCGCCGAAGAAACAATGGATATGCAGATGTTATCGAATGTCAATAATAAAATTATTACCTTATATCTGAATATTTCAATATTTTTATTTTAACACAAATTGAAAAAACGAAGAATTTTTTCCCGTTAATTATTCATCTAATGGAGTTATTTTTAACCTGAAAAAAGTCGTACCCTATGTATAGATGTGTCTTTCTGCTGCGGTCTCGCCTTCCTCACAAATTTTGTCTATAGCGTATTATACTGACAGGTTCCTGTCAGACTTCTCTGAGAAGCAGATGTTTGAGAGATAATTTTTTTTATTTTCATTTCATTGCATAAACTGATTATTTTCCTAAGAAACCGAATTCAGTTTCGTGAATTGAAACAGATATTTGTTCTCAGTGAAAAATTTTAGAGTCGAAAAGCCATTTTACTGACTGCATCTTATCTCTAGAAACTATCCTTCAGATTGTCACTAGCACGAAACCAGTTGATGACAATGTGACCTTCAGCTGCGGGAAACAATGGAGGTGCGACTTTGGCTGGCACTGTGCATGGAGCGAATATCTGTGCTTTGTTATTATCCTCCTGCTTTGTAATTATCATCACCCATAAAAGAACTTAGGTTCAGCATCCCTCACCCATAAAAGAACTTAGGTTCAGCATCCCTCACCCATAAAAGAACTTAGAATCAGCATCACTCACCCATAAAAGAACTTAGGTTCAGCATCCCTCACCCATAAAAGAACTTAGGTTCAGCATCCCTCACACATAAAAGAACTTAGGTTCAGCATCCCTCACCCATAAAAGAACTTAGGTTCAGAAACCCACTAAAAAAATTTTGATTCATTACCCCACTAAAAAAATTTGGGTTCAGCAACCTCCTAAAAATAATCCTTCATGGGGCCATTCCAAACGTTACGATTATTGCTGATTGTCCAACTGCCTTTGTTAATTTTTTTCTGTGCGTTTACAACTTCCAAGGGAAAATGACACTAATTCATTAAACTTAAATAGAAATCATAACTAAACTGTACTAGTTTAAGCTTTCTAATGTTTGGATATTTACTTAAATATCCTGGTTGATATAATTATGCTTAAATATCCTGGCTTTTATTACTTACTTAACCTGGTATTTTATTTAAATATCCTGGTTTTTATTAAGTGAAATCTGGACACCCTAGGTGTAACAGAATATTAGTTACGCATGCTGTAAAGATTAAGATATGCAGTATATTTCAGTGGAACCATTATTATGTGATTTAGAAATTGCATTTTCGTAAAACCCTTTCTCTCCATTTGCACCATCTTCAACAAATATGTAACAAACCGTAATCATCATCATCAACATCTTCAATCAGCCATGGGGTACGGAGGTCCAACCAGAACGTGCAATTTAGTTCTCCAAGCATATCTGTCCTGAGCTGCAGCTGTTGCATCTGGCCACAACACAACAATTCTAATAAGGTCCTGTTTGACATTGTCTGCCCACCGCATCCTAGGTATCCCATTCTTTCTGAGGTCTTTAGGCACACTCTTCATAATCCAATTCACCAATCTATAATTATCCATACGGGCAACATGGACAAACCAACGGAGTCTCTCTCTGCACAATATGCTGCTTAAAGTAGGTTGCCGACTCCTTTGCCTAACCTCATCATTAGTTACAAAGCTAAACCTCCTAATGCCCAAAATACTGCGAAAGTATCTAGTTTCTTGTTATTTTGTTTACAAAGCGTCCACGGTCAATACCATAATTAACCCTAGAAAGAACCAAACTATTATACAGTCTAATTTTAGTCTTTAGGTGTATATGCCTATTTCTCCACACTCTCCATAGATTCTTAAAAGTCTCGACAGCATTCCCTTATTCGTCTGTTAATCTCATGCCGCACATCACCAATATCTGTTACATAACTCCGAAGATAATTAAGCTGTGACACCTGCTCAAGACTGCAACCATTCAGATTAACTGAATCACATCCTGCCTGACCAATTTTCATCACTTTAGTTTTCTCTCTGTTTATAACCAAACCACACTCTACTACCAGTTTCATCAACAGCTCGAATGAAAGAGTTCATCTCATCAACATCATTTGCCAAAAGGGCTAAATCATCAGCATAATCTAAATCAGAAATTTTCGTATCTCCAGTCCATTTAAGACCAAAATCTTTCCCTTGAAGTGAATTTCACATAACATAATCAATAACCAAACTAAAGAGAAAAGGAGACAAAATGCACCCTTGTCGAACACCAGAAATAATGCTAAACCAATTGCTGCAAGCCTTACCAACTCTCACACACGACTCAGTGTTATTATAGAGAGCTTTCATTAAGTTAACTAACTTGTCTGGTATAACATATGATCTCACAATCAACCACAAATTATGACGATCAACAGAGTCGAAAGCCTTTTTGAAATCAACAAAGCTAGCAAAAATTCTAAGCATTTCTCAAGAATCTGCCTAAGTAAAAATATCTCATCCACACATCCCCTACCACTTCTGAATCCACATTGGTCTTTATGCAATTGCCTGTCAACCAGATTCTTCGTTCTATTAAATACAATCATGCAGAGAACTTTACCTGGAACAGAGAGTAGGCTGATACCCCTATAGTTATCACAAGAACTACGATCACCTTTTTTGAAAATAGGGATAATGATAGCTCTGATAAAATCCTAAGGAAACATGCCTTTATCATAAAAAACAAATAAATAAATATATAAATACCCCTTCAAGCAGCTGCTTGCCACAGAGCTGACAGGAGTCTGTCAGTTTATATGGCATAGTAGAAGGTCTGAGAGGATGGCAGGACCTCAGCAGAAAAACAACACAAACAGCCATGCCTTACCCCGGGTTCGAACCCAGGTCCCGTAGATCAGTAGCCAAGCGCGCTAACTACTCGGCTAGTGTTCGGATATTTTTTTGTGCGACTGTACTTCAACGGAAGATATCCTAGTATGTATCCAATCCTGAGATACATTGAGGAAGTGAAAAGGCTACATTTTAATGAATGAAATATACATTTATTTCAAATATCGTATTGTACAACACTATTACACTTAAAAAGTTGTCGACGTAGGTTCGTTGAGATATCCGCTTGCTTCAAATGTGGAAAATACAGAAGATTCACATGAAATGGAGTGTTGAAAGAAATGTACGTAGCGATAGGTCGAGAGATGGATTCAGAAATGTTGAATCGTCTTTTTAGCCTCAGGTCACTAAAGCATCTCTTCAAGGATGTAGAAAAGGCTTCCTCTGCTTTATTTTCTAGCTTCATTGCGAATTCATTGTTGCCGATGGAATAAAGGTCCAAGTCACAAGACTCCAATGCTCAGAAAAGAATACTGAAATGGAAGAATTACATTGAAATTAATTATATGTTTATAATTTACTAAACTATGTTAATTATTATTATGGTTATGAAAACAAAGAGTATTGAAGTACTTTGCTTATTACAGTTTATATATAAATCCCTGGATAGAAAAAATGAGAAAAGTTTTATGAGAACAATGGGAACGAAGAAAAGTCTATTATGTCGCGTATGTCTCAGCTTTCGAATATGTTGAAGTACGTTAAGTGATTTGATGTGGAAGCGTAATAGACGTTATCAATAAAATTGAAAGCGAGGTTTATAGTTATAGAGAAAACTACAAACAAGGGAATTACCATTAAAAACTGGCATTAAAGAATGAAAAGCTACATTGAATAGCTGTTATAGTATATTAACTCTACGATAAACGACTTTGCATCGTGATATTGCTTTGTAACGGGTGGTGTCTTCAAAGACGTAAAGAGAATCTATTTTACGTGGGTTTTGTTTTTGAAATATATCATTTTCGTGTTCACACATCAATACTTTGATGCTTAAATCGGAGATAACATTTATATTCATTGCAAACACATATTATATATAATATTGTTACGACACATGAACGTGCTGCAATGAGTTTGTGATGGGCGTGTCATGAACTTGTGTGTGCGTGAGAAATAATTAACCAACGAATTAGAGCATAGAACCGATCTGAAAGATAAGAAAGACAGACGTGTTGTTGAAGTTGTGAGATCCAAAGGTAAGATAGTTTAACGAATAAATGTTTTCATTAAGTGTGCGCGCTGGAGACTGATTACTTTATTGGTATGGATTATATTGCTAAGCTGGTGTATAAAAAGGAAAAATATTGTTGTTTTGTGCATGGTGATCAACGGATGAAAAGAATTAGTTCTGAAAAACCAGCACACTTAGTCGCAGTTTTGTGCATAGTTATTTAATTATTTAATAGATTCTTCTGAAAGCTTATCTTTATATTAATATAGAGTTTCAAACCGGTTGACTTTGTTTCTAAATTATTTTATCCTTACTTTTGTAATAAATTGCATTGTATGTAATTTTCATCGACCAATTTTTACTTGAATCCACGCTCTGTGCTCATCCATTTTAAATTCCAACAATAATATAAAAATAACATATTAAAAATAATTATATAATTACATATAATAATCGGTATACTTTTATTGAGACATGTATAACATTTATTTGAGGTTTGCATGCTACTACAGTGTCAATTAATAGCTACCGGTCAAATGATTATAAGACTTCCGTAATGTAAATATTCGATTCAATTCACAACATTCGATATTTTAAAGTCAAAACTCTCCGGAAATGATTTCTGTATAGAGCAGAAATTGAAATTAACAATACTAGATGCAATTACAACTGGAGAAACTTCTCTTTCTAATGTTTAGCCTCTTGCTTATTTGTTTTATGTGATGCCAACAATTCAATAATATTCACTTTAATGAATAAATTCTGCTTTATTCAAGACACTCATAGACAAAGGTTGCGAGGTCTCATTGCAGCCATGTCGTTCATTTTCATGGGCTATTTTTCAAATTATCTTGTGTGGATTAAACTATTATGAATTATAATGCATAAAAAAACCTCAAGCAGCTCTTTCCAGAGAGGAACTTTTAATTCAAAATACTAGAAGTTTGTGAGAATGAAGGGACCTTAGCAGAAAGACAGCACAAAAATCCATTCCTTTCTTGGGGCTCGAACATAGGTCCTTTTGATCAGAAACCAAGTGCGCTAGCCACGAGACGGCCTCATAATGAATATATTTTTTTTAATATCTGAATCTTATAATGTTGATGCATAGCTATAATATCTGTATATTATAACGTCAATGCCTAGTTTCCATACCTGAATCATTAAAGCTATTAATCAAAGGGTGGAATCAGACAAATGCGCATTTTAATCTGTTAATGTGTAACTGAAGGTCACTGGTTCAATAAGTGACTGCGTTCAGCCTCTTGGACGAACAGCAATCACCCTCAACAGCAGACAAAGGACGCGTGCAGTCATTATAGCGCACACCGGAATAATTAGGTTATCACTATTCATTGGCTTTTAAGTGTGTTGTTGTGTACCTAGTGGAAAGTGTTAAAGCTGTTTATCTAAGGATGAAATCAGACAAATACGTATTTTAATCTGTTAATATGTATCTGAGGGTAACTGGTTGAATAGGTGACTGCGTTCAGCCCTTTGAACGAACAGCAATCATACTCAAAAGAAGATATAGAACGCGTGCAGCAATTATAGCGCACAGCGGAATAATTAAGTTAGCCCTTTTGATTGGCGTTTAAGTGTGTTGTTGTGTACCTAGTGGAAAATGTTAAAGCTGTTAAACAAATGGTTGTAATCAGACAGATACGTATTTTAATCTGCTAATGTGCATCTGAGGGTCATTGGTTGAATAGGTGAGTGCGTTCAGCCCTTTGGACAAAAAGCAATCACCTCAGCAGAAGACATAGAACGCATGCAGCCATTATAGCTAACATCGGGATAGTTATGTTATCCCTTTTGATTGTCGTTTATATATTTTTGAGCGACTGTAGGTAGTGGAAAATGTTAAAGCTGTTAATCAAAGGGTGAAATCAGACAAATATGTATTTTAATCTGTTAATATATTCCTGGGGGTCACTGGTTGAATAAGTGACTGCGTTCAGCCCTTTGGGCGAACAGCAATCACCCTCAATAGAAGATATAGAATGCGTGCAGCCATTATAGCACACAGCGGAATAATTAAGTTATCCCTTTTGATTGGCGTTTAAATTGTGTTGTTGTGTACCTAGTGGAAAGTTTTACAGCTGTTAATCAAAGGGTGAAATCAGACAAATACGTATTTTGATCTGTTAATATATATCTGGGGTTCACTGGTTGAATAAGTGATTGCGTTCAGCCCTTTGGACGAACAGCAATCATACTAAACAGAAGATATAGGAAACGTGCAGCAATTATAGTGCACAGCAGAATAATTAAGTTATCCCTTTTGATTGTCGTTTAAGTGTGTTGTTGTGTACCTAGTGGAAAGTGTTAAAGCTGTTAATCAAACGGTGAAATCAGCAAATTATTATTTTAATCTGTTAATGCGTATCTGAGGGTAACTGGTTGAATAGGTGACTGCGTTCAGCCCTTTGGACCAACAGCAATCATCCTCAACAGAAGATATAGAACGTGTTCAGCCATTATAGCTCACAGCGGAATAATTATGTTATCCCTTTTGATTCGCGTTTAAGTGTGTTGTTGTGTACCTAGTGGAAAGTGTTAAAGCTGTTAATCAAAGGGTGAAATCAGACAGATACCTAATTTAATCTGTTAATGTGTGAAATGAGACAAATATGTATTTTATTCTGTTAATGTGTATCTGGTGGTCTCTAGATGAATAAACGACTGCGTTCAGCCGTTTGGACGAAGAGCAATCACCCTCAACAGACGATATAGAACGCGTGCAGCAATTATAGCGCACAGCGGAAAAATTAAATTATGCCTTTTCATTGTCGTTTAAATGATGGAAAAATATTGATTGGGATGGGGCATCATGGTGATGTATAATACTTTTTATGGTGGCGAAGGTTTGGAAGGAATAACATTTATCTATACAAAATTAATGTTTCAGTGGTGCCATCTGGTGGCATTGTGAAAAACTAATTCACGTAAACAAAAACAAGAGACGTATATCTGTTTTAATTTTTTTTTTTCATTGAATACTACAGATAGTACAATTTTTTAACACATTATTTTTGAACAGAAGGTATCAGGGAATATAAGTCTTGGAAATACAAATTTTTAACACAAGTCTTGGAAATACAATATTTAACACCAGTCTTCAATTTTTAAACAGATGTCTTCAATATGGAGTTCAGTCAATAAATTTCCTTTTCTTACGTCGGATGGGTCGAATGGGTATGTCGTCGGATGGGTATGAATTTCTTACGTCGAATTCGACAATGTCGCCTGGAGTGTGACCATAAGTCTCTGATAATATTTGCTGCCTGGAGAGGGGGATGCTGACTTTTACCTTGTGGGGGGCTTCAAGTTGTTTGTTAAATAACAGGTAATTTTTCAATACAGCCAGGTACTTTTCAGTTTTATCATCAACGTCTGATTCAATTTTTTTTTCATCTCTGTGTGTAAATCACGCACTTTTTTACGCACGTGACGTCTTTCTACAGCCTTCACTGAAATCATTTTCGAAATAACGATCCCAACAGAGGTAATGCTGCAGTGAGAAGAAGGAACAAAAAGCCTCATCCCCTCTGTAAGAGGTGTTTCTTGTGACAGACAGAATCACGTTTGGAGGCTAAACTTCTAATGACAATCTTGTGCTTTCGGAAATTCTTTAATACTCTACGAGAAACAGGTATATTGCCTTTTAAGAAATTGGCACACACTTCACATAGAGGTCATCTATGTGATCATCTGAGGGTCGGAGATGTGTTTCAACAGAGCTGCTGCACGTTGCTTTCCACCAAGTTTTGGTAAACACCGAAGGAATGGGCCTTGAGATCTAACTTTCATTTGGGACATGTAGTATCTCGGGTTCTTCAGAAGGAAGGATCTTTGTACAGAGCCTTTCAGTATCTAATGTTCTAGGATGAAGATCCACGCACAAATAACCACAGGGAGGTTGTGTAGCTAGTCTATAAGCGTTGGTCAGGAGTTTGGAATGACGTGGTAACACTTGTCTTGCCAGATGCGTTATTTGTGAAGCATCCCGACAGTTGCGAAATAAAAACATATAGTGTGCATTGAGCGATATAGTCCTCGAATGTCTTCCCTTTAAAAACAGATTTTGCAAGATCGGGACAATCCTGATATTTTTATGATGACCGCCTCGAATAAACAGTTGAGATATGCGTTCGCTGGCTACAGACTGTTCTATCAAGTTGTCCAACACCAGAAGCGTAAGTCTGAGGGGGTCAAATTCCAGATCTACAGGTATGCCTTTGTAAAATTCCACAGTTTTCTTAAAGGGCTCAAAGGCAGGTTGCCACTCCCCGTAGCAATAAACGACACGTTGGGGTGGGGGGGTCGAACATTTGAGTGACTTCTTTGATGAGTTTCAGGGTGAAAGTCGTCTTTCCATACTGAGAAGGAGCAGCAATTAAAATATTTGAAGGAGTTCGGAGAGCCATCGTACCACCATGTAGTCGTTAAAGTGGGGTAGACATGTCTAATTGCTGTGCAATACTGTGGGGAGAGTCGAACCACTCGCTCTTTTAAACAGGAAATACAGACAGTGAGCACCACAAGTGTCCCCCATGGGGTCCTGCAGAGGTATTGAGGGATGTGACATGTGACGTATGCCTAGACGGCTGTAGTATTCTTGCATGGACACATCAGTACTTGTCCCCAAAGGGTCAAAGTGATCCATATGGGTTCCTTTCTTGTAAACAGCTATCCAGTGGGTGCCAGGCTTGGTGGACAGATCGGTATTGTAGATAAACAAGGCTTCTGACCGGTCGATTCTGCATGGTAGTCTGTCACGTGGGAACACACCTAGACTTGTAGGTAACATCGAGAGGATGGATTTTAACTGATAGGTATTCATGAGCTATAGTCAAATAGGATTTTACGATCCAGTGGGATTTCCAGCAGATTCTGGTATTCTGCATACAAGATCACAGTGACTGATGTGGGTAGCGCCCTGGCAAACTTTAATTCAACTCTCACACTACCGCTCTTTATTAAAGAAAACACTTGATTACATTCACATTGTTCGGGGATCAATTGGAATGCAAACAGTGTAAAACCCTCGCCATAGGCTTTTCGCGATAAGTTAATACCACTATCGGATTTCCAGGCATCCACAGCTTCCAATAATCCTTGGTAACATCGGAGATAGCGTCCATTCGTAAAGTCTGGGGTGTAGGAGTGCTGTTCACTGTCAATGTGAAGGTTGATATAGTTTATGTCGAAATGTTGGAAGTTGAAGGGATTTTTTTTGTACAATCCATTCAGACTGGTACTTTCCACCATACCCAGTACCAGACGTACCAGTAGTTGGCCAAGAAATAAATTGTCACGGTTCACACTCGTCAGACCCGCTGGGAAGGAGAACATGTGTAAATCCGTTCTGTGTAGGGGGTACTTGGCACTCTTGGAACCCAGCAGGCGAGCGTGTGCAAGGATGACACTGGAAGTGGGTTTGACTTTGTGCATGAAAAATTCGGCTTCGTGAATCTGTACTTTGTAAGAGGGGTCCACTTTATCTGTCACAAGTCTGTCGGGCTTGGACCTTAACAAACGCAGTCTCAGATCAACCTGATTGAGTAAGTAACTCTTCAGAATTTGTGAAAAGAATTGACAGGTTAGCATGGATAACCTGATTGAACAGGTTAGCATGGATCCAGGAGATGAGTTTGATACATGTTGACTCTATGTAACCCTTGCGCTGATGCCATCCCTCGTTCTCGCGACTGGTCAGTTCCATTTTACCAGGGGTGTCGAGGTACCATAGTGACGTACCGAGCTGACTTCGTGTGGTATCGGTACCATAATTCAATAGTCTCCAGGCACGCCCTGTAGGGGTACAGGGTGTGAGAAGTACTCACTAGGTGATCGTTGAGGAAGACATCCACTTGATTGAAGAGGGCGTGGAAGAAATGAGTGCAGAGGGCAATCACTCCAGACGGGGGGTAACCATTGGATTTCACAATTTTCAAGATGAGGCGCAGGTGGCAACGGGATAGATCTGTCCCTTTTACGATGAATTCAAGTGGAGCATTACCTTCCAGCGAAGCCATAGGTAAATAATTGACATAGCAGCCTCTTTCCAGTTGTGAGACAATGGGGGGAACCAGAAACAGGTCCAGTTCAGAATTGGTACAATCGCCAGAATCAGCGTGAATTTTCTGAATGCTCATGATGAAAACACGTCCTTCACAGTACAGAGTCTCTTCACTTTATGAACACTAGGATGATGACGGCGGCGTTTTATCCCTTTCCGCCCTGCAGCTTGGAACTGGCATGTTGCAACAGGTCTACAACTGGCTTCACGCAATCCTGCTATGGCGGCTGTTTTGAAATTTTGCCCATGGGCCATGTCTGAAATTAACCATAGCCCACCCTTACTTAGGGTGGCCAGCGCCGGTCGTACGAGAGGGCTGATGAAACGTCCAATAGTGGCAAAGATGCTACCGAGCCCGTCACCTCTCTGATAACGAGGATCCCGGAACACACCCTGACTCATTTGGCTCTTGTAGTAGCTCACATAGATGTCTGCAGAAGGAGGAACGAATTTAATCCTCATGGCAGAAATGTAACGACTAAAACTTTACCAAATTTAAAATGCAGGGGTTCTCCTTTATTGGTACAAAAGAAGATTCTCACACTCTCGAAACTGTTTTTTGCAAGGGGGTAGTAATCAGGTTGTTGATACACTACAACGATGGCTTCGTTATTACTGGTTGTGACGGCAGGATTCACAACACACAACAGTTCACCATGAGTATCACCTAACAACTGAGGTGCAATCAGGTCTGAATACAAATAAATACCGTACATTCCTCTGTTCATATCGATGGGGTAGTCACCCATGGCTTTATTCAGTGGAATGTCTAATTTAGTGATTCCTAGCATGTCTCCTAATCCTGGATTTGAATGAGGAAATTTAATGAAATGTAACTTGTCTGTATCCATCAACATGGTGTGATCGGCCTGTTGATTGAAACGGAAAGCTTTTCTCAACTTGTGGGGTATGACCTGGTTCATCGCATCGGATAATGATTCAGCAGTTTCGTATTGTCGGTGTGGAAGGCAAGGAGACAGTATGCATTATTTACAGGAATGTAACATATTGCAATTGAAAGATAGAATCAAGAATTTTGACCATGCCAACCCTGTTTTTAAAAACATTATGTCGAGAGATAATCTGAACATAATTTCTCAAGCTATGAGATCTCTTACTGAACGTTTTATTGACTTTTCGCCTGCTGCTTTCGTTACTTAATTTTGTGCTTTTTTTTAAAAAAAAATATAGGAGGAAAAGGGAGGAAAAAAAAAAAGGAAAAAAATATTAAGAAAATAAGAAAAAAAGAGAAGTAAAAAAACGAACGGATGGGAAAATAACATTGATAATAAAGGGTAATGGGGAGAAGATGGAATAAACTTGGGGGAAGGGGGGAGGAGAGAGGGATAAAAAGGGATAATAAAGGGGGGAGAGGATGAAAAATATTAATTAATTAAATAAAAATAATGATAAAATTAGTTATGGGGGTGGGGGAGGGATAACGGAAGAGGGGGGATAAGGAAATGGGGGAATCTAAGTATATAGATGTGATATCCAACGACTTGTTTTATTATATGTCATGGTATGATAACGACTTCCACTCTGTACTACTAAATTTATTCACTATTTATGCCATTAACATCTTCGCAACAACTAACAGCAGTGAGACTATAATGATATCTCCTAGCCATGTCATCCCTAACTCTAAACACATTCTCAAACTAAAAAAATATATTTTTTTCCTCTCTACTTCTTACATAATTATATCTCCATTCCAATACCAGAAAAAGCACTCTCCTTCCCACCCATCCTACTATGGTTCTCATATAACATTCCCCCTTCGCGTTCACACTGTAGATCGACTCGAACCATGACCCACTCCACCCGATAACAGCCCCTACCTGCTGCCCCCCCCCCCCCCCCTCCCACAGTCCAAACTACCAGCATTCAGTAGTTTTACTGTTCTAATTAGTGCGTGACAGTTTCTGTAACCTAATAACAAAATAACTAGTATAAGTAGAATATAGTCAAATGGATATCAATAATTCGGAAAAAAATAAATGAAAGTAAGAGATGGGAAAATAATAGTATTTGTCAAATAAATATATTCTCCATTTAGAAGTATTCTTAACCTTTACTATAAGGCTCTATGAACAGATACACACAATGCCAGTCACATACCATGCCAAAGGCTCAACTTCCTCCCTTTCACTGCCCACCCGCCTTGGCGTACAAATCTTAATGCATTGCCTTTCCCCCCCCACCCTCGATCGTAGGTCATGAACAATGCGCTTTCAGTACACATGCACCGATTCCTGACCCCGTGAGCGCAAGCAAGGTCGTCCCAGCACACCGTCTACTCCTCTTCAGCTCAACCGCCGTTGGCGGTAATTCGACCCTCTGCCTACAATGGGAGCAGGGATTACAACACCACTCGCGCGGATCGGTAGGCGGCCGTCCCAATGCCCAGTTTGGCGCGGCTCAGGGCTCGTTAACTTGGCCCTCTCATTTTAAAATAAACATATATATTTTACAGCAATACAGTACCCCATAAAGATATACTTGGTGTGCCACTGATACACTATATGGAGCTTATGTGGATAGGAAAGGAAAAAAAAAACACGGAAAAGGGAAGGAAAAGGGGAAGGGGAAAAATATTATGTGACAACTAAAAAACATCTCATATTAAACACTGCATACAACTTGAGCATTCACATCTTAACCCAAATATCCTTTTTTTTCTCTCTTTTATCTAAACATTTGGTGGATCATTTCATATACACTTCCATGAGTACTACATCGATATTGCCGCGATACCCGTCTTCTATCACACAACAACAATTTTGAGTATTAAAACTTCAAATATAGCTATTATCCGGTCCATGAGTTCCTTTTCTGTTCTATGGTGCCATAACATTAATAAAAACAAATGGAAAAGCAAATATCCATATAGCAAATTAATGAAACTATCTGGTTGAATATTTGGACAGGAAATACATCTGTCCGGTAACGTATATTTGTACCCTTGCAGTTGGAGCACGGCGCAATAATAATATACTATGATTTAGACAATACAATGTTAATATAATAAAATAAATTATAAAAAAAAATTAATTATAAATTAATATATGTTAATTACTAATATTTTTAAAAATATAAAGAGAGAATGGGAAGGGATAGAAGCCGGGAAAAGACAAAATATTGAAGAAGGAGAGGGGAATTGGATGAGATAAATTGAAATGAAGGAAAGGAATTAAAGGGGAAAATTCTTTTTGAAACACACTATATGATTCCTCTCTGTACTCTGGATACATGACAAGTTAATATAGTATATTGGACAGTCTGCAGAAAATTAAATAAGTCCGATATTTTCATTTTCCTTTTTTTGGCCTAAAATTACACATTTAAAAACGTATAATATTAACATGTATCTGTCCAGTGCTGTGTAAGGTGCCTCTCCACCTCCATTAAAATTATACTGTGTTCCAAAATAGATTTTACTTCTGCATCTTGGGGCCCACATTCCATTTGTTCCCCCTTCCTCCCTCCTGCCTTGGCAGGCAACTCCTAATTCCTTACACATACATGCCTCCCACTCTCCCCGGCTCGCAACCCAGGCTAATAGCCTCTTCTACCCAGCGGAAATAAGTTAATCCGCTTCCACCGGAGATACAACTGGAATTACTACAATAAATACACTAGACTCTGACCCCATTGAGATGGCAAGGACTTACACAAGTACTGTCGTTAAGGCTATCGAGTCTCACCAAACCCAGAGCGATTGACCGGCGGTCGTCTCTACACCCTGTTTGACGTGGTGGGGAACCTAGTATCGCGCGGTATTGATGACGCAGAATGTATCTGAAATTGGTAATTAATGACATGAATACTACAGATCAGATGGTTAATATTGGAGGTTTGGTTGGGGGTGGGGTGGTAGTATGACGAGAGTAAAGTGAAACCTAATTTCACCTACTACATATAAAACTGAAAGTTTAATCTAATGTTGTTATTGCTATACATTCCTGGCTGGATGGGGGGATAGATATACAGGGGGTTAGGGATGGCAATGATAGAATTTGGATAGCAAAGGACCATATATCATGTAATATAGTTAGTACTGAATAATTACTAGTTGGAATACTAAATGGCATGAATACTACAAGTTATACGATAGCATACAGATATCTGGGAAGAGGGGGGTGGGGGGTGGAGATATTATATAGATAGAAAGAGACCCAATATCACTTCTTATAGATATTACAGAACGCTAGCCGTGACATTGGTTTATGATACAGATGCAAGAAGGCTGGATGGGCTAATGGGGTGGCGAGGTTGACTATCGATATGATCTGGAAAGTTATGAATCAATTATCACTTAGTAATAATAGCACATATTAATATTTAGAATAAATATTTAAAGTATGAATGTAATATATTAATAGTGGCAACTAGATATTCGGGTGGGAGGGTTACGTGCCGGTGCCACATAGGATAAAGGTTTAATGCAAAATAGTTAATGAAATAATTATTGCATGTTAGTGAGTGGCACGTAGATGTTTGGGTGGAGGTGGAATGGCTTTTGGGGGGATCGGGGGGAGGATGGCTGGAGGTCGCATAGTGTGGACGGCACTGTAAAATATATTTAATTCTCACCTAATACTAAATTAATTAACCTATATAACTATACTCCGCAGAATATTCTGCATTAAGTGAACATCTCTTCTTCTCCACACCTTTGCCCAGCACCCTCCCTCTTTGCAACTTTCTGATCTTGTCTCTCACTAGCCATGTCATGTGCATCAGTTGGGACTCAGGGAAGCCTGGATCCTCGCTGTCTTGCTTTCGGCTGGCCTGCTCCACTGCCTTGGTGGGTGGTGGGGGCTGGGGGAGATAACCCCAGCTGGCATCATTCCATCCAAGCCGGTCTCTGTCCTCCCAAGGTGCACGGGCCCCCGTTGGCCCTCCCCCCCCCATGTTGCAGACCAGGCCCGGTGTAGTCACGCTATATCGGACCTTGGTCTGCGCCCCAGGTAACCACAGCACATTGCATTTTCATGGTCACTCCTTATTCCTGCACAGTTATTCTCATTCTGATCTTGTCTTCTCCTAACCGTGTCATGTGCTTCAGTGGGGACGCAGGGAAACCTGGGTCCACACTGCTCTGCTTTCGGCCGGACTGCTCCACTGCCTTGGTGGGTGGTGGGGGTTGGGGGTATGAGGCCTGACCAGCATCACTCCTTCCGGGCCGTTTCTGCCCCCTTAGGTTCACGGGCTCCCGTTGACCTTTCCCCTTTCATTGTAGACAGGGTCCAGTGAAGTACTACTGCACTGGACCTTTGTCTCCCGTCCTCAGTAAACGCATCTCTTATCGCACTGGTTCCTATCAGCCTACTCTCTTAGTACCATGGGCTCAAATTAAGTATAAAATGTATACTTATTAAGGCATAATTTAAGTCATTCACTATATACTATAATAAATGGCTAAAATTAAGCAATGCCCTATATACCTATATTGGCCTCAAAATTCAAAGCTTACATCGATGTTCGGACTTCCATATTTAGATCAAATTATTATTGGATTGGCATTCCCAATTAGACATGCGCTCTAAATTCTAAAAGTCTTCCCACTCACCTCAATGATTAAAATCCCAGACTATACTGTTTCTCAGCAACGGTCATGCTCATAATAACAGGTCCTTTCTCTGCTGTTCCACAGCACAAGGTTAATTACATTGAAGGTCTTGCTGGATAGCGGATGGCGGTTAATGGCATTTCCCACAAGATGTAGTGCTGTCTATGTACAGCGGAACATCGGGACTTGCCATACAATTTATCACAATTGTCCGTGGGGTACCATAGGAGGTAAGGAAACGTAAAAAAATTAATCCGAAAGTGATAATATATGACGTGCCTCCAGAGACGACTTTTGCAGATTTACAAAAAAGCATGAAAGACCAGAATGATATAGATGATCCAGAAGAAGGGATGATACACAGATTTGACATCAAGTCAGGACAGGTGCGACATGTTGTCCTAGAGACAAACCCCAGGACCTTCCACTCCATAATGAGAAAAGGTAAGTTAAATGTAGAATGGTCTAGGCTTAATGTTAAAGAGTATCTTTCTCCCTTTCTCCTATGAAATGTTATAGATCTTTCTCCCTTTCTCCTATGAAATGTTATAGGTGCTACGAATATGGTCACCTACAGAGCAGGTGCCCACGGAAGGAGACTGAACAGATCTGCTCCAACTGTGCTGGGATACATTCTCACAGAGAGTGTCCTACACATGAAAGGAAATGCGTAAATTGTGTCCGCTCGAACGAGCGATACAAAACAACATTTTCCACCTGCCATGGAGCTATGGACCCTACCTGTGGCTGCTTCCTTCGAGAGCTAGAGCGCCTCCGTTCCCGCACCGGCTATGGATAGGATTCAACCAACTGAATGGTCTTTTCTTCAAATTAATCTAAACAAGTCTAAAGCAGCTATCAACCACATCGAACAAGACCTCAATCCCGATATCATCTGCATACAAGAACCGTATACAAGTGGAGGAAAATTAGCAGGCCTGCCTCTACACTGGAAAACGGTGCACAGCGAAAAGGGAAGGTAGGTATAATCGCGAAGACAAAAGCTATCGATTTTACGATAATTTACGCGACAACCAACATAGTAGCGATCGAAGCTAGGGATGCGAAAACTACATTAATTATTATTTCGGTATATTTTCCGCCATCAGAAGACTTAGTAAACAATTTGGAACATCAGGAAGACATCGTCAGAAGACACAGAAACAAAAAGATAGTAATAAATGGGGATTTTAATTCAAAACATACCATTTGGTGAAACCCAATAACAGATGAAAAAGGAGAAGAAGTATTGGAATTAATTTTGCGAAATAATCTCAGATTATTGAACGACAGACTCTCACCCCCCACCTTCGAAACTATGAATGGAAGAAGCTGGATAGACTTAACTCTTACCAGCGAGAACCTCGAGGAAGAAATAAATAAATGGGAGGTCTTAGAAGAAGATTCTTTAAGCGATCACAAATATATAATTCCATCCCTGGGAACGAATGAACTGGCCCCTACAGCCAACAGATATAAGCTAACACAAAAAGGACTTACGAAAATAGCTCAAGATATCAAGAAACAAGAAACCAATCTAGAAGAAAAATTAATGGAAATCAAAACTGCACCTGAACTCGACAACTTCGTTTACAGCTTTGTGGAAATACTATCAACAGTCACTGGTAAATATCTCAAAGAAAAAAGAACAGATAAAAAAAAGGAAGTCCCCTGGTGGAATCAAGAATTGAATGTAGAAAGAAAAAAATTAAAAGCACTGAGGCGAAGATTCCAGAAAGCGGGCGCGCCAGAGAGGGAAATTAGAAAGGCTGAATACAAAAAACAAGCAGCGATATATAGAAGATTAATAAATTACAACAGGAAAAGTTCATGGAAGAGATTTTGTGATGAAATCTCCAAAGAAAATCCTTTCTCCCTTCACACATAAAATGGCGAAGAAAAAAATCGGAAACACTCTACAAATTTCAGCTCTAGAAACCGAAGATAATAGGAGAATAGAAGATTTTGAAGAAATAATCAAAACAATTCTAAAGGAATTATTTTTAACGGACAACATGGAAGAAGACTTAGAGAAGCACAAAATCATCAGAGAACAGTTGAAAATAAAATACATCAACACGTCCGATGTTGCATTTACTAAGCAAGAAATATCAGCAATACTCAAGACAATGCAGAAAAACAAGGCCCCAGGATTGGACAGAATAAACATGGAAATTATACAAGCCATCAACAACACAGTTCCGCAGATATTACACAAATTATTAAACTTGTGCTTAGCATTGGGACATTTTCCAACAGCGTGGAAAATGGCCAGAGTCATCCTATTTAATAAGCCAGGAAAGGACCGAAGTAAGCCGCAGTCATTTAGGCCAATTTGTCTTCTCACATCTCTTAGTAAAGTACTGGACAAGTTAATTACAAGAAGAGCGTACTTTCATCTATCCAAGACGAACAATTTACATCCAGAACAGTATGAATTACGATCTGATAAATCATACAATATGGCATTATGCAAATTGTATAAAAAAAAATACAGGAAAATAAGGCAAACAAAATGCCCACAGCAATTATCTCTCTAGTAGTTAGTGGGGCATTTGATAGAGTCTGGTGGAACGCTATTCTCCATGAACTGAGAAAAAAAACTGTCCTGAAAATATTTATAATGTAATAGAAAGTTACTTTACAGATAGAAGTATAAAGTTTATTTCCAACACGTTTGAACACAGAGAGAGGATGTCCTCGGGGCTAGTGTTCTGGTCCCCTATTTTGGAACTTAATTATGGACCAAGCCTTATCAATGGAGTTCCCAGATAATGTGAAAATACAAGCATATGCAGATGATCTACTTGTAATAATAGGAGCGAAAACGAGAAGAGAACTGGAACAATTGGGAAAATTAGCTATAGGAAAATTAAACGAATGGGCCAAGGAAAACAAGTTAAAATTCAGTACAGAAAAAAGTCAAGCAATGATAGTAGCGTTACAAAAGAGAATGATAAGACCACCAATTTTTAAATTAGGAACACAAACAATTAAAAACGTCTCAGAGATAAATGTTTTAGGAATACTAATCGACGATCAATTAAAATTTTACAGGCACTTTCAAGCAGTCAGAGATCGCGTAAGTGACGTCATGTACAGCCTCTTAGGAATAGAATGTTCATATTCTTTTGAATAAGTCGGCTTTCCTTAGGAATGATAATAAAGAATCCCACATTTTCCTAATGTTATTTTTCTTCTGGTGTAGGAGTTTTCTTTACGTTGAAGGGTGTATTATTTTATTTATTTATTTATTTTAAGTTCGGATTTTAAATCCCCTCTTTTCGAGGTATATTATGACATATTATTACGTGTAGTAAATGCTATACGACTTTTAGTCCTTGAGATTGATTTGAATCTGTAGTGACACACGCTTGCTCCATCGTCTTCATACCGAGGTGCAACCTCTCTCAGGCTTTCAAAACTCCCGCGCTCCACGGTCAGCTCACGTGACCAAGATAGGGAGGAATGCTGGGTTGTTTTACCTCTGAGCAGCACTTTTTTGCACAAAATGGGCTAAACACCGTTAAGCCGTGCACAAGGTATGGCCCTGTGCACGGCTTAAAGTCACGACTTTACGTCCCATCTCACGGAGAAGTCACCTTTCGAAGCTCATCGGTGTCCCTTACTGGCCGTGGGCAGGGCGGGGAGTTTTGCTGAGATAAATCTCAACGCTGGCATAGCTAGCACTCGAACCTGATAAGGAGGAGGTGAGGGCAACCTGTACAGCTGCTTTACTTATCTGAAGCTACTAAAAAAGATATACAAAATATGCAAAATGTAAAAAATATATATATAATACACGAAAAATGGGGAAAACTACGTAAGAAAGAAATATATACTGTAACCAGCTCAAACAGACATTTATAACATTGACATAAGTAGTAGCATAAATGAGAGTTCTGGGTCAATGTTAAAGTATAGGGAATCCCATGTTAACCCATGGGACACTTTTGGGGAGATGAGAGGCTAAACTAATTTTCAGAAGGTATTGTGTGTAAAAGACATGAAATTATGAGTTTCGTTGAGAAAATGTTGTGGTTATCGTACACTTCACTGGATTATTGGGATGTTGGGTTGTAAAAGCCAGGTAAATCGGAGAAGTCGACAAAGCCAGACAGTTTTGGGAAATTAGTTTGCAAAAATATGGAAATTCCAAATCAACAGGTAAAGTGATAAAATGACGTTTTTGGGGGCTGGGAGAGAAAAATATGATGGAAAGTTAGATTTTGAAGTAATATCTGTGAATGTATGAATTTTCTTTGATCCGGTAAGGATGAGAGGGTGTGAAATGAATCCAATTTCGAAAAAATTGCAAGTAATGAAATTACGATGAAATCGTGGAACAGCCAGGATAAAAATTGCAAATTTAAGCATAACAGGTCAAATGCCTCTCAATATTTTCTAAGGCGCTAATTGTGTGTTTTTGTTGTATTGAACATTTGAAGTGATGTGGGAGCTCGTTTCGTTAATTCAACTGGAAACGGTGTCGGACCCGTTTCCTAGCCTAGAAACTGGGTCGAACCCTCTTAATTTTGCATCCTTATAACTCTGCTTCTAACTGAGCCACACATCTCAAATTAATGTCTTTAGATTACATTCGGGAAGCACTACGTTTAACGTATTGGAAGCAGTCTCGACCTCTTAGTTTTTGTTTTCTGGATTCGAAACTTTAAGATTTTGTCGAATTATAACGTCCATTCTAATTGCGCTAGGATCTTGGTTTCAATTTTAATAGATGGGGTTTATCAAGTTCTATAATCTGACGAAAGAATAATCAGTCTGAAACCGTTTTCTAGCCGACAAAGTGGGTCGAACCCCTCTTAACTTTGCGGCTTCATAGCTCTACTTCTAATAGAGCTACGGAACTCAAACTAATATCATTGCGTTCCATTCGGCAAATACTATACGTTAAATGTATTGGAAGAGGTCTCGACCCATTTTTTCAAGTTTTGCAGGTTTGGTACTTTTAGATTTTGTGTTATAATAATTTTTGTTCTAATCGAGCTATAAGCTTGGTTTCAACATTGATAGTTATGATTTATCAAGTTCTCTAATCTGACAAAAAATAATTAGTGTTGACCGAATAAAAAAAATATATTTGACTTTAGCTAGATAAACTGCTGGGATATTTAATCCTTTGTCGCTTGTACAAAATTGTTCTAAAGAGTTTATTACCTTAATTTTATTACAAAGGGTTTCACACCATAGGATTTCACAGAAATTGAGTCGAGACCACTTAAATTTGAATCCCTATGTCTCCTCTTCTAACTGAGAGAGATAATAAACACAGATTATTATCATTTCTAAAGAATTACAAATTGGTACAGTTTTCATAATATTTCTTTAGTATTTAATTTTTTTTTTCATTTGTTTTCAGTTCAAAGTTTTGTAAATGGTATTGCCTGCTTTACCATTCACATCTGATATTCTATAATTTCCAAAAGCGTAATTTTGAATTCCACTGATATGTCGCTTTGTGTATTCTTGGTATAAAGCAATTTTTTTAATTTGGTATACATGTATATCGTGTTGTTCCTATCGAAATTCTGTTTGTTGCGTATATACGATTTTTCCATGAAATAGACATTCCCGATAATCTTCGTGACTAAATTCATTTGTAACTCCATTGGCCGCTTTTTTAGTAATTGGAGCATCAATAGAATGCAATTTTGGACGTAACGCAACAACCTCTTTGATTGGAAGACCTTTTATTCGTCTTTAAATTTTCCTGGAACCATTTTATTTGATTCATTGTATAATGCATGGTTTGTGGGGTAATTTGAGAAATGAAAGTAGTCTGAGTTAAATTTCTCATATATGTCATCTGTCTGGATATCAACACAGAAGAAATCGGTAAATAACAATTCAGCATTAAATTTTTTTTTCAGAAAATTGTAGAAGAAATTATACATGTGTAATTTACTCAACTCCAAAATCGTTACACCAATGAAATATTGTTTATCTAATATAATATTTTCCTTTTTCATTGGGGGCGGGGGTGGCTCAGTCGATAGCGCGCCAGACTCGTAATCTGTAGTTCGAGTCCCAGCTGGGTCAGCGTTCAGATTTATCTCCGCAAAATTCCCCGTCCTGCCCACGGCCAGTAGGGGACACCGATGGCTTTGGAAAGGCCGCCGTTCGTCGGATGGGACGTTAAGCCGTGGCCCCGTGTGCGGGAGAGCCATATCCTGTGCACGTTAAAGAACACGCTGGATGGCCTTGACGGGAGGCTACCATCTGTCTCCCAACAGCTGTTCCAGTGGGTCCCCTCCCCCAACCTTCTCTGAGCCTTCGGGGTCCATGTGACCTGGCCATTTAGCCCATGGTGTGCAAAAAAGTGCCGCTCAGAGGTAAAACAACCCAACCCAAATCCTTTTTCATATGGTGAATTACGGAATTTTCGGCAAATTTAACTCAAGAAACGTACCTAGGATTTGCAATTAATTTTTTAAGCTTTTCTTCAGTATTCACAATGTGGCATTTTACTCTCTTTCTCTTATTTTCTAAACTTTTGCCATATATAGCATTGTTCATCAGTTTGAAAAAGTCTTTTTCAAGATTATTTATGGCATTAATTCGTTTTGTTGTATTAATATCTATGTAAGGTTTCAGTCATGGTTTTTGATTAAATTCCAAGATTCTATGCACCTGTTCCACCCTCAATCCCAGTTCCACATAGAGTTTAAGTAACTGGACAGATATATGGCTCTGAGCTTGATTATGGATCCTGATTTTGCTGCACTGGTGGGCTTCTGTGGAGGGAAAATCTTCCGCTGTGTTTTCTTTTTGTTTGTGGGTTGACAGCCCCAATTGAATAGATCCACAGGATATGTTTATCAGCTGGTGGATAATCCTGAGCAGAAGTCATCGCAGGCACCTGAACTCTTTGCTTCTATTGGCATCGTCAAATTCTACATTGGAGGAAGTCTTCCAGTGTAGATGGCTTCAGCCTTTAGTAGTGGGGGAACGGGTCTTTGCCCCATGTCTGCGATTAGGGGGCTGTTTGATATTGTCGGCATTCCCTCTCTCAATAAACATAGTTTCTTTAAACATCCCACTAACCATTTTCTCTCCATAGGTAGTTGGAATGTGAGGACTCTGCACAGAGCTTTTTCTCTTGATGTCCTCACACAAGAATTCCACCGTTATAATTTAGATATTCTCGGCTTGCAAGAGACCAGATGGACAGATAAAGGTCAGATTCTTAAAAATAATCTTAAATTTCTCTTTTCAGGGAGGGACGACAATAAGCATCACCAAGGCGTGGGTCTGCTTCTCAGCAGACACGCTAGTGATGCTCTTCTAGGATATGAGTGCATTAATGAAAGGTTTCTTACAGCAAAATTTCAGACAAGCGTTAAAGACTTGAATGTTATCTGCTGTTATGCCCCCACTGAGGATGCCGATGATTATCTGCTGTTATGCCCCCACTGAGGATGCCGATGAGAAGGATAGGTTTTATGAACAACTTCAGGATATTTTGAATTCTGTCAAGAAAGGAGATATTACCCTTGTTCTTGGTGACTTCAATGCCAAAGTTGGTACTGACTCTGACCTTTGGGGAGGAGTAATAGGCCCTTTTGGTATTGGTAGCTGCAATAGCAATGGGCAACGTCTCCTACAGGTAAGTAAACTCAATGGATTCAGAATAACTAACACTTATTACAAACACCGCGACATACATAAGTACACATGGGTTTCACCTGATGGGCTGCATAAGAATATGATTGATTACATATTAATTAACAGCAAATGGACTAGTTCTGTTAGGAATACCAGGGCATATAGGGGAGCTGAAATTGGATCTGACCATTACCTTGTTAAAAGTGTGTTGCAACTTAAACTTAAAAAGTGTTGTGCTAGGGTTAAAAAATTTACTTTTAATACTGAAGCTCTGAAAGATCCAGTTATAGCCAAAGCTTACCATGATAGGTTACTTAGTCATTATGACAGTCATGGTTTGCTTACTACTGAAGTTGAGGAAGAATGGGATCATTTTAAACAGGCTTTTTTGGACACTAACAGTACTCTTTTAGGAAAAAAGGAGCAGAAGAGGCAAAATTATCTGAGTGATAAGGCACTTGAGCTTATTTCGGAAAGAAAGAACTGCAGGAATGCCCTTAATCAATACCCTACTAGTCCTAATAGAAAGCATTACAGAGACCTTAATAAACTTGTAAAGGATCAGTTAGCTGCTGATAAAAATTTTTGGCTTGATGGTTTGGCTGACAAAGCCAAGGAAGCAGTTAGACAGCACAACAGCAGAGAGCTGTACCAGATAGTTAATGTTTTGTGTGGTAGAAAACGGACAGGCATACAAGGATTGAAGGATAAACAAGGTAAGGTTATAGAAGGGGAGGATTCTGTCATGGCTAGGTGGGCTGAGCATTTCAGTGATGTTCTAAACAATGTAGTTAGTTCTACTCCCATTGTTTGCAATGATGATAGATGCATTGGTGGCTTTAATGTTGGCCCTATAACACAATCTGAAGTTAGTTTGGCTGTTTCTAAACTTAAACTTCATAAATCCCCAGGGGTAGATGAAATTACTACGGAAATGCTTAGAGCTGGGAATGTTTCGGTTACCACTTGGATGACTGAAATTCTGAATCTCTTTTATGATAAAGGCATGGTTCCTAAGGATTTTACCAGAGCTATTGTTATCCCTATTTTCAAAAAAGGTGATCGCAGTTCTTGTGATAACTATAGGGGTATCAGCCTACTCTCTGTTCCAGGTAAAGTTCTTTCCATGATTGTGCTTAATAGAATTAAGAATCTGGTTGACAGGCAATTGCGTGATGAGCAATGTGGATTCAGAAGTGGTAGGGGATGTGTAGATCAGATATTTTCACTTAGGCAGATTCTTGAGAAATGTTTAGAGTTTCAGAAACCTTTGGTTGCTAGCTTTGTTGATTTCAAAAAGGCTTTCGACTCTGTTGATCGTCATAATTTGTGGTTGATTGTGAGATCATATGGTATACCAGACAAGTTAGTTAACATTATGAAAGCTCTCTATAATAACACTGAGTCGTGTGTGAGAGTTGGTAAGGCTTGTAGCAATTGGTTTAGCATTACTTCTGGTGTTCGACAAGGGTGCATTTTGTCTCCTTTTCTCTTTAGCTTGGTTATTGATTATGTTATGCGAAATTCACTTCAAGGGAAAGATTTTGGCCTTAAATGGGCTGGAGATAGGAAAATTTCTGATTTAGATTATGCTGATGATTTAGCCCTTCTGGCAAATGATGTTGATGAGATGAACTCTTTCATTCGAGCCGTTGATGAGACTGGTAGTAGAGTAGGTTTGGTTATAAACAGAGAGAAAACTAAAGTGATGAAAATTGGTCAGGCAGGCTGTGATTCAGTTAATCTGAATGGTTGCAGTCTTGAGCAGGTGTCACAGTTTAATTATCTTGGGAGCTATGTAACAGATAATGGTGATGTGCGGCATGAGATTAACAGACGAATAGGGATTGCTGCTGGGACTTTTAAGAATCTATGGAGAGTGTGGAGAAATAGGCGTATACACCTAAAGACTAAAATTAGACTGTATAATAGTTTGGTTCTTTCTAGGGTTAGTTATGGTAGTGAAACTTGGACACTTTGTAAACAAGATAACAGGAAACTAGATGCTTTTGATTCCAGATGCTTACGCAGTATCTTGGGCATTAGGTGGTTCAACTTTGTAACTAATGATGAGATTAGGAAAAGGAGTTTGCAACCTCCTTTAAGCAGCATATTGTGCAGAGAGAGACTCCGTTGGTTTGGCCATGTTGCCCGTATGAATAATTATAGATTGGCGAATAGGGTTATGAACAGTGTGCCTAAAGGCCTCAGAAAGAAGGGGAGACCTAGGATGCGGTGGGCAGACAATGTCAAACAGGACCTTGTTAGAATTGGTGTGCAGTGGCCAGATGCAGTAGATGTAGGTCAGGATAGACTTGCTTGGAGAACTAAATTGCACGGTCTGGTTGGACCTCCGTAGCCCATGGCTGCTTGAGGATGATGATGATGATGATGATGATGATGATGATAGTGAACGACGTAATTTTGCTTGTCGAACAGATTTGGAATCAAGAATGACACATTACTATCAGAGAGTTCCAATTTTTCAGGAGCCAAGGAGAAATCAGTGTGCAAATCGTGTAGATGTGCCGGATATTCTAGATGAACTTCCAAGAAATAACCCTTTTTGCTGTCGTCTGGAATATTAAACAGGTCAATATCATTTACCCATTTGAAATTACCAGTTGGAAGAGGTTGAGACATTGCCCAGCCATATAAATTGTTTGCATCAAAGTACATGATATAGTTTTGTGGTTTGCTTCTCTCATATGGATCTACTAAAGGATTGTTCGTCTGTGCAAATCTCTTAGACACTAAAGATATTCCTCTTCGCAGAGCTCTTTCTATGAAAAAATACATATCACCTTTTATAAGTTCCAGCTTAATTTCTGTCATTTTTAAACAGGCAGCGTAGGATAAGCCAGGAGAGTTAAAATAATGACAAGGATCGAGATGGTAGTTATTCGTACACGAATTTCTCTAGTTTTCAAGTATATCTCCAAGCAGTAATACATCAGTGGTCATGTACGGATCGTGATATTCCCCGAAGGTAGCAATAGAAAAGGCTTTCCACAAAATTTGAGCTATGTCGTATTGTTCATTGTTTTGGAAATTCTCTTTGGATGGAAGTGACGTTTGCAAAAACTGAGCACTCTGTTGCAAGTACTCAAATGGAAAACTTCCTTTGCTTTTCAAAAGTTCTTTCTGTGAGTCATTCAGATTATGTTGTCTGCAGTATTGACTTAGGATGTAGAAATTTTCCACATTTTTCGACAGTGAATCCAGTGAAGAACTGGGGAACATGAATGAATCAATAAATTTAATTTGACCGAATTTAATGCATATATATTTTTCTGTAATTTGTGGAATACAAGAAATTTTATTATCTTTAAATTTCCACAAATCTTTTACTGTAAAGTGGCCATCAAATCCTTTGAGATTTTGAAACAACACTAGTATTTCAAGTGAGAATTTGTACTGAAGATTACATTTGTTGTGAAGTGTTTTCCAGTTAAGTGATCGTGGTCCCTTACTCTATCAGTTCCTAGAATTTTCCCACAAATATTAAAATATTTTGCTTCAGTAAAAATTTACCAATCAATATCAGCCATCTTAACATTTCTTTTATTCAAATCATTGATCAAATTTTCGGCTTCGATCATTTCATTCAAAAATTGTTCTTATATTTTTCCCTCTGTACATTCTGGTTTTGATCAGTTTACCTTCCGGTCCAACTATAATATATGCAAATCCTGACGGTACTAAATGCTTAGTTCGCACCCTACATGGATTATTCTCAATTCTTCTACATTTCGAAAAGCATTAGAAGTCTGCATAAATCACATATGTGTGGTTTAAACCGTTTTTAATTGTATGGAATTTCGTACTATTCGCTTCGGGAAACTTGATAGTTTGTAAAGTGTTTGATTTGCAATTATCTACGTGATTCTTTAATAAATCGTCGCGAGTGAAAATTTGTTGTAGTGTTTAACATTCACTATTCCTTTTGTAGATTTCAAATGTTCTGGTAAATTTACGGAAGCAGATGCTCCAACTGCATTATACTGAGACATTTGATTTTCCATAGAAATTATTTTGTCAAACACCCATCCACTTCCTTTTCGTATAAAATTTTCAAAGTCGTTGTCAATTTTCTCATAAAATTTTTTTAGTAATTCATTGAGATAGGTAAGCAAACTGATTATTTCGTTACATGTCGAAAAATGTCCATATATTTCTTTCTGTCCTTCAGGATCCGTTTGCTTTTTAAATTTTATTTGTAATATGAATCTAACTTTTAGAGGCTGACTGAGTTTCTTGCGAATTATTTATTTCCATTTATTGTTATTTTTCTCCAGAAAACTTTTTATGTCTTCTCTGACATTTATTTTATCAATTTTATATGTGCGAAACGTTTTCGGAAAAGCACTGCTTTTATTTATATGATATTGATTCAGATGATGATTGTAATTGTCTTTTCTGTTAAAGCTGGAATTGCAAAATTTGCATTTTTCAAATGTGCGAGATGTGCATGCAGTTTTCATATGACGGTTCATATTGGATTGGAGAATAAATACCCCACATTTGGTACATTGAATAGTTGCGCTCATCCTTTTTTTTTATATAGAGTAGCTAAAAAATCATGGTCGAGAAATCATGGTGCGATAATGCAAAACGTCGAATATTTTGCATAATTGGAAATTGAAATAGACATGACTGTAGTGTGTCCAAGAATAAATTTCTAAACAATATCGATGTTATTGAACATAATCTTATGTTCCTTTTTGTCAATAATATCATTTTTTAGCAAAATATCCAAAATTTCGAGAATTTTATTTACTACTTCTTAACTGGTGTTTCTAGCTCGTTTAGTGGCAACCAAGATTGATAATTTTTCGCATTATGTCGTCGAAATTCTTGTATAGTCCAGAACCAAACTGTTGACTTTCTATTACAGTGAGCATCATTTTAATCGCCTTTAAATATTTTCGAAGTGCCTCAATGTGATTATCGATAATTCGATATTTCTCAGTAGTTCTACCATAGCGTTTGGTCCCAGTTTCTGAAGATGCCCGATTGTTTGGTGAATCGTTTCTTTAAGCTCAGGAATGGGGTTTCTCGCCTGTAAGATATCACTCGGAAGTTTTAGTTTATATTGGTTTAATATTTCATCTTGCAAGTTGGAATCTGGATTATAAACGAACGTTTATTCTGGCATCTCAGTGGGCTCTTCTGGCTCGAAAGTTTTCACTACATCTTGTATGTTTTTCATGGTTTCTTCACACACAGTTTCCAGACCTTTTAACCGTTCGACCACTGGCTTGTGAAATTCTTCGAGCGTTTCCTTAACTCGTTCCTCTCCCAAAATAGTGTCTTCAATTTTCGATTTTGTAGTGTCTCGCGATTTCAAAATTTCATCTATAATACTGTGTAATTGCTTAAGGTCCTTGATCTTTATTTATATACAATAAAGACATAAACCCAGTGATGAAAGTCTGAAACAAGACCTCCAAGCACTTTTCTTCTTTCTTTTGGATCTGGATAGTGTCTAGCAAGTGAAACACTAATCTTTCTACCCCTGTCAAATTTCTTGTTTACTGGAGTAACGGAAAAAACTGCTGAAGTTGTGGTCTTACTACTTCAACGAATATTTGATCGCCCAAGTTGATACTATAATTTATACTAAAAGAGGGATATGTTATGCAGCAGATTACCTTGCTTATATATCGATTAAAAATGAATAGATGGTAATTGTCTTTGAAAATAGGTGGCGTTAGTAGGTAGAATTTTAGGTTTATCTGTACAACTGGATGAGACTGCAGTATGTTTTTTTTCACTTCTTTATCACCATAGGTAACGCAAATTACAGTATTTTTATCAACGTACAGTTTCGTAGCAGCATCATTGTTTAGAATTGGGGTGCCAACATTCATAATTCGTTTTCCATTTGCATCACCATTGAAACTGTTCCCACTTGATGCAAAAGTCCATTTTCATTCCTCAATAGAGCATTGGGTGGGTTAGGATCTAACTTTGTCAAGCCATCAACGTAACTTTTTGTTGTCGCATTTCTGTTGTGTTTCGGTTCCCCGAGGTTTCCTATTCTCTTATTGTTCGCATTAAAGACATCCTCGCCAGTTAATGCGACTTTTTCCAAATATCCCTTAGTTACAGCAGCAGAATCCGACTCGGGATCGGCAATATCAAGGATTTGTTTTTTTTTTTCTGCATTGAAACTATGCCCGTCGAATGCAATGCTTCGTGGAACGTAAATGCTACTACTGACATATCTTGGAGTTTCCAATAACTATATGGTGATTTCTTGTGGCACTTCTCCTCTGGGGCATTTTTTACCCTGGAGCCTTAACTTGACCTTTCCATCTATTCTGTTAAGTTGGGTTGGGTTGTTTTACCTCTGAGCGGCACTTTTTTGAACACCATGGGCTAAATGGCCAGGTCACATGGACCCCGAAAGCTCAGAGAAGGTTGGGGGAGGGGACCCACTGGAACAGCTGTTGGGAGACAGATGGTAGCCTCCCGTCAAGGTCATCCAGCGTGTTCTTTAACGTGCACAGGGTATGGCTCTCCCACACACGGGGCCACGGCTTAACGTCCCATCCGACGGACGGCGGCCTTTCCAAGCCCATCGGTGTCCCCTACTGACCGTGGGCAGGGCGGGGAATTTTGCGGAGATAAATCTCAACGCTGACGCAGCTGGGACTCGAACCTGGGAACTACAGATTACGAGCCTGGCGCGCTACCGACTGAGCCACCCCCGCCCCTATTCTATTCTGTTATGTGCATGCCTACTCAGGGGCGGACTGGTACTTTTTTTTCAGCCATAAACATTTTAGTCTCTTCCAGATTTCGATGCTTATTTTGTTGATAGTTCGATCATGACGCTTAGAATAGGTTTTTCCCAATTCTTTCTAATTTGTGTAAAATAGCAATCATTGAAAATATCCTGCTCTTATGAGGGCCCACGTCACTCTATTATTTTGTCACTCGCCATCATTTTGATTTAGCGTGTTTGCTAACCTTTGCCAGTCATCGGCTTCCATTAGCAACAATCGCTCAATAATCAACACTGTGCATCGTCCCCAGAAGCCTGGCCTTTTGACGATCCCTAGGCTTCAAATTTTGAAGTTCTTCGCTTTCTTGAGAAGGCGAGCACCAACTTTTGCATTGGCGATCCATTACTAACTCAGGTGATCGATCAAACCCATATAACCCAGGTATCAATCAAAGGCCGGACTCTTACTAAAACTGAGTGAATCTAACCCAAGCATGCAAGTGAAAAAAAAATGAAAAAGAATAGAGGAGTATGAACACTTTACAATACGGTGAACACTTGAAGACTCAGGTGATGAGAGCTGAGCAAATTAATTAAATATTGTACCATAAAAGTTAATTTAACCCAGGAATACAAGAGGGGAAATAATTTGAAAACTGAAAGAATGGGTGTTTGTGGATACATCAAACCTCAGAGATAGGGAATTTCTTTCGAACACTGACTGAGTGGGTAACGAGCCAATGCTTGTAAACTCAAGGGGTGTGGATTGCTTTATTAAAAAATGGTGTTACGGCTAGTAACAGGTAAAAAGAAGCACCAATTTTTGGCATTTCAGAAACCAAATCAACTTCACGTATTGAAGGAATAATTATATGCACTAAATGCTATTTTCAAAACTTTGCAACCTATTTCGATTCAGTTTTTGTAATCACACATTTTTTCAACTTATTCTTTCACAAATATATATAGACTTAGAGAACACTAAGAATTTAGTGGATGACTAAACCTCAATCCGAAGCTAGAAAACAACTTAATTCACCTAATTTTCGCTTCACAGATCTCAACTTTGTTTACTTGACTCAAAGAAAGCATTAAAAAATTTCGATTTAAAAATTATATTCCTATATGCGTCCTAAAAAGTAAAAAAAAAAGTAAAGCATAAAGCTTAGCGTTTTTTCTTGAGAAATGTATGATTTCCAAAAATTTTACTTCTCGAGAAATTATTTTTTTTCTCCAGAGATTTTCTAGTAAATTGTTATTTTTAAAACAATAAATTATTTTAAAATATGTGTCTACATGACCTTTATTTAATACGTGACAGATTTTTTGCAATGTCATATGGGTTGGGCAATGTCATATGGGTATAATACACATACAAATGTTTTGTTTTATAATAAGTATAAAAAAAACAGATATTTGTATTATAATTACAGTTCTTTCTTAGTTAATAAGTTGCTTTCTTAGTAATTACAGTTTTAGTTATTTTAATAAAATATATTGAGAAAAATCAAAGAAAAATATTATTTTATTTGCAATTAGATTTTTCGGAAATACTCGAGCAAACAGGTATACTATTCCTGATTCTCGAGGATTTAAAATTGTTGAAAAATCAGAAACCCTAATGCAGATGATGGTTCAATTGAAAGGAAGATAGTATATAATATTTCCGACCGTATGCTGGAGAGCCATGCATTTTCTCACAGGAGGACTGTCACGTTTTTTAACGGACGCAGCTGTAGCAAGGGAGAGGGGAGAGGGGGGCGTGGGTGCGATAAAAAAAATTCCGTTCCTTTTTCAACATTTCAATACTTATTCTTTTCAAGGTGTATGTGAAGCTTAAAATAGGTTTTCCCCAATTCTGTGGAATTTCCGTAAAATAACAATTACTAAAAATTGTATCTTACACCTTATAAAATACATATTTTTAAATCTCTGTTAAAGATCTCTTTAACACAAAGTTTACGCCACTGTTCCAATAACTATGATTTTCAGCGGAGAGTCATGGCTCCCTCGTTCCCTTCTCGCAGATCTGGCCCTGCAAGTATTTTGTGTGTAATCATGCACGGATCTTGTGTGAGTATATTTCTACTTTTTTCATCATTACTATGTCAAATAATCATTACATTTCTATTTTTGCAGGCAAGAGCTACAACCCGAACCTTTATGCGGCACCCGAACTGTTTTTGTTTATCCTCAGACAGGTGTGAATGGCCACCAGTCTTGGATATACATTGTCAATTTGCAGGGTCAACCAGCGCGGCGGCAATTGGTGTTTGGCACTACGTGCATGTATGTATATTTTTTTTATCTCTCTTCTGGAATTCCTGTTTGCATATCTGTAGAGTTCTATCATCGGATAATTTCGCTAGCTCTAAGGCAAAGCGACAATAATAATCTACACTTATTAAAAACACCTGAAAAAATTATCGCTGCCATGGCGGGAATCGAACCCGCAACTCTCTAGATATATGTCAGAGCGCTCTACCGTTAAACCACGAGGCAAACGCTAAAATCTTTCAGAATAAGACCTACAAATCTTTCACTGAGGTGTGGCGAATATTGCGCTCTCTATACTTCAGGAGAGGCAACTTTTCCAATTGTTGCTAATGATTCAGATGTTAATGAGGAGGTTAATCACGCTTAACCGTTTATTATTAAAAATCCATCCATAATAAATATACAGATTACCTATAGAAATAGACTTCAATAATTATTACAAACCTCTCCTGAAGTTTAGAAGCGCTCTGACATGTATCTAGAGAGTTGCGGGTTCGATTCCCACTGTGGCAGCGATAATTTTTTTCAGATGTTTGCACAAATTATTGAAGTCTAGTAACTATTGAATTCGTTAGACAGCTTCTTCTGATCAAAATTTAGGTAATGTAAGGGTTTTGTCCCCCAAACTATTTCCCTCCCTAAGAAAAACCCCCGAAACCGATTAAAAATAAAATTTCTAATAAGATCCATAGGAGTCACTGGTTCAGCATCAGCAACCTTGATTTCCCCCCCAAAAAAAAAGAAAACGGGGAAAGAAGTTTTAAATAATAAGAGCTAGGATCGCTAAAGTCAGTATATAAGTATATAGCTTCCTACATTCTCAAGGGGAGAGCTCTCCATTTCCTCTGAAAATGCTAGTAACGGAGGCCAAAAAATGTTAAAATTATATATTTTAGGCATAATTTTTAGAAATTGTTCAAGAGACACTAGTTTTTCTGCTGAGGTCCTGCCATCCTCACAGACCTTCTACTATGATATATAAACTGACAGACTCCTATCAGACCTCTGTGGGAAACAGCTGCTTGAGGGGATATTTATTGCATTCTTTATTAAAAAGAAGGGAAAATTTTTATACCAGAGCAGCGTTCCTGCTCGATTTTGCCACCCCTTTCACTCGGACAGCTTACCACCCCTTCCCCCGTTCTTATTTTTTCTCTATCCTGGTTTTGGTTGGCTTCATGTTATCACTATTTACATCAAGACAAAGTTTTAGACACCCCAAATTTTAATCATTTTTTGAGGCAATGAATCGACTTTGTCAGGCTTGCATTAATGCTAGAGGAGATCACGTCCTACATTGACCATATGCCACCTTTTTTCATCCTCATTTCCTTTAGTTTTCTGGGTGTTTTGTATATATATATATGTATCAGTTTGACCAAAATTTGCATGACTTTTCACAATTTTTTCTGTATTTTATGGAATTTGATTTAATTTATGAAATTATATTTCGAAATATGCGCATTTTAGAGAGTTCAAGTTCAAGACCCGAGCATTGTCGGGTAAATCTGCTAGTGTGCATTTGGTTTTAACTGATGTACATTTTGTTGAATTGGTCGTACTGTGAAAAAAGCTTATGAATTATCTAAAGCGTAGTATACATATATATCATGATCATATATGCTCAGGGCCGGATCAAGGGTGGGTGGTTTATCTCCGCAAAACTCCCAAACTTGCCCACGGTAAGTAGGGGAAAAATGATGGGCTTGGAAAGGCCACCAACTGTCGGATGGGACGTTAAGCCGTGGCCCGTATGTCGGAGATACCTGTGCACGTTAAAGAACACACTGGACGGTCTTGATGGGAGGCTACCATTTATCTCCTAACAGCTGTTTCAGTGGATCACCTTCCCCAACCTTCTCTGAGCCCTCGAGGTCCTTGTGACCTAGTCATTAGCCCATTGTGTGCAAAAAAAAGTGCCGCCAAGAGATGAAACAACCCAACCTAACTCTAGAGTGGGAGGAGCAAGGGAGCCATTCCTCATTCCATTGAGAATGACAGTAAGGGTAAATAGAAGCAAAAAATTATTAAACTTATGCAAGCCCGGATCTAGAAAAAAATTCGAAGGGTTGGGGAGGAAAAAATATAAAGGGGCAAGAGCAGTATAAATTATAAATAAAATTTTCCAGGTGTTAAAAAAACTCGAAAATTGCTTCAAATATAAATAAGTTCAATAATTTATTGCCTCTATTACCCTTGCTACCATTCTGAAAAGAGGTGGGCAATATCCTGCAATGGAAATCCAGTCTGTTGGCCCCACCCTTTTACTTTTTTCCGGCTCGATTCAGTTATTAACGTAACAGAAACCATCATCTTGGTATCAATTAGGTAACATGCACATTGATGGTTCAAAACTCAATTCTTGGTGTTCAAATATTTACTAAATATTGGGATGGAAATTGGCTCAGTAGGTAGCACGCCATATTCGTAGTTTGATGTTCTAAGGTGTGATTCCCCATGTGCTTACATTGATGTTTTCTCCACTGACCTCTATTCTCTCTCGGTAAGAAAAAGAGATTGAAGAGGGAAGCTCAGTTGTCTCCTCCGTTTCTTTTTCGTCAGACTCGTAATCTGCAATTCCCAGGTGGACCAGCGTTGAGATTTTATCTCCGCAAAACTTCCCCCCTTGTCCTCTGTCAGTAAGGTAGTAGGGTACATCGATGCGTTTGGAAAGGCCGCCATCTATCGGATGGGTTGCTATGCCGTGGCTCCGTGTATAGGAGAGCCATACCTTGTGCACCTTAAAGAACATGCTGAATGGCCTTTATGGGGGACTAATATCAATCTCCTAACAGCTGTCCAGTGGGTCCCCTTCCCCCAATCTTCTCTGAGCTCTTCGGGTCCTTGTGACCTAGCCATTTAGACCGTTGTGTGCAAAAAAAAAAGAAAAAGCGCTCAGAGGTAAAACAACCCAACCCACTTCATAACAGTTATTTTCTCGATACATCTCCAGAAACTAGTATAGTTCCTGATGATGAGTTTGTACTTAAAATATTTTATTTTTTTCTTTAGCTCTCCAGATGCTGCTAGATCAAGAGTATCTGCTCCAGCTGGTCATAAAGCGATCTGTAAACATCATTAGAAAAAGATAGTGCTCACCACCGTAGACTCCACTGGGAAGGCCCTCAAGAGAGAATCTTTCTTCGTGCCAAATTGCTGCAATTGCGAAATCTTCCGAGATAATTAGTAAATGTATCTGGACAAAATGTCCTGAAATGTTTTTGTGAATGACATTTTAACAGAAATCTTGCCAATTGAATGTGTCTCTTATTGAAATAAAGTTTAAAAAATTCACAATAGTGCAAATCAGAAGTTTGTGAATACTCCAGGGTTATTTATCGCAATTGGTCATTGACAGGAATATTGTCATAAAAGATTTGAGTCAAGAAAAAGTGGTTTGAATTTTTATTCACATGAAAAAAAATCGATCGCTGACAATCGAACTCACAACTCTCTAGATACATGACAGAGCGCTCTAACCATTTAAACCACGCATCAGAGTACAAAGAATTTCAGGATATGATCTACAAATCTTTCACTGAGCTGTGGGCGACCATGCGCCACCTATACTTTAGGAGAGGCAACTTATTTCCAATTGTTGCTAATGGTTGTTTTCTCAGTGATCCAGGTAACCAGGATCTACCAAAATTGTTGAGAGGGATCGAAAATTTTTGTACAAGGTTTTGCTACAGTACACTGAAGAAATAATATTAAAAAAAAAATTATTTCCCTCGGAGGGGTTTTAAAATCTACCGTCCCTTTTACGTCACTGGCTTTAACCCTTTTATGAACTTTTTTTAATACTTATCAGGCAGTGCCAACCAGGCATCCGGCTAGGGCACAAATTAAACCTATTCTGGTTCGATTCCTTTCCATTCTGGTTGATATTAATCTGTCGCAATTTTAATTATTACATGTTTTTTATTATTAATTGCAGAAATAAATCAATTATTATATGGTCTTTTTTATTACTAATGAAACAAACTATTCGATAGATTTCAAAATAGCTCTTGTTTCCATATCTTCCTTGTCCAGGGCACAAAATTGTCTAGGCACGACTCGGATATTTATACATAGGTTAATCGGAAATAACGCCCCAAAAGTTTTTTGCAGAACAATAATTATTCTACGACGTTACCTGCAGAATGCATAGGTACACCGAAGAGCTAATACATTATGACCAGCGTGTCTTTATGCAAATCGAAGCAACTGCAGGTAATATGATGCGTGTGAATATGTATATGACGCGTGTGAAGGTCATAAAATGGATAAATAGCACCTGATGCTGAGCTCCATTAATCAGTGTTATTCTTGTTCTTCAGAAGGGAAAGACAACGGACTTAAGTGAGTTTGACAAAGGCCAAATTGTAATGGCCAGACGACTGGGTCAGAGCATTTCCGAGACGGTAAGGCTTGTGGGTGCTCATGGTCAGCCGTGGTTAGCACCTTTAAAAAGTGGTCCAGAGGGAGAAACCATGAACAGCTGGTAAGGTGTGGGCCGACAATAGCTCATCAATGCTAGAGGTGAGCGAAGGCTATCCTCTATGGTACAGCCAACAGAAGAGATATTGTGGCGGATCTCGTTCGTAATTTGAATGCTGGTGATGGGAGTAATGTGTCACAACACAGAGTACATTGAATCTTGTTTAAAATGGGGCTGCAGCTGCAGGCCACTCTCAGTGCCCATGCTAACCTCGGTTCACCACCGAAACCGCCTACAATGGGCATGCAAGCATCAAAATTGGACCTTGAATAATTGGAAGAAGATCGCCTGGTCCGATGAATCTCATTTCCCGTTGCACCACGTGGATGGCCAGGTACATGTGCATCGTTTTCCAAGGGAAGTGTTGGTACCAGGATGAACCATGGGATGAAAACAAGCCAGTGGAGGAAGTGAAATGCTTTGGGCAATGTTCTGCAGGGAAACCCTGGGTCCAGTCATTCATGTGCAGGAAACTATGACGTCTACCACCTAACTAAATATCATTGCAGATGTGGTACATCCTTTCATGGCAAAGTTAAAACCCTCTAGTAGTGCCTTATTTCAGCAGGATAATGCGTCATGGAACACTGCCCGGATCGTTCGAGAATGGTTCATGGTACATGAGGAACACTTCCAGGTATTGCCTTGGCCTGCAATTCCCCAGACATCAACCTAATCGAACATCCGTGATTTGTGTTGGGACAGCATATCCGATCGGCAGCGGCTCAACCACATAACTTGCAAGAGTTAAAAGAGGGATATATTTTCCTATACTCCCTCTCTGCAGAGAGGAAATATAGGAGAAAAGGGAGATAATATACGCAGAGAAGAGAATCTGTTAGAGTTGAACTTCAGTAGATTGGATGAACGCCATCATTGAATTAGAGATAAAAAATACCCCCTTAAGCAGCTGCTTGCCACAGAGGTCTGACAGGAGCCTGTCAGTTTACATGCCACAGTAGGAGATCTGAGAGGATGGCAGGACCTCAACAGAAATACGACACACACATCCATGCCTAATCCCAATGAAATTTTCCATTAGGCCAGAAATTTATTAAGTTTCGTAAAGTCGGCGGATAATTAGTGGAATAAAAGTACTTTGAGATGAGGAAGTTTCTAGCATGTAGAAATTTTCTGCAGTGCATCACAAAACATTTTATAACCTCTCTTCTACCACCCCATTGGCATAGAGGAGTAGAGGATTTTTTAAACAGGTACAAAGTGCTCTACAGTAGACAGACACCTGATCTAAGTCTCAGGATAGAGCCTTGATCTCTTCTGTTTACTTTTTTAAGGGGATGGAATGTTGTAGAAGAGTCCATTTGATATCGAAAAAGGCCGTTTTCCTCGGTTGTTGTCTGTCATAGTAAATTCCAGTCAATCTTTTCTTGGTATTTTAACGATTGTAATACCAAGAAAAGAAAGAAGAGAAGTTATCTATAAGAACCCTGAAGTCCTGTGGTGGAGCTCAAACACAGCTAGCAATATTTGATTGTTAATCTATCATTTTTAACCCTACCTGATATTTTTCGTGCTCCAATCAAATACATAACGACCAAACACTCTTCTAAATATACAAGAATTGCCAATTGCCAGATGTAGAATCAAACTCAACTTATCTATCGTTTTAAGCACAAACATTTCTATCTCTTTCGATGGAACTTCTAATGACCCGGGGTGGGCACATTTATTAACAATAACAGTTACACAGAATTTTTTTAATCTGCCTAGAATCGCATTGGATTATAATAGTAATTTTTAAAAATTTGTGATTTGATTCTATTTATAGAATAACCTTAGTTTAAATTTTTTTTCCGTAAATTTTATTCAGTTATAAATAATCACCACTCTTTTCATTTTTCAGATTCAAATTTGCAGACTAAATCTAGAGTGAAATAATTTACTTTTACGGAAACTTAGTTCCAATTTGATTTAATTTTGAGATCAATAAACTGAATAAGAATTAACAAAAATTAAGAAAATTTAATTAATAATAAAAATCTTCTGTATCTAAGTGACTCGGAACTGCTTCTTAAACTTATTTCAAACTGAATTAAAATTTTGCTAAAACTTTTCATATATAAAATGAATTAGAATAGTAGCTTTTAAAAAATTTTAAACGATATTTATGAGCATGAAAAAAATATGAGAAATTTGTTAAAACTTTTTTGATACTTCTTAAAATACGCATACAAAGTTTAATTTAATTAATCAACTGTTTGGACTAAATTTCATCATCTTTGCTAATATAATGATCACTTTTCAAAAGACAGACTTCGGAAATGAATTTACAAACCGAAAAGTATATATTTCTGAAATGTATACGTCACTTAACTAGCTTTAAATTATTAAATGCGGTTACATCATATTTAATATTCGGACAAACGAATAAACACTGAATAGCAGATGTGTGTGTGTGGGGTGGGGGTAGCTCAATAGATGGATAGGGTAAAAGAGTATGATCCTTTAAAAATTCATGCACTTACATTCAAAATGTTAGTAAGGGTAATAGAGACAAAAAATATTAAACACATTTCTATTTCATATGTCTTTCAAGGAATATTTTAAAGCCCTGTATAAAGGAGGGGAAATTTTTAACAATGCATTGGAAAGCTGGTCTCACCTACCCCACTTTACATTTACCCGGTTCGATTATTTCCTCCCTTTATCTCACTGGATTTTTTTTCTACATTCGATCATGTTTAACGGCATTTTTTCTATAATTGATTCTGACTGTTAAACAGTTATGGACCTTCCACAATTTAAGAGCGAATATTTATTGTGGGAAATTTTAACAAAATCGGTAATATTTATTTTGTCAGATTGCTAAAAAGTATCTAATTTTATTCAAACTATGTTTGTTAGTGATTTCAAGTGAAATCGTTATTATTAAGTTTCAATTAATTTCTGTATATATTCTTTTGAGTTGCTATTGTTGGCTTGTTTCATCTTTGAGCGGCACTTTTTTTGCACACCATGGGTTAAATATCCAGGTCACAAGCACCCCTAAAGCTCAGAGAAGGTTGAGGGAGGAGACCCACTGGAACAGCTGTTGGGAGAAATATGGTAGACTCCCTTCAAGACCATCCATCACGTTCTTTAGCATTTACAGGGTATAACGCTCCACATAACGGATTGCGGCCTTTCCAAGGCCATCGGTGTCCCCTACTGAAGGTGGGCAGAGTGGGGAGCTTTGCCGAAATAAATCTCAACGCTGACCCAGCTGGGACTCGAACCTGGGAACTGCAGATTACGAACTCAGCACGCTAACGACTGAGCCACCCTCACCCCAGCTAAACTCTTACGGACGTTCTACAATATAAGAGCAGATGTGCTGTAGGAAATTTTAAGAAAATCATGAATATTCATTCATTCATCTCTCTCCCACTCGATTTAAGATTACTAAATTATATATTAACTTTATTGAAATTGTTCAAAATATGTTTGTTAGTGATTTGAAATGAAATTTTATTTATCAAGTTTCAATTAATTTCTATATCAATTCTTTTGATTGAGTAGGTATTTTTAAATATTCAAACTTATGTAACACTTCCAATACTGTCAAATGCTCATACAAATTGAGATTTAAATGAATTTTATTCAGAACATTATTTTCTGTTACAGGTTTACATGAAAACCTCATTAAGACATTAAAAATTTTCATATTTACCAATTCATATTTCAATATTTATGAACGCTGACATACAAAACTCTAGAATTGTAATTCGTAAATATTTACCTCAAAATTTAATTCAAACACGAAAATGTTGATATCTAAAACAACACGATTTTAAATGTTTGTATAAATGATTCTTTCAACTTTCCTGAAAGATGGACGAAAAATGACAGTTTTCAACTTTTCGAAGACATTGAAGAGCAAGGTTTCCTGATAGAGATTCCATCTTTAATATTTCTTACCCGAAGAAATAATCAAAAATTAATTGAAATTTTCAATTATTCTGCATTGGCATTTCTCTCTCAAAAGTTTTTTCTCTCAAAATTACAAAGCAATAGAAAAGTTTGCTACTCAATATTCCAGCTACAATTTTTAATTTTTCAACACTGAAAGTCGAGAGAGAACTGATATTTTCGATTAATCTCCAATGATATTTTTGCAAAATTCTTATTTCCAAAGTTATGGAGCTTTGAATTAAGCATTCTATTTACGTATTATAAAATGTCACAATACGCATTTTGATTATTTACCTTTATTATTCAGCTCTTTATTTTTTTTCATGAAGAGTGTAGAGACCTAAGACTAAAATTATACTATATAATAGTTCGGTTCTTTTTAAAGTTAGTTATATTATTAAAATTTGGACAATTTGTAAACAAGATAAAAGGAAACTTGATGCTTTTCATTCTAGATGCTTACGCAGATCTTGTGCATTAGGTGGTTCAACTTTGTAAGTAATGATGAGGTTAGGCAAAGGAATCGCCAACCTCCAGTTAAACAGCATATTGTACAGAGAGACTCCGTTGGTTTGGCCATATTGCACATATGGATATTTATAGATTTGCGAATAGGATTATGAACAGTATGCCTAAAGGCCTCAGAAAGAGGGGAAGACCATAGACAATGTGAAATGGGACCTTGTTATAATTGGTGTGCAGATGTAGCTCAGGACAGATATGCTTAGCGGAACTAAATTGCACTCTCTGGTTGAACCTCCATAGTCCATAGCTGCCTGAGGATGATGAAATTAACATAGAATTTTTGACATCATTGCTCAACTCAAAGCCAACATCAGAAATCCAGCAGAGACAGATTTTGTTTTCTCTGAAAGGTAATTTTCTATTCACAATTGTCTAAATTTTGTGTAGTTTTCCAATATATTATTCAGAAAATTCATGTACTATGGTTAGTTTCATTGGAAAGGTTTTGTTACATATTTCCTAAATCTAATTTTTCCATTTCTGTGCATCAAAAATATCTTTAAATAACTATTTACTTGCAAATACGTCTTGCATATTTTTCAACAATGTCGCTTCTAATAATCATGCTTTAAAGAATGATTATTAAATGATTTTTTTGGAAGTGAGCTTTTTGTGCAAGTTTCGCTTCTCTTTCGTGTGTTAAAGAATGATCATTAAATGGTTTTTGTGGAAATGAGCTTTTCGTGTACGAATCGCTTCTCCTTCGTGTGTTAAACAATGCTATTAAAATTTTTTGTGGGAATGAGTTTTTCGTGCAAATTTTGCTTTTCTTTCGTTGTTAAATAATGAAAATTAAATGTGTTTTATGGAAATGAGCTTTTTTGCATGTTTCGCATATATCTATTATATATATATGTATTACAAATATATGTGTCTTTCGTGTACTAAAGAATGATAATTAAATGTTTTTTGTGTAAATGAGCTTTTTGTGTGAATTTCGGTTCACTTTCGTATGTGTCCGATATTCGTGTAGATTGCAGTAATTCCTTATTTGAAAATTCTCTTTTGAGTATACACTACACAGTCGCATCAGAATAATATGACCACTTACCATAGTATATGTATGGTAGGTGGTCATATTATTCTGATACAACTGTGTATATTGCAAAAAGGTTCCGGACACTTTCATGTTAAGTAAACGAATAGCCACATTCAAATATACCTAACTTGGAAAATAAGCTTTTTGTGGAAAAAGTCCCCAGAAATAAATTGAAGATCTTGATCAGAATTCTCTATATATCTATTTTCTATAATATTAATCTAATACTTAAAGAGTATGGAAGCTGAAACAGTTAGGTGAAACTTGCTTGTTTTCAAAATTACTTCAAAATGTTAAATCACAACTATTATAAATAGCTGTTTGCAATATAAATGCGATATTTGAATTTTGTGTAAGGATTTTTGAATTTTTCATCAATTTTGGGGGGAAATGTTTTGGAAGTGTGGTGCATAACATTTGTTGTTAAATATTTTAGCTTCCATAACTCTTTAAATATTAGATTAATATTACAAAAAAAAAAAAGAAATTTAGAGAACTCTGACTGAGATCTTCGTTTTATGTCTAGTGACTTTTTGCTGTAAAATGCTTACTTTAAAAGTTAGGTAGATTTGAATGTGGCTAAATTGAAATGAATGTACACGTAACATGAAAGTGTTCGGACACTTTTTGCAATATGGTGTATAACCTTTATACGTTTTTCTTTGTATCCATCAAAAAACACCACCTAATGTTACACATATTAAAATGTGTGATACATTAATAGTTATTTATCACAAATCACATAAGAATGAGCTATCCAATGTGTCCATCAGAAAATGACTTAAGAAGAGTTTGCCAGGGAAATTTCATTTTATATATAACGCATATATCTACTTTTCTCCTGAGTGTGTCAGGAAATTACTCCAAAGTGCAGACAAATTTTGAATTACCTATTTCACATATATGCGGTTTTGACCTTGTGTATGTCAGAAAATGTTTCTTAAATGGGGAATTGTCTTCAAATTTCTTATTATACATATCACATACCCTTGGTTTTTCCCTCTGTGTCAGAAAATGCATCATGAATTTGGACTTCCATGTAAATTTCTTATTTCATATTTAAAGTACTTGAGGGTTTTCCCCTGTATATATCAGAATGTCTCCTAAGGGTGCCCTTCTTTGCAAATGCCTTTTTACACATTTCACCTCCATGTGCCTTTTCCACTGTATAAGTCACACCATGTCTCCGAAGTGCAGATTTCTCTACAAAGACCTTTTAACATACAAACCTCTCAGAAATCAAATTGATCAACACCACTTTTTGTAAATTTCGCAATTTTAGTACCTGAGCACGTTGTTTTTATGTATTATTACATCTTGTAATATAAAACCTATATCGTAATATTACACTACATAATATTTCTTTGCTTGTATCTTTCAAGCAAAGTTTTAAAATTCATCATCATCATCCTCAAGCAGCCATGGGCTACGGAGGTCCAACCAGACCGCTCAGTTTAATTTTCCAAGCATATCTGTCCTGAGCTACATCTGCTGCATCCGGCCACTGTACACTAATTCTAACAAGGTCCTGTTTGACATTGTCTGCCCACTGCATCCTAGGTCTCCCCCTCCTTCTGAGGCCTCTAGGCACACTGTTCATAACCCTATTCGCCAATCTATAATTATCCATACGGGCAACATGGCCAAACCAGCGGAGTCTCTCTCTGCACAATATGCTGCTTAAAGGAGGGTGCAGACTTCTTTGCCTAACCTCATCATTAGTTACAAAGTTAAACCACCTAATACCCAAGATACTGCATAAGCATCTAGAATCAAAAGCATCTAGTTTCCTGTTATCTTGTTTACACAGCGTCCAAGTTTCACTACCATAACTAACCCTAGAAAGAACCAAACTATTATAGTCTAATTTTAGTCTTTAGGTGTATACGCCTATTTCTCCACAATCTCCATAGATTCTTAAAAGTCCCGGCAGCAATACCTATTTGTCTGTTAATCTCATGCCGCACATCACCAGTATCAGTTACGTAGCTCCCAAGGAAATTAAACTGTGACACCTGCTCAAGACTGCAACCATTCAGATTAACTGAATCACAACCTGCCTGACCAATTTTCATCACTTTAGTTTTCTCTCTGTTTATAACCAAACCTACTGTACTACCAGTCCATCAACAGCTCGAATGAAAGAGTTCATCTGATCTACATCATTTGCCAAAAGGGCTAAATCATCAGCATAATCTAAATCAGAAATTTTTGCATCTCCAGCCCATTTAAGGCCAAAAGCTTTCCCTTGAAGTGAATTTCGCATAACATATTCAACAACCAAACTAAAGAGAAAAGGAGACAAAATGCACCCTTGTCGAACACCAGAAGTAATGCTAAACCAATTGCTACAAGACTTACCAACTCTCACACATGACTCAGTGTTATTATAGAGAGCTTTCATTATGTTAACTAACTTGTCTGGTATACCATATGATCTCACAATCAACCACAAATTATGACGATCAACAGAGTCGAAAGCCTTTTTGAAATCAACAAAGCTAGCAACCAAAGGTTTCTGAAACTCTAAACATTTCTCAAGAATCTGCCTCAGTGAAAATATCTGATCTACACATCCCCTACCATTTCTGAATCCACATTGCTCATCACGCAATTGACTGTCAACCAGATTCTTAATTCTATTAAGCACAATCATGGAAAGAACTTTCCCTGGAACAGAGAGTAGGCTGATACCCCTATAGTTATCACAAGAACTGCGATCACCTTTTTTGAAAATAGGGATAATAATAGCTCTGGTAAAATCTTTAGGAACCATGCCTTTATCATAAAAGTTATTCAAAATTTCAGTCATCCAAATGGTAACTGAAACATTCCCAGCTCTAAGCATTTCCGTAATAATTTCATCCACCCCTGGGGATTTATGAAGTTTAAGTTTAGAAATAGCCAAACTAACTTCAGATTGTGTTATAGGGCCAACATTAAAGCCAACAATGCATCTATCATCATTACATACAATGGGAGTAGAATTAACCACATTGTTTAGAACATCAGTGAAATGCTCAGCCCACCTAGCCATGACAGAATCTTCACCTTCTACAACCTTACCTTGTTTATCCTTCAATCCCTGTATACCTGTTCGTTTTCTACCACACAAAACATTAACTATCTGATACAGATCTCTGCTGTTGTGCTGTCTAACTGCTTCCTCAGCTTTGTCAGCCAGGCCATCAAGCCAAAGATTCTTATCAGTAGCTAACTGATCTTTTACACGTTTATTATGTTCTTTGTAATGCTTTCTATTAGGACTAGTAGGGTACTGATTAAGGACATTCCTGCAGTTCCTTCTTTCTGAAATAAGCTCAAGTGCCTTATCACTTAAATAATTCTGTCTCCTCTGCTCCTTTTTCCTAAAAGAGTACTGTTAGTTTCCAAAAAGCCTGTTTAAAATGGCCCCATTCTTCCTCAACTTCAGTATTAAGCAAACCATGACTATCATAATGACTAAGTAACCTGTCATGGTAAGCTTTAGCTATAACTGGGTCATTCAGAGCTTCAGTATTAAAGGTAAATTTTTTAACCCTAGCACAACACTTTTTAAGTTTAAGTTGCAAGACACTTTTAACAAGGTAATGGTCAGATCCAATTTCAGCTCCCCTATATGCCCTGGTATTTCTAACAGAACTAGCCCATTTGCTGTTAATTAATATATAATCAATCATATTCCTATGCAGCCCATCGGGTGAAACCCATGTGTATTTATGTATGTCGCGGTGTTTATAATATGTGTTAGTTATTCTGAAACCATTGAATTAAATCATAGAGAATCTTTTATTTTCTTCACTTTTTTTATGGAGTTCATCAGTTTGGCTTCTGAGAGGATATTTCACAGATGTGTGGTTTTTGTCCTGTGTGTGTCAGAAAATGACTCCTAAGATGACGTTTCTGTGAAAATTTCTTATTATCTATTTCCCCTACATGGATTTCCCCCCCTGTGTGTGTCAAAAAATACTTCTTAACTATAGACCTATTGGGAAATTTTTATTGCATATTTCACACAATGTGGTTTTTTTCCCCTGTGTGTCAGTAAATGGATCTTCAGTGTAGACATATCTGAAAATTTCTTTTTGCATATTTCACATACATCCTATGTGTGTCAGAAAATGTGTCCTAAGGCTAGACTTTAGGGAAAATTTCTTATAACATATTTCACATGCATGCAGTTTTTCCCATGTGTGTGTCAGAAAATGTGTCCTAAAGTTAGATTTCAGGGAAAATTTCTTATCACATATTTCACATACATGCAGTTTTTCCCCTGTGTGTCAGAAAATGTGTCTTAAGATGAGACTTCAGGGAAAATTTCTTATTATATATTTCACATACATGCACTTTTTCCCCTGTGTGTGTCAGAAAATGTGTCCTAAGATTAGATTTCTGTGAAAATTTCTTATTACATATTTCACATACATGTGGTTTTTCTGCTGTGTGTCAGAAAATGTCTCCTAAGGTTAGACTTCAGGGAAAATTTCTTATTACATATTTCACATACATGCAGTTTTTCCCCTGTGTGTGTCAGAAAATGTGTTCTAAGGCTAGACTTCAGGGAAAATTTCTTATTACATATTTCACATACATGCAGTTTTTCCCCTGTGTGTGTCAGAAAATGTGTTCTAAGGCTAGACTTCCGGGAAAATTTCTTATTACATATTTCACATACATGTGGTTTTTCCCCTGTGTGTGTCAGAAAATGTGTCCTAAGGCTAGACTTCAGGGAAAATTTCTTATTACATATTTCACATACATGCAGTTTTTCCCCTGTGTGTGTCAGAAAATGTGTTCTAAGGCTAGACTTCCGGGAAAATTTCTTATTACATATTTCACATACATGTGGTTTTTCCCCTGTGTGTGTCAGAAAATGTGTCCTAAGGATAGACTTCAGGGAAAATTTCTTATTACATATTTCACATACATGCAGTTTTTCCCTTGTGTGTGTCAGAAAATGTGTTCTAAGGCTAGACTTCAGGGAAAATTTCTTATTACATATTTCACATACATGCAGTTTTTCCCCTGTGTGTGTCAGAAAATGTGTTCTAAGGCTAGACTTCCGGGAAAATTTCTTATTACATATTTCACATACATGTGGTTTTTCCCCTTTGTGTGTCAGAAAATGTGTTCTAAGGCTAGACTTCAGGGGAAATTTCTTATTACATATTTCACATACATGCAGTTTTTCCCCTGTGTGTGTCAGAAAATGTGTTCTAAGGCTAGACTTCAGGGAAAATTTCTTATTACATATTTCACATACATGCAGTTTTTCCCCTGTGTGTGTCAGAAAATGTGTTCTAAGGCTAGACTTCCGGGAAAATTTCTTATTACATATTTCACATACATGTGGTTTTTCCCCTGTGTGTGTCAGAAAATGTGTCCTAAGGCTAGACTTCAGGGAAAATTTCTTATTACATATTTCACATACATGCAGTTTTTCCCCTGTGTGTGTCAGAAAATGTGTTCTAAGGCTAGACTTCCGGGAAAATTTCTTATTACATATTTCACATACATGTGGTTTTTCCCCTGTGTGTGTCAGAAAATGTGTCCTAAGGATAGACTTCAGGGAAAATTTCTTATTACATATTTCACATACATGCAGTTTTTCCCTTGTGTGTGTCAGAAAATGTGTTCTAAGGCTAGACTTCAGGGAAAATTTCTTATTACATATTTCACATACATGCAGTTTTTCCCCTGTGTGTGTCAGAAAATGTGTTCTAAGGCTAGACTTCCGGGAAAATTTCTTATTACATATTTCACATACATGTGGTTTTTCCCCTTTGTGTGTCAGAAAATGTGTTCTAAGGCTAGACTTCAGGGGAAATTTCTTATTACATATTTCACATACATGTGGTTTTTCCCCTGTGTGTGTCAGAAAATGTCTCCTAAGAAGAGATTTCCGGGAAAATTTCTTATTACATATTTCACATACATGAAGTTTTTCCCCTGTGTGTGTCAGAAAATGTGTTCTAAGGCTAGACTTCCAGGAAAATTTCTTATTACATATTTCACATACATGTGGTTTTTCCGCTGTGTGTGTCAGAAAATGTGTTCTAAGGCTAGACTTCAGGGAAAATTTCTTATTACATATTTCACATACATTTGGGTTTTCCCCTTTGTGTGTCAGAAAATTCGTCCTAAGGTTATCCTTGTTTGCAAATCTTTTTTCACATATATGTGGTGATTTTCTTCTGTATGACTGGAAATGATATTCAAAATTATGCTTTGTTTTACATATTGTTCCACATATTTCACATATATCAGTTATCTGTTTGGTGTGAATAAGGTAATGATATTTCAGCATAGGCTTCGTTTTGAAACTTTTGCTACATATTTGACAGATATGTGACCTCTCTTCCCTGTATGTTAGGTAAGGTTCCTTAAAAGAGAGTTTGTGTGACAATTTTTTTTGACATATTTCACCCATATGAGGTCTCTGTTTTCTGTGTGTCATATTAGTTTTCTGTTTAAATATCTTGCTATTCATTTTGGAATGGATTTTTATGTTTCTCTGTCCTATAACAGAAAATGGTATTGAACACTCTGGAGCTTAGGTGCAAGTCTTTTTCATTGCGTCTGACAGACAATGATATTGGAGATTAAGCTTCATTCTGAAATTTCCGTTGGATTTTCCACAGATACAATTTTCTACATATCAGGTGATGGCTGCAACAGGATAAAAATTCTCCATTAGAAAGTTTGACTGTAAAATTTATCCATGTAAGTCAAAAAATGCTCTTTATCGAGGAAAACCACCCACACATAGTGTTCTTGCTCACTGTAACATTTCTGGCCCTATTTCATTATCAGATTATTTTCACAAGCCTTCTTTTAACACTTTTATGACCAATAGAAAAGTTATATTTCCCTAAGGAAAAGGAATTTCAGACATTAATTTATTCGAAGTCCCTTGCAATATCATTTATAAATATGAAGTTTCTCGTTTGTGTTGATAAGGTGATGCACTTCTTTATCGATGGTCGAAAACGTTTTTCATATCAATGAAAAAAATTTCGTTTTCTAATTTTAGAAGAATGAACCCCCTTGAAGCAGCTACTGTAAGAAAAATCTGCATTTGCATGTTTTATCTAAAAAGTTCTTTGCTAATATTTTATGCAAAATTTTTTTCTCCTGTTCCTGCAGAATTACGAAAAATAGAATAATGGCAAGAGAAAGTTCCAGTTAATGTTTGACTTCAAACTTTTTCCCTTTGCTTGAGTATTAATTTTCTTCGAATATTTATAGAAAGCTCTTAGTAATTTCGTTCTTGGTTAAAAATACCTAGAAAGAAAATTAAGCAATCTGATACAGGAATATATATCAAATAATAAATAAGACATACACAATAAATATAATTAAAATTAAAAAGAACAAAAATGTTTAGCATTCTACTTAAAAATTGTGAGCACACTTTTTAAGAATCTCACTAGCAAGAAGGGGGAGAGCTGGTTAGGAGACCATTGCTCCATCCCATTGCATTCCTATCTCCAAATGACAACAGAGTTGCCCTTGTTCTATCCCAAGTCATCCCTTCTCCAAATGACAACACGGTGGCCATTGCTCCATACCATTGCTTCCCCTCTCCAAACGACAACAGAGGAGTCATTCCTCCATCCCATGGCTTCCCCCTCTCCAAACGACAACAGGGTGGCCATTGCTCCATCCCATGGTGTCTGCTCTCCAAATGTATATATAGTTTACTTTCGGCTTTAAAATGCTGGAGATAAATCTTAAAATTAATTTTCATATTTCCCACTTTTTTGAGGGGAAGAAAGCACGGTAGTGTTTTTTATAACCTATAACATTTTTTATACTATATACTATATTATTTTTTATACTATAAATTTTTTATAACCTACAACACTTACTGCATCGTAAGCTTTCATTTGGCACATGAATCATTAGGTTTCTTCATCGATTTCGAAAGATATGGTGAAAAAATATTTTCTCAAATGCACAAATAGACCAACAGAAAAATGTCAAAGTCAAAAGTATTAGAAAGATAGGTAAAAAGCAAGAAAATAAAATAAAATTCTCCCTGCCCCAGACACTTCTGGAAGAGCAGGAGAGTGACTTCGAAAAGGAACTAGAAACGGAAATATATTCTGAAGACGAAGTTTAAGTAACAATAGAAGAAAACCTAGAAAGATGAGAATAACTGAAATACTAAGTAAAACAGAGGAAAAAGGGAGAAAACACTTGAAAGAGAAAGGAAATTCTGCCCTTAAAGGCAATGACTCGACGATATTGGCAATTTTCACGACAAGTGGGGAAATCAAAGCAACAAAATCTACAAATGATTCTGGACATAAGAGAAAAATATCGCAGAATCACAAATATTAATGCAATTATCAATAAGGCATTCGAACTCTAAATATCAAGCTTCAGCAAATAAAAATGCAAAGTTTGAATGGAAATATTTCTTCCAAGTTCAAGCCGTAGCTCTCTGAGAGGCCCACGGATTTGAGGACTTGACTTTAAGCAGCCTCCCTATCGTTTCCTCTTCACTTTGAAATCTGCTTTTTAATTACTAAATCGAAATCAATTAAAATCAAAATATCCCATTTTCACCAATCATGCGTACTTACCTCAAAAACATTTCTCAAAATAATCTATTACATATACAATGGATCCCTTCTCATGTTGGGATCAATGCTTATGAACAAGCTGATCTATCAGCAAAGTCAGTTTTACAGGAAACTAAAATTATACCTACTTCTTTCTTCATATATTTACACAAACAGTACAACAAAAAATTGATCCATCAGGAAATTCAAAAATATTTTGAAGAAAATGCTCGAAATTCTCAGATTTTTTTTTATTTCCACAAAGATTCAAAAATTCAGTGATTTCAACCTTCACAAAAAGAAATTAACCTTGTCTGCAAAATGAAAACAAATTATGCACTCACTAATACAATATTACACATATTAAAACTCATTTCTTCTCCTAATTGCAATTATTGTCCCACTCCCCACACTATATACTATAAAATTTTTGAATGAAATCGCTATATAACTCAAAGAAAAATTCATTACAACAAACTCATCACATGTAATATTTTTAATTACACTTTCATGTCTATCCTACATCATGATAATCTTAAAATTAAAATTATTTTATACCATTTTCTAATTTCTTTCTTCAAAGTTTGTTCTCTTGTTGACTGTTTATAATTTCATTTATCTAAATATTAATATTTGAATCACCATTCATTAACAACATGAAGACTACATTTCTGTCCCTAATTACTGCTACTGTTTATTGACTCGATGTCTTCACTGAGCTCAAACTATGTGAGAAAAAGTTCTGAATAAGTCAGGATAAGTCAGGACTATGTCTTTGTCCTGGAAGATTCAACTTTGAGGAAAGATTTCAGATCACATCTCCACTTTCAATATGATATTGATTATTAAAAAAAAAAAGTTCTCTTCTCAAATTACTTGTGTGGCTCAGAAATATCATTCTTAATATGTGTTTGTTCACCCCTTTCTAAGGAAGTGAGATATAAATCCAAGGTAGAGAGTTTAGATAGTTCCCAGTCATGAGACGGAGTAGAGAGCATCACTCTCTTGCCTGCCATTGAAAGGGGAAGAGATGAAGTAGGAAATCTGACTGCCACCTCAGGCTGAGTTTAGCCTTGTTCTGCAGGTCCTTGTGAGACCACATAATATAAATGTAGATATTAATCACGTAAGTCTAGTGTAACATTTATACCATCAGTAGTCTTCCTCAACCTGACAAAAAGTAAAAACAAACGTACCCATAGATATATACTCCCTATGCACAGTAGTTCACTCGGTGATACGGGATAGGAAGTTTATAACCTTCAATATTCTTCACCGAATTCTTCAGAAAATGAGATTGCAATTAATCAAGACACCTCGATAAAACAGGCCTGGACACTGCAGTAACAGAAGACTAATTTTAAAAAATATACAGCAGTTTCAATTATATCTACATTTCTAAATTATATAATATTTTCAAATATTTAAAAAATGTATTAATGAATAAATTATTTTATTCTTACTGATTTTAAAATAAATGGCTTTGTCTTAAATTTAAACTAATTAAATCAATTGCATATTGCCTCCTTTGTTCCATCCTTCTATTAATAGCTGTTCATGACTGGTGTATCAAGGTGGCTATGGACACCAGTGGTTACAAGCTTTATATATTTTGTCTCCTTTTCTTGTGTAATTCTGTGCAACGGGAAGAAAGGTCTAGAGATTTCAAAATTTCTGATAAATGACGACTTTGATTTTAGATGCTTGCATATATAATCTTGAATATTAGATAGTTTCATTTTGTAAGTAACGATGAGGTTAGAAGAAGGAGTCATCGACATCTATTGAGCAGCATTTTGTGTAGAGAGATTGCACTGGTTAAGCCACGCAGATTAGCAAACAGGATTATGAACAGTGTGCTTCAGGAAAAACGAAAGGACCTAGGATGCAATGGGCAGACATTGAAAAAGAGGACCTTACTAGAATTGCTTTACAGCGGCCAAATGCAGGAGCTGCAGCTTAGGACAGACATATCTGGAGAACAAAATTAGACAATCTGATAGGACCTCAGTAGCCCATGGCTGCATGAAGATTTTGTAGATACGTACCCTGTAAACACATATATACATACAGGGTGTCTCAAAAATATAGGTACAAACTTTTAGGGGAGGTAGATAATATCTGAAGGAATGAGAATTGCATAGGAACCCATAACCGGAAACATGACCATAAGTCAGTAGGCCGCGCTGTTCATCAGTGCGCTAGAGGGGAAATTTCGAATTTCCTGATTCGAGCAGTAGTCGGCGTACGAAGAGCATGCAAAGGTATTCGAACAGGGAGCTGGCAGGATGCACTTAGTGTATGTAATAACTGAGGGCAACGGGCGAGCCGCTCAATGAATGTATCAAGAACGCTTCCCACACTGACACGTACCGGGCCACCATTTGTTTGTGTGTGCACATCAAAATTTGTGTGATTATGGGTCATGGTGAAAACTTTGAGCATCTGCTGTAACATTATGAAATATATCATCTAGTACGTCATTTGTAATAATTATATCCCATAAATGTTTCTCCATTAATCACTGTCTTGTGTCCTTTCAGATCTGGTACCTCTGCTACCACTTTCCCATGACATTTCCGGTTATGGTTCCTATGCAATTCTCATTCCCTTAGATGTTATCTACCTCCCTTAAAAGTTTGTACCTATATTTTTGAGACACCCTGTATAATAGAAAACATATAATAGTTTTACTCTTAGTGGCACTTTTTGGAATGCAATGGATTAAATGGACAGGTCACAAAGATCCTGAAGGATGCAAGAGGGGACTCACAGGAACAGCTGCTGGGAGACAGATTGTAGCCTCCCATCAACACCATCCAGCGTGTTCTTTATCATGCAGAGGATATAGCTCTGCTATAAAAGAACCAAGGCTTAACCCGTCTGACAGATGGCAGCCTTTTCAAGCACACTGGTATCCTCTACTGATTGATAGCAGGGCGGCGAGTTTTGTGGAGATAAATCTCGACAATGGCTCTGGCAGGAGTAGAAACTGGGAACTACAGATTTCAAAATTGGCCATAACTTGACTGAGCCACTCCCCACCCACCTGAAAATGGTTATTTGACATAAAATATAAATTTAAGAATAATAATTAAAAATTTTTAAGAGTTCAAGGAACATCTTAATTAAAAAACAAACGTATATTGAGTTTTCTTGGCTGCATTTTTAGTATGGTTGGAAACTGATTGATGGAAATAGGTTTGAGCTGTGGATGAAGTATGGATTGCTTGTTTTCTTGTGTTTTATTTCTCCTCAAGTCTATTCAGTGGTTCCCCTCCCTGCAACATCTTTGAGTCTTGAGGGTCCTAGTGACATGGTCATTTAGCCGATTGTGTGCAAATAAGTGCCACTCAGAGGAAAACCGAGGTGACTATCAGCACTCAGGATCCTTCTTAAGTGGCCATTTAACGAATTGTGGAGAAAGAAGTGCCACTCAGATGTAAAGCAATTCAACCCAGCCTTCTCTCAGCATTCGGGGTCCTTCTGACCTCACCATTTAGCCTATTTAGAGAAAGAAAGTGCCGCTCAGACATAAAACAACCCGACCCAGTATTCTCTCAGCCCTCAGGGTCTTTGTAATCTGGCCATTTGGCCCATTATGAGAAAAAAAAAATGCCGCTCACACGTAAAATAACCCAAAACAGCATTCTTTCAACCGTCTGGGTTCTTTTGACCTGGGGGTGGGTGGTGGGGGATCAGTCAGTGGCATGCCAGGTTGTAATCTGTAGTTCCCTGGTTTGAGTCCCAACTGGGTCAGCGTCGAGATTTATCTCTGCAAATTTCTCCACCCTGTCCACGGTCAGTAGGGGACACTGATAGTCTTGGAAAGGCTGCCGTCCATCGGATGGGACGTTAAGCTGTCATACCGTGTATGGGAGAGTCAACCCTCTGCATGTTAAAGAACATGCTGGATGGTCTACCATACGATGAATGGTCTACCATCTGTCACCCAACAGCCGTTCCAGTGGGTCCCCTCCCCCAACCTTCGGGTTCCTTGTGATCTGGCTATTTTGTCCATGGTGTGCAAAAAAATTCCGCTCAGAGGAAAAACAACCCAACCCAACCCTTGTGACCTAGCCTTTTAGCGCATTGTTGGAAAAAATATTATCATTCTGAAGTAAAGCAATCTACCCAGCCATCTCTCAGCCCTCAGGGTCCTTGTGACTTAGCCCATTGTTGGAAAAAAGCGCAGTTCAGAGGTAAACCAATCTAAGCCAGCCTTCATTGAGTCCTCAGGTTCCTTGTGATCTGGCCATTTTGCCCATTATGTGAAAAACAACTCAACCGAACTTTCTGTGAGCCTTCTTGTGACATGGTCGTTTCGTCAAGTGTGTTCGGAAAAGTGCCTCTCAGTGGTAAAACAACCCAAACCTTCCGACGTTTTTCCACCCTTACAGCTATAGTTTGACAAATTCTTTTGTTCTAAGGTTTTTGACTCTACGAAGCTCCTATCAAATGGGGCTGGGGTGGTTCAGTTGGTAAGCTCATAATCTGCAGTACCCATGTTCAATACACATTTGCAGCAGCATTGAGGTTTATTTCAACAAAATTCCTTATCTTGCCTTCAGCCTGTAGGGGAAATTGTTATGGATGGAAAGACTCCTGTCCGTCTTATGTGACAATAAGCTATGGCCCCATGTCAGGGAGAGCCATACTCTGTGCACATTAAAGAACATGCTGGGTGACTTTGACAGGATGCTACCATGTTTCCCAACAGCTGTTCATTGGATCACCTCCTCCAACCTTCTCTGATTCTTCGGGGTCCTAGTGACCTGTCTATTTAGCCCATTGTGTGCAAAAAAGTGCCATATTCTATGCATGTTAAAGAGCATGTTGGGTGATCTTAACTGGAGGCTACCTCAGTCTCCTAACAGCTGTTCCAATGGGCCCCAACCTTCTGTGAGCCTTCAGTGTCCTTGTGACCTGACCATTTAGACCATTATGTGCTAATAAGTGCCGTATCTTATGCACTTTAAAGAACATGCTGGTCTCTCAACAGCTGCTCAGTGGATTCCCTACCCCAACCTTCTCCGAGCCTTTGGGGTCCTTATCTGGGCATTTAACCCATTGTATGAAAAAAAAGTGCCATACCCTATGCACGTTAAAGAACATGCTTCCTGACTTTAACAGGTGGCTACCATCTGAAACAATAAGCTGAAAAAAATCCGTTTTGGCTAAGATTATTTCACTAGTACCATGTTTACAAGACACATCCTGTGATTCTTTACTACTGCTACCATCTGTCTTCCAACAGTTGTTCAATGTATTTCCTCCCCTCACCCTTCACGGAGCCTTCGAGGTCCCTGTGACCTGACCATTTAGCCTATTATGTGCAAAAAAGTGCAATATCCTATGCACTTTTAAGAACACAATGGATGACATAATCTGTCTAGCAACAGCTGTTTAGTGGATCCCCTACCCCAATCTTTGGGGTCCTTCTTACCTGGGCATTTAACCCATTGTAGGCAAAAAAAAAGTGCCATACTCTATGCACGTTAAAGAACATGCTGGGTGATCTTAACTGTTACAATACGTATTCCAACAGCTGTTCAGTGGATCACCTCCTCCCAACATACTCTGAGCCTTCAGTGTCCTTGTGACCTGGACATTTATCCCATTGTGTGTAAAAAGTGTCATCTTGTATGCACTTCAAAAAACATGCTGGGTGATCTTAATGGGAGGCTACCATCTGTCTCCCAACAATTGTTCAGTGGATCCCCTCCCCCAAACCTTCTGTGAGCTTCCGGTGTCCTTATGACCTGACAATTTACCCCATTATATGCAAAAAAGGGCAATTTATGCACTTTATAGAACACACTGGATGACGTTATCTGTCTCTCAACAGTTGTTCAATGGATCCATTCCCCCATCTGAACCATCGGGGTCATTGTGACCTGGTGATTTAGCCCATTGTGTGCAAAAAGGTGCCACTCAGAGATAAAACAATTCAAACCTGGCCTGATTATATATATATACAGGGTGATTCAAAACATATCGTTCAAATTTCATGGGGAGGTAGGGAATACGTCAGGAAACCGATTTCACATAGGAAAGAATGTCCGCAAATGTACGCATGCGTATGTAGAGGGCGCTGTGTGTACCCAACCAGTGTACAGCTCGCCCGACCACTCCTGCTGTCATCAGTGTACGAGCTGACTTACTAGTGATAAGATGAATCGTTTTACGCATCAAGAGCTAGCGGATATGCATCTCGCATATGGGGCAGCTGGCGAAAGCAGCCGCCGAGCTAGGCAAGTTTACAAAGACCGATATCCCAACAGAAGAATACCGCAGCATCAAATGTTTGCACGTGTGCATCGCAATCTATGCGAATGTGGTTCACTGCGCAGCAACTTGCAGGATACGGGGAGAAGACGACTGATGCAGATTGTCAACGTTGCAGAACAAATCCTACAGTCCATCAAAGATAATCCGAATACCAGCACACGAGCTACTGCTCAGCAGCTTGGGGTCTCTCAGTCAGCAGTGTGGCGGATACTGCATAAGGAACGTGTGCATCCTTACCATCTGCAAAGGGTGCAGTTACTGCATCCTGACGATTATCCGAAGCATGTGGAATTTGCACAATAGTTCATGCAGAAAGGTGCCGTGGACATCAGTTTTCCAGCTTCTGTCCTTTTTACAGATGAAGCTTCATTCAGTCGTGAAGGTGTGTTCAATACACACAATTCACATGCGTGGGCTTACGACAACCCGCATGGTACGAGAAGTCACGCTGCGCAACATCGTTTTGCCGTAAACGTGTGGGCTGGAATCATTGGCGACTGTTTGTTGGGACCTTACTTGCTACCACCCCGATTGGACGGCCGGAAATACCTAATATTTCTCGAGAGAGTGTTACCGACTTTTCTGGGCGCTGTTCCTGCACATATCTGCCGAGATATGTGGTATCAACATGACGGGGCTCCAGCCCATAGCACAATTGTTGCGCGTGATTACCTGAACCGAACATTCGGAGCTCGATGGATCGGTAGAGGTGGACCGATCGCTTGGCCACCCATGTCACCTGATTTATTGCCCATGGATTTCTTTTTGTGGGGGGCCATGAAAGACCATGTGTACAAGACCCCCGTCAACAGTGAAATGGACCTAGTTGCACGAATAGTGGCTGCCGCAGGCATTGTCCGTGATATGCCAGGTGTTTTTGAAAATGTTCGGCGGTCAATGCAACGCGCTGTGAATCCTGTGTCCGTGTAAATGGTCGCAATTTTGAGCATCTACTGTGAACCTGTACTTTACCTTGTTGGAATAAAAGTCACATTCGTTACCACTTAACTGTACTGTTTCCTTGTGTTCACTTTACTTGTCCATTTTATTCATGTAGATGACGTTTGCGGATATATACTATAATCGGTTTCCTGACATATTCCCTACCTCCCCACGAAATTTGAACGATAAGTTTTGAATCACCCTGTATACAGGGTGTCACAAAAATATAGGTATAAACTTTTAGGGGAGGTAGATAACATCTAAAGGAATGAAATTGCATAGACACTCATAACCGGAAACGTCATGGGAAAGTGGTAGCAGAGTTACAAGATCTGAAAGAACACAAGACAGTGATTAATGGGAAAACATTTATGGGACATAATTATTACAAATGGCATACTAGATGATACATTTCATAATGTTACAGCAGATGCCACCATGAGACGTGATGCATGCATGACACCGACAGAGCATTGATTGCCGGACATGGTCGAACACACCTGGAGTTTTTTGATAGTAGCAGCAGTGCAGACGAGCCTTGCCACAAGATCCATGTCAAACTCCACAGGTGATTCACACACGGTAGCTTTGAGGGGCCCCCACAGAAAGAAATCAACGCTCGTTAAATCAGGTGAGCGTGGAGGCCAGGTAACTGGTCCAGCACGCCCAATCGATTGTTGCCCAAAAGACATGTTCAAATGTGCACAAACACACCTTCCATAATGGGGAGGCACCCATAATGTTGAAACCACATGTTGTGTCTCACATTTGCTGGAACATGGGCAAGTAAGCCTGGTAGAACCTGTTCCAGAAAGATCAGATACTTTGCGGAGGTCATGCGAGATGGTAAAAGGTATGGCCCAACTAAGCAGTCACTGACCAAACCTTCCCACACATTTACTGCGAAACGATGTTGTGTCGCATGAGTGCGCACGCCATAGGGGTTCTTGAGAGCCCACAAATGCGCATTGTGCTGAATGAATATGCCATCCCGAGTGAAACTGGCCTCATCAGTAAACAAAACATAAGCTGGGAAATTCACATCTTGAGCACTTTCTTGGAGATAAAACTGCGCACAACACACACGTGCAGGATGATCTTCAGGGAGAAGTAACTGAACCCTTTGGAGATGAAAGAGGTCTAAGGACTCACCATGCAAAACACACTGTACACTGCAACGAGACACTCCTAAGGCAGAGGCAATATGTGCTGGCACTAGGATTAGTCTCCATGGCATCCAACACACTTTCTTCCATGGCAGGAGTACGTGTCAATTGTGGCCTGCCTTCACTTCTGCTACCTCTTAATGACCCATAATCGCACAAATTTTGATGCACACGTGCAAACAAACGGTGGCCTGGTACGTCTGTGAGGTTGTTACTTATGTCCAAGTTTCCCTACCATAACTAACCTACCATCTCTTTTGGTAGTTCTTGATACATCCATTGCCCTCAGCTCTCCCATACACTAAGTGCATGTCTCCCAGCTTCCTGTTCGAATACCTTTGCATGCTCTTTGTAAGCCGACTACCGCTCGATTGAGGAAATCCGAAATTTCCCCTCTAGTGCACTGATGAACAGCGCCGCCTATTAACTTACGGTGACGTTTCCGGTTATGGGTTCCTATGCAATTCTCATTCCTTTAGATGTTATCTACCTCCCCTAAAAGTTTGTACCTATATTTTTGAGAGTCCCTGAATATATTATTTGAAAATTTACTTCCATTTCTCTGAGGCCATGGAGTCTTTGTAAAATAACAATTCAGCCCACTGTATGAAGAAAAAAATTGATTAATGATAAAACAATAAGTAAGTTTGCTATTTGAAGGACCCAAGATGGGTTCCTTTACCTCTGAGAAGCAATTTTTTTCACACAACAGGCCAAATGGCCAGGTCAGAAGGACACTGAGGGCTCAGAGAACGTTGGGGAAGGAGACCCTCTGTGCAGCTGTTAGGAGACAGATGGTAGCCTCCCATCAAGGCAATACATCGTGTTCTTTAACATGCACAGGCTATGGCTCTCCTGCCCACAATGGGCTAAATTGCCAGATCACAAGGACCTCGAAGGTTCAGAGAACACTGGAAGGAGGGAACCCACTAGACAGCTGTTAACAGACAGATGGTACCCTCCGGTAAAGTCAATCCAGCATGCTCTTTCACTTGCACAGTGTATGGCACTTCAGCACACCGTGCCACAATTTAATGTTCCATGCGGCAGACGGTGGCTTTTGCAACTGTTTATATTGCTTAACCCTTTCGGGACCATAAGGTTTCTAAGAGTAAATATTTGTATGTAACTGTTTATTTTAGTTTGTTTAGATGTAAAATAAATAAAAATCATAAGAAAAATACATAATAATGTATAGTTTTTTTGGAATTTTATGGGAAATATTTTTCCCAACAGTAAGGTAAACTCCCAAGGTAATTCCCAAGGTTACACAAATTACAGTTAGGCTTATTATGCAATGTCTTTTATTTATTGGTTTATTAGAACAAAATGTTAACTAAAATAATACAAAAAGCCGTCCCGTGGCCGAGTGGTTAGTGTGCTTGGCTACTGATCTACAGAACGGGGGTTCGAGCCCTGGGTAAGGCATGGATGTTCGTGTTGGTTTTCTGCTGAGGTCCTGCCATTCTCTCAGATCTACTGTGGCATATAAACTGACAGGCTCCTGTCAGACCTCTGTGGCAAGCAGCTGCTTGAGGGGGTATTAATTTTATTTTTTTTATACAAAATGATGTGCTAATTATGATATTCTGCGAAGCAATTTCTTTTGGTAGTGAGGCAAAGATGGACATTGCACATAGTACATATATTATGCATCCTGACTTTTTGTTTTCTAAACATTCCCGTTTACGTAATTGTGTTCGGCATACGTTCTATTTTGACATTCTGTATAAAAAATGCAGATAAGGTTATAATTAAATACGACAATCACCAATTTTAAAATGGGAAAAATGTTTCCCTTAGTCGTGAAAGGGTTAAGGAATATTATTCAAAATTGATATTTAGATAAAATTGACTCAGATATTTATTTTACTTTCAGCCACTTTTTCTCATAAAAGATTTATTTAAAATGCTATCATCATCATGCTCAAGCAGCCGTGGGCTACAGAGATCCAACTAAACAGTGCAATTTAGTTCTCTAAGCATATCTGTCCTGAGTTACATCTGCTGCATTTTTCCCCTGCATCCCAATTCTAACAAGGTCCTGTTTGACATTGTCTGCCCACTGCTTCCTAGGTCCTTTAGGACCTAGGAAGCAGTGGATAATTAGCAGTGGTTACTATTCATAACCTTATTCACTAATCTATAATTATCCATATCGGTAACCAGGACAAACCAACGGAGTCTTTCTCTGTGCAATATACTGCTCAGAGGAGGCTGCCGACTCCTTTGTCTAACCTTTTCATTACTTACGTAGTTGAACAACTTAATATTCAAGATACTGTGTAAGCATCTATCATCACAAACATCGTTTCCTATTATCTTGTTTACAAACGTCCAAGTTTCCCTACCATAACTAACTCTAGAAAGAACCTAGCTATTATACAGTCTAATTTTGTCCTTAGGTGTATACGTCTATTTCTTCACACTCTCCATTGATTCCTAAAAGTCCCAGAGGCAATCCTTATTCATCTGTTAATCTCATGCCGCACATCACCAGTATCTGTTACATAGCTCCCAAGATAATAAACTGATACGCTTGCTCAAGGGTGCAACTATTCAAAGCGACTGAAACACCAACTGCCTAACCAATTTTCATCACTTCAGTTTGATCTCTGTTTATTACCAAATCAAATCTATTACCAGTCTCATCAACAGCCCTAATGAAAGAATTATCGCATCAACATCATTAGACAACAAGGCCAAATCTGCATAATCTAAGTAAAAAATTTTCAAATCTCTTGACCATTTCAGGCCAAAATCTTTCCCTTGCAAAGAATTTTACATAACATAATCAATAACCAAACTCAAGAAAAAAGGGGACAAAATGCACCCTTGTCGAACACTAGAAGCAATGCTAAACCAACTGCCACATGCCTTACCAACTCTCACACACGACTAATGTTATTATCGAGAGCTTTCATTATGCTAACTTGTCTGGTATGCCATATGATCTCACAATCAACTACAATCACTCTAAACCTTTCTTAAGAATACACCTGAATTAAAATATCTGATCTACACATCCCCTACTACTTCTGAATTCACATTGCTCATCACGCAATCGACTGTCAACCTGATTATTAGACTGTGTTGTAGGGCCAACATTAAAGCCAGTAATGCATCTATCATCATCATTACAAACAATGGGAGTAAAACTAACCATTGTTTAGAACATCAGTGAAATTCTCAGTCCAGCAAGTCATGACGGATTCCTCACCTTCCATAACTTTACCTTGTTTATCCATCAATAACTGTATACCTGTCCGTTTTCTGCCACACAAAACATTAACTATCTGGTACAGCTTTCTGCTATTGTGCTGTCTAACTGCTTTATTGGCTTTGTCAGCCAAACCATCAAGCCAAAGATTCTTATCAGCAGCTAACTGATCCTTTACAAGTTTATTAAGCTCTCTGTAATGCTTTCTATTAGGACTAGTAGGTTATTGATTAAGGTCATTCCTGCAGTTCTTTCTTTCTAAAATAAGCTCAAGTGTCTCATCACTCAAATAATTCTGTCTCTTCTACTCCTTTTTTCTTGAAAGAGTGCTGTTAGTTTCCAAAAATGCCTGTTTGAAATGGTCCCATTCTTCCTCAACTTCAGTAGTAAGCAAATCATAACTGTCATAATGAATAAGTAACCTATCATGGTGAGCTTTGGCTATAACTGGGTCTTTCAGAGCTCCAGTATTAAAGGTAATTTTTTTTTAACCTTAGCACAACACTTTTAAAGTTTAAGTTGCAAGACACTTTTAACAAGGTAATGGTCAGATCCAATTTCAGCTCCCCTATATGCCCTAGTATTCCTAACAGAACTAGCCCATTTGCTGCTAATTAACATATAATCAATCATATTCTTATGCAGCCCATCGGGTGAAACGATGTGTACTTATGTATGTTGCGGTGTTTGTAATAAGTGTTAGTTATTCTGAAACCATTGAGTTTACTTACCTGTAGGATTGTTGCCCATTGCTATTGCAGCTACCAATACCAAAAGGGCCTATTACTCCTCCCCAAAGGTCAGAGTCAGTACCAACTTTGGCATTGAAGTCACCAAGAACAAGGGTAATATCTCCTTTCTTGACAGAATTCAAAATATCCTGAAGTTGTTCATAAAACCTATCCTTCTCATCCTCATCAGCATCCTCAGTGTGGGCATAGCAGCAGATAACATTCAGGTCTTCCCTCGCTGAAAAGAGAAATTTAGGATTATTTTTAAGAATCTTACCTTTGTTTGTCCATCTGGTGTCTTGCAAGCCGAGAATATTTAAATTATAATGGTGGAATTCTGTGCAGAATCTCCCCATTCCAACCACCCATGGGGAGAAAATGGTTAGTGGGATGTTTAAAGAAACTGTGTTTCTTGAGAGGGGGAATGCTGACAATATCAAAGAACTTCCTAATCGCCGAGATGGGGGCAGAGACCAGTTTCCTGACTTCCTGCAATGTAGAATTTGGTAATGGAAGTAGAAGCAAGAGTTCAGGTGCCAGCGATGACCTCTGCTCAGGGTTATCCACCAGGATAAAACGTATCCTGTTAATCTGTTCGCTTGGGGCTGTCAACCCACAAACAAACAGAAAACACAGTGGATGATTCTCCCTCCACAGAAACAAACTAGTGCAGCAAATTTAGGATCCATAATCAAGCTCATCAGAGCCATAATTCCATTCAGGTTGATATATATGGTGAGCATCAGGACCCTGTGTGGTTAACCACTCCTCAGCAGGGTAGGAAAAAACAAAAAGTAACCATAGTTGCCCAGATCAGTAAGCCATACTGATCTGGAAGCCATTCCCTTTCATGAGAGGATGTCTTTTGAAAGGTACTAACAGCCTGCACAATAAGAAGGCAGGGTTGGACATTAGATGCTAGGCCTGTTCTATGCATCATCCCAAGGGATTCAAAAACAGCGTCCTATTGACATAACAATGGATGGGTTGGTCATAATTCTATGATCACTCAGTGTATATTTTGCTATTTTCTGTCTTTAGGATCCTCTAAATTACAAATCGGAACTTATTGATGTTTTGGGAAATTTCAAATAGAAGTTCTGGTACTTCAATTTTAGCGAGGCCCCGGAAAGTTGTCTAACTTAATCGATAGATGGCGACACTTGCATGAATTTCAGATTTTGAAACTTGACTTTACATTTGCTTTTTAAAGAAATCAAAAATATATGAGAAACTAGTCCGAATTATAAAAAAAGCCCCAAAATTGTTAGGCAAAGTGAGAAGGAATCAGTAAAGACTTCTCATAGGTTTAACATGGCAGTCTTTACTGATTTGTTCTCACTTGGCTTAAAATTTTTTGGGGCTTTTTTTATAATTCGGACGACTGATTTGGTCGCCACAGTTCAGCAATTGCTGCTAATAATGCGTCAAACACATTATCACGGCCGACGTGATGCCTGAACATGAATTCTGCTAGGTAAGACTCCAAGTGATGGCGAGCCGTACCCCTGTGCTTTTTGTTTCGCCATTTTGCTGATCCCCATAAGCGTTCCATTTTCTGGGTATGAGTGCCAGTCGTACGATCCACAAAGTTGTACTTATGGTTCACCGTAAAGTGACGGAAACTAGCTTCCTCCAGTTCTTTTGTTTTATAACCATTCCAGCAGTCCGTGTAGATCACCGATCCCTCACTAACGTGCTCTTGGATGTTCTCCATGAGGGTTCCTCGCAGTTCTGTTTTCTACTTGAACCAAGAAACACTCGTTGTCGTCGCGACAAATGCCACCTAAAATCCACTGTTGCGGCAGTACTCTCCCTGCATTATTCTTCCGCTTTACGAAGAGGGATTCATCAATTTCCACGATTTTATCAGGTCCTCCTATTTTATTGGCTGAATGTCTTATCATGAATTCGGAGCAGACTTCCCTCATGTAATTATTCCAGTCGATGACTGCTGTTTGTCCCATGTTTAATTGTTTGTTGCACCATCGGATTGAAGTGAGTTCCTCGCTCCAACAGTACATGAACCGCAATGCCGTGAGAAAGGATATTCTTGATCCACTAAACCAATTCTCCAAACGAAGACCTTTCTTCTTTTTGCAACCCCTGACATTGCATCTCCAGATGGTATGTTTTCCAACATAAAGTTGCATACTATGGCCATTTTCACAAATCCTTTCAGCGGGCAAAATGCATTTCTCTTGGAAAAAAGCTATAGCATCTTTTTCCGTCGATGGCAGATTGAAAATAGTAAGCATATTAAATGTTTAACAACGAACAGAGCGCCAATTCCCTTTTCCCGCCAAGGACGCTATCAGTTTAACCGAAATCAAAGACGCTATTTAATCACCAAATTAGCTGGTGCAAGTGTCGCCATCTATCGATTAAGTTAGACAACTTTTCCGGGCCCTCGCTAAAATTGAAGTACCGAAGTTCTTTATTTCCTACAAAACACAAAAAGAATTTTCCATTTAATTCATAAAACAAAATTCTTTGCATTTTGCCACTCTATGAACCTTTTCACACTCTACCACTAAATTAAAACACTATGGTGGATATTCTTACTATAATTTAGGCCATTGTTCCGTAGACATATTTACAAAAGAAAGAAAGAAAAAATGTTTCTCTCCTTTATTTTTTTCCTTAAATTTATTTCTTATCCTGTCCTTCAATAGTCTCATATTTTAGTATAAAAATTCGTTCTGTCTTGGCACTAGTTTTAATAAATTTTTCTCATTATTGTTCCTGTTTGTAAAATTAATAAACCAAAACAATAATATTTATGATTCGTGATTATTTAATTGCAGTAAATTATTAAAGCATTATTTTAATTGTATGAATTGTTAACAAATAAGTAGTAATTTTATTCATATGTTTGTTTTTATTCACGTCGTTTAATAATTTTGCACTTTACATGAACTAAAATTAATGTATACATATCATTTGTTTATTTTGAAACGTTTTGGGATATTTAACGTTTTTCGACAATGACTTCCAGACATTGCATAAAATTAATAGAAATACTGTTATAAAATTAATAGAAATGCTATTTAGAATAAATAGTATTAAAGAAATAAAATTGATATAATATATATTTCTGAAAAAGTGTTTTATATTGATCTCAAAATATGGTCACTGTATAAATGACAGTCATATTTCTATTCTCATAATTTACTGACAAGTTTTTTAGTCAATTATTTCAAAATATTTATCAACGTTAGGTAACTATGATTGATAAGAATCATTCAACTCTTGTGTTTCAAAGGATTCTTTTTACAGAATTATCTTTCTACCAACTTATTCTAGTAGTTTCAGTTTCTAATAATATTTTTAATTCTTTATATAGTAATTATGTTTCTGCTTATATATTTAACTATCTTGTCAGATATTTATTTTTAAAATAAATGTCCTCTTCCCTAGTCTGCTCATTAATTGACCAAACAAGTAGCTGAGCAGAATATTCGAGACGAAACCAGTTGGAAAACGTTATTTTAACATAACGATATAAAGTAATAAGGAAATGATTTTTGAATACCTTTATGAATAAAGTTAACGGAATTTAAAAATATTAAAAGAAATAAATAAATACCCACTCAAGCAGCTGCTTGCTACAGAGGTCTGACAGGAGCCTGTCAGTTTTTATGCTAGAGTAGAAAGTCTGAGAGGATACAAATTTTAAAATATTTGCAATGATAAAACGTAACAAATAACGGAAAATATAATTTCGTTATCTTTTTATTTTTAACTATTTTTGGGTTGATATATTTTGAGATTTTCAGAATTCTTCCTTTCTCGCTTAGAAATTCTTGTGAAACAGACATAGATTTTACTTTTATGATCAACATACGAAGCCCTTAAGTGACTGTGCTCAATGATGCATTCCCAAAGAATTGGCGAAGCAGTTGTCCCAGCCCTCTATCTTACGACTCTCGCTCAGAGAAAGGGATTTCTGATAGTCAGATAAGCTGCAGTGAAGAGGAAAACTGCAATTACAATAGGGCGAAAATCCTAACTACAACATTACAAATCCCTGTTATCCGCTTAAACACTTGGAGCTGGAACTATGTAAGTGTGATAATTTGGGTATACGATAGAGAATTGAAGGAAAAGGCCATAAACTTGTTGACAATAATCGAAACTTTCGGTTTTGATCATCCCACGAAACCACAGACTTCCCTCCACTCAAATAATTTCCGTTGTGTACGTTAGAAAATCCGTTAACTATCAACCTCACCTTGTACTTATTTTGCGAAAAATAAAAGAGGTAGTTCTCATGTTCCAATCGAGCAGTGACGATGCAGTGCTTTTCGTTTTTGCAGCTCTTTTAAGAAAATATTGCATAGAGTTTAATAAGTAGTTTAAAATTTCTTTACTCATATTTATTCATTAGATTATTTCTATGCTATTCGAAGTTTGTTTTAGAGAAAACTCACTTAATTTTTATTTAAGAGCACATTGAAAAGCACAGCAAATCTCTTGTACAAGAGAGCATCAGTAAAAGTAGTCCACTGTCATCAAATGACTCAGCAAATGATTTTCGTGAAATCTATCTTAATGAAATAAAAAAATTGGAGGAAAAAGGAAAAAAAATTAATTTTATAAAATGAATTTGAGAGAGCAAAGAGAATTTCTACAAAAGAAAATTTTTTTTATAGTGGAAAAATCAAGACAAAACACTGTATGATTTGCAATAATTGTTCTAGCAGTACCTACAACTCAGGTGTCTGCAGAGTTTTTTTCTATGCTTAAGTGGATTCTCTATAAGGAAAGAAATAATTTGAATTCAAAATTATTAGAAGACATTTTTCTTATAATGATGAATAAAACAGTAGAATAACATTAATTGCGTTATATCAATATTTTGAATTTCTTCTTTATTTTTTTTTACTATGGGTTATGAGGTTAATATTTCTGAAGGAAGATTCATTTTGTTTTAAACCTTCATCTACTCATTTTTGTAACTTGTTTTAAAAATATTAATCTGTGCACAAAAAAATCGTTATAGTAGTATGAATTATGATCTTATACTTATGCTCAGAAATTTGTATTAATAAAGAACCGCTTTATTCTGAATAATTCATTAAGTGTAAATTTTTTCAGTCAGGAACGTATCCAGGGGTGTGGAGGGTTCGCTCCACGAAAATAAGGTTGTCTTATGAAAAATCTCAAACTTGTTTACCTGCTTTGAAATCCAACACAGTTGTCTTTGTATAATTTCATTTTCATCCCATATTTTATACCCGACACTGAAAAGTAAATACGAAGAAAACAACTGTAAAATTTTATTTCACATTGAATATAATTTCAACCTTACTTTTCCGGTGAAATAGTTTACTACTTAGGAAACACTACTGAAGTCTATTTCTCAGACTCCCTCTCCTCCAAACTAAATTCTCGCATCCCTCTTCCCACAAAACAACTAAATTTTCGGACCCACTCGATACTAAATTCTGGAAAATTCCCTTCCTAAACTAAATCTATGTACGTTCCTGCCTTCAGTGGTTTCCATTATTTCTTGAAATTCGAATAATGCTTATATACATCATTCGAATACATACCATGATGTCATTCTATTCATTGGTAACTGGTTCTCCTAATTACTATTTTTATTTCATTAGCAGCGAAAAAAGCAATAAATATTAATAAAATTACTTTTTCAAAAATTTTATTTATTTTTTAACAAATAGATTAATTGAACAGGTGCGAATCGATGGAAAACATACTGCATTCATATATAATTAAAATGATAACATATATTTCATTATTTTAAATTCGTGCTTAAAGTATTTCGATATAACGTTATCGTAATGTTATAACGAAATTTAAATTTTGCTCTAAAGAAAAACGTAATGAAACCTTTTGATTTCGCTTGTCAACACTGGAACAAACTATAACTAACATTAAGTAAATAAATAAATAAATACCCCCTCAAGCAGCTGCTTGCCACAGAGGTGTGACAGGAGCCTGTCAGTTTATATGCCATAGTAGATCTGTGAGGTTGGTAGGATGGTTGCAGGATGTCAGCAGAAAAACAACACGAACACCCATGCCTTAACCCGAGGCTCGAACCCAGGTTCCATTAGACCAGTAGCCATGCACGCTAACCACTCGGCCACGGGACGGCTATTAAGTATATAGAGCAGTGAAATTATGACTTTAGTTGATTTAGTTGTCAGTAGATGGCAGCACGATATCTAGCCAAGACTTTTGAAAGTTTAAGCATTTCGAATATTAGATCAAAGTTTATGAAAACTTACCTTTTATCGCATCATCTAGTTGCATGATCTTCACCGTGTCACATACACTCTAACTCCATATTATCATAAAATTAATCCATTCTAATCTGGTTTCGTATCAAAGCAAACAAAAGAGAGAAAACTACGTTGCAGTAAATGCTTCCTGAAAAGGCGCGCGTAAACTATTGTTGATTGAACCAATGATCAAACCAGTTTCGCGCTTCCAGAACACGAGCGCCCTCTAGTCAGTGATGGGGGAATAATGTTATATTCGTCATGTTTTTTCTTACTGTTATTCTTACACAATGGAAATAAATTTTCTTCTTATTCTCGAATCCCTTTATTGTAGTGTAAAAGAGTGCTTCTCATAGAGGTGGTGAACGATCTGCTAGGGAAGAAAGAAATGTTTTCCGAAGCATATTGATAACGCCTTAGTAGCACATTTCCTACGTTTCGACACTTGGGAGCTGCATGCTGAAGAAGGATTGGAGATGAGTTTAGGAAAGGTAGCGTCACTTGCTTCCTTTTGGATCAAAGTGAAATCAAAATATTCTGAACCTACTAAAATTGCTCTGAAAACTTTTCTCCTGTATCTTTCGCCATACTTCGCTGAGAGTGATTTCCCGAAGAACAGCGCGGACGCCGTTATCCACATTTACAAGCTATCGTCAGATGAAAAATTTTTGTTAAAAAGGATAGCGCATTAAAAAGCCTGATTTTAAAGCGGTTACTGAATAAAATATCGAATTTAATAAGATATGCAGGAGTATGAGTCAACGTTGCATCTTATTGATGGCTGAAATCAGTAAACAAATGCTTGAGAAAAAAAACTAAAGAACCTGATTTCAAAATTTAATGTCGGTATTCATTTTAAAAAGTAAAAAAAAAATGCATTGGAATAAAGCCACATTTATTTTACAACATTTTTATATTCATTATACCGCGAGAAAGAAACCATCTTTTTTTTCTGCCAAAAAGGAATATTAATTCACAAAAATTATTCACTTGTTACATAGAAATTTGGAAATAAATATGTGAAAATCTCAGTGAAAATCACGAAATTTTCCAAGTGATGTGTAAAGGACAGTTACTTGGTTGGTTATTTTACCTCTCAGAGGCACTTTTTTTTTTAACACAATGGGCTAAGTGAACAGTTCACAAGGACTCCGAAGTCTCAGAGAAGATTGGGGGAGGGTACCCACTGGAACAGATGTTGGGAGACATATGGTAGCATCCGGTCAAAGGTATCCAGAATATTCTTTAATGTGCACACGGTATGGCTCTCCCGCACACGAGTCCACGGATTAACACCCCATCGGACGGACGGCTCTCTTTCCAAGCCCATCGGTGTCCTCTACTGACCGTGGGCAGGGTGAGGGGGGTTTTGTGGAGATAAATCTCAACGCTGAGTCAGTTGGGACCCGAACCTGGGAACTACAGATTACGAGCGTGGCGTGCTACCGACTGGGTTGCTTAGTAATAAATAAGTGCCTTCTCATAATCGATGATAATTGCATTTAAAAGAGCAAAATTAGCTTTAAGTAAATTTTTCTCTATTATTAAGTATGGCATATTCTTAAGAAATTTCAAATGTTGCAGCATATTTTTTCAATTCAAAATGAGTCGAAAGTTATTAAAATATGTTGCGGATGCGGTGTGGTTAGGACATTTGCTATCCATGCAGGATTCAAGGCTTTAGACAAAACACAGGGAGAATATTAATATTTTTTCTCCATTGTCCGAGGCATTGTCCTCAATTGGCCCACATCTTGATAAGCTGGTAAAGGAAAAAACCAGCCTCACTCTTCATAGTACCATAGTAAATGTTAGGCGTTTTAATATGCCTAAGAATGATAACTTTTCTGCTCTTTTTTCATAACTGAATGCAATATCTTATTTTAAATATTTTCATTAAAAAAAGATTTTTTTCTAGTTAAATTTCTTTAATACATCCCATGACGTTTGAAAGAACCAATCTCTGATAGAAAGGTCTTATATTTCAAACTGCATCCGTGACATTCATAAAATTTAATTCATGGATCACCCTATGTTATGTCTGTTGTGAGAAAAAAAAATCCACAATTATATAAATATCGGTTGAACTGTTCAACAAAAAATAAATATTCCCTGAACCAACTGCTTGCCACAGAGATCAGATAGGAGCCTATGCGCGATGGAAAATATCTGTGAGGAAGCCAGAACTTCAGCAGACAGTTGGGCCATTTTACCAGTGAGCAGCAATTTTTTTTGCACAAAATGGGCTAAATGGCTAGCTCACAAAGATTTCAGGGTTTCTCGAGGGTTCAGAGAAGGTTGAGGAACCCACTGAACAGCTATTAGGAGACAGATAGCCTCCCGTCAGGACCATCCAGTGAGTTCTTTAACGAGCACAGGGTAAGCTGCCTCGCACAGGAAGCCAAGACTTAACGTCCCATCCGACGGACAGCAGCCTTTCGAAGGTCATCACCGTCCCCTACTGACCGAGGGTATGGTGGAGAGTTTTGCGGAGATAAATCCCAGACGACATTCGAACCTGTGAACTGCAGATTAGGAGCCTGTCGCGCTACTCCCCATCTCAACAGAAAGACATACAAATGACCAGTCGCACTCAGTGGGCCATGGGACTGGCATTTCTTTTGATACGAGAAAATTTCACTCGCAGTTCACATGTGTGTCTGGTATTTGCAGTTGTGAATGCATTATTATTTGCCACTAATAAGGTTTTTAAATCTGCAGAATTTCTTAGTGAAAATGTTTTGAGCACCATTGGACTAAGTCGTGATGGTACAGAACAAAAAAAGTTCACCAGTCAGACCACCTGGCATATCATTAAAATTGAGATTTATTCATATAAAAAAATGCCAGTAAAATTGTCAATGGAAAGTGGGCTGATCATTGATCCCAGTTTCGGAGCGGCGGGAGTGGCTCAGTCAATAGCGCGACAGGCTCTTATTCTGCAGTTCCCAGGTTCGAACCCAAGGTGGGTGCGTGTTGTGATTTTTCTGCGCAAAACTCCCCGCCCTACCCGCGGTCAGTAGGGGATATCGATGGGCTTGGAAATGCTACCATCCATCAGATAGTATGTGAGCCGTGAACTCGTGTGCGATGAGTCATACTCTCTCCACGTTAAGGAACACGCTGGTGGCCTTGACGGGAGGTTACCATCTGTCTCCCAATAATTGTTCCAGTGGATCCTCTTCCCCAACCTTCTCTGAGCCTTCAGTGTCCTTGTGAATTGGCAATTTAGTCCATGGTGTGCAAAAAGTGCCACTCATAGGTAAAACAAGCCAACCGAAGTTTCGAAAAAGCTTCAATAAAAGATCCTTCCCTTTCAATTAGAAGACTACCCCAAGCGGCTAATCATACGGCGACTTGGATTCACATTCAGAATAGAAGTGAGCAGCTAGAGGTAACTCAGTGATCACAGCAACTAATATTTCATAAGTGATCGCACCAGGCTGAAAACAATTTTTCCTCTTCACTTCTCAAGGAAGACTTTCCAATCCGGACTTTCACGTCGCCTCTCCGCTGCATGCTGTATTAGGCGAGAGCCATATGACCCAGATGAAATGCGGAACTCGGACCGACGCTTCTTGGTATGCCGAGACGTGAGATCTGCTAGCGCTTACAGCGGGAAGGAGGGAGCCCATCGGAAAAGCAAGGCACTTCTCTCCTGACCCACGAAACGAGAATTCATGACTAAATGATTAAATAGTTTTAAAATTTTAATACAATATTAATTTACAAACGGTACATATTCCAGATCACCATAATCAAAATAAATGATAAAAATGGGACGGTTACAAGCTAGCGTGATTAAGCAGATTAATGAATTTTTATGTACTCAGAAGTACAATTATGAATTCTCATTCCAAATGAATCTTCTGGACGTATTATAAAAAAAAAAGGCCACCAAGAAATATAAGGTAACAGAGGGAATGAATCAATAAAGAAAAAGGCATTGTTAAAAAAACTAACGAGTTAGAAAAATAGGCGGCATTGCTACCCATATATATTATCGTCACCAATGTTTCCGAAAGCTCGATTATTTTCCCCATGAAGCTTTCTTAAATACCGATGGTAGTGCATTTCAAATATGTTGTGTTTTATGCTCCGTTTATGGTGCAACAAAATGAAAGTAAATTTAGGAAAGGACAATATTTTCGCGGGAGAATATATTTGATATATATATATACTGATAATGAAGTGCAAAATTGATAATTTATAAACTATCAGAAACCATGGAGTCATATTGAAACCAATATTCAAACGAAATACATTCCATTACAATGTTATCACGATTATTGCCCAACGTGAAAATCGAATAATCAAACATAATTATTTGAAGCTGATTGGTTTTTGGTGAAATTTTAATAGCACTATACAATTAATTACAAAATATGTGCTGAAATTTCAATAGCATTATACAATTAGCTACAATGTCATTGCAGCGGAAAGTTCAGAATATCATTTCGCTAATCCAATCCCATCAGTAGTATAGCAAATGAGAGTTCGGAATATTGTTAAAGTATATGGCGTGGCGTTGACGTGGCGTTCGGAAAGACGTTTTGTGTGAAAGACAGGATATGAGGGGTTTTGTTGGGAAAATGTTGCAGTTATCAACACTTCACTGAATTATTGAGGTGTTGGGGTGTAAAATTCAGTAAAATCAAAGAAATCGAAAAAAGCAAGACAATTTGGGAAATTAGTGTAAAAAATATGACAGTTCAAAATCAATAGGTAAATGAGGTTTTCGAGGGCTGCGGGAGAAAAATATGACGGAAAAATAGATTTTTGGGTGCTATCTGTGAATTTATGGATTTTTTTACGTTCCAGTAAGGTTGAGTAGTAGGAAAAAGTCCCCCTGTTGTCGGACAAGCGGGTCCATCTCAAGACGTTCTGCGTGAAAGACGGGACATGACTGGTTTTTGTTTGGAAAATGCAGTTATCAACACTTCACTGAATTATTGGAGCTGTTGGGGTGTAAAAATTGGTAAATATTAGAAATCGAGAAACGCAAGACAGTTTTGGGAAATTAGTTTAAAAATATGACAGTTCAAAATCAATAGGTGAAATGAGGTTTTTCGACGGCTGCGGGAGAAAAATATGACGAAAAATAGATATTGGAGTGCTATCTTTGAATGTATGGATTTTTTACGTTCCACTAAGTATGAGAAAAAGCCCCCCTGTTGTCGATCAAGAGGGTTCATCTCATTTTTTCCCATGCACAGGGTCCATTGCAGCATCGATATAGGCTGTTTTTTTTAGTATACATTGTAGAGGGATCACGACTTTAGGCATGAGGTCTGCAGGAAATATTATTAATAACTCTGCTGATAATCTCTTCTTGAGAAGGCTACTTCTCGAAATGTGTTTGTGTTGTTGTGACACTGGGTGCTGACTGAAGCTCTGTTACACACCTCTTTATATTAATTAATAAAGACTTAAAAGATCACTCAGGCGTTGAGGGAAAAAAAGCTGAATTCATTTGGGGGAGTTTCTAAACTCTTCATTTCTTTCTCTCCTTGCTTCTCTCTCATTTGTATCTAGTCTTTTTATATACATTTATTTCGTACGCAGCATTTGTGGGCCACTGTGAAAGCGAGCTTATGATAGCGATGCTTCCTGTTCAAATCTGCAATATGACGTAATGAATGTATTCTGAGAGACTCGTTGTTGACGCTAACGGAAATGCAGTCTGTTGTTGGCTCTGAGCAATTGGTGGCTCATTCGGTTCAAAAAGGAGATAAAGATATGAAACCACTATTGGGAAGTACTCTCTTCACAACGCAACTCCATTCGTGATTACTAAATTGTGGGTTATTGCCACCTATAAGCGCGATGCTTGCTTAGTATTCGTCCTAATCAATTTCTGCAAAACTTGACTTATTTTACCAGTGCCTGAAGTAACACCGACCTCTTCCGGTGTAGAGGTCCTGTATAGTTAGAGGCTGGCCATCTCGGTGAATCACTGTCATTGGCTGATTGAGTCACGTTGTTTATGGGCGCCATGTTTGTCGAACCGTGAGACGAAAGCCTATAAGTTAGTATGTGTACCAAGTTAAAACTTGTCAGTTGTTATAGTTTTATACAGTTCTACCATTTTTTTCGCTATAAAAGCTGTCGCATTTTATGAATGTCTCACTGCGCTGCATTTGGGTGTAAAAATTTCACTCAAACAAATAAATTAATTAATATTTTTTTTCCCGAGAAACTTCATCAGAAGACGGCAATCGGCTGAAAAAGTAAAACGAGCTAATTGAAAACCAACAAAAAATTTTTTTTACGGTTCGTTTGAAAACGAGCTAATGTTTTCACTTTCTCATCTGCCTATGCTAACATTTGTTCGTCTGTCTGTCCGTCTCTCTGTTAACTGTTGTCTGTCCATCTGTCTTTCCACTTGTTTGTACGCCTGTAAACAATCATTTTTTTTTGCTTTTAGAGTTAAATGAAAAATTCTTTTGGGGTTGGATAGGAGTGGAACATATATTGCGATTTGCAATTTTGAAAAATTTCAATAGCTTTAATAGCGCCCTCTAACGATGGGAAAAGATGGAAAATGCTAAAATTTCAAACGAATATTACAAACAAACTATTTACACTGGAAAACTGAAATTTTGTTGGTGGAGTATTATGGTCAGAAGGTTTACAATGGCAATAAGGTTTTGTCGTCTTAGCGAAAAAGGGGTGCGAAAATAAAACTTTTTTTAAGAGATAAACAAAACAATATATAATTTTTTTTTTGTTTTACACGCGCTAGCAAAATAGTAATGATTTAAACAATATTTGATAATCTGAGCGTTACCTGTAGACGTTTAGACGTATATAAATCAATAAATGTCTATTGTGAAAAAAGCCGGCGTTAGTTCAACAGGTCAAAATGCTCTGACATATTGCTGGAGAGATGCGGGTTCGAATCCCGTAAGTCGGCGAAATTGTTTCCCAAAAAAATATTAATATTTACATTTTTTGAATCCCCTTCAGTGGAATTTCCAGTTTTAGAGAGCGCTAAAGGCGGTATATAACACTCGAAAGGCGACCTCTAGCAGCGGAAAAAGCTGGAAAATACCAAATCTTTAAATAAATATTGAATATTAAAAATTGTTTTTGCTGGAAACTTAAATTTTTGGTCATCGAGTGTAATGGTCAAGTAGTTTACCCTAATAGTAGTGATTTGTCGCGTTGGTAAAATGCAAATTTTCTGCTTTAAGAGATAAATGAAATACTCTTTTTGCACATTAAATAAAATAAAAATATATACCCCCTCAAGCAGCTGCTTGCCACAGAGGTCTGACAGGAGCCTGTCAGTTTATATGCCAAAGTAGAAGGTCTGAGAGGATGGCAGGACCTCAGCAGAAAAACGACATATAAATCCATGCCTTACCCGGGGCTCGAACCCAGGTCCCTTAGATCAGTAGCCAAGCGTGCTAACCACTGCATCATCATCATCATCCTCAAGCAGCCATGGGCTACGGAGGTCCAACCAGACCGTGCATTTTAGTTCTCCAAGCAAGTCTATCTTGAGCTACATCTACTGCATCTGGCCACTGAACACCAATTCTAACAAGGTCCTGTTTGACATTGTCTGCCCACCGCATCCTAGGTCTCCCTTTATTTCTGAGGCCTTTAGGCACATTGTTCATAACCCTATTCGCCAATCTATAATTATTCATACGGGCAACATGGCCAAACCAACGGAGTCTCTCTCTCCACAATATGCTGCTTAAAAGAGGTTGCAAACTCCTTTGCCTAACATCATCATTAATTACAAAGTTGAACCACCTAATGCCCAAGATAATGCGTAAGCATCTGGAATCAAAAGCATCTAGTTTCCTGTTATCTTGTTTACAAAGTGTACAAGTTTCACTACCATAACTAACCCTAGAAAGAACCAAACTATTATACAGTATAATTTTAGTCTTTAGCTGTATACGCCTATTTCTCCACAATCTCCATAGATTCTGAAAAGTCCCGGCAGCAATCCCTATTCGTCTGTTAATCTCATGCCGCACATCACCATTATCTGTTACATAGCTCCCAAGATAATTAAACTGTGACACCTGCTCAAGACTGCAACCATTCAGATTAACTGAATCACAGCCTGCCTGACCAATTTTCATCACTTTAGTTTTCTCTCTGTTTATAACCAAACCTACTCTACTACCAGTCTCATCAACAGCTCGAATGAAAGAGTTCATCTCATCAACATCAATTGCCAAAAGGGCTAAATCATCAGCATAATCTAAATCAGAAATTTTCGTATCTCCAGCCCATTTAAGGCCAAAATCTTTCCCTTGAAGTGAATTTCGCAGAACACAATCAATAACCAAGCTAAAGAGAAAAGGAGACAAAATGCACCCTTGTCGAACACCAGAAGTAATGCTAAACCAATTGCTACAAGCCTTACCAACTCTCACACACGACTCAGTGTTATTTAGAGAGCTTTCATAATGTTAACTAACTTGTCTGGTATACCATATGATTTCACAATCAACCACAAATTATGACGATCAACAGAGTCGAAAGCCTTTTTGAAATCAACAAAGCTAGCAACCAAAGGTTTCTGAAACTCTAAACATTTCTCAAGAATCTGCCTAAGTGAAAATATCTGATCTACACATCCCCTACCACTTCTGAATCCACATTGCTCATCACGCAATTGACTGTCAACCAGATTCTTAATTCTATTAAGCACAATCATGGAAAGAACTTTACCTGGAACAGAGAGTAGGCTAATACCCCTGTAGTTATCACAAGAACTGCGATCACCTTTTTTGAAAATAGGGATAACAATAGCTCTGGTAAAATCCTTAGGAACCATGCCTTTATCATAAAAGATATTCAAAATTTCAGTCATCCAAGTGGTAACCGAAACATTTCCAGCTCTTAGCATTTCTGTAGTAATTTCATCTACCCCTGGGGATTTATGAAGTTTAAGTTTAGAAACAGTCAAAATAACTTCAGGTTGTGTTATAGGGCCAACATTAAAGCCACCAATGCATCTATCATCATTGCAAACAATGGGAATAGAACTAACCGCATTGTTTAGAATATCACTGAAATGCTCAGCCCACCTAGCCATGACAGAACCCTCACCTTCTATAACCTTACCTTGTTTATCCTTCAATCCCTGTATACCTGTCCGTTTTCTACCACACAAAACATTAACTATCTGGTACAGCTCTCTGCTGTTGTGCTGTCTAACTGCTTCCTCGGCTTTGTCAGCCAAACCATCAAGCCAAAGATTCTTATCAGCAGCTAACTGATCTTTTACACGTTTATTAAGTTCTCTGTAATGCTTTCTATTAGGACTAGTAGGGTACTGATTAAGGACATTCTTGCAGTTCTTTCTTTACGAAATAAGCTCTAGTGCCTTATATAGATGAAATAATTCTGACTCTTCTGCTCCTTTTTTCCTAAAAGAGTACTGTTAGTGTCCAAAAAAGCCTGTTTAAAATGATCCCATTCTTCCTCAACTTCAGTAGTAAGCATACCATGACTGTCATAATGACTAAGTAACCTATCATGGTAAGCTTTGGCTATAACTGGGTCTTTCAGAGCTTCAGTATTAAAAGCAAATTTTTTAACCCTAGCACAACACTTTTTAAGTTTAAGTTGCAACACACTTTTAACAAGGTAATGGTCAGATCCAATTTCAGCTCCCCTATATGCCCTGGTATTCCTAACAGAACTAGCCCATTTGCTGTTAATTAATATATAATCAATCATATTCCTATGCAGCCCATCAGGTGAAACCCATGTGTACTTATGTATGACGCGGTGTTTGTAATATGTGTTAGTTATTCTGAAACCATTGAGTTTACTTACCTGTAGGAGAAGTTGCCCATTGCCATTGCAGGTACCAATACCAAAAGGGCCAATCACCCCTCCCCAAAGGTCAGAGTCAGTACCAACTTTGGCATTGAAGTCACCAAGAACAAGGGTAATATCTCCTTTCTTGACAGAATTCAAAATATCCTGAAGTTGTTCATAAAACCGATCCTTCTCATCCTCAGTGGGGGCATAACAGCAGATAACATTGAAGTCTGTAACGCTTGTCTGAAATTTTGCTGTTAGAAACCTTTCATTAATGCACTCATATCCTAGAAGAGCATCACTAGCGTGTCTGCTGAGAAGCAGACCCACGCCTTGGTGATGCTTATTGTCATCCCTTCCTGAAAAGAGAAAATATCAATAGTTTATTTTCTCAAATATATAGTAGTTCATAAATTCCACAGTTAAAATGTACTGAAATGTAAAATAACTAGAAGAACGCATATCGCCTCTGGCGCATATGGGAATCTCATTTTCAAAGTGAATGAAGTTTTTCCTTTGCATACTTTTTCACTTCTTAAAAGTTTTTATTATGGATGTTCGTGTTGTTTTTCTCCTAAGGTCCCGCCATCCTCATGGACCTTATGCTATGGCATATAAACTGACAGGCTCCTGTCAGACCTCTGTATAAGCAGCTGCTTGAGGAGTCATTTACATATTTTTTAATACATGATGGGGAAAATGTGCGTAGTAGTAATATATTAGTAATTATAAAACATAAAAAAGTATGTCTTTTAGTTCTTAAATTTAAAAAGTTGTTTTTCTCTCGCTCGTCTGAAAATAGTGGGCAGATCCTTACTGTCAGTAGAATTTCTACATAACAGAATTCTACACGCCGAAATTCCTACCATAAACAGATCACTTGAAGCATTCGTTAAAAGTTTTGCAGTTTTGATGTTTAGTGATATCTAATGATATAAATTAAAACTACCTTTTAAAATGCGAATTACATTTCATTAGTAACCAACTACAAAAAGTGATTTCCAATTATCTCCTAAAACAAAACCGTTCCATTTCTTACCTGCCTTGGGCTTAGGGTGAACTCATTACTCTCAATGGAATTTTCAAGACTGTCACATTCCACCACCAAAATTTTGAGTTTGTAGCATAACTACATCGTTTGCAATATTTGTTTTAAATTTTGGGAGTTTTCGATTTTTTCCACCGTTACAAGGCGCAATTATAGCTTTTGGGAAATTCGTAAAATGCAAATTGTAATATTTCATCAATACCTGTCCAACCAAAAAAGAATTTTTTTTTATCTTTAATAACATACAATTTTCTGTTAAAACAAAAAAAGTTGCATTCACCTTCCCTCCTGGGTCTAAAGGGTTGGGTTGTTTTAAGTCTGAGCGGCACTTTTTTGCACACCATGGGCTAAATGGCCAGGTCACATGGACCCCGAAGGCTCAGAGAAGGTTGGGGGAGGGGGCCCACTGGAACAGCTGTTGGGAGACAGATAGTAGCCTCCCGTCAAGGCCATCCAACGTGTTCTTTAACGTGCACAAGGTATGGCACTCCCACACACGGGGCCACGGCTTAACGTCCCATCCGAACGGACGGGGGCCTTTCCAAGCCCATCGGTGTCCCCTACTGACCGTGGGCACGGCGGGGAATTTTGCGGAGAGAAACCTCAACGCTGACCCAGCTGGGACTCGAACCTGGGAACTACAGATTACGAGCCTGGCCCGCTACCGACTGTGCCCCCCGCCCCCGCCCCCGCCCCCGCCCCCCCTGGGTCTAAAGGGTTAAGTAATTGTTGACAATGGTAACTTCGTAACCTTCACATTTCAACATCAAATTTCAAACTTCTAACATAACTACATCGTTTGGAATATTCGTTTGATATTTTGGAATTTTTAAAATTTTCCACCGTAAGAGGGTCTCTCTTATAAGTTATATCGCTATAAAGTTATATCGCCAAAAGTTATATCGCTATAACTTTTGGGAGATTCAAAAAATGCAAATCATAATATATTATTAATACCTATTTAAACAAAAACAATTTTTTATTTATCTGTATAAATAAAAAAGTTCGATGTCTACAGAAGGACAGACAACAAAGCGAAATTACATCTTTTTTTTTTTATAGAAAAAAGCCTTAAAATTTACTTTTTCTTTTTTTAGCTGTTTTCTAAAGGGCTCCCAATTATGAACACTGAAATCTGTATCAAATATTACCGTACCCTTTTCCGGAATTCATAAGTACGGTGCAATACCATTCAGTTATGAACGCTAAACAATCGGAGCAACGACAAAACATGGCGTCCAATTTGGAGATGGCCAACCTCTACCAATATCTCTCTCTATGAAGCGCCAGGCTCGTAATCTGTTGTTCCCAGGTTCGAGTCCCAGCTGGGTCAGCGTTGAGATTTATCTCCGCAAAATTCCCCGCCTTGCCCACGGTCAGTAGGGGACACCGATGGGCTTGGAAAGGCAGCCGTCCGTCGGATGGGACGTTAAGCCGTCGCCCCGTGTGCGGGAGAGCCATACCCTGTGCACGTTAAATAACACGCTGGATGGCCTTGACGAGAGTCTACCATCTGTCTCCCAACAGCTGTTCCAGTGGGTCCCCTCCCCCAATCTTCTCTGAGCCTTCGGGGTCCATGTGACCTGGCCATTTAGCCCATGGTGTGCAAAAAAGTGCCGCTCAGAGGTAAAATAACCCAACCCAACTCTCTCTATATAGGGCCTCTATTCCGATGTAGCGGCGTATATCTGCAAAAGGATCTCGGTTGGCTTAGCATTCATGATTTCTAAAAAAAAAAAGGATTGTTGGATAAAGTGTTGGGGACTTTTGGTAGAAAGTCTGTTATTAGTGGTAAGTGGATTATTAAACTGTTTCTTTAGGCCCCCATTTAATATTTTTCACACATTCTTTCCCGATTTTTTATATTTTTCAGTTGATTGTTTTATAAACGGTATCATCTATCTTGTCATACATATCTCAAATTCGAAAATTCCCAAAGGCATACGTTTTAATGCCTTCTGTATCAACTATTCTTTTGGTATATTTTCATGAGACAATCCAATCTTTGTAATTTCAAATATTTCCATATCGTGTTGTAGAGATCGAAATTCTATTTGTTTGGTACTTAAAATTCTTTTCTGATAGAGACGGCGTAAATTCCTTTTTAACACCATTCGCTGATTTCTTGGAAGTCGGGCCATAAATTGAATATAATATTGAAAGTCTCGTAATTCGAACTGTTGTGCTAAGTTTGTAAAAAATAGAATCATTGCGCCGTTTCGTTTCTTGTAAGACTGATAATAAAGACTAATTTTGATAGTATTTTTTTTATTAGCCTCTCGGCTCACAAAACAAAACTCGGAGTTCGACTGTCAAAGCTTCTTCCCCTTTTTTCAACAAAAAGCTGCTTCTATACAGGGTCAGCAGATGTTTCCATAGCCTTTTCTATAGTGGGTCAGTACTTTTCGCAGGTGTCTTTCAATTCTGCTGGTCACTCTGATTTCCTGGAAAGAGAAAAAAAAAGTGTCGTTATTATAATACACGGAACATTTTTTTATGTATGCACGCAACTTCTAAGTGTTCAAAAAATGTCTTGAAGAGAGGACTGTTTGGGTGAGAATTGGGAAGAAAATCGATAGGGGTCGATAGGGGGGTGTTTCTGAAAATTACTCAGAGGAGGATTTTTGAAGGTGTTCGAGGAATAGTCAAGTTCCGAGTTGATTCGTTCCTATTGGGATCATCAGATGGACTGAGACTCACTCAGTCAAACGCCGATCTAAGAAGAAGGGCAAAGAAGTGGGTTGGCAATAGAGTGGCGAAAGTCGTTACTTAACAAGGTCAATGTAAGAATACACACTTAGTCCTTCCGCTCGCTCCTTCCCTTGGCAGCATCCAGGCCTCGTCTTTTCAGAGTTGCGTGAATAAAAGAAAAAGTCCGTGCATTTTTCAATAGGGACGGGGTGAGGGGGGCTGAAATAGTCAGACATTCCAGGTTCGAGTTCCGAACCTTGGGCAGGTTTCTTCTTCTTTTACTTCAGATGTCGTATTTTTAATGGTTTGGCATGGGGGAAAGAATCTTACGATCATTTGCTCTTAGTGCAAAAAGCTTTTCTCACTTTTGGCGTTTTAGAGGGAAGCATTATTGAGAAGAGTTAATGAATTAGTTATGAATAACCTTATTACCTTTAGGGCCGCAAAGAGGGAGAAGTGTCAAACAGGATCTGTTGAAAGGTTGCGTTTTCTTTCCATCACATATTTCTCCAGAATCATCGGCAGTCTTCACTTGCACTGAAAGGAAGAAACAGTTTTAGAAAACAGTTCTTTTACATCGAAGTGTTACTGAGAAGCGAGCTTAAGAGTTAATGAATTAGTTATGAATAACCTACCTTTAGGGCCATAAAGAGGGAAAAGTGTCGAACAGGATCCGTCGAAAGGTTGCATCTTTCCATCACACTTTTGTCCAGAATCATTGGCAGTCACTGAAAGAAACAGTGCACTGAAAAAGAAACAGTTCTTTTACAGAGAAGCTTAAGAGTTAATGAATGAATGATTAGTTATTACCTTTAGATCCAGCTCAGGGGATCCGAGGATTGAGTTGACCAGCACAATAATTAATCGATGATCCGAATGGGTTGTTCCTGAAGGAAAAACAGTTTGAATAAGAACTTGACAAACCTGAGGGATGAACTTTGGATCGATAGCTTCACAAAGAGATTACAGTCTATCTGTGGTTTTCAGCCCTGAAAATAAATAGAAAGTTAGTACGTCCGGATGCGCTGAAAAAATATTATTAACATTATTAACATTATGCTGAAAAACAGTTCTTAGAATTAAGATGCATGCATTTCAGTAGAGACAGCTCAGGGTTGCATTTCAGTAGAGACATTTTAGGGTTATGAAATCCAACGAGGAATCTTTTCGCTTGTGGGGCTGAAAGAGAAAAAAAGAGAAATGAATAAAAACAGAAGAGCGTTACTGGGCACAGTAGAGACATTTTAGGGTTATGAAATCCAACGAGGAATCTTTTCGCTTGTGGGGCTGAAAGAGAAAAAAAGAGAAATGAATAAAAACAGAAGAGCGTTACTGGGCAGACTGATAATTATTTCGTCTAATTATTTCGTTCGTCTCAAAGCAGGTGTGTTGTCTGTTCGGTAGACTGTCAAATCCACGTCTTTTCGGGCCAAAGTTTTTTACAAACGTCGAGGCATTTCTTGAAAAGCTCTTGGCAACATCCTTTCTCGATCTTGACGACGGCGTGGACCACGGACTAAAACGGGACTGTAGTAATGATCTGGAATTTATTAAATAGCTCTTCTGAAAAAAAAAAGTAAGGGACTTTTTTATGATATTTAACCACTCTCTTTTTTTTTTCCAAACGGACTTCTGAACAATTTATGCAAGTGCGCACAGGTTCCATATCCAGATTTTTAAATAATGAAAGTTTTTTTAAGCCATGTGAAAATGACACTTCTGTGCCAATCTTCTACGATTTACTAAGCGTTACTGACTGTGAATTTAAAATTTGATCTGGGAATAGGATGAGAAATTAGGATGAGAAATATGTCATAAATGAAAAGCCCCGCCTCCGAAAATCCCTCTTTACCTAATATTTAAAAAGTAAATAAATAAAAGGTAAAGGACTTCTTTTATTTATGATATTTCTCAAAAAAAAAAAAAGATAGACTGGTCAAAAGGACGGAAACGGAGCTGGATCCAGCCAAGTTCTAGTGCACTGAAAAATTCTTTTAATGATTTTTTTTCCCTCAGCATGTGAAAAGGTCAAGGACCACGGACCTTGACCTTTTCACATGAAGTGATCAGAGGATAGGGGGACGACAAACTTGGGAGAAGAGTCAGAGAGCAGAAGTGATCAGAGGATAGGGGGACGACAAACTTGGAAGAAGAGTCAGAGAGCAGAAGTGATCAGAGGATAGGGGGACGACAAACTTGGAAGAAGAGTCAGAGAGCAGAAGTGATCAGAGGATAGGGGGACGACAAACTTGGAAGAAGAGTCAGAGAGCAGAAGTGATCAGAGGATAGGGGGACGACAAACTTGGAAGAAGAGTCAGAGAGCAGAAGTGATCAGAGGATAGGGGGACGACTAACTTGGAAGAAGAGTCAGAGAGCAGAAGTGATCAGAGGATAGGGGGACGACAAACTTGGAAGAAGAGTCAGAGAGCAGAAGTGATCAGAGGATAGGGGGACGACAAACTTGGGAGAAGAGTCAGAGAGCAGAAGTGATCAGAGGATAGGGGGACGACTAACTTGGAAGAAGAGTCAGAGAGCAGAAGTGATCAGAGGATAGGGGGACGACAAACTTGGAAGAAGAGTCAGAGAGCAGAAGTGATCAGAGGATAGGGGGACGACAAACTTGGAAGAAGAGTCAGAGAGCAGAAGTGATCAGAGGATAGGGGGACGACTAACTTGGAAGAAGAGTCAGAGAGCAGAAGTGATCAGAGGATAGGGGGACGACAAACTTGGAAGAAGAGTCAGAGAGCAGAAGTGATCAGAGGATAGGGGGACGACAAACTTGGGGGAGAAGTCAGAGAGCGTGGCTGCCAAGTCGCTTGTCTTTTCGTGTGACAGTAACCATCGAAGCATCTTGAAGTGTTTTTGTGCTAAGTGTTTTAGATTCAATAATTCCTGACACAGCTCTCACAACACGAAGAGACAATCGACTTGGCTGCCACGCTCTTTGACTCCTACCTCAAGAATGCCATCCCTTCTCATTTTCTGCTTCACGTCTCTATAAAACCTCATCTCTCTCGTTACAGATCCACAGACGTAAACGACCTTCTGAAGTAGCGTCTCTTCTGCAATCGTGTTCAGTCGGCACTCCATTAAAACTGGCTGGATTCGAAACTTTGCGGAAAAATTCTGTAAATAAATTATCTGGGGAACTTCTTCAAAAATTAATGATGGCTCGACTTTTTCTTTACACAAGAAGCTGTTGTTTCCCGTTCGTTTGCCTTCAATAAGTGTTGGGGGCGGTCCGGATCTAATCTTCTGCACACAGTACTACACTGATTCTGGGAATACGACACATCTTTTGGGAAAAAGGTGTTATTGGAGCGCATTATCTGCGATCGTGGTTCATAAAAATATTCGATTCCTTTCTAGATTGATATAACAGACATGTATAACTGTATGTTCACAGAATAGGTCACCCCACGCACAGTGCTTTCCCCCATATGACGTCGCCTGCCACGCCCATATGCGCCCCCACTACTATCCCCCTATGACGACACTGAATACGCCTACTTCCGACCACGCCCATTCAGTAATATTCATAATTAATAACTCATACTTCATAATAACTAAATTAAAAATTCTCCCGTTATTAAAAACCCCTTGTTCCCCCCCCCCTTTAACCCGTGGCGCCATCTGGTGACTATGAGGAGTACTAATTTCGGAAAAACAGCTATTTTAACTCTAATTTCCCAATTTTTCAGCCAACCCGTCTTTAAAGACCCCTGGTTCACCCACCTATATTTTAAGCCCTCCTTCTCAAATAGTCCCTATTTTAACTCTAATTTCCCAATTTTTCAGCCAACCCGTCATTAAAGACCCCCTGGTTGACCCACCTATATTTCAAGCCCTCCTTCTCGAATAGTCCCGATTTTTCTTTATTTCAGACCCCCTGGTTGCCCCACCTATATTTTAAGCCCTCCTTCTTGAATTGTCCCGATTTTTCTTTCTTTCAGACCCCCTGGTTGACCCACCTATATTTTAAGCCCTCCTTCTGGAATAGTCCCTATTTTAACTCTAATTTCCCAATTTTTCAGCCAACCCGTCATTAAAGACCCCTGGTTGACAAACCTATATTTTAAGCCCTCCTTATCAAATAGCCCCGACTTTTCCTTATTTCAGACTTCCTGGTTGACCCACCTATATTTTAAGCACTACTTCTCGAATAGTCCCGATTTTTCTTTATTTCAGAACCCCTGGTTGACCCACCTGTATTTTAAGCCCTCCTTCTCAAATAGTACCGATTTTTCTTTATTTCAGCATACCTGGTTAACCCACATATATTTTAACCCCTCCTTCTCGAATAGTTCCAGTGTTTCTTTATTTCATACCCCCTGGTTGACCGCCTATATTTTAAGCCCCCCTTAATCTCTGAATAAGACCCTTACCAACTAAACTTCGGGATGACAACGATCGGCTGATGCAAGCCTCAGAATATTGCATGGGTGGCAAACTCACGAAGAAAGGGATGATGCAAGTCTCTAAATAATTGCAAAACTTTCGATAGCAGTCACTCACAGAAAATCAACACCCAAAGTTGTATCACCCGTTTTTATTCCTTATTAATGAAACACTCATTAAAACACCCCCTCCCTTTATTAACCCCCCCCCCTATTAAACTTCACAAACTCTCTTTCTATCCACATTCATTTTGCCAAGTCCGCTAATCAACTTCCAATTCCCTAATAATTAAACACTTATCAAAATTCCCTCCCCTTTATAAAAATCAAAAGGTACCTCTATTAAAATTTCACTGATCGCAAACTCCCATCCTTTTTACAAGTCCAATAAACTTAGAAAATCAACTCCCAAAAGTTGTATTACCCATTTTCATTCCTTATTATTGAAAAACTCATTAACCCCCCCCTCCCCTTTATTAAACCCCCTTATCAAAAGTTCACTCTATTAAAACTTCACCAAACTCCTTTGGTTGAGTAAAAATGTAATAAAAGGAGAAAAAAATCTGATTTAAAAGTAAATTATTTGTAATTATGAAATGATATTGAGGTGTAATAGGGTCTGTAGGGGTGACATATAAGACCCGCTTTAGAACACGCAACAGACGTTCGGTACCTCACCCCGGACCACGCTTTATTGACGAATCACTCTCAGCAGTGAAAAAATTTTAAAAGTCTCTAATCTTTCATCTGTATCAACAATCGCGCGCTACGAATTGACCTTCCTTCAAATCATACGACGGGGTCGCTTATCGATGGGTGCAAGCGGACTTTCAACATATCATGCGACACACGGTCCTGATGCAATCACTTATCGGTCTGGGGGTCAAGAGGACGAGTGGAGAGCGCTCCACAGTGTTTGCATTTGTCGCTGATAAGATTTTAAAATAGAAGTTAAGTCAATAACACGGTTGCACTCTAGCTCCCAAGTGGTGTCACCAGATGTAAGACCACCCGACTTTCCTCATGTCGGAAGATGTATCAGATAGTGGTGGCTATATATAAACACTGCAGCCTCAATAGCTGTCATTCTGCTGTCAGAAGTTTCACTGTTAGTCACAAGCTCTGCTATTAGTTTTGAAGTCTCTCTTTGGTCACTATGGAGAAAACCACCCTGTCATTCAGTGAAGTTGTTCGCTCTATACTCGTGAGTGTCAGTATCCACTCATACCAGAAAGCCATATCGTATGAAGAATGCCTGCAGATTGTGATGAATATATTGACTGAAAAAATCTGAGCATCATGTGTGATGATGACACCATCATCATAGAACCGCACAAAGTGGCTCACAAATATTTATGCAGAGTGTGTTTTGCCGAAGAAGTGGCATTAAAACACGCTGATAACATGGATTATAGGGCTGTGGTGGAGGATGCTATGACCTCAATAGAGATAGCTAACATCGTTGAAGTTGTAGCATAACAAGAGAAGAAAAGGAAAAGTTCTTTTGAGAACCACTTCATTTGTGTCGATAGGATTACCGATCGTACAGTTTCTGTTCACAGATCTTACTTCTCTATCTACACGTTTCTTCTATATCTCTACATTCGATTCACTGTCACCCGGTTAACAGAGTAAATTTTATAGGATGTTTAACCTTTCAGTTAAAATGATAATTTTACGCACTATGTTAGGATTAACAACTCTTATAGAGTATAAGTAGTTTTTGTTGCTAGGATCCCTCTCCACTTTTAAAATTTAGATCTTACACATTCTTGCAAACCCCGACAGTCTTTTCATATTAATATATGTATTTTTATAACCGTTGTAAAGTCCGTTTTAATCAACACTTATTTCTTTTAACCCCGCGACTATTGGTTGTCGCATTTTCACTAGAAGAAGGACTACACCGCAGTAACAATAAGAAAATAAAAAATGCTATTGGGTAAAAAAATTAAAATTAATAAAAGGAAAGAAAAAAATCTGATTTTATTCTTCATGATGAGAAATATTGAAGGTAATAGGGTCGACCTAAAAGACCCGTGTTCGGATCCTCACCCCGGACCAGGTTCAACTGCCGGATGGTTTTTAACAAAAGTCCTACGAAATTAAAAACACCCCCGTTATGCAACATGGTTTAAAAATACTTATTACAGATGTATCCTCAGTACATGATACAAACTCTTTCCTAGGAAGTAATGCTACTCGAAGAAAAATCTGCTACGGGAGTAATCATTAATCTACAATCGCTCGCAGAGTTTATAAAAATCGTCTCTTCCACCGTTTATCGGCGAATGTTAAGACGTTGACGAAATTCACGTCGTGGCGCATGTGAAACGTAATGTACTGAGCTTGACAACATTAATATAGACAGGGATCCTCGCTTCTTTTCTCTATACTATCATAACCCTCGATGCTTGAGGAAATTATCAAATATGAATAGACCTGTGTAAAGTTCTGACCACACAATCTTCTGAATTAATTCTGCTGTAGATGTCTAATTCTGTCAGGATCACAAGGGATGTTTTACACATTCATGGACTTTTTTTTATCAGACTTATCATTACACAGACAAACTACCTATCCATAGGTTGTGTAAGCATTTAGAATGAAAAATTGAGTTTGCTTCACTGTCATACAATCTCATAACTTAATTTTCAGATGCACGTTTCTTCATGGAATCTTAAACTCCCAATATCTATGCATTTCCTCACACATCTCGCAAGATAATTAAAGTTCAATCACTGATTCATCTTCCCTATCTGCATATTTACTTTCTAATAAACCAAACTTTAACGACCAAAGTAGGTAAATCGCAAGCATCATCAGATTTTTTCCATATATCTGCTTACGTTGAAAATCTCACAACAGCCTATTCAGTACTTTAACACAACCGATACAGCCACAAGTTACGATAGCCAACATCTGTCACATAGACAGTAGGTTAGTTACTTCTAACAAAGTCAAGGTTTGAGATCCATTATAAGACATGAAGGTTGTTTACATGCCAAGATCCCGACATCCTCTCATCCCTTCTACAGGGTCGTGTGAAAGCTAACCGTTAAGACAGATAGTTGCATATATTTTTAAAGATACACCGAACTCACTCTTACATGCACGAACCTTCAATTTCCTAATGAATGAAAAGGAAAGTAGCACGAACAGTCATTCTTTCACAATAAGTCAATGTTGAGTGCATTAAATATGATTCGAACGGAAGACAATCTGAATAGGCGCTTTTGTTTGTAAATTAAAAAATCTGAAAACTCACTGTTTATAAGAAAACAACAATATTTTCAGTATTTCCATGAAACGTCGGGTCCCAGAATCGATCCGCTAGATGTAACTTGGCATTCACTGACTTCAGCAACCGATAAAACGTAACATAAGAAACGTACTCTCTCTCGACGGTTATTCCAAGGCGCTATCTCTTTTCAGAGTTCCCGCCCCCCTCAGTACGTTTGAATAAGTGCATAAGTGTGGGTGAAGGTGGTTAGCTGCGGACACAGGTTTTTCGTCAAAGATGGGGTGTTTCACTACAATCTAACACGGATAGTTATTTTTCCCTATTTCTATACTAGTGTGGAATTCTTAGAACAAGTGGTACTATGTTAGTGTGAAAGTGGTTCGGGCAAGCACACGTTCTTTGATAATGCTATGTATCTTGTTTGGAAATCTGAAAGAACACTGTCTATAAAGTGTAGCATTACCCCAGTAAGCTAGTACTAATTACTTCTCGATTCTGAGGGACGAATGTTGCAATTGTTGACAGATATTTTTTCAGAATTATGTAATCAGCCATAGTGTTCGGATATTTGATCCATAGTAAGACATGACGTTTGTGTTGTTTACCTACCAAGATCCCAAGAACCTCTCACCCCTTCTACGGGGTCGTATGAGAGGATCCTGTAACTGTTACCACAATTAGCGGCGTGAAGTCGTATTTATTTTTAAAGCAAAGACACACTAATTTCGGACTCGCTACCTACAGAACGATATATTAACTTGCTAAAGTTTGATTTTAACGATCAGATAGTGTATATATCATCACTTTTTTTAGTTCATACTAATAACTTCCAACTTTTAAAGGAAATGTTGTCTCATTATAAGCGATTTCATACAAAGAGATACGCACTCTATGCTTCATATTTAAATCTATAGAGATAACGATTATTACCGCTGGAACCTATTTGTGAAAAAACACGCTATGATCGGGTTTGAGAAAGATTTTTAGCTCATGGGTGTGCTGCACTGCAGGAAAGCACACCATCTTTGATATCAGAACCTAAATGAAAGTTATATTGTTTGGGTTTGAGAAAGATTCTTTAGTTCACAGGGCACCGCATTACCGTAAAGCACACTGTCTAGCGCGTATGTCTGTCTGTATGTTTAATTTTCAAGAATAAACATATTGTTTTATGAACACTTGCTTGCTACAGAAGAAGCTAACAATATAAAACGAGACTAGTGGTTATGCAAAGTATTTCATCACAGATCTTAACTTGAATACGCATATTTCAGGAGGTGTAAGGATTTTTCTTCAATGCGTTCGAATATTTTTTTGAACACGACTATCTTATGCTTCGCTTCCTGTCAGATGTATCGTAACGAACCAAACATGTGTGTGTGTGTGTTTTGTTAATATAGAAGAGGACATACAGCCGAGAATATTTTCAAACTTAGAATAACACAACATCCTGATGTGTTAAGAACGAAGCGAAGGGATACTTCATTCTAAATGCTTACACAACCTATGGATAGGTACTTTGTCTGTGTAATGATAAGTCTTATAAAAAGTCCATGAATGTGTAAAACATCCATTGTGATAATGACAGAATTAGACATCTACAGCAGAATTAATTCAGAAGATTGTGTGGTCAGAACTTTACAGAGGTCTAGTGATATTTGATAATTTCTCAAGCATCGAGGGTTATGATAGTATAGAGAAAAGAAGCAAGGATCCCTGTCTATATTAATGTTGTCAAGCTCAGTACATTACGTTTCACATGCGCCACAACGTGAATTTCGTCAACGTCTTAACGTTCGCTGATAAACGGTGGAAGAGACGATTTTTATAAACTCTGCGAGCGATTGTAGATTAATGATTACTCCCGTAGCTGATTTTTCTTCGAGTAGCGTTACTTCCTAGGAAAGAGTTTGCATCATGCACTGAGGATACATCCGTAATAAGTATTTTTAAACCATGTTGCGTAACAGGGGTGTTTTTAATTTCGTAGGACTTTTGTTAAAAACCATCCGGCAGTTGAACTCTGTTAACCGGGTGACATTGAATCGAATGTAGAGATGTAGAAGAAACGTGTAGATAGAAAAGTAAGAGCTGTGAACAGAAACTGTACGATCGGTAATCCTTTCGACACAAATGAAGTGGTTCTGAAAAGAACTTTTTCTTTTTTTCTCTTGTTATGCTACAACTTCAACGATGTTAGCTATCTCTATTGAGGTCATAGCATCCTCCACCACAGCCCTATAATCCATGTTTTCAGTGTGTTTTAATGCCACTTCTTCGACAAAACACACTCTGCATAAATATTTGTGAGCCACTTTGTGCTGTTCTATGATGATGGTCTCATCAGCACACGTGATGCTCAGATTTTTTCAGTCAATATATTCATCACAATCTGGAGGCATTCTTCATACGATATGGCTTTCTGGTATGAGTGGATACTGACACTCACGAGTATAGAGCGAACAACTTCACTGAATGACAGGGTGGTTTTCTCCATAGTGACCAAAGAGAGACTTCAAAACTAATAGCAGAGCTTGTGACTAACAGTGAAACTTCTGACAGCAGAATGACAGCTATTGAGGCTGCAGTGTTTATATACAGCCACCACTATCTGATACATCTTCCGACATGAGGAAAGTCGGGTGGTCTTACATCTGGTGACACCTCTTGGGAGCTAGAGTGCAACCGTGTTATTGACTTAACTTCTATTTTAAAACCTTATCAGGAACAAATGCAAACACTGTGGAGCGCTCTCCACTCGTCCACTTGACCCTCAAGACCATCAGGACCGTGTGTCGCATGATATGTTGAAAGTCCACTTGCACCCATCGATAAACGACCCTGTCGTATGATTTGAAGGAAGGTCAATTCGTAGCGCGCGATTGTTGATACAGATGAAAGATTAGAGACTTCGAAAATGTTTTCACTGCTGAGAGTGATCCGTCAATAAAACATGGTCCGGGGTGAGGTACCGAACGTCTGTTGCGTGTTCTAAAGCGGGTCTTATATGTCACCCCTACAGACCCTATTACACCTCAATATCATTTCATAATTACAAATAATTTATTTTTAAATCAGATTTTTTTCTCCTTTTATTACGTTTTTACTCAACCAAAGGAGTTTGGTGAAGTTTTAATAGAGTGAACTTTTGATAAGGGGGTTTAATAAAGGGGAGGGGGGGGGGTTAATGAGTTTTTCAATAATAAGGAATAAAATTGGGTAATACAACTTTTGGGAGTTGATTTTCTAAGTTTATTGGACTTGTAAAAAGGATGGGAGTTTGCGATCAGTGAAATTTTAATAGAGGTACCTTTTGATTTTTATAAAGGGGAGGGAATTTTGATAAGTGTTTAATTATTAGGGAATTGGAAGTAGATTAGCGGACTTGGCAAAATGAATGTGGATAGTAAGAGAGTTTGTGAAGTTTAATAGAGGGGGGTTTTAATAAAGGGAGGGGGGTGTTTTAATGAGTGTTTCATTAATAAGGAATAAAAAAGGGTGATACAACTTTGGGTGTTGATTTTCTGTGAGTGACTGCTATCGAAAGTTTTGCAATTATTTAGAGACTTGCATCATCCCATTCTGCGTGAGGTTGCCACCCATGCAATATTCTGAGGCTTGTATCAGCCGATCGTTGCCATCTCGAAGTTTAGTTGGTAAGGGCTTATTCAGAGATTAAGGGGGCTTAAAATACAGGTGGTCAACCAGGGGGTCTGAAATAAAGAAAAATCGGAGCTATTCGAGAAGGAGGGGTTAAAATATAGGTGGGTTAACCAGGGGGTCTGAAATAAAGAAAAATCGGGACTATTCGAGAAGGAGGGCTTAAAATATAGGTGGGTCAACCAGGGGTCTTTAATGACGGGTTGGCTGAAAAATTGGGAAATTAGAGTTCAAATAGGGACTATTCGAGAAGGAGGGCTTAAAATATAGGTGGATCAACCAGGGGGTCTGAAATAAAATAAAATCGGGACTATTCGAGAAGGCTTGCTTAAAATATAGGTGGGTCAACCAGGGGGTCTGAAATAAATAAAAATCGGGACTATTCGAGAAGTAGGGCTTAAAATATATGTGGGTGAACCAGGGGGTCTGAAATAAAGAAAAATCGGGGCTATTCGAGACGGAGGTCTTAAAATATATGTGGGTCAACCAGGTGGTCTGAAATAAAGAAAAATCGGGACTATTCGAGAAGGCTTGCTTAAAATATAGGTGGGTCAACCAGGGGGTCTGAAATAAATAAAAATCGGGACTATTCGAGAAGTAGGGCTTAAAATATATGTGGGTGAACCAGGGGGTCTGAAATAAAGAAAAATCGGGGCTATTCGAGACGGAGGTCTTAAACTATATGTGGGTCAACCAGGTGGTCTGAAATAAAGAAAAATCGGGACTATTCGAGAAGGAGGGCTTAAAATATAGGTGGATCAACCAGGGGGTCTGAAATAAAGAAAAATCGGGACTATTCGAGAAGGAGGGCTTAAAATATATGTGGGTGAACCAGGGGGTCTGAAATAAAGAAAAATCGGGACTATTCGAGACGGAGGGCTTAAAATATAGGTGGGTCAACCAGGGGGTCTGAAATAAAGAAAAATCGGGACTATTCGAGAAGGAGGGCTTAAAACATATGTGGGTGAACCAGGGGGTCTGAAATAAAGAAAAATCGGGGCTATTCGAGACGGAGGGTTTATAGGTGGGTCAACCAGGTGGTCTGAAATAAAGAAAAATCGGGACTATTCGAGAAGTAGGGCTTAAAATATATGTGGGTGAACCAGGGGGTCTGAAATAAAGAAAAACCGGGGCTATTCGAGACGGAGGGCTTAAAATATAGGTGGGTCAACCAGGTGGTCTGAAATAAAGAAAAATCGGGACTATTCGAGAAGGAGGGCTTAAAACATAGGTGGGTCAACCAGGGGTCTTTAATGATGGGTTGGCTGAAAAATTGGGTAATTAGAGTTAAAATAGGGACTTTTCGAGAAGGAGGGCTTAAAATATAGGTGGGTCAACCAGGGGTTCTGAAATAAAGAAATATCGGGGCTATTCGAGAAGGAGGGCTTGAAATATAGGTGGGTCAACCAGGGGGTCTGAAATAAAGAAAAATCGGGACTATTCGAGAAGGAAGTCTTAAAATATAGGTGGGTCAACCAGGGGTCTTTAATGACGGGTTGGCTGAAAAATTGGAAAATCAGAGTTAAAATAGGGACTATTCGAGAAGGAGGGCTTAAAATATAGGTTGGTCAACCGGGGGGTCTGAATAAAGAAAAATCGGGACTATTCGAAAAAGAGGGCTTAAAATATAGGTGGGTCAACCAGGGGGTCTGAAATATAGAAAAATCGGGACTGTTCGAGAAGGAGGGGTTAAAATATAGGTGGGTCAACCAGGGGGTCTGAAATAAAGAAAAATCGGGACTATTCGAGAAGGAGGGCTTAAAATATAGGTGGGTCAACCAGGGTGTCTGAAATAAAGAAAAATCGGGACTATTCGAGAAGGAGGGCTTAAAATATAGGTGGGTCAACCAGCGGTCTTTAAGTGTGTTGTTGTGTACCTAGTGGAAAAAGTTAAAGCTGTTATTCAAACGGTGAAATCAGACAAATTATTATTTTAATCTGTTAATGTTTATCTGAGGGTAACTGGTTGAATAGGTGACTGCGTTCAGCCCTTTGGACGAACAGTAATCACCCACAACAGATCTTATAGATCGCGTGCAGCTATAAGAGCGCACAACGGAGTAGTTATTTTGTCCATTTTGATTAGCGTACGAAGTGTGTTGTTTTGTATATAGTGCAAAGTGTGAGAGTTTGTTAATAGGATAGCTGAAATGAGTCAAATATCTATATGAGTCTATGAATGGATGGTGTTATTCGAGAGACACTGGTTGAATATGTGTCTGCATTCAGCCATTTCAGCAAATGGCAATCACTCTCAACAGAAGCTGTAGATCACATTTAGTCATTACATCTCAGAGCGGATTAATTACTCTGCTTTTTTTGATTACGTTATCTAGTGTATTTGGTATGTGCAGAGTGTAGAGTGTTAAAAGTTGTGTATTTAGAAAGCTGACACGGTCGGAATATGTACTTGAATATATTCTCCCTCCACTTCTCTAGGTTGGACCCTCAGCCCTAGAGGTGCAGTGTGATATTTGTGTCAGTGCCGAATTGTTGTTTACTATCCGTTGTATCTGAGTGTGTTTCTTGTCTCTGTGTGTAGAGTTGCATCTTGGATCGCCCCTGTACGTCTTTTGGAGTTTTCCTGATATTTTACAATAAAATGTTGAAATTTTAATCAATCATATTTTGAAACGTAGGCGTAAAAGGTAAAGGAATAGATTGAAATATAAAATAGAAGTTAGAATTAATTGAAAAATTAGAACCAATAGATCCACTGGACGTGTTTGTAAATACGCCTGCTTACGTAAATACATAATTAATTACTTTGAACTCACTATTTCGAATAATATTATCAAATATAAGTAGCAAATGTTAACTTGTTTTTCTGATTTCTATAGAATCCCACTGACTCTCATCTATATTCTGGTTTAGTGGATATTTTCTCCCCTTCTGCAATTTGTCCGTTAAATTTAGGGTTTACTGTGTGTCATAAAGTTAGAATTTCGTACAGTCTCTCATGAACCCCTCCAGATAATTTTTCATTATATATATATATATTTCGTTTTTATCTTGTTAAATTCTTTCATACAAATCTTTTTTAAGAAGTTACTTAACTGTGTATATGAGTTATTCTTGACATGCCGTTCAGTGAATAATACTAATGCAGAGAGCACTGTTGTCAAACATTTTTTAACATGGCGAGACAGATTTTTCCATTATAAACCCACGATTTACTATCATTTTGAATCAAGTAGCAGTAACATTTCTTTAATCGTACTATGACAAAAAGTCAAACTCTGGCCACGATACTGCTATATTCAGACCACAAAACAAAATTAATTGCAAGAAGAATTTATTAAACAATTGAACATTATAACAAATAATAACCTTAATTTTTTCAAAATCTAATGGATCAAACCTATCAGTTTATCATACAAGGCAAATAAAATAGTACAAAATATTAACGGTTCAAATGTAAGAATACCGATCACTAAGTTTTAGGCTCGCCATTACACAAGTAAAAATTAAAATCATTCCTTCACACGCACAAACTCACGTAATATTTCCACTACTGTGATCAAAACGCATCACTGACATTTCGATGTCTTTACTAGAATGAAGTGAATTTTTAAATGTGACAGAGTACAATATCTCTCTCAAGCAAAAACAGAAACCTTAACTAAATTTTAAGTTCTACAGAAATGCTTTAAAGGAAATCAATGAACAGTTGATAGTTTTAATACGTCTGTTTTTGATGCAGCTTTTTGAGAAATGTGTAATCAGTTATTTGGCGAGATATTTTAAACATGTGAATGCACTATTGAAATTCGTAATAAGTAACTAATTATAACAACCTAGTCGTCATCTTGCTACCAATGATTTCATCCATAAACATGTACTGAATTGCTGTGGCCATTATTTCTAATTATCTATACTAGCCGTAGATACGCATTTCTCTTCACCTCTCAATGGAGTGCCAACAAAAATCGTCGTGCATGTTACCTTTGGCACGCGTCATAAAATCGCCATCACTGCTATGAGGTCATCAACCTGAGTTTTGTTGTTAAAGGCTCAGTCGGTGAAGTGCCAGGCTCATAATCTGAATTTCCCAGGTTCGAGTCCTACCTGGATCAGCGTTGAGATTTTTCTCCGCAAAACTCCCTGCCCTGCTCTCGGTCAATAGGAGGACACAATCGGCTTGGAAAGGCAGCCGTCCGTCAAATGACATAACAAATGTTATAGCCCATGTTGGCTTTGACGGGAGCTACCATTTGTATCCTAACAGATACCCAGTGGTTTCCCTTCATCCAACCTCCTCTGATCCTTTGCGGTCCTTATGATCTGATCACTAAGTACATTGTATGTAAAAAGGTGCAGCTCATAGGTAAACCAGTTTGTACTTATTTACGCACCTGTAATAAGCATCGGAAGGAACTTCAGGTCATTGTCCGTGTGAGCCACGGTCGCAGGTCAGAGGATACGTCAAGGCACGGTCGCACGTCAGAGGACACGTCAAGGCACGGTCGCACGTCAGAGGACACGTCAAGGCACGGTCGCATGTCAGAGGACACGTCAAGGCGCGGTCTCACGTCAGAGGACACGTCAAGGCACGGTCGCACCTCAGAGGATACGTTAAGGCAGGGGCGCACGTCAGAGGACATGTCAAGGCACGGGCGCACGTCAGAGGATACGTCAAGGCACGGTCGCACCTCAGAGGATACGTCAAGGCACGGTCGCACATCAGAGGATACGTCAAGGCATGGTCGCACGTCAGAGGATACGTCAAGGCACGGTCCCCCCAGATCCAGCCCTGGGTCTTCTGACCTGATCATTTAGCTCATTACGCGAACTAAAGTGCCGTTGACAGGTAAAACAACCAAAGTAGACCAACAGCTCGGGTCACGTTAGGGTGGGAGGGGGGTTGGGGCGAAGAGTGCTCAGTTAACGTCTTGAAAATTCTCATAGGTCATATAGATCGACACGATCGCTTTTCCTATTAGTGAACCAATGATCTACGAGAATTTTTGAAAGCGCCAACTGCGCAGTCTCATCTTAGGCTGAATGATTGCCGCCGCTCTGAAAACGGATATTCTCTGATTGTAATTCTTGCGTTACGACACAGTGTGATCGCATTCTAATAATGGATCTGTTGGCTGTTACGTGACATTGTTCTACACTGATATTGTTGGTCAATTGCGTGAATTAGAATATTCATGTTTTTGAATTATTCGGGCTTCCGTATGATTTGAAGAAATCAATTGAAATATTTAGATTAACGTTGGAATAAAAATAATAAATAAAAAAAACATTTTTTTAAAATTTTTTCTAAAAACTTTCAAAATGGTAACAAATCGTTAAATTATTATTATATCATTCATATCCTATTGATTTCAAAATGAAAGGTCTTAATTATTATTTTTTAGTTGGGTTGTTTTAATTGTCAGCATGATTTTTTTTTTACCTTCACTGGCCAAATGAAGTCATTAGGACTTAATGGATCTTATCTCTGAGTGGCACTTTTTTTGCTCACAATGGTCCAAATGGTCAGGCCGCAAGGACTCCGAGGGTTCAGAGCAGGTTTGGAGGGAGGGGAATCATTGGATAGTTGTTACGAGACAGATGGTCGTTTCTCGTAAAGTTCACCTAACGTGCTCTTTAACGTACACAGGTTATGTCTCTCAGGTTCACTTGGCTACGGCTTAACGTCCCATCCGACGGACAGTTGCCTTTCCAAACCAAGTTTCCATTTTGGGAACTGCAGATTACGATCCAGATGCGATATCCACCATCAACACCACCTCCGAGTGGCACTATTTTTTTTTTGGCTTACAACTGAAATTCTAGGTCCCAAAAAACCAATTTTTTAGAATTGAAGAGTGGAAAAGTAGGCCCATGACGCTGTTTCATCATCATCATCATCATCCTCAAACAGCCATGGGCTACGGAGGTCCAACCAGACCGCGCAGTTTAATTCACCAAGCATATCTGTTCTGAGCTACATCTGCTGCATCCGGCCACTGCACACCAATTCTAACAAGGTCCTGTTTGACATTGTCTGCCCACCGCATCCTAGGTCTAGAACCAGATTTCCAAACGTAGAACCATATTTTTTTCCCTTTTAATTTGCCATTTCGAAATTTCTGTGTTTTTCTGTTGATTTCTCTTCATCGTTAGATTAAAAAGTTAACATTTACAAACAATAATTTATTTTAATACGTTTTATACATTATTGTAAAATAATTAATTTTCTTTTAAATCTTTATCTTGAAATACGATTTACATACAGAGACCAACAAATATCTGATTTAGAAAAGCGTTTGACATATTCATATTACCTGCTAAATTCTTCGGATTTCTGCGTGTGGCCCTTGGTGATGATGTACACGAAATTGTGGATCAAAACGAATGGCACTCGCTCTCGCTTGATTCTAAATTTCTCTTTGAATTTCCAAAGAATATGTCCAAAGTCGATATGGAAAAGCTGCAATAGAAAGGTAGGTATAGTTGGAACACGTGCCATCTCACAAGGAAATCATTATTCAGAACCGAAAATTCATAAATCTTGTCTTTGGGTTACCACCTTTTTGCACACAACAGACTAACTGGCCAGGTCACAAGGACCCCGAAGACTCAGAGAAAGTTGGGGGAGGGTATCCACTGGAACGGTTCTTTGAGGGGACCCACTGGAGAGATGTTGGGAGACAGAGGGTAGCCTCCCATCAAGGCCATCCAGCGTGTTCTTTAACGTGCACTGGGTATGGCTCTCACACACATTGATCCACAGCTTAACGTCCCATCCGATGAATAGCATCCTTCCAAAATCTATTAGACGTTTAGACATTAGACATTTATTCCCATTGAACAGATAAATTATATATTTCATGTAAAGAATTTTGTATAACATATTTTTTTTAATTATGTATTCAACTTTGGGAACATTGGAAATATCCACAACAGTTCACGTAACTCGAATGGGGGCTTATACAATTTGGTAAAATATTTTGAAAAAGGCAACAAATTTAATACAAAATCTGTAGATGTGAGACAATATTCCATTCTATTTCCAAAATAATGAAAGACAGAAATTGAAAAACCTAAAACCTATACGTACCAAAATAATAATTGTTAATTTTTTTAAAGAAGTTTTTCAGTATCATTATATTCAAAAATCCAGATTTTCAGTTTCTTTTTAAAAGAGTAAAAGTTTGTTTCATCTAAGATTTCCAGGTAAATTATTAAATATTTTTGGTGCTAAATATATATAATGTTTTGGACAATGGTTTTTTAGGAAGAGGTAAAGTAAGATTTACATGTTTAACATTTTTTTATTATACTATATATGCCTAATATCACTTTCAATCCAGTGCTTTTTAAGATATATAATAATATTGTATACGTATAATTTTCTTAAAGTTAATATATGCAATTCGCTATAAAAGTGTTTAACACGACCATATCTTCTTCTCCTTAAAATGCATCTAATTATTATATTTTGAGTTTTAATTAATGAATTAATATTACTCTGATATACTCCACCCGAAGAAAGTAATCCATATGTTAAATGAGATTTAACCCATGCATTATAAATTAATTTTAAAAGTGTAAAAAATTTACAAATTTTCTGATATAAAATAATTGTGGTACTATTGTATTAATTTTTTTTATTAAAGAATCAATGTGTTTATTCCAAGTTAGTTTAATATCAATATGTACTCCTAAATATTTTTAGCACTCAACACTTTCTAGTGGCTTTGCATGAACAAGCATTACCGATGCATGTAAGTGTATGATAAAATAATTTCGTTTCAAATTATCTCTTCGATTTTTTCTCAATCGAAAATATATATATTTTGTTTTTTCTACATTTAGAAATAATTTATTTTTCATAAACCAATTTCTGATATTGCATAAACCTTGATTTAATTTTTTCAATCAAAACATTTTCAGTAGTTGCTGTATATATCAGAGCAGTATCATCAGCAAATGCTATTAATTTTCCTTTTAGTTCCAGGTTACGAAAATCATTTACAAAAATGTTAAATCATGTCGGACCTAGTACAGACCCTTGCGGAACACAATATTTAATTTTCTTTTCATTACTCTAATAAATCCCTATTTTAACCTTTTGTGTTCTATTTTTTAAATAAGTCTCAAACCATAATAAAATTGTCTTTCGAACTCCTGCTTTCTCAGGTTTATATATTAATATCTCATGAGAAACTATATCAAATACTTTCTTTGTGTCTAAAAATATTACTGCTGTTTTTAAATTTTTATTAATTGCATTGTAGATTGAAGATGTTAATTTTAATATAGCATCCTCTGTTCCAGTGTCTTTCCTATTTCCTAAACTCAAACTGATTTTTCTAAAAAAATTATTTTTGTCTAAAAATTTTAAAAGTCAAATCTTAATCAGCTTTTAAAATACTTTTGAAAACACCGACAATAAAGCTATTAGTCTGTATTATTAATATCCAAATGTTTGCCACCTTTGTAAACAGGTAGTAAAATTGAATTTTTAAGAATTGTTGGAAAATATTCAGAATGCAAAAATAAATTATAGAGATGACATAAAATAGCTGAAATATTATTTTTTATTTCTTTAATTATCTCCAAAGATATGCAATCTGCTGTCATCGCCTTTCGTATTGGCAAAGAAGAAATTGCTTCATTAATTTCATATTCTGTTAAGAAATGTATGAAAATCGAATTCATTGAAACAGATGTCTTATCCTTTTTCTGTTCACTGTATTCTGGAATTTCGGTTACAAAGTTTTCTATTATTTCTGTAAAATAATTATTAAACTTTTCAGCTAATAAAATCGGATTTTCATTAGAAGAATACAAAGTATTATTTATTTTCATTTCTATTGGAATCATTTGCATATGTTGCTTCCTTCCAGATAATTCATTTATTATATTCCAGTGCTGTTTACATTGACATATTTGTCTAATAATCATTTGGTGTAATAATTTCACTTTGCTTCTCCGATTAATTTTAATAGTAAATTTCGATACTCTTTAAAATAATTTTTTAAATCAGTATTAAAAGGCTGAATTTCTGCAAATTATTTCTTTTTTTTATAGATTGTATAAGTTTATTAGTCATCCAAGGTTTTAATTTATTTTATTTCCGTTTTAATTCTATAGTGTATTTCGATTTTTCAATTAATATTTGTAATTGTAATAAAAATATTTCGAAAGATTTATTGATATCTTTTTCCATTTCAACTTCAGACCAGTCTTTGTCCTTCAACAATTTATTTAGGTTTGTAATATTTCTCTTAGGTATTCTTTTAAATTTTCTATACTTTTGTTCATTTTAGACTGAATGTTTAAACCTATGAAATAATGATCAGTAATGTGCGGCTTAATGATATAAGTATTTACATTATTTACAGCAATGCTTCTTATAAATACATGATCACGGCATGTCTTTGATTCCTCCCTAGTAATCGCGTCATGACACTGCTTAAATCCATTTGACAGAATTACTCGAAAATACTCATGTCAAATACTATCACTACCTCTTAAATCAATATTAATAACTCGTAATAAAATAACATTATTATTATTAACAGTTTCTAATTTATTTTCTAATTCATCAATAAAATTTTAATTAGTGTATAAATGTAATCTATAAAATGGAATTAAAATAAAAACTAAATAATTGACTTTAAATTTAATTTCCAGCATATCAGCACTAATAAAATTCATATTAATTTCATATACTGTAATATATTCTTTCAGAAAAATAATTAGCCCTCCAGATCGCATTTGATTTTGACATTTATGATATATTTTATAACCAGGTATCGTATATAACTGTAATTCATTATCAGTTATACAAATTTCTGTTAGGACTATTATTTCAGGGTTAAAATCTACTAGGTTTAAATAGAGCAAAAAGGGTCAAAGGTTTTTCTCATACTTCTTATATTGCCCATTATTAATTGTAATCCTCCACCCCAATAATATAATTCTCTTTCATAAACATTTTCTATTTTATGAACTTTATACCTAGAATCTGAAATATCAGTATTGAGATCAAGACGCGTCTGCGTATTTAAACTAAAAATTTGATTAGTAATATTGTTACTCATTAAAGATTACTTAAATATAATAATTTTCAGTATTAACTATTCAATACATTTAAATCATCAATATTTCTAATTCTACATATCCTTGACCTTTCATTTTGGCGAATGTAAAGTTTAGAATCTTTAACCCATACATATCTGTATCCCTTTTCCTTCTGTATTTTCTAAATAACACACAGTTAACAAATTAACTGTGTGTTATTTGGTGTTAAATGTTCACTAATAAACATTCTGCTGTCTGGTAAGGAATGATGCATTTCTTTGGCATTTAAATTCTTCTTTGCCTTCCAATAATTTATCCAATTTTCTTTAATTTTTCTGAAAGTTAGTTGAACAATAATGGATTCAATCTTTTGTTTATTCTTAGTTGGCACTCTGTGTATAGCTTGGATATCAAAGTCTTTTGTTTGAACTTGTAGTTTCTGAGCAATAGAGGTTATTATTTCAGATATATTTTCGTTGGGTTTTTCCGGTATTCCTACTATTTCTAGGTTTGCATTCTTACTATATTGTTCTAAATTATTTACTTTCCATTTAAGTTCTTTTATTTCAATTTGCATCATTTTGTTTTCAGCTGTAAGCTTTTCATTTTGATGTTGAATTTTCTTCAATTGTTTAGATATTTCAGTCACAATTTTCAAATAATCATCAAGTTTTTCTGAACACTATAAAGTCCATTTTTTATACTCAGCTAAGTCTCCTAGTAATTCATTTTTAGACTTCTCATTCATCTCTCTCGTGTCTTTCCTAAGTGTAGTCATCTGTTCATTAAACATTTCAGTGACATGCTTAATTATTTCAGTAGGCAACACAGAGTTTAGTAATGTATCCACATGAGATTCACTAGCATCATACATTTCAGTCTCACACATTTTACCTTTTCCTACCACATCTGTCTTACATTTATTGCATTTCCGTATAGACTTATTTTCAAGATTCATTTTTCTAAAGTTTATTTCCTACATACCCACGCAATAAAAGTGGTATTGTAATCGCATTTGCTTGTACATTGTAATGTTTCTGAAGCATCAAGAATTACCTTTTTACATTGAAAACAAGAGATAACCATCGTTGTTATATTGATAACCTGTATATTGTGAAAAATCAAGAATCAGATGATAGCAGTAACTACTTCTTACAGCCTTAGTGTGAAACAATAGATGATGGTAAACCATTTATTTTATTTATTTATTTCACAAGAGAGTATCTCTTTTGAAAGGTACTAACGGTCTGCACCACGAGAAGGCAGGGTCGGACATTAGGTGCTAGGCCTGGCCGGTTCTATGCATCATCACAGGGGATTGGTGCATAGCTCTCCTTCCAGTGACTACCTAGCTACCATTTACAGACCAAATTGTTCGGTAAATCAGAATGCAGCCTGTAGTCTAATTTAACGCCAATTGTACGTAAGAGCCAATTATACGATAAAGGTTTTTCCTATTTTTTTAGAAAAAAATTTCTGTCTTTATTCTATAAAAGTTCTTCGAAAAGAAAAAATGAAGATAACGCAGAGAATAAACCCTATGTTTAACCCTAGTCAAGATGTTCATATCAGCAATGAACATTTTGTGTGTGTCTGTGTGTCTTGTTTTTAAGCATCATGTAGATCAGTAGTTCTTAACCTTTCATGCTTCACGTACCCACTGGGGGCGGGGGTGGCTCAGTCGGTAGCGCGCCAGGCTCGTAATCTGTAGTTCCCAGGTTCGAGTCCCAGCTGTGTCAGCGTTGAGATTTATCTCCGCAAAATTCCCCGCCCTGCCCACGGTCAGTAGGGGACACCGATGGGCTTGGAAAGTCCGCCGTCCGTCGGATGGGACGTTAAGCCGTGGCCCCGTGTGCGGGAGAGCCATACCCTGTGCACGTTAAAGAACACGCTGGATGGCCTTGACGGGAGGCTACCATCTGTCTCCCAACAGCTATTCCAGTGGGTCCCCTCCCCCAACCTTCTCTGAGCCTTCGGGGTCCATGTGACCTGGCCATTTAGCCCATGATATGCAAAAGAGTGCCGCTCAGAGGTAAAACAACCCAACCCAACGTACCCACTGGAAATGCGATTGTAACTGGTGTACGGCGTACCTCAAAACATTATACCGCGTACCCCCAAGGAGTACGCGTACCCAACGTTGAGAACCCCTAATGTAGAGAATGAATGGCCGCTCATTCAATTTGCCTGTGATTATTCTTCAGGTCTTTAACGACGCTGAGATCGGCGAAGCTACGTCCCAAACTCAATGTAACAACAAAAGTGTCCTATCTAAAAGAAGACTTTAATCTATGGATTTCTTTCGCTAACAATTTAAATATTCGGCGCTTATTATATCACGATTGGTCAGAAGACATTTTGTGTGAAGTGATTTTCCTGTCTTCCACTCGAATTTTAAATTGAATATGCAAATTATTATATAGTTACACCCAATAGGAAATGAATTATTGGTTGCATTGAAATGAGCTGCTTTCATTTGTATTTACTTGAAAAATAAAACAAATGCCATACGCCTTGTCAAAACTTCTTTTCTGAAAGTGTGGAGATCATTTATTTCTACTTCTACATAAATGATCAATAATTTACATTCCTGTGTTCTACCCTATTCACAAATCTTTCAGCCTCTATTTTTATAAGAAGAAAAATTAAAAAGGAGATTTTGATATTAATGTTTTTTTTTATTTTAATTTCGCAATTTATTTTTTTAAGAGTAAAACAGTCAATCATAATCAAATCGCATTGGAAAAAAAAAGGTTTATTTTAAAGACTGAAATATTTCTTGAAATTCTATATTTCTAAAATCCGAATGTTGTGAATTTTATGTTAGAATACAGTCAAAGTTTACAAAGCGTTCTGTTCCTTAGAGGTAAATCATATAAGATGTGCAATTGCTAATAATCATATCCCACCTACCTCTCCAGTTACCCCCTTTGCTCTCACCTGTTTGATGGCGACCCCCGTTGGAGATCTCCCCAGGGTCCACAGGGTCCTGGACACAGAGTGTCTGGGATCTCCAAGGATGTGGGATGACTTTTTTCTTCTCTCTTTAAGTGATATGACTGTAATCAGAGCACAGAGAAAACCAAATATTTCTGTTCAAACTTGTGTTCTGTTTCGTCAAACGGAATTAATTGTTTAAAATCAATACCATGTTGAAATCATCTATTGAGTAACAATCGCGATATCACGTCAATTGCAAATGACTCGAAATAGTTGTTTAAAAAAAAATGTTCGTTGCTCTGTATCTGGCATCTTAAAAAATGCGAAAGCTTTGAATTAAACCATGAGAAAAGACATAAAAATCAGTCATTATTGAAAATATAAAAACAAACATATTTTAGGTTGTTTTAAAACTAAACGTCTATCGATCGTGTATGTAGGAGAGACTGGATTCTTATACCTCTGAGCTGTACGCTTTTCAACATAATGAGTAAATGTCCAGATGAGAAAGGCCCCAAGGACTCAGGAAAGATTTGGGAAGGGGATCCACTGTACAGCTGTTAGGAGACAGAGGGAAACCCTCTGTGAAAGCCACACAGTCTGTTTTTTAAGGTATACAGGGTATGACTCTCCAATAAGCGAGGCCACGGCTAATGTCCCATCCAACGGACCGCAGCCTTCTCAAGTCCTGTGTAGACTGGAACATTTATTTAAAAAAAAAAGACAGCAAATTGTGTAATTCAATTGGCACTTCGGGAAATGTTTACAATCTTTAACGCGTCTTCCCTTCCACATGTTTAGTTAATAGGAATTAGCCTAATATGTTGTTCTGTATGCTTATTATTCGCACTTGAATTATAACTTTCTGTCACTGCTCCCCTTCCCAACTTACCGTAAAATGTTTCAATGATGCGCAGTGGCAGAATGGTTAGCGCGCTTGGCTACTGATCTAAGGGACCTGGGTTCGAGCCTCGGATAAGGTATGAACGTTTGTGTTGTTTTTCTGCTGAGATCCTGCCATCCTCTCAGAACTTCTACTATGGCATATAAACTGATAGGCTCCTGTCAGACCTCTGTGGCAAGCAGCTGCTTGAGGGGGTATTTATTCATTATTTATCTTATAATCACCTACAAGTCTCTTATGGCTAGTCTAGTTTTCTTTTCTCCTTGGACACAGAAAAACAAAAGGCTCCCAATTTGCCAGACTGTCTTTATGTCTTGCATTAAACTGACTTTCAGACCTCTGTCAAGGAATTGTTTGAAGGGTAAAGTTAGATTCATAATTTGGTTGACTTGGAGCCAAATTGTAAATGGAACCCTCTATCATGATAAATTATAGTATAATGAAAATTGTAGTACTTTATGTAAAATCGTCGATTGAAGTGATTAAAAAATAAAATAACGAATACCTTAAAATGAGTAATTAAATATTCAAAGCCATGATCCTAGAGCCATGATTCCTCCTTTTGTGCTACTCAGTCGAAGGGTAATTTCTTTTAATCTCTCATAACTCGTACTTCTAATATTTAATTTTGAGAACTTAATTTGTCCGTTATATAGACAGATTCCAAACTGTAAACCGTAACTAAGGATTTCCCGAAACTGCATTTCCAATTTTTGTCTCTAATATTTTGTTCTTTAAATAGTTGCTCAGAAATCAGGTGTAAATACTAACCATATTCTAAAACTAACAGATGAATAGTTAAGTAATATGCCTGGCCATTCCCTTGAGAACCCTGGATTAAATTATTAGAAGAATTTAGGATATCATTTTATCAGTATTTGCAATCACCAGCCTTTTAAAGAAACAAATTTATAAAACTAATTATGTAGTTAAAACCACAATGGGTGGTCTAGAGATTTTTTGACTGATTGACTGACTAAAACCACAATGCTGTATCAATAGTGGATCATGTCATTTTAGGAAGCACCCATGGTGCATTTACAGAACGAATAATTAGCATAAATTAGAGTATGGATGGCAAATATGTTTTAGCTGGCATGTAAAAAAAAGAAGAGGGAAATATGTAAAATGGTTAGAGGAGTGCCGAACTGACATGGTGCAACATTCTGTAGAAAAAAATATATAAACAAAGAATTGGGTGGATGCGACAATTGGGAGGACCAGAACTGGATGGGCGACAATTAGGTGGATGCCACATAAGCCAGCATTTGGTGGAAGACAATTGGAGTTTACGACAATTGTGTGGAAGACATTTGGGGGCGTACAATAACTGGGTGGAAAAGGAAGAAATGATGAGAAACTATTTGTTTATTAACACTAATTCTAAAATATCTGCCTAGAGCAAACAAATTTAAAACTCCTTGGAAATCTCTTGAAAGAAGCTTGATTGGTTCAAGTGCTTGAATCAATCAAGCACTTGATAAAACGGATTTGTTTAGATATCAACGTAGTCAATACTTACATCTGTTCTCTTTAATCCGACATTGAACATAGAGAAATTTTTTAAAAACCCTATTCTTTCTGACCGAAACAATTCTACATTATACGAACGCACTTCAGTATTTGTATGTATTCTCTTTAATCAGTTTTCAAAGAAAGTTTGGCTTCTAACCTCTTTAATCCAACTTTGCATTATGGCGGATGTTTTATGAAGTCAGTTCTTTCTAAACGTTGCAAACGAAAATGCACTATTGGAACTAAAGCTACATAATATAGTCTGCTTTTTCAGTAATACGACCTTCAATTAAATGAAATTTTCAAAAATCCTCTTCTTGTAAAAGAAACAATCGGAAATCAATCGAATCCATCCCAGGAAATCGAAGCAGCCGAAATTGACAATTTTTCTCGCTAAACCGACTTTCGTTAAAACAACCACAGGAAACGAAAATGCATAAGGCTACTAATATTTTCAATAATCCGTCACTTGATGAAACGAACATTTTCAAGATACTTTACTTCCAAAAGAAATAATCGTAAAAAATATATTAAAGACTATCAAACAAGACGATATTGAGAATTATTCTCTCTAATCTGACTTTCGATAATACGGAGTTTTATATTTTTGTTCTATTCTGTTCGTTCCATGCAAAACAATCTGGAAGAAAAATAACGGACTACAGAAAATAAAAGAATTTAAGACTATTAGTATTCTCATTCAATAAAAGAATAAATTTAAGGTCTTTTTTCTTCTAATAGACACAGTCGGAAATAGAAAAGCATTTACGTAAACACCTACCAATCTTTTCCTTTATTTTTCCTAATCGTGCTTTGCTTAAAACTGATTTTTCACCTGTTTCTTCTATGTGGAACAATCTTTAGACAAAGGAACGCATCAACAGGAACGCAATCTGTATTACAATGTATTCTCACTATTCCTTCATTGAATAAAACGAAACGTTCTTTCCTTTCTGAACTGACCAATCGAATATCAAAGGAGTGCCTTTGGGAAGCTAAAACAGACGATATTTTCACAGTATTTTAGCTAATCTGTGATTCATGATGCATTTCTATCTATTCTCTATAATACGACTTTGACTAAAATGTATTAATTGAATATCGTTAATCGAAGGAACCCAGGAAAGAATACACGTTCAGGGGCAGGATCAACATTGATTCTATCTGGTCTTATACTAATTGAATTTGTTTGGAAATTCCTTTGAATGAGTATAAAAAAAAATTAGAGAAAGCAGAATAAAAACGATAATTTTCTTTGAACTGAATTTGACTGAAACGAATTTTATTTTGCACAGCAAATTTTCTGAGTTGGGTTGTTTTACCTCTGAGCGGCACTTTTTTGCCCACAATGGGCTAAATGGCCCAGCTCACAAGGACCAAAAAGGGTCAGAACAGAGAAGGTTGGAGATCCATTGGAACAGCTGTTGGGAGGCAGATGGTAGCCTCGAATTAAGGCTCTCCAGCCTGTTCTTTAACGTGCACAGGATATGACTCTTCCGCATACTGGGTCATGGGTTAACGTCGCATACGACAGATGGCGACCTTTACAAGCCCATCGGTGTCCCCTACTGACCGTGTAGGAAGTTTTGCGGTGATAAATTTCAACGCCGCGCAGCTGGGACTCGAACCTGATAACTACAGATTGCGAGCCTGGTGCGTTACCGACTGAGCCACCCCGCCCAGCAAGTTTTCTCAATAAAAACGAAGAGTGAAATCAAAAGATACAACTACGGGAAATCAAACTGACTAGAACTGTAAATATTCTCACTACTACGACATTTCAATGAAACGATTTTTTTTTAAGTTTTCTTCGGAATGAAACAATTAGAAACGCACAACGAATGAAAGCAGCCGACATTACACATATTTTTCGCTGCTTTGTTTTTTTTTTAAAAAGCTTTGAATCTATTCTTTCTAATCAGATAGAACAGCGGAATCGATATTTTTATGGCAAATTTTCTGAGTGAAACGCTCAGAATTCTAATAAAAGAATTACAAGATATGGATATAGTCGGTGTTTACACTTTTTCACTCTGATAAAATTTTGGTTTAAATGATATTTTTAAATTCTATCCTTCTAAAGAACCTGAAATAAAAACGCATTAAGGAACCTAAATTGCAAAATTAAGTTATTATTTGCAATTTTAATTGTACAGTAACGTTACAAATTTATTTAACTTTAACTGATTTTCCCAATGGTTTTATAATTGTGAGACATTCACTAAATTATACTACAAACTGACACGTAACAACTGCTGCTTTCGCCTGAATGTTGGCCAATTATAGGGTTTGCAGTAACAGCAAAAACGTTGCTTAGAAAGGTTCAATGAAGGATTCAATGAAAAGAAACATCGTTACATTGAATGTCGGTTTAGTGAGCATACTGATCGTCTTTTGCGGTTTCGTTTTCTGTGCTGCATTCTTTGGTTTCCCTTTTCTTCATTTAATTGATGCTGGAGAGAATTAGAAATCCATTATAACCGAGGTTGGATAGGCGAGAATAATTCTCAATATCGACTGTTTTGATTTTCTTTAAAACATATGATTCATTTTATGATTGTTTCTCTTAGACGTAAAGGACTTTTAAAATATTCGTTTTATTGAGTGACAGATTATTTAGAATACTCGTAGTCTTATGCATTTTCGTGTCCTGTAGTTGTTCCCATTATTTAAGATTGTTTGACTAAGATTGGCAGAATAAAGTAGAAATTTAAGAATCCGTTGTATAAAAAGTCGGATTAGCGAGAATAATTCTCAATATCGGTTGTTTTGATTTTTTTTAATGCATTTGATTGAGATTTTGATTGAGATTTGAGTGTATAGCCAGGTCACAAGGACCCCAAAGGATGAGAGAGGGTTGTGAGAAGGGAACTGACTGGACAGCTGTTAGCGAACAGATGGAAGTTAGCAGGACAGGATCCAGAAATAATAAAGGGGGAGAGATCTTAAACACAATCAAATCGAAATAATGTAAAGGATGGGGAATGCAAGAGACTGGATTTCCAATGCAGCATAATATTCTCCCTCAAATTTTGACAACTTTCTTAAATATTTGTCGAAAAATGCATGAAATAGAAATATGTTTAATATTGTTTGCCTCTGTTATCATTACTAGCATTCTGAAAGGGGGAATGCTTCCCCCTAGATCAGGCCCTGGTGAATTAAATCCACTTGCTCTTTAAGACGCTCAGAATATGGCTCTCTTGTGTACACTGAGTCAAGGCTTAAAGTCTGATCAATGGACGGCGGCTTTTCCAAGCTATTATTCAGTCCCTTGGTTACCCAGTACACTTGGTTCATGCTCGGGATTGAAATAACATTCACAGTTTTCAGGTCAGTCTCAGTGGTAATTTAAATTCCGAATTTGCTTATTAACAGTGAAAAATGCAAAAAATAACAAATAGAAAAATGGGTTATGGTCGGTAAACAATTCAAATCTTGAGCACGAAAGTATTGAATAATTCCCAAGTACTTCATTAAACGATTATGATATGATATATGCATATGGCCAAGTGGTTACAATGTTTGTCTATGGATAAAAGTGAGTGGGTTCAAACCACTACTGAAAATTAATTTTCCTGAGTTCTCGCCTTGCTCAGACTTCTGTGGTGTATTAAATTAACTTAACTTTCTATGATGTATTAATCCCTAAAGGCTCTTGTCGGAGTTCTGAGTCAAGAAACTGCTTAAGGTTAATTTGTTCTTTCCTTATCATTACAAGTTATGGTTTTCACAATGTTACGATAATCTCTAACGTAACTCTTTATTACTCTCACACGCGAGTACTTCTCGAGTGGGAGTTATGAAATTTTAGTGCTAACAATTTAACTTCTTTTTCCATTTATTTCAAAACCTTATGAACTTTATATGACACGTAATAGCAAATTCAATGTAAAAGTATATATCGTTTTGTTGTTGAATAAACTGTTAATATTATTTTAAAAAATTTACTGGGAGGCAGAATGTCCTGAACACACCGTTGTTTTCGAATGTTTATTTTGTTCTATGGATTTCAAGCCAAGGATTCATTAAACATGTATTAATTTTAATATTCATTCTAAAGTATCCTTTAATCTGATTTCAAAATTTTATTTTCTGTTATTAATTACCAGAAAGCATTCAACTAGAAATTTTATGAGAATATGTAGTTGAAAAAAAAAGTGAATTGTATGAGAAGGATTAGATGGCATACTGATAAATTGAAAGAAACTAAATTGTTGTGAATTATTTAATTATAGTCTTATTTTAATTATTATTTCAGCATTTGTTACACATCTTAACGAGAATATTTGATATTTTAAAATCAATATGTCACAACCAAGTTCTTATGACCATTTCACATCTTTTTGGTATATATTTTACCTATTTTCTTATTGTTTTTCTTCGTGATATGTCTGTTTGTTTATCGGTTATATGACAAACACACAAACCTACAAATGATGTCACTTTGTGTGGTAAAGTATCACAGGAGATGTCCTGTAGACATGAAAAATAAATTAATAAGCTGGTTGTGCAATGATTGGGAATCAAACCCGTATCTTCCAGTAACCGGCCAGGTATGCTAACCATTACACCATCACTACTAATATTTTTCCTTCAGCTACTTTGACTTAACTTTCGCGCATTATTTTATTTGATTCACACAGTGGCGCCATCTATCAGGAAGTGGATAACTATGTTGTCTCTTAGAGCTGATATTTAATATTTGTCACTCCTGACAATTTCTTTGAGGTAATTATATAATGTGTCACTGTCTGTTCTTCTGAGGGCAATTGTTCCACCAAACGCAGTACATTGTGCGTTAAATGAATGATTGGGTGTCAGAAGAATTATGGAGTGTAATATTTGGTCCCCGTAATTTTCTACCCATAAAAAAGGAGATTTATGCAAATCGTTCTTCTATCTTCCGAATATGAGCATCCAGAGTTAGGTTGTCAATTGAAACCTTATCTTGTGGGGAGTGTCGTAATCGTATGCCTTTGGATCCTGTTTCACCATTTTTGTCTACATTCTCCAACTGGCGCCACTTAGAAATGAATTGCCTCCTTTTGCCTTTTCCCCTCTCCCAATCCTTTGTTTCTCCCTCCTGACCTGTTAGAAACACCGAAGAGGAACTAGGCAGACTTCTAGAAAGTTCCATAGCACCGCTCCCCCTCTTCATTTCCATCTGGCGATGACATTTGGTGTCCTTGCCACGTGCACGGCAAGTCACGCCCACTAATACGGAGGTCAAGGTACCATCGGGTTATGTCCCTTTGGCCAAGTGTCTCACGAATAAGAGAACTGTAAAGTCCACAGAAGACAGATAAGTAACGAATTCAAATTATAGTGCAGCGCCACCTACCGTAAGGTCCGAATTACTCCTTTTCTCTCCGTTCTCGTCATGTTACGACTGCCATTAATCTGTCTCCTTTCGGAGCTTTCAACAGAAGATAGAAATGTCTGAAAGGTATATTGATATGGCATTTTATTTCTTTATTTAATCTAGTGATTTGACAAATTACGAATTATTAAAACAAATTGCAAACACAACAAATTACGACTGAAGGACAATAAGAAAGTAAGTTAAAGAGAGAAATGAAATTTCACAATTAACTACCACCTGTTTTATAAAACAATTTAATTAAATTGTCTTCAGTTCGTTCAATCCTGAGACATTCCAGACAAGAGTGGAAAAATGGTATATCACGGATGTATTTCAACGAAATGTCAATCCTTTATAAGAAAAACAACTTTTGCTGAGATTTGTGGTCCACGAACATACAAAAGATTCAGTTCTTGCAAAAAAAATATTGAGATCTGCAGTCGATGTCCCTTGGTTTGTTACTAACAGACAACTTCATAAAGATTTGGGCATCGACCATATATATACCCATATTAAATGCATATCAAAATGGTTCCTTGAGGTTATTAAAAATAATCCTAATTAGATTTCTGAGCCTTAACTGGCATAGTGGTTACGCAGCTAGCGACTGTTCCAGCAAGGCAAACTTTATGTGTTGTGTTAGCTCTAACTAAGGCAATGGTCAGCAGTGACTTCGGTCGTAGTAGGGCATGTCCTTCTATGAGAAGGCCTGTAAAAGCTAGGAATAGCTTCTAGGATTCTTCTCTGTCCTGTATGTCGCAAATAAAAAAAAAGATTATTTCTTCTTTGCTTAATTATGATCACAATGTTCTTAATAAGTACAAGAGCTTAAAATGATGGCTTTCTCTGAAGAAGGCTACTCGTTTTAGATCTCTTATGCATAATATATGCTATTTTTAGTTTTTGTTTTATGTTAGCCTCTAGGGGCCCACCCATTGGTGGTTTACTTGTTATATGTTTTTACTTATGCGAACTGCGAATATTCTTAAACGGAGATGGAAATGGGTAAAGTTTTACGTGGAACTGAGATTAGTTGCCTAATCTCGGAATCTGAACATGTGCATAAGGCTTCAAATGCTTTTATTCTTCGTATACTTGTAACATATGTTGCCATCTGCATCAGGATGATGTTTGTAAACAGAGAAGATACTGCCTACAAGTGAAACGGGGGGAGGGTTTTATACGAGAATAGTATATGGCAAGTATAATAAATGTTCATATCATTAATGGAGGATATCTTAATGGTCAAAGGTGAGAAAGGGTCTGGTACACACGTTCAAAAAAATATCCGAACACTATGGTTGATTACAGAATTCAGAAAAAATATCTGGTAACCATTTGTTTTGGAAATTAGTGATCTGGCAACCTTAGTGTACAGTACACGAAAGTTGCCAGATCACCAATTTCTAAAAGAAATTGTTGCGAGATATTTTTTTTCTGAATTCTGTATTCAACCACAGTGTTCGGATATTTTTTGAGCGACTGTACTATTCGCCAAATGCCAACTTGTACAATGCCGATTTGTCTTGCCAACATGGTAGATCACATCCTTGATATTTATTGTTTTCAAAGCATTTAAAAGTCCTATTCCGTCATTTTCGGTTCGCTGTAGAATTCCTGAAAGTAGCTTTCTCCTGTATCGCCTTTTTAAACTTACAAGCACGCCTTGATCCATTGATTGCACTAAAGTTGCTACATTAGGTGGCAAAAACATGGCTTTCATGTTGTCAGAAATGAGTTCGCTTGGTTGTGTTGGGGCATTTGTCGAGAATGAGTAGGGCCTTTACAGGCATTTTAAGATTTGTCAAGCGGCTTTTTACTTTTGGAACAAATTCTGTATAGAACCATTCCTTATAAAAAATAAGAGTCTATCGAAGCAGACTTTTGAGCTTTGCAGTAAACTGTCAGAGCAGCTAAATTTAAATGCTTGAAAGGTCGGGTTTGCTGATTTCCCAATTACGAAAAGAGTAAGTTTTTGCTTACCTGATTAATTGGAATAGGTTTTAAAGTGAAGAATGTTAATCCAATCTTAAATATTAATAACTTTGTTCACATTTTTACCGAGCAAGCTGTTGCATATAAGAGAAAGTGAACCATCTAAGAAAAAAACAACTACGAAACTATTTACCTGAAAGTGTTCTGCATGCAAGAAGAAACAAGGATCAGTAAATATACTCATTTCTAAGAAAAGGTTTTCGGGAGTTAGAGGTTTCTGATGCGTTCTGCGAAATATTTTTCATTCAAAGGATAAAAATTTTCGTTTGTTTCTATTCATTTTGAGAAACCGGAAAAACGTTTTAATACAATGTTCACTGTTGTGGTGTAATGTTAATGTTTTTCTATTTGAAAGGGGAAAACAACTACACTTTAGCTTCCTGATTTTCGTTGATATAAATTTGGAATTATTGTACTAAGAATTAATTTCAAATGTAGGAAAAAACTTTTTTTCCACTTTGTTTTTGTAGCTATTAGTAGATATTGCAGAATAGTAATTACGAGTTCTTGAAGAATATCATATATTTGAAATATTTCGAAAAATAATGCCAGAAAGGAAAATTGACGAATTGTGTTGTATCCCTTCAGCTGATTATAAGACGCTGGTAAACTCTCTGCAACTTCGTTTACAGGCTGTATTGAAAACAAATATTAGTGCAACACGATGTTAATGATTTTACGTTGGTCTTCGGTATTTGTCCATTACCTGTAGATGTTAATATTTAAAAAATAAACGATAAACATCTGATGGGGCTACTACTACTCCATTTTGTTGTTGTTATTATTATTACTGTGTTGTTGTAGTAGCGTGGATGGTGGTTATTATACAAACACTTACCTTTCGTTGTGATTCCAGGGTTATTGGTCTACTGAAGGACGAGAAATGGCGAAAGACGTTGGACAACACCCGCAAACGAATAATCTTTGTGTTACATCTCCCATAGATGAGCATTATCCAACGAACAGAGACCGTTTATTAACAGAAGAATTAAATGAGGCCTTCAAAAATGCCTGTTTAACGAGTCCCTGAAAGAAGTTGTGCATCGAATGAAAGTCCTGAGAAAAATTCACAAACTGTAGAGTGCCGTCTCATGGCCGAGTAGTTGGCGCGCTTGGCTACTGATCTAAGAGACCTGGGATCGATCGCCGTGTAAAGGATGGATATAAGTGTCGTTTTTCTGCTGAGGTCCTGCCATTCTCTCAGACCTTTTACTATGGCACATAAACCGACAGGCTCCTGTCAGACCTCTGTGGCAAACAGCTGTTTGAGGGGGTATTTATTATTATTATTATAGAACAGATAGATAACAGAAATAAGACTACATTTCCGTAATATTTATAGGAAAAAGAAAATGTTTAAGTTTGGGACTCACGAAATGCTCGTAAACTCTAGAACAGCTGGCATTGTTTTTTCTGTGTATTTACACCTCAAAATGTATTGAGAATAGGACTTTTCACAAAATTGTTCAGTTTGTCCTAAAATGGAAAGCCTACATACCATCGGATATGCATAAGTTCCAGTTGTGATTATTGTATTTTCTGGTGTTGAGATAGATATGGTCTACGCTCGTTTAGCTCTTCAAAGCGTTAAGTTCGAGATCCTAAAATTACAATCTACTCAGAAACCTGTATATCAAGTGTATCCGCAACTTAAACTGTTCTCGGATTACAAAAGAGTTGTTTCTATTTTTACACAACAAAGAAGGTTTTAAATTATCTCTGGAGTGTATTAAACTGTGGGCTAAAATTGCGTGGTGTGTATTCCAAATATACATGGATGCAAAGTGCAATATTAGTCTGAAGAATATGCCAATTTTATCCAAAATGGGAACTGTTCAGAAGTGGTCAATTGTTTCTTTATGGTGGTCGTAAAGTCGTAGTGGAAATTACCAGTCCGTTTGAGGAAACTGATTTGTGTCTTCAACTACCGTTTTTTTTTTAATCTCGGTTCCTGCACTTGAATTGAGGTATCCATTATGAAGATAAGACGGTGTTACGATGGTTATTAAATGGTCAGCCACCCACTAATGTCACATTAACCATTTAGCACCTATCGTAACATCTTATCTTTTTCGGTATTCGTGTGTTAATGTAACAATGTCAGCAATAACTGTTATAATACACGAATTTGAGAAAGGGTTTTCCTTAACAAATGATATAATGCCAGGAAAATACAAATGGTATGAATTATTTGAACAAACCAACTTTTACCACTTGTAAAAGGATTACATTATTTTGATTATAACTTCTTATCAAGTGGTGACATTTTTGGAATTACGCGTTTGGCTGGCTTTCTTTAGAAACTTAGTTTTCTTGTTTCAAGCTTAGAATCTCATTCAGAAATATCCGTAGCTCAATGTAATAGTAATTCTTATTGTCCAAAAGAAAATATTCAAGGTACAGTCGCTCAAAAAAGTATCCGAACACTATGGTTGATTACAAAATTCGGAAAAAATATCTGGCGACGATTTTTTTAGAAATTAATGATCTGGCAACCTTTGTGTACGTACACGAAGGTTGCCAGATCACTAATTTCTAAAAAAAACGTTGCCAGATATTTTTTCTGAATTTTGTAATCAGCCATAGTGTTCGGATACTTTTTTGAGCGACTGTACTAGCCAAATTGGTTTGTTTCGCCACTGAGCAGCACTTTTTTGCACACCGTGGGTAAATGTCCAGGTCACAATGACTTCGAAGGCTTAGAGAAGATTTAGGGAGGGGAACCAATGGGATAGTTTATGAGAGATAGATAAAAGCCTCCCGTCAAGGTCTGGATGGTCTTGACGGGAGGCTTTTATCATGTTCTTTAACGTGCACAGGGTATGGCTCTCTCTCGCACACGGTACCACCCGCTACGTCCCATCCGACGGTCGACTGCCTTTCCAAGCCCATCGGTGTCCCCTACTGACCGTGGGCAGGGCGGGGTACTAGCCAATCGCTTTCGTTAATTAGACAAGGATTAAAAGAGAAGGAAGTTAATGCTAATCTAATATTAATAACTTTTTTCTCGTTGTTACAAAGCAAGTTGTTGCATGTAAGCGGAAGTGAAGTATGGAACAAAAAAACAAATTCCACGAAAGTATTCCGCAGGTAAGATGAAACAAGGAAATGTGCCTGTTTCTAAGAAAATCCCGGCGTTTCTGATGCACACTATGTTCTGCAAATGTTTTCATTTGAAGGAAAATATTTTCGTTGTATTTATCATTGATTTTAAAAAACGGAACACGTTTGGATACGCTATTCACTGTTGTGGTGAAGTGTTACTTATATTTAATTAGCAGGAAAACAATTACAATTTAGTTTTTTATTTCCGTTGGCATCAAGTTCGAATCTATTGTACAAGGAATATTTTTGAAATGTAGGGAGAAAACTTTATTTTATTCTACTTTGTTTTTGTAAATATTAGTAGATATTGTATAATAATAATTAAGGGTTCTTGAAGCAAACTACGGTAGACTCTCTCTTATCCGGTCTCGGCTCAACCGGCCTCCGCTTTAACCGGTCGTTGCAAGAAGCGGAAGCAAGTCGCCGCATCTTTGTTTATTTGCTTCAGTTCGAAAAAGCGGGAGAAAGTCGCCGGGTGTTTTGTTTATAGTACAGTGCATATTTTCTTCAGTTCCTGTTTGTGAATATTACAGTGTATAGTGTACTGTGCGTATACAGGAGTATGTGTTGTGATCTATTAATTATTGTGTGCTACCAAACGAGTTGGTACAAACGTAGGCGTAATGTCGTTACGATTAAGATGAAATTAAAAGCGTTAGGAAGGATTGACAAAGGTGATCCAGTAAAGCATATTTGTGATGAACTAGGTGTTGGTAAAAGCACGGTAAATGGCTGGAGAGGGAATGGAAAATATTTACAAGATTTTTGCACTCGAGTCTGAAAAAACGCTATCTTCTCGGTGCACTCTTAAAAAGACGAAAAATGAAATTTTCGATGATACACTTTGGTTACGGTTCATGCAAGAGCATCGAAAAGGAACGTCAATCAGTGGGCGAATCTTGAGAAAAAAACGTTAATCCCTTATTTTAAAATGGATAATGAGGGAGGTTTTTCAGCAAGCGAGGGATGGCTTTCTCGCTGGGAAAAACGGCATGGTGTTCACTACCTTGGTGTTTGTGATGAGAAATTGTCAGCTGATCCATTAGCAGCAAAGGAATTTTCAGAAAAACCTTTAGTGCTTATTGAAGAAGAAGGCCTATGCGCAGAACAAATCTACAATGTAGATGACATTGGGTAAAATTTTAAACTTCTTCCAACGAAAACGTTTGTGAGAGCGCAAGAAACCTCAGCATCAGGATTTTAAACAAACAAAGAAAGAATCACTGTGGCTGTGTGTACAAATAATGCAGGTATGCACAAACTTCCTCTTTTTGTAATTGGGAAATTAGCAAAACCTCGAGCATTCAAGCATTTAAATTTAGCTAATCTCCTAGTTTACTACAAAGCTCAAAAGTCTGCTTCGATAGACTCGTTTTTTTTAAGGAATGGTTATTTACAGAATTGGTTCCCAAGGTAAAACACCACTTGACAAGTTTTAAAATGCCTATAATGGCCCCACTCATTCTCGCAATATCCCAACAGACACAAGCATACACATTTCTGACAGCATGAAAGCCATGTTTTGCCACCTAATGTAACATCTTTAGTGCAACTAATGGATCAAGGCGAGCTTGTAAGTTTAAAAAGGGGATACAGGAGAAAAAAAAGTTCAAAAAAAGTTTAAAAAGTTTAAAAAGAAAAAAATTTTTAAAAGGCGATACAGGAGAAAGCTTCTTTCAGAAATTCTACAGCGAACCGAAAATGACGGAATAGGACTTTTAAATGCTTTGAAAACAATAAATATCAAGGATGTTATCTACCATGTTGGCAAGAGCTTTTGAAGAAATGCCTCGTACAACGTTTGTTAAGTCATGGAGAAAACTTTGGCCCGAAGTTGAAAACTGTGTAGAAAGTACCAAAGACAACACACAAAGGTATCGAATGAGCCTGCGCCTGCCGCAAATATGACGGATAATGACAATATTTCGCTGCTTAATGACTTTAAACTGCTGCCTGGATGTGACACACTTGAAGAAGATGACATTGAAAAATGGTTAAAAGGTGATTAACAATTGGAAAATGAAACACTGAATGATGACAAAATTATCAATGCAGTTTGCAAGAAGGGAACGGAGAAGAAGCGGAGAACGAAGAAGAGGAGGAAGAATGGAAAATTAGCCATATTGAAGGAAAAGAAACTTTTGATGTTGCAGTAAGATACATTCAACAACAAAAGACCTCATCTGCAATTGATGTTATGTTAATTAAAAAATTGCAAGACTTTGCAGGTAAAAAAGTGTTAAGTTCAAAGAAACAAAAGAAAATCACGGATTTTTTCAAGTAAATTATTAATATTATCATCATCATCATCATCATCCTCCTCAAGCAGGCATGGGCTACGGAGGTCCAACCAGACCGTGCAGTTTAATTCTCCAAGCATATCTGTCCTGAGCTACATCTGCTGGATCCGGCCACTGCACACCAATTCTAACAAGGTCCTGTTTGACATTGTCTGCCCACCACATCCTAGGTCTCCCCCTCCTTCTGAGGCTCTAGGCACACTGTTCATAACCTTATTCGCCAATCTATAATTATCCATACGGGCAACATGGCCAAACCAGCGGAGTCTCTCTCTGCACAATATGCTGCTTAAAGGAGGGCGCAGACTCCTTTTCCTAACCTCATCATTAGTTACAAAGTTAAACCACCTAATACCCAAGATACTGCGTAAGCATCTGGAATCAAAAGCATCTAGTTTCCTGTTATCTTGTTTACATAGTGTCCAAGTTTCACTACCATAACTAACCCTAGAAAGAACCAAATTATTATACAGTCTAATTTTAGTCTTTAGGTGTATACGCCTATTTCTCCACAATCTCCAAAGATTCTTAAAAGTTCCGGCAGCAATACCTATTCGTCTGTTAATCTCATGCCGCACATCACCAGTATCAGTTACATAGCTCCCAAAGTAATTAAACTGTGATACCTGCTCAAGACTGCAACCCAACAGATTAACTGAATCACAACCTGCCTGACCAATTTTCATCACTTTAGTTTTCTCTCTGTTTATAACCAATACAACAAATTATTAATGAAAATACAGTACAGTTAGTATTTTTATCATTTGTCATTTTTATTTATTTTCTGACACAATTTTCGGGTTAGCCGTCCTTTCGTTCATCAGGCCAAGATTCTGCCTGTCCCGTAAGGATCGGATAAGAGGGAGTCTACTGTATGTAAATTTGTCAGTTTTTTTGTCTCCTTTACCCTTCCGAATTCTCGGGGGTAATGTAGCCTACCTCAGATTAGGTCCTCATAGCAAATTATCGTCATTGGCTACTTCACTTGGTAATGAAAAAGCTTTGGACCAAATGTCTCATTGGACGAATCGACTTTTGCGGAATTTTCTCATTGGACAATTCTGCTTTGGACGAGCTGTCCCATTGGATAATCATCTCTTTAGACCAATTAACCATTGGCCGAATCGTCCCTGTTTGAGAGTTGGCACTGGGACAGTCAGTTGGGCTGTTTTACCTCTGAGCGACACTTTTTTGCACACTCTGGGCTAAATATCCAGCTCACAAGGACCCTGAATGCTCAGAGGAGGTTGGGGGAGGGGACCCACTGGAACAGCTGTTGAGAGACAGATGGTAGCCTTCCGTCAAGGCCATCCAGCGTGTTCTTTAACGTGCATAGGATATAGCTCTCCTGCACACGGGCCACGATTTAACGTCCCATCAGACGGACGTCGGCCTTTCCAAGCCCATCGTTGTCCTCTACTGACCTTGGGCAGGGCGGGGAGTTTTGCGGAGATAAATCTCAACGCCGACCCAGTTGGGACTAGAACCTGGGAACTACAGATTACGAGCCTGGCGCGCTACCGACTGAGCCACCCCCGCCCTGGACCAGTCAGTCCTGTCAGAGAAATCGGTATTGTTCAAGTTGGCATTAGGCGAATAGTACAGTCGCTCAAAAAATATCCGAGCAGAATTCAGGAAAAAATATCTCGCAACGATTTCTTTTAGAAATTAGTGATCTGGCAACTTTCGTGTACTGTCAGATGTACTACTTTCGTGTACTTGCCAGATCACTAATTTCTAAAAAAATGGTTACCAGATATTTTTTCTGAATTCTGTAATCAACCATAGTGCTCGGATATTTTTTTGAACGACTGTACCAGACCCTTTCTCACCTTTGAACCATTAAGATATCCTCCATTAATGGCATAAACATTTATGGTACTTGCCGTATACTATTCTAGTATAAAACCCTCCCCCCGTTTCACTTGTAGGCAGTATCTTCTCTGTTGACAAACATCATCCTGATGCAGATGGCAAAATATGTTACAAGTATACGAAGAATAAAAGCATTTGAAGCCTTATGCATATGCTCAGATTTCGAGATTAGGCAACTAATCTCAGTTACACGTAAAACTTTACCCATTTCCATTACGTTTAAGAATATTCGCAGTTGGCATATGTAAAAACATATAACAAGTAAACCACCAATGGGTGGGCCCCTAGAGGCTAACATAAAACACAAACTAAAAATAGCGTATATCATGCACAAGAGACCTAAAACGAGTAGCCTTCTTCAGAGAAAGCCATCATTTTAGTCCTCTTGTACTTATTAAGAACATTGTGAACATAATTAAGCAAAGAAGAAGTAATCTTTTTTTTTATTTGCGACATATAGGACAGAGAAGAATCCTAGAAACTACTCCTAGCTTTTACAGGCCTTCTCATAGAAGGACATGCCCTACTACGCCCGAAATCACTGCTGACCACTGCCTTAGTTAGAGCTAACACAACACACAAAGTTTGCCTTGCTGGAACAGTCGCTAGCTGCGTAACCACTATGCCAGTTAAGGCTCAGAAATCTAATTAGGATTATTTTTAATAACCTCAAGGAAACATTTTGATATGCATTTAATATGGGTATATATGTGGTCGATGTCCAAATCTTTATGAAGTTGTCTGTTAGTAACAAACCAAGGGATATCGACTGCAGATCTCAATATTTTTTTTGAAAGAACTAAATCTTTTGTATATTCGTGGACAACTAATCTCAGTTAAATTTGTTTTTCTTATAAAGGATGGACATATCGTTGAAATACATCCGTGATATACCATTCCCCAAGGGGGCATCGAGCTTCTGAGGATTGAACGAACTGAAGATAATTTAATTAAATTGTTTTATAAAACAGGTGGTAGTTAATTGTCAAATTTCATTTCTCTCTATAACTTATTTTCTTATTGTCCTTCAGTCGTAATTTGTTGTGTTTGCAATTTCTTTTAACAATTCGTAATTTGTCAAATCACTAGATTAAATAAAGAAATAAAACGCCATATCAATACACCTATCACACATTTCTATCTGATTAATAGCGGTCGTAACATGACGAGAACGGAGAGAAAAGGAATAATTCGGACCTTACGGTAGGTGGCGCTGCACTATAATTTGAATTCGTTACTTATCTGTCTTCTCCTTTATCTGTGGACTTTACAGTTCTCTCATCGGTAAGATACTTGCCCAAAGGGACATCACCCGATGGTATCTTGACCTCCGTATTAGTGGGCGTGACTTGCCGTGCACGTGGCAAGGACAGTGGATGGAAATCATCGCCAGATGGAAATGAAGAGGGGGAGCGGTGCTATGGAACTTTCTAGAAGTCCGCCTAGTTCCTCTTCGGTGTTTCTAACAGGTCAGGAGGGGGAAACAAAGGATTGGTAGAGGGGGAAAGGAAAAAGGAGGCAATTGATTTCTAAGTGGCGCTAGTTGGAGAATGTAGACAAAAATGGTGAAACAGGATCCAAAGGCATACGATTACGACACTCCCCACTTAAGGTTTCAATTGACAACCTAACTTTTTTTTGGGTAGAAAATTACGGGGACCAAATATTTACACTCCATAATTCTTCTGACACCCAAGCATTCATTTAACGCACAATGTACTGGGTTTGGTGGAACAATTGCCCTCAGAAGAACAGAAAGTGACACATTAAATAATTACCTCAAAGAAATTGTCAGAAGTGACAAATATTAAATATCAGCTGTAAGAGACAACATAGTTATCCACTTCCTGATAGATGGAGCCACTGTGCGAATGAAATAAAAAATGCGGGAGAGTTAAATCATATTAGCTGAAGAAGAAACGTTAGTACTTGATGGTGGAATGGTTTAGCATACCTTGCCTGTTACTGGGAGATGTGACTTCGAATCTCACTCCTAGAAACAATCAGTTTTTCTCAGCTTATTATTTTGTTTTACATGTCTACAGGAAATCTGTGACACTTTACCACACAAAGTAACATCATTTGTCGGTTTGTGTGTTTGTCATATAACCGATAAACAGACAGACATATCACGAAGAAAAACAATAAGAAAATAAGTAAAACATTTACCAAAAAGACGTGAAATGATCATTAAGGTGAAGAACTTGGTTGTGACATATTGATTTTAAAATATCAAATATTCTCGTTAAGATGTGTAACAAATGCTGAAATAATGATTAAAATAAGACTATAATTAAATAATTCACAACAATTTAGTTTCTTTCAATTTATCAGTATTCCATCTACTCCTTCTCATACAATTCACTTTTGTTTTCAACTACATATTCTCATAAAATTTCTAGTTGAATGCTTTCAGGTAATTAATAACAGAAAATAAAATTTTGAAATCAGATTAAAGGATACTTTAGAATGAATATTAAAATTAATACATATTTAATGAATCCTTGGTTTGATATTCATAAAAAAGATAAACATTCGAAAACAACGGTGTGTTCAGGACATTCTGCCTCCCAGTAAATTTTTTAAAATAATAATAACAGTTTATTCAACAACAAAACGATATATACTTTTACATTGAATTTGCTATTACGTGTCATATAAAGTTCATAAGGTCTTGAAATAAATGAAAAAAGAAGTTAAATTGTTAGCACTAAAATTTCATAACTCCCACTCGAGAAGTACTCGCGTGTGAGAGTAATGAAGAGTTACGTTAGAGATTATCGTAACATTGTGAAAACCATAACTTGTAATGATAAGGAAAGGACAAATTAACCTTAAGCAGTTTCTTGACTCAGAACTCCGACAAGAGCCTTTAGGGATTAATACATCATAGAAAGTTAAGTTAATTTAATACACCACAGAAGTCTGAGCAAGGCGAGAACTCAGGAAAATTAATTTTCAGTAGTGGTTTGAACCCACTCACTTTTATCCATAGACAAACATTGTAACAACTTGGCCATATGCATATATCATATCATAATCGTTTAATGAAGTACTTGGGAATTATTCAATACTTTCGTGCTCAAGATTTGAATTGTTTACCGACCATAACCCATTTTTCTATCATTTTTTGCATTTTTCACTGTTAATAAGCAAATTAGGAATTTAAATTACCACTGAGACTGACCTGAAAACGGTGCATGTTATTTCAATCCCGAGCATGAACCAAGTGTACTGGGTAACCAAGGGACTGAATAATAGCCTGGAAAAGCCGCCGTCCATTGATCAGACTTTAAGCCTTGACTCAGTGTACACAAGAGAGCCATATTCTGAGCGTCTTAAAGAGCAAGTGGATTTAATTCACCAGGGCCTGATCTAGGGGGAACCATTCCCCCTTTTAGAATGCTAGTAATGATAACAGAGGCAAACAATATTAAACATATTTCTATTTCATGCAGTTTTCGACAAATATTTAAGAAATATCTCAAAACCCGAGGAGGAATGTTATGCTGCATTGGAAATCCAGTCTCTTGCATTCCCCATCCTTTACATTATTTCGATTTGATTTTGTTTAAGATCTCTCCCCCTTTATTATTTCTGGACCCTGTCCTGCTAACTTTCATCTGTTCGCTAACAGCTGTCCAGTCAGTTCCTTCTCACAACCTTCTCTGAGCCTTTGGGGTCGTTGTTACCTGTCTAGTCACATATTTTTTTATGAAAATAAAATATGTTTTATGCTTTTAGAAGAAAATTAAGTTCGAAATTTCGGATGGATACGGAAAGGTTCATTCATTGCATGATCAACGTTGAGTCAACGACAATTGGGTAGACTACAATTGGCTGAATGTTACAATTGGGTGGATACGACAATTGGGCGCAAATAAGGAAGTAATGAGAAAAAATTGGGGTTACTGTCACTAATCCTAAAATTTCTGTCCAGAGCAAACAAAATCAATGTTCCTCGCAAATATCATGTACTAGGCACTTAATAAGACGAATTTGCTTAGATATCCACATAGTCGATAACTACTTATGTATACAGGGTGAATCTGAAAAAGTGGGCAAAACTTTACGGGGTGGTAGAACGCAGCTATACGAGCAATATTCGTCATAGAAATCTAACTTCTAACTTCTATATGTATGGTCGGAACGCAAACGGCGAGCCGCTAGGTGGCGTTGGAGATGATATAAAAGGGTCGGTCCTCGCACCCAACGGCATTTCTACCGTGGATTGCCGAGAGGATGGCTGGTTATACTAACCACGAAATGGCGGATATGCACTTTGTGTACGGTGCGGCTGACTGGAATGCAAGTGAGGACCGACCCTTTTATGCCATTTCCAACGCCACCTAGCGGCTCGCCGTTTGCGTTCCGACCATACATTCTATGACGGATATTGTTCGTATAGCTGCGTTCTACCACCCCGTAAAGTTTTGCCCACTTTTTCAGATTCACCCTGTATATACCCCATATCAGTAATAATTCATTTAGATATACCACTTAGCCGAAATAATTCTAAATTGCACGAACGCACTGCAGTAGAATGTATCTATTCTCTTTAATCTGTTTTTAAATAAGGGTTTGCGTCTTCCTTCTTTAGTCCGAACAAAACGCAACCCCTTTTAAACAAAACGCAACCCCTTTTAAATAAGGGGTTGCGTCTTCCTTCTTTAGTCCGAAAAATCCACTGTAGTGTTTTGTGGATAAACTACTACACTACAGTGGATTTTTCACAGTCTGTTCCTCCTAATCGCAGTAAACAGGAAATGAATGATTGTTCTACTGCAAAAAAAACAAACTTAATAGGATCATTTGCTTTCTCACTAAATGATCCTCAATAAAGCGAAATTAATATATATATAGTTTGTTCTAAAAGAAACAATCGGAAACCAATCAATTTATTTTTCAGATAAAGATAGTGTCTTGAAACACTTTTACATCTGAGAATTTGAAACAAAATACCTACAAGAGTTACAAATTCGCCAGTGGATAAGAGAAATACACAAATTATGTACAAAGCACACACGTGTTTTCTGAAGTGTTATTACACTATTGAGTAAACTATATACAATCTAAACTAATAATAGAAAAAATATACGAGAAGTCACAGTAAAACTTCTATATCATGCAACCAAGTTCTTAGATTATTCCTAAATTTATGAAGATTTCGTTCTGTTTTAATATATTCTGGCATTTAGGCAAAAAGGCTACATTCTGGCAAAAGTGCCGCTCAGAGTTTGTTTTACCTCTGAGCGGCACTTTTTTTTGCCCACAATGGGCTAAATGGCCCAGCTCACAAGGACCCCAAAGGTCAGAACAGAAAAGGTTGGAGATCCATTGGAACAGCTGTTGGATCCCCAAATAGGGGACCACCTTTACGTGGTGGGAGCCTAGGGTCCAGCAACCCGGTCAAAGGCTGTTCCGACCGGATTGGGTCCCCGGTTGGACATAGCCAAGACCAACCGAGGTCGACGATGCCACTGACCAGTTCTGCGGCCAGTTGGATGGTGACGGCGTCCGAGACCTCACCTATCAGGTGCTCTGGATGAGCAGTTCGAGGGCTCGGCAGAACGGATTTGGTCCCCTAGTAGGCCTGAGCCCTCACCAAAGTCTGGGCCTTACTAAGAGTCTCCACCCCGGGAGCCGAGCGAACTTGGATCTATATATCTTTGTTCATGGCTAACTGGGGAACAGATTAAAGTTAGCTTTCCTTCTACAGGACTGCTGCCATGTGAGGCCGGGTTGAGGTGCGTCTATATGGTGCACTCTTGCCCCCTGCTCTAGATATGCACGGCTTTTCATAATTGGTAGTGTCGTATAGGCGGAATCGGGAATTGCCGTGGTTGCATAAGATCGCAACACAAGAGAGGAACAGCTGTTGGGAGGCAGATGGAAGCCTCCAATTAACACTCTCAAACCTGTTCTTTAACGTGCACAGGATATGACTCTTCCGCATACTGGGTCATGGGTTAACGTCACATCCCACAGATGGCGACCTTTACAAGCCCATAGGTGTCCCCTACTGACCGTACACAGGGCGATGAGTTTTGCGGAGATAAATCTCAACGTTGACCCAGCTGGGACTGGAACCTGGGAACTGCAGATTACAAGAAAAGGTTGAGAAAGCTACCGACTGAGCCACCTCCTACTCCCAGCAAGCTTTCTCAACGAAAACGAATAGTGATATCAAAAGATACCACTATGGGAAGTCAAACTGACTAGAACTATAAGTATACTTACTACTACAACATTTCAATGAAACGATTTTTTTTTTCGTTTTCTTCTTCGGAATGAAACAATAAGAAACGCACAAGAAATGTAAGCAGCCGATATTACAATTATTTTTCTCGTAGTCGCTTTAAAAAAAAGATTTGAATCCATTCTTTCTAATCAGATATATCAGCGGAAACGATATGTTTTTAGCAAATTTTCTGAATGAATTCTAATAAAAGTATTACAAATTACGGATATAGCAGGGTTTACACTTTTTAACACTAATAAAACTTTGGTTTAAACGATACTTTTAATATCTGCTCCTTCTAAACGAAAGAACCTGAAATGAAAACGCATTAAGGAACCAGAATTGCAAAATTCAGGATCCTGCAACGTTTCTGAGAGGAGAACATAAAGCTCTATAAAAACGGACTTGGCGAGTAGCAAATGTCTTTTCTGCAACTCCCCCCCACCTTCCTCATCGAAATAAAAATTGTAAGTTATTATTTGCAATTTTAATTGTGCGGTAACGTTACAAATTTTTTAATTTAAATTGATTTTTCCAATGGTTTTACAATTGTGAGACATTCACTAAATTATACTAAAAACTGACATGTAACAACTGCTGTTTTCGCCTGAATGTTGGCCAATTATAGGGTTTGCAGTAACAGCAAAAAAGTTTCTCTATAATTCTCCTCGCGAGCATCATCATCATCATCATCCTCAAGCAGCCATGGGCTACGGAGGTCCAACCAGGTTGGGTTGGGTTGTTTTACCTCTGAGCGGCACTTTTTTGCACACCATGGGTAAATGGCCAGGTCATATGGACCCCGAAGGCTCAGAGAAGGTTGGGGGAGGGGACCCACTGGAACAGCTGTTGGGAGACAGATGGTAGTCTCCCGTCAAGGCCATCCAGCGTGTTCTTTAACGTGCACAGGGGGGCACGGCTTAACGTCCCATCCGACGGATGGCGGCCTTTCCAAGCCCATCGGTGTCCCCTACTGACCGTGGGCAGGGCGGGAAATGGTCCAACAAGACCGTGCGATTTAGTTCTGCAAGCAAGTCTATCCTGAGCTATATCTACTGCATCTGGCCACTGCACACCAATTATAACAAGGTCCTGTTTGACATTGTCTGCCCACCACATCCTAGGTCTCCCCTTCTTTCTGAGGCCTTTAGGCACAATGTTCATAACCCTATTCGATAATCTATAATTATTCATACGGGCAACATGGCCAAACCAACAGAGTCTCTCTCTGCACAATATGCTGCTTAAAGGAGGTTGCAGACTCCTTTGCCTAACCTCATCATTAGTTACAAAGTTGAACCACCTAATGCCCAAGATACTGCGTAAGCATCTGGAATCAAAAGCATCTAGTTTCCTGTTATCTTGTTTACAAAGTGTCCAAGTTTCACTACCATAACTAACCCTAGAAAGAACCAAACTATTATACAGTCTAATTTTAGTCTTTAGGTGTATACGCCTATTTCTTCACACTTTCCGTAGATTCTTAAAAGTCCCGGCAGCAATCACTATTCGTCTGTTAATCTCATGCCGGACATCACCATTATCTGTTAATCTCATGCCGCACATCACCATTATCTGTTAATCTCATGCCGCACATCACCATTATCTGTTAATCTCATGCCGCACATCACCATTATCTGTTACATAGCTACCAAGATAATTAAACCGTGACACCTGCTCAAGACTGCAACCATTCAGATTAAGTGAATCACAGTCTGCCTGACCAATTTTCATCACTTTGGTTTTCTCTCTGTTTATAACCAAACCTACTCTACTACCAGTCTCATCAACAGCTCGAATGAAAGAGTTCATCTCATCAACATCATTTGCCAAAAGGGCTAAATCATCAGCATAATCTATATCAGAAATTTTCGTATCTCCAGTCCATTTAAGGCCAAAATCTTTCCCTTGAAGTGAATTTCGCATAACATAATCAATAACCAAGCTAAAGAGAAAAGGAAACAAAATGCACCCTTGTCGAACACCAGAAGTAATGCTAAACCAATTGCTACAAGCCTTACCAACTCTCACACACGACTCAGTGTTATTATAGAGAGCTTCCATTATGTTAACTAACTTGTCAGGTATACCATATGATTTCACAATCAACCACAAATTATGACGATCAACAGAGTCGAAAGCCTTTTTGAAATCAACAAAGCTAACAACCAAAGGTTTCTGAAACTCTAAACATTTCTCAAGAATCTGCCTAAGTGAAAATATTTGATCCACACATCCCCTACCACTTCTGAATCCACATTGCTCATCACGCAATTGACTGTCAACCAGATTCTTAATTCTATTAAGCATAATCATGGAAAGAACTTTACCTGGGACAGAGAGTAGGTTGATACCCCTATAGTTATCACAAGAATTGCGATCACCTTTTTTGAAAATAGGGATAACAATAACTCTGGTAAAATCCTTAGGAACCATGCCTTTATCATAAAAGATATTCAGAATTTCAGTCATCCAAGTGGTAACTGAAACATTCCCAGCCCAGAGCATTTCTGTAGTAATTTCATCTACCCCTGGGGATTTATGAAGTTTAAGTTCAGAAATAGCCAAAATAACTTCAGATTGTGTTATAGAGCCAACATTAAAGCCCCCAATACATTTATTATCATTACAAACAACGGGAGTAGAACTAACCACATTGTTCAGAACATCACTGAAATGCTCAACCCACCTAGCCATGACAGAATCCTCCCCTTCTATAACCTTACCTTGTTTATCCTTCAATCCTTGTATGCCTGTCCGTTTTCTACCACACAAAACATTAACTATCTGGTACAGCTCTCTGCTGTTGTGCTGTCTAACTGCTTCCTCGGCTTTGTCAGCCAAGCCATCATGGCAAAGATTCTTATCAGCAGCTAACAGATCTTTTACACGTTTACTAAGTTTTCTGTAATGCTTTCTATTAGGACTAGTAGGGTATTGATTAAGGATATTACTGCAGTTCTTTCTTTCTGAAATAAGCTCAAATGCCTTATCACTCAAATAATTCTCCTCCTCTGCTCCTTTTTCCTAAAAGAGTACTTTTAGTTTCCGAAAAAGCCTGTTTAAAATGGTCCCATTCTTCCTCAACTTCAGTGGTAGACAAACCATGACTGTCATAATGACTAAGTAACCTATCATGGTAAGCTTTAGCCATAACTGGGTCTTTCAGAGCTTCAGTATTAAAAGTAAATTTTTTAACCCTAACACAACACTTTTTAAGTTGCAAGACACTTTTAACAAGGTAATGGTCAGATCCAATTTCAGCTCCCCTATATGACCTGGTATTCCTAACAGAACTAGCCCATTTGCTGTTTTATGTATGTTGCGGTGTTTGTAATAAGTGTTAATTATTCTGAATCCATTGAGTTTACTTACCTGTAAGAGACGTTGCCCATTGCCATTGCAGCTACCAATACCAAAAGGTTCTATCACCCCTCCCCAAAGGTCAGAGTCAGTACCAACTTTGGCATTGAAGTCTCCTAGAACAAGGGTAATATCTCCTTTCTTGACAGAATTCAAAGTATCCTGAAGTTGTTCATAAAACCTATCCTTCTCATCCTCATCGGCATCCTCAGTGGGGGCATAACAGCAGATAATATTCAAGTCTTTAAGACATGTCTGAAATTTTGCTGTAAGAAACCTTTCATTAATGCACTCATATCCTAGAAGAGCATCACTAGCGTGTCTGCTGAGAAGCAGGCCCACGCCTTGGTGATGCTTATTGTCGTCCCTCCCTGAAAAGAGAAATTTAAGATTATTTTTAAGAATCTGACCTTTATCTGTCCATCTGGTCTCTTGCAAGACGAGAATATCTAAATTATAACGGTGGAATTCTTGTGTGAGGACATCAAGAGAAAAAGCTCTGTGCAGAGTCCTCACATTCCAACTACCTATGGAGAGAAAATGGTTAGTGGGATGTTTAAAGAAACTATGTTTATTGAGAGAGGGAATGCCGACAATATCAAACAGCCCCCTAATCGCAGACATGGGGCAAAGGCCCGTTCCCCCACTACTAAAGGCTGAAGCCATCTACACTGGAAGACTTCCTCCAATGTAGAATTTGACGATGCCAATAGAAGCAAAGAGTTCAGGTGCCTGCGATGACTTCTGCTCAGGATTATCCACCAGCTGATAAACATATCCTGTGAATCTATTCACTTGGGGCTGTCAACCCACAAACAAACAGAAAACACAGCGGAAGATTTTCCCTCCACAGAAGCCCACCAGTGCAGCAAAATCAGGATCAATAATAAAGCTCAGAACCATATATCTCTCCAGTCCAGTGGGTTTATATGGTCAGCACCAGGACCCTGTGTGGTTGACCACTCCTCAGCAGGTTAGAAAAAAAAGAGAAGTAGCCATAGTTGTCCAGATCAGTAGGCCACAGTAATCTGGCAGCCCTCCCCTTCCGTTCACTTCCACAAGAGAGTATCTCTTTTGAAAGGTACTAACGGTCCGCACCACGAGAAGGCGGGGTCGGACATTAGGTGCTCGGCCTGGCCGGTTCTATGCATCATCACAGGGGATTGGTGCATAGCTCTCCTTCCAGTGACTACCTAGCTACCATTTACGCGCGAGCAGTAAAGGTTAAAGTCATCCGCGGAAACGTTTTATATTAGCGAACAAAGCTCGGTAATGAAGAATTATGACTATGAAATCCAACAATTCTATCCAATCCAACAATTCGTTGAAATTGATTGTTTTATAATTCCAATCCTTCTGAACTACAGAATCGGAAATCAAATGGTAGTAAAGATGATTAAAGAAAACGGGCAGATCTGATATTTATATCTTTTCTCTGTAACCTGACTTGCGATAAAACTCATTTTTCAGCCAGTTACCGATTTAGAGATAAAAGAGGTATATTTTACTATGTACTTTCTTGCAGTATGTTCGCTTGATTTCTTTCCGAAGCAAACATTTTTTTATATTGAAAGTCGGGTTAATGAGCTCACTGAAGGACGTACGGTATTTAGATTTCCTCTCATTTCATTAAGAAGAATTGGCATTGAAAAAAATCTATTGTCTAAGCTGTCGGATTAGAAAGAATAGATGTAAATGCTTTATTGAATGTAAAATTAGGGAGAATGGAAATGAATTTTTCTGGTAGTTCACTTTTTAGTTTCCTGTTGCTTCGCTTAGAAAGAACAGATTTAGAAGAAAAATAATCCTTTGCACTGAAATGTCAATTGGAAAGACTGCATTTAAATGATTTATTCATAATAGACGTAAAGAGAAAAGAGCTATAATGTAGGTTCTTTAGGTGTCTTGTAATACATTCCTTTGATTTCCGATAGTTTCATTCGAAGAAAAAGACTCATAAAATATTGGTTTTATTGAAAGACGGATTAGAGAAAATACTGATAGTCCTGTGAACTTTGGGTTTTCTTTGCTGCTTTTTTAACGAATTGGCTTTTCGGATGCTTTTCGAAAGAATTATTTTATTTTCGTTTGTTCATATGAAAGGACAATTAATAGAAATATAAAAATCCATTCTAAACAAATTTTGATATCAAGAATAGATTGGCTGCTACAATTCCCTGATTAAGATATCTTGTTTCCCGATTTAATTTCACTTTTCATCATCTCTACAAGTTGTTGTTTTCACTGTGTTATGGTTATCTATAACATAACACTTCACTGTTCTCACACGAGAATACTTTCTCGAGCTGGAATTATGGATTACTAGTGCGGAAATTTACTAGAATCTTTCCGAACTTCTTTTATTTGTTTTATTTTTTTGAGAAAAAAGATGCTTAGAAAGGTTCAATGAAGGATTCAATGAAGTAAAAAGATTCAATGAAAAGAAATATCGTTATATTGAATGTCGGTTTAGTGAGCATACTGATCGTCTTTTGCGGTTTCGTTTTCTGTGCTGCATTCTTTGGTTTCCCTTTTCTTCATTTAATTGATGCTGGAAAGAATTAGAAATCCGTTATAACCGAGGTTGGATCGGCGAGAATAATTCTCAATATCGGCTGTTTTGATTTTCTTTAATACATTTGATTCATTTTATGATTGTTTCTTTTAGACGTAAAGGACTTTTAAAATATTCGTTTTATTGAGTGACAGATTATTTAGAATACTCGTAGTCTTATGCATTTTCGTGTCCTGTAGTTGTTCCCATTATTTAAGATTGTTTGACTAAGATTGGACAGAATAAAGTAGAAATTTAAGAATCCGTTGTATCAAAAGTCGGATTAGCGAGAATAATTCTCAATATCGGTTGTTTTGATTTTCTCTAATGCATTTGATTGATATTTTGATTGAGATTTGAGTGTATAGCCAGGTCACAAAGACTCCAAAGTCATAGTGAAGGTTGTGGGATTTGAACAGACTGTAGAGCTGTTAAGGGACGGATGAAAGTTAACAGCACCGGATGTAGAAACAATAAAGAGAGGGGGGGGGGGGGTCTGAAAACGTAATCATGCCGATTGATGAGATTGAGAAGACAACCCCGTATAGACTGAGAAGTAAAATATTTTATCATGACAGGAGTTGTACTGGAGATAAATGTACATGTAAGGCAATTGAGGATGTTTCTAAATACGGAATGCAAAATTAAATTGGATGAAATGTAGTTATTAAATGCATTAATGGAGGAATTGCAAGTATATATTTTATTCGAAAATTTCTAGTTTTTTTGGAATAAAAATCATATATCACTCATGTATTAAGTCGTTTCTGATTTGTGGAATTGCATCCGTGGGTGGTACTTATTCAATTCATACATATTCATTCATATATATATTCATTCGCGTACAAAATCATATTGTAAGATGCATTGCCAAAAAAAAGAAAATATGAGATCTTTAGAAATATTTATAAAGAGTTCGATATGTTGCCCGTAGGAAAATTGTATGTATTCAGAATCCTATTTCATCTGTTTAAAAACTGAGATAAACAAATTTTAGTAACATCAGTTTATGGAAGTATAAGTAATAACTATCCAAATATTTATATTTTAAAGCCTAAAAAAATTCTCATTCAGAAGCATTTTTGCTTACAGAGCCCCTAAAATACTCAACGAAATGCCAGAATGTATTAAAACAGAACGAAATCTTCATAAATTTAGGAATAAACTAAGAACTTGGTTGCATGATATAGAAGTTTTACTGTGACTTCTCTTGTATATTTTTTCTAGTTTTAGTTTAGATTGTATGTAGATTACTCAATAGTGTAATAACACTTCAGAAAACACGTGTGTGCTTTGTACATAATTTGTGTATTTCTCTTATCCACTGGCGAATTTGTAACTCTTGTAGATATTTTGTTTCAAATTCTCAGATGTAAAAGTGTTTCAAGACACTATCTTTATCTGAAAAATAAATTGATTGGTTTCCGATTGTTTCTTTTAGAACAAACTATATATATATTAATTTCGCTTTATTGAGGACCATTTAGTGAGAAAGCAAATGATCCTATTAAGTTTGTTTTTTTTTGCAGTAGAACAATCATTCATTTCCTGTTTACTGCGATTAGGAGGAACAGACTCTGAAAAATCCACTGTAGTGTTTTGTCGGACTAAAGAAGGAAGATGCAAACCCTTTATTTAAAAACAGATTAAAGAGAATAGATACATATACTGCAGTGCGTTCGTGCAATTTAGAATTATTTCGGCTAAGTGGTATATCTAAATGAATTATTACTGATATGGGGTATATATACATAAGTAGTTATCGACTATGTGGATATCTAAGCAATTTCGTCTTATTAAGTGCCTAGTACATGATATTTACGAGGAATATTGATTTTGTTTGCTCTGGACAGAAATTTTAGGATTAATGACAGTAACCCCAATTTTTTCTCATTACTTCCTTATTTGCGCCCAATTGTCGTATCCACCCAATTGTAACATTCAGCCAATTGTAGTCTACCCAATTGTCGTTGACTCAACGTTGATCATGCAATGAATGAACCTTTCCGTATCCATCCGAAATTTCGAACTTAATTTTCTTCTAAAAGCATAAAACATATTTTATTTTCATAAAAAAAATATGTGACTAGACAGGTAACAATGACCCCAAGGGCTCAGAGAAGGTTGTGAGAAGGGAACTGACTGGGCAGCTGTTAGCGAACAGATGAAAGTTAGCAGCACAGGGTCCAGAAATAATAAAGGGGGAGAGATCTTAAACGAAATCAAATCGGAATAATGTAAAGGATGGGGAATGCAAGAGACTGGATTTCCAATGCGGCATAATATTCTCCCTCAAAATTTGAAAACTTTCTTAAATATTTGTCGAAAAATGCATGAAATATAAATATGTTTAATATTGTTTGCCTCTGTTACCATTACTAGCATTCTGAAAGGGGGAATGATTCCCCCTAGATCAGGCCCTGGTGAATTAAATCCACTTGCTCTTTAAGACGCTCAGAATATGGCTCTCTTGTGTACACTGAGTCAAGGCTTAAAGTCTGATCAATGGACGGCGGCTTTTCCAAGCTATTATTCAGTCCCTTGGTTACCCAGTACACTTGGTTCATGCTCGGGATTGAAATAACATGCACAGTTTTCAGGTCGGTCTCAGTGGTAATTTAAATTCCGAATTTGCTTATTAACAGCGAAAAATGCAAAAAATAATAGGAAAATGGGTTATGGTCGGTAAACAATTCAAATCTTGAGCACGAAAGTATTGAATAATTCCCAAGTACTTCATTAAACGATTATGATATGATATATGCATATGGCCAAGTTGTTACAATGTTTGTCTATGGATAAAAGTGAGTGGGTTCAAACCACTACTGAAAATTAATTTTCCTGAGTTCTCGCCTTGTTCAGACTTCTGTGGTGTATTAAATTAACTTAACTTTCTATGATGTATTAAACCCTAAAGGCTCTTGTCGGAGTTCTGAGTCAAGAAACTGCTTAAGGTTAATTTGTCCTTTCCTTATCATTACAAGTTATGGTTTTCACAATGTTACGATAATCTCTAACGTAACTCTTCATTACTCTCACACACGAGTACTTCCGAGTGGAAGTTATGAAATTTTAGTGCTAACAATTTAACTTCTTTTTTCATTTATTTCAAAACCTTATGAACTTTATATGACACGTAATAGCAAATTAAATGTAAAAGTATATATCGTTTTGTTGTTGAATAAACTGTTATTATTATTTTAAAAAATTGACTGGGAGGCAGAATGTCCTGAACACACCGTTGTTTTCGAATGTTTATTTTGTTCTATGAATTTCAAACCTAGGATTCATTAAATATGTATTAATTTTAATATTCATTATAAAGTATCCTTTAATCTGATTTCAAAATTTTATTTTCTGTTATTAATTACCTGAAAGCATTCAACTAGAAATTTTATGAGAATATGTAGTTGAAAAAAACAGTGAATTGTATGAGAAGGAGTAGATGGAATACTGATAAATTGAAAGAAACTAAATTGTTGTGAATTATTTAGTTATAGTCTTATTTTAATCATTATTTCAGCATTTGTTACACATCTTAACGAGAATATTTGATATTTTAAAATCAATATGTCACAACCAAGTTCTTATGACCATTTCACATCTTTTTGGTATATATTTTACCTATTTTCTTATTGTTTTTCCTCGTGATATGTCTGTTTGTTTATCGGTTATATGACAAACACACAAACCTACAAATGATGTCACTTTGTGTGGTAAAGTATAACAGGAGATGTCCTGTAGACATGAAAAATATATTAATAAGCTGATTGTGCAATGATTGGGATTCGAACCCAAATCTTCCAGTAACCGGCAAGGTATGCTAAACCATTCCACCATCAAGTACTAACGTTTCTTCTTCAGCTAATATGATTTAGCTTTTCCGCATAGTTTATTTGTTCGAATAGTGGCGCCATCTATCGGTACGTGGTAACTATGTTGTCTCTTAAAGCTGAAGTTTAATATTTGTGACTCTTCACAATTTTTTTCAGCTTATTATTTCATGTGTCACTTTATGTTTTTCTCAAGGAAATTGTTCCACCAAACGTACTACATTCTGCATTAAATGAATACCAGGGTGTCAGAAGCGTTATAGAATGCAAAAATCCCCGCCCCCCCCCAAATTTTCTACCCATAAAAAAGGAGATTTATGCAAATCGTTCTTCTATCTTCCGAATATGATCATCCAGAGTTAGGTTGTCAATTGAAAGCTTATCTTGTGGGGAGTGTCGTAATCGTATGCCTTTGGATCCGGTTTCGCCATTTTTGTCTACATTCTCCAATTGGCGCCACTTAGAAATGAATTGCCTCCTTTTGCCTTTCCCCCTCTCCCAATCCTTTGTTTCCCCCTCCTGACCTGTTAGAAACACCGAAGAGGAGTTAGGCAAACTTCTAGAAAGTTCCATAGCACCGCTCCCCCACTTCATTTCCATCTGGCGATGATTTCCATCCACTGTCCTTGCCACGTGCACGGCAAGTCACGCCCACTAATACGGAGGTCAAGATACCATCGGGTGATGTTCCTTTGGGCAAGTGTCTCACGAATAAGAGAACTGTAAAGTCCACAGATAAAGGAGAAGACAGATAAGTAACGAATTCAAATTATAGTGCAGCGCCACCTACCGTAAGGTCCGAATTACTCCTTTTCTCTCCGTTCTCGTCATGTTACGACCGCCATGAATCTGTCTCCTTTCGTAGCTTTAAACAGAAGATAGAATTGATATGGCGTTTTATTTCTTTATTTAATCTAGTGATTTGACAAATTACGAATTATTAAAACAAATTGGAAACATAACAAAATACGACTGGAAGACAATAAGAAAATAAGTTAGAGAGAAATGAAATTTCACAATTAACTACCACCTGTTTTATAAAACAATTTAATTAAAATATCTTTAGTTCGTTCAATCATAAGCTTATTGAAGTACATATTCCAAATGGTATATCACGGACGTATTTCAACAATATGTCCATCCTTTATAAGAAAAACGAATTTAACTGAGATTAGTTGTCCACGAATATACAAAAGATTTAGTTCTTGCAAAAAAAATATTGAGATCTGCAGTCGATGTCCCTTGGTTTGTTACTAACAGACAACTTCATAAAGATTTGAGCATCGACCACATATATACCCATATTAAATGCACCTCGAAATCGTTCCTTCAGGTTGTTAATCATTAGTTGACAATGTTTCAAAGCATTAGTCCTATTCTGTCGTTTTCGGTTCGCTGTAGAATTTCTGAAAGAAGCTTTCTCCTGTATCGCCTTTTGAAACTTACAAGCACGCCTTCATCCATTGGTTGCACTAAAGACGTTACATTAGGTGGCAAAACATGGCTTGCATGCTGTCAGAAATGAGTTCGCTTGAGTGTGTTGGGGCATTTGCCGAGAATGAGTAGGGCCTTTACAGGCATTTTAAGACTTGTCAAGTGGCTTTTTACTTTTGGAACAAATTCTGTAAAGAATAACACTTTAAACAATTACCTGTCTATCCAAGCAGACCTTTGAGCTTTGTAGTAAACTATCAGAGCAGCTAAATTTAAATGCTTGAATTCTCGGGGTTTTGCTGATTTTCCAATTACAAAAAGAGGAAGTTTGTGCATACCTGCATTATTTGTACACACAGCCACAGTGATTCTTTCTTTTTTTTAAATCCTGATGTTGAGATTGCTTGCGCTGTCACAAATGTTTTCGTTGGAAAAAGTTTTAAATTTTACCCAGTCTCATCAAGATTGTAGATTTGTTCTGCGCATAGGCCTTCTTCTTCAATAAGCACTAAAAGTTTTTCTGAAAATTCCTTTGCTGCTAAAGGATCAGCTGACAATTTCTCACCACAAACACCAAGGTAGTGAACACCATGCCGTTTTTTCAGCGAGAAAGCCATCCCTCGCTTGCTGAAAAATCTTCCCCATTTTCGAAGAATGAGGGATTAATGCTTTTTCTTTCAAAATTGGCCCACTGATTGGCGTTCCTTTTCAACGCTCTCGCATGAACCATAACCAAAGTGCATCACCGACAATTTCATTCTTCGTCTTTATAAGAGTGCACCGAGAAGAAAGCGTTTTTTCAGACTCGACTTGAGTGCAAAAATCTTGTAAATATTTTCATTCCCTCTCCAGCCATTTACCGTGCTTTTACCAACACCTAGTTCATCACAAATATGCTTTACTAGATCACCTTTGTCAATCCTTCCTAACGCTTTTAATTTCATCTTAATCATAACGACATTACGCTTACGTTTGCACCCACTCATTTTACCACCACACAATAATTAATAGATCACAACATATAATCCTGTATACGCACAGTACACTGTGCACTGTAATATTCGCAAAGAGGAACTGAAGAAAATATGTACTATACTATAAAAAAAACACGCGGTGATTTGCTTCCGCTTATTGCAACTTGAAGCAAATAAACACGCGACAACTTGCTTCCGCTTCTTCGAACGACCGATTAAAGGGGACGCCGGTTGAGCCGAGACCGGATAAGAGAGAATCTACCGTAGTTTGTTTCAAGAGCCCTTAATTATTATTATGCAATGTCTACTAATATTTGCAAAAAATTTCTAAACCTCCTATCTTTATTGTTTCTACATCCGGTCCTGTTAACTTTCATCCGTTCCCTAACAGTTCCAGTCAGTCCACTTCCCAAAACTATCTCTGAGCCTTTGGTGTCCTTGTGACCTGTCTATACACTCAAGTCTCAATCGAAATCTCAATTAAATGCATTAGAGAAAATCAAAACAACCGATATTGAGAATTATTCTCGCTAATCTGACTTTCGATACAACGGATTCTTAAATTTCTATTTTATTCTGTCCAATCTAAGTCAAACAATCTCAAATAAAGGGAATGACTAGAGGACTCGAAAATGCATAGAACTAGCAATATTCTCAATAATCCGGCACTCAATAAAACGGATATTTTAAAAGTTATTTATTTCTAAAAGAAACAATCGGAAATGAATCAAATGTATTAAAGAAAATCAAAACACCCGATATTGAGAATTATTCTCGCTTATTCCACCTCGGTTATAACGGATTTTTATACTCTTTTCAGCATCAATTAAATTTAGAAAAGGGAAACCAAAGAATGCACCAAAGAAAATCAGTATGTTCACTAAAACGACCTTTAATATAACGATTTTTCATTCCATTGAATCCTTTTCCTTCATTGAATCTTTCATTGAAAGCTTTCTAATAATCCTTTTCTAAAAAAAACAAAGCATCGAAACCTTCGGAAGATTCTAGCAAAATTCTGAGCACTAATAATCCATAATTCCCGCTCGAGAACGTTCTCTCGTGTGAGAGCAGTGACGTGTTATGTTATAGATTACCATAACACAGGGACGGGGGTGGCTCAGTCGGTAGCGCGCCAATGAATTCAATAGAAAACTTTTGCAAAAAAAAAACGCAAAAATTCCAAAAATTAAGCAATATGATTTCATAAAATAAATCTTTTCCAATTGTTATTCAGATCTGAATCAAACTCCCAATTGACATAACACGGTTGTCTACTAATAAGGTCGCTTATTTGTAGACTGCTCATTTGTCCCCTCAAAACCGAACATTAAGAGTAAAAACAAAATAGCAATATAACTTCATCAGATTATTTCTAAATGAACTGATATTTTATGTCTTTTATTAGTAGCCTACAAAGCAAGCCACAGACTGAGAATTCTTGTTTCATAATAAAAGAGAAATTCTGTAATTAAACGACAACTGAGAGCTATATTTTATAAAAAGTGTTTTCGAGTGGTACTTGTTGAATTTTCAAGTTATTTCCCTTTTCAAAACTAGACATGTAATACAATGATTCAAAAATAATTGCGCTGAGGAAACATTTCACTCAAAAATCTATTCGATTAAAAAATATGGAGTAATCTATAGTTTTGTTAAAAATACCACTTGGTGCAAATTTTGCGAAAAATATCTGTTTTTAACAACTAACATTCGAAAAGAATTTCCCGAAAACTATAAAGTGAATCATAATATCCGAACGGATATGTTCGATGTAACGAGATACAGATTTTTAGTAAGGCAACTGTACTCATATTCGTATGATATGATTCTTCATCTTATCCTGTAATCATAAATAACAAGGACTGTCTTCGGATCATGTGACGGATGTGTAGAGCGAAACATCCTGCTTATTATTCAGCTAGAAGAGAGGATATCCATCAGTGGAATTTTCAAGGGATGTTGAGATGAAGAAGCATCGCATCTTCCCTTGAAATGGGATTTTGCATTCACGCTGTGGGAATGAAGGAGGTATTAAATGTTATAGTATCGAATTATGTCGGTTAATGTTTAATGACATATATGAGTTTCAGTTAAAAATTAAAGCTTAAAAAAGTCGGCTGTAAAATTTTGTCGAATAATGAAATGCTCTGTGAAATCATGCACCTGATGATTTTCGAGAAACATTTCAGTTTTCTGAATTGCTAAATGAGATCGTCTCCGCATTTTGCAATTGTGGTTTTTTCAGCACAATGCAAATATCCATGTACATCGCCAGCCTACGAAATGTTCCCAGGACAGTCAGCCTCAATTGTTCTGCATAGATTTTTCACATCCACTGAGAAATGTATCAGGGGCAGGAGGTGGCTCAGTCGGTAGCGCGCCAGGCTCGTAATCTGTAGTTCCCAGATTCGAGTCCCAGCTGGATCAGCGGTGAGATTTATCTCCACAAAATTCCCCGCCCTTCCCACGATCAGTAGGGGACACCGATGGGCTTGGAAAGGCCGCCGTCCGTCGGATGGGACGTTAAGCCGTGGCCCTGTGTGCGGGAGAGCCATACCCTATGCAGGTTAAAGAGCACACTGGATGGTCTTGATGGGAGGCTACAATCTGTTTCCCAAAAGTTATTCCAGTGGGTCCCCTCCCACAACCTTCTCTGAGCCTTCGGGGTCCTTGTAACCTGGACATTTAGCCGATGGTGTGCAAAAAAGTGCCGCTCAGAGGTAAAACAACCCAACTTTAAAGACCACGCTGGATAGCCTTGACGGGAGGCTACCATCTGTCTCCCAATAGCTGTTCCAGTGGGTCCCCTCCCCCAACCATCTCTGAGCCTTCGGAGTCCACGTGACCTGACCATTTAGCCCATGGTGTGCAAAAAAGTGCCGCTCAGAGGTAAATCAACCCAACCCATATTGCCGTAAAATTATATGAAATTATATGAAATTTTACTTTCATATTTATAAAATATTTATACATTTGTTTCTTGTTGTCGACTATGTTTCCTTTTATTGTTTTAGAATTTGTGTATGAGTTTGTAGTTTAGTTTTAATATTTGATTGAGAGTTCTATGACTTTTATCTTTTATTTGGACATACGCTTGGTGGATATGTCCAAATAAAGATGGCTTGGTGGATATGTCCCTTAGATGCTAATGTGCCATTAAACCGAAACCAAACCAAACAACCAATTTTTTCCCCCTATTATTGTTCATTGTAAATCTAGGAATAGAATGAAAAATCAAACATCGTTTAACTCGAAAACTATCCCTGAAAAAAAAAACATCTAAGCACAGATCTGAAGTCTGCACTAAAACATCTTTAAGAATCACACAACTCGTACTTAGATTCAACTCTCTGGTTGGGCCTCCATAGTCCATGGCTGCTTGAGGATGATGATGATGAATGACGCTATGGGAACAGAAATCAACAGCTGAATTGTTATTGAATATTTGGAAAAATTTCTAATTGTGAAATTCCTAAGATATAAGGACTCCACCCAACACGTAAGAAATTTATCATAATATTTGGAAATTTTTATAATTATCTACCGGTAATTTTATAGTTCAAATATTTATAAATAAATTTTTCGTTTAACCCTAAATGCCATTTAATAACATCTTATATAAATCTATCCTCATCAGATATTTTGTATAACAGCGCTGTCCAACTAGCGGCCCGCGAACAAAATTAAACTTTTACTTGAATTATTAAATGAATATCTGTAATCCACCTTAAAATTTTTGTCAACTTATATTACTTTGCTTGATATGCAATCTTCAACTTATACTATAAAGTTTACAAATCATTCTTCTGCCGATCGGCAAACTTCTGAAACCTTTTAAGAGCGGTGCGGCGTCATCAAACAAATGTTTTTACGAAGCTGCAGTAATAAGAAGCATCTAACGACAGCACGAATCGCTCTCACCGCGCATGTATATGGCGATCAATTTTGCCAGATAAAACTAATCGCAAAAGAGAGATAAGAAAGAGAAACTGCTTGAAAGACTCTACACTTGAACATATACTTCGGCTCGCAACAACAAATATCGAAATGGACGTAAAAGAAATTATTGCCCAACAACTACGGCCACAATTTTCCCATTAAATTTATTAAACATTTGATATGATTTAGAAAATTTATATTGGTTTATTATTAACACATTGTTTTTCTTGTACATAAAATAACTTATTATTTTAACTTATTATTTTTCGTATAAGTAAAATTTTTTTTTTAGGTGACATGAACTGGCTTTTCAATTACATATCCTATTCTATTCTTTTTTTTGGCCCGCGAAATATTGGCAAAAAAATTATCCGTGGTCTTAGAGAAGCTGGACAGCACTATTGTATATCATTATTGAAAATTTATAATTTCACAAGGAAATATGAAGCGCTAGGACTTTCATCAAGAATGCTGCTTTATTTGGCATCCCGAAATATTAATAGCACCTGGGACTTGTTTACCGATAATTCTTTAAAAGAAATTGGAAAATTAATTTTAAAGGTTTTAGAGAGAGAGAGAGATCACAGTTGATTGTAGTGTCACAAGCAAATAGTTGCATGGAGGACAAACAAACAAACATATTATCTTTGCTGTAGGAGCTGAAAACCAGGACAAAATTCAAACTTGAGGAAAATGGTTAATGCTTTATAGGTATCTAAGCCTCTTGTACTTCTATTTACATTCATGGTCTAAATGTAAAGGTTCAGTGATGTCAAGATTAGGATGCGATTCCAGCTTCGTGAAGAAGTTTGTCGAAATAGTTCTGATGAACATTTTTGGCAGAATCGATGTCGAGATCTTTATGTAAGTTCCTCTCCTTTATGAACCATGGTGCCGATGCAACAGTTCTAAGGGTTTTGTTTTGAAAGGTTTGGAGCCTTGAGATGGTCGGATCTTTTATACAGCCCCAAACCGGGCAGGCACACATAATAATCGGTAGGATGATCATTTTGCATAGTAAAAACTTATTGTCTATGGAAAGATTCCAGTTCCTTCCAAATTCTATTTACGCTGCATTTAAAGCTTTGTGCTTTATTCAAAATATTTGTCCCCTGTTTCAGTAAGTGTTACTCTTTGAAATAGAAATACAAACAGTCGTAATAAGACATTCAGGATTTCAGTAAGGGTTAGATTTGAATGGGATTAAAATAAGTGATAAACAGTGAAGTTTACTCTCACCTATATCAATAATTTGTTTGAAGGGAAGTGTCAAAAATTTTAGCCATCCAGACAAAATCATTCATATCAAATTCACAGTTTATTAGCACTAATTTCTAAAAATTGCACTCCATTAAAAATTACTCCAGTAACAATTACTATCCCATTTCATATTCGCAAGTTCACTTCACAACTGAGCATGCGCTGAGAATTTATCTGCTAATCCCTGTTCTGCTTTCGGTGGAAAAGCAAACACCGAAGTGCTTGGAAAGGCAGCCATCCGTCTAATTTAACGTTACATTGAGGCTCAATATCCAGGAGAGCCATATTCTGTTAACCTTAGTTGTGTTGTTTTACCTCTGAGTGGCACTTTTTTTAAACACAATGAGCTAAATGGCCAGGTCACAAGGATTCCGAAGCCTCAGAGAACAGTGGGGAAAGAGGACCCAATGGGAGCATCCCGTCAAAGCCATACAGCGTGTTCTTTAAGTGCACAGGGTATGGCTCTCTTTTGCACACAGGGCCACGGCACATTAAAGAACAAGCTGGATGGCCTTGCGGGAGGTTACCATCTGTCTCCCAACAACTATCCATTGTGTCCCCTCCCCCAAATTTCTCTGAACCTTCGGGTCATTTAGCTCATTTTGTGCAAAAAAATGCTGCTCACAGATAAAACAACCCAACGTTAAAGAACACGCTGGAATATCTTGACGGGAGGCTATCATCTGTCTCTTTAGTATCGTGGGGAGGTTTTTTCGTGGGTTTCCCAATTACTAGGATATTCCATTGGGCAGGAAATGTTAAAAGGATTATTCTATAACATGGAATTAAATTTTATAGTTGCTTCTTAAAACAATTTTTAACGTCGGATATATATGAAAAGGATAATATGAAATTATTCAGAGATACTTGTTTTATATTTCAAGTAGGTAGACAAGTCTGAGATTTCTAATGATATGACAGGACTTTCGTAGGTGGTGGGTACAGGATCGTGCCTCCACCTCGGGGTACGTTCGTGTACAGTCGGTCAAAAAAGTATCCGAACACTGTGGTTGATTACAGAATTCAGAAAAAATATCTGGCAACGATTTTTTTAGAAATTAGTGATCTGGCAACCTTCGTGTCACGTGATTACAGAATTCAGGAAAAATATCTGGAGCGTGTACAGCAACTGTACACGCTCCAGTTACCGTTCACAGCAAACTGGAGCGTGTGCAGTTACTGCACACGCTCAATATTTCCGTGAGTGAGCCCACACGATCCAGGTCTTTGTGAGTTCACATGATCCAAAGTGCTGTGAATATTAACCGCAACCGCTCCAGTTTGCTGTGAACGGTAACTGCACACGCTCAATATTTCCGTGAGTGAGCCCACACGATCCAGGTCTTTGTGAGCTCACACGATCCATTGTGCTGTGAACATAACCGTAACCGCTCCAGTTTGCTGTGAACGGTAACTGCACACGCTCAATATTTCCGTGAGTGAGCCCACACGATCCAGGTCTTTGTGAGTTCACATTATCCAATGTGCTGTGAACATTAATCACAACCGCTCCAGTTTGCTGTGAACGGTAACTGCACACGCTCCATATTCATTGCATTATATATTCATACGCATTATATACTGTATATTAAAAAATATCCGAACGCTATGGGTGATTACAGAATTCAGAAAAGATATCTGGCAACGATTTTTTCAGAAGTTAGTAATCTGGCAATCTTCGTGTCACGTGACACGAAGGTTGCCAGATCACTAATTTCTAAAAGAATCGTTGCCAGATATTTTTTCTGAATACTGTAATCAACCACAGTGTTCGGATAATTTTTTGAGCGACTGTACACACATGTATATAATAATTCTGCATCACATGGTTGCATTGAACAAAATATCCAGTTTTTTTATTTAAAATATTTTTAAATAGCGTTTTCAATTATCCATACTGTATTATTTATTAAAATTAATAGTTTATATAATTTTTATTACATTTAATAAAATTAAATTTAACCTCTGAGCGGTAATTTTGCTCACATAGTGATCTAAATGGCCAGGTCACAAGGACCCTTAGGGATTAGAGAAATTAATATTATTAGTTAATGTTATTGAAAAGGGACCCACCGAAAACAGCTGTTAGGAGACAGAGAGTTGTTTCTCGTCAAGGCATCTAGGTTCTTCTTTAACCTGTACCTAAGGTATGGATATTGTGCGAAGGACGGGATTTAGTTCCTACCTTTTTCCATTATCCATCAACCCATTCACCCTCTCCTCCATAAGATGGCTTAACATCCCATCTGTGAGAGCCTTTCGAAACCCATCGGTGCTCTTATTGTGACCGAAGGTAATACGGGGTTAATTGGAGAAAATTCTCAACACACGCATATACAAGAGGTTTAAACGCAAAAGATTATTTACATGTTTTAGAGAAAGGCATCATGCATTGACCCTATCATACCATAGAGAAAGGATGTACAAAATTCCACTCGCTATACCATTAACTGCAACATTTCCCCAATGTTAAACTTTCATAGAGCATCGTTCCTGTGGCCGACTAGGGAACTACGTCTCAGAAAAACAAAACCCATAGCAATCCCCATTTATTTACTTCTCGTACTGGCGGAAATAATTAAATATATATTTTCTGATTTTGAAAATTTGGTACAAGTTATTGACTTTTTAAAAACAAATGAATATTTTCAGATTATTCGATATTACATCTATATATCATGATAAATAAATTCTTCTATTTCATACTGGTTTCTAACTCTATATAACGTAGCAGTCTGTGGTTCTGCACAAGATCATGACAGAAAACACTGGTTCCATAGTCTGACGTTGGTGGCTCAAATAATTGTTAAAATGTAGGTGAGTGACTCTCTGTATTTCCTTACTCTGTATATCATACAGTGACTTGAAATAATTTCTTGAAAAATTCGGTTCTCCTGAGTGGGACCCGAACCCACGACTACCAAAACATGCCAGACGTTCAAACCGCTGGACATTCAGAAGCTGACAATTCTTTATGGCAAAGTAATATTATATGCATTTCCGGAAATTTTGCTGATTCGCCAGTGGCGCCATCTATTATCAGGGAATGGAACAGCCAAACACAACATCTCCCACAGCAGAAGGCTGATGGACCAAGTTATGACGTCATCGTAAGTAGTCCTAGGTCTAGAAAAAGTCTTAGAAAATTTGCGCATTCTACCCAAGTCCCAGGAAATGGTGCAAATCTGGAATGTATGATGCAATCACCATGTCCAGACTTGTAAACCATTGAATAATTCCACCCTCCTCTCAGGTGTTATCATGGATGATGCACTCCTCAAAATAATTGCAAAGTTCAACTAAACTTTCGGTGGCAACGTTCAGGGAATCCCCTTCATCCCTTTGGTGGCCATCTTCGATGACCAACCTATAAATTCATTATTCATCAAAGAGTCCTCTCAGTCCCCCTTTATTGAAAAACTCTCATTAATTAAAACTCTTAGCAAAAGTTCCATCCCTTCATCCCCCCAGCAGCCATCTTGAATGGTCAACCCTTCTCGAAATTTCCATCGACGGTCATCTTGGATGACATCACCCATCACGCTGCGGATCCCCCTTTGCTTCCGTATCAGACGTGATGTGTTACAACATGTTTTGGAAAAGTTCATCCCCCTCACACCCTTGACGGCTGTTCTCAAACCCGGGGTGGGAGTGGCTCAGTCGGTAGCGCGCCAGGCTCGTAATCTGTAGTTCCCAGGTTCGAGTCCCAGCTGGGTCAGCGTTGAGATTAATCTCCGCAAAATTCCCCGCCCTACCCACGGTCAGTAGGGGACACCGATGGGCTTGAAAAGGCCGCCGTCCGTCGGATGGGACGTTAAGCCGTGTCCCCGTGTGTGGGAGAGCCATACCCTGTGCACGTTAAAGAACACGCTGGATGGCCTTGACGGGAGGCTACCATCTGTCTCCCAACAGCTGTTCCAGTGGGTCCCCTCCCCCAACCTTCTCTGAACCTTCGGGGTCCTCTTGACCTGGCCATTTATCCCATGGTGTGCAAAAAAGTGCCGCTCAGAGGTAAAACAACCCAAACAACGTTCTCGAACCCATCTCAAAATATCTCTGGCGAGGGATATCGGATGACGTCACTCATTGACAGTAAACAGCCCTTCTGGTCAAACCCGCATTTTCACCCCACTTCAACCCCCTTTGTTTCAGACCATTACAGGAGATAGGGTATGATAAAACATGTAATAATCTGAAAAGGGAAATCCAGTTGTTTCAAGAAAGAGGACTGAGCGACCCTTTTGTGGCACAAGGATTTTGTCCCTTTTCGTGGATAAAACGTAATAACGTTTTATCACCTCTTCACCCTTTGCGCGAAGCAACGAGGATTTATCCCGTGTCAGGTCATGATTCACCTTTTACCATCCCTCCGCTGCGTTCTTAACATATTTCGTGCCCACTACAAGATTTTGGGTTTTCTAAGTTTGAAAATTCTCGGGCTGTCGGTAGTTTCGATCGTATTTCGTGCTCTGAACCAAGCTCCGTTATGGGCTGTTTCTTTCCAGGTTCTTAAACCTAACCACTCTCATTATCATCTCCTGCATTAACAAAAACACACAAGTTTTGTTTGTTACGAGACATCTGACAGAAAACGTAACGTATGACGTCGTGCTCGAAAATATTCAAACGCGTTGAAGAAAAATCCTTACACCTACCGAAATATGAATATTCAAGTTCAAATCAGTGGTGAAATATTTTGCAATAACACCTTTTGAATAAAAAAAAATGCTTCTTCGAAACTCGAGGAAAAACTAATTTCATACATGCAGGTTAGTGTTTAACTATTTGATTGTTGCATGATGATGTTAAATTAATTTTTCGTTATTATCTATATATTTCTATGTCTGTAAAAATACCTTTAATTTAATCTATGTTAATATTAGAATAACAGAATTCGTTTCATCAGCCTAAGTTACAAAAGAATTATCTGTTTTATTCCGATACATTTTAAATCCAAATATTTCCGAAAGGCACAATGAACGTCAGAACGGAAGATGGAGCAATGAGATTTGTTCATTCTTTCCTCTAACAAAATTTTATCGCTTAGTAACAATAAGAACGAAATCGTCACAATGTCTTCCCCGTCTGTTTAATTTTCGTAATATTCCAAAATTCTTTAGTCGCCAAGAAACCTTACCGAGATGGAGGCCTCATCCCATGTGCTGCCAGGTCGAGACTGCTGCTTACCAAAAGATAGGTAAGATATTTGATTTCGATCATCCTCAAGTACAACCCCATCTATGTTTGAATTTAATTGTCTTACGTTTAGATTCCCCCTTGAGCATTAATATAATTAGCCTAAGGGGGTTATCACATTACAAAGGCATAATTACAGGAACAGCTAACACTAAATGCATTGTCGCTGTTCCTGTAATTATGCCAATGTAATGTGATAATTAAATATTGGGAACAACTTGTTCTATTCATAAATTGAGTACTAGGAGGTGCTTTAGTTAAGAACAATCTCATTTAAGTTTGAATTTGATTAATTGTCTTAAGTTTAAATCTAGTGTTTTAAGAATTCAACTTGTAGCATAATTGCTGTTCATGAAAGAGTTTACATTGTGCAAATCAAATGTGATGATTTAGCGCTAGAAATAATTTTGTTCCATGAATTAATATTTGGTACGAAATGGATTTTGTCGTAACGAAAAAAAATTATGAGTCAATTGCATTTCTCATGGGGAATTTCCAATTGCAGTTGAAACTGCTGAGAAATATTAAGAATGCGTTTACTAGATTTAAATGCGGCGGAACAAGCATATGGAATATTAATATTTCGCAGTAGTTTCAACTGCAATTGGAAATTCCCTATTATCCTTCAAATGAAAATAGTGCGCCGGCAAATCTTGTTGAGTAGGTAAATCGGCGCCCTATCTTTCTTTCGAAATGAATGCGAACTTTGTGACTGATTTCGCCATCGGTATATTTTAAGTTTATTTTCTACTTTCTAAGAAGCATATAGAAAGACAGGTACTTTTTAACTTTTTTCCATTTAATACTCTTGTTCAAACATGGCAGGGAAAATAACTGTAGAAATGCACACGAAACCCTGAAAACAGTATGAGAATGGGTCCGAAAATATAGACATCCTCAGTGCAAATCTACCGTTTCGACACACGTTTACATTTTACATGTTCATGCATGAAAATATTCCACACACTCCTAATTTCATCCATGACTTTTTAGTTCAAATCTCAATTGCACCTTGTCTATGAAAACTGCATCGTTCATTGACCAGGTTTGCTTTTGTAAAGTGCATGGTCATATCGCTACTGTGAGAAAGAGCGTCCCCTGCGCCATTTTCGCATCGAAGTCACTCCCGGAAAGGGACTGTCCCGCAGAAACTGTGCATCATTGGAGGTTGGAATGTGAAACACGCTGAATGTCATTTGAAAAACCGTTGATGTTGGTGCATATTAACGCTATCACCACCTGACAAATGACGTGGGGATTAACATTTATGCTGCTGCAGATTTCTTTTCGCATTACTCTTACTTCATATCACGGCGGGATTGAAACTTTCACACATTCTATTATTCTGTGAAACTCGTATTAAATGACACTTTTTTTTTTGGTTTGTTTTTTCATTTTTACACTGATTTTTTTTTGTTACTTCGGCACCGTTTTCTAAAACATGCAACATTCACACATTTCTTATGATATTAACAATTTTCACTCGGGGTTCCTTCTAACAGTGATTTTCCCTTTCTAATGTACTTTATTTCCTTTTCTGGTGGGATAAAACCATATTCTCCCAGTAACTGGTACATGCTTTTTAATTGTGATGAACAGTGTAATAGGAAATTTTGAAATTAGCTGACCGCTTTGAGCTTTTGCAAGCAGTAAACTGTTCAGATGCGTCGTTAAGCCCAAAAGATCTTCCCGAAGATAAGATGCCAGTATACGGGATCTTCCGTCGACTTGCCCAGCGAAGCGATTGGGCGCTGCAATTCGTCATGAATTGAAGCGAATTAGTATTTCAATTCGCCATTAGAGTTGAAAAGATCCTTGAGGAAGATAAAATTTACGAGTAAAATTCTGGACTTGGAATGTTTCACTCCGAGTAATTCTTAGTATGTAAAGACATTATTTTTTTGTCTGTCACTTATATCCAATGCACGCTCTATGTGAAAACATCGTTTTTTTTGTGACATATCTATAAGTGAAGAATTCTTTTACTGAGGTCCGATCGCAACATATATGTCAGAGCAAACGACTCCGTCCTCACCAGTGCGAGCCATCGACATGTCACTGAGGTTGTGAAAAGGCATATTGGGGCGACTATGAAAATTAAGCACAAAATTCACTGGCCAATGACGTAGTTTGCCCGCTACACGTCCATGCGGTGTGGATGCGGCAATCCATCACTGATCCAACCGTCCGCAATAATAGGGGGGAAAAAATCATCAGACTCCATTAACAAACCCTTAAGTTAATGTTGTGATTGGATGGAGAATTAAAGATAGATGTTTTACGCAACGCAAGCGAAAACGCAAGGGTAGCTGCAATGTATGAATTGTTTTCTACTTTTATCATTGCTTACTTTCTAAAAAACTCAACCGCGTACCAAACCTCTTTACAGAATTATTTTTTATCCGATGAAAGACAACTGAATACCCGACCTTGCAAACAAGCGTAACGAACACGCATGTACTAACGACGGGTCGAAACACGAAATAAAATCGTTGGTCTTGTAATCACATGTTCTCAAGTAAACGGAAGAAAAGACAATTTTTAAAATTGTAAGAGTGTTTATAATTGCAGATTTTTTTTAATGATATCTCACTTCCAAATAATTTTTTATTAGCTGATTTTTCTTCCGAGGAAGAAATAATATTTTGTTATCGATTGTTGCTGAGAAGGGTTACTTCCTAGGAAAGAGTAATATTTTGCATAAGTGAATCATGTGCTGAATTGGGGATACAGCGACAATGAGCAGTAGGAATAAAAAGTTTTGAACTTGAGACCAAGTCGCGTAACGGATATACGAGAATTAAAAAAGTTAGTTTTATTGGTTATTATTTTGTTGATGCAATCGCGATTTCTTTGAGCCAGTTTAGTAATAAACTATTGAAATAAAAAATAGGAAGGTGATTTTTTTTATCTGTGATTTTTTTTGTGTTGTTGTGATCACGATGTCTTTGAAATGGCTTAGTATTAAAAAGGGAAAATAAGTTAATAAATTGGGAGGAGAATGAAATTTGTAAGGAAGAAGGAATTTTTTTACCTCTGATTGGTGTGGTGAGGTTTTTGAAATGGTTTAGTATTAATATGAAAATATGGAGAGTAATAAATTGAGACATGTCAGAAATAAGAATTTAACGTAAAATCATTTCATCGTTCCAAAACAAGACCTGACGTGGTAAGGGACGCGGAAAGTGTGGTGCAAAATATGTCTGAACATATATATCTGATGACATCATCCTTCAACCAGATGGAGACTAATTTTAATAAGAGAGGCACAACACTTGGAGATTTAGGTGTGTCAAGGGAAATTTCAAGATGGATTGTCTTCTTCCGATGAGGTACTTGGTTTATTTACAAAACAGCTGATCTCTCATAAAGGGGAGATTGGGTTAATAAGTTTCGACAAGAGGATGAAGATTATTTCTCAAAAATAAATTTCTCGCCAAAGGGCGTGGGTGCAGAAACTTTGAAAGGTGTTTAATAAAGGGGGATGCATATTAATAAGGGGTTTTTTAATGAAGGAGGTCGAACTTTTGATAAGCGTTTTAATTACGGGGACGAATATTAATAAAGGGCCGTTACTTTTGAAAAGTGTTTAATTAATAAGGAATTAAAAAATTGGTTTATAAATATTCGCAAGATAAATTATAAGAAATAAAAAATTCGAGTGTTAACTTATAAAAAAATTAAAAAAATTCGTAGGTTAATTTATAAGGAATAAAAAATTCGTAGGTTAATTTATAAGGAATAAAGAAATTCGCGAGTTACAAAAAACAAAAACAAATCATAAGTGAATAAAAAATAAATTCAATAAATAAAAAATTCCCACGCTAAATTATAATAAAAAATAAATTCCGGAAATATAAAATTCGCACGTTAAATTATAAGAAATAATATTTGTTAATTTACGGGGACTAACATATTCGTGGGTAAATTTACAAGGACTAAAAAATATGTATGTTAATTTACAAGAAATAAAAAATCGTTTATAAACATTCGTGTGTTAAATATTAAGAAATAAAAACTGAGTATGTTAATTTACAAGAAAAAATAAAAATAAATACTGGAAATATAAAATTCGCACGTTAAATTATAATAAAAAATGAATGCCGGAAATATAACATTCCTAGGTAGTTTTGAAATGATCGGTTATTTCTACTTCATACACCTTTCAAAACTCTAGGAGTGTATTGTCCTTGGCGTAATGGATTAACGCGCTGGTACAGTGAGGGTCGCACGATCAAGTCTCACTGTGAGAAACAGTTTTTTTTTTTAAATATAGTACGTGTGTTAAACACTAGATGGCACCACAATTAGGTGGAATATTATGGAACCTTAGGTGGAATATTACGGACCTTCGAAGTGTCCTTCCAGATCAAGTAGAGGTCAAGGCTGGATCTTGAGAATTGGTACTTAGAGATGTTTTGGTTTCCATCTTCTAAACGATATTACGAATTTGATCAGTCTTTCGAGGTCAGTTGCCAAATTTAAACCTATATATGCTAAATTTGAAAATTGATGCCTGTGGGTATTTTCTTTTCTATGTCTTAGAAACGTTATGAAATTTCTGATCCATTAGATTCCTTGAAGTCAAAAGCCAAATTCCTACCTGTGCTAGAGAGGTGAGATTTGGTGCGCAGTGGTTCTTCAGGTCCCAGACCTCAGAAACGTTAAGAAATTTCAGATCCTGTGTCATGTTCATGGCCAAATAGCGATAAGGTCACGAAATCAAGAGGTGAGGAACATCATTCTTATATGCAATTTTGATTTCTCGTATTAAATATAAGAGAAGTGGATAATAGAATATATTTATAATGTTTTTATAAGCAATAATTTCAATAATGTCATTGTAATGTTTGTCAAAATATTTCAATGTGGTTGCAACTAAAAATAATTTAAATTGAAGAACATAATGTGAAATATATCATATAATTATACACTATCTATTAAATAACAGTTACTAAAAATTAGAATTTTAAAACAATAATTGACCAAAAACACATAAAGTAAACATTATTAAATTCATTTCCAATTATAGTAACTAATATTTAACTAACATTTAACTAATATTTAACTTTAAACTAATATCATGCTCCATACCCCCTAAATAACCTGTTTCTTTAATATGAGATTCCAAAGAGCTCACAAAACGCAACCATCTCAGAGCACAGTTTTCATATTTTTTACTTCCAGTAGGAGGTTCCTGTCCACTGAGATATTGTTCTATGCGAAGCTTTTTTGAAACTTTGCTCCCTCTTCATCCCGGTGATGAATCTTCGTGCACAGTATTTGTATGCTGAGCGTACATTGCAATTTACAAACTATACATTTGTAATAGGAATTTTAAATTTTGGGTTGGAGAATAATGATCAAGAGCTTTATATTGGCACTAATCGATTCTTTTACCTCCAGGGAGTAGTGGAAAAATAACACTTTTATTTTAAGAGATAAATAAGAAAAAAAATAAATTTTGTGCTAAACAGCTACCAATAAACTATTATTATTTGCATATTCACAATAATCTATTGCAGTGGTTCTCAACTTTTTATGCTTCATGCAAACCCCTTGTATAGATAGATAAAACTGTATTTATATTATAACAAAGGTTATTTTTACTTTGTTACTAGATCTAGCGAATTTTGAGCTCTCACGGCATACTCCAAAAATTTTATCACGTACCCCACGTTGAAAACCCCTAATCTTCTTGTTCCAATTTCTACAGTTTGACACCGATAAATGCGGAAAATGATAAAAATTCCAATTGCGACCTCTAATGATGGAATAAGTAGAAAAATATTGAAGTTTCAATTAAGTTTTGCAAACGACCTACTTGTTATAGAAGTTTGAAATCTTTGTGGTAGAATGTGATGTGTAATCGGTTTTACATTTGCAACAATCATTTGCCCAATTACTCCTATGTGATGGAAGGAGGAAGCATTTTTTAAATAGATAATTGAGAAATTATTTTATGTTTTATAGGTACAGAAATAATATTACAATTTGCATTTACGCAATCAGCCGTTAGTTTGAATTTCCAATATTAGATGATGCTAAAATTGGGAATCAAATTTCATTCCTTTGAAAACGAAAATCTGATATTACGAGAGGTGATATATTGTTCTTCTAGTTACAAATTCTGATCGCAGTACGACAAATGGTATTTGATATCAGAACACCCTGAGATTATTCTGGTGACTCAATTCAAGATTTTGCGAACAATAATTTTCTTAGCAATAGCTGTACAAAATCTGCAGATTCTTTTTAGCAATTCATTCATATGAAACCTAATTATTCTTGCATCCTGCGACAAGAGATCCATTCTGGAGACTACTTTTCCAAGGTTCAGGGTCAAATAAAAATCCAACTTTCAATCAATTAATAATTATTGCCCCCAATGTACTAAACGCATTAACCATTACCCTCTTGTTTGGGAATTTTAAACTTTGAAGTTTACAAAAGATGACAAGTGAATTGCCGCTTGGGTTCTCATTAAAGAAATATTTATGAATCCCACACTATATATTCGTACCTTAAAGAGTTCGATGTAAGAATCCCGCGCTTTTTGTAAGCTTTTTTTACATAAATGCAATTTAATTATTAGAAATAAGAGTTGTGAGAGATTAGAATAATTTACCCTTCAACTGGGTAGCACTAAAGACGAAGACATTGCTCTAGAGCAGTAGTTTTCAACCTTTTATGCTTCACGTACCCACTGGAAAGGTGTATGTAACTGGCGTACCCCTTGTATAGATAGAAAAAATAAAGTTATGGTATAACAATGGGAATAAAATAAAACATATATATAATATCTAGCTACTTTTGGGCTGTAACGGCCTACCTGAAATTTTTTTTACCGTATATCCCACGTTGAGAACCCTACTCTAGAGTAACACCTTGATTTTTAATTACTTGTTTAAGGTATTCATTATATTATTTTTCAATCATCAAATCGATAATGTCACATAAGTTGTGCGAAATTCATTATCCTTGAATTTATCATGATAAAGAGGGCTCCATTTACTACTTGGCTCCAGGGACCCCAAATTATCGATCCAGCTTTACCCTTTAAACAAGTCCATAAAAAGAGCTCCCCTTCGCAAAGTTTCTGTAAGTCCTTGGGGCCTTTGTAATCTGAACATTTAGCCTGTTTGGTGAAAATAAAATTGCAGCTCAGTATGTCAGAGATATTAGCAACCCAATCTCTCACATATACACGATAGATAGATACTTAGTTTTGAAACAACCTAAAACATATTTGTTTGCTATATTACGAATAATAAGTTATTTTAATGTCTGTTCTCATGGTTTAATTCATGGCTTTAGTATTTTTTAAGATGCCAGATACAGAGCAAAAGAATATTTTCTTAAAACAATTATTACGAGGCATTTGCTATTGACGTCATATCGCAATTGTTACTCTATAGATGATGCCACATCGAAGAATAACAATTGAATTCCGTTTGACGAAACAGAATACAAGTTTTAACTGAAATGTTTGTTTTTCTCTGTGCTCTGATTAGAGTCGTCACTTCCAGGGAGAAGAAGCAAGTTATCCCAGACCCTCGAGACATCCAACGGGGATCGACATCAAGCAGGTGAGAGGGTAAGTGAGGAGGTAAGTGGAATATGATCATTAGAAACTGAGCACTCATATAATTTATTTCTAAGGAACAAAACGCTTTGCCAACTTATGTTTAAACTTGTAAAATTCAAAAAATTCGGATTTTAGAGTTTTAAAAGTGAAGAAATGTTTTAATCTTAAAATCAATTCTTTTGCTTCCCAAGGCGATGGACACATTCCATTGTGATTGACCGCTTTAAGCTTAAAAAATATTAATTGTGGAATTAAAATGAAAGAAATCGTTGCAAAAAAAATCGTTTGTGAAAGGTTGCAGAATTTTATTAATGGTTTGCGAAAAACCCTTTATTTTTGGTTTTTCTTGCAAAGAAGAATTGTCTTAATGGTTTACGAATAGAGTAGATTTCACAAATGTAACCTATAGATTATTTAGTCTAGAAACAGGAATAAATGTTCTCCACACTTGCACAAAGGAAGTATGAACGTGAATTGATGCATATTAAATATTAAATATCATGCGTATTGAACGTGTCTTATTTGTCAAGTAGGATCCAAATTAAAAGCTTCTGACTTTAATGCAACCGATAACTCATTACCTAATTGTGCGTAACATTATAAATATTTATAAATTCAAGTTTAAAGTTCGAGTGGTAGGGAGGGAAATCGCTTAATTTTCGTTCACAAAATTGTTTTCTAACATATCGTGATGTAAAAGCACTGAATACTTAAATTGTTAGCAAAATAAGGCTGTAAAGTGTCTTCATTTAGATAGGATACTTTTAGGTGTTACAATGAGTTTGGGCCATTTCTTGGCCGATCTCATCGCCATCACAGTCACTAAGAATAACTACAGGCACATGGAATGGGCGGGCATTATTTCTCCATATGATGCTTAGAAACAGAACAAAACATATGTTGGTTAAGTTGATCGTATCATTGACGCTTTGCGTTACCGTCATTTCATTCCTTCCACTTTTTATTTAATATGTAAAAAATAGATAAATCAATGACGTCGATTATATTAAATTACTATGTTCTAAATAAATTGAACGTTTCCTTTACTTATGATATTACGAGTGTAAAATAAGAGTTAAAATTTCAACAACATTTTTACTCTGGAGACATTATATTAACTTTAAGTACTGAATGTATCAAAGCCTCTTTTATAACGTAATACTGATCTAAAATGTTTGACGAATTGATTGAATTAAAATGGTTTATATTTCAGTACGAAAACGACATTTTATTTAGACTAAAGAGACATCATTTAATTAAAATTTCGTTAAACAGAAACACATATCTTAACATGGAATAATTACTCATCCTATTGTTGTGAATAAATAGAGCAAGTCCAATGTAAAGAATACGAGTTTAAAACTTCTTAATTGTAAACTCTAAAATACATACTTGAAACCTAACAACTTCACTTTGATTTATAACTATTTTTAATAAAAAAATTGCTGAGTAATAAACTCTTAATTATACTATATAGTCATTATACACAAATATAGTCTAATATATACAACATTGTATGATTGCGATGAGACGTACATTCCAGTTTAAGAAGTCTAATTTGAACATAAAATAAATTCTTAGCCAAAAATTAACAATTAAATGTATTAAGGTTACTATCGCTCAAAAATATACTATTTTATGTCATTTCCATTAAGTCACTTATTTGTTTGTAGATTATTAAAATATTTTTAAGGTGAATATTAGTGCTGCATAATGCAAATTAGCCTATACGAGATGATGCGCAAGGGTTTCTGTTGTCACTTCCAAGAGACAAATGAACGTACATTTCGATTATTTGAACCCTTTTCTTATTTTGCATTTCCGATCGCTTGCTACTAAATATATCATGACTTACAAGTCATGATACATTAGTAATTTCGTATTTAGAAAGGTTTACCACTCCTTTGAAGGTGATAATGCCTTCAGTTCATGGGTTTAAACTCCAAAGAATCCAATGATAACACACTATTCGAAACAGCAATAGCTCGCTAACGATACTATCCAGTGATCCAATCAATGAGAAGCAAGTCTTTAGTAATAGTATTATTATTTTTTCACACGAGATCTTCCACTGCAGCTATGATTTTTGGTATCACAAACACATTGAGTTTGCAAGAATTACGGAATATCTTCAACACTCATTGGTTGACTTCCCATTGATTAATGCATCATCCACCATACTGATCCGAAATTGTGTGATACGTTTCAGTTGACTTTATTACTTCAACAACATAAAGAAATTGAATCACAGATCACATCCCTACCTGCATGCGTGATAGTACGTCTATCATGAATACAGATTGTTTACTAATAACGCCAGCAGATGGCCCAACTAAACGTTAAAAAAATATCCACTTTTACAGTAGTATTTTTCAGTACGCATGTTTTACTAGCTTTTTTAACATAATAATTATTGCTTTTCATGCATATGCTTCAAACTTAGAGTATTGTTTTGTCCAATTCGATAGCTTTGTGTATTTCTATATTTATTTTACTCTTAATGTCGATTATGTTACCATAAACAAAAAACAATTTAGAATACCTGAATACATTGTCAATGTTTACAATAGAAATGCGAATGCAGAATGGCTCTTCTTTTTCTGATCATAATGAATTCAATCACTTTCCCTCTGGTAGACAGTCTGAACTTATTAAGAATTTGTAGCTGTATTCCAACGGTTAATAATTCATATTTTTCCTCAGCTTTAGATACAACCTGTATCCAGTAAATATTTCTTAATACACACAGGAAAATTTCACCTCCTCAACCAGCTAATTTCATTTTATTTGTTTATTATTTTTAGAAACTGTCTAAACTTCTCTTACATTCTAATACTATAGTTTGAATATCCTTTAATATAGGTACATGCTTTTTCTACTCAATAGTCTTGTTATTTCTGTGGATTTTGATCAATATATACATTTCTTTGAATTAATTTATGAATTTTAATGTCGAAAAAAAATAATTGTAAGGTGTTGAGAACAACATGTTTCATGATTCAGGTATGGAAACTATGCATTGACATTATAAGATAAAGATATTATAACTATGCATCAACATTATAAGATACAGATATTAAAAAATATATTCATTATGAGGCCGTATCCTGGCTAGCGCACTTGGTTGCTGATCAAAGGGACCTGGGTTCGAGTCCCCAAGAAAGGAATTGATTTTTGTGCTGTCTCTCTTTTAAGCTCCCTTCATCCTCACAAACTTGTAGTATTGTGAATTAAAAGTTCCTGTCAGACCTGTGTAGAAAGAACTGCTTGAGGTTTTTATACGCATTATGATTCATAATGGTTTAAACACACAATATAATTTGAAAAATTGCCGATCAAAATGAATGATATGGCTGCCACGAGACCACGCAACTTTTCTCTACGAGTGCCTTGAATAAGGCAGAAATTTTCATTAAAGTAAATATTTTTGAATTGTTGGCATCACATAAAAATAATGAGCAAGCGGTTAAACGTTAGAACGAGAAATTTCTTCAAGTTGTATTGCATCTAGTATTGCTAATTTCAATTTCTGCCTCTTTACAGAAATTATATCTGGAGAACAAGACGATTATTCTTGGATACGTGAATTGAAACGAATGTTATTTACTTTACAAAAGTCTTATAATCATTTGACCGGTAGCTGTTAATTGATACTGAAGAAACATGTAAACCTAAAATAATTGTTATACGTTTCAATAAAAGTATACCTATTATTATATGTAATTATACAATTAATTTTCATATATTATTTTTATAATATTGTTGCAATTTAAAATGGATGAGCACAGAGCGTGGGTTTAAGCACAGAGCGTGGGTTAAGTAATTCAATGCAATTTATTAGAAAAGTCTGGATAAAATCTTTTAAAAACAAACTAAGTCAACCAGCACGAAACTCTATAATAATCCAAAGAGAAGCTTTCAGAAAACTCTATTAAATTCATAAATAACTAAATAACTATACACAAAACTGTGACTAAATGTACTGGTTTTTCAGAACTAATCAAAACATCATGCACAAAACGGCAATATTTTTCTTTTTTATAAACCAGTTTCGCAATATAATCCATACCTATAAAGTAGTCAACCTCCAGCATGCACACTAAATAAAAACTTTTATTCGTTAAACTATCGTGCACAGACTCTTACTTATGCCTCCGTTTTTATCTCACAACTTCAACAACACATTTCTATCTTTCTTATATTTCAGATCGGTTCAATGGTCTAATTCGTAGGCTATTTAATTCTCACGAAGATGCAGACACGAGCGTTCATGACACGCCCATCACAAACTTATTGCAGCACGTTCATCTATCGTAACAATATTATATATAATATGTATTTGCAATGAATATAATAATTTTTATGCATTATGTTTCATAATGGTTTAAACACAAAATATGATTTGAAAAATTGCCGATCAAAATGAATGACATGGCTGCAAGGAGACCACGCAACTTTTCTCTACGAGTGGCTTGAATAAGGCAGAATTTTTCATTAAAGTAAATATTATTGAATTGTTGGCATCACATAAAAATAATGAGCAAGAGGTTAAACGTTAGAACGAGAAATTTCTTCAAGTTGTAATTACAACTAGTATTGCTAATTTCAATTTCTGCCTCTATACAGAAATTATATCTGGAGTTGGGTTGGGTTGTTTTACCTCTGAGCGGCACTTTTTTGCACACCATGGGCTAAATGGCCAGGTCACATGGACCCCGAAGGCTCCGAGAAGGTTGGGGGAGGGGACCCACTGGAACAGCTGTTGGGAGACAGATGGTAGCCTCCCGTCAAGGCCATCCAGCGTGTTCTTTAACGTGCACAGGGTATGGCTCTCCCGCACGGTTTAACGTCCCATCCGACGGACGGCGGCCTTTCTAAGCCCATCGGTGTCCCCTACTGACCGTGGGCAGGCGGGGAATTTTGCGGAGATAAATCTCAACGCTGGCCCAGCTGGGACTCGAACCTGGGAACTACAGATTACGAGCCTGGCGCGCTACCGACTGAGCCACCCCCCGCCCAAAATATATATATCTGGAGAACAAGACGATTATTCTTGGATACGTGAATTGAAACGAATGTTACTTACTTTATGAAAGTTTTATAATCATTTGACCGGTAGCTGTTAATTGATACTGAAGAAACATGTGAACCTAAAATAATTGTTATACGTTTCAATAAAAGTATACCTTTTACTATATATGTAATTATAAAATTACTTTTCATATATTATTTTTGTAATATTGTTGCAATTTAAAATCGATGAGCACAGAGCGTTAGTTTAAGTAAAAATTGGTCAATAAAAATTACAATTCAATGCAATTTATTAGAAAAGTATGGATAAAATCTTTTGAAAACAAACTAAGTCAACCAGCACGAAACTCTATAATAATGCAAAGAGAAGCTTTCAGAAAACTCTATTAAATTCATAAATAACTAAATAACTATACACAAAACTGTGACTAAATGTACTGGTTTTTCAGAACTAATCAAAATATCATGCACAGAAAACGGCAATATTTTCCTTTTTTATAAACCAGTTTCGCAATATAATCCATACCTATAAAGTAGTCAACCTCCAGCATGCACACTAAATAAAAACATTTATTCGTGAAACTATCGTGCACATACTCTTACTTATGCCTCCGTTTTTATCTCACAACTTCAACAACACATTTCTATCTTTCTTATATTTCAGATCGGTTCTATGGTCTAATTCGTAGGCTATTTAATTCTCACGCAGATGCAGACACGAGCGTTCATGACACGCCCATCACAAACTTATTGCAGCACGTTCATCTGTCGTAACAATATTATATATAATATGAATTTGCAATGAATATAATAATTTTTATGCATTATGTTTGATAATGGTTTAAACACACAATATAATTTGAAAAATTGCCGATCAAAATGAATGACATGGCTGCAAGGAGACCACGCAACTTTTCTCTACGAGTGGCTTGAATAAGGCAGAATTTTTCATTAAAGTACATATTATTGAATTGTTGGCATCACATAAAAATAATGAGCAAGCGGTTAAACCTTAGAACGAGAAATTTTTTCAAGTTCTAATTGCATCTAGTATTGCTAATTCAATTTCTGCCTCTATACAGAAATTATATCTGGAGAACAAGACGATTATTCTTGAATACGTAATTGAAAAGAATGTTATTTACTTTACGAAAGCCTTGTAATCATTTCACCGGTAGCTGTTAATTGATACTGAAGAAACATGTGAACCTAAAATAATTGTTATACGTTTCAATAAAAGAGTACCTATTATTATATGTAATTATATAATTACTTTTCATTTATTATTTTTATAATATTGTTGCAATTTAAAATGGATGAGCACAGAGCATGGGTTTAAGTAAAAATTGATCAATAAAAATTACAATACAATGCAATTTATTAGAAAAGTATGGATAAAATCTTTTAAAAACAAACTAAGTCAACCAGCACGAAACTCTATAATAATGCAAAGAGAAGATTTCAGAAAACTCTATTAAATTCATAAATAACTAAATAACTATACACAAAACTGTGACTAAATGTACTGGTTTTTCAGAACTAATAAAAACATCATGCACAAAATGGCAATATTTTTCCTTTTTATAAACCAGCTTAGCAATATAATCTATACCAATAAAATAGTCAACCTCAAGCCCGCACACTAAATAAAAACTTTTATTCGTTAAACTATCGTGCACAGACTCTTACTTATGCCTCCGTTTTGATCTCACAACTTCACCAACACACTTCTATCTTTCTTATATTTCAGATCGGTTCTATGGTCTAATTCGTAGGCTATTTAATTCTCACGCAGATGCAGACAAGAGCGTTCATGACACGCCCATCACAAACTTACTGCAGCACGTTCATCTGCCGTAACAATATTATACATAATATGTATTTGCAATGAATATAATAATTTTTATGCATTATGATTCATATTGGTTTAAACACACAATATAATTTGAAAAATTGGTGATCAAAATGAATGACATGGCTGCAAGGAGGCCACGCAACTTTTCTCTACGAGTGGCTTGAATAAGGCAGAATTTTTCATTAAAGTACATATTATTGAATTGTTGGCATCACATAAAAATAATGAGCAAACGGTTAAACGTTAGAACGAGAAATTTCTTCAAGTTGTATTGCATCTAGTATTGCTAATTTTAATTTCTGCCTCTTTACAGAAATTATATCTGGAGAACAAGACGATTATTCTTGGATACGTGAATTGAAACGAATGTTATTTACTTTACGAAAGTCTTATAATCATTTGACCGGTAGCTGTTAATTGATACTGAAGAAACATGTGAACCTGAAATAATTGTTATACGTTTCAATAAAAGTATACCTTTTACTATATATGTAATTATAAAATTACTTTTCATATATTATTTTTGTAATATTGTTGCAATTTAAAATGGATGAGCACAGAGCGTTAGTTTAAGTAAAAATTGGTCAATAAAAATTACAATTCAATGCAATTTATTAGAAAAGTCTGGATAAAATCTTTTAAAAACAAACTAAGTCAACCAGCACGAAACTCTATAATAATGCAAAGAAAAGCTTTCAGAAAACTCTATTAAATTCATAAATAACTAAATAACTATACACAAAACTGTGACTAAATGTACTGGTTTTTCAGAACTAATCAAAACATCATGCACAAAACGGCAATATTTTTCTTTTGCGCTTGGCTACTGATCTAAGGGACCTGGGTTCGAGCCCCGGATAAGGCATGGTTGTATGTGTTGTTTTTCTGCTGAGGTCCTGCCATCCTCTCAGACCTTCTACTATGGCATATAAACTGACAGGCTCCTGTCAGACCTCTGTGGCAAGCAGCTGCTTGAGGGGGTATTTTTTTTTTTTTTTTTTTTTTATAAACCAGTTTCGCAATATAATCCATACCTATAAAGTAGTCAACCTCCAGCACGCACACTAAATAAAAACATTTATTCGTGAAACTATCGTGCACAGACTCTTACTTATGCCTCCATTTTTTTCTCACAACTTCAATAACACATTTCTATCTTTCTTATATTTCAGATCGGTTCTATGGTCTAATTCGTAGGCTATTTAATTCTCACGCAGATGCAGACACGAGCGTTCATGACACGCCCATCACAAACTTATTGCAGCACGTTCATCTATCGTAACAATATTATATATAATATGTATTTGCAATGAATATAATAATTTTTATGCATTATGTTTCATAATGGTTTAAACACAAAATATGATTTGAAAAATTGCCGATCAAAATGAATGACATGGCTGCAAGGAGACCACGCAACTTTTCTCTACGAGTGGCTTGAATAAGGCAGAATTTTTCATTAAAGTACATATTATTGAATTGTTGGCATCACATAAAAATAATGAGCAAGCGGTTAAACCTTAGAACGAGAAATTTCTTCAAGTTCTAATTGCATCTAGTATTGCTAATTCAATTTCTGCCTCTATACAGAAATTATATCTGGAGAACAAGACGATTATTCTTGAATACGTGAATTGAAAAGAATGTTATTTACTTTACGAAAGCCTTGTAATCATTTCACCGGTAGCTGTTAATTGATACTGAAGAAACATGTGAACCTAAAATAATTGTTATACGTTTCAATAAAAGTATACCTTTTACTATATATGTAATTATAAAATTACTTTTCATATATTATTTTTGTAATATTGTTGCAATTTAAAATGGATGAGCACAGAGCGTTAGTTTAAGTAAAAATTGGTCAATAAAAATTACAATTCAATGCAATTTATTAGAAAAGTCTGGATAAAATCTTTTAAAAACAAACTAAGTCAACCAGCACGAAACTCTATAATAATGCAAAGAAAAGCTTTCAGAAAACTCTATTAAATTCATAAATAACTAAATAACTATACACAAAACTGTGACTAAATGTACTGGTTTTTCAGAACTAATCAAAACATCATGCACAAAACGGCAATATTTTTCTTTTGCGCTTGGCTACTGATCTAAGGGACCTGGGTTCGAGCCCCGGATAAGGCATGGTTGTATGTGTTGTTTTTCTGCTGAGGTCCTGCCATCCTCTCAGACCTTCTACTATGGCATATAAACTGACAGGCTCCTGTCAGACCTCTGTGGCAAGCAGCTGCTTGAGGGGGTATTTTTTTTTTTTTTTTTTTTTATATACCAGTTTCGCAATATAATCCATACCTATAAAGTAGTCAACCTCCAGCACGCACACTAAATAAAAACATTTATTCGTGAAACTATCGTGCACAGACTCTTACTTATGCCTCCGTTTTTTTCTCACAACTTCAACAACACATTTCTATCTTTCTTATATTTCAGATCGGTTCAATGGTCTAATTCGTAGGCTATTTAATTCTCACGCAGATGCAGACACGAGCGTTCATGACACGCCCATCACAAACTTATTGCAGCACGTTTATCTGTCGTAACAATGTTATATATGATATGTATTTGCAATGAATATAAAGGTTATCTCCGATTGAAGCATCAAAGTATTGATGTGTGAACGCGAAAATGATATATTTTAAAAACAAAACCCACGTAAAGTAGATCCTCTTTACGTCTTTGAAGACACCACCCGTTACAAAGCAATATCACGATGCAAAGTCGTTTATCGTAGAGAAAATATTCGTTATACACTAAAAGTATTATAACAGCTATTCAATGTAGCTTTTCATTTTTTGATGCAAGTTTTTAATAGTAATTCCCTTGTTTGTAGTTTTCTCTATAACTATAAACCTCGCTTTCAATTTTATTGATAACGTCTATTACGCTTCCACATCAAATCACTTAACGTACTTCAACATATTCGAAAGCTGAGACATACGCGACATAATAGACTTTTCTTCGTTCCCATTGTTCTCATAAAACTTTTCTCATTTTTTCTATCCATTGATTTATATATAAATTGTAATAAGCAAAGTACTTCAATACTCTTTGTTTTCATAACCATAATAATAACTAACATAGTTCAATAAATTATACGCATATAATTGATTTCAATGTAATTCTTCCATTTCAATATTCTTTTCTGAGCATTGGAGTCTTGTGACTTGGACCTTTATTCCATCGGCAACAATGAATTCTCAATGATGCTAGAAAATAAAGGGAGAGAAGCCTTTTCTGCATCTTTGAAGAGATCCTTTCGTGTCCTGAGGCTAAAAGGACGAGTCAACATTTCTGAATCCATCTCTCGACCTATCGCTACGTACATTTGTTTTAACACTGAATTTCCTGTGAATCTTCTGTATTGTCCACATTTTAAGCAAGCGAAAACCACATCGAACCAACATCGACAACTTATTAAATGTAATAGTGTTGTACAATACGATATTTGAAATAAATGTGTATTTCATTCATTAAAATGTAGCCTTTTCACTTCCTCAATGTATCTCGGGATTGGATACATACTCGGATCTCTTCCGTTGAGGTAGGGGTGGGGGTGGCTCAGTCGGTAGCGCGCCAGGCTTGTAATCTGCATTTCCCAAGTAGGAGTCCCAGCTTGGTCAGCGTTGAGATTTATCTCAGCAAAATTTCCCACCCTGCCCACTGTCAGTAGGGAACACCGATGGGCTTAGAAAGGCCGCCGTCTGTCGGATGGGACATTAAGCCGTGGGTCCTTGTGCGGGAGAGCCATACCCTGTGCATGTTAAAGGACACGCTGGATGGCCTTGACGGGACGCTACCATATGTCTCCCAACTGCTGTTCCAGTGGATCCCCTCTCCCAACCTTCTCTGATCCTTCGCGGTCCATGTGACCTGGCCATTTAGCTCATGGTGCGCAAAAAAAGTGCCGCTCAGAGGTAAAACAACCCAAACCAAATCCATTGAAGTATAGCGTATTCTTGAATTGCAGAACTAATAGCTGTCTTGAACTCGGGTTTTATGATAGCAGCACAATTGTTATAATGCAGTATGGGGCGATAGAGGGGACACTCATAGAAGGAATTTGGGGGAGGCACAGTCAAGTCTCTGTGTAGCTACAAAGTTAGTAAAAGAGCGAATTAAAATTTTTAATCAAACAAATATACAAACGGGATAACAAAAAAAAAGTGTTATTGAATCTAAAACGCATATTGCTACAGATAAAGACACAGAATATTAATTCAACACGGGATGGAACAAGAAAAAAATTGCGAAATTTCGGAGAAGAGATCAAGTATTTTAGTTATTGGAAGAGCCAAATTCTGTTTAAAAACGGTAAATATATTTCGACAGTTTGTATAGTTATTGACCTCTCTCCGATAATATTCGAAGCTAGTGCACGTTGGAAAACTTCCGAAAGTTACATCACCATGTGGAAAAAGAAAACCATGCACTGTTGGGTAGCCTACTTCAAGCCGCTGCGCATGCGCCCAACCATGAACGAGGAATTAATATTACCTTAACGTCACCCATAGCCAGCGGGGAACAACTGAGTTAAAGGATTTGCATTATCGTCTGTTCTTTCGTGCCTTTCTTTGTAGTTCACTTGGTTAACCTTTCTCCTTAATACTATTTTAAACTAAAATACTTTTTAGATTAAACTTTATTAGAAGTAAATACTCGTGTATGATAAAGTGCATTTTTAGAGATATAGCACTTTACATTTAGATACATCGTGATTTTTTAATGTACATTTGCGCTGCTCTTTAGAAAAAAACAGTATTAAAGCCAGTTTCCGAAATTTTTAGTTATTGTAGATCCGAATGAAGCATAATGCACAAAAGACTAAATGGTAAAATGTTAGTTATTGCTCAGATAATGCACAAAAGACTAAATGGTAAAATGTTAGTTATTGCTCAGATAATGCACAAAAGACTAAATGGTAAAATGTTAGTTATTGCTCAGATAATGCACAAAAGACTAAATGGTAAAATGTTAGTTATTGCTCAGATAATGCATTTAGGAGTGCAGTCGCTAAGCAGGTTTAATACTATTACTGATAATTGCAAAACTTAAAGTAATAAATTTAATACACAAGCGACTTGCGTCTTTGAATGGCATTATGAAACAGTTCCCTTGGTAATCCTCGTTCCTCCCACAGAAACTAATATGGAGCAAAGATTAGTGACTCTCCCTTCAATTATTTTGTCATTTATTTATGATTCCAAGTACCTAATTGGTACTTTACCAGAAGTTTGGACTAAGGGAAGTCAGACCAAGGAGTGTCTAAGGGAGAAGAGAGCTAGCTTCCATAGGCTTAATGTAAACTTTTCGATTGCAGCGCCCCCTAAACATGGCAGTTTCGTGCATTGCAGTGAAGCCACCTAGCCAGGGAGAGGAGCCAGTTCTTTGCGTTATTTTTCCACCACTCAGCAAGGTTTTCAATGTCTTACACCACGTGACTAATTTTATATACACTTTAACTCTGTTCAAAGTGTTCATTTCTTAAATTTTACCATCATAATTTCTTTTCACAAGGATTAGTTAAAATTAATATCTTTAATAAAATCCCATTTTGTAAAACAGGTAGTAGCTATGCTCAACAAAAAAAGTTTAATATTTTGAACATTCTACAATATTTAATATATTATAATAAATCGAAATTTATGGGTCAAGGTGAGACAACATGTTTTGTTTAATTATATTTTATAGAATTTTTGATATTTTCAATAAAAGTCATATCGACTTTCTTACTTGTATAAACTGTCAATAGATGGCAGCAGGCACTTCTAGTATCAACCATAAAAAAATTTATTCTTAGAACAAACTGCACACACCTATATACATCGATATGCTCCAGGGAACACAAAACTGCAACATACATTGACTTACATGTTCGCAAGATGATTAAATGTATTAATTTATATATTAAATTTAGAAATTCTGCAAAATGACTCAAAATAAACATACAACGGCTTTTCCAGGTACCGTAAAATATACTGCTGAACGGGATAAAATACTCATTGAATAACTTTAGGGTCAGCTATCACTATGCCAAACAGTCATGGGTGTTAGACAGGTTGAAACACTGATTAAATCGCAATAAATATACCAAGAGTAAGACAAACCATAGCTGCAGTGGACTAAAAATGATTGCACTGCGCATGCGCAGATCGCCCCCTTACAGTTGTTTTTGTGCATGTACATCAATTTGCCACGTTCAGCTTCGGTAAAATTCCGCAGAACGGCGCCACTTACGCTTGTGCGAAGCTACCCTTCTTCTTCTTCTTAGACCTTCTTTGGTCAGACCAAAGAATGTAGAGGGAGAAGAAGTCAGCTTCCATAGAGATTAATATAAAATCGAGTATCGTGCATTTGGCGTAGAGGTGAAACGAACATTACAGGGGACGAACGCTTTTGTAATTACATGTTACTGTCAACTTCCATTCTCTTCGCTTTTCCTATGTAATAATTTCCCATTGATATCCTACAGAGTATATTAATATCAGTTCTGGTCCCTGTTTCCATGCAACCGAGAAAGCTCTTAATTGTAATTATTTATTTTATAAATTATCTTCAGGCTAATTTCAAATCTTCTCTGTCCGTTCAATTCATAATTGTTGGTTCAACGAAAAATAATTCCAATGGAGAAAATAAACCTTTATTAAAAATCATGATATTTTTTTCAAATACAAAGTGCAGTTACTTTTTTTCCTTTCTTAAAATATAAATTTTTTTATGCATAATTCCTTTGCCCCTTATTGTTTGCTTCCCAGCTTAAACAAATGCACGATGCGAATCGAAACACAACTTGAGCTTTGTCAAAAAACCACAAACCACAAAAACTACAAACGCCACTTACGCTTTGTCAAAGCTGAACTTCTTTTCCTTATACGTTCTTTGGGCAGACTCTGTGAAATAAAGCAAAACATATAATTATAAATATTTTATTCTAAAAATAGAGTGGTAGTTAATTCTACTTCTAATTCTATGACAACAGGAAAAGTATTTCGTGGGCTTCCGTACTAATTGTGTTTTACAATAAAAGTCAATATATAAAATCATTTTATAAATGAGCTTTGATATCATTTCGGTATATTTTCTTTTCTGGAACTATCTTCCTTATCGGTATAGAGAAAATATGCATTTGTTACAACTTTATCTGCATAACATTCGGCAAGTGGAGAGAATTGTTTTATATATGAAATATACTTTTGCCATTACAATGATCAAATTTGATCACTTGTACATCTGTGGCGCAGATGATTACATGGACAGCAATGGCTGAAAGGATTGCATGGACAACAATGACTCAAAGGATCACATGGCTACCAATGGATCAGAGGATAACATGGGTACCAATGGCAAAGAGGATCACATGAACACCAACGGCTCAAAGGATTACAAGAAAGCCAATGGCTCAAAGGGTTGCATCGACACCAATGGCTCAAAGGATCACATGATACCAATGGTTCAAAAGATCACATGGGTACCAATGGCTCAAAAGATCACATCGGTACCAATGGCTGAAAGGATCACGTGGGTACCAAAGGCTCGAAGGATCATATGGGCACGAATGGCTGAAAGGATCACATGGGTACCATGGTTCAAAAGTCACATGGATACCAATGGCTCAGAAGATCACATGTACACCGATGGTTCAAAGGATTACATGGACACCAATGGATCAAAGGATTGCACGAACATCAATGGGTCAATGGATAACATGGGTTCAATGGATCAAAGGATCACATGGCTGCCAATGGACTCAAAGAATTACATAGGTACCAAAGGCTCGAAGGATCACATGGGCATCAATGGCTCAAAATATCACATGGGTACCAATGGCTTGAAGGTTCACATGGATACCAATTGCTCAAAGAATCACATGGGTACCAATGTCTCTAAGGATCTTATGGGTACCAATGGCTTGAAGGATCACATGGGTACCATTGGCTCAAAGGATCACATGGAACCAATGGCTCAGAGGATCACATGGACACCGATGACTCAAAGGATTACGTGGACACCGATGGCTCAAAAGATTATATGGACACCGATGGCTCAAAGGATTATATGAACACCAATGGCTCAAATGATTATATGAACATCAATAGCTCAAAGGATCACATAGGTATCAATGGCTCAAAGGATCACATGGGTACTAATGTTTCAAAGGATCACATGGGTACTAATGTTTCAAAGGATCACATGGGTACTAATGTTTCAAAGGATCACATGGGTACCAATGGCTCAGAGGATCACATAGACACCGATGGCTCAAAGGATTACACCGATGGCTCAAAGGATACACGGACACCAATGGTTCTAAGGATTATATGAACATCAATGGTCAAAGGATCACATGGGTTAGAATGGCTCAAAGAATCATATGGGTACCAATGGCTCAAAGAATCACACGGGTACCAATGGCTCAAAGGATCACATGGGCATGAATGGCCAAAAGGATTGCACGAACATCAATGTCTCAAATGATCACATGGGTCCAATGGATCAAAGGATCACATTGCTACCAATGTACTCAAAGAATCAAATGGGTACCAAAGGCTCGAAGGCTCACATGGGTACCAATGACTCAAAGGATCACATGGATACCAATTGCTCAAAGGATCACATGGGTATCAATGACTCGAAGCATCACATGGATACCAATTGCTCAAAGGATCACATGGGTACCAATGGCTCGAAGGATCACAGGCACACCAATGGCTCAGAGGATCACAGGCACACCAATGGCTCAGAGGATCACATACACACCAATGACTCAGAGGATCACATGCACACCAATGGCTCAAACCCTGCACATGGAGCCTGACTTAACGTCATATTAGACTCGAGGTTGCCTTTCTAATCCCATCGATGTTATCGTTACTGAAAAAAATGCCTTAGTAGATAAGAGAGTCTGAAACTGATTCCTTTTTACATCACGTGGAGATGGAACATTCCGTGACATCCTATCCAAGGAAGGGCTTGCTCGAGAGGGTAAGGCATTCCAGTGGGATGGAAGAGGCATACCCACCGTCCACATGAAAATGATACTAAGGTATGAGAAAATACAAATAACAATAGTAAAAGCAAAAATTTATAAAACTTATTTTAAAGACCTCTAAAACGGAAGTCCAGTCCCACCTAGATGACTCATAAATGATGATTGGTACGCATAAAAATTTTTCAAAATTCAAAACATTTTTACATTGTGCTGTTTAGTAACAAAGCATATCGTTAACAGCTGATGTAACTCTTTTAACTGCTTTAATGTTCACTACCAATTTAAAGAATGATATAAAATTTTAAATATTAGGGTTGTAAATTTTGAAATTTTTTTGTCTCATTTTACTTGATACGAACGGAGCGCGTTTTTTTTTTCCTTTTAACTATATAACAATTTTATTAATGTTTGAATGCTTCTATTTACAGACATCGAAAATGTAATAATGGAGATTTTTTAGTAAGTTCCCAATGGGTACCTTAAATGCAATTAATAAAGAAATGAGACCACATAACAGGTAAATTAGGTGACAACTTCGAATGAAAGAGTCTCAAGCAACTTTGATTCTTTTCCTTTCCCATTCAGTTATTCTTTCCTTTAAGGGTTTCATCTATATTGAAAGAAACAAAAACTCACATTTTAGAAGTCCAATTCAAGTTTAGTTGCATTTTACTTCAATTAAAGTTTAATATGAGTAACAACAATTTGTGGCATTCATTATTCCTCCAGAAGAAAACGCATAACGAGAAATCAGAGCTCAAGATCGAAAGACCTGACTAGTGCATATGCGCTGATCGTATTCTTTTCGTATTTCTTTACTTACGAATGTCGTTAGGGTGGGGGGGGGGTCTCAATCCGTATCTCTCCAGGAGAGTAAACTGCAGTTCCCAAGTTCGAGCTCAGATGGGCCAACGTTGAGATTTATCTCCGCAAAATTCTGCGCCCTACCCTTGGTCAGTAGGGAACACTGATGGACTTGAAAAGGTCGCCGTCCGTCGGATGGGACATTAAGCAGTAGCACCGTGTGCGCGAGAGCCATAATCTATGCATATTAAAGAACACGCCGGATGGACTTGACGGGAGACTACCATCTGTCTCCCAACTGATGTTCCAGTAGGTCCCCTGCCCCAACCTTCTCTAAGCCTTCGGGGTCCATGTAACCTGGCCATTTAGCCCATTGTTTGTAGAAGCATGCTGCTCAGGGGTAAAACTACCCGAGAGAAATCAAAAACAGAAGGAAAAAAAGAAGTTTTCGTTTGTGGAGATACTCTATAAGACGTCAGGCTCGAGATCTGCATTTCCTAATTTCTCGTACAGATTTTACCTGCATTGGGAATATTTCTCCGATTAATCGCAAATCTACCTACAATGCAAAGGGGGAAATTGATGGGCGTGGATGAATCGCTGTCCGTCGAATGAGACGTTAAGTCGTGGCCCCTTGCATAGATAGTATGCTTTCCTGCTGATCGGATTATGGTATGCTTTTCTGATGCAAAAGCTTCCAACAAAAGTTATCTGCACTGTTCAAGCTCTTACGTGGTATCATTGTTGATGTTTGGCCAAGATATCATTCAATAGTCAGTCACAACCTGATTGGGTTGTTTTACCTCTGAAGGCACTGTTTTTGCACACAATGGGCTAAATGGCCAGGTCACAAAGATCCCGAAGACTCCGAAAAGGTTTGGGAAGGGAATCCACTGGAACAGCTGTTGGGAGACAGATGGTAGTCTCCCTTCATATCCATCCAGCGTGCTCTTTAACGTGCATAAAGTGTGGCTCTCCCAAACTAAGGGGCCACGGATTATCTTCTAATCCGAAGGACTCAGCCTTTAAAAGCCCATCGTTGTTCTCTACTGACCGCAGGCTGGGAGTTTGATGGAGATAAATCTCAAAGCTGGCTCAAATGAGACTCGAACCTGGGAACTGCAGATTACGAGTCTGGCACACTTCCGACTGAGCTATCCCTATCTATTTCGGGACTCGGGGAACTAGCCGTGTAGGTAAAGATCCCATTAGACAATGCATTTGTTAGATGCAATGTCAGAGCCAGGACGGGTTGGGTTGGGTTGCTTTACCTCTGAGCGGCACTTTTTTGCACAACATGGGCTAAATGGCCAGGTCACATGGACCCCGAAGGCTCAGAGAAGGTTGGAGCAGGCGACCCACTGGAACAGCTGTTGGGAGACAGATGGACGGGACCACGGCTTAACGTCCCATCCGACAGACGGCGGCCTTTCCAAGCCCATCGGTGTCCCCTACTGACCGTGGGCAGGGCGGGGATTTTTGCGGAGATAAATCTCAACGCTGACCCAGCTGGGACTCGAACCTGGGAACTACAGATTACGAGCCTGGCGCGCTACCAACTGAGCCACCCCCGCCCCGAGCCAGGACGGAATCTAGAAAAAATAATGGTGGCGGAGGCGAAAAAAAGGAGAGGAGGTTAAAGAAATTGGATTTTAATTATATTGTAACATTTTCCTTTCCTTTTAGCGGTTTTTTTTAATTCATGAAAAATGCTTCAAATATGCACACGTATAATAATTTGTGTTTTCAATTTACCCTTAGTATGAATCTCAAAAGAGGGCAATTCAAGGACCTTCGCCCTTTAAATCCGGTCCTGCTATATTGTAATTGTTAGTCTTCTAATTGTTGCAATCGTTACAAGTTATGTATGACTAGAATCATATGTGGCACCAGGTGAGGCATTTTCTTTAATGATTATGACTCATTTGGTCGGGGGGAGGGGATCTTTGTCGGTAGCGCTCCAGGCTCGCAATGTGCAGTTCCCAGGTTCAAACAAAGCCACTTTGATACACAAAATGAATCAACAAATGGTTGGAGCAGGGGACCCACTGGAAACGTGTTTCAACAAAGGAGGGAAAAAAAGGAGAGATATTAATTATGCGTAAATTTTCAAGTGATGTATTTTATTTAAATTTTGTTAAAGCTATTTAATTTAAAACTGGTTAAAAAAATAATTTATTCGTCACGATTTTGTTAATATATTTGAGAAGATTATAAAGTTAGTTTCAAAATTCTTAAAGATACGTAACTACCAGTTAAATTTTTAGGAAGCCTATGCAATTCAAAATGCTATATTTTTGAAAACTACTTCTTCTGTTACTGCTGTGTCCAATCCTGTTGAATCACCTGCCCTGCCCTCTATCAGTGGCAAACACTGATGAGCGTGTAAAAGCCGGCGTCCGTCGGATGGGACGTTAATCCGTGACGCCGTGTGTGGGAGAGACCGTACCCTGGGCGCATCAAAATACAATAAATTTAATAGTAATGCCTTTTTGGAGGATATTGAGTATTAGGTTATTAGGTTTTAACGAAGAAATTTTTTCGTTACCGATCGAGAATTTAATTTCTAAGAAAATGTTTACCAAAATCAAGTTCTATTGTCATTGATCTGGTTTTTTTTTCCTGTATCGGCTCTGTTAGGGTTGCTATAAGAATAAAATCCATCAATGATTAAAAATTTTAAAATTTGAAACGAAATTTTGCAATAAATCTAAATGTTGAGATACGATATAAATCAAATAATTAATGCATGTAATCAGAAGAGCACAATCCCGAATCTCCTGTAATTCAATATGCTGTTAACTTCCGTTTCTTTTATACGAAAAGAAAGTATTAATAATATTATTCGCTTGAATTATAAAATTCTGCCTGAGTTGGGTGGTATCTAGAATGTATCCAACGGATACTTTACATACAAAATTTATACTGACAGGGAAGGTGTCGGATATATCCAGCGAACGGATATTTTTACAGTATCGACATTATAAGACCATGGGCTTATTAATTGAGAAATCGAAATAAAAAAGCAAAACAAAAGTTAATTTCCAGAAGCTTTAGTGAATGTCACTCTTTTAAATCCACATGTAATAGTAATGGTCACCTTTCTAAACAAGGAAGCTTATGGTTTCCATGGTTACCTGTTTTGTTTCGGTTGGAAAAAATCCAGACGGCGGGGATATTCATTAAATTGTAATAAGCATCAAATTTATTTAAAATACTAACTGAACGTACCTGGCGCTGCCAGGATGTCACTTTTAATCTGTGTATGTAAATGGTAGATAGGTAGTCACTGGAAGGAGAGTTATGCACCAATCCTCTCTTGATGATGCATAGAACCGGCCAGGTCTAGAACCTAATGTCCGACCCCGCCGTCTCGTGGTGCAGGCCGTTAGTACCTTTCAAAAGAGATACTCTCTTGTGGAAGGGAACGAAAGTGGAGGGCTGCCAGATTAGTGTGGCCTACTGATCTGGACAACTATAGCTACTTTTTTTTTCCTACCCTGCTGAGGAATGGTCAAACACACAGGGTTTTGGTGCTGACCATATAAACCTACTGGACTGGACCGATATATGGCTCTGAGTTCATTATGGATCCTTAATTGGCTGCATTGGTGGGCTTCAGTGGAGGAAAACCTTCCGCTGTGTTTCCTGTTTGTTTTTGGGTTGACAGCCCCAAGTGAATAGATTCACAGGATATGTTTATCATCTGGCGGATAATCCTAGCAGTGGTCATCGCAGGCACTTGAACTCTTTGCTTCTATTGGCATCGTCAAATTCTACATTGGAGGAAGTCTTCCAGTGTAGATGGCTTCAGCCTTTAGTGGTGGGGGAACGGGTATTTGCCCCATGTCTGCGATTAGGGGGCTGTTTGATATTGTCGGCATTCCCTCTCTAAATAAACATAGTTTCTTTAAACATTCCACTAACCATTTTCTCTCCATAGGTAGTTGGAATGTGAGGACCCTGCACAGAGCTTTTTCTCTTGAAGTCCTCACACAAGAATTCCACAGTTATGATTTAGATATTCTCGGCTTGCAAGAGACCAGATGGACAGATAATGGTCAGATTCTTAAAAATAATCTTAAATTTCTCTTTTCAGGGACGGACGACAATAAGCATCACCAAGGCGTGTGTCTGCTTCTCAGCAGACACGCTAGTGATGCCTGAAGTTCCTACCAGCATCGGTGACTTCAGACTTTAGCGGAGGAGGAACAGGTCTTTGCCCCTTGCTTACGATCAGGGGGCTTTTTAATATTGTTGGCTCTACCAATCTCAATGAAGCTAATTTCTTTAAAAATCCTACAAATCATTTTCTCTCTGCAGGAACGTGGAACGTGAGGACATTACATAGAGATTATTCTCTTGATGTCCTCATGCAGGAATTCCAGCGCTATAACCTAGATATTCTAGGTTTGCAAGAGACCAGATGAAAGGTAAAGGTGAGATATTTAAATATAACTTTAAATTTCTCTTTACAGGGAGGGAGGATGGAAAGCATCAGCAAGGCGTGGGTCTGCTGCTCAGCAGATATGCTAGTGATGCTCTTCTAGGATACGAGTGCATTAGTGAAAGGTTTCTTACAGAAAAATTTCAGACAAGCGTTAAAGACTTGAATGTTATCTGCTGTTATGCCCCCACTGAGGATACCGATGAGGATGAGAAGGATAGGTTTTACGGAAAACTTCACGATATTTTGAATTCTGTCAAGAAACGAGATATTACCCTTGTTCAATTTGATTTCAATGCCAAAGTTGGTACTGACTCTGACCTTTGGGTAGGAGTGATAGGACCGTTTGGTATTGGTAGCTGCAATGGCAATGGGCAACGTCTCCTACTGGTAAGTAAACTCAATGATTTCCGTATAACTAACACTTATTACAAACACGGCGACATGCATAAGTACACGTGGGTTTCACCTGATGGGCTGCATAAGAATATGATTGATTATATATTAATTAACAGAAATGGGCTAGTTCGGTCATATAGTTATAGTCATGTAAGGAAGCTGAAATTGGATCTGACCATAATCTTCTTAAAAGTGTCTTGCACCTTAAACTTAAAAAGTGTTCTGCTAGGGTTAAAAAATTGAGCTTTAATTCTGAAGCTCTAAAAGACCCAGTTATAGCTAAAGGTTACCATGATAGGTTACTTAGTCATTATGACAGTCAGGTTTGCTTACTATTGAAGTTGAGAAGTTTGAGCTAACAGTACTCTTTTAGGGAAAAAGGAGCAGAGGAGAGAGAATTATTTGAGTGATAAGGCACTTGAGCTTATTTGAGAAAAAAAAAGAATTGCAGAAATGTCCTTAATCAATACCCTACTAGTCCTAATAGAAAGCATTACAGAGAGCTTAATAAATATTTAAAAGATCAATTAGCTGCTGATAAGAATCTTTGGTTTGATGGTTTGGCTGACAAAGCCGAGGAAGCAGTTAGACAGCACAACAGCAGGGAGCTGTACCAGATAATTAATATTTTATGTGGTAGAAAACGGACAGGTATACAGGGATTGAAGGATAAACAAGGTAAGGTTATAGAAGGTGAGGATTCTGTCATGGCTAGGTGGGCTGAGGATTTCAGTGATACCTAAACAATGTGGTTAGTTCTACTCCCATTGTTTGCAATGATGATAGATGCATTGGTGGTTTTAATGTTGGCCCTGTAACACAATCTGAAGTTATTTTGGCTGTTTCTAAACTTAAACTTCATAAATCCCCAGGAATAGATGAAATTACTACGGAAATGCTTAGAGCTGGGAATGTTTCGGTTACCGCTGTGATGAGTGAAATTCCGAAAATCTTTTATGATAAACGCATGGTTCCTAAGGATTTTACCAGAGCTATTATTATCCCTATTTTCAAAAAAGGTGATCGCAGTTCTTGTGATAACTATAGGAGTATCAGCCTACTCTCTGTTCCAGGGAAAGTTCTTTCCATGATTGTGCTTAATAGAATTAAGAATCTGGTTGACAGTCAAATTGCATGATGAGCAATGTGGATTCAGAAGTGGTAGGGGATGTGTGGATCAGATATTTTCACTTAGGCAGATTCTTGAGAAATGTTTAGATTTTCAGAAACCTTTGTTTGCTAGATTTGTTGATTTCAAAAAGGCTTTCGACTCTGTTGATCGTCATAATTTGCGGCTGATTGTCAGATCATATGGTATACCTGACAAATTAGTTAAGTTGTTGTTGACAAATTAACATAATGTTGGTTAGTTGGTTGTTTTGGGTTTAATGGCGTATGGGCGACTAGGCTGTAATGCGCCAAACTAGTAAGTTTGAGTAAAACAACAAAGAACAGTGTATAAGTAGAATTTAAAACATCCGGAGAAATACAGAATAAAATAATCCCAGGTGTAAGAGACCTGGGTGAGATAGAGAAAATGATAGGTAAAAATCTAATTCTAGTAAAATAACCACGATATTTTAAAAATAAATAACCACAATATTTTATAAATAAAAATTAAAAATAAAAAGCATAAGATAAAATAGAATAAAAAGTGATCAGATAAAAAATGTCCGAGTGTAAGAGGCTCGAACATAAAATCGTGAAAATTAAAATAAAATTTACGTTCAAAGTTAAAAGCGGGGCAATGAATTAAAGTATGTTTAATAGTTAAAATGCTGTCACAAAACTCGCTCTTAGGTTCGCCAGTTAATATAATGAAGGCTCTCTATAATAACACTGAGTCGTGTGTGAGAGTTGGTAAGTCTTGTTGGAATTGGTTTGGCATTACTTCTGGTGTCCGACAAGGGTGCATTTTGTCTCCTTTTCTCTTTAGCTTGGTTATTGATTATGTTATGCGAAATTCACTGCAAGGGAAAGTTTTTGGCCTTAAATGGGCTGGAGATATGAAAATTTCTGATTTAGATTATGCTGATGATTTAGCCCTTTTGGCAAATGATGTTGATGAGATGAACTCTTTCATTCGAGCTGTTAATGAGACTGGTAGGAGAGTAGTTAGTTTTGTTTATAAACAGAGAGAAAACTAAAGTGATGAAAATTGGTCAGGCAGGCTGTGATTCAGTTAATCTGAATGGTTGCAGGCTTGAGCAGGTGTCACAGTTTAATTATCTTGGGAGCTATGTAACAGATAATGGTGATGTGCGGCATGAGATTAACAGATGAATAGGGAATTCTGCCGGGACTTTTAAGAATCTATGGAGATTGTGGTGAAATAGGCGTATACACCTAAAGACTAAAATTAGACTGTATAATAGTTTGGTTCTTTCTAGGGTTAGTTATGGTAGTGAAACTTGGACACTTTGTAAACCAGATAACAGGAAACTAGATGCTCTTGATTCCAGATGCTTACGCAGTGTCTTGGGCATTAGGTGGTTTAACTTTGTAACTAATGATGAGATTAGGCAAAGTAGTTTGCAACCTCCTTTAAGCAGCATATTGTGCAGAGAGAGACTCCGTTGGTTTGGCCATGTTGCCCGTATGAATAATTATAGATTGGCGAATAGGGTTATGAACAGTGTACCTAAAGGCCTCAGAAAGAGGGGGAGACCTAGAATGCGGTGGGCAGACAATGTCAAACAAGACCTTATTAGAATTGGTGTGCAGTGGCCAGATGCAGAAAATGCTTGGAGAACTCAGGACAGACTTGCTTGGGGAACTAAATTGCACGGTCTGGTTGGACCTCCGTTGCCCATGGCTGCTTGAGGATGATGATTCTTATTTTCACTGCACTAAAGGTAAAATTTGTAAGATTGTAGTTTTCCGTCAACGTTATTCAGTGTGTTCTTTAATGTTAGGTTGTTTACCTCTGAGCTGCACTTTATTGCACACCATGGGCTAAATGGCCAGGTATCAAGGACCCTAAAGGCTCAGAGAGGGTTGTAGGAGGGGACCCACTGCAAAGATGTTAGGAGACAGATGGTAGTCTCCCGTCAACGCCATCCAGCGTGTTCTTTAACGTTGGGTAGTTTTACCTCTGAGTGGCTATTGCACACCATGGGCTAAATGGGTAGGTCACAAAGACCCCGATGGCTCAGAATGGGTTGTAGGAAGGTACCCACTGCACAGATGTTAGGAGACAGATGGTAGTCTCTCATTAAAGCCATCCAGCTTGTTCTTTAACGTTGGGTCGTTTTACCTCTGAGCGGCACTTAATGGCAGACCATGGGCTAAATGGACAGGTCGCAAGTACCGTGAAGGCTCAGACAGTGTTGTGTCTGAGCCTTCAACTCAGACACAACACTGTCTGAGCTGAGGCCCTTTGTGTCTGAGCTTTTGTAGTGAACCCACTGCATAGATGTTAGGAGACAGACTGTAGTCTCCCGTCAAGTCCATCCAGCGTGCTCTTTAACGTTGGGTAACTCTGTGCGGCTCTTGCACACCATATTATCCATTTCAGGACAAACTGAACAAATGTTGTGAAAAGTTCTTTCTCAACACATTTCGATGTGTAATTACATAGAAAGACAATGTCAGCTGTTTTAGAGTTTACTCGCATCTCGTGAGACCCAAACTTAAACATTTTCGCATGTTCTTTTTCGTATAAATATTGGGGAAGTGCTGTCTTCTTATATCTGTTATCTATAATAATAATAAGTACACTCTAAATCAGCTGCTTGCAATAGAGGTCTGACAGGAGCCTATCTATTTATATGCCAGAGTAAAAGGTCAGAGGATGGCAGAAACTGAGCAGAAAACGACATATACATCCACGCCTTACCGGGAATCGAACCCAGGTCCCTTAGATCAGTAACCAAGCGCCCTAACCATGGGATGGCACTCTACGGTTTGTGAATTTTTCTCAGGACTTTCATTCGATGCACAGCTTCTTTCGGGGACTCGTTATACAGGCGTTCTTTCAAGGCCTCATTTAATTCTTTTGTTAATAGACGTTCTCTGTTTGTTGGATATGCTCATCTATGGGAAATGTAACACAAAGATTATTCGTTTGCGGGTGTTGTCCAACGTCTTTCGCCATTTCTCGTCCTTCAGTAGACCAATAACCCTGGAAACACAACGAAAGAGAAGTGTTTGTATAATAACCACCATCCACGCTACTACAACAACACAGTAATAATAATAACAACAACAAAATGGAGTAGTAGTAGCCCCATCAGATGTTTATCGTTTATTTTTTAAATATTAACATCTACAGGTAATGGACAAATACCGAAGACCAACGTAAAATCATTAACATCGTGTTGCACTAACATTTGTTTTCAGTACAGCCTGTAAACGAAGTTGCAGAGAGTTTACCAGCTTCTTATAATCATCTGAAGGGATACAACACAATTCGTCAATTTTCCTTTCTGGGATTTTTATTTTTCGAAATATTTCAAATACATGATATTCTTCAAGAATTCTTAATTACTCTTCTGCAATATCTACTAAAATCTACAAAAACAAAGTGGAACAAAAGACGTTTTTTCCTACATTTGCAATAATTCCAAATTGACATCACAGAAAATAAGGAAGCTAAAATGAAGTTGTTTTCCCTTTCAAATAGAAAAGCATTGACAATACACCAAAACAGTGAACATTATATTGAAACGTGTTTCCAATTTCTCAAAATGAAAAAAAATAAAGGAAAATTTTTATCCTTTGAATGAAAATATTTCGCAGAACGCATCAGAAACCTTTAATTCCCGAGAGATTTTCTTAGAAACAGGTATATTTACTGATCCTTATTTCTTCTTGCATGCAGAACACTTCCAAGTAAATATTTTCTTTTTACCTAGTTCACTTCCTCTTACATGCAACAGCTCGCTTGGTAAAAATGTGGACAAAGTTATTAATATTGAAAATTAGATTAACATTCTTGACTTTAAAACCTAATCCAATTAATCAGAACGATTGGATAGTACACCCAAGTTTTCTTTTGGACAGAGAAAATTAATATTTCATTGTACCACAGATATTTTTTTCAATGAGATTCTAAGCTTAAGAGAAGAAAACGAGTCTTTGATTCAAACAAACCGTACAATTCCAAATGTGCCTCTTTCGAATAGGATGCTACAATCAAAATAAGAAAATGCTTATACAAGTGGTAAAAGTTGATTGGTTCAAATAATTCATTCCATTTCTATTTACTTGACATTATATCATTTGTTAAGGAAAAACCTTTCACAAATTCATCTTTTATTACTGACACATTGTTACATTCACACACGAATAAGAAGATGTTACGATAGTTACTAAATGGTTAGCAGACCATTAAGTAACCATAGTAATACCGTCTTATCTTCAACAATGCATATCTCCATTCAAGTACAGGATCCGATATTTATAAAAATAATTTAAATATATATATATGTTGTGGAAGAATCCCACCCGCTTCCTCAAACGCATTGGGATCTTCAACGACAACTTTCTGCCCACCATATAGAACCTATTAGCCAGTTTTGAACAACTAGAATTTGGAAAAAATTGGCATATTCTTGCGACTAATATTGCCCATGAGAGGCCACCTTTGTATCCAAGTATATTGGAATACACACCACCCATTTTAGCCCACAGTTTAATACACCTCAGGGACAATTTAAAGCCTTCTTTGTTGGGTAAAAATTGGAAAAGCTCTTTTGTAATGCCACGACAGTTTTACCTGCTGATACATTTGACATCCAAGTTCTGACTAAATTATAAACTCTAACATCAAAAACTTTGTTAAAGTTTTTTAGAGCTAAACGCAACTAGCCATATCTATCTCGACAACAGATAATATAATTTACACAACTTTAACTGATGCATATTCGATGGTACGTAGGATTTGCATTTCAGGCTATTCTTTCAGAAACTGAACAAATGTTATGAAAAGTCCTTTCTCTCCACATTTCGAGATATAATACACATAAAACCAATGTCAGCTGTTCTGGAGTTTACGAACTTTTGGTGAGACCCAAATATAAACATTTTCGCATGTACTTTTTCCGCTAAATGTTGACAAAGTGCTGTCTTCTTACTTATCTCTTTTATCCATGTGTTCTACAGTTTGCCAATTTTTCAGGACATTCATTCGATACACAGCTTCTTTAGGGGATTTGTAAAAGAGGTATTCTTTCAAGGCATCATGTAACTGTTAAGTTAATAGGAGGTCTCTGTCTGTAGGGGGCGAGGGGACTCAGCCAGTTGAGCGCTAGGCTCCAAATCTGCAGTTCTCTGGTTCGGGTCCCAATATGGCCATCATCTAGATTTTCCTACGCAAAACTCCTTGATTCAGTTATTACGGGTCACCGATGGACTTGGAAAGGCCGTCGTCCACAGAATGGGACGTTCCATGGCCCCGTGTGCGGCCATGGCCCCGTGTGCGGGAGAGCCATACCCTGTGCACGTTAAAGAACACGCTGGATGGCCTTGACGGGAGGCTACCATCTGTCTCCCAACAGCTGTTCCAGTGGGTACCCTCCCCCAACCTTCTCTGAGCCCTCGGGGTCCATGTGACCTGGCCATTTAGCCCATGGTGTGCAAAAAAGTGCGCTCAGAGGTAAAACAACCCAAAAACAAATGAATTCAACTGAAGAGATAAGTTATTACTTTCACTCACACATCTTTTGAGTAATCCGAATTTCTTAAACAAGACAGAAACGGCAGTAATAAAGTATCACAGGAAAATGTTATGTACACAAGAAACACTTAAAATAATTGGTTGTCCTGAGTGGGATTCAACCCACATCTCCCAGAAGCATGCCAGGAGTCATAACCGCTAGACAATCAGAAAATTTATTTTGCATAAGCTGTCCCGTGGCCGAGTGATTAGCACGCTTGGCTACTGATCTAAGGCACCTGGGCACCTGAGCCCCGGGTGAGGAATGGATGTTTGTGTTGTTTTTCTGCTGAGGTCCTGCCATCCTAACAGACCTTCTACTAACTTCTATAAACTGACAGGCTCCTGTCAGACCTCTGTGGCAAGCGGTTGCATGAGGGGGTATTTATTTTTTTTATTTATTACCTGAAACTGAGATGATAAAATTAACAAAATCAATTATGGAAAGACTTTTAAAGAATCCTGTGGAAGCGGAGAATATAGAGAGAGACAGGTATTTAAAGGTGGGTTAACATCTGAGTGGCACTTTTTTGGCACACAATGGACTAAACGACCAAGTCACAAGAACCCTGAGGGCTCAGAGAAGGTTGGGGGAGGGGACCCATTGGACAGCTATTGGGAGACAGATGACAACCACTGTCATATCCCATCCAATGGATTGTGGCCTTTCAAAACCCATCAGTGTCCCTGTCAGAATTGACCAGGTGAGCTGGGGCAGTATGCCTCGCCCCTCTCTTTCTTTCCATATCTATAGGAACAGGGAAGGTCGTGCCATACCTGCATTCAACGAGAATGAGCTCGGTGGTGCTGAAGGTCGCGCCATACCTGCATTCAACGAGAATGAGCTCTGTGGTGCTGAAGGTCGCGCCATACCTGCATTCAACGAGAATGAGCTCTGTGGTGCTGAAGGTCGCGCCATACCTGCATTCAACGAGAATGAGCTCTGTGGTGCTGAAGGTCGCGCCATACCTGCATTCAACGAGAATGAGCTCTGTGGTGCTGAAGGTCGTGCCATACCTGCATTTAACGAGAATGAGGTCTGTGGTGCTGAAGGTCGCGCCATACCTGCATTCAACGAGAATGAGCTCTGTGGTGCTGAAGGTCGCGCCATACCTGCATTCAACAAAAATGAGCTCTGTGGTGCTGATGGTCCCGCCATACCTGCATTCAACGAGAATGAGCTCTGTGGTGCTGAAGGTCGCGCCATACCTGCATTCAACGAGAATGAGCTCTGTGGTGCTGAAGGTCACGCCATACCGGCATTCAACGAGAATGAGTTCTGTGGTGCTGAAGGTCGCGCCATACCTGCATTCAACGAGAATGAGCTCTGTGGTGCTGAAGGTCGCGCCATACCTGCATTCAACGAGAATGAGCTCTGTGGTGCTGAAGGTCGCGCCATACCTGCATTCAACGAGAATGAGCTCTGTGGTGCTGAAGGTCGCGCCACACCGGCATTCAACGAGAATGAGCTCTGTGGTGCTGAAGGTCGCGCCATACCTGCATTCAACGAGAATGAGCTCTGTGGTGCTGAAGGTCGCGCCATACCTGCATTCAACGAGAATGAGCTCTGTGGTGCTGAAGGTCGCGCCATACCGGCATTCAACGAGAATGAGCTCTGTGGTGCTGAAGGTCGCACCATACCGGCATTCAACGAGAATGAGCTCTGTGGTGCTGAAGGTCGCGCCATACCGGCATTCAACGAGAATGAGCTCTGTGGTGCTGAAGGTCGCACCATACCGGCATTCAACGAGAATGAGCTCTGTGGTGCTGATTGCACAAGCAGAGCTGGACAGAGACGATATCGCGGGCAGACGTCACAAAAGGAAGCCTCGTCTCTTAAAGAGGGGCATGAACAAGAAGAAGAGGGAAGAGGACCTGAACGAGTTTCGCCGAAACAACAGGTGAAGTACAGGACAGTCATACATTTGTGCCCATAAATACTGTGCGAAACATGCGTCAGATCAAATTAGTTTATTTATTTATTTTACGTGATGAAATAATACCCTAGTTCAAATATTATTAACTGATTATGATTATGGTCAAATTAAATAATACGTAAAAATTATATCGATGTATAAAATACACTTAGAACATAAAATATTTCATTGCAAAAAACGAAACTTTTGAAAGTGATAGAAGAAAAGGATTAAAAAAAATTCTACCGCATAAATGTTGGATAGATTGGTAAGGACTTATTTAACAAAGTTATTTTCTTATTTAATTCACGTTATTTAAGAATGATTCTATGCTTATTTCTTGGCTAGATACGAAATATCAAGTAGCCTTCATTTTCAGTTAGGCGCCGCATCTCTCGGCTATGCGTGTCGAATACCACCTACGTCTATACCGGTGTACGAGAGTATCGATCACGGAGTTCACAGGAAACAAAATCGGCCTCCCCGCACCCAGAGTGCATAATTAGACTTCACCGTTTCTAAATGTAAAAATAAAATAGACTTTATATTTGAGTAGAAACTAAAAATTATACTCTTACAAATTCTCGTCATAACTACAAAAAAAGTTATTTTATTGAAAAATATACACACTACAGGAAATAAATAGTGTATCACTTGCAAGAAGTTATGCAAATGTGACGAGATTTAGCGAGGCGGTAGTATATGGAAATGCACGAAAATTATTAGGTTTGCAGGATGATCGAAAGAATTGGACAGGCCCGAGCTGACGTCACAAGTGTGGAGCAGGCAAGCATGGATAGAGGCAACCAAAGCTCCGTGGTTGACAAATCGTTGTGCAAATTGTTCTAAACACTAAACATGCCCTTACGCAGATGTTGACAGCCATTCCACTTTGAGTGTGGAAGAATGATCGGCCTTAGAGAAGCTGGTTTGTGGTACAGAGATGTGGCCAACCTTGTTTGCCGCAATTCCAGCACCATCGTACATATATGGCGCCAGTGGGTTCAAGAAGGATTCAGTACACACCAACAAGGATCAGGAAGATGATGTATGACCATGGAGCGACAGGACCGCCATTTGCTACACATGGCATTGCGTGACCAATTCATATCTATAACGCAACTGCAAGGGGGACTGTTAAAGGTAACACATCGAATACGTACCAGGTGGATGGTAAACAAAAGGCTTTTACAGTTTTCATTGCGAGTCTATCGTCCGGCACTGTGCTTGCCCTTCGCATCTCCCCACGTGCAAGCACGTCTTCAGTGGTGTCACCTCAGACTGGAATGAACAAAAGTGAACTACCATGGTGTTTAGCGACAAATTTCGTTTTTGTCTTGGTCAGCAGGACAGTAGACGTGTTTGCCATCATCCAGGGGGTACGCCACCCAGTGCATGCAATGTCACACAGTTCCAGCACCTGGTGTGGAGAGCCATTAGTTGGACATCTCTGTCAGAACTGGTCATCATAAGAGGATCTCTAACTGCCCAACGATACGTTACCAACATTTTGTAGCCAGTGGCTGTCCCATTTGTTCAACAGCACTAAACCTTTTACCAGCAATATAATGCCCGTCCTCAAACAGTCCACATTATTCTGTAGTATCTACAGGAGCAAAACATTCCGGTAGTACATGGCTAGCACGTTTCCCGGACCTTTCACCTATTGAACTGTTCTGGGACCATGATGGGCCGACAGCTCCAATCACACCCAAGAGGTGTACCAACCACTGTTGCTGAAATGGAACAGCGACTTCGTGTTATTTGGCATTCTATCCCTCAGGAGGACATTATAGAGTTGTAAGATAGTTTTCCCCCCGCCATGTTCATCAATGCATTGCTGCGTGGGGCAGTTCAACACCATACTAATTATACCACTTTACCGGGTAGGTAGTGGTAATTTTTCCATATTTTTTTGATAATGTAATCAATCACACATCTCAGTGTATGCTAACAGCTGCTTGTGTTTCAATAAAATGGCATTAATCCTTCCAGGTGTTGCAGTTTTTTTTTCCAGCAGTGTATATAACTTTTATAACTGTTTGACGCAGTCTTTGATTTCAGGCGACCACATTGAGGTGGGCGATCGGTACCTTGGTGGTACCTATTGCTTCACGGTGCTGCACAGGAAGATAAGCACATCATACTATGGCCAAAGACCGTCTGGAACCCGATCCTACAGTGCTGCTTCGTGGGCTGATTTTTTACGGCGATAGATACATCTGTAATTCATACTTAAAATTTCTTAAGCTTCGCTTAATGAAATATCATGTTTGTAGACAGCACTCTTACTCTGCCTATCTAGGCTGAGTTCTTTCTAACTATGTGTGTGAGAGCTTTGTAGAAGGGTACCTGTCCCTATCTTGTCGGGATAACCTATCTAGGTAGCCGATGTACACAATTTCAGGTGTTTTTCAAAAATACATTTATTTACACAATTTGCACTTAATTATTTACATACAGTGACTGTCCACCCGGTACAGTCACTGGCCGAATACACACAGGCTATATGAGCCTCAGCGGTCCGACCGCTAGATACGGAAGAAAGCTTATGTTAGCTGCAGACAATCGTCTCACATCCGAACTGTCTCGTAGTCCGCACACAAGTCCCAGTTCGAACCACCCCACTGGATGAGGTCGCGTGTCCTTCGGGGACATTAGGGCGTGTCGGCCAATAGGGAACGGACACGGTCGCAGTGCCAGGCTGACTCTTGTTGCCTTTCTTCGTCTGGCTCTCCAAACTGGATCCCGTCGCCGGCGCTCTGTCACTAGACGAGAAGACCTTGCTGCCAAAATGGCGATTCCTGCCTTTACTTCTGCCCAAGCTGCCGAGTCCCTACAATGTTATGTGAAATTCGAACAAATGTTACATGATTCTTTACTTTTCATAACGTTAAACTTAGCAACACTCAGAATCGACTTTAAATTTCCCAAATTGATTTCATAGTAATGCATTAAAATAATTGTTCATCTATCCAAGTTAAAATGAAACAGAATAAAGGTTTATTCAGCATTGCATATCCTTTGTATCTTTCTGGGCGATCTACAGATGGATTTGTTAGGCACACGATTAACTTATTCTTAGAAAATCAAATTTCCTTATTACACAAATTCCATAGAAACTCGTTGCCGAGGCTCTGGTGACAGGTACAAAATGGCCGTCGACCATGCGCAAATGCTTTACGATTTCGTTCAAAGGGCGCCTGCTGTTCTTCTATACTCCTTGGGTATGAACAATGAGGAAGCGGACTGAAGGTTTTGCTGTTGGGGAGTCTTGCTCAGGAAGTCAGCGCTGGCGGTCCTACATATGGGCGCCAGGTATCAACAAATTACATTGATTTGAAAAGTTTGAAAATAGCGAGAATAGTAATCTCTGGCAGGGTGATTGTTTGCGTATCTTGATGTAGGAATAAATTGTTTTGTTATTGAAGTTCAGTGGTAACCACGGTAGTAGTGAGTAAAGGAGAGTTCTGGAACAGTGGCGGATCAATGTTAATCCTATGGGATCCGCCACCCATGTGTTTTAAGCTGGTGGCGGATGATTATCAATCACATTAGTCATGCAGTGTCAAAAAGAATACCTCCCTCCAGTGATGTAATAATCTGAAATTATATTATTCAGTTAAATTGCAGATAATCCACTAGTAATTTCCACCGACGTCCATCTTGGTTTCCACAAAGTCCGATTTTTTTTTTCAATTCCACCATTTTGGAATCTGACGTCACCGATTAGCAGTTCTACCTTTTAAAGTATTTTTACCCAATAGCATTGTTTCTTTCCGTTTCTGCAGGTCAATCTTTTATTCCAGTTTCTGCGGGATAGTCATTCTTCTAGTATAAATACGACATCCATCGGTCAGATTCCTCATTCTGTTGTCAGACATTGACAGTGACGGCTCTCTGCTGCTGCTTCTCCGTGATTTTTCCAACGGCAATAGTGATAGTTCTCGACGTCCTCGTGTAGTATCAGCTATTTTACAACTCTGCTACATAATGTATCCATGTGATATATGTGAGAAGGCTTTCACACTCAAGACAAATCTGATTCGTCATATGAGAAATCACGATGGAAATAGCCTGTTTAAGTGCTCTGAGTGCGAATCGACATTCTCAAGGAGAGATGATGTCCGACGTCATGAGTTATCCCACACCTCCAGGAAAACCTACAAATGTGAAGAATGTGCAATGGAGTTTGGGCGAAAAGACAGTCTTTTGCGCCATCAAAGAAAGCCCCACAATAATAAGCGAAAACGTTCTGAAGATGAAAGGATTCCGCAGAAGAAGCAAAAACCAGACCCTGAAGACCCCTGTCAGTTTACAGAAGAAATGAAAAGGACCCTATCAACACATAAACTGACGGCAACGGAAGAAACATCAGTTGACCTCACCTTTTTCCTCGAATCCTCGCGGGAGTCACTCCTAACTCATCTGAAAGAAGAATTGACCTCGAAAGGTAGCATTAAATGGTACCTTGTCGTGCAAGTGCGATTCAGGCGAAAAGTTTCCCCTTCTACCTTTGAACACTGTACCCCGTTTTTCCGAAGTAACTGTGTCACAAGCCTACCTACATCATCCCTAAACAGAGAATTGGATTCAGCGTATAAGAAGATTAAGACCTCATTTGAAGAATTTGAAGGAGCACATAGTGGATGGACACTGGATGCCGTACTCCACGCTGAAATGAACATTGGAAAATATATCCCTCTTGCAGGATCTAGTTATATCCCTACTCCAAGAGAATTACTGCTAAAACACGCTATTGTCAATGTATGTAATTCTGACCAAAAATGTTTTGTCTGGTCTGTTTTAGCCTCTTTGTATCCTGCCACAGATAATCCGCAGCGCCTTAACAACTATATACATTTAGAAGACAAATTAAACACATCGGGCTTAATTTTCCCTGTTACAATAAATCAAATATCTAAATTCGAAAAAATGAACAATATTTCTGTTAATGTTTTTGGATATGAGAAAGAGGTGTTCCCACTCTACATCACACCATTCAGATTTAAAGCGCATGCAAATCTCCTTCTGTTATCGGATGATGAAAAGCAGCATTATTGCTCCATTAAGAATATGAGTAGACTTCTCAGTCCTCTCACCAAACATAACGGTGTACGTTTCTACTGTGATTACTGCCTTCACCGTTTCGCAAATGAATCCCTCTTGAAGGATCATGTTCCCTATTGTCGAGAACATGGACCTCAGAGAGTAGAACTCCCAACTGAAGAAGAGAAATGGTTGAAATTCACAAATTTTAAGTTTCAGCAGCTCGTTCCATACGTGATTTATGCCGACTTTGAATCATTCCTAGTGAAAGTGGACACTTGTATGCCTAACCCTGAAAAATCTCACACCACTATCACGGCAAATCATGAACCCTGTGGATTTGCATATCTTGTTGTTGGACATGATGGCTGCAGCTATAAGCCTCCAGTAGTTTATAGAGGTCCTAATGTAGTAGAAGAATTTTTAGAATGTCTGCTTAAAGAAGAAGAAAACATTAAAAATTTACTGTCGATGATAAAGCCAATGCAGCTCTCGAATCATGAAGAGGAATCATTTCACAACGCTACTGACTGTCATATTTGTAAGCATGCCCTAGGAGCAGATCGTGTGAGAGATCACGATCATATAACAGGTAAATTCCGAGGAGCTGCCCATAATTCCTGTAATCTGAACTTTAAGTTAACCAATAGGATTCCAGTTATCTTTCACAACCTAAAGGGATATGACAGCCACCTTATTATGCAGGGAATCGGCAGAATCAAAAATAAGAAGATTAATTGCATTCCCAATAACATGGAAACATACATAACCTTCTCCTTAGGGACATTACATTTTATAGACTCCTATCAGTTTTTAAGCACATCCCTTGAGAAGCTAGTAAATAATTTATCACCAGATGAGTTCCATATTTTAAAGGAACATGTTGAAACTGAACGGTTACACCTGGTTTTGAGAAAAGGAGTTTACCCCTATGATTATATTGACAACAGTGAAAAGTTTGAACAAATAGTATTACCACCACGTGAAGCATTTTACAACCAACTCACAGAAGAAGCACTAGGGGAAGAAGACTATACCCATGCAATAAGAGTATGGAATACATTCAACATAAAAAATCTAGGCCAGTATCATGACTTGTACCTGAAGACAGACGTGCTCCTCTTAGCTGATGTTTTCGAAAGTTTCAGAAAACTATGCATCAGATACTATGAAATCGATCCCTGCCATGTTTACACAGCTCCTGGATTAGCCTGGCAAGCATGCTTAAAAATGACAAATGTAAATCTTGAGTTGATAACTGACCCTACAATGTACCTTTTCCTGGAAAAAGGCATACGAGGGGGAATTTCTGTGATATGCAATCGTCTTAGTACAGCAAACAACAAGTATTTGGACACCTATGATCCTCAGTTACCCTCTAAATACATTATGTACTATGATGCCAACAATCTTTATGGATGGGCAATGTCACAATGCCTCCCTCAAAGCGATTTTCGATGGCTTAATAAAGAAGAAATAGCAGATCTAAATATTACGACAATTGCTGACGATGCGAATAAAGGATACATATTGGAAGTTGATTTAGATTATCCAGTTTCTCTACACGACAAGCATAATGATTATCCACTAGCCCCTGAGAAACTTCAGATTACCAGCAGCATGCTATCCCCATATTGTCAAGAGGTTGCCCAAAGCCTTGGAATAAATACAAACCATTCAGTCGTGAAATTAGCCCCAAATCTAAATTCTAAGGAAAAATATGTCCTTCATTATCGAAATCTCAAACAATATTTAACCTTCGGTATGCAGCTGAAGAACATACATCGCGTTTTAGAATTTAATCAGTCTTGCTGGCTAAAACCATATATAGAATTTAATACAGATCAGCGGAAGAAAGCTAGAAACGACTTCGAGAAGGACTTCTTCAAACTGATGAATAATGCTGTGTTTGGAAAAACGATGGAAAATTTGAGAAATCGAGTGAAAATTGAATTGACTCAGAGCCCGAAGAGAGTATGCAAGCTCGTAGCATCCCCTGCTTTTCACGCTTTTCGTGTTTTTGACAACGACCTTGCATGTGTGCAATCAAAGCTAACTAAATTGAAACTCAACAGGCCTATTTATGCTGGTTTCAGTATTCTAGATATTAGTAAACTATTGATGTATAGCTTTCATTATGACTATATTAGTCCGAAATATGGAGAAAAAGCTAAATTATTGTTTACTGATACAGATTCACTGTGCTACGAGCTTCAAACCGAGGACGTGTATGCTGATATGAAAGACGATATAGATCATTTTGACACGTCCGACTATCACATTGATCATGTTTTGCATAGTACACATAATAAAAAGGTACTAGGTAAAATGAAAGATGAACTTTCGGGAGTACCTATCAAACAATTTGCAGGGCTTCGTTCTAAAATGTATTCCCTTCAGAGTTTACATGAGGAGAAGAAGACGGGGAAAGGAGTCCCCAAATACATCGTAAAAAGAACCCTTCGTCACAAGGATTACAGAGACTGCTTAATAAACAAATCACCTTGTCGAGTAGATTTGACAAGGATTCAAAGTAGCAGCCACCATCTTCATACAGTGAAAGGTGTAAAGCTTGGTTTGTCACCATTTGACGATAAAAGATATATTTTAGAAAATGGTTATGACACCCTTTCGTACGGTCACTACAAAACATTGAAAAAATAACATAGCAGAAAAAACGAATATTTCACTGTGATTTTTAATATGCTTGAGCTATTTATGTATAAAAAATATGATAATTTTATCCAAATGTGTGCATATAACCCCCTATATATGTAAAAATAATACATGTTATTATTATATGTAGATAGCTGTATGTAAAAACCATTTCCTCTGTTAACCTGCATTTTTTTTTTTGTAAGCAGGCTGTAAAGTATAATCAATGTGAAAAAGCATCATTGTGAAATGTATAAAATTGTAAACCAATGGAAATCATTACATGTGCACGCATTGTCATTGTTTCACCTAATACTTTGAAATCAATAAAAATTTTTAAATGAAATATATGTGTCGTCTGAGTCTTATCCTTGGCAAGTGGAGTGATAAACAAGCGTTAGCCGCTTCTCACGTGACTTACTCCGCATGCACCTGTGATGCTGACTCACTTCCAACCGCTCATATCCTGTTGGAAGGTCAGACCTCACTCACTGCGAGAAAGCTCTTCTAGGATCCATTTCTGGGATTACACTTATAATGAAAGGTGAGTAATTCTCTAAATTTTCATGGTTTATCAAACATTACTTATAATTTCGTGATGTAGTGACGTTCTCAAGTATTAAGAAGTGATGAAAACATAAGATTTCCTTTCAAAGTTATCGTAACTCGCTTGCTTGCTTGTTACCGGAACAAGCCTCCTAGAAATCAACGTCTTTTTTTTTAAAGCAATCACCTCTCAAAAGCACCGGGACTTCAATAAATGCTCTGAGTGCTGTGTTTATGAAAAATATATCAGTACGGGATGAAATTCTAATTTTTACTTTGCAGAGACGAGAACTTTACGTAGATTTTTACAGAGAAATAATCGAAATTATTGCATCAGCCATTTAGCGATAAAGTATTTTAGAGCAGATTTTTACTGAATATTAATACTTTAGAATAAAGGATAATTTCCTGTATATAATACAGAGGTGTACAGACGAATTTTATTTCCTACGAATAAAAAACAAAAATAGGATTTTCATACTGTTATTCGAATTACTCACTTACCACTTGTTTCAACTGTTTAGTAAAAAAAAAAATACATTTAATTCCCAGTTTTTTAACGACTGAGATAAAAAAAAATATGCTTACCTACATTAAATACAATGTAAAATAGCGAAATTCACCACTTATTTCAACTGTTTAGTAAAAAAAATACATTTAATTCCCAGATTTTTAACGACTGAGATAAAAAAAATATGCTTACCTACATTAAATACAATGTAAAATAGCGAAATTCACCACTAATTTCAGCTGCTTAATATCAAGAAATACAGGCGATTTCCTGTTTTTTTTTTTAGCATTGCACATAAGAGAAAAAAAAAGACTAGCGAACGTATTAACATGTATACCTCTGGTACTTAAATATGACATGCTCTGTGTTTCAATATTACACATTTTTTCAGTAGTTTACACATTAATTACTAATTTTTTTTTTCATTCAACAGTTAAGTATCACAATTGGAAGTAATGTGCGCAATATTTCCTGTTTAAATGCATCTCTCTACAAAAAAAGATTTCCTTTCAAAATTATCGTAACTCGCTTGCTTGCTAGTACATTACATGGCCCGAATCGAGCCACCTCGAAATCAACGTTTTTTTTTTTGAAGCGATCACTTCTCAGAAGTGGAAGACTTCAATAAATGCACCGAGTGCTGTGTTTATGAGAAAATTATCAGCACGGAATGAAAATCTAATTTTTTTTACTTGCAGAGACGAGAACTTTACGTAGATTTTTACAGAGAAATAATCGAAATTATTGCATCAGCCATTTAGCGATAAAGTGTTTTACTGAATATTAATACTTTAGAATAAAGCATAATTTCCGGTGTATAATACCGAGGTGTACAGACGAATTTTATTTCCTATGAATAAAAAAATAGGATTTTGATACCGTTATTCGAATTACTCAGTTAATTCACCACTTATTTCAACTGTAAAAAAAAAAATACATTTAATTCCCAGATTTTTTAACGACTGAGATAAAAAAAATAATATGCTTACCTACATTAAATACAATGTAAAATAGCGAAAATTCACCACTAATTTCAGCTGCTTAATATCAAGAAATACAAACGATTTCCTGTTTCTTTTTTTTTTAGCATTGCACATAAGAAAAAAAGACTAGCGAACGTATCAACATGTACCTCTGAGACTTAAATATGACATGCTCTGTGTTTCAATATTACACATTTTTTTCAGTATTTTACACATTAATTACTTACTTTTTTTCATTCAACAGTTAAGTACCCAATTGGAAGTAATGTTAGCAATATTTCCTGTTTAAATACATCTCCAGAAATCCGCTTTAAAACATTTTCTTATAATTTAAGGGGAAAATAAAGAATTTTAATTGAATTTCTTTTAACACTATATACTTAATATATTGTAATCAACGTATTCTATATACAAAACGAATTAATACAGCCTAGTTACTGGAAATTAACATGATGTTGAAGTGCTTTCTACCTAAAGATTTAAAAAAAACCTGAAGACTTTAATTTTAATTACATTTTCAGCCACTAGATGGCGACACAGTTACTATTAGACCTTGGGACAGACGAGAGAAACTTGAAGCCTTTGCTCAGAGCGCCACCTAGCGGGATTTTCAGTAGTTTCGTCGCAACCGGACGGTCCCCCTTGGGTCAAAGTCCACGTGGTGACGTCAGAGGGGAAAGCACTGTGCAAAGGGGGAACCGTCGGGTGTGATGAAACTACTGAAAATCCCGCTAGGTGGCGCTCTGAGCAAAGGCTTCAAGTTTCTCTCGTCTGTCCCAAGGTCTAATAGTAACTGTGTCGCCATCTAGTGGCTGAAAATGTAATTAAAATTAAAGTCTTCAGGTTTTTTTTAAATCTTTAGGTAGAAAGCACTTCAACATCATGTTAATTTCCAGTAACTAGGCTGTATTAATTCGTTTTGTATATAGAATACGTTGATTACAATATATTAAGTATATAGTGTTAAAAGAAATTCAATTAAAATTCTTTATTTTCCCCTTAAATTATAAGAAAATGTTTTAAAGCGGATTTCTGGAGATGTATTTAAACAGGAAATATTGCTAACATTACTTCCAATTGGGTACTTAACTGTTGAATGAAAAAAAGTAAGTAATTAATGTGTAAAATACTGAAAAAAATGTGTAATATTGAAACACAGAGCATGTCATATTTAAGTCTCAGAGGTACATGTTGATACGTTCGCTAGTCTTTTTTTCTTATGTGCAATGCTAAAAAAAAAAGAAACAGGAAATCGTTTGTATTTCTTGATATTAAGCAGCTGAAATTAGTGGTGAATTTTCGCTATTTTACATTGTATTTAATGTAGGTAAGCATATTATTTTTTTTATCTCAGTCGTTAAAAAATCTGGGAATTAAATGTATTTTTTTTTTTACAGTTGAAATAAGTGGTGAATTAACTGAGTAATTCGAATAACGGTATCAAAATCCTATTTTTTTATTCATAGGAAATAAAATTCGTCTGTACACCTCGGTATTATACACCGGAAATTATGCTTTATTCTAAAGTATTAATATTCAGTAAAACACTTTATCGCTAAATGGCTGATGCAATAATTTCGATTATTTCTCTGTAAAAATCTACGTAAAGTTCTCGTCTCTGCAAGTAAAAAAAATTAGATTTTCATTCCGTGCTGATAATTTTCTCATAAACACAGCACTCGGTGCATTTATTGAAGTCTTCCACTTCTGAGAAGTGATCGCTTCAAAAAAAAAAACGTTGATTTCGAGGTGGCTCGATTCGGGCCATGTAATGTACTAGCAAGCAAGCGAGTTACGATAATTTTGAAAGGAAATCTTTTTTTGTAGAGAGATGCATTTAAACAGGAAATATTGCGCACATTACTTCCAATTGTGATACTTAACTGTTGAATGAAAAAAAAAATTAGTAATTAATGTGTAAACTACTGAAAAAATGTGTAATATTGAAACACAGAGCATGTCATATTTAAGTACCAGAGGTATACATGTTAATACGTTCGCTAGTCTTTTTTTTTCTCTTATGTGCAATGCTAAAAAAAAAAACAGGAAATCGCCTGTATTTCTTGATATTAAGCAGCTGAAATTAGTGGTGAATTTCGCTATTTTACATTGTATTTAATGTAGGTAAGCATATTTTTTTTATCTCAGTCGTTAAAAATCTGGGAATTAAATGTATTTTTTTTACTAAACAGTTGAAATAAGTGGTGAATTTCGCTATTTTACATTGTATTTAATGTAGGTAAGCATATTTTTTTTTATCTCAGTCGTTAAAAAACTGGGAATTAAATGTATTTTTTTTTTTACTAAACAGTTGAAACAAGTGGTAAGTGAGTAATTCGAATAACAGTATGAAAATCCTATTTTTGTTTTTTATTCGTAGGAAATAAAATTCGTCTGTACACCTCTGTATTATATACAGGAAATTATCCTTTATTCTAAAGTATTAATATTCAGTAAAAATCTGCTCTAAAATACTTTATCGCTAAATGGCTGATGCAATAATTTCGATTATTTCTCTGTAAAAATCTACGTAAAGTTCTCGTCTCTGCAAAGTAAAAATTAGAATTTCATCCCGTACTGATATATTTTTCATAAACACAGCACTCAGAGCATTTATTGAAGTCCCGGTGCTTTTGAGAGGTGATTGCTTTAAAAAAAAAGACGTTGATTTCTAGGAGGCTTGTTCCGGTAACAAGCAAGCAAGCGAGTTACGATAACTTTGAAAGGAAATCTTATGTTTTCATCACTTCTTAATACTTGAGAACGTCACTACATCACGAAATTATAAGTAATGTTTGATAAACCATGAAAATTTAGAGAATTACTCACCTTTCATTATAAGTGTAATCCCAGAAATGGATCCTAGAAGAGCTTTCTCGCAGTGAGTGAGGTCTGACCTTCCAACAGGATATGAGCGGTTGGAAGTGAGTCAGCATCACAGGTGCATGCGGAGTAAGTCACGTGAGAAGCGGCTAACGCTTGTTTATCACTCCACTTGCCAAGGATAAGACTCAGACGACACATATATTTCATTTAAAAATTTTTATTGATTTCAAAGTATTAGGTGAAACAATGACAATGCGTGCACATGTAATGATTTCCATTGGTTTACAATTTTATACATTTCACAATGATGCTTTTTCACATTGATTATACTTTACAGCCTGCTTACAAAAAAAAAAATGCAGGTTAACAGAGGAAATGGTTTTTACATACAGCTATCTACATATAATAATAACATGTATTATTTTTACATATATAGGGGGTTATATGCACACATTTGGATAAAATTATCATATTTTTTATACATAAATAGCTCAAGCATATTAAAAATCACAGTGAAATATTCGTTTTTTCTGCTATGTTATTTTTTCAATGTTTTGTAGTGACCGTACGAAAGGGTGTCATAACCATTTTCTAAAATATATCTTTTATCGTCAAATGGTGACAAACCAAGCTTTACACCTTTCACTGTATGAAGATGGTGGCTGCTACTTTGAATCCTTGTCAAATCTACTCGACAAGGTGATTTGTTTATTAAGCAGTCTCTGTAATCCTTGTGACGAAGGGTTCTTTTTACGATGTATTTGGGGACTCCTTTCCCCGTCTTCTTCTCCTCATGTAAACTCTGAAGGGAATACATTTTAGAACGAAGCCCTGCAAATTGTTTGATAGGTACTCCCGAAAGTTCATCTTTCATTTTACCTAGTACCTTTTTATTATGTGTACTATGCAAAACATGATCAATGTGATAGTCGGACGTGTCAAAATGATCTATATCGTCTTTCATATCAGCATACACGTCCTCGGTTTGAAGCTCGTAGCACAGTGAATCTGTATCAGTAAACAATAATTTAGCTTTTTCTCCATATTTCGGACTAATATAGTCATAATGAAAGCTATACATCAATAGTTTACTAATATCTAGAATACTGAAACCAGCATAAATAGGCCTGTTGAGTTTCAATTTAGTTAGCTTTGATTGCACACATGCAAGGTCGTTGTCAAAAACACGAAAAGCGTGAAAAGCAGGGGATGCTACGAGCTTGCATACTCTCTTCGGGCTCTGAGTCAATTCAATTTTCACTCGATTTCTCAAATTTTCCATCGTTTTTCCAAACACAGCATTATTCATCAGTTTGAAGAAGTCCTTCTCGAAGTCGTTTCTAGCTTTCTTCCGCTGATCTGTATTAAATTCTATATATGGTTTTAGCCAGCAAGACTGATTAAATTCTAAAACGCGATGTATGTTCTTCAGCTGCATACCGAAGGTTAAATATTGTTTGAGATTTCGATAATGAAGGACATATTTTTCCTTAGAATTTAGATTTGGGGCTAATTTCACGACTGAATGGTTTGTATTTATTCCAAGGCTTTGGGCAACCTCTTGACAATATGGGGATAGCATGCTGCTGGTAATCTGAAGTTTCTCAGGGGCTAGTGGATAATCATTATGCTTGTCGTGTAGAGAAACTGGATAATCTAAATCAACTTCCAATATGTATCCTTTATTCGCATCGTCAGCAATTGTCGTAATATTTAGATCTGCTATTTCTTCTTTATTAAGCCATCGAAAATCGCTTTGAGGGAGGCATTGTGACATTGCCCATCCATAAAGATTGTTGGCATCATAGTACATAATGTATTTAGAGGGTAACTGAGGATCATAGGTGTCCAAATACTTGTTGTTTGCTGTACTAAGACGATTGCATATCACAGAAATTCCCCCTCGTATGCCTTTTTCCAGGAAAAGGTACATTGTAGGGTCAGTTATCAACTCAAGATTTACATTTGTCATTTTTAAGCATGCTTGCCAGGCTAATCCAGGAGCTGTGTAAACATGGCAGGGATCGATTTCATAGTATCTGATGCATAGTTTTCTGAAACTTTCGAAAACATCAGCTAAGAGGAGCACGTCTGTCTTCAGGTACAAGTCATGATACTGGCCTAGATTTTTTATGTTGAATGTATTCCATACTCTTATTGCATGGGTATAGTCTTCTTCCCCTAGTGCTTCTTCTGTGAGTTGGTTGTAAAATGCTTCACGTGGTGGTAATACTATTTGTTCAAACTTTTCACTGTTGTCAATATAATCATAGGGGTAAACTCCTTTTCTCAAAACCAGGTGTAACCGTTCAGTTTCAACATGTTCCTTTAAAATATGGAACTCATCTGGTGATAAATTATTTACTAGCTTCTCAAGGGATGTGCTTAAAAACTGATAGGAGTCTATAAAATGTAATGTCCCTAAGGAGAAGGTTATGTATGTTTCCATGTTATTGGGAATGCAATTAATCTTCTTATTTTTGATTCTGCCGATTCCCTGCATAATAAGGTGGCTGTCATATCCCTTTAGGTTGTGAAAGATAACTGGAATCCTATTGGTTAACTTAAAGTTCAGATTACAGGAATTATGGGCAGCTCCTCGGAATTTACCTGTTATATGATCGTGATCTCTCACACGATCTGCTCCTAGGGCATGCTTACAAATATGACAGTCAGTAGCGTTGTGAAATGATTCCTCTTCATGATTCGAGAGCTGCATTGGCTTTATCATCGACAGTAAATTTTTAATGTTTTCTTCTTCTTTAAGCAGACATTCTAAAAATTCTTCTACTACATTAGGACCTCTATAAACTACTGGAGGCTTATAGCTGCAGCCATCATGTCCAACAACAAGATATGCAAATCCACAGGGTTCATGATTTGCCGTGATAGTGGTGTGAGATTTTTCAGGGTTAGGCATACAAGTGTCCACTTTCACTAGGAATGATTCAAAGTCGGCATAAATCACGTATGGAACGAGCTGCTGAAACTTAAAATTTGTGAATTTCAACCATTTCTCTTCTTCAGTTGGGAGTTCTACTCTCTGAGGTCCATGTTCTCGACAATAGGGAACATGATCCTTCAAGAGGGATTCATTTGCGAAACGGTGAAGGCAGTAATCACAGTAGAAACGTACACCGTTATGTTTGGTGAGAGGACTGAGAAGTCTACTCATATTCTTAATGGAGCAATAATGCTGCTTTTCATCATCCGATAACAGAAGGAGATTTGCATGCGCTTTAAATCTGAATGGTGTGATGTAGAGTGGGAACACCTCTTTCTCATATCCAAAAACATTAACAGAAATATTGTTCATTTTTTCGAATTTAGATATTTGATTTATTGTAACAGGGAAAATTAAGCCCGATGTGTTTAATTTGTCTTCTAAATGTATATAGTTGTTAAGGCGCTGCGGATTATCTGTGGCAGGATACAAAGAGGCTAAAACAGACCAGACAAAACATTTTTGGTCAGAATTACATACATTGACAATAGCGTGTTTTAGCAGTAATTCTCTTGGAGTAGGGATATAACTAGATCCTGCAAGAGGGATATATTTTCCAATGTTCATTTCAGCGTGGAGTACGGCATCCAGTGTCCATCCACTATGTGCTCCTTCAAATTCTTCAAATGAGGTCTTAATCTTCTTATACGCTGAATCCAATTCTCTGTTTAGGGATGATGTAGGTAGGCTTGTGACACAGTTACTTCGGAAAAACGGGGTACAGTGTTCAAAGGTAGAAGGGGAAACTTTTCGCCTGAATCGCACTTGCACGACAAGGTACCATTTAATGCTACCTTTCGAGGTCAATTCTTCTTTCAGATGAGTTAGGAGTGACTCCCGCGAGGATTCGAGGAAAAAGGTGAGGTCAACTGATGTTTCTTCCGTTGCCGTCAGTTTATGTGTTGATAGGGTCCTTTTCATTTCTTCTGTAAACTGACAGGGGTCTTCAGGGTCTGGTTTTTGCTTCTTCTGCGGAATCCTTTCATCTTCAGAACGTTTTCGCTTATTATTGTGGGGCTTTCTTTGATGGCGCAAAAGACTGTCTTTTCGCCCAAACTCCATTGCACATTCTTCACATTTGTAGGTTTTCCTGGAGGTGTGGGATAACTCATGACGTCGGACATCATCTCTCCTTGAGAATGTCGATTCGCACTCAGAGCACTTAAACAGGCTATTTCCATCGTGATTTCTCATATGACGAATCAGATTTGTCTTGAGTGTGAAAGCCTTCTCACATATATCACATGGATACATTATGTAGCAGAGTTGTAAAATAGCTGATACTACACGAGGACGTCGAGAACTATCACTATTGCCGTTGGAAAAATCACGGAGAAGCAGCAGCAGAGAGCCGTCACTGTCAATGTCTGACAACAGAATGAGGAATCTGACCGATGGATGTCGTATTTATACTAGAAGAATGACTATCCCGCAGAAACTGGAATAAAAGATTGACCTGCAGAAACGGAAAGAAACAATGCTATTGGGTAAAAATACTTTAAAAGGTAGAACTGCTAATCGGTGACGTCAGATTCCAAAATGGTGGAATTGAAAAAAAAAATCGGACTTTGTGGAAACCAAGATGGACGTCGGTGGAAATTACTAATGGATTATCTGCAATTTAACTGAATAATATAATTTCAGATTATTACATCACTGGAGGGAGGTATTCTTTTTGACACTGCATGACTAATGTGATTGATAATCATCCGCCACCAGCTTAAAACACATGGGTGGCGGATCCCATAGGATTAACATTGATCCGCCACTGTTCCAGAACTCTCCTTTACTCACTACTCACGGTACCAGGAAGGGGTTATTTTGTTAATTCATCAAAAACGTATATATGCTGCCCCACGTTCACTACTGGATGTGGTTGAGTTTATGAAGGCAAGGCGGTAAGTTTTCAGAGATAAATCTCTATGTTGGCACTCGAACCTGGGAACTGCAAATTATGAGCCCGGTGTGCTTCTGACTAAGCCACTCCCTACCCCAGGTACTGCAAGAGATGCAGAACTAAGATTAAAACACGAAAAGAAAAAAAACAAATCTGGTGCGCTACCACCCTTACTTCTTTGAGATTATTTGTATTGTTTTTACGTGTACTGCTTCCAGAAACGTTTTAAAACTACACTGAGAGACCAAAAGACATGGGAATAGCAGTTAAAGTATAACTAGCGTGCTGTACTCGTAACCGATGCATTCAACATGGACTGCAGAATGGCGCTGCAGTAGCTTACAAACTTAACATTCATTTTGGAGTAGTTGTTAATTCAGCATGGCTGCACGTCGTAAGTTGTCCGACTTTGAACGTGACTTGATTGTCAGTGCCAGAAGGATGAATCATGCAATATCAGAGATTGTGCAGGAATTCGGTTTTCCCAGGTCTACGGTGTCAAAAATTTATCGTCAGTATTCTATTGATGGCATTTCCACCTACGTAAACCAGTGAACGGGAAGGCTACGTGCAATTAACGAACAGAACTCACGTCGGCTGTCACGAATGGTAACAATGAAAGACAGGCTACAGTGCATGAAATATCTGCCAATTTGAATGCGAGCCAAACACAAAACGTTTCTAAAAGGACTGTCCGTCGCCACCTGCTCTTCCTCGGATTTGGTGGCCGAAAACCCACTCGTGTACCATTGCTTACAGTCACAGAGCTTAACGACTGGAATGGGTCCGAAGACATCGAAATTGGACAGTAGAACAGTGGCTCGGTTGGGTTGGGTTGTTTTACCTCTGAGCGGCACTTTATTGCACACCATGGGCTAAATGGCCAGGTGACACATGGACCCCGAAGGCTCAGAGAAGGTTGGGGGAGGGCGAGTACCCTGATAGTGAAGGGGTATTCCAACAAAATAATGCAACGTGTCACTAGTCTTTGGTTTCTAGGAGGTGGATGGAGGAACACTCCATGGATTTTACCATCATGAATTGGCCCCCAGATATGAACCCCTTGGAGCATCTTTGGGACACAATGGAAACAAGCTTATGATCCATGAATCCAGCACCATCCAATGCAACACAATTATGGTCTACACTGCAGGATGTGTGGGCTGCCATCCCTGCAGAACGGTACCGTCAAATGGTTTACCCATGCCTCGACGTGTGGCTGCACTGCTGAGGGCTCGAGGAGAACCAACCCCATTATTAGACACATATCTCGTTGGTAAAAAAAAACAGGTTTTCAATAATAAATGGACTCTTTTTCCAAGACTAGTTTAAAAATTATTTGAGAATGGATGAAGCAACTTTCAGATATTTAATGAGTTTAATAAATGACAAGCTGAGAAAAAAACATTCTTTAAGCAATTGTAGCAAAAGAGCGTCTAATTGCCATCCTGAAGTTTCTTACTAGTTGTCAATATTACCGTATCGTTTACTGAGAGGATTGCTGAGCAAACTTTGGGATATACAAAAACATGCCATGTGCTGTTTTTTGTCCCACTACCACACCAGAAACAAAAGACGGCAACAATGGTCTCATGGAGTATTTTACTCCTATCAGGAGACGAGTTTGACCCACATATCTATAGGTGTGTATATGTGTTGGGTTGTTTTACCTCTGAGCGGCACTTTTTTGCACACCATGGTCTAAATGGCCAAGTCACAAGGACCCCGAAGGCTCAGAGAAGGTTGGGGGAGGGGACCCACTGGAACGGCTATTGGGAGACAGATGGTAGCCTCCCGTCAAGGCCATCCAGCGTGTTGGCACTCTTCCGCACATGGGGCCACGGCTTAACGTCCCATCCGACGGACGGTGGTCTTTCCAAGCTCATCAGTGTCCCCTACTGACCGTGGACAAGACGGGGAGTTTTGCGGAGATAAGTCTCAACGCCGACACAGCTTGGGACTCGAACCTGGGAACTGCAGATTACGAGTCTGGCGCGCTATCGACTGAGCCACCCCCGCCCCAGGTGTGTATATGATACACAACAATTAATCAGCCGAACTTTAATTGAACAAATTTTAATTACCTTAAATCATCGAGGAAAATTTATTTTCACGCAACACTGACAGAAATATAGTTATTTTTTTTTATGTCGGATGATAAATTTGTGAAATCGACTGAATGATTGCTTTCGCTTTTACTACAAATGCAATGTACAACGGTAAAGAATGTTATTTCTTAACCACTCAGCCACGGGGCAGGCTTTAACGTGCTTGACTATTGACCTAAGGGACCTGGGTTCGAGCCATGGGTAGTATGGATATTTCTCACCCTCGTACAAGTTATGTTCATTAAATTGATACCGCTTTCAGTTTCAGCACTACTGCTTGCAATAAATGCTATCTTCTTAGCTTTTTGAATGCTTTGCAGGGACTGAAACATTTTTTGATTCTATATTATCTACAAAATCCCGGAAATCGTTCAAATCAATTTCATATTTTAAAATTTGATTTAAATATTTTTCACCAGCTATCCATGGTGAAGTTATTCTTTATAAATGATGGTTCTAATAAAACGAAATAATTTAAAATATTTTCCCTGTTAGTACCGTCTGATAAAAGGCGAAATTGTTGAATTATATTTTTTAGTAGCGCATTCCTGAGAAGAGCATTAAATTTATTATTTTAACTAAGTGGAATATCTTTAGATCAGCGGTTCCCAACCTTTTTCGAGTCGCGACCCCATTTATAGAGGCAAAGTGACCCGCGACCCCGATAATTTAAAAATAGGCTTTTTTAACAGGGTAAATGAAAACACATTGAGAATAGATTTTTCAGTATAATTCAAAATAATATTAACTTATGACATATTTAATGCGATGATTGAAATTGTAACTCATTAACAAGCTTAAAAATTCGCGGTTGAGTTTTCGTTAATGCCAACCTCATCTCATTCTCTACATTTATTCTGTTTATTCTTTATTCCCGCATTCCGTAGAGCCAATCACCGAACTGCGCATGAACCTGGACCTCACAACAAGCTAACCCGACCAACGAAAGATCGTTACACGTTTACGTAAACAAATCTCTGTGCAGGACGCGATGACCTGATTTTTTGTTTTCCCTTTTTAAAATTTTCATAGCTTACCACTGCCCGGCGACCCCACAGAAAACCCTTCGCGACCCCAAATGGGGTTGCGACCCATGGTTTGGAAACCACTGCTTTAAATGTATCTGATTTAATCAAATATTCAAATTCATGTTTTCTAGGATCAACCTTCAAATTTTCCGAAGCTCTTATTGTGCATTTGATTAATTTTGAATGTGACCTTGACTGAAGTGCAATTGAAAGTAATGAAAATTCCATTATCAACAAATATCACCTTAATTTTCCCTGGCCGCTTCTTTCTAGATAATCCCTACAGAGACTGCCGCATAGGGAAGGGAACGGGGGAATGGACACAAAAAAGTGATCCTGAAATAAACTCGTCCCGATTGGATTTTCCGGTCACCATATACAAGCTTATTCTCCAAATGCCGTTGGCCATTGTGGACCTGAAGTGCGTGCACCGCTACATTAACAGCCATTGTCGATTTAAAAATCGGCTAGAGCACACCACTGCCGACAGACGACGATCTGTTAATTGATGTTTTACTCTATTTCCTCTCGACATACCGAAAAGCATAAATCTAAGTTGACTTTGCCACAAAAGTGGTTCTTTGAAATTGTGCAATGGTTCCCTATGACAGTGTTTTTTTTTTTTTTTTGGGGGGGGGAGACCTGTAAATTTCGAATTTTTTTGTTGTCACATATGTATTCTAACTGAGCTTTTATTAGAATACAACAAAACAAAGTAAGCTAAGGTATGCTCATATGACATTCTAAGTTTGTATGAAGTTTGCATTTTACTGTTAATGTATTTGTACGTCAATAACTTCAAATTCACTTTGAAAACAAGCATCCTAAATAATTTTTGAAGGGGAATGTCAGTTTTTCTGTGTTGGAAAACGTTACGTGTAACGTAACAATTTTTGAATAACGTTATGAATAACTAACGGAATTTAAAAATATTTATAACGATAAAACGTAACAAACAATGGAAAAAATAACTTTGTTATTTTCAGTTTTTGCGCTTTGAGACATTTTAGATTTTTCCTTTATAAGGATATACTTAGAAACTTCTAAGAAACACACAGATGTAAAATTTACTTTTATGATCAACGAACAAAGCTCTTCGTTGGGACATTCCAAAAGAATTTCGGAAGCGCCCTGTGTTAGCTTCCTTCGTCACAATTGGCGCTCAGAGAAAGTGCTTTGTGATAACCAGATAAGAGCTGCAGTTGGGTTGGGTTGTTTTACCTCTGAGCGGCACTTTTTTGCACACCATGGGCTAAATGGCCAGGTCACATGGACCCTGAAGGCTCAGAGAAGGTTGGGGGAGGGGACCCACTGGAACAGCTGTTAGGAGACAGATGGTAGCCCCCGTCAAGGCCATCCAGCGTGTTCTTTAACGTGCACAGGGTATGGCTCTCCCGCACACGGGGCCACGGCTTAACGTCCCATCCGACGGACGGCGGCCTTTCCAAGCCCATCGGTGTCCCCTACTGACCGTGGGCAGGGCGGGGAATTTTGCGGAGATAAATCTCAACGCTGACCCAGCTGGGACTCGAACCTGGGAACTACAGATTACGAGCCTGGCGCGCTACCGACTGAGCCATCCCCGCCCCCAGAGCTGCAGTGAAACAGGATGAGTCTCCATTCACGAAGAAGAAAAACAGATCAATTACAAAAGGCCGAAAATCCCAGATATGTTACAATTCCCTTTGATCCATTTAAATACTTAGAGAAGGAACTATGTAGGTGGTGTAATTTCGGTATAGATAGAGAATTGGAGGAAAAGGCCATTCACAATAGGCAAAAATTTTTCATTTTGCACATTTGAAAATTTCTTCGCCCTGTACACATGTTGAAAAAAATAAAGAAGATGATCATGCTTCAATCGAGCAGTGACGAAACGCGTCTTGCACTTCTCTTCAGCTCCTTTGAACAGACTGCATAAAGTTAAAAAATCAAGTAATGCTTTCATATTTTTTACTTCTTATTATATTCTGTACATTATTTTTATGCTATTGAAGTCTCAACGAAACCTTATTTCATTAATTTGCATGAGTATATTCAAAAACACAGCAAATCTCTTCTACAGGAAAGCATCTATAAAAATCAGTGTCATCAAACCACTCAACAAATGATTTGTTGGAAATCTATCTTGATGAAACTGGAAAACTAGAGGTGAAAGAAAATAAAATTTCAGTTTTATTAAATGAATATGAGAGAGCAAAGAGAATATTTTTTATAAAAGAAAATATTTTTCAGTACTGGAAATTTGGGTTGGGTTGTTTTACCTCTGAGCGGCACTTTTTTGCACACCATGGGCTAAATGGCCAGGCCACGTGGACCCCGAAGGCTCAGAGAAGGTTGGGGGAGGGGACTCACTGGAACAGCTGTTGGGAGACAGATGGTAGCCTCCCGTCAAGGCCATCCAGCGTGTTCTTTAACGTGCACAGGGTATGGTTCTCCCGCACACGGGACCACAGCTTAATGTCCCATCCGACGGACGGCGGCCTTTCCAAGCTCATCGGTGTCCCCTACTGACCGTGGGCAGGGCGGGGAAGTTTGCGGAGATAAATCTCAATGCTGTCCCAGCTGGGACTCGAACTTGGGAACTACAGATTACGAGCCTGGCGCGTTACCGACTGAGCCACCCCCGCCCCTCAGTACTGGAAAAATCAAGACATTGCAGACTTGCAATAAGTGTTCTAGTCGTACCTGCAACTCAAGTATCTAAAAGTGTTTTTCCATGCTCTCTGACAAAAGAAATATTTTGGACTGAAAATTATTAGAATGCATTTTTCTTATAGTGATGAATAAAATAGAATAACATTGACTGCATTATAACGTCAATATGCTTTCAATAATTTTTTATTTTCCTGACTATGCGCTACAGTGTTAATATTTCTGAAGGAAATTTCACTTTTTTAAAAATTTTCCTCGAGTCATTTTAGCAAGCAGTTTTAAAATATTAATCTGTGCACAAACATCATATTAATAAGTATTATGAGCGCATACTTATGTTCAGAAATTTTGTATTAATCATGCTCAATTTTATTGCGTAAAATTTTTATTACTAAAGAAACAAGAAGAATAAAATTCTAAGTTATTGCTTTGAAACTATAAAAAAACCGACCAAATTCAAACAATGTGCTGAACAATTCCTAGAAATTTGTTGTAAATTTCTCCAGTACTTTTGGATTGTGCGGCTTACGTACATTGTAGAATATATGCAGCAGTGCATCCTATTTATTCGTAACTAGGCCTCCTAATTGCAATTTCTACATCATTATTATTTTTAAACCCACATTTTTTATGAAGTAATAACAGAAAAAGCAAGTGCAACAATTTTATTTGCATTCTTGCATTTATTTTGTTATTGATAATTGTCATTAATATTAATAAAAATTTGGAAAAAGGAAAATTATCTGCTTTTTTAAGAAGGGGATTGATTGAACTGGTGCTACTGCAAAATATACAATAACTAAAAGGACGCATATTCATCATCATCCTCAAGCAGCCATGGGCTACGGAAGTAGTCGTGCTACCTTTTTAGAAGGGGAGAGGAAAAGTTCCTTCCCCACTTCCCTGTGCGTTCGCTGGATGCTTTTTGCTTTTCTGTCCGCTCCTACTTTTTAGGAGGGGCGTGTCCGAAATGATGTTATCGCTGCGTGTTTGCTGGAAGCTTGAAGGGCCGTGAGTACATTTTTTTTCTGCAGTGTTGTTTACTTCCCCCAGTGGTGCCCTAACTTTGTTTTCCACTGTCGGTGTAGAGTTCGACAGCCCAGGATGGGGCTACGAATTTTATGGGTTGACCCCCTTTTCCCCCTTCACGAACGATTCACACAGGTGGTCTCTAAACACGATAGCATCAGTGAAAATATCAGTATTGAAAAGTAGGTTAACGGTTCAGATTCTATTGCTCTTATTTTTTTTTTTTTTTGAGTGTCATTCCTATTTTGGGAGGCCACTCATTCAAGAGCGAGGTGCTTTGAGAAGCATTAGGAAGGGGTATTGTACTTAGGAAACATAACAGCTACCTATGACAATGCTCTTGAAGGAAGCGTGTCTTTGAATAGTTGCTGTGAAGAATTATTTAGAGGATGGCTCTGTTGACAAAATAATTATAGTCGATGCATTACCTGCTACTTAGACAGGTAAGCCTAATAATAGGGAGGGTTACAATGTCCTTTGGGTCCCTGCAGTAAGAGTTTAGGAGGTGACAATGTCCTTTGAGGTCCTTGCAGTAAGAGTTTAGGAGGTGACAATATCCTTTGAGGTCCCTGCAGTAAGAGTTTAGGAGGTGACAATGTCCTTTGGGGTCCCTGCAGTAAGAGTTTAGGAGGTGGCAATGTCCTTTGAGGTCCCTGCAGTAAGAGTTGTTCAAGTCGTAAGCATGACAATAAGCGCGAATGTAACAACCCAAGGAGGTGTGTCTCTGAACAGTTCCCATACCTGTCGCCTAGTATCTGATTGTTGACGAAAAAGTCCCGTAACTCACGTCACCAAAGGAGAGGGATGAAGTGTTCACTGGAGGCCGGGTGCAGTAGGTAATACAAGTGGATGTACAGTAAACTAGGACGCTGAATGACATAATGTGAGAGAATCAAAAGAGGTGTGTCAGGAAGCCTATTCTGTCGAGAAATAATTATAGGGGACTGACACTTAACCAGGTATGTGCACTGATAACAATGTCCTTTTGGGCTGCTTCTTAGTCGGGGGTCCTTCAAGGGGGCGTAATGTGATGCCCCATCGTTCACTTTTGCTTTACCTTAACCAGTTTTGTTTAATTTACGTTATATTTATCATTTTGGGGATTTTTATTTCCTTTTTTTTTTACACTCGTTTCCAAGTTTCTAGGAGTTGCGCATGCGTCGCAACTCCCCCTCTTGCGTCATAGCTTGCGTCGTTCATCATAGTATGCAAATGTCTTTCCCAGCATGCGCCAGCTCATTGTCAAAAACCGGTGACCTACGAGTCACTTAAGTAGAAGTTGTAGCACAGTGGAGTGCACGAGCACGAGGTGCGTAGCACCAAGCACAGTGCGTGTAGCACAGGAGTAGGAGTTATGTTTTCTTCATTGATGTCTTGGTGAGTTGAATTATTTTGGAAATAAATCTGTTTTGTTATAAACCTTTTGAGTCTGTACAGTTTTTTCTCTTGAGCAACGCGAATTAAGGATTTTTGAATTATAAAGTTTACTTGACAATCATTTTGATTCTTACTCATTAACGCTCGCTGGTATTTGAACCCTAAATCAACTTAAGAAAGCCCCAAGGGCAGCTCTTCTCATCCACGTGTTGCTACAGTGTATAACAGAAGCGGGGGAGGTAACGAAAACCCATAACTCGCGTCAGCATTGAAAGGGCTCGATAAGGCCAACCAAGTCAGGTATACTCTAAACGCGTCGAGAAATGTCGTAACTCATGTCAGCATACAATAGAAGCATGGGGAGATGGACGCTCCAGGTGTGGGATTTAAGCAGCCTTGTGATGCAACCTCCTATCCAAAGAAAACACCAGTCTAGTCAGAGGGGGAAGGAATTTAAAACGTCCTATTGGGGGGAGGTGAAGGTGGGTGGACTCGCGCATGTGTATGAAGCAGTTTATAAACTCTTGCACAGCACGGAAGAAGTCATTAAGCAATGGATCTCACCTGTGAAGAGAAATTAGCCTCCTTAGCCAACATTCAGTGTGAGCTACATGCTATTTTAGCTAGGGTGGAACGTTCACCAAAAACTTCACGACTTAATCTCAAGAGATGGAGAATGAGCGACCAGGCGCCGAAGCTTGAGAGGGTAGAGGAACCATCTACTGGGGTCAGCCCATCAAGTCCACCACCCACCGGCGAAGGAAACACTGCACCTGCGTCAAGATCATGCCTTAGCCTCAAGAGATGTCGTGGACAGGCGGCGCCACCATCGAAACACCAGAGAGCATGCAGCGGACCGCCAAGGTCGCCGCACGCCAGTGAAGGAGCGAGCGTGCCTGCTCCACCATTACCATGACAATGGAGCAGGAACCAAGCACTTCCACAGTTGTTACCATGCCAACGGCTGCCGCCACTGATGGGCAAGGTTAGGCAATTACGAAGACCAGCTGCTATCGCTCTTCAAAATATAAGGCACAATTAATGACTCACACGGTTCGTTTAATTAACTTTGAACATGTGAATCCCCTTGAATTTTCTGACACTCTTCTGGAAGTTCAAAAGAACATTTTTAAAGAGTTATTGCCAGAGAAGGAATACAGTCATGTCAGACTGTGCATCCGGTCCAAGTGACTCCGGAACCCCATCAACATGCCGTTGACTTCACGTAATGAGGTCATGACAGAAAAATTCATGGACACAGTGCAGAAGGTTCTTCAATCTAATGATGCGATTGGGACAGATCAAGATTTATATTTTGATCTGGCAGCTGCTGATCTGGAACGTTCCGGAGGCGTCGGTAACCCCCCTGGACCACGACGCAGACCTCGAGGCGTTCAACACCAGTAAAAAGTCTGTTATGAGCATTCAAAATGATGACAACCTTTACCTAGCCCGAAGTCTTGTAGTCGCTCGTGCCCTGTGTTTAAAAAAAACAGGGTAAGATGACAGGTGGGGCATTCAAGCACATCTGTAAGCGAGATTCTGGACGACAGAGGGATGATGCTAAAGCCTTGCATCATGAGGCCGGTGTCCCTGAGGACAAGTGCAGTTTGCCCGAACTTCACACCTTTCAGTCCTACCTGTACCCAGAATACAGAATCATCGTGTTTGGGGCACAGGACGACTTTCAAGTGATCTTCGCTGGGAAGAAAGATGCAGAAAACATCATTTACCTGTTACATGACAACGACCACTTTTCCGTCATCACTAAACCGACAGGGAACTTCCATGCGAAGACCTACTGCGTGTTCTGTCTGAAACCCATTCACCACAAGCCGCACATTTGTCAAAATATCTGCTGGGCGTGTATGACGGCAGACTGTGGAAAAAAAAAAAGATACTAGTATCTTTTGTGAATTGTGCCAGGGTTACTTTAAAGGTCAACTGTGTCTGACCTCCCATCTTCCTAATGCTACCTGTGCACAGGTGTGTCGACTGTGGTGTCATTTATCAGACCTCTGACCCCCCTCACCAGTGTGTGCAGAAAGAACTGGTGTGTCAAAGTGGTTAAAGAATGTGAAGTCACCGGAAGCCGTCTCTATTTTGATATAGAGACGGTTGAAGAAGATGGCTTATTAACCCCCATTCTATGCATCGTCACCTACGAAGACGGAGACGGTGTATGGAAATATGAAGAGTTCGAGCATACGGACACCTTCATGGACTGGTTGCTGTCTATCCAGAACGGTAAGCCTAAATTTAGAGATGTTGCTTTGCTAGCACATAACGGTAGAGGATTCGATTTCATTCCCTTTCTAAATTACCTCTATCGAAAGTGCCTGAGGCTGGAATTGATTTTTGACGGCAACAAAATTCTTCTTAATTTACCCAGTCTCAAAATCAGGTTTATTGATTCTCTCTCTTTTATACAGTCCCCTTTACGATCTTTTCCTAAAACTTTCGGCATTAGCGAAGTTAAAAAAGGTTTCTTTCCTCACGCTTTTTGCACGAGACAGAATTTAAATTATTCTGGACCCATTCTCGATGCCCATTATTTTGAACCGCAGTACATGACCCCAGGAGAAGCTTCAGAATTCCGTCAGTGGTACGAAACAGTGAAGGGGACTCACTGGGATTTTAAATCTGAAATGATTGCGTACTGTAAATTTGACGTCAACACTTTAACCCTTTCGCTACCGTTCCGGCCGTCCAGGCCGAATCCCTTTCGCTACCATACCGGCCCGTCGGCCGGGAGAAGGTAGGTTGAACGGGTGAACTCTCCCTCCCCTCTTTGTGCATCCTCCCGCTCAGAGGGTTCAAACGACCATCAGTTAACATCTAAATGACAAACTGCTTGCATCCCTCCAGGCAACAGGGGGACTCTAAGAGTCGACTGTAGAATGTGGTGTGTTTATTTCCTACTTGCATTTCAGCAAAAAGCAAAGGAAAGATGGAAAAATTCTTTCGGATTTGAAGGGGAGATCAAAAAGTGTTAGGACTGAATAATAACTTCATGCATTGATAGGTTCTCAACAGAAAGTAGAAACAGTTGAAATAGTTAAATGTTTGATCAAGAGGGAATCAAATTCACAATTCTACAATTTCTTAAAAGCGCTTTTTATAGAAAAATGTGATTATTGGCAATCACATTTGAAGATCTGACTGCGGTCTGCCTTAATACCTACTTTTGGTGTTTTTAATATTTAATGAGTTATAGAATCTGGAATATATCTGGAACTTACCTTGTTAACCAAAAATCATTCAAAATTCATGTAGTGTTCAATCATTACATATGTAGCTAAAATATACATTTTATTAAAGTTTACAGAATGTTTCTTTTTCATTTTAATATGTTGCAATCATTTTTCAGGTTTTGAGTACATTTTCCAGCTTACAAAATTATTTGGATATTGAACGATTATTTGTGAATAATTCAACATTTAAAGAGATTTGATAGAGACCTCAAGTATAACTATAGTCATATTTTGTCCATATTAATATTACTTAAGAAGTTACTGATATCTGAATATGACTCCATATTCAAATAACATGAAACGTTTTTTCTGTTCAGTACCTACGTATAGATATAATGCTTAGACAACGATATAAAAGAATTTCCACATTTTATTAACAGAATGCTAACTTTTGAAGCTTTCTAACATGAAATATAAGACTTTATGGTAAAATGCTACAACAAAACAAAAAAGAAATGAAGATCTACATTTAGTGGAGCTAATTCTTAAATTTCAATAATATTCTCTTATTATTTAAGGAGTTGCATATGCTGGAATATTTAACAGAAGCAATACGTAAGGAACTTACATAATATTTACTAATAGAGCAATAATTATTTATACAAACTTCCAAAATAAACAATTATTTGATAAAATTGGTTACATATTTGTTTCATATTATTTTTCATTCATTTTCATTTATTATTGGGGTGGAGGGGACGGCATGTTCCTCTTTCCCTCATCTTCAGAATGTTAGTAACCGGATTCCAGATGAAAATAATATGAAACAAATACGCAACACGATTTTTCAAAAAAAATTTAAGACCACTGCAACGGAGTGGCAATTTTATACTGAAACACCAATTCAGTTATTTTCCATCTTTTATTTCTTTTCCGGTTCGATCCAGTTAATTGCTCTTCCCATATTTTTTTTTCTAGATCCGACCTATATAAAATTATTATATAGTTTTAAAGTACTTCTGGAATAGATTTCTGATATAATGAGCTTGTTAAATATATAAATTTCTATAACCCTTTAAATGTTGAGTGAATTATGTTGAAAATATAGAATTAAAGAGTCACGTGTTATGATGACTATCTTCAATAAAACACTTTACACTAAAATGTTCCATTACCTACGAATATGCTTTACTTTCACATCATGAAATGCTCTTTCTAAATCGGCAATGGATATATTACTGCAAATGGCGACATTCCGAAAAGTTCCAACCCACTTTTCCTTCACCAATCCACTTTTTATTCGATACTAACCAAGGCCTATGGAAATATGTTATATATAACATAAGTTTTGTGCGAACATGCCGAAAACGTGCTCCAAGAAAATTCTCTCATAAAGCTTAGGTAGTTAGTATTATTTATAGCACTCTAAAAATAAATAAAATATTAAATTATTAGAGCAGCCTGTCAGAGAGATGTGAGAGAAGCCTGTTAGTACGCATAATACACTATGGAGAAGAACTGGGATGAAGGCGAAACATCAGTAGAAAGACAACACAGAAAAAGAAAGATCCATGCCTCATCAGGGATTCGAACCCACGTCCCGTTGGTTATTAGCTACACGCACTTCAGTAATAATGAAAATTCAAGGTTGAAAGATTATTATACCCTCATAAATGATTGTACGATGTGCAAATTCGTGTACCTCTGATTAGGAACCAAGTAAATAGTAAAGAGACAAAGTTATTTTGCTCAGCACTTGGCGTGGTTAAGTCTTAGGTTTAACCTCTAAGCTGCACCCTTTTGCACACAACAGTCTAAATGGCCAAGTCAAAAGAGCTTAAAGAAAGTTGGTGTAGGAGATCCACTGGGCAGCTATTAGTAGGAGACAGATGGTAATCTCCCGTTAAGAGAATTCAGTGCATTCTTTTACTTATATAGGGTATGGCGTTTTACCCACAGGTTAATGTCCCATATGACGGACGGCAACTTCAGAAGCCCAAAGGGGGTTAACGGGGGTTAACGGAAGAAAATCTGAATGCAATCGCATTTGGGAGTAGAAATTGGGAAAATAAAATATTGGGTCTGAAGCTCTGTCAAATGGATCAACCTGCTCCCTCCACACACACACACACACACAGACACCCCATGCTGTGAGGGGGGGGGGGGGGCAGAGTTGTAACTAGCTATATTTGTGCCAGAGGCAAGAATAGAAATTGCACCGCTATATAGTTTCATACGTCTTTTCCTGAGCCTCTTCATCTTGTATTTTTCTGAACCCCTCATTTTGTATTTTTATGCGCCCCTCACCTTGTGCGCCCTAGACTAATGCTTTACTTGCCTCACTGTTGTTACGGCCTAGGTATTTCTGGGGAGAGCTAAAAAGGTACCACATTGATTTTCATGTACCGTACACATACTTTGGAATAATACTTTTTGAAAGATCGCTTCCAAGGTGAGAAAAATCATACGCTGCCCTTTTCGGTAAGAATAATTTCTGTCAAAAGACTGGAAGAACATATATCGCCTCTGGAGAATATAGGATGTTCCTTTTCAAAGAGAACGAAATTTATCGTTTTCCAAATTTTGTACTCTTTAACAGCGATAATTCGAACCAACAGATGATTTGGAAAATTTAATTAATAATATTTTATTAGTACTTATAAAGAAAAAAAAAATTAAATTAAAACGTTAGGTTTTTCCCAGTGAATATGATAGTTTTTCGTGGGGAAGGAGTATATAAGTTCCGTACTGTAGCTTGGGATTACGGTTCGAAAAAATAGCAAAATTTGTTGAAAATCTTAGCAGAAGTGTTATTTTAAAATCCATTTTATAAAATCACTCTACAACAGATACCTTTATTTAGTAGAGTTTTTTATTCTCAGTCGCACTCTTGTGAACACAATTAGCTAAATGCCAGGTAATAAGGACCTCAAAGGCTTATACATGGGTTGGATAAACAAGACTCTTTGGTCAGTTGCTAAGAGACAGATGGAAACTTTCCTTCAAGGCCATCAATAAAAGTGCACAGAGTGTGGTTTACCTCCACACGGACCACGGCGTTTCGTCGCAACCGCAGGAAGGCATCGTGCCAAGTCCATCGGTTCTGCTTTCTCACCAAATGAAGGGTTTGGATTTAATGGAAATAAATCTCAACGCTGCTATATTTGGGACTCGAACCTGGAAACTATAGAGTAGAGGCTTCCAACACTACCAACTAAACCAAACAGTCACCTTGCTACTTTTAGGCACTAATTTCCATGTTACTCCAGTTTTTACAATAAGCATTGTATTCTTTAAGGTTTTGAAGGAATACACTCATTATTAATGAGAAATGTGTCTGGAAGTTTAAGACAGGAAATTATAAATTCACTACCAACGTAGCATGTCATACTTGACAATCTAGAAATAGCCCCCCCCCTCACAGGTTCCAGTAAGTTTGCCATAAAAGCGGTAGAAGGACATTAGTCAGCTCGAAATATACTTCGATATAAATTTCAACTAAATAACTTAGCTGATTGTTAGTAACATTTACAGAGAGGCAACATTGCCCCCCCCCTTCCCAAATAAGAAGAAAAATACATTTCGACATTCTGATAATAAAAAATCTTTAGATCGATAATTTTCGTAATTTTTCCATATAACTTACGAGAGAAGGAAATGGAACACAATTAGCAACTAGAAGAATATATATCGCCTCTGGTGAAAAAGGGATACTCGTTTTCAAAAAGGATGAAATTTATATTTTCGATCTTTACATTCCTCTCATATTAGAAATTTGATGTAATGGATGATTGGAAAAATGCAGGCATTAATATTTTATTAGTACCTTTACCACACAAATGGAGTTTCTCATTAAGCAAAAAATTGCATTTTCCCCAGGTATATTTTGGAAGCACGAAGCAAATCATTGCTGCCAATGTAAACTATGTAACCACCATAATCTATCATGCAAATTTCAAATTTCTATCATAAACATATCGTTGGCAATGTTTGTTAAATATTGTGGCATTTTCACACTTTTTCCACCATTTTAGGACGTTATTGAAATATTCGGGGAAAGTGCGATTGTAATATTTCATCAATACCTATCTAATCAAAAATCAAAAATAATTTTTATCTAATCTTTTTCAAAAGCATAGAAATGCCAAAAAAATATGTAACATGTACATTTTTGGGGCAGGGATCTCCCCAAACCTCCCCATTAAACACCGCCACTGGGCGGGCAGTGACCAACTCTTAAAAACCGAACTCTTTATAACTGCGCAATAGTTCTCTTGATTTCTCACAGCCTTTGTCAGGGGTGGCCGCTCTTCTGCTTGAGACCGCCACTGATACTGGATAATATTCCTAGATAAGTAATTGTCGTTAATACCTCGTGTAAAAAATATTAATATCTGTTGGGTTGTTCTACATCTTAGTGGCACTTATGTGACTTACACTTTGTGAACATAATGGGCTAAATGACTTGGTCACAAGGACCCCAAGGGAGAGAAGGTTTGGGAAGGTGAACTGTTAGGAAAAGAATAGAAAGCCATCCAGCGTGTTCTTTAATGGGCACATGGTATGGCGGCTGACAAAAATGAAGTTGATATTGAAAGAGATCAGCTGCTTTACCTCTGAGCGGTACTTTCTTTTGCACATAATGGGCTAAATGGCCAGGTGACAAGGATCCCGAAGACTCGGAGAAGGTTGGGGGAGGGCACCCAACCTTATCTCAGAGAGCTGTTGCGAGACAGATGAAATCCTGTCAAAGCCATTTGGCAGGTTCTTTAACGTGCACAGAGTATGGCCCTCCAGCACACGGTTCCACGGCTTAACGTCCCACCAGATGGACGGCGACCTTTCTCCAGTCATTTGTGTCCCTTACTGACCGAGGGCAGGGTGGGGAATTTTGAAGACATAAATCTCAACATTGGATCAGCTGGTACTCGAATTGCAGATTACGAGCCTGATTCACTCTGACTGAGCTACCCCTGTGCCATATTGGAAAAAATCTACTAAACAAATTGAAAGCGTCATGATTCATTTTGCGTTGCGTTGATTACTTTCCTGGTCCTATTTAAGGGTACTCTTTTAAAGAAGATGCAGGGTCGGCGTCAAATCTAATTCGATGTGCAGCATGCTAAGATATGTAGTAAGCATTTTTGAGGAGCCTATTACGATCTTAACCTTTGAACCAAACTCTCAGGACTGCCTGAAGAACGTAAACTTAAAGGGATAAATATAGTCCATATATAAATGTGACGCACAAAAATTCAGTCTTGGTTACGACGACAGCTTCTACTCGTACCAAACGATTATTGACTCGAACAAAAACGCAAATGAGTGTTGGAAAAATAAATCAATGATCCTGAAAACTGGGACAATGTGCCCAATAAAAAAGTAGCATTTTCATTGGCAATTGATAATTTAAATACCTCAGCTTATAGTACACTGATCAAGAGAATAAAAACTTATTGTCAGTGCGTCAAAATCAGAAAATAAAAAAAATTACCCCTAGTTATATATAGGGGGGACAAGGGGGCCAGGTTCCCTTGTCCTCGCCTATATCCGGTCCCGTGGCCGAGTGGTTAGCGTGCTTCCCTACTGATCAAATGGACTTTGGTTCTAGCCCCGAATAAGGCATGAATGTTTGTGTTGTTCTTCTGCTGAAGTCCTGCCATCCTCACAGATCTGCTGTGTCGTATTAAACTGACGGGCTCCTGTCGGACCTCTGTGGCAAGCAGCTGCTTCAGGGAATATTTATTTTTATGTAGTTACCGAAATAAGCGCCAAACAGTAATAGCACAACAATAGTTTTCATCACTTGTGTGCAGAGTAATTGAGAACTAGCTCTACTGCTTTAAATATTTATCTCTTTTATTGGGACGGAATTGGCTCAGTCAGAAGAGCTCTAAGCTTCTAATCTGATGATCCCAGGTTTAAGTCTTAAGTGTGCTTGCTTTGAGCCATCGTCCTTCGGCTGAGGCATTAAATCCTTGTCCCATGTGCAAGAGAGAGCCATACCCTGTACATGTTAAAACACACCGGATGGCCTTGACAGGAAACTTCCATCTGTCTTCTTCCAATTGGACAGCTGTGAAGCTGTCCAATTGGTCGTCTTCCCCAAATATCTCTTGAGCCCTTGGGATCCTTGTGACTTGGCCATTTATCCATTGTATGCACAAAAGCACTGCTCAGAGGTATAAATTGTCCAAACCACTTTATTTCCCAAATAAAAAGAAAACAAAATACATGGCAAATGAAGAAAATGTACGAAGAGTTTAGGGATGTCCAATATGAGCGCCGTAGGTAATGCGGCAAATATCCAAAGGTTTTCAACTACCTCCCGCACTCTATGGAGCATATTAAAAGTTACTTGGGTGATGACTAATAGTAATCTGTCATCCAGTTCATTAATGGACTATGATAAAGATGGGTGATGAGCTGCATCTTGAAGGAAATCCCCACAGAAAAAATCGACTGAGGCTTTGATGAATTTCGTCAAACTAAAATACAAACTGTGCTTTATGTGCATCTGCACAATCCCTCATTTCATTTTTCCTCAATCTCACAGAAGCTCCTCCAGAAAAAATAGCAAATATTGCAAACCAATGAAATCAAATTTGATGTATTTGTATTTCCTTTCATTGTTATATTTGTTTTCTTTTCGTGTGACAGATAAAGTAGTTATATTTATATTTGTTTGAAGATGTACAGCTACTTTGTCATTATCCAGGGGCAGTGGTGGCTCAGTCGGTAGCGCGTTAGGCTCGTAATCTGCAGTCCCCAGGTTAGAGCCCTAGCTGGGTCAGTGCTGAGATTTATCTCAGCAAAACTCCCCACCATTCCCATGGTCAGTAGGGACGTAGCTTGCACTTAACCTATGAACCGAACTCTTAGGCTGACACCGATGGGCTTGGAAATGCCGCCGTCCATTGGATGGGACATTAAGCCGCGGCCCCTTTTGTGGGAGAGCCATACTCTGTGCACGTTAAAGAACATGCTGGATGGCCTCGATGGGAGGCTACTACTGTCCCCCAACAGCTGTTTGGTGGGTCCCCTTTCTAAGCCTTCGGGGGTCCTTGTGATCTGGCCATTTTGCCCATTGTGTACAAAAGAGCGCCGCTTAGAGGTAAAACATCCCAACTCATCAGTCTCCCCATTGTCACATCAAAAGTCTTAGCCATTGAACGTCAAGAAATGCTTCCTCGTGCAGTGGCACCTTCATTCACACTGGGAAACCCTGTCTCTTGGTTCCCCACCCCCTTTGCTCTTTTTCGGTGCGATTGCGTCACTTTGCCATCCTTTCCCACTTTAATTTTTTTCTAGATCCGGGCTTGGTACAGGATAAGACTGCTGCACACGGGACCACGGCTTCGTCCCTCATTAGGGGATGGCGGCCTTTCCAATCCCATCAGTGTCCCCTTTCTCACCGGGGACAGAATGGAATTGCACGCTGGATGGCCTTGATGGGAGACTATCATCTGTCTCCATAGAGCTGTTCCAGTGGGTCCCTCAATCTTCGGGGTCCTTGTGACCTGGCCATTTTACCCATTGTCTTCAAATAAAGTGCTGCTCAGTGGTAAAAAAATTGTCATTATCATGTATAATAGTGTATATGATCATAATTTAATATAAATTTCATATGTGAGGGACTCTTTTTCTCTTTAGCTTGGTTATTGATTATGTTATGCAAAATTCACTGCAAGGGAAAGATTTTGGTCTTAAATGGTGTAGAGATTTCAAAATTTCTGATTTAGATTATGCTGATGATCTAGCCCTTTTGGCAAATGATGTTTATGAGATGAACTATTTCATTCGAGCTGTTGATGAGACTGTAATAGAGTAGGTTTGGTTATAAACAGAGAGAAAACTAAAGTGATTAAACTTGGTCAGACAGGCGGTGATTGAGTTAATCTGAATGGTTGCACTCTTCAGCAAGTGTCTGAGTTTAATTATCTCGGGAGCTATATAACAGATAGTGGTGATGGGTGGCATGAGATTAACAGACATATATAGGGATTGCTGCCGGGACTTCTAAAACTCTATGGAGAATGTAGAGAAATATGCATATACACCTAAAGACTAAAATTAGACTTATAATTGTTTGGTTTTTCTAGGGATAGTTATAGTAGTGAGACTTGGATGTTTGTAAACAAGATAACAGGAAACTAGATGCTTTTGATTATAGATGCTTACACAGTATCTTGGGTATGAGGTGTTCAACCTTGTAAGTAATGATAAGGTTAGGCAAAGGAGTCAGCAGCCTACTTTAAGCAGTATATTGTGCAGAGAGAGAGATACTTCATTGTTTGGCCATATGAATGTTATATATTATATACAGATTAGTGAATTGGGTTATGAACAGTGTTCCCAAAGGCTTCAGAAAGAGGAGGAGACCTAGGATGAGGTGAGCAGACAATGTCAAACAGACCTTGTTATAATTGATGTGTAGTGGGCAGATGTAGTTCAGGACAGATATGCTTGTAGCACTGTCTGGTTGGACCTCCGTAGCTCATGGCAGCTTGAGGAGGCTGATGACTTAGATTATGCAAATTTGTTTATTTTCGAAAATGATGTTGATCAGATGAATTATTTTATTAGTGCTGTTGATAAGACTGGTAATAGAGGAGGTTTGATCATAAGCAGAGATGAACCTAAAGTGATGAAAATTGGTCAGCTTGGTTGTACTTCAGTTATTTTGATGGTTGCCACGAGCAATTGTCTCAGTTTAATTATCTCTGGCGATGTGCGACATGAGATAAACAGAAGAACTGAGATTTTTCCGGTGCCTTTAATAGTCTATGCAGAGTGTGGAAAAATTGGAGTATACACTTAAAGAGCAAAATTAATTTGTATAATATAGTAGTACAATAGTTTGGTTCTTTGTAGAGTTAGTTATGGCATTGAATATTATTTTTAATCAAGACAACAGGAAACTTTATATCTTTGATTCTGGATGCTTACGCAGTATCTTCGAAATTAAAGGGTTTCACTCTATAAGCAATGGTAATGTTAGACTACGCAGTCTGCAACCACATTTGAGGAGCATATCTTGCAGAGAGAGACTGCGCTGGTTTGGCCACGTTGCCCGTACGCATAGCGACAGATTAGAGAATAAGATTATGGACGATGTGCCTAAAGGCCAGAGAAAAAGGGGGAGACATAGGTTGCGGTGGGCAGACAATGTCAAATAAAACCTTGTTAGAATTGGCTTTCAGTTACCAAATACAGCAGCTCTGCACAGGACAGACGTTTGGAGAACTAAATTGCGCAGTCTGTTTGGACCTTTTTTACTCCAAGGCTGCTTCAAGACTATATATGTAATAGCGTTTAAGGCGGATCTTTCTGATAACTTTTGCAATTTATGATTTATTTCCTAGTAAATTACGTTTCTTAATGTTGTTATTTTTCTTTTAATGCAAAGTGTGATGTACTCTGAAAAATGTATCGTATTGAAATTTTAGAGTGTAAAACGTGTTTTGCAGAAATGACGACAGAGCTAATAGAAGCTAACTTATTAGCAGTATATTGATAATAACTAGGAGATATCACTGAGAAGACAGAGATTCAGATTAAATTTTTACGTAGTTACATGCATGTTTGTCATTGTCTGATGATCTCACAAAAGTTCAGTTTCTACAAATGTCAATGTTTTATAATTATCTGAATCAGGATTTAAAGGATACTTAGCTACAATTCCTCTCCTCCGTGTTATCCTAAAGAAATTGCGTCACTATGCCATGCAAATTAACTGATAGAGATAAGGCTACGATAAATTTAGTTGCAGTGCTGAAATAGAATCAGAGAAGGACAGAACAACACTTAAGAGTACGAGATTGGCATTCCTTTATCAAATTTAGGGGCCCTGAAAAGGGCCGTTTTCTTTTGATGTGGGACGACTAGAACATTCAAACAACTACCATGTCATCTTTCTTCCGTTTGCAGCATGCGGAACACAGCAATCGACGTAAGGTAATGCAGAATCGGCGAAATCTTCCTTGTTTCCTTTGACGTACCTTCTCTCTTATGGCATAAATCCGTCCTGTTTTATAAAAGGCATCAGGATCAAAAGGTACAGTCTCTGTCTGCCTAAGGATTTCGGGAAAGGTGAAATTGCGGTCGGTCGTGTCGAGTGGCCCCATCCTATGTACCACTGATTTCTTTCCTTGATCAAAGATTATTTCATCAATTTCTCCTACTTGTTTTTCGATCATGGCACAGTAGAGATTTATTCTGTTGTTTCTGCTACCTTCCTGGATGGCAGAAAGGCAAAGACTCTCCTCCATTACGTCATAATATCCCTCGGAAATCTGATGACTTTTAGCATCGATTTCCTCTCCCTCCCGGGAGGATCCTTTTTTCATTTCATCTGTATCTAGTGGTAGTTCCATTGTTCTAGTTCTAATATTCTCTCTATCCATTTAATTAACTGAAGTCTTCCTTCTAATAAAGTTCCTTTACTAACTGACTTCTCCAGATTATCGTTTCACTAAAAAGCAGATAAATTATATTCCTCTTACGTAAAGATCAGCACAATATCGCTATAACACGCATTCCACTCATAAGCATTCCTTTAGAATCATTCTTTCATTAAGGCTATGCTTTCATTTCAACAATGATAGTCTTCATTTGTTACGTTTCACTGAGATTTCGTGACGTCAGATGTAACGAAAGGCACCATTTTCGTTCTTTCCTTCCGCCATGACTAATGTTGCTTTTACGACTGAATTTTGAACCAAATAAATAATCCAGTGAATTCCTCAAAGACATACTGAGACGTATTTTCTTTTCACGACATAAAAAATAATTTGGGCGGGGGTGGCTCAGTCGGTAGCGCGCCAGGCTCCTAATCTGCAGTTTCCAGGTTCGAGTCCCAGCTGGGTCAGCGTTGAGAATTATTTCCGCAAAACTCCCCGCCCTGCCCACAGTCAGTAGGGGACACCGATGGACAAGTCCATCGGTGTCCCCTACTGAGGGTCGCCGTCCGTCGGATGGGACGTTAAGCCGTGGCCCCGTGTACTGGAGGGCCATACCCTGTGCACGTTAAAGAACATGCTGGATGGCCTCGATGGGAGGCTACCATCTGTCTCCCAACAGTCGTTCCAGTGGGTCCCCTTCCCCAACCTTCTCTGAGCTTTCGGGGTCCTTGCGACCTGGCCATTTAGCCCATGGTGTGCAAAAAAAGTGCCACTCAGAGGTAAAACAACCCAACAACTCAAAATAATCTGTATATTAAAATTGGTCATTGGGTAGTTTTATCACTGAACTTCACTTTTTCCTTCTTTTGCAGACAATTGGATCAACGGCAGGTCACAAGGACCCCCAAGCGCTCATCGAAGGTTAGGTAAGACGACCCACTGGACAACTGCTATGATTCAGATAGAAGCCACCCATCAAGGTGCACAGGATTATAGCTGTCTGTTACACACGGTGCCACAGCTTAACGTTCCATTCGATGGGCGGCTAACTTTTCAAGCCCATCTGTGTCCCCTTTCTAACCCAGAGCAGAAATAGGGTTTAAAGGAGGTATGGGCAGGGTTTTTCGATGATGGCACAGTATGGATATAGTAATGTGGACGCTGGCCTATTTGGAACCCTGTTCCTACTCTTCTCAGGGGAGGGAGGGGGCGGGGTGAGAAAAGCAACTTTTTCATTTTAAGGGATGAGGAAAATACTTTTCATGTTGTAAAAGTGCTAATAAAATACTACTCTTTCCATTTCACAGTCATCTATTGTTTCCTTTACAATTTTTAAAGCGTGAAAAAGTAGGTAAATGAAAAACGTCTTCCATTTGAAAACGAGGTTCACCAGAGCAAATATGGATTCTTCTATTTAAAATATATAATTTCGCTTACTCATAATGTCGTGCTCGCATGCTTGCAATGCGAGCCCGATGTTCTCGTACAGCTTCTGCCTGGCACATCTCTCGGAATGGACTGTCCTATCTGTCCCCCATCCGTCTGTGAAGAAGCCTGTAGGGGCAAACCCAGTCACAGAGATAATCAACTCGAAACTCCTTCTCTTCCTCTTGTTTTTACTCCTTCATCCCAACCACATTGATATCCTCCAAGCACTTTTTGTTATGCACACTGATGACTACCAATGGCCTTTTACCACGAATTCAACTAGACCCCCCCTCCCCAAGAGGGCATTGGCCACCTTGCCAACCATCGACACCAGACTTGGTGGCGGGTTTTGTTTGTTCTTGTAGTCTTCGAGCCAGTCCAGTAAACGTCATAGTGAGAGTGTGGAGGCCCCTAACAAAAGGACAATGGCCTAGCAAGGGATAAACTGATTTTGATGTCATGGAGGTCGCATGCCAAGACTTTTGTGCTGGCCTCGTCCTTTTGAGTAATGAGCATCAAATTGTCAGTGAACAGAAACATTGAAAGGAAAGATAACTGAAGGAACTGAACAGAGCGGTTGCCAGAGCTACCGAAAAAATCACCGCCACCCTGGTCAACGGGTGGTTTCGAAAGACGAGTCAGAAAACATTTCACCTACTCCTTATTTTCCTAGTTTGCCCCCCAGTGCCCTAAACCTGTAACTTTAAGCTTTGTTCTGTATCTAGCAGTGGGACCAGTGGGGCTCATTATAGCCTATGTTGTATTTGGCCAGTGACTGTACCCGGTGGGCAGTCACTGTATGTATATATAGTTTAAAGTGTAAATAAATGTAAATAGATGAAATAACTGGGTTTGTGTATTCGGCCACCTGAGCAAATCCTGACGAGGTAGGGACAGGTATCCTTCTGCAAACGCTCTCACATACATAGGAAACAACCCAGCCATGACAGACAGAGAAGGAGCCTGTCTACAGGTGTAAATTCGCTGGAAAAAGGTTTAAAAAATTCGCTGGACAAAAGGTTTAAAAAAGAATAAGAATGGATAACTTTTTTTACCATTTGGATTTATTTATACAAATATAAACGAGGCACTGCAATGTGACAAAGCACCGAACTTCTGCTATTTCTGCTATTCACCGAACTTCTGCTAGTTACCTAGTTGCAGGGGTCGAGTGCTTTCAACTGCACTCAGCAGTCATCTCCAAGACATCGTACAGTTCCCTGGGAAGCGGATCGTTGGTGATAGATTAAGATAAGCGAAAGTAATACCTTTTTCTTGATGATATTTTCACTGAAGAGAGTTCTGCAGTGGGAGGAAATTCCAGCATGCTTGCAGTGGAGCAAACTCACTGAATAGCAGAAGTTCGGTGCTTTGCCAGTAGCACTTGGATGTACACCAGACGACAGTGGCATGCACTTCGTGACACTTGCGTCGTTAAAGAGGCCGAAATGGTATTTGCATTCTTGGGCAGTTCAAGGAATTTCGGATTTGCTCACCTCTGATCGGACTCTGGTACAGTCGCTCAAAAAAGTATCCGAACACTATGGTTGATTACAGAATTCAGAAAAAATATCTGAAGCGTGTACAGCAACTGTACACGCTCCAGTTACCGTTCACAGCAAACTGGAGCGTGTGCAGTTACTGCACACGCTCCAGTTTGCTGTGAACGGTAACTGCACACGCTCAATATTTCCGTGAGTGAGCCCACACGATCTAGTATCAAAATAATATGACCACCTACAGTCGCTCAAAAAAGTATCCGAACACTATGGTTGATTACAAAATTCAGAAAAAATATCTGGCAACCTTCGTGTCACGTGACTTCGTGTCCCATGTGCCGGTCACTAACTTCAGAGGAGCAATGATGGGCAGTTGAAGTGTCGGATTACTCTTCTGCAGTTGGGAGGTGGGGTCGGCCAGTTGCCCAATAGTGCTGAAGAAAAAAATGTTTTCATGATGAACATTTAAAAGCGACGTCACTGTTAAATGTTTCAGCTTCACTAAATTATTGAAGAAATATTTTTGTAAATTGAAATTCCCATGAAAAGTTGAGTTATACAAAAAATGGCACTGGAGGTAACAGTGACATAATTTGTTGTAAAAACGTCATTTACTAAATAAATTTGAAGTAATTAAATTCATTCAATTATTCAATTAATTTTGAAAACGTTAGAATTAGTAGAACAGCGGATTTTCACAACATTAAAAGAATGTTATGAAAATTGAGAATTGGAAAGATTTGCGCGAGATCTTCAATTTATTTCTAGTGACATTTTTTCCGTAAAAACTTGTTTTCGCAGTTAAGGAGATTGAGGATGCTTCATTAAATGAACTAAACTATAAAGAAAATTCTTTGGTGAAAGTTAGTGCCGAAATTTACAACGTAATCGTATATAATTACATAACAACATACAACATAATACATAACATAATGTTCATGTATGAAAAATGTTTTCAAAAACTTCAAGAGATGTACAAACTTGAAAAATTCCCAACATCGAAAAGCATTTTTTCACAGATTTTAAAAGAAATTGCCTCACAAGTTCAGCTTCCAAACTATCATAATATTAAGCAAAATCTAATGTAATAATAAAATGTTATAATCATATGTACACCATTTTTTTAAATCAGTCATTTGTGACTAAATTTGAAAAATTATTTAAATATCTTATTCACAAAGAGTAAAAATATAATGCATTCGTTTCGAATTCCACAATAAAAAATGCCTTGAAAAAAAGAATCGTAATTATCATTATTTTTCATATTACCCTAAGCAACTGGAAATGTACCAGGAAATCGTTTATGAAGGACTTAGAGATTAATATCGAGATGGGGATGGGAATAAAAATATAATATAAACCTACCTAAAATAAATAAATAATATTAATGCTATGTATAATGACTTGCAATGGAATAATAATAATAATAAACTTCTTAAAACTAATTAATACCCATGAGGTAGGGGGCAAGTGTGTAATCCTCCCCTTTCAGAAGGTAAAAAAAAAAGATGATATTTTTTTTTTACTTTATGCATTTTTAAAGATCTCTAAAACGGAGGGAGAAATTTCATACTGCAATGGAAATCGTAGATCGTAGATCGTATAATCATTCATATTCGATGTACCGGGCAATAATTTTACCCCTAACCATCTTCATCATAAAGATTTGGCATGAGTAAGAAAAAAATATATAAGTAAACAACCCTAGGTGGGCCCCTAAGGGCAAACATAAGAAAAGCTAAAAATAGCAGTAAAATTGTATAAGAAACCTAAAACGGGTAAGTCTTCTCAGAGAACCTCTTGTACTTGTTAAAAATAGTATGATCGTAAAGAATATGGTTCTTATATATAACATGCCTTAACTGGAATAGTGGTTAGGCAGCTAGCGACTGTTCCAGCAAGGCAAACTTTGTGTGTTGTGTTAGCTCAAACTAAGGCAGTGGTCAGCAGTGACTTCGGTCTTAGTAAGGGCATGTATCTTGTATGAGAAGGCCTGTATTAAGCTAGGAGTAGCTTCTAGGATTCTTCTCTGTCCTATACGTCGCAAAAAAAAAAAAAAAAAATCAGAGAAGAAATAATCTCATTGGGATTATTGCTTACAGCCTCAAAAAAACTTTTTGAGGTGCGTTTTACATGTGTATATATATATGGTCGATGCCCAGGTCTTTACGGAGTTGTCTGTTAGTGACAAACCAGGGGACATCGACCGTAGTTCTCAAAATCTTGTTCTGTACGAATATTGGTGGGTGTAGTATTCGCCCATATGGGTGAAGCATAGAGAATTACTGGTCTGATGATCATATCACAGAGTAAAAGCTTATGATCAATCATTAAAATGGAATTCTTCTAAGGAGTGGGCCTAGCTGGCCCTTCAATGAATTGACTTTGGAGATTATATTATTTATGTGATAGTCCCACTTTAACCTCTTATATATAACAACCCCAAGATATTTGACTGAATCACTCCAATCAATGGGAATAACTTGTAAATGGAGGCAAGTGGGATTCATAATACGCTTTCCAGTAAAAAAGATGGCAGAACTCTTGTCAGAGTTAATCTTTATCTTCCATTTTTCATACCACGTGCCCAGCTCGGTCAAGCTATGCTGCAGCTTCTTCACATCGCTTTCGAATTGTAAATTAATTTTTAAACTAAGTTTCCATTTTCTCAATAGCAAAAAGGGTGATTATTGTAATTATCAATTCGTCGAATCTTCAATCTATCATGTTAAGTTTTTCGCAATATTTAAAAATGCAGCAGGAAACCGTGAAATAATTTTAAAACGAGTGAAAAGTTTTATAAAAATATGTGCACTGAAATTGAAATAGTTATTAGGCTAGAGATCAATAAATCTGTTGTCGTTTTGTCTCTTTTTATTCATGTATATATATAATGCTGATTGATATAAATAAAAATGTACATAATTTATTTTTGGGAAACAGGAATATTTTTATGGCAGGGCTGAATTTTTTTTTCTAAACTCGAAAGCCATAGAATAATGTTTTTTGACATATTGATTAAAGAAATGAAGCGTCGGTGTTAACCTTTTCGAAATATATCACAACTTTTAACCAGTTTCATAAAAACCAGCACCGTAGTACCGCATTTCTCGGAAGAGCTTTTGAGTAGAATATAATGAAACACTGTTCATTTGTTGTGGTACAGTCGCTCAAAAAAGCATCCGAACACTATGGTTGATTACAAAATTCAGAAAAAATATCTGGCAACGATTTTTTTTTAGAAAATAGTGATCTGGTAACCTTCGTGTCACGTGACACGAAGGTTGCCAGATCACTAATTTCTAAAAAAATCGTTGCCAGATATTTTTTCTAAATTCTGTAATCAACCATAGTGTTCGGATACTTTTTTGAGCGACTGTACTATAAATCAAGTGTCAAACATTATTTGGTTTGCGAATGTATAAATTGTACAAAAGAGAATGCGAATAACTTAATGTTAAGTAAAGTGACGTTAATCTTCCATGTATAAATATTTTCCAAAAGAAGTCACCATACTCTTGTTTAAGAGAAAATCTGCTTTTTTTTAAATGAAACACTGGAAAATGTACTTAGTGGCTGAAATGCGAAGGCAAATATTTTCCCTGCAATTCTGTAAAGATTCATACGCATCAGAATAAAATGCTCTGATGTATCGTTAAATGATATCTAAATTCGTAGACTCATCTGCTAATTTGAAAACGCAAATGTAATCTTACTCTCATTAAAAATCTACCTTACAATAACATGATAATGGGTGTCTGTTTTTCTTTTTCATTACTAGAAGATTGTCCATAAATTAAAAATATTTTCAACTCTCAAAAGTTTTTACTCGTTGAGGAGATTAAAATTATTGTCTTACTCTAATAACGAAAAAATATCACAGAAATCTTAAAAAGCACTAAGTTAATAAGTGTACTTAGGATGTATAAAAAAAGTTTAACAGAGCAACTGAAAAATTACTCTGATTCAGGTGGGAGCAAACTACAATAATGTGTTCGACATTTGGCCATGTCTTCCCTCTTTGAGAATGAGTATGTGTAATGGATGCAAAAAAAATATTAAACTTATTTACATTTCAATGCATTTTTCAAGAAATTTTTAAAGACTTGTACAACAAGGGAAAAATCTTTTACTGCATTAGAAAACCACCCTCCTGCTCACTCTTTACGTTTGTCTGACTCGATTGTATTTCCTGCTCCCCACCCTTTTTTTTTCCTAGATCAGAGCCCGTATGTGCATATTTCACACATTTTTCAAGAAATTTTAAAGACTTCTAAAGCGGAGGGGGAAATGTTATACTTCAATGTAAAGCCAGTCTCTTGCCTTCCCCTTTTTTTTACCTTTTTCGGCTCCGTTGAGTGACTTGCACTCGCCCTCCCATTTTTTCTCCATCCTCTTTATATTTTTTCAGATCCTGGCCTGAATGATACTGATATGATATCTCGTGACTATATGTGAACACTGCACAATTAAATTAAGAAAACGATAAAACAAAGGTGTTTCTATTTCATTAAAAAAAGTTTTCCTAATTATTTTTCCAAAATATGTTTTTAAGGAGGGGGAAGAGGCTCAAAAAATAAGTATCGCGAGAAGGCCCAGTCACCTTGCTACGTCACTGTTAGAAACCCTGTCACTGAGTTAGGATACCATTATAACGGAATAAGAAATACTATCAAGGATTTAGAAACCATTGCGCGGAATATGCATTAAAAAGATTTTGTCAGAATGTATCATTTGTTTAGTCCAAAAAATTTTACGGATATTTCGTTCATGGTGTAGTCTTTCATCTCGAACAGATGTATTTAATTTTAACAATAAACAACGTAGGTAAAGCAAAATAAAAATAACACGGAATTAGGTAACCTTGCCTCCAATTCCTTTACACTGCCAAGCATTGTTTTAGTTGTGACTGAGGCAGTGGTGAAACAAACTCTCAAGTTTGATGAGCAGAGTGTAGTATGCATAGTCAGTACACTTGAAAGTATGCTTTGGATATTTTGAACAGTATATAGTTAATGATAGGTCATGTCTTTGTACGTGAAGTCCTGGAAAATCCAGGAGTAGGATTCTTTGCCCGAAGTGTTGCGAATTATTAGAAAACCAAATTCGGCAATCCAACGTAGCTTTTTGGAAAATTTAATTACCAGAATTAACATCCAAGAGCAAAAAGAAAGTTCTATAATACGTTGTTTTTAAAAACGCTCCTGACATCTATTGCAGACTACTGTTCAAATGGAATTAGGGAAAAATAAAATTAGATTAGAAATAGTTCGCTTTACCCAATAACAGGAAAAGATCATACTATGTAGCACACAAAAACTATAATATAGATCAGTGGTTATCAACCTTTTATGCTTCACGTACCCCCTGAAAATATGTATGCAACTGGCGTACCCCTTATATAGATAGATAAATCTATAGTTATAGTATAAAAATGGGAATAAAATAAAACATATATATCAGTGGTTCTCAACCTTTTATGCTTCACGTACCCCCTGGAAATGTGTATGTAACTGGCGTACCCCTTGTAAAGATAGATAAAACTATAGTTATAGTATAACAATGGGAATAAAATAAAACATATATATCAGTGGTTCTCAACCTTTTATGCTTCACGTACCCCCTGGAAATGTGTATGTAACTGGCGTACCCCTTGTATAGATAGATAAAACTATAGTTATAGTATAACAATGGGAATAAAATATATATATCAGTGGCTCTCAACCTTTTATGCTTCATGTACCCCCTGGAAATGTGTATGTAACTGGCGTATTCCTTTTACAGATAGATAAAACTATAGTTATAGTACAACAATGGGAATAAAATAAAACATATATATCAATGGTTCACAACGTTTTATGCTTCACGTACCCCTGGAAATGTGTATGTAACTGTCGTACCCCTTGTATAGATAGATAAAACTATACTTATAGTATAACAATGGGAATAAAATAAAACATATATATCAGTGGTTCTCAACCTTTTATGCTTCACATACCCCCTGGAAATGTGTTTGTAACTGCCGTACCCCTTGTATAGATAGATAAAACTATAGCTATAGTATAACAATGGGAATAAAATAAAACATATATATCAGTGGTTCTCAACCTTTTATGCTTCACGTACCCCTTGGAAATGTGTATGTAACTGCCGTGCTCCTCGTATAGATAGATAAAACTATACTTATAGTACAACAATGGGAATAAAATAAAACATATATATCAGTGGTTCTCAACCTTTTATGCTTCACGTACCCCCTGGAAATGTGTATGTAACTGGCGTACCCCTTTTATAGATAGATAAAACTATAGTTATAGTACAACAATGGGAATAACATAAAACATATATATCAGTGGTTCTCAATCTTTTATGCTCACGTACCCCCTGGAAATGTGTTTGTAACTGTCGTACCCCTTATATAGATAGATAAAACTATAGTTATAGTATAACAATTTGAATAAAATAAAACATATATATCACTGGTTCTCAAACTTTTATGCTTCACGTACCCCCTGGAAATATGTATGTAACTGGCGTACCCCTTGTATAGTTAGATAAAACTATAGCTATGGTATAACAATGGGAATAAAATAAAACATACATATCAGTGGTTCTCAACGTTTATGCTTCACGTACCCCCTGGAAATGTGTATGTAACTGTCGTACCCCTTGTATAGATAGATAAAATTATACTTATAGTATAACAATGGGAATAAAACAAAGCATATATATAAGTGGTTCTCAACCTTTTATGCTTCACATACCCCCTGGAAATGTATTTGTAACTGCCGTACCCCTTGTATAGATAGATAAAACTATAGTTATAGTATAACAATGGGAATAAAATATATATATCAGTGGTTCTCAACATTTTATGCTTTACGTACCCCCTGGAAATGTGTATGTAACTGTCGTACCCCTTGTATAGATAGAAAAAACTATACTTATAGAATAACAATGGGAATAAGATAAAATATATATATCAGTGGTTCTCAACCTTTTATGTTTCACATACCCCCTGGAAATGTGTTTGTAACCTGCGTATCACTTGTATAAATAGATAAAACTATAGTTATAGTGCAACAATGCGAATAAAATATATATATCAGTGGTTCTCAATCTTTTATGCTTTACGTACCCCCTGGAAATGTGTTTGTAACTGGCGTACCCCTTGTATAGATAGATAAAACTATAGTTATAGTATAACAATGGGAATAAAATAAAACATATATATCAGTGGTTCTCAACCTTTTATGCTTCCACGTACCTCCTGGAAATGTGTTTGTAACTGGCGTACCCCTTTTATAGATAGATAAAACTATAGTTATAGTACAACAATGGGAATATAATAAAACATATATATCAGTGGTTCTCAACCTTTTATGCTTCGCGTACCCCCTGGATATAAGTATGTAACTGGCGTACCCCTTTTATAGATAGATAAAACTATAGTTATAGTACAATAATGGGAATAAAATATATATATCAGTGGTTCTCAACCTTTTATGCTTCACGTACCCCCTGGAAATGTGTATGTAACTGGCGTACCCTTTTATAGATAGATAAAACTATAGTTATAGTACAACAATGGGAATAAAAAAAACATACATATCAGTGGTTCTCAATCTTTTATGCTTCACGTACCCCCTGGAAATGTGTTTGTAACTGGCGTACCCCTTGTATAGATAGATAAAACTACAGTTATAGTATAACAATGGGAATAAAATAGAACATATATATCAGTGGTTCTCAACCTTTTATGCTTCACGTACCCCCTGGAAATGTGTTTGTAACTGGCGTACCCCTTGTATAGATAGATAAAACTATACTTATAGTATAACAATGGGAATAAAATTAAACATATATATCAGAGGTTCTCAACCTTTTATGCTTCACATACCCCCTGGAAATGAGTTTGTAACCTGCGTACCACTTGTATAGATAGATAAGACTATAGTTATAGTGTAACAATGCGAATAAAATATATATATCAGTGGTTCTCAATCTTTTATGCTTTACGTACCCCCTCTAAATGTGTATGTAACTGGCGTACCCCTTTTATAGATAGATAAAACTATAGTTATAGTAAAACAATGGGAATAAAATAAAACATATATGTCAGTGGTTCTCAACCTTTTATGCTTCACGTACCCCCTGGAAATGTGTTTGTAACTGTCGTAACCCTTGTATAGATAGATAAAACTATACTTATAGTATAACAATGGGAATAAAACATATATATCAGTGGTTCTCAACCTTTTATGCTTCACATACCCCCTGGAAATGTGTTTGTAACCTGCGTACCGCTTGTATAGATAGATAAGACTATAGTTATAATGTAACAATGCGAATAAAATATATATATATCAGTGGTTCTCAATCTTTTATGCTTTACGTACCCCCTGGAAATGTGTTTGTAACTGGCGTACCCCTTGTATAGATAGATAAAACTATAGTTATAGTATAACAATGGGAATAAAATAAAACATATATATCAGTGGTTCTCAACCTTTCATGCTTCACGTACCCCCTGGAAATGTGTATGTAACTGGTGTACCCCTTTTATAGATAGATAAAACTATAGTTATAGTACAACAATGGGAATAAAATAAAACATATATATCAGTGGTTCTCAACCTTTTATGCTTCACGTACCCCCTGGAAATGTGTTTGTAACCTGCGTACCATTTGTATAGATAGATAAGACTATAGTTATAGTATAACAATGGAATAAAATAAAATATATATATCAGTGGTTCTCAATCTTTTATGCTTTACGTACCCCCTGGAAATGTGTATGTAACTGGCGTACCTCTTGTATAGATAGATAAATCTATAGTTATAGTATAACAAGGAGAATAAAATAAAACATATGTATATATAACCTATATCTAGCGACTTTTGAGCTCTGACGGCATACCCAAAAAATTTTACCGCGTACCCCACATTGAGAACCCTTACTTTAAAGTGAACTAATGGCATCTGTCGCAGCTTTGCGGTCTTACTGGATTACTGACCTCGATTTTTACCATATTCTGTTAAAAATCGAGTCCAACCCAAGCTTAGTGAAGAGCCACTAGGAAAAAAAAACTATATTCTGAAAGAGCCGCAGGAAAAATTATCCCTCTAAAAATGAAAAAATACAATTGTAATGAGTAATGAATTGCAAAAAACACTCTACTTTTTTGCAATTATTAAAATATTTTGATTAAGAACCAAAAATATACATTTTTGATGAGTACTATGAACTGATTATTATGCACCTAAAAGTATTTGGTCAAAAAATTTCTAGAAATGGATCAGAATCGTCATTTTCATTGTTTGTATTATATGCCTAGGTTTGGTATGAAAACTATTGGGATATGCGAAAAATACGAATCGTAACATTTCATCAATATTTATCTAACTCAAAAAGAATTATCTGTAAAAACAAAAAAGTGAATATCTACAGACGACAAAGTGAAAACATTGGTGGCTTTTTTTTTGAAAATGAACTAAAAATTCTGTGAGCTGTAATGAATTATGTTTCTATTCTTCCGCCAAAATCGTATTCCACTGTTGTCTGTCTTGAGACACTTTAATAAACTAACAATTGTTATGGATCTGGAACAGGAATTCAAAGAATTCTTTGCTCATAAAAATTCATACAAAACGTGAACAACTCATCCCATTCCGCTTGAGACGTTCTTACGTGCATCACATCAAATCTCTGATTGGTATAGTTGCAATGAAGCTTAGCAGAAACGAGTTCAGGACGGGATCAATTTTACGAGCCCGTGCTCATTGCTGTTGAATCCGAGACCGTCCGAGCCTGAACCATTTCGTCAATTATTGAGCCCGAGTCCATCCGAGCCTCAACCATTTCGTCAATTATTGAGCCCGAGTCCGTCTGAGCCCGAAGTCCATTTCATCAATTATTTGAGCCCGAGACCGATTTGGAGAAAACATTCTCTGACGCATCATAAGACCTATATAGAGAAATGCATGTCGCTAATCATTTATTTTATTCTTATTAATAATAATCATTTTATAATAAAATTAAAATGCTAATGCTATTTGGAACGAACAAATGGAAATACTAGTAGAAAATGAAAATTCGTAGGCCTCCTGCTAAACGCAAAGAGCTATTTATGTAATAATGCTAGAGAATATGTAAAAAAAAATCGAAACCCACATGGTGCTTATTTCAAATTTTTATGTATTTGAAACTTAAATCATTCTGAGCCCAAGCTCGCTCGAGCTCGAACTCATCTCAGAGAGCCTAAGTTCAATATATATAGAGTTAGGAATCTGAAAAAAAAAAATAATTATGTATTTGAGCACTTGAATTTCATTTGCTCATTTATAAAAACAAATTTCACATAAAAATTTAAAATTCAACAAAGGATAGGTATTTAGAAAAATGTTGATAATCTGTATTACATTTCTTGCGATATTCAAAAGCATTCAGAGATTATTTTGTACAGTTCTTTTCGCATATGTTAGATGTCAAATTTGTGTAAAACCATTTCGAATTAGGTCAAGGCAACGCACTAAATATTTCAGCTAGAAACTTCCAATGGGCATTAGGAAAGACTTTTTCAGAGGGTGGGGGAGTGGATCTTTCAAGGGCTGCAAAATGTTTCCAGGAGGGAGGGGCAATAAACAAATCAATGTTTCAAGAGTGAAATATTTAAGCCGTTCACTAATGAGCGCAGTTACAAATACAGCAATTATGCCTACATCTTACTCTAACGCAACTACGGATAGCCGAAAACAAAAAAATAGGATCGTCAATGGTTTTACCTCTGAGTTACACTTTTTTTGCCCAAAATGAGCTAAATGGCCAGGTCACAAGAACCCCGATGGCTCAAAGACGGTTGAGGGAAGAGAATTCACTGGACAGATTGTAGCTCCCGTCAAGGCCATCCAGCATATTTTTAAGGTGCACAGGGTCTCCCACAGACGGGGCCACGATTTTACGTTCCCATCCGACGGACGGCGAGTTTTCCAAGTACATCGGTGTCCCCTACTGACTGAGAGTTTTGCGGATATAAATCTCAACGTTGGCCCAGGCGGGACTCGACCTAGGATCTACAGATTACGAGCCTGGCGCGCTACCGATTGAGTCATATAAGCAGCTAGCATGGGAGGAAAAAGAGGGATAAAAGATACTATAAAGTCGCATTAAAGTGTCAGTCAGCATTTTCTGTTACATAGAAGTATGTCTGCCAGATGGTTTAGTGAAAAGCTCTGACGCCACGTCAAGGCACCATCCATGTCAGAGTGTTTTGCTCTAACCAGGAGAAAACCCCTCCACACATAGGCAGCTAGTGTGGAAGGAAAAAGAGGGATCAAGAACCACAAAGTTGCATTAAATCGTCAAACAGCATTCCCTGTTGAGCGCATTTAATGGAATATTTTGCAGCATCTTGTGCAAGATCTAATTAAAAAAAAGAAAAAAAATTAGACCTTGCCCCCATCCCTTCCAGTGGCAGAATCCTTCTATGATGCACCTTCCCTGATCTGCAGGCGACTGTCCACTAGGGCTTTCACCACTAGTGGCCGGTGATCAGAAAGTACTGCTAAGTCACCGGAATGAATGGTTTCGTGTGACCATTTAGCCACTTTGGAATTTTGGTTTAGCCATGAAGAAAAAATAAATAAAATATACTTACCTATACTTACCCAGAAGAGCTTGCTGATGAAGAGTGTCTTTACTTACCTATTCCCTCCCCATGCTGAGAAAAGAGCGACTGATAGTCTTAAAAAATTCCACCTTTCGTTGGTTGAATACTTAAAGTTGTGGCCCTGTATACAGGAAAGCCACATATTCTGCACACGTTTTAAAGTATTTTGAATGGCATTAATGGGCGGCAAATATCTTCCCCTAACAACTCTGCATAAAAGTTATTAGAGGAACATATTAGCTTCCTATTATTCCACTCCCAAACCTTTTCTGAGACTTATGACGATCCTTGTGAACCAAAGAAATGATGCTCAGATTAAAAAAAAAACCAACAGCTCCAAAGGCTAAAGCTATCTGATCAAACAAAGACCGAAAAATATTAATCCATTCTAACAATCCTGCTATTATTTAAAACTAAAAGTGACTTCAAATAATTGACAAAAATATCCAAGTGTTGCGTTGGTAATTGTTTAATTACTTGTACTCTGTTTCGTTTGGTCTAGTTCAGCGGTTAATAAAATTTTTTAACCCCAACGCCCCTTTCTCCAGGTGATATTTTACTAACCCCACTTCTTGGAAATCAAATTAATTTTTCCTGTATAAAACTAATTGAAAATGTATTTACCTAGCGTAAAAATTTACGAATATTTTTAAAGTGTATCCATCAATTTCTAAGTTTTTCTGTCGAAATAAAGCATTCATAAATATTTATCATAAATACAAAGAATCATTAGTAAATAATGAAATACACTGCCCTATCAAAATTTTACAAAATTTCCGTGTTATGTCAATGGGAATCTAACTTCGAAGCACTATAACTTTCAAAATATGCATTTTGTGGAAAAATGTGACTGAAGATGAAGATCGTAATGAAATTTATGAATCTCGATTTTCAACAGTATTTGTTCAGTATTTAGAATAATGGTAGTTGAAATATTTAACAATAAATTAATTCATATTTGTCTAACATTGAAATAATCGTTGCGAAAACTTCTAAAATGCATATTTAATTTATTAAATGATTTGAAACTATACTTATTAAATAAGTTTTAATTAATTCCTGGGGTAAATCTAGCCTTCCATAACTATTTAACTACTGAATAGCGTTGAAAATCAAGATTTAAATAGATTTGTTTTTGATCATTAATTTATTTTAAATCAAAAATTTCCATTAAATGCATATTCTAGAAGGTATAGAAAACTTCGAACAGTGGTGTACTGATTAGCACCCCCGCACTGCCAGAGAGCTTCCACAGGAAACTGGAATAGCGAACAATAAATTATTTACCCAAACATAATGTTAAATCCCCAACCCCCATATACATATATACACACTAACCGTGGGGGAAGGCTATGGAAATACTTTTACGACATTTATGGAGAAACTTAATATGTAACTATTTAAAGCAGTGATTCTAACCTTTTATGCTTCACGTACCCCCTGGAAATGTGTATGTAACTGGCGTACCCCTTGTATAGATAGATGGATAAAATTATAGTTATAGTATAACAATAGGAATTAAATAATATATATATATATACACACACATTAAATTTTGTATTCGTAAATTACATATATCGATAAACACAAAAAATTACATAAGCAATGTAACAAATCTTATAAAATTATAAACATTTTACCGGGTAATTAGTGAAATGAACTTTTTACTAGATCTAGCTACTTTTGAGCTCTCACAGAGTATCCCAAAAACTTTACCGTGTACCCCACGTTGAGAACCCCTAATATAGACGAATGGGGATAGTGCATGCTTCGAATATCGAAATGACCATATGTAACATGCATGAATTTGATACGTTAAAGGTTGCATAATATTTCAATGGGACATTTTTCCTCACAATGGTCTAATTTTCCGAGTGACATGGACTCCAGAGCTCAGGAAAAGGTTAATTCATCCACGTTCAGAATCGAAGACTTAGTCGATAAATCCCCACGTTCTCCATTCTTCGGTTATGACTACAGATATAGCTGTACTTCTTAAGAGGACCTGTTACTTGGTGATAAGGAAGGCTTTCCGAAATTCGGTTTCAGGTTTGAGTTTGGCGACATGCCTGTGTTGACAGGCAGATATTGATTAAATATATAAATCTCTACAGCGTTTCTAATAGTTCTATAAGGTCAGTCTCACCTAGAATTGCTGGGACGCCCAATTTGAAATACACCCACTGTGTGTGAGAAAACAACTTTCGTTTCTAAATTCAGTTAAACGGTCAACAACTCTATCGCACGACGTATATGATTTTAAAAATACACGTGAATGTGAGAAACACCCAAGGGGTTTTCAGGTTCAAATGTATGGAAAGGTTATTAAATCATGTGTGTACCCTGCATAATGATGGATCTTTGAAAAAAAAGGTTCATTATTGCATTTACCCCAAAGGGACACCAGTTGTATTTTAATTCATCCACGTCCAGGATCGAGGTCATAGTCGATAAATATCCATGTTCTCCTTTCTTCGATTAAGACTACAGATATAACTGTACTTCTTAAGAGGACCTGTTACTTGGTAATAAGGATGGCTTTCCGAAAGTGGGTTTCAGGTTTGGAGTTGGAGACATGCTTGTGTTGAGAGCCAGTAATTGATTAAATATATCAACCTCTACAGCGTTTCTAACAGTTCTTTAAGATCAGTTTCACGTAGAATTGCTTCGACGCGCAATTTGAAATACACAACCTGTGTATGAGAAAACAACTTTCGTTTTAATTTCAGTTAAACGGTCAACAACTCTATAGCACGACATATATAATTTTAAAAATACACGTGAATGTGAGAAACACCCCAGGGTTTTCACGTTCAAATGTATGGAAAGGTTATTTAATCAAGTGTGTACCCTACATAATAATGGATCTTTGAAAAAAAAGTTCATTATTGCATTTACCCCTAAGGGATACCAGGCACCTTTAAATTTATCCACGTTCAGGATCGAAGACTTAGTCGATAAATCCCCACGTTCTCCTTTTTTCGATTATGACTATAGATATAACTGTACTTCTTAGAGGGCCTGTTACTTGGTGATAAGGAAGGCTTTAAGAAAGTGAGTTTCAAGTTTCGATTTAGAGACATGCTTATGTTGAGAGGCAGATATTGATTAAATATGTCAACCTCTACAGTGTTTCTAAGAGTTCTATAAGATCAATTTCACCTAGAATTGCTTGGACGCGCAATTTGAAATACACACCCTGTGTATGAGAAAACAACTTTCATTTTTAATTTCAGTTAAACGGTCAACAACTTTATCGCACGGCATATATAATGTTAAAAATACAAGTGAATGTGAGAAACAACCCAGGTGTTTTCACGTTCAAATGTATGGAAAGGTTATTAAATCATGTGTGTACCCTGCATAAAGGTTCATTATTGCATTTACCCCAAAGGGAAACCAGGTGTCTTTTAATTCATCCACGTTCAGGATCGAAGACTTAGTCGATAAATCCCCAAGTTCTCTTTTTTTCGATTATGACTATAGATATAACCGTACTTCTTAAGAGGACCTGTTACTTGGTGATAAGGAAGGCTTTCCGGAAGTGAGTTTCAAGTTTCGATTTGGAGACATGCTTATGTTGAGAGGCAGATATTGATTAAATATGTCAACCTCTACAGTGTTTCTAAGAGTTCTATAAGACCAATCTCACCTAGAATTGCTTGGACGCGCAATTTGAAATACACACCCTGTGTATGAGAAAAGAACTTTCATTTTTAATTTCAGTTAAACGGTCAACAACTCTATCGCACGACATATATAATTTTAAAAATACACGTGAATGTGAGAAACACCCCAGGGGTTTTCACGTTCAAATGTATGGAAAGGTTATTAAATCATGTGTGTACCCTTCATTAAGGTTCATTATTGCATTTACCCCAAAGGGAAACCAGGTGTCTTTTAATTAGTGCACGTGCAGGATCGAAGTCTTAGTCGATAAATCCCCACGTTCTCATTTTTTGATTATGACTATAGATAGAACTGTACTTCTTAAGAGGACCTGTTACTTGGTGATAAGGAAGGTTTTCCGAAAGTGGGTTTCAAGTTTGGATTTGGAGACATGCTTGTGTTGAGAGGCAGATGTTGATTAAAGATATCAACCTCTACAGCGTTTCTAACAGTTCTATAAGATCAGTTTCACCTAGAATTGCTTGGACGCGCAATTTGAAATACACAACCTGTGTATGAGAAAATCACTTTCGTTTTCAATTTCAGTTAAACGTCAACAACTCTATCGCACGACGTATATAATTTTAAAAATACACGTGGATGTGAGAAACACCCCAGGGGTTTTCACGTTCAAATGTATGGAACGGTTATTAAATCATGTGTGTACCCTGGATGATGATGAATCTTTAAAAAAAAAAGGTTCATTATTGCATTTACCCCAAAGGGAAACCAGGTGTCTTTTAATTCATCCACGTTCAGGATCGAAGTCTCAGTCGATAAATCCCCACGTTCTCCTTTTTTCGATTATGACTAGAGATATAACTGTACTTCTTAAAAGGACCTGTTACTTGGTGATAAGGAAGGCTTTCCCGAAGTGGGTTTCAGGTTTGGAGGTGGAGACATTCTTGTGTTGAGAGGCAGATATTTATTAAATATATCAACCTCTACAGCGTTTCTCAACAGTTCTATAAGATCAGTTTCACCTAGAATTTCTTCGACAGCAATTTGAAATACACAACCTGTGTATGAGAAAATAACTTTCGTTTTTAATTTCAGTTAAACGTCAACAACTCTATCGCACGACGTATATAATTTTAAAAATACACGTGAATGTGAGAAACACCCCAGGGGTTTTCACGTTAAAATGTATGGAAAGGTTATTAAATCATGTGTGTATCCTGCATGATGATGGATCTTTTAAAAAAAAAGTTCATTACTGCATTTACCCCAAAGGGACACCAGGTGTCTTTTAATTCATCCACCTTCAGGATCGAAGACTTAGTCGATAAATCCCCACGTTCTCATTTTTTGATTATGACTATAGATATAACTGTATTGCTTAGAGGACCTTTTACTTGGTGATAAGGAAGGATTTCCTAAAGTGGGTTTCAAGTTTGGATTTGGAGACATGCTTGTGTTGAGAGGCAGATATTGATTAAACATATGAACCTCTACAGCGTTTCCAACAGTTCTATAAGATCAGTTTCACCTAGAATTGCTTCGACGCGCAATTTGAAATAAAAACCTGTGTATGAGAAAGCAACTTTCGTTTTTAATTTCAGTTAAACGGTGAACAACTCTATCGCACGACGTAAATAATTTTAAAAATACACGTGAATGTGAGAAACACCCCAGGGGTTTTCACGTTCAAATGTATGGAAAGGTTATTAAATTATGTGTGTACCCTGCATGATGATGGATCTTTGAGAAAAAAAGTTTCATTATTGCATTTACCCCAAAGGGAAACCAGGTGTCTTTTAATTCATCCAGGTTCAGGATCGAAGTCTTAGTCGATAAATCCCCACGTTCTCATTTTTTGATTATGACTATAGATATAACTGTACTTCTTAAGAGGACCTGATACTTGGTGATAAGGAAGGCTTTCCGAGAGTGGGTTTCAAGTTTCCATTTGGAGACATGCTCGTGTTGAGGGGAAGATATTGATTAAATATATCAACCTCTACAGCGTTTCTAACAGTTCTATAAGATCAGTTTCACCTAGAATTGCTTGGACGCGAAATTTGAAATACACACCCTGTGTATGAGAATACAACTTTCATTTTTAATTTCAGTTAAACGGTCAACATCTCTATAGCACGACATATATAATTTTAAAAATACACGTGAATGTGAGAAACACCCCAGGGGTTTTCACGTTCAAATGTATGGAAAGGTTATTAAATCATGTGTGTACCCTGCATGATGATGGATCTTTGAAAAAAAAAGTTCATTATTGCATTTACCCCAAAGGGAAATCAAGTGTCTTTTAATTCATCCACGTTCAGGATCGAAGTCTTAGTCGATAAATCCCCACGTTCTCATTTTTTGATTATGACTATAGATATAACTGTACTTCTTAAGAGTACCTGATACTTGGTGATAAGGAAGGCTTTCCGGAAGTGAGTTTCAAGTTTGGATTTGGAGACATGCTTTTGTTGAGAGGCAGATATTGATTAAATATATCAACCTCTACAGCGTTTCTAAGAGTTCTATAAGATCAATTTCACCTAGAATTGCTTTGACGCGAAATTTGAAATACACACCCTGTGTATGAGAATACAACTTTCATTTTTAATTTCAGTTAAACGGTCAACATCTCTATAGCACGACATATATAATTTTAAAAATACACGTGAATGTGAGAAACACCCCAGGGATTTTCACGTTAAATGTATGGAAAGGTTATTGAGTCATGTGTGTACCCTGCATGATGATGGATCTTTGGAAAAAAAGTTCATTACTGCATTTACCCCAAAGGGACACCAGGTGTCTTTTAATTCATCCACGTTCAGGATCGAAGTCTTAGTCGATAAATCCGCACGTTCTCATTTTTTGATTATGACTATAGATATAACTGTACTTCTTAAGAGGACCTTTTACTTGGTGATAAGGAAGGCTTTCCTAAAGTGGGTTTCAAGTTTGGATTTGGAGACATGCTTGTGTTGAGAGGCAGATATTGATTAAACATATCAACCTCTACAGCGTTTCTGACAGTTCTATAAGATCAGTTTCACCTAGAATTGCTTCGACGCGCAATTTGAAATAAAAACCTGTGTATGAGAAAGCAACTTTCGTTTTTAATTTCAGTTAAACGGTGAACAACTCTATCGCACGACGTAAATAATTTTAAAAATACACGTGAATGTGAGAAACACCCCAGGGGTTTTCACGTTCAAATGTATGGAAAGGTTATTAAATCATGTGTGTACCCTTCATTAAGGTTCATTATTGCATTTACCCCAAAGGGAAACCAGGTGTCTTTTAATTCATCCACGTTCAGGATCGAAGTCTTAGTCGATAAATCCCCACGTTCTCATTTTTTGATTATGACTATAGATATAACTGTACTTCTTAAGAGGACCTGATACTTGGTGATAAGGAAGGCTTTCCGAGAGTGGGTTTCAAGTTTCCATTTCGAGACATGCTCGTGTTCAGAGGAAGATATTGATTAAATATATCAACCTCTACAGCGTTTCTAACAGTTCTATAAGATCAGTTTCACCTAGAATTGCTTGGACGCGCAATTTGAAATACACCACCTGTTTATGAGAAAACAACTTTCGTTTTTAATTTCAGTTAAACGGTCAACAACTCTATCGCACGACATATATAATTTTAAAGATACACGTGAATGTGAGAAACACCCCAGGGGTTTTCACGTTCAAATGTATGGAAAGGTTATTGAATTATGTGTGTACCTGCATGATGATGAATCTTTGAGAAAAAAAGTTTCATTATTGCATTTACCCCAAAGGGAAACCAGGTGTCTTTTAATTCATCCACGTTGAGGATCGAAGTCTTAGTCGATAAATCCCCACGTTCTCATTTTTTGATTATGACTATAGATAGAACTGTACTTCTTAAGAGGACCTGTTACTTGGTGATAAGGAAGGTTTTCCGAAAGTGGGTTTCAAGTTTGCATTTGGAGACATGCTTGTGTTGAGAGGCAGATATTGATTAAAGATATCAACTTCTACAGCGTTTCTAACAGTTCTATAAGATCAGTTTCACCTAGAATTGCTTGGACGCGCAATTTGAAATACACAACCTGTGTATGAGAAAAAACTTTCGTTTTTAATTTCAGTTAAACGTCAACAACTCTATCGCACGACGTATATAATTTTAAAAATACACGTGAATGTGAGAAACACCCCAGGGATTTTCACGTTCAAAGGTATGGAAAGGTTATTAAATCATGTGTGTACCCTTCATTAAGGTTCATTATTGCATTTACCCCAAAGGGAAACCAGGTGTCTTTTAATTAATCCACGTTCAGGATCGAAGTCTTAGTCGATAAATCCCCACGTTCTCATTTTTTGATTATGACTATAGATATAACTGTACTTCTTAAGAGGACCTGTTACTTGGTGATAAGGAAGGCTTTCCGAAAGTGGGTTTCAAGTTTGGATTTGGAGACATGCTTGTGTTGAGAGGCAGATGTTGATTAAATATATCAACCTCTACAGCGTTTATAACAGTTCTATAAGATCAGTTTCACCTAGAATTGCTTGGATGCGCAATTTGAAATACACAACCTGTGTATGAGAAAATAACTTTCGTTTTTAATTTCAGTTAAACGTCAACAACTCTATCGCACGACGTATATAATTTTAAAAATACACGTGAATGTGAGAAACACCCCAGGGGTTTTCACGTTCAAATGTATGGAACGGTTATTAAATCATGTGTGTACCTGGATGATGATGAATCTTTACAAAAAAAAGGTTCATTATTGCATTTACCCCAAAGGGAAACCAGGTGTCTTTTAATTCATCCACGTTCAGGATCGAAGTCTTAGTCGATAAATCCCCATGTTCTCATTTTTCGATTATGACTATAGATATAACTGTACTTCTTAAGAGGACCTGTTACTTGGTGATAAGGAAGGCTTTCCGAAAGTGGGTTTCAAGTTTGGTTTTGGAGACATGCTTGTGTTGAGAGGCAGATATTGATTAAATATATCAACCTCTACAGCGTTTCTAACAGTTCTATAAGATCAGTTTCACCTAAAATTGCTTGGACGCCAAATTTGAAACACACCGTGTATGAGAAAACAACTTTCATTTTTAATTTCAGTTAAACGGTCAACAACTCTATAACACGACGTATATAATTTTAAAAATACACGTGAATGTGAGAAACACCCCAGGGGTTTTCACGTTCAAATGTATGGAAAGGTTATTAAATCGTTTGTGTACCCTGCATGATGATGGATCCTTGAGAAAAAAAGGTTCATTAATGCATTTACCCCAAAAGGAAACCAGGTGTCTTTTAATTCATCCACGTTCAGGATCGAAGTCTTAGTCGATAAATCCCCACGTTTTTTTTTTTTATTATGACTATAGTTATAACTGTACTTCTTAAAGAGGACCTGTTACTTGGTGATAAGGAAGGCTTTCCGAAAGTGGGTTGCAAGTTTCGATTTGGAGACATGCTTGTGTTGAGAGGCAGATATTGATTAAATATATCAACCTCTACAGCGTTTCTAACAGTTCTATATGATCAGTTTCACCTAGAATTTCTTGGACGCGCAATTTGAAATACATAACCTGTGTATGAGAAAGGAACTTTCATTTTTAATTTCAGTTAAACGTCAACAACTCTATCGCACGACGTATATAATTTTAAAAATACACGTGAATGTGAGAAACACCCCAGGGGTTTTCATGTTCAAATGTATGGAAAGTTTATTAAATCATGTGTGTACCCTGCATGATGATGGATCTTTGAAAAAAAAAGTTCATTATTGCATTTACCCCAAAGGGAAACCAAGTGTCTTTTAATTCATCCACGTTCAGGATCGAAGTCTTAGTCGATAAATCCCCACGTTCTCATTTTTTGATTATGAGTATAGATATAAATGTACTTCTTAAGAGGACCTGTTACTTGGTGATAAGGAAGGCTTTCCGAAAGTGGGTTTCAAGTTTGGATTTGGTGATATGCTTGTGTTAAGAGGCAGATATTGATTAAATATGTCAACCTCTACAGCGTTTCTAAAAGTTCTATAAGATCAATTTCACCTAGAATTGCTTGGACGCGCAATTTGAAATACACAACCTGTGTATGAGAAAACAACTTTCGTTTTTAATTTCAGTTAAACGGTCAACAACTCTATTGCACGACATATATAATTTTAGAAATACACGTGAATGTGAGAAACACCCCAGGGGTTTTCACGTTCAAATGTATGGAAATGTTATTGAATCATGTGTGTGCCCTACATAATAATGGATCTTTGAAAAAAAAGTTCATTATTGCATTTACCCCTAAGGGATACCAGGTATCTTTTAATTCATCCACGTTTAGGGTCGAAGTCTTAGTCGATAAATCCCCACGTTCTCCTTTTTCCGATTATGACTATAGATATAACTGTACTTCTTAAGAGGACCTGTTACTTGGTGAAAAGGAAGGCTTTCTGAAAGTTGGTTTCAAGTTTGGATTTAGCGACATGCTTGTGTTGAGAGGTAGATATTGATGAAATATATCAATCTCTACAGCGTTTCTAAGAGTTCTATAAGAACAATTTCACCTAGAATTGCTTGGACGCGCAATTTGAAATATACACCCTGTGTATTGTCATGCCCACGTAATTTTATTAGGTCGCCAAGACTTTATAGGCTTCAGGACGACATGAGATTATCTCCATTTTAAATAGTAACATTTTCGACTGCCTCCATTTTTGTGTTCAGTTCAACGAAGAAGGTCTCTGCCGCAAGCACCGAACTTTCCAGAGTGAGCCTGGAACCCCAGATGGCAGTGAGCTACGTGACATGCATGGTAAACAACGTTGGCCGGAGTGGAGCTGAGATTCGCACCTCGGCTACTCTGGCCAATCCCGTACAGCCACGCATGCACAGAGGTGACCTCCACAAGGGGGACCAGCGGAAAAGGAAGGAGGAATTTTGGCGAAAATAATTCAGTCTCTTCTTCTCGTCCAGGCGGTGTGGTCGGTAGCAATGGTCCTCTCCAGTCAGCAGAACCCCGAAGTGTGAACAGTATGTGCAGGGGAAGCGTTAAGCAGCCTTGGCTCCCAGCAACTTGGAGTGCAGCGGCCCAGTAATCGCCTTCCTGAGGGACTCCTGATTTACCGAGGTAAGGGGGTACCGTACTGTACTGTACTGTAATGGAACTGGCTCCGGTTTTCTTTTGCAATTGAATGTATTTCTGTGAACGGCCGTCACGGCAACTAGAGTAAAACTGTTTTAACTGTTAGGGACTGTCAGAGTCACGAACAAGTAGCTCTTCATTATGGACTGTTGATCAAAATACTTGCAAGTTCCCTTAATTGAAAGGGGCCATGCTAGAGACATTGTTGAATCTGTCCCAAAAGTGGGAACTGCATATGTGTAGAATGTTTGAAGGTAATTTTGTTAATGAATGTGTATTTTATTTTTAACTGAAAAATTATCTCAGTTCTCATTATTGCAATTGTCTGTTAGCTTGATTGTGTGTCCAGTAATTTGCTTTGATTGTTACAGCAAGGAACTCATCACGGACTAAAAGTTGTACCGCCCTCAATATATACGAAGGGGGGTCACAACAGTATGAGAAAACAATTTTCGTTTTTAATTTCAGTCAAACGGTTAACAACTCTATCACACGACATATATAATTTTAAAAATACACGTGAATGTGAGAAACACCCCAGGGGTTTTCACGTTCAAATGTATGGAAAGGTTATTAAATCAGGTGTGTACTCTACATAATAATGGATCTTTGAAAAAAAGGTTCATTATTGCTTTTACCTCTAAGGAAATTGATGTACCTTTTACTTAATCCACGTTTTAGACCGAAGTCTTAAACCATAAATCCACTCCTTCCCCTTTTTTGGATTATGACTATACATATAACTATACTTTCTAAGTGGATAAGACAGTTGGGTCAGCTTTGTGATTTATCTCTGCAAAATTCCCTGCCCTGCCATGGTCAGTAGGGTTACTCCGATGGGCATGGAAAGGTCGTCTTCCTTCGGATGGGACGCTAAGCTGTGGCCCCAATGCGGGAGAGCCATACCTTTTGCACGATAAAGAACACGCTGGATGGCCTTGACAGGAGGCTACCATCTATCTCCCAACAGCTGTTCCAGTGGGTCCCCTTCCCCCAACCTTCTCTGAGCCTTCGGGGTCCATGTGACTTGGCCATTTAGCTCATGGTGAACAAAAAAGTGCCACTTAGAGGTAAAACAATCCAACCCAGCTGTTGTTTTTCGGATGGGACGTTAAGCCGTGTTACCGTGTGCAGGAGAGCCATACCTTGTGCATGCTAAAGATTACGCTGGATGGATTTTACTGGAGGCTACCATGTGTCTCTCAAGAACTCTCCAGTGTGTCCCCTCCCCCAACATTCTCTGAGCCTTCCTGCTGATTGTGACCCGGCCATTTAGAACATTGTGTGCAAAAAGTGTCGCTAGGAGGTAAAATAGTTGTACCCACATTGTAAAAAAAAAGCCATCAAAAAATATAAGATCGCAGCGGGAGTGAATCGGTAAAAAAAAATCGTCATTATTCGAAAAAATAACGAGGTATAAAAATGGTCGCCAGTTACTACCAAGACGTTATTTAGTTACCGAATCTTTTCGGAAAATCGGAACCGTAGCTTTCTCATGACACCTTTAATCAAACTAAGTTAACTTCCACCCATGAAATATCGAGAAATATGACGTAGATCAACGTTCTCATAAGATATGTAGAAAAAGGTTGCAAAATTATTTTATATTGACCAATATATGTATGTATTTAGTTATTCATATCAACGCTAATTAATTTATAAATAGTTATGAATTCGATAAACGATCACTTTTCTATTCAGAGTATATTTTTGTAACCATGAATTTGACTGCGAAAATACTTACAATATAGAACTGGTAGTATTTTTCAAATTCGGTTCATAAACGGTAAAATAAAGATTTTTGAAATGTAGACATTAAATCGAAGTTTAGCTTTCCAAATAATACAAAATTAATAGCCTTTAAACACAATTCTTAACAATTCACTTTCCATCTTATAAACAGGGATTAATTACTGCAGTTGTCGTTAGTTCATTGGGAAGCCAAAATATAAGGGACTTAACCCCCAACAATCCTGGTCTTACGTAGCCTTGCCTCGTGAAAACGAAAAAATTGCATTGCCTTAGAAACCAGCCTTCTCGCAATCCTTTGTTCCATGGATTATAGTTCTAGAACTCAAAATCTTGTTCGCAACTTATTTATTAATTTATTTCCGTTCATTGAATTTACTGCCTATAACAATTTATTTGTTTCCTTTAATTTTAGTTATTTATTCATTCCTAGGTTATTAACTGTGATTCCACAAACTGACTAATATTCATGACTGTGAAATCACCTTACCCACACATTCTCACAGAAATTAATCCCTACTTATAAATTTAGAAATCTTTACACTTCAATTAGCAATAATATTACTCAAATTAAATAGTGTTGCAAATCCTCATAATTTTTGACATTCATTATATCATCAATTAACATTTATTTCTTCAATTATATGTATTTATTTGTTAGTATCGTGAAAACTGCATTATGATTTTTCAGTTAACTAACCGTTAACTTTTTATTGCCATTCACGCTTAATTTCTTCTCATATAACTGGCAACAGCGGCATTGCGTTTGATGCAGGCAATGATTGACGTAAGAGCTCAACACTTGTCACGCGTCAATAATAGAGCATGCGGAAGTATGTAAATGACGTCGAGACATCAAGTAGATGTTTTCAAAAACTCAGAGAACTGTTGTCAGTGAGTTGTATTTCAACTTGGATTGTTTCAGTTGACATCGTCTTATTGTGAATGTAGAACTGCATTTCTTCAGCACTCTTTTGCTAGAGATATTTATATAATTAAAAGTTAGTTAGTACTTTTACATTTTACTTTTAATAGCTATTTTATCTTAAAATTGTTTGTGATTTACTTTAGATTGTTTTGCGCTTTCTCCACTTGTAATATATTTAATTGCAACACTCAAGTTTCCGAGTATCTGGCGCCCATTGGGTACCTCAAAATATTTATTTGTTAGTATCGTGAAAACCGCATTATGATTTTTCAGTTAACTAACCGTTAACTTTTTATTGCCATTCACGCTTAATTTCTTCTCATATAACTGGCAACAGCGGCATTGCGAAGAATGAAAAGAATTTTAAGAATAAATGTAATATATAACACAATTTTACATTTCCTAAACTAGTAGCTTTCGAAGTGAACTTCCTGATGTTCATTCATGCGTTTAATCTGTACAAAAGTTGCACTAATCACACTACAATACATAACACAAACTTTATTTATTTATTCAATGCAACTCTTTGTACAGTAATTCACTGTACACATGAAAATTAATTAGTTTTTGCAAGCACTTAGCTGTGGTGACTATACAGTTTTAGGATCACATAAAAATAAATTGCATCTGAATGGACTCCGAAAGATTTTTGTAGGTGGGGGATGTGACAGCAATTGGAAAATATTATTTTTATCACAGGGTTAAGCTCGAATTTTAAATTTACAGTCTATGGTTTGCATTAATTCCTTTTTTTTTCCGGTTGGAAGTCAGATATTACTGTTTTGTCCTCCCCACTCTGCCATCTTCTTGAGAACGTCCATGATTTCTACTCCATTAAGACACGAATGTATCAGTATCGCATTTAGTAACCATTCTGTAACAAAACTATCAGGTGGTAATGCAGTGAATTATTTCCCTCTGCTAATCGTGCATGATGAAATCAATTAACAAAATAACAATTTCAAAATAAATTCGGGTCGGGGGTGGCTCAATTGGCAGCGCGCCAGGCTCGTAATCTGTAGTTCCCAGGTTCGAGTCCCAGCTGGGTTAGCGATGAGATTTATCTCCGCAAAATTCCCCGCTCTGCCCACGGTCAGTAGGGGACACCGATGGGCTTGGAAATGCCGCCGTCCGTCGGATGGGACGTTAAACCGTGCGCGGAGAGCCATACCTTGTGCACGTTGAAGAACACGCTGCATGGCATTGACTGGAGGCTACCATCTGTCTCCTAACAGCTGTTCTAGTGGGTCCCCTCCCCCAACCTCCTCTGAGCTTTCAGGGTTCTTGTGACCTGGCCATTTTGCCCATAGTGTGCAAAAAAGTGTCGCTCAGAAGTAAAACAACCCAACTCAAAATAAGTTCTCTAAATGTGAAATATAATAATTATTTTTTATGACAAAATTTGGTAAAACTTATCTTGATCGCAATCGAAGGTCATGTTGCGTCTTTTTGCTCTAAATGTTTTTTTTTTTCTTTCTGAAATCCTTACTGAACTCAGTAAGCATAACAATGTGATCAAACAGGAAACAGTTTGAGCATTACTAGACATTAAGGAAATTCAATTAATTATTTAAACACTAAAGAAAAATTATAAATTATTACAGTAAGTGCAAAGATTTCTAAATGGATAAGAGATAAATTGATCTGACCTTTCCAATGTCGTTGCATTGAAGACAGAACACGGGAGAAGATCCTAGAGGGGTCCTTGAAGGGGAAACAGATCATGGGGGGCGTTGAAGATCAGCAACTCCACGGAAAATGATGATCTTCCCTTATCAGCATCAACCATCAGCATCCTCGGAATGTGAAAACGATTGAAGACAACGGGTAGGGGGCGGGGAATACTTTCCACTGTGAGATCCGGCCTCCAACTGGAATAAATTTCGTTTCTGGTTAACAATGCTTTCAAAGTAATATCCTGTTTCATGAAAAACTGCTTCATTCTTAATATCATTGTTGCGCCCATTTTCATCTCTTCAACCGATTCATTGTTGCCATTGCATTGTTTCGTTCCATCATATCAGAAATTTAAATTTAAAATCTCATATCACGTCAAGGAAATTTATTCAGTACAAAAAAAAATGTTAAATACGCATTTTAAAAGCCGGTTTCGTACTAATGCTACTAAAAGAAAGCAACATTTATGTTTTTTTCTCGCATCGTCGTTTATGTGCCTGACAAATACAATTTTCTTTTAAATAAAAACAAAATAAATAAAAGAGGTGTTTTTTTTTCCTTTGGATAAGTTCTAACAAAAAATTATTTTTTCCGTTTTTCGAATTTCCAGAAGTTTGAATTTCGGAAGTTACAAGGATGCTTGAATCGTAATATGACAAACCTTTAAATCAATATTGTTTTTTTTTATTAATAGGGATATTTTTTTTTGCGATAGAGTTTGGCAAAAGAGATGTTTAAATTGACAGGAGAGATTTCACCCTCTCTCGTGAGGTGTCTGGGAGGAAAGGCGAATTAATTTCGGAAATTTAACATTTCGTTTTAGACAGACGTAATTGCTACTTTTTATATGCATTCCATAATTGAAATGTCATCTTTTAAGCAAAAGAAAAATACTTTGGCTAAATTTTCCATCTGTCTTTGTCAAAAATAATTTTTTTTATCACAAGGCCCATATGTGAAGGATTATTATTATTATTGCAAACAATAAAATAAATATTAAATGAACATTCCCTGAAGCAACTGTTTGGCCCAGAGGTCTGACAGGAGACTGTCAGCTTACCTGCCCTAGAGAAGATCTGTGACGAAGGCGAGACCTCAGCAGAAAGACAACACAAACATCCATGCCTTACCCGGGACTCGAACCAGGTCCCTTTGATCAATAGCCAACCATGGTAACCACTTGGTAACCGAGATGGCAAAATATTTATTTCACATTTTAAAATAATTTCACTCATTTTATGACAAAATTAAAACGTTTAATGCTATTTGGAACGAAAATTATTAGAAATATTGGAAGTGGAAATATCGCAGGTTGGGTTGTTTTATCTCTGACAGGCACTTTTTTTGCACACAGTGGGCTAAATAAATAGGTCACAAGGATTCCGAGGGCTCAGAGAAGGTTGGGGAGCACACTATACAGCTGTTGGGAGACAGATGTAGACTCCCGTCAAGCCATCAAACCTGTTTCTTAACGTGCATAGGATATGGCCCGCCCATGGCTTTATATCAATGACGACGGAAGGTTTCTTTTGCAAGCCCATCGGTGTTACCCTTGCTGACCGAGGACAGGGAGGGGAGTTTTAATACATCTCAATGCTGGCCCACTGGATTGGGTTGTTTTACATCTGAGGGGAACCTTTTTGCAGACAATGGGCTAAATAGCCAGGTCAGAAGGATACCGAGGGCTCAGAGAAGGTTGGGGAGTGGGAACTCACTGGCCAGTTATTACGGCACAGATGGTAGCCTCGCGTCAAAGCCATCCAGCGTGTTCTTTATGATTTACAGGTAGGGATCTTCCGCACACGGAGGCACAGCTTAAGGTGCAATTCGACAGATGGCGGTCTTTTCTCACTTCAGAACTCTACCATCTTTCTCCTAACAGCTGTCCAGTGGGTTCCCTTCCCCAACTTTCTCTGAACCTTCGGGGTCCTTGTTTCGGAGAGTAAATAATGGCTAAAATATAAACGTTCTGCATCAAAAGCAGAATGAGCACTTAATATGAACGGTTCAAATGGTGTCGCAAAACTCGGAGATTATTTCATGTTTTTGGCAAAGAGGCATGATCCAGAATTATCTGTTAATCTCTTCCACGATTTCTGCCACTGTATCCAAAGTGAGGTGGTGAAACACTGTTGGAAATCCAAGTACCGATCCGGTAATAAAGAGATGAACAGGGGCAATGCCATTGGTGTTGTACCAGAGCAACACCACGGTAAATTTTTAAAGAAGCAGTAGCACTACAACGTGCATTTTCGTTGAAATCTTGAAAAGTTCATAAAAAAAAATACAGTTCTCTGCATCGTTGGTCAGGGTTGTTTTATTTTGAGCGGCACTTTTTTCACACCGTGGGATAAAGGCCAGATCATGAAGACCCCTAGAGAGAAAGAGAAGGTTGGGGGAGGGGACCCACTGGACAGCTGTTAGGAGACAGATTGTAGCCTCCCGTCAATGCCATCCAGTATGTTCTTTAACGTGTACAGGGTATGACTCTCCCGAACACGGGGCCACGGTTTAACCAAGCTCATCAGTGTCTCCTACTGACTTCTTATGAATGAGATTTTGGCAGATCTTGGAGAGAACAAAATGAGGAGGATTCCTCACGAGATCAAAGGCAGTGCCGAGTCGGTGATGATGTTTACCCGCTGTGTGGTTTACCCGCCGCGAGCATGAACTCTGCAGTACAGATGTAAAATGGCGGGATCTGGTCCGATACGTGACGTCACAGCCCACCACTGCCGATCCTACCGAAGTGCCAGATTCTGAGTTATTAGTAACGAGAGGCAGGCAAATCAGGTTTTTAGCTTGATGACAGACAGAGCGATGCTGAGTCCGTGCAGTCGGGCGCAGAAAGATCCATCCTGGAAATGGGAAATTCGGCGGGAAACAACGAGTAATGGTCGTCAGCAGACGACTGGGCGACACTATTGATATTGATGTTGATGCCTCGCAGGTTAACGTCTAATACCAAACTGAAAGGTTGAATTGAACTGGAGAGAATAGAATTCTAAATAAAAATATTTAAAAAATCTGTCTTCCTATAGAGCCCTAAAGAGTAGAAAATAAACCTGAATCGTATCGATGGTGCACGTGGTCACTGAGTTGGTATTCACTTCAAACGAAGATAGGGTTGGGTTGTTTTACCTCTGAGCTGCACTTTTTTGCACACCATGGGCTAAATGACCAGGTCACAAGATCCCGTAAGGCTGAGAGAAGGTTGGGGGAGGGGACCCACTGGATGGCAATGATATGCAGTGCTTTTAATTTAGGAGAGAGCACTCTGCGAAATATTAGAGATAATGCTAAAAAAATAATAAAGCAACATTAAAGCATGAAAACCTTTAAGTTCGCAAAAATCGTCGTATAAGCGGTCAAGGATAAAGAAAAAAAAGTGCTGGTGACACGACTGCAAGAACGACGATGCTGTAAAGTGCCCCTAGCCAAGCTATCATCTATGCTAAAGCACGAAGTACATCTGCTGATTAGAAAGGAAATGACAATGATACAGAACGTTTTATTACAAGTCATGGCTGGTTTTCCGAATTCAAAGTGCGTCATGGTTTTAAGAATGGAAAAATGAATGGGGAAATGTTGACTTGGAAACCGCCGAAAATTTTCTTGAAGAATTGAAAGATCTCACAGAAGAGGGTGGATTTCATAAGTATGATGCACGGTGGCCTGACAATTCACATTGTACATTCATTGCTAAATACAATTCCATTAATAATAACAGATGAAGCACTATATCTCTCCATTATGAATAACAGTTTGTGAAGGTGGACTGGAAAACCCGTAATCGAACTTTAAACCACGTGGTCACTAACCACTTTAGGCTCTTCCAATCAGAGTTAATGACAGTATAGTTTGTGTCCCCACAGCTACATGGAGTTAACAATTATCCTTACTTACTCAGGCGACACACTCATATGCTTATAATATTACTATACACTGTATCATGAAGTTTTTTTTTAAATCGATAGATGAACGTCTACAACTTCAAAAACATCAGGAAAACCACTTTCCGCCTATATATTCCAAAAGGCTTCAGTGCTGAATGAATTAAGCCTCCTACAATCTAACATTTCGGCCTGCCTCTTTGACTACAACAATGGCCGCTAATCTGCAAGACATTTGATTTACATCACCTGGTCCTGTATAGTCTAACATTACAAACTTTCTTCTCCCGTTGTGGTGACAATCATTTCACACAAAAGGACTATGTAGTCTGAGAGTACAAAATTCGCTTTTTTTTTCATTACACAGCAATTAATGGCGTATAAAACATTTGGTGTACTTCACTTAATACTATGTGATCTACACTATAAAATCCTTCCTTTATTCAACAGATATTTGGCCTACAAGCTATTCATCAAACTCCAATTAGCTCGATTACAATATAATATTGCAAAATTCAACTCTAGCCAGGACATTTCAATTCATTTGCTCACTTAATTGCATTAATACATAAATTAATCTTAATCACTTCACTTTATACCCAAAAGGTACAAACTCCTATTTTCGTTGTACCAGACGTCACCACTTTACATGACATTCAGCCCACTTCCCAAACTCTGAATCCCCTGAAATGGTGTGTGTATGCATGGTGTCCCCGGAAAAGGGATAAAATGTGCGGGAGGACGGACGCCTATAGGCCATTGGCTCTCGGCGGCGATCGCACATTCATGTTGGCACTTCAAGAATCTGCTGTATTCACTCGAGAGGACCATCGCTGCCAACAACTGAGAGAAGAAGACCGAATGTCCGTTTTTTTTCCTTTTCAGTACTCATTTTTTGGCCACCTGGTGGAGCCGAGGTGCGAATCGTGCAGCCATCTGGTGTTTTTGTTGACAGTGACAGGTCACGTAGCTCACCCCTTTGATAAATGGGGGGGGGGGCAACGGACACGTCGCGAACTTTCCACGCCAGCGGCGAGGTCCTTCCTCAACAGGAGCTGAACACAGAAATATGGACGAAATGTAAAAATGTCACTATTAATGGAAGACAATGGCGTCCAAAAAAATTCTTCACTCTAATAGTCGTGCCCATGTGTAATTTTATGTCCTTCATTCTAGCATTCGTGTCCGTTTGATAAAATTACTGTGGGCATGACAATAGAAGCGGAGTTTTACCGATGCATGTCACAAGTCTGAGAAGTTTGGCCGTCATGGGAGAATGTTCACACCTTGGAGACTGTCCATTATTGCACGTGCAGTGTGTGGAGTGGCATTGTCCTGCTGCAGAATCAGTTCAGGCATGATGGTAAGGATGGGTTATGCCACAGGATTAACGATGTCATCAATGGAACGTATTAGCGCACCAGAAACATGGAGCAGAGGTGTTCGGCCGCCATATGTGATGCCACCCCATACCATTTACCATGGTGGGAAGCCGTATTGCAGCTAATAGAATAGGCTTCCTCATATCTTGACGATGCCGACACCATGCTGACAAACGGCCATCTGGCATGTTGAAGCAGAATTGGAATTCATCTGCGAACAACACTCTCCTCTATTCCGTAGTCCAAAGTTGCCTTGCTCGATTCTAGTGGAAACAGCATAACCGGCGATGTCGCTGCAATGGGTATGCCGAACTGGACGTCTTGCCCTCATTCCTGGGTCATTCAAACGTTGTCTAATCGTTTGTGTGGAGATCATGGTACCTAAAATGGTCTTCAAATCATTCTGCTGCACAGTTGCTATGGTGAAAGGGTCGCGAACTGCCCTCCTGCAGAGCATGCAGTCTTCACTTTCTGTGGTGTGGCGTGCTGGTCTCGTACCTGTCCTTTGTGCCATTTGGTGCTCCATGATGTTGTGGGAGAGGCACCATTGCACTGTACTCACATTGCGCCCCATACGTGTGACAATTGCTTGAAAGGTGAATCCGAGCTCTCGCACATCGACGATTCACTCTCTCTCTCAGAAGGGGTCAATTGCGCATAAGGGTTCGCCGGCATATCCAAGGCATGTTCCGAACATTTACACAGCATGCACTCCAACCTCTCTGTCGGTGATGCTACGATGCAAGCTTGTGGCCTTCGGAATTTATCCACGGCTCTGTGCGTGTCACGTGTCCACTGCTGCTGAACTTTGCTCATTTTCATCTATATATCTCGTGGCCGATTGCCTCCTGCGAATTACATATCTCTATTTCCATTCCTTCTTGGTGTTGCGATTTCCACTTTGATCAATGTATATTATTCTCATAATACTGAGCAAAATTGATTTGATACAGTGAGTTAACTAAAGAAATGAAATAACAAATAGAATAAAAAAATGTAAGAATATCGGAGAACAGAAATCGAATAAGTTATAACATTGTTTGGAATTTACACAATATGGTGGTATTTCGACATGTGTGGCACTGATTTTTTAATTTTAATAACTTGATTAATTTAAGGATTTTTTCCAACTTCTATTCTTTGTTATGTCGATGAAGAGATACTTACTGCTCTACACACATTCAAAACTGCGATCTTAATCTAAAACATATACGCAACTGCCGAAACTTATTTTTTGAATACAGAATTACCATAGATCCAGGCGAAGTGTCAAATGTTAATAAGTGATTCACTTTGACTATTACTTCCAAATGCAATTAATTAAAAAACCGAAACGTCAAGTATAGAAATTCAAATTATTATTTTTTTTCCCTAATAGTAAACATTTCTTTCCTCGACGGACATTCCAACAGTTGACATTGATGATAATCTAATTTGAAACTGAAGGGAAATGAAAAATATTTTTCTAACCACTGGACTCTAATTTGTTCAGAGGAAAAAAAAAAATACTTTTCCTTTCGTTCAGTAAATTTTGTTTCTTTCCTTGAGCTTTTAAATCTTCAAAATTACACTTTGCATATTGCCTGTAGCAAAGCAATCTGTTTTTCCTTTCATAATCAGAAATAATATTCTTTTTCTACGGTATTCGCTCTTTGAATTGGTTTGCAACTACACGTGGCTTTTCTTCCTTTCATTCTGTGACTCCCCTTAACCGTCACTTTCCTTCACTTGCAAAAACATAAACGCTGGAACAATTCCTCCTGCCAATTAGCAAGAAATTCATTTCACCATGGATATGACACAGGGTTTGTAAAGGCAGTTTTTGTGAGTGATTTGGGTGATTCCAAATTCTCATTTTGGGCAAATTTACATAAAATTTGTATAAACAGTACTGTTGCATTTGAATGTTTGGAAACCGAGGGTGAATTCGAAATAAGTAAACAGACTATAAATGAACTAATTTAATCACAAAGGCAATAAAATTACACAAAATCATAAGCGATTTCCGAACTAATCGCACTAAATACCAATATGCTATCTATCGGTATTAAATGATCCTGTGATCAAAATTTCTAGATTATCTGTTAAACCAAAAGCATTCTCTGCAATACAGATATATTGCAATTTTACTTGAAAAGATGACTTTTTTACTAGTTAAATATCTACAATTTCACAAATCAAAATTGTCCCTAAAGATTATTTTTCTCATTACTGAACGCGCACAGATCAAGATAAACCACTTTCTTCTACACATGCATTCTCCAGACTACGGCTGTATTCTTTTTTTTTAACTTCATCGTTCAAACTCGTTAGTGACGTAACTTACACTCCATGCTACACCTGGGGTGCCACGTAATACTATAGTCTCGTTTTCATTATTACATGTATGTATTCTGTTTCAATATATTTTAGAGTGTTTATCTGTCTCTTTGTCCGACAGCTCCTCCGAAACGGTCATAGCTAAGAAAAGGCCACCTCGATAACATAAGCCTGGACACTGCAGTAACAGAAGACCTAATTTTGAAAAATATAGCAGTTTTAAAGAAGCATATCTACTGGACAACCGTTAAGTTATGGTGGGGGTCTTCCTTAAAGCCAAAAATTGTGTTCTTTAATGTGCACAGGTTGTGGCTTTTCTGCGCATAGCTACAGCTTGCATGCTTTTCGATAAATGTCTGCTTTTCCATCTCGGTTATATATTTTTTCACATCCACGTCTGAGTGATGGAAGTGAACTCTCACAGTTGTCATCCGAACCCTCAAACTTCAGTTTACTAAGTTGGAATGCTATTAAAAGCGTCATATCAAATTACAAATGCTATATGTGTGTGTTTTCAATTGAGATATCGCACTGTTTATTCTCTGTGGTATACTTAGAGGTTTCTTTTAAAGACGAATAGGCTGCCTGAAGTGATTTTTTTGTCTTCCAATTCCTTATATTCCATTTTGTTTGATACTTCTTTTTTTATCGCATTGCTCTTACCTTATAAACAAAAAATCAGAAACAAACTATTGCTAGAATTTCAAGTGTTCTCTGCAATTACTTAAATTCTCTACGTGTTATTCTTTACATTTTTAATGAAGCTAAATTATATATTTATCTAGGAATGTTTACCAACATTGAAACATCATGATCTAAGATTTTGTGTAAATAATAGGTATGTTTTCTTTTCCCCCTCCCTTCATATTCCCCCTCCCTTCATTTTAAATAGCATTATTTTTCAGTAGAAACCAGCTCCTTCAGATACGTTACCCATTGTATTTCACCAAATTAAAGAAAAAGCTCGCAATTCAGTCTTGACTCGCTATAAAGTGTAATCGGATTACTAAGGCTTCGATTTTTACGACAATGTCTTTATGATCCATTTGAAGATAACTGTACCTTTTAAAACTCTTCGGATTAGTAACGAGCTGGATTTAAAACCCATGTGATGGCACTTCCGAAACTCTATTTCACTTTTAAATTACTCGCTGAACTCAAGATAGCGTTTTCAAAAGAGGATTTTTCCGAGCTTCTTCTTTTTCATGCGTTCATTCCTCTCATTATCCATTCCTTGTTATCAACTCATTTATTATGTTAACCATGTGCATTATGTTGAACGAACAGTGCTCCCCTTTCTGCGAAATTTTCGCTGCAGTGAAAACACTTTGCAAATGCTTCCTTGGATAAAATCCCCACTGAAGACGAGTCTCCTTTTGTTGTGTCAACATTTTGCTTTCCGACATTTATCGAGTCCTGGTTCAAATTAGTTCCATTTAACATCACACGAAGAGAACACTGAACACGGATGTTTAAAGAAGCGTATTTTTATTAGTTTAAGCCCGGAATTCGGTTCCTTTCTGAAACAATTTCTGAAAAAGGTAAACTTATTTCTGAAAGAGAGATTAAATTTTAAAAGGAAATATATTATTCATTTATTTAGTTTGTGTTCTGTCGCACAAAACACAAACACTTAAATGAAACAAAAATAACAGAAAAGTTCCTTTCATTTTTATTTACTTTTAGAATTATGGTTTGTTAGGCAACTTTAATGATATTTTTTTTATTCCTCGAACTAATACTCCGCATCAGTGGTCCCAACTTGTATTTTAAGGGCAGCATGAGACCCCAAGGGTGATTTCATTCGACTTTCAGTTCTTTTAACAAAGCGAAAATATTTGTGTATGCTCAGAATCTATAAAATTATGATTATGATGATAAAACTCTATTCAAATCTATTGTTCCTATTCCACGAAGTAAAATGAATGAAAAGTTATATCTATCATGCAATTCTTATTTCTGTGGCCCTTGTTCCAGGCTTGATGATTCAATGTGGTCAAAGCCGAATTAACATAATGGCCGGAGGCCACACCCTCAAAGAGGGCCTCTGTCATGTGGTAGACGAGTGGTGATCCACTCCCGAACTTCCTTTAAATTTCTCTATTAATTAATCGTCACCAGTTACTGTGGGTGAAATCACATATTCGCGGGTTTTTACACCCGTGTTTAAGTGTGCATCAGACGTGCCGTGCCTTCGACGAAAGAACTACATATCCAAATGCACTGAGTAGAGAATGACACACTGTTTATTTACATTCACCCGTATGTGTTACATGGGAATGTGCTTCATTCTGTGGGTCTTAGCTGCGCTCAACACTTAGGAGGAATGAAATGGTTTTATCGATGTTTCTTAGAGATTTTCTCCAATCAGCTTAATGAAACTTGAATGCTGCTTTGCTTTTGCAGGCATTCATATAATGAGGTGGAAATCTGAACTTTCCCGTACAGAAATCGCTTTACAGACCTCAAAACTCGGCGAAAGGATATCATAATCCCTGCATACATAACTGGCTTACACAGAACCGAATCATGCTCCTTTAGGGTTTACGAGAAAGAGCTATGTCACTTTGACGAACTAAGTAAACGTGACTTCACCGTTCATAAGCAACACTCATTCTGATTGTTGATTTCGCATCTCCCCCAGAGGATATTAAACGGATAAAGAATGTACGGCTCGCAAACACGTAACTAACGCCATCATAGATCGTTGTATGTTGGTGTACTGGGATGACAATAGAGGACAGGCTGTCATTCGCTGTTAAGAGTTCAGAGTGTCGAAGAGTTGGTTGTTAGTGTATCACAAGTAGAGTAATTATCCCAATCAGTTAATAAAGAACATTGCGATTTCTGGTACGGATATATCGAACGAGTCTCTTCTCGATGATGGCAATGGACCATTATTTCCGAGTTAAGTCTGTTTATATATATTAAATTCAATCTGGTGCAAGTATTGGTTGTACCGAAAAATCAAAGATGGCGATGTCCTGTGATTTCAATGTGCTTTTTCTTCCTAATTCTATTTCATTGTTTTCTTAAATTATGTTGTATGTACAGTCGCTCAAAAAAGTATCCGAACGCCATGGTTGACTACAACATTCAAATAAAATATCTGGCAACGATTTTTTCAGAAATTAGTGATCTGGCATTCTTCGTGTACTGCACACGAAGGATGCCAGATCATTAAATTCTGAAAATATCGTTGCCAGATATTTTTTCTGAATTTTTTTAATCAACCATAGAGTTCGGATACTTTTTTGAGCGCCTGTACAATAGTTATGTGTAACTTATTCTGTTCTTATATTTACTAACTGCAACCAATACTGATTCAAGCACAGTTACATAATATTTGTTACTTCGTAAACATTAACTGATTATTTTATTTATGGTCGTACAGCATAAAGCGGCTTATTCTTTCTTGTATCTGAATAGAGTACTATTTACATTTGTGCAGTCAATGACTGATATTTATCCTGGGCATATCGTCTATCTAATAGAACAGGGGTTCTCAACGTGAGGTAGGCGGTAAAATATTTTGGGGTACGACGTGAGAGCTCAAAAGTCGCTAGATCTAGTAACAATACATGTTTTATTTTATTCCCATTGTTATAGCATAACTATAGTTTAATCTATCTTTACAAGGGGTACGCCAGTTACAAACACATTTCCAGGGGGTATGTGAAGCATAAAAGGTTGAGAACCACTGATATATATGTTTATTTTATTCCCATTGTTATACTATAAGTATAGTTTTATCTATCTATACAAGGGGTACGCCAGTTACATACACATTTCCAGGGGGGGTACGTGAAGCATAAAAGGTTGAGAACCACTGATATATATGTTTTATTTGATTCCCATTGTTATACTATAACAATAGTTTTATCTATCTATACAAGGGGTAAGCCAGTTACATACACATTTCCAGGGGGTACGTGAAGCATAAAAGGTTGAGAACCACTGATATATATGTTTTATTTTATTCCCATTGTTATACTATAACTATAGTTTTATCTATCTATACAAGGAGTACGCCAGTTACATACACATTTCCAGGGGGTACGTGAAGCATAATGGGTTGAGAACCACTGTAATAGAGGATTACAAGGAAAGGAATAAGTGCATGCAGGGAATGTATAAGTTTACACTGCCCTTTACAAAATTTAGAGCAATTCCAAAGTCAGTTGGAATATAAATTCCGAGCTCTAAAAATTGAAAAATATGTATTTTATTGCATATTAATCTAAGATAATAATGAAATCTGCTTTAATCTCGAATTTAAGCAATGTTTCATCCCTATTTAAATAGTGAAGCTGGAATATTTCAAAAGAGTAATGAGTCATAAGAATTGACCTCAAAAATGTTTTAAAACTGTAAGAAGTATTGTTTTCCAGCATTTCATAAAAGAATAAGAAAATGCATATTAGAAGTTTGCATAATATTTATTTTCTAATAGACAATTATGAATGATTGGAAATAAATAACATCGAATTTACCCTGAAGCAGTCACAGTGATCTCAATAAAATCCATAAATTTAATTTTCATTCATTTATGTTATATATATATTATAAATATTAAATAAATTTCTCTAATTAAAGATAAACATCCTTAATATAAGGAAACGAAAGAACAGAGATCGATGCATTTATTGTGGCACTAACAGAAAAAATTATCCCAACAGATAATTTTTCAGATTTCCAAAAGAAGTGGAAAGGTATGTGTATAATCCTTAAATATTTTTGATTAATTATAATGTAATGTGTGAGCTGTATTAGTTTATAAAATATAGTTGGATCTGTAAAGCATTTTAGATACATATATATATAGTCGAAGGAACCTGGGTTCGATCCCTAGGTAAGACATCGATATTTGTATTGTCTTTCTGCTGAGGTCTTGCCTTCCTCACAGACTCTCTAACAAAGAAGTACTAGAGCGTATAAACTCTGTGGCAAACACTTGCTTGAGGGGGGGATATATATTTTTATATAGTCAAATGAAAAATATTTTAACAATAGTGTATGCATTTCATTTTGGTCATGTAATAAGATTTATCGTTGGAAAAATATGTAAATTTTGGTTCTCAATAAAATTATTTCGTAATTTTTAGTGTAATAGCAAATTAAATTATATATAATATTTCAGTTAAATTGCTTTTATGCATTAAACTTATTATTGTCTTCAGTTACAGTATTTCAGTTAAAAAAAGTTATTGTTTTAGGTTAGAGATTATGGTTCATTTAGCCAATTCTGAAGTCACCAAACTAGTACTTTGATTTTTAGTATTCAAATTATGAAACAAGTAAATAGTAAATAGCAAATATGAAACAAGTAAAAGTAACAAGGAGAGCTATGCACCAATCCCCTGTGATGATGCATAGAACCGGAACGCCTAGCACCTAATGTCCGACCCCGCCTTCTCGTGGTGCAGACCGTTAATACCTTTCAAAAGAGATACTCTCTTGTGGAAGTGAACGGAAGGGGAGGGCTGCCAGATTAGGGTGGCCTACTGATCTGGACAACTATGGCTACTTTTCTTTTTTCTACCCTGCTGAAGACTGGTCAACCACATAGGGTCCTGGTGCTCACCATATATTCCAACCTGAATGGAATTATGGCTCTGAGCTTGATTATGGATCCTGATTTTGCTGCACTGGTGGGATTCTATGGAGGGAAAATCTTCCGATGTGTTTTCTGTTTGTTTGTGGGTTGACAGCCCCAAGTGAATAGATTCACAGGATATGTTTATCAGCCGGTGGATAATCCTGAGCAGAGGTCATCGCAGGCACCTGAACTCTTTGTTTCTATTGGCATCGTCAAATTCTACATTGGAAGAAGTCTTCCAGTGTAGATGGCTTCAGCCTTTAGTGGTGGGATGACAGATGCCCCATGTCTGCGATTAGGTGGCTGTTTGATTGTCGGCATTTCCTCTCTCAATAAATATAGTTTCTTTAA